>OX454525.1:75562280-78062280 GCA_949715645.1 Portevinia maculata
TCCGCATCAACTTAATACACTTTTCAAAGATCGACTTAAAATGTTTGTTTTACACAATAAATCGGTTGAATCCAATCAGAAATATCGAAATGAAATTAACACAATCCGCACTAGGTAAAACAAATTGTTTATTCAGTCCATTTCAAACGTATACTCCCTTGTCGCTTTCCTCGTATTCTAAGCAAAACCTCCCGCTTTTCCATAAAGCCTAGTATCCAGTGCATGCTGAATTTTAGCTCCCGCACTTCATTATTATTATTACCTAGGTGATAACCAGTTGATAACGAAGGCGGCGGCGAATCGCAGCACTTTTTTTTAGATTTCGAAATCAAATAATATTTAAAACATAGGGGCGGGCTACAGTCCGCTTGGGCGAACTGTTGGATACCCTATTCTTATTCCTATATCTCATAAGTGGGCGTGACAAAAATTTAAAGGATTTTATCGAAAAAACTAAGCTTTTGTAAATAAAAACGCTCCCTAGCTCAAACTTTGGTTTTTCAATAAAATTGTTTTATTTAATTGTGGGCGTGTCAGTAGGCGGATTTAAAAAAAATTTAAGTATGAGCATAAAGGGCACCTAGAGAGTATATACTATAAATTTCAGCTCCCTAGCTCAAACTTTGGACTTTCAAAAATAAAAATAAAAAAATTGTGGGCGTGTCAGTAGGCGGATTTTGAAAATATTTACACATGAGCATAAAGGGCCCCTATAGAGAATATATTAAAAATTTCAGCTCCCTAGCTCAAATTTTGGTTTTTCAAAAAAAATATTTTATTTAATTGTGGGCGTGTCAGTGGGCGGATTTTGAAAATTTTATGTCCCAAGCAGTTTTATGGGCCAAAGATCATATACAAAAAATTTCAGCTTTCTAGCTCAAAATTCAATTTTTCCCAAAATTTGTTTTATTTAATTGTGGGCGTGTCAGTGGGAGGATTTTGAAAATTGTATGTCCCAATCAGTTTTATGGGCCATAGATCATATATAAAAAATTTCAGCTCTCTAGCTCAAAATTCGATTTTTTCCAAAATTTTGTTTTTTTTGAGTTTGTGGGCGTGTCTGTGGGCGGATTTCAAAAATTCTTAAACTTGATTATTTCGGGACCCTAGAGAGTATATGGTTAAAATTTCAGCTCTCTAGGTCCAGTTTAAAGGCCTAATTTTTGCCGACGGACGGACGGACGGACGGACATGGCTAGATCGACATTACTATCGATGCTGATCATAAATATAGTAACTTTTAGGGGTCTACGGGCAATATTAAGGTATGTTACAAACTATGCGTCAAAATTAATATACCCCTAGAATAGGGTATAAACATAGGGACGGGCTACAGTCCGCTTGGGCGAACTGTTGGATACCCTATTCTTATTCCTATCCCTCATAAGTGGGCGTGACAAAAGTCTAAGTATGGTTGAATTGTTAAGAACGCTCTACATATTTTGTTACATAACATTTAAAGGATTTTATCAAAAAAAACGCTCCCTAGCTCAAACTTGGGTGTTTCAATAAAATTGTTTTATTTAGTTGTGGGCGTGTCAGTAGGCGGATTTAAAAAAAATTAACACATAAGCATAAAGGGCCCATAGAGAGTATATATTATAAATTTTCAGCTCCCTAGCTCAAACTTTGAATTTTCAAAAATTAATATACCCTTAGAATAGGGTATAAAAAAATTATTTTATTTATTTGTGGGCGTGTCAGTGGGCGGATTTTGAAAATTTTTTATCCCGAGCAGTTTTAGGAGTCATAGATCATATATAAAAAATTTCAGCTTTCTAGCTCAAAATTCGATTTTTTCCAAAATTTTGTTTTTTTGAGTTTGTGGGCATGTCTGTGGGCGGATTTCAAAAATTCGTAAACTTGATTATTTCGGGACCCTAGAGAGTATATGGTTAAAATTTCAGCTCTCTAGGTCCAGTTTAAAGGCCTAATTTTTGCCGACAGACGGACGGACGGACGGACGGACGGACGGACGGACATGGCTAGATCGACATTACTATCGATGCTGATCATAAATATAGTAACTTCTAGGGGTCTACGGGCAATATTAAGGTATGTTACAAACTATGCGTCAAAATTAATATACCCTTAGAATAGGGTATAAACAATTGAGCGTAACTAATTACTTATTATACTCGTATCCTTTGTGCCGGACGATTTCATACTTCGAAAAATGTCATTACTTTTGAGGCCGACAGTGTTGTGTTATCTTTTTCTATGAGAATGAGACAGATGGTAGGCATCGGAAACCGGAGTAGGGAACTGAAGACCGAACTTAATACACCTCTGCCACTAACCGCTGTTCTTCATGATACCACCTTTCATCACGGGAGGTTTTCAGCCGTGGTTGCCTCTGTGTCTGCATATTTATGTGTCTCCTAAAGTTTTGTTAGCCTGGGCATGTGTGCAGGATGTACGAATGTGCTTGATATTGCCTATGTATGTCGCTGTGCCACTTTTGCCTTAATTTTTTTTTTTTATAATGACCTTATAATGTATCAGCTGCACAACGCGGGCGTTAAGGAAATTAGGATTAGAAGATAGGCGGAGATGCCGATGCACGTTGGTTTTGAATGTTTGTAGATTATAACGTGTAGGAAAAATGGAGCGGCGAAGAGCATTCCACATTCGAGTTGTACGGCTTAGGAAAGATTCTTTGTATTTCACTGTACGGCCGAATACAGGCTTTAGGGTGAACTAATGGGCATTCCTTACACAGCGGGTATTGGAGTAGAAATGTTTCAATGGTGAAATGCAACTGGCTATTTCATTTCAGCACTTATGATGGTGGAAAAAAATTACAAAATAGGTAGAGACAGGAGACATTGCGACGATGACTAAGAGAGTCAAGCGATCTCGCGATATTACAGTCACCAATTAGTTTTATCGCGCGTTTTTGGATCCTGTCAAGCAGCTTCAAATAAGTTATTGGTGCACCAGGCCAGATATGCGCATTGTACTCAAGTTTCGTGCGGATAAACGCTTTACATGCAAACAAACAAACATCTGTCCACCGCCTAGAACAAAACGTCACTGTTGATAGCAATAACTTCGAGGTAGTTAAGGAGTTCATCTACCTAGGAGTAAACATCAACTCCACGAATGGCACCTTAGTGGAGATCCGGCGGAGAATTACCTTAGGAAACCGCTGCTATTTCGGTTTAGCGAAGCAAATGGGTTCAAAACTCCTCACTCGAAGGACAAAATGCAAGGGGAGCTTATATTGGGTTCTTTTGAAGGAAAAATACCCCGTCGGATATTTGGTCCTGTGTGCGAGAAGGGCGAATTTAGGAGAAGATACAACCGCCAACTCTTTGAGCTGTACCAAGATGTGGATGTAGTCCATAAAGCTAAATCACGTCGACTACATCGACTCGGCTACATTGAGCGAATGGAAAATAATGCTCCAGCCAAGAGGTTCTTCGACTCGCAGCCCCCTGGTTCGAGAAAACAAGAAAGACTGAAACACCGTTTTAAAGACCAAGCAATCTCGTATGCCAGAGCGCTTGGTCTGGAGAACTGGAAGCAGCGTGCCCGGGATCGAAGAGGATGGAAGACTGCAGTGTCTCAGGCAGAGACTTTCCTCGGGTCCGAAGCCCGTTAAATAAGTAACGCTATAGAAATCGTAGCCAGATCAGAGGCGGTGACATATTTCTTGCATCGCTTAAGGAAGCCTATGTGTGGTCATTCGAACGAAAGTTGTCATTAACACAAATACTACCTAGAATGGAAAGCAGTTCGGTTTCAGCGATGCAAGTGCCATTCATGGACAATGGCAGACTGTTTGGGCTTTGCTTTAATGACAGAAGACAGCATTGCGTTTTGAAAGCATTAAGTTACACTCTATGAGTTTTACCCCATTTAGTTATGCTTTTAAGATCAGAATTGAATGAGCTTAACATAGCAAGCCCAAAAAATCAGAATAACGCCCTTACATCGTGCCGTCGAATCAAAGACTGCTCGATGTCACGATACCTCATTTGACATCGAACTTCTTTCCCATAAACATGTTATAAATTACATATAGCTAAAGTGTATCCGTCTCCCGCCTGGTCAACTTATGGCAAAGTTCCTCTACGTATGGTTAGAGTGGCCGGAGGGCTTTTCAAAATCAGCCAGACAAGCACCCGCGCCTTGGTTCCACCAGTTTCGATGCGCCATGAATTGTGTCATGCCCCACCCTGAAATCTATTCAACTCGAAAAAGATGTACATTTTCTGTGGAAAACAATTTTTTCAAACGCTTATAACTAGCTATATGAGAGAGCTACAAAATTTGTTTGGTAAAGTAAAATGTTGCCTTATTCTCACCAAAATACACCAATAAATTCGAATAAAAAACAATGCACAAGTAAGCTGGTCATCCTACGAGTATAATAGACAATATTTATTTTCTGTTATCGAAAGTCGATTTAGGGCCGTTTTATTCACTAGAAATTGAACACAACTTGAGGATTTTTAATGTTCATGAGACATTAAAACTCACCCGAAGTTGAATCGCTAAACTTTCTATATTCAAAAGTTCAGAAAATCGAAATTTCAACTCCCTGAAATAGTTGAAGTTAACAAACCAACCTTGAGGTTTTCTTTAACTTCTGCATATTTAATTTTGATTGTTCGCTCTTGACATCGGATGTCGAAAATTAGTGTAAAATAAATAGCAAAATATAAATATTAGCTGAAATCAATACATCAATCACTCCCATCATCGACGACAATCTCTTCGGTAGAGATTGCTTGCATCTGACTAGCAGATGAAAGGATTTCCCGGCTATCATATTGCAGTGTTGATTCGTTGGCTGTTGAATGGTCACATCGCCAATGGTTGCTTTGAATCGCATTATGTTCTTAGTTTCTTATTGCGCCTCGGATATCATCTTGCCCTTGCTTGAAGTAATCCTGAAAAGCTGAGAAATGGTTTACATTCCGTTACTATAGAGAAAAGTAAAAGTAGTTTTCATACCCAAAGCAGGTAAATGTTCCCACGTAAATCCTATGGATCTCAGACCCATAAGCCTATCATCATTCCTTCTAAAACATTAGAAAGGCTGATTGATATCCATCTACGCACTAACATTGATACAAGACTTCTGTCTACGGCTGAACATGCATATTGCAAGGACAAATCTGTTGAGACAGCCTTACATTCGTTAGTACGTTCAATCGAATACTCCCTTCACCATAAAGAATATAGGTACTATGGTTGCATCCCTGGACATTGAGGGCGCTTTTAACAACGTCAATACATCCGCGATCGCAAATGCACTGTCATATCTAAAGGTAGATGACTCACTTGGTGAGCTTATTAATCTACTTCTCACAAGTCGGATTATAAACTCGAAACTGGGTATGACATCTGCCAGAAGATCTGTCAGTAGAGGTACGCCACAAGGTGGAGTCCTATCCCCCCTCCTTTGGAACAAGCTGCTGATGTGCCTAGAAAAGGAGGGCTGCAGGGTGATTGCCTATGCAGACGACGTTGTAATTACCTCCTCCGGAAAGCACCTAAACACCCTGAGGAAACTTCTCCAAAACGCTCTCAACAAGCTAGCAACATGGGCAGATCGTTGTGGGTTGGGTGTTAGCCCCCACAAAACCGAACTCGTTCTATTTACTAGGAAACTTAAAATTCCATACATCTAGTCTTTTCTGACGAGGCTAAATACTTGGGTCTCATTCTGGACAGAAAGCTCAGCTGAAAACCGAATATACAAGAAAGAGTTCGTAAAGCTACGGTAGCACTCTTCTCCTGCAAAAAAGTCATCGGTAATAAATGGGGGCTTCAACCCCGCATTACCAATTGGCTATACATCTCTGTAATAAGACCGATACTTATGTACGGGGTGGTTGTTTGGTGGACTGCCTTAGACAAAGCGATAAATCGCGATAAGATAAGCAAAGTCCAAAGAACAGCTAGTCTCTGCATGAGTGGTGCACTGCGCACTACCCCCTCTGCTGCAATGGACATTCTGTTTCACCTGACACCCCTGGACATCTTTAGCAAGCAAGTGGCTGCTAGTGCGGCTATCCGCCTCAAAACAACGTTCCAATGGTTCGATAATGAAATCGGCCACGCATCTATTCTAAATAAATTTAGTATACTCCCCAGCAACATAGACTACACCACCCCTCAGACCCTTTTTGACAAAAACTTCAAGGTGAAGATCCCGTAGAGTACATTCTGGGAAGTGAGTCCCCCGGTCGAAAATACATCGATCCACTTTTATACTGATGGTTCCAAAACCGACGAGGGGGTAGGAGGTGGTGTGTTCTCTGACAGGCTGAACCTTAGCCTCTTCTTTCGCCTCCCTGATCACTGCAGCGTATTCCATGCGGAAATCATGGCGATTAAAGAAGTCCTATCGTGGCTCAAGAGGAACGTGATATCCGCTATGGACTCTGTCTCCACAAACTCCATCGTTGTCCGTAACTACCGATCTTCTCTAGTGGAGATGGCGAAGCATTTTAAAATTCACCTATGCTGGGTGCCAGGACATACAGACATTCCAGGGAACGTAGGGCGGATGAACTCGTAAGAAAAGGAACCACAGTGCCTCTTCTACCTGATACACATTGGTGCTATAATTGGTGTGATCACCGGACACTGTCTCATAGGCAGGCACGCAAAAAGGCTTGGCGCCTACACAAATGACTTCTGCAGAAGCTGCATGGTTGAGGAGGAAGAGGAGATAATTCTCCACCTTCTCTGGACATGCCCTGCTCTCTCTCAAAGACGTAAACTCCATTTAGGATCTTTCTTTTACAATGATCTTAGCGATCTCATTAACAACGTCAAAACTCTGTCAAGCTTCATCAAAAGCTCCAACTGGTTCAACGAGTAGGAGGATGATATATCCGTGTGGTATCACAACGGACCTTTCATTGGTCTAAGTGTGTCGGCCTGTGCCGACTGCCACTATAATCTAACCTAATCTAACCTTCTTATTGCGCAGATTCTTCACAGCTTATTACTGCGAGAAAAACGGATAGAAACAATGGAATAAAATAAATACAAAAAGTATAAATGCAAAGCAACTTACTTGGACAGGTGACCCACCGTTGTTCTTGCCATGATTCGCCGCACCGTCTTTGTATTTTCTTTGGTAGAACTGTACTACAAAACATTTTCAAAAAGCCAAACCTCCTCTTCCGCCGTACGCTATTTTGCCAATTCCTTAAAAGCGTAACAGTTTCTGAATATATGAAGGCAATCAAATAAAGAATTGACGGGCGAAACTCAAATCAAAAGTTGCGACTGACATATTATGTCATCTGTCACAGATATCCCAGGCCAATTTTCTTAAAACTCAACTAGGTCAACTTTTCAATTTCAACGGCGGAGTTGAGATTTAAAGTACGAGTATGTAATGAATAACAGCCATTATCAATTCAACTTTTTGTTTAAAATCAACCCCGTAGTTGATCAACTTTAAATTTTCCGGTAAGTTGAACAACAGTGACAAAACGGCCCTTAAAATTTCATCAACACCTACTTAAGTAATAGTAGGTTCTCACACCATGATTATTAATGTTTATTCAATTATGTTCGTTTCATACATAATAAATGTGGTCATTCTGTATAGCC
Source organism: Portevinia maculata (assembly GCA_949715645.1). NCBI lineage: Eukaryota > Metazoa > Arthropoda > Insecta > Diptera > Syrphidae > Portevinia > Portevinia maculata. The sequence continues at coordinate 75,569,868 of OX454525.1, forward strand.
ATAGAAACTTCTCGTTTTTTAACTTCAGTATTTGATTTTCTGTCACAATCAGAGAACAAAAACATAGGGACGGGCTACAGTCCGCTTGGGCGAACTGTTGGATACCCTATTCTTATTCCTATCCCTCATAAGTGGGCGTGACAAAAGTCTAAGTATGGTTGAATTGTTAAGAACGCTCTACATATTTTGTTATATAACATTTAAAGGATTTTATCAAAAAAAAAAAAAGCTCCCTAGCTCAAACTTGGGTGTTTCAATAAAATTGTTTTATTTAATTGTGGGCGTGTCAGTAGGCGGATTTAAAAAAAATTAACACATGAGAATAAAGGGCCCCTAGAGAGTATATATTATAAATTTCATCTCCCTAGCTCAAACTTTGAATTTTCAAAAAAAAATAAAAAATTAATTGTGGGCGTTTCAGTGGGCGGATTTTGAAAATATTTACACATGAGCATAAAGGGCCCATAGAGAGTATATATTATAAATTTCAGCTCCCTAGCTGAAACTTTGGATTTTCAAAAATTAATATACCCTTAGAATAGGGTATAAAAAAATTATTTTATTTATTTGTGGGCGTGTCAGTGGGCGGATTTTGAAAATTTTTTATCCCGAGCAGTTTTAGGAGTCATAGATCATATATAAAAAAATTTCAGTTTTCTAGCTCAAAATTCGATTTTTTCCAAAATTTGGTTTTTTTGATTTTGTGGGCGTGTCTGTGGGCGGATTTCAAAAATTCGTAAACTTGATTATTTCGGGACCCTAGAGAGTATATGGTTAAAATTTCAGCTCTCTAGGTCCAGTTTAAAGGCCTAATTTTTGGCTACAGACGGACGGACGGACGGACGGACGGACATGGCTAGATCGACATTACTATCGATGCTGATCATAAATATAGTAACTTTTAGGGGTCTACGGGCAATATTAAGGTATGTTACAAACTATGCGTCAAAATTAATATACCCTTAGAATAGGGTATAAAAAAACATTCGTACTATGTTCTATTTTAGGTAGAATGAATATCCTCCAAGTGTATGTATTCCCTTGGCAGGATATATATATGTAGTTTCATTTCATACGAAATGTTGCTACTTGGCGACATGTATCCAATATCCATACATGCGAAAAATGGGGACAAAATATTTAGCGTTGTTTCATTCTTGGTTGGTATAAGATTGGATAGTACCTATAGCATTGAAATATACCTACCCAGGGAAAACGTGTGAAAAAAGTTTCGATAAAGTTGGCTCTAAAAGATTTTATGTGTGTTCTTGTCGTCTAAGTTATGTCGGTGTTATTGGTCGACCCATTCAAACAAAAAACAAAAAACAAAGTTAGCTTAACATGCTTTAGAAAGTTGTGTTTCCATTTCTGGTGTAAAATTCTGTTCAACAGAGTACATAAACAATCCTAATTGCGGTATCTAAAGGTTTATAGATTTATTATTACGTGTTTGAAAGATCTGAAACTTTAGTTGTGAAGTAAGTAGCAAGGAATTCGTAGTGACTGGAGTAACTTGTTTTTAATAAAGTACCTTCGTTCTAAAAGGGTTTCGACGCCCGACTTTTGCTTTCCTAAGTATCGTTGTTTCTAAGGGCCAAGCTGTTTTAATGTAAGGGAAATAAAAAAAACTAAATTGTCGATTTCCCAAAACTGAACTAATTGTCCATTGGACTTTCTAGAACCAAGGTACAGAATATATTAACGATTGAAACAAGTGTCAACTGTATGTAAAATTGCGTTAGGTTTGCGTTTTGATGTACCAGTTCAGCTATACGTATACTCCACATACTCGTATAGGCCCTGGTGATCCTTTTGTGATACCCTTTGATGGGGGCGTTGATCTCGCTGTTCTAACTTTCATGAATAATAGAATACAAGATTACGCCGTCCGCTCGTCCGCCATGTTTGTTACTTTTTTTCTGTCACCAGTGTCGTCACATGTTACCCGACAAATTTTGTTTTCAGTATTATTTGTGTTTATAATATGTTTTAAAAATGAGTTGTGTTGTAGTGTTCGGTTAAAGGTTGAGGAAACAATGGGTTTTTTTTTGTCGAAGAAAAGACCAGTTTAATGTGGAAACTTCTTGAATAGGTTTTCTTCATTTCGCTCCGAATGATACTGCTTGGCGGCGCCCCGAATCGTGAAGAGTCTCTGCCTGAGACACTGGAGCCTTTCATCCTCTGCGATCCCGGGCACGCTGCTTTCACTTGTCAAGAAGAAGCGCTCTCGCATCCGCGATGGCTTGGTCTTTAAAACGGAGGTTCGGTCTTCCTCGCCTTCTCGAACCTGGGGACTGGTACTTAGACGAAGATCCTCTTGGCTGGAGCATTTATTTCCATTCGCTCAATGTGGTCGAGCCAATGTAGTCGACGTAATTTAGCTTTTTTGACTACACTTACATCTTGGTACAGCTCATAGAGTTCGCGGTTGTATCTTCTCATCCATTCGCCCTCCTCGCACATAGGGCCGATTATCCGACGGAGAATTTTTATTTCAAAAGAACCCAATAATAGCTCCCCTTTCCTACTTATCATCCAGAAGTCGGCGCCATAAAGCAAGACTGGCAGGATTAAGGTTCGATAGAGCATGCATTTTGTTCTTCGAGTGAGGAGTTTTAAACTCATTTGTTTGGCCAAACCGAAGTGGCAGCGGTTTCCTAAGGTTATTCTCCGTGGGATCTCAAATAAGGTGTCATTTGTATAGTTGATGTTTACTCCAAGGTAGGTGAGCTCCTTAACTTTCTTGAGGTTATTATATCAACAGTGACGTTTTGTCCTAAGCGGTGGACAGATATTTGTTTGCTTGTTGATCGCATGTATTTAGTCTTGTGTTCATTTACTTCAAGACCAACCAATTTCGCCTTCATCAATCGCTGAAAAAGTCTCTAACAGGACACACTGGGAACGGCCGATGGTGTCGATATCGTCCGCATATGTCAGTAGTTGGGCGGATCTATTCGAAATACGAGTAGTGCCTTCTGTGTTGACACCTTGCCATGCACACTATTTTTTCCGGAACAAGATTGAAGAAGCCACATAATAGCGCTCCGAATGATATGGAAAGAAATACCCAATTTGAAATGGGTATGTATTTAAGTGTTAATTTATATTAATTTAACAAATGGCAAATTTTAGGGCTTTGTAAGAGGAAGATTAAGTTAAAGCCAGGAACAATTTCATCCTTACACCCAGGAACTAATGTTGATTCTATTTCCATTTGCTCTAACCGGATGCAAGCTCGAGCTACTAAAGAGATGATAACGAGCCTATTTGAGCAAGTCACGGTAATTTCGCCTATTGAAATTGAAGATGCTGAAGGATCACCAAACAAGGAATGGAAATAACGCTGAAGATATGATTTTCATTGTTGAAAATGAAGTGAGAGTTTACTTGTTTTCTTTAATTAAATAAAATATATAATGCATTTGCATTTTTGAGAGCAACTCTGAACCGAGAGAGTTTTTCACTAAAGTTAAACGAAGAATGTTTAGAGAAGAAAATGTGAGCTCTGGAAAAGCTTCTCAAAACATCAGAGTTACCTTACAAGTTACAACATGAAAATGTGACAGAATGACTGAAACAAATGTTTACAACGCCCAGAAAGCAATGACGTGCAGATTGCGGAGGATGAGGAGCTTGAATTCATAGCCCACGACGCACAGTGGTTTCTCACATAGGCCAAAAGTCAAAATTTCAAGATTAAACAAACTAATTATTTTTAGTGCAATAATTATCTATGATAATCGGCCAATAAAGTGGCAGTAAGGTTTTTCCTCTAAAATTAATTGTTGGCAGTCAGTCGCGTCACGAAGTTAGGTGTTTTTCGCAGTTTTATTAAAAACGTTAATCTGGAAATACGACATTGCGGTTTAACCATTTTTTGCCTGTTGTTTAAAGTTAATTTTGGAAAAAGGTGATGTGAATAATAAAATAATGTACATATAACGATAGCTTTTAAACAATTTTCTTAAAAATATATATTTTATATTATGGCATCTTCTATTGAAAAAGGTGTATAATGTATGTTTTTTCATATTTCGTGCTTTTCTAAAGAGCCGAAACATCAAACTCCCATAAAGTTCCACAATAATTTATATAGAATAATTTGAAGTTATCTTTCATCTACATATAAGAATATATACGGCCTTTTTTGCGCAAATCGTTAAATTTTGACCCGATGTAAAAAACTTTTTTTTTAGATTCTCGCAATATGATCAAGCACAAGGATATTTTTAATATTTGACATACGGCGAAGAAAGGTAGCAGTATTACCAAAATTAATGGAACATAGACAATTTTTAAGGAAACTTGCCAAATTGAACGTTTAGACGCAAAGAAAAAAACATAGGGGCGGGCTACAGTCCGCTTGGGCGAACTGTTGGATACCCTATTCTTATTCCTATATCTCATAAGTGGGCGTGACAAAAATTTAAAGGATTTTATCGAAAAAACTAAGCTTTTGTAAATAAAAACGCTCCCTAGCTCAAACTTTGGTTTTTCAATAAAATTGTTTTATTTAATTGTGGGCGTGTCAGTAGGCGGATTTAAAAAAAAAATTAAGTATGAGCATAAAGGGCACCTAGAGAGTATATAAAGGGTGATTTTTTAAGAGCTTGAGAACTTTTTTTAAAAAAAAAACGCATAAAATTTGCAAAATCTCATCGATTCTTTATTTGAAACGTTAGATTGGTCCATGACATTTACTTTTTGAAGATAATTTCATTTAAATGTTGACCGCGGCTGCGTCTTAGGTGGTCCATTCGGAAAGTCCAATTTTGGGTAACTTTTTCGAGCATTTCGGCCGGAATAGCCCGAATTTCTTCGGAAATGTTGTCTTCCAAAGCTGGAATAGTTGCTGGCTTATTTGTGTAGACTTTAGACTCGACGTAGCCCCACAAAAAATAGTCTAAAGGCGTCAAATCGCATGATCTTGGTGGCCAACTTACCGGTCCATTCCTTGAGATGAATTGTTCTCCGAAGTTTTCCCTCAAAATGGCCATAGAATCGCGAGCTGTGTGGCATGTAGCGCCATCTTGTTGAAACCACATGTCAACCAAGTTCAGTTCTTCCATTTTTGGCAACAAAAAGTTTGTTAGCATTGAACGATAGCGATCGCCATTCACCGTAACGTTGCGTCCAACAGCATCTTTGAAAAAATACGGTCCAATGATTCCACCAGCGTACAAACCACACCAAACAGTGCATTTTTTGGGATGCATGGGCAGTTCTTGAACGGCTTCTGGTTGCTCTTCACTCCAAATGCGGCAATTGTGCTTATTTACGTAGCCATTCAACCAGAAATGAGCCTCATCGCTGAACAAAATTTGTCGATAAAAAAGCGGATTTTCTGCCAACTTTTCTAGGGCCCATTCACTGAAAATTCGACGTTGTGGCAGATCGTTCGGCTTCAGTTCTTGCACGAGCTGTATTTTATACGGTTTTACACCAAGATCTTTGCGTAAAATCTTCCATGTGGTCGAATAACACAAACCCAATTGCTGCGAACGGCGACGAATCGACATTTCACGGTCTTCAGCAACACTCTCAGAAACAGACGCAATATTCTCTTCTGTACGCACTGTACGCATTCGTGTGGTTGGTTTAATGTCCAATAAAGTAAACTGAGTGCGAAACTTGGTCACAATCGCATTAATTGTTTGCTCACTTGGTCGATTATGTAGACCATAAATCGGACGTAAAGCGCGAAACACATTTCGAACCGAACACTGATTTTGGTAATAAAATTCTATGATTTGCAAGCGTTGCTCGTTAGTAAGTCTATTCATGATGAAATGTCAAAGCATACTGAGCATCTTTCTCTTTGACACCATGTCTGAAATCCCGCGTGATCTGTCAAATACTAATGCATGAAAATCCTAACCTTAAAAAAATCACCCTTTACTATAAATTTCAGCTCCGTAGCTCAAACTTTGGACTTTCAAAAATAAAATAAAAAAAATTGTCGGCGTGTCAGTAGGCGGATTTTGAAAATATTTACACATGAGCATAAAGGGCCCCTAGAGAGTATATATTTCAGCTCCCTAGCTCAAATTTTGGTTTTTCAAAAAAAATATTTTATTTAATTGTGGGCGTGTCAGTGGGCGGATTTTGAAAATTTTATGTCCCAAGCAGTTTTATGGGCCAAAGATCATATATAAAAAATTTCAGCTTTCTAGCTCAAAATTCAATTTTTCCCAAAATTGGTTTTATTTAATTGTGGGCGTGTCAGTGGGCGGATTTTGAAAATTTTATGTCCCAATCAGTTTTATGGGCCATAGATCATATATAAAAAATTTCAGCTCTCTAGCTCAAAATTCGATTTTTTCCAAAATTTTGTTTTTTTGAGTTTGTGGGCGGATTTCAAACATTCTTAAACTTGATTATTTCGGGACCCTAGAGAGTATATGGTTAAAATTTCAGCTCTCTAGGTCCAGTTTAAAGGCCTAATTTTTGCAGACGGACGGACGGACGGACGGACGGACGGACATGGCTAGATCGACATTACTATCGATGCTGATCATAAATATAGTAACTTTTAGGGGTCTACGGGCAATATTAAGGTATGTTACAAACTATGCGTCAAAATTAATATACCCCTAGAATAGGGTATAATAATTGTCGGCGTGTCAGTAGGCGGATTTTGAAAATATTTACACAAGAGCATAAAGGGCCCCTAGAGAGTATATATTAAAAATTTCAGCTCCCTAGCTCAAATTTTGGTTTTTAAAAAAAAATATTTTATTTAATTGTGGGCGTGTCAGTGGGCGGATTTTGAAAATTTTATGTCCCAAGCAGTTTTATGGGCCAAAGATCATATATAAAAAATTTCAGCTTTCTAGCTCAAAATTCAATTTTTCCCAAAATTTGTTTTATTTAATCAGTTTTATGGGCCATAGATCATATATAAAAAATTTCAGCTCTCTAGCTCAAAATTCGATTTTTTCCAAAATTTTGTTTTTTTGAGTTTGTGGGCGTGTCTGTGGGCGGATTTCAAAAATTCTTAAACTTGATTATTTCGGGACCCTAGAGAGTATATGGTTAAAATTTCAGCTCTCTAGGTCCAGTTTAAAGGCCTAATTTTTGCCGACGGACGGACGGACGGACGGACATGGCTAGATCGACATTACTATCGATGCTGATCATAAATATAGTAACTTTTAGGGGTCTACGGGCAATATTAAGGTATGTTACAAACTATGCGTCAAAATTAATATACCCCTAGAATAGGGTATAATGAGTGTGCTTAAGACCACACGACTGAAGTAAAACATCTAATTTGAATCGTGGGCGTTCGCCCACTGGAATTTTGAAAATATTTACACATGAGCATCAAGGGTCCCTGGAGAGTCTATATTATAAATTTCAGCTCCCTAGCTCAAACTTTGTTTTTTTTTTAAATTGTGGGCGTGTCAGTGGGCGAGTTTGGAAAATATTTACACATGAGCATCAAGGGCCCATGGAGAGTCAATATTATAAGTTTGAGCTCCCTAGCTCAAACTTTGGTTTTTTGCCGTCCGACCTGAAAATCTGGCGATGACGGTGACGCTCTATATTTCCAACTAATGTACTGCGATTCATGAACACAATGACTTTACTCACTTCCGGTAAATTCCATCTGTCGGCAACTGTTTTAGATATAGCTTTCTCCTTTGGATCGGTTTGGATAGATGATGAGCTTAGTATTGTCCTCTATTGAGGAGATTAAAGGGTGTTTACCCATTCCACGAACCTTTCCGCCGACTAAATTGTATGGGTTGTAAGAAAAGAATGTACGTTTGTCTACACTTCCGTTACGCCAGAAGTCTACATTGGTCTACACTTCCGTGTCGCATTCACCAGCTTACTCCGCAAGTCAAGCGTGCGTAAAGAAGTTTTACTTCAAAAAGATAAGTCCTTTCATAGAAGGTGGGATGCTTGTTTGCAAAAAAACTGTATTTTTATCTACAAATAGTGTTTGGCTTGATTTCATCGAAGACTTCAGTTCTGCACAGGACCAAACAGAAGAAAAAAGTCAACAAATAATCAAGGTAGAGCAAAAAATCCATTTTTATAAACCTCTTCTCGAAATAAGAGGATTCGAATTGCTAAGATCGTTGAAGTCGCTAAAGATATTTCTTACGTTTCGAAGCATTGCCATCAGTCTACAGACAATCTTCAAGTTAAGCAACCTAATTCAAATGATGCTTTGACACTTTTTGTTGAGGTGAAGTACGAAGTTATCAGAAACTTGGTTAACCAAAAGACTGAATTGATATTTTTCAAAGCTGGCGTAACGACTACAATTATTGGCACCCCTAAGGAAATTTCAACTTTGATCCACTATAATATTTTTATTTCTAAATCTGTTGTTTACCAGAGTATAAAATATGCAATTTCGCATTGATTGAGTATTATAAATAAAGATTTAATAATTGAAAATATATTTAAATGCCAATTTAAAAAAAGCTTACTAAAAACTACAATTATTGGCACCCTGATATAATTATTGGCACCCAAAAAACAGCAATTATTGGCACTCTTTAAAACAGAAAAATCATCAAGGGTGGTTATTTTATTTATGTTTTCAAAACGTTTTATTTTAAATTATAAAATAATAGATAAATTCAGTATCTATAAATGAATATATAAATATATATATTTTTAGGAAACTATCGTTTACTTCACTGTTTAAAGGAACATAGCTATTTATTTAATTAAAAGTAAATAGCTATATAGTTTTGTAAACAAATAGCTACATAGGTAAATATACATATTTTTTATAGGAAAATAAAAAAATATATTAATTAATTCAGATAGTATATAATAGTATTTAAAAGTGACTTCTTTAATGTATTATTATGTATTATTATAGTAAAAAAAAAAGTTTTCAAAATATAAAAGGAAGTAGTGATAAGAAACTTACAAAATTATAGGTCCTTAACGAAAACAAAGGAAATTTCGAATGTTTTTTTTGTCGCACGTGTTCTCAATTTCACTTATAAAACAGAACTAGAAAGGAATATCTCGAAACTAATGACGAAGAAATGTGAGAAAAATGTGCAAGTTCAAAACAAAAAAATTTGAATGATGGGGTGCCAATAGTTGGGTCAAAAATTTGGGGTGCCAATAATTGTAGTAGTTACGCTATGCCAAGGTTGTTAAAGCGAAATAAAGATGTTACCCAGAGCCTGAAACAATAAAAATTTCCGATTCATCGGCCGAAGTTACCCTTTAAGGACTCCTTAATCACACTGTCCAACGCATCGACATTGTCTAAAAATATTTTAATTTATTACTATAAATTTAAATAATATTTAAAATAAATGAATTTGTTAACTATGTATTTGTTTTATTTTTATTGTCATGAAGTTTTGAGTTTTGACCGCCCTTCCCATACAAATGAAACCACTGTGCAGCGGCGTGGAAAATCTGCCTGACTACATTTGAAACAAATGGCACGATAGAGCCCCAGTTATTCAAACGAACCCTGACACACACAACACATTTACGTGGGAAATCACCTCACCGAAAGAGGTCTGCTCATAAGTGCATTTGGAAACATTTTGAATTCCGTCAACCGAGACGAAACGCGCGAACATAAACTGCGATGAAAAAGTAAAAAAAAATTTTTTTTAGAACAAGAATGTTTTTTTTAGAATACGAAAGGTAAATAAAGAGATTGCTGAGAATGCAATCAAAAGAAAGAGAAACTTCAAAAAATATTTAAATAAAACAAAATATAAAAACATATTTAACTTTGAATTCTTTACTGTTTCATTCTGCAACAACTGTTTACTAACATATTATCCTGTTATTTTTTTATTTTATAAGTCGATCGAATTGTTTTTAGGTTTATTTACCATGGATCAGGGTTCCATTACGTAATGATAATAACAAGTACTCTTTGTACCTTACCTTGCATTTGGTAGGAAATGTTTATACTTTTCTCAAAACTTTTTCCGATATCACTCCACAGCACAAAAGATGCTGAATCAAGTGAGATAGATGGCAAACAAAACAGAAACTTCAACAGCCATTTTCAATTTAATTAACAAATATCATTATCATTATCATTCATTCAAGAACTTAAAACAAAAACCCACAAACTTCAAACCACGATTCACGACTGATGTCACACGAATAAATTCATTTAAATTCATTTTTTATTGGTTATTAGATGTCAACATACATACAAAAATGATTAACTCACTTAAAATTAACAGGATTTATTCTAAATTAATAGTCCTTATGCGGACACTCTAAACTTAACTTTAATTTTCTAATGTGCTTTTCGCCCTAAAAACTGTTTAACGGAGTAACAAAAAAAAAACAAATGACAAACTATCTACTCTACTTTCTTAAACTACTTAACGTATTCTAACTATAATAAGGATTCTGAGCACTCGTTGCCTTACGCAACAACGTGAGCCGACTGAACCCTTACAGCGCCATTTACCTCCCGGAAGCACCACTGCAAGTTGAGGAGCCCATCCTCTCCCAGAAACGCCTAGCTAACTTAGTCTAACTTATAAACTTAGAGGGTGTTACCTAGAGTAACGCACCGTCTTGGGAGGGCTTTTCACCCCTCCCCGCTCAAAAGGCCCACAAAATTCGGCGAAGCAATTTTCCGTATCGAATTTATCCCTGTCTTTTTATGGCGATGTCCCCGCCGTGGATGAGCCGCTTATCTCTCGCGCTGCGGTAGCAGTGGTATAATATCGGAATATCATCCCGCGTCTGGACCAGGCCTTTTGCATCACTATTGGTAAATGTCTCCAGGGGGATAAAGCCAGACCGGAGAGTACTCTATATGTACTGACACATGAGTAACTTGCTACATCGGCGTAATCTCGTATCCTATCATTCTTGCCAGCTTTGGTCCTCCTTATTTTTCTTACTTACTCAACATTGTCTAGCCAGCTTGGTGTCCTTAGAAACTGATAAATATTTGAAACTGGGTTATCAGAAAGTTTTTTAATGTCTTGGAAGATTCTAAAAGTGTTCTGTTCAGATGGCAGAGACTCTGGCAGTGACTGAAGTGAGACGTGTCCTCATGTGTCTCCTCATCACGGCAGCCTCTGCAGATTTCTTCATCCTTGAGATTGAATTTCGTTATATGGTTTCTCAAGTGAAAGGCAGTAAGAGCACCGACCAACTTAGACGGTGATAACTTGGAAGGCAAATGGAATGCCCTATAATGCCGAATTGTAAATATTCCCGGTATTTTTTTTTATCGAATAAGAAGTTCCCAGTTCCGAGAAAGTCTTCAGGTCAAAAAACCAATCTCGAAGAAAATGGACCGGGACGGGCTCAGTTGGTACTGTCATGGTGAAAGGAGAGATTATACGAAGCCTGTCAAAAAGGCAATTTCAATCAACGTTTGGACACAATTGGCAAAGAGAGGCAGGCCTAAAAACTCTTGAATCACACAAATGCAGGAACACCAGCATTTGGTTGGCCTCAGTGACGAAGTGATCATAGCCTCACCTCCAGTAAGAAAGAAGAAATCCCATTTTTCAGTTTTAAGGGCCTTTTTTGTTTTTCGAAGGAACTCTTAGTAGAATAATGAACACATTGAAGACAAAAAACACTGCGCTTTTTTTAGAACAGTTAGGAAAATATCCTTTTTTTAGGTTTTAATGCCTTTTTTGGGGTTTTAGGAGCCTCTTGGTAAAGTAACCTTATGTCAAAAAACACGACAATCAATCTAGTTTTTTTAGCGCAATATGAATAATTAATCAGCAAAATATTACACGGACAGCTTAAAAACTACAGCTAAGAAACTAATCAGCTTTTAGTTGTCACCGCAATTTACTTTTGCAACCTACCGAGTTTAGCTACACAATGCATTGGTCTATCAACTCAAATTTAAATCGTATTCTCTGTTGCAATTTTCCTATTGATTTGTTTTTGACAATTAAAAACCAAACGTTCAAAAACTCACCCATTACATTCTTCGGTATAACAAACCAAATTGTTATATTCAACAAATTTTTTGTGGTGCCTATCTATATCAAGTTAAGAGATTAGCGAATGGGATACTCTCTTGGTAAATTGTATGGGAGCTCGCAATATACTGGGTTTTTAAATGTAAAACTAAGAACATTTGGTTGCCTGCCAGAGTCAAATGCATGTAGGTGATCGGCCATTCAGCAACATTTGCATTTTCCCCATTTTTTATTATATTAAAACTGTTTACAAGCTCATGTCTCTGAACGAAGTCACTGAAAGCTTTCTACGAATCTCTTGTTGGTACAGTTCGAAAAAAAATGCAACTTGTTCTCCCATTAACGCAGGTAGCTATCAAAACTTAGAGCTTTCGAAATGTCAAATTCATACAGAAACCAGATTTTTGTATAAACAATACAGTTCAGCGTTGCCACCTTAATAAAATATTCCGTGCCACCATTGACAAAAAATCTACCTTGCGGGCCAGCGGAGAGTGGAGTTTCTGGATATTAATTTGTTTAGGAATTTTCGTTGGAGCTCCGCCATAACCAGTCTGGCTATGTGTGCGGTGCAGTTGCTCCATCTTGCTGGAACCAAATCCTGTTGAAACGGATACTTCTTCGGCGCAGTTCTACGTAAAAAAATCCATCAACTTCTTTAAATAACGGTCCCCATTTACAGTTACTTTTACACCATTTTCTTCAAAGAAGTATGGCCCCGCACCTTGATGAAACTGCGCACCACACAGTGACTCGTTCTGGGTGCAGTACCGTTTAATGGAGTATTTCTGGATTAGATTCACTCCATATACAGCAATGTTGCATATTTACGTTGCCGTTAAGATCAAAATGGGCCTCATCAGACATAAACAAGCAATTTATCAAGCTGTTGCCTTCTTTAGTCATTTCAATCATTTTTTGGGAAAATTCCAGGCGAATAAGTAAATCCAGAGGGTTTAACTTGCTTGCAACTTGGACTTTGTACGGAAACAAGTTTAAGTCATCATGCATTATCCGTTGTAATGACCGTCTGCTAACTCCAATTTGCGCCGATAAGTTTCGAGTCGAAACGCTTGGATTTGCCTGGATTGCCGCGATTGTGTCTTGAACCCGAATATAGGGATCTCGATGGTACGGTCTTCGTGCGATGCTTCCAGATTCGGCAAACATGTTTATCAGCCTCATTATGGTCCACCTACTCGGGGGAGTTCGACCAAACTCCCGCCCAGATTCCCAAATGAAGGACTGCAAAGCATGGTACTGCTGTACTATCCAAATCCTCTTTTCGGTATCCCAAGCATTCATTTTAATAAATCTAAATAGAAACCTGCCAAATAAAAAAAACTAAGCCGATTATTCGCACAGAAAAAAGTTTGTACGTTTTGTTTTTGTAGCATGATTAGTGCGTCACCCTGTATTTAAATATATATATATTGTGGTTAGGGTTAAATAGATACAAGTACATTAATCTGGAAGTTTTGATTAAAAATTTAACATCAAAAAGGATTTTCACATGGTAAGAACATGATCAAATCTTAAACCGATTGATGCTGACTCGTTTTTATAAATGACAAATGCAATGCATGTGAAAATCAACTGCAAGAGTGCGTTATATCAAAAAATATTTTATTCTTTTGGTCAAATGAGAAGTATGCCATTAACAATGTTTTTAGTGCCGCCGAGCCATTTTCGAGAAAATGTACCAAAATGACACGATAACGTTTGTGTGTAGTAAAATACAAATAAAATAAAAAATATATTAGACATTAACTAAAACCTAGCTTCTCCAACCATTTGCTTGTATGGGGTGGAAGGGACCTGCAGTTTAAGCCGAATTTGAACGGGAAATTTGAGCAGCTTCTCATGACAATTGATACTCTTGGATGTTTTTCAGACGTTCGCAAGTGGGAGAATATAGGTACAATTTCATATATAATTAAGCAAAGTTTCGAAAAGAGTTTTTATGTATGATTATAGAACTTAACTGTTTGCAGTAAAATCTTATCGAAAACACCATTTTAAGGTACCACATATTGATGTGAAAATTCCGCATTTCAAATTTGATTTATGATTAGCGTGTTTTGGTTTCTCAGTGAAGTAGTAAAATCTTACGCGTAGAATCACAAATGGAAATTACTTAAGCTCGTCAAAGTCAAACCTTGGCCGCAAAACATTGATATTACACCGTTGTTTGAATTACTGGAAACAATCTCCGTATGTTACCCTAAAATAATAGTTGGTGGTGATTTAAACAGTAACCTTTTAGGAGAGAGCTCTATTGTACAGGGTATGAGGGCACTCAATTTGTTCCCGGTCAATATGACGTTCGCCACTCATTTTACATCTGAATCTAGTACACTTTTAGACGTTTTCTTTGTTAGTGATACTAAATTTATGTTTTTGTATGATCAACTGTCAGCACCTGCTTTCTCCAGACATGATCTAATATATTTAACCTTTGATTTTCTTATATCTGTGTCTGCCGCATCTTACGAATACAGAGATTTTGATCATATTAACTACCTAAGCTTGGAGCGGAGCGCCCGAAATTTCGCATGGGAGCATGTATTGCGTATGTCCTGCCCTTGTGATCAAGTTGAGTTCCTAACACGGAATATTAACACACTTTTTAATAACCGTGTTCCTAGGAGAGTCAAATTGGCTAAACATGACCAATGTCCCTGGTTCTCAAACGAAGTTCGTATGCTCATGTTACAACGTAATCGAGTGTACAATGTGTGGAAACGTTTTCGACTTGATGTCCATCTTCGTATTTATCATACACTACGCAACCTGGTGGTTTCCAAAATTCGTACTGCAAAAAAGCAATTTTATGGCAATAAATTAAATCCAGCATTGAAAAGACGGCAACTTTGGAAAAATCTGCGAGACATTGGCATTGGTAAGTGTGACACAGGCCTTGACACCAATATCGATGTAAATGTTCTCAATCAGTCATTTGTAACACTTCCTTTTCCAGTTCTGAATCAAGTACCTCAAAATACTTTCGAATCCCTACGTGGTCTTCTGAACTCAAATGAACGAACTTTCGAGTTCTCTTGTGTAGATAGTACGGTCGTAGTTGCAAGCGTATTATCCATAAAATCGACAGCGGTTGGTATTGATGGAATACACCCAGTTTTTGCCAAGGCCATCCTACCAATTATACTACCCTCTGTTACACACATTTTCAATACCATTTTAACAACTAGTGTTTTTCCCACCCAATGGAAGCTGGCGAAAGTCCTACCAATCCAAAAAAACGCCAATAGCCATGAATATAGACCTATTTCCATTCTACCATATTTTTCTAAAGTGTTTGAAAGAATCATACAAAAGCAAATTAATGCCCATATCCACTCATGCAAACTTTTATCTACAGTGCAATCCGGTTTCCGCCAATACCACAGTTGTACAACCGCAGTTATAAATGTTGTAGAGGACATAAGAAAGGCTGTAGATGATGGCCACGTAACTTTTTTAGTTCTTCTCGATTTCTCAAAAACATTCGACACAGTGGATCACGATAATTTGTGCAGCAAACTAGCACACAGCTACAAGTTTTCTTCATCGGCCATTCGATTAGTATCTTCCTATCTTAAGTTCCGAGAACAAGCTGTTGCGATTGATCATATGCTATCTAAGTTTCTCCCAACAACCAGAGGGATTCCCCAGGGTTCAATTCTAGGACCACTGCTCTTTTCACTATATGTCAATGAGCTCCCTTCCGTAGTCCGTTCATCCTCTATACATATGTATGCTGATGATGTCCAACTATTCAATAGTTGCTCTCTTGGGTTGATTGAAGACTGCGCAAGTAAAGTTAACACCGATTTGGAAAGAATCTCAGTATGGGCGGAGAGGAACGGATTGTTTCCTAAAAAGTCTAAATGTTTAGTGATTAGCCGGAAGCCCGTCGATCTATCATATTTTCCTGAAATTCATCTCAACGGCTCGACTGTAGAATATGTTGAAACGGCAAAAAATCTTGGAATGCTTTTTAATAGGACACACATATTAATGCGGCTGTAGGCAAAGTTTATGGTATACTGCGACTATTATGGGCCTCACAACACTATACGCCTATGAGCTCACGATTACTTCTTGCAAAGACACTCGTCGTTCCAACTCTCACTTATGGCTGTGAAATTTTCTGTAAGTGTGATGCAATCAGCAGAAGAAAGCTTAATGTTGCCTTTAATAACATTGCACGTTATATCTATGGTTTGAGGCGCTTCGATCATATCTCCAATTTCTCCCGACAGATCTATAACATCTCCTTCGACCATCTTTTACGTTTTAGATCACTCGTTTTGTTATTCAATGTAATTCAGACACATCAACCCAGTTATTTATTTAGTAGACTACGTTTTGCTTCATCTAATCGATCCCAACAAATTGTTCATCCCCGGTACCGTTATCTTATATCCGAGCGCCAGTTCTTCATCAATGTTACCCGTCTTTGGAACTCACTACCACGGCATTTGAGAAGGTCAAGTACCATCGCGCAGTTTCGTAATGGGTTACAATCTTATTTCCAGACAATTTCCGACTAATACAACGTTTTGTTTCAATTAATACTAATGTTTATATTTACTGTAGTTTTGCGAAAAGAGAGATGTATTGTATATATTGTATATTTAATTGTTTTAATGAATTTAGAACTGACTGCAGTATAATTGTCTAAGTAGCAGAAAGAGAAAACCTTTAGTTATTCTTGGAACATTAATATTTTATGTAGCTTGTTGTTATTAATGAATTATATTTAAGCCTTGCACTATTTTATAAGATCATTGTTATCTTAATGTGTAAGCTTTCAATAAATAAATGAACTATGAACTATGAACTATGTGTTCGTTCCATTTTGTTGTTGTTTTTTATTACACGACAAAGAAGGGTTACTTATCTCTTACTTCAAGGAACTGAAATGTACGTTGATTTGTGTCATTTTGTTGAAACAAATAAAAGACAATACACGAAAATGAAATGATACAAATTATCTTATAACCGGTCAAAAAAATACTATCATCTAAATGCACTCATAAAACTCTTATAACTTCTGAAAAGTAAAAATCATATGTCTTTGACATAAAAACTGTAGCTTATTCTATATGAGAAGACGTGTGCGATTCGTTTCAACGGTTAAATTTAATTAAAAATCCAAAGACATTTATAATTAAAATGGCGAATCCGAAAAAGTATGTGCTTACTGCATGTACACCATATACGATGCGGTGCAATGCGTGTTAGCCTTGGCATGGCGGTATGACAAGCAACCAAATCCTCGAGTCCGAATAAATATTCGTGAACTTGTACCTTCATTCACATGACGCCAATCCTAATGACATTCGGATTTTGAGGTTAGGTTTGAATGATTTGATTATATGTCGGTATTTGGAACGTGATCAAATGTTGTGGATTATAAAATGATTAAATTTTGATCACTCGCTGCAAATGTGTTTGTTGTTGTCGGAAAAAAGTTAAGAAATGTAAATAACGTTATTTAAACCTCTCTAATTAATCAATTATCCCGCTCGTAGCATTTAATTATTCTTACTGTTGCAATTTACTGTTTAAAAATGCTTAAGTGATTTCGTTTATAGGTTTTCGATTCGTTCTTTCGCGCAAGTCCCGCTCATGTGAAAAGTTCTTAATTCTACAAGAAGTTCTATCTCTTTACTATCTTAAATTGTCAATCTTAAATCATCATTTCATTTACGAACGCATCCCCAATGACATTCCACTGTGATTCATACACTTTTTTGCTGTTTCTCTTTTAGTTTCCCATTCTATTCCACGGAAGTCCTACGAAACGAAACTTTGTCTGTACGAAGAACGAGTTTAGCAAGTTGTTGAGTTGGTTGACGTATTGCGATGTAGTGATTGATTTTCTTAACCATCATTCCTCTTTTTCGAATTAAAACCAAGTTTAAATCCAACATCAAAATACGAAGTGCATAGTGCATACTTTTTCCAAAGTGCTCCACCACAAGTGCCCCAATAGTGAGGTGTGCAAAACGCAGAAAAGATAAAAGAAAAACGTTAATCACCATCTCCCGCGGCGGTCGCAACCATCGTCGTGCATTTTCCTTCTCATAAATCGTCTATGGTTTATCGGAAATCGGAATTTTTACTTATCGGCGACGGTATACCCAGTTTGGTTCGGTGCTAACAAAAAGTGACTTTGTATTCTCGGCTTGTGTGGATAAAATTAATAAAAAAGTGCATTAAAGTGTTTCCTTCATATATGTACATATATACATAAGTAGACAAACCCAAAGCAGATAAAAAAAAAGTCCAGAAAAATTTATACAGGTACAGGCAATAGAAAGGAAGCAAGGAAGAAAAGAATCGCACTCTTTGCATGCAACACTTGTATTCGGCGAATCCGCCCATTGGATCAAATTTGAAATTCTCTTCTCCTCGCGCAATCTTGCTGCGCCATCTCCTTTATCAGTATTCGCGATATTCTACCACTGTTCCACAATAAAAACAAAAACTTTCCGTCCCAACTCCTATAATTTTCGAAGAGAAAATCACCGAAAAGTTGAGATTTTCGTTTCTTTTTATTCGTTCGTTTTTTCGTAACACGAACGCACAGCTTCCCTTGCAGCGAGTGTTGTCAATGATGAATATCTGAAAAGGTTCAATACCTTGGTAAGTACTTTTTAGGTTTTTATATTTTGGAATTCTTAGAATTAGGACAAATTGGAGTTGCAATTATTCTTTGGCTAGGAAAGGGAAACGAAACTATTTTTAGATGTTTTCCGTGAGGACAAAATTTACTTGTGTTTTGAATAGGATTACACTTTTTTGATGCAAACTTACAGACCCAGCCATGGGCGTTTTTCTTTTTAGCTTTGAGCAGAGCCTGAGCACGTAGAGTAGGTATATCAAACTTGAGCCCTTAACTGTCAAATGAATATTTGCAGTTATTTTTTAAACAAAAATAATTTTTCTAAATTATTGTTTTACATTTAACGCCAGTTAAACAAAACCCAACCGTAATTTTTATGAATATTCCTTACAGTCTGGCTCTGCTCGCGTTCAGCTCGACGGCTTCTTACTCCAACTACCGTGTCATTTTATTCATGTGAGCGAAAATAGAAACACATGTAGCTAGAAGCTAAAAAAGAAACACAGCGCCCTGATTTCGAATTACGGTTCTCTTAGAATGACTATCGTTGCTCTCCCATTATGACGGCGAGGCTATGATCAGGACTAATGCCTGACTATCGTTACTGCCACAAAGAAATTAAAAGTAACAATATCGATCTCAGCTTTCGTTAGCCTAACCACACAATTTTTAACGACAGTTTATGTAAAAATGAAAAGCGAGTGACAGTGAAGGAAACATTTTTGTTGCATACTTTTAGTTGCTTCGATTAAAAAAAAAGATTTTATTTTCAATTATTTGGAAGTAAAAACTATTTGTTAAAATAGAAAGGAAACACATTCAGTTGTTTGAATTTAAAAATATCAAAAACAAAATGTTTATTGATATCGCACTGTTTATGTTATGATATACTCGTACGCAAAGTTTGAAGGGCTTTTTGGAATGTGCCTTCTCAGAACACGACTACAAATTTCTTTGTATTTATTTAAACAATAAGTGTTGTGTTATTGCATTTTTAAACATATATAAAACAATCTTTGATTATTTCACTTTGCTTTGAGCTTATTTGTCATTAAACGTGAGTTAAATGCGGTTGAATGCGGTTAATAATGATGGGAAAATTGCGCCTTGTTTCCATTTAGAATGACAACTTTTTCATGTCGTCGTTCTCGTTATTCGTAATATTATGCATAAGGCTTGGTACCGTAACGCAAAATCGTCCGTCGTGACTCTCGTCTCGTAATTCGTATTCATGGTCCAAATTTTTTTTTTGACAGCTCAGTGAATTGCTCTGAACTTAAAAAGAAAAACGCCTTATAATAGGCTTTAGTGGAATTTCTGTCAAACGATCTTATTGCCAATCTTGAACTTAAAAATGGGAACGGAATTTTAATTACCTGTCAAGTAATTTACGTTTGGTTTGTCGGCTATAAAATGTCTGTACGGAATGTCGCTAAAGGGCCAGCCATAATGAACTTATGGGAGCTTAAGCTAGTGTCAAAACCGAACAATAAGCTATCAGAAGCATCGTCAAAACGAAGTGCCCACAATCGCTTCTGGCAACGCGAACCAGGTCTCTTCAAAATTCTCTGCGCATCTATTTTATAATAAAAACATAGGGACGGGCTACAGTCCGCTTGGGCGAACTGTTGGATACCCTATTCTTATTCCTATCCCTCATAAGAGGGCGTGACAAAAGTCTAAGTATGGTTGAATTGTTAAGAACGCTCTACATATTTTGTTATATAACATTTTAAGGATTTTATCAAAAAAAAAGCTCCCTAGCTCAAACTTGGGTGTTTCAATAAAATTGTTTTATTTAATTGTGGGCGTGTCAGTAGGCGGATTTAAAAAAAATTAACACATGAGCATAAAGGGCCCCTAGAGAGTATATATTATAAATTTCAGCTCCCTAGCGCACTTTGAATTTTCAAAAAAAAAAAAAATAATTGTGGGCGTGCCAGTGGGCGGATTTTGAAAATATTTACACATGAGCATAAAGGGCCCATAGAGAGTATATATAATAAATTTCAGCTCCCTAGCTCAAACCTTGGATTTTCAAAAAAAATGTTTTATTTATTTGTGGGCGTGTCAGTGGGCGGATTTTGAAAAAATTTTATCGCGAGCAGTTTTAGGAGTCATAGATCATATATAAATTCAGCTTTCTAGCTCAAAATTCGATTTTTTCCAAAATTTTGTTTTTTTGAGTTTGTGGGCGTGTTGTGGGCGGATTTCAAAAATTCGTAAACTTGATTATTTCGGGACCCTAGAGAGTATATGGTTAAAATTTCAGCTCTCTAGGTCCAGTTTAAAGGCCTAATTTTTGCCGACGGATTTATGCTGATCATAAATATAGTAACTTTTATGGATCTACGGGCAATATTAAGGTATGTTACAAACTATGCGTCAAAATTAATATACCCCTAGAATAGATTATAAATACAAAAAATGCTGATCGCAGCTTTGATGTGAATGGGATACACACAACTGTCAAATTTCCAATTCCAAAATTCAGGGCGCCAAATTCCGGGCGCATTGCTAGGAGTAAGAAAAATGTATGTTACCTTGCGCGGATACTTTCATTTGCATTTAAAACAAAAAACGTGTTTAAATAAGCCCAAAATAGCAACATCCATCACACCTGTGCTGAATTTTGCACATTAACACACATCACATGCAATATTGCAACTTCAAGGAGAATCTAACTCAAAATAGTGCGCTTTCTGTAAATCTTACACAGGAGCACAGGGCGCTTGTTTGGCGGCTGGAGCCGGCCCTGGCTGCAAGCGAATTTTACTCGCGTGAATTCGCAAAGTTCGCTAAACTTATTTAAAACTCGCATTTCCTATATTGTGGTTCTGGTGTATAAAATTTACTCGCACGAATTTGCGATGGTTTCGTTTCAATTTTAATCGCGCGAGTAAAGCAGGTGGCAATGGTGCGATGGTAGTGTATTCACTAAAGTGATTGGCAGGTCGTGCGTTCGAATCCCGACCAGGGCCGTGATTTTTATAAATTGAATACACACAACAAAAACTGATCTCCCTAAAGCAATTTAGGAGCCACCGTTGAGAAAAAAAATCCCATCGCACCAAACTTCTTTCCTATCCTTCTATTCTTTCAGTAAGTAGCACCCAAAAATAGGCAATGAATTGCTGGGAGCTACTTGCGCAACAAAACTAAATGCCTGCGCTGTGGTTTTACCATTATAAGGGTACTGTGTCACTACAGAAAAAAGAAATCCCTTTAGCGCACGCAAATTATAAAAAAAAAGCGATTTCAAGATCATTTTTAAAGGATTTAGTAAAAGAGTCTACACATTGTAGATAGAGTTTGAAATGTATGTATTTGAGCAGGGCGGGTGGGGGATCATATCCTTCGGTAGGAGAGTGTTCAATGCGCCATGGCGTAACAAAATTAGTTGACATTTTCTCTATTGTGAGCTATACTTTAATTGACAAAATATAATTGAATGTATCTATAGGTAGTCGTTCTACAATATTCAAAAAAGAGTACCTATCTCATCTTTGACCAACAAATTCTGAAATTTTCCATATTCCAGTTTTTTTTTTATAAATTGAAATAATTTCGCAACTCTTTTTAATGTATTTGTATTCGAACAGCTTTTTTCTTACAAAAATTGTTCTTCACAAAGCGACAACGACATGTTAAAACTTTCCCAAATCACAGCACGCGATACTTAGCAGTACTTGCAAATAAATGTTTCTTTCCCATTACATACGGCACAGGTAGTTGACCTCAGTAGAGAGATTGAAGCGAATATCTAGATTTTTGGTATGTTAAATCTCCTAGTGAAAAGGATATGTTCGGCCTTTTTTGAGTTAACCATAAGATCCTTGCTAACAGTCCACTTTGATAGTACTGATAGCGCTGATTCCATAATTTGTTGTTTTCAGTACAACTTATACATCCTGTATAAGAAGTTCCAAGATCTGAGAAAGCCTCCGCATCAAATAACCTGTCTCAAAGAAAGTGGAGCGCGACCGAATCAGTTGGTACTGTCATGTTCAAAGTAACGATCTTACGAGCCTCGTCAAAAAGGCAATATCGATCAATGTTCCTATACAATCGGAAAAGTAAGTAGGGATGCAGTGAAGTTAGTCCAGATCATTACCTCCTCGTTAAAGAGAGGATAAATAAGATAAATACAACAAGTCATTCCCGTGCAAAGCCGGGCTAAGAATTTCCAATCGTGTGCTGAACTTATAAAAATAATTTCATAGAAAAGAAAGTGACAGAATGTAACATTTTGGGGCAAGATTTTTACTCATGGAACACAAAATTTTGTACTTTTTGCAATACGTCTCTGTGCAGTTCTGGTTTATTTAACACACCTTATATTGTCTTTGAAGTCAGAAACAAAACGGCCAGAAAGGTATGTCGGATATACAAATAGCAATAATTGATGTGCCATATTGGTCATTATCTTCTGTTGACAGCACGTTATTTGTTTTGCTCTCGTTATAAACATCGCAATACGTTTTTCCGATAATGACAAATTCGTTGGCGATTATGAATAATTGCACGTATTTTTGAAAGATGTATGACTGATGCCGGCTTTGAGTTCTGCAGCGTTATTTCCAAATACATAAATCGCATGACAGTGCCTTGTCAATATCTATTTTTGACCTCAAGGGTTTCTGTGAGTAATTTACACGCCTTGATGCGACAGCGCGTCGTCATCCTGCACAATCAAGAGTGTTTTTCACGTGTAGCAAAATTATATTTAGCAGTACAGAAAAAACAATGAAGAACATGAATTAAATAGTAATAAGAGTACTATAAATAAAAAGAAAAATCTTACCTGCCGTCTCGAACGCATGTGTCTTCGTTTGAAAATAATAAGGTGTTTTATTTTTTGTCGAAAATTTTCTTTTAGGATCGCCAAGTCATGTTTGTAAACACTCGTAAAAAAGCTAAGAATTAAAGTTTGGAAAGGCCAAATTTGGCTATATTATGGACTAGTCTATGCACCGAGAGATTAAGCAGCGGGGAAACTGATTTGTTGCTCCTGTCGTATGTGCGTTTGCACCGTCCTTCCTAGCACCGAATCCAATTCTATTTGCTGCAGTTGCAGTGTTGGCGACAACGCCCCTGATCAAATTTGGTTGAATAACCTTTCCTTCGTAACGCCACACCAACAATCAATTCTGGATCATTATTAGCTCGTCGTTAACTACTGTCAGCTATTTTTAAAGAATGTTTGGAAACAACACCAAATGTGGAAGGACTGCTTAATCCTTGTCCTAACTTAAACTTTATAAAGAATGAAAAGATGCTTCTCGATAAAGAACCTGTTTACTCTGAAGATTAGCGGCAGCAACCTGCAATATTTGATAATTGGTTATGTGAAGATACACCCGAGTTCATTGTGACAATCTGACATCTGTATTCCGAGGAAGATCCTAATCAGACAAGTGCAAACCTGGTGTTCTTTTACGGGTGCGGGAAGAAAGTTTACTGCTGTTTTAACGGAATGGTCTATGTTTCCCAAGGATTCCGAAATTTGTAAACTTGGCGGGATTTAAAGAAAAAAAGAGCCCGAGATCGTTTCCAAAATCGTTGCCTCATTCATAAACGGAGTAAGTAGATGGCAAACGATTCGGCATGGCTTCGATTCAGTTGGTATACAGTAACCAATTGAATTTGTTGAGGTTGAAGTCCCCTATTCGACCGCATACAATCAAATCAAAGAAACAGTAAAGATGGCATAAATAATTTGTTGGATCTTTGCTAAGAGAACTTTAACTCCACCGAATGTTCTCTTGGGTTAGCGAAATCAGTTCAGCAAATAAGGAGGAGGACTTTAACTTTGTCACAGCTCCTTTCAATTCGACTTCATCCAGTTCGGGTGCGCGTAAGTTTCTGGGTTTGAGTCGGTACCTATCCATTGTCTGATTTTTAAGTTACTTAGCTAAATTTTGCCTGACAGTAGTCCTCGTTGAAGTTATACAACCATAATTTCTTTTCACTTAGGTATGTGTGTCTTTACATTATGTACTACTAAGTCGCCCTCTTTTTCCCCTGTAAACTTCTTAATAGCATTTTTGCACTAATCATCTTCCTATGTACTTGTTATGGGTTCCCTTAAATCCTTAAAATCTGCATTTTTGTTACATAACATTTACTCAGCAACACTGTCGCACTCCCCTTTTTTTTGGGGGGTGGGTCTATTTTACTCCATAGAAACAAAGACTGAACTTGACAGCGCCGGCGAGGAATGTATCTACCAACAAAACTCCTTGTTACACCTTAAAAACCGAAGAGAACACACGCAATAAAAAAACGCAATATTCTGTTTGCGTGCGTACGTAAGAGAGTGAAGAACTGAAGACACTACAAAAAAGAAAAAACGAACAAAATATATCAAACCAACCAACCAAATAAAGAAGAAAAAAACTGAAAATTAAAAGTAATATCATCGCGCAAAAAAAATCCTTCAACGATACAATATTTTCGTACATCAAACCGCAAGTCGTATAGTTTTTCCTTGTTGACTTGCTCGTCTCATCAGTTTGCGACTTTCTGCTTGCATTCCAACGTCCTAAAACAGAAAAGGTGTGGGAATAATAAAACACAGTGAGGGAGAGCAAAAAAAAAACGCACAGAAACAAAAAGGTGCCTCCGGCGGCTCTTTACCACACCACCACCTGGACAAGCCACCCTCTGTTTCTCACTGTGTACAATATATAAAAATAATCGAAAACAAGAAAAAGAAAGTGAAACGAGAGACGCGCCCAAACGACGCAGGACCTGTTGGTGCTCCACTGAAAATATCTATCGTGTGCTTGATATTGTGGCGTGCTGTTTTTTTTTTCCACTACCTTCCTTCATCACTTCTTTATACACCCCCAAACAGTAAATCAAGTGCAACTGCACTAGTTTAAGGAGAAATAAATCAAAGCCAATCAAACACAATCATCATGGCCGAAGCATGTGCGACAGCTGCGGCAGCAAATAACACAAACAATAATGGTGTTGCCGCAACATCAAATCCAAATGCCGAAGTGATTAGAGGTCAACTGTTTGAAGTCGGTCCTCGATATAGGGATTTGGCGTACATCGGCGAGGGAGCATACGGAATGGTAGTGTAAGTATACTCGTATTTCACTTTTGTCAAATTATGATAATCATTTGCATCTTTTCTTTCGTTTTTAATTAGATCTGCTCTGGACACTTTGACAAACACCAAAGTGGCAATTAAGAAGATCTCCCCCTTCGAACATCAAACCTATTGTCAAAGGACATTGCGAGAGATAAAGATTTTAACACGTTTTAGACATGAGAATGTAAGTTGAGGAAGCAAACAAACAAATGAAGTGGGAGGCAATGCGTATATATGCGGCCTTGTTTCCGGTGGTTGATTGTGTTTCTAAGAAATGTTGCTTTTTTCGTTGTAGATAATCGATATACGAGACATCCTGCGAGTAGATAGTATAGAACAAATGAAAGATGTATATATTGTACAGTGTTTAATGGAGACTGATCTATACAAACTACTCAAAACTCAGGTAAGTTTTAGTTTAAGATTTGTTGTTTTTCTTTTACTTCTATTGTGGATGTGAGTGAGTAGTAGGAAGGGTGGTTGACCTTGTGGCGATTGTGTACTCAGTTTGACGGCCGGCAGTACATGGTAATAGTGATGTTTTGTGCGCAGATGAAATGAAATGTTGGGGTTGGGGTGTGGTGTTGCAATTCACTGGTTTGTTGTCGTTTTGATTGCAAATTAGATCTCTATTAAGAGCACAATACAATGTAATACATTGTACCTATGTATAAGCAACATTGTATGCTCTCAGTAATGTTGATTGTATAATAATAATATGTATATTGATAAGTGACTCTATTTCTAATTGACAGAATGCCATCCAATCTTATTTCTTCATATCTGAAAAACCTCAGTGGGTCATACCTTAGAAGCAAGCTCTTAAAAGTCATCTTCCGCTGTTTTCACATTTCGTCAGCAATTGTGTCACCAAATAATACCGTGGGCGGTTTAAATAGAAATGACCTTGTCAAAGTAGAAGGCAAAGAGCGAAGACAGGAAGGATCCATTTGCATACATAACTACTCTGTGAATGTAGGCCGAAACGAAATATAACTCTGCAGGCTTTATTTTAGTCGATAACTAGTCGTAGCTATGATAAATATTTGATCGACTTAAGGTGCTGTTTGAAATAATAATAAATAAAAAGAAGTCTCCCAAATATCCTTACTCCTGTAACAAAAAATATAAAAATTAATGCTGTATTAATCGCGAATATGTAGATAAAACTTATTGAAACTTTTCCCCTTGTATCATGCCAGAGTCGAAAGCAGCAACTAGTTCTGGATCGAAATATACTTGCAGAACTTATGAAAGAAAATGTTAAGTTTCTTAGAGTTACCACAGCAATGGGGTGTGGTGTTGCAATTCACTGGTTTGTTGTCGTTTTGATTGCAAATTAGATCTCTATTAAGAGCACAATACAATGTAATACATTGTACCTATGTATAAGCAACATTGTATGCTCTCAGTAATGTTGATTGTATAATAATAATATGTATATTGATAAGTGACTCTATTTCTAATTGACAGAATGCCATCCAATCTTATTTCTTCATATCTGAAAAACCTCAGTGGGTCATACCTTAGAAGCAAGCTCTTAAAAGTCATCTTCCGCTGTTTTCACATTTCGTCAGCAATTGTGTCACCAAATAATACCGTGGGCGGTTTAAATAGAAATGACCTTGTCAAAGTAGAAGGCAAAGAGCGAAGACAGGAAGGATCCATTTGCATACATAACTACTCTGTGAATGTAGGCCGAAACGAAATATAACTCTGCAGGCTTTATTTTAGTCGATAACTAGTCGTAGCTATGATAAATATTTGATCGACTTAAGGTGCTGTTTGAAATAATAATAAATAAAAAGAAGTCTCCCAAATATCCTTACTCCTGTAACAAAAAATATAAAAATTAATGCTGTATTAATCGCGAATATGTAGATAAAACTTATTGAAACTTTTCCCCTTGTATCATGCCAGAGTCGAAAGCAGCAACTAGTTCTGGATCGAAATATACTTGCAGAACTTATGAAAGAAAATGTTAAGTTTCTTAGAGTTACCACAGCAATACTGAAATAAATAAAACTAGGCACCACAGTGGTATTGCGATCTCTATAGAAACTAACTATTGAAGTTGTCCAGGTCCTTAACCATTTCCTCAAAGCACGTTATCACGGCTATCTATAAAACGAAATGCAACAAAAAAATAATTAAAATTGAGCTCAATCTAATCGCTGCCTGAAAATCAATATGTCGTCTACAGAAAGGCTTTTCAGCATTTGTCGAATACACTCCAATTCCGCATAGAGATGAGAGCTGTGGTTAACCTCGATGTCATTATCTGGCATAGATGGCACTATATGAAACGATGAGTGCGGCTGAGAGTTTGAAATAATAAAACGTAACGTGTTACTAAAATGTAGTAAGTTTGAACCATGCGTTCAACCCGTGAAAAGTCTCTGCCTGAGACACTGCAGCCTTCCATTCTTTGCGATCCCGGTCACACTGCTTCCAGTTGTCCAGACCAAGCGCTATGGCATCTGCAATGACTTGGTCTTTAAAACGTAGGTTCGGTCTTCTTTGCCTTCTCGAATCTAAGGGCTGGGAGTCAAATATCCTCTTGGCTTGAGAATTATTGTACATTCGCTTAATCTAGCCGAGCCAATGTAGTCGACCTTATTTAGGTTTTTGGACTACATTCACATCATAGTAGAGCTCATAGGGTTCGCTGTTGTATCTTCTCCTCCATTCGCCCTCCTCGCACACAGGACCAAGTATCCGACGGAGTATTTTTCTTTCAAAAGAACCCAACATTAGCTCCCCTTTTCTACCTATAAAGCAGGACTGCTAGAATTAAGGTATTTTGTCCTTCCAGTGAGGAATTTTGAACCAATTTGTTTCGCTGAACCGAAGTAGCAGCGGGAAGGTAATTCTCCGTCGGATCTCCACTAATGTGTCATTTATGGATTTGGTGTTTACTCCAAGGTATGTGAAATTCTTAACTACCTCGAAGTTTGTGCATCAACAGTGACGTTTTGTCCTAGTCGGTGGACAAATGTTTGTTTTTTGATAGCATGTATTTATTCTTGTCCTCATTAACTTCAAGACCAACCAATTTTCCCTGTTTTTCAATCGCCGAAAAAGCCTCTAGCAGGCCACGGAAAGGCCGATGATGTCGATATCGTCCGCATACCCCAGTAGCGCACTATTTTCTACAGAACAAGATTGAAGAAGTCACATGATAGCGCATCTCCCTGCCGAAATCCGGTGCAGGTTTGGAATAATTCGGAAGAGCTGCTTCAAAGCTGCGCACTACACCGCGTGTTTTCAAGTTTCACGTGACATAACTGGATCAGTTTTGCCGGGATCCCATATTCGGCCATCGCCATGTATAGCTCCTGACAATGAATGTTATCATATGCGGTTTTAAATTCAATGAAAAGGTGGTGAGTCTCGACTTGAAATTCGTTGGTTTTCCCAGGATTTGCCTAAGTGTAAAAATGTGGTCGACTGCCGGGCCGGAAGCCACACTGGAACGTGCCGATTAGTTTGTTGCAGAATGGCTTGAGACGTTCACACAGTTCGTTGGATAGGATCTTATATGCGACATTTAGCAGGGATATGCCTCGATAGTTCTTGCAAGACATAGGATCGCCTTTCTTGTAGATGGGGCATATGGAGGTGGTCCAGCATGCTTTCATGCTTCTTAGCAGGGATATGCCTCGATACTTGGTATATTATTTGGTGCATGCGCCCAATCAATACATCACCTCTGTATTTGAAAAGTTTCGCAGGTAAGCCATCAGAGCCGGCGGCCTTATTGTTCTTAAGCTTTATTGAAGCTACGCCAACCTCTTCTATACTGGGTGGGGAAATCTGTTCTTCATTGACAGGACCTGGGTTCTCTTCTTGCCCTATCACTCTCTCAACATGATGCCCATTAAGCAGCTGTTGGAAATGCTGCTTATGTGCATCTAGTATTCCCTGCGCTTTGGTGACTAAGGAAAACGAGGAATAGTTACTGTTCTGAAAATATATTTAATGTTAGATGTTGTCGCTTTTTTTGGGAGTTTTTGCCGTCCGCTGCTTGCCTTAGACAAAAGTGGGACCATATGTTATTTTTGCAATTCTGAGCAACTCCTAGAAGTGTTTCAGCCTTCTCCTACTTATATATAGAACTACGACGAACTTAAACGTACGAACTAGAAATTCGCTTACTTATTGCCTTTCGATTCACCTTCATGCGCATATTTTTCTACACAGACATCTGTCAAATTTTGGAAACGATATTTTCAATATTATCATCGAAATGTCTCGGAGTTAAATTCATTACATGAAAAATGTTGTCCCTTACTTAATTTTGTCTGGAGGAAACGTACCTTTGATAGTAGCTCCATGGCGGGAGCTTACTTTAAAACCAGCAATACAAACCACCTTTTCAAACAATCACTTACCCAGTTTAGCTTGGAGGTTTGTGTCACCAGTGTAAACAACAACATGAACAGAATACTTTTACTTATCAAAAAATGCTTGGTCGCTATCTTCACACACACACCGTTGTCGAATCTCAGATATAATACTCATATAGATAGAACATATACTCGTATATACGACGGATGGATACAATCCCCTGTTATCACTATCCGATGATGTGGGGTGTATTTTTCCATAATTACTTAAATTAAAATATGACATCACACAGATTTCTTATAGAAAGTTGAGCAGAGAGAGGGAGAAGTTTGGAGGATGGAAAAGACAGCATGCTTCATTGGATGTGATTCAGAAGAAAGTTGAATTTTTCATTAATTTCGTTTGTCAATGTCGTTGAAGTGTCTTCAGTGTTCGTACATTTTTCATTGTTTATTTATTTTGAATTCGCAATTGCTTTATTATTGTCCGAACAGGCACAAGAACAAGAAGATGTTTGCGTCCATTCCACAATGATAGAAATGAGAAGCAAATAAAATTTGTATCTATCATGTGTATTTACAAACAATCTAATTGATTAATTTTGCCAGAACATTTTCTATCTAACCGACAGCGAAATAGATAATTACATTGTATTAGGAGTTACGTGTGCAGAAATAGAGGGGACAGCCGATGAATTTCGGTGCGCTGATTAAGTGTTTATTTTAAGTGGCAATAAAGGTGTATTCCACCGTTAAGATTAGGATTAGCATAATGAGTTGAATTGTATCAACAAACAGTGTTGTTGGTTAGTCACTTTTTGGGCGTCACAGATGTAAATGGTTTTGTGAGATTTTATGACAATGGACTGAATATAGATAGATTTGTACGGACAAACTAATAGAAACAAAGTGGAATTGTTATTTACACATCTCGATGGCGTGTAGCACCTAATTCGATTTTTAATGTGGTTAGTGGCACTGTGGTGTGGACGTTGGAATGATAAATAGAATTTATGTTTTCTGGCGGGCACGCTTACGACGATAGCCCTAAAAATTATGGAGTGAAAAGAGTCAGCAAAATAAACAGAAATGCAAAGAAATAAAAGAGTAGAAATGACGACTTGCGTTTAACATTAATTTGTCTTACGAATGTCTTACTTTTTAGAAATTCAATCGGTTAATTTTGCTGCTGCTTCGTTTTTATACCCTATCCATTTTTCTTCTTTCTTCTTCTTCTTCCTCTTCTTCCTCTTCTTCTTCGTCTTCGTCTTCTTCTTCTTCTTCTTCTTCTTCTTCTTCTTCTGCTTCTTCCTCTTCCTCTTCTTTTCCTATACTTTTTTTTCTTTAGGTATTTTGATTTGGAGTAAGTTCAAGGTACGGTTCTTCAATTCTTTCTCGTTAATTATGTTTGACCTATCAATTTATGAACGTTAATAAAATATAAAATATTTCCTAAACAATCGGTTTAAGCAACAAGACAACACAATGGATTTAAAGTAATGAAAAGGCCGACAAACTGAAGGCTCAGAAACTTCATTTACAGGTCTCGAACCCTTCTGCTGCACTTCTAGATCGGGACCAATCGCAGCTTTAAAAAGCTGGAAACATATGACATTCATATTTTATGGGAGAATATCCCAGGTCTTACGACAGGCCAAACGATCCATTCAGTCCCTCAATAACAATGCTAATAGATGTTTAGATCTAAGTAGGCATGATATCAAAAATACCTAAAGAAAAAAAAGTATAGGAAAAGAAGAGGAAGAACCTACACAACAACAGATAACAAAATAACATCGCAACGCAGACTGTCGTGCACTGCTTTTTTTTGCACGAGCTTCGATGTAATGCATCGTATATTTGACCTATGATGCTTTACGGAAACAGAACAGAACCGATACAAAAGAAAAGATATTAAGAGTACAGCTCGTGCACAGAAAACCGTTGCACGCACTCAAGTTCATCAAAGTAAAGCGATTTTATGTATCTCGTGCCGGTGACGAATGACCATGGGGATGAATACTGGGAAATCTTGTAGGTATATAGTTTGGAGGTGGATGGATGAATTTATTTGATGAAATCAACAGAACATGTGTACAGCGAGATTTCGTGCGAGTTTATTTTTTTGAAAGAAAAATTAGGAAGGATGAATATGAATATGGTGTAGGCTGTGTGATGGAGGTTTTATAGGTAGTGTTATTGTGATGTGCATATTTGTGTGTGTTATAATTATTACACAGTGTTCGATGAGGGATTTTTTTCTCGTTAGATCAGGGTGTGCAATGCACACCTTGCACACCCTGACGAGACGCCACTGGGAAATAAGTATTCTCTTTGTAGCACATAAGAGAGTTTTGCAACAAAAAAATGAAAACTTACCTTGCTACCGAAAGATACGAGTATCTTGTTCGATTGGAATTCGAGGCAGCAGCGTCGTGGGCGCATGCGAAAAATACCACCCTCAGTAATTTGTGCTGAAAAAATGGTTATAACAAATGTAGATCCCAGCAAAGAATACTCAGGCGATATATATATGTCCCGGACATATATGAATGTGTTCACAACTGGTACTTAAGGTATAAACAACGAGACAGCACTTATAAAACCCATTCGAAGTACATTTTCTCATATAAGGTGTGTTTATACTTTGGCTGGGACGTATGTGTCCGTGTTACTACTCGTACATACTCGTAATAATATGACCCATGTTTCTTTATTCATACAAATGTAAAAACTATAAAGTAGCGACAAGCATAACTTTTCATTTCATTCAAAATGTGCTTAGAGAAAAAAAATTCCTTCAGGGAAATTGTTTCTGTTTTGTTTCTTTTGTTTTTGGGCAGCCTATAATATCCGTTTATATCCTTCAATTAAGGATGATCGGCGAGTGTTGCATTAAAGAGCGATTGACTTTCGGCGGCAAACACAAACAAGCAAGCGCTCTTTAAAAGATAACTGGTGTAATGTCGGGATCGGCATGTAACAAAGTTGTACGAGAAATTCGAGATCTAAACTACAACTAAGGAGTTTAATGGTCTTACATCTTACTTAAATCTATAGCAAAGTGAGAACACGTGGCTTATCCTTTCAGAGGTTGAAAGTTATTTATTCGACATAAAGAAATACTATAATAAGCACATGTAGTTACGAGTGCATTCGGTGTGAAATACTGAAGTTGCAGTTTAATGTATAGGGTGTCACCAATAGAAGGATCATACCTTCTACCAAATTACGCTGGACGTTGTTAAATTGATGGACCATTTTCTGTGTTTAGAAGTTCAGAAATTTTTTCCTAATTCAGCTGGATTGTGAATTTGACTTGACCTTAGGCAGCACTCAACGAATATGTGTCATACAGCGAGCGCCGTTCTACACTCTTCGCACATTGTTCTGCGACTATCAGAGGAGGACTCCTCAGAACCTAAACCGACGTTGTGTCTACCAACGTCTTGGGTTAAGACGGTTGGGGTTGGGTTTCATATCAAAACAATTGCACAGACGTCAGGACTCTCCAGGGTGCAGGTATTTGGTCCTGATGTGGTGAGTGATAAAAATCTAAGCTCCTCATCATTGAAGCACTGAAAATTGCAGTGAAAGTGGCGTGTCTTCCTGACAGGACAATGAACCAGTAGCCTGTATTGTTCTCTTAGCTGATTTCGGCAATTTAATTTCACTTTAAGTCCGTGGTTACTTACTTCACCTTTACAATGTTCTGTTCTAGGAAAAGAACCAGTAGAGTTTGAGGGTCAAACTTTCTTTCTTATAAATTATTCTTTTAAGACAAACATTCAAACTGATGATCATATTCTTTTTTTATTTGCAGAGGCTAAGTAACGATCACATATGTTATTTTCTGTACCAAATTCTTCGTGGCTTAAAATATATCCATTCGGCAAATGTCTTACATCGGGATTTGAAACCCAGCAATCTGCTGCTGAACACGACCTGCGATCTTAAGGTAAGCAAATACGAATAAATGCTTTTAAACTTATTGCTTCAATTTGAAAATATATCATTTGATTTCCATTTTTAGATTTGTGATTTTGGTCTGGCACGTGTGGCTGATCCAGAGCACGATCATACTGGATTCCTAACGGAATACGTTGCTACAC
The DNA here is from genome assembly GCA_949715645.1 of Portevinia maculata. Classification (NCBI taxonomy): domain Eukaryota; kingdom Metazoa; phylum Arthropoda; class Insecta; order Diptera; family Syrphidae; genus Portevinia; species Portevinia maculata. The sequence continues at coordinate 75,603,998 of OX454525.1, forward strand.
GATGGTATAGAGCACCAGAAATTATGCTGAACTCAAAAGTGAGTTTTAAAAAAAGGCTTTTTGCATTTGGTATATCTTTAAATGTTTTTGTTTTTTTTTTGTGCAGGGTTATACGAAATCAATTGATATGTGGTCAGTTGGTTGCATATTGGCTGAAATGCTGAGTAATCGACCAATATTTCCCGGTAAACACTATCTCGATCAATTAAACCATATTCTTGGTGTACTAGGATCACCATCCCAAGAGGATCTGGAATGTATTATCAATGACAAGGTGAGAGTTATAAAAACGCTAAAATGATGGTGGAGAGAGTGAGGGAATCATTCATGTCTTGTCTACATATGGAATTGGAATTCGCTTGAATTCATTTTGTCAACAAGAATTTGCTTGGTGTTAGATTTCGAAAACTTAAGTTTACATACTTAAATTTTATAAATTGCAAAGCTATTTCGATATTGCGAGGGACTCGATTAAGCTATGTTGTTATCTGGTTCTAGCTCTTGGAAAAATGGCCTGCGTATAGGTTTGGGGAAAGGGTTGAGAAGTTAAATAAATAAAAGAATACCATAAGAACAGAAACCTCACTATAATTAAACTATATTTGGGGCCGATAAACAAAAAACCAGATTTGCCAAAAAACCATCCGCGATGGCTTGGTTTTAAAACGGAAGTTCGGTCTTCCTTGCCTTGTCCAACCTGCGTGCTGGAAGTCGAAGATCCTCTAAAGTGGAGCATTGTCGTCGATTCGCTCAATGTGGCTGACCCCATGTAGTCGACGTGATTTACCTTTTTGGACTAGATCCACACCTCTGATCAGCTCTTCTGTGTGCGGACCAAATATCCGACGGAGTATTATATTAGCTTCCCTCTTCTACTTATCGTCCATCACTCGGCACCGAAGAGTTTCGAACCCATTTGTTTCCCCACCACAAAGTAGCAGCGGTTTCGGATTTCCACTAAGGTGTCATTAGTGGAGTTGGTGTTATTGCTTTCAAGAGTGACGTTTTGTCCTAGGCAGTGGACAAATGTTTGTTTGTTTGTTGATAGCATGTTCTTGGTCTTGTCCTACGAATACAAAGTAGACAAATATGTGTCATTCACTGTCATCTTCTGGCATTGCCAGGTTGATGCGGCACTTTAATTTAAACGAGAGAGAAATCACTGCTTCGTTACTTTACTTTTGCCAAACCGAAGTTACAGCAGTTTCCTATGCTAATTCTCAATCGGATCTCCACTAGGGTTATCCGTGGAGTTATCCTCTCTTACCGGAAAATGTCCCTTAAAATCTTCGCCACAAAGAACGCGTTTCTAACGGCGCGGTCAGATTATTTTACGCAGCGCTAAGGCTATTTCGACACTGCGTTCTATCCGCCTAGTCAACGTTCCTATTCAATCGGGGAATTGCAACACATGATCATCGGATTGTCTTTAATGATAGTGGTCCGAGACATTGATGTCGAACTAGTTAAGAATATATAAAAATATCAATACAGCGCATTCTTAAAAAAAACAGCGCTTATCTATGCAATTTTAAAATTCATATGAGACTAGCAAAACATTTAACATCTTGTAACTGGCCCGTAAGTATGCATGCAAATTCCTCGGTTGACACAATAAATCCAATAACAGAAAACAGGAGCATGCAGATTTTTTAAAATCGTATATAAAGAGGCAGGTTAAAAGAGCTCGAAACCGATCAAAGCTTAACTACGCCCACAATTTAAAAAAAAAACTGTTTTTTACAAAGTATGTGGAAGATGTCACGAAGTGCCGCGCCCACTTTTTGTGGCCGATAAACAAAAAAACAGATTTGCCAAAAACAAATAACAGAACAACAAAATATATCCTTGTTATCAACTCGAACATACAATGTTATTCACCACGCCCGTTTTGGGGCGTGTTAACCAAGTCATTTGTTAGTAAACCAAAACCAATTTACTGAATGCCACGACTTCGCCATAATGGACTGTAGCAATTTCATACGTTTTCCATATCATCTGTTCTTTTGCTTCTTTTTCTCAGAAAAAGCTAGTTATTTTCTCTAAAGACAAGGTTACACCAAAAATGTAACGGCCACCAAGCAATCAAAAGGATTTTATGACAGATTTTCCGATTTACTACCTACTCCTTACTAAAGACAACCGCACTCACTCACAATTCACTTTACTTTCAGGCTCGTAATTACTTGGAATCATTACCATTCAAGCCAAAAGTTCCCTGGTCACGGTTATTCCACAGCGCCGACCAGTTAGCACTCGATCTCTTAGGCAAGATGCTTACTTTTAATCCCCACAATAGAATTACAGTGGAAGAAGCGCTGGCACATCCCTACTTGGAACAATACTATGATCCTGGTGATGAGGTAAGACAAACAACATAGCCAAACGCAAATGCCTTTCAAAATATAAAACAATTTTTTAGCCTGTTGCCGATGAACCTTTTCGCATCGGCATGGAACTCGATGATCTTCCGCGCGAAACTCTGAAAACGTTAATATTCGAAGAAACCCTCAAATTCAAAGAACAACTGCCCGATCAAGCCGTGTAGACATTTTCATTTTTAATTTGCAGTTTCTTCAATTCCAAACCTTTTTTTTTGTTTTTATTTTCATCAACAATTTTATTATCCTTTTTCCTCAGTCAAAGGAGAGTCATCCACATAAAACAACATTTAAACCAGCAAACAAAAGTGCAAGTAACGTTTTTTTTATAACGCCTTGTGAACTCCCAAAACACACTACTAAAGCGATGGAACATGTATTTATGAACTTTAAATTTGAATATAAGTTTTAAATTGAAAAAAAAAATCTTTTTTAAAAAATTACATTTATAAATCTCATATAATTGTTATCAAATTTACCTCTTTCAATTTATTAAATGTGTACTTTATATATTGAGAGAATAATGTGATTTAATTAAAAACAAAACAAAGAAAAAAGTATACACACATATATATGTAGAAGATATATCAAAAAGCAACAATAAAATAAAACAAAAGCAAAATGAAAACAAGCAAGGCAAACAAAAAGCAAGGGAAAAAAGTATTCCAATTTATTTGTATGTGTGTGTGTGTGCGTGTTCTTCCACAACATCGTTTTTCGTTTTTAAGTGTTTTAATGCAACAATGGTGTTTTAGAAAATATTGATTATACATATTATATAAAAAAGGAAATGTTAATTATTCTGAGATTCATTCTAAATTAAAAAAAAAAAACTAAAAATTATATATGTAAACAAAAACATATTTTTGTCGAACGATAGATTATTTCGAATTTTTATTCGTAATTTCTTCTGCTACTACTATTTGTAAATTTTTGTTCTTTCTAAGTGTGTTTTAAAAACGATGGATGATATAAATGTAATGTTAGAAATGTTTTTTTTTTTCTTTGAATATATTTCTCAGAAAGGTATACTACTTGTTTTTGTTTTATAATTGTTTGCTATTTATCATGAATGAGTAGTAGAATTTTATAAGTGAAGCATGTGAATTGTTAAAGGATTCAAATTCGAAAGTATCAATAAGAGTTGGCAATATATTTGCCAGCCTTTTTATTTATTTGAAATGAAAGGCTTAGTGGTTTTCCTCTGTGATTTTTCGACATAAAAATCCTGCCTTCGTGAATCAAGTACTTAACATTTTTGGAACTACAATAGGTATTTGATTTTAATTTTACAACGTATTATGGCTGCTGTGGGGGCAGTAGCTCAGTGGATATTGCTTTGGACAGCTGACCGAAGGGTTCCAGGTTCGAATTAGGGTGTTTTCATAAACATCGAAAATCTGCGCTAGTATAATCGTCTTTCTTCTTTGTTGCATTATTGAACACACTTATTCTGCAGAACGTGAACAGGCCTGCTTAAGTACAATTTTAAGTAGTCACTGAATGTTAATAAACGTCAAATTTGTTGATATCCAAGACACCAAAGGAGAAGAATGTATTAACTTTTTTCATTTCATATAGCATCGTCCTCCACAAGAAATCTTTTTCCCAGAGTTGAATTCTTTTTCCATCAAAATTCTTTTTTGAATTGATAGCTTAGTTTTCGCCATATTCCACGCTTCTACTTCCCTTAAAAAAAGTTGAATTTGGTTGTAAATAAAAAATTATTAAAATATTGCCAATAAAAGATACATTTTTCGAACTTTAAATTTTTGTTTTTACCTCCCGCGCTTTCTGCAGTCAAAAAAATATGGATGCACAATCTGCCGGACGCTGATGACATTTATGACGTTTATGAACATATCTTCTGCAATTCATCTAAGTTAGTTCGATCAAAAATCTGACTTTATGAACACGTCTAACGCAGGTCTTAGTTAGGCAGACGTTTATGAAAACACCCTTACTCAGCATAATGTTGTAGACCCTTTGTTTGCACGAATGTGAGAAATACAACTATGCACACGCAAACGGTTGGAACAGTTAGGTTTTGAGCACTATTTAATCCATTAATGGCTAATATTTATTTAGTTTTAATAATATCCTTTCAGCTTGACAACCGATTTGGGAAACTGAAAAATGCTCTTCTCCCGCAAAATCGGGCACATCCCAACAATGAGAATTATGTTCTCTACCTCCGATAAATTGCACAGGCTGCAGAGTGCATGCAGGTCATCCGTATGTGGTGCATAGTTCAGTTTGAGCAGTTCAGCCTGCAACTTGAAATTTCCTCGAAGTATGCTCGTCCCGAAAATATTTTTTTTATCCAGATTGTGGCGTAGCTTACTGTAAACTGATATATCGCTTCTGTTAAGTCTTTGTCTTATCTGCTCATCCACACTTTTGATCAGATGGGCAGGCTTCCAATTTCTTATGTCTTCAAGACGCAACCTCATTTCACACCCTCTAGCTACTTTCATCCAACCCGTACACCATCAGGATCATTCAGTAGACCAAGTACTGGCATGCTTAAATCTGAGCTCCCTTACTTGCACAGCTTAGTGGATTTCGAAACCCGTTCAAAAACTCCAGTTGAGGTTGTCTACCGGTAAATTGAGCCAAGTTATTTGTGAAGTCAACATGCACCCCTATCATTACATCTGCCGTGGGGAATCTCAGATCCACATCGATTTACCTGCGCATATGAAATGTACCAGTTTGTACGAAGAGATTTGATCGCTACGAGCTTAATGATTAAATTTCGGGTCAATGTCAATGAATTCAGATTGTTCCTTAAAAAAGGTTTTCTTCAAGTTCTCACAGTTTCTCATTACTTGGAAAACTTCACTTCACTCCGAATGTCTAGATTTAAAAGATTCCAAATTCTGAGGTCGAACCGAGTATCTTTCAAAAAAAATCTGCAGGAAGCAGAAGCATCTATTCGCATTACTTTCAATATGACTTTTAGAAAATAACTTTATCTTAGTTTTCTTCTAAGCGTGGAGATTTATCACCATCTTGCAACTTATTTAAAAGAAAAAGCGGCGGATATACTAATGCAAATTCACAAACTGCTGAATGAAAAAGATGAGGGTAAGTGATCATGAGACTACTTTTTACAGCACTTCCTACTAACATTATATTCTGGCACATTAACATTGATTATATATTACCTTTTTCATAATTAAACAAACTACGCTGTGGGATGTATATTTGTTCTGTAGTACTTCGGCAAAACCTGATATGCCAATAAAATTGATTTTTGTATTTTTGTGTTCTAGGTCAGTTGATGGCAAAACCCAATAAGTCTCTGGCTTCCATCCAGGTTACGTATATGTTTAACTTATAGAGTTTTCACTCTTCCAATCGATCACATATAGTGTTTTCGACAATCAGTGTACCTTCTGGCACGCGCAGTGACCTTCCAGCATGCGCAGTGCTTTTCATTTGTGCATATTTGATTTCGATGACTCTGATTGTAATGTAATGTCTTATTAATAAGTCGTTCTTGTGCTGATTAATTTTAAAAAGTCCATTAATTTGTATAAAGATACAATGGAAAGGCACCAAACAATGGAAAGTTATTAACTAATTTAATGAAAGAAAACACCGATATTTCATGTGTGACTACAAAAAGCGATAAGTCAAATACATATATCACTTCAAATGTAGAGGTAAAACTCTAGTGTCCAATTATCTTATTCTTCTTCCTCTTGTTCCTTTAGGACGAGGTTATGATCAGGATTAGAGGGATCAAAACCCTGCCGCTTTACTGCATCTCTGCTGGTCCGCCATTGGGGTTCGCCGGTTCGACATAAAAAAACATCAGCAGGCCTCTTGGTTTCGGATCATTTCATCAATGAGGCCAATCAAATGCTGGTGTTGTTGCATTTGTGTAATCCAGGAATTTTTAGGACTGCCTCGATTTCGACAAGTGCTTGCTCCCTTAATTGATTATTGTTTGATCGACGTACTATGACACCGGTGATCTCTAGTCACCTTGTCCTTGCGGGACAGCTTTAAGATGTAAAATCTGCCGCTAGGCTCACGTGGATGTTAAAATTACCTAGATGTGATTTCTTCCCTTAGTCGCCTTTTACGAAAAGCGCAGTGTGTTATTATGTTATTATGTATGAGAAAGAATTTTCAAAAATCTTTCCTTGGAGATATTCCGAACACTTAAATGATACTGGGCTTTCAATTCAATTGGAAAGGCAACAAAACTACAAGTCCCTAAAAATTAAAAATGTTGACATATCGGGTTTTGACTGTACCCCAGCTCCTCTTCCAGCTGGATTCACTTTTCTCTTCCCATATAATAGTTGGGTTTAATGAACACTAGATCAGAACAGAACAGCACAAATGGGTGAAAACTGTCTGATCAAATCAAGATAGAAAAGTACGGCTTTGAGTCAAACGTTTTCCTCCCAGCTGTAATAATTTCAAAATGAAATTAAAATATTTTCCGGGTGTCCGAAGTAGCCATTTCTTTGAATAACAGCATCAACTACTAGTTTTAAATTTTCAGACAGGTATCTTGTCAATATTATAGTTTTTTGAAGTTGCCGAGCGCCATAAATGCACTGAGGTCTAGTTTTTATTTCAAACCACATTGGCGCATAAACTTGTATTATAAAGTTGGCCAACAATAGCAAATTTTCGGATGGAGCTATAGTAGACAGGTATAACCTTAATATACGGTTGCCGGTTGTAAGCCACCTTGAATGAACGACTTTACCAGGATTTCTCTTGCTTAAACCTTCACTGCAAACCCCTGAACTGATAGCTTAACAAATTTCATACAAGTATCGTTGGTCAGTACTGAGATCATGAGTTCTTGAAATTTGTGGAAGGTTACATTGGATAGCTTGAAATGATGCTACCGGCAAATTCTCACAATTTTTCAATTTATTTCCCAAAGTACCTGTAAAGCTTCGTGGTCTGGTTGTGGTTCCATCAAGATGCTCAAATATGTGTCGAAGTATAAGTTCATTTGCATGTAACTGGCATATAAACCATTGTAGTAGTTTACCTATCTCTAATTCCAAACGACGAATAGCACCCCCCTTGCATCCCGTGTTTATAACTGTGCCATCACTTCCAATAACCACAACTTTCATTTTATCAATCCCTTTTTCATCAAGGAACTCTTTCAATTTTGTACTAATGATTTCAGCTTTTCTATTTGGAAGAGAGAGATGTCCTAAGTATTCAGATCCAGGCTCCTTCACTAAACTTAAATGCTCTTCAATAATAAGCTTCCTTCTGTTATCTATCATACTCAAGGTTTTATCTTTGTGTCCATCAAAATATATTCCAAACTGGAGCTCCTGGAATGATTTCGATAATGACAATGAAGATAAGGATGCCCTCTCCTTCTCACGGGCACGTCTGATCTTGTGTCTATACACAACATTGCTTAAATTTTCATTTGTAATCATTCCAACATCTTGAAGAGTCGCTGAAACAATTGCGGCTGCTGCCCTGTCCGAGATCCCAAATCTGTCGAGAGTTTTCGCAACTGTAGATAAGTTCTCGATTTTCTGTGTGGTTAGATGTTCTGCAACGTTTGGAGTTTCAGATATTGCAGAAGAAGATTCCAGTGATGATTCTGGTGACAAAGTGTAATTTGTAGCTTGATGAGAAGGTGGCATCGATATTTCATCGTTTTGAATTGCAGAAATCAAAGCTCTACTAGTCGACGGGGTTTGTTCCAAAAACGTTTGCGATGCTGATGTGGTTTTAACTTTGGTGGCATGTTTTATTAGTGATGCATCATGTTTTCTTTTTCTTTGAAGGCTTTCTGAAATCTGCTTTGTCACTCTCACGTCAACATTACTTAACCATTTTTCGTTCGGTTCGTTGATCTAACAAAAATTGTCTCTCTCTCTCACTGGAACTTTGAGTTGCTTTTCGCATTGGCATGAATTTAAATCTTTACATTTGCAAATCGCGATATCAAACAGACAGCGAGAGTTTTCTTTAAAAATTTGAATGCGATTTTTGTATGACTCTATATACGAGTATGTACGTCTTTTCTGGATTTGTAGGGTTTCATTAAGTTTCAGTATTTTTCATGATAACTTTTTATTTTATTTGAAATCGAACGCTGGTCTATAACAGCTGGTATGGACGCAAACTCCCATAATTTAATTAAGTTCTCACTTAATATTTCACAAGCATTTGAAACCGAGTTCTTGTATTCTTTTGGTTTATTCCGACTTATCCACAAAAAACAGAGAATAACGTCTTCATATGTTGGAAGTACGTTTTTTGGTAAGTCTCGACCAAAACCGAAAACCGGACAAATCAAATCACTCCGTAAAAATTCGTCGTAAAGGTCGTAGAAAATATAAAATTTGTGTAAAATGGTATTTTCCTAAGACAGAAGGGAGGTGGGGGGGGGGGGGGGTAAACCCCCATTGTAACCACCGCAGACCGATAAGCTTAAGCCTGTTGATTTTCAAAAATGGTTTAACTTATGGTAAACCAGCCATTTTTTAAACGATTTTATATTTTTTTTTTTTTAGATTTGCCAATACTTCGAAAATTTTTAAGGTGCTTGGGGCAGTATTTGAAATTTGAATTTTTGAAAAATATTTTGGATTTCTTTTGTCGAGCTATTATGACATCTTTTATATATAGCTCAAAAACAATCAAACAAAAAAAAAATTCATACAAATTTTTTAATAATCGAGCCACCCTAAATACATATATATATTCTAAACAACAGTAGTCAGTCGTTACATCACAACAAAAGTTAAGAAAAATCCTAATTTGTAACATCATTCGTTCGCCTAATGTCAACATTTAAAGGTTTGCAAATTATAACGTAGTTTTATTACGAAAACTGGGAGAGTTTGACAATTTTTGTCAAACAAGAATTATTTACTATTAAGCAAAGCACAATATTCGTCTCCGCGATTTGTGAGACCAATTTTGTTAAAGCGAAAAAAGTGGGTATTTTTTTCAACACTCGCCTATGCATTTGGACCTCGAATGTAAAAATTTAATATCAATGCCTCAAGCTATTTTACGCAAAAAAATATAATTATTGAAGGACATTTCAATTGATTACTAGGTACATTAATAGAAAGTCTTAAGTCGTTTTTAAATAAAAACTCATCAATAAAATTTTTAGCATACACTTACATTTAGGAGTGTATTAAATTTTGTTTGTTTATTAATTGAAATTGTTAAAATTAATTTTTTAGATAATAAAACAAAATATACATGTGACATTTTTAGAATTTGTATTTATATGTAATTCTCTCACTAGAAAAAAATAAAAAAATAACTACTTTATTCATTAGAAAAAAAATTAAAATCAATTAAAACAACACTAAGTCAAATAAAAAAATATTATTTCATTCTAAATGGAAAACAATTAAACCGTATACATTTAATGGTTAAGATTTATTGGGCATGTTCAAAATTTGTTTAAAAAAATTAAATTTATTTATGATTTTTAAAAACTATTCAAAGTAGTTTCGATTAAACAAAAATGAAAATTCCGTGCTGAGCTTACGAAAATATCAAATTAAGAATGTAAGTTCGAAATTGAAAAGGAAAAACTATTCCAAGAAGCTAGCTCATTGAGAAAAGAAGCGGAAATACAAAAAAATATATAATTTTTAAGCTATTATAATAAATCAACAAAAGAAACAAAAATCTTGTTAAACAAAATTCCAAAAAACGAAAAATATTTTATAATTTAAGCCAAAAAAAATATGAAATCGTATAAAAACAGAATATAGACTGTTTTACAATTTTATTCTTTAATTACAAACAAAAAAATGGAAATATATATTATGGAATGAACAAATGTTTGTTGTTTACAAACATTTTTATTGTATTTTAATCTATATGTAATGTTATTTTATTCACATTAATAAATTACAAAGCATTCTGTTTGTTTCGTTTAGCTAAAAAAATATTGGTTAGCATAAATAGTCTTCAGTGCTTGTCATTGATGAAGACTAGAGTTTTCGGGCCTTGCATGGTTCGCGAATTCAGCGATTAACTAGACAAATTGTGACTTCGTACTATGGTTTCCAAGCCGATCGAAACAAAAAGAATATAAGATGTTCATTCGGGTATCGAAAAGTGCTTCTTAAAGGAATTCCTGCGAAAAGATTGAACCACTAGGTTAAACTAGTTGGGTGGTTAGGGCGAACCAGCCGAATCACTTAGAAAACTTGATGGTACCTTCACTGAGACAAAAGCGGAAACTCTAAGTCATCTGCTGGAGTTTCCGGGTAACCAGAATACAATTGGCTCACAAAGAGCCCTGTTTACCGAGACTGGGAGTGAGCTCTTCGTAGCTGGTATATTGCGAAGGCTGTTATAACGGACGAGGCTATCAAATACGCTTTTGCGTCGTTTGACGGCTTCAAGTCACCTGGCACGGACAAACCAACAAGGTACAAGCCACTTGCAATGTGGCTAGAATAAAATGCAGTCGAATCTTCAAGGATGGCTCCAAAACCAGTCAAGGATCTGGTGTTTTTATGGAGGGCGACAATATAAGACTTTTCTTCTAGTTATGCAAACATGCGTCAGTCTTCCAAACGGAAACTTATGCTATCCTTTTGGTTATGGACTACGTTGTGAGGATCAAGTGTAGGGGCACGAAGTATCTACGCCTGTAGCGACAAGGCTGCGCTTAAGGCCTTGCTCAACCCTTTAACCACCTCCAAAATAGTTCGTGAGAATGCAAGATCTCTCTGAATTCCGTCAGAAGGCTGAATTCACTTAGACTTATCTGGTCCCGGGCTGTAACGGGATCATAGGAAATGAGATCTCCGGTGAACTTGCTAGACAGGGCTCAGAGGAAGACTTCTCATTATCTGAATCGGCGATATGTCTGCCTGCGTCTTCGGTCAGGGCTTCCTATGACGGTTGGGTTTCATATGAACACAATCGGAGGTGGTATGACTCCAGGGTGCAGACAAAGCGAATTCTCCCAACGTCTATAAAAAATCTGCGGCATTCTTTTGTCTCTCAACAGAAAAGACTGCAGACAAATTACTTGCTTTCTTACGGGCCATTACGCTTTTGCCAAGCATCTTAAGGTGCTAGGCTTAAGCGATACCACCAACTGCGAAGCCTGTGGAGAAAGCGATGACACTGCGGAACATTTCCTCTGTGATTGTCCTGCTTTTGCTCGTATCAGGTGGCAGGTATTTGGTGAGTGCTGTAAACCTTAGCTCCTTGTCATCGAAGCGCCTACTCATCTTTCTTAGGAAAACGAGTAAATTTAAACAGTAAAAGTGGTGTGTCTTCCTGGTAGTACAATGGACAAGTATTGAGTCTGAGGGCTCCAGTGTAGAAAGCCTCCCAGCCCGACAAAAAAAAACCGTTTTCAACTGAACTGAACATAAAAAGTGAAGTGATACAACTGGTGGCGTGAAAAATGTAAGATTGCGATGAATACAATACATAACAGACGTAATCTCTTTTCAAATCAATTCGTATTTTTGAGTAAAAGTAGTTGACCCTTTGAATGACTCTGAAATATGTGTTGTATTATTTAACACATCAAATAACTACTAACGTAACATTGTTGCTTACATATTTGGAAATGAAGATATACCATTCCTGTTGCTCTTTTCAAACCAGACATCGGACGTAACCTTGCTTGCACAAAGCACGTAACGATACGATCAGCAATACTGTTCAACAAAATAATAATTATACCATCTCCATCACAACACAAGTTATGTCTGATGTTTGCGTCAAATCGAAATGATTTGAAATTTGAAATATTTAAACTGCAATAGCGGACTGGGAATTAAGAGTTAAGGCTTCGTTTAAATAAAGTGAAGTGATTTTACACTAAATTTTTCAAAAAGCAAACTGAAAATGAAAGTAAGATCGGAAAAAGTGAAAGATTGCGTTGAACACAATACATAACAAACTTAATCTCTTTTCGAATCAATTCGTATTTTTGAGTCTATTTGAGTGGATTCCGAAATTAAAACGGGAAGCAAAAATCAAGCCAATGTAGTACTCCAAGTTGTCCAATGGAACATTTTTGGGGTGTTTTTTTCTATCCGAAGTGGACAATTGGAAAACGACAATAAACTCCTACGGACTACTTGTCAAAGCCATATGAAAAAAGCGCAATTTTTGTTTTCCATATTCAAATCAAATATCGAGTTTTTGCCTAGTTTTGGCGGTTACGTAAGAAAATTTGAATTTATTTCGATGTGTCGGTAAGTTTGAAGGGAAATCTTCCGTAAATTTGAGATCGCTTCTTTCTTGTTAGGAGAAAACCTACAATTACTTTTTTTGTGATCAAATCGAAATCAGGGCAAACATTGATGGTATGTACGATTCTCACTCAAAACCGGTAGTACACTAGAAATCAGTGATGATTGCTTATGTCGTTTTACATTGCTCTCAGCCTTATTGCGAAGATCAATCGACAATTGATAATTGACTATTTTCAATGTGTGCTATTGTGAACGAACGATTCATTTGGTATTTTTGTCAATCGCATTTTTTTTAATTGACTGCGATTGACAAAATCCTTTAGAATCGTTCGTTCACAATAGCACACATTGAAAATAGTAAATTATCAACTGTCGATTGATCTTCGCAATAAGGCTCTCTCATTCAACGATCAAGTCCTTCCTGGATTCCATTGGAACACCGAAATCTGTGGAGTATGTGGTGAATTCTGAACAGAAAAACAAAAATTGCCCCATTTTTCATATGGCTTTGACAGAGTAGTCCGATGGAAAGTTTGTGTGTGCCAGTGTATTTGAGTGGATTCCGAAATGAAATTAGCGAGCAAAAATCAGTGCAAAAAATTATTAAAATTTCACAGCTGAGTGGATAATTGAAGACTCGAAGCTGTACTTTCCAGCTTTTCTTTTCTGGCTTCATTTGATAGCTTTAACTTACTTAGTTTTTCTATTCCGATCTAGTTTCCGTTCATTAAACACAACTTACACACGTGTTTATTCGACTGTCAATCAATTATCGCCTTAAGAGGGCCATTCACGTTGAGGCGGTCTTAAGGACACGACCATTTCGGTCGCAGCGTGAATGACTATTTGAGATCGTCAGTACGAACGAAGTAGTCAGTCTGCAAATGAGCGCCAACTACGAGTATATGCGCGGATCGGAAAAAACAAAGAGATGAAAAAACGGAAAATCTGACCATGTCGCAACGTGTTAACGTATTTGCGACGGTTCAAACGAGAATCTCTGAGACGGTTTCAACGTGAATTGACCGCTTTACACAATTTGTTTCTACTTTTTGTGCTCAAACCTCATTGAGAATCAGAAAATGTAAATAGGTAGTAGCAGCGGAAGAGTAAAACAAACATTTCCAATTTTAAGTATCATAATTTTTATTTGTTTTGTTTTATACTTATTAGTTACTTAAAACGAAACGTACTTACATATTACATACATATTTTGTAATAGAAAATGAAAAAGAAAATCTTCAAAAAGCATTGCATATTATTTATTTAGAAATTTATGTCGCAGACCGATTGGCGTTAATTTTTTCCTTTTTTAAATTCTGTAGTTATTCAACGTAGTTACCTTGGGTAATTTTTAAAATAACTTCAAAGAAACTAATATTGTTTTCTCACTACATCTACAGATCCTAGAATAAATTCTCTTTGTCTATCCTAAATTGTAGATCAATGACATTTTTTCCTATAAAGAGTCTCGTGTAAGTGTACGTGTTGTTTGTCTGTGCCTGTTATCATTAAATATAATAATATTCACCCATGTTCTGCATTTCGATCGAAATCGAATTCAATTCACTTTTCAATTTCACTCGGAGTGAAATTTGGTGTTATGCATTTCGATCGTTTTTGTTTTTTCGAATTTACTTTCAAACTGTCAAAATCCTAAACAAACACAATGTTTGCTTTCAAGTCAACATGGATGCAATAGTTTTAGCAATTTTCAATGAAAAAATGCTGGATTCGCACTTGAAACATTCGTAATAACTCCCTACAGATTTGCTCCAATTCACAATATTCATTTCGTTCGAAATGCAGAACACACAATTTCACTTTCACCTTGCAAATTCACAAAAAGTGATGCAGAATATGGGCCATTAATATAAAATTTCGGATTTTTTTCACTTTCGAATTTTCTGAATATATTACACAAAAATATCATTTTAAATTATATTTAATACAAAGTAAGATGTATAATTTAAATAATAATAGAACAAGGAAAAATAATAATTATATAATATGTATACATATATAGTTGGATACTCTGACCGTGCCTCCGCTCGGCTATGTCCTCGTTTTGCATTAAATTTAGATTTCACTTTTATTTTGTTTGATTTAATTTGTTTAACGTAAGAAAAATACATCTATTCAATTTATACTTTTTTTCTTTGTTTATTATTTGTATTTTTAGAATTATTTAAAGTTTTTGCGCGTTTGGGGCGGGGCATGAGTACCAAGCTTATGTGTTTTTGTCCACCGTTTAGTCAACCTTTACCACACTGTAGATCTTGCGGATGAACCAGAAGCACGCGAAAAATCCAATGGTTCCCGTCAACAGAAAGAACAAGAACACCATAATGGCCGTATAGCCGAAGTACAAGAATATCGATGCTCCATCTTTAATGGAGAGCTTTGTGGCGAAGTAATGGCAGCAGTAGATAAATAGATATGCCGCGGTAAAACCTGAAGTTAGGAATGACCGCCACCACCAATGGTAGTCCTCCGCACATAGATGGAAATAGCAGAGCAGGATTGTTGTCTCTGAACAGGTGATCACAAGAATGAGGAAAACGAGGAAAAGAAATCCAAACATGTAGTACATTTGGTTTGACCAAATCGAGTTAAGGATAAAGAACAGCTGAATGAAGATGCAGCCAAAGGGCAGGACACCACCCATAATAATGCCTGGGATCGGTTGTGTGTAAATCGATTGGTCGGGAATTTGTCGCGGAATTTGATTCGTTCGAACTGGATGTTCCAATGCCTGCAAAGTGAAATTAAATTAGGGATAGTTACTGCAGTTCGTGTGACACTTACGCGTTTTCGAAATCCAAAGTAAGCTCCAACGAATGTAAGCGGTACTGAAACTCCAAACCACAGTGCCAAAAGAGCAATCAATGTACTAAATGGTACAGCACCTGAGCTTCCTTCACCCCAGAGAACGAGATTCATAACAAAGAACAAACAGAATACAACACTGAAATACAAAAGAAAAACTTGGGGACCAAAATAGTTGTGAATTTGTATTTACTCACCCTGGGCATAACATCGATGTCAGCAAAACATTACTTTTCCATTTAATACCGCCGAAACTCTTGTAGATTCTTGCCGAAACGTAGCCAGCTGGTGTTCCCAACGCAACATAACAAACCATGGCACAAGTCATCAGAGCACCTCGATTGGCAGGCGATAAAAATCCCAAGCACGCAAACGCCAACGTAATCACAGTCATGCAAGTAACTTGCACGCCCGATCCTAGGAACACAGACAGCAGCATACCCTTGCGAGTTGGACGAAATACATCACCATGAACCAACTTCCATCCGAATTCTTCTTGCGCATCTTCACCGCTTTCCATTTGGTTGTAACGAGCAATGTCCTTGTGCAATGTGCGTAACATAATCATAGCCACCATGCCCGAGAGGAAGAGGACAATTACAAGCGAGTTGAGTATACTAAACCATTGGATGTTGGTGTGGGGCATCGATTCCAGAATATAATCCCAACGTGATGACCATTTCACTGTATTATTCAGGACGAACTTAACCGAATACGTGTATGTGATTTCAAGTTTGCTGTTACGTGGCAAAGTGTTTACGGGAATTTCAATCGGGTCGCGTGTATTGCAATCTGGTTTTATTGGGTTCTTGTGATTCACCGAACTGGGGACAACTTTCACAGAAATTATTCGACCGCCATTGGCTCCAAAGCCTACACCCCACTCTTCCGTAGCTCCACTGTGGTAGGTTATGGTTAAATCGACATGATTAAATGGGTAATAAATGCCTGGTTTGTTGTAGCTTGGATTTATAGGACAACTCTCATCGCCCTCAGTCAGATGTCTGACTAGGCATCCCATTGGGAAACCTGTGCTGCAGTATTGTTTGTCATTCTCCAATGGATAGCACCAGGTGACCGGCATATTGTCCACAATCCAATGGTGTTGGTAGTTGAGGCTCATGCCCTTTTTCAGGACCATCATGCGACGATCGCTGTCCGGGTCACCACCAGTGTATGTTTTAGTACAAACCTTAAAATATTACCAAAAAAATAGGTTAGTTGTCTTGTTATCTAAGTTTAGCACATACCTTTTCACATTGGACATCTTTGAGAAATTCAATTTTATATGGCCCAGGGCGTATTCTCTCTCCGAACACAACTTGTCCAAGATTTTCCACGGGCGAGTTCCGCTCGTCAATGGTGCAGAAATCAAAGTGATGGTATTCATAGGGAATAACTGATTCTTCTGTGTTCAAGCGGTTTACATAGAGAACTACTTCAGACTGTAAATTTAAATCAATGTATGATACAATTTTAATCTCAGAATTTTTTTAAAGGTAATGAGAAAATGATAATAAAATTTAAAAAATAAAAAGTATCTAAGAACACAAAAAGGATGATTAACGAGTGAACATAAAGCGTTTTGTTCTGTTTACATAGTGTCTTGAGAACAGATATAACTTGTTAAGTTGGTACCTCAACCTACAATCTTCTGACAAAAAGCTCATCAACTTCCATGCAGGAATAACCTGATTAACCGTTTGCATTGTCTGAATCCCGGACATTTTCCCTATGGACGAGACGAATTTTATCTTCCCAGTCAATAACAGCCCGATTGACGATGCAATAAGATTTTGTTAATAAGATTGCGTATTCTGAGCTAGCCCTAACTTGTTTATCCTAGGGTGCATCGCCTGCAATACCTTTAACCGTTTAACCTTGTTGTATCTGGCTCTGTTTGCAATGCATCGTAGCAGCACTTGAATGCCACTAGTCTATCGAACTGGGCGACATTGCGTAAAGTGCGGCTTGGCTTTCCTAGAAGATGTCGACCCTGGTGCCGTTAATACCCTTTATAAGGTTTATCCTGGCGCAGATCTAAATGAAGCATTTTGCTCTTCGTGCCAGGAATTTTGAACCCATTTGTTTTGGAAAACCGAAAGAGCATCAGTTTCCTAAGGTCATTATCCGTTGCATCTCCACTATGGTGTCATTCGTTGAGTTGATGTTTCTTCCAAGGGGAAATGCTCTCCTTTACTACCTCGAAGTTATTTTAATCTACAGTAACGTTTTATTTTTATTATTATTATTTATTTATTGTTATATCAATTAGAGCTACAAACCTCAATTAGACAACTTAACAACTATTATAATTATGAACTTAAATCTATTACTATGATTTAAAATATTAATTATTGTGATGGAGAACAGACATTATATGATTCTTAAAAGAATTTCTAAAATAGTTTTCAAAAACATCAATGCGATCAATAACTAAATTTAATTCGCTGGTGCAACGCTTAATCGGTTCATTACTGCCATAATTTGTTCTGTGAAACCGACCTCGAAGATGGAAGTTCATACGCAAATTCCTTTCAGAAAAAAAAAAGTTAATCCGCTCAAGTAAACAGGAGCATTTAATGTGGTAATTAATTACATCTCTTATGAACATTATACTGAAATACTTGCGTCTATTTTCAAGAGTGAGTATATTAAAGAGAAGGCATCTAGTTAAGTAGGGTGGAGTTTCTATATTCCACCTAAGCTTTACCTAGTGAAACATTTTTGCACCCTTTCTATCCTGTAGAACTGGTTTTGGTAGTAAGGGTTCCAGATTATACTACAATAATCTAATACCGATCTCACTAATGCAAAGTATAAAGCCTTCAGTCCGTAAGGATTAGAGCATTCTTTCGTATTACGCCTAATAAAACCAAGCATTCTAAATGCATTACTCACAATGTAGTCAATATGAGGCTTAAAAGTGAGTTGTGAGTCCAACACGACTCCAAGGTCTTTTTTGTATGCACTTTTTCAAGCTGGACATTATTAATTTGGTAATTGAAGGATATTGGACCAATGCAACTTGCACAAGTAAGTGTTTGACATTTAGCTACGTTTAAATCTAGAAGGTTGTGTTGACACCAACTAGCTAGGCTGTTAAGATCATCTTGAAGAAGCAAGCAATCTTCAGCAGTTTGAATGCAGTGAAAGGTTTTTAAGTCATCAGCGAATAAAAGACAGGTGGAATTAAGAATGCGAGACGGAATATCATTAACAAAGAGGACGAAAAGCAATGGTCCAATGTGACTTCCTTGCGGAACACCTGATGTTGCAAAGATAAGCTCCGAAAGACAACCGCGTTCAAAGTTTATTACAATTTGTTCGCACAGGATTGCTAGGTTTGCGACTGTGGATCTGCCTTGAACAAAGCCGTGTTGAGAATGATTTCCTTGACAAAGAAATTTAATTTATTACACACAATCTTTTCCAAAATCTTGGGAATAACTGATAGCTTACATATAGGCCTATAGTTAGTAGCTTCACGCTTGGATCCGGCCTTAAAAATAGGTGATATGTAAGACACTTTCCACTCGTTAGGAAAATTGCCAGTCCTAAGGGATATATTAAAAATAATAGTACATAATGGTAATGCAAGTGATATAGCACATCTTTTCAAAAAAATGGGAGAGATCCCATCTGGACCGACACCCTTTTTTACATCCAAACCTGTTAAGGCACTAAAAACATCCGCTGGGCTTAACTGCAGATTTCCTACAGAAACCTGATTTAAAGAACTGAAATCTTGACGAGTAACTTGAGAGGATGGGCAATACACGGATTTGAAGTAATTTGCAAAAAATGTGCAAATGGTGGCAGTATCGCTCGATTCCTCTTCAAGATATTGCATACAGTTTGGGAGGCCAATGCATTTTCGCTTATTGTTAATAAAGGTCCAGAAATGTTTACTATTTACTTTGATTTTAGCCTCAACTGACAATACATAACTACTATAGAGAAATTTATTAAGATAATTAAACTCTTTCAGAGACTGCAAGTATTTAAATGAATTTTTTTTTGTCACGTTTATATAATTTATATGCCTTAATCTTTCAATTTTTTAAATTGGATAATCTTTTATTAAACCAAGGAGGATTAGAATTTAACTTTATTCACTTTTTTGGAACAAACTGCTCCAGTGCATATTTTACACGGTGACTAAAAACTTTGTATGCATGCTCAAGGTTGGTTTCTGTAAGCAAGTTATTCCACGGTATAGCAGTAAAAACTCGATTAATTACATTAAAATTACTCGTAGATATCAAATGTTTGAGTACTCGATCTTTTTACATTTTTAATATAATCAAAAAATGTTACTTCTAGAAAAATACTTTTATGATGAATTGTGTTTTCAATGACTGGAATGTTAACAAGGTCAATAGAAGTATCAAATTCCCTATCCACAAATACCAAATCCAGTTGGCGATTTAGGCTATTACAAAAATTATTTATTTGAACAAGATTAAATTGACTAAAAAGATCTATGGCCGCAATTTCTATGTTAGACCTGACATTATAAGGATATTTATTTATCTAAGTCGAGTTTCCATTCAATATCTCCTACATTAAAATCACCCAATCAAATAATATGATCGCTACTGTTTAAATTACTCAAAAATGATCCCAAATTGGATAAATATAAATTATACATCTCTAGAGAGCTACCTGAGCGAATATAACACACAATTATATATAAATCCGCATGACTGGTTGAAGATAATTTGATAATTAAAAGATCTACATCAAAAGTAGGCAAATTAATATTAAACGGAATTTCATTAGCGGATATATGGGTTCCAACAGCTACAAGAACTCCACCTCCTCTAGAAAGACCAGTTTTGATATGACAACGATCCTTACGGAAGACTTCATACTGCTTTTCGTTAAACATTTCTAAATTCTTATGATCATCATTAACCCAAGTTTCGGTGAGAACTATAATATCATAATCGCGCGCAGAAAAATGAGAATACAATTTATCCAATCTGGTTCTTATACTCCCAGTATTTGGATAATATATACTCAAGTTACTATGTTTTGAGTCGGAAGCAGCTCCGACAACATCAGAATCAACAGCATGATAATCACAATTTGAAACAGCAGCATCAGCAACAGGAACAGTGTAGGTAGGTGTAGCATCAGGAGAAACGAAGAAGGGAGTGAAAGTGGTTGCGTAGGACTATCCACAATATGGACTATGGTCTCGGTGCGCTCCGAACGCTCTCTTCGTTTTTTGGAAAGAATTGAAAACTTTGCACACGAATTCCCTTCATCCAAATATTTGAGTTCAGAAAGGAACCGATTAATTCCTCAGGTACACCGAGTTTGAAATTAATATGAGTTAAAGAATCCAAATCAGCATCAGTTTTTACTTATTTGTGACAAGCGAGCATTGATGTCAACCTTAAATGCCAATGATACATGGTTAGGTTAGGTAGGTGGGCTGGCATAGTGCCACACTCAGGTCATTGCTGACCCATTGTGATGCCCATCGGGGGAGGAGGGTAGTCCCTTACTCATTTTTAACCCTGTCTATAAACAGCTGAGATTAATTACTCGCTGTGCTGTTCGTTGCAAACCATCCTGTAGATTTGATGAACTTCATTATTCTGTCTATTGGAATCTGTGTCTAATGTGTTGGAGACCCGGGCAGTGACACAGGAAGTGGGTAGTGTCTTCCAGAGCCTCCTCGTCGCCACAGCTTCTACAGAGTTCTTCCTCCGTCAAGCGAAATTTTTTCATATGGTACCGCAGAGTGTTGTGCCCCATTAAAATACCTACGAGGGTGGATAGTGATGTTCTATCCTTTTTCATTAGACTCTCGGTTCTTGCCTCATTGTAGGTTGGCCATAGCGTTCTAGTGGTGTGGCAAGTATCTAGTGCCGTCCATCTAAGGTTCGCCTCTCTAATTGCCTTTTTCCCTGCTTCAAGCCTGAGTGAGCAAGGCGGGATGAGTACAGAGGGATCAGCTTGTTCTGACACAGCTTCCGAACCTTGTCTTGCTAATTCGTCCGCTTTCTCGTTGCCCGGAATACCTTCATGTCCCGGGACCCAGCAGAGCGATACCTTATGCTGGGTACCAAGAACCTTGAGTTCTTCGCGACAGCATTTCAGCAATGACACATAATCAAGAATATGTTCACAGCTTGTGGTAGGTTTGAAAGAAGACAGGTGGAGCCATTTAAACTTGTTGATTACATCCAATTTTATGCCATCAGAGCAAGTGTTTGTTCCAATTATTGAATTTCCCATTTTTTTCCGTTTTGGAGCAGTAGTTATCCTTGATTCAGAATTTGCAGCAGCAGCATCAGCGGAGTCACTCGAATTGTTAATAGAGTGCATATTATTTATATCGTATAGATGCTCATGAGTAGCAACCGTCATCACATTGTTATGATTATGCAGAGCAGTGGTTGCAGCAACAACAACAGCAGCCACAGCATCCTCCGAATGTTCACCATTTGGATTCGGTAGTGGCTAAGAGGCAGTGAGAGTAATGTTAGGTGTCGGCCCAGCATGTTTGTTGCGGGGAGTAGGAGTGGTGGCAGCAACAACAACAGTAGCGACCGCATCGTCCGAATGCAGTGGTCTGGTTTTGTCCTAGGCAGTCGAAAGATGTTTGTTTATTTGTTGATATGCGTTTGATCTTGGTCTCATTACTCAAGACCAACCAATTTCGCCTGTTCCTCAATCGCCAACAAAGCCTCCTCTGCGTCACGGTGTGAATGGGCGATGATGTCGATATCATCCGCTCACCCCAATAGCTGGACCGATGTTTTGAAGTTAATGCCTTCCGCAATGACACCTGTCCTGTGCACTATCTTCTTCAAAACAAGATTAAAGAAATCCCATGAAAAGGCATTTCCTTGCCGAAATCCGGTGCAAGTTTGAAATAACTACAAAGAGCTGCTTCAAAACTGCGCATTACACCGCGTGTTTTCAAGTGCATGGTTGCCACTATTATTAAAAAAAATCCCTGACTTTCCCTGACCAGTTTTCAAGTTTTCCCTGACAAAATTTTGCAAATATAGCAAACAAAATGACGCATTTAAACACTAGTCGCAAATATTTAAAGAACAGACAAATTGTATACTTCTAAAAGTTCCTTTTAAAAAATATCAATGAAACAATCAGTTGAGAAGAGGATATACATTATTTTTTTAAAAGGGAGAGTTGATAATTTATTTTCTCTTCTTCAACCTGGGCTTGAATGCGAATTTTTGTTTTTTCCTTATGAAGTTTTTTATTTCTTCCTCCCTTTTTCTTTTTAATACTTTTACTCCATCTTCTTTTTTTTTAATTTAAGTTTTTCTTCTATCTGCTGTGTATAGCGGCTATGAGAGGATCGAACATCAAATATTAATTTTGAATTTATTTCCACTTTCGATACTCCCCCAGCCTCTTTCACGCCATCTAAGACTCTTCTCTGAGCGACTAGTGACTCCTCAAGGAGGTTTTCGACCAAAAGAATCTTGTTAATTGAGAAGCCACTCTCAACTGAGGCGTTTCCGTGCGATAAAATGCAACACATTTTTATAATGATAACATGCCAAAGATCTTTAAAATTTTCATTTTTGCCAAAAAGCTGAAAGTAGCATCAACGCTGCAAGTAGATTCGTTGATTATAAAGCTTTTGTACTCCTCTTCTAGGGCTGTCTTTGCATCTGTGCATGCAATTATGTACTGGAATTTTGCCCTTTCCGCTCATGTATCAAACAATCAGTTGGTATTATATAAAATTTGAAGCAAATTTTTGAATCCTTTACTGTAGAGACCATTGTTTTGCAAAATATTTCTAGGATTAAGACTGCTCACGTTTACAATCAAATCGTATTTTAATGGGCTTCGTTCTTCGATTTTTGATATTATGCTTATGATAATTTTGCAGCAATCCAGTTTAAATTTTAAAATATCTTTTTCCGAAAAATTGTCTTTTTGTTTTATTGCATTGATGATTTTCGCTGCTTGAAGCCAACGTCATAATTTTTTTATTTCCAGAAGTTTGGATTCACTTAAAAGATCGATGGACAAAAGTTGAGATCCTATGCAGCATTCGCTAATATACTTTTTTTGACGATGCGATGCAAGTTTTTAACCATTATGAGGAGATCTTCATAAATGTAAAATATCAATGGTTTCTCGCCTTGAAATTTTGATAAAAATGGTTCACAATCAGATGTAATTGTATGGAAAAATGCATATTTGCAGTCTAACAATTTGTCTTGGGAGTATTTTTTTACGTTTTCAATTGGCCTTGTTTTTGGTAAATCTGAATTTGTCATAGAAAAAAGTGCTTCAACTCATCAAAAATGTTCAGCCATCTCTCTAAACAGATTTTGTTTTCGAGCCAACGTACACCGCAATATTTCAGGGAAAATCGAGTACAATCAGTTTTGGAGGTAAATAAGCTTCTTCTTGCAGGACTGTCTTTGAAAACGTAATAAAGATGAATTAAAAAAATATGCAGGTCCCATGAAACATAGACCACACACACACCACATTCTAGTAGCTGCGCACCATCCGGATCAATTTCATTTCGCTGTTGTTTTAATTTCTTTAAAAAAGATAAATTTACGTTTGGGCCATCCATAGATACTTGAAGAAGTTTCCCTTTTTTCAAAAATCGGATTCCATTGTCAAAATGTTTTAAAATGTCACCTGACTTTGAAGATCCCATGAACTCGCTTTCTAAGTAGGTACCTATTGCAAACAATTCCTTTTGACTCATCAGAAAAACGGACAACTAAATCCATTTGTCCTTTCTGAGCTATTTTGTTCAGTGCTTCGTCAAAACAAAGTCGTCACATTTGTTTACTTTATCCAAAAGATTGTTATGGAAATATGGGGAGATACCGTAGTTTATAACGTAGGAACTCTAAGTTCTTCCTAACTTGACATTTTCAGCAATTTTGCTGTCTGGGAACATCAATCGAAAAAGATCACTAACTTCCACAGACGAGTTCAAGGACGCTCTGGTGGAAATAATATACAGACACCACTTTATCTCTGCGACAATGAAATCGGTCTTGTCGAAAGTAAAATATTTTGTTTGTGTATTTTGAGCGTTAATATTTTCTGTTGTATTTTGAGATGTTTTTTGACTACTAGAGGCGACCAATGAATCAGACGCAGTGAATAAAGTATCAATGTTTTCTGACGTCAAAGCTTTAGAATTTGACTTATGCGCTAGTCCATTTTTATGCGACACCAAAGCCCTTTGGGTTAACTCAAACTCTTTTTTGCATAATTTTTTATTTATTTATTTATATATTAATTTATTTATTTGTTTTTCATCAAATGAGTAAAAATTCACTGTTCTCTTTAGATTACATAATACAAAAAATAAATACCTATCAGCTACCACCAGAGTTGCTTAATGCTAATATTAAACAGTTTTTAAAAGAATACCTACTAAGATGAAATTCTAATAAATCACAGTAATTATTAGCCTCTCGTAGACATCTAGATATAGGTTCATTATAACCATAGTTAGCCCTATGAAAGGGTACGTAAAATACATGACGATATCTGAGTGCTCTCGACGGAGCATAAAAACCAATTTGTGATAACAGAAAGGGGCAATCGATATGACAGTTAATTAGATCCCTCACAAACATTATTGATAAGTATTTCCTCCGAGTCGATAGAGGTAAAATTCCCAGTAGTTTACACCTAGTATCATAGGAAGGCATTTCAATATTCCAACGAAGCTGTCTTACTGCATCTCTAGTCAAACACTTTTGGAACCTCTCAATTCTGAAGGAATGAACTTCATAAAATGGATTCCAGACAATACTGCAGTACTCGAGGTGAGATCTAACAAATGCAAAAAGAGGCATTTGAGACTATAAGGATCCTGAAATTCCTTTGAATTTCTCAATATAAATCCTAGCATTGAGTTGGCCTTAGCAGCTAGAAACTCAATATGTTCAATAAAATTCAGTTTCTGATCAAACATTATCCCAAGATCTTTTTTTGATCGTATAATGGATAACGGAACATCACCAATCATATACGAGACAGGAATTTGGGACGGATTACGACAAAAAGTAAGGCTTTGACATTTAGATACATTTAAGTGCAGGTCATTGTTATGGCACCAATTTGAGAGTCTATCAAGATCATCTTGTAAAAGTCTACAAT
Source organism: Portevinia maculata (assembly GCA_949715645.1). NCBI lineage: Eukaryota > Metazoa > Arthropoda > Insecta > Diptera > Syrphidae > Portevinia > Portevinia maculata. The sequence continues at coordinate 75,629,568 of OX454525.1, forward strand.
CTAACACCGATGTTATTTGACGAAAAATTTTCAAATCATCGACAAACATCAAACATTGAGAATTCTGAAACATTTCCGGAATATCGTTAATAAATAACAGGAAGAGTAAGGGGCCAAGATGACTACCTTGAGGTACACCTGAAGTAACTTGTACCGGTGTTGACCGAATGTCGTTTAAGCATACAAACTGAATACGCTCCGTAAGATATGAGCTAACCCACTTCAACAGATTGGAATGATATCCGAGTCTTGCCAGTTTCTGCAGTAAGATGGCGTGATTTACACGATCAAAGGCCTTGGAAAAGTCAGTGTATATGACATCAAACTGAAAACCTTTCTCCAAACCGTTTAAAACCTGATTACAGAAAATTGAGAGATTAGTTGAAGTTGATCTACCAGCCACAAAACCATGCTGAAATGGAGAGATGTAATTCTTGAGGATAGGTGCAAGTTTATCAGACACTAATTTTTAGAAGAGCTTGGGTATAGTTGGATTTTTGCAGATTGGGCGATAATTAGAGATATCATGTCTGGAACCAGATTTAAAAATAGGTGTAATTAAAGAATTTTTCCAGACCTTGAGAAAGTCCCCATTTTGAATGGATTGATTAAATACTAAACAAAGAGGTACAGCAAACGCGTAAGAACAGTTACGAAGAATAATTGGCGGAATTCCATCAACACCACGATTTGTATCGGTCTTCAAAAGGGAAAGTGCTAATTCCACTTCAGAAGACGAAAATTCGAATGTGCCAAGATTTAAAGAATTATTTGACATTGAACTATCGCTAAAAGAAGAAGATCCGGAGGAAGTATAGACCGATTGGAAGTGCTTAGCAAACATATTGCAAATTGTTAATAAGTCTGAAGAAGTTTCGTCATCTTGGCGCATAATTTTTGGAATACCAATTGATTGTTTTTTATTATTGATATACTTCCAAAAACATTTGCTATTATTCCTTAAATTTGACTCAACTGATAGAACATACTGTCTATACAGGAACTTATTTAAAACATTAAATTGCTCCTGGAGTCGATGGTATTGGGTATAGAGCTCAGGATCATTATTGTTTTTCCGAAACTGTTTGTAGATCTTATTTTTCCTATTGTTAAGATTTATAACTCTTTTATTGAACCAAATAGGTTTGGTGCCAGTTATGGCTTTTACTTTCGGCGTAAACATATCGATTGCCACTCCAACGATTTTCGTAAAAAGGTTGAAGGAATCATTTAAATTATGGCTACTAAAAACATTTAACCATTCAGTGCTATTTAGGTAATTCGAAATGCTATTAAAATTAGCTTTGGAGTAGTTATACTTAAAACTACATCCAGATGAAGACGGTTTAATAAATTCACAAAATTGTATTCTTATAGAAAGTGCTACATGAAAAATTGTGTTGCGACAAAGAGGAACTATGGAGTTGCTAACACTAATGTCAAGCCCTGAATCAGCGAAAACTAAATCAAGTAAATTATTAAATTCATTGTGAAAACTATTTATCTGCTTAAGATCAAGCGAGGCAAGCGTGTCAACAACTTCATATTCATAATCTAAGTTAACATTTGATGGAATAAGCCTAGATTCATTGTAATCAAAAGTCCATATTAGATTAGGTAAGTTGAAATCACCAATTAGAATTACATGTTGTTTGTCGTATAGGTTGTTTATAATGAAGCAACAATTTTCAGTATGAGCTTTATATAATAAAAAGGGGCTTCCTGGTGGAATATAACTAACAACAAGAATGATTTCTGAGACAGGAATACATTTAATACTAACAGCTATTTGGTCCACATCAATTGCAGCGGTTTGTACAGGCAATACAATTTCTTGGCTATGCCATGAGGCTCGGACAGCAGCCAATACTCCACCTCCCCTCACGTTCTGGGTTATATCGGAGCAACGATCTTTCCGAAATACGGAATATTGGTGGCTGTTGAACATTTCCGCATTGTGATGTTTATCGGTGAGCCAAGTTTCAGTGAATGAGATGATGTCATACTGACCAGAAGAGGAAAACAGCAATACATCTTTAAGCTTTGTGCGAAGACCACCTGTGTTCTGGTAGTATAAGTGGTATGATGTAGATTTTATGTCATCGAGTTTTTTGAAGTCACTGCCAAGTTTTTTGACTTGGAGTTTTTAGAGCTGGGAAGGTTAACGAACTCCTTTACAAGCATGCCGTTGGGCCAAAAGCTTGGATTGACTAGTATCTTACCAGTCGATGGTGGAGCTAAAAGCTTAAATGAAGAGGAGCGACGACCAGGTAAATTTTCAGGTGTAAGACCGTAGCATTTGATATTTTCTATGTCGACAGCTTTTGAGGCAATATAGCTCATAATATCACTAGACTTAGTGCCGTATTCCAAGCGTGATAGAAACACCGTGAGTGGTGGAGGTACAACTCTAAGTGAGCGTATATCCGGACTAATTTGCATCTTGCTTTGCCGTTATTGCCTTAAAATAAAAACTATTCTATACAAAATCTTATTTAGCAAAGGGAACAAATTTCGCTAAACAAAGACAATCGAAATAGACTATTTTGATTTTTGATGTATAAGTTTGCATGTCTTTTTTTCGGAAAGCATGAAGATGTGGTTTTCCATTTAAGCATTATCTCAGACTTTTCGTAGCGCATGGATCGAAAAATAGGATTGATATGCTTTTCAATGCTACTTGGCATCTCCATTAGCTGTTTAGCAATTAATACAACTGCGTGCAAACGCTATACTTTCTCGAAACCAAAATCGTCTCAATCAGTCAAATTAAAAATGTATATACATTATTAGATAATAATGGTGGATTAGTGAAATGGTGCGTAGGTACGAGGGCGGGTCAATAAGTCCGTGACTTTTTGAATGTCTGACCTCTTTACTGAAACGGCAACACTGCTCCTGTCAACAGGCATCTGTCAGTTGACTCCTGTCAAAATTTAAACTTGCTGCGTCAGTTAGTTTGTGTTTGACAGCTATTTTTATCAGACTACTCACTAATTTGAGGAGGAAATGGAAAAAAGTGAATTTCGTGTGCTTATTAAGCATTATTTCTTGCGAAAAAAAACCATTACCGAGACCAAGGCTAAGCTTGAAAAATACTATGGGGACTCTGCACCATCGATTTCAATGGTAAAAAAGTGGTTTACTGAATTTCGTTGTGGCCGTACAAGCACTGAAGATGCCGAACGTCCTGGACGCCCAGTTGAGGTCTCTACACCCGAAACAATCGAAAAAATTCACGATATGGTGTTGGCCGACCGAAGATTGAAAGTGCGAGAGATTGTGGAAGCCGTAGGGATCTCGCATGGCTCAGTGGTTTCAATTTTGAATGATCACTTGGGCATGAGAAAGCTTTCCGCAAGATGGGTGCCGCGTTTGCTCACAGTCGACCACAAACGCAATCGTGTAACAACTTCACAGGAAGGTTTGGCGTTGTTTAATCGCAATATGGAGGAGTTTTTGCACCGTTTTGTAACCATGGACGAAACATGGATCCACCACAACACACCAGAGACCAAACAACAGTCAAAACAGTGGGTTTCTAAGGGTGAATCGGCGCCAAAGAAGGCCAAGGTGGGTTTGTCAGCCAATAAAGTTATGGCGACTGTTTTTTGGGATGCACGCGGGATAATCCACATTGACTACCTTCAAAAGGGAAGAACAATCAATGGGGAATATTATGCCAACTTATTGGACCGATTCAATGACGATTTGAAAAAAAAACCGACCTCATTTGGCCAAGAAAAAAGTTCTTTTCCACCAAGACAATGCAAGGGTGCACACATGTGCAGTTGCCATGGCAAAAAACCATGAATTGGGCTATGAATTGCTCCCTCATCCACCCTATTCTCTAGATTTGGCTCCAAGCGACTACTTCTTGTTCCCAAACCTGAAGAAATGGCTTGGTGGAAAAAGATTTGACTCCAATGATGAAGTCATCTCGCAAATAAAGGCCTATTTTGAGGACCTCGACAAATCATTTTTTTTTGGAAGGGATAAAAAAATTGGAGAAGCGTTGGACAAAGTTTATAGAGCTCAAGGAAGACTACGTTGAAAAATAAAAAAAAATTTTATCAAAAAATCTGTGTTTTATTCCAAAAGTCACGGACTTATTGACCCGCCCTCGTATATCTCGAAAGATATCGAGATCTGCGAAATGTGATCCCAAAATAAGAAAAAAGGTGAATTCATGAAAAGTAATATTTTTGATCCAGAGGCTCCAGACTTCAGAGCTCGACATAAATTATTTTTTTTAATATTATAAAACAAAAATACACACAGAGGGAATTTTCCCTGACTGTTTTCGAAATTCCCTGACTTTCCCTGGCCAAATGTTTGTTCCCTGACTTTCCCTGACTTTCCAGTCCAGTGGCAACCATTAAGTGTCATGCGAGCCAGCAGCCAGTTGTTTCGCTTTGTTGTAAAATTCCGGATATTGTTTCGATCGCGAGACTCCGATTTCCAAGCCTTTACCACGAGCCTACAGGGGTCTCACCTACATCCTTGTTGATGTTGCGATATCGGTTCCAGATATTGAAAGCGCTTGTGGGTGGTGAGTGTACAGAGGAGCGTCTCTAGCGACTAACGTTGAATTTCTTCTTTTGTGCAGTTCGCAAATCGATGATGCTGTTCTTCAATGGATTAGAAATTACCTTTCGGACCGTTAAATTCAAGTTGTGTTGGACGGTTTCAGGTCTGCAACTCACCAAATAACAACTGATGTTCCCCAAAGCTCTGTTTTGTCTTCGACTCTGTTTCTGATTTTTATAAATGATCTCATGCCTCCAAATATTTCGCTGATGACAGTACCCTCAGGTTCTCATATTCGTTTTTTGAATTCCACCCCTCATCTTCGGATGTGAAACTGTTTTTATTTTCAGTTTACGCGATGCTTAATGTCGCCATCACAGGTTGCTGCGCTATTGATTATAGATCCCAGATATTTGAACGTTTCGCTCTCTTGCATTCATATAAATGCCTGAACTAGGTCGGAGTGGGTCGGAGAAAGGGCAGCACATGTATTCTGTTTTATCGGACTAAGAAGATATCCATTCCTCTAAAAAACATCCACCCATAAATCACGTGCTCGTTGCAGGGACGCTTGATCCTTGCTTATAATAGCTCCATCGTCAGTAAAGAATAACTGATGCACTTTGGAGGCCGTCACTTTTCTTTCAAGCAGATAATCAAGGACTGTAATAAATATCAAGGGATTTAAGACGCTTCCCTGGTGAACACTGACTTTGATCGCGAACTCCTCGGTGACTCCAGCGGGGCATCTTACTTTAATTTGTACTCCCACATTTATGTCTCAGTGCGGTGTGTAGTTATTCCTAACTTATGTGCTCGTAAAGCGTAATGTTTGCTTCATTGGGAATAAACTTACCTCATTGTTCTAAACTTCAACCAGAGATGGAAATGAAGAACAAAATTAAAGAAACGTTTGGACTTAGAAACTAACTTTAGAAATAAATCTAATATTCTAGAAGGAACTTTAAACTAAAAATCTATACATTTGAATTCATGTTATTGACGGATGTTGTTAGTTATTGTTACATACAAACATAATGCATGATAATGTCGTTATAAGCAAAAGCGTTCATAGTATTTTTTGAGATATTTAATTTGCAACCTTTAAAGATGTCAATATTATGAGCATCCTTCAATAGACCCCAACTTTGGATCTTATTGTTTGCGCGTTTAAATTCAGACCATATCCATCAATAGAAGTGTAGCGTAGCTTACTCGTATGTATACTAACATTATTGTATAAATTTCTGTGGATTAAACTTGAATACAAAAACTTAAACGTAAATGCACAAACAAAATCGTTCCTATCTTTGTACTTCTTCCTTGTTCTAGCACCTAATAGTAGGCAATGAAATATGTCAACTATGACATTGCGTTTGCAGGTGCAGAATTGAAAAATGCCTGCGCTGTGTACATACATTATCAATTATCATACTGTTTCAATTATAGAAAAAGAAATCAATTTAGCGCACGCTAATGATAACAAAAAAAAACAAAAAAAGTTACGAAAAGCAATCAAATGTTTTGAAATTATTGGCACAAAATGATCAGAAGCTTTAGAACGCACTATGTAGCATCACTTTAACTTTTAAAGTAAGCTCCTAACTTTTTATTTAATTATAAACACTTTAACCTACCCAAAGGAATTTTAGTTAAACAAACCCAGAACCTGACAGTTTGGGAAATGTAATCTATTACAGTTTGAGCGATACAAATTTGAAGGAATTGGACAATATTGTTGGTTGTTTAAATGAAAGTTTTTTTAATAAAAAAAAATATTTTGGTTGGAAAAAACGTTTTCTCTTTTATACAAAATGAAATCGGGAATGCTGTGGTCAATTTGTTGCTTCTGTTTATACTCGACCGATTAGATCCAAAACAATCTTGAATGATTGAACAAAATGTTAAAGAAAATTCTTCCTTCTAATAAATTTAAAACAATTCTTCGTCAAGTACTTCGAAAGGATTGCTGGGGCTTTTATACATTCCAAGCCTTCTTAATATCGGATAAATCTCCAAAATATCTTTTTAAACCATTTAATTGAATTTAGCTTTGAAAATGGCAGATGGTTAAAAGTCCATACTATAAGATAAAATGGACTTCGGTGGTCTTAAGTTTAGTAAGAGGTGATAAAGATAAAGTGGAATTTATATCGACTATAATTATTAAAACTCTCATTTAAACTTTGTAACGTACTTGAATAGCCTCCGACTATAATTTTGGACCATGTCGTTTTCCATTGGTCCACTCGGAGTACTCTTTTTGTCTTCCGGATAGAGAAAAACACTCCCAAAATGTTTCATTGGACCGAAGGAGTGAATTATTGGGTGGGGCCAATGGAAAACGACATTAGAAAAGCGACAATCAACTATTACATTAGCCGATTCCACCCCTGTCTTTAACCATTGGTTTATCAATGATATAATGGAAAGAAGAATGTAGTCAATGCAATTAAAGCTCAAAATAACATACATACGTATTAGGCCTTAACGGCCCATACAGGGCCTAGAACCTAGCTTCTCCAACCACTTTCATGCGAAGTGGAGGGGACCTACAGTTTAACGCCGAATCCGAACGGCAAATTTGAGAAGCTTCTCATGACAATGTGATACTCTTGGATGTTTGTCAGACGTTCGCAAGAGATGCCAACAACACGCGGTATTTCAAAGTGGTCCCCCATCTAAGTTAGTACTAACCACGCCCTACGTCGTTTAATTGCGGTGATCGAACGAGAACCGATTGATTCGACGTGGCAAGGCCGTTGGCTCAAAATAAACTATGTTGTAAATGGAAGCACAAACCAAATAACGTTAAGTGGCGTACATATAAAATTGCAACAAAACAACAGCTATTAATCGAACTACAAAGAAGAACTTTTATGCCTCAGAGTTGATCACTATCTAACTAAGGAGTAGTTTACAAAAAAAAACTTAGAATTTCTAGTAGTAAGAATGATGCTTATGTGCAACTTTGATCCTGATGTGCTCAAAGAAGATTTTTTGTTCGACACTGGTACTAGTATTGTCAACTTCAATTTGGTAAAAACTCTGGAGTCAGATCCAATTTTTGATGACTTTTTGGTGATAACAGAAAAATATGTCGATACTTGTGAAACTGCCATCAAGTCTAATTCTTCAGGTGAGGATGGTATACCAATCCTTTTGCTCAAACTAATTTCACCCCTTGTTCTCATTTAGCTCATCCATTATCAACCACTTATAATAACGTCGACCTTTCCCCAACCTTTCACAATAGGAAGTCTTACCCATCCCAAAAAAATACAATCCGATCTCTATTGGAGATTACAGACCCATTAGCAATTAGCCGTGCTTATCTAAGGTCTCCGATAAACTGATAGCAAACCAAATACTTAAACACCTGCCACTTTATTTATACTTTACCCAAATCATTTAGGTTTTCGGGCCAAATGCAGTTGCTCTACGGCAATGGTATTGCTTTGAAATCTGTTAATTAAGGGGTACCTCAGTGATCGATTCAAGGAAGGATTTTGTTTAGGTTTATTTAGCTACAAATCTGAACGGTAATTTGAGAAACTTCTAATGACAATTGATATTACAGGATGTTTGTCAGACGTTAGATTAGTCCAATTACTAACAACTGAGCCACTGCGCACACACTGCTTTTTTCACTTCTAGTTATACTCGAGAAGCTATGGCTCAGTCATCTTGCATTAAAGTTATAAAAGCTATAACTTTTCATATAAACCTATACGATAACAACGATGATACATCATATAACCTAATACCTTCTTCACCCAGTGATACAAAATACAAATCAAGTGTATCCACCCGGATTTCAAAAACATTTTTGTCTTTCTGCTTTCTGCCATTTCTAACGTCCATGTTGCACCTATTTTGCCAATGAAAACATTTAGCGCCACCGGTTACGGTGGGAAACTAAGTTTTCCAGAGATTGTGTGAAAGTGATAATCCACTGGATATTCATTATCCATGTAAAGGGTCTTTCATTAAGGACTTGACAACTTATTTTTTTAAATAAAATGCCAACTACGTGAGATATCTCAAAAAAAATTATTGAGTTACTATCAAAACATTTATGAATGGAATTCGACTTCGTTCATATGTCCACAACGGCAACGTATGCAGCGGTCGATACGTTGAACCAAATTTTCGATGACTCGGCCGCACATTACGACCGACACGGCCGCTACTTCTCGTTCAATATTTGCTCTAAACTCCTCTAACTTCGCCAGCTTGTTGGCATAGACAAATCGTTTAATGTAGCCCCATAAAAAAAGTCTAGAGGAATTAAATCACACGATCTGGGGGGCCAATAGACGGGTCCGTTTCTCGAGATTACACGTTAACCGAACTGAGACTTTAATAACTTGATTTTTGTGTGGCTTGTGGCAACGTCTTGTTGGAACCACATATTACTGATGTCCTCAAAGAAATAACGTTCCAACTTGTCTCTGTAGCGAATCCCATTTACCGTAACGTGACGGTAATTTTCATTGACGAAAAAAACCGGCCACCGGCATGAAAACCGCACCAAACAGTGACTTTTTGCACATGTGCACATGAGGGTTCTCAACTGTCCAGTAACGTATATTTTGCTTATTGACGAAGCCGTTTAACCAAAAATGATCTTCATCGCTGAAGATGATTTTGCGATGAAATTCTTAAATTTTCTTCCATCATGTCCAGAGCCCAATTCGAGAACGTACGTCGCTTCATATGATCAAGTGGCTTTAGTTCTTGAGTCAGCGTGATCTTGTAAGGGTGTATGCCAAGATCCTTACGCAAAATTCGCCATAATGTGGTCTGGCAGAGGCCCAATTCTTGAGAACGCCGTGAAATTGACTGAATTGGCTGGTTTGCTACGGACGCCTCTACGGCAGCAATATTTTCCGAACTTCGGGCAAAACGTAGTCTCACTGGCACGGCAACACCAAGCTGTGAATATTCTGACTCAAATTTTTTCAATTGAAACTATGAATTGCTTGTCTACTGGGACGAGAATTACGGCCGAAAGTTGGCGTTAACGCTCTTAAAGTTGCGACCACGAACTCGAAAATTCGGTAGTAAATTTTAATTATTTGTAAACGTTGTTTCTTCGTGTTTCTTCACCATGATGAAAATGTTGGTTTTACTGAATATCTTGACATTGACAGTTCGGTAATCGGTTTAAGGGTGCGTTCACACTAAAAGTTTGACGTTGTCAAGTCGCTAATGAAAGACTCTTTATATAACCTTTGATATATAAACTGTATTACTTTTCCGGCCAGAGCTTGACAAGACCACACTCTTTAGTACCATATCCATATCCATGTTTATGCTCCATTAAGGGAAGCAATCTCTTGACCTATAAACTGGTCAGACGTATTTAAGTACAGGTTGAAGTCTGGCCGAGTGACTTATTTTTAAAGAAGACGTTGTAAGCTTTTTATGATACATACCTGTTTCATTTTTTACTCTATAAGGTACGTTTTTAGATGGTATCGTTTTGTAAGATACAGAGAACAAACGGGTATCACTTTCTTGACCTGAAGGGAATGGTCGGACTTGTTCCGACCAGTGATTTCTAGAAGACGACGTTATGTATCATTTTCATCCTTAGCTCGATGAGATTGAAAACCATAAAAATAACCATGACTTCAGAGTGGTCGGACAGAGAGTTTCGGCAGAATATATGTTGTCCAACAAAGTTTTTTGTGCATTACTTATAGATCCCTTCCTGTTGAAATTAATTTCGTGCTTTAACCTTGTGAGATAGTCACCTAAAAAGTGTACCGAAAGTGGCCCCTTATTTACAATTTCGGGAGGAAAAGGCGTGTCCGAGCAGCGGTTTCATCATTGTTGTCGTCTAAGCTTTTATTTAAAATGCGAATGTTTCTTTAACCCGATGAAGTAGGTGATCCAACGTTCCCTGTCTTCTATGAGCTCAGAATAAGTTGACTGAGGTGTCTGTGTACAAAATGAATACAGCCAAGGATAGACTAAGAGGGCGGAAAATAAGGAAAACAAAATCCAAAACAATAAATGAGATGTCGGGGTTTGTTTCTCTGGCATAGAAACTAATACAATTTGATAAAATACTTTTAATTAAAAAAAATAAAACATGGTTTCTAGTCGTATGATAGTTGAGCGCTCAAGTGTGTTTCATAAACAAATCAGAACGCTCTGAGCATGCTCGGTTCGGAATGTTGGCAACGACGGTGTAGAGGTTGGTGTGTTGACTTGTGACCCGTGCGATGCAGGTTCAATCCCCATGAGGAACAACAACAACATACGCCCCATTTATGGAGAGAAACAAATGACACCTTGTTTTTTCCAACCTTTACACCAAAATTATCGGGGTCAGTGGTTAGTGTGTCGGACTACTAATCGAAAGGTCCCTGGTGCAATTCCCTCCGGGGCTGTTCTGCGCCGTACTAATCCATTCACATTTTTTTATTTTATTTTAGCCGCAGTGTCTCTATCTAATTTATCCCTCCCGGCAAAAACGGCGTTTACCGTAAGACTGTTTTCAGTGAGAGATTTGCTGGGAAAATAAAAATTGAAACAGACAAGGTGTACCACTTTTTACGTTTCAATTATTTTGGCTGTAGATTTTTTGTACGTTAAAACATTTGTAATTAACTTAAAATGTGTTATCACACAAAAACCCTTCCAATTTTTTTTAGTTGTTCTCATAATTTCAAAGTTAGAATTGATTATCCTAAGTTTTGTCGTTTTTTTTTCCCCAATTTAAAATTATACTTGTCACTTCTTAAATAAACACACACTTCATTGGTACGAGTTTCCTGTGATAAGATACGCAGAAAACACTGATAACAATATAAAATAATCATATTTTAAAGACTGATAAACTATTTACCTACGAGTGGAAATGAGTAAAAGAAAAGAGCTACCAAAAGAGCCAACATTTATCCTTGATACTAAGTAGTTACATAGTTCATTGCAATGGTTTCATCTTGAAGGTACATACTCGAGAGACATAAACACAAATTTCCGTGGTTGTATTCGCGACTCGCGTGTTGCGAAGCGATAAAGCACTTCCTCAGGGCATTCGCCTTAATCTACAAAAGTGGTGTACGAAACACGAGCCAATACCAAAATCAGTTTTTTTGCGGTACGATTGATTACTCCAGTAGGCGACATTACTCACTTACAATGTGGCACACGATCCAGAATATACAATGGAATTCGGAGATTAAGTTGCACTTACCTTGCATGGGCCAGTTGATTCTGATTTTCGGCAATAATTAACCGGGGCCAGTCCGGGCAAATAAAACTGATGACTAAATCCAATGTGTTGGAGGAGGGCAATCAACAAAATGGAATACGATATCGAATTCCATTTTGATGTCATTTTTGCAGTAAATAAAACGAAACGCACGCGTCCCTATCACAAGTTAAAAACGATTGCGATATATTTTCGTAATGTGGAAACTAAATTTTATATATATATGTAAATGCCTTTTAGTTAATTTTCGGAAAAAACGTGTAAACAAATTGTGTACTTTTGTACAAAATTCGAAGAACTACATGACAGGAACGTCACCACTACCAGTTTTATTTCTTCTTTCTGTTCTTGGCTTTTATCTTTACTCAGACTCAGTTCAGTGCAAATGAGGCGACGTATTAATAACAAAAGAGCGTGTTCAGCTCTAGCAGCTGTTAAGCTACGATTAGATTATATCAAATGTCAAATGTATAGCTTTTTTTTATGTCAAACAGCGAATATATATTCATTTTTAATGTCACACGCCTCCCATTTTTGCATAATTTGTCGTTACTGGAATGAATCGGGAATAATTTTGTTGTGCCAGTTGGGTAAGTTCATTACTATCTTTGGAAGCCAGTTCTAATCGGAGCTTTGCGTTATATAATAGGTCAATTGCACTTTTGGAGCCCTCAGAAATTTCCCTCCGCTGACTCAGCTGAGTTTTTCTATTAAGTGGAACAACAGTCTCACCAGAGGAGGCATGAATCTGTCAACACGAAACAAAAGAAAACAATCTTCGCTTTCTCTGCCTAACATACACTAATGGCATATTTCATTAATGAAAAGATTTGCTCTTTTGCTCAAAAGATGCGATCTCAAAATTTGAAGAGATTTGCTCAATAATTTACCAATGCATACAAATAGCCTTGCGACAAACGTCAAGGTTAGGAAAAAGTAATTTTGATTTATTGTGAAATAATTTGAGTAGGTAGGATAGATAATGGGTATGATACCCCCACCGTTACCATTACTAGACTAGTCAACTGGTCAGAACCAAAACATGTTTCATTGAAAAGAGCAATTTTAGATTTTTAGACAATTCTTTTTTTTCAACTCCACTACTTAGAACTGGCCAAATGTAAAATAAATATAACTTGTCGTTATGTTTTCAGTATGATTTGTTATATGATCTGCCATTTGATGACAAGTCACACCGTTTTGGGATTTTGGTGTTTACACGTCATTGACTTCCAATTTGAGTTTCAGTTTTACTCATCTGCAATAGACAAAATAATAGAAAGCAGAAACTAACTGAAGTAAAGTTGTGTGGAATCATACCTCATGTATCATTAAAACGCACGCGCATTACATTTTTGTCAATAAAAATCGCAAAAATTATTAAAAAGAAAAGGAAACAACTATTTAATAGGAATAGGACTTTATGAGAAACGGGTCTGGTAGAGACCACACTGAGCTTCTAATCAAAGAACTGCAGTTGGAGGGCATTGCTTCCTTTTAGAACTACACAAGGATGAGGAGGGATACGTGGTTAGTAGGTAGGTGAGGTAAAGGTAAAGGTATTATGTTGGGTTAAGAAAAAGGAATCGGCGAGAGTTGCAAAAGTTTTCAAACGCAAATGGAATTCTCTCAACTATTTAATTTCTTTAAGTTAGTTTAAACTTGATTTGTTTTTTTGGATTATTTGTTAATTTGTAGATAGTAAACATATTGTATTATTCGGCCTATTTAAAACATATATGCGATACTGCAAACGTTGATGCCCAATCAAAATCAACCCTACCACAAGTCGGCATCACTACGTTGTGTAGTAATGCCGCACGTCGAAACGCATATTTTTGGCTCCAAAGGGAAGAGCTTTTGTTGGCGGAGACTTTTAGCTACCACAATATAATAGCAACAATAACATTTGCAATCAATGTCCACTCACCTTTAATTAAGCTTATGTAACTATTTATATCAATAAATAAATTGAAATCGAAATTTGGTTTTCTTTTTTTTCAGTTGGTGGGACGTTTAATAAAAACACGTCAATGAAACGTCATTCAATTTGAGGGTCAAAATGAGACCCAGAGAGCCAAACGTCAGATTAATCTATTTTTCTTCGGTGGAAACACTTGAAGTTAAATTTTTAATCTATTGCCCTTGATTTCAATTAACTTTTTGGTGGAAATGTAGCATAAATCCCGATATTTTTCAGAAATTCAGGCCAGATTAATTTTAATCTCGGTTTAGAGCTCGGTTGAAAAAGATAAAATGATTACACAGTTTGAAAATTTGGTTTAACAGCTTGCAACTATTATTAAGACATTAAGGAAGTCAGCCCGAAAGCTCGGAAACAGAAGCAGGAATGATCAATTCACACCAAATACAAATACCTATATTTATACTAAAGGATAGTGCCCGCCGCTGACCGAGTCTTGAATTATTTTTTTTTATAAAAAAAAACCAATTTTTACTTGGAAAATGAGAATTATATTTTCATTGTAAGTATGTACTTATGAGTGCAAACATCAATAAAACGACGAGTTCCCTTAAGTAACAATGCATGTCATAGGCATCTTAGAACCACAAATGACCAATTAGAGATAGTCGAGACTGTTTGTGTATTGGTTTTTCAATAGAAAATCAAATCGAGTTACAGTACTTTCAGTTAGCCGTATAAATTACAAGATGCACGCGAGCGTCAATAAATAAACTATGACAAATATCTGGAGACAACATTTGGTTATTCACGAATGAAGTTTGCTGATCACCAAAGCGTTTAAGCCCACTGCTTCATCCCCAGATATAGTTTCGATCACCAAGTTAATTGATTCACGCTCGAGTGCATCTTTTAATTTATATGTCTTAATAAATTGCCAAAGGCCTGATATGATTACGGGACGAGTCTGAGTATGTACTCGTCTTAAATCAGCGTTAGGATCAGATTAAATTGAAAATGTTTCATCTGAGGCCAGCAGAACCGAGCGATCATCGTATATTAGAAAAGTCAATAGAAACGCGTAATTTTTAGATAGTCCGCTCCTATTCCAACACCTACACACTGAATTTACTCGCCAAACAACCATTCGATTTCCAGTATTTTGACGATCCTTCCAATTTCCCATGATATTCAAAGTTACCAAAGCATATTTTAATTCATAGAGTTACAGAGCAGCAAGACCTTCCGTATGCGATAAACGGTGGAATTTTGTGTTCCGAACGTTTTGCCTTAAAACTAAATTTCCATAAAATTGACCAAGTCACGCACATTGCCTCATTTTCAAACAAGTTGCGTGACTTTATCAATTCACCACCTTTTGCACATCAATTCACCACGTATGCCCCTGCAGCCTCATCGACCTCTTCGAAAATCCCAACCAAAATGCCGGACAGCATCGAAGCCATATGAAGTTTTGTCAATTCACCTCGAGAAATCAGCCGATAATTTGTAAAGCCACCACAGAAAGAGCGGAAATAGTTTTTCAATTGGAAGTAGGAACCGTCCAGAAGACATTATTAATCGAATGTACTGCCACTGGGAGTACTCATTTTGTCTGCCCGAGAGAAAAACCTTCCCAAAATATATTCGGAAGACAAGGTCGGAGAGGACCAATGGAAAACGACATTATTCATACAAATTTGTTCATGTTGTAATGTACGTAACAAATATTTCGTTATTTTTATTATTAGTGTATACAATTTTTCTCAATATATGTTCCTAGTGCTGATCTTGAAACTTCAGCGCAGAGTACTCCCTTATATACTTAAATGAATATAAATAAATCATAAAAAGTATTCCACTCGACAATTTATGTTATATTTTACATAATTGGAAGTGTAGAGTTTCCAAATTATGAACATTACTTGTCTATATAAATCGAAGCTCAAATTTTAGCTCCCATGGAAAATGTTCTTTAAAATGAAGCCAAGTATTTAAAGCAATCGTTTTTTCTTGCAATTTCACACAAAACTTTGTTTAGTTACATATGTAGAACAAATTTTAATCCTTTGATCTAGATGGAAAAAATATTTTCTACATGGTTTCAAATTATGTGGTTAAAGTTTTTAACCAGTGAGCCGGAAAGAGTTTACAAAAAAAGCTTACTTTCGGCCATATTATTCACTCCCTTTAATCCGGGTTAAAGGTTACACCCGGATTAAAGATAGTTTAACCCAAAAATTAAACCCAAGTCCATAAGTCGTTAAACCCAAACATAAACCCAGTTTTTTAAACTTGACAGCGTTTAATCCGATTTAATTTAAACTGCACTCCGGAGACCAGTTTAAGTATTTTAACTCGGGTTAAAACTCTATTTCATAATATTCACTGTTTTTGTCTAGGTCACATTTTTGACATTTCTTTGCTCGCAGGAGGCAGGAAATAAAAAAGTAAAATAAAATGAAAAAAGCTGGAAAAAAGTACCTATCAAGACGATGAAAAAATGGATTTCATTCGTGATATTGACGAAATGTTGATGTTTTCGTCGTCGCGATGGGACTGTTGTTGCCAATGTACCCACTGCGGGGGCAGGGGTCGCCAATATAAAACACACTACCTCACTATCAAACAAATTAAATGTCCGACTTGCTGTTGGCGTTGATTTCGTCTCATCGATTGGATGTGGAACTCTATCGCTGTCAACTGGAGCGAGTCCTGCAAGATTCACTTGTAGAAAAACTGCATATTTTTTTACCACTTCTGATAGATCAAACGAAACCGACGGTGGTTTGCGTGGTGGAAGGTGGCCACCTCCAGTTGCTTGGATTGATTCTTTTTCGAATCTTGGCAATTTGTAGAAGCTTTTGCGGATGTTGCTTACCTATCGCGAAGCTCTTTCTCTGTTCTTTGCTATTTAAAAGAAACTACATTAGAGATGCAAATAATGAACAGCGAATGAATAAAATACTCACAACGACACCGGGAGAGGCATTGAATGATACTGTTATTAGCTTCCATCCCATCGAGCTTCCTTACTTGTCATTCGATTTGTCTCCATGCTATTTACATTGGAAGACATGACGATGGACAACAGAAGGTCTGTTTCCATCTGTACAAACCGCTTTCCTCTTTTTGATAGCCTTACTTTCGGCTCATTTTCGCGATCACTGCTGCTGTCCTCTTCGTTTACCTTACCAACGCCTTTCTTTTTAAGGTTTTTCTCAATTTATTTTACTTAAGATGGAAAAAACACAAAACTATTGGCACATAACAAATTTCCAAGAAAAAATTGACAAACAACAAGAAACAAATGTTTTTATATGTGACTTTTGACACTACGTAGGTTTAAAACGGATTAAAAACGGTTTAAAGTGTTTTAAATCCGCATTTAAATCCATCTTTAACGCATGTTTTTCAGTGAATAATATGGACACAGGTTTAAATTGTCGGGTTTAAAAAATGCGGATTAATGGGTGGGTGTAAAATTAACTTAAACTTGAGTTACACCCGTAGTGAATAATATGGCCGTTATACTCTAATTTTAACTAAAAGGTTTATTAAAAGTTAACTCACGAATTGAAATTTCTTATATTATATAAAAAATAAATGTCTATGCATCAGCTTATTGACATTTAGTAATTGTGTTCATTTAATCGCTGAAATGATTACCCAGCGAAAATAAGGGTAGTACTTTTTTCCTGTAGCAGAGGGTGGCACGCTTGCGATTTTGCACGGCGACAGCTCGTCGATGTGGGGGATCTTTCTGCTACTTCCTGGTTACAAAATAAAAACATAGGGACGGGCTACAGTCCCCTTGGGCGAACTGTTGGATACCCTATTCTTATTCCTATCGCTCAGAGAGTATATATTATAAATTTCAGCTCCCTAGCTCAAACTTTCGATTTTCGAAAAAAGTTTTTTTTAAAATTGTGGGCGTGTCAGCAGGCTGATTTTGAAAATATTTACACATGAGCTTAAAGGGCCCCTAGAGAGTATATATTATAAATTTCATCTCCCTAGCTCAAATTTTGGTTTTTCAATAAAATTGTTTTATTTATTTGTGAGCGTGTCAGTGGGCGGATTTTGAAAATTTTATATCCCGAGCAGTTTTTGGAGTCATAGATCATATATAAAAAATTTCAGCTTTCTAGCTCAAAATTCAATTTTGTCCAAAATTTTGTTTTTTTGAGTTTGTGGGCGGATTTCAAAAATTCGTAAACTTGATTATTTCGGGACCCTAGAGAGTATATGGTTAAAATTTCAGCCCTCTAGGCCCAGTTTAAAGGCCTAATTTTTGTCGACGGACGGACGGACATGGCTAGATCGACATTACTATCGATGCTGATCATAAATATAGTAACTTTTAGGGGTCTATGGGCAATATTAAGGTATGTTACAAACTATGCGTCAAAATTAATATACCCTTAGAATAGGGTATAAAAATACGTGCCTTGTGCCCGAAGACACATTAGAAGAAGGATGTCACTATACAGTGACTAAACGTCGTTGTCCTGTCCGAAGGAGGTTTGCGAACCGCGAGGGTTCACAAGTCAAATAGAAAGTTGTAGAAATTGAAAAGACACCAATGATTCCGGTGCCGAGAAGGACCTATGAGAGAAAATACGGAACAGAGAAGAGTAACGTTCAGATGTTCGTGACCAAGCAGCACTAGGTTGTTGCCGCGTCATTGGCTTTACCCACCCTTTACTGTAGAATATAATCAACAGCTCCGTGGTTACCTTACGCCGGTTAACTGCTTAGAGGTAACCCCTTAATGTTGTTGTTACACCAACTCCATTTAATAATCACTTGTCACACCTCACCATCGCCAAAACTATTTACCTAGCCTATCATGACTATTAAATCAACACATTTATATCGGATTAAGGTAAGCACAATTTTATTCATTTAAATGTTCTTAATGCTAAGACCCTACTACTAAAGCCGATCCAAATTTGTAATTAATTTATACGAATTAATTTTAATACCTCACACAATAAGGTCTACGTCAGAATAACATATATATGTAAATATTCTGAGATATGTGGATACCAAATATACACCAAGGAATTTATTTAAATAAAAACGTCAAGCTTTAAATGTTATTCGGAAGTAATTTCTTACACTGTTTGAAGTAACCTCCAATAGCACATGTTAAGTTATACAAAGTATCTAACTAGAAAATATTGGTGGATGCCAAAAGAATAATACACTTAAAGTTAGCACTTACATAAAATTCAATTGAATCGAGGTTGAATTATATACGTTGATGTCCTTTTGACTTGCTGACTCCGGCTTGTGCGCACAACTCTTTGTCTGCTTTATCTGGACTTGGCTGTTGTAAAAGAAGTTATTAAAGTATATGTATTTTGTATAATTCAAATGGCATTACGTGTGTTACAATCTTATATTAACCTGAAACTATTTCTACTCAATAAGAATAATTATTAGACTATGCTTACATACTAGAAGTCGCGGATGTTCGAAGAATTTTTCTTCGTTGAAACGCTGGGTGTGGAAGAAATTTTTCTTCGTTGTAATACTGGTAATGGTACTGGCTGGTGGTGGAAGAAATTCTATTCTCCGTGTCTTGGCTGGTAGTTAATCTGGGTGGTAGTTGAACCGGCTGGTAGTTGAACTGGCTGGTAGTTTATCTGGCTGGTAGTTGAACTGGCTGGTGGTGAAGAATTTATTCTTCGTTGTTGCAAGTGGATGAACTGGCTGGTGGTGAAGAAATTCTATTTTCCTTGTCTTGGCTGGTAGTTGAAGAATTTATCTTCGTTGTAATGCTGGTTGTTGGAGAAAATGCAGGTAGTTGAACTGGCTGGTGGTGAAGATATGATATCTTCGTTGTAGAAAATGGATGAACTAACTGGTGGTGAAGAAATCAGTGCGGCAGGTATCGCTCCCACATGGAGATCCACGTGGTGAGAAACGACGATACACGTGACTCTAATCTATAATGGACATGCCGGGGTATTTTCACACACTCATCGAATAAATAAAATCTCAATAATTACCTGGGATTTTATGCTAAGGCGCTTGGTCTGAGCCGAGTAATCCTTTTGCAGTGTACGAGAAAATGTTAGATTTCTCTGACTTTTTGCCGACTGTGCCGGTGCGCAGGTTCTAATTGCCTTTTTTCCAGAGTTGTGACGCCCGGGAGAGGTTTCTCTTTGCCTAGCGCAGTGGTTACCTCCCCGCAGTATTGAAAAATACTTTTTCTGTCTAGTTTTACACTATTTGAACAAAAATAAACTTTTTATTTTATTTCATTGCTTCTAGCAATGCGTCACCGACCCGAAACACTCGTAAAAGTTGAAAAGAAAACGTACAATGGCGTCGTGCCTTTTATAGTTCTTTCTGATGTTTCGTTCGCATGATTTCCTTCGTGAGTTGGTCACGATTGCACATATTTGCAGCGGATGCATTGGGTTACTGTGAACATGTTGTACAGTACGGTGCGAAAAGATTTTAAAGGCGCACGCTACATCGCTTATTCATAGAAACTGCTCGTTGTTTATTTAAGTTAGACTACCTTACTTTGATTAACAACAAGCAATGTTCTTGGGTAGAGTTGTTTTGCGCTTTTGATATTTTTTCCTTGCTCAGTAATAAAGGCTGCATTCAAAATTAATCTATTTTGCAATAGAAAAAATATTTTGCCAGATTTAATATAAACCTTTTTTAGCTTTATTTCAACTAAAATGCTCTTTAACTCATCTAGTTCGGTGAATTAGTTAAGTGCATGTTAATATACGTCAAGTAACTATAAACAATTTTATAAATAACATTTCTCTTTTAACTCATTGATTATAGATAGTGCATCCATATTTTGCATTTATTAATGCGGGTATAAGTTACTTAACCGTAATTAGTTAACTGATTATGATAGTATGTAATAAGCCTCCTTATTTCGGGCACATTTAATATGTACACTATAGATCAAAACAAGTGTACTTGACTTCAAACAATTACACGTTCAGTGGCCTTAGCTGAAATTTCTTAAAGATTAGTAGCGGGTTTTTTTAATTGTGGTTTTTTTTTAATTTAAAATTTTTATTTAGGTACATCAAATAGATTATTTTAACAAAATTTATAGAAAATTCATGCAGTCTGTCGGGTGAAACTTTTAAAAAAATAAAGATAAAAAAAACATACATATATGTATAAGCAAAGTTAAGAGTTTGTTTTAAGTTCAATTTAATTACTTCGAAGAATGTGGAAGAACATAAGAAAAAGAAAGTTATCTCTACTACTTCACGAGCTGACTTTGTACTACACTTCCACAATTGACAGTTGAAATGTCACTCTTCTGTGGGTTTTTAATTAAGGCCAAGTCTGGTGTCAGCTTCTAACTGCAAAAGTTAAAAACAATTGCAATTTATATAGTACAAATTACCGTACGTGCAATTCTTTTATGCACTTTTTCTGTTTTGCTTACAAAGTCGATTGTAATAGAAAATTGATCACATATTTGAATTTAATTAAAGATTTTCATAATTTACTAGTGCTTAAATATTGCCAATTAAATTTTTATTGAGAAAAAAATAAAACATTTTTTGGTTGGTTTACATCTAATTTACAAAATCTTCATAATACAAAATATGGTTTGCCATGTAAATCGTCTCCCATCCATCATGCGAGATGAGTGGGATGCTCAATACAAAATTCTCAGCAGACGGTAAGGGGCAGCACTACCATACATGAAAAAATATGTGTTACGTTTTTGGTCAGTAATGTTGTTTCGCGTGATAGGAAGTATAGGAAATATGATCATGTTCGTATAATGGGCATGGCTATCATGTTGAATACTGCCATAATATCAAGAGTTTGTTGTCTGTTTTGCTTTGACCATGTAGTTTGTAATAAAAAATTGATCACATAATTGATAGTAATTGCAAATTTTCTTAATTTACTACTGCTTAAACATATCCATATTTTTATTGAGAAATAAATCCGACTAAAAAAAATAGTTTGTATCGGTTTGCGTATAAATCGACTAGGCTGTTAGATTGTATAATATTTTTTTATATTCATATCAAGACCTGTTTTGGAAAAATATAGTCAATCGCGTCATAATAAGCTATCTTCGAGTTACATAATATAATCATTTTCATGTACCTTGAACATTGCACCAATTTCGTTTCGGTAAGGTTTTGTGCAAACGCAACGAAGTCGTTGATTTGAACGCTAAGTAATGTGTTGAATTCTTATTTTCTTCTGAATGCATCCACTCCGCCAATTGAAATCCAAGCCCATCGCATTCCCCCAGTCCAACACAGAAATAGACGTTAAAAGTTAAAAGGCGATCATCAAATTTGCTTCGAATTTTTTCTCTGTAGCTTCCATGTGGAAGTAGTATAGCCGGTCCTTGTAAAAGAAAAAACCATACAACTCAATTTAAATCGACGTACAATAATTCAACGGATCGCAAAACGAAGCTCAATATCAGTGATTACCTAGATATCTAAGAATCTAACAATAAATTTGCAATTAATTAGCCATTTCAACACCACCAAATCACACTAGCAAAATGAATATGCAAGTGAACCTACAACTCATACAAATATTGGAAAAAACTACAGCGCACGGTAAGTGATGAAGCCCTTCTTTTAATTTATATCTATTGAATAATTCAAACATTTGACCTATCGATATTTGATTAAAATCGCCATAAATTCCAATTTCGATGGGTAAGGAAAATTGCACTCCCCAAGTTGCAATCGCTTTCTGCTGTTTCCTCGTCCCTCGCACAACAATGACATTTTGTCAGGGTCGTCATTACCACCTTCATCTTCGTCGTTGCGATGTCAATGAGTGAAAAGTTCGAGATTTTAAATGGCCACCATAAAATCGCAAAGAAAAAGAAACAGAATTATTTTGCAAATTGCCTCTAGGAAGTTCTGCGATATAATGTAATTGAGGAACATTTAAAAAACTGAGAGGTTAACTAAGGTCATCGGCTGATGTAGAATAAATGGAATTTAATTTACTTCCAGTGCAATGTAATATGTAGACAAGCGAAGATTTGCAGGAAAAACGGGCGCCAATATAGTTGTCATTGCATTACCCTGCATTCGCGCAGCGTTTCTATCGAGCACATTATGTAAAAGAGCTTGAAACTCCAAACTAAATGAGTCAGGCTGCCTGCCTTAGATGGAATTTGTTGAATAATCATAACCACAGGCGAATGCATTTCTGTAGCGTTCATACTTCTGTTAATATAAGCTAGCATGCAATATATGTAAATAAAAGCTCTTATATCATATATGTATATAGATGTACATATAAACCGGAGGAGTTATCTTATCAACAATTCGGTTTATAAAGGGAAATCCCAGAAAGTAGTATAGTGTTTGTTTCCTTAAGTACCTGCAAAGATTCAATGGACTATTTTCTCGATTACCACCTAATTGTAAGTGATAAAGGTTCACATGTCAAAAACAGATTTTTCAAGAAACAATACTTTTCGATATTTCAATTTTTTTTTTGGAAATGTACCATGGTACCCAAGTTAGCTTATCGTACGCTGTCCTAAAACAGATAAAACTTCTCAAAGAATTCTAGACGGAATATTCGTATTCATGATTACTTTGACATTGGGTTTTGATCGAAAGTGTCGAATTCGAAGAATCTGTATTTAGACATTCAATTGATTAGACAGTTTACATTAGGTACCTAGTGAAGTGCAATTTTTGTATGTGTGCATAATGCGAGTGACAGAAAAGCAAAAAGTATGTCTACCTTCTTTATCCGTCGAAGTTCATGGATCCGTTGGTAAGGACAACCTTCCATCAGAATACGAGTATTCTTTACTGCTCTCCGTTGATTTAACGGATCTGATGAATTGTATGGGTTGGACCCTTAAGTTGCAAGTAGCTTAACTGTGACTTTACTTTTGCATTGTGAGACGGACTCTTAACATGGTATGCACAAAAAAAATACACTGTCCGAATTAGATCTCGTGTTGAAAGGTCGATCTCAAATTGAGGGTTCGATGTGAGACAGCTCGTTTTGCAGAAAGATTTTGTTAAAATCGATTTTTTAAACATAGGTACGGGCTACAGTCCGCTTGGGCGAACCCTATTCTTATTCCTATCCTTCACAAGTGGGCGTGACAAAAGTCTATGTATGGAATTGTTAAGAACGCTCTACATATTTTGTTATATTACATTTAACGGATTTAATAGGAAAACACGAAGCTTTTGTAAAAAAAAAGCGCTAGCTCAAACTTTGGTTTTTCAATAAAATTGTTTTATTTAATTGTGGGCGTGTCAGTAGGCGCGTTTAGGATATATTTAAACATAATGTATAAAGGGCACCTAGAGAGTCTATATTATAGATTTCAGTTTCCTAGCTCAAACTTTGACTTCTCAATAAAATTGTTTTATTTAATTGTGGGCGTGTCAGTGGGCGGATTTTAGAAATTTTATCTCCCGAGCAGTTTTAGGGGTCAAAGATCATATATACAAGGTGGCGCAAAAGTAATCCTCCTATCAGAAAATGCTATAAATTTTGCGATTGGCCCCTAATGTCAGTTCTGTTTTGACATTTGTGTAGTAAACACATGCGAAATACACGTTAATAAACAATGTTACGCTACACTGCTCCAGAACGCGGAATATTGGTGACTATTTATTTGAGCAATAATCGGTCGGTGACCAAAAAACATCGGAAGGATATTTTTGCGCCACCTTGTACAAAACTAGCTGCACCTGCCCGGCTTTGCCCGTGCCCGAGAATTCTATTGGCCAATATGTTCGAGTAGACTTCCTTATAATTGTCTATAGCGGGTATCCGGCGTATGTTGCTGCGCCTAAAAAAAGAAGACCGATTTTGACCAAAGTTCACAGAAACACTCTCCGGCCAATACCGAAGATTGCCTGATTTGAGCTCAACCGGTGAAGGGACTGCACGTTTTTCTCCGCATGGCTTAGGCCGCTCACACAACTTCGTTGTTCCGTTTAGGGTAGGTGCTTGTTGTCTGGCAGGCGCCTATGCCACCTTACTTCTGCGAATCAAACAACAAAGCGAAAATAAAAAAACTTCGATTGAATCACTTTTCATTCACTTCCACACCGATTGTTATCAATGTTGGAAAAGCAACTTTCCGATGTCCGATTCACAAAAAAATGCAAAAAATTTCAATAAGAGTTATTTGAATAAAATATTGAACACACGATATCTCAAGAATGAAAGTGCGCACAAATTCCACAATAAGCTTGAAACGTTCGTGTGGTCTCCCTCTTTCATATGCTGGTTCGGATAACAAAATAAGTGACGTCTGTACGGTCTCTGTATCTGCGTCGTAATTTACACGCATACGCACATATGCATGTGTACTCACTCAAATGCCCATATCTCACACACCGATGCAGATATAGCCAAACATAACAACCTTCGTGCAGACGTCGCCTTTCATGGAAAAAAATTTCATTGGAATCGGTTAACGCGTTTGGCCAAACACCGGCAACAAACACAAATATGGATTGATTTTTATATATAGAAAATATTACACAAAAAAACTTTTTATTATTTCACTTAAATTTGCTTTTTTTTCAAAGCACATGATACCTACATATGAAACACACAGTGTATAAATACATTGTCAATTTTTTTTTTCTTTTTTAAGAAACATAATTTACACACTGATGCAGATACAGACATCGCACATACATAACATCCTTCGTATAGACGATCACCTTTCTTTAAAAAAAAATTTCATTGGAATCGGTTAACGCGTTTAGCCAAACACCGGCAACAAACGCAAATATGGATTGATTTTTATATACATATATATATAAATAGATATAGATATATTCTCATATTAATTTTAATTCAAAATCGCAATGAAGAAATCCGAATCCGACAGCGCCACCAAACATGAAACAAAATTGGCTTCTCCATTGATCGATAAAAGATGGCGTTACGTTGCGTGTCTATCTGACAGTTCAATTGTGATACGATATGTTACATTCAAATGTGATTCTTTATTTGGTTGTTGCCAAAATAAATAAATACAAAATGAAAAAAAAAAAAAAATCGAAAAAAACCTGTCGCAACACGCTGGGTGGTCAAAATAAGCCATTTTGAAATTTAGATTTTTTTTCTTCTAAAACCCGTGCTGAGAAAATACCTTTCCAACAAAGTATAAATCATCAAAATCGGTTCGGCCAATCCCGAGTTATGCGGTTACATCGCTTCGGACACTTTCTTTTATATATATAGATTTCAGCTTTCTAGCTCAAAATTCGATTTTTTCGATAAATTTGTTTTTTTTTTTGAGTTTGTGGGCGTGTCTGTGAGCGTATTTCAAAAATTATTAAACTTGATTATTTCGGGCCCCTAGAGAGTAGGCTAAAATTTCAGTTCTCTAGGTCCAGTTTAAAGGCCTAATTTTTGGCGACAGACGTACGGACGGAAATGGTTAGATCGACATAACTATCGATGCTGAAATATATGTAGTGACTTTTAGGGGTTTACGGCCAATATTAAGGTATGTTACAAATAATGAGTCAAGATTAATGTACCCTTAGTGTAGAGTATACAAATAGAAGGTTTGCAGCTTGTGAAGATTTTCGTCGGATTTATCTATTTATAAATACAGTTGAACTTCGATAACTCGAACCATCACTTGCCACAAAAAAAAAAATTGAGTTATCAAGACTTCGAGTTATTAAGTAAAATATCAAAATTGATATAAATACATACTGTATTTATTTGCGAACATATATAACACAAAAAACGTACAAGAATATAATTGTTATTTAAAATAGTCTGTTATATTACTTAGATTTTAATTCTTTTATTAAATTAAAAAAGAAGCTTTTATTTTCTCGATGTTACTGGTAAGTCTTTAGGTACATATATATAAACGCAAAATGTTTAACGAAGTTGCAACCAATTCGTCTGAAGGTGGTTGAATGAAATCATCCTGTCATCGAGCAGTTTTTCTTAATGTTTTACTATTTCTCTCAGAATCTCCTACATTTATATGAAATTTTCCTTTAAATTAAATTTATTTTTACTTGTCCGAAACATATTGAACTCACTCCAGGTATCAGAAATGTGCGCGCGTCAACCCTCTTTTTCGCGAGCTTTTTTCTTTCGATCTGCTTAAACATGCTAATGTACCTCATTGTCTCCACTCTTATGTGCTTCCACTTGTTATTGTCTCCCTTTGCGTTTTGGAAGTGTTTTCTGTTAACTGTCTCACCAATATCCTCAACGGGGTACATACATATGACCTTTATACGTATGTACGACTTTGTCGGTTTGGTAAATAGGCACGGTGAATCTAGAAACAGTTGACGACTCTTGCAAGTTCTGGCAATCATCATATTTCAAGTGGAAGTACAGTGGCGATGGTTTGAATTGAATGGTTTGATTCATGTTAAGAGTTTGCCCTTTTGAATTTGCGAATTCCCTGTTCCGCGGTAGGTGCTGAAACTAATTAACACAAATTTGATACCAATAAAATAAAATCGTGCGTTGAACGAGAAGTTCTTCGGTCTTTTGGTTAAAGTCTGGACCCGATTCGAAGATTTGGAAGCGATATTTATTTGGTTCAACAGGTTTTCCTTTGCATTTGGAATAGTTTCGTCGCACCTAGCGGCAACACATCCTTCAAATCTTTCTCCATTACATCACTGTAGCTGTCATCTTTATTGTCGAGCTGTGCAAATTCCGATTCACATCTGAATATCTCGACAACATCTTCATCTGTGGGAAACTCCGAAGTATCAATATCGTCGTCTGATACAGAATGCACTGTTCATACGTATCTTCACTCTGTGTATTACGTATTTTGTCTTCCTATTTGTGTTATTTTAGGCTCCTACTATTTTTTCCAAAAATAAAAACTAAGCTTTGAGTTAGCTTTGACCAATATACCGGCCTAGTAATGTGTGTTCTAACCCCTACTAACAAGAAATCTGACAATTCTTAGGACCAACAGTGCCCCCGAAAGCAGAAACACGCAGAATTTGGGAATTCCCCTTCAGAATTCGACTTATCGAAGGTAACGCCAAACCAATTTCATTCGAGTTATCGAAGTTCGATGCATGAGTTCAAGATTATTTTACCAAAAAGTTGTAGTTCCCATCTCCAAAAAAGGTCACTAAAACCCGAAAAAGAGGATATTGCAAAAATATCCTTAGAAACATCGCAGTATTACTATGGGCCCTAGCGAGGTAACCGTCGGCGCGGATATTTCTCCGAAATCGTGCGAATCGGAGAATATTTGCTTCGAGGAAATCTTCCGAATAACTGTTCGGAACATTTTTCCGACAAAAACCTAACGCACACCGGCAGCACGCGTTGTAGTACGATGAAGTGCATTTTTTCATGTTTTTTTCCGAAATCGTCCGCCAAAATTTTGTCGCGGAATCCGATGACAACTACCTCGAACACAAATTGAATCTCCGACAAAGTATGCGCAGCGGAAAATGTTCCGCTCCGACGGTTACCTCGCCTAGGGCAGTATGTTCAAGGCTATTTTCCGAGAGGTTCTTGAATCCCAAAAAAGATCTTTGAACCCCGATAAATAATATTTATATATTCCAGAATGTTTTTTGGAATAATAAACCCTTCACATACAGTGTGCGCAGAAGTTAGTTCATTGGAATACTAATATAAAGTTCTCAACAAAAATCCAAGAGTATCCATTTCCTGTAGGTCCCTTCCGCTTCGCACAAGCAAATGGTTGGAGATCGGCCTTATATTTATTTCATTTATTTTTTTCAGATACAATTGACCTTTTATATCGCAGTATCGGCCATTGGCGTAAGCGCATATGCATAAATATATATTTTTGTGTGTTGGAGGATCGTTGGGAAGAAACATCATTGAAACATGCATTGGGGTGCAATAGCGAGAGACTATAACTGGGAGGACTGACTAAACCGTGATGGTATTGTACCTAGTCGTTCTGCTAATCGGCAATTCTATTTTGAAAATTTTTAAAAATTTAAAAGGAAAATCCGCCATTTGTCTGATTTCTAACTTTTTTGTTTGTAGATATCTATTTTGTTGGCATTAGCTAACTCTTATAGATCATGAGGTTTTACCCGCCTCAGTCTTCTGATTGCAAGTTAAAGTGGTTGAGAAGCCTACTACTGTGTTTTGAACGACTTTGTTAACTTCATCTTTAATCATTTCAGTATTTAGATCCCTATGCGATCAGTGTTGCGTATGTACCAAGGTGTATTAACTATGTCCCTCAATACTTTATTTTGGAAGACGACTTTTTTGTAAATTTGTTTTAATTTGCCATTTAAAAAAATCATTACAAACTTAACATAACAAATTATATATTTAATAAAACTATTTTTTACATAATCCACTGTCTCTTGAATCTTGACAAATTTTGTTCATTTTTTAAATAATTTGGTAGGCTATTATATATATTCAATCCTCTGTGTAGAACCTAAAGTCACCAGCATTACGTAACGCAAAAGGTCAAAAACTCATATCTCTTTTTCTTTACATGCGCTTTCCAGCGCAGCTTAGCGTCGGGAGCCATTCCCACATATTTGACTGCATTTGAGTATTCCACTACATTGTTGTTTATGGATACTAGAATGTGTGCTAGAAAAACTCTATGTAAAATTGATAATCTGCCATTTTCAATGTATATATGTACATATATTAAAATATATATAAACATTAATTACTACAATCAACCCAAAGAAGTAAATAAAACTTTGTTACGTGCTTATTCACAAACCCTGGACATAACAATTTTATATTTAATACAAACGCACCCTTAAAACTTTTTCTACGATTTGTCAATGTCAAAATGACAGTCAAGGTTTATTTTTATCATCATCGAACTCCATACTCAAATTTAACCTGTTAACTTCACCTGGAATAAATTTCAGCCCGATATCTCAATAATTATGTGCTCGTGAAAAACCCCTTATAGTTTTTACCGTGGGTTCACGAGAACACATGGCATTTTTATATCCTGTTCTAAGGATATACTATAAATAATAATTAATAAGCAACGTTTCAACCAAAATTTAACGTTTTCGTTTCACATATGGCTATGACTGGGGCCTTACCGAACCATGGGCCCTTATCGTGAGTGTCGATCAGAAATCGAATCGCGAACTGTCATGTCGATTGCGTCAATCGATTTTGGTACTATGTAACTCAATCGATAGAGAAGCGGATAATTGTGAGTAAAAATGTTAATAGAGTGAATACATCATACTTTGACAGTTGTTTGGCTATTGCTTCAGACTGCTTTTGTTTATTTCCCGAAGTATTATTGATTAAATAATTTATTTTTATAAATGTAAAGACAATAAAAATAAAAATGGATACAAAGTGACTCGCAGTCAAAAGAAGGTGATGCAAGAAATGTAATGAGGCAATGTTTTCAGCATACTTTCACTTCCTTGTATCACTAATCTTTCTCCAGATGCTTTAGAAATTCCATTTTTGTCGTAACTGGATTTGCCCCGCACTATTGATTAAGTATAAAATAATTTCTTTTTATTAAAAAAAAGTTTTTTAATAAAAAAAAAACTTTCATTTTTTTTTTTAATTAAAAAAGGAAATCCAAATCCCAGAGCACTCAGACTCGGTAACGGTCCATTGTACTACCAGGCAGAAATCCTCCTTTTGGTGTAGAGGCATGTTAATGGGTGGCGTATGTTGTTGTTCCCCATGGGGATTGAACCTGCACCGCACGGGTCACAAGCCAACACACTAACCTCTACACCGTCGCCACTTTCATTGATTTTGTCCGCAAAGAAATTTGTCACTCCAATAACTGGCCGTGTTGACCAAGAAACTGGCATCGACAACTAGCGATCGCAAAATCGGCTGTTGTCAACTGCAATCGACACTGACAATATCGATTTCTGAATTTGTCATTGTCAAAAGCTCGTTGGTTGTCGATTATCGACCTAGAATCGACAACCGCAATAGAGGCTATGTGCAAGACTATTCGAACCATGCCAAGAGCACAAAATATTGAAAAAAACTCACGTCGTAAGTTTTCCGGTGAGCTTTACGTTGGCACTCGGAGCCAGTCTGATTCAAGGTGATGAATATCGCGTCGGTACATATTCATGGCTATCGTGAACAAAATTCCCTCCGGAATATTTCCCATTTTTCAAAAATAGGTATCGGCATAAATTTCGAAAAAAGGGAACAAATTCCCTCCGGAATAAATTGGTATCGTAGACAAAAATTCCCCCCGGAATTTCGCGAGATTCCCTCCGGAATATTTCCTTCGCAAGTATGCTGGTGGAAATTCAAAAATCTAAGCAATTTGTATGTGGATAAGTAGTCGGTTGCTTTTAAGTTTGTATTTTAAATCAAAAAAAGTGAAATAAGAGTTGCATGTTTGTTCTGGCTCAAATAAAAAGAATTTAAATCAAAAAAAAGTGAAATAAGAGTTGCATTGGTTTGTTGTGGCTCTAATAAAAAGAAACTTTAGCTTTAGAAAAGAAGAAGAATTTTGGCTTTATGGAAGTATTTTTTGTTCAAGTTTTATTTCGATAATTTTATAAAAAAGTAAAATGAGTAGAATCTATAATCTAAATGATCATGTGATTGACTTGCATGTTAGTAAAATTAAGCTAAAAAATATTTTGCGTAATAATGCTTTAATGTCTTAAATTGTTTGCATTATTTTGTGTCTGTGTTAGTATTTTGTAGGTACATAATTATTGTATTTTTAATTGTTTTGTCCTTACTAACACCTGCACTAAATGATGAGCCTGTGAGAGCACTTTTTGTGCCGGCAATTTCTGCTCGTGATAGTTGCTTGCTTTAAGCACTCCACGACACAGAGCTGATAGTGTAGTAAAAAAAATAAACATATATGTATGTAGGTCTAACTCACATAATCAAGGACAATTGGAGATGATGGTACATTTATGTGATGGAAGCCGCGACATTGCCAATGGCTTCACTACGAATAGAAGCAAAGACGATGTGAATACATTTTGGAAAACAAAACGCCATAACATGGAGATGGAAAAACTAAGAAAAAGGGAAATTGAGGCAAAAAAAGAATTTAAACAGCGTCTTATACAAATTGAACAGGAGAAACTTCAAATAATGAAGAATTTGTTTATGTCACTTCACTAAACCGAACGCGAGTATAATAAAAAAAATTAATAACATTAACACAATTTTCTGTTAAAAAAAAAATACCAAAATCTCTACAAATTCCTATGAGCTTATAAATTGAATTATTTGCGTTTGACAACTGTCAAACGCCTTCGAACATAACTTCGAAAATTCTGGGGGAAATAAATTCCGATGGAGATTCACGATACTAGGAATAATTTTCAAGGAACAAAAAATGTTCGGGGGGAATTTTTTCCCGCGGAATCGCCGATAGCCCTGATTATAAAAATAACATAAAAGCTGTTTACTACAATGTACACATACATAACACCCCCATATTAATAAACACAAAATAGCTGCGAGATAACACTAAGGCATCTGTTTACTTATAATTCATATTAATAAATGTGTGTTAGCATCGAATGACATGTGATAATAAGCGGATACTTTAACTCAGCGAATTTGGCGTATAAGGAGCGGATACCTTCACACATTCTCAGATTGTAGTTCACGCATTCAAAAATTGAGAGGATGCACATGCATGTGTGGGAACATTGAGAGGATGAGAGAGAACACTGTCTCCCATTTGGGCATAATTACTCTTTCATAATGCGTTGACTCCATAGTAGTACCATATTATTGGAACGGAATGCACAGAAATGAGTGTCAAATGATGAAATATGACAGATACACTCGATTTTTGAGTATAATTTGGTAAAGTGCTGCCGTGTTGTAAGTGATAAAGAGCAAACAGCTAACACAAAGGAAAACATATTTTTATTAATCAGAAAAGTTATCATATGGACAATCAGTGTCCTCCTAACTCGTGTGTTTAAGAGTGGATAGTGTTTATACCCTATTCTAGGGGTATATTAATTTTGACGCATAGTTTGTAACATACCTTAATATTGCCCGTAGACCCCTAAAAGTTACTATATGTATGATCACCATCGATAGTAATGTCGATCTAGCCATGTCCGTCCGTCCGTCCGTCCGTCCGTCCGTCCGTCGGCAAAAATTAGGCCTTTAAACTGGACCTAGAGAGCTGAAATTTTAACCATATACTCTCTAGGGTCCCGAAATAATCAAGTTTAAGAATTTTTGAAATCCGCCCACAGACACGCCCACAATCTCAAAAAAACAAAATTTTGGAAAAAATCGAATTTTGAGCTAGAGAGCTGAAATTTTTTATATATGATCTATGGCCCATAAAACTGATTGGGACATAAAATTTTCAAAATCCGCCAACTGACACGCCCACAATTAAATAAAACAAATTTTGGGAAAAATTGAATTTTGAGCTAGAAAGCTGAAATTTTTTATATATGATCTTTGGCCCATAAAACTGCTTGGGACATAAAATTTTCAAAATCCGCCCACTGACACGCCCACAATTAAATAAAATATTTTTTTTGAAAAACCAAAATTTGAGCTAGGGAGCTGAAATTTTTAATGTATACTCTCTAGGGGCCCTTTATGCTCATGTGTAAATATTTTCAAAATCCGCCTACTGACACGCCCACAATTTTTTTTTTTATTTTTAAAAGTCCAAAGTTTGAGCTAGGGAGCTGAAATTTATAATATATACTCTCTAGGTGCCCTTTATGCTCATACTTAAATTTTTTTTAAATCCGCCTACTGACACGCCCACAATTAAATAAAACAATTTTATTGAAAAACCAAAGTTTGAGCTAGGGAGCGTTTTTATTTACAAAAGCTTAGTTTTTTCGATAAAATCCTTTAAATTTTTGCCACGCCCGCTTATGAGATATAGGAATAAGAATAGGGTATCCAACAGTTCGCCCAAGCGGACTGTAGCCCGCCCCTATGTTTTTTTATTAATATGGCTGTTATAGTACACCATAATAAATGAAAAAGAATCCGTAGCTTAAACAATGATTTCTGGGCGAACTCCCTCAATTTTGTTGACATTATTGGGGCGGCTCACATTACGCATATGAACCGAAAGTGATAAGTTTACACATAGTGGCACCATAAAAACAATATGTAACAAATGTAATAAACGGATAATGTTATGAGAACCACATTATATGCGATTGCTGTGATATATGAACTTGTCCACACAATACACATTAAATTCGCCAACGACCTTACCACGTCGAATCAATCGGTTCTCGTTCGATCACCGCAAATAAATGACGTAGGTCGTGGTTTGTACTTAGATGGGGCACCACTTGGAAATACCGCGTGTTGTTGGCACCTCTTGCGAACGTCTGACAAACATCTAAGAGTATCAAACTGTCATGACAAAGCTTCTCAAATTTGCCGTTCGGATTCGGCGTAAAACTGTAGATCCCCTCCACTTCACATGAAAGTGGTTGGAGAAGCTCGGTTCAAGCCCTGTATGGGCCGTTAAGGCCTAATATGTATGTATGTGTACACATTAAATTCTTCAATCCGAGAATTGCGAAGGACTCCGATAAAAGTTGATAGGTCTAGTTCTCGTTAATTTCTTCAGTAATTTTATATTCAGACTAATTTTGAGTATTGTACCAGTTTATACCAAATTTTTTGAGAAAAACTAGCAAAATTGTTGTTAAAACAGTAGTTGTATACAAAGACTCGTATACCATTATGATACGGTTATAAACATATAACCGTGTCATAATGTTTTTATTAAATTCAACCTTATGTCGTTTGTTTTATGTCTGTTTGTAAATAAGACATATTTATATCCATTTTGTCGCTGCACAACATTGTGCATTATGTGTGAATGAATGCCAATTAATGATCACGCACTAAGAGCTTTTCTATTTCTTTCCCGTTATAATTTCAACTGTTTCCTTTAAGGAAAGTCAGTTTCGTGGTGCTTTCTGATGTCTGCAACAACTAACTTAAATAAGCCAAAACGACACAAGCTTTCAACACATACTCACGCAGTGGTTTCTACAGCACAGCTCTTTCCATAACAATGAGCGCTGCGCTTTACTCAACACCGTACGGAAATCACCAATTTACGTTCTTGTTTGCGAGTTTTTTCGTTAAAAAGTGCATTTGTCCGCCTGCTGGAAATGCTTTGTATGAAATGTATGTAAATAAAGTGTCCGCCCACCGAAATGTATTTTGATCTAAAAACATAACGAACAACTTGGGGCTATGAAATTTGTCCCGGCACGAGAGATGTTTGCCTGCAGGAGCTGTCCGCGCCTGGAGCATTCATTCATTTCATTTTAAGTGATCTTTCACTTCAAGACTGAGCTTGGGGCAGACAGCTACCTCAATCCTTCATAGAATGCTGCTTGATTTTTTTTTATATACTCTTCTTGTTTGTATCTACTGCTTAATGATAGTAGAAAGTAGGTTGGTTAACGCAGACGTTTCCATTCCAGCCAATTAAACCGGTTGAAGACGCTTGCAGTTCAACTCTACATAACTAACAAACACACTCTAAACTTTACTATATCATTTAAGCTAGTTGCCAATCGGCCTTCAATCTATCTTACGTACTAGGAATATATAATATCAATTCGGTAAGATAGTTAAAGAAAAATTTGGCAACTGTAGTTGCCTACCTAAGCTCCATTCCATATATACTATTATCAGAATGAGCACTCGTCGCCTCGCGCCACGTGTCTGGTAGTGGCGAAGATATGGCGCTCGCGCCTCCGGGAGGTGAGGGACTGTAAAGCATCGGATAGGCGTCCGATTTTTGGGCACTAGTTCACTCACATTCGGTCTAACTAGAACTGAGTATAGAATGAAAGTATTATCCCCTTAATACATGTGGAAGAAATGGCTTAGTACTCAACTGGGTACTAAGAACTCGGTGGCAACGGTGTTGAGGTTAGTGTATTGGCTTGTGACCCGTGCGATGCAGGTTCAATCCACATGGGGAACAACAACATACGGCATCCATTCTCCAGCCTCTACACCAAAAGGAGGATTTCTGCCTGGTAGTACAATGGACCGCTACCGAGTCTGAATGCTCTGGGATTTGGATTTCCTTAATTCTCGGATTACGGCTAATACTCCGTCCAGATATCGGCCGTCAAAGAATTCCAATTAAAATTTTTTGGGCTCTGTTCCAATGATCAGTTCCAAACCAACGTACAGATGATCACGGACATGTATGTTAGAGGGAATTAAGACAAAAAGAGTAAAATTTCCTGCTGGAGTCACCGTGGAGTTATTACAATCCTTGATTATCTGCTTGAAGGAAAAGTGACGGACTCCAAAGTGAATCAGTTATTCTTTGCTGACAATGGAGCCACTATTATTGAAAATCAAACGTCACTGCAACGAGCACTTGATGTATGTATTGACGAGAATGGGTGTAGTATTAAATCCAAAAAGAAACAGAATACTTATGCTGCCCGTTCTCTGATTCACTTCGACCTATTCCAGACATGAATGGAAGAGTGATTATCAAGTGCGAAAAGTTCAAATATCTGGGATCTATGATCAATAAGCGAAGCAAGCTGTGATGACAGCATCGCTGAGCGTAGGGTGGATGAAGTGGCGAGAAAACTCGACCTTCTTCTGTGAACATAAAATGCCATCTAAGTTGAAAGGAAGGCTGTTGTTATACCTAAAAATTGGCAACACAGGTTTTATAAAATGTATATATTGCACCGTATCGTTTATACGTGCATCTCTTTCTATTTTAATGTATCTTATCTTATCTTTTCTTGTTCTATGGATTATTACTCATTAAAGCAAAGTTTGTCTTACAGTGAAGTTGTCTTTCCTTTCTATTGTTACAATTAATAAAATAACTTTCAGAAATAGAACAACAGGTTATGGGCCCAGGCACTAATAAACTGCAAAAACATTTATGAAATACGTATAAGATTACTACAGTGCAAAAAATAAAAATATATATATACTTCCATATACATTCATATCAGTACTTTCAAGATGTCGGCATATTCTGCGAATATCGAAAAACTTAACAAGGAAAACTTGATACATGGAAGCTGCAAATGGGTGCGATTTTAATTAAAAATGATTTCTGGGACTATGTAACTGGAAGAAAAATTAAGCCAGAGAAGGTGAAACACGGAGATTCAATCTCGAATCAAGCCGCCATCGACGCGTGGGATGTAGCAGACCGAAAAGCAAGAGCCGACATAATTTTATCAATGTCGCCTTCTGAACTGTGTCATATAAAGTACTGCGTAACATCGAATCATGTCTGGGCGAAGCTGGAAGAGGTGTATCAATCCAGAGGACCTGCGCGCAAGGCTACGTTATTAAAACAGTTACTCTTCACTAAAATGAAAGAGGAAGACAACATGATGGAACATCTGAATAATTTCTTCGCAACGGTAGACAAGCTGGTAGAGATGGATATTGAAGTGGCCGGAGATCTATTATCTATTCTGTTGCTGTACAGCATTCCTGAAAGCTACGAAAATTTTCGCTGTGCGATCGAGGCAAGGGATCACCAGAGGCGTTAAAAATAAAATTGCTGGAAGAGTTTAGTTCTCGAAAAGAAAAGTCAACTCAAGCTACAAAAAACCAAGACGCATTTTACACAAGGACAGCGGGTATGCAAAACAGATATTTTCAATCCAGGAACGAATCGCACACAAGCTCCAGAAATGCTATGGGAAGAAATCAAAACGTGCACAAATCTTATAAATGTAATTTTTGTCATAAAGTGGGACACAAAGCATCTGAGTGTTGGAACAAAGCAAAATCTAAAACAACAAAACAAAGCACATCAAACGCAGAGGAGGATGTTTTTGCTGCTGTTGCTGTATGTTCCACAAGATCTACAAAGAATCGCAATTTTGTTTCGGAAAAGAGTGAGAAAGCGATCACAATGGGAGTTGGTACAAACTCAATGACTGATTGGTGTGTCGACAGTGGGGCAACATCACACATGTGCCAAGACAAATATAAGTTTACTTGTTTAACAGAAGTGAAAAATCAGAATGTACGACTAGCGGTTAATCGTACCACAAAAATCGCCGGCAAAGGTGCTGTTCATCTAAATATCCAAAATGGAGACTGTCGAAGGACAATTAGATTAGAAAACGTTCTTTGGGTACCAGAACTAAAAACAAATCTCATTTCAATATCAAAGATAGCGTCGAACGGATACACGATTTCTTTTGAAAAAAAATGAAGCTGTTATTAAAAATAAGAAAAAGCAAAGCGTGGTGTGTGCAACGCGAAAGGGAGATCTGTATTTTATTGAATCGTGTATTGAATCCACATGTGTAGCCATACAAAAGTTAAATGATCTGGAGAAATGGCACCAGCGCTATGGCCATTTGAACGTAAAGGATCTTAAAAAACTGACATCCAACGAAATCGTCAAAGGCATTCCTGTCAACATCTCAGGACAATTGTCAACATGTGAAGTTTGCATTAAAGGCAAGCAAAGTGCAATACCATTTCCTCAAGCATCAGAAACTAAAAGTTACAAACTTCTAGAGCTTATCCATTCGGATGTATGCGGACCGATGAGAACAAGGTCAATGGGAGGTGCTACCTCATTTGCAACCTTCATTGATGGAAGATCAAGGTATGTTGATGTGTATTTCCTGAAAGCGAAGAGTGATGTCAAGGACGCATTCGTGAACTTTAAGGCTTTAGCAGAAAATCAAACGGAATGCAGAATCAAAACTTTACGAACTGATAATGGACTAGAATATTGTGGAGCTGACTTCACAAAGCTGATACAACGATCTGAAATTAGACGGGAGCACACAGTAGCGCACACTCAGCAAAATGCCACGGCGGAAAGGATGAACCGTACTCTTGTCAAAATGGCCCGATGTTTAATGCTACAAGCGAAACTGCCACCAAGCTTCTGGGCTGAAGCGATCGCAACTGCTGCTTATATCAGAAATCGTTGCCCAATATGACCCCTTTTGAAGTCAGGTATGGATATAAGCCAGATGTGTCTAACTTAAGAACCTTTGGGTGCAGAGCATTCGCATTAAACAAAAGCCCAGGCAAAGGAAAATTTGAGCCAAGATCTAAAGAATATATCTTTACCGGATACTCTACAACATCGAAAGCTTATCGTCTATGGGATCCCACTGCAAGAAGAATTATTGTTAGCAGAGACGTCAGATTTATCGAGGAATCAAGTCTTGAAGCAAAAAGCAAACCGACCGCTGCTCCGGAGTTCGAAATTCCACTTAGTAGTTCTGGGGCAGTTAAGGATCAAGCTACGAACACGGAAGGCGAAGGCGATCATGGAAATGAAACGAAGAATCCAGAATGGGATCAATGTAAAACTGAAGAAGTACTTCAAGGTACAAAGTCCGAATCTTGTGATGGAGATGACGACACCGAGGTACATCAAGATCCAGAAATAAAGGACCAAGAAACACCACTTACTACCAAAAGAGCTCCTGGCAGACCCAAATTTCTCAGAACAGACAGAAGAGGCAGACCGAGAAAATTGTACAATACGCTGATGTCTAGAACTAAGGACGAAAATAAGTCAGAGGAGGAAGCAAGCTTTGCGTATGACATTCCTGATCCAACAGTGGAGGAAGCCATGGCTGTTCCATATGCTGACGAGTGGAAGACGGCAATGAAAGCTGAGTTTGAAACCCTTCAAGAAATGAAAGCGTGAGAGCTGGTTAAACGTCCGCAAAACAAAAAGGTCATAGGCTGCCGGTGGGTTTTAAGAACGAAGTTTAATGCAGATGGAAGCGTTGAGAGAAGAAAAGCTCGTTTGGTTGCAAAAGGTTGTTCACAGATACCCGGTATTAATTTTCATGAAACTTTTTCTCCAGTTGCCAGACAGAGTTCCATACGTATTTTTATGGCGCTAGCGGCTGAGCTTGACCTTGAGTTATTTCAATTGGATGTTGAAATGGCATACATTAATGGAGACCTCGATGATGAAGAAATATATATGGAGCAAGCCGCAGAGTTCATAGAAGCAGAAGATGACTTAGTTTACTCATTAAAGAAAGCGCTTTACGGACTTAAGCAATCCGGAAGAAAATGGTTTACGAAATTGGACCAAGAACTATTAGCTATGGGACTTCGGCCGTTGAACACGGAAAAGTGTATATATATTTTAGAAAAGGACGAAGTCTACATGATAGTCGTAATCTACGTTGATGATTTAATAGTAGGAACCAACTAAAAAGAGCGCGTACCAGAATTTAAAAGAACATCTGTCCCAAAAATTTAAAATGAAAGACCTAGGTAAGTTGCATTATTGCTTAGGCATTGAATTCGAACAAAATATGACAAAAGGGACCGTGACAATGTGTCAACGAAAATATATTCATAACATTTTGGCTGATTACGGCATGCAGGAGGCAAAGGGCATATTGACACCGTTGGATGGTAATGCAAAATTATGCAAAGGAAACGTATCCGCAGCTGAAAGAGAGGAAATGAAATCCATCACATACACCTCACTCATAGGATCACTTATGTATTTAGCAGTGTCAACACGTCCAGATATCGCCCACACCGTGAGCACATTAAGTCAATTCAATATCATCCAGGGAAGGAGCACTGGAAGGCAGCTAAGCGCGTGCTCAGGTATCTTCGAGCAACAGAGAATCATGGATTGGCCTTCAAGAAATCCAGTCGCCCACTCACAGGTTTTGTCGACTCTGATTGGGGCGGTAACATCGATGATAGATTTTCATACACTGGATTCGTCTTCATATTGGCAAACGCAGCAGTGACTTGGGAATCAAGAAAACAAAAATCAATTGCATTATCCAGCACCGAAGCGGAGTATATGGCTTTAACGGAAGCATCAAAGGAAACTGTTTATCTTCGTAATCTACTTAAAGAATTTGATTTCCTGAGTGACAACGCTGATCCGACAACTGTTTTCTGCGATAATCAAGGTGCTGAAAAACTTATGAGAAACCCAACTTACCACTCGCGTACTAAACACATTGACATTCGTCATCACTATGTTAGAGAGGTTTTCCAACGAGGAGAATTAAATGTAGAGTATATTCCTACACAACATATGATTGCTGATGTCCTGACAAAAGGATTGTTTGGACCAAGTCATCAAAAATGTATCCAAGGATTTGGAGTTCTTAACATTAACCAAAACCCGCGTTGAAAGGGGGTGTTGTTATACCTAAAAATTGGCAACACAGGTTTTATAAAATGTATATATTGCACCGTATCGTTTATACGTGCATCTCTTTCTATTTTAATGTATCTTATCTTATCTTTTCTTGTTCTATGGATTATTACTCATTAAAGCAAAGTTTGTCTTACAGTGAAGTTGTCTTTCCTTTCTATTGTTACAATTAATAAAATAACTTTCAGAAATAGGACAACAAAGGCTCTACACCGCAGTTGGGCGCCCAGCGCTCAAATACGGTTCACAATGTTGGACAGGGTTCAAAAAAGTATTAGGGTAAATTAACGGCAGTTGAGATGAAGATGCTTCTCATGGCAGCAAGTATTGATCGAATAAGAAGTTCCAAGATCCGAGTAAGCCTTCACGTCGAAGAAAATGGAGCGCGAGCGCGAGTGAGATTATGATATTTAGATCCCAGTATCGTAGTGCTAGAAATGACCATAGTTGGACTCTGAATGGCTCTAATATTGAAGTGGTGAAAGAATTTAAATACCTACTTGACTGCAGCTATAAATTGTATGTGGTCAAATTTCGTCCATAACAAGCTCATAGATCCAGCATCAAAGTTCAAAGTGTTCAACGCAACCGCCAAAAGCTGTTTTTGCTATGGCAACGAAGTGTATGGGTACAAGCAATTCGCAGAATTTGAATCCATCCAAAGATATTTTTTAAGCGGATCTTTAGGCTCAAATCTAACACGCCTAATTATGCTATACACATCGAATCGGGATTGCCTCTATTTTTTTTTACGGAATTTAAAAGCAAATGCAGACTACGTCATCAAAGTCATACAAAGATCTAATAACAATTTGCAGAAAAAGATTCTTTAAGTGTTAAGTGTCCTAAAGACTGGTATGAGTTGGCTTCGGCGCAAAACATCTCGTTGGCCCTAAGTGTGGACAGCGTAGATTCTTGGAGAACTGCTCTCTACGACTGCATTTCTACCATCTATGATAACATGTCTCAGACATTTCTCGATCGTGCGAGAGAGTCTATGTGAAGGACAATTTACAGTAAACTCAAGCTCAGCTTTTGGGTTACTAATTACTTTCGAGAAGAATTCACAGTAATGGAGATAAGTTTGATAT
The DNA here is from genome assembly GCA_949715645.1 of Portevinia maculata. Lineage (NCBI taxonomy): Eukaryota > Metazoa > Arthropoda > Insecta > Diptera > Syrphidae > Portevinia > Portevinia maculata. The sequence continues at coordinate 75,671,495 of OX454525.1, forward strand.
TTAAAGCATAGCGATGCTACAGCTCAATTACAGACCGCACAGAACTGATATAAACCCCAACTGCTCACTCTGTAATCTCAATCAAATCTAAAACATCTTCCACTTCTTGCAGGAAATTCGACGGTTACATTTTAATAAGAGTTCTCTTACGTTAGAGGAATGTTTGAGTGTTCTGAATGGAGAGGATGATTGGAAACTGGTTACCCAGTTTCTCTCACAGGTGTTCTCTTACCGAAATGTATACGTCAATCTTCTTTAGAATAATGTTAAGATAAAATCTATTCAAATTTTGTTTTAGCCAAACAGCCCGATTATTAGCTTATAGCAACTCATTAGCTGCTCCTTTTATTTTGTTTTAGCGAAACTAAACGCCATAATTGGTAATACAGTAGACTCTCGATAACGTGAACAATTAAAAACCAAGGGAGTTCACGTTTGCGGGAGAGTTCACGTTTGCGAAGGTCAAATTTTAATAAAAGAATATTGCAATCCCACTGTAGATTTTCATTTTAAAACGTCTTATGTTTAACAAACTAAAAATAATGCACTTTTACTATTACATTCTGTTCATTTATTTAATTTTAAACAAAAAGTTATTGCATAGGAACATATAAAATAAAAGGTTATGGCATAAAAAGTAACATTGAATATTGACTGAGCACTGGCATTACCGATACGAAAAATGGAAAAAATCGGTCATTTATTTTTGCATCTTCTTCTTCTCCAAAAGTATTCACACTGTTTTTTCCCTAAGGCGCCTTACGACACTAATGTCATTTTGGCTAACCAGCTCACCTTCAGCTCCCACTTTGCAACGTCGTATTTTTTTTGCCAAACTTGTTACATAGGAGCCACTACGGAATTGCTCCATTATCGCGCATTTGTCCTTAAGTGACAAAAACTTTGGTTTCTTTAAGGACATGTTTAAGCCAAGAACTATAAAACCAAAACTGTAACGCGTATAAAGCTTATGATGACAAAAAACAAAGAAAATCGCGAAAATCAAAAACAATTATTGCAAGGAACAACGAGAAACAAACTGACACGAACTCACGTGCAAAAAACCGGAAACTGTACAAGACAAAGTATTGTACGTACTAAGAATAAGGAATTTCAAGCTAAAATACAATTGCTCAAACAGTTTACTGTTAACCTGAAGCAAAAATTGTTGTTCACGTTTTAGAGTGTTCATGATTTGTTCACGTTTTAGAGAGTCAAGCAAAAGAAAAATCTGTTCACGTTATCCGGTGTTCACACTAACCGGTGTTCACGCTAACGGGAGTCTACTGTATACCACTTTCGGAATTATATTGCACTCATTTATTTTATTTTCTAAACTATATGCTGAAACCTAATTATTGTAATTAATTCTGTTTCGCTAAACGCTATGCCTGTATTTATTTCAGTAATTAATCACTGTATCGTGATTACGTTTGTTTTAAAAGTACGTTTCGCCTCTGGGTTATTACTACTTTCACTGTAATATTTCTATCTTTAAACTTTTTATATTCCCCATTGAATTTGGTAGCACTTCATTTATATTTCTTACTTTTTTTTATTTTTTTTATTATTCTCTGTAAATGTTAAGAGTAAGCAATTATCCGGCAGACGGCTTAATTAATAGCCATGCTTTTAAGTCTCTTTTTTTTTGTGTAATTCTAACTATGTACATTTTACGGTAAAACAGTAAAGATCAATAATAATATACTTATGCTAATATGTATATTTTTTGATTATATTTATGTACGTGTCGATATCGTTTAAACCCAAGCATCATGGAAGGGCAGATAGGCTCACGTCAGAGCTATTCGCTTTTCCGGGGGATAGCAAAGTAATGCGCAGGCTTAGGTTAGATCTAAGGGTCGCGAATTAAAACGTTGGAAGTATGAGTGGAAGTAGCCACGAGGTTGTTTAAGAGATAATGGTTAGAAGGCGATTCGACATCTTGGGTGCTAAAGAAACGATATTGAGAACCACCCCAAACCGGGCTCGTTTCTTTGACGTTACCACAAAAGTTTAAGGAAGTCAAATGGTACAATATGGACAAAGAGAAATTAGAAGCATTTATTGCCAATATGAAAAATTGTATAAGCTCCTGCAGATTGTGCTTTTAAATATACATTCACTTTCTCCTTTTCCCTCTTAAACATATTAATTTTGAAAACTTTTTCAATTTTTAGACAAAAATGAACTGCTTTCGGCGAAAAACTACCTGGAGCATGCGGCCGAAACAAACCTCCCCGAATTCCTCAAAGCACTATCCGATATTCTGGCTAACGTCAGCAATAGTGTAGTGGCACGTATGGCAGCTGGTCTGCAACTGAAAAATCACCTAACCAGCAAAGATGAGGCTATCAATGTGCAGTACCAAGAGCGATGGCATCAGTTTCCCGAGGATATCCGTGAATATATAAAAAAAAATGTAAAGTAGTCTATTTGCTGCTCTGTCTTCCTTTTACGCCTTAAACACAGTTTTCTCTTCATAGATCCTGGGTTCCTTGGGCACGGAAAACAACCGTCCGTCTTGTGCGGCACAGTGCGTTGCCTATGTGGGCGTCACTGAACTTGCGAATGGCCGATGGGGCATACTCATCACCACGTTGGTTAGCAAGGTTGTAAGTGAGGGATCAAGTGAAATGGATCGCGAAGCAGCACTGGAGGCAATTGGTAAGTGCAATCTTGGAATAATAATTTGTGGACGACAAATGATTTGTTTCCTTTTCATTTTATAGGTTACATTTGCCAAGATATCCGCCCAGGGGTGCTCGAACATCAGGCTAATCAGATTCTCACCGCTATCATCCATGGAATGCGCAAACAGGAACCAAGCAACCATGTACGTCTGGCCGCCACCACAGCTCTATTGAATTCCCTGGAGTTTACGAAAGCCAACTTTGAAAAGGATTTGGAGCGGAACTTCATTATGGAAGTGGTGTGCGAGGCAACACAGTCACAGGATACTCAGATCTGTGTTGCAGCTCTTCAATGTCTTGTTAAGATCCTCTCATTGTACTATCAATACATGGAACCATATATGGGACAAGCTCTATTTCCTATCACTCTGGAGGCTATGAAGTCCGAACACGATCAAATAGCCTTGCAGGGCATTGAGTTTTGGTCGAACGTTTGTGACGAGGAGGTTGATTTGGCGATAGAGAGTCAGGAAGCTATTGATGCGGGCCGGACACCTACCCGTTCGTCTAAACATTACGCTCGTGGGGCGTTGCAATACTTGACGCCAGTTCTGATGGAGAAACTGACAAAACAAGATGAGTGTGACGATGAGGATAGTTGGAGTCCATCCAAAGCGTCCAGTGTGTGCTTAATGTTGCTTGCCACATGTTGCGAAGATGAAATCGTACCTCATGTACTTCCATTTATTAAGGAAAATATAGAATCACCCAATTGGAGGTTGCGTGATGCCGCCGTCATGACATTCGGTTCGATATTGAGTGGTGTCGAGACCAACACTCTGAAGACATTGGTTGAGCAGGCTATGCCAACGCTCATTGCATTGATGTACGACACGAGCGTGATTGTTCGCGACACAACGGCATGGACCTTTGGAAGGATTTGTGATGTAAGTTTGATGATCTGTCCAAAGGTTCTTTTTTTATTGATATTGTTGTTTTTATTGTAGATAATCCCCGAAGCGGCTATCAACAAAACGTACTTGAATACCCTCCTCGAGTGCTTCATCAAAGGCCTGAAGGCGGAGCCACGAGTGGCAGCCAATGTTTGCTGGGCATTCATTGGTCTGTCTGACGCGGCATATGAAGCAGCGGAAACTGCCGACGGAGAAACGCCGCAAACTTACTGTTTGTCCCCATACTTTGAGTACATTATAACTCAGTTGTTGGAGACAACAGATAGACAGGATGGCGCCCAGGCAAATTTGCGCGCTGCTGCATACGAGGCTCTCATGGATATGATCAAGAACTCGCCAGTCGATTGCTATCTAATGGTACAGAAGACCACCATTGTAATATTGGATCGATTGAATCAAGTTCTCCAAATGGAGGCTCACCTCTCGAACCATAACGACCGCAATCAGTTCAACGACATCCAGTCGCTGCTGTGTGCCACCCTTCAATCAGTATTGCGCAAGGTGCGTGAAGAAGACGCTCCAAAGATATCTGACGCCATCATGACCGCTATTCTGACAATGTTCAACTCTTCCTCCAGCAAGGTTGGTGGCGTTCAGGAGGATGCCTTCATTGCAGTCTCCACTCTGGCGGAGTTGTTGGGTCAGAAGTTTATCAAGTATATGGAAGCCTTCAAACCGTTTTTGTTCATGGGATTAAAGAACTACCAGGAGTACCAAGTATGCTGCGCAGCAGTCGGCCTCACTGGCGACATATGTCGGGCACTAAAGGGCAATATCATTCCCTTCTGTGACGAAATTATGGCCACACTCTGCGAAAATCTAAGCCAACCATCGCTGCATCGCACCGTCAAGCCACAAATTCTTTCCGTTTTTGGTGACATGGCATTAAGTATCGGCACTGAGTTCGTAAAATATCTTCCTGTAGTTTTGGATATGCTGTTGCACGCATCCCGCGTACAGGTCGATCAAACCAGCTACGATATGCTCGAATACCTGAATGAGCTGCGAGAGAGTGTACTAGAAGCGTATACTGGCATCCTGCAGGGTTTAAAGGGCGCCGAACAGAAACCAAATCCCGAAGTTTGTCACATGGAATCTCACATTGCTCATATAATATCGTTTATCAAGGCCATCGCCGATGAAGGCGATATGTCCGATTCCATTGTGGCTATCTCGGCGGGTCTAATTGGAGATTTATGTACAGCATTTGGACCACAATTGTATCCTCTGCTTGAAAATATGACCATCACTCAATTCCTTGCCGATGGCAAGCGCTGCAAAACGCATCGTACAAAATCCCTCTGCAGTTGGGCCACTAAAGAAATTAAAAAACTGCGCGACATCCAGGCGGTCGAGTAATCGTTGTATTGGTGAGTAAAACACTTATTAATTTCGTTAGTGGGAATTGTATTTTCATCATTAAACTAGGGGGGATGCAGCCAACTTGGTTTTTCGTTTTGCTTTCAGAAACAGCAGATTATTGGTTTTGCATTCAAAAGATATTTACCTAGTTGATTTAAGATAAGTCGTCTAACTTTAGTAAGTCAAATTGAGGCGCTAGCACATAATACCATAAGAATTTTCATTTGGTTGACAGTAATATAAGCTTTAGAAAACATTGGACGCGCAGTTCCGAAAATCCATGTCATCAGATTTAATTTTTTTCCATTTTATAAAATGTGACCGAATCCGCCAAAATTGATCATTGTCGCAATGATTTATTCTGCAATTTACTGAATTCGCCCAAGGGGAATACATCCCCGAAGCTCAAACATTAAAAACTTACAGTTCGAATCTCTCCATACAAACTGTGACATTTCTTATGCTCAGGTAAATTGTTACGGATATCAGATTCCACCCGGCGGATTGAATGACAAGGGTGCTATTGTCGTTTGAATGATAACACTAAACGATGCTATTTAAATCCACTCTTCCCACAACATAAAGTAGTGGAAGACTAATAGAAAAACAAACTTACACTTTCATACGAAATTTTATTTTCAGTTCCTTTAACTTAAATAATCTCGAAACAATTTAATTAAAATATGATATCATACTTTTAGGCAGCGTTATGTGTAACATAGCAAAACGGGTATCCACTCCAGGGATCTCACTACAAATGTTAAAAAAATAATCAATACATACTAGGCATTAACAGGGCCTCTAAAACCTATGTTGTCCAAAAAATTGCTTGTGCGAAGTGGAAAGGGACCTACAATTTGAAGCCGAATCCGAAAGCCGAATGTGAGAACCTTCTCATGACAGTTGATACACTCAGTTGATACAGATCAGACGTTCGCGAGAGGTGCGGCAGTGGAAAAACTGTAGATGTTTGTTTTTTTTTTTTGATATATAAAAAAAGGAAATTCAAATTCCAGAGCACTCACACTCGATAAGACAAAAATCCTGTTTTTGGTGTAGAGGTTGGAGAAACCAAGGGGCCATTCGTTTCTCCCGATCAATGGATGGCGTAGTTGTTCCTCATCGGGATTAAACGTGCACCGCACGGGTCACAAGCCAACACGCTAACCTCTAAACCGTCGCTACCCCCCTACTGTAGATGTTGCTTGGCCCCAAAGGGATTTGAACCAGGGACCTTTCGATTAGTAGTCAACAGACTAACCACTGTGCCACTGCGCCCGACTAGAACAACAAATGTTTATACATTACAAACATTATAGAATGAAAGCTATGTTTGGTTTTTCATTTCATTTTCAATTTCATTTATTTATTTTGTATGAAGCTTACATGATACTACAAGAAAATGATTCTTAAAATTAAGTAGGTATCAATTTTTTTTATTAATTACAGATGACTAATAATGAATGATAAAAGGAAGGTTTTAAATATTTTATGTTTATATATATAATACGACTAATTCTGTTGCGATATGTGTAGAATTAATTTTTCGACTGACGAACTTATTCTTTGTGACTGAAGTGGAAGAAATTCCACAGTTGAACAGCTTTGACGAAGAAAGATCGCTCTCCCACTGTGAGCGTGAATCGCGGTAAAAGAACCCTAAGACCTCTTGGTGACTGAACAAACGTAATGTACTCACTCAAATATTCAGGATATTTGTTATGAACGATTCCATGAAGCTTAAGGATTCATCTTACGCCTGCATTAATAATCCAAACTGGGATACACTGTACACTGATGTGGCATCACAACAACTTAGTTTTCTGTTAATTCTAAATCCAAGATATTTGACCTGCTCCACGTAGGGAATAGTCATGTCGTTTACAACAAGAGGAGGTACATCAGGTAATGAGATTTCACTTCTGGAGCAGACCATACCCAAAGATTTAGCAGGATTTAGTTTTAGAGTATTTAGATCAGACCACATCTGAATACGCGACAAATCTTCATTTACTGTAGCCACGCAATCTTCCATCAGCCCTAGTTTTCTGAACATGTATATAATGACGTCATCTGCATATTGGTGAACATGGCAGTTTTCTAGAATATCAGGAAGGTCATTTATAAAGACAGAAAAAAGAAGTGGTCCTAAAGGAACACCTACATTAAGCGTACATGGACTGGAGCTTCCCTGATCGGTTTGAACCGTCAGTAAGCGGTCGCATAGATAGTTGAGAATTAGTTTCAGGGCAGAACGAGAGAACTGATAATTATTCTTAAGCTTGTTTATCAGTATTGAATGATTAATTGAATCAAACGCTTTAGATAAATCAAGAGTCACCATGGTTTGCCTTGCTTTCCAATATGTACTCTCTCAGCTCTTTTTCATGCCTCTCTTGCTATTTAGAATGCTTGTGCAACTGGATCTATGTACCTTTCATCCTTGTATCGATATCTAACAACAATTTCGTTCATTTTTGTGCAAGAAGACGAAAAGTCATCGGAAATGCAACCTAGCGGAAAAAGAAAATACAATACTACGATTCTCGAACTCATTGTAATAAACTGTGAGACGGTCTACTAAGAAATACTTAATGACAGAAGTTGTCGCTTACGCGCCGCTTAAGAATGTGAAAATGTCAACAAAATTGAGATGATCTCAGAAATCGGCGTTTTTCTTTTTTAGTTCAGAGCGCCTGTTGTCAAAAAAAAATCGTGTTAAGTCAAACAACTTAATCCTGATCATAGCTTCGCCGTGAAGGAAGAAGAATAATTGTTTTACTAACTACTAATAGAACTTAAGTAATGAAAGTAGTTTTTTATTATAACTTTACTGATAAACGAATGAATAATTTAAGTATTTAAAAACAAATTCGGTTCCTAGCTACCAGGGTTTTCGGCTAGCAGGGTGGATAAATAATGATGAAGTACTGATGATAAAGGAGAGTTTATCCTTACTACTGCTGACATTATTATTGACCGTGTAGGAGTTGTTTTTTTTTACTTTTCAAATGTGGGCGAGATTTCACTTATGGTCGCACACAAAGAAAAATGAATTAGATTGAAATTGATCCCACTTTGCGGTATAGGAATATGAAAACACTCGAGCTAAGACGGGTGCATTAATTAAAATAGACACTACTACTCAAATTTAGCAATAGCGACATTATGATCAAGATTAAAAGGATCGTAACCCTACCAATTAACTGAATCCCTGCCTGTGGGGTTCGCCGTAATAACTTTGTATGTAGATTTTTCCTGTTTATTTCCGCAGAAATTATTTTCAAATTCTAGTGTCCCACGAAACACCAAGTTGGCTCTACAAACAATTAAAACATACTTTCTTTCGAAACACCAAGTTGGCTGTACAAACAATTAAAACAGAATTTCTCAAAAATGACAATAATCTCTTTTTTTCAGATTTCTTCTGATATTTACTAAAAACAAATCTAAAAAAAAAGATTGGATGCTTTATAAAAACCCCACTTCATGCATCTCTCAAACACACTGTTCATTTACGTCGCAATATCAAAATATTAAACAAACAAATGACTATAAACGATAAAAGCCGGTTTGACCTATTATATTTAGATTATTGTGCATCATCCCCCATACGTCATAAGATCGACGATTATAACTTTTTTTTTATTAAGATACAGTAGTAGTTATTGTTTAATTTTTAATACATATTTTGTTCTTTTCAACCAGCAATTGTTGCAAGTATTTATAATTCTTTTGCTAGTGAACAAAAACTGGTTTATTATTTTTCCTTCACCGTTAAAAAAAGCATAATATATAAAGAACGAACATGTGTCCTTTCAACAAACAAATATCATGAGCCTTGAAAATCCTAAATTATTGTTCTTAATTTTCAAGTAATTCGAAAGCAAAAAAAAAAATAGAAAAGAACGAAAACAATTATATAAATCATAACTAAATATCTAAGCAAACTTTTACGAAAAAATAATAATTAATATTAACACCTTTTGTGTGAATGTTATTATGTCTTATAAACTTATTTTTCTTCCTTAAATTTCATATTTTTCCGAATTGATGATGGGCGTGTGTGTGCGTGGTCGTGTGCTTTTGGTTATCATCATTTGATTAGATTTCAATGTGTGTTTGAGGTTATTTTTTGTGTTCTGATTCGAATTCATCAAAGACCAGAAATACATACAATTTTCATAAACAAAAAAAAAAACTAAGGAAATTTGGTTTTGTTTATTTTTTGTGTTCTGATTTCGAATTCATCAAAGACCAGAAATACATACAATTTTCATAAACAAAAAAAAAACTAAGGAAATTTGATTTACAATAAAAAAATAAATAAAACTAATATAATATGAATGTGAGACTGATTCTTTACAATTTTTGTATGCATATTTATGAGTGTAGCATAAGTGAATGTTTTGATTTTGTATGAATGTTTATGCTAATAATTGTGATGTATGAAAGGACTGTTTGAGTGAATGAAATTTGTGCGTTTGATGCTAGTTGATTGTGCACCTTGGGTTGAACCATTTGCGATTTAATGAAGGAAATATGATCATTGAATAACATTTTTAAACGCAGGTAAGGCTTTTGACAAATTCTTTTTTTTTATCACCTTCGGGCGTGACAACAATTGTAAACTTCTTCACTTTCTCGTTAACGATGCCAACTTGAATTGCCTTTTGATTTGTCTCTTCTACCTATATGGTAACCCCACTTTTTACATTCAATTTATTTTGATAGAGCTGTGAGTGCATTACCAATATGTTTAAGGTAAGATGAAAGCACCCATCGAAAATCTTTATTAAAGCGTTCAAATATCTCGCACTCACATGAAAGCTGATCTTCGTTGGATAATTTCGGAAAAAATATTTTTGGTGTAGATTGCGACTTAGCATTTTAAGCGAGTCTATAATGTAAATTCGGAAACGCTTCACTGCAGTGATAATGTTCAGTCAGCTCTCTCATATGACCATCGCAAACGTTTCGCATCAGCCTTGTTTTCTTTTTTAGGAGCATTAAATAAAGTTCAAGCACGTCGAGCATGCTCTGTGAACGGATAGTATTCAAAGCGTTTTGATTGGTTAATTAAACGCACTTGGGCACTTAGCCGTCATAAATGTCTTTTAATATAAGTTTTATAATGTTGTTTTTGGTTCATTGAAAGCCTAAAATAAAGTTCGATTACATTGGGGTTATTTTCCTTCTCGGGAAGTTGGTTGTTCTCTGCTTTTTACTTAAACTGTTCAGTCAATTTATTCTGGGCTCAAAGAGTGTACTCTGATCATGCTCCGAAGAAAAAAAATCAAATTCAAAACTTTTTTGTTCCTGACCTAAAACAGAAGAGGCTCTGCTTTGAAGTAAAAAAAAATTGAAAGTCATTATTATTACTTTCCACAATGTTTTTTAAACTGCTGAACAGTCATCGGCTATGTCGAAGCGCAGTAGCATCAACTTGAGCATTTCTGCAGCATCGATACGCATTATTCGAGGTAATTCGCAATTGCTCTAGTACGTTAAAGGACGAATGAGACTGTTTTTGGGATGATTGTTCATCTCACTAGGAGCTTTTGTACAATACTATTTTTCCTGTCTCTTCCAAAGTCAGCTCGGTTGGCTAGCTCATAAAGGTCAGCTAGTCTAGTCGTCTATACAATCGCTGTATTTTCTCTACTTGTACTGTACCGGATTGTTGAGGGCGTTGAACTGCTGTTTCTATTCAGGCCTATCGCTTTTTAATTTTCCCATTCAGCAATTGGAGTTACATTGCTGAAAAGGGAAGAAATGCCCTCGGAGTATTCACGATAACCCTTATTTTGTCATAAGTTAGATCATGGTTCACTGGTTCAATGGTTCACTTTTATTTTCAGGTTTTTTCAAACCCGTTTTCTATTGACTCCGATCGCGACTATGTTGTTACATTCGGCATTACCTTCAACACCACTTAACACAACTTTGTACCTTAATTAACATAGGTAAGACGGTTCAAACCCCAGCGTGCGACTGTTTTGAATGTATCTCCGATTGTATATTATAAATCTGTGAATATTGAGTGAATCTTTTATCATATTATGACTGCGATAAACTGTTTAACAATAAAAAAAAAATAACCATGAATGTCCTCGTATCTATATTCATTAAATGAATGACTGCGACTGTTTGTGATGTGCATTTATGTACATTTGCCTGAGGGTGTTTGTAAAAAATGTTGTAAATTTATTCTTCTAGTTTTATTTGAACCGATTGTATTTTTTTTTATTATTTTTGAGATAAATGTTCTCTCTGATTTGAATTACGAAAGAATAAACCATTGAATGGTTCATATTATAATAATTGTTCAAAAGAACTAGGTAAACTGTTTGGAAAAAACGCAACTGGAGTAAGTGCTGTGAATGTAGATAATGAAATTAGTGTAAAATTTGTTTTATCATAACTTTTTTTTTCATAAAAACTAAACCGGAAACGGATTTTAAACGAAATTGATAAATTTAAAATTTTCAAAGAATAAAACACATTTTTGTTTACACATTACATACATACATATTTATATTCGAGGAACAATGAATACGCTCACAATTAATTATTGTACATATATACTCTTTTGGTATATATACAAAATGAAATTCAGTAAAAAAAAAACAGAAATACACGTCACATGAGCAAATTTATCTTTATCGTTTAAGATCTTATTTTTTTTTAGGTCTGAATTGAAGTTGCACATATGATAGTAGAATTTATAGTGTTTAAAGGTGATTCTTAACGGTCGAGTCATCGAGTATTGATTGATCTTTTAAGATTAAGGGTGCAAACATAGGCGACAGGACAATTTAGTCCGGTTGCTTATGTGCTGCGATTTCATAGGGACAACGGTTTATTTTCAAGGGTTGCGCATAATTGTGATAGTCACCGTAGAGATTTCAGTCTTCAATTAATTGTTGACAGATAGGCCTATTTATCGCCATCGGATCTCCTGAGTTTTTCCTCGCTACACGAACTTACAACTTGATTATATGGCAACGTTTCTGAGCACCATTTTAATCGTCGTTTGCGCGCTCCTATATAAGAATATACGCATATAGTTGCCAGCATCAGTTGCCAGCAACAGTTGCACTTTTCAAAAGATGGTTCCTGCCGTTGTATGATGTTAATGTATGCACTCGTCTATGTAGTCAACAACAAAATGGTGCGCAACTAAAAATCGTATGTATGCGCTGGCTTTAATTCGCTTTGGCATCTTAACCTCAACATGACGTCGTTTTAAGTATATTACATAAACAAAATTTCTCATCAGCCAGTGGGGTTTCTCTAAAGATTTCGAGAATTAAATTAAACCTATCAGCAAAGCTAATTCAGAGCTCTTGCTTTTACTGGACGCTGTAGTCCAGTGATGAGCAGAATTGCTTCGCCACCTCTTGTTTGGAAAACGAATTTGTTGAAGCGGAGCTTTTAGCCGTGATTCCTTGCAGAATATAAAACCGATCTAGTATTTAGAAACCAATCTTATACGCACGGTATTAGCACATTTAAGGTGGCTAATTTATAAGTAGGGGGAACAATTGACCATTAGGTCTTATTACACAATGCAATCTTTATTATTCACCTATGTTCTGTATTTCGATCGAAATCGAATTTAATTCACTTTCCAATTCCACTCGGAATGAAATTTGGTGTTATGCATTTCGATCGTTTTAGATTTTTTCTAATTTACTTTCGGACTGTCAAAATCCTAAACAAACACAGATGTTTGCTTTTAAGTCAACATGGATGCAATAGTTTTAGCAATTTTCAAAAAAAAAAGCTGGATTCGCACTTGAACCATTCGTAATAACTCCCTACAGATTTGGTCAAATTCACAGTATTCATTTCGATCGAAATGCAAAACACACAATTTCACTTTCGCCTTGCAAATTCACAAAAAGTGGAATGCAGAACATGGGTCATTATTAGTCAATTTGTGTATTTGCTTTTCTCCTACATACGACATTGTGCGGGGTGACGACAATCATAAATAGCGCGCCTTTTCTGCTTCATGAAAAATACAACTTTACAAAGTATAAATTCAGTTACAATTACAGGTAATTTTATAATTGTTGTTGCTATGAATCTTCAGATCCATTATTTATGAAAACAGACGTTAGGGTTAGTTTTTAGTTTATTTAGAGTGTGTATGCTTTCTGTATTGTATTATAAAAAAGAAAATTATTTCATATTAAAGAGGTGTGTTTGTTTGTTATGCGATGAGATGATGTTAATAACGATAACTATATCTTTGCTGAAGATGAGACTATAACGAAAACGAAAACGACGGGGACAACACTACCGACAGACCGTGTGATATGATGGTATAAATGTAAGTATGCACTGATTACATATAATTCATCTATTTTTAAAATTAAAACATTCTTAAGAAACTACAAAAACTAAATATAAATTATACAATACAAATGATACTCATGAATTTTTGAAAATTTTTTACAGGTTTTTTTGTGGGATTGTGTATGAGAAACAAATGTTAATTAAATAATAAGTAGCTGTGGTATCATTCCAAGTGTGACCAAACTCTGTGAGCGAAAGAAGTCGTTGTGAACGAATTTAGAATTTAAATTATACTTAGATGACAAAAAAAAACAACAAAAATTACATTTCTTTTTAACTATTTTGTTGGAATTACAATTGATTTTCTAATTTCAATTAAATAGCTAAATTTAAATGTTGAACAAAAAAATAAATAAATTGAGAAATAGTACGATTGTTAAAATGAAATGTGTCTGTGATTACGAGAAAGTTTCTTGCTACATAAGTTTAAAGTTAACTAAAACAATAAGTAAAACATTTTTTTTTCTTTTTTACAATTTACTAAAAACAAAACAACTACTATTAGGATATCCAATATTTTGTAATAAATACATAAATAAAATAAAATAAAATGCAAGGAACTTTTTCAAAAACTCTAGTATGTATTAACGAAAAATAAATAAATAAAATAATTAAGAACAAAATAAAAATATTTTGTTCTGAGCGTGTGTGTTTCTAGTGCGCATAATCATGCTTCTCTGCCCGCGCGCGTATATTATGTGTGTGAGAGTGTGAATGTGTTCTGTCTAATGAGAGCGCCAGGCATATATGGTTATAAAATATTCAAATAAAGCACACAACATTTAAATAAAAAAGAAAAACAAAATATAAAGATGTCGAAAACACTAACTTTTCGTTTAATTTTCAATAATAATGAAGAGATAAACATTGAATTAAAATAAAGTGAACCAAAACACTGTATATTCCTTAATCACTATATAAAATAAAAGAACATTTTTGTATGACTGATAGTTTGTACGAATTTTGATGTGTGAATAAATATTTTTGTTTTTGTTTTGAATGGCAAACTAAAAGCTAAATGTATTTGTTTTATTTTCTGAACAAGTGAAAATGCAATCAGGTTTGTAAGTATGCACTTTTGTCTTTTGTGACTGATTTGTTTTTTAAGTTGCTTTACTAAGCGAAGCGTAATTTAAGTTTAAGAGTTTTTTTTTAATTTAAAGAGAAATAGGTTTATTTTTTTTGTTTTATTAAATTTGAAAATATATGTACTTGTTTTGATGTAAAGGAAATTGTTTTTAATGGAGCGATGTACATTTTAAATAAAAAAAAAATCGATGCTGGTGAGATGAAAGCCGAGTCAGGAGGTGAGAAGTGTTAGCAAAAAAGTCGAACTGGAAGAAAATGTTTTTTTGCTATATGTATTCACCTTTGTCGTTTGTTAAATCCGACTCTAGCCGGTGGTTTCTGAGTCGTTTCAAATTGGCATCTTCCATCCGTATCGCAGACGATGCGACTCATTTGTAATAGATTTGCACAGGCTTAATGTACATACATAACCAAGAAAGGACAAAGTGTTTTGGTGAGGAAAAACCGGCTGCGTTACAAAACGGAATAAACGTTTCGATGAAATGGCATTTTGGTACTCATCAGCGGCTAAAACGAGTCGAGCTGATTCTACAAACATCGAGTACTCATTCGAAAACAGTCGGCGCACCACTGCATACTCACGGGTAGTTTCTGTTTGCGAGTCTGATGAATCGTGAATATTTTTTTTTTTTTTTTATATATAATAGAGTTTCAATATTTCTCAACCTCTATGAAGTTGGAAAATACCTATCCCAGGCTTTGCCAAGGGATTAGGCTCTGTTGTGATATGTGTATTATTCAAATTTAAATCTGCAAAGCCTTATGGGCTTGTCTGCAGAAGATTATTTCTGGAAGGATATTATTTTTGTTTTTTTTTTTTTTTTGAGTTCTTATAGCATTTCTAATTCAGGTGTTTTTTTTTGGATTGAGTATTTTTGCATTAAAACTGTTCACTATTTTGATAAAACTGTTTAAACTTTTTTCAAAAAAATTGGTTTTTCGAAGTTGCGAAAATTCACGGGTAATTCATTAAATATTGTGGGAATCGCTACATCATATTTTCGTCGTCCGTACTCGTTACAGTATCTCGGAATAACATATCTGTCTTGGTACCTTCTTCTTGTGCTGACAGTTTGTTGTGTTGGTATCTTGAAGGTGGTGTCATCTTCGAACTGTGATACTACCTCCAGCTTATGTAGTCTTTCTATGTTAAGTAGTCTCGTCCTGCTATCGATTTGATGCCAATCAATATCATGCATGCGTAGCTTTGATCGATACACCATTTTTTTGTATCCTTATAACCGTTGCTTTTAGATTTTGTTGTTGTGGTGCATTCCCCCACGCTAAAATGCCGTATCCCAGGTGCGATTCAACCAGCCCAAAGTAGTATTGTCGTAGAACATCTGGTGTGCATAAGTAACTGAGATGAAGTAGTGCATAAGCTGATTGCCGAAGTTTGATTATAAGAGCATGCAAGTGTTGGCTCCATTTCAGGTTATAGTCAACGATTACACCAAGGTATTTGTATGTTGATACATTCTCGATTGTTGTTGAGCAGTTATCCTCATTTTGTAATTTTGATTGATTTCCTGCTATGAGTAGACATTCATCGGTGTGCATTTTAATGGTGATTTTATATTTTAATACATGTGGTGGTCGTATGTACATAACTTTTGTTTTTTGTGCATTCATGATCAGTCCATGGTCATGACACCATGCTAGGATTGCGTTAAAGTCATTTTGCATCATTTTTTCCGCTGCTTCCACGTTTTTATGGCTAACTACAATGGCTGTGTCATCTGCATATGCATAACCGGTGCTATGTTTCAGAATTGATAGCAAGTCATTCACATATATTATAAAAAGGAGAGGGCCTAACTTGGATCCTTGTGGTACTCCGTATTTCGCATTCTCATCTTCACTGAAGTATTCTCTGATTCGAACTTTGTACTTCCTTTCTTTTAAATAGTTTTCAAACCATGTTAGGATAGGTCCCCTTACTCCAACCTTTTCTAATTGCTTCAAAATATTTTTGTGGCATAATGTATCAAACGCCTTCTTAAAATCAATGAAGAGTGCAATTACATCGTGATTTTTTTCAAGGCTGAAATTGATTCTGTTTGTGAAATCTCCGAGTAGTCGATTAATGTTTTTCTTTTTCCTAAAACCAAATTGATTTTTTTCTAGGATCTTATATTTTTCAACGTACTCATATAACCTTTTGGCAACAACTTCTTCTAGAATCTTATCTACGGTTGAAAGGATGCATATAGGCCTATAATTCGAAATTTCATTTTTCTTTCCACTCTTATAGATTGGTCGAGCGATTGATGTTTTCAGCATTGTTGGCACTGTAGATTGCTCTAAGCTCATCTTTACTATTCTCGTTATGATTGGAGCCATAACCATCGAGCATTTTTTAAGATCTTTAGGTCTTATTCCATCTATACCCGCCGACTTATTTTCATCTAATGAGTTTATAATGTTCTGTATTTCTCTGTCAGTGACTTCGTCCAAATACATTGACCGCTGAACACTATTTGATGGAACATTAAAACATTTATATTCGCATTTGTGAATCGTATTGTCTATTTCGAGTGATATTTGTTTTGCAAATAAAAACAAACAGCACAAATCGATCAAGCTCAAATAAGTATAAGTGCTGACGAGTTTGAATATTGCAAACAGCGGGAAAACAATTGATCGTTTGCAAGCATTTGAGCTGTTTGCGAGTACATGTAGATTGCGTATGGAGGGAATGTGGCTGGCAGGACAATACCACTGTTGGATACACACACACTAAGCAAAAGAAGTCAGTGCCCAGTAGTGGATTTGCTCATAGCCCCAGGTATTATTTCATGTGTTCCATGGTAAACATCGCTCCATTTATTCCATACTTCATGCCTGGTTTTAACACGGCGATTTCATAGGTATATTCCAAGGGAGAACTAAAATTAATAATGATAGATCTTTAGATGATACTGGAGTGATTCGAACTCGGATCCCTCGTTCAGTAGTCCAACGCACACACCCCTGAGCCCGCACGCGTATGTTTCTTAACATAAAAATATAACCATTTAAGGCAAGCAAGCGCTTACCATTCCATCTGCCTTCCTTATGCTGGCGTTCTTTCAGGGGTTGCCAAGAACTTGTATATTGAGGCCTTAATATGCTCCTTACAGGTATGCGAAGTGGTAATGCTATCGACGTACAAGGTTGAAAAGTTTTTGAAATTTCACAACAATAGCCATTACCAACTCGCCTCCTAGGAAGGCCTTGCATTTTCCAAGATTTTCATGGATGAATTTAGTGGTTACTTGGCAAGGCCTGGCGAAATATAGGAGTGTAAACATAAACGAAATGCGGTGCATTTGATTCCTAACCATTTGTTGGTTCGAACTTTAGTAAATGATTGTTAGTATTGGCAAATGCTTACAAACAGTTGGCTTACATTTAACATTTTGCATTCGACTTGTTCTGGTAGCATTGATTTCGAAGTCGATTGAAGAAGTTTGGCAACCGTGAAATTTTCTTCGAGTTTCGAAACTTATGACTGCATCTAAAACGCATATGATGAATTTTGGAACTTACCGCCCACAGTGTTTACTCGCATATTTTTGGTTAGGACTGGGCGAATTACTGATGGATTATTTGACATATCGAGTAAAAAAGTGCGTTCGGATTTCATATTTGTGGTAATCCACTGATAACCCCAATCCACCCCATCTGAATAAAACGCCAATGTGGAGCCAAGGCGACTTATGTTTATAATAATCAATAATCATATTTAAAATTGAGCGTTTTCTTCCGAGTTTCAATAAAAAGAAGACAGCTTAAGCTTGACTGTTTCCGACTAAACCTTGAATTGAATCTGCTATACTACCGCTTATTTAAGATAACTTTGACTTGAGGAATTTAATCGAACAATTTCATTATTTACTGCACCAAAGTAGAACAGCACAATATGGTACAATTTCTATGGTTTGACTTTTCGTGCTGTGAAATTCGTATGCCTGAAACAGATGTGCAGCAAGGATGCAGGCAGTAATGCATGCAGTAACGAACAAGGAATACATGTTCATTGAGAAATTGGCATCATTCAGTATTCTTTTTGCCTGACCTAAATACATATGAACGACCAAACAGACAAAAATGCTAGATAAGAGGTCCGTTCGCGTACTTTATGTGTAGAAAAATGGAAACTGTCAAATCTGGCAAACTCATAGGATTTCATCATTTGACAGTTTTCATTTTCTTACCAGCTGAAATTCTGTGTGAAGAAAAATGAACGAAAGTACATGTTTCTTTCGTTCATCTTTTTACCATTTTCTCAGTACGCGAACGCGTTTGTGTAGTTTTGCACGAAAGTTTATATAAATTTACGTTTGCATATTAGTTCGCGAACGGGCCTGTCGTAGATTTTTACAGCACAAAACCTCAAACCATAATTTTTTTACCTAATTGTGCTGTTCTACTACTATTGGTGAAGTCAGATTAGAAAAACAGACAATTTGACATTTCTTTTATTGAGACAAAATATTTATCTGTTACAGTTTGTACATCTTTCTGTTTTATGTGAGAATACATATATATATATATATATATACATAGACAGCGGCTGTAAAGTATGGCCTGCTTACTCGGATTTGAATTAATGTGATTGCCACTTGGCTAGTTTACATTTTATGTGATTGATCTTGCTCCCGGAGCGATATGTTGCTATTACTTTTGACTTAATGTCATTATATTAACTTAAAACTAGGATAACAAGTGAGGTAGAGAGGAAATGTGTACACAGTACTCATGTCTTCTCTCCTCTTCAACAACGACAGCGAAATTAATATTAAACAATATGCGGTTTTGTCTTAAAAAAGTCTTCTTGTGTTGAGCGAGTGCGCTCCACTGTTTTAAAATGCTTATGTTTATGTTTATGTTTATTTAAGCAAAAGTATATTATGAGTGATATGATCGTCTTTATGGACCAATTCAGACACTTCAAGAAAAAAACGTAATTTAGTAAGTTAGTCTCGCGATGAGTTACAAACTATAATTGCCAGAATGATAATAATGTTGCATGTTTGCTTGAACTGTGTCATTCAGCATTAATTAGTCAACTATGCCATCTAGTAGAAAGTGGCCATATTACCGATTTTGGCAGCATTGGAATAGCAGTGTGAGTAGCTGTGGTATAACTTGGTATGTTGTTCTCGAACCTTCTGAACTTAACGAACCTTCTCAACGAATCTGGAAATTTCGAGAGGTGTCACTAGGAGATATAAATAGATGTCGCAGGAGCACCCAAGACATTCGAGTAGTGAACCGCGATAAAGAAGGGCGATAGATGACAGTAGTGAAAAGTATAGAGAATATTGAATAAGAGAAAAGTGATTGTGTATTTAAAGTACCCTGTACCCTAATTATGACGTATAGCCTTAACATTTTGTTTTCATTTTTATTCTTTTATTTCTTTTAAGATACATACGATGATGTATAGCGTGAATCGTGGTAAAAGCTTTTTAGAGTATCTTGCCTCTATTGTGGCCAGGCGTTGATTTGAGGTAAAACGACAGCGATGCTTCAACAGGCGCCCCAACAGGCGAGGGGTACCTTTCGTCATCCCACGATGATCCAGCTTGTGATGAAGGTATCCCCCGGATGAGGTCATTATTTATATTACCCATTTTGATAATTGTTTTTTTCATTAATAATAAAGAGTATCTCATAAGGGAGTGACATTAGTGTCCTTATAGATGTATGTGTTCGAGAAACGTTTAGTTCGTGTTTCAAAACTTTTGTTGGCACAAAGGCGAAATATTTTTCTTTCTAGGATTTCGAGTTCCAGGGCAGAGGTAGGTGAGATAGCAAACCAGACCGGGAATGCGTACATCATGATCGGACGTATCAGAGTTTTGTAAAGCAGCAGCTTTGTGCGCTTTTGTAGTGCTCAGTTTGTCAGTAGGGGCATGAGGAGGTTGGACACCTTGCGAGCTTTGTTAAGGTTAAATCTTGCATGGTTATTGAATTTAAGCAGATTATTAAAATGCACGCCTAGGTATTTGATGTTATTTTTACTCTGAATGATGCAGTCATCTAGTCTCAGTGCTAGGCTTCTGCTTTCCCGAACTACTCCTTCCTCACCTTTCCCGCTGGCGTTCCTGAAGCAGATGAGTTCAGATTTTGATTTGTTGATTGAAATACCCCAAGTTTTGTAGTACTCATTTATTGTACAGAGGTGTCTCTCCAGAAGTCGGGTTGCCATGAGGGGGAAGGTGTCACTGACGTAGACAATGGTATCATCAGCGTATAGTAGTCCCTTAGAGCAAGTATTTTCGCTACTGATTAGGGTGTGTGGAAAATCATGAAGGAATATATTATACAGCGGGGGGCAAGGATGGATCCTTGGGGAACGCCGCTGTCACAGGCACAATCATTGGATTTGGTGCCCTGGATCTGAATGAAGGAAAAAGAGACAACATGCAGCGAGAATTGACACGCAAAAGCAAAACGTGAAGCCGGAAAGTTGTACCAAATTGTGCTGTTCTACTACAATAGGTACATAAAGTAGATGTTTCATATGCGTGCATGCATTACTGAGTGCGTCCTTGCTGCACATCTATTTATTTATTTATTTTTTTTTTTTTTTTTTGTTTGATCTTGGGAAATTCCATCTGTCGTTTCTTATTTACCCTTTAATTTTATGACTTACTGTATAATTGTTCACAGGTAGTAAAAGGTTCTGGGTATAAAACTTCAACAGGTATAAAGACTGAAAATCGATTGCAAAATATATGTCCTCATCCTTGTGATCGCCAGTGTACGTATACAAACTGCTTAGTTAGTGTGCTTGTTTTTGTATCTTCTTCCTCTTTGAAGACGAGATTATGATCTGGACTAAAGGTATCATAACTCTCAAAATTCACTGCATCCCTTCTGGATGTTTGAAGAATACTAGATATAATTCCAATTCGCTTTATTAGTTATTTCGATAATTCAATATTAATAATAATATAATATAATTATAATATAGTTATTATAAATGATTTAATTATACAAGTGTGATACGACTGCAGGTGGCGGCAAAATAAGACTAAGAGAAGACAAAGTGCCCGCGGCGAGGTTAAGTTCGCCGGCTTGTCATATCATCGAGCTTTTAGCTGCTTGGCTAGATGAATGTGTTCAGACGCAACACCCCTCCCCACTTAACTTGCAGTAGCGTTCTTGCTGCGAATTCTTTCTGAACGCCTCAGATCTGGCCTTGGTTGTTCATGCTGATCCGGTGGTTTTGTTGTCTCTTCTTGCTGTTCCTGGTGACTCTGGGGAGCTCCTTCTCGCACTTCATCAGATGCGTCTGCGTCGTTTTCTTGGCTTCTAGAGCGAAGTTGATATAAATGCCTCCTGATTGTGTTACCGTCCTCTGTTGTCGCAGCGTATGAAACGGGGCCATTTTGTTTTGCAATTATGGCTGGCATCCATACAGGTCCACTGGAATAATTCCTAGCCCACACTGGTTCGTTTACTTTTAGCTGTGCGACAGAGGTAGTTGAAGTACTCTTCTTGGTAAATCGCACTGGATTGTTGTCCGGTTGCAGCTTGTCGAGATAAGTCGTCAGTATCCTTCTCAGAAGCAACTCCGCAGGTGATTTACCCGTTGTTGCTGATGGTAATGTGTGCTGCTTAAGTAAGAACCTTGTCAGTCGAATTTGTAAACTGCCCACCGGGTTCCGCTTTAGGTACTCCTTCGTAGTGCGAACCATCCTCTCAGCTTGGCCGTTGCTCGCTGGATGAAAAGGCGCTGTTAGTACATGAGAGATCAGGTTTCTTCTGCAAAATACGTCAAATTCATCCGAAGTGAACGCTGTTCCATTATCGGAGACGATAGAGTCTGGTAACCCGTGAGTTGCGAAGATGGAGCGCAAGCTATTGATAGCACACGCTGCGCTGGTTGTTGACACGTGTTTCACCTCGACCCACTTGGAGTATGAGTCGACGAGTATAAAAAAGGTTTGGCCCTGAAAAGGCCCCAGGAAATCCACATGCAGGCGGGACCATGGCTTATACGCTCCTCCCAAGGATGAATAGCAGTTTTCGGCTTTTCTGGACGTGACTGTTGGCACGTTATGCACCTCTTCACTGTTGCTTCGATTTCGGCGTCTAGTTTTGGCCACCAAATGTAGCTTCTGGCAAGAGCTTTCATCTTTACAACACCCGGATGACCAGCATGTAGCGTTTTCAGAAGGTGGTCCTGTGCGGCATCTGGAATTATAAGACGAGACATCATTCTGATGTTGTAGATATGACTTAAATTGATCATCTGTCTGGTGATGCGGCCATCCCCTTAACGCCCAATGAAGAACTTGTTTTAGGACTTTGTCCTTGGATGTCATCCTGCCAATGTCGCTGGACTCCAGAATGTGTGCGTCGATTTCTTCGATCATGTTCAAATGGAGACTGTCATCCGTCTCTGTTGATATAATTGGTAAACGACTGAGTGCGTCAGCATTGCAGTTCTTCTCTCCGGGCCGATGTTGAATTTTGAAGTTGTATCCACACTGCACCTGAGCATCCTGGGCGAAAGTATAACCGGAGTTGGCTTTTCTGGGTTAAACAACCCAATAAGCGGTTTATGATCGGTAATGATCAAAAATTGTCGTCCGTACAGGAAACTGTGGAACTTTTTTACCCCTGCGATAATTGCTAAGGCCTCTTTGTCAATCTGTGCATAGTTCCTTTCCGTTGTAGATAACGTACGCGAGTAGAACGAAATTGGGCGTTCTTGACCATTGGGCATTATATGTGTTAGAACTGCAGCAATCACATATGGCGATGCGTCGCAGACCACTGCAATTGGAAGTTTCTCACTGTAAGTAATTAGAATGTTCTCACCTGACAGTAAGGTCTTAAGTCGACTGAATGCGTTTTCATGTTGCGTGTCCCACTTTCAGTCGGCCTTCTTGTCCAGCAGCCTGTGCAGTGGTTCAGCGATGGTTGCTTTATCCTTCATAAATGCGTGGTAAAAATTTATAAGGCCCAGTAATGCTTGCAGCTGCTTCTTATCAACAGGTCGGGGAGTTTCTTGAATTACTCGGACCTTATCATCTGATGGACGAATTCCACGATGATCGATGTCGTAGCCGAGAAAGGAGGTAGAAGACAAATTAAACTTGCACTTGTCCTTTCGGAGGCGCAAACCAGCCTCGCTTAAGCGTAGGAAAATTTCCTCCAAATGTTTCACTAGCTGTTATGAATTTTGACCGATGACCACTATGTCATCAAAGTAAACTGTTACTCCCTGTAGACCTCGTAGTAGCTTCTCAATTCGCATCTGAAAAATCCCAGGAGCGGTAGATATTACGAATGGCAGCCTTCTTACCTTGTACGCACCTTTGTGTGTAATAAGTGTGAGTACCTTTGACGACTCTTCGTCCATGACCATTTGCTGATACGCCTGGGCTAAATCGATTTTAGCGAATGTATTGCCTGCTGGCATGGATGCCAATATATCCGCGATCGATGGTGTTTGAAAACAATGGGGGTTTAGTGCCTTATTAACGGTGCACCTGCAACCGGGACAATAGGTGTCAGCCACTCACTGTATTCGGTCGGCTCTAGAATTCCCTGTTGAATTTGTGTGTTGATCTCCATCTCAATTGCTTGTCGTTGAGCGTAGGGAACCTTTCTGGCTGGTAGCTTGACCGGGCGTACGGTGGGATCGAGCGTAAGTTTAATCTCCTCACCCACGTACGTGCCCAACTCCTCCGAGAAGAGTGACGAGTATTCCTCCAACAAATCTTCTAGCGGCGAACGAATATTGTGCACACCCTGCACGACAATTCCCAATGGATCGAACCAGTTACAGCCAAGTATACTTATTCGGTGGCCGGCAGCAATGTACAATGGGAGATTAGATAAATGCTTTTTATTGTAAACAATGTCGACATTCGTAAGACCTAGAATTGGAATGCGATTATTACCGTAATCAAATAAACTCAAACCTGTTTCAATGATTTCCGGCGGAGTTTGCTTCCAAATTCTGATTGCTTCTGACTCGGACATAATCGTGTAGCTCGACCCACTGTCCACTTCGAACTGACAGTCGATATTGTTGATGTTTATCGTCGCTACCTTCTTTGCGTTTCTGTGTGTCTGAATAGAATTTACTTGTTGCTGCTTGCTGAATTTTGACTTGGTGTTTGGGCTGCCCGAGCTCTGCTTCGCTTGACACACTCTCTTAATATGCCCGACTCTCCCGCACTGGTAACACTTCGCAGCTTTGAATGGGCAATCAACTCTGGCATGTCTGTTACCACATCCGTTACACCTTGATAAACTGTCTGATTTGCCACTTCCACTCTTACAATCCCCCATGTCCCTCTTGTTCTTGACACGGATTGGATGAATTTGTGTGTGCGACGTAGATGTCGATTGGATCTCTTGTTGGTTTTTTGCTGCTGCTTCTGCTGCCACGGCTGCCACGGCCTTCTCTTGCACAATCTGTAAAGTAATTTTTTTCTCCGCCAGCAAACTCTGTTGTAACTTGTAAGTGGGTATTCTTCAGGCCACAAACTAGCCTATCCCGCAGCATGCGATCAATAACGCCGCCGTCAAAATTGCAGTCTATAATTAATCGACGAAGTTCTGCTATATACTCGGCAACAGTCTCGTTGAGCTGCTGATCCCTCTTGAAAAATTTTAAAGAAAGCAGCAATTTCAGAGGGAGTTGGGGTAAAATGTTTAGTCAGCACATCAACGATTGTCGAATAATCCACCTCTTCAACCTTTTTTGGAGAAATTAGTGTCTCAGCCAAATCGAAACACGCTGTGCCGCAGACTGTCAAAAAAGTTGGCTTTTGTATCCGCTTGTCGTGGATCGAATTCGCCACCACGAACATCTCGAACCGCCGTTTATAGGAACTCCAAGCCGCTGGATTGGATCGAATGGTTCAATAGCACCAATGGAAGTCATCTTAGAGCTTTGCGTTTGATTGGAAATCGTAATTTTCTCGTCCTTTACGTCCTCGTCTTTCTCCATTAACTTGGTTAAATTGCGCTTGAAATCTGATCCTACTTAATCAATCCCATCCTCGTCGCCAGTGAAGAATACTAGATATAATTCCAATTCGCTTTATTAGTTATTTCGATAATTCAATATTAATAATAATATAATATAATATAATATAAAATAATTTTTATTTCTTTTTCTTTTTTTATTTTATTTTTATTAAATTCCTCTATGAGGAAGCTTAGGAATATTTATATTTTATTCTTATTAAATTCCTCTATGAGGAAGCTTAGGAATATTTACAACCGTCCACTGGCAGCTCCACTTAATAACTAACTTATATAATACAAAACGAACTAACTTATATACTACAACTAGCATTACCACTAACAATAAGACATGAACGCTGATCCGTTAATCCGCTGCTTGGCTGGAATTTCTTGCTGTAGCTTAACGGGTGTTTGCTATGCTATGCTTGGTGATGCTGCGGCCACACTTACTGTTCTGATAGTGCAGCTTCTACCGTTTGCAGCATTACCACTAACATTGAGATAACGCTGATCCGTTAATCTGCTGCTGGCTGGAATTTCTTGCTGTAGCTTAGCGGGTCATTTGTGCCTTGGAAAGCGTTTGGTGGTTGTTATGCTATGCTTGGTGATGCTGCGGCCGCACTAACTGTTTTGATAGTGCAGCTTCTACCGTTTGCATATTGACAGCTATGAAACCGTGTGCCTAGTGACTTTCCGTACGCCGAAGCATTTTTATTACATGTATTTGATGTGACCATAACTACTCCCCTCGTTAAGTGAAGTCGTCCTCGGCTTCATTTTATTGTATTGCTGTAGCGTTTGCTTAGAAATTTAATTCCCTGCCTTGCTATGTTTCCCTTCTGTTCTATATTACTATATTAAACATAGTTACAAATAAATAATACAATTCATTTAACAGCAAGAAAGTTATTATGTTCAACTTAAATTTCGTGAATTACAATTTTGATACTTTAGTACTATTACAAATTTCGCTTTGGAAACCAATCTCTACCTCTTGATCCAAACTAATTGATTTATGATACGAAAACTTTTTAAAGTTGCTAAGTAAATAATATTAACTTGATAATAATAAAGTAGTTTGATTTGAGATGAATTACAGGTTTTCGTTTCACTAATTTTCGTCAGTCGTTTGTCTGTTTTAATTTAACAAATTATAGGCAACTCTATACGTTAGTAATATTATCTAAGATTGCTTTTATGTACCTTTCTATTGTTTATAAGAACCGTGGTCCCTAGGTCCTTTTGAACTATTTGTTCTATAAAAAGCTTCCTGAATTTATTTCCAATTCGCTTGTTTGTGCGAACAAACACTTTTTCACCCGCTGTGTAAGTTCGAGTTTGTCTATTCTTATTGTGATAATTCAGATCCCTCTTCTGGTTGTCGGTTATCTTTTCCCTAATCTCATTCTCTAAAACAGTCGGGATTGAGTGGATAACATCAATTGGCCTATATTTTGTCACTGAATGAATCGTCCTGTTGTACTTGGCTGTGGCAAGTAAAAGGAGTTCAGCAATTACAAACAACAACAAAAAATATTCACTATGTAACTCTTAATTTAAAATTTTCAAATAGGTATATATAAAAACCATCTATCCTAATACAATGAAGGCCAACAAAAGACCTATTAAATCAATAAAAACTTAATATTATTTTATTCAAGAGGATTGAGAGAGAGAAGATAAAGAAAGAAGAAAAAAAAAAACAAAATGGAGAGGATAAAAAAAAAATCTATAACTAATTATACTTGCTTACTTTACTAATAATTACTAATAATAATATAAATTCAAAGATTATTTAACTTATATTAATTAACTAAATCTTGTTTCAAAATTTCCCTTCAATTAAAGTTGTACCGCAAATGTACAACTGCTTCGTAGATATAATGTATATACATACATACGGCGTATAGGTGATCAGCAACGTCTCGTATCACTTTCTGATTTCAGTTCAGTTAAATTTTTCTTTGTTAGTTTTATATTCACAAATTCAATTTCACTTATGTTTATTGTTTATTGTTTTTACACGTTTTTCACCTCGTTGATGGGGTTACTTTTATGTAGTACCGGCCACGAGTTCACACTAATCGTCAACGCGATCTATATCCTTTATATGGATTTTGAAATATTTTAATTCGATAATCGCGTCGTCGTCGTACCACGTTGGGCGCCAAATAATTTTTATTTCTTATTCATATTAAACACAACACACAATTTGTTCAAATATATTTCTTATTTTATTTTTATTAAATTCCTCTATGAGGAAGCTTAGGAATATTTATATTTTATTCTTATTAAATTCCTCTATGAGGAAGCTTAGGAATATTTACAACCGTCCACTGGCAGCTCCACTTAATAACTAACTTATATAATACAAAACGAACTAACTTATATACTACAACTAGCATTACCACTAACATGAAGACATGAACGCTGATCCGTTAATCCGCTGCTTGGCTGGAATTTCTTGCTGTAGCTTAACGGGTGTTTGCTATGCTATGCTTGGTGATGCTGCGGCCACACTTACTGTTCTGATAGTGCAGCTTCTACCGTTTGCAGCATTACCACTAACATTGAGATAACGCTGATCCGTTAATCTGCTGCTGGCTGGAATTTCTTGCTGTAGCTTAGCGGGTCATTTGTGCCTTGGAAAGCGTTTGGTGGTTGTTATGCTATGCTTGGTGATGCTGCGGCCGCACTAACTGTTTTGATAGTGCAGCTTCTACCGTTTGCATATTGACAGCTATGAAACCGTGTGCCTAGTGACTTTCCGTACGCCGAAGCATTTTTATTACATGTATTTGATGTGACCATAACTTATACTCGTAGTTAATATAAATGATTTAATTATACAAGTGTGATACGAGTGCAGGTGGCGGCGAGGTTAAGTTCGTCGGCTTGTCAAATCATCGAGCTTTTAGCTGCTTGGCTAGATGAATGTGTTCAGACGCAACAATGTTACTTGAACCTGAGACCTTGGATTAGTAGTCCAAAGCATTAACCAGTGAGACACTTCCACCACCGCATTGAGGCCAATTAATTGCTGTTGTTCTTGCATTTGTTTGATCCAGGATTTTTAATGTCTACTTCTATTTCGTGATTGAATAGGAACGTTGATAGATATTAACCTTATGACGGGGTTTATAGGATCTCTCCTTTGAAGTGGACAAATCAGATCTAGGCAATTTTAACATCCAGATGAGTAATGATACAACTGGCCGATGACGTCAAATGCGCGTCACAACGCAACAAAATTCAACACAATTTCGAAAAATCCTGTGTTTGACGTGCTGCTTTGGGGCGATGACGGACTTGATGCCATAAAAGAAGCTGGGGAAAATCTCCATAGCGCTATATTGTTTAGTTGTATCATGCTGGAAGCCTTAACATCTTGAACGTCTCTCGTCTCGACTGGAGATCACCGGTGTCGTAAAACGCCGATCATACAAAAAATATTAACAAGAGCATTTACTCTTCGGTATCGTAAAAAAAAACACCAGCATTCGATTGACTTTAGTAAAGAAGTGATCAGTAAATGGGAAGCGGGAAGTGGGATGACTACGACCCCCTTAATACTTATCGTAACCTCGCTGCTAATGAAAAGAGATTGCGTGCATGCACGTTTTTAAAACGGATACTATGAACGTTAATTGAGTCTCTTAAGACTGTATTTATATTTCTTACACATCAACAGCACATACAGGGCTTAAAACCAAGCTTCCCCAACCATTTGCTTGTGTGAAGTGGAAGGGACCTTCAACTTAAAACCAAATCCGAACGGCAAATTTGAGAAGCTTTCCATGAAAATTGATACTCTTGGATGTTTCTCAGACATTCGAAAGAGGTGGGGCAGTGGAAAATACTTTAGATGTTACATGGCCCCGGCGGGATTTGAACCTGAGACCTTAAGTAGTCCAATACTTTAACCTCTGCCGTCACTGCTCTCGCCGACTGGATTTGTGTTGCAGGAAAAATCCCTATTCGATCGTAGATATACCAAATTGAAGCAAAATGTTTTTTTTCTGCACATGCACGTATATTTTAGGTGTCTTAATTTTTGTCTTATTTAAGGAATTTTTGAATGAACTGTTATTTTATATTAGGTATACTTGTCGTTTACATCTTCAACAGACTCTTTCCTTCACAAGACTATGGAATGCAAATCAGTCAGAACTACTTGACGACCCTCAACAATTAGTCACCCATTCATCAATGGGTAAGCAGCAAGCGTAATGGGGTTGCAATTTTCAACCCACAAAACGAGCCATACAAAATATTTTTCCAACGCAACACCTGAAGGGTTTCATCTTTTAACTCACTGACCGACTACAGCGGTTCCAGTTGTGAAAAACCTTTGACGGAAAATAGTCTTTATATAGTGATCCGCTGCGATGCAAGACAACGGTCGCCGGTATGAAACAGTTGACTCCGATTGTGCGGAAAACGATGACGTAAATTTATTAATTAGCTCCTAACTGGGATTATAATACTCGAACTAACTATAAAAGGACAAACATTTCTACTACCATAGGAACCCTTTGATCTGGACGACTTTCTGCCAGCAATCGGAGAGTTTGGGAAGTACCAGAAGCTACTTGTGTTCGGAATATGTTTGCCAGCTTGTATTCCATGTGGATTTTGTGCATTCAATCAGCTATTCATGTCGGACGCACCAGATGATTACTGGTGCAAGGTTCCAGAATTATTAAATTTTCCCTTGGAACAGCGAAAGTTTATGGCTATACCAAAGACTATGGTAAGAAAATTGCAGCGGATGATTCGGGCTTGTTTTTAATTAATTTACAATGCGAAGCCATATTTGCGACATTTGCAGACAATATCGATTGTGTTGAGTGTGCTGTTTCTTTTCTGGGATTTTATTATGTCATGGACTTTTGCTTAGAGAAATCAAGGACACACATTGTATAGGGTTTTTTAAAGTATATAATTAAATCGGTTTTATATGTGTATATGTAAAAGTTATATATGTGTATAAAAAAAGTCAATTAAAAATGATCTTATCTTAAAGAAGCTAAACAAAATTTCAAAGTACCTATGTCTGTGGGTTTTAGTAAGGGTACGATGCGACGGAGCCAGGCAAGACCCTAAGAGAAGGATACGCTTCAAATTCGCGGAAGCATTCAAGAAGATACCTGAAGTACCTCCTCCAATTACTTTTTCTTCATTTTGTATCAAGGGTTTTAGACAGTACTTGGTTAACCAAGCCCTAGTATCTTAGCGCCAGCAGTAACATCTAGTAATAACTGTTTTTGATTTTTTGTTTTAAAGATTTAATAGAAAAGCTTTAGGGGCGCCTGTGAGATTCATTGACTGAATAGTCGTAATTTTATTTTCACTTTCAAGTGCACATGGCGAATATCTGTTTTGAAATGACCTCATCGCACCTTTTTTGATAATATTGATATACATTAAATACCTAGCTTTTTTTTGAGTTTGAGTTGAGAGTTTTTTTCTTGTTTGGATTGTTTATTGCAGGAATACACACTATTAAGCGGTTGTACGACTCAAGAAATCCCGTTTATTTCATGGAAACTGATATTTAATGATAACAAATGAAACACACTGCAATTTAAAATAAGAATAAAAACATAGGGAGCGGTTACAGTCCGGTTGGGCGAACTGTTGTATACCCTGGCTATTCCTATCTCTCATAAAGTGGGCGTGGCAAAAATCTAAGTAAAAGTGAATTGATGAAAACGATC
This sequence comes from Portevinia maculata, assembly GCA_949715645.1. Classification (NCBI taxonomy): domain Eukaryota; kingdom Metazoa; phylum Arthropoda; class Insecta; order Diptera; family Syrphidae; genus Portevinia; species Portevinia maculata. The sequence goes on from OX454525.1 coordinate 75,702,629, forward strand.
TACATATTTTTTTATAAACAACACTTAAAAGATTTTATCGACAAAAACAATGTTTTTTTAAAAACACGGCCCTTAAAAAGGGGCATGGCAGATAACTTTAAACAAAGGAATTGTTCTAGTCATTTATAATGATTTCTTCAATAAAACGTTTTTTTAATAGTGGGCGGATTTTAAAAAAATATAAAAAGTAGCAAATTTCAGCTTTCCTAGCTAAAAACTTTGATTTTTAGATAAAATGTTTTTTCTTTAAATTGTAAGCGTGTCAGTGGGCGGATTTTAAGAATATTTTAACATGAGCATTAAAAGCCCCTAGAAAGTATTTGTATTTTTTTTCGATAAATCTTTTTTTTCTTTTTTTTATAATTTGCGTGCGCTAAAGGGATTTTTTTTTCTGTAGTGACACAGTACCCTTATAGTGGAAACCGCAGCGCAGGCATTTTTGTTTGTTGCTGTAAGTAACTCCCAGGTCCCAGCAAATGATTCATTGCCTATTTTTGGGTGATACTTACTGTATGAAAGAATAGAAGGATAGGAAAGAAGTTTGGTGCGATGGGATTTTTTTCTTCACAGGTGGCGCCTAAATCGCTTTAGGAAGATCTGTTTTTGTTGTGTGTATTCAATTTATAAAAATCATGGCCCTGGTCGGGATTCGAACGCACGACCTGCCAATCACTTAGTGAATACACTACCATCGCACCATTGCCACCTAATAAATAAATCTGCTTTTTTACATTGTGGGCGTCTTAGTGGGTGGATTTTAAAAACGTTTACTCCCGAGCATTTCGAGTCCCTAAAACCAATACCTATATACTACTGCAGTGCCTCCCAAAAAGCGCCAGTCACATCTTGGCAATTTCAATATCCCAGTGAGCCTAGAGACACATTTTACATCTTAAAGCTGTCCTACAAGTGTGCCTGCGAATCCGTGGGTTGACACGACTGGAGATCACCGGTGTCGTAAAAGATCGATCAAACAATAATCAATTAAGGGAGCATGCACTTGTCCAAATCGTAGAAAGAGGCAAGCCTAAAAATTCCTTGATCACACAAACGCACAACAACTCCAATATTTGATTGGTTTCATTGATGAAGTGATCCGAAACCAGGAAGTCTGCCCATGTTTATTTAGGTCAAACCGGCGTTACAAATGTTAAAGAGTTTTTACTTGAACATATTTTTTGTATTTAAATTTAGGTTTAAAATATTATTTATAAAGGACAACGAGAAAAACCGCTCAAAAACAAAATTATATGCAGTTGGAACAAACATTACTGTTTTCAGTTTTAACATGGCTCACCTATATGGAACAACCACCTCATGGAAGCTCTTGGAGACAAATAATTCTGAGACGTACATCACGATCTACGCATCGGTTTAAGCGAGACAACTAATAATTTCGAGAGCATGCGTCAAATTGATGCAGATTATCTTTCAAGGGTTAAACAGCTTAATATAGTATGTGAAATGCGTTTGTGTGCTTAAATTATTTTGTTCCGATATGGATACATCGACAGCAATCTGGGTTTCGACTGGATTTGACTTTTGTTTCGCATTTGCTCTGAACGGATAGCTTCACATCGATAGAGCTGAATATGAATGTATTCTTCTATTCTGTAATCTTGTTCTTCTTTAACGACGAAGTTAGGATGAGGATTAAAGGGACCACCTACTGGGCCGCCTGTGGTGTTCGCGAGATAAAAGATTGTGCAAAGAAACAAACATTGGTCTAATCTGCCCATGAAAATATTTTTTAACTGCAGAATAACATACGAATACCCGTCCTCTACGGCTACTAGCGGACACTTAGGAACAGAAAAAAAATTAATGTTTTTTTTCACATTCGATTTCGTTCGAAAGCTGGTAGTCGAAGAATCTTTAGTCGAATAACCGCATCAGTTAGCTAGCAATACGTCACTGAACTATTATTTAAACTTCGGATAGAGTAGGGTAAGGAGTTCCACAATTGTGTGGAGTGAATAAAAAACTGACGCTCAGAAGTTAATCAAGAGTACCGAGGAGGGATCAATTGAGCAGATCTGCTTGAGGTGGGATATCTTACATATTTTTTCATATATATAAGTCGGTTGATGTGTTAAAAGTATGTCCGAAAACAGGCAAAGAGTTCGAAATTTGAGAAGATTGTCGAAAGTCATATTGTAAAGTTGGCTGGAGTATAGTGATATTCGATCAAATTTACGCAATCCGAACACATATCGCACAATACAATTAAATGCCACATTAAGTTTCCTCTTGGATGCATAACTACAGCTCGCAAAAATTTCACTAGCATATGTTAAGACTGGCATGGCTAGAATTTTAGCAAGTAAGACTCGTGTTTTAAAGGGAGTAAAGGATTGGGTCGCCCACAACGTTCGGATAACTCCATAAGTCTGGCCGACTGCAAGATTAATGTGGTTGTCCCAGGTTAAGAGTCGATTAAAGGTCACCCCAAGGTTCTTGACGGATTCTACATACTCAACTTCTACATCCTCACACTCCAAGGAGCATCTTGGAGTGTGAGGATAGGAAAATAAGCCAGATCTAGGGGCTTTCGCGAAATCATGATGCACTTAGTTTTATCACGATTTAATATCAGTCCATTTTGTTGAGACCACTGTACTATATCGGCAAGATCATTATTTATCGATTGCGCGGCGTGCTCTATTAAACCCAGAGGACAGCTTAATACGAGCTGAGCATCATCAGCATACAAATGAATTGAGCTGTTTTTGATGACATTAGGAAGATCGTTGACATAAAGGGAGAAAAACAAAGGCCCTAGTATGAATCCCTGAGGGATACCACTTATTATAGGCAGGGGGTTTGAAAGGGATTGATTAACTTCTACGGCTTGAAATCTGTGAGTTAAGTATGACGATACTAACTTTATAGCACAAGGCTCGAAATTATATATATGAGACAACTTGCGGCACAAAAAAGAGTGGTCAACCAAATCAAACGCCTTAGAAAAATCAAGAAGGACTAAGAAGGACACTTTGTCTTCGTCAAGAGCTTGCCTAATATCTTCAGACACACCTATCACAGCAGTGATACAACTGTGTTTTTGTCGGAAACCAGATTGCTTAGATGATAATAGGTTGAAAATGGCGAGATGACGGCTAATTTGCTTTTGGAGGATCCTTTCAAAGGCTTTTGACAAAATAGGAGTGTTGAAATCGGCCTATACTCATCACACTTGGAAGATTTTGGGATGTGAATAATTTTTGCTGATTTCCATTGCCTAGGAAAGATCCCTGTAGTCACCACAGTGTTAAAGATATGGGTAATAAAAGGTAGTAAAATGGGTAATACGATTTTTAGAAAAGATGGATGAATTCAAGGCCAACAGCATTCGATTTGATAGATAGAATGCTTTCAACAACATCAGCGCTGTTGAAAGCTGTGAAGCAGAAACTAGGACAGCAAGCGTAGGGAGATGGGTTGCCACTTTGTTGTAATGACTCCAAACTATTTGACAATTTCTGCGACGAAATAAATTTTGAGTTGAGTTCATTAGGATCAGGAGCATCAACGTTATTGTTTTTGGATTTACAAATGCCAATATTGCGCAGATTACTCCACAAGTGCTTACTTCCTAATGAGGCGTTTACTTGAATAAAAGTTAGATTTTGCGGCTCGTATTGCAGTAACAACTTTATTGCGAAGTATACAGTAGGCTTTTCGATACCCTACCAAACGAAAACGTTCCCAACGAGTGTAAGCAAGGTCACGCTGTTGCATTAGTGAGCGGATTTGTGGGGAAATCCAAGGAACCTTACGAGGCAACACGATTTTAGTCTTTAGCGGAACGTACCGATTGTATAGGGTTTTAATATTGCTATTAAAAAAACTCAACTTGTTCGTTTGGAGAAAGAAAATAGTAGATTGAATTCCAATCGATACTTCTGGTATGTTCCTCTAGCAGCGCATAGTCAATATTCTTAAAATCTCTATATTCTATAGTTCTTACAACACTCGCAGTTTCAAAGTCAAATGCAAGATATATTAAATCATGCCTAGAGAAAGCAGGTGCCTCGATCTGGTCATAGAAAATGATTTTGTATTTTGAGATTCTATTCGATCGAAACAAATGACATTTTTTCTGACTCAATTTCATTACGCCTAGATTCATGAAAGGATAATTTTTGTTATTTTGGTTGTATATTGTATTTTATCAAAAATAAAAATATATTTTTTATTGAAATTCTTTTACGTTGACCAATTCTTTGTTTTTTTATATAATTTGTTTTTTGTTTTATTTAAGTTACAAGTTACACAAGATTGCAATTATACGAGAACAAATCACTGAAAGCTACAAGTCCTTTTTTTAAGGAATATTTCTCTTAAAGAATGATTATACGAATTGAGTTATTAAAACATATATGTATCTATTTATTTGTGTATGTATATAAAACTTCGTAGTGCAAGATTAATTGATTTATTGATTACAAATTCGCACTGAACAATCAACAGGAATCTTTCGATTTTCTTCTCTGAATATCAAACCAGTGTTGTGATTAATGTAAGTACCAAATAACTTGTTTTTAAAGAAAAATGTAACAAGTGTTTTTGTTTATTGTTTATTACATGCAAAGCAAAGGAAACGTACAGTCTTTTTTCAAAGAACAATGTCAGACCTTATAGGTAGATAAAAAAAGTAAATGCATAAAAAAAACTATGTCCAACCCGACATCATTCTTAAAAAAAAAATTGCCGAAGGTCATGGAAAGACAAACCATTTTTTCCAACTTCCATTGAAAACACGGCTTTTTAGCGTTTTAACAGATCTCCCCTTTTTGACACTTCGCCTCCACGAGCCATATTTCATAGAAATAAATATAAAGCATTTTATAAAAATTGCTCAGTTCACAGTTTCTATGGATATAATTCTATGGTTGGGATCATAACCCCAGCACTCTACTGCATATCTTTATTTGGTTTGTTCGGTATATAAAATTATTGCGAAGCTAACATCAACCCTATTTTGCAGGGTTAAAAGCAGAGAAGACAGAGTAATCTCACTCACGTAGTCACGTAGCTTCCAGATTAACAGATGTAATAAATCCATTTTTTCCCCCAAACAAATTACATTTCAGTCAAATCCGGATAGTACTTTTGGAAATAAACGTCAGGTAATGTAATTTCTATGTTTCATGTAAATTCGCCCATAGGAAATTTCTAGAGAGGACAACCCCCTACTATTTGCGGGTCTTAGTAAGCGGGGGATATGGAAGTCGACTATCGCATATATAGGTCTTTTAATGGCCTGCCTCTCTTCTGTGATTGTTAAGGAACGTTGATTGATATAACCACAGATGAGGTATCATAGCCGCAGTTCATTATCGCTTCTGATCTATTAACATCATGCCATGACAAAAAACCATTCGAATCATCAATCATGTTTACTTTGCAAGTTTAGCACGCGTGATTGATGTTTTCCCTTAATCACATTTTATTGGCGTTGCTATCCGTGTTTATACCCTATTCTAAGGGTATATTAATTTTGACTCATAGTTTGTAACATACCTTAATATTGCCCGTAGACCCCTAAAAGTTATTATATTTATGATCAGCATCGATAGTAATGTCGATCTAGCCATGTCCGTCCGTCCATCCGTCGGCAAAAATTAGGTCTTTAAACTGGACCTAGAGAGCTGAAATTTTAACCATATACTCTCTAGGGTCCCGAAATAATCAAATTTAAGAATTTTTAAAATCCGCCCACAGACAAGCAACAAACTCAGAAAAACAATTTTATCGAAAAAATCGGGAGATAATATTTTCAAAATCCGCAAACTGACACGCCCACAATTAAATAAAACAATTTTATTGAAAAACCAAAGTTTGAGTTAGGGATCTGAAATTTATAATATATACTCTCTAGGGGCCCTTTAAGCTCATGTGTAAATATTTTCAAAATCCGCCTACTGACACGCCCACAATTTAAAAAAAACTTTTTTTGAAAATCCAAAGTTTGATCTAGGGAGCTGAATTTTATAATATACTAGCTGCACCCGCCCGGCTTTGCCCGTGCCCTAGAATTCTATTGGCCAATATGTTCGAGTAGACTTCGTTATTATTGTCTATAGCGGGTATCTATGTTGCTGGCCCTAAAAAAAGAAGACCGATTTTGACCAAACTTCACAGAAACACTCTCAGGCCAATACCGAAGATTGCCTGATTTGAGCTCAACCTGTTCCGCTTAGGGTAGGTGCTTTTTGTCTGGCAGGCGCCTATGTCAGCTTACTTGTACGAATCAAACAACAAAGCGAAAGTAAAAAACTTCGATAGAATCACTTTTCATTCACTTTCACACCGATTGTTATCAATGTGGGAAAAGCAGCTTTCCGATGCCCGATTCACAAAAAAAAATGCAAAAAAATTCAATAAGAGTTATTTGAATAAAACATTGAACACACGATATCTCATGAATGAAAGTGCGCACAAACACCACAATAGACTTGAACCGTTGGTCTGGTCTCCCTCTTTCATATGCGCGTTCGGATAACGTGACGTCTGTACGATGGTTTTTTATATGTGCGGTCTCTGTATCTGCATCGGAATTTACACGCATATGCACATATGCATGCGTACTCACTCAAATGCCCATAATTCACACACCGATGCAGATACAGATATCGCACATACCAAACATCCTTTGTACAGACGTCACCTTTCATGAAAAATTTCATTGGAATCGGTTAACGCGTTTGGCCAAACAGCGGCAACAAACTCAAATATGGATTGATTTTTATATATATATACTCTCTAGGGGCCCTTTTTGCTCATTTATAAATATTTTCAAAATCCGCCTACTGGCGTGTCAGTTAAAAAAAAACTTTTTTTGAAAATCTAAAGTTTGAGCTAGGGAACGTTTTTTTACAAAAGCTGCCTTTTTTCGATAAAATCCTTTAAATATTATATAACAAAATATGTAGAGCGTTCTTAACAATTCAGCCATACTTACACTTTTGTCACGCCCACTTATGAGGGATAGGAATAAGAATAGGATATCCAACAGTTCGCCCAAGCTCACTGTAGCCCGTCCCTATGTTTTTCATTTATTCAATGTTTGGAATTCTCGATCATAATACAGATGGTGTTCGTGTTCGCCATCAGATATCTCATATGAACTTTACCAATCCCCAATTCACGACAACGTCAGTGTCGGCTGAATTAATTGGAGGGTGAATCGGTGAATTTAGATGGCGGGAGACGAGTTTTGAGCACATATTGAATAACAAAGTCTATAGTAAAGCGAATTAAAACAAAAAAGCGTTCCAGAAATAAAAAGGAGTATCCAAACACTATTTTTAAATACTAAATAGTTAACAATATAATAGGATTGTGTACAAAAACTAAAAATGAAACCGTGAGAATCTACAACGCTGTGGGAACAAAAATATTTTTGTTTGGAAACAAATTAAGTTGAACAATTATATACCTACAAAAAAGTGAAAAATGTTGTAAATTGATGCATCAAAAGTTGCACAAGCCTTTTTGGTCAACATGTTCACAGTTTATACCCTATTCTAAGGGTATATTAATTTTGACTCATAGTTTGTAATATACCATAATATTGCCCGTAGACCCCTAAAAGTTACTATATTTATGATCAGCATCGATAGTAATGTCGATCTAGCCATGTCCGTCCGTCCATCCGTCGGCAAAAATTAGGGCTTTAAACTGGACCTAGAGAGCTGAAATTTTAACCGTGCCTATACTCCATAGGGACCCGAAATAATCAAGTTTAAGAATTTTTTAAATTCGCCCACAGACACGCCCACAAACTCAAAAAAAAAACAATTTTTTCGAAAAAAATCTAATTTTGTGCTGAAATTTTTTATATATGATCTTTGACTCCTAAAACCACTCGGAAGATAGAATTTCTAAAATCCGCCCACTGACACGTCCACAATTAAATAAAGCAATTTTATTGAAAAGTCAAAGTTTGAGCTAGGAAACAGAAATTTATAATGTAGACTCTCTAGGTGCCCTATATACTTGTGTTGACATATTTTTTAAATCCGCCTACTGACACGCCCACAATTAAATAAAACAATTTTATTGAAAAACCAAAGTTTGAGCTAGGCAGAAGAAAATTATAATTTATACTCTCTAGGGGCCCTTTATGGTCATGTGTAAATAGTTTCAAAATCCGTGCACTGACACGCCCACAATTATTTTTTTTTGTGCAAAATCAAAGTTTGAGCTAGGGAGCTGAAATTAATTAATATATGCTCTCTAGGGGCCCTTTATGCTCATGTCAAGTGTAATATATTTTCCAAATCCGCCCACTGACACGCGCACAATTAATTTTTTTTTTGAAAAACCAAAGTTTGAGCTAAGGAGCTGAAATTTATAATATAGACTCTCTAGGTGTCTGATAGGAATAAGAATAGGGTATCCAACAGTTCGCCCAAGCGGACTTTAGCCCGTCCCTATGTTTTTATTGTTTTTTTTTTTTCTGGTTTGACATACTTTCTCAGTTGTTTTGGTAGTTTTTTCCCATACGATTTCTGCAAACTACTTTAATTGTATCCATGAATTATTTTTTGATGTTTCGGAAAGTGATTCGGCAGTTTACAAAGAGATAGCTTCGCGAATCACTCTATTCTGTTGCCCCAAAAAAGGTCATTTCAGCCATCTCTGGTCTATTGAAAACAAACCTCAGTCAAAGCCATTTCAATGCTTCGTATACATTCGCTGAAAGGGAATTTCGTGAAATGATCCGAAACCAGGAAGCCTACCGAATTTTATTGAGGTCAAATCGGTGAACTCCACAGTCGGACCACTAGGGACGCAGTAAAGTGGGAGTGTTATCACCACCTTAATCCTGATCATAACCTCGTCGTAAAGGAAGAAGAAGGGGGCGGTGGATGTGGAACTTGAATATCTCATTGATTTGAACATTAAAACACCAACTAAGTCGGTGGGCTTCATTTTCCTCTGAACCTACTTACAATTGCATACATTTAATACTTTTCTCATCAATTTATATGAACGCATCTCATAACCGTACATTGACAACAACTTTCAGGAAGATGGATTGGAAGTATTTAGCAAATGTTCACGATACGCAGTAAATTGGTATGACGTGCTGAAAATCTCTAACATAAGCAGCTTAGTTCCTGATCCTTTATGGCCAGTCGAGAAGTGTCTCGAAGGTTGGGAATACAACATGACAACCGTAAAGTCGTCAATTGTCATAGATGTACGTACCAAGCACATTGACTCTCATTATTTACGATGTAGTCCAGCTATAAGCAAACTTGTCTCACCAGCTTAATACAGATCATTGCCAATCATCGCATTCGATTCATGCCATCATACCTAGCAGCGGATATGTACATCTTTTTTAGTTTGATCTAGTGTGTGACCAAGATATTTATCCCACGATCGGCCTGGCTGCACTGAATACTGGCGGACCGGTCGGCGTCTATCTGTTTGGCCTACTCAACGACAGATCCGGTCGAAGGTTATCCTATTTCACGTGTCTTGGCACAATGCTTCTGGGCAGTTTGATCACATCGCTCAGCACCAACTTCTGGATGTGGGCTTTCAGTCGGGTTATAGTAGGATTCACTATTCCAGCTGTGTACCAGATTCCGTTCATTATATGTGAGTATCGACCGACCCGCTATTGTTGGCGAGCAAACGATTGCGAAGTTGTGTTCTGTTTTCCAGCCCTCGAGCTAGTCGGACCGAACTATAGATCTTTTGTGACGGTAATGACGTGCACCTTCTACACCTGCGGCATTATGATGTTGGCTGGCGTGACATATATGATCAGGGACTGGGTGCAGCTATCTTACTACACATCTATGCCATTTCTCTTGTACTTCCTGTATCTGTTTGTCATGCCGGAGTCTCCGCGTTGGCTACTTATGCGTGGGCGTCTAGAGGAAGCTTTGACAATTCTACAAGAGATGGCGCGAGTGAATGAAAAGCAGTTCCCGCAGGTATTCAAATCAAATCTGGAATCTAGGATACAACGTGAAAAGATGAAAACGAAAAAGAAACAAGTAAACGTTGGTGTTTTCGATCTCTGCAGGTTATATTGATGCATATACTTGGGTCGTAACTTAGTTTTTTGCGTTTTAGGACTCCCAATATGAGGCTAAAAACCATCCTCATTACACTTAGTTGGTTCGCAAATGAAACTGTGTATTTGGGACTCAGTTACTATGGCCCGTCGCTAGGTAGCAACCAGTACCTGAGCTTCTTGCTCTCGGCAGTTGTGGAGATTCCAAGCTATCTCTGCTGTTGGATTCTTATGGATAAGTGGGGTCGACGCTGGCCGCTCAGTTTATCGATGATCCTTGGCGGGGTTTTTTGTGTCATTACAGTTCTTATCCCTGATGATGCAGTCACTGAAACTTTGGTGCTCTTCTTAGTATCTAAAGCGTTATTGTCGGCATCATTTCTCATAATATATCCGTTCGCTGGTGAGTTGTATCCAACCCAGGTACGTGGCATCGGCATCGGGGCGTCAAGCTACATCGGTGGATTAGGACTCATTGTCATTCCGTTTGTCACCTATTTGGTGAGATTGTCAACCATATGCTTGTAAGAATAACAATAAATTTTAGTTTCGAACATTAAGGGTAAGGAAAACCTCAAGCTGCCTTTGGTCATCATGGGCTTCGTCTCAATGTTGGGGGGACTGACCGGCTTGCGACTACCCGAAACCCTGCATCATCGTTTACCAAATACGCTTGAAGAAGGCGAAGAGTTCGGAAAAGACTGGACAATGTACGATTGCCTACATTGTCTGCCACAGAAGTAGGTGTGTTCAGTATAGTAATCTTTTCGATATACTAATGCTATTTTTTTTTCCAGAGCACCCTCATCACAAAATGCATCATATGAGAATCTGGATATCACATCGCATGCTTCCGATGCTGGTCTCAATTTGAAAGATTCTAGTGCGAGCGACAACATTCCGGGGCGGTCAACTGATATTGGACTATCGGAGCGCACACCACTAGACTCGATTAGACCCAGACGACAGTCGATGAAAAGACTCGTCCGTCAGATGAGTGTCATGGATACGCAGAAGATGCACGATGGTAGTATTCAATTGACTTATTGGTTCTGAAAATTATAGAAGGTTGCCAGTAGAATGTTTTTTGTGTTTGATGTATCAGTATTTATTAAGTTAATAGGTACACGTACAACGTACATGTGTATATAATCTTTATTCATTGTACAAATACAGAAATACATTATTTTATAGACATTTTTGAAAGTTTATTATGCGATTGACAGTTTAGTTTGAATTAATCAATGACAGGTTTCATTAGGTTAGATGTCACGGAAACAAGACCCTAATAGAGACCTGTAGAGACAAACAAGGAAATCTTGTAGTATAGTCACATTTGAGGACATATATAAACCATTTCTGCAGACTGTTAAACTGCGAAGACGACACAAATTATGCTGTCAAACAGAACGAACCATTCAGCCTGGACGATGACAGCCAAGACTTCCGTCCACCTGACCAAAACGAAGTGAGAATAGCGATGTCCAAGCTTAAGTCCAACAAAGCTGTACCAGACGGTTTAAATGCCGAGCTTTTTAAGGCAGCGGGAGCTGACCTGGTGTAGAGCATACAGCAACTAGTTTCTAAGATTTGATCAGAAGAAAGTATGCCTGATGAATGGAAACTCGGCATCGTTTGCCCTATCCACAAGAAAGGAGATCCTCTAAACTGCGCTAATTATACAGACATCAGTCTCTTGAATACTGTCTATAAGATCATGTCTGCTGTACAGTGTAAATGCCTGAAACCATTCGTCAATGACCTGATCGGTCCTGATCGGTCCCTACCCGGTAAGTCCACGGCCGAGCAGATATTCACACTACGGCAGATCCTGGAGAAAACCCAAGAAGTCCAAATCGATACCCACCATCGCGGCGGTCCACCCCGGGTGGCAAAATAAAAACACAATTATGTAAAACAATAAGCTTCAATAAGCGGTTCTCCACGGAGATTCCAAAGAGAGAAGCATGGGTTAGTAATAACCCACCTAACAGCCACAACGGCATAAAGTGGTATACGGATGGTTCTAAAATGGAAGCGGGGGTAGGAGCGGGAATTTACGGACCAAACAAACGCTTTACGATACCCATGGGAAAAAGTCCCAGCGTATGTCAAGCAGAGCTCCACGCCATTCAAGAATGCGCTAGCCACATAAATTTATCTGGTATAAAAGGTGCAACCATCCATATATTCACGGATAGTCAAGCAGCTATAAACGCCCTTAGCTCGCATACGATTGACTCCAAATCAGTCATGTACTGCTTCAACACCCTACAGGCACTCGGAACAAGTAACAAGACCAAGCTATGGTGGGTTCCGGGTCATGTCGGGGTGGAAGGTAACGAAAAGGCCGACGAACTGGCCAGAAAAGGTTCGGAAACACCCTTCATAGGTCCCGAACCCTTCTGCTGCACTCCTAGATCAGCAGCAACAGCAGCAATAAAAAGCTGGGAATACAGAAAATGTATCCATCTATGGGAAAGCATCCCAGGTTTAAGACAGACCAAACAAACCGTTCGGCCTTTCAATAGAAATGCCAGCAAATGCCTAAACCTAAGCAGGCATGATATCAAAAACTTAGTAGGTTACCTTACTGGCCACCATGGTTTAAGATATCATCTACACAAAATGAAAATAGTAGACTCTCCTGAGTGCCGACTCTGTCTTGAAGAGGACGAGTCAGCTGAACACATTTTATGTGAATGTCCGGCCCTAAACGGAATTAGAAAGAAGATCTTTTTCAGGGAACAGATGTGCCCTGAGGACATAAAGAATTCTTCTACTAGTAGAATTGTCCGCTTTACACGGAAAGTGGAAACTCTACTAGTCTAAATTTTTCTGGCCCACACGGCACAAAAGATCTTTTTAGGTCGAAGTGCCCCATATTAAATCGCCTTAGCGAGCCAGAACTTAAAAAAAAAAAAAAAAAAAAAAAAAAATGTAAAACAAAGTTGATTGCTAAATTACCTAAACGAACCGTTTGTTTTATTTTTGCTGTCGGTTATTTGCATGCAATGAATCACAATATTTCGTCACCGGTTTTAATATGTGGTGGAAGCTTAACCCCAAGGTATTCGAGCACGAGGCATCTGATCGCCACCTAACTTCGTTAGAAAAGTGGAAAACTTTGGAAATGGGCCTAAAGTTGTAAAACACAATCGACAACAATTTGCAAATGTCAATGAGTGCAGAAAAAAAGAAATGGCGTGATATTCTAAATCGTCTTTTGGACGTAATATTGTTTCTTGCTCGTCAAAATCTATCTTTTCGAGGCCACAGAGAGGACTTGTCATCGGACAATAGGGGCAATTTCTTAGAATTGGTGAAACTTATATCCAAATATAACCCAGTTTTAAAGGAGCATTTGTTGAGAATCGAGCATTCGATAGGTGATAAGAATAAGACACGAGTCAGCTCGTATTTGTCGAAGAATATCCAAAATGAATTTATAAGCCTTTTGGGGGGAAAGAAGTTAGGACGAAAATTGTGAAAGACATTCACCAAGCAAAGTACTTTGGCATAATATTTGAGAGCACACCTGATGAATTACATATGGACCAAATGAGCGAGGTTATAAGATACGTTTACATCGAGGATGGAAAGGTTGAGGTGAGGGAATCATTTCTAGGGTTTTTTCCCACATCTGGAAAGACTGCCAACAAATTTTGATAAAAGGGGTGCTGCGACCATTCTCTTATCTGTTGTGTGCGACTTTACGTTTTTGTGCTATCTTTCTTTCTGGTCCGATATTTTGGAAGAAGTTGATGCAGGACTCACTTTAGAAAAAAGTTTAATAAAACTAAAGGCACTTGCGAGTTTTCTGCATGAAAATCGTGTTATTAGTTACGAACGAGGAATATGCGCAGAGTTAGACATTTCAATTGAAAGGCAGGGAAGGGCAAAAAAAAAGAAAATTATGCCTGGCGAAAAGGCTCAAGATGCTGGCTTGACTTTGGAAGAAGAAACGCGCAGAGCCATGCTAGAATGTCAAGACTAATTTTTCACTGAACTAATGGCCTGAGACCGGCCATGGAAGACATTGCGTCAGTTTTTTCAGCTCTTCAATCTAAAATATTGCTCCATGGAACGGAAGAAGAACTCCGTGCTGCTGTTCCAATTCTTACCTCGAAATTTACAGAACTAGCAGACAACAGTAACATATTGGAAACCGGGCGGATACGGCGGCACATGGTAGCTGCAAAGATAAATTTAATGGATGCTGAAATTTGGACAGCTTTTGACTTTTTAAGCTTGACCGTTAAGTGGGACTTTTCAGACTCGTTACCGAGTCTATCATTGGCGATGACAATTTATTAAACGATTTGCTTCTCAGTGGCATCATGCGTGGCATCATGCGAACGAGATAAAATTAATACAAAATTATCTAAGATCAACAATGAGCCAAAATAGGTTGTTTAATCTGGCTATACTTTCAATTGAAAAGGAGCACACAAAAAATATAGATTTTGATAATTTAATAGAAACATTCAGTGCAATAAAAGCTCGAAAGCACCTTTAAATAAAACCATTGTTAGTGTTTATGTGTTTCTCTTAGATTTTTTAAGGGGTGTAAGTTTACTATACCGCCCCGGGTGTCACTGCCTCTTAGTCCGCCCCTGGTTGTAACTATCAATTGTATGCATCAATGGTGCTTATTTTACCTCCCCGGTTACCACCGGGTATTGGTCATGTTGGTCATACTTGACTTGTTAAACTTATAAGAGCGAGTGTTAAACAAACAAGAGGAAAATAGCAACACTGTTATACTCTGTCTGAAGTGATTGGCTGATGAGTCTCAGAAGTCTTACATGAGCCCCTCAGAAGGAGGACTTACGGCGGATGAATGCACGCGATTTCATTAACAGCCAGGGTGTCGGATACCTTATATGAGCTTTCTCCAGATATTTGGAGCTGATGTTATTCCGATTTTCAACACTAAGTCATGGTGTTAAAGTAGCGACTTTAATAAGTCAATGGCAGCGCTAATCCGATTAGTGACACGACGCGTGTAGGAGAATTGGCCCTCCAAGTTGGGGGTTATGCGGTTGGGATATTTTTTTTTATATTTTTTAATTTTAGTTATGAGAATTTAGTTATGAGACACTTCGAATCCAAGGCACGTTTTACAACACAATCTTTTATATGTCCCGACCGGCGAAGAAGAAGATCCTATCAAAAAAGGAATTCTAGGACCAGGAAGGAGCCTGTCCAGGGCAAGAGACAATGCCAAAACCGGTAAGGAAAACACCTTTGGCGGATTAGTTGGCAAGCACAGCCTTCACGATACGATAACAGAAATGCACTTTGCAGCAGCCCATACTACGGTGATTCCAAATACTGCGCATCATTGAACATATAAATAAAGCCATATTTCATTTGATTCAGAGGGCAAATGGCGATACTGAGCGTATTGCATATTCCTTATTGCAGCCGAAAGCTGGACTTTTCAAAGCAAAGACGAGCGCCCAGAAAAAGAAATTTAACGCCTTAGCACGACCTGACTGGCCAAAGGCTGCAGAGATCCCCTGAGCAAGAGAATTCGCTGTGTACTCACCTATTGCGATTGGCGACATTATCAAAGAGGAAGCAGAAACCACTGCAGGTTACCATTCACCGCTGATAAAGGAGGAGAAGAAGTTCATCTGTAGAAAGTGGGGCCTACGCAGTATTCCTGCCTAAGGAAAAGGGTCTCGCGATAGAAACAACATACGGCGATTTCATAAGAAAGCCAAGTAACTGTTAACCTGCTGTCTTTAAGATAAGAATGCAAGTCCTTTGAAACAGCGAAGGGAAACTAGTCACCAAAGTTTAGGAAATAATCGATGCCCTTAAGCAGCATTTCTAGCAGCTTTTAAACGGCAAAATATATTGATTTATTGTCTCTCACCAGCACCCGTGTCTAATCTGATCAAGATAGTGTACACATTTTTTCACGCTTTCGGAATCGCCCCCCTGGAGGGGGATTCTTGTTCTGTCATGTTGTGAAGTCATAATTTTTTTAACAGCTTCACAAATCGGGAATCGAACCACTGGTCGTGCGTGCTCCTGCAGCGCCTTTTTATATGCAAGTGGCTCGAATATGCTATACTTTTCCGGAAAGTTCGTGTCTTATGTTTTTCCATGACGAACTCCGAAAGTACTGATTCATGTTGATTTCTAAATCGGTCCCTAGTTCAAAATTATCTAACAGATGTCGCTTATTACACTGATTTCGTGTCAGTATGTATTTTATTTGAAACATGAACACGAAAATAGTATTAGAAGCGCTTAACAAATTAGGTTTCTACTGATATAATAAGTTTTCTATTCGACCGTATGTCAATATACAGGTTCTTTGCATTCGATAAATGTTCGATCGAAATCGAGTGTCACAATAAGCATGACTTTATTAGTTCTACAACTTCAACTTCAAGACTTTAAGTTTTCCGGTTTCCAAAAAACCAAAGGGGCATAACACCAGCACCACCTCATATATGCATAATATTTTTAAAATTTATTTCTGTTGAATTTATTTTTATTTATTTATCATGTAATAAGCTTATGAAGTTATTTTCTTATTAAATTATAATATCTTCTTCACGATACAAACAACCTTATTAATAAAAGCCCACTATGTCCATAGTATACAGACGTCAGGGCAGACAGAACCTCCGTTTTAAAGATTAAGCTGTCATGTAGGCCGGTGCGTTTGACCTGGATAACTGTAAGTAGCATGCCCAGGATCGCGGAGGATGGAAGGCTGCAGTGTCTCAGGCAGAGATTCTCCATGGGTCAAGAGCCTATTAAGTAAGTAAAAACGGGTTGAAGAATTATTAATACATTTGCACATGTTAGCATTTTAAATAAATACCACACACGTATCTGTTAGCAAGTTTTAATTATATAAAGTCAGCGCAATTATTTATTCAATCGCTCTAAAAACCTCCATTGTAAATGTCAACTCACCTAAAACGGATATTTTAGGAGTGTTGCCTGACAACTCAAAGGGTCGTACATATGAACATTGTATGTACGTACAAACATACATGCACATTCTAATCGAGTCCAGTGTTCTGTCAGCCAAGCATTGCTCCACATTTCGCACGAAGGTAACATCTCCAATAACCATTAGAAACTTTATTTTACAATTTTGAATTTCTTGACAATAAATAAGATCTGCCATTCTATAGACAACCACATCAAAGCTGGAAAAAAAGAAGACAAACTCCTGCGCACCTGATTTACAGCTCCTCTCTTGCCGAGAGGTTTTGAATACCGAAAGTCAAGCGATACATCATCTCGACAACCAGAGACAAAGAACGTGCTCGCATTAACGTAAATGGTCATCTCATTATTAGAATGCTGCTAACTGTGTAGCCAACTTAATGGTGGCAATCGTCACCATTGATCACTGATCGATTAAGTATCCATCGTGACTGAAGGAATGAGTACCTTCTTTCCCTCTGTACGTCGTCACCGCCATACCATGCGCGATTAAGGCGACCGACAACATAATTGATTTATTTATGATGCGACACTAGCAGTATTCTGCCAGCGAATAAAGATCAATTGGAGTCTAAGCTCAGTAGCCAATTAGTCACAGTAAATGTTGTAAAAGCTGAATGTATAGCAAGCATGCCCAGTAAGTCTGTTAGTTGATCGTTTGGCGACTCAGTTAAAGCACCGCTGCTCTGCCACGTCATCCAATCGGAAGCCAATTAAACAAAAAATTGAATCCCCGAGGTTAGGTGTAGAGCTGTTTAAGGAAGTCGCAAGGCCTGCCACTGTTATGGCTAGCAATTGTCCAATTCACAATAAACATGTAAACCGAGCTTGGTTCAACTGCGCGCTGCACTTGGCTTTGGTGTTACTCACTGGTCACCACATTTGTAGATTACGTTATGCGATCCGTTTAATTGTCCACTTAGGAATGGTGGCATGCTGTTTGCCACCTCTTCAACAGCAGTTGTATGTTTGTGTTTCAATCTCGGCTTGTGATTGGAATTCCGAGCGCGTTGTAATTAAAATTTCAAATTCTTTTAACCGATCTGTTTGACGTATGGCTTCCTTAAATCGCATCAACACACTATGCTGTGCGAACCCATGTTGCAGGAAATGTTGACAATCAATCATTCAGCATACATTCAGAACAATTATTAAATTGATAAATAATTCAGAACAAGGGTAATTTGTTGCAGAATCCGATAATATACAACGTACAAGTACTAATATGACAGCTTTCTTGAGCCTTGATGCATTCAATCTTAGACCTTGATCGGTCTAACAATAATCTGAGGAAGTAGGAAACATTTTCAACTACTGTTTGTTTTATTTATCTACAATGTTAGGCATGATTTTTGCTGGTAAGCATGGTCCACTCATTGTTTTTGAAAAGAATTGCAAAATTATAAACTATGATTTTGACTCTAGTAAATAAAATAGGACATTTCAAATAGGGATCACAAATGCTTTATGTCGTCTTTGGTCCTTGTTAACAATAAAATGATTATAAGTATTTAATTCAATTTTGTTAGTAGTGTCGATACATGTGATTTGTCTGTAAGTAGAGATTTGTTTCTCTTTTCATTACTAACACTCCTTTTCTATCCGCTCTGAAAATCTGAAAATGTTAAGAACTCATACTCAATTTGAGGTACGATATTACGACTAAATAAAAGTCTAAACATTTCCGTCCGTTGGTCTGTTCGCCCGTTAACCCGTGTGTGACCGAATAGCCAGCCACGATGCGAGGACGTATTTACTTTAAACTTCGAATCCGGGATTTATT
The DNA here is from genome assembly GCA_949715645.1 of Portevinia maculata. Classification (NCBI taxonomy): domain Eukaryota; kingdom Metazoa; phylum Arthropoda; class Insecta; order Diptera; family Syrphidae; genus Portevinia; species Portevinia maculata. The sequence goes on from OX454525.1 coordinate 75,721,441, forward strand.
GGCTTATATCTCGCCTAATATTTTGTTTTCTTCATTTTAAATAACCTACCATTTAGAAAAAAGACTCGAGTAAAAGTAATTTAGAAAACCGGCAATATCCCAAAACAGTTAAAGTGATTTCAAAGAAATTTGATGAATTAGCTGATATTTATATTTAACTAGTGACCCGCCCTGGCTTCGCACAGGTGCAATGCTGATACTAAATATACTACAGAATGTCTTCATATACAACGTTCACAGCTTTTTCGTCATTAAACAAAACAAACATGTTACTCTTGAAAGAGCGACATATAATTGTCCATGTGAAAAACACTAAACGCTCAAATCTAAGCCTGCAACGTTGAAAGTAGTTTGACCCTGCAATTTATTAATGGTCATTGCAAAAGATATCTTTACCGAAATGTGTAGGCGTTTAAATTGAAACGGTAAATATGGTGGCCAACGACCTTGCCACGTCGAATCAATCGGTTCTCGTTCGATCACCGCATTTAAATGACGTAGGGCGTGGTGAGTACTTAGACCACTTGGGAATACCGCGTGTTGGTGGCGCCTCTTGTGAACGTCTGAAAAACATCCAAGAGTATAAAATTGCCATGAGAAGCTTTTCAAAATTGCCGTTCGGATTCGGCGTAAAACTGTAGGTCCCCTCCACTTCGCATGAAAGTGGTGGGAGAAACTAGGTTTTGGGCCCTGTATGGGCCTGTTAAAGTCCAAAATATATTTTAAATATGATAATAATAATAATAATAATATTGGTTAAGGTATGTTACACTGCGACCTATTGGTCTATTGTGTCCCCTACTTGTACCTCAGAGAGGTTCATGCCCTCTTTCAGAGCCATCTCTATATACTTCTTTTGTGAAGCCTATGGAGGAATTGCTCTGATTTTTTCCTTGGCAGGTCACACTCCTTAGAGCAAAGCGTCCAGTCCAGTTTCTTTGATGAATCTGAGAATGAGCTGTGGGTCCATGGTTTGTATGTCCTTGTCTGTTATTTGGTGCCTGCCCAAATATTTCATCCTTTTGTGGGGCAGTGCCCCACAGGATTCCAGTATGTGGTCTGGAGTTTCGGCGGTTTCACTGCAGAATCTGCAGAGCCCGTCCTCCAATATGCCAATTTTCCTCAGGTGCTCCTTGAGCCTGCAGTGCCCCGTGAGGAGGCCTGTTAGGATTCTTAGGTTGTTTTTGTTAAGGCCGATACAAGCTTTGAATCTCTTTTGGTTGTAATTTCCTAAGAGTTTCTTTGCTTGCCGCAGACCTTGGAGGTTGAGAAAGGCTTTTGCCCTTGTTTCTTCCTCCAGTCTCCTGAACTCTTCGCGTATAGTGTGTTCTCCTATCCCGCAGAACGGTTCAGGTCCTATGAAGGGTTCCTCTGCCCCTTTTCTTGCCAGAGAGTCCGCTGCCTCATTGCCTGTAATGCCAACATGGCCAGGTACCCAGCAGATGGAAATTCTGTTATTCTTGCCTAGTCTATTCAGTCCGTGGTAGGCATCCGCACACGAGTTTTGACTTGATAACGTAGGCGTCAAGAGCCTTTATGGCTGCTTGGCTGTCAGACATTATTGCTATGTTGCAATTCCTGTAGTTTTTCTCGAGGTTGATTCGAACGCACCTGTCTATGGCACATATTTCTGCCTGGAAGATGCTGGTACATTTGCCAATGGATTCGTAGTGCTTAGTTCCTGGCCCAAACACTCCTGCACCAGTTCCCTCCTCGGTCCTCGAGCCGTCCGTGTATAACTTTTTTGTGTGGTTGCTCAGTCCATAAGTTGTGGATTCATTGCTCCAGTTCTCCTTATTGCTGAGCTTTATCTGGAAATTCTTCTCGAAATTGAATTTCCTGATCCTATCGTCCCTAGGTATGCCAAGAAGTGGGAGTTTTTTGAGTAAGTCACCGTGTTCTTTCGAACCGATGCATTTCCCTCTCCCAATTCCCTCCTTTGCCATCCTAAGGATTGTTTTGTCTGCCTCGTCCATCACCATGATGTGTAGAGGGGTCAATTCCAATAACACCTCCATGGCTGCGGTTGGGCAGCTACGCATTGCTCCGGTAATGCACAGGCACGCCAGTCTTTGCACTTTGCCGAGTGTTTCTCGTGTTGTGACTAGACTGGTTCGTTTCGCCCATGCTACCGCTCCGTATGTGATCATTGGTCTCACGATTGCAGTGTACATCCATCGCAGGATGTTTGCGCTGCATCCCCATGCCTTCCCCGCTACTCTCCTACATATCATGAGAGCGCGGGTGGCCTTGTTGGATATCTCCTCTGTATGTTTTCGCCAGAGGAGTTTACTATCTAGATGGAGTCCTAGATATTTTACTTCTTTGACTGGTATCAGTGTCGTGCCTGATAGGCTAATGTCCTTAAGTCTTTGAAGTTGTCTTTTCCTTGTGAATGGTACTATCGTTGTTTTCGCCGGATTGATGTTAAGTCCGACAGTATGGCACCATTCCTTGGTTACTTTAAGCCCCCTTTGTATAATGTCCCCAAGGATTTCTTCGAACTTGCCCCTGGCAATCAATACAATGTCATCAGCGTACGCCTGACAGTTGATGCCAAGGTTAGTTAATTTTTCCAGCAGTTCATCTACAACTAGGCTCCACATTAAGGGTGATAGTACACCTCCCTGTGGACATCCTCTTGTTGTGTTCACTCTGATGGTTCCAGATGGTGTTTGAGTCTCTGCTGATCTAGTGCTCAGCAGCTCACACATCCATTTGGATACTGTACTGTTAACTCCTTTCCTATTCAGGGATCGTTTAATCGCCTCATGTGAGGTGTTGTCAAATGCTCCCTCTATGTCTAGGAAAGCGCACAGTACTATTTCTTTTGCTTCCAAAGCACTTTGAATTATCTCCGTCAGCTGATATAGGGCGGTCTCTGTTGATCTCCCCGATCTGTATGCATGCTGACGATGATGTAAGGGGGATGTGTTCAGTACATCTTGACTTAAATAATTGTCCACAACCTTTTCTGTCATCTTCAGAAGAAATGACGTAAGGCTGATGGGCCTGTACGATTTTGGCTGTGTGGGGTCTTTTTTCCCTGATTTTGGTATAAACACAACCCTTGCTCGTCTCCATTGCATTGGTATGTGGCCCAAGGCAATACTGCTCCTTGTTATTTTTAGCAGGTGTGGTATTAGTACCCCTTGCCTTTCTCGTAGTTGGGCGGGAATAATGCCGTCCACTCCGGCAGATTTAAAAGGCTGAAAGGAATTTATTGCCCATTTCAGTCGTCCGTCAGAACAGATGGTTGATGTTCTTTCCCTGTCATCTCTCCGAGGTCTGATTGAAGTGGTACTGATTCCTAGCTCAGTACTAGGCGAGCTGCCAGGAAAGTGAGTTTCTAGTGGCAATAGTGCCCTTTTGATCCTCGTCTTCCGTGAACTCGCCATCTGGTTTCCTCAGAGACATCGGTACTCCTCCTGACTTCGCAAGAGCTTTATGTAGCCTTGCCGCAGTAGGAGTACTGGTGATTGTCTCACAGAATTTCCTGAAGCTATTTCTTTTAGCTTTTCTAATTTCCTTATTATATGTTGTAAGGCCCATCTGGTAGCTTTGCCAGTCTCTGTTGCGCTTTGCTTTGTTGAATAGCTTCCGCACCTCGGATCTCAGTTTTGACAAGTTATTGCTCCACCATGTCGTCTGTTTCTTGTCCCTTTCTCTACTAAGGGGACAGTTTTCTTCGAACGCAGTGATGACGGCATTTGTTACGCTTTCCACTGCGCTCTCTAGCTCTAGGGGGTGGCCCGGAGCCTTCCTCAAAACAAGGCGCTCCAGATTGCTCTCTAGAGCATTTCTATAAGTCTCCCAGTTGGGTTTCCTTGGGTTCCTTACTGGATTTCTTGTGATACTTGTGCTGTCAAGGTCGAACACTATTATGGTCAGACAATGACGGCTCACTAGATACTCTCCAGTTGCTAATTAGTTTACTTACGCTTGGGCTACCAATAAGGAGCGGCATGCGGAGCTTGTTGGAATGCTCCATCAATCGCTGCATCTGGGATGATATAACTGGCTCATCCCCTGCACAGTACGCCGATACAATGATAATGGTGCGGTGACATCCCTCAACATCCAGATGTACCTGAATTGGCACCAGATCTCGTGTCGCGTATTCTGAAAGTAAAATAAATTTATATTTATTGTTTATAAGAATGCAAGCTCTCGGTTTCTCGGCCCGAGTGTCCCATATTACCTGTGCATTCTTGCTAGCCAATCCTTTGCCTTGTTCTTTCAGGATCCATGGCTCCTGGATAAGTACTAGCCCTAGGCTTTGGCAGGTAAACATCCTAGATATAGTCGCCGAGGCGGCTATAGCGTGGTGAATGTTTACCTGTGCTAGTGTAATTTTTGTATTGACGGGATTCATCGAGCTATTGCTCGCGCGGGGATATTGCCCCGTCCTTCGTCAGCAGCGAATCTTCCTCCTCCTGGGTGACGTCCTGGAAAAGGTCGATGACCGTGTTGTCCATTTCCCCCTCCGAAATCATGCTCTCAGAGACGGAAATGGACTCCTCGGCCTCCTCGGGATCCTGTTCCGCCGATTGGACAGTGGAAGAAGGTGTTATAATCTTCGGAGGAGCGGTATGCTCTACCTCGGATTGCGTGCTCTGCGAGGTCAGATTCGATTTTGACTGGGCTGTATGCACAGAGATCTCGTGCGACCTCTTGAGTCCGCACACCGCAACCCTGCCGAATCGGTAGCTCAGGGAATAGTTTAAGGAAATTTAAATATGATGGTATCAGAGGAATTCGGGGAATCAATACATCTTCTCCGGTACCACATCCGGTTAGTATTGTGCACTCTATTATGAAAGTCCAGACGGGTTCAAAGAATTAAGAAATGCTTTAGGAAAATGAGCAGCTTCTTCCAAATCGGAACTCTGTCATATGTCAGTGTTTTCACGAAATCATCTTGAGCACATAACTTGAAGAATGCTGTTAATGTTTTGTGTGTTATTAACAACTTCTTGTATATTGTTCTCAGTGAAATATAATCTTTCTCCATTTTCTAAATGAACTGCAAGGTGGACAATAGCGGGAGCCCGGTCGTGCACTTCGAATGATAAAATCCTCCATACTGCTTCAGAGCTGCAGATGTAACGTCCACACTGATATTTTTAAACTTCATTTGGTGATTGTATGCTGAAAGTGGCTTGATTGCTACCTTTATTAATGTATTTAGTAACATATTGGATTAACTTTATTGAACTGCACAACTGTACGTTGATGTGAGCATCAAACATTTTCGAAAGGAGCGGATTGTACGGAACGATCGTTGAATTGGTGTCAATATTTTTTTGATTTCTGACCAATTTGGGTTACCTGTTGCATAAATCAGGTTTACCATAATGGCTGACGTAAGTCATTGCGTCCTGCGATTTTTATGTAAATATCGAGGTCCACCTGTGAATGATGAAGGTAGTATAACCAACTGTCCAATACCGTTGCTCTGATCATTCGCCTGTAAAGGATCCTGAAAGTGAACATAATTTTCTGCTCTCAATTTAGTTTGATTATTACGGATTTAGGCCAGTCTCTCAAATTCAATTTTCGCATATTGATCGACCAAGTATTGGTTTGTTAACATCCCATATCTAAGCCAAGGGTTGAAATTGTTACGTCTTGTTATTATACGGTAGCAATAGTAGTTCTTACATGGTACTGTTTTACGCAGAGGTGCACCACTGATTGGGTCAACTTGAGAAACATTAATGGCATAACCGTTCTCTTGGTTTACCGACGTCGCACAAAAAATATTTAGATGCCACTTTTATACGGAGAAACACTTTATTTGCATGGAGAGTATTTCGTCGATTCACCAAGCACCGTATCTTCAGAGGAAATCGGGAAAGATTGGCGAAAGGCTATGTCCGCGATAAGGCTGACCACTTACCATGGTACTTCGAAATTAGTCTTGCAAAAGGCATTGTACAAGTGCACACACGTATTTGTAAGAACTGATAGCGTTCGTAGTCCACTTCAACAACCGTTTAAGGGACCGTTTCCCATTGTGAAGAGTCATTCGAAATACTTTGCGGTAAGAATTAAAAACAACGGTAAAAATTATTTGAGTTGATTGGGCAAAGTATGACGTTCGGTATTTTTCAAAAATGCTTATGTCTTAAAAACGGATGATGTAATTTCAAAGAAATTTAACACACGAACTAATACTAATACATATATATTTATATACTATACCATTTGTTATGTGTCAGGAAATGGCTTACTCGGCTTTTTCCAAAAGACTCGATTAACGGTACCTACTTTAGGAAGCCAACAATATCTCAAAAACGGGTGACATTATTTCAAAGAAATTTAAGATGTTACGTGATACAAATACTAAGAAGAAATATGCGTATTCAGATTTTTTATAATTTTTTCTTCTAACAGTGACTAAACTTTGGAAACATCAATTTTCTTAAGAACGGCTCCAATGATTTTATTTGTTTGTTGGGCTCTTAATACCTGGAGTAAATGTAAGAGCGACTAACGGCACATTAAAAAGCGGCTATATTTCAAAAACGGGAAAAGTTATTTTAAACAAATTTTATATTTAAGTCTGGAATACTCAGATTTTCAACAAAAAAATATTTATAAAGTTTTAGTATGAATTAACAGTCTTCAACATTTTCAAAAACTTCACTTTTGTCAAAAACGGCCTTAACAATTTTAATTCTGCTTTGGTATTTCAAATATATATATACATATATATACATATATATGGCAATGGTGCAGTAGTAGTGTATTCGCTTACGGAATGGAAGGTCGTGCGTTCGAATCCCGGCCAAGTCCATTACTTTATATCGAATACATGAAATCGTAATCTCCCTAAGTAACTTAGACACCACCCGTGGAGAAAACCCCTACAACTGCACCCAAACACTTCTTTCCTATCTCTCTATTCTTTCTAATACCAAGTAGCTTGCACTGTGTTCTTAGCATTATAAGGGTAAAAAAATACTTGGAGTGAAAGTAAGAAAATGCCATACTCAGTTTTTACCAAAAGACTACGTACTTACTTTCACAACACAGTCATATCTCAAAAACGGATAATGTGATACTAAAGATCTGAGTTTTGAGTTGACACTAAGATTAAGAACCAATTTGTGTAATCAGATTTTTGAAATAAATGTGATTCGGAACAATTTATTATAAAAGCGTGCACTTTTTTTTTTTATAATGTAATATGTAAAGGGATTTTTTAGTACCTTTTTCATGTAAGGGCTACACAGCGTGGGCGTTAAGGAAATTAGGATTAGAAGAAAAGGAGAGATGCCGATGCACGTTGGTTTAAATATTTGTATTTTTAGGTTATAATGTGAATAACGAAAGACAGGAGACATTACGACGATGAATAAGAGAGTCAATCGATCTCGCGATCTCTCTGTCGCCAATGATTCTGTCAAGTAGCTCCGAAAAAGTTATTGGTGCACCAGACCAGATATGAGCGTTTTACTCGAGTTTCGGGCGAATAAACGGCTAATAAATTGTAGCCAGATCTAAAGGGGTGAAATATTTCTTACATCGCTTAAGGAAGCCTAGACATTTCGCAGCGTCAGCGAATATATGATCATTCCAACGAAGGTTGTCATTAACACACATACCGAGAATGGAAAGTCTTTCGGTTTCAGAATATGAGAATCTGAGGGTACAGTTATCAGCAAACGAATGGATTGGATTAGAAGTAACAGACAGGAGATCATTTATAAAAATGAGAAAGAAAGTCGGGAGAAAGAAAGACCGTACTGGCGGTCAATGAGAAGTTTTCGGGACTCAAGATATTTCATTAGCTGACAGCTGATCAGCGTTTTCATGACCTTAGAAAGAAGGGACGTAAGTGCAATTGGTCGGTAGGACGAGGGAGAAGAAGATTCACATTTTTTGGTACAGGCTGGACAAATGCTGTTTTCCATCTCCTCGGAAAGAGCCCTGAAGAATAGGACAGATAGAAAAGCTTACGCAGTGGTTTTGCCAGCGTAGAAGAACAACTCTTAAGAACGATAGGGGAATATTTTCCAAGGACGGCAGAGTATCGGTCTTACTATCGCATTGTAAAGTAAGATGATAATTTTTATGGAAGTACCCCATGTTTTACTGAATATTCTGTTGCGAGCATAGATGGCTATCATTGCCTTCTTTGCCCTTTATTTATATTAGGGCTCCAGTTTAATCTCCTATCACACCGAGATAGTTCGCGCAATCTAAAATTTTAAGTGGAATTCCATCAAATTTCGGTACAATCCTTTTATTGGTAAAACGGACCAGTTCTATTTTCGGTCTTTTATTCCCAAGTGCACATTGTATTTAATGTCATCGTGAGTTAGATGTTTGAGAAGTTAGCGAAATACGTAAAGAAACCATGGATTAATAAACTCTGACAAGTTTTGACAGATTATCGGTCGGTCATGTGGCACAAACTAGGTAAACACTGTGGATAATAGCAGCCCCGAAGCAGACGTTCGGTCGACAATAACGCTGCTATGACTGCAGATGTCCTAGAAGACCCTCAAACATCAACCAGACGACGAGCCTTGCATATTGCATCAGTAGGCTGTCGTTATAAAGAATTTGAAAGAAAAACTTATAGATATAGCCATACAAGCAAACACTGCATCAGCTATTGCCTACAGACCAGACCGCCAATCGCGTGTAAACTCCAGCCAACCCTCCTTAGACTCAAGACATGAGGATGAGGATGGGTTTCCAATTAAAATCATAATGAGCGACGAGGCGCACTTGAATAAGGAAATTTATCAATTCTGGGGCGCTAATTGCACTAAGAGACATTACATTCTCTTACACTGTTTAGTGCGCGCGCGTTTATGGAGGAAAAGTAATTGAGTCATATTTTTTTGAGGACAGCGCGCCGTAACACTTTCACTGTAACTGGTGAGCACTATACAACCATTATCAACGACTTCTTCCTGCCGCAATTTGACGAGTTGGGCTTGGAAAATTTAGGTTTTCAGCAAGAAGGTGTAGCTAACAACACAAGTGAGATGTTTCTTTTTTAAAAATATAGAACATATTGTGGGACGGACACGAATGTGTTCCAACACTGCCGGCGCGGCGACCACCTAACCAATATTATCTTTGCGACTTAATAAAAACAAATCTACGTATCGAAAAAAACGCTGTACAATTCTTTGATTTTCCTTTGTATTATAATTTACAAACATTCAAAACCAACGTGCAGCGGCATCTCACCGTGTTCTCTAATCCCTCACTTTCTTAAAGCCTGCGCTGTGTTACTTCATAAGGGTACCCAAAAGCTAATCAAGAATTCCGAATAGAACTTATGTATTTCTTAAATTACACATACAGCTCTTGTTTTGGAAAATTCAGTGAGGACTTTTGCTCTATGGTTAGATTGCATATTCCTGAAATATTAAAATTATACAAATATCGTTTGAATTAATTCTTTCACTGCAATTAATTGATTTATTCTTTCAGTCAGCATGGGCTCACTGTGTTTGCTCTGCACATATGTCCATATTGTTGGACCCACGTAACGTACATTTCAATGAGTATAGGTTCACTTACGATTCAATGTAAAATTTAACGCAACGGTGTTGCACCTGCTCCAATCGCTCTATTGGGTATCGTTATAGAACTATCCTATAAATTTTTACTAATGACAGATAGGTACCGATCTGTTAACATAACCTTACGTTACAGAAGCATGTGAAGCGTATTTTTAGTTTAAGCCAATTGACAAATCTTTTTGTATTGATCTTGATTGCTGTCGCTCAGTGCAGTCAATTAAATTTTTCACAAGTATCTGGTAACAGTTTTGTGTACAAAAAAAAACTATGTATAGTACCTCTGGGTCTTGAAAATGAATAACTATACAATGATTGTGTTGCAGACGAATTCCTTTTAACATTGAATAACATGTCTCTGTGAATCAATGTCATTGGATGGAACTTCATTCAGACAAGATCATGATCTCGTTAATAGTTTTGAAATGAAATTGAAAATCAAATTAAAATTTTGTCTTAAGAGAAAGGTATTTCGTGCATATTGCGCGTGCATTGTGGAGAAGAGGAAAAACCTTTGCAAACGGGATATTACCTACATTCAGAGACTCTGCATGCTGCTTCCAGTTTTCCAGACCAAGCGCTCTGGCATCCGGCTTGGTCTTTAAAACGGAGGTTCGGTCTTCCTTGTCGTCTGGAACGTGGGGCCTGGGAGTCGTAGATTCTCTTCACTGGAACATTATTTTCCATTCCCTCGATGTGGCCGAGCCAATGTAGTCGACGTGTTTTAGCTTTTTGGACTACATTCACATCATGGTACAGCTCATAGAGTTCGCGGTTATATTTTCTCTCCATTCGCCCTCCTCGCACGCAGGACCAAATATCCGACGGAGTATTTTTCTTTCAAAATAACCCAAAATTATCTCGCCTTTCCTGCGTATCGTCCAGCACTCGGCGCGGTAAGGCAGAACTGGCAGTATCAGTGTTTTGTAGAGCTTACACTTGGTCTTCCGAGTTAGGAGTTTTGAGAAGGAACGGTTTCCTAGGGTAATTCTCCGTCGGATCTATACTAAGGGACATTTGTGGAGTTGATGTTTACTTCGAGGTAGGTAAACTCCCTTACTACCTCGAAGTCATTGCTATTAACAGTGACGTTTTGTCCTAGTCGGTGGATAGATGTTTGTCTGTTTGTTGAAAGCAAGTACCTCGTTTTGTCCTCGTTGACTTCAAGGCCAACCTATTTTGCCTGTTCTTCAATCGCCATGAAAGCCTCTAACACGGCACGCAGAGATCTGCCCATGATGTCGATATCGTCCCCGTATTCCAGTAGTTGGACGGATCTGTTGAAGATAGTGCCTTTCGTATTGACACCTGCCCTACGTTCTATATGCTCCAGAACAAGATTGTAGAGCTCACATGACAGCACATCTCGTTGCCGGAATCCGGTCCAGGTTTGGAATTGTACGGAAGAGCTGCTTCGAAACTGCACGTTACACCGCGTATTTTTAAGTGTCACGCGACCCAACTGGATTTTTTTTTTGCCGGGATCCCGAATTCGGCCATCGCCACGTGGAGCTCCGAATGATGAATACTATCAAATGTGGCTTTAAAGTCGGTCTCAACTTGAATTTGATTGGTCTTTTCAAGGATTTGCCTTAGTGTAAAGATTTGGTCTATAGTCGATCTGCCTGGCCAGAAGCCACACTGGTACGTGCCGATAAGTGTGTTGCAAAACGGTTTAAGACGTTCACACAGTACGTTTAATAGAATCTTTTGTGCAACATTTAGCAGGGATATGCCTGGATAGTTCTTGCAAGACATAGGATCGCCTTTCTTGTAGATAGCGCATATGGAGCTGATTGTCAAATCATAGGGTACGCTTTCTTCCACCCATACTTAGTTGATGATTTAATGCATGCATCGTAGCAAAACATCACCTCCGTTTTCGAATAGCTCAGCTGGTAAATCATAAGAGCCGGAAAGCTTATTGTTCCCTAGCTTTTTATAGTTATGCTTGCCTCTTCAATACTGGGTGGGGGTACCGGTTCTTCGTTGACTGGACGTGGGTTCTCTGCTTGACTTATTTATAAAACCTCCGGATGTTGTTTCGATCGTTTGGCTCTTCGATCTCCTTGAGCTGGGAGATTGCGCATGCCCTCTTCTTTCCACGCAGGATTTTCTTCTCCTCCGTTCGCCTGGATTGATACTCTTCCCTTGCTGGCGTAATTTAGGGTTGCAGCGTTTGTACATGTGTATGTTCTGTCAATATTTTTCGGTGAGCGAACTCATCATCATACCAAGGGCTTTTTCTCTGGGGTGGCTGGTAACGGCGCAGGGACATAAGTCCCGAAGACATAAGTCCCGAATTCATTTTTCCCATCCCACTTAAGTCGGTCATAAGTCCCAAATTGATTTCGGGGCTTATAACCCACTAAAGTGGGACATAAGTCCCAATTTGATTTCGGGACTTATAACCCACTAAAGTGGGGCATAAGTCCCGAATTTTTATCGTTGAAAATGGGACACAAGTTCCGAATGAAACAAACAGTTGGAAATATTATATATTTTATTAACGTTCATAAATTGATAGGTGAAACATAATTAACGAGAAAAAATTGAAGAACCGTACTTCGCACCTACTCCAAATCAAACAGTTAGCCCTAGCAGGGGGGTTGCAGGGGGGCAGCATGCCCACCATACGCATTGCACTGTTTATGGGATTAGTTGCGAAATCGCAAGTAGATTCTATAAACAGTGCTATGCCTATGGGTGCCATGCTGCCTCCCCGCAACCCCCCTGCTTGGGGTCACTGTTTGATTTGGAGTAGGTGCAAGGGCAAATTGTTGAAAACAGCACCAATGGAAAGAGAAAGGCCTTATTTCACGGCACCGGTGTAGTGGGACAAAAGTCCCGAATTAATTTTTCGGGACTTCTGTCCCACTTAAGTGGGAAAAATTAATTCGGGACTTATGTCTTCGGGACTTATGTCCCTGCGCCGCTGGTAACCTACGCTGCTCTCGGCTACCTCTTTAATAATGTCGCGATACCGGTTCCACATATTGTTGGCGCCTCTGGGTGGTGAGTGCAGAGCGGAAAATCTCTCGCTCAGGCGGTCTCTGTAGACTCTGGTTACTTCAGTCGTGCTAAAGCGTCCAACGGCGAATTTCTTTTCCGAACGGTTCACAGCTTCTTCTCGTTGGACTGTTGAGCTCTTAATTCAGCCGCAACAAGAAAATGGTCAGAGTCGATGTTTGCTCCTCGGAATGTGTGCACGTTTAAGATGTTGGATGCGTGACCGGCATCGATTAATACATGGTCGATTTGGTTGGCCGTTCGACCATCTGGAGAGTGCCAGGTTGCTTTGCGGATGCGCAATCTTGGGAACCTAGTGCTACTTATCACCGTATTACGGGCTGCTGCAAGGTCGTTTAGTCGAAAGCCGTTATCTGTTGTCGTGTCGTGGAGGCTGTGCCAAAGAGGTTTTCCTTACCGATTTTGGTGGTGAAGTCCCCGAGCCCGATCTTGACATCAATCTCCGAACAGACTCCGTAGACTCCGTCCAGGAGGTCATGAAACTCCTCCTTGATAGGGTCTTCTGCTTCGTCAGTAGGGGCGTGTGCACATATTAGACTGATGTTGTAAAATGCGCCTTGGATGCGGATTACAGCCAGGCGTTCACTTATCGGCTTGAAATCAATGACTTTTGATCTTAGCTGATTTCCCACTTCGGGGTGTCCATATCGAAGGCTGGTGTCTCTCTTATAACTAACTTTTTTTACGGTTTTTAACTTGTGGAAGAAGTGTCAGTACTTTACTTCGCTGCCGTTGACCCATTAAATGCTCATCCGCCGTAATCTTCTTTTTAGGACCCTAACTTAGTCTTAATAATCCTTAATGACCTCGGCTCCCAATATGTTGACAAGATATTGGGAGTACAAATTTAAATCCAAGAAAGGTGAATCAAAATCTGGTGGCTTAGATGTATATCTGTTATTAGCTTTTTATCCTTGGTAAGTTCAGGCATCAGGAAAGTATAATCTGAGGAAGAAATATAAGCTCACCATTGGATAAACAATTTCTTTGAAAATTTGGATCGCCGAAGGTCTGCCCAATATGCCTGCCAATAATTTGCAATGATCGGCGCACTCATATAGCCTTCCTTGAGTAAGTACAAATGAATCTGAAAAGCACATACATGTAGTTTAAAGGTTCCATTCAAATAAAAAGTGAAAAGAACATATAAGATTGACAACATTAAACAAATTATTAACATATATTCGGTGCATGTTCAATTAGCAAAACATCAATCATTGCCAGAAGTATACCGCATATGAAACGGCCGCATTCATACATTGTTCATGTTTAACTTAATAAATTAATCGAAATATAGGTAAATCTACAGGTGAACATTATAACAGGCGACACTGGCAACAGTTTGCAGTATTAGGCACTCCAGACTCATCTCAATCGGCGACATTTAAATTTGTAATTCTCGCGCGCACGATTCACATCGACCACGTACCCGTACCTCTGCCCATACCTATACCTACAGTCAGCATCGACAATCTATTGGAATCAATTGTAGGTAATGGGTATGCCAGCCAACTCGATCCTTCTGCCAGACCTGTTTTCCACTAAATTAAATCATAAACTTAGACCTTAAAGAATGAGATATTCTCGTTGTGGCCAAGATGCTAAGATAATCGTCTTCTCTTTGGCAAGTCCAAGATGTGTGCCAGCGCTATGTGCATGCACGCTGAAGTACCCGATCAATAGATCTTCTTCGACGTCGGCGACGACATGGACTTTAACAATAACAACAACCAACGACTACAACTTCGACTTGGACCACAAGCACAACAACGACTATACGAACAAAATGTTATTAAGTGCACATCTCATTTAATTGTCTCACATTGGTTGCGAGTATTTTGCAATAGTCATAGGTTTAGGCACAGCGGGGCCTGAGGCTATTTCGAGGCATGCAAAATGCTCCGGATCATTGGAGGCATGTCAAGGTGTAAGGTGAGTGAGTGAGCAGCTTCTGGTTCTTGGAGTGGATTACAGCGTAGAATCTAATTTTTGTGTGGACTGGAGAGGAGACTCGTAAACGAGATCTTTAGATCCGTGTTTGACCAGGTGCATAGGTTGTGGGTGATGGGGATACGAGAGAGAATAATGCCACGTTTGCGAATGCTGTGGTGCTTCTTTTCTCGAATAACATGTCCATAAATAACTCAGGTTAGAGGCTTTTATAGATCGTAACAAAAGATAATCATTGCAGAGGTGCAGCTAATTTGCTTGTTTAAAATTAAATTGATTGAGATAGGTAGGTACTATGGTTATGGCCGAGCAGTTTGTAAAAAATGTTTATACATTAAAAGGGAATATTTTTGTATTTAAGGCTAAAGGGGAATAAATCAAAAAGTGGGCCAAGAATATAAAAAATATTTGAATTAAAAGAATTAAAAAAGGGGCGCAGTGTTGTCTCAGCATTCCTAAGAGCTGTCTTAAAGCTTGAAATAAGTGTTTTTTGTATTGATGGGGAATATTGAGGAGATGAATATAATATCGAGCTGTTGTGGCATTGACAATAGCTTTAAGCATTACCTCAACTTAAACTTAAAATTAACGGGCAGTGTAACACAATACAACAACACGACTTGTAGAATTTAATACTGAATTGAATTGAAATTTATTTACTTAACAAGACTTGTTGTATTGTGTTACATTACCCAGCTTCCAACTAAAGCCCTTATATAGCATTCCCATAGTTTTTCTTGAAGGTCTCCGGTGAAAATTGCCCAGAGTGAAAGCGGAAGCTAAGGAGACGGAGAAAAAAACCTTCACTTAGGGCTTACCAGGTAATGGATGTAGCATTCCTTTTTAATGAAGTGAGCTCACCTGTCTGCCCGATTACCACCTATAGGTTAAGTTCTTCAGTTGACATCTAATCGAAGTAAGAATCTTAACTTGATTTTTTTTCCTTTTTTATACCCTATTCTAAGGGTATATTAACTTTGACGCATAGTTTGTAACATACCTTAATATTGCCCGTAGACTTTATGATCAGCATCGATAGTAATGTCGATCTAGCCATGTCCGTCCGTCCGTCCGTCCGTCTGTTGTCCAAAATTAGGCCTTTAAACTGGGCCTAGAGAGCTGAAATTTTAACCATATACTGTCTAGGGTGCCGAAATAATCAAGTTTACAAATTTTTGAAATCCGCCCACAGACACGCCCACAAACTCAAAAAAACAAATTTTTGGAAAAATCGAATTTTGAGCTAGAAAGCTGAAATTTTTTATATATGATCTATGAATCCTAAAACTGCTCGGGAGAAAAAAATTTCAAAATACGCCCACTGACACGACCACAATTAAATAAAACAATATTATTGAAAAACCAAAATTTGAGCTAGGAGCAATATATACTCTCTAGGGGCCCTTTAAGCTCATGTGTAAATATTTTCAAAATCCGCCTACTGACACGCCCACAATTTAAAGAAAACTTTTTTTGAAAATCCAAAGTTTGAGCTAGGGAGCTGAAATTTATAATATATACTCTCTAGGGGCCCTTTATGCTCATGTGTTAATTTTTTTTAAATCCGCTTACTGACACGCCCACAATTAAATAAATTTTTTTTATTGAAAAACCAAAGTTTGAGCTAGGGAGCGTTTTTTTTACAAAAGTTTCGTTCTTTTTGATAAAATCGTTTAAATGTTATATAACAAAATATGTAGAGCGTTCTTAACAATTCAACCATACTTAGACTTTTGTCACGCCGACTTATGAGGGATAGGAATAAGAATAGGGTATCCAACAGTTCGCCCAAGCGGACTGTAGCCCGTCCCTATGTTTTTATTGTTAAATGGTGTTGAATTTGGGTTGAATTTGCTTGTTCTATATATAAATGTTGTTCACAAGTAAAGATACCGTCAGAAAGAGAGCATAAGCTACCTGCCATATAGAACAAATAGATGATGAGTTTCTAGAATCATTTCATTGAATTCCTCCGAACATATCCCATGGTACTATCTATCGAATATACAAAGGTAAGCGGCAAGTCTGTGTTGAGCTACTTGTTAGAGGTTTGATGTCAATTCTTTGTCATTAGTTCAACTACTTGCACGCCGTTGAATACTTACGGGTATTTACATCAGTTTACACAATATTACAAAAATGAAAGAAACTTTCCATAGATGTAAAATGTTTGCGGTAATAGCCGTATGTATTTTACTGTCGCCAATAATTTATACATATCATTACAACAAAGACACATGATCTTGCTATTCAACAGGTGGCGTTTTTCTTGTTCAGCTCAGAGCAGAGCACTAAGCAAAACCTGAGCACGTCGAGCAGCAAAGTAAGCTCAGAGCGCTCCCATTTATTTATGAAACACACTTGAGCATTTCACTGTCATATGATTAGCAAGCATGTTTATTTTTCATTTAAAAATCATTTTATTAAATTGTGAGACATTTAAAGCCAGATAAACAACTCCCAACAGTCATTTCAATTGTTTTCCCTTTATTATCCCTACTTTCAGTCTGTCTCTGGTCGCTTTCAGCTTGCCAGCTTCTTACTCCAACTACCAGGTCAATTTATTCAGAACTCATGGAGCACGCTGTGAGCGTAAAAAGGAACACACGTAGAGAGGTAGAGTGCTCAGAGCGCTCTGAGCTAAAAAAGAAAATATGGTAGAAAAAGATCAACACCTCAACTTCAACTTCGACTTGAGAACTTCAGCGTTTGAAGTCAAGTCAAACACATTGAAAAAATGCAACTTCGAGAGCGAAGGAAAAAATTGTTGTTAACAAAAGAGAACATTCGGTCAAAATACAAACAATGGATATAACCATTGTATGTTGGCGAAACTGAAAACATCGCAGCAAGGTTGGTGGGACTTGCACTGCAAATTCCAAATTAGGATTTAGGTCTAACGTTGAAGTTGAAGGTTCTAAAACATGCGGCGTGGTTGTCAAAGTCGAAGTCGGAGTGGCTGTGTTAATCTGTTTCTACTAACAAAAATGTTTTTTGACAGTGCACTGCTCTGAGCTTATGATCTATAAATTAGTTCTCACTGTTTGCCACTAGGTGTTTTAGGTGCCAATAGATTGCCATTTTAATCTTGAATTAATGTTGGCATACCAACATTGAAATCATTTCAAAAAGCCAAACATTATTAGACCAGTTTTTATTCTATAAAGTGAGCATACCGCGCAAAACAAAAAAGGTTTGTCAGTCAAATTTGATCCATGTACCGCATTGGCTGGAAAACAATTAGAGGCCGGAAGAGTAAAACTGTAATTTAAGGGACATTTTTGATTGTCTGGTAATGCCGGGCTGGATTTTATATTAGCAATTCAGCTGTGCAAGTATTCGTTGATCCATAATGACTGTGTGGTGGGACTGATTGAGCATGCGTTATGGGTAAGCGTTGCCAGTCGCTGAACTTTTTATTATATTTTTAAAATAAAAAACTCTATTTTAAAAAAAATAGAAATTGAAAAACAACCTATATTGTATAGGGTTAAACACATAATATTAAGAGAAAAGTCCTAAAATATAATTATCGTGTTCTCTATCGTCGTTTGTGTAAAGTTGCTGGAAGTAAACATTTTAAACATTTGCTCAGGTAGGTTAAATTTTATAGATCAAAATCCAGCCTGCAGTATATCTGCCTTATTCGCAAAATGTTATCAGCTATTTATATATATGCCCATCCTGTTTCGCTATTTTTCTTTAACTATGTTAAAGATGGAAAAGGCCCTTTCAAAACTTGCATTGGAAAATGGAAGCTATAAAAGTGTTGTTGCCAGTTTTCCTATATGGTAAAACTTTCTCATACTACTGCTGGTTCGCCTCGTTCTTCTTGTAGACTTCATTCTAGAAGCTCTCTGAAGAATTTGTATTTGACTAAATACACCTTGAAATCAAATTCCGCAACAATCGGTGTCTTCGAAATGCTTTACCAGATCGTGGATATCTGATTTTATTTGAGCTGTTGCAATTTCTGGAGAAATAATATAACTGAGTGTTCACATACGAGTCGTATCGATATTTAGTTAAAATAAAGGTGCAGGTTCTGGCGCAAAATTTATGGGTACTAATGCAGATATTCCGCCCGATCCATTGCCTTAATGCAATCCAGATTTTAAACAATGCGTTGCACTACTCGAAGTCGAAACCAAATGTTTCTCATTGACGAATGCACTCATAGAATAAGTGATGGTTGCATTATCCCGAGAGAAAGAGTTGATTTTCTAAAATCATATTTGCAAAAATGTCAGCCTTCTCTTTTAGTGTTTTGGCCAGCAAACTCTCTTGTTCCCCTAATGGAGGGAAGGAATAGTATCTGATAGGGGTTTTAATCACTTTTGCCAAAGACCAAAAAGGTCGAGATCCACTTGGACAGCCAATGAGGTTATTTGTTATTCCCCCATTGTAACTTGACTTTGCAGCTTCCACCGATTGGTCGCAGCTTTTACGGTGGATTACACACTTATATATATGTAGTTTTTGGTCAATTGGATTTGAAGCCAATCCTTAAATGCTCTCTTCTTTGCAGCTGCACTTTGTTTGCATAGTTTGCTGAACGTTTATTTGTTTCTAAAAGTTTGCTTAACTGGTGAATGTGTAGTTCTATTCAATCAGTTCCTGGTCACCCCAGGGTATTTCCGAAACCATTGGTGTTTTCGGGAGTGCGTGTTGGCTCATCAACAAACTGAGTTACTTTGCAGAAAATAGCAAAAGTTTCGGCCTACCTTCCTGCTCATCAGTTCTATTGAAATATCGTAACCAATCAGAATTATGGACGCGCAGAATAATAATTTCAGCCACCGAATGATTAGACTAAACCCACTCAACTAAATCTGTTAATACAAATGCTCAAATAACCTGGCTGATTGGTCATCGTTTGGGGGAATGGCAAAGACGACAAATAAATTTGGTGGATTCTTACATAACGAGCTTCAACCATATAATTTCGAAAGCATCTGGCTCCATTGAGCCTTCTCTTAAACTAACCAAATCAGTAAGAGCGAACTCGCAAAGAGTTGACTTGGCTTTCGGTCAAGGCTAGGATATTAGGTTTCTTTTCTTGAAGATGTTGGTGGATGCAGTTATCATCAACTTTTCTAAATCCTACGACCCTTTTGTTACAAACAATTGTTATAATTTTTGCAGTGATCAAGTCTTTAGCTCGAGACCACGAAGCGTTGTTTGTTTTGTGTATGGATTACTTTTGTGTAGATTGCGCATTTGTATTTGTATGTTGTATACCCTGGAATAGTCGTTAACGACTAGGATACCAAAGGCTCGTCAAATACCTTCTAGATACGTTCGCAGTTTATCCCAATAACTAATTCCACGTTCTGTGCGGCGACACACTTCGAACTTTATATAGCGATATTTTGGAACCTTATATTTTTGAACTTGATTTTATAAGGTCTAGGCAATATGCTTTTCCAGCCTGCTCCGCCGCTTTGGTTGAGATCTTCTTTCAAATGCGCACGCCAACTTAATTAGGCCTTCATCGACTGATTCTGGGGTGGATTCCATTATTATCGGGTCTGCAGCCTTATTGTACCTTTTCGAAATATGTCCCAGGCACTGGCATTTGAATGCTGTACGACAGAAGAATAATGTTTTGATAATGCTGTGATTCATATTCAAGGATTTCTATTTATAAGTAAGCTTTTTTTTGTAGAAATCTAAAATTCCAGATGCAAATGAGCCTCAAGATTTGTACAGTTTTACAAGTAACTGCTGGATCGTATCATTTGTCCTATTAAAACTTGTTTTGTGTCTACCCTTTTTGGATCGTTAGGTATTTCCTACGTCCCAGATTAAGTTTAACAATATTCTGACTGTCATATCAATACTCGTACTTACGTATGTATTATTTCCTGGGTGCGAAATTTGAGCTTTTAAGAATACACTCTATTTTTCAAAAGTTTTTCAACGACAAAAATCATGTAAAAGGTCATATTTTCCAATTTACATATGAACGTAGGCGTGCTTTTATATTACAATCAGCTGAACATTCGCCCATTTCGTTTTGTGTCAAATATTTTTTCAAGTTGTTAGTCTCCGCGAAGAATCTGGATCTTTCCAAGATTACAATCTTCGTAGACAGTCAGGCGGCGATCAAAGCACTAGACAGCGAAACCATAAAGTCAAAAACAGCAATCGACGCCATTACGTCAATAGACATCCAAATTAGTGCAGCAAAAAGAAACATTGACCAAAAACTGAGGGATTAAATTAACACTACCTGATCCCAAAGGCAAGACAGTGTTATATCTCGCAGTCTATGGCCAAGAATCGAAGAAAAAAGAACAAAATACATTCTGGAAATGAACAGACAATAAATTGCGTACTGACAGGCCACTGCATCATACGTGTAATGGCAAACAGGCTGGGCATCAGCTCACCAGACTACTGCAGGAGCTGTCAGGATATAGAAGAAACCGAGACAATCAAGCACCTGCTCTGCGAGTATCCAAACCTCCAGACATCTCGACTTCGCTATTTGGGTAACAGATTCTTCGAAGACCTAGAGGACGTGGCGCAGGTACCACTGACGGACACAAACAGGTTTGTCAAGAACACAGGTTGGTTCCAATAGGCCAACCAGCAAGAATAACTTTAACTGAGTATGGCAAGTGTTTTTATTGTAATTGTAGTTTTTTACCACGTAAAACAACAAGGGATCACAATGGACCAATGGGCCCCCGTGCAAGCACAGCATAGCCTTGCTGTGCACTTAACTTCTAACCTAACCTAACCTAGCATGCCTAAGTAAACAAATCCTTGCATAAATAATAATTTAAAGGTTGGTAGCATTAAGATTCCCCAAAGCGTTCACGGCATCGTGGACTCTGCTGAAACTCCAATAATAAAATAATCTCCAAAAATTTCAAATCAATAGAATTTTTCGTTAACAGTTCGATTACATGCATTGGCAATTGGCATCCGCATCACCTGTTACGGGATAGAGTCAAAAGCCAATAGCTTCACGTACTTTCATTTTTAGTCAAACATCTACGTTGCGCCCATATATTTTTTGCAGCTCCTTTGTTTTAATCCATACGCCTCAATCTAAAACAACAATTCAATAAAAAAAAGAATCGACTTATATAACCACATTCCCTGTACAGAAAAGTGCGGCTCCCTTCACCTAGTTCCGAGCAAATAAAACGCGACGGACAAAAATCGAATCCACGATGAATTAGGTTCAAGAAAATTGCATTGTAATTCATTTCACTCATGCAAACTTTTTGCGCGTGGTCGTCATCGAACGTCGTATCATCGCGAAAGACGCGAATTGGGGGTGATACCATCACGCCTAAATTGTTCGAATTGTTTTCTTCTTAAATCTTCATTTGAGAATAAGGCAAGGAAGAGACGCAACTCCACTAGGCCAACAATGGCATAATGCCCCAAAAGCAAACAACTAAATCTGAACCAAACAAAAGTGAAGACTACACTGACGACAGATTCACCACCACCGCCGCGCCGTGAGTTTGTACACGCTGCACTCCCGTAATCTTCCATTGGAGACCTGTTGATGTGCAAAATTCCTCATTTCAAACTGCAATTCGATATCTTTGCGGAGCATCTATCGGATCGCGATCTATTCAACCGCCTCGCTCATACTCTTTTTCTTTATTTTGTGCATTTCGGTCTTCGTGTTAGCATATACAAGTAAAAGTTTTGACAATCCCAAGAAGGTGCCATACAATACAGCAGACAGACTGCGACAGGGGCGGAGCGGTTATTGCAGTTACCACGCTGGGCGGGCAAGCAATCTGCCCTAGACGGCTAATATATTTTCCGTTTAATCCAAGAGTGGAAAAATACTCGCTGAGAGAGACAGAAAATTAAACAGAATTTGTTCCATGGCTTAAACATTTGTGCGTAGACGCAATGACTCAGTAGTTAGTGCATTATACAACTGATTTAGGGGTCTCAGTTTCAATTCTTCCTTTCGTGCCAAAAATATTACTTCGCACACACAAATGGTTGGTGCTGCTCGGTTTGTATGGACGGTTAAGGCCCAATATTTACATATTTTTTTAGTAAAATTTGTGCATTTATTTAACCTTCAGGCTTCATTAAAAACTAAATTCATAACGTATGTAGGTAGGTACATAATAGGTAAATCAATCTTTTTCTTATCCCTTTAATGGCGGATGGACATTGGCAGGCTTCCAGGTTCCGGATCACTTTTATTTACTGACTATCATTAAATGCTAATATTATTGCATTTGCATAATCCTGGCCTGCCCCTTTTTTAAGATTTCGTCGCGTAAATGCTCCTGTTATTTATTTTTATTTGATCGCCCTTTTACGCCACTGGTGATCTGCAGTCGTCTCAACCCACAGATTTGCCTGCTCACTTCCGGAGAATTTCAAGATGTTAAATACACTCCTGGGCTCAGGAGTGACGTTTTGTCCTAGTCGGCATTGTATATACACTAGACAAATATGTGTCACAATGCTACAGGGTGGCGCACTGATCGTGCTACAAAACGTAATAACTTTTTATCTGTGTGAGTAATGGGGTTATATTTTTTTTATTTGGCAGGTAACTATTTAGATTTATTAAAATGAATGCTTGGGATACCGAAAAGAGGATTTGGAAAGTGCAGCGGTTCCATGTCTTCATTTTCGTCCAAAGGGAATTAGGGCGGGAGTTTCGCTTCACTCCACAGAGTAGACGGACCATTATGAGGCTAGTAAACATGTTCGACTCGAAACTTATCGGCTCAAATTATAGGTAGCAGAAGGTCATTACAACGGATAATTCATTATGACTTAAACGTGTTTCCATACAAAGTCCAAATTGCTAGCTAGTTAAACCCTCTGTATTTGCCTATTCGCCTGGAATTTTGCCAAAAAATGATTGAAATGACCGAAGAAGACAATAGCTTGATAGATTGCTTGGTTATGTCTGATGAGGTCCATTGTGATCTAAACGGCAATGTAAATAAGCAAAATTGACGTATATGGAGTGAATCTAATCCAGAAATACTCAATGAGACGGTAGTGCAAAAAAAACGAGTCAGTCTGTGGTGCGCAGTTTCATCAAAGTGCATTGTGAGGCTATACTTCTTTGAAAAAACGGTGTAACAGTAACTGTCAATGGAGACCGTTATTTAAATATGTTGAAGGAGTTTTTGTTTACCCAGAACTGCGCCGAAGAAGTAACCGTCTCAACAGCATTTGGTTATAGCAAGATGGAGCAACTGCACACATAGCCAGACCGGTTATGGTTTAGCTCCAACAAAAATTCCCAAACAAATTAATATCCTAAACTCCACTTTCCGCTGGTCCCAAGGTCACCTGACCTGACTGCACCAGACTTTTTTTATGGGGTTACGTGTGTACAAAATGAAACCAAGGAATTTTACTGAATTAAAGCAGTTCATTAAAACAATAATTGAGGCGATCCCGACTTCAACCCTTCAGGCCGCAATGAATAATTTTGTGATCAGGTGTCCCATATGTGTGGATGAGCATGGAGGTCGTTTACGGTCTTTCATCTTCAAAAACAATTAGTCATATAAAATAAAATTGAATTTTTTATAAAATAAAAAAAAATTGAGTAAAAAAAAAGTTGTTTGAATTTCTTATTGTAGAACAATTGATGCGCCCGCCACCCTGTATAAGCTTAAAAACTTCGAATACGAAGTTTGAATTAAATCTATCCACCCATTATGGCGAGTCTCGGTTACAGACGAACAGACAGAAGGGCGGAGCTGCGGGACATACTTTTTGGGCTGAATTAAATTGGGTCCCAATGCAAAATGGGCCAAATGGCTATGCATATTTCGAAATTATAAATGGCCCCATTCCATTTGCAAAAATGCCCAAAATTGTTAGAACGAAATTTGGTTATAATGAAAAATTATCCCAACAAATTGAAATATGACCCCTAAACAATGCCTGACAAACAAAAACAAAAATTATAATAAAATTGGTTCGTATTTTTGGGGCATTTTTTTATTTTTTTGCTTTGGTATCAAAAGAAATTGTAAGTACAACAAGAAACGCGAGGTATAAAGGGTTGAATCCTTTTTCCCGCGAAGTGGTGCACTCAAAGTAGTATATGAAAAAGTAAGCTGACTTGAGTGCCTGCCAGACAAGTAGCACCTACCATTAGCGCAGCAATCAAGTTGCATGAGCGGGTTAAACTATTCGGGGAAAAGGGTTAAATACCTTTAACACGCAAAGCGAGTCACCCAAACCGTGTTTAGTTCGAAAAGAAGTTGCGTCGCGTCAATGGGCTAAGCCATGCAGAGAAATTGGGTCAAATCCTTTTTACATGTAAAAGGTGACATAGGCGACTGCCCGACAATTAGCACATATACTTAGAGAAGCAACGAAGCTGCTTGACCGGGCTGAGCCATATGGAGAAAAGGGTTAAATCCCTCAAACCCGTGGAGCGTTCCACCCAAACACTGTTTGATTCAAAATGGAAGCTGCCATAAGCGCCTGAGGTTTGGTTAATTTGGGGTTTTTGTTGAGTTTGGGGCCATTGTTCATACTCTTTGGTTGATATTTCATTATTTTGGTGTAATATTTCATATACTAAAAATTATTGATTTTCTTCATTCTTAGGAAACGATTTTAATATACTTTTGTCGGAATGAAATAACCCCCCAAGTGCAAAATGGCTTACAAAAAGAATGGAAAAGGCCAAAATTAATGCAAAATCATTCCATTCGGAGCACAAAACTTAGTTGTTGTTTCCCATATAAATTTATGTAGCCTTTTTTTATTTGCATTGGGGCCAAGGAAGTACTTTTTTGTGCTTTTCCAAACCTCGAACTCAGTTTGAGTTCGAAATTTTAGCACGATTTTAGCAGTATTCAACAGTATACGAGGAAATAAAAAAGATTAAAAGTTACAACCTGTTAAGAAGAGTCGAAAGTATCATGCTATAAAGTTTATTTTTACGAATTCCATGACGTCTATATGGAACTCGCTTCTGGTAAACATCTTTTCGGAAGAACAAGTTAAGAGCACTTAGGAAAAGCAACACTTTTATGAAAGCATATTCTTGCACAGTTTGTAACTTGGTCGTACGTATGTATCATACAATTATACTCGTAGTTAGCCCTTCTCCGATATACCAGTATCTAGTCTGTTTATGCGTTGATTCGGTTAAAACGTAGATATTTCGATTCTGGGTTTCAAAGGTTTAAATGTCTGCCGTAAAGGTTTTGGACTGATTTTGTAGTTTTATGCTTTTCACTAATTATGCGAAAGACATTGTCAATTGTTCTTGTTGTATCATTTGAGAATATCAATATCGTTTACTGTTTTTGTTATATTATTTATTTTGTTCAGAAATTAAACCCCAGGTCCTGCTGTTTAAATATTTTTGCAGAGCTGGGGCTCCATTACCCTGGTGACTCCTTCCGCCTTTGAACCACTCCTGACTACAAATAAACGTCCTCCATTGAAAAATAATCAAAAAGCCTCAGGTTTCCTTCACATTACTGGCATTTGCTTCATAATAATAATAAGCAATTTGCCCGCCTCCAACTCTAAGGCAAGCGGTGAGTTACCGATATTCGGAGCTGGTGGCTGTCTTCTCTCTCGCTGCAATTACACCACTTTACTACCTTCTTACTATCCATTAACCAAACCCATAAGCTGTAGCTCAGGCTATAACCAGCGACAACACAACCACCACTATCATTGTCGTACCGCACCGAACCCATACGAATTTGAGAAACAAAAACCGATTAATAATTTTGCTAGCGGTTTTCCCTCGCATTTTCCGTATGTGGCGCTGTCGACGATTTTACTAAATAAGTTGTCACGATCTGTACAATTAAGTTAAATAACGATACGAAAACGATGTATTTTAGACGTCATTCTACGTCGCTTTCGCATTTCCAGCTTCAGCACCTCATTGACAGACAGCGCCAAATTAGAGTGCGGCTCTCAAATAAGCCTCTGCACAAAGAAGACGCGCTCCATTGAGCGCTGCTTCATCTTTATCTTAAATAATGGAGTTAAAAGGTGGTTTGAAATAAAAGATTTCTAAAACGATCATGTGAATCAGCACAAGGGAGAGGTGTTCCGGCGTCACAGAAGAAGAAGATTGTCGTATTGCGAAATCCCTGCCGACACAGAACTTGACCACTTCTGGTGGTCGTAATGGTTCCACTCCGCACTAATACTCGTTAGACAAAAGACTTCCCAGAACACTGAAATTTAATATTGAGCGATTCGAATCGGTCGCCGGTGGTGGCAATGGTAAAACGTGTTGAATGCATCATCTGTAGCTGGGAAACAATATGTGGTGTGGCGGGCGAGCACCACATACCGGGGTTTGACTTTGTGTCATGGAGCTGTGTTTTCATTGCGCCCGCTACAAAGACAACAAACTCTGAAATCAAAGCTTTATAAATTGCATTTTATACCGATTTGTGATGAAACATCGGCGAACATGAGAGATTATGACAGACTGGGATGGCTAGAGTGAGCTTTTAATATCTACTCTGTTCTCAGACAAATGATTTTCTTGTCGTGGAATGAGGTGTTGGAATCACTGTTCTTTTGGGTCCGAAGGGGGAAGTGCATTCAGATTCCATAGGTTAAAGTGGAATTTTTCGATTTGTGGCCGATGGTGACCTCAAAACTCTATTGTCCACCTGCTACCGTTGTAAGAAAAATGAAGAAGGAGAATTGATCTAAATGAATAGTCATGGCACTTTGCTTAATGTCCATTATTAGATATCTTCATAGATGAAGGCCTCTCGAAAGAATTAAGTTACTTTCATTGCTTGTTGAGGGAGATAATTTACTGACTTAAGATATTCATAATAATTATTATTTCTATGGTATAAATCTATTTGAAACAATAAAGCATTTCTTGGAGTACACAATTCCATTTTTACTTTACAAATATCTACGATTTTCTAAAGAAAAAATGCGTTGGGTCGGCTTGCCACTAATTATTTGTGTGTAAGGTGTGAGACTTGAACCTAAATCTGTATATATAAAAATGACTTATTCTTTGTGTGTGTGCTTCATAAACTCACGAACAACTCGGCGGATGTGGCTGCAATTTTGTGAGCGTGTTCTTTATGTTGTCTGGATGAATCTTACTAAAGCTAGAGTTACTTGCGATTGACATTGGTGTTAGAAATTAATGAAATGTGAAAAAGAACACTTTAAGTAATAAAAGACAGAACTGTTTCCACTTAAGCAATAAAAAAACTTTTATCGTTCTAGACAAATTTAACAAAGTTTTTCAATGTTTTTTTAGATTTACATTTAAGTAAGATTGTAGACATTTTTTTGTTCCTCTTAATGCATTGGAAAACAATGTGAACAAAATGTAACCAAGAGCTCTGGCATCCGCGATGGCTTGGTCTTTAAAACTTATGTTGAGTCTTCCTTGCGTTCTCGAACCTGGGGGCCAAGCCAATGAAGTCGACGTGATTTAGCTTTTTGGACTACATCTTCATCTACAGCTCATAGAGCTCGCAGTTGTATCTTCTCCTCGCACACAGGACCAAATGTCCGACGGAGTATTTTTCTTTAAAAAGAACCCAATATGCGCTCTCCTTTATTCTTATCGTCCAGCACTCGGCACCATTAAGCAGGACATTGGCAGGATTAAGGTTCGATAGAGCATTCTTTTTGTTCTTCGAGTGAACAGTTTTGAACGCATTTGGTCAAACCGAAGTTGCAGCGGTTTCCTAAGGTAATTCTCCGTTGGATCTCCACTAAGGTGTCATTTGTAGAGTTAATATTTACTCCAAGGCAGGTAAACTCCTTAACTACCTTAAAGTTATTGCTATTAACAGTGACGTTGTGTTTTGCACTTTCCAATGGTGCCCTAAAAATGCATGTTTCTCAAAACATCACCGGAACTTCAGGTATGCCAACAGTTTCACCATGATTTGATTCCAATTTGGATTTTGGTCCTTGCATATATTATTAAATATATTTTAACAGAAATGCATTTACCACCCATATCTATTAAATTAATTGTTCTCCTTATTAAAACACCCGCCTGATGCAGTTACATAAACCATGATTTTTATACCTTAACCTTGCGAACACATTACGAGAAGATAATCAATTAGTTGCTTATATTCGTATTTATATCACATCTATTGAATCATTGCAAGCTAATTTAAGTTTGCATAATTCTCTGCATAGCTAATTAGAAACATGGCAAAATAGAATACAAACACCCTGTCCGCTTTGTGCATGCCGCCCACCATCTGGTATCTGTCAACCGCTTGGAGGAAGGGGAAACATGAAATGAATCGCTCCCGAGTCGATTAAACACTCTCCTTGCCATTGCTTCCCAAATATAACAAAATTTCATGGCCGTTCGTCATTTAAAAGTTAATAATATCTCCACACATAAGCCATTCCTTGCGCTCCTCGCATGTAAGAAGGTGGCTGTATTTCTTGTGGTAAAAACGCGCGCCTACTACAAAATTAGATTGACAGGGTTCGACTGCCTGAACAAAACCACCCCAATCGAAACCAACTGAGTTGTGATGCAATAAATACCTCTACACGCTCCACACTCTGCACACACATTTGTAAATATTGAGGGGTAGAAAAATTAAAACAGATTCTATTTAAAAAATCTTCCGATACTGTTGGCTCCCTCTGAATGACGTCATGGTTGCACTGCACCGGATAGCACTATTGACGTCATTGCGACACGTGCTATTCTTGGATACAATTCAAATCCCCCCAGCTGCCTGCTACCTTATGCCGGAAAAACGTTTGCTGTTAGGGGACGTACAGAGCATATTCATTCATTGATTCATTCATTAAATTGTAGTATTTCTAGGAAAGTTGGTCTGTTGACATGGAGAAGTTTCACCACATGCGCCTTGTTAAATAACTGTGTGCATGATAAGGGTTGTAAGAGCTTTATTTGCGGTGTAAGCCCACGCGCACAATGACGTCATTGTTGGTGGTTTTATCACGCTGAAATAATACCGTGTGGCCCCATCGCACCTGCTTCGTACCCGACAACGCACAGTGACAGGTTGAGTGGAAATATCTTCCAAGTTTAAATAGACGCTATTATTGATGGGATGGCGTCAATGTATCTGCAGTTGCGCATCTGTTTTCATTTATCGTAAATTTTGATACACACAGTGAACAAGCTGGTATAAAAGAGGGTTAGAAACCCACTCCAATGCTGTGGGGTCTGCAACAAGATAACTTGATTGTGGAGTGGGAGTTTTTGTTTTTGATTTTAAGTTTTATATTTAACCAAAATTTGTTACCACCATACGAGTTTTTATGTATGTATAATTTTGAACTTGTCATGGCTCGATGACGTTCTCCACTAACCAATAAATGCTATCTATGCTACTGCTGATTTATTTAGATCGCCTATTGAGCGCCTTCATTTGCAATTCAGGCTTAACACGCACATACACAATTTGTCCACCATTAGACTTAAGTTTCGATGTTGCGTAATCTAAAGTGTCCGATATCGCTAGGTATGGCCTAAAAATATCATTCCTACAGGACCACAGCTACTGACCAAATCTAACCTATAAACCACAACATAAACTGATTTGTGTCGCTTATGTAAAAGCTGAAATTCTGACTCAGTTATGAAGGAATCCTTTCCGCCCACATTCTCCATTGCTGTTGGCTAAGATCTTAACTTTGCTGGACGCATGTGACACAGAGTGATTTATGTTGATGCTTTTGTTTTTTCCCCGTGAAAACGCTGATAAATCGTCAGCTTATGAAATATCTCGAATCCCGAATTTTTTTTATTTTAATAAACTGCTATCTATTTGAGTTGAAAAACAAAATTATTAACGGAATACCTGGCTGCCTTCAGGAAAAAAATTGACGGTTGAAAACATACCGCCTAACTTCTTTCGTACATCTAAAGATTCGTGGAAAATAGAAGGTATACACTTTCTTCGTCAACTTTAAAGAGGAGTTCGATAAAGCATCCCGAAAACTACTAATATACAAACTGCACACAATAGGTGTATTAACCAAAGTTGTAAGAGAGCTGGAAAGCATCTATAAAAACACATCCCGCTGGATGGAAAGGAGATGAGTACAATTTCTGGTATTCAAGCATTCCTGTTGTCACAGTTATTAGTTGCACTGTATATAAATGATTTGCATGAGTGTTAACGAGGCTATCGTTATGGTTTTAGAGAAGCCTAACAGTAGATAACTTATCTATGGAGATGAAATTTTCATTTTAATAGGCAGGGTACAAGTCCTGCATGGGATGATGT
Organism: Portevinia maculata; assembly: GCA_949715645.1. NCBI lineage: Eukaryota > Metazoa > Arthropoda > Insecta > Diptera > Syrphidae > Portevinia > Portevinia maculata. Next base: position 75,752,210 of record OX454525.1, read on the forward strand.
CCAATTTAAGAGTAATAAAGAGGAAACTTGGCAAGTTACAAATAATGGTTTTTAAAAAGGAAGCCTGAAGAGCTCCAGTTTGGGTTCCAATGTTTTTTGAAAAAGTGGACCAACTACAGAAGTATTTTATTGAAAGTATACTGAGTTTGCCAAATTTCCGTCCAAACAACTCGTTTATGCTAAAGAAATGAATGGAAGATGGGCACCTATACATATTAGAGTTGTATCTGAGATACATATCGGGAAGATCACAATTATTGAGCAATCTCAAGCTAATTTACCATCGAAAACGGATTCAAAGAGCGGCAGAAAGAAGCGGATTTTACCAACAAATTTGTAACTGTGGATCTTTAAGGCTCGTTGTGTTAATAGAATAAAATGGAAATACTTTTGAACAAACCGAGAAAAAAATTAACCATTATTCAAATTTAAAACATATAGGGCGGGCGCACCAATTGTGCTACAATAAGAAATACAAATAACTTTTTTTTAATCAATATATTTCATTTATCTTTTTATTGTATAGAAAATTCAATTTTATTTTAAATAACTAATTGTTTCTAAAGATGATAGACCGTAAATGACCTCCATGCTCATCCACGCATATGCGACACCTGATCAGAAAATTATTCATTGCGGCCTGAAGGGTTAAACTCGTGACAACTCAATTATTGTTTGGTCTGCTTCAGTCTAATTTCTTGGTTTCGTTTTGTACACATAAAAAAAAGTCTGGTGCAGTCAGGTCAGGTGACCTTGGGGGCCAGAGGAAAGTGGAGTTTCTGGATATTAATTTGTTTGGGAATTCTCGTTGGAGCTCCGCCATAACCGATCTGCCTATATGTGCACTTGCTCCATCTTGCTGGAACCAAATGCTGTTGAAACGGATACTTTTTCGGCGCAGTTTTGGGAAAAAAAATGCTCCTTCAACATCTTTAAATAGCGGTCCCCATTTACAGTAACTCTTAAACCGTTTTCTTCAAAGAAGTATTTCCCCACAATGCACCTTGATGAAATTGCGCACCACACATGGACTCGTTCTGTGTGCAATACCGTCTCATCGAGTATTTCTGGATTAGATTCACTCCATATATGGCAGTTTTGCTTATTTACATTGCCGTTTAGATCAAAATGGGCCTCATCAGACATAACCAAACAATTTATTAAGCTGTTGTCTTCTTCGGTCATTTCAATCATTTTTTGACAAAATTCCAGATCCAGAGGGTTTAACTTGCTTGCAATTCGGACCTTTAGTTCAAATGTGAAATTTGTAATACACTCTGTTCCACGTGTTTACGAACAGGTAGTTTCTTGATTTAATTTTACGAAATTTTTTCAATCCTTCGACAATATGGGAAAAATCAAATTCAATATGAAAGAAAGCTATGTAATGTTTATGTTGTAAAAAAATGGGATTAGGCAGATAAATTCAATTTTTATTATGCTTTTCCCAATAAGTTCATCAAATTAGGCCTTTTTTCGATCAACCTGTTTACGAACAGTAACTTATTCTACCTGTTATCATATTTTAAACCAAATATAAAGGCATTAAGAGTACCGGTGAAATTGGAAGAGAACTAACTGTTGTTCACAGCTATCTTAAGGACCCTGATAACTATGGAAAAACCCGAAAAGGAGGAATAATCAGAGCAACAACAAGCAACAAGAGCTGCTGCAAATTCAAGACTTTCCCTAAGTAAAACTGAAGTTGAATCTAGTACATACATGAACTGTTTATGACGTGATACAGCAGTCCAACCAAATTAGACACAACAAATTGGAAAAGAAACAACCATTGAACGCAGCACGCAAAAGTCAGCGACTTAATTTTGCAATAAGTCACATCAGGCGGAGCCGAGATTGGCATAACGTTGTCTTTTGAGATGAAAAAAAGTTTTCTTTGGGATGGACCTAACAGTTATAATTATTATATCCATGATTTGAGGAAGGGTTAAATAACTTTCGATAGAAGACACAGCAAGCTGCAACTGGAATCCTTGATTTTCAAAGCTAAAGAATGACCGCAATTACCCTCAAATATATACTGGAAAGAGATTTACCTCATTTTTTTCCGAATCGTTTGGTGGACAACGATGGATTTTCCAGCAGGACAATCCACCGCTACATACCGCAATAATAACAAAAACTTGGATTCAGAGTCAAAGTGTAGACCTACTGGCATGGCCGCAATATTTAAGGCACCTGAACAACATGGAAAACATCTGCGGATGCCTTTCAAAAAAGGTCTACGAAGGAGGAAAGCAATACTCCAACCCGGAAGAAATAATTGAAGCCATAAAACAAGCCTGGTTCAAAATTACTTGAAGGAACTGTATAAACCTCTTCAAAGCTAGCTTCTTGAAGTGATACAGCGAACGGGAGGTAGTGCATATTATTAAAAACCATTGTCAGAATCTTAGTAAAACCCAAATTAATTTATTCCAAAAAATAACATGTTGTTTTATTACCTTTCAGCTTCATCGGTTACTGTTCGTAAAAAAGGACTAATTTTATGACCTTATTTGGAAAAGCATCGGAAAAATTTAATTTATCTACCTAATCCCAATTTGTTTTCTACAACATAAACATAGAGCCTTATTGCGAAGATACAATAAAATGTATTGGCTCATAGGGAGGAATTCATGCCTCTCAATCTACAACAAACTGCTTCTCAACAGCAAATATTAAAACCAATTTGGACATATGGCCTCCAGTTATGGGGGTGCACAAGAAAGACAAATCTTCAAAGCATACAATGCTTTCAAAACAAAGTATTACGCAATATTGTTAATGCGCCGTGGTACATACGTAATGCTGATCTACATAGGGATCTAAAAATTGAAATGGTAGAGGACGAGGTTCGGAAGGTCGCAAGAAGACATGAAGTTAGGCTTCGCAACCATGCTAATTTAGAAGTAGTTCAACTACTTAATAACAACAATTTAGTTAGAAGATTACGTAGAGTTAAACCTTTTGAACTAGTTAACTAGGTTATTAGGAAAGAAATATATGTGTTACAACATAATAACACGAACAAAGTGATAATGAATTCAGAAAAAAAGGTTACAAACCAAAGTTAGTTCCTAAAAACAGTACATAAGTACATAAGCAAATGTTAAAACAAAATTGCTGATTAGTCTTTAGACTAGGTGCGATTACTGGAAGGATGGTAACATCATGCCTTCCCTGGGTGTTTATACCCTATTCTAAGGGTATATTAATTTTGACGCATACATACCTTAATATTGCCCGTAGACCCCTAAAAGTTACTATATTTATGATCAGCATCGATAGTAATGTCGATCTAGCCATGTCCGTCCGTCCGTCCGTCCGTCTGTAGCCAAAAATTAGGCCTTTAAACTGGACCTAGAGAGCTGAAATTTTAACCATATACTCTCTAGGGTCCCGAAATAATCAAGTTTACGAATTTTTGAAATCCGCCCACAGACACGCCCACAAAATCAAAAAAAAACAAATTTTGGAAAAAATCGAATTTTGAGCTAGAAAGCTGAAATTTTTTATATATGATCTATGACTCCTAAAACTGCTCGGGATAAAAAAATTTCAAAATCCGCCCACTGACACGCCCACAAATAAATAAAATAATTTTTTTATACTTTTTATATTTTTCGTTCACAATAGCACACATTGAAAATAGTCAATTATCAATTGTCGATTGATCTTCGCAATAAGGCTGATAATATAGCCTTCTTTCATTTTGCATTTGGTTTTTCCCATATAAAATCAAGAAACTACCTGTTCGTAAACACGTGGAACGAACTGTGTATATGGAATACTTAACTGTACTCGTAAGTGACTTTATTTCTACTCTTTTGTGAAATAGCTGATTTTCAGTGAAACGTGTTTTAAGACGGATATTTACGAAAGCATGTCTCAAATTAATTATTCCCGTACATTTAATCAAATTTTTACTTTCCAAATCAGTTTTTATTTCTACTGTGAGCGAAAGAGTGTGGATTGTTACGGCGTAGTAAATTGATTTAATTTCCGCAACTTAGCTTAGACATTAAGAGTCATTCCATTCCAGAAGTTCCAATACTTTTATCTTCACTTTATATGTTCACTCTAGTGCTGACTAATGTATCTTCACTTTTGCTTTGTTAATGTTAAAGACGTAAAATTTTGCTGAGCTGGGTATACACTAACCAATAAAACGCGCCATATATATTAAAAAATTTAAGCTTTCTTGATCGAAATTCGATTTTTTTGATAAATACATAGTTTTTTCTTAGAAATTCTTACAATTGATTATTTCAGGCTAGAGAGTATTATGTTTCAAAAATAGTTCTTTCTACCGATTTTTAGGGCCCAATTTTTGCATACGGACGGACGGACGGACAAGTCTAGATTGACATTTTTATCGATGCTGATCACGAATATAGTATTTTGTATGTATCTACGGGCAATATTAAGGTGTGTTACAAACTACATATTAGTCAAAATTAATATACTCTTATATACGGGTATAAAAACATTTGACAAGCTTTTAATTGACATCAATTCTGCTCTTTAATCGTGACAGAGCACATTCAGGATTAAACGGGTCCAAAATCTCCTACTTTAATGACTCTCTGCTTGAATAAACATCGGCAGGCCTCTTGGTTTGGTATTACCTTATTCTGCTGGTATCATTGCATTTCTTTGATTCAGGTATTTTAAGGCCCGCTTCTTTTTCACACTTTCGACACTTGTATGCTCCTGCTTATAATTATAGTTGGATGGTTCTTACGACACCAGTGATGGCCATAGCGGTCTTGAGGTGCTATTACATAGTTCTTCGAAAATTTATTTTTAAGAGATGATTTCGATTTGGGAATGTTCGGTTGGTGGAAAAAAAAGCATAAATGTGGACAAAAGTACGATTTGTTTCTGAGCTGAAATGCATTTTGATACCATTATTATCCAAATGCTCTGCAAAACTATTTCTTCGTTTTTCCGTGCCACCCATATAGGCCATAATTTACAACGATCCTATTTTAAAGCTTTACACTGCAATAAATTACTTGCCTGCGGGGTACTGCACGAGTTTATTGTGGGAATGAACAAATAAAACCTCCACTAAAACGTACGTGTTACTTTGGGTTAAGGCATATCCTTGAATAAAGTCACTGCTAATGGTGAGGGTTAAGGTCGCAACAGTTTTATGTTTTGTATGCTTTTTCCCCTCTGCTTAACATCCCTTGTGTCACAGTTTTCTGGTTTACGTGTTTTGCTGTGTTCTTCCTATTTTCTCTCCAAGGACACGAACTCACTCATTTGTAGAAAGAAAAAAGGAATTCCCCTATAGTGTATGTGCCATCGACATTCCGATCGATTTCTTTTTTTTTTATTTATTCTGGGATACGTAATCAACGTGAGTGCGCAGAGCGAGAAATGTGGAGTTGCACTGCATATCGCGCTGACCCACCCCAAGTACCGCCGCTCTTTGTGGGAGTAGATAACGTCACCGATTTAGTATCATCAGCAATTTTTTCCGTAATCAATATCAGCAGCACGCCAGCAGGCACGGGATTACCTAATAATGAAACTTACATGTGTGGCTTTGACCTGTGATTTGGATGCGTCAGATTCTACCTTAGCGAGCTGTCATGTTCTTATATTCAAGATGGTTAACGGTTTTGTGTTTCCGACAGCTTGATGCGGGGGACAGATGTGACTATATGAGTACGTTTGTTCGAATGTTCAAATCCTGTAAGAGAACAACAACTGTGCGTGGGTATTGGAGATGAACATAAATAAAGTTTTTTTGTATTGCGTGGGTTATCGAAGTGTTGATTTCGGTGTATTATTCTGGCCATTGTTTTGGTATCCTTCCAGATTTCCTCACGTAAGGGAAGAAAAATAACAATATTTGTTTGTGAAATTATATATATATATATATTGGTTATGGCGCCCACGGTAGTGGTCTGTTTTAAGGACGAATTTTAAGACAATTTGGATTGGGTGGATAAAGTGTGCTTTCCAAGGAAAGTGTGTTGTTGGATTGAGATGTTTTGAATAAGTTTATTCCAATTTTATATTTGTTTCGAAACAGGGGGCTCTGCCGATACATTTTAAGACCTCACATGCGGACCAGTAGGTATATGGATGCAGCAAAGTGAGAGGGTCATGATCCCTTAAGTTCAGAACATAACCTCGTCATTAAAGAAGAAGACGAAGAAGAAGAAAGGGCAGCTGATTATGCTTAGTTGAACATTTGCTAGTAGGCTTTGTTCGTTTCATCCTTCATTGTTAATTGCTTGGAAACCACTTACTTTCAGTTCTCTTGAGTCTAAATCTTCGCGGACACCACTCACTTCTTGCAGTTCTGTTGAGTCTTAATCATGAGATAACCTTGTACATGATAAATGATCATCATTCCAATTATCGATGGTTGAATAAAATAAGAAAAACCCAAACAATAAAAGAGGATTCGCATGTGCTGCAATCATCAGTGGGGCGAGTGGAATAAAGGGTTGCTTCTGCTACTTGTGTGCAGTATGGCTCTCCTTTTCTTTTAGTATGAACTCATTCAATCAAGTGAAACATTTCAGTTCCCATTTAGTGTGTACAGAATAAATATCGTATGAAATTTATTTACATATGGAAAATTATATTCTGTTTGTGGGTTGCAGAATAGAACTGTAATTGTTAACAGAGCAATAGATGATACTGTTTTGTTTTATTCCGGAGAATTTGGCCATTTCGAGGAACTTGGAAAACATAGAACTACTTAATATATTTTATCTAAGAATTGTTCCCTGCGTATACCAATTGGTACACACTAACTCATGTATCAATCTATGCATTCGAAAGTGTAATCCTTAGATGGGTAAGTGATCTAGCCTGTTTAGCGACAAAACAGATCTGGCCAAAGTTCTTAGAGGTTGATTTTCGTAGCAGATCGCATATTAGCACTGGAAAAGCTGTCATTACTAGGCGAGCATGCGCAAGAGCTTGGTCTAAATTCAGAAGATTTTTGCAAAAGCTGTATGGACAAGAAAAAGAGGTATGCTATTCTCCACTATATTTGTACGTGGATTGATAATATGCGTAAATTTGATTCATCCTCTCCAATTTATTAGTTGTCTCCCTTAAACCCATGTGCAGATCGTGATGCAATTCTCAGAACACTTATTTGTCATCAAGAGCTTCCATTAACTTCATTGAGATGAGCCAGGTTGGAATTGAGATATGTTGAGCGCGGTATACAGCGAAAACAACAGTGATTTTTGCTCCGACTGCATATACAGTCAAAATCGCTTATAACGACGTATCGGTTACAACGATCAAATTCTTCGGTCCCGAATCAGCGCCATTGTAATTCCATTGAACGACAATCGCTTATAACGACATCGCATATAACGACATATCGCTTACAACGACCGATTTTACCCTTTTTTAAATTTAATATCGGTTATAACGACTAAAATCGACGCAGCTGTTGGCGCAACTGATTTTTTTTCTAGAACGGTAAACTGAATCTCTGTAGATGCGATGTATCTAAGTTCGTAGAATTTGGGATATGTTACAGTTACCGTTTGTAGACGTTATTTTGTTGCTTTTGCGTGTATTGAGTTTGTTCTACGTAGGAGAAGTTTTACTCAGTGCAAATTTTTCAGTGTGACAAGTGGTTGTAGAAATTTAATTTAATTTTGTGAGGCGAAAAGTTGTACCTTCTTATCGGAAAATGAGTCCAAAAAGAAAAATCTGTACTAAGCAATTAGATATTTCCACTTTTTTTAATAAACATTGATCTAATCCAGGAACCATGGGCAAACAATGGTAAGATATCTGGATTAAACTGTAAAAATAGAGAGATCATTTTCGCCAAAGGTCCTTTCAGACCACGGGCGGCCATTTCTATTAAGAAAGATATAAAATTTTCTCTCATTCCAGGTTTCACAACTAGGGACCTGGTGGCAGCTCTAATAGAACGCCACAAAGGCCGACAGCTACACAAATTTGTGTGCGCATCGGCGTACTTTGCTGGAGACTCTGATGTAGTTCCTCCCCTACCAGTACAGGAACTTGTCCGGTACTGTGAGGACCATAAAGTACACATCATAATCGACTGCGATGCAAACGCACATAACACGATTTGGGGCAGCCGAGATACAAACAATAGAGGTGAGTCGTTATTAGAATTTTTATTTAGCAACAACCTCGTCTTTCTAAACAAGGGAAATAGTCCCACTTTTAGAAATTCCATAAGAGAAGAGGTCCTAGACCTTACTATCTCATCTCCTTTTATGAAAGATATCATAGAGGGGTGGCATGTGTCTGGCGAGGCATCTCTATCGGATCATATGCACATCCGATTCGAGATAAGATGCAATGCCGAACACGCGTCAGTCCGTTATGACAACAGACTGACTAATTGGAGAACTTACCGCAAAAATCTAGCGGTCAGATCTGACATGCTGCCAGAAGCACCATCACCAACAAATAATGCAGATGCTGCGCAATGTCAAATAAATGATATTATTCTTGCCTCATTCAAAAGTAGTTGCAAGGTTAAAAGAACCGTGGTTAAAAGGTGCGTACCATGGTGGAACGATAACCTTGAGTCAATTCGAAAGAGAGTGAGAAAGCTTTTTAACAAAGCCAAACGCACCGGCACATGGGAATAATATAAATCCATGCTGAACATATACAACTTAGAGTTGCGCAGATCCAAAAGAGCCTCATGGCGTGCAAACTGTGAGAAGATCGAAAAACTTCCAGAGGTGGCACGCCTCCAAAGGGCTCTGTCAAAGGATCAAGCAAAAAGCATGGGATTGTTAATCAAATCAGATGGTTCAATCAAACGCGACCGGGAAGAAACGCTGAAAACTTTGCTTCAGGCTCACTTCCCAGGGTCTCACACGATGGTCATTACAGATGACCATACAGCGGAGGTCTCAATTCCAAGAAACCTCAGCAGAAATAATAGTTTATCCGGAACACTTTTTACTCCGGATAAGGTTAAATGGGCAATTAACTCATTTAAACCATTCAAGGCATCAGGAACAGACGGTATTTTTCCAGCCCTCATTCAAAATGGAATAGAATTTTTATTACCACCCATGATTGCCTTAATTAGGTTCAGCTTCAACTGGGGGTATATACCAGTTACCTGGAGGGAGGTAAACGTAGTATTCATACCTAAACCGGGAAACAAGCCGAACGAATTACCTAAATCATATCGTCCGATAAGCTTGACATCGTTTTTTCTGAAAACAATGGAAAGGATTATTGACATCCACATTAGAGAATGCATATCAAAAAGCATGCCTCTGCACCCTCACCAATATGCGTACCAAAAGGGCAAATCCACGGAAGGCGTTCTGTTAAGACTAACTACAGAGATAAAAAACGCCTACCGTTGCAAAGAGATCGCACTTTGTGCTTTTCTGGACATAGAGGGTGCTTTTGACAACACTGGATATGAATCCATATCAAATGCTTTGTACCATAGAAACCAAACCAACTATTAAATGGATGAAAGACATGCTGGAAAGTCGCAAAATAACTGCCTCATCAGGAACGACCTCAGTATCAGTAACAGCCGTAAGGGGCTGCCCACAAGGGGACCCTTTTGTGGTCATTGGTCATCGATGACCCGCTACACAAGTTGAGCTATTTGGACTACACTACAATTGGGTACGCCGATGATATTGTCATCATTGTCAGGGGCAAAGACTCAATTGGAGTCACATCAAAAATGAAAAATGCTCTAAAGACAGCCACAGACTGGTGCATCAAGGAAAATCTTTCCATAAATCCCAGTAAAGCCGTCATCGTTCCTTTCACTAAAAGGAGGAAATTAGACCTAGGCCTAATCACAATAAACGACACGGTCGTAGAGTATTCCGACGAAGTCAAGTATCTTGGAGTAATCCTAGACAAGAGACTTAACTGGAACTCTCACATAAATAAAAAAATCACTAAAGCTAATAGAGCTTTATGGGCCTGTCATCGCACATATGGCAGAACCTGGGGAATCTCTCCAAAGATCGTCCACTGGATCTACACAGTGATTATAAGACCCATTATAACATACGCCTCCATAGTATGGTGGACAAAATCCACACAAAAGGTCGCAATAGAGAAGCTCAAAAAGGTACAACGGCTTGCGTGCCCTGGTATCTCCGGAGCCATGCGAACCTGTCCAACAGCTGCCATAGAGGCAATAACAGGAATTACACCTCTCCACATATACATTCAAAAAGTGGCGATCCGCAGTGCAATAAGTCTAATACAGTTAAACGAGATAAGTCTTAATGATCATCCGGAACTAAAGACCCTTCTCGATGAACTGCCAGAACTTAACATGAACTGCGCGGTCACAGACCGCATTCAAAAAACACTATGCTTCAACAAACGGTTCTCCACGGAGATCCCCAAGAGAGAAGCATGGGTTAGTAATAACCCACCAAACAGCCACAACGGCATAAAGTGGTATACGGATGGTTCTAAAATGGAAACGGGGGTAGGAGCAGGAATATACGGACCATACAAACGCTTCACGATACCCATGGGCAAAAGTCCCAGCGTATTTCAAGCAGAGCTCCACGCCATTCAAGAATGCGCCAGCCACATTAATTTATCTGGCATAAAAGGTGCAACCATCCATATATTCTCGGATAGTCAAGCAGCTATAAACGCCCTTAGCTCTCATACCATTGACTCCAAATCAGTCATGTACTGCTTCAATACCCTACAAACACTCGGAATAAGAAACAAGACCCAATTATGGTGGGTTCCGGGCCATGTCGGGGTAGAAGGGAACGAAAAGGCCGGCGAACTGACCAGAAAAGGTTCAGAAACACCTTTCATAGGTCCCGAACCTTTCTGCTGCACTCCTAGATCAGCAGCAACGGCAGCAATAAAAAGCTGGGAACATAGAAAATGTATCCATCTTTGGGAAAGCATCACAGGTCTAAGACAGGCCAAATGAGCCATTCGGCCCTTCAATCAAAATGCCAGCAAATTTCCAAACCTAAGCAAGCATGATATCAAAAACTTAATAGGTTACCTTACTGGTCACCATGGTTTAAGATATCATCTACATAAAATGAGAATAGCAGACTCTCCTGAGTGCCGACTCTGTCTTGAAGAGGACGAGTCAGCTGAACACATTTTATGTGAATGTCCAGCCCTTAATGGAATTAGAAAGAAGATCTTTTTCAGGGAACAAATAAGCCCCGAGGACATAAAGAATTCTTCTACTGGTAAAATTGTCTGCTTTACACGAAAAGTGGAAATTCGACTAGATTACATTTTTCTGGCCCATACGGCACAAAAGATCTTTTTAGGTCGAAGTGCCCCCCCTTATAAATCGCCTTGGCGAGCCAGAATTTAAAAAAAAAAAAAAAAAAAAAAAAAAAAATCACTGATGTCAATATTTTTTAACGCTTCATTAGAAGCTCTCACTGGAAGAAAACAACTCCCAGATCCATGTTGTAGCACAATGGAACTTATATTTGTCTACGTGTGTTGGTTGCTGACAACAGCCACATTAACCTATATTAACCACATGCTGTGTTGGAAATGTCTTTATGAAAAGACCAATATCCTATAGTTAACTGTGCAAATTCTTCTTTAGTCCGGAATAGGGCAAACGATGCAAATATTCTATTCATTCCTATCGAAGTAGTTTTTGTTTTTTTATTTGGTATATATTTATTTGATAAATCAAACCTAATATATTTATCTCAGTGGTTGTGTGCCGTCATATGATAAGGTCATTTTGAACTTTCTCGTATACCTAAATAAATCTACTTAAGAGAAATTTAGTGAAATCGTTCTGAAAATTCGAAGTCGAACTGAGTATGAGATATGAGGGTTCCTCAAGATGTGGTGTAACAGCCCTAGTAAAAGTGCGAAATTTGATTTTGTTTTAAGTAGATCGTGACGCAATCGGGAACCAATCGGGAACCAATCGGGAACCAATTAGGCGATATCTTAAAATCGTACCTTACATAAAGTTTTAAACAGTATAACAAATATAGATACGATTACAGTTGCGCTTGCTTGGAAATATTTGAATTTATTTCTTGCACCCATCTCTTTCAAAGTGATCATAATACCTTACAGACGAAAAATTCTCTGCACAATTTTATTGAAATCGTTTAACATTATCACGTGCCACCTCACTGAACAATTGACATTTCTTATACAAAATGCTCGAAGTTTCGCAGTCTTCTTAAGAAATCTCCCATCTTCTTCATTTATTTCCAATTTCCATTTTTCAACTATAATTCAAAATTTGCAGTTTTACATACGTATGTCTTCTTCTTTCTTTAATGGCGGTGCGGCTATGATCAGGATTAAATGGATCATAACCCTCCTACTTAATTGCATCCCTACTTATCCACATATGGGGTTCGCCGGTTCGACCTCAGAAAATAGCGGCAGGCCTCCCGATTTTGAATCACTTCGTCACTGAGGTCAATCATATGCTGATGTTACTGCATTTGTGTGATCCAGGATTTTTAAGGCCTGCATATCTTTCGCGCATGTATGGAAACGTTGATTTATATTGCCTTTTTGACAGAGTTCGTAGGATCTCTCCTTTGAATATGACAGTACCAATTTTCGAGATAGGTTCTTTGACGTGAAGGTGACGGATCTTGGAACTTCTTATTCAATGAATCTTTGTTATTCCTGCTGTCATGCTAAGCATATCATCTCAGCTGCTTTTAATTTTAATTTATACTTTTTGTAGCCTGTCCAACATTGTGAACCTTCATTTCAGCTAAGGGGACATTTTTCGATCACAGAAGATGGTTGGGTTTTGCTACCATTTCATCTTCAATCACTCTTTCATTCATATAAATGTTGATTGATTGGTAATTATCGCAGTCTCACGTATTGCCTTTTCCTTTGTACAAAAGAGGAAGAAACCGTTCCCTCCAGTGATTAGGCATTGGATTGCCTCTCATCAGTTTTGAGATGAGAATCAAAGTCACCCATCTTTCTCCAGAACTCTGAAAACTACTTTTCGTGTTTTGGAGCCACCTTCCTAACTTCTTCGACAGCAATGGCGTGTACTTCTTCATTGTTAGGAATGGCACTCGGAGGGCATATCCGGAAAAATTGTTGACTTAAAAGTCCTCTGCAATACTGTTGGCACCTGTGTAGTATTTTTTCATCATACACAAGAAGCAGCCCTTGAACATTGTTGATGAACTTTGGCCTAGTTTCTATTAGCAGCCAAAGAAGAAATTTCTTTTAACTCCCGATACAGGCCGTCCATACACTTTGCTTGAATTGGAGCACACTTTCTCTTCGCGAGCCTCTTGCAATGTCTGTATTCCAATACGTGGCCAGCATTTTCATCTTCATTATTGGTGTAGTACTTGGACCAAGTTTTGAATGTCACCTTCTGTCACTTATCACGGATTTAGCTTCATCTGTCCACCACCATTTGTTTCGCCGACAAGCACTCTTTATCGGAGTGCGCTATAGTGATGTTCTAAGCCCGTCCCTCCACGATATTTATCACCACATACGTGTGTATAATAATCATACCTATAATCAATCAATACCGCTGTGAAATAAACAATAAGATGATTTGCATAGCACTCACAAATAAAAGAAGCATTCTATGAATACACCTGTTTTATTCGCCGAAAAAAATGCATTAATTTCTTCAAACAACCACGAAAGAGAAAAAAACAGCACAACACCAGTTCTTTTATCAAACAATAGAATTAGTGTTTTTTCAGCAACTCAGTAATAACTAATTTGTCATTGTATATGTAAAAAAAACAAATCTCCACTCAGTATTATTTTGTCAGTGAACCCAGAACTCGGTATAGTTTGTTAAAATTTAAAACCAGACGGCAGTGAAATCAGTTGGAGGTTGGGGAAAATGTTTCATTTTGTAGCGTGGTTACCGCTGGCCAATTTGAGAATGTCGTAAAGCTAATTTTCTTCCTCCAAGCACCTCTAGGGGTTCGTTTTATGCAACTCAGTAATAGCTCAGTACCTGTGAACCAAAAAAAAACAAATCTCCACTCAGTAATAATACTCTGTATAGTTTTCTAAGATTGCAAGCCAGATGGCTCTAAAATCAGTTAGAGGAATGAGAAAATTCATTGCTGGTTGCTCGTAATTTGATACGAGCTTTTTGGTTTTAAAGGATATATAAATACATAAGTATAAATGTGTTTAAAAATTAAAAAGAAACGTTTATTATCAGACAAATAATACATTGTTCGAGTTTGATAAATTTGTTGGACTTTTAAAAATTCGTGAACTTTTATAATAGAATTTTGTTCACCTACAAAACCTGCAAATGATGTACACTTTTACATATATCCATGTATCAAAAGTGATTTTGTTTACATTTAAATTTATTTACTGATGTACAGTATGTACATTCAGGGTGGGGCAAAAGCAATGGCATGCCATAATGTGAATTGGTTGCCATTCCGTTAGAAATGAAAAAAAAGTATGATCTGTTTTATTAAAAAGTTTATTTGAACATGTTAAATTAATGACATTTAATGAAATTAGATGAAAAAAGATATCGGTCAAATGACCAGTATCCTCAGTTGACTCTTTTTATGGCATTTTCCATTGTTTCCTTCCGAGCTTAGCGATTTTCCATGATTATTTTCCGATGTTCAGGAGTATAGCCTTCCATTATATTTGCTTTAATAGTGGGCGTGTCAGTATGCGGATTTTAAAAATATTTACACCTCAGCATATCGGGCCTCTAGAGAGTATATATTCCAAACTTCAGCTGTCTAGCAGAAATTTCAAGGCCTCAAAATTGGTGACGGAAGGACCGACACATACAAAATGTTGTATGATACATTTATTTGTTTGTACAAAATTGTTTATGGGTGAATAAAACTGTATAAGAAAGTTAAACAAAAAAGTGTATGAAATATACTAATTTTATAAATGTGAATAAGGGTGTCTTTACTGTTTCTGTTTCTAACCGGCAAATACAATTTCTTTAATATTTGGATGTATCTAAGAACTAAGCCAAATTTATTTAAATATAAAAAAAATCCATTTCGTATTGCTTTGATTTCTTGTTTGGTAAATTTCGACTTGACAGCAGAATAAAGTATGGTAAAGAGGTAAATATTAGAATTTGATATGTTTATTAAATATATATAAATATATACATTGTGAAACTTAAGGCCCCATAAACGTTGGTCAATCGAGAAAAACAAAAATAGAAAATAGTTTTTTAACAGAAATGTTTAATCGTAGTCTACACCAAATGAAACCTTTTTTAAATGGATATAATTCAAGAATCTTAAACACGTCGACACGCTAATGGACAGTAATACTCCAGTCAAGGGGATTATCAATTCCAAGCCTCAATGTTTGAAAAGACAAGAAATACCCAGTCCCTATTTTAATCACCAAGCCATCGCGGATGACAGTGCGCTTGATTTGAACAACTGAAAGAGAATTGAAGGCTAAATGTTTTAGGCAGAGAATCTCAACGGGTCGGTAGCCTGTTAAGTAAGAAAGTAAGTAAGTCAGATGGACGACAAGATATGGTAATCCTCTCCCGTTAAAAGCAACACTCAGCGAAAAGTATACCCTTAAAGTCAGTGACACGACCATTGACTTTTTCAGGAGAAATTTAAGTGGGCTTATCCCAGACCTGGAGAACAGTTCGAGACATTTTGATCTCAAAAGTCGGTGAGGGTGAATCCGCGAAGGACTTCAGACCAATCAGCCATACATCCTTTGCGCTGAAAATCCTTGAACACATCTTGGGCAGACACATCCGAGACAATCTAGGAAGACCGGAGACCGCTCTGCATGATGTAGTGCAGACGGTCGAAAGATCCATCCACTACAAACAGTATACCCTAACCACCTCTTAGACATGGAAGAAAATTTCAACAACGTCCATACTGAATCTATTCAAGAATCTCTCATCCATGCTGTGCCACAGGATTACATAATATTGGTTTTACCAAAACCGTTGTCTCTAACCATTCAGTAGTTCAACGCAACACAAACCATTAAGCCACTACGCTAGCAAAACCTTTCTGTAATGGGTTCAAAAAAGAAATTATTTTTTTTTGCCCCGAGGTGAGATGAGACCCCACTTAACGTAGAAAAGCCTCATGCGACGTTTTCACCAGGCAATCAACTTCAATAATGAATTTCTGCGAATCTCACGATTAATCTTTTTTTTTAAATTTTTCAAACTAAAGATTCAAAATTAATCGTTTAATTAAGTGAGATTTGTGAAAACAAACACAAGTTGCTACTTCCAAAGTAAGATGTTATTAACTCAACCAAACTTGCATACCTACCATTATGGCACGATGATAAACATGTTTCCGGAGTACATAGATATCGAAATGATGTATCATCAGATATCCATACTGCTGAGAAAGAATGGACTGTGAGATATATATGAAAAATATCGAGAGCATCTATACACTGGCGATAACTAAAACTAATCTAAAATGGGAGAACATTGAAAAATTTGCCAAATTTCATATATACTTTGGCCCGACACTTATTCAGATAATAACTGGAACTGGAACTGTAATTCAAAAGTCTATAATTGAAACTTGAGAGCTGCGTCACAAGATAGTTACGTAAAAACGTTTCGCCCTCAAAACATTATAGCTTATTTATACGAACGAAGAGGCTCTAAATACTTATGAAACGACTTCACAATTGGGTATGGTAACAACTTTGTGTAGGTGAAGTGTTAAGAAAAATGTCTGCGATAAAAAAGTTTTTAGAATAGTTGGGCGGATTTGAAAATTGTCAATTCGGCTGAGTTCGTAATTGTAAAACGTCCGCAGTACTGCCAAAATTGCGTTCATAAATGTAAACAAACAGCATAAGCTCTGCATGAGCATGGCAACACTTGTGTTCATAAAAGTAAAACGACAGTCAATTTGCGGTCAAGTCGGCATTTGGTTTTATTCTGTTGCTGAATTTGCACGAAAATGGCAGAGGAGCAAATGTGAGTATTTTTTTAATTAAATTTATTTATAATCGTAATATTATTTTGTTTTCTTAGCTTTTAAGAAAATTAAATAATTATTTTTCTTTCACAGGACTGAATTTGAGTTCAAACTGTGGTCTGATGCTGACACCAAACTAGTCTTTTCTATTCGGTTAGGAATGGAATCCGAATTTGTAGCTGGTCGGAAGAAGAAAAGCATTCTTTTGGGAAAGGTTTTGCAAGAAATAAGAAATATTTTGCCCACGTTTGCTTATGATAGGGAGGATATCATAAGAAAGTTCCAAAATCTAAAAATGCAAAACTATCATTTAGGTTTAGTTGATCATCTGTTAAATCTGGCCATTTAATATATCTACCTTTTTTTGCTTAAACAACAATCTCGTTGTTTTAATAAAGTATTTGAAAGTTGAGCCTTTAGCAATATTGAATTAACAGCTTATTTCTCAAAAAGAGCAATTATTTGCAAGCTTCCAAGTAGTAAGGTAGACTGCCGGCCTCATATCTATTTTCGGCCGTCCGCAATTTGAGTTTTTCCAAAATGGCTTAAGTTCGTTCAAAACAAACTTCCACAAAGCTTAGAACAATAAGTAAAAATATTTTTGTTGATAGCCATTTTTTAAATGTATGTAGGTACTACAAATCAAATCCAAAGCTTCTAACAAATAATTTATATTTCTCATTTTGTCAACGTTTGCTATTATGAACTCAATTTAAACAAAGTATGATGACTGCACACGTGCAGTTGTAATTGTGTTCATAAACGTATTTGAGCATATTTTAGGCAGGGCATGGGCAACAAAGGATACAATTACGAACTCATCCTTCTTATTCGTTTTGGGCACTTCAGCTTCCCTACTGCAATTTTGGGGTCTCAAAACTGGCGACGGGCAGACGGACTGACAGGCATGCATGGCTAGATCGACTGAACGTTCGCAGCTGATCCCAAATATAGTAACTTTCAGGGGTCAACGACCTATGAGGCGTTACTTACACTTGCGCGAATTCGCAAAAATCGCTTATTCTATTCAAAAGTACGCATTTCCTTTATTGTGGTTCCGGCGCATTTAATTTACTCGCAAAAACAGCGAATTTGTGCGCGTGAAATTTTCGGTTTTTTTCAATTTGTCTTACTCGAACGAGCTAAGTGAACTTAAGCAATTCTTTTTTTGGAGTTTTGAAGAATTTCTGCTCATAGAGGTGTACTGAATTTCGTGCCAAATGGATTCGAGCAGTGATATAAAGAGAAAGATCGATTTTTGGAAGTAACTGGCGGAGCCAGTCCTTAAGAAAACAGATCTGAGAGAATGTAAAATACAACATTTTAGCGGGTACCCGGCATGAGTTGCTGAGCCTATCCGCTAGGGGTAGGTGCTAGTTGCCTGGCATGTACCCATGTCAGCTAACTTTAATGAATCAAACAGTACCCGCTTCATGACTAAGCTCATTCTAATGATACTATATGTGAAACTTTCGCGCAAGTAACAACAATAACTGTACAAAATCTTAACTCAATCGGAACGATGCGCGAACTGTAAGCACTTTAAACGCTATATCTTCTAAACTATTATAGGTGCAAAAGGTATTTTAAAAAGACAATCATCTGTGCAGCTATAAAAAAAGTTATGGCTCCTTAATTTCAGAATTATAAAAAAATATTGTTGTTCCATTTTTTTAATTAAGATTTTTTCTCAAAATGTTTCCTTAATAATTTTTATACGAATTTTTTATCTCTGGAAAGTTCCCTTAAAATTATGAGCAACTTTTTTACGTACGATCAACAGAAGTTGTAGAAAAAGACATTTTTTGTCAGACAAAAATGGTCAAACAAAATTAATTGAGAATAATAAACTAACCTATGAGCAATGCAGTTAACAGTTAATTGTCGAATAGAAAAAAAAGCCTAACAAAGAATAATCAGAGCCTTGCAAATGTATCGTAACTTTGATTCAACTGATTTACAATCGAAATTTTGCTCTGTAAGCAAGCAGCCGATTAATAAATTGATCTCCACTAAATGTATTCAAAATCTGAACAAGCGGAAATAGTGGTCGGATATGGGTTCTGTAATCGAGACGCTTCTTTGGCAAGATTGGAGTACCAACGACGATACCCAAATCGTAGAACACCATGTAGCAGGCTATTCGCTGTTATGTATTAGTGCCTTGTTGATACCGGGACAGCTGCACCAAATAAAAATGAACGACGTTCAGACGGGCAGAAGTTGAGGGTGGGATTTTGGGTGCTGTGGAAGGGCCAGCCTTCAGTCAGAGCCATCAGTCAGCGCCCGCAGACCAGCTGTAAAGTTGGAACTGCCAAGAACAAGGATTCACATAACTCTACAGAGTAATCAATTACACTCTTTCCATTCCAGGATTTACTACCAGGAGATGCGCAAAAAGACTGGAATTTTGGCAAATGCTACTGCGCAAACGCAAACAGGCAGAAGACAGACACTTTCTCACACAATTCACAAGAGATGGAGTTACAAACTACCATAATTTGCATCATCGGTCAAACTCCAATCCCCATTTAATGCGTGCAACATCTTTTCAAAGGTAAGAATTTAATTATTGTGAACAACTTCTTCAATATGTGTTGCTTATTTTAAAGGAGTTTTAGCGTAAATGTGTGGGCTGGATTAATAGGAAACACTTAAGTAGGCCCGCACGTTCTTCCACAAAGAGTAAATTCCCATTACTACCTGGAATTTCTTGGAGAACGGTTGCCGGAGCTCCTTGAAGATGTTCCTTTTGTTAAGAGAAAGGCGATGTTCTTTTTAAACAAGATCAAGCACTTTTTCAGAGTAGCAGCAGGGTAACTTCGTTCCTCAACCATACTCTTAACGGTCGATTTGACCTAAACTCTTGACCACACAGATATCCTGAGCTAACACCCATGGATTTTTTCTTCTGGAGTGCTATGAAAGAAAAAGTTAGTTTTAGAGAAATATCAAGTCTGGAAGAGCTCCAAGAAAAAAATAGTTTTCAGAAGATATGAGAAGAAGTTTATCTCGTTAATCTGCCATCCGAAATGCTTAAATGCGCCCGAAAGTGTATTCGAATGGAAGGAAGGCACTTCGAACAATTCCTATAAATGTTCCATAAACTGTTCCACAAACGTCCTTTTCAGAATCACAAAAAAGAGTTTTTAATAGTAACATAATTTTTAGGGAATTTTTCAAAGATAAACAATTCATAAAATAAAAAATATTAATTTAAAATTTTGAGAAAAATGAATTTTAAGTAAAAAAAAATGGAACAATAAACTTTCATAATGTTAAGTTTAAGGAACCATAACTTTTTTGTAGCTGCACACATGTGCGCTACTAAATTGTCTTTCTAAAATATACAAAATACGTATTGTACTTATAATAGTTTAAAAGTTAAAGTGTTTAAAGGCAGCCCATCAGTTGAAGTGGGGTGATAATAGACCCCCCACCCCTCTCACTACCAATTTTTTGTTCGGCGGAACTTCAGAATCTCTATATTAGGTCCGTTTCTTTTATTTTTTACTTAATTTTTACTTATTTTTACTCAATGCCGTTTCTTAACTGGAAAATCGTATAAACGAGAGCTACATCGAGACAGCATGATATGACCCCTCCACTGAGAATCTTACTACATTTTACTCAACAAGTTGCCTGTAGCTGAATTTGGAAAAATGTATCAAATCATTTGTCAGCGTACAAAACAGAGAACAAAAGCAGAAAATATATTGTTAAACTGAATTAAAGTCATCTCGATTACATCCAAAGTTTAATTGAAATCTAAAAACAAGGCAGAATTACAAGAAGCAACGCCCCAAAAGCATTGTAGTAAGAAAGAAAAGTGTGGCCGTAAATTTTAAATTCAGCTGAAAGAATGCGAAACAGAAACTACCGATGAAAACATTAAGACTGGAATAGCCGAGGAACCGGAAATTCCTACAAAACTGAACACAACAGATAGGTTCAAAGGACGAAGAAACAGTTCCTCAAACATGTTTATTCCGTGTAAGCTATGTACAAATCAACAAATGTTCATATTGGTTATCCTGGAATCGACGTTGCTTTGCAAAACCTGACAGTCTGCCACATGGTTTAATTTTCATTTTTATTCATTTACAACGTTTTACTTTAAAATATCTCACAAAGTTATGTTAAATAGAAGAAGAAAGATGGAGAACGCTTGAATCTGTGACACAATCAGAAAAATATGGCCGATTTATAACAAACGTCAAACCGAGAGATTATAAAAGTGGGCAAAAAAGCTTTGTCCTCCCTCGTTGGAGTTATCACCGGACATAACATGCTTAAATATCACAAAAAAAAAATTAAATTAGTACGCATGACTTATGCAAAGGTTGTAACGACGAAGAAGCGTAGAAGGATACTCTTTACTTTCCCTGCTACTGCCCAGCACTTTGCACATCAGAAAAAGATTCCTCGGAAAATTCTGTTTCCAGGACCTAAAAGACCTTCACGGGCAGGACCACTTTTGACTTGCTAAAGTTTGTAAATGTCTCAGGATGGCTTGCTTATCCGTAGGTAGATTTGCTAGTGCGGAAGTTTAAAAGCCCAAAGGCATCGCAATGGATCTACATTGATCTAAGCGTGACGAGTGCAAGTTTCCCCTGCCTCGTCAACCCATTAACCTAACTTAAACTAATGTTGACTCGACTTCAAACGTCAAAGTTGTCACTCCAGAACTTATTTAAGATTACAAATGGTCACTAGCGGTTATCGAGAGGTAAATATATTAAAACGTACTTCCTTGCTTAACTGGCTCTTGACCCGTGAAGAGTCTCTGCCTGAGACACTGTAGCCTTCCATCCTCTGCGATCCCGGGCACGCTGCTTCCAGTTCTCCAGACCAAGCTACATATTTGGCTTTAACTTTCTCCTGTATTTACAGCTTCGGAAATACGAAAATTTTTAGGTATCACTACATATATTAAAAATAAAATAAAAGCAATATGTGTAGCTCAAGTTAAAGCTTTGTTAAGTTAGAAATAATAAAAAAAATAATAAATTGTTTTTTTTTCTTCAATTTAACACTTTTCATACTATGGTTTTGGTCAGAAAACATGTTGCGCAAGCAAATTCCTCAATGCCTTTTTTGCTTTGCATGATATCTATTACGTAAGAAATATTGAGGCTAATTTTGCAACGTGACTAATAATTTCCAAACCAATTTGTATTTAAATTTTTAAAAAAGAAACCATACTACCCTACTCGCATGTTCTCGTAGTTTCTTTTATTGTGACGTCCACAAAAGCGATAATCCTTTTGATGTCATATCTGGCACAAATACATCTGGAATAAGCACAAACGCACATTTTACCCCCTGGAGAGGGACCCATTTTATTTGTAACTTCCATCCCGCATCTTGACAAACCATATTTACTACACACGCTACCTGGCATACTTATATAAATCCATCATCCTGTTTTTATCACTGAAATCGAATATGGTCGTACGTACTTGCATCCATTCAACAAATTCACCCCTGACAGTACACCTGCATCACTTTGCATCACATAAGAACATTTATCGTCATCAATTCACGTAAAATAAATAGTTTCCCCCAAATTCAAACCAACATCTGAAAAAAAGATTTATTTTAATATCCCCGTGCATTTTGTTTACAATCGATTATATGATTGTAACCCCTGGCGCACTCTGTGTCTAGGGCACACATGCTTCCACCTGTTATATACACATGCTACCAGTATTGTCGTGGGCGGGCGGTGGAACTTCAGGCGAAAAAGAAACAACATATATTTTATTCAAAAGAAAAATTTCGTTCTTCCGGAGAAGAAAAATATCCAAAACACCCACAAAAAATGCACATACAATCCAATTCCACACTCGCAATACCTTCACTCGATATAAATCGATAGCGTGTTGTGGTAGGTACCTACACGAATCTACCCCAGAACAAAGCTTTCGACTCTCTCTCTCTCTCTCTCTCTCTAACGCTCCATCTCCCTTTTCCCCTCCGCCTTCATCATAATCGACTAAATTATTGTGGTGTTTCTCACCTGTAGGCTAACACGCGGCGCTTAACCCACCAAAAATGAAAAACCATTACAGTACCAAAATATGCATCTTAAAGCCTGGCCTGGCCTCCTCACCCCAATTCATCGGGCACATTTTTTGTTTTTTTTCAGTTTTTTTTTCTCGCGCATTAAATATAGGTACTCGTATATGGAGGACTAGAAAAGGTGCCGCCGCCGATCCGTTATAAGTCTACACAAAACTGCATGACTAGAGAAGGTGGAGGAGGAGGTAAAGGAAAATCGCACGAATATAGGAGTGCCCCTTATACCGCCGTGGGGAGGTCAAGTCGCTCAATTGTTTAAGAAAATACGAATAAAACAACAAGCAATACCAAAGCAGAAGAAGAAGCATAAGAAGGCGCAAACCAACAAACAGCATTGTGGGAAAAACAATCGAAAGGAAGAGTCGATTTTAAAGCCAAAGCGGTGTAGACATATACCGATACAGAGCAACGGTTTACCGGTTTAATTTTTTATTTTTTATTTATTCTCTCTGTTAGAGCGAAGCTTGAAGCTTTTCTATGACGCAAACGTGCAAATGTTTATGTGTTGTCGGTTGTGGTTGGTCACTTGTCGATGGCATACCTATGCCTTAATAATAGCAGCAGCACCACAAATACAGCGAAGCGAATTGGCCCACAATGCTATGCGTCGACTCTCCAACCGAAGACGTCATCGATTTCATGCACCCAATGAATTCAGGTGTACCCCATGGAGTCACTGTGCCAAACGAGAGTGAGCTTGAAGTGACGTCATAACACTCACACATAGCTATCGAGAGGGGTTGCTTTTGCTATTTATATATGCGCGCAAATGCAGCCCCTAAGCATCGAGACCATCATCTACATCGTCATTCATTATTTGTGTCATAGTCGTAGTTGGTGTGCTCGCTTCTTCACATTATTGATACATTCACATGTGTGCAGAATAAAAAAGACACTGTATCGCAAACACAATATAGTCACTTGAAACCGTAAAGATAAGTTCAGTCGCGTCACAGACGCCGCATTGTTAACAAATAAAAATTGTTCCGCTAGCCGAGGAGCTTTAAATAAACGATATCAGCAACGGTTACAGGAAATTTCCTTTTCAATATTCCGTGAAATTTAGCTGTTCTCACTCAGTAATTATTCGCAAGTTTATATCTAGATTGAAAAATTCAAAGTAAAAAATTGTAATTTGGAAAAGAACAAAAGAAAATAATTCTCCTGTGCACTGTGACGTATACGTAATATTTTTTCCCATGGTTCATCAGAGCATTCGAGTTGGCGTGCGTGTACTATGTGTATTGCTGTGAGAAAATATCCTTCAAAGATTTAATGGCAAATACAGTGTTTTATTGTGTACTTAATCCTTCAATCGTTCGTTCGAAAAG
This sequence comes from Portevinia maculata, assembly GCA_949715645.1. NCBI lineage: Eukaryota > Metazoa > Arthropoda > Insecta > Diptera > Syrphidae > Portevinia > Portevinia maculata. The sequence continues at coordinate 75,776,577 of OX454525.1, forward strand.
AAAGGACTGCGAGGAAGTAAGGCAGTAAAAGTGTGTAGACATTATTTTCTGTGCTCAAATAGAAATTGTGATAAAGTGCAATCCCAAGGATATAAGGAGAGAATACAGAAAACACTTTTTCAAAGTGAAACTCACAGTCGTGCTGGAGGATCAAGCAAACCCGCACCAGAGGGTTTCAGAACCTTCTACAGGTGTTTATTAGGTGTTTTTTATATACATATACACAACATGTAAACAATCTCTTTTTTTAAGTTTGAATTTGATTATTTTGTTCTATAATTTTGCTATATCCTTGCTGTGCTTGTGAAAAAACGAAAACAAAATTGTGTAACTCGTAATTTGATAATTTTGAGGATACCATGCCGGTTCCGCTGCATCTTCAATTAGTCTTGGCTGCACACATTATGTAACTTTTTAGTTTTATATCGCCTTTATATGTCGTTTCCAATTTTTCGTAAGGATTTCAATTTTTGTGCGAAATGCGAAATCGTCTTGCCTCGTTGATTATTGTTAAGCAAGAACAGCAATCGAGTGATGAACTTAATGTAAATAACCTATCAAGTGGCGGAAACGAACTTGAGGATAATAATAATAATAATAACAGTACCAACAACAACAACAACATCAGCAGCAATACAACAGTTAGTAGTAGTTTATTAGATGACAATCTAACGTGTGGACATATCATTAAGAATTTCAATGTTGAATTATTTGCAACAAAAGTAAGTAGTAGTTGTAATAGTCCAACAACCGGAACCCTTGCCAATACAACACTAAGCACTTATGACAATTTTATGCTATTGGAATATAAGGCGGCGTCAAATAATAATAATTCTCGCAGTGGTGGCTGTGGTGGTTTTATAAATAGTTACAGTGGAATCAATCAAAGCCGGTTATTTCAGTGCGAGAACTATGCTCGCGATGATGTTGACAGCCATGATAATGATAATATTGATAAAGATGTTATTAATGAGGATGAGTTAAATCAGCAGGACATTAAGTGTATGTATTTGAAGAATTTGTTTTTTATTTTTATTTTTGGATTATTGGTGTAGGCGTTTTAATATTTTTGGTGGTGGCTATTTTTGTTAACAGCTAATAGATTATTTATGAGGGTTGATATACTGTGGAAGTTGACTTTGAAGAATACATTTCAAATTCATTTTTAATAATATTTATTGCACTAAAATCTTGTATTTCGAAGTGAATTTGCGAATAAATCTACATAATGTAGATATTCAAGTCGACTCAAAGCAGGATTTGTTAGAGCTCCAAGTTGAGTCAACTCATGTTTGCATTTTTATGGATTTCTCATTCAGATTCCCAATTAATGATGTGCCCAGATAGTGAACCATTCCCATATGAGCTTAAAGCTAAAAAAAAAGACATGACAGTAATTCTACAGTAGGTTTATATTTTTGTCTACTGTGCATTCTTCGGCTTTAAAAAGTGCTTAGTTAAACATGTTGTATTCATTCATTCTCAACTATTCTTAAGACTTTGTGAATTCATTTTTCTTTAGTCTTTTCAATGTAAACTGAATTGTATTCGAAACTAAACTTCCCTGATGCTGTTATTCGATAGAAGAGTTCTTTTAAGATTGCTTATAATATTAGGTTATTTCTTAATCTTAAGGATTGTTTTTTTTTTTTAAGTAAGGATTAAACTGAGTTCCAGTAGCATATACATGATTGTGGGTGGTCATGTTGACATTGATACAGTATTGCAGATGGAGGACAATTTTTTAGTTTTTTAAAGGCTTTGCAGATTTTTTTTGTTATACATTTTATCTAGCGATGCTTAGTCAACATTTTCACCATCAAGAGAAAACTGGGGCTTTCCCGGAGATATCTTCAATCTATTTTATTCAGACTATTTCACTTACTGTCTCTACTCTAGAAGATCGTTAAATGAAACACGATGCAGTGCTAAATACAATGCTCGTTCATTGAAGCTGATTCCGAAATTTGAGAAATCTTCAGCAAATTATGTGTTTCAAGAAATACTAGCAGTCTCTATATTGCTTTGTATAAATGAAAAGGCGATTCGATTAACTGTTATAATTACCGTTCTATCAAGATAGCTGGTTGCGAAAAATAATTCGACTTTCTGATGACCAGTGCGGGTAGTACATGTATGACGGAGTAAAGATACTCCGCTGGAGTCAGCAAATAATTCGCAATCAAAGTCGGTGTACACCAGGGAAGCGTCTTAAATACTTTGATATTTTTAAGAGTCCTTGATTATCTGCTTAAAGGAAAAGTGGCGGAGTTCAAAGTGTACCAGTAATTCTTTGCTGACTCTGGAGCAATCGTAAGCGGGAATAAAACGTCTCTGCAATAAGCGATTGATGTATGGGTTGATGTTTTTCTGGGGAAAGGGTAGCGGCCTATTCCAGACATTTATATGAATGAAGCCTGTAATAAGTCGGTACATTTTGGTTAAGGGGCTTTACATTTTCAAGAAAAGATTTTTTTGGAGTAATCTATTTGAATTGTTTACGCAAGCAGCAATTGAGTTGACCGACTGGAACATTTCTGTGTTCAGTCTTCATCTCATCTCCGTGTCCGTATCCCCAACGATATTATTTCTTAGCCGTATGTAAAATAACATTTTCGAAAAAATATCCTTAACCGATCATTGGAACTTAACTCGCTCTGCCCTGTCAACTTTTCCATTTCCTACTCCAAAAGCAAATTATTTAGGTAATTGCCTAAAAACAAAAAAAAACGCTTTTTCGCCCAATCAAATGCCTAACCCATGGGAAATTTTTAAACACATTTAGCTTAAGAACTAAAGCTAACGCCTTTGTCATCGTATCCTGTTCATTAGTCAATCTTAAAACAAAATAAAAATAAAAATCTGAATATAATTAAAACAAACGTGCGATTCACACATACAATTATAGAGGGAATCATTCGTACAAATTGCCCCCGAAAAGAAAAGAAGAACGAACAAACAGAAAAATATAACAGAGCATGACAAGTTTTTGACGTAAGAGAAGACCACACTGCCACCTAGCTCCGCATCGCCATTGTAGCCTTTGTCAACGAGGGGCCGCAAGTGTGTATAGGGAGAAAGAATATAACAACAAACTGGGCCATGCTGAGAGAGATAGGGTAAGAGCAATGTCTGAGATCGCAACGCTGAAAAGAGAAGAAACAAAACAAAAACAACCCCGACCAATAGTCATATGAACTTGAACGTAATAACTCGGGCAAAGTGTCTGGCGAGTGCCAAAGATGACGAAAGCCCGAGCGCGCGTATTCAAGCGCCTGTCATGCTGCTGCTGTCGTCCCTGCTGCTTCATCTCTATCTACATCTACAATGCACACGAAACTCAATATAAACACGGGATATCTGGCTTGGCATCGATGATTCGCTGTGTCCGTATATCTTCTTCTATCGCGATGCATCTGCCATATTTTGCATTGCTATTGCACTTGGGCGTTGATGAAGGTGAGAGGTATAGCGATGACGATTGTGATAAGACGTCAGAATGCAGAGTCTAAAAATAACAATAATAACCATCGTGATGATAATTATTTCTCTTTTTTCTCTTCTTCTTATTCGTCTACTTTTGGTACGTCTTGTGGTTGGCTTTGTTTGTTTAATATTTATTTCGCCATGGCTCAGCGTGTCACATTGGTTTGTTGGTGGCTTCTTCTGTCTTCGGCTTCCTGGTTAAATTTACATTTTCGAATTGATTATTAAAAAAAAAATTATATTTATAGATACCAACAGTGCATTGGAGATAATTACCCAATTTTTTTGGTGTTCACCTTTAATTTTTTAATTTTTGGCAACCAGATTGGTTATGCAATTTTTTTTTTTTTGACATGAAAATGCAAGTGCCACTGCAGTGCTCCGTAAATGAATGCTGCTTGTTACCTTAAAGATGTAGGTATGTGTAGTTTAATGCTTATGCCCTGCAGGTAGATAGGAGTATCTACAGTGTGCACCACCGCAGATACAATGGCGCAAAGAAACAAAACGATTAATCATAAGAAAAAATTTCAAAAAATTATTGATTTTGATTAATTGCCGGTTGTGGTTGGGATGGTATCTTTTGGCCTGGCATTTGTGGTAATTTGAATTTGTATTTTCTATTTGAACATTGCCTAGATTCTGTGTCCTGAGGTGTGACATTGAAAATGGCATTGATTTGATATGATGATTCATTAAAGAGCAACAATTTATGTTCATGTTTTTTATGTCAAAATAAAAAGAAAACAAAACGTTTTTTCATACATTTTAAAGGCCCAGAAATAAAGACTGCAAAAGTCTCCGTGACACAAGACCAATTAAGACAAGCTGTAAAGTCCGCTGCCCCACCTCCTGCGAAAGTCTGGCAAACATCCAAAAGTATCAATTGTTATGAGAAGCTTTGCGAATTTACCGTTCGGCGTTTGCACTAAATTGTAAATCCATTTCGCCTTGCTCGCGCAAATGGTGTACTGGAGGTTGAACTCCAGCGTTGAATCTTCTTTGTTTGAATCCATTGCAATATATACAGTGCTATGAGGCTGCATATATTTACTTTAAAAAGTCCAACATACAGTTGATATCTCGCTCCTTTTTCTTCGTATTGTTTAGTCGAGTTTTTGTTTCCGTCTTTTTCTTCCCACAATCGTCGTCATCGTTGACGGCGAGGTTGTGATTTTAATCAGAGTGATCAAAAGCCACCCACTTTTCGGAACGCCTAGTAGTCCGCTTAAGGGGTTCGAAACCGGTCCGACCGCAGAAAGTATGGGCAGGCTTCCCGGTTTCGACCCAGATGCCAATTAAATGCTGGTATTGATGCTTCCTCCATACATACGTTTGTACGTTCTCCAACATTGTTAATTGTTTGTGAGTGTCGGAAGTACTAGAGTGGTGTCAAACCTTTCCTATCAGCATAAGAACATCTTTCGGTCACTGAAGATGGGTAAGTTTTTACGCCACAATATAAATCCTATATATTTACACATTCACCTCTAAAACATAAATCCAAACATCAGGTTCTCGTTTACAGGGTCATTCGTTCCTCACTTATGATTGCTACTTCGTCAATAAAGAAAGTCTGATTATTTCCCGCAATTAACCGTCCGAATACGCTTAAAAAATGTGCCTGACATTAATTTGATAGAACCCTCTGAATGGAAGTCATTCGATCGTCTCTCATTTCTTGCTCTTCTTACTTTAATGGCGGTGAGGCTATGATCAGGATTAAAGGGAGCATAACCCTCCCACTTAACTGCATCCCTACTGGTCCCCCTGTGGGGTCGCCGGTTCGACCTCAGAAAAAAGCTGCAGGCCTCCCGATTTTCCATAACTTCGTCGCTGAGGTCAATCAAATGCTGGTGTTGCTGCATTTGTGTGATCCAGGAGTTTTCAGGCCTACCTCTCTTTCGCGTTTGCATTGGAACAGATTGATACTGCCTTTACGACAGGGTTTGTCGGATCTCTCCTTTGAACATGACAGTACCAACTGAGCCGGTCGCGCTCCATTTTTTTCGACATAGGTTCTTTGATTCGATCGTCTTTCGTTATAAGTCTATAAATGCGAATCATGACTTACCTGAACCCGATGTCTCTGATCTATTTTCAGGACTCGGAGGCTATGTCTTCTGGCGCAGTCGCTATTTTTTTATTCTTCGCCTCCTCAGTGAAGAATTCTATATGGAGGAGGCGGTATTGCTCCATTGCATTTCAACCCGAAGCGTTATAAATCTAGCCATTGAATTTCATTTTCGCTTCTGCTGTGAGTGACCAGGTGACGGCCTTACTAACACGATAAGACGGTAGTCCTCATAGTCTCTGCTTGACTTCCCGACAAATTCGTTCAAATTTTCGGAATCAATAAAAATCTTTAGATATTTTTTATGAGATTCTGAAAATCTAGGCAGAATGCATCTATTTCTATCTACTCACAGTCGCATCGCTTTGTATAACCAGTTTGAGAGTCTTTAAACGATCGTGAACTTTGGAATAGATAAGGCACTGCCAAGTAGCTCTACTGCAGGGATGATACCGATTATGTTCTTACTCTATTTCATTCCGAAGTAGAAGATCTATGTTTTTGTGAAAACGAATAAGAATCTTGCCAGACCCTGCATTCATCTCTCTAAGATAGTTGCTGCGACCACCTATTCAGTCAATCGTTTCAGTATGCTTCAGTATGAGTATAAGCCAAACATTTGAAAACTGCCAGAAAAAAATCAATAATTTCGTTTTCAGGTAGACAAATTTATTTACTGCAAGAGCAATTAATGACAGCAAGTACCAAAATTAGAAACCTTTTGGGACCAGATAAAATATCTCTGTGCGTTTTATTTAGCATAAGTTCCGCTTTCTGAACAAAAAACTCTTAACAAAGATCTGTAGTGTTACGAGTATCAAGAGGTTACATTTCAATCAATGGAAAAAGTACGGCGTTGTACGTGATCTGCTCGAAATGCACACACCAGGGTTTTCATTCATACTGCCAGCTATGACGGCGATATTTTCAGCTGGCTCTGCCGGTAGAACACGAGTTGGAATCTTCACATCAATAACCTGTCCAAGACGTTCAAATGTATTGATTAAATTCACTAAAGTGATGCGAGAAGGCGCTTGATGGTGACCAAAAGTAGTGGGAACTTTACGATGGTAATTTGTGTAATTTTCACTGCTTTTGTGCGAATGTGTATCGATCCGTATTTAATATTAGTTATCAAAAGTCATCACAATAATAGTTGAATGTTGGCATTTCAAAATAGTGTGAAATTTAACATGACACCTCTTGTTTCATGACCCTTTATTACTGTTTATTCCTATTTTAGTAAACTTAGGATCTATTTTTTTAAAGCACAAAAACAAAACGTGCCAGAAGTGTTTGCTACCGAAAAATGTACCCAAAAAGAAACTCAAATTAGACCCCCACCCATTTGATTTGAAGTAAAGCGGCACCAAATAAATACCTCATCATAGTACTTGTTTATCCCAATTGGCACGATACTTTTTCGTCTTGTATTTATAGCATCCTCAGAGGAATCAACAAATATTTCAAACACAACAAAGCCCCCAAAATGCAATAACATTCACCGAGTACTCACTGTGCGTTGCGTCGTCACATGCACCCCATAAATGAAACCGCAGGCTGCACATGTAGCATGAAATTGTTGAACAATTAAAAATATCCCCCGCCCCTCCCCCACCCTCAACGAGGAACTTATAAAAAATTAAAAGAATCCTCACGCACAGGGTATACCCGGTAAACCTTTCAACCCTGTTCGAACAGCACAATCCTCGATATGCGGAATCGATTGCCCAACAAATAATTGCTAGCGCATCGACATCGACGGCGCATCGCATTTAAGTTTAAATTTAGCGCGTTGAGTAGCAGAGTCCACTGATCGAATTGTTTGATGCACTACACCGATGCATGAGGTGTAAATTTAGACCCAGACGCGGTCATAGATGCATGGAAGAAAATATATTCTCATTAGCTATAAGCGGATCTCACATGACTGCCCCAAGCGCCGACTGCTTTTTGACAATGATGGTCCTTATAACGGGAACTAAGAGTATTACACCGGCATATTATTTATCAAATTGAATGGTTTATAAAATTGTATTATTAATTGACGTCAGCAAAATGCGGATCAACGATAGGTATGGAGTCGACACATCTCCGTATCGCGCGGGTAAAAATACACACACTTTCATGAGCGAGGCACTTATACTCCCAAAACGAAAGTTGAAACTCCATCGCCAAAGCACCATAATTAATATCAAAATAAGCACATCAAGGTAAATAGCTAAGTATACTTGTAAACTGAGGACTAACAAAATGCCTCAGAGACGAAAAAAGGAAAACAAAACAAATTTAAAGGGAAAGGGAAACCCTTGTTTATCCCTTCAATTATGTGGGGACCCCACGTGTCCACGGTGAAAGTTGATTACAACGATGACGTAGATTTACGTAGCCATACGTTCTTAGCTCTCAGTGATGAAGATGAAATGAAATTCCACTTGCTTCTCTTTGACTTCACCGAATAAACTTTGATGATGTCAAAACCATGTCAATCGATAGACGCGAATGTGTGTGGGGCATGTGGGCTATGCGTGTAATGATGATGGCTGAAATCCATGTTAAAATCATAAAAGGAAAACCTTGTAATAAACATCAAAGTTACTCACGTGGTAGAACGGGGATTTTCATTATTATGGTGTGAGAGCCTCTTTTTATACCCTATTCTAGGGGTATATTAATTTTGACGCATAGTTTGTAACATACCTTAATATTGCCCGTAGACCCCTAAAAGTTACTATATTTATGATCAGCATCGATAGTAATGTCGATCTAGCCATGTCCGTCCGTCCGTCCGTCGGCAAAAATTAGGCCTTTAAACTGGACCTAGAGAGCTGAAATTTTAACCATATACTCTATAGGGTCCCGAAATAATCAAGTTTAAGAATTTTTGAAATCCGCCCACAGACACGCCCACAAACTCAAAAAAACAAAATTTTGGAAAAAATCGAATTTTGAGCTAGAGAGCTGACATTTTTTATATATGATCTATGGCCCATAAAACTGATTGAGACATAAAATTTTCAAAATCCGCCCACTGACACGCTCACAATTAAATAAAACAAATTTTGGGAAAAATTGAATTTTGAGCTAGAAAGCTGAAATTTTTTATATATGATCTTTGGCCCATAAAAATGCTTGGGACAAAAAATTTTCAAAATTCGCCCACTGACACGCCCACAATTAAATAAAATATTTTTTTTGAAAAACCAAAATTTGAGCTAGGGAGCTGAAATTTTTAATATATACTCTCTAGGGGCCCTTTATGCTCATGTGTAAATATTTTCAAAATCCGCCTACTGACACGCCCACAATTATTTTTTTTTTATTTTTGAAAGTCCAAATTTTGAGCTAGGGAGCTGAAATTTATAGTATATACTCTCTAGGTGCCCTTTATGCTCATACTTAAATTTTTTTTAAATCCGCCTACTGACACGCCTACAATTAAATAAAACAATTTTATTGAAAAACCAAAGTTTGAGCTAGGGAGCGTTTTTATTTACAAAAGCTTAGTTTTTTCGATAAAATCCTTTAAATTTTTGTCACGCCCACTTATGAGATATAGGAATAAGAATAGGGTATCCAACAGTTCGCCCAAGCGGACTGTAGCCCGCCCCTATGTTTTGTTTTGTGTTCATTTTTTGGTACTCCTGTCACATGGGTTGATAAAGACGATGTTAAGAGGATAAACCTGTGATTTGTTGGTACTCTTGATAATTTGAGAAATAGTTATGCAGGGATAATTTTGTTTACATTTGCGGAAGTATTTTCAAAAGAGTTTGGCTCGTCACATGAAGTTTTAGTAAACAATAGTGACAGGTACTCCTTTGTGGGTTATATCCCTGTTCAGTTATAAGTCAACTTGTTGTGGTAAACTTTAATGCAGACAATGTATGATGAAATGGATTTCATCTGAATATCGTAGTATTTGACACAAGTTGAATGAAGTAGCTGCTTCGGTTTAAGGTGAAAAAAGACGAAGAATTGCCACCAAATCAGATGAGTAATTTCGGATATCGTGCGGAAAGTGATAAATCTTTTGCGACTTCTTACTACTATGCTGTATTTGTTTCCGCTTCATACCCTGACTTTGTTTTTGATGATTTAAGTCCTTCAAATCCAAAAATTGGTTCTGCTTTCAGATTAAAAATACATTTTTGTGTCTAAATGTTCATCACATTCTCTCAGCGTTTTTTCTATTATACCACTTCCTTACCACAAACCATTTTGTGCGCGACACTCTCTGCAAGTTTTATTTAAATCACTACACGGATAGATAACTATTTTCCCACACTGAAGGATGGATACGATGATATCTGAAGATTTCCATTGTATCCAACAACGATATATTCGTCATTATCCGCGGTAAAATGTTTTTTTTTTTACTATCCATCGAACAATAACTTAAATATATGATCTTATAGCGTCACTTATTGCCCGCATCTACTACTGGTACTGGCACATGTTGGTAACGCTCGAGAAAATCAGGTAATGCACTCTTGTAGGGGATCTGCCGCTCTCCATTAAGTTGTCAATTATTGAGTTTTAAATATTTCTTAACTTCATTCATACAGCAAATGCCAAAACCCACCTACTTACCAATTGTATCACATCATAACGCTTTATTCACAATTAAAGGGTTAGAAAAAGGAATGCATTCCGAATCAGATCCAAACGATTGTATTTGTATATACCACATCCATGCGAACAAGTGAGGTAATCAATAAACTTTTTTCCAAATGACGTCATGGAATTTCTGTTGGCTTGCCTATGCCATTTTACGATTAGTGTGTATAGGTGTGTTAAATTTCTTTTGTGCTTACTCTTTTTCTGCGCTTTGCTCTCACCATAACCATTTCCTTTTTCCATCTTGATTTTCCGCATTTCACTTCACACAGCAGTGTTTATATGGGTTGGTTCGTTGCTTTTATTCATTTTTGTATTTCCATGGCTCAAGGTCGTTTGGAAACTTAACGACTCTATATACCATCGTATACATGCGCTGAAGAAGAGACAGAGTGGGAGAAAGAAAGTAAAGAGAGCTGTGTGTTGTGTTATCGTATATCTATCGCACGGAAAATTCACCAACGTCAAACACCCACTTTCCCACATTGGGACAAACCATATTCTCTGCCATACGTTTACTTTATTTTTTATCAGTGATGTCGGATTAGTTTTGTGTGTAAACAGTTACAGTACCATATCCCAGCCCCACATGTTCACACACTGGGGCAAGTCAGTTTAATAGGTATTGCCAGATGCTTTAATGTTTTTGTTTTATATGAATGTACATATAATATGTAGTTACATATATTTTGATGAGCTGTAGGTTTTGAAATGAATATTAATCATACACAAGTTTAGCAAATGCGCCAACTTTTTTTTGTAGATTATTTTATGACATTAATCATGAAAAATGATTTCGGGCATATGAGGGGAGCATATCAGAAACTGCATCGTGGAGTTAAAATTTTCGACCACTTTTTCGAGCATCTGAGGCCAACTATCGCCAATGGTGTGCCTGATGTTAGCTCCAATGCTGGAATTGTGGTTAGCTCCGCATAGACCAACGGTTTTGGAAACCAGATCCATTTCTGGATATTATGTTGTTCAACGTTGGGTTCGGCATGTGGCACCATCCTGTTGAATGTCCTGCAGACCAATGCTCACGCACTTTGGGCAACAAAATCTCCTTGATCATGGCTCTGCAGCGCTCGCCATTGACGACGACATTACGATTTTGTTCGTTTTTGATGAAACAGTGTATTTTTCGGGGTCTGATCGATCATCTTTGGATATTCCTCGATCCTAATACGACCATTTTGTTTATTAACAATATCACTAACGAAAACATAATGGTTATTGGAGACCTAAATGCGAGAATAGGTAAAGAAGAGGGAATAGTAAATAAACTTGGAGGGAGCAGAGGGCAACGAAAGATGCAACATTGAATACTAGAGGAGTTAAACTATTGGATCTGTGTGACTCTTTTGGTTTGCGTGTAATGAATGGGGTATATGAATCTGACAAATATGGAGAGTATACATTTGTAGGTCAACAAGGATGCTCAGTGGTGGATTACTGCTTGCTCGGAGGTGAATGGAATGCACTGGCCACTGATCTAGAAGTATTGAGTTTGCCATATTCAGACCATATGCCAATCCAGATAGTGTTTGGGCTCAAAGCGACGGATTCTGAAGAAATGCAAGTCTTGAAACTACCACCGAAACTTTCTTGGAAGGATGCCACAGCAAGTGAATATAAAACAAAACTCGACCATTACCTACAGCAACTAGAAGAGCTAACTATTGGCGATATTGGAACCATCATAAAAAGGTCTGTACCTGCATGTACCCGACAGCGCTATCGTTTTACTGGAATATTTTAAAGTATTGCTAAACCCCCTGACTACGACATTACAATTGTATTACGCCGCTCCAGCCTATAATAATGAAATACTTGATACGAGAATCTCCCAGGAGGAAGTTCAGGGGGTAATAGTTAAACTCAAAAATGGCAAGGCACCAGGATCAGATAGAATTCCGATAGAATTTTATAAATACGGAACAGAAAACCTCCTCAAAAAACTAACGACAGCATTAAACAGAATGGACACAGGTGCTGTACCGAAGCAGTTCAGGGAAGCTATAGTTTTTCCCATATATAAAAAAGGAAATATATCGGATCCCGCAAATTACAGAGGAATATCTTTCCTTAACACATCGTATAAAGTGTTAACAACAATTTTGAACAACCGTCTGTCGCAATGGATTGAGTGCAATAAGTTGCTTAGTGAATTCCAAGCTGGATTCCGAAGCGGTTATTCAACGATAGATAACATCTTTGTGCTTCAAAGCATCGCCGGGAAATTTATATCACAGAAAAAAAAATTGTATACCTTTTTTGTTGACTTCAAGGCAGCATTTGATACGGTGGACCGACGAATGCTCTTCTACAAGCTCTACAATGCCGGAATGCCATCCAAGTTTGGAAATGTTCTACAAAGCATCTATGAGGGTACACAGGCAGCTGTATGGAATGGGGTTGAAATCTCGGAGTTTTTCGAAACTACTAAAGGCGTAAGACAGGTGTGCACTCTAAGCCCATTGCTTTTTGCATTGTTCATTGACGATATTATTGAGTTTTTGCCAGGTGGAATAGAGTTCGCAAGGACGAAAATCAAAGCCCTGCTGTTTGCCGATGATGTGGTACTGTTTGCTTATTCACAGGAATCCCTGCAACTAATGATTAATCGACTGCAAGAATACTGTAAGATGTGGGGTTTGTCCGTGAATCTAATCAAGTCGAAGATAATGATCTTTAAACAAGGTGGCGGTATAATGTCCAGAAACGAGAGATGGTACTACAACCGCGAGCCCATCGAAATAGTTAAATCTTATAAATATCTCGGAGTGACAATAACCAGTTCGCTAAATATGGAAACGCACTTGCAAGAGAAGCTGGTAAAGGCCAATGGAGCGGTTAATGCCACATGGAAAAAATGTTTCTCTAACAAACTTTTACATAGTGTCAAATATAAAGTTTTCGAAGCGGTTGCAGAATCCATTATGATGTATGCAGCACAAGCCTGGGGATATCAGCGATATGAAACAGTTGAAAAGCTGCTACGTTACTTTGTAAAGAGATGCTTTCATTTACCAAAGAATACGCCGAACTACATGATCACCATTGAAACGGGATTGTCACCACTGTTTGTGAAATCATTAAGGATGCATGTGGACTATCTAGCGAAAGTTTTTGACATGCCAGAAGAAAGACTACCAAAAAAGGCGGCACGGTATGCTATCGAGACTAATAGCCTATGGTATGGAAAACTAAAGGAGCAAGCGAGCGACTGCGGCCACGATATCCAGTTAATTGAAAGCGGCAGCAACTTAAAACATTCCTTGTACGAGCTGATATCCAAAATCGATGAAAACCATACGGAAGACTGTATTAACATGGCTACATCATCAGTTCATAGAGCAACATATAGCCAGCTAAAGCACAATCTATATGAACGGAACTATTTTCGTAATGAGCATACGCAGGAATTAATTACGTCAATTTTTAAAATGAGGGGAGAACTCATACGGCTAAATTATGTGCCACATCGCGAAGATTTGCCTATTTACTGCAATTTATGCAATCTGTCGGCGAGGGAGGATATTATCCACTTTATTGGTATATGCCCGATCCTGAAGCAGCAAAGAAGAATATTTTTGGCAAGTGACAGTAAAACTGAGGATGAAGTACTAGCACTTCTTAATTGCGAGCGCAATGTAACCCACCTCTACAATTATTATAGAGCAGCAATGTCTTACCGCAACCAAATTATGAATGAGGCCTTCTAATAAATATATTTGTTTTTTTTTCTTTTTTTTATTTTATATATATATATATTTCTATTATTTATTTAATTCTTTTTCAACTCTAAATTTAAATTTTTTGGAATCAGGCTTAATATTTTGCTTAAAAGATGTAAATCTAATGTCAATCGAACAGACGGCAGAGCCATGTTAAAACGATTTATATTTATAAAACTTGTAAAAGTAATGAAGAAAGCAATAAATCGAATCTAATCTAATCTAATCTAAATCTAATGCCACAGAGATAGAAGTGAGACTCATCACAAAACTAAATTTTACGGTTAAAAAGTGGATTTCCCACTGCTCAAGTATTTGAGCACTCAAACGCTAAACTCGCGACGCAATTGATGATTGTCTGGCTTCAATTCTTACAGCAATTGAATCTTGTAAGCATGTAAACCAAGATTCTTGCGGAAAATCTTCCACAAAGTCGATGGACAAATGGAAGAATCGATTAATAATGAACTCCCCGCAATGGCGGCGTCTGTCCTCATGAAGTGCAACATATTTCAACTGTGTTGCGAAAAGCTAGCTTAGTTGGTCGCTAACGTTGAGTATTGTTGGCATCTACGTCAGACTAACTATCATCGGCATCGTAATAGGAAGATCAAACAATAATCAAGAATGGGAGCATGCACGTGTCGAAATCGTAAAAAAAGGCAGGTATAAATCTCTTAGATCACACAAATGCAACACCACAAGCATTTAATTGGCTCCAGCTATGACCTGATCCGAAAAAAAATAGTCCTGCCAATATTTATTTAAGTCGACCTGGCGAACCCTACAGACGGACCTGTAGGAACGCTGTAAAATGGGAGGGTTGTGATCCATTTGTTACTGATAAATTCATCTTTTGAGGTAGGTATATTAATCATCTAAAACTCTATTAATTTGTGAGTGTTAAGGAAAGTTATATTCCTTAATGATATATGAACTAAAAAATAAAATGAATATTAGGCATTAACGGCCCATACAGGGCTTAAAACCTACCTTCTCCAACCACTTTCTTGTGGAAGTGGAGAGGGACCTACAATTTTTAGCCGAATCCGAACGGCAAATTTGAGAAGCTTCTCATAACAATTAATATTCTTGTCAGACGTTCGCAATAGGTGGGGCATTAGAAAAAGCTTTTAGATGTTACTTGGCCCCTTCGAGATTCGAACCTGAAAGGTTTAGATTAGTAGCCCAACACGGTGCCGTGACATAACCCCAAGCGTCATAAGCCCAAATCTCGAAATTTGGCCTTATGTCGCTTTTTGAAAGTGACATAAGGCCAAATTCTAGCATTTGGTATTATGTCACTTTCACAAAGCGTCATAAGGCCAAATCCGGAAAGAGACATAAAGCCAAATTTTCGAAACCGTACCTCGCACCTACTCCAAATCAAACAGTGACCCCAAGCAGGGGGGGTTGCAGGGGGGCAGCATACCCCCCATAGGGATTACACTGTTTATGGAATCTATACTAGCGATTTTGTAACTAATCCCATAAACAGTGCAATGCATATGGGGGGACATGCTGCCCCCCTGCAACCCCCCTGCATGGGGTCACTGTTTGATTTGGGGTAGGTGCGAGGGCAAATTGTTGTAAATTATTTTTTTTTTTATTATTTATTATTATTTACTTGTTTTTTATCGATTTTGACAATTGGAAAATACATTGGAAATACGGGTTCGAACCTCCTATTTTGGAAACAAATAAAAATCATTCCATATTTTCTGTGTGGGGTGCTGAGGTTAGGTTAGGTTTACGGGCTGATGGAACAGAGCTCTTGAATGTCTTGGAAGAAGTATCTTCCAAGTGTTCTGTTCCTCAGGTGACACAGGCTTGGACAGTGACAGAGAAAGTGAGGTGTGTCCTCATGGGTTTCCTCATCACCGCAGCCTCTACAGATGTCGTCATCCTTGAGATTTAGTTTCATTGTGTGATTGCTTAGCATGCTGTGGCCAGTAAGAGTACCGATCAACTTTGACAGCGATGTCCTGTCGTAACGTAAAAGTTTGTTGGTTCGGCCCTTATTGTATTTTGGCCACAGCTTGCGAGTTATGTCACAAGTGGTAAGTGACAACCACCTGTTGTTGGCTTTCATTCGTGTTTTGTATTCCACTCTTTCTCTGAGGTTACAGAGTGGTGGTTTAACCGACTGAAGTGCCTGTTCATGGTCCATCGCAGACCCCTTTCTTGCCAGATCGTCAGCTCGCTCGTTGCCGAATATGTCCTTGTGTCCAGGGACCCAGCAGAGACTCGTTTTGTGCTTTGTGCCAAGAGCTTTGAGCTCCTCGCGGCAACGACGAACAAGCAAGGACTTTATTTCTGTAGCTGACACCGCTTTAATGGCCGCCTGACTATCAACAAAAATGGCAATATACCATGCTTGCGACTTCAGTGATTGCTAAGACTTCTGCTTGGAATACACTACAGTGATCAGGTAATCTAATCGATCTGTTAATGTGTAGTTCCTCTGAGAATAGTCCAGCACCCGTTCCACAGTCCATCTTAGATCCGTCTGTAAAGATGGATATCGATTTCCTTTTCATGGGTTCGTTTGCGTACCATTCCTCCTTGCTCGGAAATGAACAAGAGAATGGTTTTTCGAAATCTAAGTAAGGAGACACGTAGTCAGATATGACGTTGTTCCCTATGTACATGTTCAGAATCAGTGGATGTCTGAAATGACTCTGGTTCCATCTGTTTGTTTGGCTGATCCTCAACACACTTTTTGCAGCCGATTCCTGCATGTATAGATCAAATGGTGGCAGATTGAGAATGGCTTCCAAGCCAGCGGTTGGGGTTGTTCTCATTGCACTGGTTGTCCCTATACATGCTAGTCTTTGTATTTTTGCCATCACCTTGAGATTGGTTGCCTTGTCTGTGGCTTGCCATTAGACTAGGCTGCCGTATGTGAGTATTGGTCGCACAACTGCCGTATACATCCACAGAATTATTTTTGGGTTTGGACCCCATTTTTTGCCGAAGATACGGTTGCATGCGTAGAAAGCGTTGGCCGCTTTCCTAACTCTCTCATCGACATTTGGCTTCCAACTCAGCTTCCTGTCGAGGATAATTCCTAGATATTTCGCACTCTCCGCCACCATCAAGGGTATTCCCTCAATTTCTTGTGGTTTGAATTCTGGTATTCTTTTTTTATTAGTGAACAACACCATTTCAGTCTTTTGTGGATTGATCCCAAGACCGCATTGTCTTGTCCACGTAGTGAGTGTCCGCAGGGAGTTTTCTAACAGTTCGCTCAGAGTTGATAGGAATTTTCCTGTCGTGGGGTGTTGAGCTTATTTGTTTCGTATAACACTTAATGGTTCATACGAAAATAAAATAAATACCGCAGTTCTTTTCCTATTCAGTAAACCATTAGTCTATGTCGGAAATGATTAGCTTTCCCATAAATATCAAACGCCCCTTAATAGAAATTTGACACTTTTAAAATGTTGTTCATAAGCGAAACGTGCTTCTCAATTTGTAAGCCTAGCTCTGACCCTAATTTCCTTAACGCTCGCGCTGTGTAGCGATTTCATTATAAGTGTCCCTTAAAATCCCTTTAGTGTGTGCATATTGTGAAAAAAAACTGCTCGTCTATCAAACAAAACTGGATGATATCCGTTCTGGGCCTGACTTCGATATACCCTACACCCTACTGCTTTCAAGCAGTCGCAGAGGTTCTGGCAGTAGGTCTACACCGCGAAAACACTGCTAATCAAGTCGACATCTGATAGGTGTATCACAAAATACATTGGTCGCAGGCCGCCCTAAAGCCCTGGAATCATGTGTATTCAGATTCGAACTGGTGTGGTATTGTCGAAAAATGATTAAGGCATTATGCGAGCGCCACCATTTTAGACTGTCCTGGTTGCTCGGGTGCAGCAACATAAGAGTTGCAGTTTTAAAAACTGCCACACAAATGGCTAGTCAAATGGTGGCCCAACTTTAACAAGAAGAAAACTAGGGTAAATGTCGACATGGAATGACAATCTGCATCATGTCCGGACACGTCCTTTTTAGAAAGCATGCCAGAAGGCCGGGGCTCTCAGAAACCGAAGTGTGCAGATGCTGCGATAATATTTGCCAGAGAATTGCTCGCTGTTAAAGCAAAACCTGGCAATTACTTCATTGATAATCTAGAGGAGGTAGCGTCGATTGACTGCAACAATCTATTCGGTTTTTGTAGGAAAATAAAATGCTTTGGGAAAAGGCTTAGGATGTTGACGATAGACTTAACAGTTTGTTTTCACAGTGACCGCGATGGGGCCGTTATGATGCCTTGGTTTTTTGGACAGCGGATGTCCTTACCCTGCTTAACCTGACCGAACCCAAGCCCAGATGCTGTTTATCAAGATTGACTTCTTCGTCCAGTGATATAAGTGTGCAATGAAGGCAGAAATGACACGGGAGAGGCCTTGAAAAAGATTTTTTGAGAAATTAATTGTATGTTTATTAATTTATTTATTTAGCCGTACAAACTAATTCATAATCAATAACTAGCAAATAAACTATAATAATAATAAAAATGCAAGAATATAGTTTGGTACTACAACCCAACAGATTCGAAAAAGATTTCATCAGCAGTCCTTTTGTGCTTTCGCTATGTACTCCTGAAATTGAGCTTGAAATTTATATTATTAAATCAATTTTGAAGCACATTTTATATGTGTGCGCTTAGTAGACTCAGTAGACTGACCGAGAGGTAATGACTAAACGTTTTTTTCTTGCGAAAGTTTGACAAATATCCAAGAATATCAATTTTCATGAGAAGTTTCTCATATTTGCTGTTCGGATTCGGCGTAATATTGTAGGTCCCTTCCATTTCCCACAAGCAAGTGTTTCGAGAAGGTTTTAGTAGGTATGGGCCGGTTATGCCTAATATTTATTTGTTTTCATATGTTTAGTTCAACATAAATAATACAAACAGGTATATACATAGTCTTATCGAATCATTCATGCATACGAAGATATATTTTTGTCACAAATTTATTAGTGCGTTGACCTAAGAATTACCAACCTTGAATTCAAAGTCGTACAAAATTTTTTTCCTTCCAATTTTTCGTTTTTAAATAAAAAAATCTTTCCGTAAATATACCATTTGCAACAATTCAAGGGCCAAAGCAGCAACTATCGCTATCTGCCTGCATTTCGAGCGGTTGTTTTATCGCTCTAGGTTGGTTCCTCTTTCTTGAAAGCAGAGAATACAAACAAAAATTATATAGTATAACTACATATATAGGTATTTGCTAGTTGCAAAAACAAAATTTATTTAAATTTTTTTTAGTGTTGAAAACATATATCTATTCAAAACTCGATCAACCTTGTGCAATACTGACACTTGGAAAAACCAGATAACTACTCGTATTATATTATATTGTTATAGGAAGTGAATATTAATGTATCACTATTTCACACAATATGTATAGTATTTAGAATGCAACATGTATCTACTAAAACTGCTGCACAATCAATGATTTCAGAACTATACATTTTTCTAAACTGGTTTTCCAAAAAAAAAATTTAAATAGAATCGTCCTTGAAGAAAATGAAATGATTTCACATTCTTAAATATACCGTTAATATCTATAATATACCATTAATATCTATAATAACATTCATAGACTCGCAATGTATTAATTTTTATTTTCCTGTTTTTAGCTATAATACATCAAAATTGTTGGCCAGTTAACAGGTTAATCAACATAGGGAGCTTCTGCAATATTCACTAATGCAAATTATAATTGAATAATATGCATGCATATGCAAAAAGCGAAGAGGAATTTACATAATGTAAATATATCCTTCAACCAGTTGCTGTAAATTACTGGATTTTATTAAGCGAAGTCTTAAATTGTATTATAGGCGAGAATAGAGTTTTGTGGGGGCATATTAATCTTAGAGTTGATGCAAAATTGCTATGTTATTTTATTATGAAATTTTGCTGTCGACTATCAAGTTTGATATTTAATAGAGAAGCATCGTCTAGTGGCTTGCAAATTACTTTACAATGTTGTATTTTTTAAGTATGTACTGAGCTTTGGGTTTAGTTTCTTTAGCTGGGATATAAATGGCAGACGTAAGATATGTGGTGTTTGAAAAAATAAACCGTCAGTTTGGCAGTGCGATTAATAAGAACTATTTTTTTTTTGGGCGCAGTAGCTCAGTGGTAAGTGCGTTGGACTATTGTTCGAAGGGTCTCAGGTTCAAAACACGTCGCGTCCCTAAAGATTTTTTCCCACTGTCCCACCTCCTGCGAAATTCTAACAACCATCCAATATCAATTGTCATCCGAAGCTTCTCATTTGCTGTTTAGAGTCGGCGTAGAAGTGTAGGTCTTCAAAATGATATGGTAGGGCAAAAAAATGATATGGTAGACAACGAAGAATTTATTCCAACAGTTTTAATAAATGTACCTCTTTTGTTAATCCTCATCCAAGAAATGTCTGTTTCTCTTATGGTTATGCGTAATACTACAACCACTAAACCTATTTGAATAAAATATTATTTCATGTCCTGTTAAGGCAACTTAGTAGCAAATCATTTCTTAGTCTGAAATTTCAATCAGTTCCCCAAATTGAAATTTCAAGAATTTTAAATACAGCGATAGGAGATACAGATGCACGTTGAACTTGAATATCTTTACATTGGAGTGCGAAGGAACTATAGCCTTTGATAGAGGCTACCACGTTTGTGTTCAACAGTTCAGAAAATAATTTTAAGGGAGTCTGAGTATTGGCTTAGAGACCAACAGATGAGTATTCGTTTTTGGTAAGACCTTTTTTTTTTGTTTTGAATGAATAACCTTACATTCCTTACCACGTTAAGTGGGCGGCTGGAGTTACAGCGCTGTTTCACGGTTAGCCACAACCGATCATCAGACTCCTTCTGTGGTGCTGGTCTGTCTTTTTCCTTCATTTTATCCCGAAATTCCATTTCTTCCACTGGGATTCGAACCTAGACCAGCGTCTTCTCAGGCAAGCACTCATGCACTGTGCCATTGAAGCCACGAGTTTATCCAGTTTTTATTTCAATTTTCTTGGACAAACTTTGCTCCTGTAAGTATATTATGTTATTCATTCTTGTTTTTTCTTTCTAAGTTTTCTCTATTTCTATTCCATTTCGACAAGCATAGTTGGACTGAAATGGGTGATACAGAGGGTGAAAGACTTTTTGACATTGTATTTGTCGAGAATCTTACGATTAATGGTTTTTTAAGTGATACCACACAATTTTTCCTGGTTTTAATTTTTGTTTTCCGTCAATTCCTTTATTTTGTTTTGAATGAATAACCTTACATTCCTTACCATGTTAAGTGGGCGGCTGGAGTTACAGCGCTGTTTCACGGTTAGCCACAACCGATCATCAGACTCCTTCTGTGGTGCTGGTCTGTCTTTTTCCTTCATTTTATCCCGAAATTCCATTTCTTCCACTGGGATTCGAACCAAGAAAATTGAAATGAAAACTGGATAAACTCGTGGCTTCAATGGCACAGTGCATGAGTGCTTGCCTGAGAAGACGCTGGTCTAGGGGCGTTTTTGACATAAACATTTTTTTTTTTCGATAAAATTTTTAAACAACGTAAAAAAAACTGTTCAAACTAAATATAATATCCATATCTCAGATGATGTTAAGGTAAGCTTGCTTCAATATTTAAATTGTCCTAAAACAACGTTGCTCAAATTCTTTTTCTTTTGTTTGTTTACTTAGCGAGGTTTGTGCCGCGATAAGTTAAGAAACCTAACGCTCTAGTACCAAAAACACAAGATTCAACTACATTTAGTTAAAGGGAAGTACAAATTCAGTCCCTTTGACAGATTGTTTTTGAAAGAACGACTTTTTTGGCAGTTGAGAATTTTCACACATTCAAGTATTGACGTCCGCACGCTCTCACAATGAAGTTCACGTACTACAAAATTGAGATTCATTTATGAAAATGGCGAGAGAATGAGAGTAAACTAACATCGCCCAGTTTTGAACAAGCCTTTATCAACCTCTAAACACGTTCGATGGCGTTTAAGTTAGGCGGCCTTAAAATAAATTTGTTTAAATGTGAACATGGAATATAAATACCGATTTCGTACGTTGGTGCTACTTAGAGGTGTTTAACGGTTATGTACCCATTGAATTTTCTTTATAAATGTTGCTGTATATCTTCCTTAGCAATTCGCTTATATACAAAGTTGTTTGTCACGCTCAATTTGTTGGGGCTTTTTTTTGACAAAAAGCTGTTTTTCGATTAATTACGATACGAGTACTTAAAAAAAACGAAAATGACACAAAGAGCAAAATACTCGTATAAAGACCATGTCCTTCTTCAGAAGTCGCCCTAACAACTTCGATCAAATCGTCAAATTAAGGCTATTCTGTTAGAAACAAAAAATGTTCCAAAATGGACAAGGACTCTTAACCCGATACCACTGACCACTTTACAAGATATGAATATGGATAGGGTACCAATCCTTATTTTTAAACAACAACAATTGTAAATTTTGTTAAATGTTTCAAAATATTATGCATATATAATATATTTTAATTCATTGTACTTAACATTGAAGGGTAACTTATTTTATGTCTAGTGTTTTCTATTATTTCACGATTTTCATTGAAGGAGTTCCGATGTAATACACTCATCAGGCCCATACATACTACTATTTCATACTTTCTTGGTGACAAATATCTTTAGATTAAAAAACGTAACTTTACTTCTAGGCCGAAAGGCATTATCATTTTTTTTATTTTTTATCTTAGAGTACCCGAATAGGGACAGTAAGGTAGTTACCAGAATGATCGGTAGATGCTAGTTCTCTGAATTTTTGTCTAGCTATCAGTTAGTTATAAGTTTACCAAAAATAAAAAATTAGTTAAAAAAAAACAGCGACGGGCTACAGTCCGCTTGATCGAACTGTTGGATACCCTATTCTTATTCCTATCCCTCATAAGTGGGCGTGACTAAAATCTGAGTATGATTAAATTGTGAAGAACGCTCTACATATTTTGTTATATAATATTTAAAGGGATTTAATCAAAAAAAACAAAGCTTTTGTAAAAAAACGCTCCCTAGCTCAAACTTTGGTTTTTTCAACTTTCTAGCTAAAAATTCGATTTTTTCGATAAATTTGTTTTTTTTTTTTGAGTTTGTGGGCGTGTCTGTGGGCGGAATTCAAAAATTCTTAAACATGATTATTTGGGCCCCCTAGAGAGCATATGGTTAAGATTTCAGCTCTCTAGGTCCAGTTTAAAGGCCTTATTTTTGCCGACAGACGGACGGACGGACATAAATAGATCAAAATTGCTATCGATGCTCGTCATAAATATAGTAACTTTTAGGGGTCTACGGACAATATTTAGGTATGTTACAAACTTCGCGTCAAAATTAATATACCCTTAGAATAGGGTATAAACACTCATCAGGCATAATAAAATAATGCTCCTATGCCAGGTCTTCACTCTTCGAGGCGCACTAATCGTTCTACGGTAGCCGTATTGCGTGGAATAGTGCCTTAAATCGTTAGTGGTTTTCTCATGGCGGGGTAAAGAAATTGGCTTCCTTAAACTGCTCAACGACTTCATTAATTGGTCTGCACTTAAATTCTGGTTCACCCAAAAGTTATAATCCAATTATCCAACTGATAGTATTTTTTTTGAATAATTTTGGTTTTTTTTGGTGGGTCTGTAATACTACTTTTGGTCATGTATAAATGCTGCAGTTTCGTTAATGCGACAGCTAGGGAAATCAAATATTTGACCATGAAGTAAGGGATTCAAGACGTCTGACAGTAATTTCTATTTGCAATTTCATGTCAATATCTTGTGAGTTTTAAAGTAATTAATTAATGGAATGATGTCGAGTATTTTAATATTGTAATCAAGGCAATCACCTCTTACTGGAAAGTCTGACAAACATCCAAGAGTATAAATTGTCATAAGAAGTTTTTAAATATGACGTTTGGTATCGGCGCAAAATTGTAGTCCCCTTCCTTTGGTGCAAACAAAATAATGACGAAAGAAGCTTAACTTTACGCTCTGCCCTATATGGGGTGTTAATTCCCTGTATTATTTCTTCACAAGCACATCTTGAGCCGAAAGTATATCGACAGACGATTGTGGTTTAGTTTATGACTGTGAAAATTATTCCCATGATTTTCTGCATTGTCATCGTAACTAAAGTAGTAAGCTATGAAATGCTCGCCAAATAAAATTTGGCAGATTCTCTGCTCTATGCATTTCATGGGCGCTGTTCTTAAGTACCTACTACGAATTCATATCAATACGGGACTTTATATTTATACACACACTCAGGCTGTGTGTGGGAAAAAGTATACCTTACATTTTGATGATGGAGATTACAAACTCCTTTCCCAGACAATAAACCTATTGTAAAATAAAAATCAACAAAATTCATACTAAATTTAATTACATATTTTTAATATTATTAACATCTGCCACTCTTCGTGAGAGATGATAGAAGCAACATACAAATAAACCTGCGATTATACGTTAATCTTAGCCACCATTGACGTCATTAAAAATTTGTTCTGTTTGCCAAAAGTATAATACCGGTTCAATAAACCAACCAAAGATGTAAGCCAAACTGAATTAGAGGTTTTAACAATTCGAAACAAAACCAAAATCCAGTTTTCGCTTTCGATAGAACACAATCTAGACGCATTTTCAGTTTCAACAGCAGCAATGTGCTAATTAGTTCTCCGTCAATAACTTAATTCGCATGAAATTAATTCACCTCAACTCGGTTCATCTTCGGCATTTCGATTAGATGTGTTAGTAGTTAACTTAATAGGTAGCATCATCATCGGCATCGGCGTCACCGGTAATCTGCAAGTGATCGGATATCATTGTCGATGAAAAATGCACGACAAGCTGGAGATGGCGTTGATTGTGCGATGGTTCATGTTCAGCAACACAAAGGCATAACTGTTGCCGCTGGAACCGACGGAACGATCTGTCGGTCAATTAGTCGACAACGCCGTCTTAGTCAGATGGAAGCGTAAATTCAAAGCACCGTTGCTGCTACGACCTTGGACAACTCACACACAGTGTGTGTGTGCGCGAGCACATGTATGTGTGGTTAATTATGTCAAGCGGACATAAATGCAAATCCATGCCAGAAAGATGTATAAATATATCTGAATTTATTTTATTTTATAAACAATTTTTTTTCTGTTTTATATCAGACTTTTTTTGCAGTCGTCTTCTTGGTTTTTGAGATACATCGCACCGCACGAATCGTAGAGTAAAAGCACAGGCTCTCATAGTTATTTTGATTAGCTAATCAAATGCTAAGACCAGGTATGGTCATCATGACAGAAATTCTTTTGCTGTCTGTCCGTTAGCGGAGATGGGGTGGGACAGGGATTCTGTCATGGAGATTCTCACACAGATCGTGAACCGGTTATTTCACTTTTACTATCTACAGATTATAACAAGTGTAGTCCGGGTCGGGTACATCAACTTTTTTGTGTGTGTGCCTTTTTTTATTGAATTATTCTTCTTTTTGTGCGGGTTGCGGTGGACGATACAAACTGACCGTTGGTGTGTTACCGGCAACTCAAGTGTCTTTGAAGTGTGCTCATCACAGCAGCTCGGCAACATATCAGTATTGGCAACATTTCTTTTCACCTGCAAGGTTATTTGGAGGAGTGTGTGCTGCGATGGAGTGGGTGGGAGGCAAGCGGTGGGGATAACCAGAGAATTCATGCGAATGAATGAAACTAAAGTTTTAAGCATGTGTTGTTCGTTTTTGTATCTTAATGGCGGCTTGGTGCATTTACATCCGGATTGACATGATTCTGGAATTGAATACTTTGTTGTAGGAAAATTGAATTTTGTAATAATAGTAAATAATCTCGTTGAAAGTAATGGCTATTTGAATTTATTAAATAAGCTTCATACAAAGAAAGTAGTTTATTATTAAAGGATGACGCGATGATATGATATGGCGTCGGCAAGGACAATCTAAGTTATTCAAAAACTTAAATGACTACGAACGCATGCTCTTAGCAACAGGGATTTAGAATAGGTATTCAAGTGCTTAAGTTACGTTATAGGTACCTAACAAAACTAACTGAACTAAAAAATATATATATCAGGTACATATATTTAGTGAATCTATATTTTTACTTTTTTGTTCAGTTATTTATTTTATTTTACCGTGATTATACCCGGCCGAGGAGTATGTTTGTTCTTGAAATGTAGAAAAACACCAAGATACTCGTACGTACATGATTCAACTACACAATACAGCGCAATCGAGATTTTCGCATCTTGTTTTGTTGCATCATGTACGTCTTTGGCACAGAGCAACATATTAGGTTCTTTCGAATGTCTGTTGAAGTGTCTTGCGTTGCGACGAGTTTTTGGTGTTATCGGCGCAGCAACATGAACGCATCTTGTTAAGTTGTATCATGTCCTACATACATACAGACATACCACCATAATCCACATTGACAGTAAAGTCGATCTGCTTTTGTCCTTTGTGGATATACACTAGTAACGTACCGCTTATCCGATTCACATTTAATCCGAATACCGCGCGTGATCCAAATCTGAATTGTTTCGAATTGTGTACTCTACAATCCAAATCTACTCCAATTTTGATATTCTATAATCCGAATTCCAACTAAAAAAAACATACCATAATCATTTTAAACACATTCTCAATGGCCATTCTTGTTTCCCGCCTTATGCACGCATTTGGCACTCATCCTTGCCGGTGTTTAGCTAGCTCAGACTTTTATTCAAAGTATAGTAAATGTTTCAACTGTATTTTTGTAATTTTGAGCAGTAATGGACAATTACTCTAAAAAAAACACTCTTCTTTTTCTCGTCCTGTAAGCATTAGTACGAATAATTCGTTAGTTCGAATATCGTGGACTTTATTTAAAAAAAAACGATCAAGAGCAGCCACAGATTCCGCAGTAAGGATCCCATTTTTCGTTATATAACTGTCAAATTTTAAACACATTCTAACGCGTTTCTGGTTAACGATTTTAAAGTTGATTAAATTACCGGCGAACGCGGATAAAAGCTAGCTTTTGACATTAGAAGGATAACAAAAAAGAACATTTTAGGCATTGACATAACATTAAAACATAGCTTCTCCAACCATTTGCTTGTGCGAAGTGGAAGGGACCTACAATTTTACACCGACTCAATTGATGCTCTTGGATGTTTGTCAAACTTTTGCAAATGCCTTCAAAGAAAAGTTTATCCAAATCCCTTTCCACAACGAGTGAAATAAGTGGGTTCGATTACATATTTGTGCTCTGTGCACATATTTGTGAAACTAAACGATCCACCAAATGGCTTCTGAGATACAATTGCAAAAAAAAACTTTTTTATATAGGTACTCTTAGTTGGAAAGCATTTTGCACCACATCGGCTTTTTTATCTCTCGTCCCCTCATATAGTAAACAACCAACAGCTACACATAACATAAAAATATAAGACCATTATCGACAAAAAAGACAATATTTCCCTGAATAAAAAATATAACAAATACATACTTATTCTCTCACGACATCTCACTTTGAAAAAATGATAAATGCATATTTTGAAACAGTTAAATGGATCTGACTTCTCATGATATTCTACTGTAGTAGGTATAGTTTATATGTGTACATAGCTATATGTTGTTATAAATTCTTTTCACTTTTCTTTCCACAAGAGAAAATGACAAATACTGTTTGTGGCATTGTGTGTATCTGCCTACGATATGTGCTCCCACCACCACCACAAAGCAGAGCTACAATCAGGAACAATTGTTTTTGAATTAGTATACCCTATTCTAAGGGTATATTAATTTTGACACATAGTTTGTAACATACATTAATATTGCCCGTAGACCCCTAAAAGTTACTATATTTATGATCAGCATCGATAGTAATGTCGATCTAACCATGTCCGTCCGTCCGTCCGTCGGCAAAAATTAGGCCTTTAAACTGGCCACAAACTCAAAAAAACAAAATTTTGGAAAAAATCGAATTTTGAGCTAGAAAGCTGAAATTTTGTATATATGATCTATGACTCCTAAAACTGCTCTGGATAAATCGAAATCCGCCCACTGACACGCCCACAAATAAATAAAACATTTTTTTTGAAAATCCAAAGTTTGAGCTAGGGAGCTGAAATTTATAATATATACTCTCTAGGGGTCTTTATTCTCATGTGTTAATTTTTTTTTAAATCCGCCTACTGACACACCCACAATTAAATAAAACAATTTTATTGAAACACTTGTTATATAACAAAATATGTAGAGCGTTCTTAACAATTCAACCATACTAAGACTTTTGTCACGCCCACTTATGAGGGATAGGAATAAGAATAGGGTATCCAACAGTTCGCCTAAGCGGACTGTAGCCCGTTCCTATATTTGTTATTGCATTTGTATAGCATTTTGGTCATAAGACTCATTCATAAGAAACAGTGATCAGGGTAAAATTATATGTTTAGGCTATAAGGTTTTGTTAAGAAGGACATTGGTAACATGCTTTGTCATAAACTCACAACCATTATTTCCATCAACGTTATGTGTGTTTTTTACTCAAGCGTATATAGGTTTAGATAAAAAGACTAACAAAACGATCGACTATGACTTAGCAGCACTATGCTGGCTGTTTGACATTTTTTGACATTTCGACTGTTCGAAGCGTTTCAATTCGAATTCGATCGGGATTGAATTCCATTTAAAACGCAAATCGAAGCTGTATGGACTTAATCAGGAAAGAAAATAAAGAAAATTTAGTGAGCAAGAAAATACGTATTTAGTAGGAAGTCGCACTGACAACAATGCCTGGTTGGTCCGCTTCGCAGTATTTCGAGATTATGCTTTCTAGATATTTTTTTTTTTTAGATTTTTTCAATTCTTTCTGGATTATTGTTTTCTAGATATCGTGGTAAACCGAACAAAAATATAATAAATTATTAAAAAAAAAATATCCCAGAAGTACAAATTGGAAAAACGAGAAATAAATTGTTGCTCCAGGCTCTCTATCGCATCTTAAAACTCTTGAGAAGGGCGTGTTAAATGCGCATCCTCATATTCTGTAAAATCTGTGAATATGGAGAAAACACTAGGTTTCTCACTTAATTTCAGCTCACACCTGTGTTTTTGACGGTTTTTTTTCAACTGTATCCTGCAAAATAAAAAAAACGCATTTTCGCCACCGAAATCAACAGTTTTATAGTCAGATTCGATTTTGAAAATGTTTTTCACATTGTCCTTTTTTTCGGGTGATTGTAACTGCATTTAAATTATCCTTCATGTAATTTGCTGAAAATAATCTTTTAAATGAACAAATGTATTGAAATGGAGTCAGTAACTTCTTATTTCCTCCTCGGTTGCGTAAAACCGCAAAGGTATTTTCCAGACAATCTTGATTGAGGTTTGTCTTTAAAAGGAACTGCCATCCTTTTAAAAATCGCATCTTTTTAGTTACTTTGGCAGACTGATCAAAAAAAAGAATATTTTGGAAAAATATATTCATTTCATTTAACAAATTGACTTACTCTTCATTTCCAAAAAATGGCCTTCTGGATTTTTTGGGGTCTTTAAACATAGACGAATTAAAAATATTGGATAACCTGTCTAATCTTTCGATCATTTTAGCAGCATTGATAGATATATTACAATATTTTTAAATTAAAAAACAGTTAACCTTTATCTTTTAAAAAACAGGTACCGTACACTCTTATTTGTTTGCTCTGAGAACTAACACGCGTCACCCCGTATTGTGTTTTCTTCACTTGTTTCGCATGATTGAAGATACATCCTTTTGACATGTTTCCACATAAATTAGGCTTTTTTCTGCATTTTGCTTTGTAGTAGTAGGAAATGCATATGTAAAGAGAGTGTCCCTACTCATTATGGATATACTCTGCACCAAACCAACGGAATCAACAAAATAAAACAAATGATAATTATGACAGCCGACTTATGTCTCAGCTTAGTCCCGATTTATACGCTGCGTGCTTTGTCGTACGATACTTCTCAATTCTCTTTTGGGCACGCACCGCGCATTTATACGCTGTGTGCTTTCACTTTCCTTGCCCTGATTTTCAAATTATTTTTGTTTCCTTTATTTCTTATTCGTCGTTCGCGGTGGTAGGTTTACTTTATTTTTATCGGAGCAAGCAAAGATTTTTTTTGGACGAAATACTATTGCTTTGTTCCGATGTATAAATTCTAGGAATTGAAAGAATGCCTACCTAAGCAATTCTCAATGAAGGAATGGGGAAATCCTTATTACCCGTAGGTACGTATAAAATCTGAGCAGATAGAGAATGCACACAATTTCATTCAAATGTCTAGCGCGAACGTAACACGACAGAACCAAATTCGAAAATAAAGCAAACACAGAAAAATACGAAAGAGGGCCAAAAGAGAATACAGGAATCGGATGAGAATTCGCGGCCCATCCGTGTTTGGCTATCCCCTGCACTTTTCATCCCCTTTACCAACAAATTTAAGGCACGTACGACAAAGCACGCAGCGTATAAATCGGGTCTTACCGCTCACTTGATTAAAAGAAATGTGCTATTTCAAACTGGTACCAATTAAACGAGAAATAGGTTTTTGCATTGAATTACAGAAAATGGGTGTGGCCAGCGAAATTCAATTAAGATCGAATCCATTGCCTTTGATTTTTGGTAAAAAATAATAGGTATTTTATAAAGAACATAACCTGTCATATTTATTGGCAGCGCAAAATTGTATCGAATTGTATAAAAGTGTATTTGTGTACTTGAGCAAAGTCAAGAGTATCAAAAAAAAGTACAATCGTATCGACTTTTGCAACCCAGATGCACATCACATATTTTTTCCCTTTAGACCACACAAGGAACAACAATAGCTACGGAGTGTTAGCGTGCACAATCGATATGCGTCTTACTAATTTGAAACGAATTGAAATAATGTCAGAAATGCTCAAACTCAACGTAATATTGTTCAAAACAAACTTTACAACCTCACATTGTTAACAGATTTTTTGGTCGATAAAATCTTACGCGCGCCATAACGACAAAAAAAAAATAAAAATTAAAGAAAGACCCAAAATGTAATTTTAGCCTTCTTTCATTTTTCAAAACTGGGGCTTATGCTGAAATAAGCACGACGAGAACATTACTATATTCGAACGAAAAGACATCCAAACGAATTGACTATTCATTCGATTGTCAAAGTAAGCATACAGATCGTCTGCCTCTTCTTCTTCTTTTGATATTTGATATTTATTGATTCAGAAACGCTGTACATCAAGATTAACTTATAATTAGTACAGGATATAAATGAAGAATATAATATTTAATGGCAAAAATGCTTTGTTGAAATTAATGGAAATAAAAGAAAATACATGTCTTCTTCTTCTTTTAACCAATTCCACCATCTTCTGCGGAAAACCACACAAAAACCCAAACTTATTCCATGCACATTAACAGAAGCACCAAAAACATAAAAAAAACAGCATCACCTCTATTTGTTGAGTAATTATCTTGTTCGTCTCAAATGGTAATGAGCGCCACTAAAAACGACCAATTTAATTTCAAAAAAAGAGGTAGCTCCGTAATATGAAGCGCACTCAGCCGCTCCATAATTATACGCAGCCATAAACGAATTCAATCGAACTGTGCATCAGGTGAATGATTGACTGATTTATAGGAAGATCATTGGCATCAATATGATGATGATGGTGCTGGCTTGGCTGCCTAGCCTCAGCCCACTTAAAAGTGGACGATGTATGTTTGGTGGCAACATTGTACGTTCACAGTCTACGGGACACCATCAATTTCTTACAAAAAAAAATCACACTTTCAAGGATGATTGGGGCGGCTTGAACAGGCTATACCGTTTGTTGGAAATCTGATGCTTCTTCTTAGTTCGTGTTTAAACATCATTCTCGGTCATCATTTTGATTTTTTACAGGCAATCCAAGTGATCAATCAACGCCGGCAATCTGTGATGCTTGTCCCAACAATAATGGTGACAACAAACAGAAGCGATGATTGCGTTATTTAATTTATTATCTCTGTAATATTGGCATCTATTTTTATGTTTGAACTGTTAACAGTGCTAATTTTGAAGCTTTTTGTTTGACAATTTGTTATGTTTCTCCTTTTGTGGAGATTTTCATTATTTTGTTTTGCGTGCGCGGTTTTGATTGATCAGACGACAGTTCGACATCCTTTAGGTGTAAATTAAGGTATAATTATTAATGGACGGAAAGCAAAAACGGTGACGGCGCTAGAAACCATGTAAAATCGATGATTTTTGTTTTAAATCCCCAGTGTGTATGGCATTATCTAAATTGGGCTAATTAAAGTTAAGCAGTTTCAGCGCGAGGGCAAGCTAAGGTTAAACGAAAGCTACTTAGAGACGTGAGGCAAAGTACAATGAGGAATTTCACTGCATTTTGTATCATTACGCGCAGAGTTGTCTGCAATCAGTGCCTTTGTATTTCTTGCGTTAAGATTCTTACGACATTTAATGATGTTAGAGAATTGTATTTTTTATTGCTAAATGAAAGAATAAAAGCAGCCTTCATTCTTCTAAATAAACACAATTTCGACCATAAATAGGAAAATCTTATATATCATTTAAATGTGCATGAGAAATTTCGAAGTCGTTTTTACATTTGCTCTATAATTCTTTAGTTTCAGTTTAACTTTATTTCATGTATAGTAGTTTTCAAATTTATGAGGGTACCTAGTGAGAGTAACCACGATTCTACCGAACTCACATTCGTTCACAACACAGTGCGGCCACGCTCATGATCACTCAACACCCCCAATTTAAAACTGTAATTTTTCCAAATGAATACTGATATTTGTCTGCTCGCGGAAAACATCTCAATTTTTGGTAAGAACCACTTATTATCTGACTATTTCCCAACTGCCTGTAGCGCAGCAAATGCAAGAGAAATACATGTACTTTAGTACATGTCAAGTTGTTTGCATCTATTAGTGTAATAGTCATCGAATTAAAATACCTAACTAATTACAAACTTGCAAATACGGCCGTTCACAAGCACAACTCTTGCGGCAGCGGTGATGCTTCTCGGACGGCCATCCGATTCTATAAATCGCATAACACCGCGGCCAACATCACTTTTCACTCGTTCGAAGCGAGGAGCCAGTCGGTAACCCGCGAACCGACCAAAACTAGCCGCTAGTATCTTCTTTGCATCTGATAAACGAGCAACTTTTATTTTCATTTTAATATCTGTTTCGTATCCCGTTATATGCGATTAATATCCACGCCACACGACACCTTAACACAGATGCCAGAGAAGACAAGAAAAAAACATAGAGCAATAAAAAAATAATTTTTGTGTGCCAACAACTTCATTGCAACAATTCACTTAAAATGCAATACCGATGTGCAGAAAATTAAAAAGACGTAGCATCTTCAGTGGAGGACTTGGTCTTTGTTTGCGGTCAGCGTGAAGCGATATTACATATTATTTAACAAATTTACACTTAATCATCGAATATTTACTGTGTGGTAGTATCAAACAGAAGGAAGCTACATTTGTACAGTGGTGCATGCCTATAGATTTGATAACGAAAAAGTAGGAAGAATCTGTTATCCGCGCTTTCCAGTTGCAATAGTATGAAATATTTATTTAAAGTATTTCTTTCATTCTAGTTGATTGGATTTCCTCTTATGAGTGAATTTTCTCATTTGATATTTTGTTTTTCATTCATTTGATGCTCTTCTTTCGTATATGGTTCATTTTATTGATTTAAATTAAATAATTAAATCCAATTATATTCTTGACTCAAATATATCTTTACTCAAAATAGTTTGTAAGATGGTTAACATTGATCGTAAACGCCTTAAAGTTATAAACCCTGTTTTGTTGGGGAAGCTATCCGTAGTAGGATCTAACACGTACAATAAATACAGGACACCACTGACCGCTGTGAATCCTGCTGCGGATAGATTGAATGAACTTTGTATGAACTTGAATGAACTTTTGGCTGGTTCGTTCTTATGATTGATAACTTTTACCCTTCGTTCGTAGAGTTGAAATATGCAGGTTTTCGAATCATGAGTTAAGATCGATTTGGAGTTCAGTTTGTTACGATCGATTTGGAGTTCAGTTGTAAATTAGTAGAGCAGTCCCGTGCAACTATGCGAAACCGATTTCAAGTCTACGCGCCATCAACACCTACCATGGTCGACTATACGACGAGTATCTATTTTTAACATACTGTACGAACAAACTTCTTCACTTTGGTGTTTTTATTTATGGCATGCGATTTCATTTCATAAAAATGACAAAATTATCAAAATTATCCATTCAGTTGAAAGAAAATGTTAGATTTTGTTCATGATTACAATTTCTTGTTCCGTTTGGCTTGGCACGGATCAATTTGTCCCATTTGTTGATTTTTCCTGCGAATTATTCTGACAGCTCAAGCTGTCCTCGTGCTAAGAGTACCAGATTTCAAATATAAAAACCAGGCCGCTGCGGATGGTTTTGTTGGGAATTCCAACTTCACTATGTATATCTTTCCCAACAAAACAGGGTTTGTGATCAGCATCGAAAGTTATGACGATCTAGTCACGGCAACCCAGATCTCCTGACCTAACACCCGTGGATTTTTTATTCTGGGGTTTTATGAAAAAAAAAGTTTATTTTAGAGAAATGTCAAGTCTGGAAGAGCTCCAAGAAAAATTAGTGCCGTTTCAGAAGAGATGAGAAGAAGTTTGCTGCTCGTTAATCTGCCATCCGAAATGCTAAACGCGCCTGAAAGTGAATTCAAATGGAAGGAAGGCACTTCAAACAATTGCTATAAACATTCCATAAACTGCTCAAAAAAGGTCCTTTTCAGTACCACACAAAAATATCTAAGAGATTTTAAGAGTACATAATTCAGTACGTACACCTCTTTTTGACCATTTTTGTCTGACAAAAAATTGATTCTACTATAACTTGTGTTGATCGTACGTACAAAAGTTGCTTAACATAATTTTTAGAAAATTTTTCAAGCATAAATACTTCATAAGAAATAAAAAAATAAATGAGTACAAATTTTGAGAAAAATGCAGTTTAAATAAAAATATAATTTTGAGTTTAAAGAGCTATAACTTTTTTGTAGTTGCACTGATGAGCTCAAAGTGTTTAAGACTTGTGTGCACTACTAAATTATCTTTCGCAGGATTAAACTGCTTAACTGGGACACCCTGTTGTATATACATATGGGTTTTATTCTGGCTATACATTTTTTTACACTCAGCTTTAAGTGTTGATGAAGATGCTATTTAATTATATTTTCCAATGTGCAACATGCTTTTCATGTTTCTATATTCATCGTACACAATTTCATTAATGCCTAAGGCATAATTTAAATAATTTTGATTATTATTTTATTGAGTGTTACGTGGGTGATGGAGTAACCACTTACTAACCAAATGCAACTGCATACTATACACTGAAATAAACAGCAGAATCATGTTGCATTTTGAGTTGATTGTAGCAACGAAGCAACTAGCCAAAATGTATGTATTTTGGTTTTAGTGTTTTTTTGTGTTGTTTAATGTGCAACAGAATTTATTGGACATTGGTGTTTGCTTCGTATTATTTTTTAAATACAAGATTTTTGATTAGCCGAAAAATGCTGGAAAGGCGCTTTGACCGACCAGCCACCCATGCCATAGACCCCACTTTAAAAGGTGCCTTTATATGTATGTGGTAGTGCTCATAAATCATATACATACGTCGTGAAACTCCTCTGCTAATATGAATTTTACAAATTTCAACGTCTTGACCATCCTAAAAGCAGAAAAACAAATACTGCTATCTATTTTATTCTTTGCCGTCATCATCTTACAAAACAACTGGCAACATGTATCCACTAGATTTTGATTTGTAACCCATTTGTCTAAGTTGTCCACACGGTTGCACCTAAAGAACATCACCATCTCTACGCTGGGAGTCATTATAATAAGTTTTATGGATTTTTAAACTTTTTTTTTGCTACGGACAATTTTTTCTACACACATTAACGTTACGTGTGTGTGTATTTTTATTCTTAAATTATACAAAATAGCCGAACTGGTCTTGTCGCTGGTGATGAGACGATAACGTGATGTTGCGACAGTGGCTGTGCGACTGCGCGATGCTGTGTGGCCGCTTTTTTGCCTGTTCTGGCCAATGATGGCCTTCAGTAGATGGAACAAGATTTTTCGCTTCTACGAGTAGCTTTAGCTTAGCTTTTTTTGGCAAGCATGGCTTTTTTTTGTTTTGTACCACGCATATCAATTAATAATTTGATAGGTTTTTGGTGAGTTGTGAGCTACGCGAATAGAGATTATGTATTTCAGTTGAGATGAGTTAAAGCAGTGGCTGAGATCTCTATTTTGTATGGAAAGTTAATCAATGGTCCCATTAAATGTGATTGCAGCATTAAGTTTGGCTTCAAGATTACCCAATTTAAAGAAATTGTATTTGTACTTCATATGGTGGTCTTGTTGTTCTTCGAGACTTAACTGACGAAAACAGTTAACGAAAACAAAAGTGCAGTGCTAGCTTGTTTACTGAGAGCTCTCAAATTTGAATAAATAAATAAATACTTCAAGGAAACCACAAGCAAATGGTTGGAGAAGATATGTTTCCGGACCTATGTGGGCCGTTAATGCCTAATATTTATTTTTTTACTACAAGCAAACGGCCAATACATACATGGATTAAGCCACCAAGCTTCACAAATGTTTGTGAGTGTGCGTGGATACATTTTTGACAGAAGAATTCACAAACATTATATCTTTCAAAGTTCTTTTTTCCCCTGCAATTGAAAGAACAAATTTCCAAGCGCACTACAAATAAATTTTAAGCTTCAAGCAATTTGCAATTAATTTTCAACGCAAACTTTTATAAAAGCTATTAGTATTGTCAATCTGTACCTCACAAATCCTCAATGAGTTATTCGATCTTAGATACGATCAGTACGGCAACCAAGTCTAAAATGGGTTTTTTTTTTTTTTTTTTTTAATTTTTTAAAAAAATGGAAATCCAAATCCCAGAGCACTCAGACTCGATAACGTTCCATTGTACTACCAGGCAGAAATCCTCCTTTTTGGTGTAGAGGCATGTGATTGGGTGGCGTATGTTGTTGTTCCCCATGGGGATTGAACTTGCACCGCACGGGTCACAAGCCAACACACTAACCTCTACACTAACCTCTACACCGTCGCCAAATGGGTTTACAGAGCAAAGTTATGTAGCAAAACGCACGTGAATTTTATATCTCTGTCCCTCTAAGAATATCAACAGTTATTCAACTTTAAGATTAGCTCGGCTAAGCAACGGGTAAATTTTTAAAATAAATAATAAGGCATCACCGGTACATATAGGGCCTAAACCTTAGTTTCTCTAACCATTTGTGTGTGCGAAGATTTCATAAGCTTCTTATGACAATTGGATATTTATCAAACTCTCGCCAGATGTGAAGAGTTAAAAACTTAAGGTGTTACCGGACACCGTCGAACCTTAGAACCCTAAGTTAGTTCGCCAAACCACTAACCACTACGCCCAACGGGAAATATAGTG
The DNA here is from genome assembly GCA_949715645.1 of Portevinia maculata. Taxonomy (NCBI): domain Eukaryota; kingdom Metazoa; phylum Arthropoda; class Insecta; order Diptera; family Syrphidae; genus Portevinia; species Portevinia maculata. The sequence goes on from OX454525.1 coordinate 75,814,064, forward strand.
AAATATGTAAATAAATTTACCTATAACGCCTTTAACATTGACAGCTTTAGAAAAAGTCTGATGAAAATATGCATACTTGCGCAGATACATTTGTTTTCTCTATTTTTTTTTTATCCCAGATAGGCGTTGTAACACCAGCGGGCGTTTTGTTCGTTTTTCGTTCAATTTTGGTCACATGCCACAAGTCATACCGCACCTAATCCTGGCGCTCTGACCAAACAGTAGAAAATTCGTTTCTAGTCTACAAATCTAAATTAACATAAAATTCATACCCGAATCTGTCGAGTTCTTCACCTCTATACTTAACCTACGACTTTACTGTTACCATTGTCAATACGTTTCAATATAGAAATTTTCGTAACATTAATTACCCTTTACTCGAAGAATACGCACGAGGCATAGCCTGGGACTGTGTCTATTACCTACTTAACATCACCCAATGGACAAGTCGAACTTTTGAACGAAAACATCAAACGACTTTTCACGCACCACGTTCCATTGAGAACAAAAGTCTTCCAGTCTAAAGAACAGCCTTGGCTCACTTCTGATATTCGCCAACTCGTTCGCTTACGTGATCAGGCCTATAACCGCTGGAAACGTTTCCGCCTTGATGAGTTTCGGCGAACTTACTGTTCTCTTCGTAACCAAGTTGTAATGGCAATTAGGAATTCAAAGTCCGAAGTATATTCAAACCAACTCAATCCCTCTCTTGGCTGCCGTAAACTGTGGAGTAATCTTCGTAGCATTGGAATCGCTAAGCCAAAGTTGAATCGTTTTGCAAATGTCAATTTCAATGCTCTTAATCGGCAATTTGCATCCTCTGCCTCTCATGTGCTGAGCTCGGTTATGACCCCCTCTGGTTTCTATCAAATCAAGCTGAATTAGTAGTACTTTTTTGCGGTTTTAGAAATGTCAATTGTGCTGAAGTCGTTGAAAGTCTGCTCTCTATTAAATCTTCTGCGGCTGGGGTTGATGATATTAATCCCCGATTTTTAAAGCTCATATTGCCAATCCTTATACCGTACATTACCCATATTTTCAATTCGATTCTAACATCTGGCGAATATCCATTACAATGGAAACTGGCTAAAGTAGTACCTGTACCAAAAAATGCAAGGGGTAATGACTTTAGGCCCATTTCAATAATACCCTTTCTATCGAAATCATTTGAAAGAATTTGAAAAGAAAAGCAAATGAGCTTATTTCTTGACACGCACAGTTTGATGACAACACAACAATCGGGTTTTAGGAAGGGTCACATTGTATAACCTCCTTAGTGAACGTCGTCGAAGATTTACGGCAAAAGATGATGAAGATAAGGTAAGCTTTTTAGTGTTGTTAGACTTTTCTAAAGCGTTTGACACCGTGGTTCATAAAAACTTGTGTGATAAGCTGCATCAGCTATTTAATTTCTCACATGATGCAGTCAAACTACTTGCTTCATACCTTTCAGGTAGAAGGCAAATTGTTCAAGTTGGGGACATTCAATCGGATGTCATTTCGATCCAAAATGGTGTCCCACAGGGATCCATTTTGGGTCCACTGCTATTCTCGATCTACATATGTCAATGATCTGCCATCTATTATCAAACATAGTAAGGTTCAGATGTATGCCGATGACCTAGAGTTGTACATGAGTTCCGATCTCAGTCTTATTGAGCACGGTGCTGCTTGTGTTAATGAGGATCTTGAAAATATATCGCGCTGGTCTAAAACGAATGGTCTTTTGTTAAACCCTGCAAAATCGAAGTGTCTGGTAATCTCAAGAATTTCATTGGACTTGTCGTACTTTCCTTCTGTGATTTTAGACAATTCTCCTATAGAATACGTTGAGACGGCTAAAAATCTTGGTATGGTATTTAACCGAAATCTGACCTGGGATAACCACATAAATGTTGCCTCCGGTAAAACTTATGCTGTACTCCGAACATTATGGGCTACTAAACCTTTCACCCCCTTAAAAACACGTTTCATGCTCGCCAAGACGCTGGTCATACCAACTTTAATGAACGGGTGCGAAGTTTTTGCCAAGTGCAGCTCCGCCAGCAAAAGGAAACTGCAGGTCGCTTACAACAATACCATTCGGTATGTTTTTAGACTAAGAAGGTACGATCGTTTGTCGCACTTTTCTACGCGCCTTTTTAACATGACGTTTGACAGTCTACTTCAGTTCTGCATTTTAACTTTTCTCTCCATCATCCTGACAACACGACAACCTCCCGGTCTGTACGAGAAACTGGCTAGGTATTCCTCTGACAGGTCTAGTCAGTTGATTCCCCTGCGTTACTCCTCCCTTACCACTGAGCGTCAGTTTTTTATTAACTTCATTCGTATTTGGAATTCTTTACCGTGTCCTATTAGAAGAATCAATAACACAAGAAGGTTTACAAATGAATTAAGAAACTATCTGGTACACTCAAATTAATTTTAATTAGATTAATTATTATTAGATTTAAATATTGACCACATAGTGTTAATAGATACATAATATTATTGAATTAATTCGTCTTTCTTTGTAGCTTTCATCCGAAAATTTAGCTTATCACTAGTTTATAAGATATTATATCTTAAAGTGTATAGGCATTACAAAATAAAATAAAATAAATGAAATGAAATGAAATGAAAATATACCGCTTCGTTTTGGAACTGGAAAACTACCTGATGGGTGTCGCATAAATATTGCCATACGTTTTTCGTAAGAGACATAGACTCACTGTATATTGCCTTTATTCCGGCTGATTTATCAAGGACTGATGTTTTATCGTGTTATAATTTGTAAAACGCGTTGATCCTCCATCTTAAAAAAGAATGGGAAGTGGTCAATAGTATCTTAAATCGTAACATACGAAATCATAGTGCATCTATTTCACTAAAAAGTGAAAACTTTACTATCACTGATACTGCTGAATTGGCTAATGAGTTCAAAATATTTTTTTCCACAGTGGGTCAAATGTCTTTTCCACATGACTTTCTCCGACCCTGCAGTTGTTGCTCTATAAATGGTGGATACACCCCTGTAAATAACTGCTTCTTTTTTGCACCCATTACGGGGTTTGAGCTGTTGAAAATAATAAATTCCCTCAAAAACTCGAATTCCTGCGGCTTCGATGGAATTTCTAACAATATCTTGAAAAAATAGCGCTTAATGTTGTTGATGTGCTGGCCCATATATTTAATTTGAGCGTTTTCGCGGGTGAATTTCCTAATAAGCTGAAATACGCCAATGTTATACCCATTTTTAAAAGTGGTAACAGAAACGAAAAAAGCAACTACAGACCGATTTCCCTACTTTCTGCTATTTCAAAAACGTTTAAAAAAGCGATTAAAAGCAGAGTTCTGAAGTTTCTTACGAAAACCATTTTTTCAGTGAAAAACAGTTTGGGTTCAGGGAAAGCCGTTCAACGGAAGATGCACTCCTGGATTTTTGTACGTTTATTTACAAGGGACTTGATACTAAGAAATGCTGTGCAGGGTTATTTGTAGACATTACGAAAGCCTTCGATATGGTTGAGCATAGAATTCTCTTGGAGAAATTGCATAGTGCGGGATTTCGTGGATTTGTACTACATTGGTTTGCATCTTATCTAAGGAGTAGAGTACAAAAAGTCAAAATTGGGCATAGTCTCAGTAGTTCCAAAGAAATTAATCTAGGTGTTCCGCAAGGATCAGTCCTTGGTCCAATTTTGTTTCTGATTTACGTCAACTCACTTTTTGCGCTCCCCTTTGAAGGAGAAGTTAAAGCATTCGCCGACGACCTAGCTTTTGCATATGGCTCAACTAATCCCCTAAACTTAGTTGCTGACATTAATCACGATGTTCATTTGCTTAGGATTTGGTCTTCTGAACACAGGCTAGTAGTAAGTAATAAGACTAAGCTTATGCATTTCAGTCTTGCCGTGCAAGAATCCCCGGATATCGACATTGTTTTTCATTCTCCCAGATGTTGTAGACATAGCATGCCCAACTGTGCTAACGATGTACAAAACAGCAACGGTTTATATGACGCTAATACTGATTGTAGTGTAGATTGCTTCAAAATTGAAATAGTCGAGCACTATAAGTACTTGGGTGTCAGTATTGACAACAAGCTGAATTGGAGCGAACATATTGCAATGTTGAAGCAATATCTGCTTTCGTCTTTACGGTGTTTCTACCGTCTAAGGAAATATTGCTCTACAAAGATCTTAAATACCATCTACTTTGCACTTTTCCACTCTAGGTTACAGTACGGAATAACCTGTTGGGGAGGTGCTTACCGTAATAAACTACAACAGCTAGTTGTCCTACAAAAAAGTGCCATTAGGAAGGTATGCAAATCGACTCGCTTAGCCCATTCTATGGAGCTATTTAGGAAAATGAAAATTCTGCCAGTAAGGCATCTCTACTACTTTAAAGTCCTCAAAATTTTTTTCATAAGAGGTGACTACCTGCAGAGCCCTAACACTGACTCCCGTAACCTAAGAAGCAACACAGGAACCCTCGTCTGTATCCCCTCCTTTCGCACCTCTAGCTACAGAAACTTCTATTCTATTGTTTCCTGCAAACTATTTAACAGTCTTCCCACGAATATACGAATCATTAGAACTCTTCCGAAATTTCAAAAAAAATAAAAGTGTGGCTTCTTGATATGAATCACAATGAAATTGATTCCTTAATGCGCTTCATTACTTGAAGAGAGTTAATGGTTTCATGGTTCTGCTTCTCCCCTTGTGCACTGAATTTAATTTTAATTTTAATGTTTCCTTATTTAATGCCCCACATTGATTTCTTATCTGAAGTGACATTTATCTCTATTCATCTGAATACCAATGTCACTAACTATTCTCATAAGATAGATAAATTATATGAATTTGTTATAATTTTGAATTGTGAGAATAAAGAATTATACAAAAAAAAAAAATATTATAAAATTCGCTACCGAAAGTACATTTCGTTAAATACCCTTAAAGTGCAACATACGGCTTGCAAAGTGTTATTTTTCCTTTGCACTTTATTGCAATGAGTAACGTTCTGGTTTGTCTTAATCAACTTCGAATAAGGGAATACAGAATTCGAGTTTTTTTCCTCAAACCAATACTGATAAAGGAACATTTTTATAATTCTGCCTTAACTACCTGCTTTGGCAAACTGACCTTCCTTTCACTATGGCTTCAGCCTAAAAATCACCTGTTAAATATAAATACCTCCAATATGGGCTAAGCAATAAATCTCCGCAAAATGTAAATTCTATTGCAGTGATGATCTCACCTTAGAAAGCCACGCATTAGAAGTACACGCAGTTATGGTCAATAAAGTCGTCTGCATTTGTTTCATTCCGCAATATATGTATGTATTTATTATGTATCTACCTATCATGCCTGAAAAAATAAAATTCAGATTCTTGCTGCCCATTAAAGTACCATAAACTACATGAAAACCACACGTTCCATGTCACTTCGCATTCTTCACACAAAAAAAAATGGCAAAGCAACTCGTCTTCGGAGATGTCTGTTTTTTTTTATAGTGTGCATAAAAAGATGAATGTTGGCTGTGACCAATTTTGGCCTGCATGTATCTTTTCTTAATCAGGATCATCACCTCGTCAGGATTATATAACACACAGCATCTTGAGGGAAAAGACAACGACAATTGACTTATGCAAACCTCTTTTAATGGCATTAATCTGAAAAAAAACTAATTTGGGCAAACCTCTACATTGAAAGTGAAAGATGCACTTAGTAACACTTAGCAACATAGTTTCACTCTCAGCAACGGGCACCGTTGTGCTCTGTGTGCTTGTAAAAATGAATTATGAATTCATAAGCATTTACCGCCTCGTCTTCCTTCGTGATACACGGACGTCATTTGTTTGCAAATAACCATCTAGTGTCAGTTTCAAATTGACTTTGGCCAACAAGTAGACAAGAAGAATTACAGAACCCACCTCATTATGTGGCAAACGCGCGGCATTACATGTGACCCAAGCATGCTCTGTCGCTCCCTCCGAGAGCCGAGTTCCAAATTTAGTCCGCGAGAAAATCGAAAAGAATTTGCCACTTAATAGTAAACAGAGTCTCCAACAATGCTAATTCAAGTTACATACCTCTAGCAATGGCATACCTTCTTTTTAAAGTCAGAGTTTGGCAGAGCCTGACGTTAGTCGTTGTTGTTGTCATTAGTGCAACATTGTGTCGTGTAGTGGAACTACACCCCTCCATGAGCATCTTTAACTAATCAATATCTTCTCGGGTCGACTGAGTGTATTGTGTTCCCAATGTGGAAAATCAATCCCCCAAAAGGTAATCCATGTTACAATCAAAGACTCCGACCTGACTTCTTCTACGTTATTACTATTATTTGTGTTTACTTTTTTTTTATAGATCCATAGAAGCAGCAGGTACATTAAGGTGGTACATACCAAGCCAAAATCACCATCATCCGAATTGTAACTATCGTTTGAGTCAACATAAAAAAAGGCACTAGAGAAGGGTTCGGTGTGGTAGGGAAGCCCAAAGAAAATTTGAAGATGTAGACGAGGAAAAATGTACAACAAGGCTGAGGGATTGGGTGCATGCTGAGCTAATAATAATCGTGGAGTTCACAGAACGCACCCATAAGCCACATTATTGTTAGAGCGCGCACAAAAACCGACACCAGCGGTGCTTTTTTGTTGGTCCCTGAGAGCCTCCTCTTTTTAGTGTCTTACATGTACACCCAGCCAGACTGTACGGTGGTGTTTGAGGCAGAATAGCTGTCATTGTTGTTGATTTCCATTTGTTTTTTTTTTGTTTTGTTTTCTTTTTGGGAATATGGGTGAACTAGGTGCGATAGTTTCATATTTGCGGTGGTGTCTTCGAAATCGAAATTGTACTTCTCGGTCGGACATTGATGGTTGTTAATGGGAATTGTCAAGTGGAGGTGGTTCGATGTGGGATTGGTTGGAGTGTTTCAATGTCCTCAGGCATTTTATAAAGATGTAGGTGACGGAATGTTTGTAAGGTTTGGGGGTGTTCTTTTCCAATGGATTTTTTTTTAAAAGTTTCATGTATCCAATATAGATAACAATAATGAAAACCACTGAAACAATTTTGTTAAACTTTCTGCATTTATTAAGTATATGGGGACCTTTTGGGAAAAAAATACTTACTTTACTTTAGATAGCGCTCAGTTTGCAGAACAGTCTTGGTCTTCAACGTGCCCCTACATGCAACACATTTCATAAGCCAGGGTGGTTGAGTTCTTCTTTTAGCTGCCCACACACCCCCTTTGGTACAGCGCTTGATGCGGAATGGCATCAACGGTTTTCCAGGTTGAAGAGTTGTCCCAGTCACCTTTGCCGATGTAACGATGTAAGAGGCCTTCTTTTACGAGCGGCGATTGGCATTCAAGATTCAACTCAATTATAACCTCAGAATGACTGCATTTACCCTTTTTCTTACTACCACAAATCCCACCATAGTATCTATTATCAGGTTTCTTCTTAAGCAGACTGTATATTCTTAAACATTTTTAATTGTGAAAGCTATTGTAACAAGTTTTAAAAATGCTTCCGAGTGAACACCACAAACTGCACGGATTAAACAAAGTATGCAACTTAAAAGAATAATAAGCATGCACAGACAAAAGAATAATCTCATATTGTCTATTGAATCGATTGAAAGATGGCAGACAAGCCCACCGATCGTGTCATCCCAAGCTATATAGTATCTTTTTATGCATTCCTATTCTAAAGAATAGGTATACCGATTCGCAGTTGCAGCTGCCTTGAATTTGCCCACTGGCCCACATTTTATAGTTGGAATTTCCGAATCCATCCCCAAAATGTCCCCCAATGGAATGTATGAATAGAGCCAAACCCCGAAATTCAAATCAATTAAAGTTCAGCTCGAAACTAACTCTCCCAAGGCACTTTGGTGGAGGCTTCGCCCTCAACGTGACTGCCACAGCAGCACTCTCCTTGTGTATTATGTGTGTTGTATCTCCTCTCGCCGTTAATTCACGAGTATCTTAAAAGTGTGCAATTTAATCGTCACAATTTCCATTTCCTCCAACTCTTTGGCAACATCATCTTCGAACAATCGCATTGATTTATAGAATTTTTCACAGCACATTCTTCACGCCATTTCGACTGCGGTTGCTCCAATCCTGTCTTTAGCCACCACACCATTTTTGGGAAAAGATTAATCGAGTAATAGTGTTCGACTTTGCTGGCGTTGCACGGGAATGAATTATGTAAAATAATTTGATTCTCATTCGATTGGTAATAGAGAAGATGATTCTGGTGGCATTGTACGACTTATACGACTGCACTGTCCCATTTCGTTTCGATGCGAATACAATGCAGTAACCAGGCCCATTGTGCTGTAAGAGGTCTTTTTCGATTCACTGTGTCCGAATTCGAATATAAATCGTGTGGGAACTAGTATCATTTACTAATTTATTGTAATTCTTCACACATCCAACGTTAAAGGAGGGTGCGAGCACGTAGGAGAAGATTGCCAATCCACCACACAGAGCCGTTGAAGATGTGATCGCAATTTAATTTTTGTATTTTCAATTTCGAAAAGGAGGTGAGGTGCTGATGCTGATGGTAGTGCACTAACATTGGCACTGGGTGTGAGCTGAGGTTTTGCTATACTTAACTGTGAGGGAATTTATGGTGTCGTGCATCTATTAGACGTATATTTATTGTCATCTCTGCGGAAGATAATGAGCGCACTATGGTTATTGGTGGCTTGGGAGAGCAATTTCTCGGAAATCATTGTGAATAAGGAAGACAGTGAAAATAAGCAAAATTGTTGACGTCAATTTAAGATGTGGAGATGTTTGGTAATTTCCAATTAACATTGTTTAAAAGCGGGCCAATGAGGTGAGAAATAATTTTTCAGTTGGAAAATGATAGCGATTGCTATCACTTGTAAGGTGATTGCGAAAGGATTTGGCACAATTATGAAATATTAGCTGCCTTTAGCAGATGCAGCCAAATCTGTCTGATTGGAATATGACAGCATCAAACAGGTTCAATGTGGAATTGCGCTGTACTTTTTTTCATCAAATGGCTGCACTGAACATTGGGTTTCTTTGTACACTCATTTTTTATTTCAACTTAGCTTTTATCAACTTTTAAAAAAATTGAGGCTTGCCAAGGCCATGAAAAGGCGATCTCCAATATCGTTTGTGCCGTAAATGATTAAACTAACTACTAAATATTCTTACATAATGTTTTCTTGGAGAAAATTATTGAAAAAACTCGGTATTTTTCTTCTAATTCCTTAACGGCGAGGCTATGATCAGGACGAAAGGGATCTTAACACTTATAGTTTACTGCATTCCTACTGGTCCGCCTGTGGGGCTCACCGATTTAATCTCAACGAATGTTGGCAGTCCTCCCGGTTTCGACTCACTTCATCACTGAGGCAAATCAATTGCTGATGTTGTTGCATTTGTGTGATCCAGACGTGAGTGAGCAAAATCCCAACGTCACCGACATGGAGGAGCATCTTATCTCTTGCGCCGCGGTAGCAGTGGTACTGTAGCATCAACATGGATAAATGCCTCCGGCGGGATAAAATCAGACCGGAGTGTACTCTGTTAACATTTGATTGAGGTAGTTAGCCCGAAATATCAGGCTATTGACCCTGTATATCGCCGTGAAATGTGTCTTCCAATCACCTTAATAAAGGAATTTTCAATTCTATTCAACTGAGCCTTTTTAGTATAGTATTTTATATAGTTGGATTCAGGCGTTCGGAACAACAGGAGACAAGTCCTTAGACATCTCATGATAAGAGAATTCACGTCCCCAGTTCTTAACCGTTAGAAATGTCAAAGACACGTTCTCAAATTTGACACCGAACTCATTTTACATTAGCATACTGGAAGTTACATATAGCAAGAAATTGTGTATTCCCCGACTGGTCAACTGGTAGAAAAGTTCCTCTTACCATACTGTTCCAAGGGCTTCTCAAAGTCAACCAGGCAAGCACCCGTGCATTGGCTCTTCGCTTTATTCCACTCAATGTCGGATACTAGTTTCAACGTAGCATGAATAGTGTCATGAACCGCCCTGCGACCAAACTGATTGTCCGAAATAATGTTATTTTCCCCGACCCATTTCAACAGGGCTGATAAACTTGTCTCAGACCTTGCTTATATTCGAAAGCAAACTTATCGACTGAGATTGGTAGGTTCATTCTATCTAGGGTCATGACGCTACATTCTAATCCGCTAGATAATACACTGTTCAGCGCATTGTTAGACAGCGTAGTGAAAATATCTACAGACTCCAGAAGCAGGTAACTCAAAACCAAATGTGGGATACCATCCACTCCGGCCTACGTTTTATTCTTAAGTGAGTTTTAGATGCACAGAAGATCATCTTTTGTAATGAGGAGTACTTTCCGATTGTAGTAAAATCATTGCCATCATTTTAATGCACTTACCTGTGGGATACTGTAAATAGGATCAAAGAGAGAAAGCGAATTGCGGGTGGCAGCGGTGCATTAGTAGTGTATTCGCTTAGTGATTGGAAGGTCGTGCGTTCTAATCCCGGCCAAATCTAGTACTTTATTTCGAATATATGTAAGACTTGATCTCTCTAAGCAACTTAGACAACACCCGTGGAGAAAAACCGTACAGCACCAAAAACCCTTCTTTCCTATCTCTCTATTCTTTCTAAGGTAAGTAGCACCGAAAAGCATTCAATGAAATATGCCATTGCGAGGTGCTGCTTACTGTTCAAATGCTTGCGCTTGCGTTCGTAGCACAATAAGGATACTGTAAACATTTACGGAAAATCCCCTTTAACGTAAGCAAATTATAAAAACAAAAATTAACTTACGATTTGACTCCACTTTTTGTGAATCATCTGAAGAGGAAGTCGTGAATAAAAAAATAGCTTTGCATTTCCTGTCAAAAGCAGATTCTTTGTTTACGAATTTGACGAATTGTATAGTTTCCAGATAGATTCCTCCTGCACATAAAAAATTCTGATTACAAAACCATTCACAGAGACCCCGTTAGATGTCGCTAAACTTGCGGCTATCATGGGTCACTAACCAATTGGCAGACACACAGCCCTACTTGACTTATTGCATACAATACGCAATGTCGGACTAGCAGATGTCAACGAGACGGAAACTCTGTTTCAATTTCTTTGCAGATATGCTGCTTTTGCAAAGCCCAATAAGACATCACCCGCAATTCAAACCGGATATGGATCGGACGTCCACATCAAAAGATTCAAGGACACATTTGAATCCCTTAACTCTACAGGCTGGTTTAAGCTGTAGACCTATATCATACAAAATGAGTTGTGCGCGTGTGCTTGCAGTTGTGCGAGACCGGGAATCTAGCCAATTTACCTAACCTTATCTTAATCAATAAACGCAAAGTGAACGCCGACGACATAGCAAAGGCGCAAATCATAATATGAAACAGAAGAATTTTCTTTCTTTTTTTTTGTGGCGCTTAGACAACGAGCGGTTCCAAAAACGAACAGATGGCTATGGACATGTATGAAGGAGTAAGGACTAGAGTAAGATGCCCCACTGGCGTCGCAGAGGAGTTCGTAATCAAAGTCGGTGTATACCAGGGAAGTGTTTTGAGTCTTCTGATATTTAATACAGTTCTTGATTATCTGCTTAAATGAAAAGTGACGGACTCCAAAGTGAATCAGTTATTCTTTGCGGTCGATGAAGCCATCATTAGCGCGTATCAAACGTCCTGCAACGACCACTTGATGTGTGGATGGACCTTTTGGATCGTATAAGTTCTCTGGTCCACTCCGACCTATTCCAGGCATTTAAATGAATGAAAGTGATTCCCAAGTGCAAACATTTCAAATATCTAGAATCTGTGATCAATAGCGAAGCAAGCTATGATGACGAAATTAAATAGAGTGGATGAAGGAGGGTTCTACACCGCAGTTGTGCGCCCGGCGCTCACATATTGTTTACTATGTTGGACAGCATACAAAAAGTATGAGCAGCAAATTAACGGCGGCTGAGAGGAGGATGCTTGCATGACAGCAGGAGTAACAAAGGTTGATCGAATAAGAAGTTTCAAGATCCGCGGAAGCCTTCACGTCAAGGAACAAATCTCGAAAAAAATGAAGCGCGACCGGTTCGGTTTTTACTGTCATGTTTGAAGGAGAGATCATACGAACCCAGTCAAAACGGCAATATCAATCAACGTTTCCATACAAACGCGAAAGAGAGGCAGGCCTTAAAACTCCTGTATCACACAAATGCAGCAACACCAGCATTGGATTGGCCTCAGTGACGAAGCGATTTAAATTCGATTTTCTGAGGTCGAACCGGCGAACCTCACAGGCGGACTAGCAGGGATGCAGTTAAGTGGGAGGGTTATGATCCCTTTCATCCTGATCATAGCCTCACCGCCTTTAAGAAAGCAGAAGATCGAGACAGTAGTGGACCATTCCAAGCACTGACGGTGATTTTTAATTGAAGAATCAGGAGAAAATTATTCGCCATAATGAAGGGCGTCAACGTTTAGTACCTACCCTGCTTACAGTTTCCAAATTTTGATTAGATTTTATTTCATTCAAATTCTCCAATAAACAACTTCAAATCTACAATTAATATTCAAGTTGGAATCTTTTCCTTTTAGCAGTAATAACGCTCATCAAATCCCAAAGCAGGCAGAGTCAAGTCGTAAAATCCAAATTACAACGACCACGTTTGCAGATCTCGAAATTGTCTTGGCTGCTACCACCAAATCACATAATCATTACGATAACATCATGCAATCGGGCCTCTGTGCATGGCACACCAGTCCAAGCCAATGTTAAATTTTATACACATCAGTATGCATGCATCAGTTTAATCAGCCAAATGAAGGAAGAACAAAGGCGAAAGGGTATGCGGGTAGCCTCTTCGTCGGATCTTCATGGATTCGATTGGAATTTCAAACTGAAATATATTTGATGTAATTTTTATGATTTATGTTTAATTATACGAGCATTGTAGCAACATTAGCGGTGGACATGTATCATCCGAGATGTTGCCTACAACACGGTCTCGAATGTAGAAGCCGGGCCTTGCTGCATCTAACTCTCTAAGCTGAAAAAAATAAAACAACTCATAAATTAAATTCTTTCATATTGTGTGCAGCGGTTTCGATGGTTGCAAGCCTGCGCCATCGAATGTATAGATACATTAAGGCGAGAAGAAATGGAAATTCAGTTTCAAAATATTCATAGGCATCCGAAATAGGAAGCTCCGTTGTCGTTGTTATGGCTCCGAGGCTCATCTCAGTGGGGTCGGCGGAATATATTGTATTTGGAAACTCTGTATCTACGTTTATGATGGTCGCGGGACATTCATTTCAATTGTACAAATTGTCGGAATGCATTTTGCATTTTTGTTTTGTGTGTCACTTGCAGTCATATTTATGGCACATTCTAAGTTATCCCAAAGGAGAAAAAAACAAATAGAAGCAAATCTTTGTTATAACACAAAATCGGTGCCAACTATGATAAATCATTTTGTACGGAGATACATAGGCTTTGCATTAAATATTTCCCAATGGTTACGCATGAACTAATCCTTTAATCGTGGAATAATCAACGAAAAAAGGGAATTTCAGTTTACTAATGGATGTATCTGTAAAGAGAGGTACAGATACAGGAGCGCCAGCATGACCAATTATACCATAAATGTCTTTCGGATTAATAGTACGAAGGAGATATGTAACGTACTTTGCATCATTAGCAAAGCGACTGGCTTGGACAAATGGATAGTGGACCGTTGTTTGCTTGTTTGCGAAGAATTACTACCTTCTTCGATAAAGTGTCGTAATGTTCTTTATTTCAGTCTTCATGGTTAAAGTGTTGTAATAGCGGCAGAGCACTTAAAATTATTTCCAGTGCGAAAGTCTGACATATATCCAAGAGTATACATTTTGATGAGAAGTTTCTCGAAAGTTGCCGTTCGGAATCGGTCTTGAATTGTAGATACCTTCCATTCGTGTCAAAAACATAGCTTCGCATAAGCAAAACGGTCGAGATGTTATGCTCTATATGGTCCTTGATGTGTATTAAAGGGCAAATTGTGATCCTTTGAGATTCAAATCAAGAGGCTTGTTTATCAGATCTTTTCAAGCAGAAATCCCTTCTAAAAAAAACTGCGACTGATGGTGCATTTTTTTCGGTTAATTTTACTTAAACGGTTAATGCAATACAATACTTATCGGATATACCTTACCCACAAACCTAATTTCTTTCAAGACTACTTTGATACGACTGATTAAATCAACGTAGTAAAGCAGTCGTAAACAAGGAACCAAGAAAGAACTGTTAGTAACTGCAGGACTGTGGCTTTTCTTGAACACTGTGTGCTGTCGAAAGGTATAAATGGTTTGAAAAGCGTTTCATTCAATAGTCTTAGATAAGAGGCAGAAATCTGCTTCTCAACTTCTCTCAGAAATTTGCACGATATTTTTGCAAGTCCCAATTTAAATATACGATATCAGATATGATGTCATCCCAGAGGTCCATCCGCCCATCAACTGCCCTACTTTAAATACAAATCAATCTCACCATCAACAACACATCATTTAACGGAATACCGCAGTAAGCTACCTCATTTAGATACACCAAACAAATATTTGCCTTTTTTTCTCCATTAATTCGACGCTCAATGGAGCTGCCAATGAGTTGTCTCTTAACTTCTATTTCGACACAATAGACAGCTGACAGACAACCACACATCATCGGGAACGACGACGACAAAACACATTTCAACCGATAAAAAATGAAATGAAAATGACGTTGAGTTGAGATGATTCCCAGATAGCCTCTTCAACGAATGAAGTAATAGTAACCCCTCGTTCTCTAAGGAGAGTGAAAGTTTCGACCTAAGGCTTCTTCCTCGAATTTAGATGCAACGTAAACGTGGGCAGCATGCGCGCGCGTATACAAATCCTCAAAGATCTGCCATAGAGGACGACCCGAGGCGACCCACAACTCCGTTGACATCGTCTGGGCGCTGTGCGCTCAAGTTGGATTATTTCAAGCATGGTTCACACGAATTCATGCAAATAGATGCTATAAGTTGCCCATCTATATGTACAAATTTAGCTTATAGCCTTAACAACGGACCGAAGAGGTGCATCATCGTAAACATGGCAAATAAAATAAAATAAAATGAAAACCCCCTTCTTGGCTGGAGCTTATGTAATTTTCCGAAGATTAGACCCCATAGAAGAGGAAGAAGCACCAGCCACCAAATAAAGATGATCATCATTCTATACACATGCACAATTTCGATTCATTATAATAAATTCAAAATTTGTATTATTGGATTGAATTTTTCCAATACCAATCATTGAAAGAAGACGCGATATCATCACAACGACGAGGAAGAGATCCTCGAATTTGGCGCATTTTATGCCCCATCCTCACGGACGAATGTGTGTTTGTTTTTGACTCTGTAGAGCTACTATTGGGGATAAATTCATTGATTGTTGTTTTGATTAGAGAATTTAAATAAAATTAGAAAGCCGAAAGGATACGAAGTAATTGGTTATGCAATTGCATAGAGAAATAAGATTCTATAATATTGTATATTATATGCATATTATGCATATCTTTCAAATAAACAATGATGGATTGTTCGTGAAATATACTGACTTGGGTAGCTCTTTTGATAGGGTCAGAAAGAGAGGTTTTGAATTGATATGAACGAAGAATTTATTGACAGAGGTGTGTACTATTGCTCTAAAAAAAGTAGATTCATACCGGCTTGGCTCCCAAACTGTTGAGGTTTGCTCTGAAATTCAGCGACCAAACCTCTTTTAATATCTTTTTAAATATGCAATGCATTTTTCTCTGCATCAATTATTTATTGCATACTTTGGAGTACAAGCGCCTGGAAATTTTTTTTTTTTTATTATTATTTTATTTCATTAATAACTTAAAGTTATACAAATGTATTTACAAGATAGTAGAGCATTTAAGTTATAAACTGAAATAGTTATGTACATTCTGTTGTCAGAATGATATGGGAAGAATTTTTTGTTCATTGGTGACTTTTTTTAATTAATGGTGATTTGGTTGGCATCATCGGACGCTCTCAGCGTGCCATGGTAGAGAGAACAGGCGAAATCGGTTGACCGAGGATTGAACCAAGAACATGCTTTAAAAAACAACAAACAATCATCTGCCCATTGGCTGGGATAAAATGTCCCTGCTGATAGCAGCAACTTTAAGGAGGTTAGGGAGTTCATCTACTTCAGAGTAAACATAAACTACATGAATAACACCTTAATGATAATTCGACAAAGATTTACTCAACGATTGAGTTACTACTCGTATTTCGATTTGCCGAAACAAATGCGTTCAAAACTTCTAACCTGTAAGGTCAAGTGCAAGCTGCACAAAATACTTACCCTGCAAGTTCTGCTTTATGGCGCCGAGTGCTGGGCAAATTTTTGGAAAGAAAAATAATTCATCGGATATTTGGCCTTGTGGGCGACAAGTTGTGGATGTAGTCCAAAAAGCTTAAACGCATCAACAACATGGGCTTGGCCAATAATGCAGTAACTTATTCGCATAGTGAGTGCTCTTTGTATTTATGTTATTCTGGTTTATTCGGCTTGGTCTTCGTAGTGATGCAGTAAAAATGGAGGGGTATGATCCCTTTAATACTGATCATAGCTTCGCTATCACGAAGATGAAATAGATACACATTATCGCAATAACAGGCAAAAGACAACTGCGTAATATTAAACACAAAAGAACAACATTTTTCAATCAAGCGACACAATATTTCTCAAAACGCATTATGAGAGAAAATCCGCTCTTATTATACGCATCTTGGTAAAAATTTAAAATGCTATTTTTGTTGCTGTGATCCATATTTTCTGTCGAATTGAAAGACATTGGCTCTAGAAATATGTCAAAATTGGTGTTTCTGTTGCTGTGACAGTGTACGTCTGAAATTAAGAAGTTCATCCAACTTCGATTTTTGTATAATGTTTACTGGTTTTGACCATTTTTACTGAAAATTCTTATTTTGGGGCTTAAAAAACTTAATTAGGAAGACGGCTGCTGGGTGTGCTATTAAGATGCAGCTAGAATACAAGTTTAAATCAGGGGACCTGAATTATGCATGACCCAGTTTTAATACACTATAGATAATATTCTTTTAATTGTTTGTTTGGGGTTAAAAAATTTACCGTGCGATGTGGGCTAATGCTTCTCTGATGATTAGTCCTATAAATCTGGTCTGTTTCACCGAGGAGGAGAGCACCAGGAGGAGAGCACCAAGAGAGCACTAGAATACATACCTTCACACATAGTGCAGTAGCGCTCCATGGTCGTCCTGTTCAGTGGACTCTATGACAGTCAAGTGATGTAACGTGTGAAGTGGATGGCTGTCTGCCTAGACTTTTGCTCTAGAACACAAACTTCTTCCAACCCACTTCCAATCAGGCCTTATTTCTTAAATAGGAAAAAACAACATATGAAAGCTAGTAAGTTAAGTTGTATGTCAGGCCACTCTATCCTAAGGTATCATTTTAACAAATTTAATTTGGGACTGATAGAGAATGTAGGCTCTATATGAAAGAGGATGAATCCTTCCAACTCATTCTTTTTGAATACTTTTCCTGCATCATATTTATGAAGAAGACGTATTTTCCGCATATAAGCACGTTCGCCAGCAGAATTGAGTAGCTTTGCCTGTTAAATTAGTAAACCCTATGATACACAGTATCCTTCGCCTCACAGTATCACAAAGTTGGGCCAAGGGTAATTTAAAAAAATAACACTTTTAATTCATTCCTGAACTTGTGATGTTTGGTTTCTTTAAAACAATATCATGTCACTACATATGTGATATGTCCTATTTGATGTCGTATAAACTCTTCTACCGTTGCACCTGTTCCAATCGACGAACGCTAAATAATCTGATTTATGCAATATTTTTACAAAGAACTACAGCCAAGTTTTTGAGTTGATATTTGGGATTAACTTTAAAGTTTATCTCGAGAAAGAAAAATATAAAAACCTACATTTTCTTTGAAACCACTCTCTGGCTCGTGAACTAAGAGACACAATTTTCAACGGCTGGTTGTCAAATCACTGAGAGTCACAGTGACGCGTTTTTTAACAGCTATTGTTTTCTTTATTTTTAACGTTATGAACTGTGTAAAGTGTGTTAGGTTTAAGGAGTTAAGGAACAAAATTTGTACGTTCAGTCTCCAGGTTTAAGAGAACATCTAGAACCCTAATTTATATATGAGTCTAATGCACGGTGGAAGCAGAGCATAATATGCAAATATGTTTAATTTTTGACTGTCGTTATATTGTAATTTAATTATTGTGGCAGCAGATAGACAGCTCCCCACTAGTTTCACGGACACAAAGGCCTGCAAGAAGAGTAGCAGGTTCAAATACAACTGGAGGTATTGGACCTACGCTGACAGCAGAGCTCAATACGTCACTCTAAATTTTTTTTATTTTATTAATTGCCACACTAATTCGGACATATAAAAGTTAATATCTCGAAAATAAGAGGGATTATGCCAGGCATCACAATGTAAGGTTAAGCTGACTACCGAAGTGCGAAATTTAAAATTCCGGGTAAAGTTGTTAAAATCATTAAAATTTCAATATGAACTCATTCAAGTATTAGTTTCAAAAACAATTCTGTCTTCCATTCAGGAGACATGCATATACTATTGTGTTGGTAAAAAAGTATTCTCACGTAGAATCAAAAATCCCAATCTGCCGGCATTCGTTCATTTAAGTATTCGACAGAGACATAGAGATTATATTGATTGTATCGATACACCCAAACAAACAGCGTTTATTCTGCCTGAACCACTTTATTAAAATTATTCAAACCTTCTTGCAGTTGCTCTTATTCATACAAAAAAAATAGTATTCTGTGCTACAGAATAGTATTTTTTCGTTCCTGTCGCAAAAGTATTGATTTTGTGATCGATTGATTTGTTGCTGCAGTCACCAATACTTTATTGTAAACGGGTCAATATAATCGAATCAATCATCATTGACCAGTATGAAAAACCGATACAAAATGCTCTTATTGTTTTGTATGAAAGCCAACTATGAATCTAAAAATAAATTGGCATTAACACACAGGGCCTAATACCTAGTTTTTCCAACCATTTGCTTGTTGAAACTGGAGGGGACCTACAATTTTAAGCCGAATCCGAATTTGAGTAGCTTCTCATGACAATTCATATTCTAGGATCAATCAATAATGTTTTTAATTTGGTTTTCAAGAAAAGGCACTTCAGAAGGTCAAACCAGCACTCCCAAGATCCGAATGGGAGCCAACAACAGGTCGAATTCATTAACCAAAATATGATAAGAACCGGACCAATTAGCTCTTACCGAACATAACTTTCTAAAAAACCACCCAATGAAACTAAATCTTAAGGATGACCACATCTTTAGAGGCTGCGGTGAAGAAGAGATCTATGAGGATACACCTCATTTTCTATGTCACTTTCCAAGCAACTGGGACTTGTGGAACGGACAGATGCTTTTTCCAAGAGATTCATGAACTATTTGACGTCTTCAGTTTATCGTTACATATTTATACGGACATCAAGATGGCCGCAAAATGGTGAGTAGGGGAATGAGACCAGGGATGGGGGACTTAAGCCAGAACATCGAGGCCAACACTCCCACCGTAGGGTATCATAATGGGTTAAAAGTAGCTAAGTGCGGTGAAGGAGGCTCGCTCTATTTCATTGACCCTAACCTTATTGGATTGTCTGAAATCTAAGGTAGGTTCTTCAGTCAGTTGTTTTCTCATACAGATTAAATAAAATGTGTTCCATACCCACAGGACGTTGTTTGCTGACACCTCCCAGCCACCCAATAAATCATGTCAAATCTAGAATTCATAATAGCCTTTTTAATCAAGTTAACTCGTTCCCATTTAACATTTCAAAACAACCATCACCTCCGTCCGCACGTAACCGATTAAATTGTGTACACTTAATGGCCACACACATACACTTCTGACTGACTAATAACACTGATTTGTTCATTTTGACAAATTCGAAATTGCCCTGCGTGCTTGAAGCCCAGACTTTGGCTGAATTACAAAATATTTAATGAAACAAACGTCCACGGGTGCATAACCTTACATCAATCCACCCACAACTATTCCAATGGGAATCGAGCGCAGCTTCCACAACAAGCGCATTCAACATTGATTCACTGGATCGAATGTCTTAATTAGATAGCCCCTCAAATGAGCAATATAATACAGTATCAGCTTTATGTTTTGTGCCATCGTCAGTACGACCACCACCAACATCTCATCATTATTATAATCAGCGGGGCTATACGAGGCGAATTAGGCGAATAATCGAAATAAATTGCTTTTCAGTTTGCGAGGGTACCCATCAATTGGGCACCATGCGCGCGAGCCGAAGTGTCGATGGACTTGGTAGTGTTGATGAATCAACAACCACAAGACAACATGTGGAGATTCCCTAACCTGATCTTGGTATACAAAACAAAGTGTTGCGTCCGTCTCGAATTGACATGAGTTCACCCAGTGGAATCATACCTACTTCAGGTCATCCTTGTACTTCCTCCCATGGTTCTTCTCTTAGTTTGTGTTCGTTTATTTAGTTATTATTTTTATAGCATTTTGCTTTTGCATTATTGCATAACCGCAAATCGGCCAAAATCAAAATGTTCACACAAACACAAACATGAGCAGTCCACGTTGGTAAGGAAAGGCAGATAAATAAAGACCGCATTGCACATGCGCTTATAGTACAGCAGATCATGTTGCATGTGCTTTAAGGTTCGTCGCGTCTGGGAGTTGTTTGGCCTAATCTCCCTCTTCCTGCGAAGACTGGGTCTTAGTAGGTTGTAGGTAATCCATGTTTAGATTCGTTCGTCTGTCTGTCCATCTGCACGTCCAACGATCGTTACTTGACAATCAATGGAAATGGAAACAAGATGAGCGCGTGTTTTACCCATTTCCATGACTATAGCGCGTCTTCGACAAGACATACCATCCGAGATCTCCAGCTAGGTGTGCAACTCAATAAACTTAGCAGTGGAATGAGAGACGCTCTTACGTAAGAGACTCCCCATCATTACACACCTTTATAAATTATTTGTTTCAAAATTATTACAGAAAGAGGGAGGTGGTGGCAGTTTATGTGCGCGCCGGCGCGCGCAGTGCATGCCATTTTTATAAGGAATCACAAATATTAACGGTTTTATTTTTGTGATTTCTCATGTAGTATGGTGCAATGCAGAATGCACAGCACCTCTCGTCATATTCGATGTTTATTTGGAGATCCTAAATTACGAGATAGAGATGCTGTCATATATTGTGTTGTTTAACACCATTGGTCGGAGGCTGTCATAATGCTTAATGAAATTTATGCCGGCTTGTGCATTAATCTATGATAAAATGAATAATTTGAGGTCGTTGGTGTTAGAGTTTGGTTGATTCCATGCACAGTACATGATGTATGGCCATTTCCTCGACTGTATTGATTTTTTCTTCTTCGGGATTTCAAGGTAAATTGCCGAGATTTGCATCAATTTTGTGACCTGAGTACCGGCATATAGGCATTTAGCAGCTCCGAAAATATTTGCTTGTCGGATTTACAATTTTGACAAGCTTGCGGGGGGAAAGTTGAAATTAAAAAGATTTAACGACACCCATGCGATACACCAATTAAACGCCACCTTGTACCTATTAGGCAATCAAATGAAATTAATTGAAGAAAATTACGAACTCTGCTGCCGTGGTGAGGTTAAGTGGGTTAACCTATGTTTACTGTGGATATCTTTATAAATCTGCCATTAGGTAAGTGGCAATTGAAGGATTTGCCACATTGCTGCCACTCTGTGTGGATTATGTCTTATGATGGTGACCTTACGGGCTATTTTTAACCCTTTTCGGGTGTGTGATTATAGCAATTCAAAACAGTTATTCTCTAATTCGGAAGCAAGTTTTTGTTTATTTTATATATTATTTCTGTGTGCTGAAGAGAATTCTTGATCAACGTTATAGTGTTATGTATTTTAAAAATATTTAAAAATATTTACACCTGAGTATTTCCGGCCGCTAGGGAGTAGGTGGGTCCTATATTCAAAATTTTGGTTTCTTCGATTAAACGTTTTTCTCAAATAGTGGTCGTGTCAGTGGGCGGATTGTAAAAACCTTTGCACTTGATAATTTTTTTCGGCCCCCAAAAAGTATATCCGAATTTCAGTTTCTAGCTCGAATTTTAGGCCTTAAATATTGACAGCTGACGGACGGATGTAGCTATATCGACATATCATCATGTCCGGTTCTACGAGCAATATAAAGGTATGTTATGAAACTATGAGCCATAATAATAATACGCTTAGAACAGTGTATAGAAATGTCGATTTTTCAAAATATCCCACTGACGTTCCTCACATCTGAAATGCCTACACATTATGAGGGGCAAACATTAAAAAAACACCAAATCCGATGCTACCGAAGCAAGGTCGTGAAGTGAAGATTGTGCCTAGGTTTTCCACAACAAATCACCGGAGGTGTTGTGTGTGATAATTTGCAGTGGTCAACCAACAAAATCTGTACTGCCGAAACCCCTTATTTGCCTCTATCCCACCATCATTTTTACACTTGAAGAACAAGTTACCGAATTTATGGCCAAATTATAATTGAAAATCAGTCATCCAATTATAGAACTTACATGATGAGCATAATGGAATATGCCTACCAGAAAGTACCTATTTAATTCGGCAGTTTTTCGGCAACAAAGATAAGCACTATCTTTAAATTAAGAGGTTACATTTTAAAACTTAATTTTGCTTAATTTTGCACCGCCCAAAGCTTTCTTGCAATATGGGAGAGCGATATGATGTATTTCATTTTGGGTATTCGATCCAAGTTAGTACGAGTACTTACTCGATACAAGTAAAATTAGTATCAATAACCTTTTTGATTCGATCCAAGTAATTCTCGAATGAAAGTACCTGTATCGTATCGAATTATATATGCGACCATATAAAATGTCCATGGTCTTGTTCTCCCTTTTCTACCTCTGCAATTTCTGATCTCTCGCTCTTGGATTTCTCCTTTTTTATCTCACACAAAATCAATTCAAATTAATGAACTGTTGTAACTATTATTTATTATCCTTATTAACTATTATCCTCTTAAAACTGAGGTTGTTCTCTTTACGAGAAGGAGGAAGCTGGTCGGGTTGACTCAGCCAGTGCTAAAAGGCGTCACAATCCAACTCTCCAATGAAGCAAAGTATCTGGGAGTCATCCTGGATAGCAAACTTCTTTGGTCCAAACATGTTGAGCTGAAGACTGCCAAGGCGCTGACTGTTTTCTGGCAGTGCAAAGGCATTTTCGGCAAGACATGGGGCTTATCACCGAAAAGAGTCCTATGGATCTATACGGCTATGATAAGACCATTTATAGCATACGCATCGGTTGTTTGGTGGAATTAGCTTTCACGTAAATACGTCACTGCTGCTTTTGCCAAACTCCAAAGGCAGGTATGTCTCGGCTGCACGGGGGCCTTCCCCAGCACGCCTGGCTCCGGCCTAGATGCACTATTGAGCCTTCCGCCCCTTGATGTTTACATCATGGGATGTACAATCAAGGCTATCTCACGTCTTACAAGAGGTGGCTTTTGGTATAACTCGCACTGGAGTTTTGATGAACTTGCGCAACGGTTGTCCTTCGACTCCTATCTTATGGATATGCCGTCTGATGCGATGACACCGGAACTTCGGCTAAAGCGCAAATACGAGGTCGACTTTCCTCGCGTCCAGGACTGGCTCTGGCCGGACTCTGAACCTGGAAGGGAATGCAGTCGAATCTTTACGGATGGCTCCAAAACCGATCAAGGATCTGGTGCTGGTGTCTTCGTGGAGAGCGATAACGTTAGACTTTTCTTTCCGTTAGGCAAATATGCGTCAGTCTTGCAAACAGAGACTTATGCTATCCTAATGGCCATGGACTATGTTACGAGGAACAGGTGGAGGGGGCGAAGTATCTGCGTCTGTAGCGACAGTCAGGCTGCGCTTAAGGCCTTACTCAAACCCTTAACTACCTCCAAAATAGTACGTGAATGCAAGATATCGCTGAATTCGGTCGGAAGGCTGAATTCACTTAAACTTGTCTGGGTCCCGGGTCATAACGGGATCACGGGAAATGAGATCTCCGATGAACTTGCTAGACAAGGCTCAGAGACGGACTTCTCAGGACCTGAACCAGCGATCTGTCTGCCTGAGTCCTCGGTCAGGGCTTCCATTGATGGTTGGGTTTCCTATGAACACAATCGCCTTTGGCATGACTCTCCAGGGTGCAGACAGACTAAGCAAATGCTCCCCGACGTCTGTGGGAAATCCGCGGCATTCTTGTTGTCTCTCAACAGAAAAGACTGCAGACAGACTACTGGCGTTCTTACGGGACACTACGCTTTTGCCAAACACCTTAAGGTGCTAGGCCTAAGCGACACCACCAACTGCGAAGCCTGTGGAGAAAGCGACGACACTGCGGAACATTTCCTCTGTGATTGTCCTGCTTTTGCTCGTATCAGGTGGCAGGTTTTTGGTGCGGATATGGTGAGTGCTGTAAACCTAAGCTCCTTATCATTGAAGCGCCTTCTCGTTTTTCTTAGAAAAACGAGTAAATTCCCACAGTAAAATGTGGTGTGTCTGCCTGGTAGTACAATGGACCAGTATTGAGTCTGAGTGCTCCAGTGCAGAAAGTTTCACACACCCCGACAAAAAAAAAAAAAAACTATTCGTGAAGTGAGATTGAGAAATATCATGAATGGAACGAAAATATTTGTTTGCTTCATGCGAAAATACGCCTCATTCCGTATGTCGATTATCGCCAGACGATATTATTTCGGCAGAAGCCTTCCTCCTCACATTCGTAAAAGTAGATAGAGACAGTCTGGCGATTATTGTCTCATCTACATAACTACCATTACGTGATTCATCGCACAATTGTTGAAGAAAGTATTCATTTTGATACGAATAGGTATCGATACATTTGATTTGATACTCGATTGGTATCGATAGCCTATTGCGAGTAGTACTAACTTTTTGTATTATTTTTTGTGAGCAACTCGGTGAAAATCATCGAAAGACACCACACGCGAGCCTTGCGATAGTTTGGGACTCCAATTCTCTAAAAACACCGGAGAAGGCATGACTTATGCCATCCTTCAAATTATGGCACCCAGTCGCCAAAATCAGCAATTTATTTGTGATTCATGGAAAATTATTTAATACGGAGCTGACTCTTGACAGCTACCACTAGTTGTAGAGCACCTGCGTAGGTATGTCTAATCACTCTTTTCTTGAGATTTTATTATTAATAGGCATCTATACTTTTTGTTTCCCAGTTACTAGCTCGAAGGGTTTTACGATTATTAATTGTCTAACCAAATTAATATTTTCAAGTATTACAGCTACTTCTACTTTGGCGTGGTTGCGAAGTCTAACTTTATGTCTTTTTGCGACCTTCCTGACCTCGCTTTCTACCATATCGACTTTCAGATCTCTATGCAGATCAGCGCTATGAATGTGCCCTGGTACATTTACATTTTTAATGTTGCGGATTACTTCTGAAAGCATTGTATTCTTTCCCGGTTTATCTTGCTTATATGTGCATTTTGGCTTAAGTACTTGTTTATACAGCAGTAACTTATTGCATATTGAGAGACAGAAATACCTGCCCAGATTCAGCCAATACATTTAATTATAACGTATGTTTAATACATCATAAGTTCAAATAATTGTCATTTATGTACATGGTCGGTGTTGTAGTTTTTTATGTGTGTAGTTTACATATATTCAGCTCATTTAATTTTGTTACCCATTTGGTCCATTTCGAAATATGTATCATTTACCACCCTTTGCAATTTGTCGGTAGGTAACCTCCTGAGTGGGTTTACCGATAGCAAGAACAGCAGAATCGTCTGCAAATGTGGTAGTAGTAGTTTTGCCATTTTTTTGGCAGGGCATTGGTATAAAAAAGAAACAAGACAGGTCCTAATACGCTACCTTGCATTAATTTGCTTTAATGTAAAGTACTCATCGTTTTGCTTAATTCTAAATATTCTGTGTGTTATGTTGGATTCTTAAACTTATGAATATTGTTTTGGAAAACACGTTTGCATTTTATGGACTAATCTTTTGTGCCACACTTTATCAAATGCCTGTATTACATCTAGGTAGAGCCAATTTTTCTTTCTTCTAGGGCATTTTCTATGTTATCTGTGATTCGATGACCTGATCTATTGTTGAATACCTATTTCTAAAATCAAATTGGTGGTTTGGTATCAGTGTGGTCTCTTCTATGATCGAATATAGAAGCTTCATATAAGATTTCTCAAATAGCTTAGACAATATTGGCAGCAAGGAGATCGGACGATTTGAGATTACCTCACTAGGTAGCTTGCAGGTTTTGGCACCATTATTACTTCCGCGACTTTCCACATTCATGGTACATACGTAAGTAAAAATGTTGTATTTGTTATCTTTGCTAATTTATTCATGATTTTTGTAAGAATTCATTACAGAACTTCTCCTGTAATAAGATCGAATACCGGGCTTTTTTCGGGCAGATCTGCTATTTTACTACTTTGGCAACTTCCTTAGATACAGGGTGGCCAAAAAGTCGTTTTCCGACGTATGTTCTGCCGAACTCCAGACCCTTTTTCTTGGTCACCAGGATTGAGCTGTTGGACCAACTGGATCTTGTAAGGGTATAGGTGCAGATCTTTTTCGTCAAAATCAGCTGAATCGTGCTACGGAGTATGTCTAACGGCGCTGAACGTCGTCGTGTCGATGTTTCAGGATCGGTTGCAACACTTTCCCTAACGACCTGGATGTTTTCGATCGATCGTCCGAAACGAGGCGTGCCCGAGCGCCTCACATTTCCAACGTTCCCATATTGCTCAAATTTGGCCAGCACAGCACGAATAGTGGGTGCTGTGGGAACATTTCTAACGCCATAAAATTGCAGCCAGCCACGCAAATTATTGACTAGCTATTTTCAAATTGTTCGCTTGTCGATCGTGTAAAAGAGTGGGTGAACTAATGTGAACTTCACATACCATTTTTTTGGTATTATTTGTTGCTTTGACACGAGCAGAGCTCGGTCGGTCAAATGTTGTTGATTAACTCCTTGCTAAATCTCCAAAGCCTTATGTTTGAAAAAAAAACTCAAAAATATCTATAAATAAAAGAGTTATTAATTTTTTATATAGGAAAGAGAATTTTGGTCCACCCTGTTTTACCGGTGGAATTATTCTATCGTCTTTGCACATTTTTTCTTGTAGAATATCAACATTATCTTCATACAGCTGGAAGACGTTTTCAAGGTGTTCAGCAAATAAAAACGCCTTTTGTTTATTTGTTTTTGCCCAGTCCTCATTTCTGTCTTTAACTTGCGGTATATATGTTGTTTGCATTTCTATTTTCTTTGTAGCCTTCTATAGTGAGTATCCTGTAGCACTGACGAATTATGCAGTTCTCTAAATTTTTTTTCTCAGTTTATTTGTTTATTTATAAAGCATTGTTGTACGATTTCTCGTGTGTTGACCAAAGCTCTTAAACCTTGACAACGGTAGGTAATGCTGGTGCATGAACCAGAATACCTTGTGGTGATGTGGTGATCGTCAACTTATTTTCCCTTGCTCTGTAATTTCCTTGTTAAGACCCCTTACCGCTGGTGGGGGGAAGCCTTAGTGATAAATGATGTTAAACAAATGACTGATATTGAACAAGTGTCTGGTTTATTGATTGAATTGACTTATATACTAACATATTGCTTACTTGGCTAAATGGAAAAGTGCATTGTACTGAATTAAGTTGTGCTGAGTTAGGAGAATAACATAAAACAATAAGTTGTGCTGAGTAGGCAAAATAACATACATTGCACTGAATTTACAAACAAAACAATTAAAATGTGCTGACTTAGGAGAATAATGGGAAAGGTGAATGATTCTGGCTGGGAACGGGAAATGCAAGAGATAGATATGCTAAATCAGCATAATTACGAGTGGTGTTGGGTTGTGGGTATGGGAAATGGGAAAATTATGTGTGCGGGGTAATGACCACTTGAGGTAGGTCATTGCTGTGTGTAGACAATTGTCTTATCACTTCGCGCTCTCGATAGTATCCAGCTTTTACGAGCTTTCCTCTTTCAGATATTATGTCGCATATTTCTCTGGGATATTAGTTCTTTTAATTTTAGGGTTTGACTAAGGTTTTGCAGCCCAAGCAGCCACTTAAGGTGAACGTTTGTACTTCACTTTCTACTTCCTCTGCTGTATCGCGGATAGTTTAATGGAATCTTGCAGCAATTGGCTCAAATAGTTCCACTCCAGCTGGTTTGTTAGTTTTGGGAGTATTTGCTTTATTATAATTTTGTTGCCTAGTGTCAGCCGCAAAGATGAATGGTCTGAGTCAAGATCTGGCCCTTCTTCCACTTTGACACTATTCGGAGAAAATATTTGTAGGTATAGAGAGGTCAACCGCATCAGGGATCTTATACCTAGCTGTATGCCAATAATTCGTTTTCGCTGTTGAGTGGTAACTACATAGCTTTAATCTCTTTTATTAGATTCAAGAAGTTGTCTCCCTCTCGTATTTGTTAATCTTGAGCCCCGGAATTTGTTCTAGGCGTTGAAATCTCCCCTATTATGAATTTGTTTCCTCAAATATGAAACATGTTTTTGAAATCATATCGCTTCAACCTAGGATTTAAAAAGAAAGAAAATATATGACACGAAGAAGATGGGAAATATCGATCGAGATACAAGCCACATCCGTAATGCTGTGTTGTTAGGATATGGGGTATGGTATGTTCTGCAGTTTTAAAACTGTTTCAATGTGTCTATTTTATTTATGTCGAGAGCCGCGTTCAATTCGTTTTTGCGATTTGCGAGTCCATTGGCGTTCCGTACCAGGATTTGTATGTGTCGGGTCATTGCAATCTTTTGGGTACAGTTCTTTTATTACTGTTTTTATTTTCAAGGAAAGTAAAACTTTTCAGATTTTTTTTCAGACTTTAATGTTAGGTTAGGTTAAATAGGGGTATGAAAACTCACACAACACTAGGCACTAGACTTTGTCCGTCGCGGTCCCTCGAGAACCAATTGATCATAAAATCGACCGGAATTCAAAACCGCCCGAGAAACGAGAAAACGCCCAATTTCCCTGTAGAATCTGATCAGTCCCTGAAGAAGTACCTTCCTAGAAACCACCTTCGATTTCGCGCTAATTTCTCCCATTCGCACAGTAAGTATGTTATGTCTTCCTCTCTTGTAAACCGTAGTGATCTGGCACCCAGCATAGTCACACTCGGTTCTGTCTGCATAAAGTATCGAGCATTGTGTGCCAGCTCCTGACTATTTCAGAATGGATGTTAGCTGATTCCAGTACCTTGAGTGCAGCCTGATCTAAGTAGATGCCGATATCCCTACAGAATTTTTATATATATTTATATAGTATATATGTCCTGAAATCAGAACTGCACTGGTATCGAAACAAGCCTAATTGCACTTCATTCTACCACTTGAGTAGGTTAAAGCAATCTATATTCATCTTCAATGGTGTCATGGGTTGTGCCTTACTTTACAATTATACAGTAAATGCACTTTACTGCTTGCATAATCGAAAAGAAAATAGTACCAGGGTTATTTTAATACGCATGAGAAATATACATAACGTGTACCTGGTAGATGAGCCTATAGGTCAAATCGCATGGACGCAAGTTAACACCTTTTTTTGTAAGCCTAATATTTTTGTGAGACCAGTGGTTAGTCCATTGGACCACTGACTGAAAACTGAAGCAGGAAAATTTAAATACCTTATTTCACAAAAGACGAAAATTGCTATTGCAAAGTAACTGAGCCCTAAACAATAATATTTCCAATGATCACCATCAGCCATCAGATTACTATTAAAACATTGCCACCTTATTTACGCCCCACAAAAAACCAAAGAGAATGATGCAGATAAAGCCCCTTCAACTCAGACAGTCCCTCAATCAGATACACAACAGCACTCCATATTATTTTATTTTCCACCGAACGATGACGAAAATGTCACCCTTTCGCTGTCATCGATACATGTATACCACCCTCCATCATCGCCCACAATCGAAACACGGAAGCATTAGCAGCCAAACATCGATCCACCAATTCCCTAGCAGTCAAAAGGGAAAGTCCAATCGATATTCGAATTGAATCGAAAATAATTAAAAAAGACAAACACAAATGCAGATGTTATCCACTGCAAGCAAACAATTACTACCAACGATCATTACGTCAAGGCAATTTGAGTAAATTTCTGTCCTTACTTCGAAACTGTGATATTAATCACCGAACACTGTAATAGATCCTCGAAAAGATCACCCCACTTTACACAAATAAGATGAGCAGCACCAGTCACAGAATCTCATAAGGTGTGCGCGCATCACCCCAACTCCCGGACTAGATTTTATGCAGAAATGAAATAAATTAAACACCATTTTAAATATTGTTTAGGAGCACAGCATCCACTGATTAAATGATAAAGCTAAGAGGGGCAGTTGTAGGTGCTGTGGCAAATAGGTTTACGTCTAGAAACGGCACCAAACGTCAACGACGACAATGTGCAGTACTTTTTGTGGGAGCGTTCGCGCCGCGCGAAGACGACCAACCAGTCAGCCAGCCAACCGACTAAGCGACCGATCTCGATCTGTGATTAAAACTCGAAGGTGAAGCCGGGTTCATGGGATAAACATGCAGTTTAAATGCGAGCTTCATGCCACATTAGGTGCCACAGAGAGCACCACCACCATTGTGACTTCCACTTTGTTTTTGGGTTATTAATGAACTAGAGGACTGTGTACTAAATACTTGAACACTACAATCGATTTTATTAACCCGGGGATTGTTATGTGCTCTACACTGACGCTGCACACGGCCAACTAAACGAGACCCAATGCTAATTAAATTGATTGTGCGGGATAAATATTCTTGTAACATCCAATTTTTCCTTGGAGGCAAATGAGACATGAGAATCGATTGGGAATCGGTTTGTCTCTGCGGAAATTGGTACACGCAAAGCGCAATGTGTAACTTTTGTTTCTTTTTTCTTCATTTCGGCTTTGGTTTTGTCGGCTTTGTGTTTGTCTTAGACTAGCAATGTGTCGAAGATATTAATTATTTTGCAAAAAAAAGTACAACATAAAATGTTACAACGACATCTTGTGTTTTATGATATTGTAAATATGAAATAGTATTATGTAATGTTAATGTTGTGTAGGAAATGTTACATCGACTTATAAATGACGCTAAATATTTT
The DNA here is from genome assembly GCA_949715645.1 of Portevinia maculata. NCBI lineage: Eukaryota > Metazoa > Arthropoda > Insecta > Diptera > Syrphidae > Portevinia > Portevinia maculata. The sequence continues at coordinate 75,845,402 of OX454525.1, forward strand.
GCTTATTAATTAAGGCTTCCGAAAGGCTTTAAGGTGCTGACTGCATGTATTGTGAGATGTACCTACCTACATACATTTTCTATGCAGAAACTTGTCTGAAACTTGAAAATGTTTAAATTTGGCTACAAATAATGGTTTCACCATAACACTGTTGTTATTATAACAGCAAAAGCGTTTTAGGTTTGGTTATTCGTAATTATTATTTTTTCGTTTTTTTTTACAATAATCCTTTGAAGTAGGTAAAATAATCGTGTTTGCAGTAGCTCAGTGGTTAGTGCGCTTGACTATGGTCGCAGGTTAAAATCAACCTATAGTTACACCTAAATGTTTGTCACTATCCTACCAATTCTGAGATGCTTTTTAAACATGGCCTTCGGCATCGGCATCAAATTGTGGGTCCATTCTTTTTGTGCCAAAAATATAACTTCGCTCAGAGAAATAGTTGGAGAAGCTATGTTTTCGCGCTATTTGCCACCAACTGAATGGAAATTTGTCATGTTTATTCCTTTTTCAGCACAACAGCGCTTTCCAAACACACATTTTTAAGGAAAATATACTATTTTCATCAGGCGAAAATTACCTATAGGTATAAGGTTTATGTGCCAAGCCGATATTTTTTTGGAAATACCGGATTTAAAAAAAAAAAATGTTTACGCCCCTAGAGAGTGTATATCCAAATTTCAGCTTTCTAGCTTGAATTCTAGGGTCTCGAAACTGACAACAGACGGACGTACGGTCGGAAATGGCTAGATACCTGTTACAAACTATGAGTCAAAATTATAATAATTACAATAGGTAAGTGACCGGTAAATAAAATTACTTCTCACTTAGTGGGTTCCCGACCTGCGCAGAGCCTCTGCCTGGCACAATGTAGCCTTCAATGTAGCATCAGCGATGACTTGGTCTTGAAAACGTCGTTTCGAACTTTGAGGCCTACAGTCAAAAATCCTCCCTGCTGGAGTATTATTGTCCATTCACTCGATGTGGCCGAGCCAATCTAGTCTACGTGTTTTAGATTTAACTACGTCCACATCTCTCTTCCATTCGCCCTCCTCGCACACAGGACCAAATATCCGACGGAATTTTCTTCTTTCGAAATAGTATTAGCTCTCCTTTCCTGCTTATAGTCTTGAACTCGGCGCCACAAAGCAGAACTGGAAGTATTTGTAGAGCCTGCACTTCGTCATCCGGGCTATTAGTTTTGAACCCATTTACTTACCAAAGAAGCAACGGTTTCCTAGGGTAATTCTTCGTCGGATCTCCACTAAAGTGTCAATCGTGGAACTTACGTTTACTCCGAGGAAGGTGAACTTCATTGCTCCTATCAAGCAGCAAGCTAAAAGCAGGTACCTCGTTGCCTTCAACGCCAGTAGGTATTGGGACCCTTGGGACTGGGAATTCTGAGCTAGAGCGAGAGGGAAGATATGAGGTTGGAGCTAGAGCGAGAGGTAAGATCTGACCTTGGAGTGACGCGCCGGCCGCCGGTGGTGGTTGTTAGTTTTTGTTATCAGTTTTGTGTGTTTAGAGTGAATAGCTTGGAGATATTGACTTCCATAGTAATTAAACGGTTGATGCGATAAAGAAACCCCATGGATATTGGAAGCAACGGTGAATAGTGAGTTCAAGATCGTCTTTGTTTATACGACTAAATTGTGTATTGTAGCGATCTTGAGCTCATTTGTTTGTTTAGGACATTGCATTGTATATGGTTTCTTAGTTTGATTAATGTTAGACATTACATGTGTATGGTTTCTTAGTTTGATTATTTAATGTTTTATTTGTTCAGGACAATACATTGTGGGGCGAGATAATATAATATTATCGGCGTCAGATATGGCTCGCTCCCCCTTAAGATTCGCTGACCATATTGCTCTGTGTTACTTTTATCTTACTGACCACATTGTTTGAGAAGAAATTGTGATATTTTCGGAGGTATTTTCATGTATAAAAGGCGAGTGTTGAAGGTACTAAGTAACAGTTTATTTCAAATTAGACATGCAAAGAACATGAAAAAAAGTGAAACAAAGAAATTAACTGTTCTTTTTCTTTTTTATTGGTTTATTCGACTTTTAAGTGCTTTGAGGTGGTTAAAGATTACCCAACCTTTGTGAAAAGATTCAATTTGCGTGGTCGTAAAATTGAATTCCGGATTAGGGATGTAGCAGACAACTTTGAACCATCTAGCTGGATTCAGAATGCAGTGAAAGGGATATTTAAAAAAGTGACTAACGATTTGGATCCTTCTGATATGGTGGGTATAACATTTACAGGGAAGAATTTCGAACACCATGGTCCTGGTTGGATGAGCTATAGAAAGGCATCCGATTTAAAGTGGAGCGAGGTATGGGATTTAATCACTAAAATTTTCCAAAGCAATTCCGAGGGCTTAAGCACGGATACTTTCCGTATAAATCTTACATCGATAAGGCCTCCTAAAGGACAAGGAAATGATCGAAATAAGAAATACTCGATGACAACAAGGAATTAGCTATTCGCTGCACATATGATAGCAATTATAAGCTACGATCTTTGAGTATTTCATGCTTCGAGTATCGAGAATATGAACAGGAAAGGATTTTAAGTAATGGTGAAATCGAGTTCTTTACAAATCAGGAATTGAGGCATGAGCCCAACATGGAACTAGTGAATCTCAAATCGATGAAACAAGCATATATAATGACCATTTCATAAAATAAAAAAAAAAAAAAAAACCATTAAATTAATTGTTTTTTATTAATCCATGAATTGTTAGTGGATGGGAAACCCAACCATTTGACATATACTTTTTCGTCTTTTGTTGCAAGAATCTTTTCCACGAGAAATATGTTGGGAAAATTCGTCTTTTGTAATTCGTGTGCATAGAAACTCCCTCTAATAGGCTGACCTTGAAAATCTTCAATTAGATATGTAATAGGGTTTGTTATCTGAACTTTTCTTATTTTGAATATTTCAGTTGTCCAGTTTGGTGTGTATCCTTTTTCGAAAGCATGTTTAAACTTGCTTATTCGAACGTTATTGCCAACTTCGTATTTTCCCTTCTCAGCAATTTTTATTCGTTTATAAACTCCTGATAGTAATTCTTTGACATTGTTTTTATTTATATCAACGGGACGTTTTTTTATTGTTCTATGTACCGAGTGATTATATGCATGCAGCAAATCCTTATAAATGGGTAGCCATTTGTAGTTCCCATTGAAACTGAATTCTTTCCACATTTTCTCCTTAAGGGTGCGGTTAAAGCGTTCAACAATTGATGCTTTTAATGTACTGTACGTTGAGTAGTGATTAATTTTGTAGGTATGCATCAAATTTTGGAAGGCCTTGTTGAAGAATTCTTTACCATCGTCGGTTTGCAAATTTTTAGGTGCTCGATTTGAATTGGTAAAAATTGTTCTCATAGCTTGTGTTGTAGCTGATGCAGTCTTATGTTTCAAAGGAACGACCCAAGCATACTTTGAAAAAGTATCAATTACGGTTAGTAAATAGTTGAACCCCTCATTCTCATCACTGTATGGTATCATTTCAACCAAGTCTGCTTGCCATAGATCATCAAAACCCTTAATAATAACTCTTCGTCTGGTGAAATTCCTTCGGGCTGGCTTGTGCAGCTCACCAACAACTTTTCTTTTACTCATCCTAAAAACGAGTGAATAGAAACAAGGAGAGGTTTTGTATTTTATTAGATATTTTATTTGACCAATCGTCGATAAAGTAACATCAATTTCTTAATTCTAATCAATCTGCTTTCAACCATATAGCATGCGCAAGTATCTGGTCCTTCTTGACAGAGATTTGCAGACCAGGGGTAATTTATAAAATGACACCCATGAACAGAGGTGGTGGAAGATACGTTTTCAAAGTTCCTCAGAAAACTAATGCAATCAATAATTTCATTGAAATGTTCCTCAAGAAGAGTTTGGTTATTTGTTTTTAGAAATGTTAACATCTCATCGAAGATCGTAGACGTATTTACTGCAGACATGATTTCAAATCGAATTCCGAATGCGTACTAAATTGGTGAAAAACTAGTTGTTGCCTCTCTAATAGGTTCACCACTATTTTTATACTTCTCGAAAATATCCAACATATACTTTCTAATTTTGTTTAATAATTCAAGAGTCTTCAAATTTTGCTCATCGGTGTATGACCGCAAATCCGCACCCATTTTTCCCAGTTTATCTTCGATGATTTGTAGCTTCAGTGCCTCATCATTTATAGTCCCCATGAGTGCGTTGAAATTGTTGTCTACATACCGTCGATGATTTAGCATGTTTTTATCTTGAACATCTATGTTGCTATCTACGTATTCCTTATTTGCCGCCTGTGTTGGGTTTACAGGTTTTCCAACATTGTTTAGACATTTTCCCTGAATATCGAAATCACCATTAGGTAGTAGTCTAAATCCTACGCCAGCAGGTCCTCGCGAACTCTCGGTTGTTCTATGAAATTGGTTGGAGCTTCGTCCGAACTTGTCAACACTCATTTTATTAATAATGAAGATTATTCTCTAAACGATGTCTAATATATAGATAATGTTCGTTTCCAACGCGAATTGATTTTATATAGGCCAATTCCTGAACCAAGTGTTGAGGTTAAATCCATGCAGGGCGATTTCTATCCGGTCGGTTCCTATCCGGTCGGTTCAGGTGTGAGGCCATACTGATTTGCTTGCTTTTAATGGATTGAATTGATTATTAGTGTATGATATCTGATTCACGTAATTCTTCTACAATTGAGTTAACCTCATTTTGAAGATTATTATTGCCGGCTCTTTGAGATGCAATTAAAAGCCTTAATCTATTGACGAGTTCATTGGGGTTATCCCAATACACATATTCGACGGGTTTATTTGAATAACTCATATCAGTTGAATTACTATTGTATGCTTTTCCAATTTTCTTTATGACTCTCTGCGTTAGGTGCTGAAGTAAAGGTTGGATTATATGTTTATACTTATAACCTCTGTTGCCTTTAACCTGTAAGTTACTATCATAGTTTTTCAAGTGTGCTTTTGTTTTTTGTAATATCTTTAGATATTGATCCAAGTCTTCATTGGTATATCGATCTTTTCTAGGGTTTTTTCGAAATATTAATTCATAAAGGCCATTCGTTCCATGGAAGATTTCATCATCAATGACGAAATTCTTGTGTTCGTTAATTACAAAACTTGATCTACCTAATTTCGTTGAATTTGATTCCACGTCGAAATGTGGACCATAGATTTTGTCACGATTCGAATCTGATGGGGATGATCGATTAACTGGAGTGCTTTGATCAAAGCTATTGTCGTAGGGTGTCCTAAATGAATTATCATTGTTCGTTGTCTGATTTGATTCTGGAGATGAGAAGTCAAAACTTGCATTAGAAATGGATTTTTTTTCTTCTTCTGGGTATTGTAAACGTCGTCGTAGTAGTTGTTGATTCTTTATTTTCATATCTATATTATTGTAAGCAATATCTGCAGCAGCAGTATCATTTTGAGTATGAGCACTTTTGACATTTTTCACGATTTCTTTTAAGGGTTCAACTATTGGTTTAAAAGTAGTCTCAAGTTCCGCATCCTTCGTAGTTTTTCCATACTGAAGAAACATATATTTTCTCTTTAAAGCTTTTTTAGTTTTTACTAAATCTTTAAGTAAATTTTCATCAACATCCATAATTGTCGAATACAGGGACGAATGCTCTAATCGTATGTAATCATTTAAACCGCTGATTTATGACTGAATAGATTTATATAGATACAGTTTCTTTAAATGAATTATTATATCGGCCTTTATTCAATCTAAAATCTTTATTAATAACCAAAAACCCATATGTATCTTTACAGCATTTTTTACACAATTCCTTGAATTGATTGAATGTCATGTCAGAGTTGACATGATCGTTGTATCTATGCTTCAGGTTAAGTTCGTCTTGCTTAAAAATAACTAAATAGTTTGCATTGTCTCGAATCAAGTGTTTTGGTATATGTGTATAAGATTGACACAAGTAGAAACTATCCACGTCATTATGTCGACCCATGCAGAAATATTCTCGAATATTGTTTTGCTTATCACAAGCCACATCATCGAATATAAAAACTGAGTTTCGATTTGCTTCAGAAGGCGTAATAATTTCACAATTATTTGAAAACTCATTATATCCCATACCCGTGATGGACTCTATTAGCTTTCTCAGGTATGCATACTTTGGTTGATGCAGAGACTTTGAGTATATGTAGAGATTTTCAAATTTTAAACCATTTGGATCGAGGAGAATGCTCAACATGACATTGGTTTTTCCACAATTTGATGGACCCACAATTATTCCTCTAATACTATTAGGAAATATTGCTCCATGTTTCCTGCGTACTTTAATTTTACTATCAAAGTTCTTAACTTTAATAAAATCTCGTTGTTGTTGTTTTATGAACCTCATTCTGCTATTGAATGAAACTAATCAATATAAAAGATCATGTTTTATAGTTGAGAAATTCATAATTGTTCAACATATACAACAAGAAAGTCGTATAAAATGATAAATTATAGTGTGAAAGCCAACAGTTGGAAAGATACATTCAAAGGGTACGGATTAGTGAATTCCTTAATCGAAAAATTACCAATTGAATTACATCTTCCCTCATATAACTTCTGTGGGCCAGGGACTAAATTGAAAGAACGCCTTGCTAGAGGAGATAGGGGAGTTAATCAGTTGGATGAAGCCTGTCGCGAACACGATATTGCATATGCTAACAATAAAAATCTACCTGAACGACATATTGCAGACAAAATTTTAACTGAAAAGGCCTGGCAGAGAGTAAAGGCAAAAGACTCATCGATAGCAGAGAAAATAAATAGTATATTAGTAACGAATATGATGAAAGCTAAAACGAAACTTGGTATGGGTTGCAGCAAAGCCAAGAGAAGGAAAAGAAACCCACGCAAAAAGTATAATTTATTTAAAAAAGCCATTATGGAGGCTAGAAATGCTATTCGAGACACTAGAAACGAAGATCCTAACATAATTGCAACAACTGCTCTACAAGCAGCTAAAAAGATCATTAAAAATAAACGAAAGAGCATTACAATTCCTCGAGTAATACCTCTACCGAAAATTGGTGGTTTCTTACCATTGTTACCTATTTTAGCTGGGCTATCGGCTATTGGATCAGTAGTTGGAGGAGCTGCGGGCGTAGTTAAAGCTATAAATGAATCAAAGGTAGCCAAGAAACAATTGGAAGAGAATAAACGTCACAATCAGACTATGGAAGGAATTAAAATTAAGCATGGTAGCGGACTTTATCTACAGCCATATAAAAAAGGATTTGGACTTTTCCTTAAACCATACGATTCAAAAAACTTTTAAATTCGCTACCTAATCGTCCACTCACCAATATTGATATTATGAAATTTGGAAAATTTAATATACCATGCTTCAGGGGTGTTTACATGAGTGATAAATTACCAGTAAGATCTGATAACAAGGAATGTGGTGTAATTAATTTGGACAATGAGAGTGGGCCAGGGACACATTGGGTAGCATACATTAAGAATAAAAATATTGTCAAATATTTCGATAGTTTTGGTAACTTAAGACCACCCATAGAGGTTGTACGATATTTAGGTGAAAATATTCACTATAATTATAACAGCTGTCAAAATTTCAATACATTTATATGTGGTCATCTATGTTTAAAGTTTCTAATTGAGCAAAATATAAATAAATAGAGTAAAATCAATATATTGTGTTTCATTTCTATTCCAATAGTTATGTCGTTAACACTCACTTTAAGCGGAAACCAATCTACTCTCACTGCAGAGTACTTTCCTCCAATTGTCCTAAATTCTGATTATGTATGTGGCTTAGTTGATCTGCAGACCTATAATTCTATACCTAATGTGGATAAATTAAATAATTTATTTCATTGTGGTGATGGTGGTGGTGGTGGTGGTAATGGAGAAATCAATACTGAATTTACAGAGGGCTCTTATGAAATTGAGGATATTAATAAAATAATTCAAAAGGTTCTGAACACACACAATGAGAATAGCGTTGAAAAAGTTATAATCAAATTAAAAGCCAATAATAATACTTTGAAATGTGAACTGTACAGCAATGTGGAAATCGATTTTACACAAGACCGATCTATTGGTTCTCTTTTAGGATTCAGTAAGAAGAAACTAGCTCCTAATATTCTGCATGTATCTGACCAGTATGTTAATATCAATAGAGTGAATATTGTACGAGTTGAATGTAATTTAATTGACGAAACATATATCAATAGTCAACCTGCTCATATACTACATGAATTTTCAGTCAACGTTAGTCCAGGATATAAAATAGTTGAAGTTCCACACAATGCCATCTATTTGCCAGTGAACGCTAAGAGGATAAGTTCTATAACATTGAATCTCTTGGATCAGGACGGAAATCGTATAAACTTTCGAAACGAAATCATAACAATTCGCTTGCATTTGAAACCACAATAATGATAGTATATAATTACCCCTCAAGTTATAAAAGAGCAGGTAACACTACTAACTCTAGCAATATACTATCATCTTCTGATAAGAGAACATCAAAACTTACTATAGAAAATCAACAATTTCTATTGTCACTGGGATATAAATTAAAACATTAAATCAATCCTAACAACATGCTGAATATTTTCGAAGAACCAAAGTTTGAGGAGAGTATCTCAAAACTGAATTATCACACCTATTCACCATATCTGAATAACTTTGAGAAAAATGACATTATACAAATTTGTGTCCAACATCAAAATCTTAATATTTTGCCTTCAGAAAGTTACATTTATATTGAAGGTACTGTATCGAAATCTGATGGATCGGCAGTTACGAAAACAAAACTTGTAAACAACGGAATAGCTTTCTTATTTGACGAAATACGTTATGAATTAAATGGCGTGGAAATTGATAGCAATCGTAATGTTGGCATAACATCAACTATTAAAAACTACATTTCTTTAAACAAAAACGAAAGCGATATGCTATTGAATGCATCTTGGTCGCCCAACTCTTCAATTAATCTGGATAGTTTCTACTTTAATTTTTGTATACCTCTAAATAAATTACTGGGTTTTGCTGAAGACTATAAGAGAGTAATACCCAATGGACGCCATGATTTGATTCTAACACGGTCACGCACAGATGATAATTCATTAATTGCTGACGATGATGAAAAAGCAAAGATAAAATTACTTAAAATACAATGGAAAATTCCTCATATTACACTGTCTGATTCTTACAAATTAAAACTTTACAAACCTATTAATAATGGTCAAACTATGAAGCTTGCCTTTCGTAACTGGGATCTGTATGAATATCCTACTTTGCCCAGCACCAATCATCATATTTGGAATGTGAAGACAACCTCACAAATGGAGAAGCCACGCTACATTCTCCTTGCATTGCAAACTAACAAACGTAATCTACTAAAAGGAAATCCAACTTATTTTGATCATTGTGATATTACAAACGTGAAGGCATACTTAAATTCTGACGCTTACCCCTGTGAAGATTTAAATTTATCCTTTGATAAAAATAATTACAGTTTACTATACAATATGTACTGCGACTTTCAAAAAACCTACTACAACCGACTAGTTGCTGAACCACTCTTACCAAGAGATACATTTAAATCTCAAGCGACAATTTTCGTTATAGATTGCAGACATCAGAGTGAAATAATCAAAAATGGTCCAGTTGATATTCGCATTGAATTCAAAACAACAGGAACAAAACCAATCCCAGCAAATACGTCAGCCTACTGTTTAATGTTACACGATCGCCTCGTAAATTATAATCCACTCAGTCAAATAGTTTCGCGAGAAATCTAATTTCTTAGTTCAAAGTTAACTCTTGTGGGGAAAAGACACTCATGCATAAACCATGTATTTTATACTTGACGTACAAGGTTTCAAAGGACCTAATAATAAGTTTATCGCTAAAGAAATAGCAATACTACACAATGGCCATCATCATCATTTCATCATCAAACCACCATTCAACTCTGACCAATTATCATCTGCATTAAGAAGACAAGTTCAATGGCTTTACCAAAATCATCATGGCCTAGTTTGGGATGGAGGTTTCACCGAATTTAAGAAAGTTCGGAAATACCTTCGCGTGAAAATAAAAAATACAATTTTGTACGTCAAAGGAGTTGAAAAAGTTCAATGGATAAAGGAGTTACTTTGCGATGAAAATGTTGAAGTGATGAATATCGAAGAAGTTGGCTGTCCTAATTTCAACGAATTGAAGCGACTCTATCCTTGTGAAATAAAATGTTCGCTCCATAGCAAATGCTGTGCCCTACAAAATGTATACCTATTGGACAAATTCTTATCTGGAAATTAAATAAAAACCAATTTCTTCTTTTTTAAATACAAATGTTTTTTCTTTATTTACGTCTTTTATAACCATATGGAAGGGAACTATTGTCTTCGAGAAATCTACGTTTTTCTGACCTGGGTTTGTATGTTTTTGTTTCAGCAATTGTTATGACCTCGTGCTCTCGTGTCCGGCGAATATTATTTGATAAAATTTGGATATCATCGGCATTCGCAGCATTAAGTACAGCTTCTTTGATTGTCTCAAAATTTACTTTCTTCGATGCTGAATAATTCAAATTGATTCCTTTTACTTTACACACGATTTTTTCAGTGCCATCTTTTGTACTAAAGACTTTGTAGGAATAATTTTTGGGGCCTCCACTTACGAATTCAGTAATATAACTTCCATACCCATAGCATTGTAACTCGTCAGTCATATCCCCTATAAATTCACCAGTCTGTGGATCAGGTTCTCCTTCACGACTTACATAGATTACAGAATCGGTGTCGTAGTACAAGACTCTAGCTCCTAATATTTCCAGGTAACTATACAATTTCAGACGAGCTTGTGTGGTAGTATAAGCTGCAATACACACATTAACAGTTGATAAGGTCTCCGCTTCTTCTTCTTTATACAACCAACTTACTATAACATTTTCCTCATTTATAGGTAGAATGTGACAGACTTCAATAGTTGGATTTGTAAGCATTTGGAATAATTCTGATGGACTATTAATTATACATGTTTTCGATTGATTTTCTCTTTGTCCAAATTTACCCCAAAATGAATTAAGTATGAGCTTAGCAAAAGATCTCTTCCCAGGGTTATCACAAATTTGTGCAAAATCGAGTTTAACATCTTCATTACTCAAAAAGTCAGCTACATATTTCTTTTTCTCTTCCATTGTAGCACATTTATCTGGCCACCCTGATGCTTCCTGTTTCATTTTAATGAATTTATTCATCATTTGACTGAAAAGGCCATCTGATTTTTCCATTTTATTATATTGAATCATAGAATATTCCCATATTTCGAAAATATCTACTATCTTATACCCTTTATCCTTTGCTTTTAAGACCTCATCAATAATCCAGGTTCCGTGTATAGCTCTTTCATCATCAGTATGGGCGCAGCGTTCGTCTTGAGACATTTGTTTGCTGCATGTTCTACACAATGTAAACATAAGCTTATTATTTTGTTTAATAGGCAATACCGGATGTAACAATTGCTCTGGAGGTATTATTTTACATTTTATAATCCCATTCGTGTTTTTTAAGTCGATTTGAGAACAATCGGTGGTGTGAACTTTAGGGTGATCCACTGGATATTTCCCGTATTTGCAAACCCATGGGTATAGGGAGCATACATCTATGTACTTGATTTTTTCACCTTCCTTACATTTATAATAATTATATGTGTTCCCCGTACGGCCCCCATAAAATGCGTCGCGATGATTTAATGGGCTTTGTTGTATTAAAGGATGTGTTTTTAAATATTTGACATCATCAGTACTCAATTGTTTCTCGAATTCACAAGCCCACATTTCAATTGCCTTGTACCCGAACTGCCTTAGCCGTGTAGATTTAGCCATGGTTTTTTCATAGCGTAGATTTAACGTGTCGCACGGATCTTTGCTTAAAGGCATGTCGCGAAACGTTTTCAAACATGAGTGGCCATGATAATAACAACCGTGGAACTCAAACACCTCTTTGGTTTCCTTGCAAAAACCGTCAACTTTCACACCACATACTACCGCTTCTCGCTGCTTAGCTGCATGTTGAATGTAACAATTCCGTCTCCTTTCTTCCAAAATAAGCCATTTAATTGCCTGGATCGACTGATTATCAGTTTGTCTGTATCCATTTCTAGGTATTAAGCCTATAGTGTTTGGTTTAAGAAAATTACGACGGTACACCAAGTTGCATGCTGATGCTATAGTCACAGCTTCCAAAAACGGTTCCACATTACACTGCTCAAGGAAAAATTTTCTGAATTTTATACATGCTTCAGATAAGATCTGTACATCGCTTTCACAGTATGCAACAAGGTCTCGCTGCATATTAAATTCACTTTGTTTATTTTCTTCATACCATTTAAAGAATACATCCCGATCATTTATCTTCATGGCATCCGGATTGTAATATTCTGCAGGCGGCAGTGGACCAATATAGTTTTCATTTTCGATGGTATTAAAGAAATGCGGAAAATACCCCTTTTTTAACTCTTGCGGTAAATCGAAAGCTTTTGGAAGAACTGATAGAGCCATGGGAAAATAGTTCAATGAGTCTATGAATTTCACATTCCCCAATCCCATGAGTATTATTTTAGTTCCCCTCATAATCAATTCGGGGTGAAATTTTGTATTTTGCAAGATATAGTTTAAAATAAATTGGTGATCATATGCCTGCCCATTATGAGCCAAAACAATAACTTTTGTGAAACTTTTTCGGGCGTTCAAAAGGTGCTCTAAGAACTCGGATATAACATTCTGACCCTTTTTTATATTAAGTCTGAATTTACATTTCTGACAGAAGTGTAGATTATTCTCATCCAAACAAAGGTCACATCTTTGCTGGAAAACACATAAATTCGGTTCATGAAGTTTTACTGGAACAGCATAGTCTTTTATCACTTTTTCAGCAATAATCGTTTCTTGACGACTCTCCAAATCATAAAACACATAGAGAACATTGCCTAATTTTGGTCTTCTAGTGTCGCATCGAATATAACACAAGTGTTCTTGGGAAACGTGTTTATTACAATTTTTACAATAGTATTCATTACAAGTATGTTCTCTATCTCTTCTATATGTTTTCAGACAATCAACACATTTTTTAACTGTTTCACAAATTGCTCGGTTTCCTGTTGACCCCGAAGCCTTATGGTTATCAAAACATTCCTGTCCTCTAAAACTTCTATTGCAATCTTTACATACAATTTCGGATAGATTTTGAGGACATATAGGTGATTGCTGACATTGAGGGCATGACTTTACACATCTATGATCGGTTTTATTATTGAATGGTACACTACAAATTTCGCAAAAATAAGCACAACCAAATGCCGCTGTCAAAGATGTTATAACATTGAAGTGACCTTTGTAAAACAGTAAATTTATTCTCTTATCACTGTTATATGTATCGTCTTCGAATATAATACTTCGTCCTTTTTGCTCATATTCGTAGACTGTGATCTTATAATTCTTCAAATAACTTTGAAAAGTGCGAAGCTCTGGAATACCACAACCTTCGGAAGGTATACTAACACCGGTCAAAATTATTAGATTAGCCGTTCGAAGATCTTGAGATTTACCAATATTGCGCCGAATTTTTGCATATTCTGAGTCTTTATCAATAAAGGCAATTGCAACAACTAACGCACGAGGTAAACATAGGTTGTCTTTGTTTCTTATTACAATGATTCCCCTCCGCTTTTTGCATTCTTCATCGAAAGAATTGTATTTCTTATTTCGATCATTTCCTTGTCCTTTAGGAGGCCTTATCGATGTAAGATTTATACGGAAAGTATCCGTGCTTAAGCCCTCGGAATTGCTTTGGAAAATTTTAGTGATTAAATCCCATACCTCGCTCCACTTTAAATCGGATGCCTTTCTATAGCTCATCCAACCAGGACCATGGTGTTCGAAATTCTTCCCTGTAAATGTTATACCCACCATATCAGAAGGATCCAAATCGTTAGTCACTTTTTTAAATATCCCTTTCACTGCATTCTGAATCCAGCTAGATGGTTCAAAGTTGTCTGCTACATCCCTAATCCGGAATTCAATTTTACGACCACGCAAATTGAATCTTTTCACAAAGGTTGGGTAATCTTTAACCACCTCAAAGCACTTAAAAGTCGAATAAACCAATAAAAAAGAAAAAGAACAGTTAATTTCTTTGTTTCACTTTTTTTTTTTTTTTTTTTAATTTATTTTTTATTTTATAAAAATGGTTGTGAGTAGGGAACTTGCACCTCATCGTCTTCCTCTGCAACAGGATGGAACGCCAACTCAAAGGAATTTCCAACCGCTTTGATGACTTCCATCTCATATAAGGGGAGTTGGGTAATGGTGTCCTCCTCCATTGCGTTGAATCTGAGAGGCAAAAATACCTTTTTCGCCTCCAGCTCTACCAGGATCCTTGGTCCATACTTGGTCTGACACCGCATCGCCTTCAAGATACGACTCCGTTTCCCCAATTCTACCATTTTCAGACCCTCTAGGGGCTTTACTTTACCCAGTTGGTTAAGGAAATTCATGTTCTTTGCATGTCTAATTTGAAATAAACTGTTACTTAGTACCTTCAACACTCGCCTTTTATACATGAAAATACCTCCGAAAATATCACAATTTCTTCTCAAACAATGTGGTCAGTAAGATAAAAGTAACACAGAGCAATATGGTCAGCGAATCTTAAGGGGGAGCGAGCCATATCTGACGCCGATAATATTATATTATCTCGCCCCACAATGTATTGTCCTGAACAAATAAAACATTAAATAATCAAACTAAGAAACCATACACATGTAATGTCTAACATTAATCAAACTAAGAAACCATATACAATGCAATGTCCTAAACAAACAAATGAGCTCAAGATCGCTACAATACACAATTTAGTCGTATAAACAAAGACGATCTTGAACTCACTATTCACCGTTGCTTCCAATATCCATGGGGTTTCTTTATCGCATCAACCGTTTAATTACTATGGAAGTCAATATCTCCAAGCTATTCACTCTAAACACACAAAACTGATAACAAAAACTAACAACCACCACCGGCGGCCGGCGCGTCACTCCAAGGTCAGATCTTACCTCTCGCTCTAGCTCCAACCTCATATCTTCCCTCTCGCTCTAGCTCAGAATTCCCAGTCCCAAGGGTCCCAATACCTACTAACGCCAACCAATTGTATACCTGTTCTTCGATTGTCATAAAAGACTTTAACACGGAATGCTGAGATAGGCCGATGATGTCGATTATAGGTAAATAAATTTGATGCAGTATGTTAATCGTGAGTTGGTCCAAGCACAAACGGGATAACAATATCACTACAGAACCCCAAAAATAAAGTATACAGCGTTCGTCGTAAAAGGTGGCCCAGAGAAGAAATCACATCTTGGCAATTTAACAATCCATGTGAGTATAGCGACGCATTGAACATCTTTAAACTGTCCAGCAAGTGTGCATGCAAATCCATGGTTTGACACGAATGGAGATCATCGGCGTCGTAAAAGGAAGATCAAACAATAATCAATTATGGCAGCATGCACGTGTCAAAATCGTTAAAAAAAAGCAGGCATAAATCTCCTGGATCACACAAATCCTAAGTGATTCAAAAACGGGAGTCCTGCCAATATTTATCGAGGTTGAACTGGCAAACCCTACAGGCGGACCTGTAGGAATGTTGTAAAGTGGAAGAGTTGTGATCCATTTAATACTGATGAATTTACCTTGTGAGGAAGGTACGTTAATCATCTCCCACACTATTAAGTTGTGAGTGTCAAGGAAAGTTGTATTCCTAATGATATATGAATTAACAAATAAAATACATTTTAGGCATTGGCGGCCCATACAGGACCTAAATCGTAGCTTCTTAAACCACTTTCTTGTGCGAATTGGAAACGGCCTACAATTTTGAGCGGAATCCGAACGGCAAAATTGAGAAGCTTATCATGACAATTGATAAGTTTGTCAGACGTTCGCAAGAGGTGGGGCAGTGGAAAAAACTAGATGTTACATGGCTCCGGCGGGAATTGAACCGGGGACCTTTCGAGTATTAGTCTGGCACACTTTGACTTTTATATTAATTGTTTGTTGGTTATTGAATATCAACTTATATACTAGACAAAAATGATTAAATCTAATTTAAATATCAGGATACTTATTCTAGATTATTGTTCCTTATGCGGATGCCCTAAATTTAACTAGGAACATATATCGGCCTAAAAACTATTTTACGAACTAGTCTTAATATGTATTCATCGAGAAAATTAAATGAAACGCGTTATCATTATTAAGATTTTATATTTTTTTATATAAAACAATTTACAAACTACCTATTCTACATACTTAAACTACTTAACGTATTCCAACTATAATTAGGATTCTGAGCCCTCGTTGCCTTGCGCAACAAGTGGTCAAAATCCCAAATGCTTCCAGAGTGCCTGGCAGTCGTCAACGTGCACACGCGCTGCCGGGGGCTGACTGAAGCTTTACAGCATCAATCACCTCCCGGAAGCACCACCACAAGTTGGCGAGCCCGGCCTCTCCCAGAAACGCCCTAGCTAACTTAATCTAACTTATAAACTAATAGGATTTTTCCTAGAGTCACGCACCGTCCCGGGAGGCCATGTCGACCCATCCCCCTCAACAAGTCAACAAAATTCGGTGAATTGCTTTTCCGTATCGAATTAATCCCTCTCCGGTAGTGCGGTACTAAAACGGAGGAGCTCATGATCATTGGCGACGTCCCCGCCGCGGATGATCAGCTTATCTCTGGCGCTGCGCTAGCGGTTGAATAATACCATCCTTCGTCTGTACCAGAGTCCGATACACTAACCACTGCCCCCGACGGGCAGTAAATAAAATAAAAAAAAAGCATTAACACACTATATATGTCAATTCCGATAGGAAAATAGTATAACTCATATTAAATGTATGCACAAACTTATATGCGTATATTTACCAACTTGTACTGTCTTTTATTTAATTGGAAAATAATTTGTCTATAAATTATCTGATTTGAATAATTATATTTCTCAAATTCATAAGCCATAAACGCCATTTAATGAATTGCACGTTCCTTAAATTGATTTTTACTTTTTGCTAAACACTATTTAAGGTGTTATCATCTTACAATCTGTATAAATAAATAATGCAAATTAAATTCAGTATTTAACACCATTATTGCAATTGCATTTCACGCGCTAGACCAATAGATATCAATAATCGAATATTTTCTTACACAATTAAAATAGATGTCCCAAAATACCCGTATCTATTGATAGGCTAAAATAGTATACGAAAAAATCGACTCGCGTGATTTTCCACTTGAGTAATAAATTAAACGACTTATGATGCGCATAGAAAACGGATATAACTACTGTTATTAGCCGTCGAAACAAGTTCTGTTTCTTAGGCTCATTTTGACCAGCTTAATTGGTGCGAGCATATCTGCAGATATTTTACAAACAAGCAACAGCCAATTTCAATAATTCATAAACTCAAGAAGACGATACAGCAGGTGGATTCCACCAAAAACTGCATAAAATTAACAAAAACTATCGCATAGATACATTTTAAGAATCCCATAAAGTGTGCAAACGTATTGTGAATAAACGAGTGGACCCTAATTTTGTTGAATATCAGCTAATGTGTGCGAAATATTTAAACGGCATTTCTCAAGGAGAACATGCGCGCAATGCCTTCTTACGTAACAGACAACTTCTAACAGTTAGCCTGGAGAAATGTCTGCGCAATTTTGGATAGGTTACTGCACTAAAGTGAACGTTTTTATTCATTAATGAAGATGTTCTTCACAGAATGGCATCATAATAATGTATCTATGTACCTAGGAGTAAAATTTACAACAAAAAAATCTAATTCACGAGCGGTATCCTCCGACTGGATGCGATGTACATTCGTTAAATTCGTCACGTAAACGGCGCGCGGAATGCTGCGATTGAGGGACTTTACTGGCTGACTTTTGGCCCCTGTTGTGTATTGGAGTATACAATAACGATAATCGGTCGTCGTCGTCGTCGTTGGTTGAGATACAAAATAATAAGAAACAGCCTGTCTGCTTGTTAGCACGGAATATGCAAGTAGCACCGATATTTTGCAGGAGAATCCTCTTTGTGTTATTGCTTTGATGTTTGTCCGTGTTGTATGGTGCAATGGTTAAAGGAGCTGAGGCTAAATGGCTAAATGGTGGCATATGGATGGCTAATGATGCAAATATCGGTGAACGAAGAAGATGATATTTAGTGCTCTTCTGCTTGAGTTTTCTTAATTGGCAGGTTATTGAAGCCGTGCGTTATTGTTAAATAATTTTGGTGGGAACTGTTTTGCAGGTTAAATTGAAATGGAAAATAAAAACTTTGGTTCAATTTGCTTTGAAGGAAATGTACAGATTTGCTGTGAGATTTACTAATACAAAATTATACTACAGAATTTGAGGTAAAATAATAGAAACCCGCAAACGTGCGGATTTTAAATTAAAGTACCTATCTACAAAAAATCCATAAAAGTGAACAACATGGACCTACGGCCACATAATTCATTCAGTTGCTAAAAATCACTCGTACCCACCCCATCACTTTTGTTCTTGCTGTTCAATTCAATTGGATAGCATAATTTCTATTCACATAAAAGTAAGTATCAAGGGCTATTTAAAAACTCATTAATCTAGCATATGTGGCGTAAAAATGTGTAAATGTCAAACAAGAGTTTCAATTTGTTATGATTTGGGGCTTGCAAATGCCAAAGACTTTTACGAGTCCCTTAGGACATGCTGATTTTTTTTTTATTTTTATGTCTTATTTCTTCGCTTGGTTGTTTCTATCTGCTTTATTACGTAGCATTACAATGTAAAATAATATGTTTCCTAACATGGTTCTATGCACAACCCATTTAAGGAGAATTTCTTTATAGCAATTATTTTTTTTTAATTTCAGGTGCTTCCAGGTTACTTAACACCACCCTACTATCTCGCTTCCCTTCAGAGGATAACACTGAGGAAGTGCAAATAAATCAAACAAAACCCGAATCGCCAAATAGCGATACAATCAGTTCAAGAGTATTAGCCTCATCAAGCATGTTACTTTTGCAACCAAATGTAAGAATAATTTTATTTGCATGTTTAGATTTACCCCCCAAGACTTCAACATAAAATGAGCCAAGATATAGTTACCTACATAGGAGTTGTTAGTTGGTTAGCTGGCGAGTTTTTCTGAGTGCCAATGACACGGGCTCCCGACCCGTGAGGAATCTCTGCCTGAGATACTGCAGCCTTCCATCCTCTGAGATAACATTACCTAGGTATATGAGTCAGAAACAAATTTGTATGTATATTTTCGTCTTATTTTCATTGGATCGGGATTTCTAATCAAATTGACATACATTATATCCATAGATAACGTTCATCTAGAATGTTTTCAATATTACTTCTAACAACTAAAAAATACTTTCCGGAATTAGGCTTTTTAATAATAACATCGGAAACAAATTTTACACTTATTTAACTGTCTATTTATATAGTGTGTCTTAAGTCGCATACGCAGTACAAAGTATAAAAAAAAGAGTCAACGCCTTGATCTTGTTCTTGTAATTTTAGCCTACCCGATTTTATAGTAAACCTTGTCAAATCTAAATCGTTAGGCTGAATTTCTACTTTGCTTGATGTCTTAGCGACGCACGCATCTAGATGTAAAATTTGTAGGACTTATGCACCTAAAGACACACAACATAAATAGGCCACGATCGTATGACATTCAAATGCCTTTAACATAATACAGCAAGACACGTTTGCGAAATTTCTGCAGTGACCTTCTCTTGTTCAACAGCGGATTGTTCAGTAATAGTATGGCAAAAACTACATTTAAAGCCTTAACACACGTTAAACGAGTACGGTCCCATGTAATTTACCAGGCAGAATTAAATGTCTCGATTTTGAAAAAGCGGTGTACATTTTTCGTTCACTGCTTTTCTCAGCACTGCACTGGACAGTGGACATTCATATGGCTTCCACCTTTAACAACAATTCTGTCGTTTTATATAATCCACCAAAATAGGCAATTTTTGTCAAAATTTAGAGATGAAGGAAAGGCTTCCCACCTCAGAGGAACATTGCGCTGTAGATATATCTTATACGCATTTATGTACGCCGTTTCCACTTAATCAAACACGTAATTTACGTCATACACACTTTACGTCAGCATATGGATTTTGCCATAAATATTAGAGAGGACAAAAAAAAAAATAGAAAAAAAATACAATATTCGTCCAAATGCCAATCAATAACCGCCTGATATCCGAAAATACTTATGTATCTTCCAAACAAAACCAATGGAATTTTGCTCGACATGTCACACGACATGTTATACCATTCTTATTACGCCACCAATTTATTGCGCTGTTTTGCCAAACAAATCGCATATTAATTGCATTTGCATAGACCACAAACAATTGGTTCTTTACAACAAATCAACCTCAAGAGCATCTGCCTCCCTGATTTAAACGCATAAATCGTTGCACCATTAGCAGCGTACCAATTCACAGTCGACCGAAGAGCCGTGACTAACTACTGGAATCCTCAATTCAACTGAATACCGAATTGCTTAGTGTTCTAGCAAGAGGGGTGAGTTCTTTACTTATCCGTTCGGTTGCGTCGAAAAATACTTACAAAACTCACATGATAATACACCCATAAGGGTTAATCAGCAACTATAGTGAATAGAAGCTACTCCTGCTTAGGATTGGTTCATTTCCGGCGCATGTTTGATTCACAGCTCACATGGAACAACCTCCCTTCTTGAAAATTGTCTGTTTAATTTTTTATCAGTGGAATCGACTATTTGATTGTCTATCATTCGCTAACTTTTGTCTTATCGTTACAGAGCTCTTTTAGTTCTCTCTCTCCCTTCGATAATTTCTCTTCGCAGCAATCGCATTTGTCAGCGAGCGATCATCATAATCAGCCATCGGAAGGACAACTGATCGATTCGGCCTTCAACCAACTGTCTGATCTATTCTTTCCGGCTGATTCGAACAATTCGCTTTTGTCGTCGTGCGTCGAAACGCAGGCAAACTCGGAGTGCTTAAGCGGTTTTTGTGAGAGTCCACAATTGCAAGGATTACAGCATCATTCGTCATCAAGTGAAACGCTCGTCGGTAGTGGGGGAGAGGATATTTCGAGTTCGATTGAGAACATCGCCAATCTTACGTGTCTTACGCGTGAAAAACGATTGTCATCAATTCCCGAACAGACGGCTCTATCACCGGATCGATTGTGTTTTGATAGGACAACACCACAGGAAATTAGCTTACTGACGCTTCGATCGAGTAGTGATCCTGCCATCGCGTTACATAGTTCAGAGGAACGTCAAGGTTGTGCGAGCTTGGAACCATTGGCATTATTATCGACGCCACCACCAGCACAACTTACATGCGGCAGTTCACTACCTAGTTTTCAGGAAACCTACTCGCTAAAGTACAATCAAATGCCCAATCTGAGTCTTAAAATGGAGGAGGACTGCTTCAACATTACCACCGCTGCATCGTATCCGCCATTGCATCATCATCCCCATCAGCTGCAGCAACCACATCAGCAGAATTCACAACAGCAACAGCAGACGCACAATGCCGCAGGAGTAGCGTCATCGATCTCAGCCTATTATCATGGACACTTTACTAATGCGGCGAATATTCAGCATCAGTTGAGTGCATATGAATATAGTGCACAACTACAACAGCAACAACAACAGCAGCAAACTCAACCGCAAGGATATCCAGAAGGTTTCTACCAGTATCATCAGCAGCCAACACAGCAGGTAAGAGAAGTAGCATTTCAAAAAAAACTTGTCCAAAGCTTTTTTAAGTTATGTCTCAGCCTAGAGTCTTGTTTGCCTTATTATAATATGTTTAATGATAAAAATGAGGAATGAAGTTTGGATGAAACTTTTCGAAATATTTTTCTTCTTTTTTAAATTAATTGTTAAATGATAAAAATTAGGACAACGGTTTAGTTTTTTTAGTCAGTACCCATTTGGATTTCGACTTTTCAAAATATTAAGCTAAGGAAAGCTATCAGTCAATTTCCCGAATCCATCTTTTTCTTTCTTTTCTTCAACGACGAGGCTATGATCTGAAATGGATCATAACCCTCCACCTTACTGCATCCCTTTCCAACTGTGAGTAGTAGTAGTAGTAGTAAAAAGTGACTATTTATTTCATAAAAAATATATTGTTTACAATTTTCTTAGTTTCTTAGTCTATATGGTTTGGCTGAAGGCCGTCTACCAGTCTTTCCAACTGTGTGAATCCAATGATCTATAAATTGAAAAATAAACCCGAGACTTCATTTCTATTTGTTGTTCTTCTTCTTCAGCGGCGATCTTTTTTGATCTGGAATAGATGGATCAAACAACTGTCAATTTACTGCATCCCTACTGGTTCGCCGGTCGGTGAGGATCTCGAAAGGTATCGGATGTCCTCCGGAATTCTCCACAAGTGTCCTCTTTTTTACTATTCCGATACGTGCATGTCATCGTTATCGATTTTTTTTGATTCCCCTTTAACTGCACCAGTAAACTTAAGTCGCATCAAATCAGTGCACACTAGCGGCACGGATTTAGGATGTAATACTAGGCTTACCTGAATATTAAAGTTTGCTAGATTTGATTTCAACCTTAATATCCCCCTGCGACAAATTACTCGCAGTTGTAGTAATATTCTGAACATGTACGGGGCCTTGATTTATTTAATTATGTTATGATATGAAATCGGGCTATAAATGTAGCAGTCCTAACCATCTTATTAATTTCGCAGCACCGGCCGTCGTTACTTGAATGCTGAAATTGCCAATAGTTGGTTTCTCCGGCCGGCGCGGCGCTGCGAAACTACGCCGCAGGAAATAACACCCCAAAGGGCAAAATGAAATAATGACCCAACATTAGGGTATCTTTTCATAACGAAAGTAAGCAACTATTATCAATATCAAAAAAGAAATTATGCCCCATTTTTGAGCCATTTTCATTTGGGCAAAATTTCATGTGGCCTCAAATGGCATATAAATCAAAAATATATTTTTCACCAGCAAATGGATTACTTTTTCGAATCAAACAGTGTTTGGGTATTTGACGTCGCAGCTTAAAAGGATTTAACCCTTTTCTCCGCACGGTTTAATCCGATCATGCGACTTCGTTGTTCCGCCAAGGATAGGTGCTTGTTGTCTGGCAGGCATTTCAGTGGGATTAACTTTAAAAGAAAATTTGAAAGTAAAATAAGAAAAATGAAACAAAGCGCAAACATGTTCTTCTAAAATGAAAATAAAATATGGTCCCAAAAATATTATAATGGAGATATTTTTTCATTGGGGCTTTTTTTCATAATGGAATAGGGCTAAGTCGCCCTATCCGCAGCAGCAGCCAGAACCTCATGATATGCTTATCTTCTGCTATTGGCATTAGTATTCACGAAGTCATTTGGTCCTCTATGCTGTCTGCGGCTTTACTTTTCCAATGCATACTTACTTTGCTGCAGCTTATAGCATGCTGCAGAATATTGCGATTTTTTACTCTACAAACTTTCATTGATGTTAAAAGGTTGGTTTTCTATTTATTTACATATTTTTAGAGCTACACCTCAACCCATGAACGCTATTCACTTCCAACGTTTCCCACCATTTCCGAACTACATGCATCAGCGGCCCCATTGCGTCGTGCCTCCCTGCCCATGCAACGTTCTGATTCACCAGCGAGCAGCCACAGTCCAAAACTGCTGAAAATGGGAATTCTCAAGGCGATGGCTAGCGCACCCAGTTCAGCGTCCAGTTCGCCTAGCTGCCAAAACAGTAATAACTCCAGCAATGAAGTCGTCAGTAGCCGCATCATTCACCCGTCTCAATTGTGTGCAGTTTGTGGTGATACCGCAGCCTGCCAACACTATGGCGTCCGAACGTGCGAGGGTTGCAAAGGATTTTTTAAGCGCACCGTCCAAAAGGGTTCCAAGTATGTCTGTCTAGCGGACAAAGCCTGCCCCGTGGATAAGCGACGTAGAAATCGATGCCAGTTCTGTAGATTCCAGAAATGCCTGGCTGTTGGCATGGTTAAGGAAGTCGTACGAACAGATTCCCTTAAAGGCAGACGAGGTCGGCTACCGTCCAAACCAAAATCACCGCAAGAATCACCACCGAGTCCACCTGTGTCGTTGATAACTGCCCTTGTGCGTGGCTATGTGGACACAACGCCGGATCCTTCATGCGTGGACTATACTCAGTACAAGGAGCCAGTGCTCAATGAACCTGTGATTGGAGAGGCTGAAAAAGTGCAACAATTCTATACACTTCTAACGTCATCGGTGGATGTGATCAAGCAATTTGCTGACAAAATTCCCGGATACTCAGATCTCTGTGCCGAAGATCAGGAACTACTCTTTCAATCTGCATCTCTGGAACTCTTCGTCCTGCGGCTTTCCTATCGAGCACGAGTTGATGATACCAAAATGACATTCTGCAGTGGCATTGTTCTCCATCGAACTCAATGTCAAAGGTCATTTGGAGTTTGGCTGAATGGCATTCTCGAGTTCAGCAAGAGCCTTCACAGCTTAGAGATTGACATTTCGGCTTTTGCATGCTTGTGTGCTCTCACACTAATAACAGGTAAAGCAAGATATTTCTTCTTAAACTTGTAGAATTTAATCAAAATTACTCCCTACAGAACGCCATGGCCTTCGTGAACCGAAAAAAGTTGAACAACTGCAAATGAAGATCATTGGCAGTTTGCGCGACCATGTGACCTACAATGCCGATGCTCAAAAGAAACCTCACTACTTTAGCCGACTGCTGGGCAAACTGCCCGAATTGCGTTCCCTAAGTGTACAAGGACTACAGAGGATATTCTACCTGAAGCTAGAGGATCTAGTACCTGCCCCTGCACTTATAGAGAATATGTTTGTGGCAAGTTTACCATTTTAGATTTACATATAAATGTCATATAATATATATATTATATATATATTTTATAACACTACATAGAATATGCAAATTTATACATTTTATTGAATACGCTATATGTTTTATCTTTTATTAAACAAACCAGTGATTAAGTTCAATTTGAGTATATGTATTAAAAAAAAACAATATTCAATTAAGAGTTACAAACAAACAAAAATGTTTACAATAGATTGTAAGTTAAAGAAGAACAAAAAAAAATACCAGAGACCTGCATAAAGATATACATACATATATACATATATTACATAATATATATATAACATATTTTTAAAAACTGTCAATTATTTCTAATTGTTTGTTTTGTTGTCTTTGTTGCTTTTTTGTATACCTTTGAATTTATAAAATGAATTTTGTAGATAATGTTTTCCTTCAAAAGAATATAATTATAATAATATTCTTTTTTTTTACTTAATACTAGACAAAAAGCGACCATGTCGGACTGTGGTTTTTGTATTATAACAAAAGTTAATTATTTCAGCCTTAAAAGAGTGGAATGTTCTGGGAAATAAAGCTGTGCTCAGTTAGAATTTATTTTAATTTTTTTTAATCTTAATTCAAAGTTAAATTTTAACTGTATTTATTTTTAAATAGGTATATATTTTCGGCTTTTGATCATATAGTTGTATATTTTTCAAATAGACTTAGTTTCGGTCGTTGCAAATCGCAATACAATTAAGCAAACGTCAAGTTAAACCCGCTTTAATTTTCAAAAAAAATCCGATTATTGCTTAAAAGGTGAGCTCAAAGAATGTAAGCTTCAAGAATAAAGAATATTCGTAGTTTGTAACATGCCTTAATATTGATATTCGACCCCCGAGTTTTCAAATCATGGTCGTCAATCCAATGCTGATGTTATTGCACGACGCGTGTATGCTCCTCTCATTAATAATTGTTTAATCGTCCTTTTACGACACCGGTGATCTGCAGTCGTGGGAAAGTTTTAATATGTTAAATGTGTCGCTAGGATCACCTGGATGTTAAAAGTTATAAGAGCGCAGATTCTGAGCTAGCACTATTCAGTTAATCCACAGATTCCTTGGTGGATAGGTACCAATCCAAGTGCAGCCTTGTTATATTTCGCCCGAGATTTCAACGCTTGGAAGAAGTAATAGGCGTTTTTTTTTACTTAGTTGAAGTGCTGTTTGACCTTTTAAGAAAGAAATTACTCTGTCCCCATAATACCCGTTTCAAGATTTAATCTGGTGCAGTTCTCAGAGGCATGGAATTCAACCTTGAACAATGGTCCACTTTTCTATTGGTATAATGAATTTGATGCGATTTCCAACTCCTGATTCCATTTATAATAAGTGTGTGCAAAATGGACTCGAGCCCAGTGCCGCAATACAATTGGCCCAGTTTGCAAGATTCAATTATCCACCCCAAATAATCATCCAAAACAAAATTCCTTAACCATTTTAAGTCCACGCCAGCACAAAAAGCATAACATGACAGATACAATCAACCCACGAATACCTAAAATGTTATTCACTTCCTTACCTCTAGCGAAAGTATGAAAAAACATTCAAGAGTAAAATTGTCAACAGAAGCTTCTAAACTTTGTCGATTGGAATCGTCATAAAATTGTTGGTCTCTTTAACTCCTCCAAAAAGATGACCGCACACATAAATGTCTGGAAAAGCTAGGTCTTAAGTGCAATAAACCCTTTAAACAGCCCTAGTTTATATCATTCTGAGCCTTTTCACAAATGTGTTCCCTTTTATGTATATCGGGTTCCTTGATTTTAAGATTCAACATAGAGGCTTTTTCTTAACATTCCCTTCAGTTCAACCCAATCAATGATACCTTAAAAGACATCTAATGTAAGAATTATAGACGCTAGCGAGTAGACATCATGAAACCAATGACAGCTAATTTCAAAACCACAAACGTGCTTTAAATGAACGAGCATTATGAAAAAATATAAACCACCTGGCAACGGGGTTGGATTAAAATGGATATGCGGAGAATAGACCTTCATACAACGAAAAGCCCCGAAATGGGCCCATCGCTATCCCTGGAGAACTGAACCTACATACACAAAAATTCAGAATAATTTTAACCCTTAACAGAAGTATTTTCCTTAGAAATTCTTTTTTTATCGGATTTACAAAGTATAGAACGTGCTCTGACCTCCAAAACTCATATTCCACAACAGATTCAGCAAGTGTTCTGAAAACTCAATTGGTTTAAATTTGAGGTAAGGGATGGACCGACATTTTTAGTTCCGTGTTTTTTTTTCCAGTCAAGAAGAAGTGTAGCATGTATAAGAAAACGTCACTACCAAAAAAGTATCCCTTCATAATTATGTTCATTTCAATTCACCCGTCAGGCGATTCGCGAATTGTTTTAGTCACTCGTTGATCTGTTATACACTAAGTGTGCCTAGTTAAAGCAACAGGTGTTTACTTGGTCTCAAATAAATTTATGTATACTCAAATGTATCTATAAATCATTTGATATCAATTTGTTTTCGAATACAAATTAAATAGCCACCCCACCCCACGTACTGACGACAACTTACAGTGTAATCCCTAACGTCATGACACGCACTCATCTAATAGAATACAACCCTCAGCTCATTGTTTTCAAAAAAAAAACAAAATATCCTCTGCTGTATGAAAATTTCACCATCCACTGCATGTGTCAAATTAGTGCATTTATCAAATCAAAGCCAATGACGCAACGTTTATCATCAACAACTCGCAAGGATCCAACTTCAGAATTCATTCGAAAATTGGAAAATTGTCGTCACACAAGTACACATATCAAAGCATGTATCAGCAAACGTCGTCGCTCCTTCGTGACTTGTCTGTTTCGTTAGCCGACTTACATACAAGTAAATGACTGCCCACCAGTCAATCAGGAATTTGTCAGTTAAATTGGACAATTTGTCCAATGCCGTAAAATTGATTTAATAAATATTTTACCCCCGTAAAAAAAATACAACTGAGCACAGGTTTTATTATTTTTCTTCACTGGTATATATATGTACTTGTATCGTGATTCGTGAGGCTTTGTAATTACTATCTTCGGTTCTGCTTTTGTCCTGAATTTTTTTTTCATCGTTTGTTTTGGTTTAAGGATATAAAATGTATGCCTATTGATTGCTGTATTCATTTAGAATGTATGGAGCAATGGATGGCGTGTTTTTTTTTATAAGTTATTATATATTTAAACAACAATAAAGTTAAGCTTTAAATAAAAAACTCTAGTCGTTTTAGTTTTAATTATATTTTTATTTTAAAAATTGTATACTGTCGAAATTTAATTGGTAGATATAGATAAATATATTTTTAAATAGATCTCAAAATTATCCAAATCTGCGGCCATTATTTTAAACTTTATAATTTTGTTTCTTTCTCGTGGGTGCAGTGGATCAGTGGTTAGTGCGTCGGACTACTGGCCGAGGGGTTCCGGGTTCGAATCCCACCAATAACACCTTAACGTTTTTCCACCGCCACACCTCTTGCGCAAGTCTGACAAACATTCAAGAGTATAAATTGTCATGAGAAACTTCTCGAAATTTGTCCTTCGGAAGCGGTGAAAAATTGTAGGTCCCTTCCATTCGTGCCAAAAGTATAACTATGCACAAACAAATGGTTGAAGAAGCTAGGTCTTAGGACCTGTATGGGTTCTTAATACAGAATATTTATTTTATTTATTTTTAAATATTTTCTTTAAATTATTTTACAAATTTCTGTTTTCCTAATCCTTGGAGCGAATTTTCAACAGGACATAGGTTGTACGAGAAGTATTGTGATAGGAACAAACAAACGGTAACAAGAAGCTATTTTAAATAGTCAATGCGCAAAAAAAAACTAAACAAGGCAAAGCCTTTCTTTCAATAAAACTTAATTGAAAAAAACAACTCCTTAAATTTGATTAACCTTGCAAAGAATTTCAGATACTGTTTTGTTTTTATCGGTTAAAAACTAAAATAGGATTATATTGAATCGATTTTAAATGAAAAGAAAACATTATACAAAAATATATATTTACTATTGTTTATAGAATGATATACAAAAATTATAAGATGAAAATATATATTATATACATATATTTATAAAAGTAACAAATCTCCTTAAATAAATGGTCGCCTTTAATACCCATTTATATAAAATATATATATATATATATAAAACACTATACACAACTACGCCTTAACGTTACATTACAATAATTGTAGCACTAAATGTTATTTATGTATGTTTCCTTTTTTTAACGAAACTCTATTTCTTAAATCTGATTTATCAAAAATCGTCTAACATAAAGCATATCGTATTAAAATCGGTCCTTTTAACAAAGAATAATTGTATCACTTCTTAATTTGTAGTGTTTTCATAAAGGGAAAAAATAAAAACGTGTTTATGAGCAGCTCGAATGATATTTACATATATGTACTTCAATGTTGTAAGTGCCGCAATTAAACTATTTTGCACAGATAATTGTTAATTTTAAATCAGACTAACAAATTTTCAAAGGAACTTTCCTAAAATATTTTGTATGAGTGTAAGTGCATTATTTCATTTCATCAGCTTTAATAATTATGATAAATATTTTTTTCTTTATTGACTCACACTTTTGTTCCTTACATAAACTTGTAATTAATCATCATCAAATTTATTTGTTTCTCTTTGCAAATACTAAAACAACGTCAAGATAGAACAAACATCATAATAAGGTAATGTTTAAATTACTGTACGATGCACTTCTATTTCCGCCCTTTAATAAAAAAGTGTCCATGTCTTTTTATCTGTAGAATATTCCAATTGTGTTATTCAAATAAGAATACAAGTAAGATTAAAAAAAAATAATATATATCTGATGTGCTCCTAAACAAGAAAAGCCACATAGAAATAGACATCCAACGAAATCCTTTAGATTTAAATGAATTCATCACTTTGAATGTGTACTTACAGATAATTAATCATAAATGAAGATTGCGATAAAGAATTAAATCTTTGTTTGTTGTTAAGTTTCTTATTCAATTTATTTAATTATAGTGTTTAATTAATTGTAATGATAATTTTTTATTTTACTTCTCTTTTGTAAAACGTTTTTATCTAATGTTAGTTTTAAAAATTTATATTTAGTTTTATGTGTAAGTTTAATTTAAGAAACATCAAACAAAAACAAATTATGTTTAATGTGAAGAGAATAGCTAATGTTCTATTTTGTTTCCTATGAATTTGTTGTGTATATTCTTTTTTAAAAGACAAATAAATATATATATATATTGATTTTGGATTCCAATTAAATTAACAGTTTTTAATATTTTTACTGGTCGGAGGGCGATCGAAAGTCCCTATAGGTGAAGAATAAATTCATCGCACCCGTACCGGCTCCGCTCGAGAAACAAAAATACGGATGTATATTTTATTTTGTTTACTTTTGTTAGACTTTTTAATGAACAACGCTTGATGTTGCAATTGTACTTTCCAACTACAGCATTTTCAAAATCAACTGCGATAACTTCTTAGCCCGTCCTTGCGCGGAGAGATTATAAAGAGGCTAACAACTTGGCCCTTTCCTTGGCAGAACCATTATTGAATAACTTTAACTTGTCCACTTGTTTTTTAATCGAAAGACATTAGTAATAATGATAGATTTAGGTTAAGAGTGCTCGCTTGAGACCCAATAAGCAACTTTTCGAGAAAGTTGTTACTTTTGAGTTTAATAAATATTGTATAGCGTTTAAATTTTCTAATCTAATACATATACGACCGCTAGGCGAACTGTTGGATACTCTGTTAATATTCCAATCCCTCATAAAGTGGGCGTGACGTAAATCAAAATATGGGTGAATTGTTAAGAAGGACCTAAATATTTTGTTATACAACATTATAAGGATTTTATCAAAACAATTAAGTTTTTGTTAAGAACGCTCCTTAAAATTGGGGATGGCAAAAAACTTTATACAAAGGAAGTGTCTTAAACGACTTTATCTACATACTTAGCGAAGAACAGGACTTTCATTTCTTCCATACCCCGTTTTATTTTGTTGGCATGTCAGTGGGCGCGGAGAGTGTATATTCCCATTTCCAGCTTTCTACCTCAAATTTCATTTTTCTCGATACATTTGGTTTCCTGAGATTGTGGGGTGTCAGTGGGCGGATTTTAAAAATGCTTGTACCTGATTATTTCAGGCACCTAGAGAGTATATGTTTCAAATTTCAGCTTTCTAGCTCGAGTTTTAGAGCCTAATTTTGACATGGCCAGATCGACATTACTATCGATGCTGATCACGAATATATTAACTCTTAGGGTTCCACCGGCAATATTAAGGTATGCACAAACATGAATTGGGTACAAAAATCAATGTTTGTGTGTTCGTCTTCTCCTGGTTCGCGCATCGTTTATCCGATTTAGTTGAAATTTACTACAGTTGTTATTGACGTTTTTGGCATAGTACTATCAACGTATCTTCTTTCATCGATTGAGGAAACCTAGACATTTCGCGCCGCTCGGCTCTTGGCAACTTCAAATGTGTTGACTACACAGCGAATTTTTTCATTAACACACTTACCGAGAACGGAAAGTCTTTCAGTTTCATCGATGCAAGTGCCGCTCTTGGATAATGGCATGTTTTGGATTACGCTTTAATGATAGAAAACAGCATTGGGTTTTGGAAGCAATAAATTCCACGCTATTGGTTTCAACTGATTGGATTATTCTATGAAGATCGTAATTTAATGAGTTTAACATAGGTTGACGTTCCAGCATGACGGTCGAAGAATAAGTTAGCCGTGAATTATGAAACGAATATGAAAAACTGAAAGTTCTATCACCAGCGAAGAAATGTATTTTATTAGAAGTGGTAGGCAGGAGATCATTAATAAAAATGAGAAATAGTGTCGGAGACAGAACTGAGCCTTGGGGAACACCAGCATTTATATGGTGAATATCGGACTTACAGCGATATATAACGACTTGGATTGAAGGTCAGGCAGGTAATTTCTAATCCACAAGGATGGAGTTCGACAGTTCATCAAACTCGTTTAAGGTAGATGTACTGCCAAGGTTTGGGCTTCGATAAATAAAGTAGTAATAAATAATTTGGCTTACGGACGTTGAACTTGAGCTTTGGATTGGAGCTGGGAGCTGGTAGGCAATATCATACGGATATAGATCGCGAGACCACCGCGAGAAAGAATAGTGGCTCTAGTCTATAGGTTTAGGTCAGTGAACTCTGAACTTGTACCAACCTTTGTTTCGGGTAATGCCAAAACAGCTGGTCTAATTTTAAAAACATATGCAGCGAAGTGATATTTCCTTATGCCACGGACGTTGCAGAAACCAACTTTTAATTCACTACGTATTGCAAAGCACAGGAAAAAAAAGCACGACTGCAATGATATTAACAGCAGTTGGCATGCGAGAATTCTTACGCCAGTCATGAAAATCAATCTGCCACAGAAGATAGCCGTGTTATGCCCTTGTAACAAAATGAATTAATAATCTGGCATAGATGATAACTATTAAGCAACCCGCTATGCGCTAGATATTACTTGTTTTGATGGCTCATGCAAAACTTCTTCTTTCTCTTTAACGATGAGGTTATGATCAATGATCTGGACTAAAGGTATCATCGCCCACCTACTTCACCTCACAAAGTATCAGCAGACCTCCCGATTTCGAATCACTTCCTCACTAAAGCCAATCAACTGCATTTGTGTGGTCCAGGCTTCGGTGGATCTCTCCTTTGAGCATGACAGTACCAAACCAACTGATTGGTTCCTTTTCCTTATTTATTTATTTATTTTGTACGTTGTCCAACATTGTATGTGACTGCCGGGCGCACAACTGCGGTGTAGAGCCTTTCTTTCAGCACTGGGGCATTTTCGGTCATATAAGATGTCTGAGTTCTCCCTCCACTTCATCCACCCAACGAGTACGCGACGCGATTGATGTCGTTATCACAGGTTGCTTCACTATTGATCATAAATTCCATCAAATTTGTACTTTTAGCACTTGGGAATCACTTTGCCATTCGTATAAATGTCTGGAATATGTCGGAGTGGGTCAGAGAAAGAGCAGCACATGTAATCTGCGTTTTTCGGACTAATGTGATACCTACTGCCTTCCAAAACATCTGCCCATATATAAAGTGCTTAGTACATGGACGTCTGATCCCCACTTATAATGGCTCCATAATCCGCAAAGTATAACTGATGCACTTTGGAGTCGGTCAATTTCAAGCTGAAAATCAAGGACTGTAATAAATATTAGGGGACTGAAGACGCTTCCCTTGTGTATATGTTACACAATGTATATAATACAGTTCGCCAGTAAAAGATGACGAGATCATAGGCCAGTACTTTTGGAACGCAATTCTTAGCCGTGAAGAGTCCAAAGCCACATCTGAAATGGAATTGATGCGAATTGAAGTTGAATCGAGCGACGTGGAGATAAGGATCAATCCCATGGTTGGAGCAGGCCTGGTAAAGTCCCGTTTTTCAACGAAGCATCCATCATGTTTTCAACGACTTTTGTAAACTAATGTAAATGTTTGCTGGACACCGCAGAGTATTTGGGATTCAGTATCAAAGACGGGACTAATGCGAAGACTTGAGCTATTCATGATTTCCCAGTTCCAACTAACATTCAGCACATTCAAACTCACAGCGTGTTTCTCAGGAATCGCAATTAGTGTAAGCGCGCCGTGAGGGTGGGTTTTGGTTAAAAAGAAACGCAATCTTGCAGAATTTGGCCTTCAGTGAATAAATTTGATCGTCTCGTGTACACGGCGGACCCTTGCGGAATATGAACAAGAGAATATACACATTTTTTCGTGTGCGAGGCAAAACTCACTTCGGAATAGGGCCGCTTCAGATTTCAAAATAAAAGCAACAAATTAGGTATGATTATTCATTTTGTCACTGGATGACGTTTATTTAATTCAATTCTCAATCAAAACCAAATATTAATTTACATAATTATGTAGGTATACCTATATGTATAACTGTGGTATTCACTGTCCTTACAAAAAAGAAAGGGAAATAGTTGTACCGAGTTCTTTACACCTCAAATTAGGTTTCTAAAAATAAAACCCCCGTCACCAAAAATGG
This sequence comes from Portevinia maculata, assembly GCA_949715645.1. NCBI lineage: Eukaryota > Metazoa > Arthropoda > Insecta > Diptera > Syrphidae > Portevinia > Portevinia maculata. Next base: position 75,879,539 of record OX454525.1, read on the forward strand.
GAACACTCTTGGACAAATAATTTTTAATTTTTTTTAATAGTTCCTACTGCGTAATATGTAATATAATACGATTACAAATATTTCATATAATTCAAAACGAAATGGAAGTCTTCTATCAAACTCTCGTAAATGGGAGCATGAAACCCGCCCGTCTAATACTAATTTCAAATATTGCAGGAGACAAAAAAAAAATCATAATTTAATTATTTTGAAAAAAAAGCAATGGAAATACTTTTAAAGTATTTCTCTGCTCGAGAATGATTTGTTTTTCTGTGAACTATGAGGAGTAATGATTAAGGATTCTTTGTCAGTACAATGTTGATAATTACTTCCCGTGGTGTAGACGAGTCGCGTAGTGTGCCTGAAAAAGAGAATCAAAAAGTTAGTAAATAGAATTCGTATCTTACCTTGGTAAAGCTTTTTTCTGCGAATTTTTTTTTAAGTTTGTTCGCACAATTCGCTCCAGTGTGTTGGATTAATGTGGGTTTAAATAGTACTACATGTAGAGGTGTTTTATGCGAGAGTTTTTATGTAAAACCACAGCGGATACGATTCCATTTCTCATTCGATATCTCGGACTTTTTTAATTTTTTCTCGTCCACACAAACACACCGGATGATGGATTTAGTACTTCTTGTATCCACGACGGTTGTTACTCCTGTAGCCACCACCGCCGCCGCCGCCGCCTCCTGATCCACCATTTCGTGATCTTTGTGGTCTGTTGTTGCCGTAGTTTTGCACTTTGGCAGAGTATTTGCCTGATGGTGGAACGTACACTTTCTGTTCGGAGCTGGATCGTGATTTTTTATCGTCTGGGCTTCCGTTCTCATTTTTACCGTCGAATGTTATGGGAGCGTGACGCTTTGAACTAATTTTGTTCTGAAAGGGAAACAGAAGGCGATCTGTTAGCATTTATCGATTACGAATAGAGACAAACAATGCCGTTCAACGTAAAACTTACATTTTTCCTCGTCACCCAGGAGAGTTGAATCTCGGTTTTAAAACTTGGGGGTGAATGGAAGAGATTGGGGAACACCAGCATTTATATGGTGAATATCGGACTTACAGCGATATATAACGACTTGGATTGAAGGTCAGGCAGGTAATTTCTAATCCACAAGGATGGAGTTCGACAGTTCATCAAGCTCGTTTAAGGTAGATGTACTGCCAAGGTTTGGGCTTCGATAAATAAAGTAGTAATAAATAATTTGGCTTACGGACGTTGAACTTGAGCTTTGGATTGGAGCTGGGAGCTGGTAGGCAATATCATACGGATATAGATCGCGAGACCACCGCGAGAAAGAATAGTGGCTCTAGTCTATAGGTTTAGGTCAGTGAACTCTGAACTTGTACCAACCTTTGTTTCGGGTAATGCCAAAACAGCTGGTCTAAATTTAAAAACATATGCAGCGAAGTGATATTTCCTTATGCCACGGACGTTGCAGAAACCAACTTTTAATTCACTACGTATTGCAAAGCACAAGAAAAAAAAGCACGACTGCAATGATATTAACAGCAGTTGGCATGCGAGAATTCTTACGCCAGTCATGAAAATCAATCTGCCACAGAAGATAGCCGTGTTATGCCCTTGTAACAAAATGAATTAATAATCTGGCATAGATGATAACTATTAAGCAACCCGCTATGCGCTAGATATTACTTGTTTTGATGGCTCATGCAAAACTTCTTCTTTCTCTTTAACGATGAGGTTATGATCAATGATCTGGACTAAAGGTATCATCGCCCACCTACTTCACCTCACAAAGTATCAGCAGACCTCCCGATTTCGAATCACTTCCTCACTAAAGCCAATCAACTGCATTTGTGTGGTCCAGGCTTCGGTGGATCTCTCCTTTGAGCATGACAGTACCAAACCAACTGATTGGTTCCTTTTCCTTATTTATTTATTTATTTTGTACGTTGTCCAACATTGTATGTGACTGCCGGGCGCACAACTGCGGTGTAGAGCCTTTCTTTCAGCACTGGGGCATTTTCGGTCATATAAGATGTCTGAGTTCTCCCTCCACTTCATCCACCCAACGAGTACGCGACGCGATTGATGTCGTTATCACAGGTTGCTTCACTATTGATCATAAATTCCATCAAATTTGTACTTTTAGCACTTGGGAATCACTTTGCCATTCGTATAAATGTCTGGAATATGTCGGAGTGGGTCAGAGAAAGAGCAGCACATGTAATCTGCGTTTTTCGGACTAATGTGATACCTACTGCCTTCCAAAACATCTGCCCATATATAAAGTGCTTAGTACATGGACGTCTGATCCCCACTTATGATGGCTCCATAATCCGCAAAGTATAACTGATGCACTTTGGAGTCGGTCAATTTCAAGCTGAAAATCAAGGACTGTAATAAATATTAGGGGACTGAAGACGCTTCCCTTGTGTATATGTTACACAATGTATATAATACAGTTCGCCAGTAAAAGATGACGAGATCATAGGCCAGTACTTTTGGAACGCAATTCTTAGCCGTGAAGAGTCCAAAGCCACATCTGAAATGGAATTGATGCGAATTGAAGTTGAATCGAGCGACGTGGAGATAAGGATCAATCCCATGGTTGGAGCAGGCCTGGTAAAGTCCCGTTTTTCAACGAAGCATCCATCATGTTTTCAACGACTTTTGTAAACTAATGTAAATGTTTGCTGGACACCGCAGAGTATTTGGGATTCAGTATCAAAGACGGGACTAATGCGAAGACTTGAGCTATTCATGATTTCCCAGTTCCAACTAACATTCAGCACATTCAAACTCACTGCGTGTTTCTCAGGAATCGCAATTAGTGTAAGCGCGCCGTGAGGGTGGGTTTTGGTTAAAAAGAAACGCACTCTTGCAGAATTTGGCCTTCAGTGAATAAATTTGATCGTCTCGTGTACACGGCGGACCCTTGCGGAATATGAACAAGAGAATATACACATTTTTTCGTGTGCGAGGCAAAACTCACTTCGGAATAGGGCCGCTTCAGATTTCAAAATAAAAGCAACAAATTAGGTATGATTATTCATTTTGTCACTGGATGACGTTTATTTAATTCAATTCTCAATCAAAACCAAATATTAATTTACATAATTATGTAGGTATACCTATATGTATAACTGTGGTATTCACTGTCCTTACAAAAAAGAAAGGGAAATAGTTGTACCGAGTTCTTTACACCTCAAATTAGGTTTCTAAAAATAAAACCCCCGTCACCAAAAATGGGAACACTCTTGGACAAATAATTTTTAATTTTTTTTAATAGTTCCTACTGCGTAATATGTAATATAATACGATTACAAATATTTCATATAATTCAAAACGAAATGGAAGTCTTCTATCAAACTCTCGTAAATGGGAGCATGAAACCCGCCCGTCTAATACTAATTTCAAATATTGCAGGAGACAAAAAAAAAATCATAATTTAATTATTTTGAAAAAAAAGCAATGGAAATACTTTTAAAGTATTTCTCTGCTCGAGAATGATTTGTTTTTCTGTGAACTATGAGGAGTAATGATTAAGGATTCTTTGTCAGTACAATGTTGATAATTACTTCCCGTGGTGTAGACGAGTCGCGTAGTGTGCCTGAAAAAGAGAATCAAAAAGTTAGTAAATAGAATTCGTATCTTACCTTGGTAAAGCTTTTTTCTGCGAATTTTTTTTTAAGTTTGTTCGCACAATTCGCTCCAGTGTGTTGGATTAATGTGGGTTTAAATAGTACTACATGTAGAGGTGTTTTATGCGAGAGTTTTTATGTAAAACCACAGCGGATACGATTCCATTTCTCATTCGATATCTCGGACTTTTTTAATTTTTTCTCGTCCACACAAACACACCGGATGATGGATTTAGTACTTCTTGTATCCACGACGGTTGTTACTCCTGTAGCCACCACCGCCGCCGCCGCCGCCTCCTGATCCACCATTTCGTGATCTTTGTGGTCTGTTGTTGCCGTAGTTTTGCACTTTGGCAGAGTATTTGCCTGATGGTGGAACGTACACTTTCTGTTCGGAGCTGGATCGTGATTTTTTATCGTCTGGGCTTCCGTTCTCATTTTTACCGTCGAATGTTATGGGAGCGTGACGCTTTGAACTAATTTTGTTCTGAAAGGGAAACAGAAGGCGATCTGTTAGCATTTATCGATTACGAATAGAGACAAACAATGCCGTTCAACGTAAAACTTACATTTTTCCTCGTCACCCAGGAGAGTTGAATCTCGGTTTTAAAACTTGGCGGTGAATGGAAGAGATCCCGTATCAGTGCACTGATATTTGATGTTGTCTTCAAAGCGGTTAGCTTCAGCTGGTGTTCCTCTGATTTAAGTTCTTCTGATGGTTTTCCTTTGACTGCTTCCTCCAATTTCTTAATATATCTACACGAAACGATTTTCAATAATCAACTTTTCCACAATGCGGTTATTTCTTCGAACTTACCCCTGAGTACCTCGTGCCAAGTACTGTAGTCTTGATCGAAAGTCCTTCAGTTTTTCCGCATCACTAACGAAAGCCAAGCTATCAGGATTCTTTTTGCCCAGGATATGCAAAGCATACAGAAGGCATTCGGCATGTGAGAACTGGAATGAGGGCGGGGTGGCTAGGTCGTCATCGGTCAATGAAGGCAATGGCATGTATTCCTAAACGAAAAACAAATAAATACAAATGAAATAACAAAATTCCCTGTAAAAAACAAAAAGCTAACCCGCAGAACGGTATAAACGGCATCAATCCTGGCGGATGCGTTCTCCAATGTATCGCTGTACGCACACATCTCGGCGAAGACCTTTAACAGACGCAATTGTACTTGATCCTGCTGAACAGCTGTTGCAATCATATTCCACGTGCTCAGTGGTAGTAATTTATCACAGACAAAGACGACAAATTGAGTGGATTTGATTGTTGACTAGGGGAAGAAGCAAGATTTAGAGACTTGGCGGGGCAAGAAAGAAAAAACAGTGTACTCACCGAAAAATATGGCATTGCATGCGTCGCACATTGAATGAATCTCTCAACGATTTCATCTTCGATTGTAATAGCGTCGATGTCGGCTCCCAATTCAGCTTGCTCTGTTGCAAGATTGACTAGCTCTGCGTGTCCTGTGATAGTGGAACCGAGCTTTGTAGAGCCTAAGATGTTCATGCATAAATGAAATTCGTCAGCACTGACGTCCTGGAATGCAAAAATTATTTGCATTGTTTTTATTTTGATTAATAATGCGAAACAAAATAACTCATGTAACTTTTTTTAAATAACAATGTCGAGTGATCGATAGATCAGCAATCTATTCGTTGTACAAAACACTGTCCAAAATGACAATAATGGGAAAAACAAGGCAAAAAATGTTTGACTCAGTTAACACCACTCTACCTGGCAATTCGGAATTTCATCTCACTGAGATTGGTATGTGACGGATAAACACAAATATTAGAGATCTAAACAATGTCCTTCTACCCGAGTCATACTCGCAAGTCGCAACAACGGCAGAGAAGACGCCTAGTTTTATACTGATTTCCCAACATTTTATTTTCTTTTTCCTTAATGACGGTGTGGCCGGATTTGCCAAATTTTATCAAACTGATTATGAAACCCACTTAAGCTTTTGCAAATCAAAGTGTTTACGGGACTAAAATGTACGCTATTCGGCTGCTTTGAACTATCGAATAACCACTTCAAGGAGTTAAACAAAATTCTTAATTTTAAGAAACTTAGAATGGCGAAACGAGATAAACTATCGAATACGAGAAAATAATGCTTTTGAAAAACATAGACAACAATTTGAAACTCTTTTTGGAATCAAGACTAACCTGTAAAATCTTCTTAATCTCCTCAATTAAATACTCTTCCAGTTCCTTGGTGACAACAGACGATCCCATTGCGAATAGTTTGCTAGCGATAAATTTGAAGCATCTCTCTCGTGTGGTTTCATCGCCAGATGCGATTTGTGTAAAGATTCCCTGAAGAGCTCCTTTAGCGTCGGTCTGCGAAAAAGAACCAAAGGCATTAAACACATTCCAAAAGGATGTACAAAACTCCAACTTACTTTCAAGATAGTCTGTAACGAAGCATTAACAGTCTGCAGCTCTAATGGATCATCCAAGATCAGCAACTGGGCTAGGGTATCACCAATTTTCGGCGTAATTCCAACTGTATCCTGGCATAGTTTCGGCAAATCCTTAATTGCTTGGCGACGAATCTACAAAAAAAAAAAATACCACGTACAATTCCAAATGTTCCACAAACTATTTAATTTATTCGCAACAACCCACCTGCATATCATCATCTTCGCATAGATCAAGTTGAGCATCTATGGCCGAGTCGGCTAGGTCTGGAAAATGCTTGAAAAATTTCCCAATAAATTGTGATGCCAATCGTTTTTCTTTGGAAGTTCCTTTGACGGCTTTCAAAATATCTTTATATTCATTTTCATGCTAAAATTATACAAAGTTTTAAATTTGTTTCTTTTCGATGATGAATAAGAATGCAAACCTCTTTGATTTTATCACCAGCTTCGGACAAAATATCGTAGCACTTGTACAAATGTTCAATGTTATCCATGATTTTAGGTGTTTGTTTTATTTTTTTTATTTTCAACGATAAAGATCAACTGAATATCAATTATTTTTACAGAATAATAAATCACTTATACAATTTTCAATCTTAAATTATTTTAATAAACGTACCCTTTCAAAGAATGATGTGAGAACACGAATACGAATGCGAATTGATGTGATGACAAAATTGTTCTCCTTATTAATGGCTTCCGTTGAAACGGTCCCTGAGTCTAATGTATATCTGTCTCTTTCCGTCTTAACGAGGAAACTTGTTTTATTAATTAATTAAATTTCCTTCCGAATGAACTGTGAAAGACGTTACGAATTATTAATATTATTGCATTCAGCGGGGCATTGGAAAATCATTCCGGAAAACTTTATATTAAGGACGGTAGATATTCATCAAAAAACTTAAACTGTGAACTTCGTAAGACTATTCACTAAGCAATATTAGTGCAGATTTACAAGCAGTCATAAGACTTATTAGCGGCCCCTAACCACTCTTTAGTTGACAGCAGTAATATCTCCAAAAATTTCGGAAATTCGAAATCACTTGACATTATTGACAATGTTTATTATCAAAATGGAAAAAAATTTTAATCTATTGTGGGATGATACAAAAAACGAAGCTTTCGCAATTCAAGAAACGAAAGAAATTACGCGGAAGCGAAAGTTTGCTTCATGTAACTCCTTTCGTTTTCTATTTCTCTTTCGTTTACGTTTCAGAAGCCGAATGACATCAAAACTTAAGGTTGAGAACCAAAACCAAGTTTCAGAACCTTAAATTAGCTGAGTGGGTTATACGTCGGACTACTAAGCGATGTGTCGGGCATTTAAATATCGCCGACGGCCACTAAGAAACTCTTTTTTTTCAGTTTTCTTTAAAGACGGAGAATCGCTATCAATTCTTCACTATCGTCATTATTGAGCGTAAATACTACATTATTTGTAAAAAGAACCAAAGAAACACTAGCAAAAGATAAACGTGAATGAAACAGCTGTCGGTTGTTTCATTCCGAAAGACGAAAAATTCTTTCGTTTTTCAAGTTACATGAAGCAAAATAAACAAAAACACCAAAGAAATAGTTTTTGCTCTTTTTCTTTCGCTCAAACGAAAAATGGTTTCTGTTTTGATGCTTACGCGAAAAAAAAATCACTCTTTCGCCTTTCAGAATCCCACCAATAGATTTTTGGAAATATAAAGCGCGGAACGAATATCGAAATTCACAGGTTCTCGCATGGGTACACTATTAATATATATTTCTAGCTTTCATTTTTCATTTATTTACAAAAAATTCTCACATTTTTATGTTTGATATTTCGTAAAAAGAGAGAGAGTTAGAAAAAGATTGAGAATCGACCTTTCGAACTAGCGTAGACACAACCCTATTATTGCTTGGTGAAAACGTAGCAAACATTTAAATAAACGATTTTCTTAGTTTTAAAATCGATTTAAATAACTGTTCTGACTAGTACCCTGCTGATGCGAAACGAACAACTTCAAACAAAACTTCAATCATAAGCAAAAAATTTTCGTTCTAAATGTGTCCCATTAAAACCGCCTATTTTGAATTTAGTGCAATTTTTTGTCGCGTGGGTCGTACAGCGTTATGGTTTGACAGCTGTCATGCGTTAACTTTAAGATTCATGGTGGATTTACACGGTCACACATTCCTAACATGTAAGATTAAAGGGATGCTAAATACTAAATATCCGTGTGACTGAAAGGGACAGCATTACCTAACATGCAAAAAAACGTGACACGTATTCAGGTCGGCCATCTTGTTTACGTGGTAGGAATTATGGGAAAGCTATGCATGTTGATATTTTTATAGCGATGGCTTACGAAATTTCGATTTCCTATAAAACAAAATGGGCGCTGCTATCATATGTTTTAATCGCCATAATACATTTTTGACATATCTCTGCTTCACATCGCCGATTGTACCTACTCAAGATGGAAAACACTATTAATACGGCAGCCTTTACGAGATCCATGTTTTTATTTATTTTTTAATTCTACTACAACAAAAACGATGAAAATAAATTTGTTTGTTTACATGTGATCTGTCAAATCTCCATAATAATGTTACAGCAAGTTAAAGTAAGTGATCTCACTCTTACACCTTATTAGCATTGACTGCGGATAAACGGATCTCTCTTTTCGGTTTTGTTGCAAAAATGCGCGTGCGTGATGGTGTAAATCCACCATTAGTCATGAAGAAGTACACGGACGCACAACGCATATAAATTGTGAATTACTACCGAAATGGTGACATTTTTACGGAGACGGTTCAAAAATGTGGTTAATTTATTGGCGACCGCACCTTCTCACTGTGGTTACAGTAATCGAGAAATATCACATGATTCGACGCCATTTGGTTTCTTTCTTTGGGATTTTTTTTTTTAAAGAAATGTGTATTTATTGCCACTCAAGAACAATTCCTGAACTGAAAGACGAGATTTGACGAGCCATTAATGAAATTCAGGCGGCAATATGCCAAAATGTCATCGAAAATTTCGTCAAAGGGACTGACGGTGGCCATTTATCGGATATCGTGTTCCATACATGAGCTCAATATCTACACCGTTTGTTATAATAAAAATATCAGCACTTTTCATATAAACACAGTTTTTTTCAAATTTCAGGTAGGTGGTCTTAATGGGACACCCAATACTTTCCGTTTTGCTGAACGCTTTTGATCTGCGAAATTTATGCTGAGGTGAATAATTTAACTTGATTTTCAGGTAAAAGTCTCTACTCTTTTCCGCAATAATTTATTGCCCGGGCCATACTTTGTTTGTGAATTCGTTGCCCATTGACATTGAAATTGATTTTGACATTTTTAATCATTCCTAATTTTTTTCAAAGAAAATGTTTTTGACGGAAAATTCAATTCAATTTTTTTTCTATTCGATGGAACTCTACATACATATTTTCCGCTTATTTTCGTAAACATTTCGCTGTTAAATTAGAGATCACAGGAAAATTTCGTTTCGCATCAGAAGAGTACCAGGCTTTTAAGTAAAATTATACTAGCCGTGTTTCTTTGCACGCGGATATAGGGATGGCATCAGAAAACGACTATCGCCGCTTAAGAATTCATCAAAAAAAACTCGGCAGCACACATGCACCTATGACATGCGAAATCCTGAAATTGAAAAATATTTACTTCCGCCAATTGAAATTGATGCCAAGCATATTCTAAAATTATGAAAAACAATTTCACATTAACAGATTTGCTAAATTCAATTACCTTTATAATGGAGTTTGAAAAATAATAATAATAAAATCACGGACAAAATATTCGGCGGGATGTGCTAGTGGTCGGAGGGATGTCAAACTTTGACATTTCCTGAAAATTTCATCGCATCGGTTCATCAGAAACGAAGAAAATGGGTTTTGGAAGCACTGTTTATCCCCGCTAACTGACTTAGCGGCGATAGCTAACCCCGCTATAGTTAGCGTATATAGGATAAGTTGTTGTTGTATTTTACATGCAAATTTCAAATTATCCCTATATCCGCGTGCAAAGAAACACGGCTACTGTATGCCAAGTGGGAAATTATGCACTGGTATTGATATTATGGTATACCAAAGCCAATACAACATTCTATACCATTTTATTTATTAAAGCCTGGAACACAACTGAAGCGAAATAAAATTTTCCAGTGGTCTCCAACGGCCATATTATTCACTCCGGGTGTAACTCAAGTTTAAGTTAATTTTACACCCGCTCATTAATCCGCATTTTTTAAACCCGACAATTTAAACCTGTGTTCGACGATTAGAACGACGATTGACTCACCATCTGCTGTCCCATCAGCTCTTCAATAAATTCATCGTCCGACGACGAAGACATCAACATTTCGTCAATGTCACGAATGAAATCCATTTTTTCAGCGTCTTTCAGGTACTTTTTTCCAGCTTTTTTCATTTTATTTTACTTTTTTATTTCCTGCCTCCTGCGAGCAAGGAAATGTCAAAAATGTGACCTAGACAAAAACAGTGAATATTATGAAATAAAGTTTTAACCCGAGTTAAAGTACTTAAACTGGTCTCCGGAGTGCAGTTTAAATTAAATCGGATTAAACGCTGTCAAGTTTAAAAAAAACTGGGTTTATGTTTGGGTTTAACGACTGAATATTATGGACTTGGGTTTAATTTTTGGGATAAACTATCTTTAATCCGGGTGTAACCTTTAACCCGGAATAAAGGAAGTTAATAATATGGTCGTTAGTCGATAGCAACACTTTTATGAAAAAGCAGTAGAAAAATAAGTAAGAGAGTTTGGTCTAAAATTGCAATGAATGTGAATTGTATAGCCTGTCAAACTATTTCTTGGACTAGGATTCGTGCCTTTGGTAATATTAAAATTTATTGGTTTGAGTCAAAGGTCAAAGCACCTTTGGACGTATCGAAAGCAACGCACGCGCCAAATCGATCCCTATAGGAACCATTGGTTCTAAAACGTGCGTCGTGTTATCGTGACCTGTTTCTACCAAAAAACGCATTCAAAATGGATGGCGTTAGCCAGGGGCCGAATTACCGCACCAGTAAGCGAGTAATACATGACTGAATTATGTCACGTAGGTATTAAAAAATAAAAATAAAATAAATATTGGTCACTAACGGCGCATGCAGGGCCTAAATCCTAGCTTCTCCAACCATTTGATTTGCAATCCAAACCATGTCACGGATATATATCCCAAATTCACATCATTCAGTGGCGTATTGCTTGCTAACTAACTTTATATTTCGTAACATTGCTGTTAGACGATGGGAGTCACTTTGTATAATTTGTTTAAGTCAAAGATTGGCTTAAGTCAAAGATCAAAGTGTACGTAAGGCATTTTGACTTGATGGAAGCAATACTATCCCACCAGTAGCACCTTAATTTACTGAACTTCCTTGTTGGACGCTATCATTACCAAAATTCGATAACGCGAGAATAACCAAGTTTCAATATTTCGACCCACCGTTTGAAAACATAACCTCAGAAAATTGTTTATCAAAACAAAAACACGAAATTTTATATGATTCAAATATCTAGCGAAAACGATGTTTTATTTGCGCAATTCTTTAAAAAGAATCATAAAATGTTAAAAGGTGTGTAAATAAATTTTAATTTTTCCCGAATTTGACTCAAAACTTTTTGAACAGCTAAAAAACAAAAATATGCTTGCGATTTTGAATCCAGTTCTTGAGATCTTTAATCTCTTATCAAATGCCGCACATTATGTTCTCGTCGTTAGCTACCTCATTGGGAAAGGAATCTATTTCATACTTGAAAAAATATTTTTGGGGATAGGCGCTTTCTTTGAAGGAGTGGCGATAGTTCTCGAAGAACTCTGGCTCTTCGTGCGGGAGCTACATGTAAGCGTAAACGAGATGTTCACCTATATTGAGAATTCCACTAATCGAGGAGTGGGCGGGGTTTTGGATGGCTTTTCACTTTTTGCTGCCGAAATGGGGCGTTTCTTCACAAATGGAAAGGTGCATTCAAAACTCTTAGCGTCTGCTGTGGGCAGGTGGATAATGAACTTTATCGCTATTATTCAAGGCGGCCTGCTGCTGATCGCTGACTCGGTTTGGTTTCTGTTGACGATCATTCCGAAGAGTCTGCTGTCGGCGTTCATCTATTTGGGCGATCTTATAGTATTCGGAATAGATGACACATGGAGGTTGATGCTCCGATTCGCACAAAACGTTATTGATGAGTTGTTTAGATACACTATAGCGCTGGTCGTTTTATTTCTTATTTTAAGGAACCGGAGGCGATTGTTTAGTATTACAAGATTGTCGGCAATTCGAATTGTCCGAACAGCCGTGAGGGTAAGTGGGCTTTGGTTTTTAATCAACAACATCTGAGTAATATTCTGTCTATTCCTTCAGTGGAGCCGCTGTGCTTTTCGATTTTTTTTCGTCCTTCGCTCGGCTCTGCCACCACCGATTCAAGCTCGAATTGTAAATAGAAGTCAACAAAGGTCACCAAATTCAACTTTACTAAACAAAAGCAATGAGTCGAATTGCTGTGTGGTGTGCCGCGATCGCCCCAAGTGTGTATTGTTGCTTCCGTGCAAGCATCTTTGCATGTGCAAGGAATGTGCAGAATTTATTGCAGCGTTTTGCCCACTCTGCCGCAGTACTGTCCACAAACAATTGTTAGTTTACATTTAGCTAAGTTGAACTGCCATTTTGACTAAAAGTCTGATCAGCCTACCTACGTCCCATGTCGTCTTTTTGAGTGTGACCTTTAGTTTTAAAGAAATACAAATTGATCTTATATTTGAAACAGCGTTTCTTATTATTTATGTTTTGGAGGTAGTTTTTCTTTATTTTTTCCTGTTTACGCCTAAGAAACGGTTCTTTATACTTCACTATAGGTCCGAATACAGACTTGAGGGTGAAATGATGCGCGTTATTGGCATGGCGGGTATCGCGGTTGAAATGCTTTGGTCGTGAAATGCAACTGGCTATTTCGTTTGTGAACCTTGGGTGGACTGGAAATACCGATAAAACAAAGTAAAGCATTAAAGTACTCTTTAAAATGTTGTCAATGTCGGCATTAAATGAGCTTAACATACATACTTTCCAGTTTGACACTTAAAGATGGAGGGCGTGAACAAGGGAAAGGATATGAAAAGCTGAGGATACTGTCACTAGCAAAGAAACAATTGGATTACTTATAAGGAACAGACAGGGGATCATTTATAAAAATGAGGAAGAGGGTGGGCAACACAGAGCCTTGGGGAACACCAGCATTTATTTGTTGAACATGAAACCGTTCAAAGCATATTGAATTTAACGATCCATTGAAGAAGTGTCATCGATTCCAAATAATCGGTTTTTTTTGACAAGACTGATGCTCAATGCAGCGATTTAAGTTTCACCACCTTAGTAAAGCGATTGGTTCCATTTTTCAGTTAGACAGCTCATCAAATCACCACTGAACTTTTGCCGACAAAGGTTTTCAGAATTCAAGATATTTGTAAATGCTTTTGATCAATGCTTTCTGACGGATAGTATCCCGTCTCAATCGAAGATAGCAAGGCAAATATTTGTAAACAGGTTTCTTCGTGATGTTAGACTTATGGAACAATCCATGATGATTTGTTTTATTTGGTAAGATATGTATGGTGTACAATATCGTAAGTTAATATAGACAATTTTTCAGCGGCCTCCTAGGCTATCACGGATGAAATTTTATGTCAATCTCCCTTGGCGTAGCATGAAGTGACCTACTAATTTCCGGTAAGAATGAAATCGTTCTGTTTTTTTTTCCTATGTTAGCTGATGCTAATCTTTGGAGCATACAAAACGTATAAGCAGAGAAATGCGTTTACCAAAGGCGGTACGTTAGCCAATAAATCGGTTTGGTTGGCGGAACTTCCTGGAAAACCCTCCAATGCAGCAATCCGTAACAGTCAAGACATTCTCCTAGAAAATCGAACAGCGTTCGAGCCGGCCCTAGAATGTTCCACTCAAAGCAATTTTCTGTAGCTCCTCAGAAAGGCGTTAAAAATTGATCATTATTTGAATATCGTTATGTATGTATATGTATTTATTTGTATATATATATATGACTAAACGCAGAAAGAAAAAAGGTCAGATGCACAAACTAAATTAACTCAAATCTATCAATAGCGACTCTTAGTAAAATTTAATTGTGACGTCCGCCAACAAGTTTAGACGACTATCCAACGACACGCTTCCTTAATTTAATCTATTTAACCTCCCCTTAACAGTGTAAGCGACGGACAATTGCATTGGTCGCACTCGTCTAAGGCTGTGGTGGCTGTCTGCTGTGATCGTTTGCGCCTGGTGGCAGCCCCTGAATATTGGCAAACCCACTAGCAACCGATTGGAAGAGCTGCGCAAGTGCGCCCGGGTCGATTTCACCATCCGGTCCAGCTTGCAATGACTCGAAGAAGTTCATCAACCTTGGGTCGTTTCTCTGGATTGATAAATTGGTGAATAATTCACTGTATGCCGGATTGGTAAGCACAGTATTGATTGCATCCGAAATCTGTGTTGGCGATATCTGTCCTGGTAAAGCCAAAGAAGACCTTTGGTTTTTGGCAACTTCCAAATTCGTCCGATAGTCCTGATTATCGGGTTCCAGCTCAATTGCCTTGGTGTATGCTGCCTGTGCATCGTCAAATTTGCCCAAATTACAATACGCTGTTCCCATGCGACCGTATGCTTTTCCGTAGCTCGAATTGTAGACCAAAGCAGACTTGCAGTCACGAACTGCTCGATCGTTTTCGCCCAGACGGATGCAGGCCGCAGCTCGATTGCAGTAGAATATCGGATTTTTCGGATCGAAGGTGAGCGCTCGATTGTACTGCACCAAGGCTTCATGGTATTTACCTTCCTTCATAAGACGATTACCTTCATTCTTAATCTGTTCGGCCATTTCCAGCGACTGCGGATTGCGTTCGATAAACAGTGATTGGAACATCTCAAACAGGTCAATGTCGTTTTCCGTCACTGTAGATGCCGCAACAGTTGAATCACTTCCTCCAGCTGCTGGTTGTACTGACACCTCATCTTCACCCAATTCGAACGCCGCTTGTAGGCATTGCACGGCAACTTCTAAACTTTCGAGAGCGTCTGCGGCGAGCAACTGTCCCTCGAGTTGTTGCTTTAGATACCCGATGAAGGATTTCACGAATAACTTTTGGACCTGATCAGACATTTTGCAGTAAATTTCGCGTTTCTCTTCTTCACAGTTTTAGTCAAACGTTGGCTAGGCTAGAGATTACCAGGCAAATGTGTTCGGCGATGACGGGAGAAAAGTTTAAACGATTTTGACGTTCTTTGCCTTTTTCCCTCAGGGTTGTGTTCGCTTTGATTAAAAAATTGAATTGATAGCTAAAGGGATATTTTTAGATATGTTTGTTTTAAGTTTTCGATGTTAGTGAAGACCTTTATACGTTTTCATTATGTTGATATGATACTAAGGGTCCGCCAAATAACTTTTTTTTTTTGAAAATGCTATAAAAAAAACTATTGAATATTTTCTCAAATTTCTTTTTTATTTGAAAGTACAATCCTTCCGGTTAATAATGGAAAATAATTTCATTCAAATGGCTGCCTCGGCTGGCCATGCAGTAGCCTACACGATACCAAGGTCTTTATGCAAAATTCGTCTCAATGATGTCTCCGAAATGTTCAATTGTTGAGAACGACGGCGCTTCACGCACACTTTCTGCCACAGCAGCAATATTCTCGGGTGTACGCACTGTTTTTGGCTTTCCACGCTTTGGTTTATCGATGAGGATGCCAGTTTCTTTCACTTTTTTCAGAAGATAACGAACATACGGAGCTGACGGTGCTTCTCTTCTTCCAAAATCCGTACGCAATTTTCGCACACATTCTGCAACATTATCATGATTTTCAAAGTAATGTCGCAATATTTCCCAGCGTTGTTCAAGCATATACACAACCATATTCGTTCAGCGGAAGGATAAAACTAATTATCTGTCAAATCAGACATGAGCTAAGTGTTACCATTCACGAAATAAGCACTAGTTGAAAAAAAATGTTAGATGGCGGACCCTTTATAATCGTTTTTGTTCTCGTTAAACAACGAGTAAGGTATATGTTGTTGATTCACGACCCAAGAGTGAGTGTGAACTGTTTTTTCCATTTCAAATGATTCTTTAGTTCGAAGAATAAACAAGGGCAGGGAGGAGAAGAAGATCCTGCGTAGAAAGAGGAGGGCATACGCAGTCTCCCAGCTCACGGAAATCGAAGTGTCTCGAGATCGAAACAACATCCAGAGATTTTACAGGAAAGTGAAGCAACTGACTGCTGGCTTTAAGACTGGAACGCAGGCTCTTTAAAACTGCGACGGAAGCCTAGTCACCGAAGCGCAGGGAATACTAGATGTATTTAAGCAGCATTTCCAACAGCTGCTAAATGGGAATCATGTATAGAGAGTGATAGGGCAAGAAGAGAACCCACGTCCTGTCAATGAAGAACAGATTTCACCACCCACTATAGAATAGTTTAACTTAGCTATAAGGAAGCTAGAGAACAATAAGGCCGCCGGCTAGCGCAGCTATTCAAATATGGAGGTGATGTTTTGGTAGGGCGCATACACCAAATCACCAACCATGTATGGGTGGAAGAAAGCATGCCCGATGACTGGACTATCAGCTCCATATGCCGCATCTCAAAACAGGCGATCCTATGTCTTACAAGAACTATCGAGGCATATCCCTGCTTAATGTCGAATATAAGATCCTATCCAACGTACTTTGTGAACGTCTGAAGCCGTTCTGCAATACACTAATCGGAACGTACCAGTGTGGCTTCCGGACCGGCAGATCGAAAATAGACCAAATATTCACACTTAGGTAAATCCTGGAAAAGACCAATGAATTTCAAGTCGAGACCCACCACCTTTTCATCGACTTCAAGGCCGCATATGATAGTATTCATCGTCAGGAGCTTTACAAGGCGATGGCCGAATTCGGGATCCCGGCAAAACTGATTGAGTTGTGTCCCATGGCACTTGGAAACACGCCGTGTAGTGTGTAGTTTGGAAGCAGCTCTTCCGAATTATTCCAAACTTGTACCGGATGATTTCTGCAATGAGATGTGCTATCATGTGACTTCTTGCACCTTGTTCTGGAGAAAATAGTGCGAAGGGCAGGTGTGCGTCTGCGATTTGACTAAATTGCAAATAATAGCTATAATCGGATAATGAGCACAATGACCTTATGACCATATGTAATTTATTGAAATTTGGTAATGGCATTTCTATCGAAAAGCTATCTGAAAGCCAACTAAAAACAGAGCACATCTAAAGGACGTATTTTACCATAGAATAAAATACTATATTCTCCCTTACCAATTTCTGTCATTTTTGATAATTCAATTGTCATTCAGAGGAATTATGTTTTTGCCATGTCAAGAAACGAATTCTCACAAAAACGATCCCAGTCAATCTCTGTTTAAGTTAGATTCTTTACTTAATTACTTGATATGCATTTACATCGATTACAACCAGGCGAATATAATTGTCCAGTCGCAAGGAACATATTATAAAATAAATAACATTCCCATAAATTCATCTTTGTAATGTGTTACCCAGCGTTTGACCAGACGACACATTATTATGTTTAGATTTATATTAATATTTCATTTTCACACATTTTTTTCTCTTTTCAATCAATCAATTAATTTTTATTGTAATAAATTTTAGTTGCATCTCTCTTTGAAGCGTTGGATATTTTTAATTTTTAAGTTTTTTAGTTCGACATTTGCTCTATTTGGTTCTTTCACATTTTTCGTTTTAGAATTAAATAATCTCCTTTATAGTGTAAGAATAAAGCGGAAAACAAGGGAAATAACGCAACTTAGTTTTTACTGGGATAAAAGGAAAAGTAATTCAACTATTCTTTGTTCTCTATAAGGCGGTCCCGAAAAAGTGTTTGAACATTGACAGAACTTCTCAATTCAAAATGTCATTTGGTCCTTTCTTCACGCAGTCAAATTGAGCAGCTGGTGGATTGAAGGTGTATTTGCATAACAATGACATATCTCCAGTCAAAACTCATACAGGATAATTACGTGCCATTCCGCTTTGTTCTTGCTATTTGTTCATTCCACCGAAGTATGCATTCTTCACGTTTCGTAGCGCCTTCTACTTTGTCAAATTATTTAATGCTCATTCCTTTGAAGCGAGCGCAATATAATGAAATCCTCCTTTTTTGACAGAAATAAAATATTGGAATTCATCTATTATTTTCAGATTCTTTCTTGCTCGCTTTCAAATTGACACTATTTAATGAATTTATTTACTTGACTTAGTATGGTTCTCACCATAACATATGCCGCTTTATATTTGGGCAGAAAAAGCAATCTTTTTCAGATTTGAAGAACTTTTTTTGTTCTTACCATAACATTTGACAATTTCAAGTTCTATAATTTCATTTCAACGTGTTTTTGCTTCTTTGCAGAAGAAGATTACATTTTGTGTTTTCTGTGTTTGTACTTGCTTCTTTGAAATATAAAATTACTGAGCAATAGTAAATTTGTATTTCGGCTTCTAAATATTTAAAAGAAAAACACAATTAAGTATAGATGTGAATGTTTGAGTTTGCTTGCTTCTCTAGAAAAGAATATTATTTAATAATAAACTAGTGTCTTTTGGCTTGCTTCTGTGGGAAATAAAATTATATAACAATGTGTTTTGCTTGCCTCTGTCGATAGATCTATTTGACAGTACATAATGCGTGGTGTTGGTTCTGGGGAAATAAAAACAATTACAAAATGTATTTATCATACAATTTATAAACAAAAGAGCTGTCGAGCATCACCCACACAATTCAAAGAAGTATCTTCTTGTTTGCTTTCCATTGGGCACGAAAAATTTGAAAAAATTTAAAATTTGTTGTCTAAAGTTTTCTAAGAAAACAGCTCTAAAATTTAGCCTTCAATTTTTTTTATTTTGGTATATGAAATACAAAACGAATTAACAAGTTTGGTGCATAGTGTAAGTGGCCGTGTGGATGAATTTCATTAATTAACCGTGCGTAACTTTTCTGTATAACACTTAACGTTTTCGCAACTCCCATTTCGAAATTCCAAGTGGTTGTCGTCTCCACTTGTACTGCAGCTGCAGCAGCACAAAGAAGAGACCAACAAAAATAAATAAAAACACCTTCCTCTTTCGATTTCTTTTGCGTTTTTCTTCTTTGTATCTAGATTTTCTTTATTCTTTCAGTGCTCTTCTCGCGGATGCAGGGCGTAGGTGCGTGTGATAAATGTGCTTTAAATATTTCCTTGGTTGGAATTCCCAATATGTACATACATATCTGTATTTCCATGAATAAAAGTTGTACATCTAAGTGAAAGCCCATAAAGTTACTAGTTTAATTACAAAAATAAATAAATTTTGTATCTGCCCGCGTTATAACGTCCCTCGTGTCCAGGTATGGTTCGTCTAACTAGAAAGGAACGCCAAGACCAAGTCGAGCTCTTGTCCAGCATAAACAAAGTTAATATAGGTGACGAAAACGAGGCTACTGACAACGGTTTGTATTTTAATTGTCTTAACTTTTATGTAATCATGAAGTCCAATGTATTGAAAAAATCTGCACTTTATGCTCATCACTTGGCCATCGGATCACGGAAAGTTCTGTTTTTTTCCTACCTTAAAGTGACTCCTTGGAATTTCTTTTGTATCCGCACGGTCTTGCCTGTAAAAAATGATTTATTTTGCGAAAAATTGAATAACAAACAGCACTCCTTATTTTGTGTGTATCACGCACAACGACGAGTTAACACTTTTTTGTTTTTCTGATGTGTATTTCTAGATGGCTACAAACACTGCGCAGATTTCAACAATTCGGATTTCTCAGAAACTGACGAAATATTTCTGAAAGGATTGCTGCTGAGTAATCCTGCGACACCACGCAAGGATACGGTAAGTTGTAGCGAAGTAGATGGTATTCTATAAGTCCGATTGGGATCTTACTACCCAAATAAATGGGTTTATTAACAGCTGGAGGTGGTTCTACACAAATTAGGTTACTAGTGTGACCCATTTTAATGTGAGGGTGATGAGTTCATGACACGGAATTGTTACTGTTCTTTAACAGGTTTATTCACAAATTACTAAGGGGGTTGTGGAGAGAGTTAGGCGGTGGAGTGTAGTATTACTCAACCGGAATGATGATGTAAAACATACACTCGCCACTTGGACGGCGATAGAATCGGGTTACATTAAAGTATTGATAACGGGATGACTGCGTTTCCACGGATATTATGTGAAGCTGTAGCTATATAGTAGAGGGGTTGGCGCAAGTGTTGGTAATGTGTCTCCTTGACTGCACTTGGAATAGTTTCAATGGGCTGCATTTATTTGTATGCAGACAGTCATGTATTTTTATACCCTATTCTACGAGTATATTAATTTTGACGCATAGTTTGTAACATACCTTAATATTGCCCGTGGACCCCTAAAAGTTACTATATTTATGATCAGCATCGATAGTAATGTCGATCTAGCCATGTCCGTCTGTCCGTCCGTCGGCAAAAATTATGCCTTTAAACTGGACCTAGAGAGCTGAAATTTGAACCATAGGTATACTCTCTAGGGTCCCGAAATAATCAAGTTTACGAATTTTTGAAATTCGCCCACAGACACGCCCACAAATAAATAAAACAATTTTTTTGAAAATCCAAAGTTTGAGCTAGGGAGCTGAAATTTATAATATATACTCTCTATGGACCCTTTATGCTCATGTGTAAATATTTTCAAAATCCGCCCACTGACACGCCCACAATTAATTTTTTTTTTTTTTTTTGAAAATTCAAAGTTTGAGCTTGGGAGCTGAAATTTATAATATATACTCTAGGGGCCCTTTATGCTCATGTGTTATTTTTTTTAAACACGCCCACAATTAAATAAAACAATTTTATTGAAATACCCAAGTTTGAGGTAGGGAGCGTTTTTTTTTTGATAAAATCCTTTAAATGTTATATAACAAAATATGTAGAGCGTTCTTAATAATTCAACCATACTTAGACTTTTGTCACGCCCACTTATGAGGGATAGGAATAAGAATATGGTATCCAACAGTTCGCCCAAAACGGACTGTAGCCCGTCCCTATGTTTTAGTAGTAACATTGCAACAGCGGCAGTGGGTTTTGTGTGGGGCGCTTAGTTTGACCGCATGGTGTCTTATTTTTTTATTTTATTTTGGCGATGTATTTTCGGGTTCTGCATAGGAGGTCGATTGTTTTTGCATTGTTGTAGTTTAGGAACATTTTGTGGATATGACGCATGTTGTCAACCGTCTCCATCTAAGGGTGGCTTTTGACTTTAATGCTCCGAGAACTGGTCCCATTTGCCTCGGTTTTTCGGCAGCCCTGCCATGAATACGGTCTTGTATTGTTGTCCTTGGTACTCCGAATTCTTTACTGGCTTTCCTAATTGACCAGTTTTCCTCCCGAATCTTCTTGAATGCAATGTAAGCGCTTCTTCCGGGTACTTATGGAAATCGCGTTTAGCCTCTTCTTTTGAATTTTACATTTTTTATAATGCTTAAATAAATAATAATAATTTCTTCATTTCTTAATTAAAACCTGTTTTGTAACTCTAAATATGTATAAAAAAAACTCAAAAATTTAATGTAAAAAATGAGTGGCCGACTTAACAATATCTGTCTTTCGAAGTCGGCCACCCATTCTTTCAATGCGATAACAGGGGCCGACTACTGAAACCAAGCAAAAAAACATGGAAGTTTTGTCAAAAATGAATGTAGGATGAGGTAAACCTTCAATCTGTATAGTAACTTAAGCAAAAACAAAAAAAAACATAGTCTTCTATAGTCGGCCGGGGGGGGGGGGGGGCTAGAAGAACCACGCAAAAAATGTCTCCTTAGGTCGGCCAGCTCTGTATTTATTTTAAATATTTTTTTTCTCCACTTTCGGGCAAAAAACAATGAAAAGAAACTGTAGACAACTCAAATAAAATCATAAAATGCACTTACCGATAGTATTTTACTAGTTATGGAGGGTTTCTGACATTCACTTGCTCTATTTTTTTTTAACTCAAAATGACAAATTAACCACTTCCAAGAACTTGAATCAAACTAACAATTATCAAGGAGAAACTAGCAGCTGCATGGCATCCTGACTTTGCTCACAGACAGGAAAACCGTTAGGCTTTTGGAAAAAAAAATGTCGGTGTGTATTTTACAAACGCATTTGCTATTACGCATCATTTTATGACGCGCCGGACGCCTACTGAAGACGGCCGACCTCACATGCCATCACCCTAGGTAGTGACTGACGCGATCGCTTAAATGGCAGCTTGACTGTCAATAAGTACAGCAAACTCTTTCCTCGGTGTTATGTTTGAGTGAAGTTTGATCCGGTTACCGTGCAAAGACGTGCTAAGAATATCACGCAGGGTCCCCGAAAAACAGCGCTTTTCGTAAAACGCGAGTACCGGCTAGGTAAATCGAACATCCACGTGGGCCTAGCGACACATTGAACATCTTAAAGATGCCCCGTAAGGGTGCATGTAAACCCGTTTTTTGTCACGACAAGATTACCGGTGTCCTAAAAGTTCGACCAAACAATAATTAATGATAGAAGGATGTGCTTGTCGAAATTGTAAAAAAGAGGCAGGCCAGTCCTGGATCACACTTCTTCTGCCTTAACACTTCGCGAAACGCGAAGTGTCCTCAGAATAGCGTCAAATTCAGCTTTATCTGCAGCTAAAATTAGAGAGAAAGCTAATGTTAAGGCCAGCTTATCCACTGTTACCGCACCATTCGCCGAGCTAAACACTTAAAGCGCCTCAATCTTAGGAAAAAACCACCACATAATGACGCAAGAAAGAGACAGCGCTTGTGTTTCTCGAAAAATCACATGAGCTGGGATGTCCAAAATGGAAGTGCTAAGGCAGAAGAGGTGTTTCCTTTATATTTTTTTGTGTAAGACGAAGGGTTTTTTTTAAATAATTGCTGACACAATAATCACTTCGCTTTATTTTTCGGGCTATAGCACGGCATGAAAGACCTTCAGAGCAATAACCTCCTATTCGTGTCCCTTCCTCCACTGTTAAACATTTTTTCTTTCCCATTTTTATTAATATTCAATCAAGAACAATTACTTTATAATAATGTACCGTTTAAAGTGAAAAAAAATATATTCACTTCACAAAAAACGTTGATTTGTTCACTGCTTCTAATCTAATGACCCGATTTATTTAAGCATATTCTTTACTCAACTTACAATTTGTCTTCAAAGTTCCGTTAGCTAAATCTCTCCTATACACACATTTCGTATTTTGTTGTTAACAAAACAGTCTCATTTACCATGGTCGTTTTTTTCTAATCCATCATGTAACGGGAGAAATATCGATTTTACTGCTCAAAAATGCTTGCTTCTAACCTTATGACTTGCAGTGTATAAAGACTTAAACCACACAGTTTCTATTAACAACTATTTTAACGAAAAACACTGTCAATCAAATCAGTCTTATCTTTAAAGCAAGGAACGAGATGCTCTGTTTAAACTATAGACCACATAGAATTGATCTTCACCCGATATGTAGTTTGTGGAACCGCAGTGAAATCCAAAATGTGTACCACTTTCTAGCTGTATGCTCAATCTTACAAGAAATCCGCAGGCTTTATTTTTCAAAGAGCATCCTTACACTTGATGTGATGATACGATTTTTTTAAATGGTTGCTCAGGTTGGGAAATTCTCTGTCTTTATATGAATCATGCCTTAGGTTACCTTAGCAGTTTCAAAGATTGAATGGTACTCGTAGATTGAAATAAAATGACTGAACAAATTATAAATTTCTTTTTTTGTAAATCTCTCTTTTTGAATTTATATTTTATTAATCAAAAATTTATTAAATTTGACACAAATAATTGTATTATTGTAATCTTATATTTTCTTTTGCTTTATCTTATATTTTTAACTTTAACCTTTTCTTTTTTATCAAAACCTCGAAATAAGTCAACTAAGCAGACGGCAAAGCTTTGTCATGTTATACTATTCCTAAGTAAATCATAAGATAAATTTGTACATTTAATGGTAAGATTGTGTGTAGTTAACCATAATTGTTTAATGTTAAAGAAATGAGAATAATGAATATAATAATAATAATAGCAAAGCACGGGTTAGCAAACACTCACAAAATAGCCACAATGGATTAAGTGGTATGTGGATAGTTATAAAATATAAACGGTTATGTTAGCTGGTATATACGGACCAAATTTCAATACTTATTGCTATACCTATGGGAAAAAGTCCCAGCGTATTTCAAGCAGAGCTCCATATCAATCGAGAATGCCAGCCACATTTATACATCTGGTATTAAAGGCTCAAACATCCATGTATTCACGGATAGTCAAACAGCTATAAATGCCCTTAGACCGCACACCATTGACTCCAATCAGTCATGCACTGTTTTAATACCCTTCAAACACTCGGCTTAATGAACAAGGCCAATTTTTTTTTTTTTGTAATCAGGAAATCCAAATCCCGGAGCACTCAGACTAACGGTCCATTGTACTATCAGGCAGTAATCCTCTTTAGAGGTAGGAGAAAACAAGGTGTTATTCATTTCTCTCTATCTATATGTGGCATACGTGGTTGTTCCCAATGGAGATTGAACCTGCAACGCTCGAGTCACAAGCCGACACACTAACCTCACCTCTACACCGTTGATGGGTTCCATGCCATTAGGGGGTTGATGGTAATGAAAAGGCCGACAATTTGGTCAGGAAGGTTCCAGAAGCACAAATCACAGGTCCCAAACAATTCTGCTGCACTCTTAGATCGGCAGCAATCGCAGCAATAAAAAGTTATTAACATATGAAATTTATCTGTTATTAGGGGAACATCCCAGGTCTTAGACAGGCCAAACGAGCCATTCGGCCCTTCAATAATAATGCCAACAGATGTGTAAACCTAACTAGGCATGATATTAAAGACTTAGTGGGTTATCTTAGTGGTCACCACGGTTTACGATACCACCTAAACAAAATGTCGACTCTCCAGAGAGCTGAAAACATATTATGTGAATGTCCAGCCCTCAATGAACTAGAAAGAAGATCTTGAGGGAACAACTGAGTTCCGAATACATAAAGAAGTCCTCTGCTGGTAAACTTGTCTGCATTACATCAAAAGTAGAAATTCTATCAGCCTAAATATTTTCTGGTCCCTACGGCACAAGGTTTATAGGTTGAAGTGCCTTTTTCATCATCTTGGCGATTAAGAAGCTTTTTTTTTTTTTTTTAAAAAAAAACAATACCTACACAAAATTTAAGGTGCATCTTTTTGCGTGATAGCCGTGCTAAAATTTTGGTCTTAAAAGCAAATTTACTATTGGTTTGTTTGATTTTTTTTCCTGACCTGACCTGAGAACGTGAACTTAACATGGCTTTTTATTAAGTAGAATACGCTTTGTTATTATCGTAATTGTTAAAAAAAATCCGACCACTTGAACTCTTTTAGTAAATAAACCAACAAGAAAAAAAATTGTAATCAATAATTTTTAGTGTTTTTTTATCAGTTGCAAAAACTAAGAGATTCATTTTCATATTGCCTTATTAATAAAACAGGTAGAAAAAACTATTAAATCGTGGATAAAACTTGTACCGTCCAACAAAAAAAAGGAAGAAGGAAATATTAATTTTGTATCGCTACCCCAAAAAAAGAGATTTTTTGTTTTTTTTTTTTAATTTTTTTTTATACTAAGGGAGTTTTTTGAGATTTTTTTATCGAGGCATATCCCTGCTAATTGTCGCATATAAGATCTTATCTAACGTATTGTGTGAACATCTGAAGCCGTACTATGACACACCATAGGCACCCGCAGGGGGTGACTCTGAGCTACGACTTTTGTCTAACAAGATTTTATCAGTTCTTTATAGTTAATTTTGACCAATTGGTCATGTTTCCACTTTTTTTTTGTCAGTTTCCATATGATGCCCCACCCCTGACTCTGGACTTTGGTCTAATAAATCTCTAAGTTCTATTGTTTCGCCAAGCCTTGTATACAATGAACGTTGTTTACTGATTATAAAAATGGATTAAATTTGTAATTTCATGTTGAAAATTTGTTCATATATCTCTTTAACTGTAAACGTTTAAGTCATACGAAAAAATATTCTTTGCAAAATAGAAAGATATGTAGTTAAGGCCCATATTATGAGTAGCGAATCGAACGAAAAGCCTTGCGAATTCGAATATTCAGTATTATGAATAGCGATTCGCTAACTTTTAGTTCGCTTTAAATGTCAAAAATATAGCGAATTCGATTTTCGGTAAATTACAAGTAGCGACACATCGCTAATCTATTCGCGCAATGTGTCAAATCTAGGCGAACTAAAATATTCAGTGATAACTCTTGCGTACGCGCTTTAGAACATTCTTAATCTCTTGTCTGTTTATTTTGTGCATTTTCTGATAATGAGTTTCGCGAGAAAAAGGTAGATGCAAATAATTTGTTAAACAAAAACCGAAAATAATATTTTATATCTTAAGAACAAACACACATCAGTTTTCAAAACTAGTAGAGCTGATGCAGCGGAATCCTCAAATAGCTAAAGGCATTGGAGCGTTTGGGTCATCAAAAAAAACCAGAAAGAATGTTGGGAGGAATTTGCGCTGGAACTTAACTCTCTTGGTCCTCCTTCACGTGAGGGAAAAGAATGGCAGAAGGTTTGTTCATAAAATTCCAGTGAATTGTGATCGAGGACAAACTTTTTCTTTAGGTATGGTTGGACTACAAACAAAAGCTTAAACAAAAGATTTCAACAAACAAAAAAGGTCTTATAGCTACAGGAGGAGGACCCTACTCACAGCTTTCTTTATCTCCTTTGGAGCAAGCTATTGACGATCTTTTAAGCCTGCAACAGGCAGTTAATCCGACTGGCAGTTGCTGTGGCTTAACGGCACAGACTTCGTTTCAAACCGTTGATGTAAACAAAAATACATCGGAAGGATTTCAACCTGCTTTGATTCAACATATATTGAATGAATCAAATGAAAATGTTGAGCAGCTAATTTCGAATGTAGGTGAAGAAACGCAACGTGACCAAGGATCTTCTACATCTGTTGATCAACGTTCCTTGCTAGCCCGCAACATGACAGTAAATACTAGGGAAAGCGAACGACTCAAGTTGTTAAAAGGTCAGACAGACACACAAGCAAATCTGCTAGAGGTTTCCAAGTCTATTGATAAGAGTTTGTCAGAAATAGCTAGGTATGCAAGGAAACAATATGATTTAGAAAAAGGTAAACTAAGTCTCATGAAGGCCAAGGAGAAAAGAAAGCAAAAAGAGAATTTTGACAAAAGCCAACGCCACAAACAAACTCAAAAGCTATGCTGAATTTTTTGGTTTTACCTTCTTTTTTTATTGTGTTCCTCTCTTTTAATTTAACTTTATTTTTGTTTCTTTTTTAAATTAATTTTATTTTGTTATATGTACATATATATATAATATTTGCATAATATCTTGTGATGAAATATTGTTTTGTTTATTGAATTTTATTTTATTAAGTTACAAACTAAGTCTGAAAAATATACTTTATTTATATAGAATGAATTCCTGTTTAGTTTATAAAGTTTATAAGTTAAGTTTGAAAGATATACTTTATTTTTATAGAATGAATAATTCCTGTTTAGTTAAGTTCATAGTATTTTTATATATATACCTATTTGAAACGCTGTGATGAATTGAATAATAATAATCATTTTTTCGTTTTAAGTTTATCGCAATATGAATCCAAAATTGATAGAAAGAAGTACAATTTCGAATGGGAGTTCCTATAGAGAAGACAACATTTCATTTCTTATACGGTTGCCCTCTGAACTTATGCTAACTATCCCCAAGTCAATTGGTTCATCTGTAGCCTCCACGGGATTCATGTATTCTTCTCCCATTATCTCTGGGTCTGGAACGCTGTACTTGCGGCAGATATTGTGTAGTGCACAACATACATTGACTATTTTGATAGCCTTTTCTGGAGTGTAGTGTAATTTGCGCTCATTAAGAACTGCTCTAAATCTGCTTTTCAAAGTTCCAATTGTCCTTTCGACAATATTTCTGGCTTTTGCATGCCTTTTGTTAAAAAGGGATTCTTTTGAGCCTGAAGCTGCGTTTCTAAACGGAGTAATCAGATAAGGCTGCAGAGGATATCTTGAATCTCCTATAGAACATAAAGTAGTTAATTAAAATTGGACAACATTCACTTATAAATAGAATAAAATACACACCTAAGTACCTTGAGCGCTCTCCATTTGACCACCAGCTCTCTAAGAGTTCCTTCAATTCGCTTTGATTCCACACAAACGAGTCATGTGTGGAACCAGGATATCTCGCGTCAACATATCTAATTGTCCCATTATTGTCGCAGGCCTAGTGAAAAGCAACAATCAAAATAATAACAACTTACCACCATGGCATTCAAACTATAAAACCCCTTTCTGTTCAAATATTGGTGTTGTAAATGAGCAGGGGCGATGATTCCAATGTGGGTACCGTCAACACATCCTACTATTCCGGGAAGTCTAGCTCTTTCGAAAAAGTAATTTCTTGCGTCTTGTTTTTCAATGTTGGGCATATCTGCCTTGATCCAAGTAACGCAAGAACTTGATTTAAGACTACCGAAACTGTAGATTGCGAAAGCCCCAACTCAAAATCAGTCCCCACACCATTCTGATAGCTACCACTACCAAGAAACCGCAGCGCACATGCTAGTTTTATTATTGGTGGAATCGCAAAACTCACCGAAGTCTTCAGACCTGAACTTATTTGACTTAAAACATAATTAAACGCATGTTTGTTTAATCGAAAATATGAAATAAACCTAAGAAAAGCAATACATTAAACTGAACAAGACGAAATGATTTTGTTCGTACAAACTGTCTGGAAGTTCAAGTGGGTTGGAGCTATCTCTTAAAGCTCTTCTCAATCTACGCACCATTATTGATTTCTCTGCTCTCTCGTCAGCATCCACATCTTCAAAAAATAACTCAACACTACTTAACATTTTTTTGATTGTGGTTTATTTAGTTGTCCCAAAAATGAAAATTCACAAATAGTTGATGCAAACAAAAATACCTGATGCAAAATCAATACAATTTGACGTTTAACATGTGTCATTTGTGTCTGGAAATCATTGGCAGCATTGATTTTCAAGCGAATGTTGAAGCTCGCTATTCATAATACTGTGATAAGCGAAATTCGCTAAACCATTCGAATCCAGGCGAACGTTTGATTCGCTACTCATAATGTGGGCCTACATTTCTTATAGAAAAGGCTGTCAAAACTTTTTAGTGCGTTGAGTTGTTCTCGGTTAGTTAAACATCTTTCTCTCCTTCGATGCTCTAACATTCCGTGATCTCGAAGATGACAGTGGATTCTTGATAAAATGTACGACTATTGGGATATTTTTCAGCCTAGAATAGGATTAATCCAGTGTTTTATCACTTTCTTGTATCCTTACAAAGTACTTGATATTTAAAAAATAATAAAAGGAAGGTTAATCCTTTCATTCATTAATTCACCTGAGTGTCCAGTCACGTAAGAAATAAAAAAATATATGTTTCGTAAAAAAGTGGTTTTTGTTATTTTTAGTTTTCTCAAAAAGTAGAAGACCTATGAGCATCCGATATTCTGTTTTTGAATAAATATTAATGAAAGCATTGAATTTTTAAAACAAAACTAGTATCTACTTAATTCCATAAAATTTAAAAAAAAAATAATTTTGAATAATTTTTTTTTCAAAATTTTGAGTTTGAAAATTAATTTTTCAAAAATTATTTACTAACACAACTTAATTTAAAATTAGGATTAAAGCAGAGATTTATGGCTTTCTAAAAGAGTAAATCATGGGGGTTGCCTTAGCCCAACCTACTCGCTCTAGCTTTTTGTTGCATCCTATACCGATCACCCTGTATAAGGATTTCGATTGAAAAAAATTTAAATCGACAAAAACTTAAAATTTCGCCTTTTTTGTGGTACTTACGTTGCCAAACCGATGTTCTTACCTATCGCCAAATGAAATTTCAAATCGCCAGTTTGAATATAATTCGCCAAATCTCAAAACTGAAAACCCTGCTAAGGAATTGAATTTATCTGTCCTAAGGGTGTTGTTGGATTTAACATGTCCATAACATCGTATAAATCCATACGAAAAAACAGCTCTATTATTAGAAATTATGTGTCTCAATATAACTCGGGCGGATGTAAATTGTGATTGTGTTTGTGTCTGATGCATTTATTGCGAAAGTTCTAATATACAAATCGCAAGCTTATACACCCACGAGTTCTACTGCGATCAGGATAAAAATATTATGCTATCTGAATATCATTTTTAGTTTGGATAATATTCTTATCTTTTAATTTTTAGTACTTTTTTAACTAACATTAAAATGGACATAAGAAACTTCTTTAAACGACCGCGGCTCGTAGAAGATCAAACTGCGAATACCGAGAAGCCAGAGCAGAGCAGCATCTTCGGAGATAAGCAATGAAAAGTCAAACCAGCCGAAAGCATCTTCGTCGACGAACATACGAATATGACATTGGAAATTTCGTAAACCACTCAAAAATACCCGATGATCAAATTTTGAAGGCCTTGAGAGAACCATGGATTCCACCAAAATCATATGATTTTAAGAATGACACATATGGACCTCGGGTATTTCGACATCAGTGGCTAACTGATTTATATCATATTCTGCCAAATTAAGAGGTGTTCTTTGCCGCTATTGTGTTCTTTTTAAGCCAAAAGTTCCTCCGCGTGGTTAGTTACCTTGTCGAGTGCACCATCCTTGTGAGGTTGGTGCCGGTGCGGAGGCTTAAATCGCAAAGATTCAATCGGACCATGTCTGTTTTGATGAGCGATGACTAAGAACTAACCGGACTTGTCGTCCAATTGGGGAGTCAACCCTAACAAATCTCCAACTCCAAGGTTGCATATGCCCATGGATGCATGGCTAGGGGAGTGCCTAGTCACAAGTATGCAAACTCCGAATACCAGGCGACCTTCGGTTTTATTCCAGCCTTCCCATGTCATATCGGGCTCTGGCATGGGCGACTTACTTTCCCGTTTACTCGTGGGTAAAAATTTTAAATAAAACAAAAACAAATATACAGACAGATGCCTCTGAAATCGCATCAACTTCTGGAATTGCTGTCGGGCAACCAGAAGACAACCCAAATCAGGCAGCTATTGGGCTCCCGATGGCTGATGGTTCTTCTGCTACAGAGCAGAACCCGGCCTCCACTTTTCGGCTTGCTGACGGGCAACCGAACCCCCCTAACTCCCAAAGTATGGATAGTGATGTCGTGTGGACAACATCCATACAAAACAGTGCCAGTAAACACAATGCGGAAGCGTCCGCTTCAGATTCTGACACATCCACTCTGGTGGACAATTGTAGCGTGGTCTCCGAGAAATCGGGTTGCTCCTCCATTGGGAAGAGCCTGACTGGGCTACAATTACACAAGCAGAGTGGTTTTGTAAGACTCAGCGGTCTACAAAACAGACGCTTTAAAAGTGCATTGCGGAGAGGCCTAGATAGAGAAAGTGCTCTAATCTTAGCCCAAGCAGCACAATCAGACAAGTCTGACAACAAGCGAGGCAGATCTGAAGATCAGACTCCCTCCAAACCTGCCGCCAAGAAGGTTAGAAAGGGTCCGAGGCCAGAGGTACCCACCTTCAGCCAGGTGGCTAGCCTAGTTAGGCTTGGTATCATACCAGCCGACTTAAGCAAAAACCCTCTTTCTCCAGAGCAAATGGCTGCTGTGAAAGAGGCTGTGATAGACACCTCAATCGAGCTGAGCGACCGTGGCGTGTGGCCCGTCTTCTCTGGCTCGCACCTTAAGACAGGATGGATAATCTTTGTCTGCGCTAACAGCGCCACTGCTGGGTGGATGCGCTCGAACTTCGAGAAAATTAAAGAGAAATGTGGTCTGGACCTGATGCTTGTGGAAGAAGGATCTTTCCCGAAAACACACATCGTCCGCGGACTCTTTCCAGAGAGCCTCGATCTCACAAATGAAAAAGTGCTGGCGTCCATTGGGGCGCAAAATGCCAACATCAGCACCAAATCATGGAGGGTGATACAGCGAGGTAAGGTAGGTGCATTCCTTCACCTCGTAATCTCTATAGACAACGCCTCCCTGACTGAGCTCAATATACTTATGGGAAAGATCGCTTACCGATTCGGCATGATCAGACTGATTCTGAAGAGCACCGACAGAACCTCTAGAGCTGCCTACCTAAATAACGAGCCAGATAAGCTTGTACCACCTATCGGAAATGTGTCTGAAGGTATGGTACCTCAAAAGTCAATCACGACTAGCTGTGTCACCGGACCAGAAACCATTGTACAACCTATCGGAAATAAGTCTGAAGGTAGTGTACCATTGCAGTCCACTTCGACTAGCTGTGCCACAGGGCCAAAAACTTTTGTACAACCGATCGGAAATGTGTCTGTAGGTAGTACAACAACGCAGTCCACTTCAACAGGACCAGCTCCTACTAGCAGCCTAGGCAGCGGTCAGACGACAGTGATGTCAGTTCCTGTGAACCCCCCCCAATCAACCAACAGAGGTAGTAAAAATGCCATTGGGCATGCTACCCCGAGCGGTTCTGGGAGGAGCACTAAGGCAACGGCCACCGCGTCGTCCAATCGTCCCTTCCTGCAAGGAAAGATTACTTTTCCTAGGAGAACCGCCAATTCGGCCGAGAACCCCTCCAACCCGGCCAACGCCGCCACTGGGCGGTCAAACCAGGGTTGGAAAAAAGATGAGTCAGCCAGGCAGTTAACAGCAGGTCGCCCTGGACTGGCTGCTTGCCGAAAAGGTAAGGGCCCAAAAAAAGCCCAATTACTCAGGCAAGCCAGATCCTCGAAGGAGGATCTATGAACACCATCAAGGTGCTTCAGGCGAACCTCCATCACGCTAAGGGTGCGTCCGCCACTTTTAGCAAGCGGTTCGCCGAGGAAAAGATAACCCTAGGCCTCATCCAGGAGCCTTGGGTTATCAGCGGACACATTAGAGGTCTTGGGAATGGGGCAGGTAAGCTAATTTACAAGTGCGGTGAGCAAGTGCCGAGGGCGGCCTGCTTAATCGATATAAATAGCAACTTTTTTCCCATTCCAGAATTCATCAGCAGAGACCTGGTTGCCGTACTACTGGAAGTACCTACACCCAGAGGCACACACAACATCATATGTGCCTCTGCGTATTTCCCCGGAGACGACGACAATATCCCTCCACTAGAGGTTCAGGCATTCATCCGCTACTGCCTGCGAAACAACTTGCACTACATCATTGGGTGTGATTCCAACGCGCACAACATGATATGGGGCAGCAGCGACAACAATAAAAGAGGTGAGTGTTTGTTAAATTTTATAGTAGGAAACAATGTAGATATCATAAACAAGGGTTCCAAACCAACCTTCATTAATTCGATTCGCGAAGAGGTACTTGACCTCACGCTCGCTAGTCCATTTATGGCTAATTTCATGGAAAACTGGCATGTGTCAGATGAGGCTTCGATGTCGGATCACCAACACATTAGGTTCGACCTGCCCGGTCAACTGTCACAGGCCACGATTAGATACGATCCTAAGTCGACGGACTGGAATACGTATCGAGGACTTGTCCTCTCTAAAACGGACATGCTAATTTCGTCAATTGAGTCCACGTGGGACCTTGACGAAGCAGCACACCAGCTCAACAAAGTGTTACTAACCTCCTACCAGAGTAGTTGCGTCATTAAAACCAGCACAAAGCGACGTAAGGTCCCCTGGTGGAATGACAGACTTGCTGAATATAGGAAGAAGGTTAGGAAACTCTTCAATCGAGCCAAACACACTAAAAGGTGGGACGATTATAGGATCGCTCTCACTGAATACAACTCAGAACTGAGAAGATCAAAGCGTGCAACATGGAGGAAGTGCTGTGAAGACATAGTAGATATGTCGGTAGCAGCTCGCATCCACAAAGCATTAGGCAGAGATCATAATAACGGTGTAGGATTACTAAAGAAACCAAATGGCACCTACACGACGGACCGAGAAGATTCAATCAGAACACTTCTTCAGGTTCACTTCCCAGGTTCGTCTATTCGCGACATAAGCGGTAACTCTAACGATGTGGACCCCAAGGTACATATAGATAGCAGAGTAAACAGCTTATCTGGAAAAATGTTTAGTCCAGATAAGGTTAGATGGGCAATTGGCTCATTCAAACCATTTAAAGCCCCAGGTGGTGACGGCATATTTCCGGCCCTTATCCAAAGGGTTAGTGATGTCATTCTGCCGATGGCTATTGCTTTATTTAGAGCTAGTTACAACTGGGGATACATTCCACTTTCCTGGAGACAGGCCAACGTGATTTTTATCCCCAAAAATGGCAATAGGCCAAGTGAACTGCCTAAATCTTACAGACCCATCAGTCTGACATCTTTCTTTCTCAAAACCATGGAAAGACTTATAGATGTTCATATCAGGGAGCAGATAGCAACATCAAGCCCCCTGCACTCAAGTCAATTTGCGTACAGAAAGGGCAAATCCACTGAAGGCGCTCTTCATTGCCTTGTCAAAAAGGTAGAGGAGACTTTCAAGTCAAAGGAAATTGCACTTTGTGCCTTCTTGGACGTTGAGGGTGCCTTCGATAATACCGGATACGACTCGATTGCCAGGGCGATCAGTAATAAAGGGATCGAAGTATCGACGAACCAATGGATCAGAGCCATGTTGGAAAGTCGTATAATTACCTCCTCCTCTGGAGGTAAATCGGTGTCTGTGACGGCAGCCAAAGGCTGTCCTCAAGGAGGAGTACTCTCTCCCCTCTTGTGGTCACTTGTCATCGACAACCTACTGGTCAGTCTACACAGACTAGGCCTCAACGCCATTGGTTATGCTGATGACCTGGCGATAATTATTAATGGTAAGCGTAGCGCAACCATTACTGATAACATGCAAAAAGCGTTGCTACATGTCTCAGAATGGTGTATTAAGGAAGGACTTTCCATCAACCCTCTTAAAACCATCCTGGTACCTTTTACGCGTAAAAGATTGGTTAACTTTGAACCTATCACCGTAAATGGTACACCATTGAGTTACTCCAATGAGGTCAAATATCTGGGAGTCATCCTGGATAGGAAACTAAATTGGAACTCACACGTAAAGGCCGCCACTGAGCGTGCCACAAGAGCCATGTGGGCCTGTAGACGCCTATACGGCAGAACTTGGGGTCTAAACCCCAGAATGATACACTGGCTGTACACCATGATGGTAAGACCCATCATCACGTACGCCTCCATCGTGTGGTGGCCAAAAGTACTTGAACGTACTACGGCTAACAGACTCCAAAAGCTACAACGTGTGGCATGTCTGGGAATAACTGGTGCCATGCGCACATGTCCTACGACAGCACTTGAAGCCATCATTGGACTGTCACCATTACATGTATTCATTCAGAAAACAGCTGCTAGATGCGCTATCAAGCTTCAGCTTGAATACAAGTATAACTCAAATGACCATGTGGGTCACTTGAAAATACTCAACTCAATCCAAAATTTGGACATGTTTCTCACCATCCCTGACTTAATGGTAAGGGAATATAGCTTCGATAAACTATTTGAGGTGGAAATACTAGACCGTTCTAAATGGGTCTCGGGAGTTCCAGCTGTGGACTCAAAAAGTCTGGTATGGTACACCGACGGATCAAGGATGGAGTCGGGAGTTGGTGCTGGTGTCTTTGGACCCAATACCAGGGTCTCGATACCTATGGGGATGTGCCCCACAGTGTTCCAGGCGGAAATCCATGCCATTGAGATCTGCGCTATCTTAAACTCCAACAAAGGAATTAAGGGCGCTAAGATACATATCTTTTCTGACAGTCAGGCGGCACTTCAGGCACTGTCGTCCAACACAACAGACTCTCTGACTGTAAGAAACTGCTGCTGTGCCTTACAAAAGCTAGCCAAACACAACAAAGTGAAACTCGGATGGGTGCCTGGCCACCGAGGTTTTGTAGGGAATGAATCCGCAGATGAGCTCGCCAGAGCTGGTTCTGAGGCCGCTTTTATCGGTCCCGAACCTTACTGCAGTGTCAACTGGACTACTGCTCTAGGGCTTATCAAAGATTGGGAGCAAGAGACTCGCCTTAAACAGTGGGAAAGCGCCCCCGGTCTGAGACAGTCCAAACGCTTGATTAAGCCCTACTCCTATAAGGAAATCCTTACTCTAAATAAGGAAAACATTAGATTGCTGGTGGGCTTTCTCACTGGCCACTGCGGGCTGAGATACCATCTCAACAAAATGAATCTTAGCCCAACGGCAGAATGTAGATTCTGCATGGAGGACGAGGAAACCTCAGAACATATACTCTGTGAATGCCCGGCTCTGCATTGGTTGAGACGACGCATTCTCCACAGAGAGGTGTTATCACTGGTGGAGCTTCGCAACTCTACCACCAAAGACGTGCTGAGTTTCATTAGGGAAGTCAGTCGCCTCCTGGTATAAGACAACCTTGTGACACAAAAGATCTCTTAGGTCGCAGTGTCGGCCCTTGGGCAAGGGTTATTTAAATTAAAAAAAAAAAAAAAAAAAAAAAAAAAGCCAAAAGTTGATCGCGGGTTTCAAGGTGGCTTTATTCTGAAAGAATTTACTAGGTGCAAAGACTTCCATGAACATACGAAACAGCATTTGAAATCAAAGTGGCACTCTGAATCTACAGAAAAAGTTAACGAATTTTGCAAAGTTTTAGACAACAAGGCCAAAAGTGTTGACCAACTGATCAACACTTCGATAGAAAAACAAATCGAAACAAACAGGAATAAAATCATACCGATAGTTAAAACAATCGTGTTTTGTGCCACAAACAACATTCCCTTAAGGGGTAAGACAGATGAAACTGCAGTTTTTAACAACTTGCTGCATTTTAGAAAAGATGCTGGAGACTTGATTTTGAAAGATCATCTGCTTCATTCACCAGCTAACGCAACGAACATCTCTCACCGCACTCAAAATGAGTTAATTGAAATTGGCAATGACCTTTTAGGAGAAAAAATAATTAAAGACGTCAACAAAAATTGATTTTTTTCTGTAATAGCGGACGAATCAAGTGATATATCCGGCACAGAACATCTGTCATTGGGAATACGATTTGTCCACAAAATGCCAACAGGTGAATTCCAAGTGAGCGAAGATTTTGTAGGTTTCGTAACTCTAGAAAGTATGGATGCTGCTACCATAGCGAACACAATTTTATCGTCACTAACAAATTTCGGGTTGAACTTGTCAAATTTGGTTGGGCAAGCTTATGATGGGTGCTCCACCATGGCTGGAAAATTGAGTGGGGTAAGGAAAAAATACAAGATTTGTACCCAAAGGCAAATTTTTTCCACTGCAGCTAGCACAAATTAAATTTAGTGATAAATGATGTAAGCGAAGTGTCCGAGATCAGAATGCTGTTGGGACGATAAAAGAAATAATACTTTTTTCCGGAAAAGTCCTTGGCGAAGAAAAAGTATTCCCAACATCAATTTCAATTTATTTAATTATAAAGGTATACAATAAGACATAGTCTTTTATAGTACAGCGAGAAAAGGGTTCAAGTTGAATTTATACAAATTTCAAGTTAATCCCCTGTTCTGTGAAACAAGATGGACAGCAAAATACAAAAGTATACGAGTATTCAGGGAAAACATACTCGTTGTAATGGAAGCAGTGCAAAAACTGGCGGACACGGGAAAACCGTGTTACAAAACAACGAGCCCTTTAACTTTATTACTCGTGCTCTAATTCGACTTATTTAGTCTGCTTGTTCATAATGGCTCATTACTCGTCGATACTTGACGCAAATATTTTACAGGGAGTTGACCAGAATTTATTAAGTGTAACAGAGCACATCACTATCTTAAGCAAGCATTTTGAAGAAGATCGGGAGAATGCTGAGAATTCCTTCAAAACGCTTTGGGAAACAATTCAAAAATGTTTGAGTGAATCCGGTATTGAATTGAGCTGCCCAAGAATTGTAAAGAAACAAACTCACCGATCGAATATTCCTTCGACTTCACCCGAAAATTATTTTAGAATATCAATTCTCGTTCCTTACTTGGATTCTCTGATAATTCCCTTAAAGAGCGATTTCAGAAGAAAATGAGTCCGCATATTATGCAATATTTCAGTTATCTCCTAATAATATGCAAAGCATGGACTCATCCAATTTCAATTCGATTGTCCAAAAGATTACTGGTAAATATGGATACTTTCTGGATAATTTT
Source organism: Portevinia maculata (assembly GCA_949715645.1). Lineage (NCBI taxonomy): Eukaryota > Metazoa > Arthropoda > Insecta > Diptera > Syrphidae > Portevinia > Portevinia maculata. The sequence continues at coordinate 75,917,893 of OX454525.1, forward strand.
TCTGCCGAGTCCGTTATGTGGTTCAGTGGTGCCATATTCTTGAGAGCGAGTTATCATACAATTTGTTCGTTTCTATCCTACCAGAGAGAAAATTATCATACGCTACGCTACGCAAGGAATTGTCTCGTTTTTAAAGGGATGCATCCATAAACTACCCAAAAAAAATTCGTTGCTATCTGGCAGTTCCAATGAATGTCAAAAAATGTTGTGTTGTTGTTTACAAGATTCTCTCATCTAAAAAAGAAATTTCCCATCAAGAAAAACATTGTTCTGAATGTGATATCTCAGGGTTTACTAGGAAAGATATGTATTAATCTTTCACACATGACAAAGTTATTTTTTTTTATTTCTTATTTCGTTAATAGTAATTTTTTATGAATTTAAAAAAAAATACATTGAAATAAAAACAAATATACATGGAAAAACGAAAATAAATTTACATATGCATCAATGTAATTAAATTTGTACGTTTGACCAAGGAATTCTGATTCCGCGTCCGTCTGAATTTGCTCCAGAAATAAAGGGTCTTTCATTAGCGATTTGACAACTTCAAACTTTCAGTGTGAACGACCATTTCCGTTTGCAATAACTGCACAAGAAAAAATCACCGATTACCGAACTGTCAATGTCAAAATATTCAGTGAAATTAACATTTTCATCATGGTGAAGTACACGAAGGAACAACGTTTACAAAAATAAAAATTTACTACCGAAATTCCGAGTCGGTGGTCGCAACTTTAAGAGCGTTAACGCCAATTTTCGGCCGTAATTCTCGTTCCAGTAGACAAGCAATTCACAGTCTAGTGAAAAAATTACGACTCGTTTCACTGAGTTCTCAAGAATAGGGCCTCTCCCAGACCACATTCTGGCGAATTTTACGTAAGGATCTTGCCCTTCACCCTTACAAGATCAAGCTGACTCAAGAACTAAGGCCAGTTGATCATATGAAGCGACGTACGTTCTCGAATTGGGCTCTGGACATGATGGAAGAAAATGAAGAATTTCATCGCAAAATCATCTTCAGCGATGAAGCACATTTTTGGTTAAACGGCTTCGTCAATAAGCAAAATATGCATTATTAGACAGGTGAGAACCCTCATGTGCTTCACGAATCAGTACATCATCCGCAAAAAGTCAGTATTTGGTGCGGTTTTTTTTCGTCCATGAAAATTACCGTCACGTTACGGTAAATGGTATTCAATTCAATTCAACGGTAAATCTAAAAATGATTTTTCAAAGCAACGAATGAACGAATACACAATGGGCGCGTTCAATTTACAAGTCAACTACTAGTGACTACTATTTTACCTTTTCTCATTGATCAAATAACTCACGTGACCATCGTCTGGCAAGTGATAGACATTTAATAAGTAGTGAACTTGCAGTTGACTTGCAAATTGAACGCGCCAAATGTTTTTGCGCTGAAATAGAGTGAGTGTGTGTGTGTGTGTGATAGATGTGTGGAGGCCCTGAGTTGCTGACAAAAACGAAAGTACTAGATTACATATGATGCCAAATAACTATTTTAGAAAAGCGAGTAGTTATTTCTTAACGTTGCCTTAGTAAAAGATTTTTTTTTTAAATATGAAAACTATCATACATTTAGCGTATGATAATGATTTCCAATCTTACATCATACATAAGCTACGATTATCTTACATGTAGCATAATTATCATACGCTTGGTAGCCCTGATGTGGTTTAACTACAATGAAATGAATTTTGACCAAACTCAATATACCAATATATGTGTTGTGTTGAAAAATGCGGAAGAATTTTTTCCTTCGGTTTTCGCAGCACTTTCTATAGGACTTTCCCTTCCCGCCACTCAGAGCGATCTTTCAGTACATTGAGGAAGGTAAATACTTGGCTTAGGTCAAGAATGTGCGATGCAAGGCTTGATGCGTTGTGCATGATGAACATTCACAAAAATTTAGTACAAGAAGATACGGATTTTTATAATAAAATTATAGATCGTTTTGGTAAAAAACCACGAAAACTGCAATTCCTGTTTTCAAAACAATAAAAATAAATTTTTAATGAGCGTTATTTTAGTATTTATTATTATCATAAAAGAAAAAAAGGTGAGTAGGTTCCATAAAAAAAATTAAATCAATTGTCAATGAAATTTAAAATTTCCTTAAAAATTTTATCAAAATATTTTGTCTGCCCTCCCCTGGGAAAAATGCTGCGGGCGCCCATGTGACACACTAATCGGCACGTACCAGAATGACTTCCGGCCCGGCAGATCGACAATGGACCAAATCTTCAAACTAAGGCAAATCCTGGAAAAGATCAATGAATTTCAAGTCGAAACTCACCACCTTTTCATCAAATTTAAAGCCGCATATAATAGCATTCGTCATCAGGAGCTCTACACGTCAACATGTCAACACGGAAGGCCATATCTACAATAGATCCTTCGAGCTACTAGGGTTTGCGGACGATATCGACATCATCGGCCGTTCCCAGCGTGCCGTGTTAGAGGCTTTAACGGCAGTTGAAGAGCAGGCAAAATTAAGTCAACGAGGGCAAAACGAAGTACTTGCTTTCAACAAACAAACAAACATTTGTCCACCGAGGAGGACAAAACGTCACTGTTGATAGCAGCAACTTCGAGGTAGTAAGCGAGTTTACCTACCACCATGGCCGGCCATATGTGCAAGATGAGCAAATGCACAGGGCGCCAAATTCCGAGGCGCATTGCTAGGAGTAAGAAAAAATAATTTTATCTTGCGCGGTTATAGCCATTTGCATTTAAAACAAAAAACTTTTTCAAATAAGCCCAAAATAGCAACATCCATCACACCTGTGCTGAATTTTTGCACATTAACTCACATCACTTGCAATATTGCAACTTCAAGGAGAATCTAACTCAAAATAGGGCGCTTGTTTGGCTGGAGCCGGCCCTGCCTACGACGGAGTAACCATCAACTCCACAGATTACCCCGTAGTGGAGAACCGACGAAAATTTATAGTTGAAACCGTTGCTACTTCGGTTTGGCAAAGCAAGTGGGTTTAAAACTCCTAACTTGGAAGACCAAGTGTAAGCTCTACAAAACACTGATACTTCCAGTTCTGCTTTATGGCGCCGAGTGCTGAACGATAAGCAAGAAAGTAGACCTTGGGTTCTTTCGAAAGAAAATTACTCCGTCCGATATTTGGTCCTGTGTGCGAGGATGGCGAATGGAGGAGAAGATACAACCGCGAACTCTATGAGCTGTAGCAAGAGGTAGATGTAGTCCAAAAACCTTAAATCCGTCAACTACATTGGCTCGATCAAATCGAGCCAAATTGACAATAATGCTCCACCGAAGAGGATCTTCGACTCCCAGCCCCCAACCTCCGTTTGGTTGGTGATAACTCATTCAAGTAACATTTATTGTGTATAAGTGTAAGGCCCTATAGAATCCGTCGTAAACTTTGACTGCCGAAGACACATTGGCCGCAGACCAACCGAAATGTCAAAAACAGCCCTACAGTTTTACGTTTTAGGTATTTCAATTACCGAACGAGCTGCTGTTAGGCTGTGGCATACTAAACTGTCTGCCAATCGCAAATGAAGGTTTTTCCCATATTTTTTTCGATCAATAAATATGCCTCATCTCAATTTGGCAATGCGTGAACTTTAATGCGAGAATGTGTGAAGACTTCAACAAACAGAAAAGTATGAAGTAAACCGTCGACGCTCATATATAGTTAAGTTATGGGCAACCTTAATAGAAAATGCGTGTATTCTATCGAGCTGTCCGTTGGAAACGACCCAGCAACGGATCAACGGATTCTATGAGCGTGCCCCTTGAAATATTCGACTACAAGAGAGTCTCTTAAATTGGTCTCAAAAGAAACAACAGCTGTAAAACGACTTAGCTGCTTGTGTATTGGTTTTTGCATGCAAATCAAATTGCAAGCTCACGCACACATTCTCAGTTAGATAACATTTGCATGGGCGGCGCAATATTTTTCAATCTGAAGTTAAAGCAAACTAAATTTAAGAGTTGAAAGCAGATCTGCCCACGCAACTACCCGATTCAGCAGCAAATGTATAATAAATGCATAAGTTTGTTCCCCCAAAAAATGGCATTTCAGCCATCTCTGGAAAGCACTATTGCAAATAACCATCATTCATTTCTATGTTTCACATAATGGGTGTGTTACCTTACTTTTTCAAGTAACTTTAAGCTGCTCAAAGTTACTAAAAACTGCTTAAAGTTGTTCCCAACACACAAATTTCGTAAAAGAGAGAGGCAACAAGAGCAAATCACTTCCCCTCAACTTAAAACGACACGAATTTATGCCCAAAAATTTCATTGGCCAGGTTGTAAAACAGCTTTCAACAGTACTTCAAATGACAGTTATTTTTCTGTTATTTTTTCTTTCATGTAAGTCCATATGACTTTCTTCTGATTTACTTGATGGGTCAACTAATAACGATACAAAATTTAACATTTTTCCCATAATCATTTTCAATCAAATATTTCTATTAATCTCGATTTCACAAAATGTTTTGATTCTTCATTTAATGTTTCTGCTGTCATGTTGTTTGTTTACTACATATTATTAATGCGAAAGCGTTCCCATCCTTTTTCATAACTTCTTCAATATCTGAGGGTTTTAGGAGAAGGGGATGTGGAAGCCAATTACACTTCGCTTCAACTGAATAAGCACAAACATTTTCTAAGCTACGTTGTCCATTTTTTCAAAACCTTGTGCCGTAATATAACATTTGATGATGCAAACTGTTTGCGTATGATGTTGATAAAATAAATCGGAAAGAATATTTCAAAAAGTACCGCTATTTTCCTTATTTCCTGGTTCCCTTGCAAAGCATTCAATATGGAAAAATGCAGTTTTATTTTGCTTCAACTGAATAGACACAAATATTGAAATTGGAAATAAAAGTTATTGGGATTTAATGAAACAAGTTTTTCTTAAAATAGGTTTTCATTGGTTAATTTTAGTAGTGGGTGCTGCCGAGTTTATTAATAATAGTCTCGTAAATTCCATCAGGCATGGAACCGTACAGACTCTTTATGTAGTCCAGCGAAATTTCCCCCCAGGCCAATTTAATAGCTGCAATAAGGGATTCTCTTGTGTACTAACCATCCCCAAACGTTTTCTATAAGGTTCAGGTCCGGTGAGTATGGCGGCCATTCAAGCAATTGGACATTCTGCTACTCTATCTAATTTTTACAATGCGTGCCGTGTGGATGGGGGCGTTGTCCTGCTGAAAAGTTCAGTTTATGGGTCCAAAAATGCCTGCAAATTTAGGGAAATATCTTTCCAAACTTCCTTTATAACTTAATGCAGTCATTTTTGAGGTTTGGAGCTCAACAGTGCCATTGTAGCTACATAACTGCTCCCCATACCATAACACCACCTTCTCGACTATGATGCAGCGCTAAAAATCGTTCTTCTTTCCACACATCGTGAAAGTAATAATTAAACCCATCAGGGCCATCAAAATTAAACTTCTTCTCATCCGAAAAAGCTACGTGACGCCATTCATTTTTAAAACTCATATGGAGTCTAGAGAATTCTAAGCACATACACTTCCGTTTCTCGTTAAGTGGTGGTTTCTTTTGAATTTTTAACCGTTTTAGATGTTTGGCATTATTGATAACCCTTCGCACTGTTGAAACGCTTGCAGTAACACCGGCTTTCTGCTTTATTTTTGCCGCAGAGTCGCAGGAATTGGAAGCACATCTTAAAATTGCTCTTCGATCAACCGCTGTTGTTGCCGTTTTTTGACCTCCTTTCATGTTTTTTCCGTGCGAATCTTTGCTTCTTTAATAAGAATAGACCACACTAGAACTTCGTCCAATTTTGTCAGCGATAGAACACCCGGTTAGTCCTTGGTCTTTTAGTAAATCGATTTGAGCTCTTTCAACACTATTTAGAGATTTTGATCTAACTGTTTTTCTTTGAAATACAATTAATCAAATAAAATTCACTCAAAGAACTTCAACTGTTGATCTAATGTGTCAATTTGTACAGAATACTCATAAGCAGTGAAAATAATGACCTTGTGTCTATTTACTTGACGCAAAATAAAACTGCATTTTTCGATATTGAATGCTTTGCAAGGGAACCAGGGAAAAAATAGTGGTACTTTTTAAATTATTCTTTCCGATTTATTTTCTCAACATCATACGCAAACAGTTTGCATCATCAAAGGATATATTGCGGCACAAGGTTTGAAAAAAATGGACAAGGTAGCTTAGAAAATGTTTGTGCTTATTCAGTTGAAGCGGAGTGTATCTCTATAGCTCATCTTTGTGCTGGATCTGGATCCGCTCTAATTACGGTTGCTTGATATGGCCCAATAGAAATGGCGACAACATTTTGTTGATAATTTTTACGGTAAAGGTAGGTGGGTAATAAGAGTGGATTTCAGGCATATCTGCCTTTTGTAGGGAAATCAGTGGACATGTTTGATATAACTTCGGTTGCGCCATCTTTGGTAGATCTGATGAATGTATTAATTATATAGTTGGTTACGAAAATCATTGCAGCTTCCCCGAAAAAAAGCGCTTATAGTACAAGGTGACTAAATGGCGAAGTCACATCCAGGCGATTTTACCATTGATGTGAGCCTAGTGAAGGAACCGACCATTTAACGCCGACTTCGAACAGCAAATTTGAAAAGTTTCTCATGACAATTAATACTGTTGGATGTTTGTCAGACTTTCGCAAAAGGTGGGGCAAAGGAAAAAAAACTCCATGTGTTACAACAACTGAGCGCACTTATCGAAATAAATTTGCGTATCAAGGCCCTCTTGATACCTTGCCTAAGAGACAGATGTGAAGTTGAAAAGTTATGCCCTATTAGTCAATTACTCCTATTTTGTCTTCAAGGCTCGTGGATAGCAGATGTTTTGCTGTTTAGTAAGTCTTAAATATTCATGAAAGAGCCGAACCACGTTCCATGACGTATCGTACATTGCGAAATGGTTTCCTGCACAGGTATTTAACTATCTGCTCGATTGTGTACTCTAAGCACGATATCTCTTCCTTCCGTGCACCTGAAGGTTTGAGAAATTTTCTATTAAATACATTCTACCGCATTTGGAATGACTCAGCGAACAAATTATAAGCAATTAACTGGCGAGTCCATAGCTCACTAATTATTTTATTTAACGTGGATAGATATGCATGCACATAAGTAATAATTAACCGTTTGCAATTATATTTGATTACAGAGATTTGGGTTTATTGAAAGAAGCTTATTCGAAACTCATAATAAAAAAATAAAATTTAATTTTTCTATTGAATCTAATTTGATAGAATCAGATTGAAGCGCATTTCCGTGGGTAAAAAGTATTCTTTCTATTACATCAGATGTGATAGCTATCCTTTTTCACTCACCCTTGTGGGTCATTGTCGTTATCTTAAAATGTCGGTCTTGCATGTTTAACATGAAATAGACGCGCACTTTTGCATACCTATTTAAGAACTTCTTTCATGATTGCCTTAATACTTTTTGACATCATTAAGACGACTGGTTTGATATGCTAAGTAATTTTTGATGTATTCAAATTAGTAATAAAGAAAGTTTGTAGACGATTAGGATATGCAATAGAAACCAGTTTAAAAGGGGATTGGTATGTATTAATCTTCACAAAATTGGCTTAGAACTAGGCGCGTTAATATGCAAAAACGATTTTTAAATTAAAATTATCTGTTCACTGAACTGTCAGCTGTGAATAAATTTTATAAATAAATGGCGGGCCCAACTGTCTTGACGGCTACATTACCCGGTAGGCCTACCCAGATTGGTGTAAAAAAAAAAGACGTTGACCACTACCCAGGGAAGCACTTATTTAAAGTACAACCCTAGAACAATTTCGTAGTTCATGTCTAGGGTATTTGGAAACTGTCCTTTAAATGCGCCAAAAAAAATGTACATGCATCGTGTATTAATTAAAATAACTGATTTCAGTTTGTGTAAGCCGGGTTCTTATGCGCCAACTGAAAGTGCGTTTTCAATAATGAATAATGTTTGGAGTAGTGACAAAGTAGAAATTTAGTAGGTATTTGTATTGTGTTTTATTAGATATTGTACATAAATTTGTAAACAAATATTTGATTTGCCCTCAAAGCCATTAGGTTTGTAGGCAGGAGGTTATTTTTATACCCTATTCTAAGGGTATATTAATTTTGACGCATAGTTTGTAACATACCTTAATATTGCCCGTAGACCCCTAAAAGTTAATATATTTATGATCAGCATCGATAGTAGTGTCGATCTAGCCATGTCCATCCGTCCGTCTGTCTGTCGGCAAAAAAATGAAATCCGCCCACAGACACGCCCACAAACTCAAAAAAACAAAATTTTCGAAAAAATCGAATTTTGAGCTAGAAGGCTGAAATTTTTTATATATGATCTATGACTCCTAAAACTGTTCGGGAGATACAATTTTTAAAATCCGCCCACTGACACGCCCACAATTAAAAAAAACAATTTTATTGTAAAGTCAAAGTTTGAGCTACGGAGCTGAAATTTATAATATATACTCTCTAGGGCCAACGACCATACCACGTCGAGTTAATCGGTTCTCGTCAGATCACCGTAATTAAACGACGTTGGGCGCGGTTAGTACAAGGTGGCGCAAAAGTAATCCTCCTATCAGAAAATGCTATAAATTTTGCGATTGGCCCCTAATGTCAGTTCTGTTTTGACATTTGTGTAGTAAACACATGCGAAATACACGTTAATAAACAATGTTACGCTACACTGCTCCAGAACGCGGAATATTGGTGACTATTTATTTGAGCAATAATCGGTCGGTGACTTTGGCACAACGTGAATTTCGTCGCAGATTTCCTACCCGTCCAACGCCTACTGGTGAAACAATGCGACGTTTAGCCGCTCGCCTCGAAGAGACTGGCACAACACGAGATGCTGCCAGGCGTGGCAGACCCCGGAGTAGCCGTTCTGCAGAGAATATTGCTGCTGTAGCCGAAGATGTCATGGAAGAGCCGTCGACATCGACCAGACGACGTGCCACGCAAATGGGTATCAGTCGACGGTCTTTACAGCGAATTTTGGTACAAGATTTGAAGACGTTTCCGTACAAAGTCCAGACGGTGCATCAGCTGTTAGCTGCTGACCGCCAATCGCGTCTAACATACGCTCAAGCCATCCTTAATCACCACCAAGAGGAAGATGTTTTTTCATCAAAAATAATCATGAGTGATGAGGCCCATTTCCATCTTAGCGGGTACGTAAATAAGCAAAATTTACGCTTCTGGGGTACTGAAAATCCGCGTGTAACCCACGAAGAGCCATTACACCCGCTCAAAGTCACTGTATGGTGTGCTGTTTTCGCTGGAGGAGTCATCGGACCTTTTTTCTTCGAAGACGTCGCGGGCCAAACGGTTACTGTGAATGGTGAGCGCTACAGAGCAATGATCAACGAGTTCTTTTTGCCACAACTTGATGAATTGGGATTGGAAAACATGTGGTTCCAACAGGACGGTGCAACGGCACACACTGCACGTGCCACAACCGATATGCTGAAGGATGCATTTCCCGGGCGCATAATCTCCCGTTTTGGCGATTTGCACTGGCCAGCAAGATCGCCTGATTTGACCGCTCCAGACTTCTTTTTGTGGGGCTTTTTGAAGTCGCGGGTTTATGTCAACAAGCCTCAGACTCTTGCAGCTCTTAAAGACAATCAACTGTGGCGGCGGCCATTTACATGACATCATATTCTCGACTTGATGTAAAAAAAATTAAAAGACCAAATAAAAATAATCCACAAGAAGAATCAAAGTTTTTCATTTTTTTTTTTTTTAATTACAGCCAAAAAACATCGGAAGGTTATTTTTGCGCCACCTTGTACGCAGATGGGGGACCGTTTGAGAACAACCGCCTGTCGTTGGCCAGTCAAATCTACAGAGTTGAGGTAGATAATACATACGTGGTATCACAATGGACCTAAATTGGTCTAAGTGTGTCGGCTTCTGCCGACAGCCACATACACCTAACCTAACCTAACTCTCTAGGGGCCCTTTATGCTCATGCGTAAATATTTTCAAAATCCGCATACTGACACGCCCACAATTAAAAAAAAACTTTTTGAAAATCCAAAGTTTGAGCTAGGGAGCTGAAATTTATAATGTATACCTACTCTCTAGGGGCCCTTTATGCTCCTGCGTAATTTTTTTTTAAATCCGCCTATTGACACGCCCACAATTAAATAAAACAATTTTATTGGAAAACTAAAGTTTGAGCTAGGGAGCGTTTTTTTACAAAAGCTTCGTTTTTTTCGATAAAATCCTTTAAATGTTATATAAAAAAAATATGTAGAGCGTTCTTAACAATAAATGTAATTATAAACATAGGGGCGGGCTACAGTCCGCTTGGGCGACCTATTGGATACCCTATTCTTATTCCTATCCCTCATAAGTGGGCGTGACAAAAGTCTAAATATGGTTAAATTATTAAGAACGCTCTACATATTTTGTTATATAACATTTAAAGGATTTAATCGGAAAAAAACGCTCCCTAGCTCAAACTTTGGTTTTTCAATAAAATTGTTGTATTTAATTGTGGGCGTGTCAGTTGGCGGATTTTAGAAATTTTATCTCCTGAGCAGATTTAGGAGTCAAAGCATATATAAAAAATTTCAGCTTCTTAGCTAAAAATTCGACTTTATCGATAAATTTGATTTTTTTAGTTTGTGGGCGTTTCTGTGGGCGGATTTCAAAAATTCTTACACTTGATTATTTCGGTCCCTTAGAGTGTATATGGTTAAAATTTCATCTCTCTAGGTCCAGTTTAAAGGACTAATTTTTGCCGACAGACGGACGTGCATGGCTAGATCGACATTACTATCGATGCTGATCATAACCCTTAGGGGTCTACGGGCAATGTTAAGGTACCTATGTTACAAACTTCGAGTCAAAATTAATATACCCTTAGAATAGGGTATAAAAAGTCACTTTTTAATAAAAAAAGCTTCGAAATTAATGAAAATCAATACACTTAAATCTTTCAATATATGTTTAGATACTAAATTCGAATATACAATCACAAAGAAAAAAGTTAACACAATAGAAGAATTAGTTTACGAAAAGAATTTTAAGCTTTTTCTAGCGTATATTTGGATTTGTTATATTTTTTTAAGTTCTGCGGTACTTCGTTCAATATTTGGGGAAAGTTGCTTTTTACCATACCTACTTCTTATAAAAAGATGGTATATCAAATAGAAATCGTGTTCGCCTTCGTGTGTTGACTTCGTGTGGAATCGGACTTTAAAACGGTCATCGTAATAATAATCCAGTGTGACTGTCATTCGAAAAATATTTTTAACGGATAGAATCTTAAGAGTTTCGCCATGTTGACTACTTTCCTGAATTAATCTAATGATTGTGCTCTGTAGTTTTCGCACTTTGTCTAGATGGCTTGCGGCTGCCGTACCCCAGGCAAGAATACCATATCTAAGCTTTGATTCAACTAATGTATAGTACACTAGTTTGAGCACCTGAACATGTCTATGCCTTATCAAGTGGCTATCTATAATAACTCCGAGGTATTTATATTTGCTAACTAGTTCTAATAAAGGGTCTTTTATTAGCGACTTTACAACTTCAAATTTTCAGTGTGAACACACCCTTTAACCGATTACCGAACTGTCAATTTCAAAATATTCAGTAATATCAACATTTTCATCATGGTGAAGTACACGAAGGAACAACGTTTACAAATAATTAAAATTTACTACCGAAATTCCGAGTCGGTGGTCGCAACTTTAAGAGCGTTAACTCCAATTTTCGGCCGTAATTCTCGTCCCAGTAGACAAGCAATTCATAGTATCGTGAACAATAATTTGAGTCAGAATATTCGCTGCTTGATGTCGCCGTGCCAGTGAGACTACGTTTTGCCGGAAGTGTGGAGAATATTGCTGCCGTAAAGGCGTCTGTGCAAACCAGCCAAATCAGTCAATTTCACGGCGTTCTCAAGAATTGGGCCTCTCCCAGACCACATTATGGAGAATTTTGCACAAGAACCTTGGCCTACACCCTTACAAGATCAAGCTGACTCAAGAACTAAAGTCACTTGATCATATGAAACGACGTGCGTTCTCAAAGTGGGCTCTGGACATGATGGAAGAAAATGAAGAATTTGATCGCAAAATCATCTTCAGCGATGAAGCGTATTTTTGGTTAAACGGCTTCGTTCATGTGCTTCATGAAATAGCACTTCATCCGCGAAAAGTCACTGCGTTTGGTGCGGTTTTCATGCCGGTGGCGTCATTGGGCCGTTTTTTTCGTCGATGAAAATAACCGTCACATTACGGTAAATGGTATTCTAATACAAAGAGCAATTGCATGAATTGGAAATCAGCGATATGTGGTTGCAACAAGACGGTGCCACTAGCCACACAGCGGGTGCAACGATCGAGTTATTGAAGTCTCAGTTCTTTGAACGTGTTATCTCGAGAAACGTGTGAGATCGTGTGATTCCACGCCTCTAGACTTTTTTTTTATGGGGCTCCATTAAATTATTGGTCTATGCCAACAAGCCGGCGACGTTAGAGGAACTCAGAGCCAATATTGAACGGGAAATAGCGGCCGTATCGAAATGTGCGGCCGAGTAATCGAAAATTGGGTTCAACGTATCGACCGCTGCATACGTTCCCGTGTAGGACATATGAACGAAGTTGAATTCCATTCATAAATGTTTTGATAGTAATTCAAGCCAATACATTTTTTTTAGATATCTCATGTAGTTTGCATTTTATTTAAAAAATAAGTTGTCAAGTCCTTAATGAAAGACCCTTTACTTCCACTGGACTGTTTGGTTCTCGAATTTTATTTGTACATTACTTTCTTTGTAATATGTTTTGGTGGGTCATAAGTCCCCATTTATTTGGTTTAATACAAGCTTAAAACTAATTAAAAGTTAGGGTTTACGATTGGTGAAGAAGGTCAGCAGGGAGTGCTGCGATTGAAATCGAAGGCAGTGAGGTTTGATTTAACCTTCTGCATCATGGGGAGGAAGATAGAAGAGACGAGGGAATCGTAAGTTACGAGGGTTTGTATTGAAGAAGATAGAGTTATAAAGTGACGCGCAGTCGACGGAGCCAGAGAGGAGTCGATGGATGAAAACAATGTCTACAGCGTCTCTGCGTTCCTCAAGGCTATTCCTTTTAATCGGTTTGAGACGGTCTAGATAGGGAGGTAAGGTTGAAGGATCATTCCAGGGTAAACCACGAAGAGCACATCGGAGAAAGCGACGCTGGATGCTCTCGATTCTGGACACATGGACTTGGTGAAAAGAAGACCATACTTGGTTAGCGTACTCAAGAAGCGGGCGAACAAAAGTAGTGTAAAAAGATATGGTCACGTAAGGGTTAGATAATTCTTTGGACCACCGTTTAACAAAGCCAAGTGATGAGTTGGCTTTAAGAATATGGTTGCCTTATTGGCATTACCTTTGTTTTCGAGACATTTATGACTAGACCCATGTCGAGGCACCATTAAACTGCACTCTTCAACTCCCATTGTAGAGTTTTGTTTCGCTCTTTGAAGCAATTTGTTTGAAAAGGCAACCGCAGTATCATCGGCAAATGCTAGCGAAAAACTGTTTTGAAGAGGTCGCAGCAATTCATTCGAGTATATTATAAAAAGTATTGGTCCTAGTTTGGATCCTTGTCAAACACCGTAATATATTTCCTCTACTTTGCTTTGATTTTTTCCAATCTTAAATACGAATCTTCTATTTTTGAGATAGTTTCTCATCCAAATGCACAGTCCGACTCTTATGGCTGCATTTTCTTAAACGACTATTAGTTTGTTGTGGTCTGACATATCGAAAGCCTTGCTAAAATCTAGGAAAAGAACAAGTACGTGACGATTTTGATCTAGTTTATTGTTCACAAAATTAGCAAATTCCCCTAGTAATTGGTTTGTGCTTTTGCCTCTCTGAAATCCATATTAGTTTTTGTGTAGGATTTCATATTTCTCGACAAATTTCCCTAATGTGCACGCAATTATTTCTTCTAGGCATTTGTCAATTTAAGGTAGTATTGATATTGGTATTGGTCTATAATACAATTCTTGTTCCCACCTTTATAGATCGGTTTCAAGACTGCTGTTTTTAGTGTTTCAGGAATATTTCCCTGTGTTATACTTACGTTTATAAGTTTCGAAATTATTGGAGCAAAGACATCGGCGTTCGTCCTATGATATAGGGCTCTGATTCCATCTACACCTGGTGCTTTATTTGTGTTCAGTTTGTGATTTGAAGTTGTATTGGTACATTGATGCAGAATTTTTGAGGATGCAGCCAAAAAAATGATGAGCAAACTCAGTTGCTATTACGCACATGTCCTTTTCATGTGAACATTTTTTGCTTATTGTATCATCTATAAATGTTTTTTTCCTTCCAAATAATTCGTTTTTTAATGCCCAAATTTTTTTCGGGTCTTTGTATAATTGTCTAAATGGGCTTAGATAAAACATCGACTTCTGGGGTGATATCTCTTTATGATTTCTGTACTGCTTGTACTCACGAGCGAAAGTGTTATTTTGTCAATTATTCTTCCATTTGCGGAAAAATTCATCTCTTCTTTTACATTTTGTGACCAAAACATCTGATATCCATGGTTTTCGGTGCTGTTTTAACCTTTGGGCACATTTTTTGTTTGTACCTTTTTTATAAATGTCATTAATTTGTTTTGATAATTTTTTATATACTCGTAACATGTTTACGTCCGTTTCATTAAGTGTATTCCTCCAATCTGTTGTTCTTATAATGTTGTTAACCAAATTAGCACGTAAGATGTCGCAGGTTTGTGTGCATATTTCTTTCTCATTATCTGCTACCGTTGCGTAGATAGTTGCGTACTGATCTGAAATACTGCATTCAATTATTCCCGAAAATCAATGTAAATACTGTTACCAGTGAAAAAGAACTCTTATTTATTTATTGTTATGTTTCTTTTGTCATCTTAGGCCGGTATACACCGACCAGTCATAATTCGATTTAAAAACTAAGAAGCTTATTTTTAAATTTTAGGTACATATTCACCAAGATTTAGTGTGCGAACAATGAATTCGTTCTCTATTTTTCGAACTCTGGAACATTAAAATAGGCCTCAGCCACTGGTGATAATAACCACAGCGAAGGACCGCTTTGGATACATGCTGCAAATACAATATTTCCAACATAACAGCAGCAGTGTTGTTGCATGACCGCTGGCTTTGTTACTTAGGATTGTTCCTTTTTTTGACTTTTAAATTCATTTTTATTAATTATTAGCTTATATCAACTTACATACTAGACAAAAATGATTAAATCTAACATAAAATTAACAGGATACTTATTCTTATTTGTCCTTATGCAGACATTCTAAACTTAACTACATATAAGCTTATAATTATTGCCTTTCGACCTAAAAACTATTTTACGAACTAATTTAACATATTATTTTCATCGAGAAATTTTTTGGAAAACTCGGCATCATTATTTAAATTTTATATTTTATATAAAAACAAATTACAAACTAGCTACTCTACTTACTTAAACTACTAAACGTATTCTAACTGGATTCTTAGGATTGTTCTTTTTTGCGAAAGTGGATACAGAAAGTCAGAAATATAAATTTTTAGTGTACAAGTGCAAGAACTTGAACTACCTATCCAATTTTAAAGTGAAAATCAAAGCTAGAAATATGTATACATATACAAGGTGGCGCAAAAGTAATCCTCCTATCAGAAAATGCTTTAAATTTTGCGATTGGCCCCTAATGTCAGTTCTGTTTTGACATTTGTGTAGTAAACACATGCGAAATACACGTTAATAAACAATGTTACGCTACACTGCTCCAGAACGCGGAATATTGGTGACTATTTATTCGAATTTTTTTTTAAATTACAGCCAAAAAACATCGGAAGGTTATTTTTGCGCCACCTTGTATTAACAATGTTGGTACCCTTGCGAGAACCTTTGCATATTCAAATTCGTCCGCGCTTTACATTTACAAAAATCATTTCTTTCCATTTTGAAAATATATGTTTACTGTTCGACATTTTAGTCCGACTTTCGCAAAAAATGTGGCCTATTACATCCTTTGGGTGTTCGTGACTTGATTCCAATCGCGAACATTCGCTTCATGGTCAAACGAATTAACTACTGAGCCACTTCATATTGCATACATTTTTTTTTTGAAAAAAAAAAAGGAAATCCAAATCCCAGAGCACTCAGACTCGGTAACGGTCCATTGTACTACTAGGCAGAAATCCTCCTTTTGGTGTAGAGGCTGGAGAATGTGTGGCGTATGTTGTTGTTCCCCATGGTGATTGAACCTGGACCGCACGGGTCAGAAGCCAACACACTAACCTCTACACCGTCGCCACCCTATTGCATAACATAGTTGTCATTGTACTGGAAAGTCAAAGAACGAAAATCTGGTCAGGGATTTCGAGAATTTTCAACATCCAATGACAATGGACTGCAACAATACCATTGTTCTCGGAAAAAAACAATCAATCTCTTAGAAGACCCATTGGAATCCCCTGAAAATCAATTCCAATTATCAAACGGTTGGATCTTTTCGGGTAAAGAGATTTCATGAACAATTTAACCAAATATTACTCGCTTCCAAGATGTTCACCAATGGGAAATGGAAACGGAAAGAGAGAGAAACTAAAGGTTGTTGTGCAAATTCAATACTTAACGGGCTCCCTCCCGATTCATGAGAAACTGCTGCCTTTCACACTCTGCGATTCCGGGCACGCTGTTCCAGTTGTCCAGACCAAGCGCTATGGCATTTGCAATGGCATGGCATTAAAATGGAGTTTCGGTCAAACATGCGTGCTGGGAGTCGAAGATCCTCTTCGCTGGAGCATTATTGTCCATTCGCTCAATGTAGCTAAGCTAATTTAGTCGGCGTGTTTCAGTTCTTCGGACTATATCGACATATTGTTAAAGCTCATAGAGTTCGCAGTTGTATCTTCTCCGGAGTATTTGGCTTTCGAAAGAACCCAATATAAGCTTATTGTCCAGCACTCTGCGCCATAAAACCGAACTAGCAGTATCAAATACACTTGGTTTCCGGTTAGGATTTTTGAACCCATTTGTTTTACCAAACTGAAATATCAGCGGTTTCAGAAAGTAATTATCCGTCTTATCTCCAATAGGGTGTCTTGCGTGGAATTGATGTTTAGTCCGAGGCAGATGAACTCCTTAGCTTCCAGTCGGTGAACAAATGTTTGTTTGTTTATTGAAAGAATGTAGGCTCATATTTGGTTTTGTCCTCGTTGGTTTTAAGGTCAACCAATTTAGCTGGTTTTTCAGTCGCCAAGAAAGCCTTCACCACAGTACGCTGAAATCGGCCGATGACCTCGATGTCGTCGAAGTTGGACGGGTATGTTTTAGATAGTGCTCTACATGTTGACATCTGCTCTGCGCACTTTCTGGCCCAGAACAAGATTGAAGAAGTCAGATGATATCGCATCTCCTTTATATTATATTATTTTAAAAAGTGAATACACGGGGCAGAGGTGATTCTAAAGTCAAAACAAATCCACACAAAATTGTCAAAAACAAAACTTAATCATGCATATGTTTAAACGAGTTTTAATATTTATAAGAGTTTCACTTAGCGAGTAGGAATATTTGATTTTAATTATTTCCTCGCGAAAATACGAATCAATATAGTTGTTTTTTGTTTCGTTTGTTGAAAAAAAACTCCTTGCTCTTTTTTTATCGTCAAATATAATTTATTTAACAAAAACATTTTTGTTGCGGCAACGAGAATATTAATTGCTTACATAATTGATGTGAGTAGTTTTTCTTTTGATTTTATCTGTCGCTGAATGCTACGAGTATAGATGGAATTATTAAAATAATAAAATAAATACTTTATGGCGCACATGAGTGGCACTCATAAAGTTAGTTCTTTGTTTGCTAAAGAGTTAGTATTAATATAAAGGGTGTTCAAATTTGACGTATCATTTTAGATTGGCCGCCACTTTTTTTACAAGTATTAGATTACACCGAAGTTTTTTCAGGTATGAAGTAAATGCATTCCCGTTAGCTAAAGTGGATCGGTACACCATAGAGAAAGGTGTTTTTATTATTAAAACTTATTTTAAATATGGTGAGAGTTTTGCAGGAGTTGAAAGGAAATGTCGTTCAAAATACGGTAGAGAAAATGCTCCGTCAAACCGTTACTTATCGTTCATAAATTTGAAGAAACTGGTTCGGTTCAAGATCAGAGAAGTAAAGCCTATCCTCGTAGTGGTCGTTCGAGTGGAAATATTGTAGCTATTAGCAGAAGTGTTGCTGAAGAGCCAAGGACGTCAATTCGTCGTCGTTCACAGCGATTAAACTTTAAACCAACAACTTTATTTAACATTTTGCACAAGGATCTGCATGTAAAGGCTTACAAAATACAGTTAACACAAGAATTAAAGCCAACTGACCACGCATTACGCCGGCAATTCAGAGAATCAACAACAAAATGAAAATTTTTTCAAGCAAATTATCTTCACCCATTGGGGTTATGTCAATAAACAGCATTTGGGCTGAAGAAAATCCTAGAGGATTGTTTGAAAGGCCAATGAAACCAAACAAATTTACTGCCGATAATCCTCAAACTGTTCAACACCTCAAAGACAACATCATCGAGCAAATATCACTTATTGAACCAACCATAAAAGGTTGACAGTCTGCCGAGTTAGCAGAGGAGGTCACTTGGACGACATTCTTTTTCATTATTAACCGGAACCAATGTACATTAATTTCTAATAAAAATAAATACAGATTTCACACAATTTATGTCTTTCATTCAAAATTTAAAATGATACCTCAAATAAATATCAAAATATCAAAATATTAATGAACTGCAGATGGAACGTCTTAAGCTCCTTCAAGCACTTGATTATTGTGTTTTTTTTTGCTACATTTTGAAAAATAATGGCAACTATGATGAGATGATAATTCTTTGACGTTAGGCAAAAAGGTCTTAAGTCAGAAACTGCAGTTTTTCGTTAAACCAAATTTAAAATATTTTAATTACTTGCAAATCGGGATTAAATTAATTATTACGATGGGAAGCAGTTGTGCTAAACTTAGGTCGTTAATACCAAACGAAAGAAAAAAAAAATTGAGTTAAACCCAATCAAAAACCCAAAACGTTAAAGAATTTAAAAGGTACCTGAGCCAACGAATCGCAGAACAATAGGGATGCAGTCAAGTTAGAGGACTATTGCGAGTGTCAATTGATAATTGACTATATCGCACCTCCAGTAAAACAACGACGTAAGTGCAATAAATTGATTTTCTGAGTTAAGTATGTCAAAACAAAAGCATCAAAAATTATAGTTCTTTCCGATAAAACAAAGACCTACTTGATAAACACTAACTTTGCCACTAGGGCAGATGCGTCTTTGTTTCGCTCCGTTCCATTACACCGTCATTGGAAAAAAAATTGGAACAACAATGACATATCAAAAAGTTGTGTTTTGAATCTCGTAGGTGAAACAAGTCAATCAGTTCAAACAAAGGCTTAAGTATAAATTCGCTCGTTTTTTTCCATTTTTAGTGTAACAAAGACGTAAGTGTTCATAATGTCAGTGCTTAACAATATGTTTAAATATTTTCATTTCGTTTTCAGTGGAACAACGACATTAGTGCTTATTGTGTCGTTGCTGAATAAAATATTACTTTTTAAATTGGTTATTTTTTTTAAATGAATTACTACACCAGAAAGTGTGTCAAATTTTCTTTATGTTACAACTAACTTTATTTATTTTAAGAATTGTGCTACTTATTTTTTTTAATAAAAACGATTTAAAAAATTTCAAATGCGTTTTTCTTAGAATCAACATTTTTGCACTTACGTCGTTATTTTACTGGAGGTGCGACATATTCAATATGTGCTACAGCAATATATAAAGCGAACGATTCTTAAGGATTTTGTCAATCGCAGTCAATTAAAAAGTGCTATTGACAAAAATTTAATGAAATTATCAATTATTTTCAATTCACACTCGCAATAGGGGTGATAACCTCGCCGATATAGAAAGAGGTTTTTTATGCCGTATCCATATTCGCATCCCCAATACGGGTGTTGCATTCAAAAATATTTAATTGAAAATATGTTTTCCCAAAAAGTTGGCATTCTGCAAGTTGTCGCTATTTCTAAACAACACAAAATATTCGGCCCTCTTCTTCATAATACGAGTGTTTGGAATATTTCTCTCACAAATTGTAACGCACATCGCGATGATATGCGAATTTTGCGTCAGTTTTTGGCAGTCGCATGTCAATATCTCTCCGATTTTCTCTGAAAACTATTCGTTACGGAATATTTATAAACGTTTTATAAACGGATACAATTAACGTAAATTGAGTCTTCGACTGGATTTGCGTTGCGGAGATAATTACTTTTCTAACGGATTCATCATAGGGCTGATTATTATTATTATGATTTATCAACTAATGAACTTTATTACCATCCAGCGACGGGCTAAGAATATAGATGGAGCCCGCCTCCCTCAAAATAAAATACAATATTGACTGAAGCACAAAGAACACACATTTATATTTAAATCTTTCAAGAGTTCAATGAATAGAGTAAGTTAAACGACTAATATCCGTCCATAAAACTTTATTTGTGAAAAAACATGAATTAAAAAAAAAGATATTTTGAAATGCAAGTTGCCATTTGTCAGAAGTAAAATTTCACTTTGCAAGTATTCAAGATTCCGGTTTTTCAAAGCGTAGATATTCGCAAGCTGACTGCTGGTGTTGCTGGGATCTGGTTCTTATCTCAAGATTTCTCCTTTATCCTCAAATTGTTTGGCTACAAAATACACAACAATTTAGCTGTTCTAGAAATCAGATTGTGTTTAATACATACCATTATTATTTAATTCGTCACTGTCATAAATGAACTCCAAGCACCCAACCTGATCTCCCAGTAGAGACAATACTATATTGTCCAGTCAGTCGGTCATATTTCTTGCTGGCCATCCCAGCTTATCACAGACAACCTGGCTCAACTCAAAGAGCTTAGGAATACATGAAGGTTTTTATATAGGGTTTTAATTAGTGATATCGCCACTGCTGGTGTGATAAGTGAACTTTTTCATAGGTTAGCGAGTTTCCCAATACTAATAGATAGCTCTAACAAATAATAATTTAGGTAAGCAACAATATAAGCATTAGACCCTGTTGCAACCTATATCTATGCACCAAAGTATGTACCCAGATATGTGTCTGTATATTGTATATTTCACTTAATGAATAATTAAGGTGTGGTTGTCAAACACAAATTATAATAAGAAAATAATTTCAAATTGATTGCGGTGTATAATGGCATGCCATCTTCTTGCCGCACTTTATATATCAAACCAGATCAATTTTTGTTTGCCGTTTTTGAGAGTGGCTAAGTTTTAGGTGTGTTCTACTGTTTATCGAGAGGTCTCTGGCACAAATAACGGCGGCGACCCATTAACACCTTCAGTTTTTTTTCATTGTCGCACCTCTTGCTAAAGTCTGACGACAAAATTGAAGATCCCTTCCATTTCCGCGCAAATGGTTTTGGCTAATGTCTTATATTTTGTTTTTTATTCTTTGAAACCAAAGAACAAAAAGCTAGACGGGAGATATTCGATAAACAACCCGGAATAAAGTTTGGTCGTCAGGAGCCACTGCACTTCACCCTTTAAAATAGTTCTTTAAATCGAGTTAAATACACTCAAGAAAAACAAAACTTCTCTATTGCCCTAAATTTCCCAAAAACAACCAGGGCTGCCAATTAAATATGTAACTATTTACCATCACTTACCCCACGCAACATTGCAAGTGTTGTTTAACTGATTGACCCTGCAGGCCCTAAAGATCTCTGCTCTCGAATCAGATAACTCAATTTGTTGACTCAAGATTCCTTGGAAATTAACTCGTCTGACCTTTATACGCTACAATAATCCCAGATGATAATTAAGCGAAATTGCCTCTTCGTCAGCACAGAGGGAGAGCATTTGCGAGACTCAAGTGTGCGTTAGTAATCGACGTGATCATAATTTATTATGCTACACAGTTAGTCTCCTTTAGATGCGATTTATATTTATTTTTGATGATCAACAATAAGATTTAATTTGTTTGTTGAGTTGAGTACGCATAGCGAAACGCTAACGACTTTGTTATGGGTCTTGTGCAGCGGCAATTTCGAATGTGAAAGCGTTTTGAAGAAAGTACCTACTTTTTTTTTATTTGGAAAATGTAAAAATAAATTGCCAGTTGTAAGAATTTGGACTGAATTCATGGTTACATCCTTAAGTTGAAATTTGCTTAAGAATTTTGTGAGTAAAGATCGGTTTATCGAAAAGAACCTTTTGCGATTTGTATTAGGATTTCTTGACCCGCCCTTATTCCCGTAATCTATTCTTACAACTACCAATCGGAACTAGTATGTATATGGCTTAATGCAAATTCTAGCAATGTTGTATTTTCGTGCATAAGAAAGTCTAACCTTTTTTTTTATAATAAGCGCGCACTAAAGGGATTTGTTGGGACCCTTATAATGTAGGTATTAGCTACACAGCGCGGGCGTGCGTTAAGGAAATTAGGGTGAGAGGAAAAGGAGAGATGCCGATGTACGTTGGTTTTGAATGTTTGTAGGTTATAATGTGTAGGAAAAATGGAGCGGGGAACAGCATTCCACATTCGTGTTGTACGGCTGAGGAAAGATTATTTGAACTTTACTGTACGTCCGAACACAGGCTTGAGGGTGAACTGATGAGCATTCCTTGCATGGCGGGTATTGCGGTTGAAATGTTCAAGGGAAGGAATGCAACTGGCTATTTCGTTTGAGCACTTATGGTAGAAATAACGATAAAATAACGAAAGGCAGGAGACATTACGACGATGACTAAGAGAGTCAATCGATCTCGCGACGTCTCGGTCGCCAATGAGTTCTATCGCGCGTTTTTGGATCCTGTCAAGTAGCTCCAAATAAGTTATTGGTGCACCGGACCAGATATGAGCGTTTTACTCGAATTTCGGGCGAATAAACGCCTTATAAATTGTAGCCAGATCAGAAGCGGTGAAATATTTCTTATAACGCTTAATGAAGCCTAGACATTTCGTGGCGTTCTTGGCGACATCGAATATGTGGTCATTCCAACGAACGTTGTCATTAACACACATACCGAGAAAGGAAAGTCTTTCGGTTTCAGCGATGTAATTGCCATTCATAGATATTGGCAGTGTGTGTGGGTTTTGCTTTACACAGCATTGTAAAGCATTGAGTTTTGGAAGCATTAAATTCCACTCTATTAGTTTTACCCCACTGAGTTATGCTGTTAAGATCGGAATTAAATGAGCTTAACACACGTTGCCGTTCCAGTTTTACACCCGAAGATGAGGGGCGTGACCCAAGAAACGAATATGAGAAGCTGAGGGTACTGTCATCAGCAAAGGAATGGATTGGATTAGAAGTAACAGACAGGAGATCATTTATAAAAATGAGAAAGAGAGTCGGGGACAGAACAGAGCCTTTGGGGACACCAGCATTTATTTGGTGAGTTGCAGACTTGAAACCGTCCAAAACAACTTAAATTGAACGATCCGATAGGTAATTTCTAATGCATTGAAGAAGAGTATCATCGATTCCAAATGCACGCATTTTCGACAAGAGAGCTTGATGCCAAACTCTGTCAAATGCCTTTGAAATATCAAGCGCAACAATCTTACTTTCACCACCTTGATGAAGAGATTTGTTCCACTTTTCGGTTAGATATGTCATCAAATCACCAGTGCACCTGTTGCTGCTGCGAAAACCATACTGCCGGTCATTAAGAAGTTTTCGCGATTCAAGATATTTCATTAGCTGACGGTTTATCAGCGTTTTCATGACCTTAGAAAGAAGGGACGTAAGTGCAATTGGTCGGTAGGAGGAGGGAGAAGAAAATTCGCCTTTTTTTGGTACAGGCTGGACAAATGCTGTTTTCCATTTTCCCGGGAAGAGGACTTTGTAGTATTTTTTGCCTCAACTTTTGGTCATAGGAGAATTTGACACGATTAATGTGGGCATTGCAGTCATTTCTGGCTCGTTTAAAGTTTTTACGCCTTTCCTCAGATGCGTTGGCTTTGAATAGCCGAAAACTTACCTCTTTTAACCTGATAGCCTCTTTACAGCTCAAGTCACACCACGCGTTAAACTTGGGTTTGATACTTTTTATCCTGTTAGGGACAAAAGACTTCATGCCCAGGTGAATTATGTTTGTGATCATATCAGCAGCAGCATCCACGTCGCTGTCGAGGAAGCACAGCGACCAGTTAAAACTCTTAAAGAAACCGTTTAGTTTTTCCCAATTGGCTTTCTCGTATTGCCATACGGTTCTTTTAGGAGTTTGTTCTTTAACTATGTGGTTGGAGTACGAGAAATTCGCTGATATGATACAATTGTCTGACGAACCTAGAGGCGATAATACGTTCAAAGCGTATTTATCGGGGTGAGAGGTAAGAAACAAGTCCAAAGTGTTGGCAGTTTGGCTGCTAATGTCCGGTATTCGTGTCGGCTCATTTACAAGCCTACAACGATAATGACGTCGAAAACATTTTGGAAGATCCCATTTGGTTAAGCTTTTGAAGTCAGAAAAAATTTCCACAAAAGATTTGTAAAGTTTACTCGTTGTGTATCGAAGTGAGTTTTGCCACCTTCGTCATTGAAACTGTCAGAATCGAACGTTCGACTCGAATCGAATCAAACTTCGTTCGACTCAAATGTCAATAAATTAGGGAATTTCGATATTACACATATTTTTGAATTAGTTCAGTTTTGTTTGTTGACAATATACATTTAACATTTTGCATTCGACGTTTTTGTTGGCGCAGGGACTTCCCGAATTTTAATCGTTGAAAATGGGACACAAGTCCCAAATGAAACAAGCAGTTGGAAATATTTTATATTTTATTAACGTTCATAAATTGATAGGTAAAATATAATTTTGTCACTTTCACTGTCACTGTATTATGTCACTTTCACAAAGCGTCATAAGGCCAAATCCGGAAAGTGACATAAAGCCAAATTTTCGAAACCGTACCTCGCACCTACTCCAAATCAAACAGTGACCCCAACCAGGGGGGTTGCAGGTGGGCTGCATGCCCCCCCAATAGACATTGTACTGTTTATGCAATCTACTTTCGATTTCACAACTAATCCCATAAACAGTGCAATGCAAAAATAAATTCGGGACTTATGTCTTCGGGACTTATGTCCCTGCGCCGTTTTTGTTGTGGTAGCATTGATTTCGAAGTCGATGGAAGAAGTTTGCTCATCGTGATAGGTCGACTGGATAGAGTCGAACGTTCAATTCGCTAACCGTAATAGGGAGGTTTATTAAATAAGCTTCGACGGCTATAGTCCTGGGCAGTCATGTATAGTTTCATACTTTAAATACTTTGACATTACAAAAATACAAATATATATTTGCGGCAACAGTCTCAACATGACCATGAAAGAGCTTCTTTAACAGTTTTTGTGCGCGGAGTTATATTTTTGACACGTACGTATGCCGATCTTAAAAGCAGACTTTTCATTTCATTTATTTATTTTGTTTGAAGCTTATATGATACTACAAGAAAATAATTCTTAAAATTAAGTATCGAATTTTGTATTAATTACAGATAACAGATAACTAATAATGAATGATAAAAGGAAGGTTTTAAAGATTTTATGTTTATTGCTATAATATGACTAATTCAGAATTGAGAAGCTTAAGCTGTTCTATAGAACTTCTCGATAGTGCAACCACATATTGAACCACTGCGCTCACAAATATTTCGAAAAAAATAGAGTACATATAATAATCGAACAGTAAAGTTTTTTTTAAAATTAAGTGTAGCACGAATGCTAACAGAGGCATTCGTGCTACACTTAATTTTAAAAAAAACTGGTTTATTGCGCTTTACTTAAACTTCATTTCCAAAGATTTCACTCCGTTTGAATGAACTGCTGGAAGTCATAACCGCCCTAAAGCAACAGACACAAATTCATGAATGACATTCACCCACTTAACTGTGTCAAACTAACACTAAGTTCGAGGTAATTGAGATCTATACAATGACTTTTCACAACTATTTACTATCTACTGTGCGTGAAATGTCGAAAACGTAAACAATCTTCTACTCCAGTGCTCCATATGTACATCGCATTAAAAATAACAGCAACGGTCGAAAGAGAGCGTGAGTCGTTTCGTACCATCCCACCATTCTACCATTTCGTTTATCTTACCAAGAAAATGCGTTCTCCCAGCTTAGGGGGTTTATTACCTGTTTAAGGTATGAGGTATGACGCGTACACATCCAAAAATAGTTTGTATTTTGTATTGGTATACTCGAAAAACCTGTTCTTATGAAAATTCAATCATAAAAGCCACTCGTTCTCTCCCTCTCTTTTGTTATACATATTCTGATTCTTCGTTGTTTGCTTTCCTTTTGGTTCTCGTTTGTCATGCACCAACTCACATTCTGCCACTTTTTCGATTTCAAATTAAGCTTGGCTTAAACAAACAGGGTAACCATGAGTTTCGTAACCGACATACCCACAGTTAGGTGTTCTTTCCGGAAAAATGTATTCGGAAGCGAATTGAGACCAGGTAAACTGCTTTGCCCTCCATCTGGTTGGCTTTGTCGAATCTGGAAAATGGCTAACGTTTTTTTTATTTAACATTTTCTGAAGGTCCTATTTCCTAGAAAATCGCTTGTTGTTGTTGAAATCGTTGCGAGACAAAAAGCGTAGCCGCTCGGGATTTCGGAAGTACACTACCACGATTTCAAATTTTCGCTACAGATTTTAGGCGGACAAGTTGTTACAAATGACATATGTGCAAAAGTAAGTAGCATGATTAATTTTTGAAAGAAGAAAGAGAAATCAATCAACTGTAATGTAAATGTCATAAGTCGCAACGCGAAGCGAATGGTCTAACCAGCAACGATCTATTTTCTTGCAACGAAAAATGTTATAGGAAAATGGTCTTCACATATTGACTAGTCGTCCCCGTTTTTATTATTAATATTTATTTATTTAACCTTTTTTATTATTTACGAAAATACCTACAGTGACAAAACGTAAATTAAACACTTATGTTTCGTATTTTGACCAATGGTGGCAGATAAATTGGTCGCATTTCCAGAACTTACTTAAAAACAAACACACACACATTCGTCGCCTTTCTTTCTAAGCCTCGGGTATGAAAAATGTGTTTTTTTTTGCTGTTTAAGAAATGACATGAGCACATTTCGCTTTAAAAAATTTCTGTAACAAAATCGGATGATTTTTTCTTACTTTAAACATATTTGTTAACCATGGGCTGCTACTGGGGTTTTATAAAATGTTTGTGTACAAAATTCTACAAACATCTTGTTGTGGCCAAAATTTGAAGCTTAGTGTTAAAAATTAAAATAATGAAATGCACTTTACACTGCGCTTTAGATTTCCCCTACAAGAAGAATATAGTGTAAAAGAAGCTCTGGGTACCTAATCCATCTTTAGTGTATCAACAGGTCTGTTTCAATACTTTTCAAGTAATATAAATTCACAGTTTCGAGTAGTGGGGATTAATTCTTTCAGTGATTGGAAACTTTGTGAAAAAGTAAAGCAACGCTTACTACAAAAGATGTAGTAACCGAACTACGTGACACAGAAAGAGCAGAAAATGAATAAGGGAAAACCGTTTAATGTAGTATCGTTATTAGATGGTACTCGTACATCCAGCAAATGAAACTGAAATACCAACTGTCAAATTGAGACAGCTGTTTTACAACTTGCCTAAAGAAATTTTAAGGGTAGAAATTCACTATTTTAGTTGAGTGGAAGTGATTTGCTCTCTCATTGCCTCTCTCTTTTACAAAATTGTTGTGTTAGGGAACAACTTTAAGCAGTTTCTAGTAACTGTGAGTAGCTTAAAGTTACATTAAAAAAGCTAGGGAACAGAGCTAGTGATTAATCTAAAAGAAAGAAAATAATTGGTTGAGAAAGCAAGGCAAACAAGTGTATCCTGTATGTATAGAAGGGCCCTCGCGGATGTCACCTTAACTGTATATATTGGAATAAGTCGCTTAGAATTCCTTTCCGTAAAAGTATCTGTGCTGAGCGTCAGTTTGATGTAGGCCTTGACTTTTATTGCTCTCGTGTATATTTTAGGCGTAAATTAAGGATTCAATTGCTTGTCTAGAAGCCATATTGAGCCTTGTCTCAATATCAAACGACAAGTTATACGTATACATTTAGTTCTCGTTCGGGTATCTATACACATGAGCTTTATTTTAAGACTGGAAGCTTTCTCAATGCAAGAAGCTGAGACTTTGATGTTAACAAGGGCTATGCGTCTTTTTTCAACAAAACTGTGCACAGCGCAAAATTTGCAACCCATTTAAGACATCAATCGTTAGGGTTTGCGCGGATTTTAGTGAAGCACAATAAATTGTTTAATCAAGAAGGACGAGTTTAACCGAGTATGACATCTTCTATCCAGGACTACTTATAGCGGCACGTGCTGGTAAAGTATTAGCATTGGTAAGCTCAGTGAAAGTTTTGTTGTATTGTTGTTGTGTGTTTAGTTATTGAATAAAATCGACAAGCCGATGTCTGAAGGAGGTGCTCCTTTCGGTACTTTGGATAGGAATAAAATTCTTCTGCTTCTTTTTCCCTAACTTCGAAGTTATGATCAGTATATAAAGACCCCACATTACTGCCTTCTTACTGGTGCGTTGGTGGTGTTCGCCGGTTCTATGCATCGTTTCGCTTTTTATGTTCGAAAATCAAATCCACTCTCTTCATTGACATGTCAAAGTAATCACAATAATTTGAATAACATCAAAAGTCTCTACACGAAATTATTTTCACCGGCACGGTAACCCTAGTCACGAAGCTCTTACCAAATGACCACTCACGAGCACGACTATACGACCACTCTTGGACATACAAAACTACTGGAGGAGTGGGGACACCGATAAACATTCAAATATACTTTATTACGAAACCGATTAGTGAGTAGTGACGAAGTCAGTCTCTGCCTTCGTGTTTTCATTTCATTTCAACTAGTTGTGGTGTCGTCTTCGTCATTGGAACTAGTTGCTGCTGTTCTGCATACACTAGAGAGTCAGGCAGGTTTCTCTATTAGCACAGTTAGCCTCTGTGTTTGTTAAGGTGTGTGATGTCACTCGCTAGCGTTTTATATTCGAACTTGGAATTCTTAAAGATACATAGATACGATTTCTTTGTAGTTTATTTGTTCACGAAAGAGAGCTAGCTGGCAAAACTAACTAAATCTGGTTACTGAGGTGAGGCCACTGTCGAGCTTTTGCAGTCTCAATTCCAGTTTTGAACCTCGCAGTTATTAACTTGAAGCGCGCATCGAAGTTTCAAGTTTCTCGTCTCGTTCCGACAGTGCCCGTACCCAACCCAATTGTGGATACAAATTTTAATTAAATTACAGAGTGTGAACTGTAAAACATCTTGCAATAGTTGTCCCTTGCTCCGTTCAGGTGTTAATCGATATTTGAAGTACGTATATTTCTATTGTGTGGTGCTGCTACAGGTTACCTTGGTGACACGACCCCAACGTACGTGTGCTGTTTGTGTGTCTGTCTAAAGAAAACAACTTAAAGCCCCCAAGTTTAGTTGTTCCACGCCATCCACTGCAACGTTGTGTAATTCTCAGTTGATTAAATGTTCTGTTTCTTTTTTGGGAGTGGCTCAGAAATTCAGAAGAAACTTTGATTTTGTTCGAAATCGAAAATCGTCGTGTTTACGTATTGTTTGCTTGTTTTGGGCGTTTTCCAAAAAAAATAAATACGTATTGAAATCGGTAATACGAATTCCCCTGTAAGTCCATTGAAATTCAGTATAAGTGCAGTGTAGTGAGTCGCTCTGAAATTGCTATCGGATATCAACATAACGACACGTTCCGAAATTAATATTCAAAATGTGACTTGAGTTACAATTTCACAAAAACAAAGCATTTTTTTTTTGCTTTTTCGCTTTGTTTTTTTTTTTAAACTTAAATGAGGTCAATGACCTAACAACACCTTCCCTCCGAAGTGAGTTGATTTTCATGCATTTCCATACACTTTCTTTGGCTTCTCTTGCATTGTGAACATGTAAATGCGGTTTGTGGAAAGTCCTATTCACATGATTCCCGTGCACGCATATAAAATTGAAATAACTAAAACAATGAAATGGGAGCAATTGGGTTTCCTGCAGTTATAATTGGCATTTTGTTTTGTGTGTTGCTCAGGGGATGAGTAATACTTCAATGAACAGTCGCAGTGAGTAATACGGGGGAGGTCTAGTACACTGTGGCGAAGGTGAAGGTTGTTTTGATGAATTTCCTAAATATGTAATTGAGTTTAAGTGCAATTAGGTAAGTAGCGGGTTTAAAGAGAAGTTTATGGAATTTCAATGCCAAACTTGGGTAGGGTATTCAGTCGTATGCGCACGAATGCGGCAACTAATTTGGCGCACACTGTTTAATTACCAAAACAATAATACGCATTATGTATGTTTGTATTTTTTTTAAAAGGGTTTAACTATGTCAATCACGTTTTATTACACACCTCAGGGCAAAAAATTTACGGCAGACGGTTAATTTTTTATGACTGCGTGTGAGTAACAGAGTACAAAAATGTGTATGAGGTCTATTGTGCAATTGTTTTTGCTTTGAGCATTATCTAGCCAGAAGTTGAAACATTCCTACTCTTATGACCTAAGCGTTTTTGACTACAAACAAAGGTTAGCAATTTAAATTATGTGTTAATTGGGTTCTAAATAACAATGGAAAGCAACGCATGCACTTCTGCTATATTGCTTTGGAACAGTTTTGATGAAATGTTCGTTACTTATTCTGATTACGGTAGATGTCGCTAGCTTACTTTTTCGTTTAGCTAAGTCGTTAGCGTACTGCCTTTAGTTAAGCTAAACTACACTAGTGGTATGTCTTAGATCGACCTTACACATTATGTACTACCAGCGAATTGAGTTATTTCTCTTCTTTTCGTCTAACTATGAATTTGTTTATGCAGATGGCATCGCCGAGCATCTGGTTTTTGACAAACCTTATCTTACCTTACCAGCATCGAAAATTATGTCAATCTAGCCAAGTCCGTCCGTCATTAATTTTGAGGCCCTAAAATCAAGCTAGAAAACTGAAATTTGGAGCATCTGCTCTCTAGGTTACCGAAATGATCAAGTGTAAAGATTTTTAAAACCCGACCTCTGAAACGCCTACTAGATCTTTAATGTTCTTGGCAAAGTATGTTGACAAAGTCGTTCTTAACAATTCTCACATACATTTTTTTAGCCGCGCTCAACTTTTTTTTTTTTGAAAGAATTGGTGTTTTTGCCCGTACTTAGTTTTTTGACAACGACCATACCACGTCGAGTTAATCGGTTCTCGTCAGATCACCGTAATTAAACGACGTTGGGCGCGGTTAGTACGTAGATGGGGGACCGTTTGAGAACAACCGCGTGTCGTTGGCCAGTCCCATCTACAGAGTTGAGGTAGATAATACATACATGGTATCACAATGGACCTAAATTGGTCTAAGTGTGTCGGCTTCTGCCGACAGCCACATAAACCTAACCTAACCTAACCTAGTTTTTTGACACTCCCATTTTTTGGGGGATGAGAATAGGATGGGACAGTTCGCCCCAAGAAGACTGCAGCTTTCCTTCTGTTTTCTTTTATAAACGTTGCCTCAAACATTGCCACTTTCATCTGCCAACCGGTGAACGCTGCTTCTTGTTTTTCAGTTCAAGTTCTCTTGTATCCGCGATGGCTTTGTATTAACCTTCGGTCTAATAAGTCAGAATTATGCCAGACTTCCTATACGCCATTCTTTTTTTTCTATCTTTGCTAGGCAAATTTCCTCAAATGTAAAATTTCAGTCAGATTTTTTGCCACGGACCATTATATCTGTTTGGAATTGACATTATATCCATAGAAACGGGTGAATGTAGTTTAGTATCACAAGTTGATCCCATAAACAGTGATATGTTTATGGGGGTGCTTACTGCCACCATGCAATCCCCGTGCTTGCGTTCACTGCTGGATTGGGAGTAGGTGGCTTCGCGGGTTAAAGTGCATAATGTTTGAGATAGGTTTGCTTCGCGGGTGAAAGGGTTCAAAACTATGACTCATACACCGGCCGGCGTTCGGCCTTACATGCAGGTGCTCAGGGTATGCTTAAAAGCTATTTTTCATTTTGCAATATAGCCTCATTTGTTGGGTTCTTTTTATTACATTTCGACTCATAGTTTCTAACATACCTTAATATTGCCCGTAGACCCCTGAAAATTACTACATATATTCGTGATCAGCATCGATAGTAAGTCCTTTCAACATCAAAAAAAAAAACTAATTTATCGAAAAAATCTAATTTTAAGGCAGAAAGCAGGCATTTTAATATACATATTGCCTTTGATTTTTAAAATTCGCCCACTGACCCGCCCACAATTTAAAAAAAAAAAACTGTTTTATTGGAAAGTCAAAGGTTGAGCTTGGAAGCTAAGATTTTATACTCTCTAGGCGCCCTTAATGCTCATTTTGAAATATTTTTAAAGTCCGCTCACTGACTTCCATTTAAAAAAACAACCTTTTTATTGAAGAAATCATTCGACATCAAAGTCCTATCCTCCGCAAAGTATGCAGATAACGTCGTTTTGAGCAATATCTTTATATAAAGTTGTCTGCCATGCCCAAATTTGACAGGCGGTTTTTTACAAAAACTTTGTTTTTTTCGATAAAATCCTTTAAATGTTTTAAAACAAAATATGTAGATTAAGAATTCACCCATACTTGATTTTTTCCACGCCCACTTTTTGAGGGGACTGTAGCCTTTCCCTTTGTTTTATATTACGTCCGTTCGCGAACTAATATGCAAACATACATTTATATAAACTTTCGTGCAAAACTACACAAACGCGTTCGCGTACTGAGAAAATGGTAAAAAGATGAACGAAAGAAACATGTATTTTCGTTCATTTTTCTTCACACAGAATTTCAGCTGGTAAAAAATGAAAACTGTCAAATGATGAAATCCTATGAGTTTGCCAGCAAAAAAACAGCGGTTGCCTCTTTTCAAGCCAAACTTTGACGTTTTTCATCTTTTAACACAAAAGCGTTCGCGTACTTTTCTTTGAAATGAGAGGATTCTCTCTCGATTTTGAAGATTTGACAGTTTTCATTTTTTTACACATAAAGTACGCGAACAGACCTATTATATTGAGTCATCAAGTTCGGTTAGATTTAGATCCGGGCATAATGTCCATGGGCATGTCCATTTCAAATTGGACAGTGTGTCTGTTGGTAAGTAATATACATGGACATTATGTCTCCCCTCCAAGAAATAGATAGATAGGCCTAATTGCTTGAAACAAAACTTGATTAACAATAATAAATTGAGTCAGACTGAAGTTTCCGAACTTATGTTAGTCCGCAAAATAGCTAAGACAAAGTTCCGGTCTTTCCTTGTCGTCTGGATCCGGGGGATTAGGTCACGAAGATCATCTTGGACTTAGATTTATTATCCCCTCGCTCGTTGTGACCAGCCAATGTAGTAAAGGTGTTTTGGCTTTTTGGAGTACATTTTCATCTTGAAACAGCTCAATAGGCAAGAATTCCTTTCCTGTATTTTGTCCAGCACGCCGTGCTGTATAGCAGAACTGGAAGAATCAGTGTGAGGGATTCGAACTCATTGTCACTGTCAAACTTGACGGTAAGCATGAACTTGGTTCTTCCATCATTAACATCAAATTGTTAAGTGTTATTTTTAAGTACCTGATAGGGCGTTACTCTCTTGATTTTGTGGATCGACTGTGACAGATTATACCGTTCGTGTCAACCAAGCACAGCTCCCGTCTGTAATTCCTTTTCATAACCATTTTATAGAAAAATTGTTAGTACATGTAGTCAGTGTCCAGTTATTTTGAAATCTAGCTACAAATTAATTAAATATTAGGTATTAACGGGCCCTATATGACAGTTGATACTCTTGGATGTAATTTCTTTCGGAAGAAGTGGGACAGTGAAACAACTCTTAAGGGTTTCTGTGGTGATTTGCATCTGCGACAGTAGTCGCAAAAAATTTACCGCTGAGCCACTACGCCCGCGGCTGGTTCTTCAAAACTTCCATGTTCGTTTCGGTTGTACGTGAGACGTTTGTAAACTTCATCGAAAGCTTAAGAGAAAATTTACCTTTAATATCGCCTTTAGATATGGCAGATTTTTTTTTTTAACCCAAGCTTCGAAATTGAAACCTTTTTTAAGCTTTTGGCTCGATAAGGCGATGAAAAAGGTATTTCGAGCTAAAACATCTTTTGTGCCGTAGGGGCAAGGAAATATTTTCTACTTTCCGTATAAAGCAGACAATTTTACCAGCAGAAGACTTCTTTATGGCTTCGGAACTCATATCTGCCCTGAAGAAGATCTTCTTTCTAGTTCAATTGAGCATTTATCTATTATCTATTTATCTACATAATATGTGTTCAGCCATTTGTCTACTTCAAGGCATAGCCGGCATTCGTAAGCCGTGGTGTTGATATCATCGCTACTTAGATTTAATTCTTAGGTTTAGTTATCTGTTGACATTGTTAATTGAATGGAAACATAGTCCTAAGGAAGTAGTATACCAAGCTGGAAAAAATGGCACTATTACGTACTCACGTAAAATTGTACCACAAAATTAAAATAAACTAGAAAATATATATACTTTTTGGGTCGATATAATCTCCCAATCAGGAACGTATTCTTTGTAAAACTTGCTACCTTATAAATGAGATGCTTTAAATCTAACCGACAATGTACCTTTGAAGATCTACCGCTGTTTTAAATTAATGTTATCATTTTGTAGACTACGAAATTTTGAAATTTCGTTTACTCCGAATCAATCAATCATACCAAAATATTTGATTCGTCAATTTGATATAAACAACATTATAATGAATTGTTAATCATTTCCATAACCACACTCCTATTGTTTTTAGCCAGCACAATGTTTCAGCGTTTAATGTCGAAGCATTTTCCTCAAATTTTCGAAAAGGTATTTATTTACCTTATACTTCGGCTTGTCGTATTCTCCAAGATGTGCTAGATAACCAAAACTAAAATAGTTTCACTCTTTGTTCTCCTCTTTATAATTTCATTTCTAACATTAACCTTTTGTCCGTTTAGTTAAATTCTAGCATACCACAGGAAGTTGAAATCCTTCGTCCTGCTAATCTCAACAACAAGACAATACTTGACGAAATAATCCGCAAATATTCAACGAATCGGGGTAGAGACGCCCGAGAATTAGCCATACTAGTCTCTCAGCCACATTTCAAGGTAAATATACATATAAAATGTCACACTTAAAAGGAAAACCGATGTTTATAATAGTTATTTTAAGGCACTGATTCGAGCCCATGATGAAATAGGAGAACTCTTCAAGAATCGAATATACAAAGAAGAAAACCGAAAAGGCGGATATCTCTTTCCACCCGACATACTTAACAGCGAAATGCCTGTGGAAACAATTAAAATGGTTGGCCTCCGCCGGAATCTCAATCAGCCACTTGGTCTGACAGTTGAAGTCGATGAGCATAAACAGTTAGTAGTTGCACGAATCTTGGCCGGCGGGGTTATCGACAAACAAGGACTGTTGCATCCCGGTGACGTTATCCTCGAAGTGAATGGTGTTCCAGTTCATTCTCCTGAGGAGTTGCAAGTTGAAGTGTCACGGGCAAAGGAAAATCTCACCATGAAAGTCGGTCCAAATGTCGAAGAGGAAATGAAGTCAGGAAGAATGGCTTTAGCCGGCGGACAGGTAAAAAATGTGCAAAATCTCGAGCCAGGAAAGAAACTTACGGTAAGTGGTGTTGTAATTAGTTTTCGCTCTTTTTTGTTGTTGTATAGTTTTTTTTGTGTTTTGGTTTTCAATTCAAAATTCTTTTGCTAATTAATTCACTCATTCCAATGTGGCATGAGTACACGTTATACCGATAGTTCAAAAGTTGATGTTAG
Organism: Portevinia maculata; assembly: GCA_949715645.1. Classification (NCBI taxonomy): domain Eukaryota; kingdom Metazoa; phylum Arthropoda; class Insecta; order Diptera; family Syrphidae; genus Portevinia; species Portevinia maculata. The sequence goes on from OX454525.1 coordinate 75,953,922, forward strand.
TCAGATTTAAGTAAGTAGAAACGAAATATCTAATCAAACACCCAAAAAAATCAAACCTTTACACACAAAAAACAACATAAACAACACTGTTAACAAAGATACTAATTATTAAAGTATTTTTCCTTAGTGTTATATGCGGGCTTTGTTCACTTATATTCCATCGGATGACTCTCTGCTGCCATGCAAAGAGATTGGTCTCGCTTTCAAGCAGGGAGACATTTTACAAGTAAGATTGTAATACCATTTTTTAAGTTGTTACTGTGAAGTTACTTGTCTCTATAGATCATAAACGTTAAGGACCCCAACTGGTGGCAAGCGAAGAACATTACTGTGGGCAACGAACAAATCGGTCTGATTCCATCACAAGATTTAGAAGAACGGCGGAAGGCGTTTGTAGCCCCGGAAGCGGACTATGTGCACAAAATTGGCATCTGTGGAACAAGAGTAAGTTTTGCAATCCTGATTTCGTCTTGTCTTACTTAACGCCTCGTGTTCAGATCTCGAAAAGAAAGAAAAAAACTATGTACCGGTCCGTGGCTAATTGTGAATTCGACAAAGCCGACTTGATGTTGTACGAAGAAGTCACCAGAATGCCACCGTTCCGTAGGAAAACTCTGGTCTTGATCGGAGTCCAGGGTGTGGGTCGCCGAACGTTGAAAAATCGCTTAATTTCCAGTGATCAGGACCGTTTTGGTGCCGTTATACCTCGTAAGCACACATAACCGCTTGATAGAAACTTTTTTAGATGTAACTGGAAATCATTTTTGTAGATACTTCACGCCCTAAACGAGCGTTGGAAGAGAACGGTCGTACATACTGGTTCCTTGATAGAGAAGAAATGGAAGAGGAGATCAAGCAAAATAATTTCTTGGAGTATGGCGAGCACAATGGCAATTTGTATGGAACGCATTTGCAATCGATCAAGGATGTTATTAAGTCAGGTAGAAAAAAAGATGAATGTGTTGTTAACGGTGTATTTGCTAACGTTGACTTTATATTCATTTAGGCAAAATGTGCGTTCTAGATTGTGCTCCAAATGCACTTAAGATTCTCCACAGTAGTCAAGAGTTAATGCCATTTGTTATATTTATCGCCGCCCCTGGAATGGAGCAGCTGAAGCTTATTTACAATGAAAGAAGAGCAACGGGTTCAAATAAAAATCTAACCGTAAGAATAACAACAGTTTACAAGAGTACTAATTTCCATTGCTCCTTCCACAGTTCGATCGTCAAAGTTCCATTCGATTCAGTTCGAGACGGGCTCGCACATTGGAATCTTTAGCTTCACTCTACGAAGTGAGTCAAACACTTGACATTCAAAGAGAAAAAAATTAAGTTTCCAACCTCTTTTATAGGATGACGATCTAATTGCTACCGTAGAAGAAAGCTCATTTGTTCAACGAAAGTACGAGAAATACTTTGACATGGTCATTATTAACGAGGATTTCGATGAGACCTTCAGGCAAGTGGTCGAGACTCTAGATCAAATGAGTCACGAACATCAATGGGTGCCAGTTAACTGGATTTATTAGATAGAAACAATAATTGCGCGAATTACTCCAACTCCTTTTTTTTGAACCCGAAAAAACAAAAATTTAACAACAAGCGGCAGCGCAGAATTAAGTGTCTTATTTTATTTAGTTAAAATCTACAAACATTCAAACTACGTGCATAAATATTAATAATTAAAATGTACAAATACAACGGTAATGTCATTTCATTTTGATTGCAAATTTACTAAACAACGTGTTTTTTATAGTTAAATCTATATTTTGATGGTATTCAATTTATATTCAAATGTGTTCTTGTTTAATATAAACGATTTTGTTTAAATATCTAATATTAATAATTGATTTTACCTAGGTACATATTGAATATGTATTAAAACCATGTTAGTTGTTGATACTTGGTAGTGTTTATTGTTTAAGTTTTTTTTTTATTCGTCCGTCCTGTATTTGTATTTGCATTATCTTCTTCTTTATATGCATATATTCGAATGTATTTGCATATATTTTTTACTAAACGAAATAATAGGCAACTACGACTTTGTACTGCATTCATCAGAATCACAGAAAGAATGGAGAGCATTTTATAAAAACGCATTCTCTTATTTTTAGGTTATTGAAAACGAAATAGAAAACATAACGAATTATTTAGAATCTAATATTATTATTAATGTTGCGTGAAAAGAATCCTGCCTAAGCAAAACTATTGGATGTTGAATAGTGAAATAAACGAAGATTTAAATATGAAATATTTAAGCTCAAAATAAATTCGCTTATTAAGTGTATTGAAAAATTTCTTTATATTGCTTAAGGGTCATGATGTGCTCAAGACCGTTGGCTCCAATTTAACCGTAAGTATTGCTGGTTTTTATGGAACAAACTAATCGGCACGCACCATCACACCAGTAAGGCTTCGACGCACTATCTGTTCATCGAACTTATAGCCGAATATGACATGATGCATCGTTCGATTCAGCTGTGTCGCGTTGCGCTGAAAATAACGCGGCGCAATGTGCAGTTTAGAAATAGTTATTCCGAGTTGTTCCAAACCTGCACGGATTCCAGGAAGGAGATGCGCTATCATATGCCTTCTTCAATCTTGTTCTATAGCAGATAGTGCACAGGGCAGGTATCAACACGGAAGGCACTTTTTTCAATAAATCCGTCCAACTACTGTAAGAAATGGACGATATCGACATCATCCCCCGACTAAGACAAAACGTAAGTTCGAGGTAGTAAGGGAGATCATCTACCTCGGAGTATACATCAACTCAAAGAATGACACCTTGTAGAGCTCGGACGAGGAATTACCCAAGGAAATTATTGCTACTTCGGTTTTACAAAATAAATGGGTTCACAACTTCTAACCAAGTGCTGGGCAAAGCACTTATACCGCCAGTTCTGCTTTAAGGCGCCTATTGCCGCACGATAAGCAGAAAAGAAGGGCTAATACTGGGATATATCAAAATATACTCTTTGGATATTTGGTCCTGTATGCGAAGAGGGCGAATATAGGAGTGAACTCTGTAAGCTGTACCAAGATATTGATGAAGTCCGAAAAGCTAAACCAAGTCGACTACATTCGCTCGGCCGCATCGATTAGATAATAATGCTTGAGCGAAGAGGATCTTCGACTCCCAGCCAGATCTGTCCAACTACTGTAATACATGAACGATATCGACATCATCCACCAACTAGGACGAAACGTAACTTCGTGGTAGTAAGGGAGATCATCTACCTCGGAGTATACATCAACTCAAAGAATGACACCTTAGTTGAGCTCGAACGATTAATTACCCAAAGAAACCGTTGCTACTTCGGTTTAGCAAAAAAAAGCCCGCGCTGTGTAGCTAATACATTATAAGGGTCCCAACAAATCCCTTTAGTGCGCGCTTATTATAAAAAAAAAAAAAAACTTCGATCCAAGTGCTGGACAATAGCTCGACCGCCTTGAGCGAATGGATAATAATACTCCGGCGAAGAGGATCTACGCATTCATTTTCAGAGGACCCCAAAAGCTGGGTCTGTTTGTTTTTAAGTTTGTGTATATTCCTGCCTGAATAATGAAGATGTAATAGTGCAGCTCACACGACGGATAGCAAAATGAAAAGATTCATAGAACGGGAATTGAATGACCGAACCGAAGTCGCGGTTCACGCCAATAGCAGAATAGGGCTGATTGTTTTCCGGATCGAAAAGAGTTTTCGCATATTTAATTTGCAAAGACCTCAAGTGGGATTCTGTAAAATTCGAAACACACGTGTTTTTCGTTTCGATTTTTACAGGATCGCTACACGAAAACGTTCAACTTTCAAATCTTTACAAAAGCAAATGACTCGTATTTATGGCCACTAGTCTAGTCACATCTGTACTTTTTTCAGTTTAGGAGGAGTTGAAGAGGACCATCTTAAGCAATGCGGGAAGGAAGAAAACTGGGACACACAATGAATGTATTCTTAATTCTCCAATTGTCCCATTGTCCCATTGTAATGTGACTGCATAGCGGATACTACTGATTAGCTGTGTTCGATTATCATTCCCCTAATGCTTTGTTTTTCGTAGCTGTGGCTTGTTTGTATTCTTGACTGAATCAGAGTTTGCAGTGCCTAAACTAAAAAAGTGGTCCAATGGCGTATGTATTTTCTATACGGAGAGTAAATGTTATAATTTTATCGCAGCTATTGATATCAGTATTTCAGTATGTTGTTTGACATTCCAAAAGAAAGATCATCTCATGGCATAGATGCAAAGACACTGGGTTTTTAATCAGACGATATCTACGGCCTAGTGTTAGTATATCGCAATTCCTAGAACAATTTAATTACTAATAGAATCAATGGTTAGTACTACTAACCGAGGGTTCCTATGTTCAAATCACCTCAGTAACACCTTACATTTTTCCATTGCCCCACCTCTTGCGGAATGCAAACAATTTCCAATAGTATTATTCGCCATGAGAAGCTTCACAAGTTTACCTTTAGGAGTCGGCGTAAAACTGTATGTGTTTTAAATTCGTGCCAAATATATAGATACCGGTGGTTGATTCTTTATTGTCACGTTAGGCTATTGAGCGCGGAGTTCGATAACCAAATGCAATCCAGAAAACATCAGAAAAGCATCCCAGATTAAAAATCTCATAAATATATTTTTTTCCAAAATCTCGCATTTGTGCCCAAAATATAAACTTTGTCGGGTATTTTTCCAGTACCGTTTGGAAAATATGCATCTGAATTCATATCAGTATTATGTAATCTAATCTAAAAATCGCATTCTACCAAAGCCCGTATTGTCGTCGTCGTTTAAACATTTTTCTCGCTGTCCCATGTCCCTCGAGTTTCAGCTTTCACGTCAATTAGTTTTTGGAGTTTCTCGTATCAAAACAGTTGGCAAAGAACTATTACAGAAATAAACAGCACGCTTCTATTCTTAATCCCCATCATTTTAATACAAAATTATTATTTTTTTTTATAAGAATTATATTGAAATATTTTAAGTGAAAAAAAGAAACAGCCTCCTTCCAACTTATTACAAAATTCCCAATGCCTTCTCGACAACTGCATGAGGTTGACGCATATTTTCATTGTTCTCCGGAACACCAAGGAAATCACCAAATTCAATCAGCTCATCACGACCAAGAAGCACATCTTCCATAATATTGCTGCAAATTGGATGTTTCCTTTGTTACACAAATTCAATATCATGAATTGTATCCTTACCTCGACTGAAGGAATGGTAAACGACCGATTTGCCGAGCAGCATGCAATTCCATAGCGAGTTTCAGTGGCGCATTTAATCCTTCGCGATTTCTAAGCATTTGCATGGATAAATCCAAACGATGTTTGTCGTAATTCAACTCGGAATCCTTCAAACGATGAATGTGGGCAATTTGCATCAGACAATTGGAATCCGATGGGCCGGCTACAGATGGTGATGCCTTTAGTACTGAATGCTGGGTTGGGGGTACTTTTATTGATTGCTGCAAAGAAATTTTTTTATTTTCCACTCTCAAAGGGAATAGAAGTTAATCATTTTCTTACCATTTTTATAATTTTGCTACAAAAATCGACGCACAAGAGAAAATTCGTTAGATCGCTGACGGTGACGGATGACAAACAACTTATACGAATTACTTGAAGTTGGTAGTGGTTATTTTTTTTAAAATGAAATGTCATCTTGGCATGGTTGATGTCTTCACTTTGAATATTTACTAAACCAAACCTATCGGAAAAAAGAATAAACCGGAAGAAGGCAGACATCTTAGGCAATTTATAAATTTGAATTTAGCCGTTGAGCTTCAGAAATAAACTGCATTTAAAATATATCTTCTGCTTATTGGTCTTCTTCCATAGCCAACTCAATCTATTAAGGCGATCATAACAATTTGTGTACAGTGCATAATGCGGTAGGAAATTTAAGCACTTACAATTTTCAGACTTGATGCATTATAGAACAATGGAAGGTATTTGTGGAATAAAATCTCATCATTCGACAAGTAGTGATGTTTTGATTTTTGCATGTACACCGCAAATGTCTTCGTAGAAATTCGTCTTCTTCTAGATCGGGCAATTTTTCAATGATTCTTCTTAATAAAACTTGATATCTTTTTTTCTATCGCCAGGCAAGTTGTAGGTAATTTAATTTTAAAATTAGTTAGTGTAACTTTCCGAGCACATTTAGGTTTTATTTTATTTGACAATAATGAAGAAGATTACTTGTAGTTATTTATAAAAATAAACATTTGAATTGGCTTCCCAAAAAATTGTACAAGAAATTTTAATTTTTTTTAAAAGTCTTATTTAAAATAATCAAGAGTTTACCATTAAACAGGAATTAAAAAAAAAACTGGCAGCAAAATTATGTAGTCATATTTTTCTTCAATATCGATAGTACTCGTATACCTATTCATTTCGAGCTCTTACCACCATTTTATCGTAATCGAAAAGTAAATTTAGCAGGAAACGCTTTTTTAGTATTTTCCTTCTCCTCCATTCGCCCTCCTCGCAGACAGGACCAAATGAGTATTTTTCTTTAGAAAGAACCCAATATTAGCTCTCCTTTCCTGCTTATTGTCCGGCAGTCGGCGCCATAAAGCAGGACTGGTAGGATTAAGATGCGATCGATCATGCATTTTGTCCTTCGAGTGAGGAGTTTTGAACCCAGTTGTTTCGCTAAACCGATGTAGCAGCAGGTTCCCAAGGTAATTCTCCGACGGATCTCCACTAAGGTGTCATTCGTGGAGTTGATGTTTACTCCTAGTCAGATGAACTTCTCAATTACTTCGAAGTTATTGCTATCAATAGTGACTTTTTGTCCTAGGCGGTGGACACATGTTTGTTTGTTTGTTGATATCATGTACTTGGTATTGTCCTCATTTACTTCAAGACCTACCAATTTCGCCTGTTCTTCAATCGCTGTGAAAGCCTCTAACACGGCACGCTGGGAACGGGCGATGATGTCGGCCAGAACAAGATTGAAGAAGTCACATGATAGCGCATCTCCTTGCCGAAATCCGGTGAAAGTTTGGAATAATTAGGAAGAGCTGCTTCCAAACTGCACATTACACCGTGCGTTTTCAAGTGTCACGCGATCAACATCGAATGGTATGTTGATCTTGCCATTTCCAAACTGTAAAATCTACAAAATCCAAAGAGTCCTCTCATTTCAAAGAAAAGTACTCGAACTCTTTCGCAGAGAAAAGCGTCACAGTCTGGCTTTAAAAGAAACAACTGCTGTTATTGTTTTGCCAGCAAATTCATAGAATTTCATCATTTGACAGTTCATCGCCCCTAAATTGGTTTGCCGTCTACGCCATTTTCGTATCTTTTGAAATCGCGTTGAAAGGTTTAGCTGGAATTTTTCATTTTGCTTTTATTTTTTTAGTCAATAGCTTATCTAGAAAAAAAAATTTACTTCCTAATAAAATATATAGTTTTCGCAAAAAAAAAAATAAATGATCAAGTCATCTTTACACTTGAATCAAGTGTAAAGATTTTTTAAAACTGCTCACTGCCACGTTATCGATCTTGAAGAATGTCCTTCGCAAATTATGTAGACAAAGTTGTTCTTAACAATTCGCGCAAACAAAATCTTTGCCATGTGAACTTTTAGAGTGCGTTTTTTTTTTACAATAACATTGCTTTTTTGACAAAATACTTTAAAAAAGTAAAAAACAACTATGTATAAAAGAAAATGTAGACCTTCTTAACAATTCCCCCATACCAAGTTTCTTGCACCGCCCAATTATTGGGGGATGGGAATAGTAATAGGATATCCAACAGTTTGCCAAAGCGGACTGTTGCCGTTCCGTGTGTTAAATTTTTAAAAACTAACAACGAGTCGAAAGCGGTGTTATTAAAAGAACATAATATATTATGTATTAATGAAAAAAATAATATAAATTCAAAATATTAGGCATTAACGGCCCATACTCCAGGGCCTTCTCCAACTATTTGCTTGTGCGAAGTGGATGCCAAAATTTGGCATTTACGTCAAAACAATAAGTGAACTTGAAGAAATATATGGATATACGTCAAAACCATTCTGAATATCTCAGCAATGGAAAGAGGTAGAACAACACCGATAACAAAATTGAAAAGAGCGCCCCCGAAAACACAAGATTACATACTCAGTTCAAAAAGTGCATTTTGGGATATACTGTAAATCAATTTTGGCGACGAGCTTTCATTTTCTTACCAGCCGAAACTCCATGTGAAGAAAAATTAACATAAGTACTTTTAATTTCGTCCATCTTTTTCCATTTTCTCTGTACGCGTACGGGTTAGTACGTGAACGGACTTAAAGACTTAAAAGACCTGGATCACACAAATGCAGCATTTGATTGGTCTCACTGATGAAGTGATTCGACATCGGGAGGCCTGCCGTTATTTTTTGAGGTCAAACTGGAAAACCCCACAGAGAAGGGAGAGTGTTATAACCCTCTTGGTTCATTTCATAACCGCATCGTTAAAGGGAATCTTTCATGTGTGTATCAGGATCCTCTGCCAACGTTGCCACCAAAACAAAATGTAGATCCGGCCTCGATGCAGAGCCAGATATTCGGTTGCAGTTGTCCCAAATTCATCCTGATATACTAGCATTGTGCGGCACCAAACAGGCAGACATCTCTCCCTGGAACAAAACATTCGAAATATGACATTTTTATTTAAATATAATATTTATGTTCATTCTTAGTTTGAGATTCGAATGAATTGGTTGGTTCGTTAGAATGTCTCTATTCGTTCGAATAAAACCGATTGTAAGTAACCGGAATAAACTTTCTATCAGATCGAATCTCAAAATACAAATTCTTCGAATTCGACAAACTTTCGATCGAAATCGACTGTAAAATTAAGCAGGGTTGTTATGATTTCCTTTTTTTTAAGTTACCATGTTGTTTTTGTTTTTTCCGATTAAGTTAGTTATCTCTTCAATTTAAGAAAATTAAAAAATAGTTCTTGTCTTAGCTATAACTGTAAAACATCTAGGATTTTCCATCCTAAAAAGTGCTCCGCGATTAAAAAAGATTGGGAGCCGCTCAAGGAACAAGAAAACAAGGAATGTGTGTTATGACTGCAACAGATGTGCAGCGAGAACCGTGCAGCGACATGATTTTGTATGTAAAATGACACATTGCTTACTGCATGTCAGTTCTTACTGCAAGTTCTCTCTATTTCTAAACTCACTGCACCGGCTGTCAACGACTACGAGACGCTCGTGTGCATGAGCCTTTAGAATAGTAAGAACACTAAATAAAGTACATAATGATTAAAGGAAAAGTAAATACGGATACAAGGATGGTGGGATTTGCACTTCAACTTCGAATTTAGGATTTACGTCTAACGTTGAAGTCGAAGTTGAGGTTAAGGAGCTAATGAATTCCACCCGATTAAAAAGCATTAGGTTGTCAAAGTTGAAGTTGGAGTTGACGTGTTGATCTGTTTCTACCATAAAGCTTTTTCTTGGTATAGTTTACGAATCCTCGGTAGTATTTGAGTGTTTGGTAGAGTCAAGGGTAAAAGTGCATGTAAGGCCTTTGGACGCAACAACCCAAACCGTGATTGTGGTTTAGGCATAAAACGTGTGAGCATTCATGAGATTTCGTAATCGCTTGGTCGAAATGTCAGTTTTTTATACTATGCGAAAAGCGTATTTTGAGAATATTCAGAGTATCAAACAACTGAATAATTAACGTTCGGAGTAGGTTAGTTAAACAATCGGCAAAGAAATCGGGCGTAAATAAACTTCTAGGTAGCTCCCGGATATGCACGTTGTTTTAAGGAAGAATCCTTTTAAACGAAATTGTACACCAGTAGCCATAATAAATATTAATAGTATTGTTCCATACAACAAAGTGCCGGCTGTCATTCAGTCACTTTAAACGCCGCCCTTTAATGTCTTAATCAATTAGCATTGAATTGCCCAAAAACGCACCCACTGTAACGACAGCTTTTAGTATATCAAGCTCAAAGTACCGTTCTTTTACATTCTATCACAAACTTGAAGCTCTGAAAGTAAAATCAATCGTAAAAGGGATCCAAAATGAATGCACTTGCTCTGCTTGCTGTCGTGGTGAATGAATGTAGCACGTAATTCAAATAAATTTTGACATAGGTCTGTAAATGAATTAATTAATTAAACATTGTATCATCGGCCATGTACGGCTACATGGAGCATTTAAAAATTAACACTTTAGCGGTAAACTTGAGACAGCAAACAAAGATAAATATTCTCTTTGAGGCATTTTAATTTAACATACCTAAATTATGTACCTTCATAGGTATGTACATAGATATGTTTGAGTGGAATTCTGATCTGACTGAACCGCGCCAAGATCAGATGGGTGAAGCTTTTAAGTTCAATAATGCAGTTGGACGATACCCACTAATGGAATCGACTAGAAAGGCGATCTACTTTTGGAAAGGTAAAGTGTCAGCAAAGACACATGAGTTGTTTGTTTCGTTAAAACGAAATCCCAGAAGTATTTCGCCTTTAATACGAGATTTGATCATTAATGTTGATCGAAGTTTAATGTTTGCATTGATACCTATACAAATTCAACAAAGTTGGCGATGTAATTGTTTCTTCGTTACACATAAATACTATCGACGATTGAGAATGACTTTCGCAAGAGGATGAAATGAATATTGGTAATAAAATTCCATGCAATATTTTATTTTCCATAATTTCCTGCGGGATTTCGAAACAATATACATAAGTTAATTTAATAATGTAAATTAACATACCTAAGTAATATTTTAAAAGGACAAACTATTTAAATCAAAAGGTGAAAATAACATTTTAACGCAAACAAATCGGTGCAGGATAAACAAAAGACCAGTCGAATAATAAGAAAAAAACATAGGGACGGGCTACAGTCCGCTTGGGCGAACTGTTGGATACCCTATTCTTATTCCTATCCCTCATAAGTGGGCGTGGCAAAAGTCTAAGTATGGTTGAATTGTTAAGAACGCTCTACATATTTTGTTATATAACATTTAAAGGATTTTATCAAAAAAACGCTCCCTAGCTCAAACTTGGGTGTTTCAATAAAATTGTTTTATTTAATTGTGGGCGTGTCAGTAGGCGGATTTAAAAAAAATTAACACATGAGAATAAAGGGCCCCTAGAGAGTATATATTATAAATCTCAGCTCCCTAGCTCAAACTTTGAATTTTCAAAAAAAAAAAAAAATAATTGTGGACACGCCCACACAGTGGGCGGATTTTGAAAATATTTACACATGAGCATAAAGGGCCCATAGAGAGTATATATTATAAATTTCAGCTCCCTAGCTCAAACTTTGGATTTTAAAAAAAATTGTTTTATTTATTTGTGGGCGTGTCAGTGGGCGGATTTTGAAAATTTTTTATCCCGAGCAGTTTTAGGAGTCATAGATCATATATAAAAAATTTCAGCTTTCTAGCTCAAAATTCGATTTTTTCCAAAATTTTGTTTTTTTGAGTTTGTGGGCGTGTCTGTGGGCGGATTTCAAAAACTTGTAAACTTGATTATTTCGGGACCCTAGAGAGTATATGGTTAAAATTTCAGCTCTCTAGGTCCAGTTTAAAGGCCTAATTTTTGCCGACGGACGGACGGACGGACGGACATGGCTAGATCGACATTTTTTTTTTTTTTTTTTTTTTTTTTTTGGAGGAGAGAATACGTGATGTACCGTCAAGTGGTAGGCCATCACCACTTGGTGTGTCCGACTCGCACGGACTAAACTCTCCCCGCTTACGGCCTACAAGCCACCCTGGAACCGCTCTTGGCATTACATCAGGGTGGCGCCGTTTTTAAGTCCGTAAAAGGACGCCGTCTTGATTAGTCTTCTGTGGCCTAAGACGTCTGTGCCTACTGTGACCCTTGGTGGTCTTCTTCTCTTTTCTTTCTTCTGAGAACATGTTCTGCGTAGCTACAGACTTTTTGCCAGTTGTCGTAACTCTGTAGCATCTTCTCTACTATGTTCTCCGGTGTGATGGCGCCAATACTTATTTGCAGGTCTTGGCGAAGGCTTTTCCATCTGCTGCAAGCGACGAAGGTATGTTCCGCGTCATCTTCTAGCGAGTCTCCGTACTGGCAGGCTGGACTGTTTGTTTTGCCGATTTTGTGGAGGAAGGCGTTGAAATATCCGTGTCCGGTGAGTAACTGGGTGACGTAGTAGTTGACCTCACCGTGTTTCCGGTCATTCCACTCAGCCACGTTCCTAATCAGCCTCGCTGTCCATCGTCCTCTGCTTTCCGAGCTCCAACGCTCTTGCCACTTCTGGTTCGTGAGCTCCTTAGCCTCATCGGATGCCGCTTGCATTCCCATTTCCCCCTTTTTGTCGTAGACGTACTTCCTTTCTGCCGCTAGGAGATCTATGGGAGTCACTCCTGCGACTACAAGGACGGCTGGTTCCGAAACCGTTCGGTAAGAGCTAGCTATACGTAGAGCTCCGCATCTTTGTACTGCCGCCATATGTTTCCGGTACTTCTCTTGTTTGAGTGCGTCTGCCCAGATTTCGCTGCCGTACAGAAGGATGGAGTGCGTTGTCGCCATCAGCAACCTTCGCTTACTGGCCGTTGGACCACCTACGTTTGACATCAGTCTGCTCAGTGATGCAGATGTTTTTGAGGCTCTTTCAGCTGCTGCCTTTATTTGTTGCCAGTAGGTTAGCTTTGTGTCAAGCCTCACTCCCAAGTACTTCACCGCGAGTGAGGCTTGACACTAAGCTAGATCGACATTACTATCGATGCTGATCATAAATATAGTAACTTTTAGGGGTCTACGGGCAATATTAAGGTATGTTACCAACTATGCGTCAAAATTAATATACCCCTAGAATAGGGTATAAAAACGTTATCTTCATCGGTATCAGAACAGACATATCCAGGATTCGCCGCTAGTTCATGTAACAAATATGTATATGTTTCAATACAAGTATATTAGTTTCATTCGCATACTCGGGTTCAACCTTATGGAAAAGTCATACTTCCAAATGGCAACCACTCTAATAATAATTTGTTATGCCTGTGACGAAATCTTGCCTACTCCAAAACTAATCAAATTTCGTTAACCTATAGCTTAAATTCAGTTCAAGAAGACCTCCCACACCTGGCTATGGAACGAGCTGCCAATAACCATTTCCATTTCTGAGAATTCTCTAAAAAAGTGCAATTTGTGGAAATTTTTGTCAGCGCAAACAGTTGTTATCATTCATATTCTACTTTCGTAACCCACATATTCAAGTGTATTGTGTACACACACGTACCGCATGCTTGGCGGAGGGATATCAATAAAGTTGCAATCCAGCCAAGCGAGCAAAATGCGAGGTCAATACAAAATGCCGCATATGTCCAGATATCCCCGAATGCCGCTTCTCTTTCTTATGACCAACAAAAAAAAGAAAGAAATTGATTACGGAAAATAAGAAACCAAATTTTAACATATAAGTGTGAAAAAAAACTTGCAAATAGCCCAGCATTACACAAAAGGAAATCGAGATATACGAACATTCCCAAATCGATAAAGTGATTCACTGCACCAAAGTGCATTCCGCATACCTTTCTCAGTCAGTACATCCTCTCTGCCATGACAGGACTCGTCAAAATATTTCAATATTTACGAGTGTGTCCATCCTTTCTCGACAGGAGTAGCATTTAATGAAATTGGTGGTAGAATATCCTTTTGTTTCTCGTTCTGTTCAGGGTTATTTTGTTGTACTTTCCCCGAATCAATTTACATCGGACATGTGTGCGCCTTCAACCGGCAAAGTACAAAGTGCGAGGTAATCAATGTTTTGCATATCAATTGCAGTGGTGTATCTGGTGTGATCCTTGCAGGCAGTTAGGTAATGCGATTACAATTTAAAATAAGACAATGACCTCGAAGTGCTAATCCTGTCAGGTAATACAAGGATTATTATCGAATAGGCGTGGCGTTGAATGTTGGCGACACCTTAATAGTATATTACAATGGTTTTTTTTCTTGGTCGCTCATAGTCACATGTCTGGATTTGAATACCCTTCGCGGTAATTTTTTACAAACATTTGCAAATGCAGATGCATATGTAAATAGATACCTACCTTCTTCCTACAAAATATGTAGATACCTACCTACTAATTTTTTACTACAGACTTTCAGCAACGAATTTTTGAAAGGATATAAAAACGTTTTGTCATAATGCTACAAATTTGGATAATCTTCCTGAGGGTTGTGACATTTTAAGATAAATTCTTAGAATTAAAGACAATTTGTTTCCAATGTTATAAAACGAAAACCACGGCAAAACTGTGTGTTGGTATATTTACCTTTTTCTTCCTTATCGGCGCAGTCATGATCAGAATTAAAAGGACCATAAGCCTCCACTTTACTGCTTCCCTATACTGGTCCGCTTGTGGGCTTCGCCAGTATGACCTCAGTGAACTTCGGCAGCAGGCCTATTGATTTCGGATAACTTCATATTGAAGCCAATCAAATCCTGGCGTTCTTGCATTGTGTGATCCAAGAGCTTTTATGCATTTTTTTTATTTCGACACATGCATCCTGCTATTGATTATTGTTTGATCGACCTTTTACGACATCGGTGATCTACAGTCGTGTCAACCCACGAACTCGCATGCACACCCGTGGAAGAGTTTCAAAATTGCCTAGAACTGATATCTCCCCTTAGTCGGCGCTACAGTGATAGGAATCTAATTGTTGTTAACAGAACGGATTGATTTGGCAATATTTTAAATATATTAATATAATAAATTGTACAATATTAATCATTGCAAAAAAAAAACTGAATAATTTAAGACGCCACATTTTGTCGTGAATAAGATTTCGATTAGGATTACAGTAAGGTTCGTTCGCAAACGTAAATTTGTATAATCTATAATCTATATAATATATTTGTATAATGTATAATCTTTCGTGCGAAACTACACAAACCCGTTCGCGTACTGAGAAATTTGTAAAAAGATGAACAAAATTTCGACTGTTAAAAAAATCAATACTGTGAATATATTTTTCAAATGGAAATATTTGGCAAATCAAAATACCTATTTGTGATATTCGTTTACTTGTGGCAACTAACTAATCAAATTCATCCTCACTCTGACTTAATAGTTCATTTGACGTCTCTTTTTCATCTTCTTACGGAAACGCATACTTTTCTTTGAAGTGAGAGGATTCTCTGTCGATTTTGGAGATTTGGCTGTTTTCATTTGTCTACACATAAAAGTAAGCGAACGGACCTATATAATTTTTAAAAGCCTGATTGTTGGTAGCGCAGGGTTAGTGTGTTGGACTACTAATCTAGAGGTCTTAGGTTTAAATCCAGCCGGGGCCAAGTAACATCCAAAAGTTTTTTTCCACTGCCCCACCTCTTGCGAACGTCTGACAAACATCCATTAGTATCATTTGTCATGACAAGTTTCTCAAATTTGCAGTTTGAATTCGGCTTAAAATTTTAGGTCCTTTCCACTTCACACAACCAAATGGTTGGACAAGCTAGGTCTTAGGTCCTGTATGTTCGCAGTGGCTCAGCGGTTAGTGTGTCAAACTACTATAAAATTTGATAAAAAATGCCGAATTTTGAAAAACAAATTTACCGACGTTAAAATAAATGTAAGATTACATCGTTAAATAGTCTTTATGCCGAAAGGCAATAATTATAAGGTTGTAGTTAAGTTAAGAACGTTCGCGAAAGGACTATTAATTTAGAATAAGTATCCTGGGAATTTAAAGTTAGATTTAATCATTTTTGTCTAGTGTGTAAGTTAATATTTATTTACCAATAACAAATTTAATTTATAGTAAAAGCAAAGTGTGTCGAACTACTAATCGAAAGGTCACTGGTCCAATTCCCGCCGGGGACAAGTTACATCGAGAGTTTTTTTTCCACTGCCCCTCTTACGAACGTCTGACAAACATCCAAAAATATCAATTGTTATGAGAAGCTTCTTAAATTTGCCGTTCGGATTCGGCTTAAAATTTTAGGTCACTTTCCCTTCCACTTCGCAAAGAAAGTGGTTGGAGAAGCTTGGTGGTAAGGGGCCGTTAATGCCTAATATTTATTTATTTATTTTTTATGGGCCGCTAATGCATAATATTCATTTTGTTTGGTTGTTTATAAGGCAGGACTTAAGTTATTATTGTTGTTAAGATTATTGTTATTATTATACACTTTTTAACTTCCCAGTGGAAGTTCTTGTAATGGGGCCGATTTTGTGAATCGCGCATTTTGACATATCTCTACGTTTCAAGGTCACCAGAATCCAAATTCAAGGCTTTTATAGAGATGTCTGTCCGTGTGTATGTACGTATGTGCATTCGGAATTATCTTTCGCCACGATTATCTGGAGAACCAAAGATGATATGGACATGAGACCGGGTTTATTCAAAGCGTAATTACGTAACTCAGAACTGATTAAGTTTTCAGCGAAATCGGTCCAGCCGTTTTTTGTTAGTAAATAAATAACTGAAAAATTCAGCTATTTTGAATTTAATAACTTCCCAGTGGAAGTTGTTGTAATGAGCCCGATTTTGTGAATCGAAAATTTTGACATATCTCCACGTTTCAAGGTCACCAGAATCCAAATCCAGCGTTTTTATAGAGATGTCTTTTTCTTTTCTTTTTTCTTGGCTGTGCCAATGGATGTGGTAATCTTCAAAAGATGGCATGCACGATTCGCAAACCCGAATAATCGATGCCAGGAATGCGCCTACGTACTAATCCACACCCAGCAGACGTCAACCACTCTCCCCGCGGGACTGCCGTTCGTTAGGTATTACTTCGCGGGGCTGGTTAGCAATTCATGCTATGCGTCTTGTCTTGTGTCAGTTGCTTCTGACGTTTCTGCTGCTTCTGATGCTCTCCTTAGCCTTTCTATTCTCCGCAGTTCATTTTGGATAGTTGTTACCAGATTACAAACTGTCGTCCAATTGTCCTCCGACTGCAACATATGGTCTATTACGAAAGATGGATTGGGCCGATTCGTTCTCCATGATACGAATCGCCTACAATGAAATACTGCGTGCTCCGTGTCTTCCTCCTGGTCTGGACAATCTGGGCGAAATGGCGAGCTATCGTGTCCAAATCGATGTAGGTATTTGCGGTAGCCGCCGTGGCCAGTCAGGAACTGCGTAAGGTGGTAGTTGCTGTTTCCATGTGCTCGCTTTGTCCAGGTCTCGATTGACTGGATCAGCTTGTATGTCCATCTGCCTTTTGTAGTGTTGTTCCACCTGGTTTGCCATATAGCAATTGAAGCTGCTCTTTCTTCTACTTTAATTCTTGCCATTTCACTTGCATCTCGTCCGCCCGGCGTTTTTCTGTTGTAGATTCTCAACATCTCGCCCGCTAGAATGTCTATGGGTATCATTCCAGCTATGACGAAGGCCGATTGTCCTTAACGCGCTAAGCCTGTATGCGGATGATAGTTTCCTTCTTGTTTCTTTCGTCGCCAGTGCCCCCGCCCAAACCGGGGCGGCGTAAAGAAGGACTGAACTGACTACTTTTGATAAAACGTTCCTCCTAGCGGATCCAGGTCCACCGATGTTAGGTAGTATGCGTGAAAGAGCTCCCTATATTTGCGATGCTTTCGTTGTAATATATTCCACGTGTGTCTTGAACTGCAGTCTGTTGTCTAGCATGACTCCAAGATATTTGACTGCTTCTTTGGATCTGATGATCTGGTTCCCCACCTGGAAATTGGCGAATTGAATGGTTTTTCGACTTGTTATAAGGACAGCTTCTGTTTTATGGTCGGCTAGTTGTAGTCCGGCGGATACTAGCCAGTGTTTTATCCTGGAAATTGCTTCATTTGTAGCTGATTCCACTTCATGGATCTGTTTAGCTACTGTCACGATGGCAATGTCGTCGGCAAATGCAATTATCGATACTCCGCGAGGTAGCATTAATCGTAGGACTCCGTCATAAATGATGTTCCACAGAAACGACCCCAGTAGGGATCCCTGTGGGACGCCCGCGGTAACCTTGTAGTATTTGACTCCTTCGTCGGTATAATACCTTAACTTCCTGTTGTTAAAGTAGTCCGTCACTATCCTCAGCAAGTAATATGGTGTATCCATTCTGGCGAGAGATCTTCTTAGTAATGACCAGTTCGCGGAATTGAAAGCGTTTTTGACGTCCAGCGTAACTACTGCACAATACTCCTTTGTGCCGTAGAGCCATCTTACTCCTTCTATGGCACTTTCAGCTATGTGGACCAACGCTCTTATAGCATCAACTGTAGAACGCGCTCTTCTGAAGCCAAACTGTCGGTCTGAGAGTGCTCCTTTCTCTTCAGCCACTGCGAGAAGTCTATTACAGATTATCTTCTCAAAGATTTTTCCCATGGTGTCCAATAGGCATATAGGGCGGTAGGGTTTCTACAGCCCTTCAGCTTCGTCATAACCATCCTGTATGCTGTTCCCCAGGGGTTAATGTCAGCTTCGTCGCATATACGCTTAAAGCATTTTGCCTTACTTTCCTTGATAGCCCTTTTTAGTTCGTGTCTCACTATTCTAAAGTTATTCAGGTGTTCTTGAAAGTCAGCTCTCCCAATGGATCGTTGGACCTTTCGCCTGGCTCTTAGGCACGCTGCTCTCAATGTGTTAATGTCCTCATTCCACCAAAAGCATGGTGCACGCTTTTTGCTGCTTACTCTCCTGGGCATTGCTGCATCGCACGCTGTAGTGATAGCACGGACGAGTTGGGCAGACATGGCTTTTGCCGTTTCGTTCTGTCTCTGGTTGTCTGTGCTTATCAATTCTTCAAACGTATCCTTGTCAAAGAGCGCGTCTTTCCATTTTGGTCCGGCTGGATTGGGGTGTTTTAGTTTATTTTTATCAGCAGTTTCAAATATTATCGCTTGGTGGTCGCTTTGCGTATATTCTTCACTGACTCGCCATTTTATACTTCGTAGGATGGAGTTACTGGCGAAGGTAATATCTATAATCGAACCCATTCCTGCTTTACGATATGTATTAACCCGGCCTCTATTTGCCAAGCCTATGTTCAGAGGTGCAAATGTTTCCAAAAGTATACGTCCTCTGGCATTGGTTAGTTTGCTTCCCCACTCTGGTCCCCATGCGTTGAAGTCGCCAGCAATAATAACTGGGGGCCGTCCATAAGCATCCCTTGCCAGGTTATCTAGCATCGCTTGGTATTCGTTTGTCGTCCAGCTCGGTCTAGCGTAACAATTGTAGAAGTTTATTCCATTTATTTTGGCTCGCACGAAGCCGTTCGCTTGTTCGAAGGTGGCTTGGAAAGCATGTCTTTCAGTTATCCATATAGAAGCTTTTTTCGATTTGTCACAGATCCATACGTTGCTATCGAGAGTCTTGTACGGTTCGCTGATCAAAATTATGTCCGCTTTCTTATCTTTTGCTGTTTGTGCCAGGAGATCCTGGGCTGCTTCGCAGTGAATTAGGTTTATTTGTATAATCTTCATGATTTTCTTCTGGTGATGGCTCTCCTAAATACCGCGCATTTAATGCTTCGCCTGTTCTGGGTGGTTCTTTTTACAAAACATGCACGATGGCTCCTTTAAGCAGTCTTTTGCTATGTGGCCTTCCGTTCCACATCTCCTACAGAGCTTAGATCGATCTTCTAAGCTTTTGCATTGTTTGGCTAGGTGGCCAAACTCTAGACATTTGAAGCATTTTCTAAGCGATATCCGCTCACGAATGCGGCAGACAACCCAGCCTATTTTTATTTTCATTGTTTCCAACAGTTTACCTGCGCTTTCTGCTGGAAGACTAACCGTTGCGGTCTGTGTACCGCCGTATGCTTTCCGCAGGGACAGAATATCTGTTGGCAATACCACTGTTCCAAATTGCGCTTTAATTGCCTCGCATATGTCTTCTATCGAGGTAATCTCATCCACGTCCTTGAACTCGATAATAGCGCGATGAGAGAGCGATCTTACGCTTGCTCGCTCCTTTAAGGCTTCACTGATGACTGTTTTGAACTCGGCAGTTTTGTCTCCAGCTTCTTTGAGCTGTATAAGAAGTTCACCTTTCTGTGTCCTCCTAATCCTGGATACTGCTTTGCCCATTTCTTCCAGCTTGGGGTCTGCCTTAACGCTGCGTAGTAGGTATATCCGCGTAGGACAAGTCCCCCTTTGATTCGATGGCGATCGCATCGGGTCTACATTTCTAAGCCGGCTGGTGCTTCTTAGCTAGCTCTTTGTGGGCGATTTTATATCGACTTTCTTCCTTGGGCAACTGCTTGTTTCTGTTCTTATAAGCAGCGTTGGCCCTCTTTTGCCTGTTCCCCGGGGTTCTAACGCCGGCCACTGCAGTTTTCTCCTTGGATTCTACTGCAGGATTTTTCTTTTCGGCACAGGGGTTTCGATTTCTGGATCCTGTCTTCTTGTAGGTTCCAGGGTCGTCTTAAGCCAGGGTGAAGTTTGTGAGGAGTTGTTTTTTCTAATCACCTCCTTTGCCCTCTCGTCTTTCAGTTGAATCGCAGACAGTTCGTAGAGAGCTTTTATGCTTTCGATGGCATCTCTCATCGGTTGATGAATCAATCATCTTTTTCATCTTCCAGCATGTCCACTAACGCTCTAATCTGCTCTCCAAGTTTATGAAAATCAGATCCTCGCGTTGGCTCATTGTTATCTGCGCGAGGTAGCTCTCCTTGCACCGTGTCCATTTGCAGTGCTGTTACTTGGCCAGATGGTGACCGCAGCATTTCTGAATTCCTCTGAAAGGGATTCACTCCATTTTCTTCTCCGACAATTCCTTTTGTTGTTTTTGTAGAGATGTCTGTGTGTATGTGTATGTACGTATGTGCGTATGTGCGTATGTTCGTATGTGCGCTCGGAATTATCTTTTGCTACGATTATCTCGAGAACCAAAGAAGATATTGACATAGGGCCAGGTTTATTTGAAGCGTAATTACGTAACTCAGAACTGATTAAGTTTCCAGCGAAATCAGTCCAGCCATCTTTTGTTAGTAAATAAATAACTAAAATAATTTGCCTTTATTTGTACTATTTATTGTCATTTGTCATTGAGCAAATCATTATTAGATTGTGCTCCGTTATTTCGTATACATGCAAATTTACAGTTATCCGTGTTCATAACAATGGTTGCATTAATATATATCACACTTCGCTGTTATTAACAACAGTTAATTTCCATGAACAATATTAAAGAGCATTTTTTAATATTAAACAATTCTTAACCATATCTTATGGTTAACCACATTTGAAAATTTTCCACTAATCGCATAAATCATATTGATCCCTCTGGGAAGTTAGTCGTGTGGACCTTGCGGGTGGATAAGACAAACCCAATTAGAACTGAGTGCCGTTTTGTTACCACAAACTCACGTAAACCTGGGTATTATCGATTGGTGGGGGAGGCTAAATCCAACCTGCGGAGTTCAGGAAAGTTATCAGTTCCTTGATACTTTTCTCGGAGACTTCCTCAAGTGTATTATCTTTGGTTCTCGAGATAATCGTGGCGAAAGATAATTCCGAACGCACATACGTACATACGCACATACGTACATACACACGGGCAGACATCTCTATAAAAACATTGGATTTGGATTCTGGTGACCTTGAAACGTGAAGATATGTCAAAATCCGCGATTCACAAAATCGGCCCCATTACAAGAACTTCCACTGGGAAGTTAATAATGTAACAATTTCCGAGATATACGTTCGAGTGGGATCGACCCACCGACAAACAGTAACATGACAAATGATGACATTGATCGGCATTTATTGCAAATGAACGACGCCATCAAACGAACTATGGAACGAACTATTCCTCGGGTAGGACGTTCCGACGACGACCAGACAGAAAAGTACAGAAACCCTACAATCGACGCACTATACCGACAGAAAAGTAGACTGCTCTCGAGGCTTAAACGGCTGTACAGGCAATTTACTGATCGCGACGACCCGGAGGTAAGGATGCTGAAGTCAGAGATCCGAATCCTGAAACAGCTGATAAAAGAAAATTACAGAAAATCTGTAAGTCTGTATTGGGGCAATAAAACTCGGACTATTAAAACCTGTAGTCCGAATATGTTCCCACAGATAAATAAGTTGTTCAGGAGGAAAGATCACAATGATATTCCTTGTGTTCGAATCTCCCAGACAGCAGAGAACAGACAGACAGTACTGACTGCTGGAATAAGTCCAGAAAGTGTCGCTTCAAACGACGATTTTTTCGTGGTCGAGGACCCACAGGAGAAAGTGGATTTGCTGGGCGCTTGTTTCGAGGCCGTGTATACGGTGAACAATCCTGTTCGCCGTAACCACGACATTGAGAATAGGGCTCTGGGGAGCCACTTCTATCTGCGCACCGAACTTGAGAATTGGCGATCTGAGAATAACGGATTCACCGTGTTCACTGATGAAAACCATGCTAATGCAGTTGTCGCCAATGGCCGAGATGCATCGCACTTGTTCGTGTCGAAGGATGATCTTCTGTGCATCTTCGAGTCACTAAAGAATAAAAAGTCGGCGGGGATGGATGGTGTCCCAAACGTCGTATTGAGACACCTGCCTTTGGAGGCTGTAGATATTTTCACCACGCTGTTTAACAATGCGCTGAATAATGCACATTATCCGGCGCATTGGAAGGTAGCTGTGGTACACCCTATCCCGAAAAAAGGTAAAGATAGGACGAACCCTGCCAATCTCCGGTCAATTAGCTTGCTTCCGAATATCAGCAAGGTCTTTGAAAAAGTTGTCAATAGAGCCCTGTTAAAGTGGGTCGAGGACAATAACATAATTCCGGACAACCAGTTTGGTTTCAGGGCGAGGCATGACACTATTCATGCCGCGTCGAAATTGGTTTCCGACATTCAGTGGAATAAAAGCAAGAGCCAATGCACGGGTGCTTGTCTGGTTGATTTTGAGAAGGCTTTAGACACCGTATGGTTAGAGGGACTTTTCTACAAGTTGACCAGGCGGGGGATGCACAAACCTTTGCTATATGTAATTTATAATATGCTTATGGGAAAGAAGTTCGTTGTCAAATGTGGCAACGTGACTTCGAGCAGAGTCTTTGAAATTAAAAACGGTTTACAGCAGGGGGCGGTCAATTCTCCGATCCTGTTTAACATTTACACGAGTGATCTGGTGGGTTCACTCAGACATGCTATAGCGTATGCCGACGATTTGGTGGCATACAGATCAGGTCCTAAAATCGAGGTCATTAATATCCTTTTGCAGCGTGACTTCGATCAAATTAAGCGATATTGCGACGACTGGAAGTTGAAAATCAACTTTCAGAAGTGGGAAACAATCTTGTTCAGAACTCCATTGGCTGGGGCCTCTAGGGATACCAGAAAAAACTGGAAGAAATTGGCCATTATTGGACAAAATGGGCAGCCATTGGCGGTGAGAAGCGTAGTTAGATATCTGGGTATCTGGCTTGATCAGTATCTGTATTTCGATAGACATATAGCTGCTTGTCTTGCTGGGGCCAAGAAGGCTTATGCTCTGACAAGGAGACTGTTTCATAGCAGTCAACTTGACTCCAGAGTGAAGGTCATTTGCTACGTGGCCCTTATAAGGCCGATTATCGCTTATGGTTGTCCATTGTGGTTCAATATAGCGCCTAGCTATATGGAAAAGATTCGGGTTTTGGAGAGACAATGTCTTAGGACCTGTCTCCGGTTGTTCCGAACGCCTGAATCCAACTATATAAAATACTATCCCAACAAGGTCCTATACGATGGGGCTCAGTTGAATAGGATTGACAATTTCCTTATTAAGGTGACTCGAAGGCACGTTGCAAGGGCGATGGCCAGCGACAATAGTCTGATATTTGGGGTTTACTACCCCAATGAAATGTACATAGAGAGTACGCTCCGGTCTGGCTTTATCCCGCCAGAGGCATTTATCCATATTGATGCAAAAGGGCTGGTACAGACGAGGGATGGTATTCCGGTCTTATACCATCGCTACCGCAGCGCGAGCGATAAGCGGCTCCTCCATGACGGGGACGTCGCCAATGCTCATGAGCTCCTCCGTTTTAGTACCGCAATATCGGAGAGGGATAGATTCGACACGGAAAAGCAATTCGGCAAATTTTGGTGGCTTGTTGAGGGGGGAGGGGTCAGCATGCCCTCCCAGGACGGTGCGTTACTCTAGGTAACATCCTCTTAGCTTATAAGTTAGATTAAGTCAGCTAGGGCGTTTTTGGGAGAGGCCGGGCTCGCCAACGTGTGGTTGTGCTTCCGGGAGTTGACTGACGCTGTAAGGCTTCAGTCGGCTCACGGCGGCGCGTGTGCACGTTGACGACTGCCAGGCGCTCGGAAAGCAATTGGGATTTTGACCACTTGTTGCGCAAGGCAACGAGTGCTCAGAATCCTAATTATAGTTAGAATACGTTAAGTAGTTTAAGTAAGTAGAATAGGTAGTTTGTAATTTGTTTTATATAAAATCTCAATAATGATACCGAGTTTTAGTAAATTTCCTCGAGGAATATATATGTAAGATTAGTTCGTAAAATAGTTTTTAGGCCGAAAGGCAATACAATAATTATAAGGTTATAGTTAAGTTTAGAGCGTCCGCATAAGGACCAATAAATAAGAATAAGTATCCTGTTAATTTTTAATTAGGTTTAATCATTTTTGTCTAGTATGTAAGTAGTTATCTAACAATGAATAAAAAATGAATTTCAAAAAAAAAAAAAAAAAAAAAAAATGTAACAATTTCGGAATTTTACTGGACTTTTAGTTTAGCTAAAACAAAAAAGTATTCTTATATTTCTGAACTTTTAGTTTCGTTAAAACAAATACGGATTTTTTTTTCTTTTCACGAGTTTTCAGTGAGTGTTCTCGTTCTGTATGCAATCGCATCGAGATTGTATCTAAAAACTTGTATCCAATTCAAGCCGTTAAGATAAATGTTAAATTCTTCCATCTGGACCACATTCTTTAGAAAATAACAACGCCTTATATCTTTCAGTAGCGGACACACTCCAATGAAGTGCAGTATGTTTTCCCTCTCGTGTAAGTTGCTCTGTAATCTAAGTTACCTGTTCCTTCAATCTGTTGAGTTTTACCATCTCTACTCAAATTTTGAAAATTGTTTCAATGATAAAACATGTATAACTACTGCTAAAGTAATTCTTTTCATTTAGATTATAATTGACCTTCAATTTCTATAAAGGAGTACCTACCTCTAACTTTCATCTGTGATCCTGATAATCTCGCAAATTTGTTTTCTTGATCAGACTTACTTTCAGTAAAGTTTATCGTAAGCCCACAGTCCGCACAGCAAGTTAAATCCAATCTTTGATAAACAGATTTTTCTTCTGTATTGGGTAATGCAAAATAAGCTTTGGCAGTCTAGAATCACCCGTATTTACCACTCTTGATAAATAATCTGCGTTTAGTTTAAGGGATGAAATAAACATTGTTGGAAAGCCCGATTCGAGGTGATACATGTATTTGGGCGTATTTATTGGAGAGTAAACAATTGTAGTAAAGGTATCTCGACACTTAAATAAATTTAGTGTAGCACTAGGTCACATTTTAGCGTAGTTTAGTATGACACTTATTAACTTCTCAGTATTGGGTAAGTTATTGTAATTGGTCCGAAAATGAAAATCCTAATTACAACGTATTTTTAAATTTGAAGGTCGGCAATATGTTTTTTAAGAAGATGTATGGGTGTGTGTTTGTATACTCTATTCTAAGGGTATATTAATTTTGACGCATAGTTTGTAACATACCTTAATATTGCCCGTGGACCCCTATAAGTTACTATATTTATGATCAGCATCGATAGTAATGCCGATCTAGCCATGTCCGTCCGTCTGTTGTCAAAAATTAGGCCTTTAAACTGGGCCTAGAGAGCTGAAATTTTAACCATATACTCTCTAGGGTCCCGAAATAATCAAGTTTACGAATTTTTGAAATCCGCCCACAGACACGCCCACAAACTCAAAAAACAAAATTTTGGAAAAAATCGAATTTTGAGCTAGAAAGCAGACATTTTTAAGCTATTGCATAGCTCACGGGCTTTGAGCGCGGCGACCGAATCAAGAAATTCCGTAACGCAAACCTAACACCCCATACTTTCTCACAAACATAGCAGCTGTTTGTGAGAAAGTATATAGGTGTATAGGTATCTATCCACGTGAGTTAATCGGTTCTCTTTCAATCGGCTCACGGCGGCGCGTGTGCACGTTGACGACTGCCAGGCACCCGGAAAGCAATTAGGATTTTGACCACTCGTTGCTCAGAACCCTAATTATAGTTAGAATACGTTAAGTAGTTTAAGTAAGTAGAATAGGTAGTTTGTTTTATATAAAAAATATAAAATCTTAATAATGATACCGAGTTTTTATTTGATTTTCTCGACGAATACATATGTAAGATTAATTCGTAAATAATTTTTAGGCCGAAAGGCAATAATTATAAGATATAGTTAAGTTTAGGGCGTCCGCATAAGGACCAATAAATAAGAACAAGTATCCTGTTAATTTTAAGTTAGATTTAATCATTTTTGTCTAGTACGTAAGTTGATATTCAGTAATAATTAAACAAATGAATTTAAAAGTAAAGTAAAGTTAATCGGTTTTCGTCAGATGACCGCAATTAAACGACGTTGGGCGCGGTTAGTACGTAGATGATGGACCGTTTGAGAACAACTGTGTGTCGTTGTTTTTTTTTATATATATTTAAACATCTTTGCTCTCGGTAGGGGCTAGTTGGAAATATCACCGTCATTGTCAGATTTTCAGGTCGGACGACAAAAAATCAAAGTTTGAGCTAGGGAGCTGAAATTTATAATAAGACTCTCCAGGCGCCCTTGATACTCATGTGTAAATATTTTCGAAATTCGCCCATAGACACGCCCACAATTTAAATTAATGCAACGCTGACGAGCCTACATGTTTACACATCAACTATACCGTGAGTGCAGCGTGGCTCACACCATTTTTGTGTATAGGTAATAGATACACATTAATGCTGCACAGAGAAAGTATATATGATATTATATCTATATAAATGTACATCGCGCGAAATTCGATGATCAAACTTTAATAACGTTCTTTTTGTTAAAATTTTTTGAATGAATAATTTTTTTGTTGTGTAATTAGTAATTACACTATTTATACCTAACTAGCTGACCCGGCGAACTTCGTATCGCCTAACAGTCGATTCTTTAATTCTTATTTTTTTCAAATACTTATTCTGCTATTCGAGGCAACGGGTCAGCTAGTAAAATAAAAAAAGAAAACAAAAGTAGATAAGTCAACAATTACATTATGTCAAAAAATAAAAATTAAAAAACACTTAAAATTCTTTTAATAGTCACTAAAAATTCACAATGAAAATTACAATTTCTGATTTCTTATTATGATACCTATTTATTATATTTCATTTTATTCTTACTTATCCTAAATTAAGTTTCATTTTTATTGTAGTACTTATGGTTTACCTGGCGCGTAAACAAACAGAGCAGAGGTTTTCCAACACGGGAACAGGCAACATACAATTGACCATGCGAGAAACATGGGGTTTCTAGATTAATATCACAAACACTTAATGACTGCCTTTTTTTTGTCGGGGTGCGAGACTTTATACACTGGAGCACTCAGACTCAATACTGGTCAATTGTACTACCAGGAAAGCAAGCCGTACTGGAAACTGTAATCGTTTAAACTCGAATGGTACGTCAGTCGGAATCATTGGGATGCGGGTATCAAAACGTCTTCTCCTTTATACTTTCCTTTCAATATGATTGCTTCTATTACGTTATTCAGAAATTTTTTTATCGCTAATCGTGTGCCGTTACAAAGTTACGGTTGGTTAATATTTCGCAACATTATAAGTACAAATCTAACCTTTAATTGAAGATTGCAAGGCGTCAATCCTGGCAAATCAAGTGAGTTTAAAAATTCCGGTGGATAGTTCACGACATCATCTTCATTAGTTGCCGTATCAACTGATTTATATGTCCACATTTCGCCAGGAATGCCATCTTGAATTTTGAAATTTAATACATTTACATCACTGTTTTTGGCAGCCAGTATAGCTCGTTCGCTCAACCAATCATGGAGTAAGTAATTTTGAGCAACATTTGGAATCACTTTTTGAATGAGTTCAGCTTTTGATTGCGTTAACTGACAAAAACTCGCAGGAAAGGTGAAAAGTTTAAGACCGAATTCGTTCACGTTCATTGCGATCTTCACGTTCCTGGGCAGTACGATTAGATTGATAATTAATTTGATTCGTTGCATTTCGGGCTCGCCTACCTAAATTTGTCCGCCGCCTTATAGGAGGCATATTTAGTAAGTCACAAACAAACAACACTTTTTTAATTTTATAGAAATTTGTGGCTTTTAGATTTAGTAATATTATAGATGCACAGCAAGGAGATGTTTACATTTCAAGTGATATTTTACCACAGACAATTTACATTTTACCATAGACAATGTGTTTTTGAGTAATGTTGCCATCGTATAAATATTGACAAATATTGACATTAATATTTATACGATACTAACGTCACTCAATTGTTTTGCCTTACCGGAACCCCTCCACTAACACTTAAACTTTATGGTGTGGTATTATAGTTCAAATTGACTTACGTATTTTGTTTTTTTACTTTTTCAGGCAATTTTTTAAATTTTTCCTTTCTTGATTGAAAAATCAAAGCCTTCTTGCCAAAATATAATGGGATATTGAATATAGAAAAGTATTGTTTTTAGACTTTTTCAGGCAATTTTTTAAATTTTTCTCTCCGTAAGAACCATCCTCGTACTTCAAGGAATATTATAAAAAAAAAGAATTAGTGAAATCGGTTCAGCTGCTCTCGAGATTTGCGCTTAGCAACACATTCAGCGATTCATTTTTATATTATAGATTTCTCATATCAATTTTAATTCACAAAAACTCACAAAATCGCAATGAAGAAATCCGAATCTGTAATGCGCAATGGCCGGCAAACGTTATTCGATCGAACAAAACACGAATTCGCAAAGTGCAATTTGGACGCTGAAACAGCAACAAATGAAGAAACTGCGCAACTGATTCAAATGGCACAGTCAACGTGGACAGCGCCACCACACATGAAACAAAATTGGCTTCTCCATTGATCGATAATAGATGGCGTTACGTTGGCTGTCTATCTATGACAGTTCAATTGTGATACGATATGTTACATTCAAATTTGATTCTTTTTTTGGTTGTTGCCAAAATAAATAAATATAACATGAAAAAAAAAAAAATTTGAAAAAAATTGAAAAAACCACACGCTGGGTGGTCAAAATAAGACATTTTGAATTTTTTTTTTTAAAACCCATACTGAGAAAATACCTTTTCAAGATCGCTTCGGACACTTTCTTTTATATATATAGATTATTTATATCTATTATTTTTACCTAGCTATTTTCGTTGTATAGAGAAGAAAAACTTAAAGAGCTAAAAAGAAAGAGATAAAAAATTCTATGCAATAGCTTTACCGCGGCAGTCCCCGAGTGCCACTCACTTTTTTTATAAATGATCTATGACTCCTAAAACTGCTAGGGAGAAATTTTTTTCAAAATCCGCCCACTGACACGCCCACGATTAAATAAAACAATTTTATTGAAAAACCAAAATTTGAGCTAGGGGGCTGAAATTTATAATATATACTGTCTATGGGCCCTGTAAGCTCATGTGTAAATATTTTCAAAATCCGCCTACTGACACGCCCACAATTCAAAAAAAAAACTTTTTTGAAAATCCAAAGTTTGAGCTAGGGAGCTGAAATTTATAATGGGAGCGTATCGGAATCCCGCTTTTTAAAATCCCGCTTTTCAAAAATCCCGAAAAAAAAGTTTTAAAATCCCGTCTACTAAAATACTGCTTTTTTAAAATCCCGCTTGTTCAAAATCCCGATCTATTGTAATCCCGCTTTTTAAAATCCCGCCAAATCCCGCTAATCCCGTTTTTTACAAAACATTCGTAATGGAAGTAGACAAGTGCAGTACTCTCCTAACTTTTGGTCTGTGTATGACACTGCAGAAAAACAATTCCCGAGAAAACAAAATAATGCTGAAGCGTGGCATCGCAGACTGAAAGTTTTGGTTGGACGAAAAAGTGCTGGCTTGTATAAACTCATTGCAGCTTTGAGAAAAGAAGCAATTGTGGTGCAAACTGAAATACAAAAATTACGAAATGGACAAGAAAAATTATATAAAAAAACTAATGTTATAAAGTCACGCGCTGTAAAAAAATTAATGAGAAATAGAAAAAAAAAATGAGTAAAACAGGTTTTTTGCGTTGCATTGCTTATACACTTGAACTAATAAAACAAAAAATGTTGTTAATGGTTTGAAGTTTTTTTTGTTCCCTTTTGCAGAATATCATATAACATTACTTTATATTTTTTTTTAAATTATTGAAGATTGTCATATTTATTACTTAAAAACTTATTTTAATATTATTTATTTCTTATTTTGTTACTTCCTCTAAAAATGATAAATGTTAAAATAAACTGCATTTCAAAAAACACTCATTGCTTAATTTATTTTAATTTTCTTATTATCCCGCTTTTACAATCAAAAGTAGTTGCCTTTTGATTGTTAAAGCGGGATAATAAGAAACGGGATTATAAAAAACGGGATTATAAGAGGCGGGATTTTAAAAGACGGGATTTTAAAAAAGCGGGATTATAAAAAGCGAGATTATAAAAAGCGGTATTATACGTGTAATAGCGGGATTTTAAGAATCGGGATTATAAAAAGCGGGATATCGAACCCAACCCATTTATAATATATACTCTCTAGGGGCCCTTTATGCTCATGTGTTTATTTTTTTTTAAATCCGTTTACTGACAGCCCACAATTAAATAACATTTTTTTTATTGAAAAACCAAAGTTTGAGCTAGGGAGCGTTTTTTTTACAAAAGCTTGGTTTTTTTGCTAAAATCCTTGAAATGTTATATAACAAAATATGTAGAGCGTTCTTAAAAATTCAACCATACTTAGACTAGTTCGCCCAAGCGGAATGTAGCCCGTCCCTATGTTTTTTTCTTTTTTTCTTGGCTGTGCCAATAGATGTTGCAATCTTCGAAAGATGTACGATGCATGACTCGCAAACCCGAAAAATCGATGCCGGGAATACGGCTACGAACTAACCCATCGTACTAACCCATCACTTCAACCATTCTCCCCGCGGGACTGCCGTTAGGTATAACTTCGTGGGGCTGGTAAGCATTTAATGCGGTGCGTCGTGCCTTATGTCGGTTGCTTCTGACGCGTCTGATGCTCTTTTGGAGAGTTGTTACCAGGTTGCAAACTGGAATCCAATTGTCCCTTGACTGCAACATATGGTATATAAGGAACGGTGAATTGGACAGATTCGTTTTCCACTACACGAATAGTTTGCAATAAAAAACTAAGTGTTCCGTATCTTCTCCTGGTATCTATGGACATTTTATGCCAAAGGGCGAACTATCGTGTTAAAATCGATGTATGTATTTGCGATAACTGCAGTGGCCCATCAGGAACTGTGTAAGGTGGTTGTTGCTGTTTTCAAGCACTCGCTTTGTCCAGGTCGCTTTGTCCAGGTCTTAATGGTCGGGATCAACTTGTAGGTCCATCTGCCTTTTGTAGTGTTGTTCCACCTGATTTGCCATATAGCTTCTAAGGCTGTTCTTTCTTCTGATTTTATTCTTGCAATTTGAATTGCATCTTGTTTGCTCGGTGTTCTCCTGTTGTAGACCCTCAACATCTCGTCCGCTAGAATGCTTATGGGAAACATTCCAGCTATAACAAAGGCCACTTCGTCCGAGATGGCTTGAAAACCGCAGAACGTCCTTAATGCGCTGAGCCTGTATGCGAATGATAGCTTTCTTCTTGTTTCTTTCGTCGCAAGAGGACTGAGCTGACAACAACAAGGTCCACCGATGTTGGGCAGTATTCGATAAAGGGAAGCTTGCAGTAGTACACACTCGAGTATTCCATGTGCAATTGAAAATGTAGCTTGTTATCAAGTATTACTCCTAGGTATTTAAAGCTTCTTTTGATCAGATTATTTGATGTCCAATCCGAATATTAACGTGTTCCACTATTTTTTGACCATTCATTAGGACGGCCTCTGATCTGTGGTCAGGCAATTCTAAGCGGGCGGATATGAGCCACTCTTTGATTCGGACAATTGTTTCATTCGTGGCTGACAATAACTCTCGTG
Source organism: Portevinia maculata (assembly GCA_949715645.1). Classification (NCBI taxonomy): domain Eukaryota; kingdom Metazoa; phylum Arthropoda; class Insecta; order Diptera; family Syrphidae; genus Portevinia; species Portevinia maculata. The sequence goes on from OX454525.1 coordinate 75,986,057, forward strand.
AATGTGTTTTGCAACTGTTGACGGCGATGTCGTCAGCAAACCCAATTACTTGAACTTCTCGTGCCAACACAAGCGTCAGAGTTCCGTCGTACATGATGCCCCATAAGAGGGTGTCCAGTACTGACCCTTGTGGCACTCCCGAAGAGACGTCGTAGTATTTCAATACTTCATCAGTTTCATACCTGAAAATGGCCGCGATTTCCTGAAACCGAGTTGATAGTCGGACAGTGACCCTTTCTGCTCTGACTATCGCAATCTGTCGTATATAATCCGTACAAGTATCTTACCCATATGGTGTCCAAAAGTCATATTGGGCAATATAACAACGGTTCCCCAGGTGGTTTGTCAGCTTTTTGTGGTAGTAGTACCAAATGTTGCTGTTTCTATGGGTCACGGAAAACTCCTCCTTGTTTTAGTCACGTTTGCATTGTCGCTATAAAAATGTCCGCTCTCTTTTGGAAAGCCGCTTTCACTGCATTGTTTGGTATGCCATTTTGTCTATGTGCTTTATTGTTGCCTTTCTTCTCGCACGTATTAAACAGCTCATCCGATATGATTATTGGGATGTCCACTCTGCCGGTCTGCTCTACTATGGTTCTAAGCATTGTCGGAGAAGTTGTTTGTTGGGGCTTGCTACTACTCAACTTAATCATTACCATCCTATTGGCTGTACCCCCAAGATTGATGTCAGCTTACTCGCAAAGGCGCTTAAAGCATCTTGTTTTGCTCTCCTTAAGTGCCTAATTTAAGTTACGTCACGCCAGATGGAAGCCGTCCATATTTCCTCGAAAATCAGCTCTCATTCTAGATCGCTGGACTTTGCGTCGTGCCTTACTTAATAATGCGTATAAGTTGATGCGATTAAGTTTCTGCGTATCCTGGTCAAATGATATGTCCTGCCATTTCGGGCCTGTTACCCAAGTACTCCTTTCTTGAATCTCGAATATTATCGTTTGATGATCGCTGTGCGCGTATTTCTCACTAACCCGCCATTTAATTTTGCGCAAGAGGGAGCTGTTTGCGAAGGATATGTCGACGATTGAGCCCATTCCTGATTTAGGAAACGTGTTTGCCCGACCATTGTTTGCAATGCCTGGGTCTAGAGCTGTAAATGTTTCTATCAGAATACGCCCTCTAGCGTTCGTTAACCTGCTCTTACATTCTGTTCATGCTTTCCCATGTGGCCAACAGGTTATCTGACTTTGGCTGATGGTACTCACTCGTCGACCAACTGGATCGTGCGTAAAAGCGTAAAAATGAATTCCATTTATTTTGGCCCGAACGAACCCTTTCGCCTGACCACATGTATCTTGAAATGCGTATCTTCCGCGTATTCATATTTCCGCTTGTTTCCTTCCTGCAGAACATGCATGATGGCTCTACAATTCTTTGATACCCTCTGCTCCGCATGTTTTTGCTTTATTTGGCAATATGCCCGAACTCCAGGCATTTACAGCATTTCATTAGAAATGTCCAATTTTGATCTTTCTTGTTCATAACAGCTTTTTTGTATTTTCGGTGGAAAGACTTACCGCCGCAGTTTGTGTCCCACGTGCTCCAATTCCGAATTGGGCTTTAATTGCTTTAAAAATGTCTTCCTTTCCGGCAACTTCATCGACATCCCTGACCTCGCTGTTAATATGATGCGTAAGGGTTATTGCAATTGCTCGTTTTCGCAAGGATTCGCTAAGGGCATTTTTAAACTCGGCTGTCCCGTCTCCTGTTTCCTGGACTTGTATTAGAAGCTCTTCTTTCTGGGTTCTTCTAATCCAGGAAATTGCTTTTCCGATTTCTTCTACGGTCAGGCTTCACGTTGCGTATTTTCTTTTACTGATTACAAAATATTATGGTTTATAAAATAAATAGTCATTGTCTTAAAAGTTGCAATCTCATGCGGTAACTTTGAACCGCCGTCGTTTCCGTCGCACTTGGCGCTATTCATCATTGTGATCTGATCATCATTGGTGAAAAAGTTCATAGGATTAGTTCGAGCTATAAACAATATATTCGATAAATAAATTTATAAATATTTTGGAAATGTTTTTCAAGTCCTTAATTACAGGCTCTGCCTATAATACTGCTGCCTTGCATATTCCGCTATTCCGGGCACGGTGCTTCCAGTCGTCTCTGGAATCCGCAATGGCTTGGTCCTTAAAATAGAGGTTCGGTCTTCCTTGTCGTCTCGAACCTGGGGTCTGGGAGTCGAATATCCTCTTCGCTGAAGCATTGTTGTCCATTCGCTTGATGTGGCCGAGCCAATGTGGTGGACAACATCCATATTTTTTTTCGCGCCATAAAGCAGAACTGGCAGTATCAGTGGTATGAAGCAACAGTTTTCTAGGGTAATTCTCAGGCGAATCTCTACCAAAGTCTAGGTGTGGAGTTGATGCTTACACCGAGTTTGGCGAACGTGAACTCCCTTACTACCTCGAAGTTGCAGCTATCAACAGTGACGTTTTGTCCCAGTCGGTGGATGATGTCGATATCGTCCGCGTACCATAGTAGTTGGATGGAACTATTGGATATAGTGCCTTCCGTGTTGACACCTGTCGTGCGCACTATCTGCTCCAACAAGATTGAAGGAGTCACATAATAATCGTTAAAAGTGATTAAATTAAACGGTGCGTTTACTTAAATATTTGACTTTTTGAAGTGAAAGGTCACTCATATTCATAAATCAGCCTATTAAACTTCAAAAGTGATAAACAAAAGAAATTATTTTCTGGCGTACACGCTTTACGCCTTCAGGTTAGGTTTGCCAGTCGTTCAGATCAAGAGGTTTTAAAAAAGATTTATAGACCTAAACTAATTTATTGATCACGGTAAAACCCTAAGATTAAAATGTAGATATAATAAAATACAATATACGACTATAATGTTTATAATACAATACCACCTCCATCTCCACCACAAATTTAATTTACGCAAACAAGGTGTGGACAAGTTTATTTTATATTTGAAATTTAATTTTATGTTTTTATTGCATTTATAGCTATGTGAGTGAGCAGTTATGTATCTTGGTTGTAAATTAACAAAATTGTGCGAATTCTTATTTGCTATTTGTTTTAGTAGATACAACAATTTATTTACTGATTATAAATATGCTGGTATGAGTATTTATGTTGGTGTTGGTAGATAACCTATACTTTGATACCTACATATTTTGTTATAAAAGCAAAAAGTTACTTTATTGTTCTTTTAATTTTTACCAAAAGTTGATTCATCGAAATATGGTTGCAGTGATTAATGACAAACATTTGGTGTCATTTTTAATCAATAAATGAAATACGGCGTTTTGCGTGGTCTGCAGGCTGAAATTCTTGTGTAAACTAGACCTTATAACATAAGCATGGACACTTTAATTTACTTATTATTTGGCATGTGCGGGATTTTGAAACATACAGGACAATAAGAAATTCAAATAACTTTTTTTTTAATCAATGTAGGTACTTAATTTTTTTTATTGGACAGAAAATTGAATTTTATTTTATATAACTAATTGGTTTTGAAGCTGATAGACCGTAAATGACCTCCATGCGACACCTGATCAGAAAATTATTAATTGCAGCCTGAAGGGTTGAAGTCGGGATCGCCTCAATTATTGTTTTAATGGAATGTTTCATTTCAGTCAAATTTCTTGGTTTCGTTTTGTACACCTCTTGCTTGAGATAACCCCATAAAAAAAAGTCTGGGGCAGTCACGTCAGATGACCTTGGGTGCCAGCGGAAAGTGGAGTTTCTAGATATTTATTTGTTTGGGAATTTCGTTGGAGCTCCGCCATAACGGTACTGTCTATTTGTGCAGGTGCTCCATCTTGCTGGAACCAAATGCTATTGAAATGGATACTTCTTCGGCGCAGTTCTGGGTAAAAAAAACTCCTTCAACATCTTTAGATAACGGTCCCCATTGACAGTTACTGGCCCGGCCCGACAATGCAACTTGACTCGTTTTGGGTCCAGTACCGTCTTAAGGTGTATTTCTGGATTAGATTCACTCCATATACGGCAATTTTGCTTATTTACATTGCCGTTTAAATCAAAATGGGCCTCATCAGACATAAACAGGCAATTTATCAAGCTGAAAGTTGTCTTTTTCGGTAATTTCAATAATTTTTTGGCAAAATTCTAACCAGTTTACCAGCCTCATAATGGTTCATCTACTACGGGGAGTGCCGCCAAACTCCCGCCTAAATTCCCTTTGGACGGAAATGAAGGTATGCAAAGCATAGTACCGCTGCACTATCCAAATCCTCTTTTCGGTATCCCAAGCATTCAATTTAATAAATCTAAATAGTAACCTGTCAAAAAAAAGGTGTGAGCCACGCTGCACTCACGGTATAGTTGATGTGTAAACATGTAGGCTCGTCAGTGTTGCATGTAGAAATATCACAGAGGTTGTGGTTTTGATAAACAAGAGATTTGGGTATTGTATTGAAATAAAACCATGATATATATTTAATGTCAAGGACAAAATTTATTTAATGTTTGACCGAACAAATAATTGGTTTGTGAAAGCTGAAGTAGGAGACGTACACCGTCGACTCAAGTGTGTCGATGTACCGGGAAAATATAGCATCGATTGTCGTTTAAGTGACATTCTTAAATCGGCCATCGATTACCGAAGTACAAATCGATATTTTTCCTCTTACCTTCAACTGATGTACAACAAACTACAAGCTATACAACCTCAATTATTCAAAACAAATCTACTTCCACATAACTTTCCGGTGTTTCGTAAGGACATAATAATCTTTAAAATTGAACATACATAATTAATAAAAAAAAAACAACGACACGCGGTTGTTCTCAAACGGTCACCCATCTACGTACTAACCGCGCCGAACGTCGTTTAATTGCGGTGATAATTGAACATACATAATTAATAAAAAACATAGGGACGGGCTACAGTCCGCTTGGGCGAACTGTTGGATACCCTATTCTTATTCCTATCCCTCATAAGTGGGCGTGACAAAAGTCTAAGTATGGTTAAATTGTTAAGAACGCTCTACATATTTTGTTATATAACATTTAAAGGATTTTATCAAAAAAAACGCTCCCTGGCTCAAACTTGGGTGTTTCAATAAAATTGTTTTATTTAATTGTGGGCGTGTCAGTAGGCGGATTTAAAAAAAAATTAACACATGAGCATAAAGGGCCCCTAGAGAGTATATATTATAAATTTCAGCTCCCTAGCTCAAACTTTGGATTTTCAAAAAAATTGTTTTATTTATTTGTGGGCGTGTCAGTGGGCGGATTTTGAAAATATTTATACATGAGCTTAAAGGGCCCCTAGAGAGTATATATTATAAATTTCAGCTCCCTAGCTCAAACTTTGGATTTTCAAAAAAATTGTTTTATTTATTTGTGGGCGTGTCAGTGGGCGGATTTTGAAAATATTTATACATGAGCTTAAAGGGCCCCTAGAGAGTATATATTAAAAATTTCAGCTCCCTGGCTCAAATTTTGGTTTTTCAATAAAATTGTTTTATTTTTTTGTGGGCGTGGCAGTGGGCGGATTTTGAAAATTTTATATCCCGAGCAGTTTTAGGAGTCATAGATCATATATAAAAAATTTCAGCTTCCTAGCTCAAAATTCGATTTTTTCCAAAATTTTGTTTTTTTGAGTTTGTGGGCGTGTCTGTGGGCGGATTTCAAAAATTCGTAAACTTGATTATTTCGGGACCCTAGAGAGTATATGGTTAAAATTTCAGCTCTCTAGGTCCAGTTTAAAGGCCTAATTTTTGCCGACGGACGGACGGACGGACGGACATGGCTAGATCGACATTACTATCGATGCTGATCATAAATATAGTAACTTTTAGGGGTCTACGGGCAATATTAAGGTATGTTACAAACTATGCGTCAAAATTAATATACCCCTAGAATAGGGTATAAAAACAACGACACGCGTTTGTTCTCAAACGGTCAACCATCTACGTACTAACCGCGCCAAACGTCGTGTAATTGCGGTGATCTGTCGAGCAGCGATTAACTCACGTGGTAATGAAAATTAACGGAAAAATCTGACGATGACGAAATCTGACGATGATGGTGGCGCTAGATATTTCCACTAGCCCTTACCGAGAAAAAATATATTTACACATCAACGAGAACAAAAATGTTTACACATTAAAAATAAAAAAAAAATAAACGGATTACTCATACAGAAAGAAACTTATTACGTTTTGTTTTTGTAGCACGATTCGTGCGCCACCCTGTAGAAACAGTGAAACAATGAAGAAAAGTGAGTTAAAATATATTAACAGAATATATTTATTACATGCAGGCAGATTAACGTAATCTTTGTCCCCTAAAGCGGCAACAGGCCAATTCAACTGCATTTATCATAAAGACCCATCAGGCTAACATCTTTTGTTCTTAAATCCATGGAACGACGGGGGGCGGCTTGCAACGCCGAACAACTAAACTATTTTTGCCAGTGTATTTCATACATCGACGTTCTTACATTAGAAAAAAAAAATCACTGAAGTTCAATAAGCTTGCCAGTATTATTTGTCTTAAAGTATCTGGCTCAGCTTGGTAGAGCGATGCCACTTTTGAAAAAATGCCTGTAGTAGAATTGCTTAAAAAGTGAAGTAGGTACACGAGAAAAAACAAGAGCAGATCTAAAAAAAGCACTTGGTACAACGCAGTCATTTTTGTATTTCAATTAGGAATATTATACATTAATTAAACCTAAAGCAGAGGAAAGAAAGTTAAGACAATTAACTTGAAATGTTAGTAATTTATTTAAGATTCAAAAATATAACGGCCATTTGTTAAACTCCTCTTTCAATGGTGTCAAAGTAAGCTTATTTGGAAATTCGCTGAAGAAACATTTTCATTTCAGTTTGCGCATTTGCTTGAAAGCTTGCAAATTTGTATTCTTAAAGCATTTATGAAATCAATGCGAAAAAGGAAGCGGGAGTGCTATCAATTCACACCCAGGATTTCGTTTTTCAATTTCAAAGAGGAGCCCATTTGAAGATTTTGGGAAGCCGTTTCCGTGAAAGAAGAGCCATTGAAAAAATATCGAATGTCAACAAATATAAGGTTTCCAAACAAATTCAATTGTCACCTCACTCAAAAATGGAAAGTTTAAGTTTTATCTGCTGGAAGACGATTTTTGCTTATTTTTCCTTCAATGCGGATGTAGATGTAGATGTTGGTTTCGGATCTTCTTTGGTCGTTTGGATTGTAGCGGCCGCCGATGGTATTTTTGTCCGCTCAGATTCCTTTTTTTTCTTATTAAAATCTTTAAGAAACAAATTAATTTTGGTATAAATTACGTTCTACGAATAAACAAAAATCATTAAGCAACTTATCTATATTTTAAAAAAAAATTTAGTCGAAGCCAAACAAATTGTCGCTAGGAAAACTGCAATATGCGTCACATGTTTGTTCCTTGCAAATTAAACTTCAAAATTTGGTGATGTAATTTGATTTGAATTGTGTCAAATGAAAAAACATCGGCTGAATTTATTGTATGATCAAATCGGTGAATTTGTATCGCGGAAGACGAGTTTTGCGCGAATATTTTGTCAAAAGTTTATAATAAAGCAAATTATAACAAATCCAGTATTGGAATGGGGTGTCAATTTTTGAAATCTAAAAATTTAATAATTAATATAATAGGATTGTGTACAAAAAATAATAGTGAAACAGTGAGAATCGCGTTGTTGTGGCAAACAGTGGCTAGAGTACTTCAAGATCTTGACGTTCACAAATCCGCTGGTCCAGATGGTATTTCCCCTATCGTTCTGAAGAGGTGTTCTTCTTCGCTGGCAAAACCATTGCGTAAGTTTTCCATCTGTCCTATTCTTCAGGACTCTTCCCGGGAAGATGGAAAACAGCATTTGTCCACCCTTTACCAAAAAAAGGCGAATCTTCTTCTCCCTCCTCCTACCGACCAATTGCACTTACGTCCCTTCTTTCTAAGGTCATGGAAACGCTGATAAACCGTCAGCTAATGAAATATCTTGAATCGCGAAAACTGCTTAATGACCGGCAGTATGGTTTTCGCAGCAACAGGGCCACTGGTGATTTGATGACATATCTAACCGAAAAGTGGAACCAATCTCTTCATCAGGGTGGTGAAAGTAAGATTGTTGTGCTTGATATTTCAAAGGCCTTTGACAGAGTTTGGCATCAAGCTCTCTTGTCGAAAATGCGTGCATTTGGAATCGATGATACTATTCTTCAATGGATTAGAAATTACCTTTCAGACCGTTCAATTCAAATTATTTTGGACGGCTTCAAGTCTGCAACTCACCAAATAAATGCTGGTGTCCCCCAAGGCTCTGTTCTGTCCCCGACTCTCTTTCTCATTTTTATAAATGATCTACTGTCTGTTACTTCTAATCCAATCCATTCCTTTGCTGATGACAGTACCCCCAGCTTCTCATATTCGTTTCTTGGGTCACGCCCCTCATCTTAGGGTGTGGAACTGGAACGGCAGCGTATGTTAAGCTGATTAAATTCCGATCTTAACAGCATAACTCAGTGGGGTAAAACCAATAGAGTGGAATTTAATGCTTCCAAAACACAATGCTGTCTCCTGTCATTAAAGCAAAACCCACACACACTGCCATTATCTATGAATGGCACTTGCATCGCTGAAACCGAAAGACTTTCCATTCTTGATATATGTGTTAATGACAACCTTCGTTGGAATGACCACATATTCGGTGTCGCCAAGAATACCGCGAAATGTTTAGGCTTCCTTAAGCGTTGTAAGAAATATTTCACCCCTTCTGATCTGGCTACAATTTATAAGGCGTTTATTCGCCCGAAACTCGAGTACAACGCTCATATCTGGTCCGGTGCACCAATAACTTATTTGGAGTTACTTGACAGGATCCAACAACGCGCGATAAAACTCATTGGCGACCGAGACATAGCGAGATCGATTGACTCTCTTAGTCATCGTCGTAATGTCTCCTGTCTTTCGTTGTTTTATCGTTATTTCCACCATAAATGCTCAAACGAAATTGCCAGTTGCATTCCTCCCCTTGAACATTTCAACCGCAATACCCGTCATGCAAGGAATGCTCATCAGTTCACCCTCAAGCCTGTGTTCGGACGTACAGTGAAGTTCAAAGAATCTTTCCTCAGCCGTACAACACGAATGTGGAATGCTCTTCCCTGCTCCATTTTTCCTACACAATATAACCTACAAGCATTCAAAACCAACGTGCATCGGCATCTCTCCTTTTCGCCTCACCCTAATTTCCTTAACGCCCGCGCTGTGTAGCTAATACATTATAAGGGTCCCAACAAATCCCTGTAGTGCGCGCTTATTATAAAGGTTAGGTTAGGTTAGGTTAGGTTTGAAGGGAAGTGCACAGCCATTGCTGTGCTTGCACGGGGGCCCATTGGTCCATTGTGATCCCTTTTTGTTTATCGTGGTAAAAACTTCACTTACAATAAAAACACTTACCATGCTTCGTTTAAATTTTTCTTGCTGGTTGGCCTATTGGAACCAACCTGTTTTCTTGACAAACCTGATTATGTCCGTCAGTGGTACCTGCGCTACGTCCTCTAAGTCTTCGAAAAATCTGTTACCCAGATAACGAAGTCGAGATGTCTGGAGGTTTGGACACTCGCAGAGCAGGTGTTTGATGGTCTCGGTTTCTTCTGTATCCTGACAGCTCCTGCAGTTGTCTGGTGAGCTAATGCCCAGCCTGTTTGCCATTACTCCTATGGTGCAGTGGCCGGTCAGTACGCCGGTTAGGATACGTATTTCTTGTTTATTCATTCCCAGAATGTGCTTTGTTCTTTTCTCGTCGATTCTTGGCCATAGGCTGCGAGATATAACACAGTCGTTCCTTTGGGACCAGGTAGTGTTAATTTGTTCCCTCAGTTTTTGGTCAATGTTTCTTTTTGCTGCACTAATTGGGATGTCTATTGACGTAATGGCGTCCATTGCGTCAAGTTCTGACCCTGCTCTTGCTAGCTCGTCTGCCTTTTCATTCCCCACGATGTCGCTATGACCGGGGACCCAGCAGAGGGTGATCCTGTGTCGTTCGCCTATTTCGTTAAGGGATTTTAGGCAGTTTCTGACTGTTTTTGACTTTGTGGTTTCGCTGTCTAGTGCTTTGATCGCCGCCTGACTGTCTACGAAGATTGTAATCTTGGAAGGATCCAGATTCTTCGCGGAGATTGTTTCTGCTGCCTTGTCTATGGCGACTATTTCGGCTTTAAAGACGCTGCATTCGTTGGGGAGTCTGTACGAGTCCTTTATGTCTAGGGGCTCGCAGAAAACTCCTGCTCCTGTACCTACATCCATTTTTGACCCGTCCGTATAGATATGGATTTCTTGTGCGCTGGCGTGCGCGTTCCAGTTCTCTCTTTGGGGTATATATGTAGAGTAGTTTTTCTCGAAGTTTCGATTGGGGATTATGTAGTCCGTTTTCCTGGATAGATCGATACCCAAGTAATTGTGAATTATGGAGCCGTGCCCATAGGAGCTGTGTCTCCACATGTTAGCCTCCTTGAGGCGGACGGCTCCTTTGGCTGCCATGCTGCGAATGTATTCACCAAGGGGGGGAAGGTTTAAAATGACTTCCAGCCCGGCTTGAGGTGTTGATCTCATTGCTCCTGTTGTGCCGATACATGTCAGTCTCTGTACCTTAGAGAGGTTATGGAGATAGGTAGTCCTTTCTGTTGCCTTCCACCAAACAATAGACCCGTATGTAAGTATGGGTCGTATGATCGCTGTATACATCCAATGGGTTATGTAAGGGCGCATACCCCAACGTTTACCAAAGGTCTTTTTGCATGCGTAGAAGGCACATAGTGTTTTTTTGATCGTTCCTCTGTGTTACGTTTCCAAGTAAGCTGAGAGTCTAGGATGATGCCCAGATACTTTGCTTCCGGGGAAAGTTTCAGACGAATTCCGTTTATCTTCGGCATATCGAAATTCTCAATTTTTCTTTTCCTAGTGAACAGAACACATTCGGTTTTGATTGGATTAACTCCAAGGCCGTTCGGTCTCGCCCACGAGGATAATTCTTTTAGGGCAGATTCCATGAGTTCACTGATAGTGGGAAGATACTTTCCACTTATTAGAATTACAATATCGTCTGCGTATGCTACTATTTTCGTCTTTTTGACCTTTAGAGTCGTGAGGATTTTGTTGACCACTAGAAGCCACAGGAGGGGAGATATGACGCCTCCCTGTGGGGCGCCCCTGGTCACTGTTTTCCTTATGGTACTCTCTCCGATCTCTGAGTTAATTACTCTGCTGTTAAGCATTTCGTAAACCCAGTTCGTTATTTCTATTTCCGCTCCTAAGTCTACAAGCGCTGTTTTCATGGCCGCTGTTTTGACATTGTTGAAAGCTCCCTCAATGTCTAAAAATGCTGCCATGGTGAATTCTTTATGGTGTAATGCTTTTTCTATAATTGACACAACTTCGTGCTGGGCTGTTTCCACGGACTTGCCTTTGAGGTAGGCATGTTGAGTACTGCATAGGTTGTTTTCATTTAAGAGGTCTCTTGTATATAAGTCGATTATTCTCTGTAGTGTCTTTAAGAGAAAAGAGGAGAGACTTATCGGCCTATAATCGTTTGCTGTGCAGTGTATATGTCTCCCTGCTTTGGGAATGAATATCACTTTAACTTCTTTCCAGCTTTGCGGTATGTAGCAGAGTCTTATACAGCTTTTGAAAATGGCTTTTAGCCATGGCAGTATTACATCGAGAGCCTGTTGTATCATTGCTGGTATGACATTATCTGGTCCCGCCGATTTGTAGGGCTGGAAAGATTTGACTGCCCAAGCAATTTTGTGCTCTGTTATGATACTTTCAATTGCCATGTCCGGTTGTGTGTCTTGCGGAACGGGGGTGTAGTTGACATCACATCCAGTGTTCTCACTAGACTCCGGAAAGTGAGTATCCATTATAATTTGTAGAGTTTCTTGGCTAGACTCTGTCCAAGAGTCATCAGCACGTTTAATATACCCTGGGACCATGGGGTCTTTGGATAGTACTTTACGTAGTCTGGCAGCCTCGTTTGTACTCTCTATGGATTCGCAGAACGTGCTCCAGGATTCGAGTTTTGCTCTCCTTATTTCTTTTGTGTATAGATTAAGTTCGGACCTATACTTAGTCCAGTCTTCATCTGTCTTACTCTGTCTTGCTTTGTTAAAAAGTTGTTTTACCAATGTTCGCCGCTTTTGAAGCTCGCTGGTCCACCAAGTTGCCTTTTTGGGTTTGCGATTGCGAGAGATGGGACAGTGTTTAACAAAGGCTTTGTGCATAGTTTTGGTAATATACTCGACTGCGTTGTCGATTGAGTGAGTGTCGACAAAATTGTCCTCTTTTGGATGTTGTGTGTACTCACTAACCGTTTTCGCATAGTCTGCCCAATTCGTTTTCCTAGGGTTCCTAAAAATTCGTTGTGCCATATATTGTAGATTGACTGTAAAGAGTATTCTATTATGGTCTGAGAAAGAGTTCTCTCGACAAACTCTCCAGTCTTCTACCCTGATATGATCATTGTTGCTTTTGAGAGTTATGTCTAAAATTTCTGACCTGTTTCTGTTTTGGAAAGTGGGCTGGTTTCCCCTGTTACACAAAACTAGATTTGTGGAAATAATATATTCAAACAACGACTCACCTCTTTTATTAATTCCTGCACTGCCCCACAGCGTGTGGTGTGCATTCGCGTCGCACCCTGACACCAATGATGTGTTCCGTGTGTTAGCGTGCTCCACTAATTCACGTACTGTATCAGATGGTGGGTTTTCCTCGTCGTGTGCCATGTAAACTGAAGCGAGGATAAGGTTCCTTTCCGGAGCTTCAATTTTTACGGCCACTGTGTCTCCATTGCTGTACCTGTGAAGAAAAAATATGTTACCAACAGTTTTCTTGACTAGAATACAGCTTCGTACTTTACCTTCTTCTTTAGTGTGGAACAGATGGTAATATGGCGATTTCAGACCTTGGATTTTATTTTTAAAAATCCAGGGTTCTTGAATTAATGCCACGTCCACGCTTACCTCAGACATGAACAGCAGTAGGTCGTGTGTTGCTGCTTTACAGTGATGCAAATTAATTTGCACCACTAGCAGCTTTTGCAACCTTTGGCTCTTCATCTTCATCCAGCCGTGCCCTTACGGCACCTAGCCCGAACTTCAGTCTGTTGCCTGGGGTCTGTCTTATGGTGGCTGCAGAAGATTGGTTTATTGCAAAGCAGAGCTCCTTGCCGTCACCACTTCTTCTGGAGTATACCTTGACCCAATCCTTGATCGGGATATTCTTGTTCTGCCCAGCTAGGAGGACCACGATGTTCTTGTCCTCTTCTTTGTCGAAGGGGGGTGGTATCCAGACTTTGACTTTCTGTCTAAGTGGCAGTGCGGATCTGGGTATGACCTTCAGTTTGGCTCCCTCCCACAGTTCGCCAATGCTGGCGATGATTTTGGAGAGAAACTCAAGAGTATGCCCGTCTCCACACCCCACTATCTTCACACCTTTGTGCCATCCGGCCCCGTCAAACTTGTAATCTGGTCCCCCATTTCGGATGTTGACCATCATAGCCTTAAGGATGACGTTTTCTGTCAGCAGCCAGTGCTCAACTGTGATCTTTCCATCGGGATCTTGCTCATCAATGACTGCTGCTATTAGGCTCGTCGGAGTGCTGTCTAGGCTTGTTGAAGCCTTCGTTATTTTCGGTCGGCTTTCTTTTTTCTCTTCCTCTGACCGTTGCCTCTTCGAAGAGGTGCCAGAGGTTCCGGCCTTAGTGCCTGTAGAGACCCTGCTTGAAGCCTGTGCCTTGTTCTTTGTTACTGAAGGTGTAGTGGTTTTAGACTGTTCCTTGTTAGCCTTGTTAGGACAACCTTTGGATTTGTCTACCACCACTACTGTCTTTTCTTTTTGCAGTTCAGGAGCTGAAGTTTCATTGGGCTTGTGAGCCTTCTGATTTTCGAAGCTCTTTATTGCTCTCTTATGCTTCCTGACCAAGGCCCTGTCTCTATCATTGATAGAGGTTGGGTCTTTCTCAGTCATTTTTTTCAGGAATCGTTTTGAGGCCCTGTATACTCCGCTTTCTTGTCTCTTTGGAGACCACGTGTGGTTTCAGGGTATTGTCCTCAGATTCCTTGTCATCCAGCAATTCGTCTTCGGTCTCAAATCCAATATTGGCGGTGTTGAACGAGGATTGGGAGCCCTCCTCAGCGCTTTCAATATTTAAACTTTTGAAATTGGGGAGGGTTGTAGTGAGTAGGTCCGAATTGCTGGTGCATAGTTGTTCGTCGTCGCGTTTGTCCTGGGTTAGTTGGTTGGGTTCGTCTTGTCTGGTCAGTTTTGGTCGGTTAGGTCGGTTTTCGTTACTTTTGTCTTCATTGTTTGGCATGTTTTTAAGAATTTAAATGTTGTTCCCACGAGTAGGTCGGAAATAGAGGTCCATCCCGGCAGAGCCGATATAGCGGAATAAGGCAACAGGGTTACGACAGACCTTGCCTAGGCGTCTGAAGGAGCTCGCTAGCGACTGATTTGGCCCTCAGCCTTACATTCTTCGGCACGGATTTATGTACTATGTACGCTCGCACGACCACTGAAATTAGGCACCTTCTGTCCTATGGTAAAGGAGCATCACTGGGTATTGAACTATTGATGAGTAAAGGAATACTACAGTGATGCCCCCTGACCTTAGCTGATCACCGTCTTGACATCGCACAAAACAATTGTAGTGACCATTACCAGCCGGCACCCACGGGGAGGGTTTGGAGGAGGATTTTGCCAGCCATTATAAAAAATTATTATAATAAAATTATAAAAAAAAAAACAAATATTTTTGTTTGAACAAAAATTAAGTTCAGCAATTTTCTATACATATATTTTATTATACTAAATAGCAATGAACAAAAACAATTAATTATATAATAACAAAATTATACAAAAAACAAGAGTCAAATGCCTGCAAATTGCTGCATCAAAATCTGCATAAGCCAAAAGGCTCAACAATTTATTGTTTTTGTTTTTTTTTGCTATAATATACTCAGTTTGATTGTATGCCTATAATTTGATAGTTTTTGTCTCCCACAGATTTTGTTTTTACTTAAATATACAATTTACTAACAATCGCAATAATTTTTCTTAGAAAGAGGCACTTCAGAAAGAGATAGCTTCGTGAAGTGTCATAAATTGCTTTTAATTTAGAAATGTTCAATTTAGTTTCAACTCATTTGCAGCGTCATTTCCTGCAAATTTTGTAGGTTTTACCTCATTTCGAAATGTGAGGTAATTTTAAATAGAATTTGGAAATGTGGAACAAAATGAGTTCATTTGCCTTAATGAAAACGTAGTTTAAGATTAAATTTCGTAAAATGAAGTACAGGGTGGCGCACGATTCGGCTACAAAAACAAAACGTAATAACTTTTTTTCTGTGAAAATCCAATAGAATCTGATACGTATATAAAGTATGGAAAGATTTCAGCCTTTGGAGCCTTTGCAACAAAAGCGAAGAAAGTGTTTGTGATGAGCTTTCCGTCTACTTAAGAGCACCTGTTGGTCGCCTTAGTGGAAATCCCTTGGAAATTTGGTCCGACTACAAGCTCCAATTTCCAAAATTTTTAAAGTGGCTTGCTTGGTTGGTTGGAGCCAGCCTTCGATGAGCATGCACTTAGACCAGAAGTAGGTCCATTGTGCTGCCGATGTGTAAGGTGTGTTTGTCACCCTCTTACTCAAGGAACCATTGGCTCCTCTGAAAGAGCTAATCCTTGCTGTGCAGGCGTTGTTAAGATCGTTTAGATCATTGAAAAGGTATTTACCCAATGTAGCCTTTCTAATTTGGCGAGTGCAGGACACGTGCAAAGGAAGTGACTGATGGTCTCCTCTTCTTCCTCGTCCCTATAGCTTCTACAGAAATCATTGTAGGCAATGCCCAACCTTTGGGCATGTCTTCCTATAGCACAGTGCCCGGTGAGGGCGTTTACTAATTTGGAGAGGGTCCCTCTCTTATGCCTCAAAAGTCCGATGGACCTGGATTTGTTTAATTTCGGCCATAGTAGCCTTGCGCTGTTACACTGGTCGAGTTGGTGCCAACGACGGTTGGCTTCGCTCACCGCATTGGTGTCTATGAAGTGTTTAACATAAGACGTTGGCGCCTCGATGTCGCTGACGCTTATGCTGTTTAAACCAGAAGAGCCTCGTCGGGCCAGTTCGTCAGCTTCACGTGGCTTCAAGTGGCTTTTAAATACTTAACTATGGTAGTCAGCTTAGTTCCTTCGGAAAGCCTTTTTTCGAAAGCTTCCCAGGTATTGAGTCAGCACAGGAATAGAATCCAAGGAAAGCGGGCGAACAAAATATTGTTAATGCAAACTTTGGAGCGGAAGTATTGGGATTTGCAATTACGTCTTATTTGTAATTTCTTATTTTTAGCTCATATAATACAATACGTCGATGTTCTTAATCGATGCATCGAAAACATCGATGTTTTTAATCAATACATCGATAATAATCGATGTAACGTTTCGATGCATTACATCGAATAAAACATCGATGTATTTTTTGAATGAGCAGCCCTAAACTGCGCCGAAGAAGTATCCGTTTCAACAGCATTTGATTCCAGCAAGATGGAGCAACTGCACTCGTAGCCAGACCGGTTATGGCGGAGCTCCAACGAAAATTCCCAAACAAATTAATATCCAGAAACTCCACTTTCCGCTGGCCTCCAAGGTCACCTGACCTGACTGCACCAGACTCTTTTTTATGAGGTTATGTCAAGCAAGAGGTGTACAAAACGATACCAAGGAATTTGACTGAATTGAAGCATTCCATTAAAACAATAATTGAGGCGATCCCGACTTCAGGCCGCAATGAATAATTTTCTGATCAGGTGTCGCATATGCGTGGATGTGCATGGAGGTCATTTGCGGTCTATCATCTTCAAAAATAATTAGTTATATAAAATAAATTTTAATTTTCTAAACAATACAAAAATAAACGAAATACATTGATTAAAAAAAAGTTATTTGAAATTCTTATTTTAGCACAATTGGTGCGCCACCCTGTATAATGCTTTACATGCCTTATAAATGTATATATAATTATTGCCTTTTCCAATTAATTCTTTTAAAACATTTTATTTACTATTGTTACAGAAAGCAATTTATTTGCCGTTTTATTTTGTATAGAATTCATTTTCAAAAAGTATCGTTTTCCACTGCAGAGCTTTGAGGTTAGTTTTATCTTTTAATTTGACCCCAAACTCCACTGACCCTTCGACTTCTGCTACAACTTCCTCCAATTACCCGAATTTCGTTCACTCCCATATTCTCAATCCTGCCCAGACTTCCCATATTAACACGCCAACCCCAACCTCTGAAGCGTTTATCGATCCTTTACTTCCCCCAACCATCAAACTAACATCCAAATTTGTTACCCCTACGTCCTCGAACAATGACCTCGACGGCCGTTACGTTATGGCTCGGCTTCGAGACCACAGACTCTTTGAAAACGTTCGCCTATACCTTGCCTACTTGCATGACAAACCTGAATCAATCTGCATTGACGGAAAGACTAAGACGAATATTCAAATCTCAATTCAGAAAGAAGGCCTCCCAACTGATCCCACTGCACTCCGTGATATTTACACCCGCTTCCATGAAAGCTTTAACATTTCCTCTACTAATGTGGCTAAGGATCTATCTGCTTTTGCTTCTCATATTAACTCCAAACGTATCTCATATCTTCAACGTAACCGAGTTGATCACAATAATTTTTTTCGTCCCTAAAACACCTTTGGCCGCCTCAGATCTGAAATTGCCTCTATCCTTCTACTATCAAAACGTAAGAGGACTACGCACCAAAACTCACGCAGTTTTCCGTCGTACTCACACTCTTCCTTTTGATGTTTATGTTCTTACCGAAACTAATCTTTCCCCGAATATCTTAAACCAAGAGTTGTTTCCAGCATCTTTCAACGTCTTTCGTGATGATAACGTCACTTGTCTTCTAGACATACTTCCCTGCCGTGGCGTTCTCATTGCAGTTCATAACAGCTTGAACTCTTCCATCATCTCAACATCAACCTCCCCTCTTCTAGATTTTGTTGTAGTAAAAATCTCGCTCGTTAACCGTTCTCTCTACGTAATGTGCTTCTACATACGTCCGTCTCAACCCATCGAATCCTACCAACTCGTCGTGGATGCCATCGACCATTTACTTGATACTTGTAAGCCAAACGATGAAATCATAATTTTCGGCGATTTTAATCTCCCTAATCTACAGTGGAGCTTATCGGAAGATCAATCTTTCTTCGTCCCAATAAACCCGATATCTAGTAAGGAATGCCTTTTTGTCGACCGCGTAACTGATTCTGGGCTTTGTCAAGTCAGTGGTGTTAAAAATTATATGGGACGACAGTTGGATCTTGTTTTCACAACTGACCCTGTAAACTCCTCAACCATTGAAAGTTCTTTACACCTTTCTACTATTGACGCTTACC
Organism: Portevinia maculata; assembly: GCA_949715645.1. Classification (NCBI taxonomy): domain Eukaryota; kingdom Metazoa; phylum Arthropoda; class Insecta; order Diptera; family Syrphidae; genus Portevinia; species Portevinia maculata. The sequence continues at coordinate 76,004,506 of OX454525.1, forward strand.
ACCCTCCTCTGCTCCTTTCTTTCTTTTATCACCCCTCTTCCCAATCCCTGCCTCCAACTAACCTGTACTCCTACGACTTCCACAAAGCTAACTTCCGAAAGATCAATGACTTTCTGAGCAGAATCGAACTCAACTTCTCGAACTTATCCGTTGATGAAGCTGCCACCCGTTTTTATGACGAAATCTTTAAATGCATTTCCTTATTCGTTCCTTATTCGCGCCATAAAATCTCACCATCTTCCCCTCCGTGGTATAATAGGAAACTGCGTTCACTTCGTAATAAACGTAACAAACTATGGGCGATCTATCTTCTAACCAGAACTACTACAGATTATTCGAATTATCTCGGTTCGTACTTACAGTTCTCTAACCTTTTTCACTGTCTCTATCAACGCTATCTTTCTGATGCTCGAGCTAACCTCATCAAGGACCCACGGTCATTTTTTCATTTTGTTAATTATAAAAGGAAATCTGATGGATATCCCTCCTCACTCTTGTTTGAAGGCGAGTCCTTAACGGACCCATTTGTAATCGCAAACTCTTTTGCCACCGTGTTCAAGCAGTCCTTCACTGACGACTGCCCTGAACCGGATCACTCCTACTTCAGTTATCTGAAAAACTATACCGTTGGCCCATTCATTTTACCCACCTTTGACCATTCCACGGTGTGCGACAGACTTCTTCATCTCAATGATGAATTTATACCCGGCCCAGACGGCCTTCCAGCCATTCTTCTCAAAAAGTGTTCTGCGATTCTTTCACCTTTTATTGCCAATCTCTTTAAACATTCCTTATCTCTTGGGAAATTTCCTAAAATCTGGAAAACGTCCTTCATTTCACCTGTTCACAAAAAAGGGCCAAAGAATGACGTATCTAACTATCGACCTATTGCCAAGCTGTCGCATTTACCCAAGGTTTTCGAAAGTATGATGTACGATTCATTATCCTTTCAGTGCAAGTCTCTTATCTCCCCCCTTCAGCACGGTTTCCTTAAAGGTAGATCCACAACCACCAACCTTGTTGACTTTGTCTCCGTTACACTTTCTGCTTTAGAAAGTGGCAATGAAGTGGATTTAATCGCTACTGACTTCAGTAAGGCGTTTGACAAAATATCTCATCGTTTGATTATTTTCAAACTCTCCTTCCTTGGCTTCGATCCCCCACTATTGAATTGGTTTTCTTCTTACCTTGAGAACCGATCTTATAATGTTCGTTTTCGTTCTGTTCTCTCTTTGCCTTTTAAAGCCACCTCTGGTGTTCCACAAGGTAGCCACCTTGGACCTTTGATTTTTATTCTGGCTATAAATGATATTGACAACGTCATCAACTTCTCCTCCATCTCCCTCTATGCCGATGACGCTAAATTCTTCAAAATCATTTCTTCTCCACACGACTCTGATCTTCTTCAACAAGACCTCAATAGTTTCTCGGTCTGGTGTCAAAAAAACTTTATGGAGCTGAATATTGCTAAATGTGAATCTCTTACTTTTTCACGTAAACGGATTCAGTCTCCCCCCAGATGTTACTATTTGAACAACCAACCCATTGTTACCGTTCTAACCATTCGCGACCTAGGCGTTTTGTGTGACAGAGAGCTTAACTTTCGGTCACATATTGACGAGATAATCAATAAAGCTAACTCAGCCCTTGGTTTCGTCAAACGGTGGTCTAAAGAATTTACCAATCCCTACGTGACAAAATCCCTTTACATTACCTACGTCCGCCCACTCCTAGAGTACGCTAGCCAAGTGTGGGCACCATACTACCAGGTCCACATTACAAGAATCGAAAGCATTCAACGTCGATTTCTCCGTTTTGCTCTTCGTGGGCTCCCGTGGAATAATCACCTTATCCTTCCACCATATCACGAACGCCTTAATTTAATAAACCTTCAGACCCTTGAAAAAAGATAAGATGTAGCTGACATTCTGTTTATACATCGTCTTCTCACTGGCTCCGTTGATTGTTCCTATCTTTTGAACTACATTGCCTTTAACACTAACCCTCGGAATTTAAGATCCCCTCCTCTTTTCTATCTTCCCACCCGTCGCACGTTGTACGGCTTGAACGAGCCGATATCCCGTATGTTGCAGAAGGTCAATTCTAACCACCTCCTCTTTGATTTTAATCACTGCACTTCCTCCCTCAAATCTACCCTCCTCCATCCCTCACCATCCACCTAATTTAGTTTTAAGTAGTTTTTAAGCCCTAGCTGTAAGTCTTAGTGTAATTAGTTTTTTAAGACCTAAATAGCTTGTATTAAGCTGAATAAATGGGGGTGTATGCCCTCACCAAAATTAAAAAAAAATTAGTTCTACTAATTTCTTCCAATATTGGTTTTTTAAATGATTTATCTTGCCCAGAGTATGCCAGTACTTATAATCAATTTTTTTGAATAAACAAACATAAACATTGCGGCAACAAATTTAGTAAAATATCTCTTATTCTAAAAAAAGAAATAAAGCAAAATTGAGGGAAATAAAAAAACGGGTTAACACTTTTAAATTATATAGTCAAAAATAGGAAATTAGAAATAAGTAAAGTAGGAAGGAGATTTCTTAAAAAGACTGTGATACTACCTGAATTTTGTATAAAAAAATGTTAACTGTTCTGTGCGGTGGCACGTGATATGTTAAACGGTTTCAATAAAATTGTTTACAGAATTTGTTGCATGTAGTTGTCATGATCACGTTCGAAGAGAAAGGTACTCGAAAGAAACTCAAACATTTTCTAAACAACCGCCACCGTATTATCTATATTTTTGTATTAACTTTACGTATGTCCAAATTTTAAAATGTCGCATTTTGATCAAAATCCTGAGTACGCCCTTGCACATTATGAATGTTTTTTCTTCTTCGTAGTTCACGAAAAAAAAACAATCAGCAGTTAAAGTAAGATTAATTAATTTTAGGCACAACTTTTTACCAATCTTTTTGAAAAGTAAACACGCAAATGTCACAACACACAGACAGAATCGGCAAATTTAGAACACGTTAAGTTTACCTACTTATAAATTAAGGGCGTCCGCATAAGGAAAAATAATCTAGAATAATTATCCTGTTAATTTTAAGTTAGATTTAATCATTTTTATATAGCATGTAAGTTGATATTCAATAACCATTAAAAAATTAATTTAAAAGTCAGAATCGGCAAACGTAGCCATTCTTTGCGGTGCAAATCATGTCCATTCGTCTGTGTTTTGAGTAGTATTGAAAGTGAAAGGTGTGTGTTTGCTTCAAGATCTGTAGGATTGCAGCAAGTTGGTTTTGATGTTTTGACTTTTGTGCAAATACTCAGTTTTTGGTGCGGTGTGAAAATGTATTAGGTATATTTTGACCCTCAGCGTTACCTAAAATATAGCATCATAATTAAATCATTACCCTGTCTAATTCGATAGTATCAGATTCTATTTTCCCATTCGAATGCACAACATTATAATAATAATGTGTTGCATTAACAAAGCAAAAGTCATCATAGCGATAAATGTCAAATCATGAAATAAAAATTAGCCTCACAATCTTCAAAATAATACCTACATATAGCTATTCAAATTATTTTTTTTATTTTATTTCGATTTGACTGTTGTTCGAATGAGAGCATATAACAAACACAATGTGCTAATTATTGAACAATTAAATCTAAAACCGAAACTTAGTAATCTAAAATGAACTTGAATGCGGCTAAAGCTAATAAAGTTTTGGTACATTTTAAAAAACTATAGCACACAATGGTATTTGTTTAATCATATGTCTTCATGTATACGTTGGCTTTAATCAATGTAGCTCACGCGAACAATCTCTTGAATAATGCGTTAATTTTTTTTTTAAACCACACTCAGATTTGTGTCGTGTAGGCTTAAAGCAAGCAGCTGTCACTTGTAGAAAATTGCCGGCACGTGAAGTGCTCCCACAAGCTCATCCTTTAGTGCAGGTTTTAGTCAATACATATACAAAATATACAAAATAATTATATAGGATGCACAAATGAAAATCATATATACGTAGTTTACCTGCATATATACTATAATACAAACACCAAGCACAAATAAAACAAATAATTTAATACACTAACTAAGGCATTATTACGCAAAATATGTTTAAGCTTCATTTTACTTACATGCAAGTCAATCACATGACCATTGAAATAATAACTCTTACACATGCGACTAATAGGCCCAGTCCTACCATAATTCGTTATAGGGTTAGGGCTAAACAACAAGTCAACACAACGTATATTATACAAGGTGGCGCAAAAGTAATCCTCCTATCAGAAAATGCTATAAATTTTTGCGATTGGCCCCTAATGTCAGTTCTGTTTTGACATTTGTATAGTAAACACATGCGAAATACACGTTAATAAACAATGTTACGCTACACTGCTCCAGAACGCGGAATATTGGTGACTATTTATTTGAGCAATAATCGGTCGGTGACTTTCGGACATCGGAAGGTTATTTTTGCGCCACCTTGTATAAGCTCCACCACGGAAATTAAAATGAATAGGAGACATCAAATCAGGCGTATAAAAACAAGATCGCTTTTGAGCCTTCGTTGAAGAATGGGTGTAATTTGAAAAAGCTGGATATGTTGACTGTATAATGAGAAATGTTAAATGAATTATTGAATTAGCCTTCTTTTAGAAAGGGGTATAATTTGAAGAAGCTGGATACGTTGACTGTAGGAGGAATATTAAATGGATCCTTCCATGGAAGTCCTCTTAGGGCAATTCGAATTAATTAACGTTGAATGGCTTTGCTTCGATTTGAATGAATGTTGTAAAAGGGTGTCCAAACTTGTGAAATACACAAGATGAGGTTGGGAAAAGCAATGGAACAATGATAGGGAAACGTAAGGGTCGTCAAATTCTTTTAACCACCCTGTTACACAGCAAATCATAGAATTTGACTTTGTAAAGATAAAATTGATATGCATTGTGAAATCGAAGTTTTAATCGCAATAATCATTAAAACAATCATCATGACAAAATGTATGTTGACATAAAAAAATATTAAAAGGTGGAAGGGTTACGCTTTCGAGAATATGTCATATGATGACATTAAGTTGGGTTCAGTACTTCTTCTTCTTCTACTTCTTTCTTAATGGCTGTGAGGCTATGATGGTTAAAGGGATCATAACCCTTCCACTTTATTTCATACCTAAAGGTCCGCATATTCGACCTCAGGAAATAACAACAGGCCTCCCGATTTTGAAGGCCAATTAAATGCTGGTGTTGCTGCATTTGTGTGATCCAGAAGTTTTAAGGTCTGCCTCTCTTTCGACACGAACATGCGGCCAACTGTGGTGTAGAGCCTTCCTTTCAGCTTAGGGAGCATTTTTCGGTCAGGAAAGATTGTTAAGTTTTCCGGCACCTTCATTCACCCAACGCTTACGTGATGCTTAATGTCCTAATCACAGCTTGCTTCGCTATTGATCATAGATCCCAGTTATTTAAACTTTTCGCACTTGGGACTCACTATTCCATTCATATAAATGTCTGGAATATATCGGAGTGGATCAGAGAACGGGCAGCACAAGTATTCTGTTTTTTCGGACTAATACGATAGCCGTTCCCCTCCAAGACTTACCTCTACATCAAGGGCTCGTTTTAGGGACCTTTGATCTTCGCTTATGATGGCTCCATCCTCAGCAAAGAACAACTGATAAACTTTGGAGTCCGTCACTTTTCCTTCAAGCAGATAATCAAGGACTGTATTAAATATGAAGGGACTTAAGACGCTTCCCTGGGTACCTATACACCAACTTTGATTGTGAACTCCTCTGTGACTCCAGCGGAGCATTTTAATCTCGTCTTTACTCCCTCATACGTGTCCATGATCGTGTATACGTATGTTTCTGGAACTATTCGTTGTCTTAGCGCCACCCATAACAGATCCTTGTCTATCAAAGTCAACCAAGACTATATGCAAATCCTTTAAGAAATCACAATGTTTTGCCACCATGATCCTTATAGTTTCGATTGCATCTGTGGTTGATACACACTGGTCCTCAGATATCCGCATTATTTTCCGCGTTCGGCTATCTAATACCCCCTGAACAATCTTCATGGTATGTGACATCAGTTTGATTGAACGGTACTTGTCACAGCATCTGTATCGAATTTTTCTTTTTACAAAGGAAGAAAACAAATTTCTCTCCACTAGTAAGGCATTGGATCGCCTCGCATCTGTTTGGAAATGAGAATCATGAGCCATTTGGACCCGATATCCCCCATATTTTTCCATAACTCAGAGGATATCTCTTCCGGCCCGACTGCTTTTCGTATTTTGGAGACTTTGATCGCCTTCCGAACTTCTTCGGCAACAATATATGGAACTTCTTCATTGTTAGGAACGGCTCTTGGAAAATCTTTACAATAATGTTGCCACCTGTTTGGATTTCTTGGGCATTTATCCTTCTCTGAGCGGCTAATTTGAAAATGGTTGTGCCCCTGTTCGAGCTAGTGTTTCGGAATTCGTGGATAGATTTCTATCAGTAGCCGAGGAAGACATTTCTTCTAACTCCAGAGACATATACTTTGTATGAATTTGGGTGCACTTTCTCTTCGCGACCCTCTTGCAACATGTGCATTCCAATTCGAGGCGAGCTTTCCCATTTCCATTATTAGTGGAGCACTGAAGAGTCATTTTGAAGTCCCTGGCAGTAATTTGGCTCTATTAAAGCAAGGTCATTGTAGTTAATTCCACATGTCTTGTGCTCTGCACTCTTCATCCTCAACGCTTAGGACATCTTCACCCGGAGAGTTCCCGGTGCCGTAGCTCAGTCCTTCTTTCCAGATCAAAACCTTGTCGTTAAAGAATAAAAGAAGAATGCAATTTTTTAATAAAACGCTTGGAGATTAGATTTGTTTTTATCTCGTTAAGAGATGCGCGGCTGTCTTTCACTCCTTGGACCTCTTTGTGCTAGATGCAAGCGTTTTTATGACTGCTTGACTGTCGATGTATATTACAATATCTGATTTCGATACTGTATTAACTGACAGCCAGTCTTGGCGGAGGGCGGTGACTTCGGCCTGAAAAATGCTGCAGTGTTCTGGAAGGTTAAAGGAGAGGTGAATATCCAGGTCTTCCAAGCAGACTCCAGCACCGATTCTGTCCTCGGTTTTGGACCCGTCCGTAAAATTTGACAACGATTCGTTGCATAGGAGCCCACGTTGTGTCTACTCGGTTTTGTCTGATGCAACAATCCAAAAATAATGTATGTAATGTTTCATATCTATCGAAGGTGCTTGAAGAATTGTCTTGATTAACTTTAGGTAGGTACCTGTCACAAGGTGTGTATCAAGGTGTGTATCAATTTTACGCCATAAAACAATCTGGCGAGCAAACAAAAACTTTATTAATAGGTACTTCTTAATTAGAGACCGAAAATATATTCTGTAGGTGGCAGGGCTCTCCACAATCTGTACCTAAGCGCCGTCCGACCTGGCAAAGGGGTAGGTACTTATTCATTTTCCAATTCTTTGATCACTATCGGTCCCCAATTAATGCTTTTCGAACCTATTCTCCATCACCGATCGGTAAATGCATTATGTTTTTACAAAAAAAAAAACTTCATAACAAAACGAAACCAAAACTAATAAACGCATAAATGTCTGGTCAAAATCAGTTGGCTTGGTAGGTAGGTATCGACCTTAATCTTCGTTTGGTAACTTTTGACTGTTATACTTATAACTCAAAATTGTCTTATAATTAAATCTCGTTGTCGTCGATCCATGTGAAGTCCATCATCTCCGCTCCGATGTTTATGGCTTTATACCCCCACACTCTTAGCTGCCGCCTTCCTTTATTTCCTTGAGTGATAATGCATTTACGAAATGTGTCGTTTTAAAAGAAGCGAACAAATTATCTATCGGATATATCTCTATTAGTGAACAGTTCAAGAATTCTTACAAAAAAGCAAAGAAAAAAATGTTTATTCATTTATTACCCTTGAGTAAGAGAACAAAACAAAACGGAATACGAATACGAAGAAATAGAAATCCTTTGGATGAATATAAGAGATCAACCTGCTGCTCCTGCTATGCCAGTTGTTGCTGCTCCGGCAGCTCCCGCGCTCTCTGCCTCAATGGAGCCTCACCTCAGGGGCTCCTTTTATTGCACCATCATAAATGGCTGACTGTCCTCTGATCCAACGTCCTCGCCGTTGTTGTCTTCGTCTTCACTCTCAACCACCACTATTCCATTTTTTTATTGCATGCTTTTATGGAGATGTATGTACGTATCCGAACAAAGGGGAAAAAAAAGAAACATTGTATCTTACTCACAGTTGTGGCCGACAATGCCTGCTATAACATGGCTGATCAATTCGTAGTGAGATGGACTGGGACGTGAACCAATTGGATGCCATTCGACCATTTTTGTTCATCATTTTACTCAGTTACTCATGCATCGATGGATTAATGCCGGTACGCGTCCGTTCGTCCACCAATGGGCTATGGAGGCCTCAATGGAATTTGAAAATTTCTTTAATTGGCCGTCACCTTTTGTTGCCTTCGACTTCGTTTCGTGCCAGCCTGCCTGCTGGTCATTTTTTTTTCTTTGGATAAATACTTTGTTTTCTATCGTAAAGCAAGACGTCTGAGTGTGTTCGTGCTGACCATCTGCAAGAAAGATATATGACTATACGAGAGTGGAGTTATATTGTGTATTTAGATACTGGTTGTTGGTTGTTGCACGAAAGGTTAGATGTTAAAAAAAAGAAGCCTATTTCCTGCTGCCAAAATCGTAGAAAAAAGGGGAAAACAATTTTTAATTAACAAATACACAGTGGATGAGGGTGAATGTAAGCAGGGTTTTGAACAAAATTAATCCATGAAAATTAACGACAATTTCCATATTTCCATTATGTAATAGGTTATGTTTATACATTGGAGTTTTTTTGTCTGGACCTACCTACCTACGATGTAGGTATCTAGGTAGATACCAATGTGGTTTTATTTAAATTTATGAATATTGCGAGAAGGAAAGTAAACTATAAAAATTAATTAACATTTATACCTAATGAGTATCCGTTGGTCTACACAGATGATCTATATGACTTCATTAGAAAAGTAAGTATATTGATAGGTTAAAGGCTTTAGTCGTCTTAATGGAAAAAAGTTACAAAACGTGTTACTGACTCCTGAAACAAATACCTACGAGGTACATGGTAGAATGAGTATGGAGTTTTCAACTTAACACTTACCGAGGTACCTACTGTTTTGTAAATACTAGAATCAAATTTCGCTATAGTGGTCGGGCACAACATTTTAGTGATAGGCAAGACAAGTCGGAACTCGGAAATAGTCGATTTAATCAAAGAGAAATTCATATTCAATGAACCTTTAAGATTTAATCTTGATGCAAAATATTTGCTTACAATATTTTGTTATATGTTTTATAACTTTCTTCTTCTTCTTCTTCCTTAATGGCAGTGAGGCTATGATTAAAGATCATAACCCTCTCACTTAACTGCATCCCTACCGGTCCGCCTAAGGGATTCGCCGGTTCGACCTTAAAAAATAACAGCAGAAATCCTTATTTTGAATTACTTCATCGCTGAGGCCACCAAATGCTGGTGTTGCTACATTTGTGTGATATAAGGGTTTTAAGGCCTGCCTCTCTTTCGCGTTTGTATGTAATCGTTGATTAATAATCCTTTTTTGACATTATTCGTAGGATCTCTCCTTTGAACATAACAGTAGGTAGGTATGAACTGAGCCGGTCGCGCTTTATTTTTTTTTCGAGATAGGCTCTTTGACGTGAAGTCTTCCTTGGTTCTTGAAACTCCTTATGATCGATAACTTTACACAGCAAAATATAAAGCATTTAACACTAGAAACTCTTTATGATCTTTAACACTAGAAATTCTTTATATCCACTTAAACCAATTTTAATAATAACTTGTTCAGTTCCTCCTACCAACCACAAAGTGTCCTTCTTCGTTGGTGTCGCTATCTGTACTCTCCACAATAATTATTCTTTCCCTACCCCTCTGTACAGTCCAGTGTTGTCGTTGTGCTTTGTTACAAGTGTAACCGTGATAATATATTTGTAGTGGCAAATATTCTTGTTACAAGCAGTAGTTTCAAACACCAAGTTGGTAGTTGCCAATCATTAATAGGTAAGGTAGGTAGGTATAAATAATTATTTTTGGTTTTGATACTTTAAGAACTGTCATTACTTAGTCTTAAAAAGCATTTAAAAGTTCTAATAGCTAGCGGATAGAATCATTTAGTATTAAACACAGAAACACTTTCCCTCGAAAACACCTCATTTCCCAGCAGAATTTGAGTTGCATCTTTTAATTCGTTTGTCTTAATTCCTTTAGTATCTACCTACGTAAGTTATGAGTATTTTCCTAGGTATCGTCTGTTATGTTGTGATTCTCCCACCTGTTCGCACAATATACATAAATGCGTTCTGTCATATTTAGTATATAAATCGCCGCAGAATCAGCAAGTGCCCATGTTTGTCAGTTTTAAGGTAGCAACACATCAACACTTCAACTTGGACTTCAACTTTGACAACCGTGACGTACGTTTTAGAACCAATGCTTTTTAATGGGATGAAACACATTAGCACTTCGACCTCAACTTCGACTTCAACGTTAGACCTAAATCCTAAATTCAAAGTTCAAGTGCAAATCCCACCAACCTTGAGACGATGTTTTTAGTGTTCCCAACATGCAAATGCTTGTATTTTGACATCATTTTCGCTTTTGTTTACAACTATTTTTTGTTCCGCTCTCGAAGTTGCATTTTTCAAAGTGTTTGACTCGACTTTAAACACTGAAGTTCTCGCTCTTGTCAAAGTCGAAGTCGAAGTTGAAGTGTTGATATTTTCTCTACCATTAGCATTTGGCTTGAACTGGCAGATGAAGGCAAAGTTTTATGCATTTGCATAACTGGGATCATTAGAGGAGGTATATTTGGGGATGGATTAACGGAATGCAGGAAACACACTATTTATTTTTTTTAGATCATCCAATATATCACTTATAAGTTCCTCTAGAATTGCAATTCTTATCAAGTTAGTCAAGTTAAACGTCAAAAAATACAAATGAAATTAAAAATAACTTGTTAAAAACAGACAGAAGTTCTTATTTCATTAATAAAGAAGAATGTATAAACATCTGGCGAAAAGATGCAGCAAAAGCTTAAATAAGATCAATTTTGTACAATCTTGGAAGGGTATTGCTACAAAACTAAACAGTTATGGCCCTCCAATGTGACATCAGAGATGGCAAAAGGTTCTTATTTGCTTCAGAGACGTAATTAAAATAAATGTACAACTTTCAATAAATTAAATTCATCAAAACAATGTTATCTTAAATCAGCGGCGGGAGCAGATTGAATTCGAAAGGTTTAGTCTGACGCAGTCAAATTCCAGCAGAACCTATTTTTGAAAATCCAACACAAACGCTTAATTTTCAGCTATTCTGCTAGAAATGCGCGCAACTCCACTTTCTATCTCAACAACATGTGAGTACCTATGAACTGAATTTCCTCGATAAACTACTTTAACTATTTTCCCCCTCCTTAGTATTTGGAAGTCATCTTGTTTTGCAATACATGAGCAATGAGCTACTTCCGATCGAAAGCGAAACCACTTGATTTCCAGTATTTTCACAGCTAGTAGAAATCCTTCCAATATTCCAATTTAATTAAAAGTTACCAATGGATGTTTTCCAAAGTTTTCGATGCGAAGAGTCATCGCATGAGTTACAGAAAATGGGCACGAATACAACGAAACGGGAGGGTTATGATCGAGTAAAAGTAAAATAAGATCAAGTACAATAAGATGTTTTCATCATCTTGAACCGACAAGACGTTCTTATTCCGATGAATTAGATTGAATTCTCGTTCTATCGTTGTACGTCGGACTGGATCAAAGAACGGGCAACACAAGTATTGTGTTTTTTTCGGACTAATACGACACCCATTCCCCTCCAAAACGTCTACCCATACATCAAGTGGTCGTTGCAGGGACGTTTGATATCCGTTAATGATGGTTCAATCGTCAGCAAAGAATAACTGATGCACTTTGGAGTCCGTCACTTTTTCTCCGAGCTGATAATCAAGGACTGTTATAAATATTCAGTGACTTGAGACGCTTCCCTGGTGTACACCAGCGGGGCACCTTACTCTTGTCTTTACTCCCACCTATATTTCCATGATCATCTGTAGGTACGTAGATTTCTGGAAATCCTCGTTTTCTTAGCGCCACCCATAACAGATCCCTTAGTTGTCTATCAAAGGCCTTCTCAAAATCAGCCAACACCATATATGCAAATCGGTAAAGGAATCACGATGTTTTTCCATCATGATCTTGATATTGTGGATTGCATCTGTGGTTAATTTACCTGCGACAAACCCGCACCGGTCTTCAGATAGCCGTATTATTTTCCGGCTTTCTAAAAACCGCTCAATGATCTTAATGGTGTGTGACATCAGCTTGATTGAAGGCTAATTGCCACAGTCTCGCGTATCACCTTTTCCTTTGTACAAACGAAGAAGACAACTTTCCGTCCACTGCACTGGTTAGCCATTGGATCGCCTGTCATCAGTTTGGTGTGGAGATTCATGATTCATTTGGAGCCGCTGTCCCCCAAGGCCGTAGCCAGACAATTATTTCGCGCGGGGGGGGGGGGGGGGGGAGGGGATTATATTTTTCCATACACCAATCAGTGTGTACCTTTCTGAATGGTAGCTAGATGTAATAAAGAAAATTAATGCAGCCCATTTTAGCCGAAAATCGTGCACACACGATTTTTAATTGGAATTATGGTACTATACTATTTATATAAAACAAAAAATTGAGACAACAATTAAACGTGACATTACGATGATAGGGAAGTAAAAAAATGTGTTGGAAAATTCTGTTCGTCCGTCTGCCTGTTTGCAGATCTGCAGCCTAAGCGGATGGGCCGATTTGCAAACTTGGTTCATAGTGCTTATTTAGTAGTCTCAAACTAGGCGTTGTTGAAATTGGAATTTTAGCTCTAAAACAATGGTATATGTAATATGTCATATAACGGTTTGTTAAAACTTAATTTTTCTAAAAACGGCCTTAACGATTTAGATAAAACAGTCTATCTTTTGGTAAGAATGGATTTTACGAGATTTATCTTAAAACGGTACCTCCTATAGAACCGATTTTTTAACATCAGAATTTCTCGCTAACAACAAAACCGATTTCAAATAAATTTAAAAATTAGGAAAGCTTTTATGATTTATACATAACTTTTTTGGTTTTTTTTGAATATTCTAGAAACGGGTATATTGAATTTTTACAGATTTTTTCCCAGATCAAAACTACAGATTTCCTTGTATTGAAATATGTAGGTACTCAAAAAATTGCAAAATATTTTTCAAAAATTAAAAAAAAAAACTGCTTTAACGATTTTCAATATTTTTTTTCCTAGGTAGACTATTGCTAATAAAATACTATTGCATACTTAGTTTTTCCAAGAAAACTCTCAAACAAATTTGAAAAACTAAAAGACTTTTCCAATATTTTTTTAAATAATTTTAAGTTATTATTTATTAGGTACATGATGACGAATGATGATCATTCTTTAAAATTTTATCACTAAAAATAGTATTACATAACATGTAGGTAGGAATCATTTTTATAAAATTAAATTTAATCTTCTGTCCTTCTGCGCTGCAAATATATCTAAAACTTCCTCAGTGTCAATTTCAATTTGTTGATGAATTCACATTACCGCAAATCCTGTTAATCTTTTTTCACCGGTAGAATTTCTTAGATACGTTTTTAGACGTTTTATTGTCGAAAATGTTTTTTCCGGTGTACATGTTGAAACCAGCAGTGTCGCTTGTGGATGTCAGGAAACAGATCCTTATTGCATTCCCCAAGAGCTGTTATTGCACTCTTTGAACGCTCTATATCTTTTTGTGTATGGCATTTTGTCTTCCATAGCGTAAATTCAGCTTTAAAAGTATCCAATCCAAAAAACATTTATAAAATTTGAAGTTTTCTTCGTTATAATTTTGTTCGTTTTTGCCAAGGATCGATGGAATCAAAATGCACAAAGAGAAAAGTATGGACTTATGGTTTTCAAATCTCATTTTAAGCTTACTTAAAAAATCATCTAAAAGAGGAATCATTATACATACTTATCCTAAAATAGGTTTCAGGATCTGTTGTGCTCATGTTTTGTCTGTGCTGCTGCTTTGATACAATTCGTGAAATTTTAAGTTTTTCATCCACAAAATTTACTAAGTTTTGTGCAGTCTCAAAAATTGTTTTGAATTCCGGAATGATGTTCCTTGGAATGTGTTTGTTATTAATTAATCCAGACACTAAGTCGCATGAAGGGGATTGTAAGATCTTACAAAGTGGCAATGTACTCGTATATGTAAACAAAACACCCGTACAACACAAACTTACTGCAAAATCACTAGCTGAAATAGATCTTAAGAAGCAACTCGCCTTCGATGACGTATCATAGTCCTTATCACTACACAACTCTTCCAAAGCATCAATTATCGCTTAAAAAGCGTGTTTCACACATTGCTGTTAAATTTTTCCATTTATTTTGAGGATAATTTTGTTTAATCATTTCCTGCAACTTAATGTGTGCGCTTTGCCGCTAACTTAAAAAAAATTTCAACAGATTTTTTGGTACCAATAGTGTTGCGAATAGACTGAATTCGACAAGAATGCCCAAATGCCAAGTTTAGAGAGTGTGCGCTACAATGCACGTATAAGGCTTCTGGATGAGACTCGCGTACTACAGGTCTGAACTCCGTTAAAACTGCCTGTCAGAGCTTAAAACTAAAATCGGAAATTTTTAACATAATCAATAATTATTTGAGTACAAATTTCATACTGATGCGGAAAAGTATGATTTACAGATGCATTTTTAAAAAATTTCGGGGGGGGGGGGGGGGGGGGGGTTGAAGCCCCTGTGACCCCCCCCCCCCAACCCCTGGCTACGGCCTTGCTGTCCCCCATCTTTTTCCAGAATTCAGAGGGTATCTCGTCCGGCCCAACTGCTTTTCGTTTTTTATAGTCGATAGTAATGTCGTGCACTTCTGCATTGTTAAGCACGGCTCTCGAAAAATATATCCGAAGAAATTGTTCATTTAGAAGTCCTTCACAATACTGTTGCCCTCTGTGTAGTATTTTTTCGTAATCCACAAGAAGCAGCCTTTTTTGCATTGTTGATGAACTTTGGCGCACTGATTTCCTGGGCATTTCTCCTTTTCAGAGCAGCTTTTTGACAATGGTTGTACTCGTACCTCTGATCAAGCTGGCTTGTCGAAGTCTTGCATCAGTATTTTTAAATAAAGAAATCAAAGTCAAGCTTGCAGAAAAATTAATGCTTAATTCTGGATTTCAGTGAGAAATACAGTTTTAAATACGCAGAGAAGCACAATCTTTTCGTTTTGGTGGTTCGTTTTGGTGGTTTTGGTGGTTTTGGTGGTTTATTTGAACATTGGCAATTACAAATTTTTGTAACTCTTTGGCAAATCTGGATTGGATGCGTTGTGCCCGATTCTATAACGTCAACTGCGAGCTCCCTACTAGTCACTTGCCAAACTTGCCATCAATGAGGAAGGGTAAAATAGTAGGGACTAGTATTTGCCTTGCAAATTGAAAGAACTTATTATCTTTTGTGACTGCTGGGTTATCGACATATCCAAAAATAGCATACATAAGTAAAGAGTTTTTATCGATCATTTGACATATATATTTTTTTTAAACTTCTGGCTCGCCAAGGCGATGGCCTTTGACTTATGAGATCTTTTGTATCATAGGGATCAGAAAAATATTTAGGCTAGTAAGTTTCTACTTTCCGTATAAAGTAGACAATTTTATGTATGTGTTTTCCGAACTCAGTTATTCCCTGAAAAAGATCTCCTTTCTAATTCCATTGAGGGCTAGAAGTTCACATAATATCTGTTGAGCTGTTTCGTCTTCTTCAAGAAATAGTCGGCACTTAGAAGAGTCAAAAAAATTCTAGAATTTGTATATCCTGAGCAAGGTTACGAAATGTGGTGACTTAATTTGAAATATGCCCATTACTTTGCATCAGGGTCATGAAAGCGGCAACTGAAACAATTGATCATTATTTTTTTTAATTATGTTTTATGTAGCGCAAAAAACGTCTAATGTCCTTGTTGGTAAGATCATTGTTATTGCCCGTGCAGGAACCAGCTCATACCCAAGTAATAGCGATACTTAACATAATACATATTGAAATGCTTTTTTGTTCCATTTAAAACGAATCGGTCGATCCAATCCATGTCTTAAAATGTTGCTTTTGAATCATTAAACTAATATGTCACAAAAATGGAAAAATTTAACATTAAATTGGGTAGAAAACAAATTTATTTATTTTTCCTTGTGGAAAACTTTTTTTGTTCAGCTTCTCAGTCAATTCACACAAATGGTACATATCGTTCCTATGAAATGTTTGTTTCAATGTGTTGACTGTTGCACTTTTTACTTATTGCTATAACTGAGGCCTAAGAAAGCGCCTTCTAAAAATAATGCTTGTAATAACGGGAGCATATACGAGTCAAAATCGTAAAAACAGAGGCAGGCCGATACTTGGAGGTCGAACTGGCATATAGACAACAAACAAAAAATAAATAATATCTTCGTTATATTATATCTTGTGACGGAAAATTCAGAGAAGAGCGATAGAAGTGAATTCGTTAAACATCATCGAACATCTAAATTAGTTTAGTTTAGTTTAGTTTATTTGCAGAGAGTACAAGTAAGACGTTGTCTTTTTTAGTACATTATAAATAACAAAAATACAAGTGCAGGTGATTTAACATTTTTAACATTAATTTAAATATGACTTAATCTAACTAATTTAAATATTTGCAAAAAGAAAAAGAAAATGAGATAGGGAGGGAGTAGTGAGAAAAAGGTAAGGAAATTAGGCTGAGGGAGAGAATTCCAAAGCCTCGTGGCATGAACAAAGAAAACGCGCGAAAAGTTTAACGAGTTGGAAGGGGGGGTTGAAAGGTTAAGAGCTCTGTGTGATTGCGCAAATTGGAGCTTTTTAAACAGATAAGATGGTTCTTTTTCATGTATTATTTTGTGCAAAAATGCGCAGCATCGGGCATTAAGAAACTGTTGTAATGTGCACCCAAGGACTATTTTCTGGTAGTTAGAAATGTGGTCATATCTACGGAGTCCAAGCACATATCTAGTAATATCATTAAAAGCCACAGTAAATTTGTGCATGGAGTGTGAATCAGGCTTACAGAAAACGACTACAGCATATTCAATTAAGGGTATAGGCAAAGATTTAACGAGCCTTAGTTTAGTTTCAACAGGGGTTAAATTGGAGAACAGCCAGAGTTTACGTAAACCACCGTAAATTCTTCCAGTTGCATAATTTATATGATCGTTAGCAGAAAGAGAACGATTCAGTTTAAAACCAAGATGGGTGACTATATCTGAGTATTGTAGTTGAACATTGGACAGGAAAATTGGTGGAAAATCTTGGCATTCATTTTGCTTTTTGGAGATAATAATCGATTGACATTTTTTAGGATTAAGTCTGAGACCATAACATAAGTGGTCCTTATGTATTTCAGACAAATCTTTATTCATTCTGCAGACAAGATCTTCAACTAAGCCAACCGGTCTAGACATGTATACTTGGACATCATCCGCATAGAGGTGGAGAGATACATTTGAACAGACTTTAGGCAGGTCATTTATAAATAAGCAAAACAGAAGAGGACCGAGTATTGAACCTTGAGGTACTCCTGCTTGCAAGATTCTAGATTCCGAATATCTATCACCTACCACAACCCGTTGGTTTCGATTCATTAAATAACTTTCCAAAAGGCGTATACTGATCTATCACTAAATCCAAAATAAGATTTCAATTTAAGACAGAAAACAGAATGATTCACAGAGTCAAAAGCCTTTGAAAAATCAAGCAAACATAGTATGGTGAGGTAGTTCTGATCAAATTTAACTCTTATATCATCAAGAACCTTGACCATCGCAGTTGAACAATAAAATATCAATAAAATATTATATTAATTACATAATTTGTCCCATTAGTGAATCCTGCTGTCATATTCCCTGTCCCAGGACACTTTCTCTGCAGAAGGATATCCAATCATCAAACGTACAATACTTCAAATTACTAATTATGAAATGATAGCAAATCAATCACTAAGCTAAGGAACCAAATCATTAGAGGTGTTCTAGACGTTTATAAAGAAAGAGGTTATTTAAATGTGTTTTACAAAAAAAAGTTGAAAATTGTTAGCTGCACAATTGATTGTGCCCCATTCACTCTATATATTGCTTATAAGTCTGGTTTCTCTTTTAATGCAAGTATTTCAATCGAGCAGGATGGGAAGATACCTCTTACTAATAAATGCTCCCATAACAAATTGTATCCTAATCAAAGTGTCAATTAATAGAGCTTTTATCTTTCAAAGTTTTTCAAACACATTGAATACGTATGTATATTGTACATACATTTACCTACTTACCGTGATCCGGCACGTTGGATTCAATTATAACATTAAAATGAAATGACAGTTACGTAGATAATATTTTTCGATACAAGAACAAACCGACGCCATAACTTCTACAAATACTTACTTCCCCACTCCAAAGGGGTCATGCACTCTGTCACACAAAGTTTTTCATAGACCCTCTGACGCTACTCTATGTGCATTTGTCACGTGTAAACTCGTAAACTTCAAAGTGAATGGCCGTATCAACAGTACCGCTATGTATTGTGCATTCCCCTCTATTTGAATTGACCAAATACGATTTGGTGCTCTGGCTCTCATGCGTTATATTACCCTCAAAGCACATGGCGATAACACAAAATCGGAGTGTTTACCCCTGGATTACTGGGTGTAAACACAATCCTGGAAGATTACGCGCTCGAACCATCATCGCCCTCTTAGCGTTTGATTTAAGCAGCACCTTGATGGCACCTTCAATGCAATATATCGCATACAAAGACAGTTCCACCATCAAAAAATCAGAAAAATTCGAGTATAACTTGTTCCTCGCAAGTTGTATAACAATGTCCGTCTGTCCAACGTGAGCCATCCACAAATGTTGGCTGCTTAGAATGCTGATATTCGTGAGATTTATGATCCCCGCCGATCGGATTTAGTTGTGAATTTAAGTAGTTTGTGATTTGATTTCGTTATACGAGCCTTGAACATACATACTCGTATTTATTTGTTTAAATAAAAATAAAATGCATTGTTCCTACCTATGTAGGTCGGTATTTTTATTAAAATATTGCTGTCAACAGAAATGATAAACCAAACACAATTAGGTATTTATTGTGAATGTAAAACGAAAATTAGAATACAATTCAATCGTTTTGTACATTTATGACAGCAATTCAAGTTGGACAAAGTGTGCAATAAAATTTCGATATTGGGAACAGTTTGATCATTAGTCGTTACAATTAGTCGCAATCACAATAAACGATGAATAATGATTCAATAAAACTGAGAACACTTTACTGCTGAAATAATGCGTACTTCAAATTATGACATCGTTTTATTTTTATTTTAAAACTCAATTGCTTGAATTTCATAGAGGAGATAAATATTGGTACACCATTGCGTGTGGTGATGGGTCTGCCAATGTTTTTTGCTTCAAATCACGCCGAGGTCAAGTAACACCTTAGGTTTTTTTTTGCCACTGCCGCAACTCATGCGAACGTCTGACAATCATCCAAAAGATGAAATATCATGAGAAGCTTTTCAAAATTGCCGTTTGGAGTCGGCTGAAAATTGTAGGTCCGTTATCCACTTACCACAAGCGAATCGTTTGAAAAGCTAGGTTATAGGCCTTATATTTATTTATTTTTTGAAATAAATCTTGACATCATCAGTTTAATAGTTAGCAAATTTTAAAACTTGATTGAAGTGTTTTTTTCAAAAACAATCGTTCCAATGATCGATTTCCAGCGATTGGCTGCTGAATTAAATGTCAGGAAAGAACATCAATTAAGGGACATTACCCGGATGTAACAATAATTGTATTGTGTGCGTATTGGCAATGCTTATTTTTATTTGACCTCACCAAGTCAGGTACAAAATTTCAGTTCACATTGTGTGCAGAATAAATGCCTTATATTGCGCTGAGCGTTTATGTATATGTAGTTGTCTTCAGTTCTCACAAGTTCCTCGCTACTCTTCCAATGTGATCTCGAATTCTTCCTCAGCAATTTCTTTAACAAAAATATCGTTCAATTGAAAAGTTGTATTCCTGCCTCCTACTCTATTCGTAGCAAATCCAAGTACATTTTCAATTCGGTTTAAATCCGGGTGATATGGAGTCTATAAACCGCGTGACCTGCTGCTCGATCGATTTGGTGTTTGGGATGTGGTTTTTTTTATTATAAGGAATATAACTCTGCACTTAGCATTGTGGGATATTATTATCGTTAAACAATTTGACATATAATATGATCAATTTTTTCGTTGACGATGAATTTGGCCCCGATTTTCTCGATGGTAGGCGGCATTTTCCAATGCAGGGACGTGGTGAGAATATTACTACAGCGCCCCCCAAAAAACAGCGCTTGTCGTATAAGGCGACTAGGGGATAACAATGACATTTATAGTCAATTTTAATATTCAGGTCAGCCTATCGACTGATTACACATCTTGAAACTCTCCCGCAATTGTGGCCTCAGAAAGGAGTGATCTGGAATCTGGAAACCGGTAAGCCTGCCGATGTTTACTGAGGCCGAACCGGCGAGCCCTACAGGAAGACCAGTAGGGATGAGATAAAGTGGGAGGGTTACATTCCCTTTAATTCTGATCGTATACCTTCGCCGTAAAGCAAAATAAGATTTTCTGGTAAGCGGCGTTAACCATAACGATGAGTGGTGGGCTTTCAAGAATATTGAGAACCGTGACATTATGGTAATTTTATGTCTTCAGCCATTCTAAAATGCCATCAGTCCAAGAAATTCCGTTTCGTTAATATATATATTTTCTTTAGTCTCGTTCTCTGGGTTCACTTATTAACCGAATGTACTCCACTCTTTTCATGCTCAAAAACTTCATACGTTAAACTTCATTAAATTTTAAATTTACTCGTATGTATGCGCAGTGTTTGCGTTTATACAATGAAACAAAATTTTTTTTATATATTTTTTGTCGGGGTGCGAGATTTTCTACACTGGACAATCAGGCTCATTGTACTGCCGGGAATAGCAAGGTACGAATAGGCCGACGAATTCTGATCATATATTCGCCGAAAAGGAAATTACGATTTTCTAGTAAGCGGTGTTATCCATAACGACTTCCAAGACTATTGCCGATTGAGTAGTCACCAGTGGCAATTTGTGGTTTAAATGCCACTCTAACTGAACGCCAGGGTGTTGGTATGTATGCCAGTGTTAGAGTATCTGGGTACCCGGATAGTGAGACTCCAGCAGATGACTAAGAGTTTCCGCTATCGTCTCAGTAAACATGTCATCAAGTTTTCTAATGATTCTAGTTTCTACCTACCTACGTTTTGTTAACATATATTTTCCTTAGTCTCGTTCTCTGCATTCCCTTATTAACCGAATGCATTCCACTCTTTTCATGCTCAAAAACTTCATACGTTAAACCTCCTCAAATTTTAAATTTACTCGTATATGTATGCGCACTGTATACGTTTTTGCAATGAAACAACATTTTTTTATATATTTTTTGTCAGGGTGCGAGATTTTCTACACTGGACACTCAGGCTCACTACTGGTCCATTGTACTGCCGGGAAGATACTTTACTGAAATTTCATCGTATTCCTGAGAAAAACGAGAAGGCGTTTTGATGATGAGGGGCTTAAATTTCCAGCACTCGCCACATCAGCACCAAATGCCTCCCACCTGATACAAGTAAAAGCAGGACGATCAAAGAGGAAATATTCCACAGTGTTGCTTGGCAAAAGCGTAGTGGCCCGTAAGAACGAAAATAATTTGTCTGCAGTCTTTTCTGTTGAGAGACAACAAAAATGCCGCAGATTTTTTTTTATAGACGTCGAGAAGTATTCGTTTAGTCTGCACAATGGAGAGTCATGACATCTGCAATTGTAAGTGGTTAAGGGGTTGAGCAAGGCCTTAAGCGCAATAATACGTGCAACCGAGACATTCCTGTAACACATTTATGTAAAAGCTTATTTCACCAAACAATCGCCGTACATTCCTTTTCACTTAATTACGAGCTTGTAGTTACTCTATCTAATTTTGGAACTTTTTTTTGAATCCTTCGATAATCTGGGAAAAACCAAATGCAATATGAAAGAAGGCTATATGTTTATGTTGTAAACAAAAAATTGGAATTAAGTAGATAAATTCAATTTTAATGATGCTTTTCCAATAAGGTCATAAAATTAGTCTTTTTTTCTTTTCACTTGATTACGAAGAGTAACCAAGTTTTCGTGTTATCATATTTTAAATCAAATATAAAGTCATTAAGGGTACCAGGGACCTTAGTTCAAAACATAATTTCATAGATACAACAACTATGGGTAAAAAAAAATCCATTAACTAAGGACGAAATAGTCCAAATGCGAGTTCACCAGGAACAAGGAAAATCTATCCATTTTATAGCCGGTAAAATTGAAAGAGGACCAAATGTTGTTCATATAGCTATCTTAAGGACTCTGAGAACTACAAAAAAACCTGGAAAGGAAGGGTAAGCAAAGCAACAACAAGTCAGAATCGACGGGCGATCAAATTCAGACTTTCCTTTAGTAAAATAAAGGCAAAAACTGGAGTTGTGAAGCTAATAGATGAACTTTTCATCACGTGATACAGCAGATCCATCATGTAAGAACAAAAAATGAAAAAGAAACCACCATTGAACGCAGCATGCAAAATCTCAATTTTTTTTTTTTAAATAAACATATTATACCCTTTTTATACCCTATTCTAAGGGTAGGTATATTAATTTTGACGTATAGTTTGTAACATACCTTAATATTGCCCGTAGACCCCTAAAAGTTACTATATTTATGATACATCGATAGTAATGTCGATCTAGCCATGTCCGTCCGTCCGTCTGTCGGCAAAAATTAAGCCTTTAAACTGGGCCTAGAGAGCTGAAATTTTAACCATATACTCTCTAGGGTCCCGAAATAATCAAGTTTACGAATTTTTAAAATCCGCCCGCAGACACGCCCACAAACTCAAAAAAAAAAACAAAATTTTGGAAAAAATCGAATTTTGAGCTAGAAAGCTGAAATTTTTTATATATGATCTATGACTCCTAAAACTGCTCGGGATATAAAAATGTCAAAATCCGCCCAATGGGCGTGCCCACAATTAAATAAAACAATTTTATTGAATAACCAAAATTTGAGCTAGGGTGCTGAAATTTATAATCTCTCTAGGGGCCCTTTAAGCTCATGTGTAAATATTTTGTAAATCCGCCCACTGACACGCCCACAATTTAAAATTAACTTTTTTTGCAAATCCAAAGTTTGAGCTAGGGAGCTGAAATTTATAATATATACTCTCTAGGGGCCCTTTATGCTCATGAGTTAATTTTTTTTAATACTGGCACGCCCACAATTAAATAAAAGATTTTATTGAAAAACCAAAGTTTGAACTAGGGAGCGTTTTTTACAAAAGCTTGTTTTTTTTTTTGACAAAATCCTTTAAATTATACTCTAATTATAATAATTATAATTATAATTTCATGTAGAGCGTACTTAACAATTCAACCATACTAAGACTTTTGTCACACCCACTTATGAGGGATAGGAATTAGAATAGTGTATCCAACAGTTCGCCCAAGCAGACTGTAGCTCTTCCCTATATTTTCATATTGCATTTGTTTTTTTCCCAGATTATACAGGGTCTTTCATTAGAGACTTGACAACTTCAAACTTCAGTGTGAACGCGCCCTTAAACCGATTACGATCGAGTAATTGAAGTCTCAGGTTCAGTGGACGTATTGTCTCGAGAAACGGATCAGTCTATTGGCCGCCGAGATCGTGTGATTTAAAGCCTCTAAACTTTTTGGTATGGAGCTACATTAAATAATTGGTCTATGCCAATAAGCCGGCGACGTTAGAAGAGCTCAGAGCCAATATTGAACGAGAAAAAGCGGCCGTATCGGTCAAAATGTGCGGCCGCGTCATCGAAAATTGGGTTCAAAGTATCGACCGCTGCATACGCTCCCGCGGTTTACATATGAACGAGCTCGAATTCCATTCATAAATGTTTTGATAGTAATTCAAGCAAATGCATTTTTTTTTTTTTTAGATATCTCAAGCAGTTTGCATTTTATTTAAAAAAGAAGTTGTGAAGTCCTTAATGAAAGACCCTTTAGAAGGATTTATAAAAAGGATTTACGCGTAGTAAACAGATAAACGAAAATAAATTAAAAATGCAAAAAAGAGGACAAATTCATTCTTCTTCACCCAATTTAATGGTATTTAAGTATTCGCATAGTCTGGGTTTAGGCGTGAGTAAAAAGTGTCAAATTTTAAAGTTCAAATTGTACATGTCAACTCATTTATTTTTTTTGGTATGCGATATCTTATTTCTTAGTTCAATATTACAAATATTCGCATATTTATAAGAGAAATCAAGAGATTAACATGGAACAAGTCCAAACTGTGATCAAATCGACATCAGGCCAAACATTGACGATACAATGCTCCCTCAAAACCCGAAATTCATAAAGAAACACTGAGGATCACCTTTTTGAAATTTCACAGCTGGGAGGAGAACATGTTTTTTTTATTTATTTTTAAAAAAAAAAAAGAAATCCAAATCCCACTCGGTAACGGTTTATTGTACTATTAGGCGGAAATCCTCTTTTTTGGTGTAGGTAGAGGTTGGGGAAAACATAGTGTTATTCGATTCTCTGCATTATTGGGTGGCGTTTGGTGGTGTTCTGTCGGTGTTGGTGTTCTGTCGTCATGGGGATTGAACCTGCACCGCACAGGTCACAAGCCAACACACTAACCTTTACACAGTCGCCACCCCCTAGGAGAACATATTTCAGTTCTGATTTGATCGGCGCTGCAAAACTACGCCCAAGGAATAGCACCCGAAAGGGCACAATGAAATAAGGTCCAACAAGTTGGGTATTCCATTTTTAATCTTTTTGTTTAAACGAAAAAATGGCTGGACTGAACTATTGTAATTTTTTTCAGTTCACGTTTAGGTAAGTTCGCTTCGTTTAGACAGGAACAAAGTCGATATTATTTTGTATACGCCAGATAGGTACTATGAACAAAAAAATTATTCACCAACGTACTTACGTATAACGTACATAGACCCATACACACACATTCATACATCTGTTAAAAAATGTTTGATCAAAATATTGTTACCATCAAATTGGTTGAACGGATGCGTATCGGATGAAATCCCGCCGCAGCCAATCCGACGGATTTAATGATTGGGGTAAATATCGACTTCGTTCTCGTCGATATCAACGCGTATTTACCTAAATATGAACTGAAAAAAAATGCACTGAATTCGAATTCGTTTACACAAAACGATTTAAAAAATTTGGATTTTAGAATTTCTTGAGAAAGATTTTAATTTGTTCTGGTCACAATACATTTACTTCAAAATATCAGCTATTTTCATAGATTTTTTATCATGTTAATATTAGGCTGGGAAGTTGATCGTGTGGACCTCCTGTATCGCACTTACCCCACCTGTTCTGATCTAGTTTTCGTTCATTAAACGCAGCTATAATACATACAATTTGTTCGTTCCCCAAAAAAATAACGTTTCAGCCTTCTCTGGTCAGTGCTATTGCATATGAACGTCAGTTAATATCATTTCTATGTTTCTTATATGTACATTTACTCACAGCAAATTTCGAGAGAGGGTTAGGCATCGCCCAATTGCAGGTTTCCGGGGACGGAGAATGTGGAAGTCGGTTATCTCATCTAATTCATCTGTGTTCTATAGTTCAGTATAGTTCAATTGTCCTGAATGCATGATCATTGCCATGAAAATCATGTCCAACGACAGTGAGACAGGTCGATTTTAAGTGAGTAAAAAAAAAAGGTTTGAATTCACCGAAAACCCACAGAATATTTAAAAAATAATTCTCAGCATTCTAAACCCGTTTTTTGCCTATCTCACCAAGGATATTATGGAAATCAAGTGTGTAGCCACAACGTTCATCGGAAAACTTGTCAGGCGAATGACCGTGGCTCCATAGCAAGTATTTGGAGAATGCGTTGGAGTATTAGTGGTCAAAACCTTGTTTCTCACTGACGAATGCACTCGGGGAATTATCGACATAAGTCCGGGAAGTAGTAGAGTTTTCTATAAACATATTTATTTGCAAAAAAGGCTTGCCTTCTGGTGTGGTGTTGTGGCTATCGAACCGTTCACAAATGGGGGGAAGGAAAAGCAGCTGAAATTGGTTTTGTCACTTTTGCCATTAACCAAAAAAGGAGTCAGCCATTACAGGTTTCACCGATTAGTTGCACCAATTAGGGAGACTAACAAAATTATTTCTTGTTTGGTCAGTTGAACGTCAAACCTTAAAAGCTCTATTATTTTTGCTTGTAGCTTGCTTGCATTGTTTATTGACCAGTAATTCTATAATTTACATTTGTAACTTCCGCGTGCGAGATATTTTGAAAAAGCCAATTGATGTTTAATTTAAGGCGTAGATTACTTTGTAAACTTACCTGATTGCTTCCACTTTCGGTCTAAATAATCTGATCCAAAGATTCAAATTCAAGAATTCAATACACACCATGCAACTCCGTTTTAGTACCCATCACTGTGAACTCAGATGCGTGATCTGACATAACCATAATATATAGTTACCGTTTAGAGCAAAGAAGTACATACTCTGCCCCGAAGCAGAAACTTTCCTTTTGTAAAGCATAAACTAATTAGTTAGACTTCCAAACCATTCTCTAAAACTACAGAATACAGAGTAGTTTGTCTAATCGATGATTCAGAATGAACATCTGCCGTCCAAACAATGTTCTTCGAAGGCTTGAAGCTGATCATTGTCTGTTCTATAGACTATCATGGGAGATGTTCTGAAGAATGACACGTTATAACTAGCAGGAAAACATCGGATTGTGTTAAAGAGTGGCCCTAGAAAATTGCCAGTGCTTTTTGCTAAATTGTAAAGGGTGAGAGGGGTATTGGTCGACGCGCATGATTTGTGTTATTTTGAATCGCAATGAGTCACTGGTCAAGAACGCACCGCGCGTTTGCTGTTGAACAATATGTAAATTGATGAGTTGGTTCATACGCGTTTCGTAATCACTTCAATATTCGACTTTAGTAAGTGATGGGCGAAGCACGCAACCAACGTCAGCAGTAACGGCAGAATATGTATGTCAAGTTCGATGCAAAACTATGCGCAATCCGCGAATATCGATTAATTTTAGAGTTCTATTGCAAGGGTGTGTTGAGAGGAATGGCGGCATTTAAATGATATTGTTTTTAAAACATAAAATCCCCGTTCTAAAACTCCATTTTGTACAAATACGATCTAAAAATTACGCTGTAGTTTTTTTTATATGTATATTAAATTCTAAACTAATGAGCTAATGCTCACAACTGCCGGTGCAATTCTCCGTACATCTACAAGCATACTCTTTATATAGAAGAAGAAAGAACCCAACAAAATCCTTTTCTAAGAATATGATTTTCAACTATTCAAGAGTAGAAGTCTGTTTCTGAAAGCATCCTGACAGCGTTAGTAGAGCCGTATATGTGGTTATATCGGCATTGGCATGATGCGAAAAGTCTTCAAACATACTTTAAATTCGAACACTCTGTGCCAATATGAACTCAATCGCTCGATAATAAAACGGTCTAATCGAATGATGAAGTCTTTCAATATTCAATCAACAACACGTATAATAACCTGAAGGCAACTATCATGTGACATGATACGCTAAACGATCACTTACGTCACATAGCAGATCTAATCTAGATCGCCTATTAATCTGTTACAAAAAACCTTAAAATTTTATTATCTATTAATTTATTAATCAAGAAAAAAACTCTAACCAAATTAGCATCAATAATTTGTTTAATTTTAAACACTAACAGTCATCAGAATGAGAGTCACGAACGGTCTATCAAGCGTTCGTTTGTCTTTCAAGTTACTATCAAACATCGTGAGTGTGTAAGTGTTTTAAATTAGCTCAAATTAAATAAAACCGTAGACAATGAATTTCAATGAGTGCCATCAATGTGTCACCCCATCAACCGAAATAAATCAAATTACCGTAATCAAATGCTGCTTAAATAATAAATAAAACCACATTTACTTTCAATCATAATAATAATTATCAATATTTATTGAATTAAGTAGATAATAATACAAGAAAAACATAATATGCAAATGAACGTAAGTTAAAATCCACAAACTGGTCGTGTTCTTTTCTGCAATTTTTATTGCGAAAGTAAAAACAATTCAATATACCTATACGATCAATATGACAAATTAAATACACCA
This sequence comes from Portevinia maculata, assembly GCA_949715645.1. Lineage (NCBI taxonomy): Eukaryota > Metazoa > Arthropoda > Insecta > Diptera > Syrphidae > Portevinia > Portevinia maculata. The sequence goes on from OX454525.1 coordinate 76,032,965, forward strand.
ACATTACACATTATTAAGTTGTTTAAGTTAACATTGTAGGCTGTATAATTAAATTTAAACTATGTTAAAGTAGGCAAATATTTTATTACAAGGTAATAATCGTTAAAGCTTAAAAACAAAAATTGATATACACAAGGCAGGGAAACATAATTAAATCTATTTACATTTGTGTTTTTCCTTTTGCTTACTTAAGTCAAACTGAACATTAAATATTAATAATAATAAAATCAAATGAAACAGAATTTACATTACGATTTAAAACATACGTCAGAATAGTTTTTTTGTTTTAAGTACATGGCTAACATTTTTGCACGCTCGGCGAACGTTACACAAATATAATTTAATATGTATTTTCATTTTAATTTGCTAAAAACGCTTCAGGATTGCACATTACTTTATATATATATATTTGTTTATTTATTTTTACATACATAAATATTTTTAAGTGTTTACTTGGGACGGCTGTATTTGAATGACAGTTTAGCTTAGTTGGTACATGGTAGTATTTTAAATTATATTAAACACATTTTTTTTAAACGAGTGCTGTGCAATAAATCACGTTAATGTTTCCTTTCTTTCTTTCTCATTAAAACAAAAATAAAAATATTTTAAAAATTAATTCATATAATACACATTATTTAAACATACAAAAAAGTGCTTACTTAATTGTGGCCTACTATGGAAATCCGTGACATCGCACGGAATCTCATGATGTGAACTGGGCCCAAGACAGCTAAAAGTGAGTTTGTGCATAGAGACCTTTGTCCGGAATCAGATTTTAGTTATAAGTTTAAGCTTGTCACATTGGCAACGCTCCCACGGAGGCAGCGGCTGCAGCTGACATTTGCGTTTGGTGGAGGTGCTGCGGTGGTGGTACCGACAAATGGTGGCCATGATGTAGCACAGAATGATGATGATGCAGACTCATTGGCATATTCATTGCCATCGAGCTCATTGGGTGATGTAACGGGTGCTGAAGATGATGGAGGCTTGGCTCGATTTTTGGTTTAGTATCCATGTAACTGGCTAGATCCGAGTGTCCAACCGATAACATGGGATCGTCACGTTTCTTATTTTGTTTCCGCTCCTTAGCACGGCGGTTTTGAAACCAAATCTTAACTTGTCGCTCGGATAACTGAAGTGATTGAGCGAGTTCGGTCTTGCGACGGATGGTGATGTAGCGGGAGGTGCAATATTCCTTCTCAAGTTCTAAGCGCTGGAAATCGGTGTAAACTACGCGGTACTTGTCTTTTGTGCGGGTCTTTCCTGAAATTACAAAAGCAGTAAGAGGATGATTATTTTGTTGAGCTTTGTGGACAAATAGAAAAAAAAAATATAAATATGAAGGGAAAAAATGTCTTATATTGTATTTTAGGGGATAAAAGCAAGCAAATTATAGAAAATTGACGCAAAATTCATAACTTTTAACTTAATTTTTCAAATTTACAAAACAAAAGCTTCCTTAACCTTTTCACTGTTTCAGTGAGAGTTCAGGAATTAATTGTGATTTTGTCCAAAGTGGTTTAACGATGCATTGGGTCGTAGGAATAAAAATTAGCATTTACTTTTAGTAAAGGGTCAAATGAAACTTTGTCATTTAAGCACTCAAAAACCTATCGCCGGATTTTAATTTTGTGTGTATTTTCTTAATGGTTTCTAGCAGAATCTTAACATAGCTAGGTTAAAAACCGTTGAGCAGTTAATAAAACACACTTGCTTGACAATGATAATGAAAGTCATTTCCATGAGCATCGTGAATACACAAAAATTTGATTTCCATATCAACCGGTTTTCGTAGAAGTTCCTTTATACCCACACCGAGAATTATTGCAACTCACTTGAACATGTAGCGAAGCGCTAAGGACATACGAACAAAATTCATTTGACCTTTTCGTTGAAATAAATTCTATTTTTTATTCATACGACCTATTATATATACAGAATTACCTTTATTCCTGCGTTCAAGAATGATTTCTGGGCATTTCATTCAAATATTCAATATTTGTATTATATTCTGCTAACCGATAACACTGCAACAAGATGCAGATATGCGTTGCTTCTTCACTTCATTTGTTGCTTAATGCATTCCGCTTAAATGGGTGCAGTGGCTCAGTATAAAGTGTGTTGGACTGCTGGCCAAGGGGTTTCAGGTTCAAATCTCTCCAGTAACACATAAAAGCTTTTGCACTGCCCTCACCCTTTGCAACCGTCTGCCAAACATACAAGAGTATAACTTTCATTAAAAGTTTCTCAAAATGTGTCGGCCAAAATTGGTGTTAAATTGTGGTTCCCTTCCAATCGTGACAAAAATATAGCTTTACACATACAACTGATTGGCGAAGCCAGGTCTTAGGTCCTCTATTGGTTGTTAATGCGAATGCCTAATACCTATGCATTTATTTATTCCGCCGGGAAGATGTCTTTATTTATATCTTGTACTTTGTTTGTCGAAAAGTTTTTACTTTTAATCCAGGGAACGGATAAGTATAGACAATCTACAAATTTTAGTTTGTATTTTCGAATGATAACATAATCACAGCCCGTCACTGTGTAATGTATAATTAGAATGAGGAAGAAGTGACAGAATAAATCTTGAGAGGTAGGTACTTGCGTCACTGAAGAATTTATAGCGCATTGGAGTACAGCACACCACAGACATGTCAAATCACCTGTAAAAACTGACACTTGACAACACCTCAACCCGATGACGGAACAAATATTTTCACAAAAGAAAAATTACAGCATGTAAGAACAAATGATTAAGAATATGCAAACATTTTGCGAAAACCACGCTGCAAAAAAGATAAATAAATGTCGGCAAAGATCAACTGCGGAATTCATTCAACAAGTCAGTCAACAAGCAAATCAATGCCATTGAAATGTCATTCTGTTCCTTCGTATATTATATTTATTAACAAACGTGTAATCGACCCCTTAAGATACATACACGATGTAGCGTATTTTTCCGCAATCCTTATAGTGGAGGTTACTACAATAGACAATAAACAGGCTAGTTACACAATCCGATGAACATCTACATATAGCTATTTAGTATTTACCTACTCTACATTAGTCTGGGCCTAAGTGCAGATATATCAACTGAATTAGATGACATACAGAGATCTCGTCGAGCGTTATCACCTGAGAGATGGGATTTCGGGAAGTAAATAAATACGTCAAACCACGATAAAAGAAATATATATGTATATAAGACTTCTCACCCTCATCCTCGGGTTTATTTGTACTCCGTGCGGTATTTGTACGCGGGGCTACATTTCACCTAACAACAACAAAACATCTCGAATTGATCCTCTTACGGCTGGAAGAACTCAAATACGATTAGTGTTTTACAACGTTTTTAACACTAAATAAATAATTTACAATGTACACATCCAACAACGAGAGCAATCCAAGACGCGACTCCGACCGACGATAACCGACGATTTTTTGATAAGAGGACTTATAAAATAACTGCAGAACGTGCGGGTGAGAAATTAGGTGTTCTTCTTACTTTGACTTGATAGAACAACGTAACCTCCTTAGAGGGCTTTATCTCGGTACATAAATTTTGTATGTCATATGGCAAATAATAGTGTTAAACAATTAAAAAAGCTTATCGTACGCGTTGTTCTTTTATTACACCCCTTAAATGGGTAAAATGTGGAGCAAGTTGAGGGTGTGAAATTGTTCGGTTTTTTTTGTGTTTTGTTTTATTGTGTCATTCAAAATCAGAGCATTGAAGTTTTCAGCAATTTAAGTTTTTGAAATTATAGGTTAGGTACGACAAGGTTAGAGGTGCAAATTTTAACCTTGGGATATTTCAGCTAGTTTTTGCCTATATATCTACTCACATATAGTATAAAATTGCGTTTTGAAGTTGCATCTTAATAGAACTTGCTTATTTGAAAAGCAAATGCGACTAGCACAATTCCATAACGAAAATACGAGTATCTACAAACCAAAACAAACACAATTTTTCAATATCTAATTGTAAAAAAAAGTCAGGAGCCTCCATCAGACGTATTGACGCTATCCCCAAATTAAAACGAAAAAGAGCGTCCCATTAACCTGACACTCAGTGACAGAAGTGCACTCCATACAACGATCAATTTCCTAACTTCAATGACAATGATGTATCGAATACACGTTTAAACAGATCAAAGCGCCGCCCAATAAACTAAATTTTAATCCCACTTGATGTTAAAATCAACAAACGTGCAACGTTTTCAATATTAATAAAAGTGCATCGAAGAGATAAGTTAATCGTTCTGCTGCACACAAAACTATCCGCCTGTAGCAATCGGTGATGGCTGACTGAATGAATTTTTTTTACGCAAATAAATAAAACAAAAAGAAATCGGCAGCACTGCTCCACCTCATTTCGTTTTAATCCTCAAAGAAGCTCGTTCCAAGTGCACCGACAAAGAGGGCCTTTGCTTGCATTTATCGAGGATATTTAAGCAAGCAATAACAATGTTACAACAAATCATTAAAATGGCAATAAATCGAACGCGATTACAGTGTGCGTTGCTGTCATTTTAAGTGTTTTTTTTAGCATTTTGTATTCTTTGCTTGTTTGACATTTTGATTGTGTTAGTCTGTCAGTGGTAGATTCTTTTTTTAACTATAAATTTTGCAGGTAAATGGAACTGTTGCGTATGTAGCTTTTTTGTTGACAGTTAATAGGATTTTCCGCTAAGCTATCTCTTTCGTTTAATCTGTTTGACGTTTGTTTCGATTTTTATTTTTTGCGCACAAATATATATTTGTTATCACTCCAACTATATTTTTCTTAAGAAAAGATTATATATCCCTCTTCGTCTTCCCTAATAGCGAAGTTATGACCATGATTAAAGGGACCATCACCCTACCACTTGACTGCGCTCTTAGTGATCCGCCCGTGGGGTTCGCCGGTTTGACCTCAAAACAAAATCGACATGAACAGCTCCTGTTATTGATTATTGTCTGATCGTCCTTTTATACCTAGCACTGGTGATCTCCAGCCGTGTCGATCCACGTCTTTTCATGCAAGCTTGTCGAAGAGTTTCAAGCTGTTAAATGCGTAGCTTCGCTAGAATCACCTGAATGTTAACTCTACTGATACATTTTCCTTCAACTGGAGGTAATTTCCCAAAATTGTTTTGCAGTTAATCGCGAATTTTAAATTAGGTCTCTGAAAATCAAAGGTTTTTTTCGGTTTTTTGATTTTATAAAAATGAGCACGATGTAAAAATCGTCTTAAATCAATTAGCAAAAATTGAGTGCTTAGATACATTGTTTAGTGAACCGAATGTTCATTTCTGAAATGGAAAACATGATTCAAATATAAACAGGTAAGGCAAGCGTACATTTAGGCAAGTTTTAAACGCAAATCTCTATTATAATTCGCGAATATACTATGGCTTGCGACTTGGGAAAAATACTATATGTCAATCCACTCAAACGACTGGTGCACTTTACGCCACATTAGTGTGGTTTACGAGTTTTTAAGATGGTGCGGCCAATTTAATCAATTTGAGGCGAAAAATAAAAAGAAGCCACCGACAAATCAAAACGCAAAAAAAAATGAATGAAAAGTGGTATAAGTAAGTATTTTTATATTTATATTCGAAAACAAAATTACTGGTTTATTTAAACCTACAACTATGCCGTAGAAGGTCATACAACTTATGCAAGTGTTTTTAACTCCGGCGTTACAAAAGGATTAGGCAAATTTGAATAAAGTGGCATTTGTTCGTCTCAAGCGTGACAGCACATATTAAAAATAAAATTCAAATGTAATACTAATTATACGAGTAAAAAAAGGAATATATAAAAAACGATTTTGATTAAAACAAAAGGTGATATTCTGTTTAAGTAGAGACGTAAATATTAACTTTAAATATTACTTTGACTTTGAAGAGCCAGACATTTGACTTCTTTAACGCTTCATTATCTCCTCGATGTTTGGTGTGAACGATGTTTATCTGTATCAGTCTTGTACCGTATTTAGATTTATATTTTATTTATCTTCATTGATGCGGACAGTATGGTTCGGACCGTATGGTTCCTTAAGTTGGGATAGCGAATTTGAATTTTGAAGTAACTTCTATAAAATGTCAAAGTGCCAACTTTATTCGACTTGCTTTTTAAATCATTATCACACTGCAGATCTATTTGTTCCTTTTTTTAATGTACTCGCACTAAAGGGATTTTTGAATACCCTTATAAATGTAATAGCTACACAGCGCGGGCGTTAAATGCAAGTCATCGGTGCTTGTGTTTACTAACATCGAACGTAAATAGATCATTATAGAGAGCAAAGTCGAACGTATTGAGCTGGCGAAAAACAGCAAAATGAGTGTCAATTTCGGGAATAAGATCAATCAAACGGTTAGAGAAACCTGCTAATTTATCTTTATTGTACATTCCGATGCTAGGCAAATGGTCAAGTTTTTGTTCTTACAGTCACGACTCCCACAATTTTAGTTTTATTTCGAACGCTTGAACACTTGAGTACAGTTGCGTAACGATTACAGGTTTTCCTTGAAGTTAAACGTTCAAATTATTCAAGCGTTCCATCATACCTACTAAAAATGTAAGTTCAAGCGACCATTCATCACTGGCCCTTTCGAGCCATAAACGTAACAATATGTTTAAGCCATTCGAAAAAACGCTTCAGTATTGATCCACGACTAAGCCACCGAACTTTGAATGCCTGACAAACATCCAAGAGGGTCTTACAACCACAAAAAAAAACCTCAAAACCCGAAAAAATTAGATTTCTCGATTTTATAATTATAGCCAGGGTTAGCAGTATGTCACAAGCAGAAGCAAAACTACATATCTTGCGTCTACTACGTAGGAAACGTAACAAATGTAGTCAACGTAGTACACTGTGTTTTAAACGTCACTTTACTGTCAGTCAGCTGTCAAACACTTTCAAATTCAACTACCAGAACAGCTTTTATTCTGTCTTTTTCTGATTCTGTCATTTAATCGTGTGTTTCAGCAGGTACCTCCTTGTGTCTTATCTAAAAATAATATGTCTGGTGGCAGAAAACTGCAATATTACTGGGTAGAGGGAGGATTTTCTCCCGTAAAACTAGAAAATGAAAGAATCAGTGCCTTTCCGCCGTCTACAAAGTTAGTTTGTTTTTAGTTTTTTAATATATAGCTTCGTCTGCTACATCATGAAGCAGGCGTAACAAATGAGACCATGTAATAAACGTATAAACTACGCGTAGTTAATCATGTAGAAAATGTTAGGTAAACTACCAGCCCAACCCTGATTATAGCCTTACCCTTAACGAAGAAGAAAAACGGAGAACACTTTCAAATGTTTTTAGGGTTCCGTAGCCAAATGGCAAAAAACGGAACCCTTATAGATTCGTCATGTCTGTCTGTCTGTCTGTCCGGGAATGTCACAGCCACTTTTCTCCGAAACTATTAGAGCTATACTGTTGAAACTTGGTAAGTAGATGTATTCTGTGAACCGCATTAAGATGTTCACATAAAAATAGAAAAAAAACAATAAATTTTGGGAGTTCCACATACTTGGAACTGAAACTCAAAAAAAATGTTTTCATCAAACCCATAAGTGTTGGGTATCTATGGATAGGTCTTCAAAAATGATATCGAGGTTTCTAATAACATTTTTTCCTAAACTGAATAGTATGCGCGAGAGACACTTTCAAAGTGGTAAAATGTTGGCCCCCCCCCCCCCCCCCCCCGTAAACCGCAATTTACCTTTCATTAAATCAACTCAAATATAAAAAAAAAAACATTTAATTTATTGAACCATTATTTTCTAATAATAAATCTGTAATAGGTGCCTAAGTAAATAATAATTATAATTCGCACGGAACCCTTCATGGGCGAGTCCGACTCGCACTTGGCCGCTTTTTTGGTATTGAGTTTGTGGGCAAAGATCATAGTTAATTCGATAAAAATGTGTAAGTAATTGGTACTGGCGATGTAAAGGACATTTAAAAAAAATGAGTGTGCTTAAGACCACACGACTGAAGTAAAAATTCTTTCGCTCCATCTAATTTAAATTGTAGGCGTGTCAGGGGGCGAATTTTGAAAATATTTACACATGAGCATCAAAGGCGCCTGGAGAGTCTATATTATAAATTTCAGCTCACTAGCTCTAACTTTGTTTTTTTTTGTAAATTTTGGGCGTGTCAGTGGGCGAATTTTTAAAAATATTTACACATGAGCATCAAGGGCCCCTGGAGAGTCTAAATTATAAATTTCAGCTCCCTAGCTCAAACTTTGGTTTTTTGCCGTCGGACCTGAAAATCTGACGATGACGGTGACGCTCTATATTTCCAACTAATGAACTGCGATTCATGGGCACAATGACTTTACTCACTTCCGGTAAATTCCATCTGTCGGCAACTGTTCTCCTTTGAACCGGTTTGGATAGATGATGAGCTTAGTATTGCCCTCAATTGAGGATATTCAAGCTTGTTTACCCATTCCACGAACCTTTCCGCCGAAAAGTTGTAACAAAAGACTGTACGTTTGTCTACACTCCGTCTACGTTTGTGCCGGAAGTCTACATTGGTCTACACTTCCGTGTCGCATTCACTAGCTTACTCCCCAAGTCAAGCGTGCGTAAAGAAGTTTTACTTCGATAATTTCTCGTTTTTCCCAAATTGAATTTTTTTAATAATGTTGAAATGAAAATGTATAATATTATACAATAAATTTGTTTACTTTTGCTGTAAAAATCAAAACAAAGAATTCTTAGAAATTAGAAAAAAAGGTGTGATCCACGCTGCACTCATGGTATAGTTGATGTGTAAACATGTAGGCACAGTTGCGCGTTAGCTACCTAATTTATTATCTTGCAGGTTGTGTAACTAAGCTCGTTAGGTTGCCAAAGTTACGAGTAGTTGCGGATGACAACTAAAAGTTGGTTAGTTTTTAGCTGTAGCTTTTTAGCTGCCTAGGGTAATAACTAATAACTAAATCAATTTTTTTTATTTTGCTATAATGGTGATAATTTATTGGGATTTATTATGCATATTGCGTTTAAAATAAAAACTGATTGAATGTCCCTTTTATTTTACATCAGGTTATTTTACAAAGGGGTCCTTGGAGCCACAATAATTAAACCCGAAAAAGGATATTTTCCAAAAATGTCTTTAGAAAGGGCACGGTATATATGAGTTCAATGTTATTTGAATGAGGGGTGCTAGGAACAACAAACATTTTGGTAAAATATCTATATATTTAAGGACCTTTTTGTTGTTGCAAGGACCTCTTAGTCAAATAATATTAAACACAGATATACCGTGTGGATTCTAAGGGCATTTTGGAAAAATATCCTTTCTTCGACTTTTAAGGACCTTTTTTGTTGTTGCAAGGACCTCTTAGTCAAATAACATTGAACACAGATATACCGTGTGGATTCTAAGGGCATTTTGGAAAAATATCCTTTCGTCGACTTTAAAGGACCTTTTTTGTTGTTGCAAGGACCTCTTATTCAAATAACATTGAACACAGATATACCGTGTGGATTCTAAGGGCATTTTTGAAAAATATCCTTTCTTCGACTTTTAAGGACCTTTTTTGTTGTTGCAAAAACCTCTTAGTCAAATAACATTGAACACAGATATACCGTGTAGATTCTAACGGCATTTTGGAAAAATATCCTTTCTTCGACTTTTAAGGACCTTTTTTGTTGTTGCCAGGACTTTTCAAATATTCAAAACAAATCTACTTCCACACAACTTCCCGGTGTTTCGTATGGACATAATAATCTCTAAAATTGAACATAATTAAAACTGGAAAATGTATAACGCAATAACAAATCTACTTCGGACATTTTTTCACAAAGTCCCATCACTGATTAGTAATACAAAGTCCCATCACTGAAGTCTACGTTTGTCTACACTTCCGTTACACCGTAAGGTCTACACTGCGCCAGAAGTCTACATTGGTTTACACTTCGGTGTCGCATTCACCAGCTTACTTACTGGTCGTACCCACACTTGTTAGTGTATGGTGAAGCACCCATGCAAATTTAAGACACAAGAGACCCTCTAAACACAAAAATACAATCGAGCAAATCGACAATATTTTGGTTATCTCTGATACTTCTGACATTCTGTTGTTTTCACATTTCTTGTTCTTTGTATGACAGCATTGATTTCCAGGCGAATGAATTAATTCGCCAAAGATAGTAAGTATACGCGGCGATACGAGCGCGATGTGAATTTGTGAATCATGAGGTTAATTTAAACAAACTCTGCGAAAGTTGTAAACAAATGTTGATTCGATCATTTTGCTACACGAGCTTAACAGCAAAAACAAATTGTTTTTGGTTGCTTGTTCGGTTGATTTGTTTGTTTACTACGTTTACTTTGTCCTTTGAATAATCATAGAGGGGTCATCTACTTTAAAAAGAATAACACAACATTTTTGAAGTTGCAAATATAGATGAAAAACAAAATTTAAGTCGGACCGTCACAATACCCCAATTTTAGCTTTAAGCTTTTGAATTTGTCTCTGCCAAAGCTTTCGTGGTGGTAGTTAGCCTTTTTCAAAATTAGAACACGCACATTTGATTTTTGAGAGGTGACAGATTTAATTTTAATTTGTGCAATAATACACGAATGTGGATCCGTCAGGGGTGGTCGCGTACCCTCCCAAAACAACGAATTGTCATGTACACAAAAATTTAGTATTTTTTGTCTTAAGTACTTCAGTTAGTTCCTTCCCCGTGCTTTAAATTTGAGCTCAAGAAATTTCTTTGATCTGATTTATAAAACCTGTCAAACGCATGTGTGTAGGTAATTTACTTTGGCGCTGGTTGTTGGGTCGTGTCTTTCTTTATGTTTTTCTTCCCCTGCGTCTTATATTATATATTTTATGTATACAACCACGCGAAGTTAAGCCATATTGAGCCACGGTTGGAAAAGAGCTTCATATTGGGCTGATTTCGGAAGTACTATTTCACTTAACGGGCTTCCGACCCGCGAAGAGTCTCTGCCTGAGACACTGCAGCCTTCCATCCTCGGCGATCCCGGGCCCCTGTTTCCTTGCCTTCTCGAACCTGGGAGCTGAGAGTCGAAGATCATATTGCCTGAAGCACTATTGTCCATTCGCTGAATGTGACCGAGGCAATGTGCGGACGTGATTTAGCTTTTTGGACCACATCCACATCTTGGTACAGCTAATAGAGTTCGCGGTTGTATCTTCTCCTCCATTCGCCCTTCTGGCACACAAGAACAACTATCCGATGGAGTATATTTCTTTCAAAAGAACCAAATATTAGCCCCTCTTTCCTACATTTCGTCTAGCACTCGGTCCCATAAAGCAGGACTGGCAGGATTAAGGTTCGATAGAGCACGTATTTTGTTCTTAGAGTGAGGAGTTTTGAACCTATTTTTTTTGGCCAAAACGAAGTATCAGCGGCTTCCTAATGTAGTTTTTCGTCGGCTCTCCACTAAGGTGTCATTTGTGGAGTTTATTTTTACTCCAAGTGGGTGAACGAACTCCTTAACTACCTCGAATTTATTGCTATCTACAGTGACGTTTTGTGGTGGACAGATGTTCGTTTTTGTTTGTTTGTTGATAGCATGTAGCTATTTAGTCTTGTCTGCATTAACTTCAAGGCCAACTAATTTCGCATATTCTTCAATCGCCGTAAAGGCTTAAACGCAGCACGTTGGGAACTGCAGATGATGTCGATATCGTCCGTAGTCACATGATAGCGCATCTCCTTGCCGAAATCCAGTGCAGGTTTGGAGTAATTCGGAAGAGCTATGCTTCCAAACTGTACATTACACCGTGTGTTTTCAAGTGTCACGCGAGTTAATTAGATCAGTATTGCCGGAATCCCATATTCGGCCAACGCACTGTAGAGCTCCTGACGACGAACGCTATCATATGCGAATTTAAAGTCAATGAAAAGATGGTGAGTCTCGACTTGAAATTCGTTGGTCTTTTCCAGGATTTGTATCAGTTAAATTCAGCAAACACTTAGGTGATCTCTTATATGCAACAAATCACATACCTACTCAACTGATGAACCATAGCTATTTTCCAGCCAGCAGCCAAGATTCATTTCCAACAGTCTCCAATATTGTACAGGTACTAGGGTACTCGAAAGAGATCCAAACATGTTGTTTCTTCTGAGTATGTAATAATCGATTTTTGCAGCAACTCATATCCTTATCACTCAGTTTCAAGTTTTCATTCTGTTATCTCCAATGCAATTATGCGGAATAAAACTACCTTGCCATGATTAAAGTGGGCGTTTAAAAGTGACAACAGCTGAGTCACAGAACTTAATACAAATTAGTTAGCAACGATTTTGTAACCATTCCATTAAGTTCCATCAGAATTAGCTCGTTGCGTCCTGATTTCCATCACTGATTTGAACGGAAGCTACCTACTGCCTTGTTTTCCCATTAAATAAATCAGTTGTCAAATTTACGAACGTAAAGTGCGAATAGGATCGCTGTTTTCGAACAAACATTTAAAGTGAACGATACTGAACGAAGCAGAGCTGTCCCGCTATAATGGGCGCATAATACAAATTACCTTTACCAATTCGATAAGTTCCCAAACACAGTTTACTAAACACAGTTCTACCTTTTATCTCACGAAAAAATGAATACATACATTTTAAAATTAAAAATAACTTCCCACTTTACCGACGGCGAAACAACTATATTCAGTACATTGTCAAATGCTTAGCTAAAAATCAAATGAAATTCGAAGCACCAAAACGAAAGCAATTTAACTTAACGCCAGATGTAATAACAATAAAGGAGAAATTACGTCCTTACTTCCTGAAATAAGACCACAATAAGAAACGACCCAACGAGCCCACAAATTAAAACAAATCATAACCGTTCAACACCAGAATCCCCGGGGGACAAAAGAAGAAAAACCCGCTGTCACCATTCATTGTCATCCCTATCTCGGTGGTGGCGGTTGGTGAAATTTCTGTTGACATAATGTTGCACTCTTTCTGTCAGTTTTCAAAATACCATGCTTCTTGAAAAATACCGCAAAAAAGGATAATTCGCCACTTAACGCTTTAAAGCGACATCCCACTGACTTTGTGGCATCACCGAAATCCTCACCTTCACACTTTGGAAATATATTGCTTGTCTCTTCTGTCATTCGTGACGTTAAGTGTCATGGGAAACATTTTTCACTGTGAATATCGTCCTGGTTTTTGGTCTTCTCATCCGCAATTCAAAACACGATACAGTTGTATAATTGAGACTTCATGGTTATGCTGATTTAAAGACATTCTTCTGTTTGACTTTCGGTGCGCTTTAAGTGCATGTAAAAATGTTCTCTATTCCGTAGTGCGGGAGTGATGATCCTTTGGGAATGCAGCAGGAAGACACAACCGAAACTCATACTTATTCTTTGTACCCTTAGATAGATAAACGTGTGTATAACTAACCCTAAATCAGAAGTCGTAATTTCGAAAATTGCACTCTTGGGATGATTCTTCGCACTCAACAATTTGTTTGTTGTTGTTGCTGTTTGACTTCTTCTTGGAGTAAGGATAGTTTTCTTCTGTGGTCGTATTCTTTTCTGGAGCAGCCTCCCCAAGTGAAGGAAACTTTTTGGCATGTGTATGCTTGTACGGACTGTGGTAGAAGGTATCATAAAATCGCACGCATGTGGTGTTGTTATATCGTAAATATTAGGCACAAATGACGTCATAAATGTGATTTTTATTTGTGATTTAACGTTTATTTCTTTATTTTGCAGAGCTTAATTTTATTCTTTTATAGAAATTGTCCCATCGGGGGCATATACTTAGTCGACACGTCTTCAATGAATCAAACTGTCATTTGCTTTATTTTTTGACATTTGTCAGATAGGTCGTATCTGATTTATCCCACCGAACTTAAAATGCAGCCATTTGTTTAAAAGTCGGCGCATTTCAATATCATTTACTTAATGAAACTTTTATGCTTATTTGCGCATTTTCTACCAATTAAACATCAGACTCATAGTGCTGGAACACAAAAACACATGCAATAAAACACAACGAAAAAATTAACAAATGCACAAATGGCCACACCGCATGTCAGATATTAATCTGATCGCGTGTGGCTAAAGGAAAATTAATCTAACCAACACAAATAAAAGTAAATCCAACCGTCATTGGTTGGTTGGGTTTTCTAGATTATAGACAAAAAAGAGGGCAAACACCAGGGAAGAGAACAAAAATAAAAAAACCTCAAAACAGACATGCAATGTCGGAAACTACAAAAAGTTTCTGCCTTAATTATTTTTTTTGCCAAAGGCAGCCTGAAAGAAATCATAAATAACCAACCAAACACGCAATATCCCAACAACAAGACCGAAGCTAAAAGCTTATTTCATGCAAAAGCCAAACAGCAATAAAACATAATAAAGTTGAAAAAAAGGAAAAATGGAAATGGCTTCAAATAAAATGTTTTTCTTTTCGGTTATTTAATTGGTACCTAGAGAAGGAACAAAAACACGCTAATAAAGAAAAGAACCATGCCAACTGTTTTTTTTTTTTGTTTAAGGGATGGAAAAAGCATAAGTAATCTTTACATTGTGCCTACCGCTTGCCTCCAAAATGGTGGTGAAATCTTGTAAACATGGTGCTGAGGTGCATATATCATCATCTATGGGTCCTAAATATTATACGAAAAAAATACAAATTTAATATAAATATGTTTTAGTTATCAATGTTTCAATAAGTGGGCAATAGCAAATTTAATTAAAAAATATCAGGGAATTGGGATTAAAATAAATAGGGTTGATGGTAAAAAACTGCTGTCAAATATTTTTTTGTTTGTTTTCGAAAACCAAAATAAGCGAATTTGAAGTTTGTTGCTCAATATTTGAAAACGTTTATGAGATATGCGGACATTTTCTTCAAAAAAAAAATTGTCGTTTATGCATAAATGTATATATTTAGATACCTACATTAAAATTAATTAAAACTATTACGTTAATGTGGCTTTAATAATTGGTAATTCATACATTAGACCTCCCAATCTACTATATTGAGTCAGTAGCTATTTCAGCGTTTGAACCTTATATCAATGTTAAGATTTATTAAATTTAACAATAGAGTCTTTGTGGTACTACTTCTGATTTCATAATGTTTCAAAGTTCAATGAAAATATTAAAATTTAATTTCAAGATTTGTTCGTGAAATTTCGCGCAACGCAACTAATTAAAAATGTCGGAAATTACGAATTTTAATGTAAAAGCGACTTGAACTGTACATTAGGGTGGGTCGATTTTATATGGAAAAAAATAAAAGTTATTTGTTCATATTGTAATAGTAATATTATGTTGTGTATGGTTCAAAAAATAATAATTGCCAAAAAAAAGTGCAATTAAATTATATCTTTAGCCCGCCCATATTAATGGAAAATTTAGAAATAATTCATAAACAATTAACATAGAACACAAATTTGGTAATGGAAATCATAAATATGATGTAAACAAGAAATCATTTTTTTTTTATATTTTAGGCAAGAAATCGCGTTTACTCTCAAATCGAGACATTAGTTTTCTGGATGCAAGTTTCGCTTCTCTTGAATTTTTATCGCATAAGGTCATAAAGGGTGATTTTTTTAAGGTTAGGATTTTCATGCATTAGTATTTGACAGATCACGCGGGATTTCAGACATGGTGTCAAAGAGAAAGATGCTCAGTATGCTTTGACATTTCATCATGAATAGACTTACTAACGAGCAACGCTTGCAAATCATAGAATTTTATTACCAAAATCAGTGTTCGGTTCGAAATGTGTTTCGCGCTTTACGTCCGATTTATGGTCTACATAATCGACCAAGTGAGCAAACAATTAATGCGATTGTGACCAAGTTTCGCACTCAGTTTACTTTATTGGACATTAAACCAACCACACGAATGCGTACAGTGCGTACAGAAGAGAATATTGCGTCTGTTTCTGAGAGTGTTGCTGAAGACCGTGAAATGTCGATTCGTCGCCGTTCGCAGCAATTGGGTTTGTGTTATTCGACCACATGGAAGATTTTACGCAAAGATCTTGGTGTAAAACCGTATAAAATACAGCTCGTGCAAGAACTGAAGCCGAACGATCTGCCACAACGTCGAATTTTCAGTGAATGGGCCCTAGAAAAGTTGGCAGAAAATCCGCTTTTTTATCGACAAATTTTGTTCAGCGATGAGGCTCATTTCTGGTTGAATGGCTTCGTAAATAAGCACAATTGCGGCATTTGGAGTGAAGAGCAACCAGAAGCCGTTCAAGAACTGCCCATGCATCCCAAAAAATGCACTGTTTGGTGTGGTTTGTACGCTGGTAAAATCATTGGACCGTATTTTTTCAAAGATGCTGTTGGACGCAACGTTACGGTGAATGGCGATCGCTATCGTTCAATGCTAACAAACTTTTTGTTGCCAAAAATGGAAGAACTGAACTTGGTTGACATGTGGTTTCAACAAGATGGCGCTACATGCCACACAGCTCGCGATTCTATGGCCATTTTGAGGGAAAACTTCGGAGAACAATTCATCTCAAGGAATGGACCGGTAAGTTGGCCACCAAGATCATGCGATTTGACGCCTTTAGACTATTTTTTGTGGGGCTATGTCAAGTCTAAAGTCTACACAAATAATCCAGCAACTATTCCAGCTTTGGAAGACAACATTTCCGAAGAAATTCGGGCTATTCCGGCCGAAATGCTCGAAAAAGTTACCCAAAATTGGACTTTCCGAATGGACCACCTAAGACGCAGCCGCGGTCAACATTTAAATGAAATTATCTTCAAAAAGTAAATGTCATGGACCAATCTAACGTTTCAAATAAAGAATCGATGAGATTTTGCAAATTTTATGCGTTTTTTTTTTAAAAAAAGTTCTCAAGCTCTTAAAAAATCACCCTTTAGATGCTTCCGTAACTATTTAAACAGAAGTTCGACTGCCTGCGTGTGACATGGTAGCTTCAAAAAAAAATTGATTATCGTCGCCCTGAGAACTTATAACATCCTTTATTTCTGGAGAAGTGATGTGTCGAAGAATTGGCGGATCGTACAACTTTTGCTGCCAATCTATTATGTCGATATAGCTTTAAGCATCGAAATTAATACGTGGCACTTCAAACACATGGGGCTGCTTTCCTGTATGAGGTGAATTTCGTGCTTTGAGTATCCTTCTGGCAGCAAGTTCCCTGACTGTTTTACTTCGATCAGACAACATCGGCAGAAGTAAATTCTCTGGATGAGCAAAATAGGCATTTCGTTGAATTACGGGATCTATAATAAGTTTCAACTCTGCTGGCAGATATCGAGAACTTTTAATTAACATCCACAAATTCTTAGATCCATCTTTACAAGTAGGATTTGTTTTTATGTCAAACCATACAGGAGCGTATACTTTAACACAATATTCAGCTAATAGTTGTAAGTTATTTGATGGAGTTAAAAAAGAATTATAGAGCCGCAATATTCTATTAGCTTTTGTCAACCATCAGGCATGGGAGATCTGTTAGCTGGTCGGTATTTGATCATCAAACTGAATTTGTGGCAGTTCACTTTCTATTTTTTCATAATTTGTTGTTCTTAATTTTCGCAATTTTCTAATAATTTGCCAATTGGATTAGCATGTCAGGATGGACCACGCACCAATCGGTCGTTTCTTTTGGAACATGTAATTACGAAATTCTCCGACTACTGTTGTGAGACGTCTGTAGAAAATTAGTTTATATATTTTTTTGTCTAATGTTGTAACCCTTAAGGTTTTTGATAAATTTTTAGTTTGTTTTGAAAAATTAAATTTTTATAAAATTTGCATTACTCGTCAGAAAAACTGACTATTTTCAGAGGCTGTAATAAAAAGCTGTTAGTCACTAATTAAAGCAAATATTTTCAATATATTTTATTTAATACTTTTAAGCACATCCTCATACAAATTTATTTTAACTAAGGCTTTCGTAAAAAAAATGTGACAAATACACTCTAGAAATTTCGGTCCCAGCGACCGTGCGCGGGTATATGTGTTATTTTTTGGCAAACTCCCGCTTTTTCGCACCGAGAGAAGATTGTGTTTGTGTTGTGTTTGATACATTGATACAACTACATTAGGTAACTGTCACAATTGTTACATTATGTTGTTTTAAAATTGTTTTAAATCTTAAAGCAATTCGGTGATGTGATTTTATTTGGTTATCGAAAGCTAATATTATATAATGTTACTAGATAAAGATAAATGTGGCGAATGCTTATCGCACTGAGGACAAAGTAGAAGAATCGCAATATTATATGATGGGAAAGGCTTAAAACAGCTTTCAACTACCATCTCAAAACCTTACAAAAGAGACATTTTATTTAAGAATAAGGATATTAAAGCTCTATGCCACTTAAAAGCAACACAATGATATACGTTTAGCTTCCAAACTCATTGTTCTACTGGCTTAGGATGTCATCGCATTAAAATACTATTTTACACGTTCTTATCAAAATAAAGTCGCGATGCGCTGGCTCTTACACTGAAAATAATTGAATAATATTTTACGTGTGTGCAAATGAGATAAAAACACAACATAATTTCACTATTAAAAATCGATTTGACGAAAAAAAAATCGACCCACCCTACTGTACATATAACTTTTCTTATGAAATCAAAACGTCAATTAATAGCTATGTTTAATGAACGAAAAATAGATCAGAAAATAACAGAGCAGCACAAGTGAGTAAAAACTCTCAGATCAAATAAGAACAGAAAAGTACAGTTTCGAGTCATATGTTCTCCTCTCAGCTGTGAAATTTCAAATAGCTCACCCTCTGTGTTATCTAGTGAACTTCGGGTTTTGAGTGAGCATTTAACAGTCAATGTTTGGCTTGATATCGATTTGATTACACGTTGAACTTGTTTCATGTTATTCTTTTGATTTTTTTTTGTAAATATTCAAATGTTTGTTACATTAAACTAGAAAAAAACGAAATCTTATGCCAAGCAAATAATTCAGTTGACATCAGTACCTACTATTTGAATTTTCAAATTTGACTCACTACCGCAAAACTAGGTTCAGAAAATCTTGTGCTGAATTGATCTGCGCAGCTTCATGGAACACAAAGTGACCGAATGTAGAACACTTTTAAACACCAAATCCTACAGTTTTCGGATCTTTTCTGTATTACTGTGCAGCTCAGGTTCAAACACACCTAGTCCTTGACATATTCCATTGACAACGAATCCACAAAAGCAAAACTGCCTTGTGAATAAAATCTCAGATCACGTTCTAAGCTCGGTCGAGGGAGGCATCCCATAAATTTTTTAAAAGAACTATTCTTTAAAACTGCGCTTACACATAGTGTAATTATTTAAAATGAGAAACATTTATATCCCATATTTCAGCATCAAATGTCATACCAAATAAACAAATAGGCAAGCAAATTTAAGAGCATCGTTAATAAACTCAATATACTGGACAAAAAAGGAAACCCCTTCTGGAACATTGTTAAATTGGTAAAAGATAAAAAAAACTGTTACCCTTTCTAAAACACTCGCCAGTTGGCCGTTGCCTACCCTACCATACCAGCACAATCGTGAGCGACGCCATTCAAGCTTTTATAGCGGAACGAGCAAGTCATTCTTCTTTTATTACCTTTGTTACGGCAGAAGATATAAAATTTACAATAAAAAATCTACATGCACGTTTGGAAACTTGCAAAAGTGGTACCAATATTAAAAGCTGGCAAGTCTTCAGAAAGGCCGGAAAGTTATAGACCTATCAAAAATTTAGAAAATTTACCCGAACGAACAATTTGATTTTATGCGTCATCATAGTACTTCCCATCAGGCACTGAGAATATGAAACTTTATTAAAAGAAATCGATCTCAACGGACATCTACAGGTATGGTCTTACTAGACATTGAGAAGACATAGGTTGGCACCAGGGCACGATTTACAAAATGATAAGTCCAAACTGTCCTCCAAATGTCTGTCAAATAGTCCGAAGTTTCTTGACCAATTGCTGTTTCAAAGTCCATGTCAATAGTAGCGTTTTAGGTTTGATAAATGTTGAATCGGCTGTTCCACAAGGCTTAGTTCTTGGCCCAATATTGTACAACAGTTTTAACACACGATATTCCAAAGTTCCCGTACTGTGATAAAGCCATCTTTGCAGAAGACACCGCATGAATTCGCTCTTAATATCGAGAGGAATCTTCAAAATGGGCTGGAAATATTTGTGAAATATTATCACAAGTTGAACTAAATCAAACTACTAAACTAAATCAAACTAAATGAAGAGAAAACGCAAGCTATCTATTTCACTCGTAAAAGAAAGTCTTGTTTTCTTCGCATCAGCCAGCTTCAGCTCAATGAAAAAAGAATTGATTGGCTGCCTTCAGTTAGATATCGAGATATTCTTTTAGATATCACGCTAACTTTTAAGGATCACAATAATAAACCTTTTAAAAAAATAGGTAGCTATTGAGATGCTTTAATCTTTACTTAAAAGAAAATCATTAGTTTCTACTGAGATCAAAATTATTCTGCACAAAGTAATTTTTCAGGCGATTCTATTATATGGGTGTCAGGTATAGGACAACTCTGCTGCGTACCATATAAACAAATTGCAAGTATCGCTGAATAAACTCTTGAAAATTATGCTTTGGCACCACTCAAGTCTTGACATTTACGAAAGAGCAAATGTTGAATTCTAGAACTCACTAACTCGTTCAAAACAACATGCAGTTTTGCTGACAATCCGCTTTTAAACCAATTGAATACATGTACGAAACAGAGTTTTAAAAAGAACAGCGCACTCGAAGTTCAATTAAAATTCATTTATTTTACCAAATTATACGATTAGTTAATGAAGTATTAGAATTAGGATTAGGGGCTATTTGCAAATGAGAAAAATTAAAGTGGGTACTAAGTACAATGCGTATACACAACTAAGTAAGAGCTGCTGCACGGCGTGATGTAATGGTAGACAATCCCCCCCTCCCCCCTTTGTGGATTTGTGCGGCCTTTTACAGGGCTTTCATATAACTGTCGTCGTATGTACAACAACGATATTTTAAGAATGTAAATTGCACCTACTCGTACTTCATGTTTAATTTCTCCTCATGGCTGTTGTTTTCATTTATGGTAGGACTAGAGCATTAACGTACTCGTATATGCATAGTTTAATTATGCACAAATTTAAATTCTTCCGATTTTTATTTGTTATTTATTTCAAATAAATTATTTGTCTATTTGATAAATGATTTATTTATTTGTTTATCAACCCATTTATAAACTCATTTATTTATTTCTTTATCTATTGATTAATATATTTATCTATTTACCTTTTCATTTATTTTTTTATTTATTTAATTCTTAATTTATTTATTTATTTATTCATTTGCTTATATTTTTATATCCTATTCCAAATGTGTATTTATTTTGGCTCATAGTTTTTAACATACATTAATATTGGCCGTAGACCCCTAAGATGCACTATATTCGTCATCAGCAGCGATAGTAATTTCGATCTAGCCATGTCCGTCCGTCCGTCGGCGAAAAATAGGCCTTTCAACTTGAGCTAGAGCTGACATTTTAAGCACATACTCTCTAGGGTCCCGAAATAATCAAGTTTAAGAATTTTTAAAATCCGCCCAATGCCACTATCTCAAAAAAATATATATATCGAAAAAAATAATATACAGTCAACTCTCGATTAACCGGGGTGCTCGGGACCGAGCTCATGCCGGAAAATCGAAAATCCCGGATAATCGAAAATCATATTTTAAGAGAAGAAACGCACTTCATACAATGAGTTTCCACTTATTTGAAATAAAATACATAACTTTGTCAGTCAACGAACACAAAAACTTAAAAAATACATATACAGTGAACTCTCTCATAAGCGGACACTGACGGTACCAAGAAATTTGTCCGCTTATTAGAGGTGACCGGTTATGAGAAAAAATATTTCATTGACAACCTTGAAAAAAGAAACAAGACATATGCATTTATGGTACCTATAACATTTTATTTTAAAATGGAATGCATTTTTTGTGATAAACATTAATTGTAGGTAATAAAAAGGATAATAACATAATCAAGAACAAAGCCTTTAAAAATTCATTTTTGCATTGAAACTATAGCCGTGTTTCTTTGCACGCGGATATAGGGATGGCATCAGAAAACGACTATTGCCGCTTAAGAATTCATGAAAAATAAACTTGGCAGCACACATGCACCTATCACATACACCGTGACACCGCTGTAAGTTGTAGTTAAGAAATTTGTATTGAAAATCCTGAAATTGAAAAATATTTACTTCCGCCAATTGAAATTATTGATTGATTATTGATGCATATTCTAAAATTATGAAAAACAATTTCACATTAACAGATTTGCTAAATTCAATTACCTACCCTTAAAATGAAGTTTGAAAAATAATAATAATAAAATCACGAATAAAATATTCGGCGGGATGTGTGAGTGGTGGGTGGGTTGTCAAACTTTGACATTTCCTAAAAAAATCATCGGAAGGATTCATCATAAACGAAGAAAATGGATTTTGGAAGCACTGTTTATCCCCGCTAAAGGACTTAGCGGCGATAGCTATCCCCGCTAAAGTTAGCGTATATAGGATAAGTTGTTGTTGTATTTTACATGCAAATTTCAAATTATCCCTATATCCGCGTGTAAAGAAACACGGCTTATGTAGGTATTTATGCTTCAAATTATGCATACACTTACACACAAACCTACGTATTGCGCCACGAGAATTTTAGTCGGATAGTCGACAAACGGCCGCTGGCGCCGCAGCCTAACTATGTATGTTTACATTCTTTACCGTTTTTTTTTTTAATTTTTTTGCTGGGTATCAAGATCAAAGCGCAAAGAAAAGGAAAAAAAGCAAACAAAATAAAAGACAACGAATTGTGCCAAATGCGTTTTGTCCGTTTAAGAGAGAGTGAAATTCTATTGCAGCTATGAAAACTGGTGTCCGCGTCCGGTTATAAAAGAGACCGTTTATGAGAGAATTATTTACATTAAAAATTGTGTAGATTATTCCGTTCTTTGAAATTTGTCCGGTTATGAGAGGTGTCCGCTTATGAGGGGTGTCCGTTAGGAGAGAGTACACTGTACATACATACATAGTTAAAATGGCTTATCGCCCCGGGTTTCTTTTAAAGTATGTATCACGGATGATAGAGTGAATCCCGGATAATCGATTTGGAAATATCTAAATATTTGAAAATAAATTTGCCGGTTAATAGGTTTGCCGGTTAATCGAATGCCGGATAATCGAGAGTTGACTGTATTATCTTTAGGCCCCCCAAAAAATAGGCAGGGAACATTTTTGAAATCCGCCCACAGACAGGCCCACAATTAAATAAAATAGTTTTATCGAAAATTAAAATTTGAGCTGCTGAAACATACATATTTATACTCTTTAGGGGCCCTTAATGCCCATGTAAGTTTAAAATTTTTAAAATCCGCCTACTAACACGCCCACAATTAAAAAAAAAAATTCTTCGAAAAGCAAAGATTGAGCTAGGAAGCTGAAATTTGGAATAGTGAAAGTCGTTTTGAACAATTCCTATACATGAACATTTTCTGCCATGCCCGCTTTTAGGGGCGGTTTTTTTTTACAAAAACGTTGTTCGTTTAATAAAATTCTTTAAAAGTTCTATTCTCCTGAACAATTCTCCCATACTTAGATTTACCCACTTAATGAGGGATAGGAATAGGAATAGAGTATCCTACATGCGCCCAAGCGGACTTAGCCTTTCCTTATGTTTTATTTTATAAAGATAGCTATTTAATTATTAATATGTAGGTATTATTCTATTCATTATTTTTTTTTTTTGTAGTTTCCTTCAAGTTTATCCCATTCTTCCTTTATGTATTCTTAATAGAAATTGATAATAATTTTTTAGTAGAAAGTTTAAATTCATTATCAAATCCCTGTAAAATGTGCAATAACAAAATTCTGTAAAATATTTATATACGAAAAAAAATATACATCTGTCTTATATTTACCCCTCTCATACCGCAAGAAAAACTGACAGACTATGCATAGACCAAATTGGTTTTGGTAAAAGTAAATTCTCCACAGAGATATCCAACTAGCATTCTTACAAACGAAAAGCCTACGAGTATATCATCTTCTTCCCTATACGGCAAGGTTATGATTAGAGTAAAAGTGATTTCCGGCTTAGATTATTTCTTTACTGACTGCAATCAAATGTTGTAGGTTTTTCCGGCTTGCCTTTTAAGGTTTACGACACGTGTATGCTCCTGTAATTGATTTTTGTTTGATCGTCCTTTTGTGACACCGGTGATCCTCAGTCGTGTCAACCCACGGATTTGCATGAACACTTGCGGGAGAGTTTTAAGATGTTAAATGCGTCGCAACGCTCGCCTGGATGTATAATTAAATTATAAGCCTATACATCGCAAAATCGAAATAACACAATTTCAAAACAACTCGAAAACATCCAGTTCCAGCAAACCCAAATTTTAGACACGGTAATGGGTGAACAGTGATAAATGCTTTGAAAGGTCTGTGTCCTTCAATAACCGCAGTATTGCAAATAGATTTTGAGAAGGTATCAAACAAAATTGCCAAAAAACAAATGATTTCAAAAACTGGAACATATTGTTGGCGAAGGTTGAGTGTTGCTACGAAAGCTCAATTTTTGGCGCCGTGTGAAACGGTATAAATCGGTTTTACAAAGTCGAAAAGCAAGTTTGAATCGGGTGCCTTCCAAAGCAAATAATGCATCAAGTTTGATCATAATTTTAATGCATATTCGCCCACCTCACAGTCAAAAATTTTAAGTGGAGCTGCCATATAGAAGCAATCAGCAATCTTTGCGCACATTCTGTAGTTAGACAATGTTATTTCGGATTGGTGTAATCATATCTAAGATATAGCATACTTGCGTGGGGAAAAGCGTCGCAACTACAGGCATTGCAAAACATACATTAACGTCTGGAAAAAATTGTCCCGAGTATAAGCCAACTCAATGTTGCGCAACGTAGCAGAATCGGAATCAATATGTTTAACATTTGCCAGCTCTATGTCTTGGCAACGTTTTACAACGACAGCATGTGTATAGAGCATAAACCCAGCAGGAAGTTACCATTGGAAGAAGACAACAGCAGTTCTACGAAACACCGAGGTTCCGGAACGAATTTGGCCTCAGGAAGTTCGATGTCGCAGTTTCCATGGTCCTAAACGAACTCCCGAGAGAGTTTCGAAACCTATCAAAATCTGAATTGTTGAAAGAAGTAAAAATGTGTATCTTTGTCTATAACTGTAAAATGCAAATTATTTATTATTGTTTTGAAATTATTTCAAACTTTTAATTGTTGTCAATTGTTCTTATTTGTTATATTATCCACAAACTAAAAGGATTATCGATACTAATTGTATAACATTTTTGTATGCAGTCTTCTGCAGGCTTTGCAGATACACATTTGTATGTATTTATTAAAATTTATGTAATAAAAATCAATTAATCAATCAAAATCAATTTGAACAGAACCTTTGGAAAGAAATAGAAAATACTTTCAATCATGCCTGCCACGAGAAAGTGGGGTGCGAGCGAGAAGAGGTATATCGCAAGTAGACCTTCGCTGAGGAGCAGGCGTTGACATGTGCGTCATCCTAGGCGATGTCGAGGCTGCGACGTCGCATTTATTCAACGGGCTATGCTGACGACAAGGGTCAACCATGGCACGAAATAATTCATTTCCTGGAGCACATACATACTCTTTCTTCACCACTTCCCCACCCATTCCCTTCCAATTTTCCCTGGACTGTGTTAAGATCTTATATGACCAGTACCCGATGATCTACCTGGCTGAGGGCCCAGTTCAGAGATGATTGAATAAAGGAGATACCAAACATTTACCTCTTTTGCCCCGCGATACTCCCAAACGGAGAATTTGTATATTTGGCGACCATACTTGTTAGATTAAAATGAACCTAACCAACAAAACAAACGAAATCAAGGAGACTTAAGTGCAAGTATCGGGCGCTTCAGAATCCATAAACACCGATCCCCAGATAGCGTTACTGAGAACATAATTCTAGACGTCAGCGATACATGATTATTCGCCGACTCAAACCTTTCCAGACTGTCAAACACTTCCAACCGGAGTAAAATCTCCAACTGCAGGAGAACTGTGAAAATATGCTAAAATATGGGACGAACTCAACGACGACAAAGTAAACGGCTCCACAATGCATGTGCTTATCTGCAGCAACGAACAGCAAAAAACGGAACTGGTTCTCTTTACAAATGAAAGGACAGTTTCAATCTGCCCACAATACAAGAGATGCCGCTTAAGATTTCTGACAACGCCAAGTTCCTTGGATCGATGGGAAATTGAACTAGAGTCTCAAAATTAAACGAAGGGCAAGAGAATTTTCGGCCGAACCTCGGGTTCTAGTCATGCCATCTCGGGCTCTACACGGTGGAAGCTACGCCGGTATTGACATATAGATCAGTCACCACCCATCTATACCGACGGCTCAAATATGGATGTAGGCATTGGCGTGGGGTTCTTTTCCAAAGTTCTCGGACTATCAAGTCCAACCAGACTTCCTGACTACAGCATCGTTTTCTAAGACGGGGTCCTAGCAGGTACTACACAGCTGCTAAGCAGGTCATGCATATATATATTACTTTTTCATTGACAGCCAACGGCAACAAAAGTGATCTCTGGCGCGCAGAGATACAATCGAAGCTTGTAGGTCGCTTTTGCGAGGAGCTACGGGTTTTTGGCACATAGCACAATGTAAAATGCTGCCTACACTAAAATTCTGGGTTCCCGTTCACACAGGTGTGCCGGAGAATGGCAGAGCTGATGAGTTGGCAGGAAAGGATTTATATCTCGAACAAGGCCGACACTACATTGAAGATTCCCCCTGTAACCGCGAGTGGGAGATGGAGTACGGACGATAACAAATGAAAAACCGAAAGATTACTACAAATGGACATAAAAGTCTTGGTCCTCTCTCGTACCACACACATAACATGCGGACATAGGTTAGGTTAGGTTTATGTGGCTGTCGGCAGAAGCCGACACACTTAGACCAATTTAGGTCCATTGTGATACCACGTATATTATCTACCTCAACTCTGTAGATGGGACTGGCCAACGACACGCGGTTGTTCTCAAACGGTCCCCCATCTACGTACTAACCGCGCCCAACGTCGTTTAATTTCGGTGATCTAACGAGAACCGATTAACTCGACGTGGTATGGTCGTTGGTTCGTTGGTGCGGACATACCATGATAAGAAAATGAAAACCTGCACAGATGACGTATGCATAGGCTGTGGTGGTGAGGAAGCACAGGAAGATACTCTTCGCTTTTTCTAGCACAAATTACATGTAAATTCTTTTTCCAGGACGTATAGAAGAATTTCACGGCAGTTCCATTAATGTTTATAAATGCCTCCGGATGGCGTGCTTATGCGTAGATTTTCATAAGCTTAAAAATGTGGGAGTTTTTTTTGAGCCCCAAGGGGATCACAATGAACCAAATGAAGCGAGATATACTTTCCCGAGATCACGCGGAAATTTCAGAAAATCGAAAAAGTTTCGAGACCTCGTGACGTTTAGTCGTCAAATTGATTTCAAAAAATTTAGTAATTTTGAATGTGTTGTCAATGCTTCCCTGTGCGAAAACGCTGCGATGCTTAATATTGATTTTGAATTGGCAGACAATTTTTTATGGAAAACGAGATGAGAGCGTTTCTCGCCTCGAGTTCTCGGGGAACATTCACCTAGGAGCTTCGCCAAATGTTTTTTCATGCAAATTTTAGAGGTAATGCCACTTGTAGGGCCTTCCCTGGTCTATCGACATGCAATCCCTTGAACAACGTGATCGAAAACATCAATTTCTATCCGGAAATATCGATTGCCCAGTGCTTCCCAAAAAATCTCTCTCAACACCAACCCCAACAAACTTCGATTGATTCCAATCTTTAAAATCAGCTTTCATCGTAAAAGTTATAGAAGGAATGAACCTCTGAATCGTATGCTACTTTTAACTAGTAGTATGCATAACCATTTCGACTTCTACTTAAGCAAATATAATCTCGAAACCTCTTTACGCTTTGTACTACCGTTGATATCAACCGATCACAGGGTAAAAACATCTTTTCCTATTTCGTTGATTTAAAGACAGTATTTGATGGTATCAGCGCTGACAATACCACCCCAAATGTTAAAAAAAATTGCATATAAATTGAGTAGCAAAGTTTGGGATGGGAACTTAATGTCAGAAATATTTTCTACATCCACGGGACTCCAGAAAGGATGCACTTTGAAAACACTACAGTTCGCTTTGTCCTTAAACGATATAGTAACATACTTAAACGGAGGATCCGATTGATATTGATGCACGCAGATGACACTGTGCGACAAAGATCCAAATGATGATCACTAAATTATATTGCGAAAAGTGGAACCTCAGAGTAAACAAAAATAATGATTTTTGGTAGAGGTAAAAGACTGCGACACGGGAGACACGAGAGAGAACATGTAGAGTTTGTGGAAATTTATAATTAAGTTGACCTGATAATAACCCCACATACAACATGAAGCTACATTTGGAGGAAAAACTTAAGAACGCAAAAACAGCAATTAATACAACCTGGAGAACGTGTATCTATGTTAAATCAAAACGTTAGCCTTCTAGCAAAGTACTAGATCCTTGAAGCAATGGCACGGTTGATTATGCTGTATGGATCACAAGTATGGGGATACCTGGAAAATGATTCGGTTGAACAATTGCTACAATGATTTCTTAAACGCATATTGCGTCTGCCCTACACCACGCCAACATATATGCCGCACATGAAAAAGGACTTTCTCTTCAATGTTCATCACGACGATGAAACTGCACTTTGAATCCTAAAAGTTCTAACAAGAACGATACACGTCTACCCAAAATTGTTGCAACACTAGCACTTAGAAGAACGTACCCTGTTTTAAACAGTGGAAGGAGCTGGCTGAAAGAGATGAAAGCCCTCATCATCTGGAAATCAGAAATATTCATCACATGAAAGCTGAACTAAACAACATCATTAAAGTTACCGACAAAAAGATGCACCGGTCCTCCATGTATCGATTATATTATTCTAAAATTGGACCTGCCCAAAGCAATACAAGCTATTTTGAAGTAAATACCGGTGTCGATAAATTGTCTAGCCTTTTTCAAACACGAGAAGAATTATTGCCGCTAAATTTATATACCACATCGACCAGACCTACCACTTCAATGTGGCCTTTGCACCATGAACGTCTAAGAAGATTTAATGCACTTTGTAGGAGTTTATCCAATGCTCATCGAACTAGGGAAATCATACTCGTACCATGGGAAAGCTATTTACACAGCAGATGAAGTGTTTCATTTTCTAAATGGAAGAGATTGGAGGTTCTTGTATAGATTTGTCAAGACTCCACTATGCTATAGAAATAACATTTTAACTGAAGAGTTTTAATAAAGTGAGTTTTAATATAAATGTCAAGATGTTAAAAGTATACATCTAATGCACAAATATTAACAATTATGTTATTTAAAAATTGCCAATCTGACAGTTGGCTTTTGCCATGTCATAAAAAGATTTGTAAGAAACAGAAAATGTAAATCTTGCTTAACATTGAATACAAAATCAATTCGAATCTCGAAACCTCCCTTCACAGATCCAAGCAGACTTTCTAGGCCTTCTTAGATACCAGCCTTATTTTGTGTAGATAATTAATCCCATGTTAGCCTTAAGATAGTTAAGTTTAAGTGTTTGCTTGTATCAAGCTAATAAAGTGAAACAAACTCTCTTAGGCTAGAACCCCCACCTTTGGCTGATGAATTTTGTTGCTAAATTACCACAACTTACCATAAGCATAAAATTTGTTTATAGATCTGAGTTGTTTTATTATCAAATCCAATTCGGATCAGAACAGATGCGATAATAATACATAGTTTTTATTAGGTCGGTTTCTTTAGGCTTAGGCAAGTACTTGACAGTGCTTCGGAGAAATTGCTGAATGGAATGCGTTTTTCTACTGAAAGTCAATCTTAACCACAATCTTAAAGGTCACAGATAACATACAAAATAAGTTTAGTATATTTTATTTGCTATCGAATTGATAAAATCAAATAATTCGGTTATAGATTCCTACATTATTTATTTCTCTCCTAAATTAGTTTCTTTGTTTCATAATTTTGTAATGTTACATGAAACAACAACAACATACAACGATGTCTGCTGTAAATACATTTCGTAACTACTCAGAAAATAGAGCTAAAGTAGTTGACTGCAGCCAGAAGTAGGTACCTACCTACGTGGCGGTATATACTGAAGCACAAAAGAACATACCTATTATTACAATATATGAAAAGGTATTTGGCGATTAGTCTCACTTGATTAACAGTTTAATCCAATTCGGTTGGCTACTGGTTAAATATTGCAGATAAGAGTTGAAATATTGTTGGTTTCTTAACTAAACTGGAATACGTGGCGTATGTCATAGGTAATAAGTAGGTGGGCATTTGAAGTATGAATACAAAGTTTATTAAAAAGAGAGGAAGCAAATATGTAGGTACTCTTCTCGTTTATGATGTCACATTGCAGCTAAACAAAAAATTAGGAAATTTTGTAGCCCACCAAATGATTAGATTAAAATAAAATGTTCTATTGTCAATATGTTGGTTTTGTTTTGCCTCACTTGACAGCTAAAAGGGGTACCACCTCCTTCAAGTATATCATGCCATACAGATGAAGATGAACGATTCCTAGTAGGTAGATACTAACAGTCCTTCAGAAAATGGTAGGGTACCTATGTACTTATCATATCACCATGCATTGCTTTAATTTTAGCATGATATGTATTTTAACGTGTCAGTGGTGTGGTATTTGAACAAAAATTAATCAACTGCACACGTTAAATAAATTAAGGTACGTCTGTGTATTCGTAGCATTATGTCCTTTACTCTGAAGTCATGTTGATAGTCTTATAACAGACTTTTATTTCGCATTAACGGCCCTAAACCCTAGTTTCTCCAACCACTTTCTTGTGCGAAGTGGAAGGGACCCACAATTTTAAGTCGAACCCGAACGGCAAAATTGAGAAGCTTCGCATGACAATTGATACTCTTATAGATGTTTGTTAGACGTTCGCAAGAGGTGGGGCATTGGAAAAAAACTCTAGATGTTCTTTTGCACCGGCGGGAATTGAATCCTTTACCTTTCGATTAGTAGTCGGACACACTAACCGCTCAGCCACTGCGCCCGATTGTGGAAACAGTTTCCTTATCATAAATCCACCCATGGATACCGTTATTGTTCAATAATGGCCAATTTGTTCTATTTGCTTCCATTTTCTTCTCATATCCCTTGAGGCCCCTGGTAATGTAGTTCTAAACAAGATTGTTTCCGTCTTCTAATTGTTTATTTTCAGCTTCCAGTCGTAGCTATATCCCCCAATTCGTTGGCATACTCTATAGCATGTCTGAGTGATCAAACCAGATCACTTGTGTTAAAGTAAAACAGGATCGTCGAATTCCCCGCTCCCTTCTGCAAACTTAACGGGCTCCCGACAAGTGAATTGTCTCTCCCTGAGACACTGCTGCCTTCAATCCTCTGCGATCCCGGGCACTCCAGTTTTACAGACCAAACGCCCTGACATCAGCGATGGCTAGGTCTTTAAAATGGCAGGTCGGTCTTCCTTGCCGTCTCGAACGTGGGCACTGGGAGTGGAACATCATCTTGATTTTAGCATTATTGCCCATTCCTTCGATGTGGCTGAGCCAATGAAGCCGACGTGTTAAGCTTTTTGAACAACATCCACATCTTGGTGCAGCTCTTAGAGTTATCGTTTAGATTTCAGTATCGAAATACCCCATTCAAAATGAAACCACAGCACTCGGCACTCACTTTGCTTTTAGAAAAGCATTGAGAGACTTTTACCAGCAAATCGCTTCAATCACAGTTTCACGACGAGTACTGCAATCTGTTGTATACTAATATACCGAACTGTTTTGAAGTACCATAGCGATAAGTCTGATTTTCAGGGTAAGATGTGGTCTTTTTAATTTGAATGCTATAGCTTTTCACAACGAAAATGTGGGCTTTTGCACGATTAGTAATCAAGATGATACTTATAACAACTATCACTTTATAAAAATTGAAAGCAATACTCCCGGCCGATCCCAGTTTCTTTATATTTTAAATGGCCTTTGCTTTTCGGGCGCAGTGGCTTAATGGTTACTAATCGAAAGGTCCCCGTTTCAATTCCCGCCGGGGCCAAGTAACATCTTGAGTTTTTTTCCACTGCCCCACCTCTTGCGAACGTCTGACAAACATCCGAGAGTATCAATTATTGAGGGCTTCTCAAATTTGCCGTTCGGATTCGGCGTAAAATTGTAGGTCCCTTCCATTTCGCAAATGGGCCTAATATTTATTTATTTATTTGCTACCCAAAACTATCAGCCGAATTATTAAAAAAAAAAAATTCCTCTAATTCACAAATTAACTATAGTGTGGATTAGAAGTTAATTCACGGCTCATTAATTAAATATCATGTCCATGCATAAGCTAATTGTCGTTAAGTAATAAATGGTATGGATATTGGGCAACGGTTTCCACACGGAGATACCACGGCTGTCGGTTGTCAAAAATCTGTCACTTATATTTTAACTTAATTACTCGTTAATTCACCTATTTCGGTGAATTAGTTGATTGCATGTTTATCAACGTCAATTAACTTATAAAAAAGTTCGTTATTAAGATTTCTCACTTAATTCATTTATTAAAGATAATTCACCATTAATTTGCGTTTATTAATTCGGCTGTATATGTTTCTAAGGAATTCTTTGCATGCTTTAATAAAAAGGTAAAACAATATTTTGGAACCTGACAGACGACCTATGTAAGTAAGTAATTTCCACACAAACTGCACTATCGGTTTTCCCCCAATTTTTCCATTTTTCCTGGCAACTTTTTTAACTTTTCTTTCGGTAAGAATCTGATTCGTGTTATAACTAACATTAAAAAAATAAAATGCGCCAAATCGGTCCAATCGTTTTCATGTAATGCGGTTACCAACTAACGGCATTTAATTTTTATTATATAAATTTATTTTGAATATCAGCATAAAACATATTTGTGCAAAAATTATAAATTTAAATAAAATTATTTTATCTATATATCTGTCTATCTGATCTTCCTAGAGTCGCGGTTGTATCTTTTCCTCCATTCGCCATCTTCGCACATAGTATATTAACTATTTCCTATACATTCTTCCTCTTCCTTTAATGGCGGTGAGGCTATGATCAGGACTAAAGGGATCATAACCCTCCCACTTAACCGAATTCTACTGGTCCGCCTGTGGGGTTCACCGGTTAGGCCTAAGAAAATAGCGGCAGGCCTCCCGAGGTTGAATCGCTACGTCGCTGAGGCCAATCAAATGCGGATGTTGCTGCATTTGTGTTATTCAGGAGTTTTTAGGCCTGCCTCTCTTTCGCTTTTGTATTGGAACCTTAATTGATATTGCCTTTTTGACAGGGTTCTTAGGATCTCTCCTTTGAACATGACAGTACCAACTCAGGCAGTCGCGCAAAATTT
Source organism: Portevinia maculata (assembly GCA_949715645.1). Taxonomy (NCBI): domain Eukaryota; kingdom Metazoa; phylum Arthropoda; class Insecta; order Diptera; family Syrphidae; genus Portevinia; species Portevinia maculata. The sequence continues at coordinate 76,066,560 of OX454525.1, forward strand.
TTTTTCGAGATAGGTTCTTTGACGTGAAGGCTTCCGCGGATCTTGGAACTTTTTATTCGATCAACCTTTGTTACTCCTACTGTCATCCGAAGCATCTTCATCTCAGCTGCCGTTAATTTGCCTTCATACTTTTTGTACGCTGTTCAATCATAGAAGGTGACTAAGTTTTCCCGCCACTTTATCCACCCTGCGCTTATGCAATTCTTAATGTCGTCATCACAGCTTGCTTCGCTATTGGTCATAGATCCCAGATATTGGAACTTCTCGCACTTGGAAATCCCTTCTATATTCAAATAAATTCTTGGATTAGGTCGGAGTTGATCAGAGAACGTGCAGTACAAGTATTCTGTTTTCTTCAGACTAATACGATACCCATTCCCCTCCAAAACTGCCACCCACACATACATATGATGGCTCCAGTAAAGAATAACTGGTGCACTTTGGGGGCCGTCACTTTTCCTTCAAGCAGATAATCAAGGACTGTAATAAATATCAAGGGACTAAAGACGCAACTTTGGATTGCATCTGTGGTTGATTTACCTGTGACAACCTGGCTAGGGCTACACCTACAACTACAACATCGTCATCTTCGCTTCTCATGTCATCAGGATCATCTTTGTCTTTTAAAAAACCTGTTCAACCCACAACAAAAAAAGTTTCAAAGCCAAAGCAAATGGGAAATTTAAATGCTTTTGTTGACTGTTTAAAACCAGGAGAAAAGCACGAAATAGATTTAGCTATTGCTTCCTTTTTCTTCGGATGTAATATTCCGATTCACAACATCGAATCACCACATTTCAAAAATATGGTAAAATCTATGAGGCCATCTTACGCAGCTGTGCTCCCAAAACGGAAAACTTTGTCGGACCAACTCTTGGATGAAATGTACAACAAATGCATCAAAGACTTTCATTCACCAACTCAACAAGATTCGGTGCTATTAATAGATGGATGGAAGAATTCGTCTAGTAACAGCAAAACAGTTGTAACAATGCTGCATAACTCTCAGGGTAAACGTGCATTTCTTAACGCATGGAATCTTAGCGGTGAAATTGAAAATGCGGATATGGTCTCAGATATAGTCTACCAATCAATAGATATGGGGAAAGATATGTATAACGTTTCATTTTACGCAGTGGTGTCAGACAGCGCCAGTGTTATGTTGCGTATGGGGAAAAATGTTGGACATGTTTTGTGGCATTCAAGATGCAACAGTCATTTAGGAAATTTATTTGCAAAAGACATTGTTGACAAAAATCTGTCAGAAAAAGTAAATTTAATTTTAAAAGAATTTATGAACCCTGACCTGGAAAAATCAATTGTGTCGAAAGGTGGAAAGAGGCTGAAATTAGCATGCCAGACACGTTGGTGTTCGTATCGCGATAGCTTTGAAAGTTTTCTGAGCAACTTGCAATTCATGAAGCAAATTCTTGCTGATGGTCAGCCAAGGAAAATTAAATCTACTATTTGCAAGTTAATTTTTGATGAGGATTTTGTTGCAAGAGTCGACACTAACCAGAAAATGTTGGAACCTATATGTGAACTTATAAACAAGTGCCAAGCTTTAGATACAAGTGTTGCAGATGCGGTAAATATGTGGCTTTCACTTAAAAATAAGGACGGATTTAAGGAATCAATGATGCCATCTTACCTAGAAAGAAAAGAGATGGCATTAAATGAAATCTCACTAACGGCATATTATTTAAATCCTTTTTACGACAAGGCCATTTTATCGACATCCGAAGAACAAATAATAAGCCACTTCCTATTGAAAAATTTAGACGCAGTTGGATTAGAAAGCTTGCACTGTTTTCGCCAACAAAGTGGTATTGTTCATACACTTCTTCGAAAAGAAATTAAAAAACCAACAGTTTTTTGGAGCACCGCGAGCATTCATCACCCTCAACTGTCATCTTTAGCTTTGAAGCTTCTTGACATACCAGCATCGTCCGCGCAAATTGAAAGGGTTTTCTCAAACTGGGCTCAAATACATAGTCCTTTACGAAATCGACTGACCTTTGAAAGGTCTAAAAAACTCATTCATGTTTATTTTTCCCTTAATTCAACTAATGTTGACTACATAGATATTGAAACAGAAGAATAATAAATATGTTTTATAGTTAAAAAATTCAAATTTTTCTCGTTTTTTATTTGGTCAGAATTTATTATTATACCTATTTCAGGAAAAGAATACAATATAATACAGGGTGTCCCAGTTAAGCGGTATAATCTTTTAAGAGATGATTCCTGAAGTTCCGCCGAACAAAAATTTGTACGGCAGGGGGGGGGTCTATTCTCACCCCATTTACAGTTATAGCCCATCAAAGTGGGTGACCTCTAATTTGGATGTGTATTCACTTTAAACGCTATAACTTCTAAACTATTAAAGGTACAAGAATTGTTTTGTACATTTTGGAAAGACAATTTAGTAGCGCATACAAGGCTTAAACACTTGGGGTACATCTGTGAAGTTACAAAAAATTTATAGCTCTTTAAACTCAAGATTATGAAAATTTGTTGTCCCATTTTTTTAATTAAAATGCACCTGCCGTACAATTTTTTTTTCGGCGGAACTTCAGTAATATCCCATTAAAGGATTATACTGCTTAACTGGGACACCCTGTATAATAACAGGGTTATTCCTGATAAATTCATTGATGGGGGTCCGCATTCCGCATGCGCTTAAATGTTGAGAAACGTTGGATTAAAGAATCTGTTTTCAACAAATCGTTTTATCGAAAAGAAGATAAAAACCCAATAATTTTTTTGGATACCGCACAGATTAAGCAGATCCAACTCTCATCTTCTGTTTTGAATCTCCCCTATTTGGATTATTTTGTGTGTTTTTTTTTTGTTTTTTGACTTTTTTACCTTTTTTACGTTTTTTACATAAGCATAGTAAAAATTTAGCACGTAAAAAACTAACGTAAAAAACGTAAAAAAAACGTAAAGTAAAAAAGTCGTACAACACTGTCTAATACCCGCTGAACAATTCTCATGGTATGCATCGGCATCGGCTTGATTGATCGGTAATCGTCAACGTCTCGCGAATCGCCTTTTCTTTTGTACAAAGGAAGAAGATACATTTTTATACACTGGTTATGTATTGGCTCGCCTATCATCAGTTTGCAGATGAGTATCATGAGCCATTTGGACCTGATATCTCCCATCTTTTTCCAGAACTCAGAGGGTATCTAGCCCGGCACAACTGCCTTTCGTTTTTTGGTGTCTTTGATCACCTCCCTAACTTCTTCGACAACAACGCCGGGTACATCTTCGGTTCTTGGAAAATCTTCACAATACTGTTGCTACTTGTTTGCATTTCAATTGTTGTGCTCCCTGTTCAAGCTGGTTTGTCGGAGATCGTGGATAGCTTGTGGTGGAATCGGCTAAGGTGATAGTTGATTGTCGCTTTTTGATTGTCGTTCCTGATTATCAACTCCTCTTTGCTCTGCGTAAAGCGATAACTAAAAAATGATTGATTATTGGCAGCACTTAGAGTTTTAAACGTCACTTCCTTGCCGACGCTGTCATTCCGAGCAGCTGATGTGTGTTTATTTTGCATGATTTATATTTCAAATATGATTTTGTTGAGTCCTTAGGCAAAAACTTTATCATAAATGGACAAAGTACTGACTGCATTTTTTTAATGACTGCAGCGGTAATTTCAGCCACCGTACTTTGACCCATTGGTGCAGCCCAGTCAGCCCCAACTTGTCTTTGATAGCCACCACCCCCAAGAAGATTTTAAGTTGCAGCCAATTCAAGGATGGGTGGAACATGCGTTGACCTTAATCCAGTTGGTAAATCAAGCAGTCCCAAAACAAAAACAAACGCTTCTTTTGATAATCGAAAATTTTTTTAAAAATCTAAAATACACAATAATAAATGATAGCAATCAACAATGAATATTTATAATTCTATGAATTCTTTCATCGGGTTTGAAAGTTCTAAGATATTTGCTTTATTTCTCATTTTTCTTCTTAATAGTTGGAGATTTGTGTAATTATTTTCTTCATTTGTGTAGAAAAGTTCTAATGAAGTAAACATTGCACTTCACGAATTTTCCAATTTCACTTTTTTTATTTGAATTTATTTAATATATATTCTTTTTTCACTAAAGCATTTAATTTATTTGGAGTTGAAGCCGAGGTGCATACCTATGAAAATAACAAAAATGTATGAAAGCGATACCTAAATAGCTGTCGCATGAAATTAATGGCAAAAAGGTGATTGTCAATTCGATAATCACCTTACGTGGACGTAAAGGTATGATTTTGAATGTTATCTATCAACTATCACCTTAGCCGATTCCACCCCTGGTTTCTATCAGCAGTCGAAGAAGAAATTTCTTCTTACTCCCGATACAGGCCCACCACACATTTGCTTGAATTTGAGCGCACTTTCTTTTCGCGAGCCTCTTGCAAAGTCTGTATTCTGATTCGAGGCGGGCTTTTCATTTCCATTATTAGTGGAGCACTTTGACCAAGCTTTGAATGCCGCTTTCTTGTCACTTATTACTGCTTTAGCTTTATCTGTGCACCACCATGTTTCTTTGCCGTGTTTATAGTATCCTTTTGAAGCTCCATAGCAGGGATTTGGCTCTATCCAAGCAAGATCGTTGCAGGGAATACCACATATCTTGTGCTCTGCATTCTGTATCCTCAACTTCGTTGATGATGTGATGGAGATAACTTTGAATATTTGCAAAAATATTTGCCTTTCTCTTTGTCTATGTAGATTGTACAATTTGATTCTCGCAGACGCTTTTGTTTGTTTAGTTCTGTCGCCTTCTCCGCTATACAAATTTCTAATATATTTTAATATATAGTTTAATATAAAGTTATTTTAATATATAGTTTACTAAAGAGAAAAATATTGCAATCGTGCTAAAATTTCGAACTCAAACTAAGTACGGCTTAAGAGAATAACAAAAAAGGGTGTCCAGAATTTCTGTTCGTCTGTCCGTGTCCGTCTGTCACCGAAGCTCCAGGCACAATGGGTGGACGGATTAATTCTAAACTTCGTATTCGGGGTTTGTATGTCAAGTTCATTCTAAGAAAATACTACTATTTGAAACGAATTTGTTCATACAAATTTTTGAATTTTCTTTTCATATCTCTTTTATATTTATGTACATTGAACATACAAATAAGTTTTTTTGAATTTTTGAAAACTCATAAAGGGTTTTTCAACAGGGACGCTACAAAAGTAGAGCGACAGGGACAGCAAACGACGCCGAATTTCTTGCCGCTCTTTTGACATTTCTCTTCAGTAAGGTTTGCCATTTCATGATGGATAGATATACGAGCCAATAACGAGTCGAAATTATTAAAATGCGAATGCCACAATCAATTTATTGGAAACCAAGTTTGGAAACCGTGTTATCTCACGAAATGGTCCAGTCGCTTGGCCGCCTCGGTCGTGCGATTTGACGCCGTTAGACTATTTCCTGTGGGGCTACGTCAAGTCTATGGCCTATGCCAACAATCCAGCGACGATTGATGAACTTCGTACGAATATCGAACGTGAAATTGCAGCAGTATCGGCCGATTTATGCTTGAAAACCGTCGAAAATTGGGTTCAGCGTCTGGACTTCTGCAAGCGTGCCCGTGGTGGCCATGCAAAAGAACAAAAGAAATCGAGTTCCATACATAATGGAATCAAACGTACTTTTACAGGAATAAAGAATTTCATTGATATCCAAAACCGTTTTTGTTTTATTTAAAAAAAACTTTTGTAGCGCTCTTATTGAAAAACCCTTTATAATCTCTCATAAACAGCTCTACCGATTTTGATCGATTTGAATGTCTTAAATACTTGGATTGAGTGTCAGAATCAGAAGGTAGCTTATTTAATTTTTTAACACTCCAGAAACGGTACATTTGGAAACCAACAAAATCTTAAAAACGGGAAACGTTATTTCAAAAGTTATATTATAGTTCTCAGATTTGAGAATATTTTTTTAAAAGTTGCTAAAATTTAAAAAAAAACTGCACCGTTCTTAAAACGGTTCTAATTTTGATGATTTTTAATACATGGAGTAAATTTAAGAATATACCATACCCAGATTTTCGCAAAATGCTCGAATTAAGGGCACACTAGAAAATCTCAAAAACTGATGGAAGATTTCAAAAAAATTTCAAAGATTAATGTATACCTAATGATTAATATATAATCTTAGCATGATTCTCAAAATAAAAATCATAAAACATACATAAATTTATAAAATTAAAATGGCACTTTTCTTAAAAACAGCTTTAACGATATTGATCTCTGCTGGTGTTTTAAATACTTGGAGCAAATATAAGAAAATGTCAAAATACTAAACCAACGATACTTGCGAAACACGGGAATATTTTCACAATAGGTAAAGCGATTCATGTGCTTCAAATAGACACATTAAGATCGAAAGCTATTGTGACAAATCAAAAAATCATTCCTTAGATCACATTCACATAGGCAATTGCCGTTATATGTCATTAAACCGGGAATCAGGTCTATGAATCCCCCTCGTTTTAGTCAGTATAAGAAAAAAACTCTTTTCCGTCACGTTACAAAATTAAAAAATGTGTGAGCAACGCTGAACTCACGGCATAGTTGATGTGTAAACATATAGGCTCCTCAGCGTTGCTTGTGGGAATATCATAGAGGTTGTGGTTTTGAAAAACTAGAGATTTGGGTATTGTATTGAAATAAAACCATATTTAATATCAACGCAAAAATTTTATTTTTAAATTGTGGGCGTGTCAGTGGGCGAATTTTGAAATTATTTACACATGAGCATCAAGGGCCCCTGGAGAGTCTATACTACAAATTTCAGCTCCCTAGCTCAAACTTTTTTTCTTTTTTTTTTTAATTGTGGGCGAATTTTGAAAATATTTACACATGAGCATCAAGGGCCCCTGGAGAGTCTATCAGCCTTATTGCGAAGATCAATCGACAATTGATAATTGACTATTTTCAATGTGTGCTATTGTGAACGAACGATTCATTTGGTATTTTTGTCAATCGCATTTTTTTAATTGACTGCAATTGTCAAAATCCTTTAGAATCGTTCGTTCACAATAGCACACATTGAAAATAGTCAATTATCAACTGCCGATTGATCTTCGCAATAAGGCTCTATACTCGTATTATATATTTCAGCTCCCTAGCTCAAACTTTGGTTTTTTGCTGTCCGACCTGAAAATCTGACGATGACGGTGACGCTCGATATTTCCAACTAGCCCCTACCGAGAGCAAAGATGTTGACACATCAAAAAAACAACGACACTCGGTTGTTCTCAAACGGTCACCCATCTACGTACTAACCGCGCCCAACGTCGTTTAATTGCGGTGATTTGACGAGAAACGATTAACTGACGTGGTATGAAAATTTGACGATGACGGTGACGCTCTGAAAATCTGACGATGACGGTGACGCTCGATATTTCGAACTAGTCCCTACCGAGAGCAGAGATATTCACACATTAACGAGAGCAAAGATGTTTACACATCAATAATGTGACGTAATAGATACGTGCAAACAATTTGAAACAAGAATACCATCAGGATTATTTTGTAGTCATGGGATTTGGATCGCAATTAAGATAAATTGAGTATAACTATCTATATGTAATCGACATTGTAACGATTTTTTTTCCTGATTTAACGAGTATGAAAATGGCTAACGAACAATTTTTATTCGAAACTAGTTCTTATAAACGCAGGAAAGTTATCGTACCAGTCGTGCACTTTATTTCTGGAAAAAACATAATATTAGCACTCCCTTTTATCATATCTCGATCTTCCACAGATTGGTTCTGATTATCTTTTCTGCTGTGGTAGATTTTTTAGATTTAAGCCTTTGCACAAAAAAAAATATATATGTACATATATACATATATTCGGTTTCAACAGCCCATACAGGGCCTTAAACCTAGCTTCACCATCCATTTGCTTGTACGAAATGGAAAGGATCTACAAATTTAACCCGAATTCGAACGGCGAATTTGAGAAGCTTTTAATGGCACTTGATACTTTAGGTGTTACTTGCCACCGGCCTGAAATGATCCTGAGACCTTTAGGAGTCCACCGCACAAACCACTGAGCCCACAAATAATAAACGTACAGCAATATACAAACTGACATATGAACCCACACAACCCACTTACGCAACAGTGACACACTGAAATACATAGGCACACAAGGTCATACGCTATTCTGCACTTGCAAAGACTGACAGAACTTTGGAGGACACATAAATATGCAGACATTGTGGGCGCAATGGCTCGTTGGTTAGTGCTTTGAAGTTCTCATCGAAGAGTCTCAGGTTCAAATCAAGCCGGGCCCATTAACACCAAAGATTGACAAAAACACCTATGTTCTGCACCCATTTGTGTGTGCAAAGCTATAATTTTGGCACTAGGATGGGACCTACCATTCAACGACGATTCCGAACGGCAAAATTTGACAAGCTCCCTACGACAGTTTATACTCTTGGAGATTTGTCAGACTAAATCAAGAGTAGGCATACGCATACTAACTAAACTAAACAATGAACCTAACATATTGGGAGTTGTCTTTGCTTTCGGATTAGTCACGATGAGTAGATAAATCATTTGGCAACAGAAACTTAATGAATGTTTGGGGATGCAAGGTGTAGTTACGTGCGCATATTTTATAGGTAAATTTAAAAAGTTCATTTGGTAATGGCTCATATTAAGGTGTTTGGGGTGGCAAGGGGGTTGCGAGGGTGTAGAGGTTACTGCGTTGGCTTGTGGCCCGTATACGGTGCAGGTTCAATCCCCATGGGGAACAACAATATACGCCACCCATTAATGGAGAGAAACGGATGACACCTTGTGTTCTCCGACCTCTACACCATAAAGAGGATTTCTGCCTGGTAGTACAATGGACCGTTACCAAGTCTGAGTGCTCTGGGATTTGGATTTCATTTTTGTCAAAAAACATATAGTATGGCTTGGTGGGCGTTTTATTCCCTTTTAAGGTAGGGATCTGGTAGAATGTACGCCCCGCTACTGGTACTTGTACATCTGCAGAATATCATGACACGCAAGAATTATGCTGGCAAAAACGTTTCCTAGCTCTAGCTTCTGCATGACAGTCAGTAATTTATTTTTTCAATAGAGAACAAATAATAACATAAAAAAACCAAACAAGTTGTCGGCATCTGTGTGCATTTGATTCAAAATACAAAAATGATCGTTTTTGTGTTTGATGTGTGGCCGCTTCAATAGAAAAAAAGGATTAGGTACTACTAACTTCACTTAGTACCTACTAACTTGAATGAATCCAACATTCACTCGTTGTATTTGCTACCGAATATATGTAAGCTCCACAAATCTATGCTCCTACTTGTCGTACTCAAGTACTAGTACTTTCGCAAATTAAACCGAAACCTCACCTAGTCTGGCAATATCCATGAATGACGCTTGCAGCGCTGAAACCAAAAGACTTTCCTTTCTAGGTTTGCCTCTGATAGAATGACCCCATATTTGTTGTCGCCAAGAACGCTATGAAATATTTAGACTTCCTTAAGCGATACAATAAATATAGTTCACCCCTCTGATATGGCTACAATTACAATTTATTCATTTATTACCCCCAAACTTGAGTACAATGCATCTCGTACCCCAATCGCATATTTAGAACTGCTTGACGGAAAACAAGCGATCGAGATATCGCGAAATCGCTTGACTCTCTTAGCCATGGTCGATATATCTTCTGCCGGTTGTTCTTTCATCGATATTTCCATCAGAAGTGCTCAAATGAAATAGCACGCTGCATTCCGTTTCCGCCCCTTGAATATTTCAACCGAAATATCCGTCAGGCGAGGAATGTGGCACAGCTCATACTTACGCGTTTCCTCGGATAGACAGTGAAATACAAGGAATCGTTTTTTAGCCGTACAATCCGAATGTGAAATACTCTATTCTATTTTTCCAATCTATTATGACTTCCAAAAGTTCAAAACTAAATCACATCAGCTTCCCGCCCTTCCTACTTTTGCAGCTGCTTAATTACCCATTTACACGTGCAAATTATAAAAAAAAAAATCCGTTTAATGTTAGCGCAGATTTAGTCCATTGTCTCGGTAAAAAAAACCCCGCAAGTTTCTATTACACTTTTCCAGTTACAAGCTCAGAAAATTGTGTATAGTATCAAGTGCTTGACATCTACTAATAAATCATTTTAGATCCACCTTTAAACGTCACGGTATCCCTTCCAAATTCAACAAAATGTTCCCTCATAACCGTCTGAAATCCCCTCAAATTTAATGTACTAAGTTTAGCATGGTAATATCATAAACTAAATACCTACTCATCCCCGTAGATACCAACATACAAGTGTGTATAGAATCAAAATGTTTGCCCAGTAAATAGTAGAATTTCACCAAAATTAGACATTAGCGATCCCCACCTTGAGCTTAGCCGTAGTTCGCTTGACAAAACCAAAATGCATACATATAAAGCAGAAATAAAGGAATAGAATCTTCTCAAACATTAGACTAAAACAAACAATTATCACCTTAAAGATCATGAGATCGCCTGGCTGCGATGTTTAACCAGCGATTAAACTAGTCTCATAAGAAAACACCCCTGGCGACACACAGCCATAACAAATGCGAAATTCTACATAGTGAGCAGCATTCTTATCTATTTTCCGCTGAATGGTTTTAAGTTTAATCAAAAATTGTTGTATGGTATAAAACAAAAAAAGATTAACTTGAATGCAATAATCCTAATTAATTTAACGTCCATCAATAAAATCACAAAAATATAAATAACACAAATGTAGATTTTGACAACTTAATATTGACGTGGAATTTGTAAATTTACTACAAGACAATACTGCTTAATTGTTTTATAATTATTATTTGCAATAACCGGCGCGTGTGATGAAGAGACAAATCACATCGCTGTATTGTATATATCTTTTAACTGTTTAACAATTATTATTATTGCTACTTTTTATAGATATTACTAGCTACTTGATTTTGTAAACATTATGGGCCATTATTTCTCTGGCCGGTAAATAATCTTTATGCGCCTCATTTCTCGGTTAAAAGTTGTGTGTAGATAGTTCACGTGCCAATGAAATGAATTTATTTATAGACGAAAGATCGATTTGTGTTTAATCATTTCGCCATTATCAGGAGACGTTTTTTATTATATGGGGGAATCCTATGTCTAAAATGGTATCAAACGTCACTTTTCGGTTGACAGCTTTCAAATATAAATCCGTTTAATACCTACCTACCCTACCACATCTACACATTCCGAAACCCTTACAATATAGCGATTGGTTGACAACACATACTCGTAAGTATAATGTTCATATTTTTGGAGAATGTGCGCACTTATCCAATGGGGCTGAATGGCAGATTGAAACGAGGTGAAATTGATGATAAAACTGGCTTCTCCGTTATCTGCTCCACCTCCACGATCCTGAACAAATAAATTGTGTACCTCTATACCTACCTACCTAGTCCACTGGACGGGGAGAAATGATTTACACTGTAATTTTGTACATTTTCTATTGATGACATATTTAATCTTATAATGTCAAATCGTTTGACAGGTTTAGTTTAAATGTGGGGGTACTTCGAACTGTCAAAATGGTGTTTCAGTGCGCTTTTCTGAGCTTATTATTGTGGGTATATTTCGGAGTGTTTTTTTTGTGTGGATACGTTATTTTTATAAAATTATGATTTTAACTACATATTTGGTTGTTATGTGGAAAAGGAAAAAATTATTTCCACATATGTGTACATATGCAGGTACGGCGAACGATATTTTAAATGCGCCGTTGTCGCTAATGATTGTTTTATTGGAGGTTTTTATTCGTTTATTGGATCCAACAACTTTTTATTGATACCATTGTTTTTAATAACGAGATAATAGAAAATATAGGAAAGTCATTTTATTTTTCATTTTTGTCTATTCTTATTAAATCGACTAATCTAATCTAAAGCAATTCTAATTGCCACACCTTTCTGAAGGCAATTTTACAACACACTCACACACAATCGTCGGGCAGAAATGTCATAGATCTGATGAGAGGCGAGATATGGAAAATAATTTCGATTACTCGTATTCGAATGTGAAATGATTTTTGGTTGGATATAGGTTTGTTGGTAGATGCACGAAGGGTTGTAAAAAGTAAGTATGTATATACATTGCTATAGGTATACCTTCTTGGAGTCAAGGCTAGGAAAGAGTACTATTGTAGTCGAAGTGCGGGACGAGGAGGTTCACTTTAATAGATTAAGGCGTTTACCAAAATGGCATTCGATTAATTACCAGATACCTACTACATATATAAGTAATATGTTTTTGTTTGGGTTTGACGCATTTGGGTTAATAACATGATCGTAGGTAATGTGAATAATTCATAAAGTCAGATTACGAAAGACTAAGAAAACCAACCTTGGCGTAATTTACTGTGAATAGTTTTTTCTTTAAAAAAAGGTGTAGCTGCAATAAAAATATAGAAGGCCCCTACACTTGACATGAATTGAAGTAGGGAACATCGTATTGACGTTAAAAGAATCCGTCGGAACTATGGAAACAGGGTTGCAAAGTTGCTGATGGGACATGACTTCTAAGTCGGCCAGATAATTGAAAAAAAAAAGAAACAACTCTTAGCCAGGATTATATTGAAGAACGTATATCAAACGCTAATAGTTACATAACCACCTACCTACGAAGATGAATTGAATGAGACGTACTTTTTGGCAATGGGCGCAGTTGCAGTAGCTCAGAGGATAGTATGTTGGACTAAGAATCTAGGCAAAGTTCTCAGGTTCAAATAACCTCCACCTCCTCATTGTCATGAGAAGCTTCTCAGATGGATCGTTCGGATTCGGCTTAAAAATGTAGGTCCCTCCAATTTCGGTTTAAGGCTATGTATGGGCCGTTAATGCCTAATATTTTCTTGGCAATAGGCTTAAAAAAAATTCAGATGCAAAATACAACCCCAAAATTATTTATCGAGAATTATTTCCTTAGGCTGGTTAAAAACTCTGCTAACAAATTAATTTATTAATTATTATCGAAAGGCGTTATCTATTAACTTAACTTAAAATTAATATTTAAATTAAATTAATTAATATTATTTTTAAGCCAATAAAAAATAATAAATAATTTAAAGAAAAAGGTAACAAAAATTGTCAAGCTAGGTAGGTAGGTGGGTGTGGCGGTTTGATAAGACAAACCCAATTAGCACCGAGTGCCGTTTTGTTACCACAAACTCACGTACACCTGGGTATTATCGATTGGTGGGGGAGGCTAAGTCCAACCAGCGGAGTTCAGGAAAGTTATCCGTTCCTTGATACTTTTCTCAGAGACTTCCTCAAGTGAATTGAAGAAAGGGCTTCCGAATGTTCATAGTCTGGTCCTAGCTAAAGCCGGACAGGTGCATAAAAAGTGAATTAGGGTTTCTTTTTCAGTTGTCACTTTGCAACTGCGGCAGTGTGTATTGTATGGGATGCCCAGCTTGGCTGCATGGTCACCTATAGGCCAGTGTCACGTGATGATCGCTGTTATTCTTGCGATGTCTTTTCGGGTTCTAGCTAGAAGGTCGGTTGTTTTTGCCTTGTTGTAGTTTGGCCACGTTTTTCTGGATATGACGCATGCAGTCAGATTGCTCCATCTGAGGTTGGCTTTCTTGAGGTATTCTGTGGTGATATTTGCCTTAACTTCTCCGAGCGGAATGTGGACTATTTCCGCCAGAGAGCAGTGGAGAGCTGAGCCTTGGCTGGCCAGTTCGTCGGTATGTTCGTTTCCATAAACGTTACTGTGCCCTGGAACCCAGATCAGGGTAACCTTGAACTTATCAAGCAGTGCCAGCTCATTACGGCATTCTAGTACTAACTTAGAGGATGTAGTGACCGAAGCGATCGCTTTAATGGCAGCCTGACTGTCAATAAGTATGGCGCTCCTTTGCCTCGGTGTTATGTTTGAGTGAAGTTTGATCTGGCGACAGGCTTCACGGATAGCCAGTAGCTCCGCCTGGAATACGCTTGCAGTATCCGGAAGTCTGTACGATTTTGTGATGTTTAAAGATTCCGAAAAAACTCCCGCACCCACGCCGCAGTCCATTTTTGAACCGTCGGTATAGATTGTTTGATCGAAATCCCTTGTCACTTGTCCATTTTGCCATTCTGATCTAGTAGGGATTTGAACGACGATATGTTTTGTGACAGACATTCTGGGAATGATCTAGTCTGTTGAAGGCGGAACTAGTTTTCTAGGTAGAGAATCTAGAATACTACTGTGGCCGTAGGGTTTCGCAGTCCAACATCCAGACTCTCTGAGTCTGATCGCGCTGTGTGCTGTGATGTTTGTTATAAGTAGATCAATAGGTAAAAGGTGCAGTAAGACTGTGAGTTCGTCTGACGGTGTTGACCGTAGAGCTCCCGTTGTTACTAAATATCAAGCTAAATATATTAATTTATCATAACGAAATCGATGTAAAGTTCCACGAACTCAAATAAATACAAAAGAAATAAATATAATTTTTAAATAAAATATTAGTCTAAAAATATTTCCCCCTAAAAAAATTAAAGAAAATAATATTCTTATAAATAAAATTTGTAACAATCATGGCCGCAACATGTTTTCGTCGGAGAAAAGGTAAAAATTTATAAAAAGGAATACTTAGTAGAACAGTGGAAGATTGGGACTTGCTACTGGACTCTCTAAAAAAAAGGGAACCTGTGTGGTTTCTGTGTCTATCATTGTTGCAGATTACTCTTTAGACGTCTGTGTTTTTTTAAAAATAAAATAATAAAGCGTGAAGTAAAGAAGCTGCTGTCGAGATGTCAAAATGTCAAATAGCATAGTGCTAAGATTAAATTTCTTTCTTTTACTTAACTAATTCTTCTTACGAAACCAAGTTAAGTTTAGAAAGGCACAAACTTTCAGCTTGTGATGTGAAATGCATTTGACTTCGTGGAAAAAACCAAGGATACGTTAATTGAGGATGACGAAACAATGATTTCCTTCGACGTAGAAGCCCTTTTTCCTAGCATCCCTATACCTGAAGCCATTGAGGCTTTGAAGTCTCACCTAGAAGCGTGCGGACTAGACGATGACAAGAAACGGACATATTTGGAAGCAGCAAAAGTTTGTATGTCCCACAATTTCTTCCAATATAAAGGAAGTTTCTACCTCATTGAATTCGGCACAAGCATGGGAAACCCACTTTCCCCATTGATAGCGGAAGTTTTTATGGCCAGCTTTGAAATGAAGTTAAAACAAGAAGGATTTTTGCCACGGATTTGGTTACGGTATGTAGATGACGTATTTGCAGTCATTAAAACAAATCAAATCGACAAAGTCTTGACAACAATAAACTCACAGTTTGATAGCATCAACTTCACCTTCGAATGTGAAGAAAACAACAAGTTACCTTTCTTGGACCTCCTCGTCACAAAAGTCGGAAACAAATTCGATTTCTCTGTTTATAGGAAATCCACCTCTACAAATAGATACATCACTAGCGATTCTTTTTCCTCTATACAACACAAACTAGCCGCTTTCCACTCGATGGTTCATCGTTTATGTAAATTGCCGTTGTCTATCAATAATTACTTAAAGGAGTATAATCACATTAAAAAGGTCGCCATTATCAACGACTACAAGGAGTCCATGGTTGATAATTTAATAGAAAAACACACACGAAAAATCAAAAAATCAATTCTGTCAACACTATTCAAACAACAGAAACAACTAGTGGACAACAACAATTCCGAGCGAGCAGCTATGACTTATACCCCATACGTAATGGACAAACTAAAACCAAAACTAAAACAACAAAACATCGAGGCAGTTTTCTCCAGCAATGGAAAAATAAAAAAACTTACTAGGGACTACAAAAGACAAATCACAACTTAAAGATAAATCCGGCATTTATGAGGTGAGATGTGGTGATTGCGATGAGAAGTACATCGGGCAGACCAAACGAAGTATTGGGGCTCGCTTTAGTGAACATAGCAGCCACATTAAACACAACAGAGCAAATAAATCATCAGTAGCTCTACACGCTCTAAGCTGCAATCACTTTGACATTAAATTCGAGAACGTCCGAATGCTAAAACATGTAATGAATGCAAGGCGGCTCGATGCATATGAAAGCATTTTCATACATATGAACGACCAGCTGATGAACGGAGTGGGTGTATCATATCACCGCTGTTCAATTTAATTTAGGTTTTGTCTCTTTCACGCTAATTCCGTATTTTTCGTGTAATAGTCGTTTCTTTCTTTGTTTCTCTTCTTTGTTTCTCTTTCATACATTGTTTTATTCTGTTTTGATTATGTACTTCCTTTGTTATACTTATTAGTGTATTGCTGATGATGAGTCGAATATGACCCGAAATGCATTCAAATAAAAAATAATTTAAAAATTGACGAAGCAATTCATTTGTTTTTTTTTTTTTTTGTTATTTAATTGTTGTGATCAATAAGGTGTTTTTTCGTTAAAAAATTTCTTTCTCTGAGCATAGTGCTGCCAAATACAGACTGAAGTTTTGTTTCCCTATTTTAACCTTAGCCTATATAGAATATTGAAACAAAATACGCCTATTGTACGGAGGTTGCTACATAAGTTTAGAGATATGTCTAAGCCGGTGTACAATGTACATAATCAAATCTGTCATCAACATGGAAAAGTTAGATATTTTAAATGGTGCGGGTGCTCAGAACGTTCTCTGTAAGCTTAAAAAAGTAATCTCAGTCAAAAACTGGAATTAAATCTCAAACATTTTCGTGCGATGAATTTTTATTTCGACGTGGATAAACTCAACAACAGTCTGCCGATCAACTCGTTTCGACTTCGACTGAAAATACCGTATTTCGCCGGTTTTCCGATTTTTTCCGAATTTTGTGAAAGTCACCCAAAATCAGTTATTGTGCCAGAAAAAATCGTGAATAATCGTGAGGCATGCTTCGACATTAGTTCATCTCACATCTGTTTAATATTGCATGAACATTAGCCGTTCAAAAAGATTTCTCCGCATTGGATGCCCACCGCACAATTTAACAATCGCTTAAAAAATTGCGTGTCGATTGGTCCAAATAAATGTTGAAAAAAATCGATCGCGGATCTTCAAAAGACATCTAAAGGATCTTTCATTAGCGACTTGACAACTTCAAACTTTCCATGTGAACGCACCCTTAAACCGATTACCGAACTGTCAATGTAAAAATATTCAGTAGAAACAACATTTTCATCATAGTGAAGTACACGAAGGAACAAAGTTTACAAATAGTTAAAATTCACTACTGAAATTCCGAGTCGGTGATCGCAACTTTAAGAGCATTAACCCCAATTTTCGGCCGTAATTCTCGTCCCAGTAGACAAGCAATTCATAGTCTAGTGAACAAATTTGAGTCAGAATATTCGCCGCTTGATGTTGTAGTGCGAGTGAGATTACGTTTTGCCCGTAGTGTGAAGAATATTGCTGCCGTAGAGGCGTCCGCCGCAAACCAGCTAAATCAGTCAATTTCACGGCGTTTTCAAGAACTAAGCCTCTCCCAGACCACATTATGGCGAATTTTGCGTAAGGATTTTGGCCTACACCCTTACAAGATCAAGCTGACTTGAGAACTGAAGCCACTTGATCGTATGAAGCGACGTACGTTGTCGAATTGGGCTCTGGACATAATGAAAGAAAATGAAGAATTTCATCGCGAAATCATCTTCAGCGATGAAGCGCATTTTTAGTTAAACGGCTCCGTCAATAAGCAAAACATGCGTAACTGGACACTTCATCCGCAAAAAGTCACTGTTTGGTGCGGTTTTCATGCCGATGAATGTTGGAAAGTTATTTCTTTGAGCAATTGCATGAATTGGTCATCAGTGATATGAGGTTCCAACGAGATGGTGCCACAAGCCACACAGCGGGTGCAACAATCGAGTCTCAGTTCGGTGAACGTGTTATCTCGAGAAACAGGATCGTCTATTGGCCGCCGAGATCGTGTAATTTAACGCCTCTAGACTTTTTTTATGGGGCTACATTCAATCATTGGTTTATGCCAACAAGCCGGCGACGTTAGAGAAGCTCAGAGCCAATATTGAACGGGAAATAGCGGCCGTATCGGTCGAAATGTGCGGCCGGGTCATCGAAAATTGGGATCAACGTATCATCCGCTGCATACGTACCGTGGTGGACATATGAACGAAGTCGAATTCCATTCATAAATGTTTTGATAGTAATTCGAGCCAATAATCTTGTTTTTGGGTTATCTCAAGTAGTTTGCATTTTATTTAAAAAAGATGTTACGAATCATGGAATCGACAGTGTAGAGGTTAGTGTGTTGGCTTGTGACCCGTTCAATCCCCATGGGGAGCAACAACATACGCCATCCAATTGTGGGGAGAAACGAATGACATCTTATGTAGAGAAACACACAAAAAAGAGAATTTCTACCCTGGTAGTCCAATGGACCGTTACCAAATCTGAGTTTTTGTTTAAAAAAAAAAAATGGGTATCTCAAGGCGAGCTAAATTCAGCGAAAGTTGTTGGCGCCCGAAGCACTTCGAAGCAATTATGAACTAGGTATTATCGGCCCGTACAAATTTAAGCTGACTCCAAATTTGAGGACGGCAAGCTTGAGAAGCTACTCATGGCGTTCGCAAGAAGTAGGGCAGTGGAAAAAACATAGGTAAGATGTTACTTGGCCCGGCGTGATTTGAACTTGAAATAATAGGCGGAGATAAACTTGTAACTTCGATGGTACAGATTGCGTAGAGTGATTGCGTTGTTCGATAGTAATGACTAATGAATAATACCTATATACCAGCGCCAGAAAGAGGAGTCTGATTATCGATCAGCAGTAAACCAGCGCTGCAATTCCAGCCTCCATTTTAAGTGGTACCAATCACAAGTTGTTGTTGTTGTTTCATACAACAAAACATTAAAACAAAAATGTTACAATTACGTTTACCATGGGCTCATGATTTTTTTTTTTAATTATAATATTTATTTCACGAATTCCAAATTAAATAAAAACCACTCTATGAACAAAAATTCCTCACTTTTTCGTCTCGCCTACTTAATTGTATCAAATTACTTAGCACACCTATTGACTGATGATTATAAATACATATAATACCCCTTTTGGAAAAGAAATAATAATTATAATAAAAAATTAGCATTTACAACGAATTTCTATTTGATGAACGTTCACTAGGTGGCGCATCAAATTTTCTGCATTATTTATTTTTCAAAATACAGTAAAAATTAATACAAACGAAAACACCAAATAAAGTGCGATGTAAACTCAGGCTTAGAGATGCTAATTGATGTGAGAAATCATTTGGAACCTGAAATTCCTTCCCCGGTATAAATAATGTCTAATATGAAGACATATACATAAAAGCCCACAAGAAACATTCGTTCCGTTCCCTTATACGGTGACTGACTGCATCGATGAACTTTCTGCTGATTGATTTATGAATCAAACTCATCTAACATTGATGATTCGTCAGTTTCTTTTGATATGTCAGTTGCGTCTTTTTCTTATTTTTGTTTTGTGCTGTGTTTTGACTCCTATTTGATTTATTAGCTTTAGTCCCCGTTTTGGGATCTACGTATATAGGTAGATAAAAAAATAACAAAAAGAAACGACCATTTTGACACCTTTAATTGAGGTACAGTTTGACAGACACGATATTTTGTTGGGTGCAGTTCTGGTGGATCACCCTATGCTTTGTTGAAATCCATAAAAATGAAATCCTTTTAGGTAAAGTGTTGAGTGTTTTTTGGTTGATGAAACCAGTTTATTTTGAAATTTTCTGCGGTGAAATTAAAAGCTTACAAGTTTGTGGTATAATAAAAATACTGTTAAAATCTTTGAATAACCATATCTACTTCAAGGGAGCATACGGAAATGACACTTTACTCTGTCATACAATGAAAGATGGAAATATAGGTGAACCTATACACTTGTATAAGTGTGTACAAGATGGAACGTCAGATATCACTAAGTAAAAAAGTTGTACCTGAACGTCACAGATGTGTAAAAGTAAATTATGGCATTTCAACGACTGCTGAATAATTTGTAAATAACTTTGACTGGTTTGAAATTGTACAGTTTTTTATGATTATCAGATTTGTTCGCTTAAAAAAATTATTCAACAATCTAAATAAAATAATGCAAAAAAAAAGGTGGAAGTTCTGTTTTATCAATACGGGCATTTAAGGCTACCAAGCTTCCCTCAATTTTGTATTGAGTTGTTGAATGAAGCAACAGCAGTTCGGATTGCTACCACGTGAAGTGGCACTGGGATTACAGCGCTGTTTTATGGCTTGTTAAAGGCGATTAGCTGACATTTTTGTGTGGTGCTGGTCTAAATTATTCATAATTCTTGAAAATCCCTTGCCCGCATTGAGACTCGAAAATAGTCCAGCGTCTCCTCATACAAACAGACTGTACTTTGCCATCGAAGTCACTAGTGCGTAATTTTGTTATATCAATAACATCATCATTTTTATAAGCGCCTTTGTAACGTAGGTGCAAGTATTAATATTGACAAGCAAACTCCTGCCGATGTTTTGAAAGTTCAATGATGAGAAAAAGAGTGGTACCAGTGGCGGCTCCACTGGAATGGAAAAGTATCACACCACAGTCGAAACTTCTGGATAAGCCCATGGAATATTCCACAGTTAACCGCTTCACTTAAGACGTCACAGAAACATCCGAAAGTTATAGTTTTACTTTCGAACAGCGGTAGTTTGGTAGATTTTGAACGGCGATAATAAAAAGGAAATACTGGATCGGTGTGGTGTAAATATGTAAATAAGAGATTTGAGTGCTTATGAATTGTTTTTATTAATAATTATTAATTCAGAATAGTTTTGACCGATTCATTAAAAGAAATAACTCAATTTTCACATTTTTAGTTTATTTAAATTACATCAATTACCATCCATTATTACATGCAGGGCTAAGAATATCACTACAGCACCGCTCAAAAAATGAGACTGGCAATTGAAACTTCAAATGAGCCAAGCGACACGTTTAATACAGGGTGGGCAAAAAGCGACTTCTGTGAACAGGACTAGAGATCACGGTGTCATAAAAGGAAGACCAAACAATAATCCATAATAAAAGCATTCATGTGTCAAAAAAAAGTAAGAAAAACAGCCAGGAATACCATCTCCTAGATCACAAATACACAACGACACCAGCGTTTGGTTGGCCTTTTAATGAAGTGATCCGAAACCGGGAGGCCTGCCATTATTCGTTGACGTCGAACCGGAGAATCCCACAGGCGTCTAGCAGGGATGCAATAAAGTGGTATAGGGGTTATGATCCCTTTAATCCTGATCATAGCATCGCCGTTACGGAAGAAGAACAAGAATGGAAGCTTTTATTCTTCCCCAAAGTACCTAAAAGAGAACCTCTTCAGACATCCGTTTATCGAGTTTGTTTTTTGGCAATAATGAAAAAAATTGAATACCGTATCCCAGCACAAGAAAATGTAATTGAGCCTTTTTAGGTCATTTATACGATCTTATGATTATTGACCAAAAACACTTTTACTGAGCTTACCAAGAATATTACCTAAGTAAATCGAGAGCATTTATCGTCGGGCATTATTAAGTCGGGTAACGCGTTGTGGATAGATCTGCGACTCACGAGCTGGAACAGGGCCTTGCTGAGTTGTGTCTTCAACTGGTTGAATGGGGCCACTTTACCTTCTACATGGGAAATCGGGTTTCTAATGGACTTTATAAGTAGTAAAAGCTATAAAAACAATGTCTGTACAAGTTTTCACATTAAAAAATGTGTAAAAATCCAAAAAAAAATGTTGTTTTAACCTCAATCCGTCAAAAAATTTGCATTAAGAACCCGTTCAGAAAATAGCAATATACCTACTGTGCTTTTATTGTCAGTTCATGCTGCTACTAGTCAGAAAGATTGAATCCGAATTCAATTTGAATTGCAACGCAAAATACAGAAATAGGATTACAAAAATGAAGTAGGTAGGTAGTATAACGGATTAAACCTTTTCCTCCGCATGGTTTAGCCCGCTCATGCAACTTCGTTGTTCCGCTTAAAGTAGGTGTTAGTTGTCTGGCAGGCGCCTATGACAGCTCTATTGTGCATTTAAATTTGATTTATTTTAAATAAACATATCAATAGGGATATTGACGATCCGATGCAACTGGTCTAGTATCATTGCGAAAGTGCAACATTTCGCACTACAACGACAAAATATACAGACTAAACTGTTGCAACAGTTTGGCACTTTAGCTATACCATAAACCTACCCCAACCATATTGCAACAGAAAAATAAATTTTCCGCTTGTGATTTTGACAACTCGCCAAATGTCATTGCTTCTGTTGCTCCACTCGCTATCGAGAGATAAAACAGATTTCAATTTCTTTACAAATTTTGTTGGCCAAAATACAAATGGAAATACCTAATCAATCCAAACAATATAAGCACCGCCGAAGGCAAAAGCCAGGAAAAAAACGGGCAGAAAAGAAGATATATATGATATTGATTTTGACATTTGTTTCAACATTGCTTCAGATTAGAAAAAGTGCGTTCACGATCTACTAAAAAAAAATGTGTTCTAGACCTGTTGCACCAGATCGTGAATACCCCTAATATTTTCACCTTAAAGCACTAGACGCTTCAACTCATACGGTTCGTGTCTGAATTGGCTTATTACGTAATATTTATCAGAAATAAATTAAATGAATTTGTAAGGGGAAACCTTTAATTTGCAACTACGAGTATTTATTGCCTAAAGTAAACATTAATTGAGAACTTATTTTAAACTTATAACAAACAGTTCATCATCTAAAGATATGCCAAATTCATTACCTCTTAGTATAAACTTCAGCCATATGAAGCCTGCCATAGTAACGGAATAAATAAAAGAATACGCAAACGTGTCACGAAAGTGACAGTTCTTAACGCCTTGAAGAATAAATTCATGCTGAATAAAAAGCTGACGTTTTTTTGAGCTCTTAATATCTTGTGGTTAAGAAGATCATCAACATTCTGAATTCAAATTCGAATTCGAATTTGTTTGGGTTTGCTCAATAGACGATTTTTTGATAAACAAAATGCTTTGACTCCTACCTAAGTGTAACTACTTATTTATGCAATTTTGTATATCATATTGCGTGGCATCGAAGTTGTTATGTGGTTGTGAAATTATACATGCGTATATGTATAGGTACAGGCTCCCAACTTTTTTAAAGATGTTTAAAGCAGCCGCTTGCCTCAGTAAAAATAGTGACCAGTTATATTTTGAAATCTATTGAACATTGTAGGTCTGTTCGCGAACTAATATGCAAACGTGAATTTATAAAATTTCGTGCAAAACTACACAAACACGTTCGCGTACTGAGAAAATGGTAAAAAGATGAACGAAAGAAAAATGTACTTTCGTTCATTTTTCTTCACACAGAATTTCAGCTGGAAAAAAAATGAAAATTGTCAAATGATGAAATCCTATGAGTTTGCAGCAAAAAAAAAAACAGCGGTTGCTTCTTTTCAAGCCAAACTTTGACGTTTTACATCTTTTTACACGAAAGAGTTCGCGTACTTTTCTTTGAAATGAGAGGATTCTCCCTCTTGATTTTTTAAATTTGACAGTTTCATTTTTCTATACATAAAGTACGCGAACGGAGCCTGTATGTCATCTATTTCGGAGTGATGAAAAGAGAATAAAGAAAAATTGGGAACTTTTTGTAGATATACACAAAACTCGCATCACCCTCCAATAACGTGACTTGGAAAAATTGTGCATTATCTACTCTGGCGAACAGGTGGACCAGTAGGGATCAGTGAATTGGAAGAGTAATGATGCCTCTAATTCAGATCATGGCCTCGCCGTTAAGGAAGTAGACAATTTTAGCTTTCCTCTTAAAAATGCTAACTTGTGACATTTTTTTGCCATTCGAAAATTTGTACTTTTTCATTACGTTCGTGTTGTGCATCACCGGGATTTCTGTTAGCATTAATTGAAATGTTCATTTTTATATGTTCGCTTTCTGCCAAATAGAATGAAGGTTTTGATTATGGTAAACCATAACCTATGCGTGCGATTTTTGCGCAATCTTACCGTCAGAGAATCAATGCGCTGACCATTTTCGTTGACCGTGTAATAGTACCTAGTTTCATTTTATTCCGAGAAGCTATGCAGATACAAAAGTGTAGCTTTAATTTGGAAACATCAAACCACCGGTAATTAAGTAAGTGTATTTTATAAATGAGTTCAACCAAAATAATAATCAAACACAGTGAAGGATGTTTAAAAGGAAACATTAATCCAAATGTCAATGACGAATAAACTAAAAATGGGAAATCAAGTGAATTTGCCATAATAATTGGGGAACAAAATGAATCAAAAATAATCAATCAAATAAAATAAATAAAATTCTACTAACCTGGTGTTGGTTGCGCGGAATACGATTGCTTTTTCATCCAATCATAGTAGGGACTCTTAATCGGCGACGATCTGTTTGTGTTGTTGTTTACGGTGGTATTGTTACTGTTGCTGCTAGTATTGTTATTGTTTGGAATACTGTTATTGTTGCTACTTGTGTTTAAATTAGGATGCGGTGATGATGATGATGCCGGTGCTCCAGGACTAGATATCTCGCTGCCACAGGAAACCGTTATCGGTGGTGAAGGTAATCCATCAACGGTTTGTGGCTCTCCGACACTACTGGCGGAGTCATTAAGCTGCGTTGCACCAGTTTGGTGTTGTTGTTGATGCTGCTGCTGCTGATGATGCTGCTGTTGTTGCAGTAAATGTGATTGGGTGGCGTTTTGAAAATTTTCCGGTGAATGCCAGTCCGACGATGGATGATTGCCAAACATATGATTGTAGTACTGTATCGGATGATGGGGAACCGAATGTGGAGAGTCGACATCGCCCAAAAACTGATGATTAGGCGGTGGGTGATAGTTCGATTGCCATGCCCATGGCTGACCGGCGGGATATGGTAAATTCGCGGCACTGTGTTTTTGTGAATATGACAACGAGTTGTAGTACGAAACCATGCTGGATTTTAGATCAATTTTGACGATATAATTTGGGTATTGTTTTGCAAGAAAATAGTAAATAAACTTTTGAAATTAACCAACAAGAAGGAACAAAATACACTAATACTGACGACACAAACGCTTCACTTAGCAGTAAATAAATCAAAATATTTTTCCAGCTAAGAAATGTTAGCTGTATATTTTTTCAATTTGTTAAATTTTCATTATGACGTCTGTCACTGTCAAAACACTAAACACAAGAAAGAGCATTAACGCTGAATATTGCAAATGTTGTATAATTTAGAATTTCAATGAATCACTGATAAAAGAAATTGTATTGTAAATTTTTTAATTGTTTTATATTTTCATAACACCCAAAACGTGATGCACAAAAAATGAAAAAAAAAAATGTTCTGGCCTTTTTTTTCTAAACCGATAACCGTCCGCCGAACTTGTTTGTCCGTAACTGATTAACCTCAGTCGCTCAACTACCGCTGTTCCACTTTCTGTTGTTCGTTTAATTGCTCATGTGTTTTTCATCAAATCAACCAGTGCTTCGTTCACGAGTAAAAAATAACACATGCCGACTGCGAAACAGTAGAAAGAAGGAGACAAATGCACAACAAACAAATCTTCATAAAAGAGTAGAGGGAGAGTGAAAACCAAAATGGCTTATTCATTTCGTTTGTTTATCCATTTGCTTGTTTGACTGAGCGAGAATGCATGATTATTGGTTTGGTGGAGGTGTGTTAAACACGCCCTCTGCATAGGGGTTGGTTGAACGCCTTAGCAATCGCTTTAATTATTTGTCAGGGGGAAGGAAATATGTTGATGTCCTTACAGGTAAGGAAGGGATACTTTGGATTTTGATTTTTAATTATTATTTACTAATTTTCCTTGCTGTTTTTTTATGGAATGTGTTTTGTACGTTCGGTTTTACCTTTTCTTTCATTTGCTTAAACTGATTGCAATTTGACATCTCTTTCATACATAGGTGATGGGTTCTGCGATTTATTAAGCAGCTAATGGCTGCTTGAGTTTATTTTTGTAAGAGCTCCCATTTTTCGATAATGGATATATAATTTATAAATTGAATAGGTAAGCGACGTCTACCATTTTTTATTCCGTTGCATTTGTTAGATGGACATTTATTAAGAAGATATTAATATTACTAGAAATGTAGTTTTTATTAGGTATTTATTTAAGTAAAACAACATCATTTATATAAGACCTTATATGTATCATTTTCAGCAATAAATAGGAATTGAAAATACATAATAAAAGAATTTAAGAGTTCATATAGGTGCTATAGTTAGTTATAGGTTATAGGTAGGTATACTTAGCTTACAAATTCATAACAGAAGTACCTATATAATTAAAAAAGTAGAATTTGAAATACTATTAGTCATGTGAAAAATGTAATACCTATCTACCTATAGAAAAACTATTTTGGTAAGTTTAACACGAAATTGTGAAAAGTGCATAGGTACCGAAAGAGAATAGGTAGGTACTTTGGATATGTTTTTAAAAGGCCAAATCTATAGATATTTAAGGCATTTTAATTTCCTTACTCCTGCAAATGATTAATGCGGTCGGTCATGTCGAATTAATTAGGTAATAAATTCAATGAGCATTAATGGTTTCATTTAGATGCTAACTTAATTTTTCTTAATCTAAATCATATATGTAGGTATATGATCAGTAGGAAGTCCGTCCACCTTTTTACCTGAAATCTATCTTAAAGCGCTCTACAGTGGAATAGCGACTCGAAGAGTCGTACGCTCCACGTGTCCCAGCCATCTCAGCCGTTGGATTTTTAGCTTTTTGACCAGGTCAGCGTCGCTGTATAGCCCGTATAGTTCGTCGTTGAATCTTCTTCTCCACACTCCATCGTCACAAACTGGACCGAATATCACTCGAAGAATTTTTCTCTCAAAGCATCCCAGAAGGTTTTCATCCGCTTTTGACAGGGTCCATGCTTCTGCACCATACAGCAAGACAGGGATGATTAAGGTCTTATACAATATCTCCTTGGTTCTATGAGACAGGGCTTTGCTTCTTAGATGCCTTCTTAGCCCGAAGAAATAGCGATTGGCAAGAGTAATTAATTCTTCGCTTGATCTCTGCGCCGATGTCATTTTGCGAAGTGATAGTATAGCTCAGGTAGACAAAGTATTTAACTACTTCGATGTTTTATCTTTCCATCGTGAAGTTTTGTCCGTGTCGCCTATGTTGAGAGTCCTTTCTTGTTGACAGTATATACAGCCAGACCCATCTTCGGCGCCTCTGTTTCGATGCTTGCAAAGCGCCACTAACAGGTCGCCGCGTTTTCCCAATAATGTCAATATCATCAGCATAGGCAATTAGTTGAAGGGACTTTTGAAAAATTCTATCTCTGGTGTTGGCTTGTGAGTTCCGTACAATTGCTTCAAGAACGATGTAAAAGAAAGTAACATGATAGCGCGTCGACTTGTCTAAAACCTTTTTCGACATCACATGGCTCAGTGGAGTTCTTGCCGACTTTGACGGAGCAGCGAGATTTCTCCATTGTCATCCTGCACAAAGGGGCGAGTTTGGCGGGGATGCCAAAACATGACAGGGCTTTCTATAATTCGTCAATAGGATTCGCTATCATAGGCGACTTTAAAGTCGATAAATAGATGGTGTGTATCGATCTGAAATTTCGGGGTTTTTTCCAATATCTGTCGGAGTGTGAAAATTTGGTCGATGGTTGACTCTCCTGGCCTAAAACCACACTGATATGGTCCGATCAGGTTGTTGGGGAAAGGTTTTATGCGTTCACACAATACAGCCGATAAGATCTTATACGAGACATTCAGGAGGCTTATTCCTGTGTATTGGCGCAGTTCAGAGTATCTCCTTTCTTGTGGATGGGGCACACGAAGCTAAGGTTCCTATCGTCGGGCATGCTTTCATCCGACTAAGTTGTACAGATGAGTTGGTGCATGCTCCTTACCAAGCCATCTCCCGCTGCTTTGAAAAGCTCGACCAGAAGGCCATCCGATCCAGCAGCTTTGGTGGACTTTGGAAATCGCTATACTCACTTCGTGTAGGTCGAGTGGACGGAAGTTTTGGCTATCATCGTCCAAACTGAACAGATCATTCTGCCTGACAGCGGGTTGTTGGATGTCTCCGCCGTTTAACAGTCTGCAGAAGTGTTCTTTTCAAATCCTCAGCACCGACTGTGAACTGGGATACTGCTCCTATTGAAAATAAAATAAATAAATATTAGGTATTGACGGCCCAAACAGGCAGGTCCTACAACCTAGCTTCTCCTTAAGAAGCTTGATGTTGTATTTATTCACGCTGCACGTTATATCTACGGTTTAATACGCTTCGAAAGTTCGATCATGTCTCCAGTTTCCCGAAAGAAATCTATAAATTCACATTCGACAACCTTTTCCGATTAAGATCTCTCAATTTATTTTTCAATGTTATTCAGACACCGAGACCCAGTTATATGATTAGATAGCTGCTTGTTGGGCCCTCAAATAGACCCAACCAGCTCCTTTCAAACTTCGGAGCGCCAGTTTTTAATCTCTATGTCACTCGTCTATGAGACTCCCTTCCACGGAGTTTCGGAGGGAACTACAAATTCATTGCCAGACATATTCTGACTAATTTGTGATAAATACGTATGCATAATGTCTCAAACAAATTATTATTTTACTTTACCAAAAATTGAGATGCATTGTATGTAGAAATGTTTGTTATTCCCTTGCTTAAATAACTTGTTTTTGAATTCTGTTGTTTTCTTTTTATCTAAGGAACACACATTTTTAAATAATCAGCTTGCCTCTTCTTATTAATTATATTTAAGTCTTGCACTAGTTTTATAAGATTATTGTTATCTTAACGTGTAACCTATAATAAATAAATGAACTAACTACAACAACTGAAAACATCAAAATTGATGAAAAAAACACTAAGGTATCTAGTATTAGTTGGTTAGCATACCAAGTTGAAGTTGGGTATCAAAGCATGTGCATAGGTAGGTACTTAATTAATTTAGTTTTTGATTACTTAGCAATAAGTTAAATAATTGTCATGAATCGTAAAAAGACTTTATTCAATAGCGTGAGAGACTTGCGATGTTAAAATGCGGAAGATATTTTCACACGAAAAACACTTGATTTCATTCAAGAATTCGATTAGTTTTATAACTAATTTTTGAATTAATTTTTATTAGTTTTTGTGGGCGCAGGTTAGTGTGTTGGACTATTTATCTAAAGGTCTCAGGTTCAAATCTGGCCGGGGCCAAAAAATATCTTAATGTTTTTTCCACTGCCCCACCTCCAGCGAAGGTCTGACAAACATCCAAGAGTATCAATTGGCATGTTACAAACTCTGATTCAAAGTTAAATGTTGGTATGATTATACATTTCATCTCATTAAAAATGCAAAAATGTCAATGTCACGCATACATTAAGAATGCAGATAGATATTGAGCGAAAAGGACAATATAATACAACTCTTGTTTCCATTTGTTTATTTTTCACACTAAATTACACACTTCCGAATACTATTCACTAAAAAAAAATTATGATTCAGCAATACAGTGCATTTTATCTTATTTCTTTGATGAATATTTAACAAAAAAAACTATTTCCATAAACTTAGAAGATATTGCAAGTAAACATAATATTGACACTATTCTACAGCTTTTTACAGATTACATAAATTCTTCAGCCAGTAATAGTATCCCTCAAAAGTGTAAAAAAATCCCTGCGATGAAATTACCGACTCACATACTAAAACTTATCAAAATTAGAAATATTCACAGGAGAAATTGGCAAAACTATCGGCAACCAATTTCCAGAACACTTATACCATATTTCAATAAATTAATAAGTACGAACATAAATGCATATCGAAACTCTGAATGGAACAATAAATTAAAGACTCTTGATAAAGCTGCTAAGCCATTCTGGAATATAGTTAAATTAACTAAAAACAAAAGCAAACAAATTCCTTTTATAAAAGGCATCACTAATGTCCTTGTTGCTGACACAGAAAAAGCTAAAGTATTTGCCGAAACTTTTTCAGAAAATTATACGGTTTCCCAACATCTAGGTGACGCAAGCACTACTACGCTTGTAGAGAGCGCACTAAATTCTTTTAATAGGGCCACTTATAATACTCCGTCAAATGAATTTGTAACTGAGCTAGACGTAAAATATCTTGTAAAGCAGTTACAGGTGCGGAAAACGAGTGGTATCGACAATGTTAAAAATCGTTATCTAAATGAAATGCCTAAAATTGGAATACAAATCTTAACATTTATTATCAACGCCTGTCTTAAGTTACAATATTTTCCAGACACATGGAAACTAGCTAAGGTCGTCCCAATTTCTAAGGCGGGTAAGCCTCCATATGATCCTGTAAGCTACAGGCTAGTAGTTTGAGTAAAATCTATGAAAAAATACTTAAAGAAAAAATTGTCAAACGTATCGAGGAACAAAAAATATATCCTGACGAGCAGTTTGGTTTCAGGCGTCATCACGGAACCTCACATCAAGGTCGCAGAATATTTAATATTATTAGAAGAAATCGTGCAGTAGGTAAATCAACTGGAATGGTTTTGCTGGACATTGAGAAGGCATTTGATTCCGTTTGGCATGATGGGCTTATCTACAAAATGTTAAACAATAATTTTCCCCCATTTCATTGTAGAACTGTTCAAAGTTTTGTGTCAAATCGTCGCTTTAAAGTTTTTGTTAATAGTAGTGCGTCTGATGTATTAAATTTTTGTGCGGGTGTACCGCAAGGTTCTGTGCTTGGTCCTATCCTTTATAATTTGTTTACATCTGATCTCCCAAGTCTTCCACAGTGTGAAATAGCTATTTATGCTGACGATATTGCTATACTTTCTTCGCAGGAGTTCGGTCTCGACATTGAGACGAATTTAAAAAATGCGATTGAAATATTGCAATGTTATCTCTCCAAATGGAAAATAATGCTGAACGCAGAAAAAATCCAAGCTATCTTTTTCCCAGAAAAAGAAAGCCTTGCTTTCTTTCAGCTGATCAATTAAGATTAAATGGCCACTTAATAGCATGGTAACCATTTGTTAAGTACCTGGGCATACACTTCGATCATAAACTTACATTTAACAGACACATTTTAGAAACAACTAATAAAGTAAATATAGCCATACGAATGCTTTATCCCTTTATAAACAGGAAATCATTACTTTCAAATGATAATAAAATAATAATTCATAAGACGATATTCCAATCTATCTTACTGTACGGTTGTATAGTGTGGGGTAATTGTGCTAAGAGCCATATTAGAAAGCTTCAAATATCCCAAAATAAAATATTAAAAATGATGCTTAATCTTCCCTGGTATCATTCTACAATAGATTTACATGGTAGAGCTAATGTCGGATTGATCTCCTCAAACTCCTTCAAACTGAGATGTAATATCTCCAACAATCCGCTAGTCAATCAACTTATTTCATCGTGATATATTAAATATTTTGTGTTCACTAAATACCGATATATGTTCATTTCTTATTTATCTGTTTGTTTTTGTTAACTTAATAATATTTATTTAACTGTTTAAATAATTACCTTTGGATTTATGTATGTATCTATTTATTTGTTTATTTATTTATTTATTATAATATATACCTATCTACTATTTGTTTCTTTATTTATTTGTTATAATTATATACCTACTATTTGTTTATTTATTTATTTGTTATAATATATATCGTTTATTTATTAATTATGATATATTTATCTATTTGTTTATTTATTTACTTATTTATTCTTTTTAATATCATTATTACCTATTTTTATTTATTTATTTTATTTATTTTTTTTTTCTTTAATTTGAGGTTTTTCTCATGATTTTCCTCATTAATCATAAAATTTTCATATTTATTTGTGTTTTTTTAAAAAAAAAAAATAATGATTCAGTTGAAAGACAAAAAACAAAAATGTCAAATCTCTGCAACTATATAATGTAAATTGGGCGACAATGTATTTTTATTTCATGAAGCAAGAATAAACTATCTATCTATCTTAACAAAAAAAAGAGTCAGAAATAGACAAATTTGAAAGATTGTTAAAAAAAAACCTTAAAATGCTAAGGGATTTCCATTTTTTCTTATATTGCGTTATGGAAGCCCTGATTTTCTTACGTTTTCACTGAAGTTTTCCTATTTTGTTGTATCTGTTGTGTACACGATCACACCTTTTGTAATTTCAGATATTACATTTCTCAAAATGCATTGAAAATTAAGAAAAAATCTGTTTCATACCAGCA
This sequence comes from Portevinia maculata, assembly GCA_949715645.1. NCBI lineage: Eukaryota > Metazoa > Arthropoda > Insecta > Diptera > Syrphidae > Portevinia > Portevinia maculata. The sequence continues at coordinate 76,098,886 of OX454525.1, forward strand.
GTATGAAACTTGACAAATATTATTCACGATTTTGTTTTCAAATAACAATCAATTGGATAGTCGAACCTGACTTGTGTTTTAAAACTTAATATTTTTCTTGTATTATTTGCCCCAATGGGAAAAGAAAAGGCGTTCAGTAGAAATGTACATTAATGCTAAAAAAAACCAAGCAAAATTTCAATTTGATAAGAGGCACATAACGGCACTCTTACTCTCTTTTGCCTATACCATGCAAAAATGTATGGTTCATTTGAATCGTCGCAACGGTTAAATTGTTAAGTTAGCAACAACTGTTTGGACAAAGGTGAAGTGAAAATTCAATTTGGAAGTGTGACAATTATTTTTTTAATGAATTTTATTAAAATGGCCAAAAAAAGGGTTGAATTTGGAAGAAAAAGCTAAAGTTGAAGCTTACCTTTCGAAGAGCTTGCCAAATCTTAAAATGGCTCTTAAAATTGGACAAAGTGAACACCTAATAAGAAATTTTGTGAAAAATCGTGCGTCTTATGGAAAAAATGACAAAGAAAGCATCGGAAACGCTTTAACGCCGCAAGACAAGCGGAGAATTCAAAGACTAACTTTTTATTCCGTTCAATTCACAAACAAAATAAAGTAATTTGCTGGGGTTTCTTGTGGCAAATTCACTGTGCGTCGTGTTATTCTCAAGAAATTGGAGCAAAGTTGTCTTTTCGGATGAAAAAAAGTTTAATTTCGATGGTCCTGATGGCTACAACTATTACTTTCATAATCTGCGTAAAGTAAAATTGTTTTTGAACCGTCATCTCTCGAGACAAGGAGGAATCATGGTATGGGGCGCAATTTTATACTATGGTTCTTTTGAATTGGTAATCGTTTCCAAGAAAATGGCTGGTGTTTCCTAAGAAAGTTCTTCTGGAAGCAGCTTTTCCCGCAATAAAGGAGCTTTTTGGACCCACGTGGGTAGTCTAGCAAGATAATGCGCCTTTACACAATTCACGCGTTGTTAAGAAATGGATTACTAGTGAAAACATTCAAATATTGGCCTCTTAATATAATTGGGAATGTTTGGGGATGGATAGTGCGTGCAATTTATAGAGGAGGCAAGCAGTATCAAGACAATCAAGAGTTGATTGCGGCAATTTAACGCTTCTTGGGCCAACATATCTTTTAATTACCATATATATTATAATTTTTGAGGCTATATCCAATGGTGGAGGCAGTACACATTATTAAAATAACACATAATTGATTGAAATAAATAAAAAAATAAAAAATATTTTTAAAAAATATGGCGTTTTTCTGTTTTTTTTTTATTACTTTTTTGCAGGTGCGACTTTCAAATGAACCGAAAATATGCATACATTTTAGCATGGTATAGGGAAAAGACAGTATGGGCAACTTATCAAATTGAAATTTTGCTTATTTTATTCAGTATTAACGTACTTTTCTTTTCCCATTGGTGCAAATCATACAATAAAAAAATAATTTTAAAACCTAACTCAAGTGCGACTATTCAATTGAACCGCATTGTATCAATGAAAATTATCAATGTTTTCTTTTCACTCCATTCATAAGTGGTAATGAGGACAAATGACAACTTTGAAAAGTAACATTGATGCGGCCTCATACCATCAATGTAATATGTATTAATGTTACTTGACGGGAACATAGAAGACCAAACAAACGATCAATTTTATTTGAAGGAAGACTCATTCCTCACGTTCGAGGTGATAAATCTATGCGTATCAAGTTTTTTTTATTCTTAAACTCATCATTTATTTATGTAAAACGCAACTTAAAATTTATTTAATGGCATGTATTTGCATTATGAAGTGTTAACACTTCCATTTGCAGTTAAACAGACGAGGAAGAAATAAAATAAATTACAAAACTTAAATCTACCTAAATGTTACAAAATCCTTTTAGAGTGTGGTGAGTTGTGTGTTGCATTCTTCCTGTTTCTTCAAATTAACTGAAAAAACTTAACAGCATTGCACTGAAATGTGACAGAAGTGTTGTCTTGTTGACAAAAATCCCCGATCGATAACACTGTTTTTATGGCTTTTTCTATGATATATATGCAAGACGAAAGTGAAGCTCTTAAGGGATGTGAATCTCAGATACGTCGTTTTCTGCGATAGGGGCTTATGTAAACTATCGAACACAAATTGATGTCTGATAACATATCCAAAACAACTGTGTGACATCGACTCGTGATGACATTATACCCTATTCTAAGGGTATATTAATTTTGACTCATAGTTTGTAACATACCTTAATAATGCCCGTACAACCCTAAAACTTACTATATTTATGATCAGCATCGATAGTAATGTCGTCCTAGCCATGTCCGTCCGTCCGTCCGTCTGTCGGCAAAAATTATGCCTTTAAACTCGACCTAGAGAGCTGAAATTATAATGATATACTCTTAAGGACCCGAAAAAATCAAGTTTAAGAATTTTTGAAATCCGCCCACAGACACTGCTCGGGAGATAACATTTCTAAAATCCGTTCACAAAAACGTCCACAATTAAATAAAACAAATTTATTAAAAAGTTAAAGTTTGACCTAGGAAACTGAAATTTATAATATATACTCTCTTAGGGGCCCATTTTGCTCATGTGTAAATATTTTCAAAATCCGCCCACTGACACACGCACAATTTAAAAAAAACTTTTTTTGAAAAACCAAAGTTTGAGCTAGGGAGCTGAAATATATCATATAGACTCTCTAGGTGCCCCTTATACTTATGTTTAAATATTTTTTAAATCCACGACTCACAACTAAATAAAACAATTTTATTGAAAAACCAAAGTTTGAGCTAGGGAGCGTTCTTTTACAAAAGCTTCGTTTTTTTCAATTAAATCCTTTAAATGTTATATAACAAAATATGTAGAGCGTTCTTAACAATTCAACCATACTTAGACTCTTGTCACGCGCACTTATGAGTGATTGTAGAAGTGTAGAAGAAGTGTAGAAATTTTGATTTAAGTGGATAAATCAATGCCTGCCATTTACCTTTTAAATATTATTTCATAAAAATGTTGATCACGAGTTTTATTCGGTTAGGAATAAAGCATTTCATATCCAGTTACTCAAATCCACTCTAAATTTCCTACACATTACAAAAAAACCAAAAAAAAAACACAAACTTCGACGCTACCTTAATGAAGCCGTGAAGCGAAGATCTGCACAGTTTTCCAAACCAAATTACCTCAGATGTTATACCCATACGATAACTTGTTTTCGTCCACCAGCAAAATCAACAGCAACACGAGCCGCTATCCGCCAGATGACGTCACCTGTTATAAACAAGCAAAGAAGCAAACGAACGGGAGAGGGACAGGAGAAATTGCCCTTACACTTTACACTTTTTTTTGATTTCCTTAGCACACGCGCACGGATTATTTTTTGTTTGCTTTTCTCTTTATTATCGATTTTTTCCGTTTGTTTTTGTTCATCTAATTTTTTTAACCACAGCTACGCGCGATTAGAATTTTTTTTTTCCAATGCAATGTTCCTCAATCGATCTATGGCAGAAATATCAGAAATACGCTGTGAAATGAAATTGGCGGGCTATTCAACGCATCCAGATTACCTAACAAAGCAGTGGTTGCATGGAGAAAGGTTTGGAAATTAACGTTAATACAAGAAAGCTGCAGGCGTCACCATCAATATCTGCGAAATGAATATGGACCATGGTATATGTTGATGGTTTCCAAGTAAAGAACAAGCACTTCCTTGGATAAACGGAATCTTTGAATAAAGCTATAATAAAAGGAAAAAAAACAAAGCAACGAGTTTACGTTCTTTCCAATTCATGTAGGTAGATAGCCTTTTGATGGACTTTTATATGCAGAAACATTTTTTTTTTACGCTGCGAAGAGGAAATCTTCAAAAGACGAAACTGATCCATACTCAGTAACAGTGGGTTTAACCCACTAACCCCTTCTCCCTTCTTCCTGATTTCGCTGTGGTAGGACTGTATTGGCATTTCATCGCGGGGCTGGGAGGAGCCAACTTTCCAATTATTGCACCTAGTCGATAGACCAATCAGCAATCTGTCTTTCATATCTTATATGTTTTGTATTATTAACTACAATCTGGTTCACTAAATAAGAACGTTTTGCAGGTACCTTCCCATTAGAAGTTCCTGCTAACTCCGCAGTTTAGACGGGGTTATTTATAGCGCTAAGTCTAAGTTTGGTTCTTTGTAGACGGTGCAGTTAATTTCTTTCATCCAAAACTTGAAGGACTGTTATATTAATGTTACTTTCTAGTCGACTTTTATGATATACCAAGGCGCGTTTTTAGCTTTGCATCAAGTGTCATTACAAGATACTTAGATTCGTTTCCAAACGGAATTTGAATCGAGTTTGAAAAGACCGGTAAATTATTTATTTTCTTGTAAGTAAAACTGATTTGTCTCTTTGAGTGCAATTCGCCAAACCTTAGTCCATTCATTTACTCTATCCAGAGCTTCCTGCAGTTTTTCCGTAGTCTCTTCGACTGTTTTACCTACTACCAGGATTGCAGTGTCGTCAGCAAATGTAGCTAGCTCAGTGCCTTCTACGTGTGGTATATCACGAGTGTATAATAAGTATAACACTGGACCAAGGACGCTTCCTTGCGGCACCCCAGCCATTATTTCCGTAAAATCGAACACTTTGTATATAATTGGAAGAAACGAAATTGGTATTTAAGACGTTTTTTCATTCGGCGGTTTTCCGGGCTTGAGAACCATTATGACTTTTCATTGTCTGGGAACACATTCTAGTCTAAGGGCGGTGTTTATAATAAATGAAGATTAATTAAAGCATTTCTAGGTAGAGAACCTCTCCCGTGATAAGGTAGTATCCAGGAGCTTTCTTAGGCTTAAGTTTCCTTTTTTCTTCCTAAGTTCGGTTAGTGATGTATTTCTTATTGCACTTTTGAATACGATGTTGCCCATCAAACGGCTTAAAAGTTTCTTCCAAGTGGGTGGCAAAAACTTGCGCTTTCTCTTTATCATGCCTGGCCCATTCTTGATTTTTCCTAATTGGTGCAACTTGAATTTGAGGTTTTTTAATACCTTGTAAAGCCTTCCAAAGCGAGTAATTAGAAGCTTTTACTGCCGTTAAACTTTCTAGGTAGGTTTTTTATTCATTATTCTAAAGGTATTTAAGAGAACTTTTTAGTGAGTTGCACAAACGGTTGAGATGTGCTTTCCGGAGCCCGAGTTTGTTGCCATTTCTTACGAGCTTTTCTCTTCTCCTTAATCATCTCTTTTATTTCCTGTAAGTAAGTTTGAATGTAATTGACCGACGTTTCCTTTGTTTTAGGAGTATTCTTCCACGCTTCATCCTGTAAGATTTCAACGAAGCGATCAACTTCAGCTTAAAGTTCATAGGTCGTTTTAAGTTATACGTTCAGCTCAATATTTGTTTCAATATCTTTTCTGTAGCCGTCCCAATTAGTTTTCGCACAGGTTAATCTTGGCGGTCCTACTTTTTTAATCAGAGCATTGCTTATCGTCATAATGATTGGAGAATGTTCAGAGGAGATATCAAAGCTTACTTCAACTTTCATACAGTTACCAGATATTCATCACAGGAGAGATCAAAGCTTACTTCAACTTTAATACAGTTACCAGATATTCCTTTGACAATAAAGATATCGATCAGGTCGGCCAGGATGTTGGTTTACCTTTCTGAGAGGCATGCCTTGAACCCCAAGATGGATGTTTCGCGTTGAAACCTCCACCAATAATAAAATTTGGCTTAAGAAAGTTGAAGATGTTTGTGAAATCACTTTCTTCAAGTTTACATCGCAGTGGACAATATATAGACGAAATGTTGAAAGCACAATGCTTATTTTGAACGCGTACTGTGCTTACTTGCATTGCTTCTTATTCAATCTTTATTTCTGCTGAGTCGATACATTCTTTTATAAATAAAGATGGTCCGCCTCTGGCGCTTTCTGTTGGGTGGAAGGCGTGATACGCGCTATATCCACTTATTTTAACTTTCGAATATTTTGTCTGATGAGTTTCACAGATCAAGCATAGATGAATATCTTTTTCTCGCATAAATATTATTAACTCGTCGAGTCTTTGTATGAGCCCCGTTGGCGTTCCAAGTAAGAATTTTAAGCGGTTCTTTCAAATTCTGTTTGAAGTGCGCGTGGTATGGAAGTTTCGCAAGATTTATGGAAAAGGCGTGGGATACAGGATCCTGTGAGCTACTTCTATCACCGTTTTCCATTGTTGCAACTTGAGTAGGAGTTATTTGGTTAAAGTTTCTTGCTTTGATAGACCTTTTCACCAAGCTATCTCTTTCTGAAGTGCCGAATCGTGCCGAACGTCAAAAGCAAATTGAATGATAAAATTGCAGAAATTTGCACAAATCGTATGGATTAATCATTGTGATTGCTAATGAAGTGAATATTTAAGTGAAAACGGCAGCTATTGAAGAGTATAAAGTACCAAGTTATAGAGAAAAAACCTGAGAAAGTATGTAAAAGCAAAAAAGCAATAGAAACAGTGAACATGTTCACCAAAAATTGAAAAATGTGTTCGAATCAAAAGTAGAAATTAAAAGTGTTTGCAAATAATAAACTTGTGGCTTGTGGATTCGTCAGCAGTTTGCTTTTTATTGCCACATCCCGATTGTCACGGTTTCACTTTTATTTTTGTACAGAATCCTAATAAATTGTTAACTTTTTAGTATTCCAAAATATTGTTTGGATACTCCTTCTTAATTCTGGAAATTTGTTTTTGTTATAATTATAGCTTTAATATAAACTTATTACGAGATATTTGCAACAAAAACATTTTTTGGCACAACTACGCGACTCTCACTTTTTCAGTTTTATTTTTTGTACACAATCATATTATAATGTTAACTTTTTAATATTTCAAAACGTTCCGAAACTTTTTTTTTGTTAAAATTGGTTTTGTTATAGACTTTTAAGGAAATATTCGCGAAGAACGTATTTCCCGCCATGCAAATTTGCCATTGTTTTCCTTCATTTCATTCAGCTGTTTGTCTTTTTTTTTGTTTTTTTTTTGTGTTCATTTGAAACTGACGTTGTCGTGAGAAGGTCTATCTCCCGTGAGTTGTCGGTCATGGAATGTCATTAACTGCCACCGCCGCTGTACGTCAATAATTGAAGATTTTGTTTCTGCACATTTTCTTTACTACGGTAGTCAATATTGATGGATTTTCTTTCTTCCGTTGCTTTTTTCGTAGCTATTTGGGGTCTATTTTTAATAATTGGTTTCGGATTCGGGCGCATGGATCATTTAAGCGTATTGCGCCTTTTTTGGAGCTCACAAAAAATGAGAGTTTCAATTTTTCTACTCATAAAAAAACGCTAACGGACCGATTATTTTTGTTGATCAAATGATAAATTCGTGAAAAAAAGTAGATAAAAATTTAATAAAAAATGAAAAAAAAAATCAATTAGAAACATATAAACCTATCTTAAAGTTATCCCAAATATACATATTAATAAAGAATATAGGTTTAATACCCGAAATGAGCGTTACACGTATATTTGACGTTTTAATATGTTTAACGTACAAACAAATATGTTTATATTCCTAGCGTTAAGATGTACAAAATATTCTAAAGCATTTAAAAAGACATAAATTTAAGAAAAGTCTCTAATAAACTTTTATGATAACTAATGATATAAAAATAACCTCTAAAATAAACATAGGATAAAATGTCGCCCATTCCCATTCATCTGCCAAAAGGCGTTTATGTGCATTGCAATATACTGTTAATTCATGTTCTAATACTCGCGCAAATACAGAATTATTGAGGCAATCTAATTTAAATGACTTTTATATGACTTTCAAAACTTCCAACCCAACAAGAACGAAAAAACCTTAAATTAAACACACATAACAGGCAAAACAACAGTAAAAGATTGCAGAACAATAAACAAACTCCCCGTGCAATTGTTTACACTAGTTTTTTTTTTATGTAGTCTACGAAAGAAATAAAGAAAGACAACACGTACTCCAAGAGACATGGGACAGAATAATAGCAGCATATTCTACGGTACTGCCATGACCTAAAGATGAAAACGCTGGCAAAACTCTTAGGTATAAATAAGACATCATTAGCAAAATCACTATAAATTGTGATGAAGAATTAAACCAAAAAAACAGAAATGAGAACGATAAATAGAAAAACTAAACGTAATAGGAAGACATTGAGTGACACCCTATACTTTCTGATGCTAAAAATCATGGGCAGCAAAAACAAATAGGTATCTACGAAAATAAACGTGTTTCAACTACGTACACAGATCAAAACAATTCGTCGTTTTTCATTGGTAAGAACTAGAGTGATGTTTCTATTTTCTTCGATTGAATACTTGGATATAGATAATGGATATATCGATAATCATCATGTTTTTTGATAGATGTTTTGAGGTAAGGTTTGTGTGTTGAAACTTTAATTAGACTAAAAATCCTGGATCACACAACTGCAGCAACACCAGTATTTGATTGGCCTGACCGACGGAAGAAGAAGAAGATCTATAAAAAAGCGTTTGACAAACAAATATCGTTGCTGACAGTTGTTTATAAACAAAGTATTAAAATATTCATTACACCTCCTCAACTTCAGCAACCCTAACCTTAAGTAGTAATGAGCTGGTGCTGTCCGTTGCCTAGATAAGTGCATTAGCCGGCATTTAATTGGTAGGTAAATATTGCAGAACGCTACGGCCTCTCGAATGAGATGGTATCGAACATGAAGATTCTTAGTCCTCGAGTTGGAATTGAGTGCTCTGACTTTCATAGTATGCAGAATGCAGCTATCGACTTACCTCGTGGAGACATTTATATCAGTCAGTAGGTTTTTAAAGTAGGCAGCTTCCTTTGCAGCAAAAGTCAAGGTGACATACTCGGCTTCGGCGCTAGGTGTCGCAACTATTTCCTCGATTCCCACGCTATATCTCCATCTTAATTAATAAATACAAATCCCGATAGCGGTTTTCTGTTATTTGCATCTTATGCCCAATTTAAGTCCACATCCGCAAAAATTGGCTTACTTGTTCTGTGGTACGTTATTTTGGCTTTTTGAGTTCCTTTGGTACTTAAGTATCGATATCCCGAAGTTTCAATGCTGCCTCCTCGGATCTTGTGAGAACTGTGAAAGCATATTTACCGGACAAACGATATCTGGACGGGTAAATGCAGTTATATGTAACAATCCCTCATTCGGCAATACGTGGGTATTCAAACCATATGTGGTACACCGGCTGTAAACAACGGTGGTAAGACCTATTTTAACATATGGCGCAGTTGTAGGATACCGAGAAGAAATTCTATCTCTCAAGCAAGGACGGCTTGCATTGGGATAACAGGATCATTAAGAATCACACCTACTGCAGACATGGATGTAATACTCAACCTCACACACCTGCACATAAATTTAGCAGCAAAGCGGTCAAAACGGCCGTTAGACTCAGATAGTTGTTACTGTGCTCTTTCAAGCCCTACGGACACGCATCCGTTGAGGCACGATAGAGTGCTTCGAAAGAAACAACAGCCAACGACTATCTACTACCCACCTTCGCCTTCAAAAGGAGATTCGTTACCGGAATCCCCGAAAAAAGCGAATGGATCAACAAATCAGTCACGGAAGATGGCGAAATAGCTATATCTATACTGACGGATCCAAAATGGATGTGGGTATAGGTGCCGGCATCTCCTGTTAGACTCTGGGCCTCCAAAATCCTCCAAATCCTCCAAAATCAGCAATGAATGCAGCACCAGCGTATTTTAGGCAGAGACAGCTGCGATCACTCAGGCTGCAAAGGAGATGAGGAGGCGCGAATTGGCCGACAAGCAGATCACCATATACTCTGACAGCAAACCGACCACAATGGCCACGGAGTTAGCAGTTGTTTAATCAAGGGCGGTGTTACAGTGCAGAAAACAAATAGACGAGATAGCAACCGCCAATGCGCTGACCCTGGCTGGGTACCGGGGCACAAAGACATCTCGGGCAACGAGAAAGCGGACAAGCTGGCATGATACGGATCGGAGATAGATGCATCCCTGGCTCTAAAATCTATACAAACTACGCTTAGTAGACATTGCGAGTCCATGAGTAAAGCAAACCTACGTTGGACCAACCTCGAAACATGCAGACACTCGAGGGCGCTATGGCCAGCGTTAAACAAAAAGGAAATCTAAGGTCATGATCGGTCTAAACCGCAAAGATATACGCACACTGACGGAGGGTTACTGTGCAGTTAGCTTACACGCGGAGCGGCTGGGCATAATGCACAACGATTACTGCAGGAGCTGTAGGGACGTTAAAGAGAGAGAATCTATTCCTCACCTACTATGCGAATTGCGAATGCCCTGCCCTTAGAACTCACAGATTCAAGATTCTTTGGAGCTACTCTTTTGAGGATCTGGAGTATCTGATCGACATAGAGCTAAAGAAACTCCTGAGATTTACATAAAGATCCGGGTGGTTCTATTATAGCGGATCACTGAGCTGTGAACAGCGGTATCTTTTTTGTTTCTTTGCAGGTTTTTAAAAAGTGAGCAGTGATACCCGTCACAAGGGCATCCATTCACTATCTATCTATCTACCTAACAATCGCCCGACCAATTCCTTAGTAAATTATAATTAGTGAATACATTTTTTATATATCCAGATTGTGCAATTGACAACCAACCTGCACGACTCCGTTCTATTTCTAAGCCTACGCAGAGTTTTGGCTCTCCTAAGTCTCAGATATCAAAGGATTTCATTAAAGACAGAAAAACGACACGGACCGTATCAAGACTATAGCGGAATGTAACAAAAAGCGTTTTGTACCAGCATATCAATTGAGACTGTTTACTTAATGGAATATTCAATTTAACCGTTCCTTTTCCCATTATCTTTACGTTTTGATTATTTGCCAGTTTTGCAAACCTAATGCACTGCTTCCTTGACAACTCTGTGAAAGCCCCTTATTCGCTATATACACAGCTGGTCAAAAAGCAATTTTTTTAAAAAACTAAATTTTTTCATATTTTTCAATTTGTTTTTTATTTTTACAATTATGTTAATAAAATTTACGTTATTTATGAAATATAGAAAATAGTTATCTGTTTGTTTTTCGAATAATTTTAAAAAAAAATAACAACAACTTTTGGAGTTCTGTTTTCCGCTTGCACAAAAAATAGGTGTGTTCGTAAATAATTATTAATTACAGATTTTATTAATATTTTTTTGTTTTGTTTTTTTTTTAACTTATTCTAATAACCTGAGTATCCTCCATTATTTTGCAAAACTTTTTGGAGTCGACGTGGAATTCATTTCATTTTTTTTCTTTTCATTTATTTATTTACAAAAGCCTTGATATGAAATCTCATTTGTGGCTTAAAAATTTATACATTTATAATTTATGAACATAATAAATAAAGAGTATTATTAAAAAAATTCACAAACTTATCTAAAAAAAGAGAAAAAAAAGAAGAAAATTAGATACATGATAACAAGGTATGAATTACTGAAAATGTTTAAAAGAATTAAAATAAAAACAAGAGACCAAAAGATTAATGAATAAACAAAGAGTGAATTGACCCTACTAATTGTTGATTCACATTTGTGAAGAACTGACCCCTCAATTTTCTTTTCAGTACATCCCTCAAGTTCTCAATGGGATTAAGATCTGGAGATTGACTTGGCCATGAAACTAGAGAGATGTTTTGATCCCGAAACCAATCTTTCACAACACCGGCCGTATGTTTTGGATCATTGTCCTGTTGGAAATGCCATCGAAGGGGCATGTCTTCCTCGGAAAATGGAAATGACATTTTTCAAGATGTCCATATATGAGGGCGGGTCAATAAGTCCGTGACTTTTGGAATAAAACACAGATTTTTTGATAAAAAAATAATTTTATTTTCAACGTAGTCTCCCTTGAGCTCTATACACTTTGTCCAACGTTTCTCCAATTTTTTTATCCCTTCCAAAAAAAATGATTTGTCGAGGTCCTCAAAATAGGCCTTTGTTTGCGAGATGACTTCATCATTGGAGTCAAATCTTTTTCCACCAAGCCATTTCTTCAGGTTTAGGAACAAGAAGTAGTCGCTCGGAGCCAAATCTGGAGAATAGGGTGGATGAGGGAGCAATTCATAGCCCAATTCATGGATTTTTGCCATGGCAACTGTACATGTGTGCACCCTTGCATTGTCTTGGTGGAAAAGAACTTTTTTCTTGGCCAAATGAGGTCGGTTTTTTTTCAAATCGTCATTGAATCGGTCCAATAAGTTGGCATAATATTCCCCATTGATTGTTCTTCCCTTTTGAAGGTAGTCAATGTGGATTATCCCGCGTGCATCCCAAAAAACAGTCGCCATAACTTTATTGGCTGACAAACCCACCTTGGCCTTCTTTGGCGCCGATTCACCCTTAGAAACCCACTGTTTTGACTGTTGTTTGATCTCTGGTGTGTTGTGATGGATCCATGTTTCGTCCACGGTTACAAAACGGCGCAAAAACTCCTCCATATTGCGATTAAACAATGCCAAACCATCCTGTGAAATTGTTACACGATTGCGTTTGTGGTCGACTGTGAGCAAACGCGGCACCCATCTTGCGGAAAGCTTTCTCATGCCCAAGTGATCATTCAAAATTGAAACCACTGAGCCATGCGAGATCCCTACGGCTTCCACAATCTCTCGCACTTTCAATCTTCGGTCGGCCAACACCATATCGTGAATTTTTTCGATTGTTTCGGGTGTAGAGACCTCAACTGGGCGTCCAGGACGTTCGGCTTCTTCAGTGCTTGTACGGCCACAACGAAATTCAGTAAACCACTTTTTTACCATTGAAATCGATGGTGCAGAGTCCCCATAGTATTTTTCAAGCTTAGCCTTGGTCTCGGTAATGGTTTTTTTTCGCAAGAAATAATGCTTAATAAGCACACGAAATTCACTTTTTTCCATTTTCTCCTCAAATTAGTGAGTAGTCTGATAAAAATAGCTGTCAAACACAAACTAACTGACGCAGCAAGTTTAAATTTTGACAGGAGTCAACTGACAGATGCCTGTTGACAGGAGCAGTGTTGCCGTTTCAGTAAAGAGGTCAGAAATTCAAAAAGTCACGGACTTATTGACCCGCCCTCGTATCCATATTTTGTCATGACGTTATTGACACGAAATATAGGACCAACACCATACCAGGAAAAACAGCCCCATACCATTATATTTCCTACACCATGTTTAACCGTCTTCAGTGTATAGCGACAGCGAGGATTGTATTCTTTTCCTTTTGGTCGCCCTACGTTACGCCCACAATCCGAGAAGAATATTCCGCCATTTTTTCACTCCTTCAGGTCCGATCCAACTTCTATGGCCTAAGACAAATTCTTTTCGTGACCTTGCGTTCTAAGCTCTTAGGAGTGGAACTTTTCTGGCGACTTTTCCTGGGAGATTAAAGTTCTGTAGTCTCCCGCGGATTGTGCGTGCACTGATTAAATCCATAATTTGTACGCCTATGACTTCGCTAAAAGTAAAATTCGGCGGTCAGTAGTAGCCATGGTTTGTTTCGTCCTTCCTCTACTTTCTATTTAATGTTGGCTCAATAGCATTGGTAACTAAGTTCTGTGATCTTCCTAGGGCATCGGCTATAAATTTATAGGTTTTACCTCACCCCTTAACCTATTTTCCTTTCTTCCGCAGGGCAGTGGACTTTTCGACCCATCTTAAAATATGATTTAACAAAAAACTCAAACAAGAATTGTTATAAAGTGATCAAAAAACAAACTCACCTCATTTTATGTGCAACTCTTAAAATCAAACGTAAAAAATGGTATTGCAGCGAAAATTGATAAACTACTTAACAGTACACTTAGTAAATGCAATGAGCTTGGCGTCATACTAACGGAACTAAGCATTTATTAATAAAAATGTGTATTATTGCAAGTCTTGTTGGCAAAACAACTGTTATTTAGCAACAAGAACAAATCAACTACATAGTTACAAAGCACTTCCAACCTATATTTTTGACCAGCTGTGTATGTGTGATTTCAGTCAGAAAATGGCTTACTCAGTTTTACCAAAAAGACTCGATTAACGATATTTTAGAAAACCAACAATATCACAAAAACCGGTAAAGTGGTTTAAAAAAAAATCTAATCTGCTCATGGTATTCGATTTGTACGAATCGGATAATTGTGAGAAAATAACTGTCCCAAAGGATACCTTGATAGGGCTGATTATCTTATCTGATATTAACATTTCAAAGAAATTTGCATAGGTACTCAGATTTTCGAAATATGTTCTTAATAATTTTTTCGTATAGTAGTTGCCAATATTCACTTTTTCTTAAAACAGCTCTTATGATTTTGATTAGTTTTTTTGGTTTTCAATACTTTGATTCAAATTAATAAATCGAATAATGAGTAATGACACATTAGCAAAACGGCTAGATCTGAAAAACCGGTGAAGAAATTTCAAAGAAATTTGACATGCTTATACTACTATTTTAAACAAATCTGCATACTAAGACTTTAAAAGATTTTTTATAAAGTTTTAATTCATACAACAGTTTCGAAAATATTCAAAAATTTCACTTTTCTTAAAAATCGCTTTAAGGATTTTGATGGGTGTTGGTGTTTTAAGTAGATGGAGTGAAGGTAAGAAATTGGCATATACTTAGTTTTAACCAAAAGTTTCCAACTGCATTTTTAAATGCCAGTAAGAGAAATCAAATATACGAGTAGCTCTCTGCATATTATATTCTACATTGTAACCGTTCTTTTTTTTCTGATTTTACGAGTACCTATAGAAAATGGCTAATGAGAAAATTTGATTTGTAATTTGAGATTTCGCCGAATTCACTCGAAATCTACATAGAAATCGGAAGATTTCCTATATGTTAGGAAGATTTCGAAGTCTCTTGCTTTAGGAGATTTCGAAGAAATTGCTTCGAAATCTATATGCAATCATCGGATAGTTTTATCAAACACAATTTTGCACCCAAAGCCGTATCAGGCCTTGGTTTTAATGCGAGTTTTCAAACTTTTTCGAAATTGTCAAAAACGTTGTTTTTCGGACTTTGAATTTATAATTAAGTGAGTTCGATATTCCCCTGCAGAAATTATTAACCAAAAAAAATGTTCCTACATTTTCTTTTTATTTTGAAGCATATTGGGCGGTGTTTGAGTACGTCGAAGCAGCAGCTGATTGAAAATATGTCAAAACAAATACATATATTTATGATTTTATTATTAAGTTTTAAGTTTGCCTTATTTTTAAGCAATAGAGTGATGATTAATAGAAAATTAAATACGGGCATTATTTTAAATAATGTCTTTAGTGTACAGGCGTAGTGGCACAGAGGTTAGAGTGTTGAGCTTCTAATCTAAAGGTCTCTGGTTCAAATCCCGCCGGGGCAAAGTAGAACCTGAACGATTTTTCCACTGCACCACCTCTTGCGAACGTGTGACAAACATCCAAGAGTATCACTTGTCATGAGAAGCTTCTCGAATTTGCCTTCGCTTAAGCGAATGGTTGGAGAAGCTAGGTTAAAGGCATTGTCTGGGCCGTTAGTGCATATTATTATTATTATTTTAGTCCACAAACAAATTTTAGAACAAATGCAAAGTTGATTGAAACTTCAAACGAAATGTATTCAGTTTGCGGTACTTCATTTTGTCTTTTCCTTTATTCAAATAAATATTTTAGCGGCTGTTTCTCTTCTTATTGTTTTTAGGGTTCCGTAGCCAAATGGCAAAAAAGGGAACCCTTATGGATTCGTCATGTCTGTCTGTCTGTCTGTCCGTCCGTATGTCACAGCCACTTTTTTCCGAAACTATAAGAACTATACTGTTGAAACTTAGTAAGTAGATGTATTCTGTGAACCGCATTAAGATTTTCAAACAAAAATAGAAAAAAACCAATAAGTTTTGGGGGTTCCCCATACTTTTAGAACTGAAACTCAAAAAATTGTTTTCATCAAACCTATACGTGTGGGGTATCTATGGATAGGTCTTCAAAATGATATTGAGGTTTCTAATATCATTTTTTTTCTAAACTGAATAGTATGCGCGCGAGACACTTCCAAAGTGGTAAAATGTGTATCCCCCCCCCCCCCCCCCCCCTGTAACTTCTAAAATAGGAGAATGATAAAACTAAAAAAATATATTATGTACATTACCATGTAAACTTCCACCGAAAATTGCCTTGAACGAGATCTAGTAAGTAGTTTCTTTTAATGCGTCATAAATCGTAAACCGCAATTTACCTTTCATTCAATCAACTCATATATAAAAAAAAACATTTAATTTCATAAACCTTATGCGTAAACCATGAACCATTATTTTCTAATAATAAATCTGTAATAGGTGCCCAAGTAAATAATATGTAATTATAATTCGCGCGGAATCCTTCATGGGCGAGTCCGACTCGCACTTGGCCGCTTTTTTTTATTCAGCGCACGCTCAATAACGTGGGAGTTATATTAATTTGGCAAACTTCCAAATACAAATAAAAATTCAACATTTCACTGAAATTAAAAATTTTTAAATTCTGAAAAATGTATGGGGAAATGATGAAAATTTCGGGTCAATAATGTTGAGTTTAGATGAAATGACGAATTTTGTGCCGGTGGTAATTTAGGCACTATTAAATTGGAATTCGTTTAATACCCTATGCTTACGGGAAAGAGTATCAAAATAAACCATGAACGACCTCGGCTCTAGTTGACGAAAGACTCCTGCCCATGGTTTATTACCCGTTATAGACAAATAATAAATTTATTGTATCTCATATAAACCACGGCAAGATAACAAACATAGAGTTTAACCCCATATCCTCTTATTCCGCCGCAATTACTACTAAGTATTATTTGCTTTTTTGTCTCTTGCTTTTATCAAGAGAGCACTGTATGACAATGCACGCAATACTTTGACAGACGCCGCCGCTTGAGGCTTGACACAATTTTCAATGCGAGCATTGGGTTGAAACAAGCTCACACAACTACAGTGATTTTTTTAAAACGCTGAAAAATGCATATATATGTACTACATATATACATCCCATACATTCATACTTAATACCTGTATTTATATAAGGATATATCACCTGCCGAAATAATGGTTCACTCGTACATAAACTGAAGTTTAACTTTTAAATCAAGTTGGGTCTGCGATATTCTTGATAGAAGGTAGTTTTGAATGAAATATAAAAAGATCTTTGTATGGTCAACACAACTCACATTTAGCAGATTCCAATGATTAGAGTCCGTTTTAACCTCTCTCTAGTTTAACCTCTCTGATTGGACGAATATCAAATGTGCATATCAGCTCTTCACTGAAAATTTCCCCTTCGAGCAAGTGAAAGAAATTCCTCAGTGAAGTACAGATGTCAAAAACATCAGATTCATTTTGCTTCAGTGTTCGTAGTATTCTTAGGGCTCCTGCACACGAGCGTCTCGTGGTTGTTGACACACATTGGATATCAATGTACGGAAGTCATACGCTTGTATTAAAAAAAATTCAGTAGATATGCATGAATGCATTACAGGAATACTCTTTTGTGTGAACTTCACAGCAATAACAGATGCAGGGCAATGCGTCCAAGTAACTAGTCGTAAGTTAACTTGCAGGCGACTTGTGTTGCTTTGAACTTGCCCATTCTAAAGAACTGACTATTCACCAGAATGTCAAAATAAGCATGAATATTTGTAGGGAGGTAAGGAAAGGTAAAGTATCTTATATATTTCTATCTTTCCTATCTGTATCTATGCATATAAAACTTGATGTTTGTGTGACTGTTTGTCCTCTATGCATTCACATACCATTCAATCGAACGGGAGCCTTATTTAGACCATATAAATAGCGACGTTCAATCCAGAGCAGCATGCATGATTTCGCACCTTTCAATTAGATGAACAAAATACCCAAAAACACAAACAAACAGGCGATACCCAGTGTCGAAACTTTGACTTTACATCAAATGTGTTATTTTACCTCCGACTACAGGCAATATCTGTCCAGCTCCAGACTTATCTTGCCAAACTCATGAGCGCGAGTGATGAACAAAAAGAAAATAGCAAACTACTTAGCTTTGTATCTGTCGATGAAGGACGAAGGCAAGGTGAATTCGCGTGATTAAGTCAACGCTGGCGTCAACAGCCAACATGGCAGACACATTATATGAGCTACCTCGACATATTTAGAGCTAAGGTCCCTACGAATTTTCAAGAGTAAGTCATGGTATTGAAAAAGAGATGGTGGCGGATGACCCCTAAGATTGACGACAGCGCAGGATCTGAAACGCTATTTGATCTCTCTGAACAGACTACACATTGGTGCTACAATTGGTGTAGTCACCGGACACGGTGTCATAGGCAAGCATGCAACAAGCTGCTTGGACGAGGAGGAAAAGGAGACTATTCTTCACCATCTCTGCACATGCAATGCTCTCGCTCAAAGCCGAAAACTCCATTTGGGATCTTTGTTTTACAATAATCTCAACGATCTCATAAACATTGATATGATATGTGAAACAGGTATCGCAACAACAATAACGCCGGTATTTGGTAAGCCGCAGTAACTAGCAAAACCCCACAAGCATAGGCGGACTACGATGGTGGGAAAATTAAGCTTTTCTTTGCCTCGCCGTTAAAGAAGAAGAAGACTCGTAGAAATTCGTTTTGGTAGCGCAGGGAGAGATTAGGAATATCACTCTAATTCTCTCCAGGTAAAAAATGTGTCGGCTTCGTAAATAAGAATCGAACCTTTCAAATACTCTTCATGAGCAAACGTGTACAACGCAAATAAAAATTGCAAAAGCTCCACAGTTATGTACAGGCTGTGCTAAAAGAATCAGAAAACCGGGGAAAACATCCTTTGTAAATGCTGACATACTTCAAAAAGGACAAAGGCAAAACTCCAAAACATCATAAATTCATCGGCTACAACGATTCCTAAACTAAAACCTCGGTGGAACACAAAAGAACTATACCCAAGTCGCAGTGCCGTGTTGAGAAACCTTTCTCAAACAACACCCAACGCCACTTTGAATATTAAATACACTAGGTGCTCCAATCCACAATGTTAATCACACAATATAGGTACAAAATTTGAACTAGCGCATTCCTATAGGCCTAACTTGGAATATATGTATCAACAAAATCTTGACACGCAGTTAAAATGGTAATTATAACTATAGTAGACTCCATCCGGGGAATAATATATTGCCACCGGAAAAAGAAAACTACCCAGTGAAAAATTTTTTTTTTTACTATAGACAACGTTTACCATAAAGTACAAACTAAATTCCTAGGTACACATTCTTATTAAATTCATTGCAGTCAAAATTAAGAAAACACATATTTTTTATAACTAAGGTTTCAAAAGTGAAATTCTATTTACCTACCTAGAAATATGTTTTCTTCTTTTTCCTTTTATTAATTTTAAAACTGTTCTATGATGCCCTCTAGTGAATCCTTTTAAAGCTGCATCTTATGCATCATAATGCTTGCAAATCTGTATCATAAATTCTAGGTAGTGCAAAATAATATATAAATACCTTTCTACAAAAGGATACCCACTTATTCATATTTAAAATTTGCAAAACAACTCGTGATGTTACACCCAGTATTTGTAAGTTGTCATAAAACCTATGCGCCTCAGTCATAAAGTTTCAAAAAAGAATTTAAATAGAGGCCGATACCTATGTATACTTTATCTGATTCGCAAGGGCTGAAAAAAGCTATAAAATGATTGATTTGGTTTTCGGTATTTTTTCATAAGGAAGAAATTGAAATAGGGGCGATACCTACAAACGAGTATGTATCATTCTGATTTGCAAGGCCTAAAAAAATATCTATAAAATGATTGATATGCACATAAGTGGAAGTTACATACACAATTATTGTCGGCACGGTTTGATTAGTGTACATGGCCTTACTGTCATCAGGATTTTTTGAGAATTTTTACCTGTCGCGTAAAAATTGGCCGCTGAAATAATTTTTGTCGGCTAGGACCTTTCTTGTAGCGGCGATCTGGTGCAGTAACTTAAAGTGAACTATGTAAATTTTTCTGTTTTGGGTTTTTTGTTGTTCGACAAAATCGTAATGATTTCTGCGAAAACGGGATTTCGAGTTTAGGTGGCTAGAAATATCTAGTAGGTACCTAGTTAGTACCTATCCATTTTGTTTTCTCTCAAGCATTCAGAAAAATAATTCGTAGACATCCTTGAATTTAACCAAATGAAACGTTGTTTATAGCCCTTTTGGATTTTATGGAGGTGTTTGCTTACAAATGCCCTGCTTAATTACTAAAATGGTGGCTGTATTAAGCGGCCTTCGGTTTGCAGACTCTGATTGTATTGATAAACAGAATATATTGTGTCCTTTTGTTTGGATAGTTTGCTCTCACTTCCTCAGTGTTGATGGATTTGATTATTTGAAAATAATAAAATATTTATTGAGCACTTTTATTTTCGTCGCATTTGTATAATTTTTAAGACTGCCACTGTTTTGTTATTCTCAACGTTATAAAAGGACATTGTGGTGGTTTTTCACTGTGGAGCTTTTGTTTTCTTAACGGCTTTCTATATTGTGTTATGAATCTCATGATCATTTCACCAAAAATAGGAATGAATTTGCGATGATATCGCTAATGTATGTTGATATAACATAACAGATTCAGGGTGAGCAGTCAGTCACGAATAAGAGAATAGTGCAAATCGGGGGCTGTCTTATTATTCAAAAACCCTTACAGAAAAGGTTTATCTCAGCCATCAAAGTATAACTCTTACATATTTACTAGTTAGCCAACCTTAACCGGCTTGATGTTTTTTGTATACCTAATCTGCCATCCACATCTAGTTATATGACTATGGGAACATATTTGATTAAAAAGCAATAACAAATAGCTATTAAAGTGAAAAAGCAACTAAATAATATATTATAATATTTTAATATCTTTTTTGTTAACAAATTATGGACATTTTGTCGTGGAATAAATTAAGAAGAAAGAAACGTATGCTGACACGCAGAAAGCAGAAGCAAAAGAAAAAAAGCGGCCAAGTGCGAGTCGGACTCGCCCATGGAGGGTTCCGCTCGAATTATTATTATTATTTACTTAGGCACCTATTACAGATTTATTATTAGAAAAAAATGGTTCACGGTTAACGCATAAGGTTTATGTTTATGAAATTAAATGTTTTTTTTTTATATTTGAGTTGATTGAATGAAAGGTAAATTGAAGCTTACGATTTATGACGTATAAAAAAAACTACTTACTAGATCTCGTTCAAACCAATTTTCGGTGGAAGTTTGCATGGTAATGGACATCATATATTTTTTTTAGTTTTATCATTCTCTTATTTTAGAAGTTACAGGTGGGCGCACATTTTACCACTTTGGAAGTGTCTCTCGCGCAAACTATTCAGTTTAGAAAAAACTGATATTAGAAACTTCAATATCATTTTTAAAGACGTATCCATAGATACCCCACACGTATGGCTTTGATGAAAAAAAATGTTTGCGTTTCAGTTCTAAGTATGGGGAACTGTTGAAATTAGATTATTATTTTCATACTAACAGTCATCTAGTACTATACATTACCTATCATTAATTCATAATATATACATAGATTATGCTATTTGGCCGCACATAAATGTTTTTCCATTCCTCTTTCAATAAATCTCTTTTTGCTTCTTGTATTAAACTTCAAACCGAATAGTCGTCTTAATTAACTTCTTCCCAAATCTACAGGAAAAATAGCAACTTTGCAACAGGTTATGGGCCCAGATAACCACAGCTGAGAAATAAGTAAATAACTAGGTACGAGTATAACAAAAATTAATTTTAATTATTTTCTGTGGAGGGATTCCCTAGTTTTTTTTGGATTTTGTTGGCAATAACATCGTGCAAAAGATGTCCGCTTTGCCAGTCATTGATCGCCTTAAAGGAAGGGAAAATTTCGATTCCTGCAAGTTTGCAGTAAAGAATTACTTGGAACATGAGCTACTGTGGAAATGCGTAACAGGAGAAGAGACGAGTGCTGAAAAAATCTCAAAAGCGAAATCGAAACTGATCATGCTTATTGAACCGATAACTTATGTGCACGTTCAAGAAGCCACCACCGCCAAGGAAGTTTGGGATAATCTAAAAGCCGCTTACGACGACTCTGGACTTACTAGGAAAGTCAGTCTGCTTCGTGCATTGGTCACAACCAACCTAAATAGTTGTTCGTCAATTGAGGTATATGTTAATAAAATTATCTCGACTGCACATAAAGTAAATAGTATTGACGGTCGATGAGGAGTGGATTGGGACGTTGTTGCTTGCTGGCCTGCCGGACTATTATAGACCAATGATCATGGGTCTTGAAAACTCAGGCGCGAAGATTTCCGGGGACTTAATGCAAACGAAGCTGCTTCAGGAGGAAACTCTGGTGATTGCAAATAATGGCGAGGGAACTGTGTTATACAGCAGTAGTGGTGGCAAAAAGTATAAGAAGCCAAAAAAGAAACTTGGTCCCCGTTGTTATGAATGCAACCAATACGGCCATATTTCTAAAAAAAAAAAAATTAAAAAAAGAGGTGAAACTGTGCACCTAGCTTCATTGACCGCGAAAGTTAAAAATCTCGTCGAGTGGTACATCGACTCCGGCGCATCCGCGCTCATGACAATGCGTAAGGAATGGTTGCAAAATGTTCGTCCTTCTTCAAACGATGTTGTTACAATCGCAAATAGCAAAACGTTAAGGGTTGAAGCAAAAGTGTCGGTGTAAGCATTAAAAACGTGCTATATGTGCCAGAACTATGTGCAAACTTACTGTCAGTAAGTCAGTTGTTCAGCAGTGGGAATGAGGTTAAGTTTGCTCAAAATAAATGCCAAATTCTTGAAAGTACGAGTCAGTTATTAGCCACAGCTACTTTACAGGCAACATGTTTAAATTGGATAGAGTTCTTCAGTCAGCTTTCCAGTCCATCTGCAATAATATGTCATATAATGTCTGGCATAGGCGGCTAGGACATATAAACTTCGAAAATTTTAAAATTATGAAAGATTGCAGTGTGGATGGTATGGATTTTGTGGATACTAATAAAGAGCAGTGTGAAACGTGCTTAAAAGGAAAACAATCTCGATTACCATTTAAATCTTCAAAATTCAGTACAAAAGATGTGTTAGAAATTGTGCATTCTGATCTGTGTGGCCCGATGCCTCAAAAGTCCTTAGCAAGGTATTTTTTTCTTTTGCTGGATGATTTTTCAAGAAAAGTTTTCGTATACATGCTACATTCAAAAACGCAAGTAAAAGAACAATTTCATGAGTTCAAGCTCCTTGTAGAGAACGAAACTAAAAGAAAAATCAAAATTTTGCGCACAGATAATGGCACCGAGTAGTGCAATACTGAATTTTTACGATATCTTCGGAACGCGGGAATACGCCATCAAACAAGTGCACCATATACACCGGAACAAAACGGCAAAGCTGAAAGGATGAACAGGACAATAATCTCGACAAGGATCTCGGTGTTTGTTAATTGATGCGGGGCTAGATAAGTCATTTTGGGGTGAGGCTGTTGCTACTTCTACATATCTCATCAACAGAACGGCAAGTAAAATTCTGAATGATAAGACTCGGAAAGAAATATGGTCAGGGAAGAAACCAAACCTGAATAGTCTTCGCGTTTTTGGATGCGTTGCCATGGTGCACATACCCAAACAAAAGAGAACGAAATGGGATTCTAAGTCCAACAAGTGTATCATGGTAGGGTACTGTGATAATACAAAAGGATACAGGCTTTTTGATCCTCTTTCAAACAAATTGATTATTAGTCGTGATGTCATCTTCTTTGAAGATAAATCTTTTTCAGATGTAGAAAATAAAGTCGTTAAAGAAATTAAATATGTTTTTCCCCAAAATGTACTAACCGATCAAATTGCAGATGAACCTGAATATAATGGTGAACCGCCAAGTAGAAGTCGGCCGTCTGAAGATGACACCACCGAAGACACTGAAGGACAGATATCTGAGCAAGATAGCGCTAATATCTCTGAAAATTGTATTCCTTCAGAATCCGATACGGGGATGTTCTTCATTGATGATGATGAAGACTACATACCACATGCTGACCAATTAACACCAACTAACATCCAAGTCCAGAGGAGATCTGAACGTCCACCGAAGCCAATAAGAAGAGATGATTTCGTTTCATATGCTGCTGTCACTGAAAATTTATGTGATCCGCTTACCTATGAAGAAGCGATTTCAAGGGAAGATGCAGTGCACTGGCGTAAGGCAATAGACGACGAGTACAAATCACTTATGCTCAATCGCACATGGGAGGAAGTATATTTGCCATATGGAAAAAGAAAATTAAACTATAAGTGGGTTTTTAAAACAAAATTAAATGAAAACGGTGATATTTCTAAATATAAAGCGCGTCTAGTAGCGAAAGGCTGCAGTCAGCGGCAAGGTTTTGACTACACTGAGACTTTTTCACCTGTAGTCCGGTATAACTCCGTCCGTTTCCTTTTTGCACTAGCAGCTCAGTTGGATTTAGATATTGATCAAATGGATGCCGTTTCAGCCTTTTTACAAGGTGACTTTAAAGAGGATATATACATTGATCAGCCCGAAGGCTATAAAAGTGGCGATAAGGTACTGCGATTAAAAAAGTCTATTTACGGACTTAAACAATCTTCTCGAGTATGGAACCAGAATCTCGATGATGAACTGAAGGGTCTTAATATCGTCGGCTAAGGATGCAAACCTCGTAAATCCATTTTTGTAAATTGTGCTGGACAGTAATTTCTAATGTTCAATTAACTACCAATTGTATATATTTTACATTTCTTATATCGTTTTTGATACCATTTGATTAATTTCTTGAGTTCTTTAGACCTATAATAACAAAACTTTGCATAACTGACTACTTACCATTCGGTTGGTACTTACGAGGTTTTTTTTTCAAATACCAAAAGTTATGAAGGATTTAGGAGGTTTTCTTTCAAATAAAAGCTCGTTACTTTAATTGCTTTTTTTGAGATTTTTTATTTTCGGAAGTGATTTTGAATTATTTAAAAGCTATTATTTATTTACATAGAATTATGCTAGATAAGTACAGAAAATAAGAAAAAGAAGTTAACACAAAGATAAATTAAATGAAGTAAGAATCCGTAGTTAAATACATTTTTAAAAGAAGAATTATTTAAGAAGAAAAATTAAAGCAGCAGTAAATAATAAAAGTAATAAGTAATAATTGCTTGAATAATTAGCTTTTCTTGAAAAAACTGCAAGAAAGAAGGTAAAAGTTATTTTTTCATGTCAAGTAAAAAAATATAAAATTATAAACCTTCAATGTGGTAGAGTGTCATAAAAAGAATGGTAATCTTGCTTGAGAGATTTCTTAAGCTCTTGAAGATTTTTAAATTTATCTTCGGATATTAAAGGACGAGTTTCAAATAATTTTGGAATGTTGTCCAGTTGAATCGGATTGAAAGGTTTAATTCGTTGCGGCAATATTGTCCAAGGATCAGAAAAATTTAATTTGTATTCAATAAAGCCTTCTACGTTGTATTTTAAAGCGTGGATTTGATTTACAGTGTAATCACCACTTTTCTTTCCTGGTCTTATTGATGGTACAAATTTAAGAGAAGAGTACTTTTTAAAATATTCAAAATTCAAATAATTCACGGTGTAGGGAAAGGGATTGGAACGAGCCTTTTCGCAGACGTCAACGTAATCTGCTGGAACGTTAATGTTTCGATTCCGCAGTTTTTTTTCTATTGTCGAGTGCATGGAATCAACTTCCATCTGGGTGTGTCCTTTCACCAGTATTTTTTGAAAAAGTTTCATTTTGTGTAACACAGTGATGTTAAGCAGTGCACTTGCTAAGATGCTGTTTCTGTTTTGAGAAGCACATCCGTCACTGTAGAAAATAATGTCCTTACCAACGTTGGTTGGTATAATTCTCTCAACAAGGAAATTGCACAAAATAGATGAAAACTCATCAGCGCTTACTCCACCTTCAGCTTCGTGCCATATAAAACAAAAACCTTCATGTGTTACCAGGTCATAAATGGTGAAGTTGTGAACTATAAGTTTTTGGCGGTAGTACATAGAAGATACATTTGATTTGGGGGAAAGTAAGACCGACTGCAAATCTACAGTGAACACTTTTTTGTTGGGGTCAGATTTATCTTTATTTTTTTCATCTCGAGCTTTATGTTTGAGCCTTGTGTGTTCCAAATAAATAGATTCTTGAATATTTCCTGTTCTATAGCCCACACAAACCTCACATTCGTCTTTTTTGGAGCGGAAAAGACTTAAATTCATTTCATTGAATACTTCATTAAAAACTGGAATGGAGAGAGGGTCTTTACCATTTTTTGTGCACCAAACTTTGGAATATTCCTCATATAACTGTGCTTTTGTCTGCCACACAGATTCGAAGTAAAGTTTAGATGAACTCGATCTACAGTAATGAGATTCCATCTTTGGTAGGGCCAATAAAAAATCTTTGAGGCATTGCCTTTTAAAATTGATTTTTATTTGACGGTTTTTCGGACTGGTAGGTACTGCAGTTAATGTTGAATCTATGGATGAATTTAGTATTATATTTTGAGTTTCCAAACTTTTTTTTTCCTTTGGTTACTGCCCATTCACCAACGCTTAAAGTCTTCAAGTACATCACCTTACAAACACGTTTCGTTTCATTCTTATATTGTAGAAAATAATAAATTGCATTATTTCGCTTTCTTGATTCTTGGACATCTACTCGCCTTCTTTTTATTTGTTCTATTTTAGTTGTGCACTGAACGTAAACTTTTTTTTCATTCCAAGATTTTTTCCAAAACTCGTTAAAAATATTGTTTCTTTCCTCATCACTAAACTCTTGGCATTTTAACGAAGATGTGTTCTTTCCTTTGCAGTTGCACCTTTTCATAATACTTTTGGTTTTTTTTTCAGCTTTGTATTCCCATTCCGAGCCTATTTGTCTTTTCCCGAAGTATGACTGTCCTTTTTCCCTTGCAAGCTTTTGTTTAATACCATACCATTCTTTTTTATCTTTTTTACATTTTTTGTTTCTCTTTGATGGAATAATTGCATCGGAACTTTCGTTACTCCCAGTCTCTTCGGTTACAGGATCAATCTGAAGAAGGTTTTCTGAGTTATCGATAACTACCATAGCGTCATCGTTTTGAAAAGAAACGGTTGAGAAGGGTTCAACTTCAACTATACTATCGAGTTCATCATGCATGCTTAAGATTGAATTATTTTCAATATTTGGAACAAATTCGGTCAAAATTATTTCGTGAGAATCTTCTGGCATATCGATGACAAAACTCTCTGCTTCATAAATTCTGTTTTGATCTTCAATGATAATATTTGGAAGTTCTTCTGATAATATAATTGATTTCTGTAAGGCACGCTTAAGCATTTTTAATCCACGTGACATGATTATTCTTTACAAAAAAGTTGAAAGAAAGTAGGGAATTAAAACAAATAACGAAACAAAATTGTAATTATCATAGGTTTCTAAGAAGAATGAACTTCATGAATTTATTATTTATATTTCTAAAAGAAACAAATACAAAAATCGAAGTAAAAATAGCTAAGAAGACCCACTAGTGATGATATAAACAAACGTCCCCAAATAGTTATAATTTAAGATTTTTAATTTCTGTAAATGAACTCGTTTCCGGTTCCTCTAGCCTACCCTATCACTATCTAAGTTGGTGATAAACAGTGTGAACCATAACGAAATTAATTTTCTTTTCATCTCCCATTGTTTCTTAGCCAAATTTACGTCGATGTGATAGTTACAGAGTAAAAGCACAGGACTGAAGCCATTAAAAAAAACAACAAACAAGAAAATAAGAAAAACACGTAAATCCATTTTTGATATACATTGCTTAAGAAAGAAAACCAACTATTTATATCCACTTGCTCATGAAAAACCTCTTTTACTCTAAGAATGTTATCTTTATTTTGATACATTTAAAAGATTTCAATTAATTTCACTTACCTTCTTTGAATTTAACACAACAATTTCGATAAAAACAATTTTCTACCGACAAATTTGGATTTTTAATTTTAATGTTCGCGCACAAACCACTTTTTCTTCTAAAGCTGTGGATTTACGAGGTTTTCGCGCTTTAAAACAGACTACTTGGATTTAAGATGTTTTCTTTTTTGTCAGTTTTTGCCTTTTAATACAACAATTATGCACTTTTTTTTAATCCAGTCATACATTTCCATGCCTACTTCATATATTTTCACAAATTTAATTTTTGGCAAAAAGTGGATTTACGAGGTTTGCATCTTTAGCCGACGATATGCAACAATCGAAGGTAGATCCCTGCATATACTTCATCATTGAAGATACAAATATCATAATTGTTGCTGTCTACGTGGATGATTTCTTGATTTTATCAAATAATCAAGACATGAAAAACAACTTAAAATCCAATCTGATGAAAACCTTTCAAATGAAAGATATTGGACCAGCTCATACAGAAATCGTCAATCTCGAAAGTTATGGCTGGATCAAGAAAACTATATACAAAGAGTTATAAAACGGTTTGGGATGAATGACTGCAATCCTTCAACAACACCAATGGACATCAACCAAAAGCTGTCAAAAACTATGTACCCAAAGTCAGATGAGGAGAAGGAACATATGCGACAAGTCCCATATCAGGAACTGGTTGGAAGTTTGCTCTTCTTAGCACAGGTGTCAAGGCCTGACATATGCTATGCAGTCAACAATGTGAGCAGATTTAACAATAACCCGGGAAAACTTCATTGGATAGCCGCCAAACGAATTGTAAGATATCTAAAACACACTATTAAATACAAACTTTGTTTCAAACAGCAAGACGAAGGACCTCCACGCATTAACGGTTATTGTGACTCAGACCTCGCGAGCGATGTAGATGAACGAAAATCAATCTCAGGATACGTTTTTAAGATGTACGGTGGATCCATCTCTTGGTGTTCAAAGAAGCAGCCGACGGTGGCCCTATCAACGACGGAAGCCGAATACATAGCGTTAAGCTTAGCCATACAAGAAGGTTTATGGCTTCAAAATCTTCAAAAGGAATTCCAGCTGAAGCCTCTGCCGAAGATAACGTTTTTCTGCGACAGTCAAAGCGCCATTCACTTGGCAACAACAAACGGAATATTATCAACGATGGGAAGATACTATTGGAGCACATCCCGACGGAGCGAATGGTTGCCGATGCCCTAACCAAGCCTCTTCCAGCGTTGAAGAACAACTTTTGTGCCGAATCCATGGGCCTTATTTAGAAAAATAATCATCTAGAGGAGATGTTGAAATTAGATTATTATTTTCATATTAACAGTCATCTAATACTATACATTAACTATCATGAATTCATAATGTATACATAGATTTTGCTATTTGGCAGCACATAAATGTTTTTCCATTCCTCTTTCAATAAATCTCTTATTGCTTCTTGTATTAAACTTCAAACCGAATAGTCGTCTTAATTGAAATTCTTCCCAAATCTACAGGAAAAATAGCAACTTTGCAACTATTTTTGTGTGAAAATCTTAATGCGGTTCACAGAATACATTTACTTACCAAGTTTCAACAGTATAGTTCTTATAGTTTCGGAAAAAAGTGGCTGTGACATACGGACGGACAGACAGCCAGACAGATATGACGAATCCATAAGGGTACTGTTTTTTGCCATTTGGCTACGGAACCCTAAAAATCATAAGTAGAGCAACTGTCAAATTGCATTTGCTGGATTTTATATGTATATTGGTCGTTTAAGAGAGCAAGAGGGAACGACTATAGAAATAAGGTTGATATAGGGTGTTTTTTATGGAGGAATACAACATTTTCTTAAAAATAAAACATAACGAATTTAATGGATTGACCAAATTTTAGCTTTATAAGCTTACAAATTTCATGGCATTTAATGTTTAAAAAAAATTTCTGGCATATGGCCTCCGCGACTGCGCCTTATGATCGCCATCCTGTCGGTCCAATTTTGCACCACTTTTTCGAGCACATCAGGTCTTATGTCGTCAATAGTGCTTCGAATAATGGCTTCTAAGTGATCAATCGTTGCTGGTTTATCAGCATAGACCATAGACAGGTCCATTTCTTGAGATGATTCGGTCACCAAACGTTTGGCTCAACAAAGTCATGGCTGCACGCGCTGTTTGTTAAGTTTGGCGAACAGATCGCGAATTTTGGAAATAAATTTCCACGATTAATAAACGTTGTTCTGGTGTAAGTCTTTCCATGGTGATTTTTGTATACTGAACAAAAAAGTCAAACACATTTTATTAGTATGACAGCTAGTTTGACAGCTATCCCTATCAGAAGTCTTATACCTCCATAAAAAACACCTCAGATAATGGTCACCACTTGAGATAATTGGAGCGTTCAATTTGCAAGTCAACTGCAAGTTCACTACTAATTAAATAGGTCCGTTCGCGAACTGATATGCAAACGTAAATTTATATAAACTTTCGTGCAAAACTACACAAACGCGTTCGCGTACTGGGAAAATGGTAAAAAGATGAACGAAAGAAAAATGTACTTTCGTTCATTTTTCTTCACACAGAATTTCAGCTGGTAAGAAAATGAAAACTGTCAAATGATGAAATCCTATGAGTTTGCAGCAAAAAAAAACAGCTGTTGCTTTTTTTTTAAGCCAAACTAAGAAGTTTTTACACAAAAGCGTTCGCGTACTTTTCTTAGAAATGAGAGGATTCTCTCTCGATTTTGGAGATTTGAAACTTTTCATTTTTCTACACATAAACTACGCGAACGGACCTAATGTCTATCACTTGCCAAACGATGGTCAGTTATTTGATCAATGACAAAAGGTAAAATAGTAGTCACTAGTAGTTGACTTGTAAATTGAACGCGCCCAATAATGAAAGCATGCAATCGTAGGTATGCTATCAATTTATCGAAAGTGGAGACCGCGTGTGACATGGAATTCAATTTTCGAACAGCCTTACATATTTTAATTTTTCAAATCTTCAAAATTACAAGATTATCAAATACGAAACCTATGTTTCGTAAATCGGTTTTGATTTTTTAGTGTATGAATGTGTGAGTGCTTCTGGTTGCATATTTAAATCCAGGAGCAAATTTTTCATCACCATTCAGGAGAGGAACTGGGTACTTTTCAAGTGGCAATGGAATACTTTTAAAAGCATCCACAACGCTTCCGGACCAGAAAGACGTTTCCGAAAAAAAAAATGTCTGTCCGGATAATGAAAAGTAAGGTTCTGTATCCGAACAACTATATTTTGTATGTAGATATCTAATTAAAGTCCCTTTATAGAGTCCTAAAATAAAATGTTCTCTTGCTCGTGTTGCAATTGGAATAATTTTCTCTTAGGAAGTCCTCGTTACATGAGTCGTATTACAGCTCACCTCTGATTCGTGTACCGAGGTCTTTTATATAGTCCGTATAAATAAAGGCCCCCGAGGTCTGTGCTTCAAAACCGTCTTTAAGGGTCTTGTGTGCAGTAGATGGATTTGGATGCACGTAAGTTCCATAGTTAGTCTTGTTGAGGACTACTGGAAGAGTTACTAGTGTATTCGTGCCTTCTCACTCCTAAGAAGTAAAGAAAAATAGAGGATATTAATGGCTACTAACTGCATTGCTTATTTGCGTGGGATTGGGGATTCTTACCTTTTCTTTGACAACCCTCAGGACTCGACAGAATTTCGTCTGACTATCCTACTATTCTCCTATTGGAAGGCATTATGGAAAAAACAATGGGCTGTGATGCTTTTGGTTTATAGTCTTTCCGTAGTTGCTTTGTTTAAGCTCTGGCCGCGGGGAGTTTTCAGGCGCTCTTAGCTACATGAGTGTTTGATTTTCCATGAATATAGCTTATGCTTTTAAGTCGATTGATCCTTGGAACAATTGTCCGTGGATCTTCATCTTTCGAGGTGCTATGGTTATCAGGGAGAACTGCCCCCCAGCTAGAAGTTGTGCGTAGCTTTGTTGTTTGCCTCTTATAGATTAATGCGATCTTAAACCAAAATCCGACTTCTTTGGGTTACAGTGAAGCGATCATATTTCTTTTAAGTTTTTTCAGTCTCGGTCTGCTGACTAAGCCGTGGTGCTTAGTATTCCTTGTTCCTTTTTGACATCGGGTTCTTCAGAGATCAGAGAGGTGTCCTCTCTGCTCCATCTCAGTGTTATATACAGTGGCAAACCGTATACGACTTAAAATTGTAGATCCCGCACAAGCAAATGGTTGAAGAAGCTAGGTTATAAATATGTATGCCTAATATTTGTTTTTTTTTCATCCACATGCATTTGTTCTATGACCTTGCAGAATAATTAGCTGTGTTTAATGAATGAAAACTAGATCAGAACAGAACAGCACAACCCTTCAAGCAAAAACGCTGACCCAACTTTTCCCATCATTTTTTGATCCGTGATACAAGAGGCGTTCCACGCACACATTTTTAAATTAACTACCACTATTCACTACATTACCAATAGGTAGAAAAGCGAGAGTCGAGAGTATTTTTTTGTAATGGCGGATTAGTTCATCTGTGACTGACACTGTCTCTGGCTGCAGATATCATTTTCTTTGAAAAGTAAACTAAAATTGAATCTATTATTCCGCATAATTAATTGTTTAATTAAACTTTTTTGAGTTTAGATTTATCAAAATCACAAAAATGGCAACCGATAAAGGCGAATTTACCAACGGTGGACCGAATTTTGATCATTTTCTTGCTACCGGAACAAATTCATTTTGAAAGTAAGTAACATACATTTTTATTTGCTTCTTTTTTTTAGCAGGAGAATTTGTTGCAGAAATGGTTCTAGGTATACATAATAAAAATATGTATTGTTCTAAGAAATAAAATAAACATGAACAAACATTTTTGATTTTTATTTTGTTTCCAACCGAAACTCGATTCTCATCTATCCTCGATTTGTACCTTTTTTCGGATCAGTTTTGGATTCGTTTTTTGCTGAGCATGGCAAACTCACTCTCTCACAATACATATACATGTGAGTCCGCTGCTTTTACAATTTCCATACTAATGTATGCGGAGCCGTGTGAGGAGTAGTCCATATGTCATTAGGTCCGTTCGCGAACTAATATGCAAACGTAAATTTATATAAACTTTCGTGCAAAACTACACAAACGCGTTCGCGTACTGAGAAAATGGTAAAAAGATGAACGAAAGAAAAATGTACTTTCGTTCATTTTTCTTTACACAGAATTTCAGCTGGCAAGAAAATGAAAACTGTCAAATGATGAAATCCTATGAGTTTGCCAGCAAAAGTAAACAGCTGTTGCTTCTTTTCAAGCCAAACTACGATGTTTTTTCACCTTTTTACACAAAAGCGTTCGCGTACTTTTCTTAGAAATGAGAGGATTCTCTCTCGATTTTGGAGATTTGACACTTTTCATTTTCCTACACATAAAGTACGCGAACGGACCTATTGACTCCGTTTGCGGACGTAAAACGATTAAAAGTTAATCAATTTAGATGCACAGTCAAATAGATTTTTCTGAAAATTTGATTTTTAAAGTACGGAATGAAGTACAGGTAGACCTCACTTAACACGTACTTCTTACAGCACGGCCTCGTTCTAACACGTCTCACATTTTGCGGTATATTTTCGTTTAACACGAAAAAATCCTCGTTCTAACACGGTGTGCGGACACAATTTTTTTTAGCATGCTGTCTGGTGCGCAAAAATGTCACACGTATACATACGTATTTTTTTGGCCAGTAGACGCGTATCAGCTGTTTTTATAGGAACATACATCTAAAAAGGGACTTCCCCAATTTACATGTAGAATTCGGATGGTGGTGTGGGAACCGGTTTCAGTCCAATTTACTCAATTCCTTTTTTGCGTCGACGAAGCTCGCTCGGTAAGTACTTGATGACGAATTTTTTTTTCATCTTTAATAATAATACAACTTCGAATAAAACATATTTGGACAAAAATGCTGATGGCTTTCTGAAATCATGGAACGTAACCACTCTTTTTGCACTAGTTTCTTGTATCGTTTAACACGATTTCGTTTAGCACGGCATTTATCAGGAACGTAACCCCCGTGTTAAGTGAGGTTTACCTGTATACCAAAAGTTGAAATGATGGTAGGTACCTACTTATTGGTGAATTCGATGAATCGGATGTTAGGGACATAAGACACCATTGCCAAGAATTTTATTCTATGTGACCCGTGTTAAGCGCTTTTCAGATTTTTTGGGTTCTTCTGAAATTAATTTGACTTTTCCCAAATATTGTTTTGGACGGCTTTCTACCCAAAGGAAAAAATCTTGAAGTCTTCTGAAATTCAGTCTTTCGCCTTAAACATTCTATGCGGAAACTAAGCACCCTCATTTAGGACTTTGTAGGAGCTTTGCTGTGCCTTCCCCATAGTACTGCCAGGGTCGGCCCAACCATATGTGCAAGATGTGCAATGATGTATTGGTGAGAGGGGTGCGGTTTGTGGTTGGTAAATTATTTGTTGTTTTTAATGGAAGTTTGGGGTAGGCTATAGCATATTGCAAGGAGGCTGCAGCATTCATCAAAGAAAAGGGGTATTCATTCATAATTACATATTGCGATTGCATTATGTTACACAATTAAATCTCCGAATATATGCAGCATTTTTCATTTGGTTTACAACTGGTTTGGGAAGTTTGGGCAGCTAAATGTAATTGATTAATGTATTTGTTGATGCTTTAATCGACACAATCTCTGCATAACTTACATGTTTTGGATGCTGTTTTATGAATACGGATTTTTGCATAAAAGCAAACGGTGTGTGCGAGTTTAAAATCCTGCACATAGGAGATCATTGAGATCTCGACGGAAAAAAATGTATACCGATGAATGTCCAGAAACTATATTGGACCCGAAACAAAGATTTAAAGTAGATTTTTATTTCAAAATACTTGATCAAGCGAGTCAATCAATAACAGAAAGGTTTGAGCAGCTTGACACATTATAGTATAAATTTTTCATTTTTAAATACCAAAAGTCAAGTCAAGCCAAGTTTGAAAAATAAAAATCTATGTTCTTCATGCCTTAATTTGCAGAATGTTTTAACATCTGGTAGTTTTCAAGATTTAGATCGAGCAGAATTGTATCAAGAGTGAAAACTCATTTCCCCGCTTGTTACACCACAAACTTCATGTTTACATGTGTTGAATTTTATATTCAGCTCAAGCTTTGAAGATCCTAATTTAGTTATTGCTCTTCAAATTCTTAATACAATCCCTGTGACAGTAGCTTCAGGAGAACGTAGTTTTTCTAAAGCTAAAATTATTAAAAATTGTCCCAGGTCAACGATGACTCAAGAGAGATTGGTAGGCTTATCTATAATGTCTATAGAAAAGGAACTATTAAAATCTTTAGACTATGATGATCTTATTGCTGAATTTGCCAAAGTTAAGGCCAGAAAAGCAAGTTTCCAAGTTTAAAGGTTTCTCTCTGCACATTTCTTCCTTGCGTTTTATTTATTTTTTCCTTTAAAAAAATATCTAAAGTTCCTTAAACGAATTCCTTCATTATTTATTTATTTTGTTAATACGTACATATGTTTCTATAGCATTTTTTTTTACATTTATTTATTTTCTATTTATTTATTATTTTAATTTATTTTATTTATTTATTTGTTTTAATTTTCTATTAAGACATATAAACATATATGTAAATATACATATTTGTTTTTAATTGAGGATTAGGCCTGCCGGGGATACCTCAATAAAAAGAACGCATTGAATTCTAACTCCTGTGTGATGGGGAATCGACTTATGGATGTGTGCAAATTAAATGGCGCTTTCTGTAAATCTTGCACAGGGCGCTTGTTTGGCTGGAGCCGGCCCTGAGTACTGCAACAACTGAAAGGGTATTTTCCTTACTGAATTGATTAAAAGTGGATGCCGAAACTAATTAAAATTTGGCACTGTCAATTCACTGATGCTTGTAAATGGAAGTTTTTTCTAGGTGGACACCGCCAAAAGTTAAATGTTGAAATATATCAAAGCTCTGATCAAAGTAGGAACATACCCCTTTATTTACCTTTTCCGCACAGTTTAATGCAGCGATGCATTTTTTTGGATTTGCATTAGTGTGAACATTTGCTCTATTGTCGATTGTGCGTGCCGATTAGTGTATTGCAGGATTTCTTCTGACATTCACACAGTACGTTGGATAGTTCTTGCAAGACATAGGATCGCCTTTCTTGTAGATGGGGCATATAGAGCTGATAGTCCAGTTATCGATTAGGTATGCTTTCTTCCACAATATTTGGTTGATATTTTAATGCATTCGCACTACCAAACATTACGTTCGTATTTGAAAAGCTCCGCTGGTAAAACATCAGAGCCGGTAGCCTTGTTGTTCTTTAGCTTTTTTGCAGCTATGCTAACCACTTCAATACTGGTTGCTGGAAATGGTTCTTTGTTGACTGGACGTGGGTTCTCTTCTTGCCATATCACTCTCTCCACTTGATGCCCATATAACAGCTGCTTAAATAAATCTTCTATTCGCTGATCTTCGGCGACTGTAAAACATCTGGATGTTGTTTCGATCGCGAGACTTTTCGATCTCTTTAAGCTGGGAGAGTGCGAATCCCCTCTTCTTGCTACTCAGGATCTTCTCCTCTTCCCTTCTCCTGGCTCGATACTCTTCCTTTGCTCCCTTATTTTTGCGTTGCATCGTTTGTAAATGTGCACGTTCTGTCACCCTTTTCCGGTGATCATACCACGGGCTCTTTCTCTGATGTGGTAAGTAACATGCGGTGCTCTCGGTTAACTCTTTAATGATGTCGTGATACCGGTTCCACATATTGTTGGCGTCTGTGGTTGGTGAGTGCACAACGGAAAATTTCTCACTCATGCGCTCTGTAGACTCTGGCCACTCCAGTCGTGCTAAGGCGTCCAACGTCGAATTTCATATTTTGGGCAGTTCAGAGCTTCTTCTCGTTGGACAGTCGAGCTCTGAATTCAGCCGCAACAAAAAAATGGTAAGAGTCGTTTTTCCATTCAGATGAAATTAATTCTGATTTAAAAAAACGATTACAAACTTACAAACACAGTCAAATCATTTCCACAAACTTAATGCCTATCTTATGAATTTTCCCATCTGTTTTAAAGTGATGCCTTCTCCATTTTGTACGGAGAATTATATAATTCTATCTCACTTTATGTTCCCATTTTTTCCCATAAAACATCTTCTAAATCCGCCCAAGGTAAAATCGTAGACTTCGTAACAAGAGACACAAGTTGTGGCCTCATTTCCTGCGCACCAATTCCTTCCTGACTTTCCAAACTATCTCTGCTCATACCTTCAATTCACCCAGCTTAATACCACCCTCTACCAGCGATCTCTTGATAACGGAGGCGACATTCTTATCAGTGACCCTTAATCGTTTTCCCGATTCGTTAACTATTAAAAACAATCCGACGGGATCCCTCCATCCGTCTCTTACGATAACATATCTTCAAGGGATCCACATACCTTTACCAATTTGTTTGCCACCTTCTTACAACAATCTTTTGGCGATAACTCCTTCGTACCGGATCCCAGTTATTTAAATTACTTGCTTAACTTCTCCTTTGTCCCTTTCTCACTCAAGCCTTTGTCCCCTTAGTAATAGAAAACAAGTGTATTTCTCAAAAAGTGAGCCTTCAACCTCTCCCTCTCCCTTTCGACTTTCACAAGAAGAATTCCCTCAGATCTGGAAGTCCTCTTTCATAACCCCAATTTATAACAAGGATCTAAGAAGAGAGATAACTAATTACCGTCCCAAAGCTAAACTCTCTCATATACTGACATTTTTCGAAAGTATCTTGAGGAATTCCCTAGCTTTCAGTGCAAGTCTCTTATTTCCCCAAACCAACATGGCTTTCTAACAAGTAGATCAACTTCCAAAAACCTCGTTGAAGTTGAATCCGTGTCTTTTGCCCTCTCCGCCTTAGAAAGGGGTAAAGAAGTCGACGTTATTGCACATATTATCCCGGTTTATCTTAATTGCAATAATTGGCATTTCGATTTCGATAATTTATGCAACTTTATGTACAACTCTCCCTTGGAAAATACAATGGTAATTGGTGATCTCAATGCTCGAAGGCACAAAGAGGTCTTGCACTAGCAATGATGCAGGACCCCCCCCCTACCAAAGAAGAGCTACACGGACTCGGCCCTGTCTGGTTTGCGATTGGCGGTTGTTTTCCCGGGTGATCACCTGAGGAAGTATACTGCGGAAAACATCTGCGTTCTGGACAAGGCCTTGAAGGACGCTGTGAGGAGGCGAGTCAAGGAAGGCAATAGCCCGGCGTTTGAGCGCATCATCAAGACTAATGGAGGCTTTGTCCTCTGCTGTAGTGATGAAGCCACGAATGCGTGGGTCAGAGCTGATCTTGCTCGGATTTTCCCTAAGCTTGACGGGAGTGACCTTGTCTGTCTTCACCCGTCAGAGCTAGTGGGATATACCAAGATGAAGGTCTTTGTCCCGGAAACTGATCTGGAGACTAAGGAAATCATAGATCTTCTCAACGGTCAAAACCCGGGTCTATCCACCGATAAGTGGAGAGTCTATCACTTCAACAAAATGAAGTCTGTATACTTTTGGTGTTGATGACGATTCGGCGAAGATGCTTGGGCTCTTACCGGCCTTTTTTCCTCACTGGTCGCCTGTTCTTCAGGCCAGAAAAGAGGGGAGAGAAGGCTGGAACTTCCAGTGGTAATTAGCTCTATGGCTAGCTCATCACTGGAGGTCCTTCAAATTAACTTGCAACATTCCAAGGCGGCTTCAGCTACATTGTGTCGTCGTCTTGGAAAACTGCATACAGAGGTGTGCCTCATAGAGGAACCTTATCTGTATAAGGGGGCGGTAAGTGGCATCTCGGGTGTACCAGGAGCAATTTTTGTAAAGCCTGGGATTGTTAATACACGCACGTGCATCTTTGTAGCAAAGGGCTTAGATGCTAGTCTTATGCCTGAGTTCAGTTCTCGAGACTGTACAGCTATTAAAATGTGTCTTAAGCGAGGAGGGTTGGTTACTGAGATCATTTTATCCTCAGTTTACCTACCATTCGACTCACTGGCCCCACCTCCAACGGTGGAACTGGTAAGGCTTGTCGAGCATGCCCGACGAGGTAACAAGTATTTGATCGTTGGTATGGACGCGAACGCGCATCATCGCGTTTGGGGTAGTACTGACTCAAATAGCAGGGGTGAATCCCTACTACACTTCTTTGCTGCCAGCCAGCTCGATATACTGAACACTGGTAATGAGCCAACCTTTGTCACTCGGCTGAGGCGGCAAGTTATTGATGTGACAGTAGCAACCGCTGCTGCATCTGGCATCGTTTCGGGCTGGAGGGTTTCAAGGGAAGAAACTGCATCTGATCATCGGTATGTTATTTTTAAGTTAAGTGCAGATCGACCGATCAGAAGCAAAATCAGGAATGTGCGACGCACTGACTGGGACGTCTATTCCACGGAGTTGCGGGGTCAGATAGGTTCCCTGCCTATCAGGATCCTTAGCAGTGACGACTTGGATAAGGCGACCGACACGCTACACAGCGGTATTATTACGGCCTTTCATACTGCTTGCCCGGAGAAGGAGGCTGGCGGTGCGAAACCAACCCGATGGTGGAACGCTAAGCTATCCATTCTCAGGAAAAGAGTGGGGAGGCTGTTTAACATAGCCAGGAAGTCTAACCTGGTAGCCGATTGGTCTTCTCATGCGGATGCGCAGAAGGAGTACAAGAGGCAAATTAAGAGCGCTAAGAAGGTATATTGGCAGAGGTTCTGCGGAGAACTGAAGGATGTTAGCGCGGTTTCGAGATTGCAGAGAGTCCTCTCAGCTGATCCGGGAGCCATGTCTGACGTCCTTCGGAAGCCTGATGGCACCTCGACCAACTCCAATGAGGAGGTACTTCAACTGCTAATGGGCACCCACTTTCCTGGCTGCAAGCCGTGGATAGTTGCGTGTGGCCAAACAAAAGCAGAGCTACCACTGAGCAGTGGCGGGTCGCGGCGAGCATTGTTACGAGAGAGAGGGCGAGAGCCATTATCCTGACCTTTTCTCCTTTCAAGGCTCCTGGACCTGATAGCATCTATCCCATACTCTTGCAAAAGGGTATCGAGATTTTGCTCACACTGCTAACTAGAATCTACAGAGCTAGCGTGGCTCCTTTGGCCTGGAGAAGAGCTAGGGCGGTTTTCATTTCCAAACCGGGAAGATCATAGGCCGCCTATGATCTTCCCAAAAGCTTCAGGACTATTAGCCTTTCATCATTTCTGTTAAAGGGCCTTGAAAAACTGATTGACGTACGGCTTAAGAGTATTCCAGCTTCGCTGGGTATTCATGATAGCCAACACGCCTATCAAAAAGGCAAGTCCACTGAGACGGCATTAACGGATCTGACGGCCAGAGTGCGTAGGGCGCTCGACCGCAAGAACTATGCTCTTGCTGTCTTCATGGATATTGAGGGTGCCTTTGACAATCCCACCTTTTGCAGAATTGAGTCTGCCTTAACACTGAAGGGCGTCGATTCTACAACTGTGGAATGGATCCTGGAAATGCTTAGGAGCAGAGAAGTTACAGCTGCTGTTGGCGGCTGCGTCAGAACTGTGCGCGCTGTTAAAGGCTTTGCGCAGGGCGGTGTACTTTACACTACATTGTGGAACCTGTTGGTCAACTCCTTGTTGAGAAGACTTGATGGGGAAGCTCACCCTGTTATTGGGTACGCTGTTGATGTGTGCATTATTGTCAGCGGCAGGTTTTTACCAACTCTTTGTGAGCGGATGGAAACAGCGCTCAATAGTGTTGGGAGTTGGTGCCGCGAGCAAGCTCTGTCAGTCAACCCCGCGAAGACTGAGATGATGCTGTTCACGAGTAGAAGGGCAATACCTCAAGTGAGGTGGCCTTACCTCCAGGGCACTCAACTAAAGCTATCAAGCAAGGTTAAGTATCTGGGTATTGTGTTAGATCCAAAGCTTAACTTTTCTGAACATTTGGTTGCAGGATTTCGAAGGCAACTAACATTCTCTGGCAGTGCCGTAGGATGTTCAGCAGAACCTGGGGACTTAGTCCCAGGCTGGTTCACTGGATTTACACGTGCATCGTTAGGCCATACCTTATGTATGGTGCGATTGTATGGTGGGCTAGAGCTCACATCCTCAAACGTCAACTGTCGAAGCTACAGCACCTTGCGTGCTTATGCATTACAGGTGCGATGAGAGGAACTCCCACTGCTGCTATGGAAGTGTTGCTCTGTTTACCTCCCTTGCAGTTCCTTGCTGAGAGTGAGGCCAGAAAATCACTATACCGTATGTGTGTAGTACTTGGACGGCAGGTCAATCTCGGCGATGGGGCCAGAGGTGCTAGGTACAGAGCTCTCTATGACAGCCTACCTGGCCATCGGGGAGGAGCACTTGACACTGTGTGCATGAAGCAAGTCTTTGAGCGCCGTTTTCAGGTCATCCTTCCTGAACGACAGGAATGGAACAGTGAGGGGTGGAATGGCTTTAGGCCGGGTGATGTCATCGTCTATACCGATAGCTCACTCATTGACGGTATCTCCGGAGCCGGGGTCTACTCTAGAGACTGTCGGATAAATCTATCGGCAGCCTTGGGTAGACAAACAACTGTTTTTCAGGCAGAAATCTTTGCGATTGCCACTGCCGCCAATATCCTGTTAAGGAGAAGGATTAAGGGTAAAACCTTATACATCTGCTCAGATAGCCAAGCTGCTATCAAAGCCTGTTCGGCTGGTTCTCTCAACTCAAAAATAGTTGAGGAAATTATGATTAAGCTTAACCGTCTGGGTAGATATAACTCGGTATCACTTGCCTGGGTTCCTGGGCACACAGGTATCGATGGTAATGAAAGAGCGGATGCTCTGGCCAGGAAGGGCTCTTCAACAGCCTTCATTGGCCCACAACCATCTATAGGATGCTGCTCATCCGTCCACAAATGTGAAATGGATTCGGCTCTACGCCAACAACATTCCGAATACTGGCATGACCTGGTCTCATGCAGGTATTCGAAGAAGCTAGTGGACGGCCCGAAAATCAGCAGAGCTAAGTTTTTGCTTGGACTAAACAGGAAAGACTTGAGACCCGTGATTGGTCTCGTCACCGGTTTCAGTCCTCTTAACGAGCACCTCAAAACCATCCACATTAGGAGCTCGGGCCTATGTGAGTGCTGCCTGGAGGCGGATGAAACGGTATCTCACTTCATCTGTGAATGTCCGGCTTTCGCCAGAACTAGGCTCACCACTATAGGCAAACAATTCGTCAACGAAGATGAGATGGGGGACATTGAACTTGCTAATATTCTTCGCTTTGCCAAACCTACTGGTAGGTTCTCCCTCACTGTATCTTACTAATCGCCAATAACCAGCGAGCGGGCAGCTATGCTCAAGTACAATGGACCAATAGGTCTAAGTGCTTGTCATCTACTGATGACCGCACTGCACTTACAATACAATGCTCGAATTGGTGAATATCAAAATCCTTCTGTTAATTTTTTGCACGATCAACTAAATTTCGAGACCTATAGAAACTCTAAAGATGAAACGCGCAACGGCAACGGTATTGGTTAATATCGGGGTTTTTCGAGGATTTCGGGCTGTTTCTGTTGAATGGTGTAGCCAAAGGAGACGAATATGGAGAACTTACATTTATAAGCGGTCAAGGCGAGTCGGTTATAGACTATTGCGCAATATCTGGTGA
Organism: Portevinia maculata; assembly: GCA_949715645.1. Lineage (NCBI taxonomy): Eukaryota > Metazoa > Arthropoda > Insecta > Diptera > Syrphidae > Portevinia > Portevinia maculata. Next base: position 76,141,590 of record OX454525.1, read on the forward strand.
ATGGTGCAATGTAGTAAAGGATTTTAAGGTGCTTACGGCCAACTTCTCAGCTCACATGCCAATTCTGCTGACAGCGGACTTTGGCGAGCAAGTGCAGCAAAGAACTTCAGACAATTTTAGAAAACTTAAATGGCTCGACAGCAAAGCTAATCGCTACAAATTCCTCTTAGATGTTAACTCTAATATTTTGCCTCACTTGCCATCAGTTTCGATTGACGAAATAGAAGAAAATATAACGAGCTTAATTTATGCATCGGCACCGTTGTCGAATAACTCTTACATCACTTTCACGCCAAGATCCAAATGGTTTGACAAGGATTGCTATAAATTACATAAACTTTCGTTTACATTTTTGAAGCTCTTTAGAGCGACAAATTCACCCAACTTTAAAAATATGTACCTACGGGCCAATAAGGAGCTCAAACAACTTTGTAATACAAAAAAAAACATTTACCACAAAAAGCTTGCACAACAGGTCCTACTCAGTAAAAATTCCAAAGAATTCTGGTACAACGTCCGTCAAGTAAGTGGATGGCAACGCAGTATGAAGATTGCTCTCGGCGCTCAGACTCTAGCTGCACATTTTAAAACTCTATTGTCGGCCGAGGAGAATCTTCATTCTTTCAGCTTTGCATTACCAAACACGTTTTTTTTTTTTTTTTTTTGTAAGAGGGTAGGTGAAGATCTTCCAAAGACACTATGAGAATAGCAAGCGCGTGCTCATAGTAGTGTCAGATTTTTACTGACTAAAAACACCTCCCTTCGATAGATTGATGGATACTGCAACTAAGATATAACTTATCAAGCAATTTTTCTATCACGAAATAATAACTTTTGACAGGTTACTTTCCAATGAAAGATCCTGCATGTTCCGCAATTTAGGCGCGGTTAATCTTATCTTGCCAAGTCGAACGGTTTCGTTCTTTGTAGTCGGCGCAATAAATTGCTCTCATCCAAGATTTGTCGGACTGTATTGTTGGTATGTCCGATTAGTCGGTTTCTATGCTTTCTCGCGAAGCTTCTAGATTCAGCTTCGATTGTTGGAATTCCGAGATCCCTGTGGATATCGTCGTTTCTAGTATACCATGGTGCTTGTACAATTTCTCTAAGCACTTTATTTTGAAAAGTTTGTAAAATATTGGCATTTGTTTTCTTGGTACAACCCCAAAGTTGTATACCGTAGGTCCACACCGGCTTTAGCACTTGCTTGTATAAAAGCAGTTTGTTCTCGGTACTGAGCTGGGAATGTTTTCCGAGTAACCAGTACATTTCTCTATATTTGATATCGAGTGCTTTACGTTTCATTTTCACGTGCGAACTCCATTTTAGCTTTGCGTCGAGAGTCATTCCCAGGTATTTGGCCTCGTTTGCAAAGGGTATTCGGGACATGTTTAGGAAAATTGACAAGTCATTAGTTTTCTTATACGTGAAATTCACGTGAACAGATTTAGTTTCGTTGAGGGCGATCCGCCAGTCCCTCGTCCATTCATTTACCTTATTCAGTGCGATTTGTAGTTTTGCAGTCGTTTCTTCAATTGTATTACCTACTGCAAGGATAGCGGTGTCGTCGGCGAACGTAGCAAGGGTAGTTTCATCTTCTCTTGGTATATCGCGTGTATATAAGAGATAGAGAAGCGGCCCGAGGACGCTACCTTGCGGTACGCCGGCCGAAATTTCTTTGAGCTCCGAGTATTCGTTCCCATTTCTAACACGGAAGAGTCTATTCCCGAGATATGATTCTAGAATATCATATAGGCATACGGGAAGAACTTGTCGTAATTTAAATTTTAAGCCGTCGTGCCACACCTTATCAAAGGCTTGTGAGACGTCAAGGAATACGCTTGAGCATATCTTTTTTCCTTCAAATGCTTTCTCGATTACGTCAGTAATTCTATGCACTTGGTCAATCGTCGAATGCTTGGTTCTGAACCCAAACTGGTGGTCAGGGATAAGATTATTTTCTTCTATAACCGGTTGTATTCGCCTTAATAGTATTCTCTCGAAAACTTTGGATATCACTGGGAGGAGGGAAATTGGTCTATATGATTTTACTGCATTTGGCGGTTTTCCTGGTTTTAAAACCATTATGACCTCCGCAACTTTCCATTGGCTCGGCACGTGTTTTAGTCTGAGTGCCGCATTTATAATCTGAAGAAGCTTAATTAATGCTTTTCTTGGTAGGACTTTGAGAACTTCTCCAGTGATCAAATCATAGCCAGGAGCTTTCTAAGGTTTTAGAGATTCGATTTCAAGTTTTAGTTCCCTCAGCGTTGCACTTGTGAGTGTTAAATTGTCAGGTAGTAATTCCGTCCTATTAATATTGTCGTGGACCGCTTGACCATCGTACGGTTTAAAGGTTTCTTCTAGATGGGCGGCAAAAACGTCCGCTTTTTCCTTATCTTCCCTTGCCCATTCATTTTGATTTATTTTAATTGGCGGCGCGGGGATTTTAGGCCTTTTGGTGCCTTTTATAGCTTTCCAAAGTGAATAATTGGAATCTTTTTTCGCTGTTAAATTTTCAAGGTAGGAACCTATCGCCCGATTTTTAAAATCCTTAATAGCTGTCTTCAACAAATTGCACAAATAATTCAAATGTGCTTTATGTTGCGGAGCGCGACTCTGTTGCCATTTTTTACGCGCCTTCCTTTTTTCGTTGACCAATTCTTTTATTTCTTGAGGATATCGTAAGCCGTATTTAGCCGGCGTTTTTCTTGGATTAGGCGTATTATTCCAGGAGGCGAGCTGTACGATCTCAACGAAGCGATCAACTTCAGCCTCAAGTTCATAGGGTGTCGTAAGTGGAACGCTCAGTTCAACATTCTCTTCAATTTCGTTCCTAAGGCCTTCCCAGTTAGTTGATCTACCAGTTAATCTCGCTGGCTCTAGGTTATTGGCTAGTTTTACGCTCAATGTTAAAATAACCGGTGAATGATCAGATGACAGATCAAAGCTCTCTTCAATTTTAATGTGGTTGGTAGTTATTCCTTTCACGACGAAAAAATCTATCAGATCAGGTATTTTTGAAGTATAGTTGGCCAGTAGGTCGACCAAACACGTGCGTTCTCGAGCTAGATGCACCTATTTCTCGAAATGAATTGGAAAATACTCTCTCGCAAATGAAAAACAACAAGGCCCCCGGAAGTGATGGAATATCAGTTGAATTTTTCAAATATAGTAATGACCTTCTAAAAAGCTATATGCTGGACTATTTTAACCTCCTTTACGAGAATGCCTGTGTTCCTTTAAGCTTCCCAAAAGCTCACATATTTGTGATTTTTAAAAAAGGAGATCCTAATCAACCTGGAAACTACAGGGGAATATCTATTCTCAACTCTCTTAGGAAGATATTTGCTGGGATTTTATATGGAAGGCTCTCCATCTGGATTGAAAGGACCAATCGACTCAGCACTTTTCAAGCAGGATTTCGCTCTGGATTCTCTACATTGGATCATATTTTCGCATTGATAAGCATTGCTAGGAACCACATCGAAAAAAACAAAAAACTGTATGTCTGTTTCGTGGACTTTAAAGCAGCGTTCGATACAGTAAATAGGCAGGCGTTGTTCTATAAATTGACGACTATTGGAGTATCTCAAAAATTTCTATTGCTATATTTCAAATTCCTCTCGTCCTCCAGTGTGGCAGTATGGGATGGCTCTAGAGGGTGGCGACGGTGTAGAGGTTAGTGTGTTGGCTTGTTACCCATGCGGTGCAGGTTCAATCCCCATGGGGAACAACAACATACGCCACCCATTCACATACCTCTATACCAAAAGGAGGATTTCTGCCTGGTAGTACAATGGACCGTTACCGAGTCGGAGTGCTCTGGGATTTGGATTTCCTTTTTTTTAGAAATAAAAAAAAAAAAAAAATGAGATGGCTCTAAGTTATCAGAGTGGTTCGTTACCTCTGCAGGTGTCCCACAGGGATGCATTCTGAGCCCTCTGTTGTTCGCTCTTTTCATTGATGATGTGTCTTCTATTCTTCCTGGCGGTGTACTCTTTGCGGGAACTCTCATCAAAGTATTGCTTTACGCTGATGATTTGGTTTTGCTGGCGGACAATCCTTTCTCGCTGCAACTACAAATCAACAAACTGATGGCATACTGTGATACATGGGATCTCCACATCAATATACAAAAAACGAAGGCGATGGTGTTTGAGAGCCGAAAATGTAGAAGACTCCCTGAAAAAGCTTGGCGACTTGGTAACGAGCAAATTGATACAGTGCTGGAATTCAAGTATTTGGGAGTATTATTCACGTATAATCTAAATCTTTCAAAGCATACTAAAGCAAAAAGTGGAGAGCTAAGTTGGCGCTTAATTTGATGTGGCCAAAATTTTTCGTTAAACAGAATATTGACCATTCATCCAAATTCAAAGTGTTCAATGCAACAGTCAACACCTGTATGTGCTATGGTACACAGGCCTTTGGAGTAATTCCCTTTGAAGAATTTGAGGCGGTTCAGAGAACTTTCTTCAAACGCATTTTTAGATTGTCGAATTCCACACCGACTTATGCAATACACGTAGAGTCTGGTCTACCACCAATCTACATAAGGAATCTAAAAGCAAATTCTGACTATTGTTTTAGAGTGATGAGTAGAAGTGGCGCAAATCTCCACAGAGTAATAATGGCAAGATTACTACGAACCAATGCTTCACCTTTCAGAGAATGGAATCAGCTAGCCTTATCCCACGACCTCTCACTGTCGTTAACAGAAAGCAATGTTAATGAGTGGCCTGATATATTTGCGAAAATTATCTCGAAAATAGATGACCAGATCTTCAACGAACACTTAACCAGGGCATCATCGTCAACTTCCAGAACTATGTACCGAAATCTTAATCATCGAATACTTAATGAAGACACTTTAATGTAAAGAATTCAGCATACAAAATAAGCATGGTATTCAAAGCGAGAATCGAAATCCTTAACCTAAATTTCATCCCTCATAGAGTCGATCTTCAACAAATTTGTTATCTGTGCAACAGAAGAGAGTTAGACGATATTTACCATTTTATTGCAGTTTGCCCGATCCTACAAGAGATTCGACGACTGTATTTTCAAGAAAGTTTTTTGTCCGCTAATTCTCTTTACGAAATATTAAACGGTGCTCGAGGTTGGACTACCCTGTATAGTTACTGAAAACATGCTCTAATATATCGTAATAGCTTTTGAAAAACCACGTTTTATGCCTATTATTGCTTTTATGTTCCAAATCATATAAAATTGTTATCTTTTTGTGTTCCAAATCACTCCAAAATTGTAACCCATTTTGTTGCAAATCATTAAAATTGTTAAAACTCGCTTTACTCATCAATTTTTTCTTTTTTTTTCTTTTAAAAAAAAAATTGTAACATTAATATTCACTTTTTACTTTCTTACTTTCATCTCCTTTTTCTTTTTACTTTATCACTTTTGTTTTATAATGTCACTTCCGGCAGACGGCAGCATAGCCATGTCCGTATTCTTAAGTAAAGTATAGTGTACACTTTTTGTTATTAGTGAAAAAATAAAGAAGGAATAATAATACATAATAATAATATTGCAACTGATTTCAGCAAAGCTTTTGATAAGATATCTAAGAGAATTTCGTGTGAAGTTTTTTGGATCACAAGTACTAGAGATGGAGGATACGTTAAGTTTTTTAAATGGAGACCGTGGTTTCGATGAACTATATAAGTATGCTGTAAACGCCCTACGTTACAGGCGACGCATATTGGAAGGCGATTTTTAGATAATAAACTTATAAAACGATTCAGTGATTATTATCTTTATTACGCTAAAAATATCTATTCGTTATGTTATTCTAAAAATTATATAGATTAGCTATGTACGTATATATATACAAAAAAAAAAAAAAAAAAAGGAAATATTAATAATAAAAATGTCAATCTGGTGGACGGCCTTGGCCAAACCAATAGACTTAAGATAACAATAAAATGTATCTAAATATATTTTTTATGAAATAAAGTCAAATAAAACTAACTAACTAACTATAAGATATCTCACCAATCAATCCTTTTTAAATTGTCTGCCTCGGCTGTGAGCCCTTATAATGAAAATGGGTATCTTCTTACTTTGAGAACCGTAATAACGGTGTTCGCATCAAGTCTGTCCTATCTGTCCCTTTCTTGGCTACCTCTGGTGTTCCGCAAGGAATTCATCTAGGCCCCCTTCTCTTTATCCCACCTATTAAAGATCTTGATAAGGTCATCAAACACTCCGCCCTCTACCTCTACGCCGACGATACCAAATTGTATAAGCCCATCGCTTTATCAGAAGATTCCCGGCTGCTTCAACAAGATCTATATACTTTTTCCACCTGGTGCCGTAACAACTGTTTAGAGCCCAACATCACCAAATGTCATTCCATCACCTTATCATGTAAATGCAATAAGTCTCCTCCTCGACTTTACCTTCTGCGGGGTCAACAAACTTCCGCCGTTCTACACCTTCGCGACCTTGGTATTTTGTGAGACCGTAAGCTAGCTATAAGCCACAGTTTAATTATTTTTAAGACATATAGCTTTTATTAAGCCGAATAAATGGGACATACGCCCCCACAAAATTAAAATAATTTAACCATTCGACTCTGAAGCAAAATTGTAAGCGACAAAAAATGTCGTTTCTTAGGCCGTTGGCTTTTTTTAGGTAATTAAAGTAAAGTCGTGCGACGACTAGAAAACAATTACAAAGACATTCGACATTTTATTCTTATACATTTGTCGTGTAAAAACGACAAGCATATTGGCGATTTGGAAGAGTCGTGTATTTTGGAGTCGGAAACGACAACGGTAATCGAGGCGAGTATTGGATTCTTTGGGAATAAAAATACTCCGTCGGATATTCGGTCCTGTTTGCGAGGAGGGTGAATGGAGGAGAAGATACAACCGCGAACTCTATCAGCTGTACCAATATGTGGATGTGGTTAAAAAAAAGCTAAATCACGTTGACTTCATTGGCTCGGCCATGTTGAGCGACTGGACAATAACGCTCCGGCCAGGAGGATCTTCGACTTCCAGCCCCATGTTCGAGAAGGCAAGGAAGACCGAACTTCTGTTTTAAAGACCAAGCCATCGCGGATGCCAGAGCACTTGGTCTGGACAGCTGCAAGCATTGTGTCCGGATTGCATAGTATGGAAGGCTGCAGCGTCTCAGGCAGGTTGAATTGACAGGATAAATTACTTCTTCACAGGTCGGCAGACCGTTAAGTAGTAGTTCGCGCCATTTTTTGTCGATGCCAATCTTCCTTCTTTCGAAATTAAATGTAATTCACAAACCTTTAAAACCTTTTAAGAATAATTGAAAGACATTTTGAAACGTTTTTTCTTTCGATTGGAATTATATTCCGTTTCTTAATTCAAACTTATAAACAATATAAAAAATATTTTATTTTATGGTTTTCTCTTACAGGGTCTTAGACATTATTTTATTTTTTATTTATTGTTTTTGTTAAAAGTATTTACACACAAAAATATCGGAATCAAAAAGAGTAACTAAAAGGCCGATAAAAAGTCAGCAATATGTATGTAAATCGAATAATCGTGAGTTAATAAAAGCTTAACGTTAATCTCGGAAAGGATAAGTAGCTATAAGTCTACTTCCACCGTTAGATGTATAATTATTAGTAATTAGTTGCAGGATATGGATTGTGGGGAGCTGGTACGGGATTTGATGTAACACTTACGGTACACCTTGTGCGTTCTGTCTCTCTCTTCTCTCCCCCATCTTGTTTTATTTCGATTTATAATTCGTATAAAAATAGCAGTATATGTAAGTGGTGTATATATATATATATAAACATATACATATATGTATTAAAGTATGTACAGACTCTTAAGATTTTATAGCCTTCAGGCGGACCCAAGCAACGCTTCGTTGGATATCATCTCACGCGTAGCCATAGAGCCGGGAATTCTCGTTCGTGAACGGCTTCTGCTCAGCTGTGCTCTTCTTTCTGCTCCAGCGGCCGGTCGCTGTCGTCTTTTTTGTCGCTGATCACGATTTCCGAACGCTGAGCCGGTTTGCAAGGCTTCTAACAGGCTGTCCATTACACCTTCTTGAGTTTGCGCTGCATCCATGTCGACAAGAGCAAGTTTACGCTGTTGGCGTTCGAGAAGATCACGCTGTGATTGTTCGCGGGCTTCCTGCATCCGTAGTTTCTTCTCCTCCTCTTCTCGTATTCGTAGGTTTTCTTTGTGCGCTTGCATGAATGCATCCTTGAAGGTTTTGATGTCGCTAAAGAACTCCTCCATGGTGTACTTGTTAGGATCAAATGCGTAGTATTCGCCTAGCTCCTTATACAGCTTCTCCATCTGAACTTGCATTTTCCCCAGCACGTCGACTTGCTGCCGACAATCGGAGGCAAATTTGCCCATCACCTCGGCGAACTTATCATCGTCGCATTGCGGAACTTTGTTATTGTTTAGGTCGGCCTCGAGGTTTTTGACAGCGGCATTCATTTGACGCATTGCCTTCTGGATATTGTCCAGATTTACACGCGAAGCCTTATCGACGTGCGAGAGGTCGCTGTAAAAGTTAAGTGCATCTGGGAATTTCTTCTCCACCAGTGCGGCGAGGTAGTGTAGGAGAGTTTGCTTGTTATCCGCGTCTTTAGTGTTGGATAACTTTGTCAAGTAGGAGAATTCAAATCCGAACGCTTGCTCGTTCTTGGTACCAGAGTTCATGTAATTACCCAGTAGGAGGATGAGTTCGATAATTTTGGCGAACTTCTTACTTGTTCGCACTTCGTCGCATGCCGCAGTACCCGCAACTATTTCTGGCTTAATGTCCTGGATCATGTCTGTGTAGGTGAGCTTAAAATTTAAGCTGTGCAACCGAGGACCAAGGCGCTTCACTTCTCCAATAGTGGCTGCAAACTGTTCGACTCCGGAGAGCGGCTCGCCCTTGGCTTTTATTTCTTGCAGTCGTTTGAGCTGCTCTGGCGGCGGCATGTATTGAATCAGCTGCTGGAGGATATTAGAAGACAAGATGGCAGTATCACACCGCAGGAGACAGATTTTAATTTGTTCATAAGACAGATGCTTAAGTGAACCACCCAGGAGAATGGCGATATTCTGGGCAGCCTTGCCATCCAAGACCTTAAGATCAATGTTCTTTTTGGTTAGGGTTGTGGGCTTGTCCACAGAATCTTTATTGTCTTTCTTAACCGGTTTCGATGAGAATTTCACTGAGAGTTCAGTGAGGAAGTCATCGGAAGCCAGCGAGTCTTCATGACACTTCACCCAGAAGGCCTTTTCGGACATCTTTTGTGGCACGATGGGCTTCCAATTCGCACGTTTCATAGGATTTTTAAGTTCCCACTTCTTTTTCGGCTTCAAACCATATGGAAGTACATTCACGGCAGCTGCCATCATAAACGGCGGTGGTGGAGGACCTCGTGGCCCTCCCATCATACCCGGCATTGGCGGTGGAGGTGGACCTCCCATCCCTGGCATTGGTGGCGGAGGTGGAGGCCTGGGACCACCGCCCATTCCCGGCATTGGGGGGGGTGGGGGTGGTCCACCTCCCATTCCTGGCATTGGTGGTGGTGGCGGAGGTCCGCCGCCTGCTCCCGGCATCGGTGGTGCCAATGGGATATTCACTATTGGCAACTTACCCGGAGAAGGCACAGCAATACCTGACGCTTCCATTAGCTTAATCTTCTCCTCCAAATGCGCAGCCTTTGCTTCCGCCTCCTGTTTGGCACTCTCGAGCTCTTCGATTTTCTTCTCATACTCCTCCGCTTGCTTAGATTCTTTCGCCTTGGTTTTTTCCACTATATCGTCCAGCAGAAGCGACGTGTCAATGTTAAAGTTACGATTATCAAAGTTCGGGTCGCAATATCCCTTATGGAAGACTATTTGTGATGTGCACTCCTCTATTAGCTGGTAGTACGCCGGTCGGAAGTAGTAGTCATCGCGGATAAACAGCAAGTGCTGCAGAATCGACAAAAAGTATTGTTCAGATGAAGTGTCCACCACCAGATTCTTAAGTACATCGAAACAGTCGTTAACGTCGTCCATATCGAAGCGAACATTGTCAAATCGCTGGATGAATTCCTCAAAGTCATCCTCGCGGATTTCATTAAAGATCTTGTAGTGCTTCTTCAGATCGTCGTTGTTGCTTTTGTTTACTATCTCGGTAAACTCATTTAGCTTTTCGTATAGTCCCATTCGCATAATCTCGCACCGCAAGTGCAGTCGAAAGTTCATGTCGCTTGGCGTGTTCGTTAGTGTGTTGATGAAAATCAAACTGTGGCACGCCAGATCACGCTTTGGATCATTCTTCTCCTGGACAAACAGCCCTTCAACAATCGGTCGAAAGCGTTCGCCGCTTTTGTACGTTGTCGACGCTGCAGAGGTTATGGCACGGAGTACCTTTTCGTAGCCATTTCGCTCAGAGACGAGACAGAAACTGGCCAAAAGTTTTATAGCTTCACACATGGTGTTTGGCTTACGGGGATCGAGACTTTGTGCGAGGAGAAGAACGACAGTATGTTGATCGGGTGTTAGGACGAGATTCAATCCCCAAGTGTTGTTCATGATGGCCTTCAGGCAGCGGATACATTCGAATTCGATGCGGTCAAAATTGCGCTCTTTTTTGCAACGTCGCAGGAGATTCACTATTTCGTCAATTCCATTCTCACCGAACTCCTTGATCCAACTGATCGGGTTGCTGGTGAGAGCCACCCGGAGGCTTTCGACACATTGGTAGATCTTGTGTTCCGCATGTTCGCCATTTTGGAGGTATTCAATGTAATCGTACGGCTTTTCAAAACGTGAATTGGAACGGTGCTCCAGAGAGTTTTTTCCTAAAAGAAAACAATAAACAAATTGTTCTGACTAACTGAAATAAAATACGATTTTTAAATTGATAAAATTAAATGAATGTTGTAAGTAACGTTTCGAAAGTAGGCTGCTGCTCAACACAGCGGACTGTACTTGGTGTTTGTACTGTCAGACAACTGTCCGCTTTCATAAATAATTTGCCCAGTCGTGAGGAAAGGCGTGTGGATCGATCAAGAACGCTTTACCACATGCTAACAACCTTGTACCTCCCAAACTCACGCTACAGTGGAAGCAATTCGGCGTATTAAGGCCCATCAAACATCATACAAATGGTACGGTGAATTCATTTTAGAGCCTGCGAAATGAGCGACGATACAGCACAACAATTCCGACATGAAGAAACTACAGCAAGATGTCCTTCTGGGATAACAATGGACCAACAGTTGTGTCTGAAAACTGATAGAAGAAATCTATCCATAGGAAAGCACCTAAATCATACACAGGTGAAACCGCAGGTTTATTTGCCAAAACTCAAATTTGACCATCATCAACAAAAATATAATTATGTACTCTCAGATAGTGGGCGATTGTGAGACAAATGAAATGTGTTCTTCAAGGCAAATTATTTTGCGTTGAAATATTTTCCATACGATGGAGTATTTTATCGAAAACCACACAAAATCTAGCTAAACAAAGCCACATTTTATCAGCAAAACAAAGGAATTTCGTTGCTAATCTTCGCGGCAAATCATTCCAGAAAATTAACATCCGAATTGCGAACAGAAAATCGGCTCATCAGCAACCGTGGGAGTAAATGTCACACTTCGTACGTTTCTATAAATAAAATTGAAACACTTGTAAAAAAATTATATCGCGCTAATACAAAATATTTTTCACCGCTGCATGATTCATACTAATGTCGTTTTGACAGTGTTTATCTAATAAAGTTTATAAAAGTAGACGGCAACGCAAAAGTTAATTATAATGCAATGCTCATCAATAACAAATACACATGAGCTCACCTTTCAAATGCATGTAAATCATTTGCCTGCGGTCGGGCATAGACTTGGATAGCAGCGGTTGCCGCTTGTCCTTGGGTATGTTCATGTCCTCGAGGATCTCCATGAACTTGGTTTCCACTTCGGACTCGGTGAGGCCTCGAATCATGTTTTCCAGATCCTGCAATTCGGGAGCATCGCCATCTGTGGACGTGGGACGACCCGTCGGCGCATTGTAGCCACTGGCTTTCGTCTTTGGTCGGCCGAACCAGCTTTCCAGGATTCCGCCCGATTTGTTTTTTTCGTGCTTGGACATTCTAAAATTAAAGTTTTTCATTATTTACAATCACAGTTATACATATACACAAAATAGGGACGTTGAATTAGTTTTTCTTTCAAAAAGGAACAATAGGTGATAGATCACACGTATTAGCTTGTGATGACGATGAAGGACGCAGCACATGGGGGTACATTGTAATAATAATAACCCAAACTCTCAGGATGCAGTGCTGGTGCGCATCGCATACCACCGCCGCCGCGGCTTCTTCGTGACGATTGTAAGGAAAAGGCGATAAGTACAAAATGGGGAAACGAGTTTTTGTTTACATTTAGTAAATCACCCCACGCCCATTCTTTTGTATAAGTCAATTGCACTAACATTGCTTATAAATGCAGCCTGCCAGCTAAACGGATGATTTAATCAATTGTTTTGGCGAGTTCAAGGTAAAGTCGCAGTCAAGTTTGGTGGAAATATTAAAACAATGATATTACCTTACCCAGTTTACGTCATAGACGATTATAACACACAAGGTAAAACGGTCAGAGTGCAGCACCTATTTTTTTTAAACCACTTGTTGATTTGAGATTTTTTCAATTTATTTTTACGTTTTGCGACAATTTGTTTTGTTTCACTGTTATAACAATACTGTGATATTGGTTCTTATGCAAAGATCATTAAAATATTTGAAGGATATTTGTTCATTTGTAAATTTCTCAAAAAACATTAAAAACACTCAGCCTCAGCGCAATATCTTGTTCCGTTTTCGTTGTTTCGAACTCTTTTTTTAATTTTTTATCTCTTGCGTGTGTTGGAGAAGCTTATGTCATGTGAATGTCACTGTCAAATTGTGGTAACCCTGCTTCTTCCAATTCACAATAACAGTAGAGTGGTGAGTTATGTTTTCGACCAATATTTTGACCTTAGACACATTTCTATTAATTTATGTCGACTTCCATAGACCGCTTGCGAAGCTTTCTTTTTCTAAAGTGCCCAATTTCTTTCCTAAACGTCAAAGGAAATTTAAGGATACAATTTCAGTGAATTGCAGATGCAGATATCGTATGGAAAAATCATTGTAATTGTATATAATATAAACTACACATTTTTTTATTATATTTTCCTTAAAAAAAAATAATAAAATAACTTTATTTTCCACAAAAGCAAACAAATACGAATATTTTGTTGTTAAACAATGATACTTATTTTAATTCGCACCGAATCCGAATTCAAGATTTAGCGAAATCACTCGAAATCTACATCCTGTTCGGAATATTTCAAAATATCTTACTTTTGGGAGATTTCGATGAAATCCCCTCAATATCTATATGCAATCATAGGATTGTTAAGCATACACACGTTTTGATACAATCATCACTTTTTACCCAGGGCCAGTTCGAGAACTGGTTTTAATGGCGGTCATTATTACTAGTATGAACTCCCTACAAATTGTCATTAACATTGTATTTTGTGGTATATAGACTTTTAATTAATAATTAAGTTAGTTGGATACTCTTGTGGAGTTTAGGTAACTTTCTATTTTTTTTTTTAATTTTGGGGTAGGTTCGAGTCCCTGTTTCTCAAAGAAGTAGCCTTAGTCAGCCTCGCACTGTTTTTTTATTAAACAAGTGACCGCCATAGTGTGAAGTTTGTATTTCATTTCGAGTTTAATAGATCCATGCTAGATTAAAACAACAGATGTGGGTGACCACAAAATGTCGCGAGCACAAAGCGTTGCAGGAAGCTGCAGTGGCTTTTTCCATCACAGCCACTAAAGCGCAGCTCAGAGAAATGAACGACGAGCATATCAATGAGCCAGACGGAAAAGAAAAAAACATGGACGCATTTGTTGCCGAAGAAGAAATTGGCGATGGTTCTGTTGCAGTATTTAATGCCATAGACGATACAAATTGTGCCGCAACATTAAACACTTAAATCCGGATGGCGAAAATGCCGCTACCGATGACATTCCCAAAGTTATACTGCCGATGGCGCTGCACTTGAATGGGAACTCAAGATGTTGAGGAAGCGACGTGAGGTACTGAAGCTTCGGAAGCAAATACGAGAACTAGAAGGAAGTACTTGTGTGTACCAGGAACGACGGCCAGACTTCGCAGAAATAGAGCACATTATCACAAAATTTAGAGAAGATGATGCGTCCCATTGTGTACGACATTTCTTCCGGTCAATACTGACGACCGTTTAAGGCTGAGCGTTTCAGACACACTGATGGGCACTGCACGAGTCGGTCTCTAGACGGCAACTGCATTAAATTATATTGGATTAAGACGAGCAGTTAGTTACGAATTAGGCACTGACTCTAAATAAATATAACCCCTTGCGCAAAGATATTCTCCCTGACGACGTACACAATATATTTAATAGTACGTTTGCACAAACACGAAATTCGTTGTAATCGTTTCGCTATACGTTTTCCGGCATTTGGATATATTGAATATCAAAAAAAAATTATACCAGGGGTATATGTGTTGTCACCACTCACGATTGAGTGTGAACTTATTTCCAATTCAAATGTTCCTTCAGATTTGAAGAATAACAAAAGAAATGTTTGTTCAGCCTATTGTGTGGCTATGACTGAAAGTCAAAAATTAATATATATATAGTCAACTATTACTAGTATGACTATATATATTTTGTGGAGTTTCACCCAGATGGGGTGGTTTGGGATCATCAGTGGATTACCACAAACACATCAAATCCATACTCGATTTTAAAATCGATTATTGAATATCGTCTTTGCATTTGGAAAATTGTCAAATCAAACAAACCATTTAAGTAGCCCCACACACGTGAAGAATAAAAAACCAATGAACCGCCACCAAAAAATTTCCCGAAAACTATATATAAAAAAGGGGAGAAAGTGGAACGAAACGGACTCAAATCAAGTTACTCAAAGCAGATTTAAGTTGATTTTATTGGTGAATTTAAAAATGTTCATTCGAATCACAATGAGTCGTTTAGTGTAAACTCGAAATTTTGAATTTCAGGCCTACGTAAACGTACTATAACATCGAAATTGCCTGACGATGACGAATTGAATATAAATAATAAATTAAGTAAGCCTTGTTACGTCGAATTGAACAGGTTGATTCTACAGTGGGTGATCAAATTATTACGGCCACCTTAAAAAATATATTTTTTCCAGGATTTAGTGCAAATAAATGAATTATAAGACCTTTAAAATAGATTTATTTTATTTAAAAATGGATTTATCGGTAATAAGCTTTTAAAAAAATAATAAGTCTCAACACTAAGCAGTGCTTATTTTTTTGCAGCAATTTTTCAAAGTGGATGCCTCATTTTTTTATGGGGTAAGCTTTTCATTTCTTGAGCTTTTTAACGTTTTTTTTTTGAAAAATCCAAGGTTGCTGTTTCGGAATCAGTATTTATGATAAAAACAGGTTGTGTATTTACTTATTTTTAAGTTTGTGTGCATTCAGTTTGGGTGTGAAATTTTTTATAGAGCTCTTTTGGTAAGGACACCGTTCAAGCCATGGGTAGAAGAAAAGACCTTCCGCCGGAAAAAAATCTGAAATCAAGACCCTGCTATTAAACACTGAGCATTCTCAGAGGAAAATAACAGTAATTGCAGGAGTGGCAAAGTCCTTTGTGGACAAAATAAAAAAAAAGTTGACGAAAATGCTGCCCTTTCGCCTATGAGAGCCGGAAGATCTGGGCGAAAAAGAATAACAACGCCACGAAATGAGCGCAACATTAAAGAGATTTGTGATAAGAATAGAAAGAAACCACGTAAGGTTCTAACAAATTTGATCCATGAGTCAGGAATTGAGATTTCAGATATGACAGTTCGACGTCGCCTAAAAGAAATGGGTTTTGCTTGCCGCCGTCCAGCAAAGAAGCCACTCCTTACAAAGGCGATGGTGGAAAAACGCTAAGGCTCATAAGGACTGGGCATCCGAAGACTGGTTAAAGGTGAGAACTTAATATGTCGGCTTTCAATTGATTTTTTTTTTTTCTATATTTTGGAGATATTTTAACGATTTTCGTAGCACGCATTTTTTTGTAGGTCTGCTTTTCCGATGAATCAACGGTTCAGATTTTGTCGGATAAGTCCGAGTTTGTTAGGAGGAGGGCAAACGAAAAATATAAAAGCGAATGCATAGTAGAACGTGTGAAACATCCTCTAAGCATTATGGTTTGGTCAATCATCAGTGGGCAAGGAACTGGACGTCTCTACATTGTTGAAGGAACCATGCGTCAAGACCAGTACATTCAGGTCTTATCATCGAAAATGTTACCACAAGTGCAGGAATGGTTCCCAAATGGCAATTTTGTTTTTATGCATGACTCTGCACCTTGCCACAAGACAAAAAGAGTGACTGCATTTTTGCAGGAAAAAAATGTCGAGGTTCTGGAATGGCCGGGAAACTCTCCCGACCTTAACCCCATAGAAAATCTTTGGGAACTGATGAAGAGAGAAATAGGCAAGGAAAAAATTACAAATAAGCGAGCATTGATCGAACGTCTTATCGAAGTATGGCATAGGAGCGAAAATATTAAAACTAATTGCTTTAAATGCATCGAAAGTATGTCAAAAAGGGTTAAGGCTGTTATAGCAGCAAAAGGCAATGTAACAAAATACTAAATTTGTTCAGTTTTACTGTTCTCTTTCTTATTAAAACTACGTTATTTTATTAGCTTATAAGTCACTTCTAATATGAATAAATAAATAAAGCTTTAAAAATACAAATCACAAAAGTTATGTTGGTCTATCTTTCAAAAAGTTATATTTTTCCATGTGGCCGTAATAATTTGATCACCCACTGTAGATACTTACTTAAGTAGTAGAGATGTAAAAGTTGAACCCCTTGATTATGAAATGAAGATTAAATTACGTCTGATGTTTTATTCCATTGTACCCCTAGACAACGTGCAAGCGTGCAAAGACATCAATTCCACAAATGACACCTTAGTGGAGATCTGATGGAGAATTGCCTTAAGCGACCGCCGCTACTTCAGTTTGGCCAAACAAATAGGTTCAAAACTACTAACTCGAAGAACAAAATGCATGCTCTATCGAACCTTAATCCTGCCATTCCTACTTCATGCTGCCGAGTGCTGGACTATAAGTAGGAAAAGGGGCAAGTAGGGAGAGGGAGAATGGAGGAGAGATACAACCGCGAACTCTATTAGGTTAGGTTAGGTTAGGTTTATGTGGCTGTCGGCAGAAGCCGACACACTTAGACCAATTTAGGTCCATTCTGATACCACGTATATTATCTACCTCAATTCTGTAGATGGGACTGGCCAACGACACGCGGTTGTTCTCAAACGGTCCCCCATCTACGTACTTACCGCGCCCAACGTCGTTTAATTACGGTGATCTGACGAGAACCGATCAACTCGACGTGGTATGGTCGTTGGTTGCGAACTCTATTAGCTGTACCAAGATGTGGATGTAGTCGAAAAAGCTAAATTACATCGACCTGAACGATGCAGTCGCTGCGTTTCCCTCGTCTCAGTGGACGAACGATCCTCCGTGTCCGTCTGTGTGTCGCCTGCCGTGCAAGCGTTGTCGCAGTTCCGAATCTTGTTGGAAATGAATTCCATTAGATAGGGACAAATAAATGCGGCGGTGAGAGCCAATCTTACCTGGTATGATCCGCTGCCAGCACGTGGACGATGTTCCACGTCCAGCGCTTGGGTTAAGACGTCCCCCGCGGCTGCGTGCTAGACCGTCCGATCTCCTCCCGGGAGTTTTCATTTTACGGCTAGTAACTCCTTGTTCAAAGACAATGTCCCGGTGGAGGGGTTTCAGTGCTTGAGAGCAAACAGGAACTATGTAGAACTAAAGAATAGAAATGATTATTTACTATTATTTATGATTATTCATTATCAGTCCTTTTCAGATGGAAAATACTAAAGAAAATATTAAAGAGCCATTTAGACAAATCTGTCGGGACTGAGTTTCTGCTGCTTAAAAAAGCCTGTAATATCCCTGGAATTGCATTGCGTGCATATGTAGGTCATCAGCTAGCTTGTCAAGTTTGGTTTTTGCTAATTCAATTCTGCTCTCCCGTTTGAGGGGCGCAGCGGACGGGGGCAGTGAGAGTTGACTGGCTTGGCTAGGTTCTCATCTTTTGTTCATAAAAACACAGCTAATGATAGGGCGAATGCCTTTTTGAAATGAGCACAAGACCTAGAAAGAATTGATTCTAGCAGTGTAGGTGCGAGAATTTTGACATTTTTCGCAATTGGAAATGTCGTAAAAATGGTGTGTTGGACTACTAATCAAACAGGGCCTGTATGGGCCGTTAATGACTAGTATTTATTTATTTAAAAAAAATAGAAAATAAAAACAAAATCAGACAAATATATACCTAATTTTTATTTCTTTATTGTAAACAAATATGAGGTTGAATTTTCGTTGTATAATTGCACTGGAGCCAAGGTCGTCCAATCGTCAGTTTCTGGATTATATTCTTGAACTAAATTAATTTTATTTAGATTAAAACTTGAGCATGCTATAAGTCGATTGTTGAAAGCAGTGCATGTAGGTGCGGGAAAGCCTACTCTTAGTGAATTTACAATTGACCAGGTGTTGTTTAAGGGATCATAACATTCAACAGTTTTCTCTTCTACCAAATAACCTCCAACAGCGTACAAATGGCCATTCAAAGATGCGAGGCCAAAACAATTTGTTCTTCTAAGTTTATCCGCTTTACGGGTCCATTTATTGGTTACTGGATTGTAGCAGAATGATATAGCGTCCCCAACGACATACAATAGACCCTCAACAGCCGCTACCTTAAAAGAAGTAATTTGTACAGGCAAAGGAGCAACATCCTGCCATGTACCAGTAACAAAGTCATACTTCTCCACTATAGTACCGCTACAATCATTTGAAAACCCACCGATAACATACAAAGCTCCGTTTAATTCGGCCAATTCTGTATTTAAACTAATTAAACTTATGAGAGGTAAACAAGTACACACCTTTGTATCGAGATCTAATGTTGTTATGGTACGTCTAGTTCTAGATTCTTGAAGAATGATAAGCACTTTATCGACCAGACTAAATTTTTGCTTCGAATTTAATATAGGCTGAGGCAGGCTTCCTTCTATGGACCATTTTTTTGATTTTGTATTATAAGTTTGCATGATCAGCTGCTTCTTTTTGTCGGCATGGATATGAACTAGAATCTCATTTGTTACCCTTGACTTGGAATGCTCTTTTGCAAAACAATGTTGTGCCAAGTGTTGATCAATTAACTGATTGCTCTCGTGAGTTTTGCAAATCAAATTCCTGTTTGCAACAATGAACTTTGAAGTCAATAATTCGAAACATACATGTGACAGCAGATTTAATATATATCGTATGCGATGGTCTTCATCGTATGCAACCCAATCTGCCAGGCTAAGGAATACACTTTCTTCCGAAGACGCAATTAGGTTTACGTCTGAGATTAGTGTGCTCAATTGCTCAGCATTCAATTGTAGAAACTCATTCTCCTTGCGTACCTGCTCAAAGTTACTTAAAGCAAATGCAATAGATCTTTTGTATAGCGCAGCGTATTGGTGTTGTTCTGCAAATAGCGCGATGCCGATGCAGTTGCTGGCATGAAGCTGCTCACCCATAAAATCACAACAAACAGGTATTAAGGTTTTCATTTGGAAAAAGTCCGCTGCTCTTAATACACTTTCTATGGTCTCACTTCGTAGGTTAATTGTTGCCGTGTACATAAAGTCCACAATCATTTTTAGAGTCACACCATCGACTTCGTTGATTTGGATTTCAGTTGCATTTGCTTCCTTTAGATTGCTTCTAAACATGCCTAAGAAATATTCACTCGCCGCAGAGAGAACGATCCTATGAGCACGCAATTCAAATTTGTGGGCAGTGACAAGAACTACATCGCAAAGCTCGCCTTCTTCGTAGAATGCATGCAGTTTCTGCAAAATATTATTTGCCATTGCACAGCAATTGAAAATTTTGCTGCTGTTTAATGTTGACGGTTGAGATTGATTTTGTCCAAACATCATACGGATCCTGTAAAACCTGTATGTTTTACTTCTCAAATAAAAAAATGTATAGCAAAATATATATTTACCAATTACTATTGCGCTAAAAACGTATTAAAATAAGCATGAAGGTTGATGGCTTCGTGGATAAAATCTGACATTTCAGTTCTGTCTTCTTTGGCGTGTGTTCGCCAATTGCATAATTATTTTCGAAAAGAACAATTCATTCAACGTTGTAAGGCAAGATTGTATGGCACACTGCCATACGCATCGCATGAAATATACAGCCCAAATTCATCCAAGAAACTCATATGGCAGAGCGTTTCAAAGAGCTACTATGAATAGCGAATCGATCGTTCGATTCGCTAAGAATAAACATCTTAAAGTAGGCAACACATTTTACAATTACAACTTTTACACAACTGAATATATTTTATATTTTATAAGACAACATTTTACAGTTGTAACTGTTAAAAGGGTTGACAACTGTTAGAGGTTTAATCTTGACAAGTCGAACGTTCGATTAGATCCATTATAGGGGCATACATATTAAATTAGTCCAGTTCCACTTAACTGTTCGAAACCTTGCAGGAATTTTCTGAGATAAACATTTTATGGAGGTTTACATTCCTTTTCGGTTTTGCATGTTTCTTTTGTGATCTAGAAAGTTAAAGGTGGCGATATGAAAATAGAAAGATAGAGTCATATTACGAGTTGACAAGGACTCATGATAAGCGTCCTTAGAGTGATCCAAATCTAATTCGTTCAACTGCTCGTCAGCCAACTGATACAGCTAGCCTTGAACCTTCAGGACTCTGGCTGGGACGAATTTTCGTCCAAATTTGACATCAAACGCTTTTTCCCCGTGCTTGGCTTTGGACGGGCAAGGAGTTAGCTTAATCAAGTGGTGGGTTATCTCAGCTTGAATCCCGAGCTTCCAGGCGTTTTCATCCCGGGTCATGTTCTACGGTGAGCCTTCTTACACAAGAAATTGTTTATCGAGGCTAGGCGTATTCGTCGAGTTTACACATTCAATTAAAAAATGTTTCGGGGTTAATATATTAATCGCTTAACTCACAGGTAATTCCGTAAGGCTCGATCATCACCCGTTGAAGGATTTCTACTCTTGTCGCTTCTTCTCGCACTGTTACCATCAGGACTTCCTTCGCCGACTGCACCATCCCCTCCCATACTGGAATTAATTGGCAATTAAACTTCCAGTCGATCCGTCTTGCTGATATCTCACCTTGAATCCGATCTAAATAAAATAATGGGTCCTCTCGTATTCCCGCTGGGCTCCAATTAAGTTTGTATCATTGTAGCTCCTTATTCGGGTAGGGGTTGCCCTTCTGTTGACGGAAAGACTTTGATGATGAGGCAAGTGAAGAGTGTCACCCATCTTTGCTCCCTTCTGCGACCGACAGCAACTCGAAGTGGACCAAAATAGTCCAAGCCCCTGTAGGTGAAAAGTCGGATGAAGGGCGTCAATCGGTCTGCTGCTAACTGTCCCAGCAATGGTGTCACAGGTATGGCGCGGGCGAGTTTATATACCTGGCAGTTTTTTCTTACCCTTTTCAGTACAGATAGGATGCAAGGTACCCTGTAACGCTAATGAATCTCGTTGATCGTGGTAATGATGGACGAATAGTTTAGTTAAATGGTGACACTGCGGTAGGATAATCGGACATCTGGCTTCAACCTGGAGGCAATAAGCAGCGTAAATCCATCCACGTAGGCGAAGAAGCATATCATGCTCAAAGTATGGAGTGCCTGGAATATACGATTTTGGCAATTGATCGTTCCTTCTCCAGGTATGATTTTTCTTCGTAAAACTCGTCCGATTGGCCTTGCAGACAAAGAAACTTCTCGGCAGCTGTATGGAGATTGCAAAGTTAATAACACGTTGCTGGATTCTTTCCTGAAGTACGTGCTTGGTAGCCAGCATAAGGAATCGCTCTGCTGGGTCCCGGGACATGAAGGTATTCCGGGCAACAAGAAAGCGGACGAATTAGCAAGACAAGGTTCGAAAGCTATGTCAGAACAAGCTGATCCCTCTGTACTCATCCCGCCTTGCTCACTCAGGCTTGAAGCAGGGAAAAAGGCAATAAGAGAGGCGAACCTTAGATGGACGGCACTAGGTACTAGCCACACCACTAGAATGCTATGGCCAACCTAAAATGAGGCCAGAACCGAGAGTAAAATGAAAAAGGATAGAACATCAGTATCCACCCTCGTAGGTATTTTAACGGGCACAACACTCTGCGGTACCATGTGAAGGAATTTCGCTTGACGGAGGAAGAACTCTGTAGAAGCTGTGGCGACGAGGAAGCTCTGGAGAATACAACCCACTTCCTGTGTCAGTGCCCGGGTCTCCAACACATCAGATACAGATTCCTGAGGAGACACTTCTTCCACGACCTAGACAGCAATAGACAGAATAATGAAGTTCATCAAATCTGCAGGATGGTTTGTATCGAACAGCACAGTGAGTAATTAATCTTAGCTGTTTATAGACAGGGTTAAAAATGAGTAAGGAACAACCCTCCTCTACCGATGGGCATCACAATGGATCAGCATTGACCTGAGTGTGGCACTATGCCAGCCCACCTACCTAACCTAACCTTACGTGTGGGGTATTCAATGAGGGCTTCGGTTTCGACTTTGCTTCAGCTGTGGCTCTCACTCGAATAAGCCATACTCGACTACGCAACACCCAACCTATCGTCCTTCTAAGTTTGTCGAAGGAAGAAAAATTAGCAATCTGTATTATTGAGCTACTTGCCTGGCCTATATGCAACATCCGACCATCCAACCAAAAAATGTTTATTTTAGAAACACAGCACCGATGACTGACTAGATTTCAATGAGTGATTCAGCTTTGATTGAAGTATCACGACCAGCACAAGTATTCTGTTTTTTTTTTTGTGGACTAATACGATACCTATTCCCCTCCAAAACTTCCTCCAATACATCTAGTGCATTGAATAAAGAGACAAGGAATAGCTCTTTTTCACACACACAGTATGTGTGAGTGAAGCATTTTTCTTAAATTTTTTTGACATTAATCCCCCACAGGGTCACAGAAAACTATGCTAAAAAACTATGTCGATACCTTAATGCACACATGTGCTATGTCCGTTTTTTACTGTTTTGAGATATCGGCAGCAATGTAAAGGTGAGAAGCAGTACTTTGATATGCACACACGTCCTATGTCCAACATAAATCCTAAATTGCTTGAATCTGCAAAAAAAATCGAATGCCTTATGTCCCCCCCTGACTTATTGGAAAAAGCACAACTGTTCTATGTCCAACATTTTTTGCTATGTCCATTTTATGTTTCAAATGTTGTGCTATGTCCGGACATAGCACCTTTGTGCACTTTATTTTATGTATCGAAGTAGTCGGTTAAAATATTTAAGTTTGATTGTTGATACTGTACGGTTCTTGTTTATTTGTGTGTTACATTATTTTAACAAACTCATTTAAAATGAATCGTGGAAAATTAATGGTAGAGCTTTGCAAGCGAATGAGGAATAATGAAAAACATGGCCCGATCAGTTCTTCTAACGGTGAGTGTTTCAAAATTATGAAGCTTTTCTATTATGTCTTATTTTCAGAAGAGAAAACTGACACAGATAATACTGAATGTCTCAATGAGAAGTGCATTGTTATCGAAGTCAAAGAACTTCAAGCCCAAGTTGTTCAGGAAGAATTCACTATTCGTGAACAACTTCATGAAGGTAACAGTTTTATTTGTTTTGAATCAAATTTCGAATGTTGTTTATTGGAAAGCAACGTTTTTACTTTTGATTTTAGATATAATTATCGAGGATGGTCTAAATATGTTTGCCTTAAGCGATGATAATGATAATATTATCATCTATGATGTCCAGAAAGATGCAAGTAGGTTCTAAAATTGTTTATATTTTTTCTAACTTTTGAGTTTTTTTTTGACTGATTTTAGAAATAAACAACGAAGACGATTTTGATACAAATGATAAAGATAGGCTCGATCCCACGTATATTCCCCAAAACGATGACATGGATTCCACTAGCGATCAAGAACATCAAAGTTTAGCAGGTATGACTTTTAAGAATTGAACAATCAATTATTTGTAATTTTTCTTAAGTGACTATCTAAGAGGCAAATCTTGTTTTACAGTTAATGAACCGGCCGTAGAAACAGATGTCCTTGATCCCAATGCAACAAACACTGCAAAGAGGAGTAGGTTCGCAAACCAAAGTTCTTGGAAGAGGAACATTATAAAACAAAAAAGACTTTCTGGAGAAAGCTATACCAACCGGAAGGGTTTTAAAATTCCTAAAAAAATGGTAAGGTTTGATGACTGCAAATGCCGATTTAAATGTAGGGAAGCGATCACGGTTGCACAACAAATCACACTGTTTCAAGATTATTGGAGTTTTGGGGATGCAGTGCGTCAAAAAGATTTTTTGCGTTCCCTCATTGAAGAAACCTGCATAGCCAGGAAGAGAAAAAGGTCTATGGATTCGGGTATTAATAAAAATGTGAGCAGGTCTTATAAGCTACCGAATGGAAATGGTGAAAATGTTCGTGTATGCCAAAAATTCTTTTGTAACACTTTTGCCATTTCCAAAAGAATTACAAACGACGCACTTCTTCTCAGAAGTTTAAACGGAACCTATAGCGGAAAGGATAAAAGAAAAGGAAGGCCGGCGACTAATATCACTCCACCTGAAAAAGTGACGAAAATTAAAGCATTCCTTGATGAGTTTCCCAAGATTCTTTCCCACTACTGCCGACAGCGAAGTTCCAGATTGTATCTTACACCAGACCTCTCAATTGAAAAACTCTATTCCTTTTATAAAGAAAAGAATAGGGCAGATGCTGTGAGCAACTGTGTCTTTCGACGATTTTTCAAAGAGCATGAGCCACCACTAGCAATGTTTAGGCCCAAGAAAGACCAGTGTACTATTTGCAATGAAGCTGAGCGTATGAAATCTAAGGACACAAATATGAAATACCAAGAACATATTAAGCGCAGAGATGATATTAAAGCCATGAAAGAAGAAGACAAAAAAGCATCCGTTAACAATCCAAAAATTAGCTACGGTACCTTCGATCTACAGGCAGTGCTTACTCTACCGTATGCTGGTGATTGCCAAATTTATTATAAGAGAAAGCTGTCTCTTTTTAACTTTACTGTCTTCGACTCACAAGAAGAAGGACATTGCTTTTTATGGGATGAAACCAATGGAAAGAAGGGCAGTGCAGAAATTTCAACTTGTTTGTTAAAATATATTGATACGTTGAGTCCGTCTATAGAACACTTGGTTTTGTATGCTGACACTTGTGGAGGACAGAACCGCAATCAAAATGAGTTAGCTACCATGTTCTATACTGTGAATAGAACAAATACTAATCTGCAAACCATTGATTTGAAATTCATGGAAAGTGGACACAGTTATCTTGAAGCAGACAGCATTCATGCAACCAGGGTGGCGACGGTGTAGAGGTTAGTGTGTTGGCTTGTTACCCATGCGGTGCAGGTTCAATCCCCATGGGGAACAACAACATACGCCACCCATTCACATGCCTCTATACCAAAAAAAAGGAGGTAGTACAATGGACCGTTACCGAGTCTGAGTGCTCTGGGATTTGGATTTCCTTTTTTCATATAAAAAAAAAAAAAAAAAAAATCATGCAACCATAGAAAGAGCTCGCAAGTAATGAGTACAAATTATTAATCGAAATGAGCAGGAAAAAACCTTTTCCCTACAGTGTTCATCATCTCACTTATAATGAATTTGTTGATGTTGATAACTTGAATAAAATTCTTGTAAAAAATAAGAATAAATCCACAACTGGAGATAAACTGAATTGGCTGAAAGTGAAGTGGTATCAATTCCAAAAAAATTCCAAAGTTGTAGGCTTTAAATATAACGTTGAAGAAGAATTTAAGTTTTTTGAAATCAACCCCTCTGACATAAATTGGGGAAAAATAGTTCTTAAAAATAAATATAAGAACCACATCAACATTTCCATAGCTAAAAAGAGAGATTTGCTTAGCTTACTCAAGCAAGGAGTTATACCTCAAGAGTACGAGACATTTTATAATGATCTCCCATCATGCAGCGGTGTTCGAGACATTGCAGTGTGGTGCAACGAAGATGAAAACGAAAACCACATAAATAAAAATATAAATATATATAATCGTGTTATTTTTACTTTTGTTGCAATAAAAAATTTGCTTATTTAATAAATAATAATAGTTATTATGTTTTGTTTTATTATGACACGGTTTCTGGTAAGAAAGTAATGTCTTCAGCATAATAAGTTAACGGTCTAGGAACTAAATTGTCTTGTAATTTATGTGTCTTAATAAATTGCCGAAGGCCTGATGTGATTACTGGACGAGTCTGAGTATGCACTCCCAGCAAACGCGCCAAACTTGGGTCCAAATTGAAATGCAATGGCATATAGAAAGCAAATTGTACAATGAACGTTTATATCACCAGGTTGTTTCACTTGGACGGCATCAGTTTCTTGAGTAAAATACGTTCCATGTCAATCTACGAGATGATTATCGGGTTCATATAGGTCTTTGTCAAGTTCATTGACCAGCCGTGTGAAAAATGATGAGAATTTTCTCTCTCTTTTGGTATTTGGATTAAATGTATCTTAAAGAAGCCTGCCTTTAACACTTTATTCAGACGAAACCACAGCTCCGTCTTCGCCATCACCTGAAAGTTGGCAAATAAAGACAACTTTGCAGATCAGTTCTTTCTCTTTACTGCTTCCAACTTCTTTGCATATTTTAATGAATCCATTTTCCTAAAATTATATCGAGAAACTATTGATTATAAATAAAAAAAACTTACTTTTGTTTGCTGATTCCTAGTATTTTCCCGCCTATTACTGCTAAATGATTTTGTTTGTTTACCCTCCGTTTTGTTGTTGTTTTTCGATTTGGCATCGATTTGGCATCTGTCAAAAAAGTGTTACTCTCTATTGCGCCAAAACAACCCTTCAAGCAAAAACACTGACCCAACTTTTCCCGTCATTTTTGGATCCGCGATATATGAGGCGTTCCACGCACACATTTGTAAATTGACTGTAGCTACATTGCCAATAAGAAGAAGAGCGAGAGTCGAGAATAGTTATTTGTAATGACGATTCGTTCATCTGTCACTGACACTGTCTCTGGCTGCTGCTGCAGATATAATTTTCTTTAAAAGGTAAACTAAAATTGAATTTATTATTGCACACAATTATTTGCTTAATTAAACTTTGTTTGAATTTAGATTTATCAAAATCAAAGAAAAAAATAGCAACCGATGAAGGCGAGACTACCAATCGTGGTCCAAATTTCGATGATTTTAATGCTACCGGCACAAATTCATGCTGAAAGTAAGTAACATACATATGTAGAGATAACATACACATTTATTTGATTCATTTATTTTGCAGGAGAAGGAGAAATGGTAGCTGGTATTTCAAATGGAAAAATGTATTGTTTTTAAGATATAAAATAAACATGAACAAACATTTCTGATTTTTATTTTAGCGATACTCGATTCTCGTTTCTCTTCTTATCTAGCCTCGATTTGTACCTTTTTTTGGATCAGTTTGGCCGTATGCGGAGTAGTCCATATGCCATTGACTCCGTTTGCGGACGTAAAACGGAGTCTCTTGCTTGAAGGGAAATGGGGGACTAATGTCACTTTAACTCAGTGACACTCAGGGATGTTATAAACAGTAATGCAAATTTACAGTGATGTTATAATTGGTAGGGATGTACCTAACCTGAGGATTTTCAAATTTTTAATGTAGTGTTTTTGCTAAAGGTTTTATTCACCAGAAATTTTAAAAATTTTTAAAAAAACGTAAACAAATGGGTGTTGTAGGGCAAAGGGGGCGCAAGTAATTATCTAGTTATTCAGCAATTTATGGCTTTTACTTTTCCGTTCGTGTTTAAGGTTTCCTCAGTGTGCATTCAACAGAAATCTTTGAATATCTGCCCTGAACCTTAAAAATGATGACATAACGATCGTATTGAGTGTTCGAAACACTTTAATGCCAGCGATTTTATTTTCAATGTGAAGAGGAAAAGACTAATTTCGTCTGCAGTATCATCCCTCGATGGAACCTCGGCCTATGAAAGGTATTGCTAATGTTGTGTACATCAAAATTTGTGTTATGCGTTTTGATCTTTTCGCGTCAACTTCCTTGTTGGTTGATCCAGTAAAATGATTGACTGATTGCATGATGTCTTATTCCACTTCGTGTGTACCTTTTTCTGTTTGTTGTTGTGGTGGATTCCCTCGTTCAAAGTCTTAGAAGTGCAAAACCAGGCAAATGTTGTTTGTTTAAAAAATGGTGTGCCATTACTTTTTAACTTTTTTTCATTAGCAAAGACATTCCAAGCTGCAGTAATATGGACCACCATGGTGTGGAGCATGTTTCGATTATTGCGCCGAGAGTAGTACATTTTGAGGATCGCTGTGTTAGACCGGCTGTAGAAGATACCGCTAATTTTATAGTAGAAGAAATAGTCCTAGAGTGCATTTCTATTTTCCCACCAACAGTTGGAACAACTCATGATGCAGCTCTGGTTGTAAGTCAAGTGCTAAAATATTATTTAAAATTTACGAAGAATCGGAGAATCACTTTAAAAAGAGCAATAGTCTCTTCTGATGGGGCATCATCTTTAAATACTTCACCAAGAATCAAAAAGATGAAAACAAAAATAAGTATTTTAAGAAAGTTGATTAAAGATAATGAAGAAACTTCTGAAATTTTGGAAGGAATTTGTGCCATGAATGCCAATCTTTTTGAAAGAAAAATGAAAAAAAGGAAAGGATATGAAAAATCGAAAAAGTTTGAGTTTGAGAAAATGAAAATAATTCAGTAAGATCCAAATTAAATAAGATTGTTCATTTTAAGGGGATGTGATCGTTTTTTTTTTTTTGAAACTATTTATAAAATAAAAAATTCTAATTGAAAAAATTTCGTGTTTCATTAATGTTAATTTGCAATGGGAAAGGATTGTTCCGGGTAAGTTTATAGAAATCTCACAAAAAAAAATAATTTAGCTACAAATAAAATATGCGAAATCATTTGGTTATCAATCAAATGGACCAATGGCTAAAGAATATGAGTTCAGCAATAATTTCCAAAAATATCCAGTAAACAAAAGTTATGGACAAATTGATATAAATAATATATCGGTCAAATGAGTCGGGCGTACTCAAAAAGGTAGACTTTTTTTTACAAGATAGGCTACACTAGATAAAGAGGTGTAGGTAGACATTTGAGTAAGTATATGAATTTTGAAAACAATTCCATACACCTCATGGAAATCGATAAAATATAAATAAATAAATTATATTCAAATAATAAATAAATGTTCGAATCTTTGAAAGATGCTGCAAATAATGTTTAAAAGTTAAGTGAAATGTTTAACACTTTCATATGGGTCCTCATTCAAAACTACAGATTACCTCATTCCATATCTGGTTGGATTGAGAAAAACGCTCTAGTATTAGTAAACACTCACACCATTTAAACAGATGCTTCACTTTTTTCCCAGAACACCGCTTCCTTGTCTCTTTATTCATTGATCTAGTGCTCGCTGCAGTGACGTTTGATCCTCGCTAATGATGGCTTCATCGCCAGCAAAGAATAACTGATACCATGTAACGTGCACGGTAACAGCGGTCGCGCACTCGACTGCGAAAGCATTGTGGAAGTCCCTTAAGCCAACTTACTTCTTCATTTCACCACGTTGGTGCCACCTGTAACCCACTTAACAAGGCGGTAACACCCGGTCAATCTCGGCCAGCAATTCGCTGTCAGAACAGCGCCCTCTATTGAGCACGCTGATCTTAGTAGCCTATATGAGTGACATCTCCCCGAAGTCGTTGGCATAGAAGCCGCTGGGAGGACGATGGTGGAAGCGAAATGTAAGAGTAGGGAACAAGAGAGAAGAGAAACCTCCGCAAAACCAGAGACCGTTCGATCTCCTTGAAAGACTTCAGACCCCTTCCATCCCGAGTCGTCCGTGACTAACAGCGGAGGATATTCGCACACGCGGGAGAACCCGCCTCTTATCCCTCGTCTTGGGTCGCCACCAGGTCTATGCCTGGATAATCCTCGATGCCTCCGGCTTCCGGCTACTTCCTGCCTCTATGTCGCGTGCTCTTGCGACTTGCACCGTACCCTTCCTTGTTCCTCCGATGTTCAAATGAAAAGGATTATAAATGACCCGGCAGGTATCCTTACCAAGGCTGCCGGACCCGAATCCACTGGCCCCCGCTTACAGGCGACTAGGGTCCAGTGAATCTCCTGAAAACAAGGAAGGGGTGTCCGGCCACTCGCTGCCAGGCATGACCTCCACCACGCGCTAGCTCGCCGGCGGGTGTGGGAACTTGCAGCGAGCCCCAGACTGGGGTCACATTTAGTTTTACATGCCTGTCCTCTAATCTACTGATGTAACGTACAATCCTCACTCCTTATATACGGTGGCTCGATGGTACGCCGCCGCTAACCGCGATAAGAAGCGGAGGTGGTGTGGTAACCACCGAATTTCCTTCGGCCCGATGAGGGCAGACCCCGAAAAGATCTAATTTGAGAAACAGTATTGAAGTTCCAGCCAAGCTGAACTTCCGAACAGGTAATACACCCCTGAAAAACAAGGGAGGGGGGAAGAGGCGACATGAAAAGATTTCCCCCTGTGCTGGCCCTCCCCGCTGCGCATAGGCGCAGACTCCATGGCCGCCGCGCCGCACTGTTAGCGACGGCCCCAACTCCGAAACGGGAGTAGAGACCCCTTACGTCAGGTGACTTTTACTCCCCTTGCCTTCCCTTGCTCCTTTACCTCGGGTAACACTCGACCTCGCTCCTTCCAAAAAGAAATTTAAACTTCCATAATCGGTTCACTATCCGATCCGGAAACGAAAGAATTCAACGAACATCATTTCCAATTCCATTAGGGCTTTATTACAACAATATAAAAATGAAAATATAATAATAATAAAAAAAAATAGAGAAAACAGAACTTAATCCTAGTCTACCCCGTTCCTTACGAACTATTCTTAACTTTAAGAACGCTGATTCGCGCTGCGGCGGGATATACTCCTCCACCGATAAGCATGATAATGCTTCTAGGCCTATGGTCCAAGAAAATTCACTGCGTACCGGGACTGAACCTCCGGTTCGAAATCCGGATAAATTCCGGAACTTGGAACGTGGAATACTTAAAGTCTAAAATCCTTACTGCTAAGTTCGAACGCTTGGTTCTATATTAAAATTAACTTATGTCAGATGTTCAAAAGATAATCTGAAAACGAAACACGACGACATACGAATACACCATAAAAACAAAATAACCGAAATATCCTAGCAGATGAAGGCATATACATTGCCCTGATAGACACGGAGTCTCAGATTACTAAAAGCTACACGGATAAGTCGATTATACTACCGATAATTCCACAAAACGATACGTTAATACGCGAGACGAACTTTCCCCTAATCTCGTTGACCCTCCCTCGATATGCTCTTATCCCACAATTTCGGGACTTAATCAACGATGAGTGGGCTTGACCTTGACGTGAGCAAGAACCTCACAACCAAATAAAATTAGCAAAACTCAATGAAAGATACCAGATACTCGGTAAAAGATACCGACTAGCGCGTCGTTAATATGCACTCCCAATGCCCCGTTTATGGGTTATATTATTTAGCATACATAAATGGTGTGTAAATATATTGTAGTGACAAATGTAGTAAAAGACTTACGTGGATTTCCTCTCGTCGGTGTGCGCACAGCGATGATGAATCCTTAATCCTGTTGAATCGTTATTAAAATATAATGCCACTACTTTTCTTTACCTACCCCCGCTATCAGACCGATTGCGTACTCGCGATGATATTAAAGGCCGCTCGGAGAAGCCGATATGCAGGCCGTTGCAAGTCAACGACCCCAACACAACGAAGAAGAAACAAAAAAAATCGTATGAAATCGAAACTTACCTCCCCAGTGGGTGGTGGAGGTCACAACTGTTGGTGCCGAAACAAAACAAAACGCGGAGGGTTTATAACATTAGCCGTGGGTAATAACAAACCCTCGAGAGGGGTATATGCTACTATGCAAGTGGGACGTACCGCGAAAAAGATTTGCGTTGCTTTGCACTAGCGACGGAATTAATTTCGAAGGTCATATTCCCGAACGTTATCCGAATGTAATGCATATATTACTCGGGTGGAATTAATTAAAAACCTAATCGGACTGAAGGTCCTCAAAAAGCCGACGCGAATCGCGAACTAACCGAACCGCTGAGGTTACTCTACCTGCACTGATTGCAAAAATCATCAACTTGCCTCCTTAGGGGATGCTACTGCGACTACCGCGAATTAAAATTCACATACATACGTAGATACCGTATTTATAATTATATATATATAATCTAATAAAAAAAAAGACTGGGGGCTGATAGTCAGCGCCCGCACTACACCACTTAGTTTCACTATACTAATTCTGCCTTATATATCCGGTAATCCGAGTCCATAGGGGCCGCGAAAGAAAGTTACACGAACTTATGTGAAATACCATATATCTTATTATATGAGAAATAATTATAACAATAAAAAAAAACACTCGGGCTGGTAATCAGCCCCTGCACTACCCTGCTTGACTAATCTACGCTAACACATTCTAATTAGGTAGGCTGCTGCTGTCGCCGTTGCTGCTGCGCCGGTGCTTATTATCTCGACGCTGCTACAGCTGGTGAAATAACGCGATGTTGCTGTTGTTGGAACTGGTGACGGTATTCGCTCTGCTGCTGCTGTTGGTGTCTTGATTATCGCTGGGGACACAGATAAAGATGCTTAGGTGCCCGAAAAAAATCAATACACCATGGAAAAGAGACGTGCATCAGTATGTGCTTTTCCAATATATGCTTGAAAAATAACTCCGGTCGAGTTTCGAACATATCTTACCTTGAACTGATTGGTGGGCTCACGTGCTTCCGCGGATTTCTCCGCATGGATAGCGGCGTGCTGCACTGGCGGTCGTTGCCGTGCCTCTTGGGCTTCGCCTCGTGACGTCGTAGTATAAGTCTCCGGACGATGGTCGCCTACGCT
The DNA here is from genome assembly GCA_949715645.1 of Portevinia maculata. NCBI lineage: Eukaryota > Metazoa > Arthropoda > Insecta > Diptera > Syrphidae > Portevinia > Portevinia maculata. Next base: position 76,174,792 of record OX454525.1, read on the forward strand.
GGATCCTGCTTCTGGACAAAGATTCAGGGTACTGTCATGCATGCAATTCCGGTCGACGAGGATTTAACACTTACCCAGGTGTTTCTGGACTGCGACCGTAGTTGTGTGCCGCACTCCCACTATCGTTCTAGGTAGGAATTCCACCTCTTGCCATTGCCGACGGGCTTCCGATGATGCACCCGGGTTGCATCCGAGGATTAGGCTCTCCGCTTCGCGGAATGCGTGCCGCAATCCTGGATGTAGGCGGCGACTCGTTGCTCGTGCTGGTAGGCTGGGTACTCGTGGTCACACGCACTTCCTTTAAGGGGAAAATGTTTAGGCCCGATGACGAACCTAGATTTCCTGAACCTGAATCGACCGTGGAGCCTGGTGCTTCGGTTGTCCAGTGGTGGATGTGTTCCGATTGATTCGGTGATGCTCCTGGGATGTCGGTTCTGGTTGAATTTGGTGCGCGCCGAAACAATCCGGGCGAGCTGAAGGTTAGAAAAGAAGAATGTCGCCGTTTGACGTTTCCTTTTTAAAACGCGCCGAGTGTGGCGATGGTGGCGTTCAGACTCAAAAGTCCTCGTTTCGCTTTCTTGCCGCGAGAGTGTCCGACATTTGGGCATGGTTACATTTGGTAACTATTACGTTCTGTTTCCGTAGGTGATTTGGCTTTCTGCAAGTGGCAGGGTTCGTTACAACCATTGTATTGTTGCATGTTGCATGAATAGCTATGGAATAACTAATTATGTTGTTCTCGAACCTTCTGAACTTAACGAATCTGGAAATTTCGAGAGGTGTCTATAGGAGATATAAAGTCCGTTCTCGTACTTTATGTGTAGAAAAATGAAAAGTGTCAAATCTCCAAAATCGAGAGATAATCCTCTCATTTCTAAGAAAAGTATGCGAAGACTTTTGTATAAAAACGCGAAAAACGTCTTAGTTTGGCTTGAAAAGAAGCAACAGCTTTTTTTTTTGCTGGCAAACTCATAGGATTTTATCATTTGACAGTTTTCATTTTCTTACCAGCTGAAATTCTGTGTGAAGGAAAATGAACGAAAGTACATTTTTCTTTCGTTCATCTTTTTACCATTTTCTCAGTGCGCGAACGCGTTTGTGTAGTTTTGCACGAAAGTTTATATAAATTTACGTTTGCATATTAGTTCGCGAACGGACCTATAAATAGATGTCGCAGGAACACTCAAGACATTCTAGTTGTGAACCGCGATAAAGAAGTGCGATGATGACAGTAGTGAAAAGTATAGACAAAAAGTATAAGTATTGAGTAAGAGAAAAGTGATGTATTTAAAGTGATTAATTGTGAAAGTGATTTGTTGAATTTAATAACTGAATTATTAGAATAATAATCAAGAATTAAATTGAAAGAGAACTTATAAAGATTAGTTTAATAGAATTATGTTTTATCTTTTCGAATCCTAGCCTGGATGTAACATTGCTGTCAGAAGTGGGATAAAACGTATTCAGTGTGAAATTAAAGTGAAGTGAATTAGTTAAAAAAAAAAGGAAAACAAAAATGGGCCGCATATTGAAATTACTACAGCTCAGTATACCGCAGTTGAAAGCTGAACTAGAAAAGCGGAATCTCTCCAGAGCTGGAGGAAAAAGTGATCTGGTGCTTCGACTGCAGGAAGCTGTTGAAAACGAAGGAGGAAACCCCAAGTCCGTTTTATTCGACGTAGCAGAAGAACAAGTAAGTACAGGCGTTGATATGACTGCTACGATGGAATTACTTCTCTCTATGGACTCTAAATTTAATGAACAGAAGAATTCTCTAGATTCCAAATTGGAATCAATGGACTCGAAATTTGATGAACAGAAAAATTCTCTAGATTTCAAATTGGAATCAATGGACTCTAAATTTGAAGAACAAAAGAATTCCATAGTTGCCGCCCAAAAGAACGCTGTGGAAGATTTTAAAAATGTTCTCAAAGGAAAACTCGAAGAAATTGACCACAAGTTCGAGAAGGTTGAAACCAAATTCGACGAAATCTATCTGACGTTTTGCAAGCATGAAACAAACTTCGAGAACTTGGCTAAAGAGCTAGACAAAGTGAAGAAGCAGAAGGCTCGAGAAAATTCTGCGGACTGCCCGAGAAGGAAAGAGATGCAGCCTCCTGTTTTCGATTGTCAAACATCATGGCCAATTTATAAGAAACAGTTTGAAGCAGCTGCAATGGCGAACAGCTGGGACAACGAGGAAAAGTCGATTGCGCTAACGCTCGCACTAAGAGGTACAGCTGCGGAGTTACTCCAAACCGTCTCAGAAGAGAAGCAACACAACTACGACGCCCTGATCGAGGCTATAGAGATGCGCTTCGGTGATGAGCATATGTCCAGCTACGCAGTAGAGTCCAGAAGAGGGGAGAAACACTCCAACAGCTGCAAGCAGATATCGAACGTCTGGCACATTTGTCATATCCTAATGCTGGTGAGGTTCTCATCAATAAAATGGCTGTGGAGGCGTTTATCCAAGCCATTGAAGATAGATAACTGCAAATAGCCGTAAGAATGGCTGGGAAGAGAACTCTCGCTGAGGCCCTAGCATTTGCCTTGACAAATTGATTTTGTTCCCACTGAATTTCTTTCGCACTGTGTTCCAATATGCCAATTGAGACGAGAGGTGTTCGCCATCAAAGCACGAATTCTTCCACGTGATGGGGGATTGCCGACAAAGCATGGACCCGATTAGAGAAAAAGCTTGAGAAGTGGATGGAAAAATTCTCTCTTCAAATAGAAGCAAAGCTCTCAGTACTGGAAACAAAATTAAATAATCAGGTTAGTGAACTGGAAGAGAAATTCAAAAATATCAGCTACGATCTGGAGCGCTTAGACCGTTCTCTTGACGCGTCCGAACGAGAAAAATTCTGCTCCGATGCAATCATTTCGGGAGTACTAGAAACTGAAAATGAGGATCTCACTTGCATATTTAATAATATATGTGCAGCTGTGCAAATTAACACCCCACCACAGTTCAATTTCAATTCAATTTATTTCAACATAACGTACAAGTAAGACATAGTCTTTTATAGTACATACATACGAATTCAGATAGTGTGAACAGAGTTATTGAGTATAAAATAAAGGATATAAATCATGTTACAAAATGATGGGGGAGGGTAAATATTAGAGAAAAGTAGATTAGATACATTGATACACAAAGATTGATCAATTCGCAAAATATTTGAAAGCAGCTTTTTTAAAATTCGTGACTTCAACAATCTGTTTAATTGCAGGACGCAGGAGGGAGAGTATTCCAAAGTCTGATAGCATGGCTAAAGAAAAGGCGCGAGGAGTTCAAATAGTTTGAGTAGGGAGTTATTAAATTAAACGTTCTGTCTGATTGAGCAAACTGAAGATTTTCAAAAAGATATGTCGGGGATCTATTTTGGATAATTTTATGAAAGAAAACACAACACCTAAAGTCCATGAACTGCTGAAGTGTGCAGCCAAGGATCGCTTTGTGGTGATTTGAAATGTGATTATATCTGCGTAGTCCAAACACATACCTAACCATATCGTTGAAAGCAACGATTAATTTATGTTGGGATAGGGAATCTACTTTGCAATAAACGACAAGAGCATAATCAATAACTGGCACGAGCAGAGTTTTAACGAGTCTTAGTCGCGTGTTTATTGGCGTAAAACTTGAGAGAAGCCAGAGTTTACGCAGTCCGGCATAAATTCGGCCAATAGTGTAATTGACATGATTGACGGCAGATAGTGAGCGATTTACCTTATAGCCAAGGTTGGTAACCACGTCTGCAAATATAAGTTGGGAGTTATTCAGATAAATAGCCGGTAACTCGTCGGGGTCATAAAGTTTTTTGGAGATTAAGATCAACTGCGATTTGGCTGGATTGAGGGTAAGTCCATTGCAACGAGTCCAGTTGTATATATTCTCAAGATCTTCGTTGAATCGGCAAACGAGATCCTCAGTAAGGCCAATTGGTCTGGAAAGATAAATCTGCGCATCATCAGCGTAGAGGTGGGCAGATACGTTCGAGCATACTTTTGGTAAGTCGTTAATGAACACACAAAACAAAATAGGACCTAAGATTGAACCCTGCGGTACTCCTGCCATTAATGCTTGTGATTCTGAAGATTTTCGCCCAACTACTACTCTTTGGGAACGCTTACACAAATAATCTTTTATCAGACGCACCGATCTTTCACTAAAGGCAAAGTACAACTTCAGTTTCTTACACAGAATGTCATGATCCACACTGTCAAAGGCCTTAGAGAAATCGAGCAAACAGAGCACCGTTATATAGTCTAAGTCATAGTTAATGCTTACATCATTAAGTTCTTTCACCATAGCCGTAGAACAGCTATGGTTAGCACGAAATCCAGACTGTATTGAGGACAGCAATTCATTTCGGTCCAGATGACCTGAGATCTGTTTAGCAAGATTTTTTTCAAAAACCTTTGACAAACAAGGCAAGATACTGATGGGACGGAAATCAGAGGTTGAAGACGGCTGAATTTTTTTTGGCACGGGAATTACCTTCCCCAACTTCCAGCTATCCGGAAAAGTCGATGAGGTTACGCAGAAGTTTATAATGTGCGTTAGACAGCTCACCATGTGCGTGAGAATCGTTTTTACAAACCGAATAGGAATTCCGTCCTCCCCAACAGCATCCGACTTAATAGATCCAATGCTTTCGATGACATCGATTTCCGATACAACCTCGAATTCAAACTCAGTCGTGCGCTCAACAAAAAGTTCGCTTTTGGGGACAAAAAGTGTGTTGTCAACGTTTGTGGAGAGAAAAGCATTATTTAAATCATTTAAATCCGGTAAGTTATCCAAAAAATCATGTTTTTTTCCAATACCGATTGAACGCAGATTACTCCAAGGTTTTTTGGAAGATTGATCGGTACCCAGCTTGGACATAAAATATCTTTTTTTTGCTCCGCGTGTTACAAAAGTTGCATGATTTCGAGCACGACAATATGTCTCCCAATTAAGGCTAGTGGGGCATAGCCTCCACTTCGAATACAATTTTCGGAGAGTCCTCAAAGCAGTGAGGACCTCAGATGTGAACCAAGGGCAATTCCTATTATGCACTGTAACAGTCTTTAAAGGGACATGCTTGTTAAAAATGTCGAATAATAGGGATTGCATATGGTTTACTTTTTCATTCACATCTGAGACAAAATAACAATAGTGCCATGGGAGAAGGCTAGCATCCAATTGCAAGGCATTATTGTCGACAGAGGCGAAGTCTCGAAATTCAAAAGTTAACGGTATAGTGGAACGAGATAAATCAATATTGTAGGTACAAAAAATTAGGTCATGATCAGACAAACCCTCTAAGGTCAGCTGGTCTTGAAGCAAAACATTAGAGTGATCAGATACAAAAAATAGATCAAGGAGACTAGGAGAACAGTTTGGAGCAAAGTGTGTGGCATATGAATTGACCACAGAAAGCCCAGAGGCAGTGATATGGTCCAGGAGTTGGCGAGCTCTAGTGTCTGACTTTAAAAGATCAGCGTTAAAGTCACCGCAAATAATAATGTGCTCATAAGAAGCAGAGAATTCACTTATTGCACGAAACAATGGTTCTGGGGAGCAACTTCTATTAGGACTATAACCAACACCCATGACACACTTTATATTTCCATCTGTAACTTCCAAGATAAGATATTCAATCCCATTTCCCACGATTCTAGGAAAATTAGAATCTTGCCTATCTTAAGGGATACACTGCAATAAACCGCTACTCCACCACCAGTTGTGAGCGTGATTCTGTCGTTGCGAATCAATTTATATCCCGGAATATTATACAACTGGTCTTCAACGTCGGGCCTGAACCAAGTCTCTGTGACACTAATGATATCAACACTTGATATCAACAGTTGGTTAACATCTTCCGCGCCAAGCCACCGGCTCTTCTTAATTTGCATCGACCTCCACGACGTGATGCTTGCATAATCGTTAAGTTCGCAGACAAACGAAAAAAAAGAGCGTGCTAATAGCCGCCACCAAACATCGCACAGCAAGAAAATCGCCACTGAAGCTCTCTGAAATTGGGTTTAATTCATCTCAAAGCTTTTACATTAATGAAAGCCTTACCAAGAGGAACTACCAGTTGCAACGGCATGCACTTAGACTGAAAAATCGCTATCTGCTCTCTGCGGTCAACACCGTCAACGGCCAAGTTCTTGTTCGTACGACAACAGACGAATCGACGCCCACTCTAATTACATGTTTGGATGACTTGAAAAATATTGTTGGACCAGCCTTCGAATTTCAAACCAACAACACAACACAATCGCAGCTTCATAATAATATATAAATGTTTTCCTTTATTTTAATCTTCACACAATTTATCTTCTTTTCTTATTTTCTTTTTCTAAATCAGAATATTGTAGAGTAATTAGTGTACGTTGGCTGAAACTTGTAAGAGAATCTTCAATTACTCCCATTTACTTGCTTTGTCTTCTCTTTGTTTTTTTTTTTTGTTTTGTTTTTTTTATCTTGTCTTGGTTTTCTGTTGTCTAATAATTCAATTAGTATCGGTATGAACGAAAACTCGAAGTTTTTATTGAATTTATTGTGCAGACGTCATAATGGTCTTCATATGTGCCATATTAATGCGCAAAGTCTCGTTAATAAGATGGATGAGTTTAATGCCCCTATTGTATAACACAACTCAACTTAGTTGAGTTGTCTTCAATACAACTCAACGTTCACACAACCAAACTATTTTTTCGTATTATGCGTATTGTAATCGTGAAAGCAGTTGCCATCTTGGTTGTCTGTTCACAGTCAACTTTTCGCTTAAGGTTGTGTTTGGCAATACCGAATTTTGAATTACAACCAAGAGACAACTCAACTGTCTTACACAATAGGGGCATAAATAGATTTTCGAGAGTAGTTTAGTTGACATACCTAGTATGCGTATCTGAGACGTGGTTCAATTGTGATATTGGTGGTGCGTTATTGTGTCCAAAAGGATATAAACTTTATCGTACCGATCGCCATTGTCGAATGGGAGGTGGTGTTGCCATTTATGTGAAAAACAAAATAAAGTCTTTCGTTGTATTACAATCAACTATTTCTGATAATATTGAATATATGTTTATTAATATTCTAAATGGGAACGACTGTTGTATAGTTGGAGTTATGTACATGCCACCAAACAGAGCAAATTATCGCACTCTGAGTGATGTTATTGAAGTGATCTCCCCATTATCCCCTAAGCTCGTTTTATGTGGTGATATAAATATAAATCTGTTAAATCCGTCATCTAGCTCTAACCTGAGATCGTCAATGTGCGCACAAAATCTTTTCTTTGCCAATTCCACAATTCCAATTCACTTTATGCCCAATTGTAGACCGTCTCTGCTTGCGATTAATGGTTTTTTATGTGATACCACACAATTTTTCCTGGTTTTAATTTTTGTTTTCCGCCAATTCTTTTATTTTGTTTTGAATGAATAACCTTGGTTGGTTGGTTGGTTTAAGTGGCTGTAATTCCCGTCATCTGACGAGGGAAAACACAAATAGCGCAAACTGATTGCCGTTAGTCTGGCGACATCAACACGCGTTCTGGCTAAGAGGTTGTTTGTTCTGGCATCATCGTAGGTTGGCCAAATCTTTGAAATGACACAGTTCGAACGATTCGTCTATCTAGTCTCGGCCCCTGAGATGAAGTGCAGGAGGATTTCTCTCTTTACATATCCCAGCGGAGGGAAAACTTCCTCTGCATGTGATACGCACAGAGCAGAGCCACGTCTGGCGAGTTCATCGGCTCTCTCATTTCCATCAATATTCCTATGGCCGGGAACCCAGACGAGAGTGATATCTAGCCGATGACAAGCCTTTTTCAGCGTATCCCTGCATTCCACCACAAACTTGGACGTAGACGTAGTTGAACTAACAGCCTTAATCGTGGCCTGACTGTCGACGAAGATGCCTATTTTTTTTCTGTGTGTCAATATGTTGAGAAGCTGTCTACACGCCTCCTTAATTGCAAATACTTCTGCTTGAAAGACGCTGGCTGCGTTGGGAAGGCGAAGGGTTTTAGAAATATCTAGCTCTGTAGAGAAAATACCAGGTCCTACTCCACAGTTCATCTTGGAACCATCTGTGAAGATAGGTATGTCGAATTCATTTACGACCGCATTTTCTTTCCATTCTGATCTAGAGGGGAATCTCACAGAGAAGCTTTTATGGAAGTTGAGTTTGGGTGTAATGTAGTCTGTACCTATTAGACCTATGCCTTCGGGAAGTGAAAGAATGATGCTGGTATGGCTATATGGCCTTTCCAACCAACATTTAGATTCCTTTAATCTAACAGCACTACACGCTGCAATGTTTTTGATATACAGATCCACTGGCAGAAAGTTGAGAATCACATTGAGCGCCTCGGTCGGGCTTGATCGAAGGGCTCCAGTGATTCCAATTCCAGCTGTTCTTTGGATTCTGCTTAATTTAGTGACGTTGTAGGCTTTACTTAAAGCGGGCCACCATACCAGTGATCCGTAGGTGAGGATGGGACGTACCACCGCTGTGTACATCCAACGAACCATCTTTGGTTGAAGCCCCCACTTCTTGCCGAAAGTTTTGCTACAGGCGTAGAAAGCAACGCTTGCCTTCCGCACTCGGTGTTCGATGTTGGACTTCCAGTTGAGTTTGGGGTCAAACGTGACTCCAAGGTATTTGGCGCTGGTGGATAAAGGAAGATTTTGGTTATTTAAGCGGGGAAGTGAGAAGGTTGGTATTTTGGTTTTGGTGGTGAAAAGCATCAGTTCAGTTTTGCTTGGGTTAACGCATAGGCCACAACTTGTAGCCCACCCGCTAATCTTACCCAGTGCTCTTTCCATGATTTCACTTATCACGGTCGGAAACTTTACTGATACTAGAACAACCACGTCATCCGCATACGCAACGACTTTGATACCCTCGCTGTCGAGACTTGACAGGATTTTGTTAAGAACTATAATCCATAAGAGAGGCGAGATCACCCCACCTTGAGGTGTTCCTCTGCTTACTGATTTGGTTAAAAGGGTATTGCCTAGTTTTGCTTGAATGATCCTCGTTTTGAGCATGGAAATGATCCAAGAAGTGACGAAGTCCTCTACGCCTAGTTCTAGGAGAGATTCCTGGATCGATTCAGTGTGGACGTTGTTAAACGCGCCCTCTATATCTAAGAAGGTGGCTAAGGTGTATTGGTGATGGAAGAGTGACCTTTCGACTGTACGCACTACTTCATGAAGAGCGGTCTCCGTCGACCTGCCCTTGAGGTATGCGTGCTGTGAGTTGCATAAGGGAGACCTTTCAAGGCCTGTTCTTATGTGAAGGTCAAGTACGCGTTCTAGAGTTTTGAGTATGAAAGAGGTTAGGCTAATAGGACGGAAGTCCTTCGCGGATCCGTGACCTCTTTTACCAACTTTCGGTATGAAAACTACTCGGACATACTTCCACGACTGAGGTATGTGATTTAGTAGGATACTGCTTCTGTAAATTTCAACTAGTAGGGGCACAACTATCTCGTCATGTTTTTGAAGCATGATGGGGAGAATGCCATCCTGCCCTGGTGATTTATACGGAGCAAAGCTGTGAATGGCCCAGAGAATCTTTTCCTTGGTTATAATGCGCTCAATCTCCTCCTGGTGAGAGGGGGAGCTCTCCCCTCAATTGGGGCGGAAGTACGCAGTAGTCAGTGCAACCAGGAAAGTGTGTGTTAAGTAGAAGCTCCAAGGATTCGTCAGTGGATTCCGTCCAGGTTCCGTCCGTTCTTTTGATAAAAGATGGACTGGAGTGTCCTTTGGATAGAATCTTACTGAGTCTTGCAGATTCCTTAAGAGAATCGATGGATTGGCAGTATTCAGACCATGCTTGTGTCTTAGCTGATCTGATAGATTTTTTATAGAACTTTAGGCAATCCTTGTAGGGTTGCCAAAACTTATGCCTATAGCAGATGTTGAAAATGTCCCTAGTCAGCCTTCTGAGGATGGTTAGGTCGTCATTCCACCACGGCGGTAAGGTTTTTTGCTATATTTAACGGGACACGATGCCTTAAAAGCTGTGTTCATAGATTTGCCTAGTGCAAACGCAATTGTGTCCAGTTCTGCACCTGATTCAATTTTCAGATGTGGTAGATTAGGGAGTTTAGAATTCAATATTTGACCGAATTTCTTCCAGTCAATTCTTTTTGGATTTCTGTACGGAGTAGGAGTATCTATCTTGATACTCAGATTGAAGAGTATCCACTCGTGGTCCGAGAAGGACTTTAGGTTGGAGACTCTCCAATTCTCAACCCTGAAGATGCCATTGTTTGTTTTGAGTGTAATGTCTAACACTTCTTCCCAGCCGTTATGAGTTTCCGTACTTGGAAATATAAAGGTAGGGGTGTTACCTATATTACATACACATAGATCTGTAGTTAAAAGAAAATCAAATAAAGACTCACCTCGTTCATTTATTTCTTTGCTGCCCCAAAGATGATGTCGAGCGTTAGCGTCACAGCCTATGAGCAGACTGCCTTGTCTCGCTTGTATCTCTGCTGTGAGTTGCTGCACTTCTTCTGGCGGGGATGGTTTATCGTGCGCCATATAAGCGGATGATATAAATGTGGTTTGGCCCTGGGTGAGTTCAAGCTTAACGACGGTTAGATCACCCGAGCTGAAGTTGGGACATAAGAAAGCGTTAATGTATTTTTTAGCTAAAATGCATGTTCTTGGCTTACCGACGTCTATTTTGTAAAAAAGGTTGTAGTTGCTGTCTGAGAGGCCCATTATGGTAGTCTTCCTGACCCAGGGCTCTTGAATGATGCCGATGTCAATGTCTTCCTCTCTCCGATGCACATTTCGTGTGCTGGAGATTCGACTGGATGACTTTCAGCATGTTAAGATTGGGTGTTGGAAGCGATCGCCAGTTCCTCCACCACCATATTGGCAGCGGCGACATCGTCTATGTCATCCTCGGGTACTGTCGATCGGAAGATCTTGAGTTTGGCGAGCCGTATGCCAAAACTCAGCTTGTAATCAGCTGCTTCTAGTGCCCCTAGGCACTCCTCGTTGATTAGCAGCAGGTAGGATAAGCTGTTTATCTTGGGTTCTTCTGCCTTTATGACAGCCCAATCGTCCATAGAAATGGTCGGATTTTGAAGCTTGAGGCACTTAAGCAGACTCTCAGAGTCTATCTTCATAGCCGGTAGCCAAATACGGGCCCTAGGTCTCGTGGGGATATCCTTGGCAGGGATGAGCTTAAGCTTTAAGCCCTCCCAAGCTTCGGCGATCTTGTCGATGCATGAGTCAAGAAAATCCTTAGAGTACTGGTACACGCATTTAATCACCCGATATCCTCGTACCATTTCCGCGCAGTCGAAACTGGGTAATTGGTTGTCAACTCCGGAGAGCACGTGTTCCACAACCATCTCTGATAGTTTGGCTTCGATGCTACACCAACGGTCCGACACTGTTTTGCCGTTTTTTGACAACTCGTCTATAATGGCGACCTGAAGATGGTCCCTCACCACCTCGGTGAAGGTTCTGGTAGCCTGTGAAGTGGATGGCCCCTGGAAGTTATTTAATCTAGGGGCGATCTTGGATCTTTTAGAGGTGTGAGAGGTCTCATCTTGGGACCTGTTTCTCTTCACACTCTCTTTCTTTTGTTGATTTTGCCTAGGGTTGTTTTGATAGTTGACGTACTCGTCCACCACCTTTTGGTACTTTATTTTGTCCTCTTTATCCCTCTCTAGAGTCACGCCAGTCTCTTCATTCTTCGCAATCTTTGCAAGAATGTAGACAGCCCTGTTGTAACGTGACTTCAAGAGAGAGCCAGAGGACTTCTTTTGTTTGGGTGCACTATGGCTGGTGCTCCCAGTTGTGGCTGTTTCAATTATATTGAGTGGCTTTTGGATACTATGGCTGGTATCCTCGGCCATAACTGTAGAGTTGGAAGTGGTAGGTTGATCGCCTGAAGGAATACTATGGCTGGTGCTCCTTAGGCTTGAGGGGTCAACTACTGTCTCCTGGCTGGAGGCTAATAGCTCCTCCTCGGAAGAGGTCCCTAAGAGGGATTCCTCTTTTTTGTTTTTTTTGTATTTTTTTTTATTATTTTTTTTATATTTTCTGTTTCTGTTTCTTTTATGTTTTGGTTTTTGTTCATTTTGTTATTAGGGTCCCACGAGTACGTCCGGAAAAGAGAGTCCATCCCGGCAGAGCCGACTTACCGAGATAAGGCACTTAATACAACCGACCTTGCCTGGGCGTCGGAGGGAGCCCGTGCGCGACTGGTTTTACCCCCAGCCTTTCATCCTTGGGTACGGTTTGCTATATGCTCGCTCTACCACTGGAATTAGGTTGGATTTAAAGGTTTACTGCTACCTCACACTAATGGATCACGACAAACGATTGAGACGTTAGCGTAAATCCTTGGCTGACACTAACCGTTTGACCGGTTAGCCATTCAGGCGGGCGCCCACGTGAAGGACTAAAGTGTGAGGATTTTGCCCAGCCCATGAATAACCTTACATTCCTTACCACGTTAAGTGGACGGCTGGAGTTACAGCGCTGTTTCACGGTTAGCCACAAACGATCATCAGACTCCTTCTGTGGTGCTGGTCTGTCTTTTTCCTTCATTTTATCCCGAAATTCCATTTTCTTCCACTGGGATTCGAACCTAGACCAGCGTCTTCTCAGGCAAGCACTCATGCACTGTGCCATTGAAGCCACGAGTTTATTCAGTTTTTATTTCAATTTTCTTGGACAAACTTTGCTCCTGTAAGTATATTATGTTATTCATTCTGGTTTTTTCTTTCTATGTTTTCTCTAATTCTATTCCATTTCGACAAGCATAGTTGGACTGAAATGGGTGATAGAGAGGGTGAAAGACTTTTTGACATTGTATTTGTCGAGAATCTTACGATTAATGGTTTTTTATGTGATACCACACAATTTTTCCTGGTTTTAATTTTTGTTTTCCGTCAATTCCTTTATTTTGTTTTGAATGAATAACCTTACATTCCTTACCACGTTAAGTCTCTGCTTGATATTATTCTACTTAGTGATCAATGTTTATTAAAATTCTATAGCTAACTAACTTGTCCTGTTTTTTCTCACCACGACTTGCTGTTCATTACTCTGAATATAGACGTTAGCTCGAGTGAATCTTACAGCTACCAGTTTCGTGATTTTCGGAGCATTGATCTTCATAGTCTATTTCTTGAATGTGGTAGCCTTCAATGGGACAACATTTACAGAACACCACATGTAAATGAGCAAGTGATCATATTTAACAATTGTGTCAATTACCTCTTCGATAAATATGTTCCTATCCAGTCGCGCATTATGAAAAATGCTAGATGCCCCTGGTTTTCACATCGTATTAAAGAAGCCATACTCCTGAGAGACAATTTGTATCGTCGTTGGAGAAGGTTTGGTTGCATAGAGATGTACGTGGAATTTAAAAGAGCCCGAAACAGAGTCTCCACCATTGTAAAAAAGTCAAAGCTTCTTTATTTCACAGGAGTCTTTAACCAAAACCGCTCCTCAAAATTTCTGTGGAAACAGGTCCGCACTTTCAGAATAACTAAAAAATCATCCATTGGCGACCACGAAATCGATATAGATGAGTTAAACCGGAAGTTTACAAACGCTACTACCTCTAGTTATCATAGCTGTCTGGAGTTCTCCGTTAACAATATTAGGGATGAAGGTTTTTCACTGGCGACTGTCGACGAAATTGAGGTTGGTAATGCAATTTTTGGGCTTAAATCGAAATGCGTAGGACTGGACAATGTTCACCCAGGCTTTGTAAAAATACTTCTCCCTTTCATCATTACCCACATAACGCATATTTTCAACACGATACTGATTTCGTCCTCTTACCCATTAGAATGGAAAAAAGCAAAAATTATACCCATCCCAAAAAAGTCCAATGTACTTGAATATAGACCGATTGCCATTCTTCCATATCTGTCTAAAGTACTCGAGTCTATCATCAATCAGCAAATCAGAACCCATGTTAATAACAACAATTTACTCACATGTCTACAGTCCGGCTTTCGATCTAACCATAGTTGCATTACAGCACTTCTCAAAGTTTCCGACGATATTCGGGAGGCTATTGACTTAGATCAAATGACTTTGATCGCTCTGTTAGATTTTTCCAAAGCATTTGACTCAGTAAATCCTGTGCTGTTATGCAACAAACTTTCATTGTACTTTAATTTTTCCGTGACTTCAATTAAACTCATACATTCTTACCTCACCAGTCGTGTCCAATCAGTGTCTTACAACGGAGTGCAGTCTACCTATCTTCCCACTCATGTGGGTGTCCCCCAAGGATCGATCCTCGGCCCTCTTCTGTTCTCTATGTTTATTAATGACCTGTCTCAATATATCTGTTATTCAAAATTCTACATTTACGCTGACGACATGCAGCTTTACTACAGTTTTGAAATAAATAATATGGCGGAGGCTGCTGAAAAAATCAATGACGATCTAGATAGATCGGTATATACATGGGCAACGCAAAATTATCTTAGCCGAAATCCCTCCAAGTCCAAGATTCTCCCGATTTATAAACGACATCTAGAGTTACAGTCCATCCCCCAAATCTTACAATTCAATTTGCTTTTAAAACTACAAATTAAGGAATTACCTTTAACAACTCGCTTAGTTGGAATGACCACATCAACAGCGTGGTAGGTAAAATATATGCTGCACTTCGTGGCCTGTCCTTAACCAGAGGCTCTCTTCCGGTTAAAACAAAGTTAAGACTCGTTAAAGCACTCATTGTGCCAGTTTTTACTTACGGTTGCGAATTATTTGCTGACTGCGACTCAGAGTCGTTTAGTAAACTTAAAGTTGCAGTAAACTCAATTGCAAGATATGTTTTTAACCTCAGACGATACGACCACGTCTCCACCTTCACCCGTCAACTCCTCGGATGCGATCTCCAGAGTCTTCTAAACTATAGAGTAATCGTTTTTCTACATAAGCTTATCCATACGCAGCAGCCAACTTATTTATTTGAGAAAATCTTGTTTCCGCTTTCCGGTCGTAGCTTTTCTTTAATCCAGCCCGTTCATACATGTTTAACTTCCCGTAGACAATTTTTTGTTCATGCCGTAAGTCTTTGGAATAACTTACCTCTTATTATGTGCATTTTCGTTTTTATCTAGTCAAAATTGAAGCTTCTCCTCTATGGTATTCGTTGTAATTTTTCTGTTAATTAATTTTGTTTTCGGATTTTTATTTTTCATTATTGCTATTGTGCTGCTAACTGTTTATAAACTCCTGTACAAGCTAAAAGAATTTGATTCTTATATGTACAGAGAACATTATATTTGAAATAAATAAATAAATAAATGCAAGCTGCTGATCAGGCATCGCATGTGTTCCACCGCGTAAGGGAAATGACAGCCGTTGAATGCTCATGTGAAAGAGCAGACATCGTAGACCGGAACAGCGATAGCAGAGGTCAAATGCGCTGCTGGAACTGCAATAAAATAGGGCACCTACAAAGACAGTGCAGAGCTCCACCCAGACAAGGCAGTTGTCCACATTGCGGGCCTAGGAGGTGCAGCGAGGAAGCATTTGGCAGGGATAACATTCATCCTGCAGATATAGCTTCGCAGAACCAGCAGTTGGGAATCGACGACCCCAGGACCACAATTCAAGTCTGCCAAACCAAACGAGGAAACCGGGCCTAGGAGGTGCAGCGAGGAAGCATTTGGCAGGGATAACATTCATCCTGCAGATATAGCTTCGCAGAACCAGCAGTTGGGAATCGACGACCCCAGGACCACAATTCAAGTCTCCCAAACCAAACGAGGAAACCAGAGTCTAACAGTGGAAGCCTATATCGGACAAAATAAGTGCGTGGCAATCATCGACACCGGTGCTACCGCTTCCATTATAAGGAGGGACATCGTCCGTAAGTCTTGGTTGCACAACACCAGCAGTTACTGCCTGAAAACAGCAACAGGAGCGACAGCGAAAGTGTATGGAGAGGTCATACTAGCAATAAATTTGGCAGGATTAGCATTCTCTCACGCTTTCCTAGTAGCCGATATATGTGACGAATGCATCATTGGAATAGATTTCATGAAGGCGCATGATATAGTATTGGACATTGGTATGCAAGTACTCAAGTATCGAAACGTAGAGATTCCGATGGTGTACGGGAACGAGAACGCCGCATGCGTGAGGACAGTCATTAGTAAGGAGGAGGTCCTACCACCTTCTTCAGAGACACTGATTTGGGCAAAGCTGGAAGGTGATCCTGGGTCCCACCGATTCTTTCTAGTTGAGCCAGAAGACAACCACTGCCGAAACTGCGTGGTTGGGAAAATGCTTGTCGAGCCGAAGAACAATATGGTTCCCGTACGAGTTCTTAATGCGGAACGCAAAAGCGTTAAATTGAAGCAAGATGAGGTGGTTGGAAAGTGTGTACCGGTTACTGCCATCACGAAGCTATCACAGGAAGGTGTTGCGAAGCCTCGTTCACCAATGGGAATGACTGAGGTGAAAATAACGTTATTCCAGCACTGCGATCTGAATCAGGAGCAGCAAGCCATGGCAGGGAACCTCATCAACGAGTTTGCTGATATATTCGCTTCGCGGGACTGCGAGTATGGCCGAACACACCTTGTACAACACCGGATAGACACTGGAGATGCGAGACCGATTCGTCAGCCTCCCAGACGATTACCATTAGCTAAGCAGACGGAGGTTGCAGGGATGGTGTCGACGATGGAGAAGAAATGAGTAATCGAATGCTCTAAAAGCCCATGGGCATCTCCAATTGTTCTAGTCAGAAAGAAAGATGGTAGCACTCGGTTCTGTGTAGACTATCGCCAACTGAATAATGTCACCAAAAAGGATAGCTACCCTCTACCAAGGATTGACGATACGCTAGATACACTGTCCGGATCCCGATGGTTTTCCACCCTAGATCTGAAGAGTGGCTACTGGCAAGTGCAGATCCATCCGGAAGACCGTGAGAAAACGGCTTTCACAGCAGGAAACGGACTCTGGCAATTCACAGTAATGCCATTTGGACTGTGCAATGCGCCGGCAACCTTTGAGCGTCTAATGGAGTGTGTTTTGTTGGGGCTAACATGGAAAACGTGTTTGGTCTACTTGGACGATGTCATCGTGGTTGGAAAAACTTTTGAAGAACATCGATATAACTTGAAGGAAGTGTTCCAGAGACTACGAAGTGCACAAAGCTGGAAGGTGATCCTGGGTCCCACCGATTCTTTCTAGTTGAGCCAGAAGACAACCACTGCCGAAACTGCGTGGTTGGGAAAATGCTTGTCGAGCCGAAGAACAATATGGTTCCCGTACGAGTTCTTAATGCGGAACGCAAAAGCGTTAAATTGAAGCAAGATGAGGTGGTTGGAAAGTGTGTACCGGTTACTGCCATCACGAAGCTATCACAGGAAGGTGTTGCGAAGCCTCGTTCACCAATGGGAATGACTGAGGTGAAAATAACGTTATTCCAGCACTGCGATCTGAATCAGGAGCAGCAAGCCATGGCAGGGAACCTCATCAACGAGTTTGCTGATATATTCGCTTCGCGGGACTGCGAGTATGGCCGAACACACCTTGTACAACACCGGATAGACACTGGAGATGCGAGACCGATTCGTCAGCCTCCCAGACGATTACCATTAGCTAAGCAGACGGAGGTTGCAGGGATGGTGTCGACGATGGAGAAGAAATGAGTAATCGAATGCTCTAAAAGCCCATGGGCATCTCCAATTGTTCTAGTCAGAAAGAAAGATGGTAGCACTCGGTTCTGTGTAGACTATCGCCAACTGAATAATGTCACCAAAAAGGATAGCTACCCTCTACCAAGGATTGACGATACGCTAGATACACTGTCCGGATCCCGATGGTTTTCCACCCTAGATCTGAAGAGTGGCTACTGGCAAGTGCAGATCCATCCGGAAGACCGTGAGAAAACGGCTTTCACAGCAGGAAACGGACTCTGGCAATTCACAGTAATGCCATTTGGACTGTGCAATGCGCCGGCAACCTTTGAGCGTCTAATGGAGTGTGTTTTGTTGGGGCTAACATGGAAAACGTGTTTGGTCTACTTGGACGATGTCATCGTGGTTGGAAAAACTTTTGAAGAACATCGATATAACTTGAAGGAAGTGTTCCAGAGACTACGAAGTGCACAATTAAAGCTAACCCGAAAAAGTGTGATCTCTTTAGATTCGAGGTAAAATATCTGGGGCACATCATCTCGTCCGAGGGAGTAAGGACTGACCCAGAGACAAACACCAACTGAGAAGCTTCCAGGGACTTGCAACTTACTACAGACGGTTTGTGAAGGACTTTGCAAGGATCGCAAAGAGCTTGCATCAACTGACGGAAAAGGGAAAACCGTTCAAATGGTCAGGTGAATGCGAAACGAGTTTCAAGAGTCTCAAACACCAACTGTGTGATGCTTCAATTCTAGCGTACCCTACTCCAGGAAAGACATTTATTGTAGATGCCGACGCTAGTAATGTTGGGATCAGAGCCGTTCTTTCGCAGATTCATGATGGCCAAGAGAGAGTAGTTTCGTACTTCAGTAAAGTGCTATCCAAGCCGGAGAGGAACTATTGCGTAACCAGGCGGGAACTCCTGGCTTTGATCCTGGCAACAAAGCACTTCCACAAGTACTTATATGGGCAGAAATTCATCCTGCGTACAGATCATGCGTCTCGAAAGAGGCTGCTGCAGTTTAAGAACCCTGAAGGACAAGTCGCGAGGTGGATTGAACGGCTGCAGATGTATGACTACGAGCTACAGCACCGGAAGAGAACTTTTCACTCCAACGCAGATGCCCTCTCCCGGCGACCCTGCAAGGCTGATTGAAAACATTGCGTACGCCAGGAGGAAAAAGATAAAGTATCAGTCCAACGGTTGGAGCTGACCCCATTAGCGGCTGGAGTGCACGGGAGATCCGGAACGCTCAACAGGAAGATCCGGATATTGAGCCGATTCTCGCCTGGATGGAACATGAGAGCAAGCCGGACTAGCAGCAGATCTCCAATAAGAGTCCGGAACTGAAGGCATACTTGGCACAATGGGACTCACTTCATGTGCACGCTCACAAAGGGGTTTGAAATTAATATTACCGCGTCACTCACGCAACATAGCAGAACGCTCATTTTATGTGTCTGCGATTCGTTTGTGGAATTTACTTCCTAATGAATTGCAAAGAATTTCTGCACCATCAGCCTTTAAGAGGAAACTATTTTTGCACTTTTCTAATTAAAACTTTTTTTTCTCTTTTTGTATAGGTATGATTCTAATATTATAATAATATATTCTTTAATAATTCCATTATTTGTTTATTTTTTATCAGGAAAATTATGTAAATTAAATTCTAGATACTATAAAAGATTCAAATCTTAATGTATCATTGTAAATAAAATATTTCTTGAAATAAATGAAATGAAATGAAAATGAAAATGTTCAGGATGGCATTTTGAGAAGAAAATGGGAAAGTTCGGATGGAACATCAGCCGTGATGCAGCTTGTGGTACCCAGATCGAAAGTCAACGAAGTGCTTAGGGAACTGCATGATGGAGTGTCCGGAGGTCACTTGGGAGTAAATAAGACACTCGAAAAAGTGCGAGAACACTTTTACTGGATCCACGCAAGAGGCGATGTCGAAAACTGGTGCCGAAAATGTGCCACTTGCGCAGCCAGTAAAGGCCCGAGAGTAAACATGCAAGGCAAGATGCATCAGAAACCAACAGTGGAAACCGCTATATCCTCGTAGTGATGGACTACTTCACTAAATGGCCTGAAGCATTTGCTATACCTCCAAGAAGCTAAAATCGTGGTAGAGCAGATTGCCCACAACTGGGTAAGCAGGTTTGGCGTACCAATGGAATTGCACTCGGACCAAGGTCGAAACTTCGAGTCGAAGATCTTTCAATGGGTATGCCAGCTACTAGGGATTAAGAAGACACGAACAGCCCCGCCTCATCCACAATCGGACGGAATGGTGGAACGCTTAAATAGAACCTTAAACGAACACCTTTCTAAGGTTGTTGGCGACTGCCAGCGGGACTGGGACAAGCAGATCCCCATGTTCCTATTAGCTTATCGAAGCGCAGTTCATAACACACACACTCCATCCGAAATCCTTTTTGGTCGAACCATCCGGTTACCTAGTGAATTGATGTTTGGATCTCCGACTGATGAAGCAACGAAGCAAGATGATTATATTGCGGATCTCAGAGAAATCATCAGAAACATTCATCGGAAAACTAGGGACGAGGTACGATACAAAAGCAACCACCACAGGATTCCAGGAAGGAGATCTGGTATGGCTATACAACCCTCATCGCCGAAAAGGCATGTCACCTAAACTACAGCAGGATTGGGAAGGACCCTATAAGATAGTGAAGCGCATCAACGATGTTGTCTACCGGATCCAGCGAGGAAGAGGCAAGCTGAAAGTTGTCCATTTCGATCGTCTCCATCGCTACCATGGTGAAAATATTGACGTGCTTGTTTGGGACGAACAAGTTTAAGAGGGGGATATTGTTGTTATGTTTGCTCAAACTGTGACATTCAGCATCCATTAGTCACTCGCACCGCCATCTAGTAGAGAGCCATATTACCGATAATTGGCAGCATTTGAAAAGCAGTTTGAATAGCTATGGAATAACTAATTATGTTGTTCTCGAACCTTCTGAACTTAACGAATCTGGAAATTTCGAGAGATGTCACTAGGAGATATAAGGTCTGTTGAAATGCCGGCGACCCTAGCTGCAGAACAAAACACTCACTCGCAATGTGATGATTATGTTTATTCTCTGAAATAATATTTTACATTACAATTGATATATTTTAATTTGTACTTCATTTCTTACTATTTTTTAGCAGCTTCTCCGTTGGTTTGGGCTCCGATCATTCCAGTTCAAATTCATTAATTCAATAGGGATCCACACTTTATTGACAGATGTCAAATCGATGCCAAATCGAAAAACAACAACAGTGTGGAGGGTAAACAAACAAAATAATTATCAGCGATAGGCGGGAAAATAATAGGAATCAGCAAACAAAAGTAAGTTTTTTATTAATAATCAATAGTTTCTCGATATATTTTTAGGAAAATGGATTCATTAAAATATGCAAAGAAGTTGGAAGCAGTAAAGAGAAAGAACTGATCTGCAAAGTTGTCTTTATTTGCCAACTTTCAGGTGATGGCGAAGACGGAGCTGTGGTTTCGTCTGAATAAAGTGTTAAAGGCAGGCTTCTTGAAGATACATTTAATCCAAATACCAAAAGAGAGAGAAAATTCTCATAATTTTTCACACGGCTGGTCAATGAACTTGACAAAGACCTATATGAACCCGATAATCATCTCGTAGATTGACATCGAACGTATTTTACTCAAGAAACTGATGCCGTCCAAGTGAAACAACCTGGTAATATAAAAGTTCATTGTACAATTCGCTTTCTATCTGCCATTGCATTTCAATTTGGACCCAAGTTTGGTGCGTTTGCTGGGAGTGCATACTCAGACTCGTCCAGTAATCACATCAGGCCTTCGGCAATTTGTTAAGACACATTACAAGATGCACACGAGCGTCAATAAATAAACTGTGACAAATATCTGGAGCAAATATTTGGTTATCCACGAATGAAGTTTGCTGATCACCGAAGCGTTTAAACCCACTGTTTCATCCCCAGATATAGTTGGGATCAATAAGTTGATTGATTCAAGCTCGTGTGCATCTTGTAATTTATGTGTTTTAATAAATTGCCGAAGGCCTGATGTGATTACTGGACGAGTCTGAGTATGCACTCCCAGCAAACGCGCCAAACTTGGGTCCAAATTGAAATGCAATGGCATATAGAAAGCGAATTGTACAATGAACGTTTATATCACCAGGTTGTTTCACTTGGACGGCATCAGTTTCTTGAGTAAAATACGTTCCATGTCAATCTACGAGATGATTATCGGGTTCATATAGGTCTTTGTCAAGTTCATTGACCAGCCGTGTGAAAAATTATGAGAATTTTCTCTCTCTTTTGGTATTTGGATTAAATGTATCTTAAAGAAGCCTGCCTTTAACACTTTATTCAGACGAAACCACAGCTCCGTCTTCGCCATCACCTGAAAGTTGGCAAATAAAGACAACTTTGCAGATCAGTTCTTTCTATTGTTTGTTTACCCTCCATTTTGTTGTTGTTTTTCGATTTGGCATCTGTCAAAAAAGTGTGACTCTCTATTGCGCCAAAACGACCCTTCAAGCAAAAACACTGACCCAAATTTTCCCGTCATTTTTGGATCCGCGATATATGAGGCGTTCCACGAACACATTTGTAAATTGACTGTAACTACATTGCCAATAAGAAGAAGAGCGAGTGTCGAGATTTGTTATTTGTAATGGCGATTCGTTTATCTGTCACTGACACTGTCTCTGGCTGCAGCTGCAGATATAATTTTCTTTGAAAGGTAAACTTAAATTGAATTTATTATTGCACACAATTATTTGCTTAATTAAACTTTGTTTGAATTTAGATTTATCGAAATAACAAAATTGCCAACCGATGAAGATGAAACTACCAATGGTGTGACGAATTTTTATGATTTTCTTGCTGCCGGCACATGAATTTGTGCTGAAAGTAAGTAACATCCATTGGTATAGATAACATACACATTTATTTGCTTCTTTTCTTTTGCAGGAAAATTTGTTGGAGAAAGCAGGTATACCAAATAAAAACATGTATTGTTCATAGAAATAAAATAAACGTGAACAAACATTTCTGATTTTTATTTTAGCGATACTCGATTCTCGATTCCCTTCTTATCTAGCCTCGATTTGTATCTTTTTTTGGATCAGTTTTGGATTCGTTTTTTGCTGAGCACAGCGAGCTCAATCTGTCACAATACATACACATGTGAGTCCGCGGCTATTACAATTTCCATACTAATTGGATCCGAAAAACGTCGTTTTTCGGACCCGTATGCGGAGCCGTATGCGGAGTAGTCCATATGTCATTGACTCCGTTTGCGGACGTAAAACGGAGTCTCTTGCTTGAAGGGGAATGGGGGACTAATGTCACTTTAACTCAGTGACACTCAGGGATGTTATAAACAGTAATGCAAATTTACAGTGATGTTATAATTGGTAGGGATGTACCTAACCTGAGGATTTTCAAATTTTTAATGTAGTGTTTTTGCTAAAGGTTTTATTCACCAGAAATTTTAAAAATTCTTAAAAAAACGTAAACAAATGGGTGTTGTAGGGCAAAGGGGACGCAAGTAATTATCTAGTTATTCAGCAATTTATGGCTTTTACTTTTCCGTTCGTGTTTAAGGTTTCCTCAGTGTGCATTCAAAAGAAATCTTTGAATATCTGCCCTGAATCTTAAAAATGAAGACATAACGATCGTATTGAGTGTTCGAAACACTTTAATGCCAGCGATTTTATTTTCAATGTGAAGAGGAAAAGACTAATTTCGTCTGCAGTATCATCTCTCGATGGAACCTCGGCCTATGAAAGGTATTGCTAATGTTGTGTACATCAAAATTTGTGTTATGCGTTTTGATCTTTTCGCGTCAACTTCCTTGTTGGTTGATCCAGTAAAGTGATTGACTGATTGTGTGATGTCTTATTCCACTTCGTGTGTACCTTTCTCTGTTTGTTGTTGTGGTGGATTCCCTCGTTCAAAGTCTTAGAAGTGCAAAACCAGGCAAATGTTGTTTGTTTAAAAAATGGTGTGCCATTACTTTTTAACTTTTTTTTCATTAGCCAAGACATTCCAAGCTGCAGTAATATGGACCACCATGGTGTGGAGCAAGTTTCGATTATTGCGCCGAGAGTAGTACATTTTGAGGATCGCTGTGTTAGACCGGCTGTAGAAGATACCGCTAACCTTATAGTAGAAGAAATAGTCCTAGAGTGCGTTTCTATTTTCCCACCAACAGTTGGAACAACTCATGATGCAGCTCTGGTTGTAAGTCAAGTGCTAAAATATTATTTAAAATTTACGAAGAATCGGAGAATCACTTTAAAAAGAGCAATAGTCTCTTCTGATGGGGCATCATCTTTAAATACTTCACCAAGAATCAAAAAGATGAAAACAAAAATAAGTATTTTAAGAAAGTTGATTAAAGATAAAGACAGAAAAAGTACTTAATCAAAAAGTTCGCTGCAAATCGAAAAAAAGCTCCATTAAAAGAAGTTTTTCTTAAAATAAAGCAGAATAATCTAATAATGAAGAAAATTCTGAAATTTTGGAAGGAATTGGTGCCATGAATGCCAATCTTTTTGAAAGAAAAATGAAAAAAGGAAAGGATATGAAAACTCGAAAAAGTTTGAGTTTGAGAAAATGAAAATAATTCAGTAAGATCCAAATTAAATACGATTGTTCATTTTAAGGGGATGTGATCGTTTTTTTTTTTTTGAAACTATTTATAAAATAAAAAATTCTAATTGAAAAAAGTTCGTGTTTCATTAATGTTAATTTGCAATGGGAAAGGATTGTTCCGGGTAAGTTTATAGAAATCTTAAAAAAAAAATAATTTAGCTACAAATAAAATATGCGAAATCATTTGGTTATCAATCAAATGGACCAATGGCTAAAGAATATGAGTTCAGCAATAATTTCCAAAAATACCCAGGAAACAAAAGTTATGGACAAATTGATATAAATAATATCTCGGTCAAATGAGTCGGGCGTACTCAAAAAGGTAGACTTTTTTTACAAGATAGGCTACACTAGATAAAGCGGTGTAGGTAGACATTTGAGTAAGTATATGAATTCTGCAAACAATTCCATACACCTCATGGAAATCGATAAAATATAAATAAATAAATTATATTCAAATAATAAATAAATGTTCGAATCTTTGAAAGATGCTGCAAATAATGTTAAAAAGATAAGTGAAATGTTTAACACTTTCATATGGGTCCTCATTCAAAACTACAAATTGCCTCATTCCATATCTGGTTGGATTGAGAAAAACACTCACACCACTTAAACAGATGCTTCACTTTTTTCCCAGAACACCGCTTCCTTGTCTCTTTATTCATTGATCTAGTGCTCGATGGAGTGACGTTTGATCCTCGCTAATGATGGCTTCATCGCCAGCAAAGAATAACTGATACCATTGTATTGTTGCATGTTGCATGAATAGCTATGGAATAACTAATTATGTTGTTCTCGAACCTTCTGAACTTAACGAATCTGGAAATTTCGAGAGGTGTCTATAGGAGATATAAGGTCCGTTCGCGTACTTTATGTGTAGAAAAATGAAAACTGTCATATCTCCAAAATCGAGAGAGAATCCTCTCATTTCAAAGAAAAGTACGCGAACGCTTTTGTGTAAAACGATGAAAAACGTCTAAGTTTGGCTTGAAAAGAAGCAACCGCTGTTTTTTTTTGCTGGCAAACTCATAGGATTTCATCATTTAACAGTTTTCATTTTCTTACCAGCTGAAATTCTGTGTGAAGAAAAATGAACGAAAGTACATTTTTCTTTCGTTCATCTTTTTACCATTTTCTCAGTACGCGAACGCTTTTATCGACTAATAGGGCCCATACACTACACATGCCTGCATACGCAAACAGTGCTTGCGCATGCAATCCGCCAGTGTATGGGGTGATCCATGTGTTTGCACAAGCTGCATGAGCAATATCAACAAATTTTGATATTTTCTTGCTTGCGCATGCAGGCATGTGTGGTGTGTGTGCTAGTTTGTGCATGCAAGCACGATTGCACTTTTTGTATGTTCCATTTTTCATACATTTTTTTAATGTTGTCTGTTCAGCGGTGAACACACGACTGAAGATTGCGCAGTTTGCATGCGTAGTGTGTGGGGAAAGCGTGTTTGCGCATTTTTGTGCTTGCGCATGCTGGCATGTGTAGTGTATGGGCCCTATAATTAATAAATGGTATTGTAGTAGAATTAAGAGTATTAAAATAATTTTGGGTCCAGCCTGTACTCTAAGTTGGTGAGGAAGTGTAAACTCAGAACAACAAAAAATAGAGAACGGCAACCAACTTCGGGTCGGGCTCGGCCATAGAACATAATTTTGTAATAGCCCTTCAAGCAAAAACACTGACCCAACTTTTCCCGTCATTTTTGGATCCGCGATATATGAGGCGTTCCACGCACACATTTGTAAATTGACTGTAACTACATTGCCAATAAGAAGAAGAGCGAGAGTCGAGAGTACCTAGTTATTTGTAATGGCGATTCGTTCATCTGTCATCTGGCTGCAGCTGCAGATATAATTTTCTTTGAAAGGTAAACTAAAATTGAATTTATTATTGCACACTATTATTTGCTTAATTAACTTTGTTTGAATTTAGATTTATCAAAATCAAAAAAAAATAGCAACCGATGAAGGCGAAACTACCAATGGGCCGCATTTCGTTGATATTAATGCTACCGGCACAAATTCATGCTGAAAGTAAGTAACAGTCATATGTATAGATAACATGCACATTTATTTGAATCATTTATTTTGCAGGAGAAGGAGAAATGGTTGCAGGTATACCAAATGGAAAAATGTATTGTTTTTAAGAAATAAAATAAACATGAACAAACATTTCTGATTTTTATTTTAGCGATAAACGTAAAACGGAGTCTCTTGCTTGAAGGGAGCCTAAGAGTACACATGTCAATGTCAAATAAAGTAGAGATTGAAAATTATAATAAAAATAAAGAATAAAAGAAACAAAACCAACAAAAATAAACCTTCTTCAACATCAGATGTGGGGTAACACACAATTCTCATAAATAATATTGTGTGGATGAACATTATCCAGAAAGATCTGACAAGATTAAGGATGAGCACGAGGAAATTGACGAAGACGCAACTCCAAGACGCACTTCAGGCTGCGCACATTGAAGTTCCGCCTTCTGTTACGATAGCGCAGTTACGGACGTTGTATGAACAGGAGTTGCGGCCAAACATACTTCCAGGCGAACAAAGTGACTTTGAAGGCACCAGTGACGCTGGTCCCAGTGCAACTCGGACGACTTCCATAACTTCCGAAAAGAAAACTTCTGCTGCAACCGCCTCTGCAACGACGACTTCTGCTAAAATCACCTCTGAAACCTCCGCCACCACTTCAGGAACATCGGCTTTTTCACAAATACCAGTGACTTACACGAAAACTTCCGCCAAAACAGGGGTCCCGAACCGAAAGACAACTTCCAGCAGTGAACCACTGGGTGCTACCGACAGCAACAACATGACCCTCTCAGACGTCGAAGAAGAACGAGAGTTAGCCCGTTGAGAAAGGCGCAAGCGAACCGCTGACCTCCGACGAGAGCTCTCTGAAACAGAGCCAACCAAATCTCCAACCAGGAGAGTGGACTTCGGCGACATAGAGAACGCAGTCACTCCCTTCTCTGGGGATGACTCGTACGGTGTTCGTAAGTGGATTGCCAATTACGAGGACGTGACCACATCTCTCGGTTGCGACTAGGGTTGCTTAAACATCGATAGCCTATCGATAGTATCGATAGTAAAAAACTATCGAATACATCGATAGTCTTAATAAAACTATCGATTGTTTCCTCGATATATATTCGCACTTAAAACCCATGCTATTACAACTATAAATCAAAGGCAACCGTCCCAATCAACTAGAAATGTTATCAACTTATAGCGAAAGTTTTTCACATACATACACACACGTCCATGTAGTAGGAGATATTTTTTCGGAGAAACCTAACTTGCCGTGCTGAACAAGCTGAAGTATAAAACAATTCTTGTTTTGTGAAGAAGTATGTGTAAAAAATTTATTGGTAGTGTAAATGAGTGTGCGCGCAGTTTTGGTTGTTTTGTGGTTGTTTCAGTCAGAGTATATCTATTATAATAGGTAGGAGTGACAAGTTACATAAGGTTCAGAGAAAAAGTAATAAAACTGAACTCAAAATTATTCTGGAAACAGAGACCCGTTGAAATAGCTCTTATTTCATGTTAAAAAAATAAGAGGTTTGTTGTGAGCTCGCTATATCAATGAGTGAGTGTGCAAAAGCTCCTGCTACTCTAACAGCAGAAAACTTCGATTCAATCGATGAGATCCTGCTGTTTCTTGAACCTTTTGAGATCGCCACCACCACAATTTCCGGTGAAACGTATGTAACATCTTCTTTAATTATACCGCTTACCAGAGGGATTTCCGCTAAGTTGATAGCCTTAAAAGCCAAAATTAAACGTTCTGAAGTTTCTGACAAACTCTGTAAATAAGACTCAAACCTTATTTCGAAAGGACGCCTCTCATGCTGTCCACATTATTGGACCCTAAACTTTAAAAAAGTGGTTAGCTGATAGTGCTGTTCAAGCTCTACAAAAGGAGTATGCAACATATATTGCCTCGCAGTCGAAGCAACAACAAAACAAAGCAATGCCACCAGCGCAAACCATAACGCAAACAGAACCATATCGCAAGTGTCTACATCTAGGATCTAGCATGTCCAAAATATTTAAATTGCTCTTTTCATCAAATATGAGACATGAAAATGTAACAACTTCCATGAGTGATTTTATCATAGACATTCGTCAGTATTTGGAAAAGCCTACTGTTAACAGAACAGATTGTTCAACTGCTTTTTGGGAAAGTTCAAGCAACATGCTTCGTCAAATTGCTCTCAAATATTTGTGTATTTCGGCTAGTTTGGTTCCTGGCGAACGTATGTTTTCTAAAGCTGGACAAGTCTTGACCCAAACACGCAACAGGCTTAAAGACAAAAATTTAAATAATATTTTGTTTCTAAAACATAATTCCGCTGTTTTTAACTTTGATAAATAATTTAGTGTTTTCATTATTAATTTAAGTTTTGATTACCTTTGTGTTCTAATGGCTTTGAGTTTTGAGACTGCCAATAAGATATTACTTCTTACTTAAGTTTTTTTTTATGAATTTTAATTTTTGTTTTTGTTGTTTTAAATAAAGAATACCTAAATATGTTCTTTGGTTGGATTTTTATTGACTTTTAATGTGTCTTTACTAAAAAAAATAGATATTGCTTCCGTTACGTTGCCTAGATGAGTTTGATGTGTGAATTTGAAAAACATCGATAGTATCGATAGTTTTCTAATGAAACTATCGATACTATCGAAACTGACAACTATCGATGTTTAAGCAACCCTAGTTGCGACACAAAGTGCAAATATGTGTGTGCGCGAAGATTGCTTAAGGGGACAGCAAAAATGCTACTGAGGACAGTCCGAGTGGACAACTGGGATGCTCTGAAGAGCTTCCTCATGTCAGAATTTGATAAGCGGCTGACCCGACAGGAGGTATATCAGCAGCTAAGTCGCCGAACCCGCCGTAGGGACGAAACACTTCTGCACTACGTCTTATCGATGCAGGAAGTCGCCGCATACGCCTAAGTGGACGAAGCCGACCTGATCGAGTATGTTATAGACGGACTGGGCGACGCCTCATCAACAGTGTCCATTCTGTACGCCGCCAAGTCGCTGCAAGAGCTGAAGAGTTTGCTGCCGCGTTACGAGAAGAGGTGTTTAACAAAACCAACAGCGGCGATCAGAAGTGGTGTAATCCGGCCAGCGTCAGCCGCCGCCACGACGGTGAAAAGTTCTCAGCCAGCACCCGGAGAGGTCCAACTCAGATGCTTCAATTGTTCAGCCTATGGACACATCGCCGCCAACTGCCCCAAGGAAAGGAGACCACCGGGATCATGTTTCCGCTGCGCAGATCCTGGCCACGTCTACAAACAGTGTCCGAAATCGCCGAAGTGGAGACAAGTAGGCGTCGTTAGTAAGAGGAGACTTGATGCACCTTCTGAAGCTGAAGACGACTTTGACGACGACGAGCTAGGGCAGTCATTGAGTGCAGTACAATTGGTAAGCGTTGCTTTTGTTGTTAGCGGAAGTAAGTGCACAGACTTTATTGAATTTAATTGTCTTCTCGATACCGGTAGTCCGGTTAGCTTTATCAAACATTCTATGGTGCCTGAAGAAATTAAGATTGGCAGGCGGTCGTATTCAAATTATCAAGGGCTCGGAAACTACAAGATTTTTACTTACGGTACACTATTTTGTTATCTTAAAATTGCTGGAAAAACAAATAAAATCCCGCTTATGATTATTTCAGATGAAGTGATGCCTATGTCTTTGCTAATAGGACGCGATGTACTTCAGACTTTCAACATAAGCTTAAGAATTAGTAATAACTTATGTAATATTCGCCCAAAACCAACTTGTTCTTCAGGCGCCAATAAACATATATCTAACCGTTCGTACTTGTGCACTTATTTTCCCAATTCTTTAGAGAAAAGATCAAACGAATATATTGTAAATGAAAATGTAAGCGGTTACGGACCTTGTGACGATGGCCAAAATATGGTGCCGACGGAATTAGTGGGAGGGGAAGATAGTGATTTAAGCCGTGGTGTTTCTGTTTCTTCAGGTGTGATTGATGATGGAGATGGGAATAACATTTTTGAAATAGAGTGGGAACAGGGGGATGATATCTTGTATGGGCCTGGATTGGATCAGGTCACTTCCGAAACAGTATGCAAAGTGATTCAAGAAGCGTATATTAACGTTGATAAAACGAGTGCGATACCCATAGAGTGCGAAATGAAGATCAGACTTACAACAGATACTCCGTTCTTCTGCCCGCCTAGGCGGCTGTCGTTTGCTGAAATGCGAGAAGTCGACGTTATCATTAAAGACCTTCTCAACCGTTTTATTCGCGCGTCTTCCGGAAATTCACTAACCCTAAGCAAATCGTTATATATATGGATGACATAGTCATCGCCAGTGACAATCTAGCTGACCACCTCCAGCTGTTGCGGGACGTTCTGCAGTGCCTCTCAGAGAACGGTCTCGAATTGAAATTGTCTAAGTGCCGCTTTGTGTATTCAACTATAGAATACCTGGGGTACAATGTGACTGAGCACGGTATACAACCAAGCGAGTCCCACCTAAGAGCCATCCGTCAATACCCTGCCCCTAAGAGTAGTAAGGAATTACATTCTTTCCTCGGACTGAGCTCCTACTTCCGGCGATTCGTTAATTCTTTTTCCAGAATAGCTCGTTCACTTTACGACCTTCTGAAGAAAGACAAAGCCTACGTTTTTTCCGCCGAGTGTGAGCAGGCATTGCAGCAGCTTAAGGATAGGCTGACGTCAGCGCCAGTGCTTGCGATTTATGATCCGACCCGTGAGACCGAATTACATTGCGATGCAAGCTCACTAGGTTACGGTGCAGTTCTACTGCAGCGACAGGACGATGGACGTCTCCATCCAGTGGCCTACTTTTTCAAGAGCACCACTGCTCAGGAGGCCAAGTACCACAGCTTCGAATTGGAGACGTTGGCTATCATATCCGCCCTCCGACGCTTCCGAGTGTATTTGGAGGGAATCGCGTTCACGATAGTAACCGACTGCAGTTCACTTGCGCTTACCTTGAATAAGAAAAGTGTTAATTCTCGGATAGCGCGACGGGCCCTAGAGCTGGAAAACTACAATTACAAAGTTAAACATAGAAGTGGATCAAGGATGGCCCACACAGACGCACTCAGTAGATGCTTCACGGTGTCGGTAGTGGCCTCCGAAGGCATTGATTTTCAGTTGAGCGCGGCTCAAAGCCGAGATCCTACGACCTTACGTCTTAGGGACAAATTGTGTTCCGAGGACTCCATCAGGTATGTCCTACGTGACGGAATAGTGTTCCGAAGAGACCGTAGCGGAAAGATGAGCATATACGTCCCCTCCGAGCTAGAAAACAACCTTATCCGACATGTACATGAGAAGATCGGTCACCTAGGGGTATCAAAGAGCTACGGCCAGACGCGAATGCATTATTGGTTTCCGAGGATGCGAGAAAAAATAGATGAGTTCATTAGGAACTGCATAAGGTGTATAATGCACTCTTCCCCTGCGCATTCGCGGGAGCATAATATCTTTAACATCCGTAAGGAGCCGATCCCCTTCCATACTATCCACCTTGACCATTTCGGGCCGCTTCCCGCTGTGTCATCCAAGAGGAAGCATATCCTCCTTATTGTCGACGCCTTCACTAAGTTCGTCAAGCTTTATCCCGTAGTTTCGACAAGTACCAAAGAGGTTTGCGCGTCCTTATGCAGATATTTTGAGTATTACAGTAGACCTTCCAGAGTAATCACGGATAGGGGCACGTGCTTCACATCGTTGGAATTCAGCACCTTCCTTTCGGATCGAAACATTACACATGTCAAGACCGCCGTACACTCACCACAAGCCCATGGCCAAGTGGAAAGGGTTAACCGGGTCTTGGGCGGATGTTAACGAAACTTAGTGAGCCTCTGCAGCACGCAGACTGGGTCCAGACGCTTTCGCGGGTCGAGTATGCGTTGAATAACACGGTGCACAGGTCTACGCAGACCACGCCTAGGCGTCGAGATCGATAAGCTCACCGAGTTTCTTGAAGAAAAGGGTATTAATTCGCCCGACAGGAACCTCGAGAAAATCAGAGAGTCCGCTTCTAGCGAGATACTTAAGGGACAGGAGTATAATCGTCAGTACTTTGAAGGACGTAATCACCCGGCTCGCACTTACGCAGTGGGAGAATTCGTGGTTATAAGAAATGTTGACACAACCGTCGGTACTAACAAGAAGCTTATTCCAAAATACAAAGGGCCCTATATCGTTCACAGAATCCTGCCGCATGATAGATATGTTATCCGCGATATAGAGAATTGCCCTATAACGCAGTTACCATATGATGGAGTGATAGAGTCGAAGAATATTCGATTGTGGAGAAAAGGTGTTTCATAAAGAACCACAGGTAGAATAGCTTAGTTAAAGGAGCAAGTCTAGTCAGGTCGTCCAACGTCTAGAAGTAAGTTTATGCTAAGATAGTTTAAGACATGTCATATTGGTATGTAAGACACTTCATGTCAAGTTTGTACTGTTGATCGAGGTCGATCAAATTGTCAGATCGGCCGAGATGTAGTAGAATTAAGAGTATTAAACTAATTTTCGGTCCAGCCTGTACTCTAAGTTGGTGAGGAAGTGTAAACTCAGAACAACAAAAAGATAGAGAACGGCAACCAACTCGGGTCGGGCTCGGCCATAGAACATAATTTTGTAATAGCCTAAGAGTACACATGTCAAATAAAGTAGAGATTGAAAATTATAATAAAAATAAAGAATAAAAGAAACAAAACCAACAAAAATAAACCTTCTTCAGTATTGAAATCGGGAATCGCTTATACACTATCCAACAAAAATTGTCAGTACAGGGAAGTCAGGATGTTTGTCTCTCAGTCTGGTTGCAATGTATTACATAAATTGGTCCCTGTTTAAAGCTCTCGCAGGGTTACCGTAGTGTGTATGATAAATCGCCATAACTCAGATAGCTATTCTATTCTTCCAATTTAAAATAAAAATATTGCGGAACGAAATAAATTCCGTTTATCTTTTTCCTTTTCTGGTAAGTTAATAATAGGCGCGTTTTTTTAAAGGTATCTCCAGTAGACCAACAAAATATATAAAAATCGTAACACAAAAAAAAAATCAAAACGAAAAATATTTATCACTGTAATCCAATTTATTCATTATAAATATTGTAAAACATAATACTAATTTCTAATATCTAATATCGGGTCCGGTGCACAATACACAAATTATCCACATATATAACACACATTATGAATTACAGCAGGTAAAATGAAGCGAATTGGATGAAATTACAATAACAACAACATTGCTGTGTGAGGCAATAATCTGCTAATCGGAATGGAAAAATTTTATATCATGAAATTACTTGAAAATGCTTGAAGTTACTTGAAAATGCTTCAAGTTACTTCAACTATATATATTTGGGTAGGGGACAATACATAGAAGTGCACAATACAAAAATTATCCACATATCTATATATTAATACGGAGTTGCCTATAACGTGTTTCCCCCCTTTTTTGCTATTATACGTCATATAGTTATGCCAACGCTATATATATTTGGGTAGCGGACAATACATGTGAAAATGTGCTTTTGTTTTCAGTTAAATGACTTTATTAACAATCACAATAATTTTTCCATACGAATTGTGCAAATTTCTGAATTTGTATCATTCAATTTGTTTCTGACGTTTAAGAAAATGATTCGCCTTTACGCCAAAAAGTTATTGGAATAGTAATATTTTCAGTTGTCTGTTTATAAATGCATTAAAAGTGGTCCTCTCCACAGTTTGTCTAATCGTTCGTTCGCGCAATTCGCGCTGATGTGAAAAGTCCTGAAGTCGCCTGTAAGAAAATCATAACTCGCTTAATGCAATTTTAAAAACCGCACAAACCACTCCTATTTTTATTATAAACTAGGTACGATTGTGATCAGTACTGATGTTAGAGATGAGACCTGTTGACAGCTAAGATCTGACATTCCTAGCCATTTAAAGAAAACTAATTTGCGAAAACAATACTCATACGAGATACGAGACGACCGCCTTAGGTCCTAATGCTAATATAACTATTAAACAATTACCTATAAAGAAGTTTATACTTTTTATCAATAATGCATTCAAACAGTGGTCGTCCGCGTCATCCAGCAGGACTTAAGGGCCGCGACATTGGCTTGTTCTACAGAAATCAACAACGCAAAAACAAAAACACTACAGAAAAACAAGTTGATCATGTAAATATTTTCAATGTTTAATATAAAATATTTGTTAGTGTTTTCTGATAGGGCCCATCAATTTCCTTGTCTGAGCGCACCCTCACCGAGGTAAACAAATTGTTGGAAAAATACAGCACAGAGTGCGATGACACAGAAGTTTCTACCGAATTCGAAAACCGCTTTCATGACTTACTTCGAACGAATTTTGATGATTTTGCCAGAAGTAAAGACTGTCTGGAGTTGAAACCAAATCGCAATGCTCCTTTCGATCGGAAGTTGCAAGCAGACTTCGCTGAGCAAAAATGCTCAGACGAATACATCAGGCGCTTAGAATTGAGACATTCACTACCGGCAATGCAGCAAAGGGAACTAATTCTGGAAGCTATTCATAGGAATCAGATTATACTGGTTGTTGGGAGTACCGGTTGCGGAAAAACTACACAAATTCCACAGTTAATCTTGGACAATTGTATTGAATCGAATATGGGGTCAATGTGTCAAATTGTGTGCACCCAACCGCGAAGAATATCCGCCATTACAGTGGCGGAAAGAGTTTCATATGAACGGAATGAACGGCTTGGCAAATCGGTGGGATATCAGATAAGATTACAGAGGTAGAAACATTATTTTAGGCATAATTAAGACTTTTAATTGGTGCGTTTTTTTCAGTGTGATTCCTCGGCCTAATGGCTCTATATTGTACTGCACCACCGGAACACTTTTACGTCGTATGGAAACAGACCCCCTTCTGTATTGCCTTACTCACATTATCCTCGATGAGATTCATGAAAGAAGCGTCGAGACCGACCTTCTGATGGGTCTTTTAAAAAAGGTTTGCTAATCGCATCACGCCGGCCGTGTTTATTTTTTCTCTATTGAAGGTTCTACCGTACAGAAATGACCTCAAAGTGATTCTCATGAGTGCAACAGTGTCGCTGCAACACTTTCAACAGTACTTTCATGGATGTTCTACAATTGAGATTCGCGGTACTCTATTCGATGTTAAAGTAAATTATCTGGAGGATGTCCTCCAGGAAACTGGATTTAGAAAGTTTGAAGATAATAGAAAACCAACCCGTCACGGCAGACCCACAGTGATTTTTTTTCGTATATCACTATATTTTAATTAAATGAATTTCTTTGCAGAAAATGGACATGAAGGAAATGGAATTCCAATCAATGATCTTGCCATACATTCGTCACATAAGACACCACTACGACACTCACGTTCTTGACTCCATTAAGAAACCTATTTCAGAAGATATCAACATCGACCTTATTGAAAATCTAATATTCCACATATGCGAACGAAAGCCACCAGGCGCTATTTTGGTTTTTCTTCCTGGCTTTGATAAAATCTCTAAGCTCAATACAGCTCTCTTGGCATCCAATCATTTTCGCAGGGACAGCTACAAAATTTATACTCTCCATTCGATGATGCCGACGATGGATCAGAAAAGTGTGTTTATGCCACCCCCGCGTGGAGTCCGAAAGATTATCCTTTCAACAAACATAGCTGAGAGTTCGGTTACAATAGACGATATTGTGTACGTCATAAACTCGGGAAAAATGAAATGCAATGACTACGATGTGGAACAGAATTTGCAGACATTGGAAGAAATATGGATCACCGTGGCAAATGCGCATCAGCGCCGTGGTAGAGCAGGCAGAGTGCAGCCAGGAATATGCTACAATTTGTACACCAAGTATGTTTTTTTTTTTTTTAAATATTTATGGAGTAGGTAATTTTCTTTTTAATGTTATCATCTGTACCCTTAAAACTGTCTACAGGAATATGAGTTTCAAGATTCCCAACGGCAGATTTTATGAATCACCATCGGACATAAAAAGTCAAACCCTTTCAAAAACGTCGACACTCGAACAAAGAACTTTGGCGAAATGAAAAATCGAGTTTAGTCATTGTCGCCGAAAAATAACCAAGCCAATTTGTGACGTTTAGGGCAACTGTTGTAATTCCAGCCCCAATGCTGTGAAAAGGGATATATAAGGCGTGGGCGCAGTATGTCTGTAATGAGCGAGTTGGGCTCTGCGCGATATGCTTGATTTTTAAATCCAACCCAGGACTACCAAACATATTTTTCATTTCCACACCTCTTGTGAAAGCCTTTCATGGATGTTCTACATATTGGGCCTTTACGATCCATACAAAGCCTGAACCTAGCTTATCCAACCACTTTCATGCGAAATGGAGGGGACCTGCAGTTTTACGCCGAATCCGAACGGCAAATTTGAGAAGCTTTCTCATGACAATTTGATACTCTTGGATGTTTGTCAGACGTTCGCAAATATTAATTGTCATGAAAAGCTTTACAAATTTGCCGCTCGGAGTCGGCTATAAGTTATAGGTCCCTTCCAATCGTGCCAAAAATATAACTTCGCAAACACAAATTCCGTTAGTCCCTAATAAACACGAAGACTGTTTTATGTACGTGTTCTACTAGCCGTCGACCATACCACTTCGAGTTAATCGGTTCTCGTTAGATCACCGTAATTAAACGACGTCGGGCGCGGTTAGTACGTAGATGGGGGACCGTTTGAGAACAACCGCGTGTCGTTGGCCAGTCCCATCTACAGAGTTGAGGTAGATAATACATACGTGGTATCACAATGGGCCTAAATCTAAGTGTGTCGGCTTCTGCCGACAGCCACATAAACCTAACCTAACCTAACCTACTAGCCAGGCAGTTAGTGCGCATTATCTGACGTTCCACTTGTCAACTGCCAGGACATCTGTATCTGTATGCGAAACCACTTTCTATGGAATTTGCTACCGAAATACGTCTTTCCCGAAAAAAACTATTAAAAATCAATACCGATTTGAAAGTATCTCGAATCGAGTTACAACGTAATAGGTTCGCCTTTCATAAAAAAATAAGTAAAAAAAAAACTAATTCGATATGCTTCTCCCATGTAATTCCTATTTAAACCTCATTTTTAGTGCTCGTGAAAATCGGATGGATACAATGCCCACACCCGATATCATGCGGTCAAAGCTGGAAGGTGTATTGCTTAATCTTAAGCTCCTTCACATCAACGATGTTGCTGGTTTTATGAGAACACTTTTGGATTGTCCCAGCGAGAAGGCAATCGAAAATGGAGTACAGCTGCTGAAGAGGTAAATACGAACATTGATCTCGTGCTGTTGCAATTTTTTCTATTTCATTTGTTTACAAGAATTAACGCTTTGGATGAGAATGAAGTGATCACTCCACTTGGCATGCATTTAGCAAGACTTCCAATCGATCCACAGATGGGAAAAATGATTCTCATGGGAGCACTGTTTCGATGCTTGGATCCCATAACATCTGTTGCTTCTGCTATTGCATTTAAGGACCCCTTCTACAGACCCTTAGGTTTGTTCTTAAAAAATTTATCAGAGTATGCATGCTCTAATGCTTCTTATAGGCAAAGAAAAAATTGTAGATTCGACTCGGAAACATTTCGCCAGCGACACTAAGAGCGATCACTTGATGATAATGAATGTAGTCAATAAATTCCGTCGCGCAAAGCAGGATAACGAGGACAGGGGTTTCTGTTATCAGAATTTTCTTTCACACTCGACCGTGCTGCAGTTGGAGCGCATGAAACAACAATTTTGTGAATTACTGAAGGGTGTAAGGTATGACTTTTTTTATTTTTGATTTCGATGCAATTCTCAGGGATAGTATAATAGTTTTACAGAGTCAGCCGATCCACGAGAAGAGATGTCCAATGTGAATTCGAAAAACATAACACTGCTGCGAGCGATTATTACTGCTGGATTGTACCCGAATATGGCGCGTTTGAAGTGATTTTTCACCTTTGAATTGTGTGGTATTTTTTTAATTAATTTCTAAGCATATTTTTAGAAAAGTGAGACAGGTTAAGAACCGTGTCCAGCCAATTCATAACATGTGGACGCCCACAGACCGCAAAGTCAAATTTCATCCATCGTCGGTGAACGCCTTAGAACGGTCATTCGAGTCACAGTAAGTTGAATGGGATATAAATCATGTTTTAATTAATGGTTCGGATTTTCGTTTCAGTTACTTTACGTATTTCCTGAAGCAGAAGACCAAAGAAGTCTATCTAATGGACACAACCATGATCTTTCCAATGGCGTTAATCATATTCGGTGATGGAATTAATTGCAATATGGATCGCAATGGATGTCATTTCTTGTCGGTGGCCGAGTTCTTTTTGTAAGTACATATTCCTCAAAGTACTGCCATTAATGACAGTCACATGAAAAGGCTTATGTTTCCATTTAGTTGGTGCTCACGCAAATCGTAGCATCATGGCTGACATTCTGTTTTAAAATTGACTTTCATTTTTTTTCAGTTTCAAAAGCGATAGGGAAACTAACGAACTTATCATCAAACTCCGCCAGTTCCTACGATTGCTTTTGCAAAAAAAGGCTCTACATCCCTCGCCAATTGATTTTAATAGCAGGGATGAAATTTTAATCAAGTAAATAATTTAAAAATGAAGCCGGACACAACTACACATTATGTTCTTCCCTCCTTACAGTGCCATCAAGGTGTTGCTCTCCCACGATGAAGCTATAGATTTTGATAATGATGATCCAGACGACGAGCTCGACGATGAGTAAATGACTAAACAAAATGCGGTCAAGTGACAGGCTAGGTAAAAGTATTTCTTCCTTTAATATTTATTTATTGAAAAACAATAATAAATAAATTACGTGGAATGAAGAAGTGTGTCTGGACTGTTTATTTGCTCTTTAGTCATCCTCCAGCAAGGCAAAAGCATTGTTTTGCTGTTTGGACCCCGCTTCCTTGTCCAAATCTTCATCAGCATCCTCGGAACTACTTTCATTATCACTGTCTTCACCTGTTGATGGGTTAGTTGTGAGTTTAAGTTATTCTTTACCAAGTTATTTACCATCACTACACTTATCCGAAAAGTCGACACTCAATGTCTCTTCGTTCAGCTCTTTGTCGCCTTGATATTTTTTTACCTCTGCAATATCCGGATGCTGCTTCCAGTTGTCTAGATGAGAAATACGTACAAATAATCACAATAATCGATGCTTACATACCTCTTTCGGCCATAAAATTCGGCGGGTAGAATTCCAGAATAATCTGGCCACCCAAGCACATACGCAACAACTCGTTGCCTGCACGATACCGATCGGGTCGTGCTGCTTTGGCCGTGAAATAACCTCGCTTTTGGGCCCAAGCTTCGCATATTGCTACTGAAGACCATTCATCATAGTCCTCGGGCAGTTTCAACTTAAGTAGTTCCGGCAGATTGATATGCTCAGCGAGGAACTTCACCGGATAGAGCTGCTTCAGCTGGGCAATGGGATAGCTGCCGAGCAGAACTTGTAGGTGTTTTGGTGTTGAGGACGGAAACACTAGGCCAGGACAATCGCACAAGCGCACTTTATTCGTGAGGAAAATCGTTTGAAAGTGCTTCGTATGACCTGGGGTCCGACTTACACTGACCACTTTTTTGCCCTTCATCGCATTGATGAACGAGGATTTGCCCACATTCGGAAAGCCGACACAACCGATGGTTAGGATGCCGTCTTTAAACATGACGTGCTTTTCGAAATCAAAGTCACTGGTAGTTGCATCGGAATGTACCGTACCGTGTGCGCCGAAACGTTCGTCCTCATAGCAAAAGTCTTCGCGCATATCTTCGAGAATTTTCTGTTCCCAGCTGGAGAGGTCGACATTGGACTCGGCGATTCGGTGGCACTCTTTGTAGATATTGTGAACTCCTTCAATGCTGCGCTTATGGGCCATTCGTCCTTTTGTGGAACCTAAAAACGAAAATGAAGGTAGATGGATGCCGACAATTTAGGGGGGGGGGGGGGGAGATAGTTCTGATAATAGCGCTTGGTTTGTGAATTTGTTCATCCACATTTGGTCAACAAATAAAATATTTGCTTTACAGTTGGCTAAATAACTACTCTTATTTACCTTTCAAAGTCTTGGCTGGATATGATGCAAACAGAACGACGGGAATTCCAGAGTACTTTTCTTTGAAGTAACTCCTCCAAGCTACAATCACCTCTGGTGACACCAAGTCTACCTTATTGAGAACCAAAATGGCGTGCTTTTTCAAAGTCCTCACAATGTAATTGTACAGAAATGGAGGAAACATAAGCGTCTGCAAAATAAGAAAACGATAAACTAGCCAACTTGAGGCACATACTACGCTTACTGAATATCTGATATCGACAATGATTAGCAGGACATCGGACATCTCTAGCACACGCCACAGCTGACGCCATGTTTCCAAATTCAATTCGAACAAACTCAGCCGATCTGTTTCTTCGGTGTGGGTCTTGCGAAGACCTTCAACATATTTCTTAAAATGTAATTCTTTGTTTAAAAAAGTTAAAGATTTATTGGTAAAATTGCTCACTCGAAAGTAGCTGTTCTCATTCATGTCCAATATGTCCTTGGACATCTGATACGTCCATTCGGGTCGAATGGGAAAGTCATAGTTCATAAAGTAACTATCACTCACTTCCCGATCTTTTGGACTGGCATATTCGAGAGGCTTAAACAGCTCGGCTAACATTTCCTTCAACTCTTTCTCGGTCTCATGGTAGAACTTCAAATTGTACCGATTAACATTTTTATTCCGACTGCGTGAGGGTTGTGCATTCAGAACCTGCACTGTTTCGGTGTCTTCTGTAGTTTCGTCATCGTCGTACGAATCATAGGCGGTCTTTAGGAGTTTATGTTGGTTGCCTTTTTTGGGATCAAATCCAAACCAAATACTTTATTGCCAAAATAGCTAAAATTGCGATCTACGGACAAACCTTTAAGTTGGCGCTTCCCCTGGAGTTGGTCTCGCTTCTTTTTGCCACTAAATGGTATTTTTCGACGATTTTGTGGCATTGTTTGGGGATATGTTAGGTTATTTAAGGTGAGACTTTTGAAAATAAATACTTGCGAAGTTACAAAATTGACCACCGATCAGCTGAAATTTTGACATTTCTTTGGAACGTCGATAAAGCAGTGCATTACTAGTTTACAGTAAAGAATAGTGCTACGAAGCATTTTTGGAATTTCAGGGTCAGAGTCACCGTCAGTAACTATTACATAACGCGAGATCCTCAATAGACCACTTCGCGAAGGTATCTCTTTCTACAGTGCCGAATCCCTTTCTTAAACGTCGGAAACAAATTGATTGATACAATTTCAGCAATTTGCACAAATCGTATGGAAAAATCATTGTAATTGTTCATAAAGTGTATATTTAAGTGAAAACAGAAAGGTACCACATTATAGAGAGAAGAAAACTAACCTATGTTAGAGCAAAAAAAAAAAAAACAATAAAAACACTGAACATGTTGACGAAAAACGCAGCTCTTGATGCAGCCATTTACAAACATTTTTGCACTTTTTTTTTTGCACAATTTTGTTATTAAATAATTGTTGTTGTTGAAGACAAACAAATAACAAAAATTTCCAAAAAAAAGTGAAAATGCATGTAATTGTAAATGGCTGCATCAAGAGCCGCACAAGATAGCTTCGTGAAGTGCCCTATAGCTTCCCACTCTTCTTACATTATTAGCCCCGTTTTGTTACCGCTTAAGATCTATATAGATCAACACATGAAAATAAAACGATCCGGATCATTAGACAAATTTGCTTTGCAAGTTTGGCAACAATGATAAACGTGACATTTCTCCTTATGGCATATTAAGCAAATATTCAACGTGATTTCAGCAGCTTTAATTGATGTACGTATTCAATTAAAATAAATTTGTATCTAATTTGTATAAATTGAATCTTTTCATTAGTTGTTATTAGACAGCGATGATGATGTACATTATTTTAATTCATCAACCAAAAGATCAATCACCCGTATTTACCAGGTACATTTTAGCATGTAAATTGGCCACACAAAAATAAAAAAAGAAAGAAACAAAATATTAGGCATTAATGGCAGTACAGGCCTAAAACCTTTCTCCAAACCATTTGCTGCGATTGGTCATACACACTTCTATAATGAATTTTTATCCTTCGCCTCCATTTCGAGGTTCGTCATTTATATTATTATTATTTTTACTGACGATTTGAATACGACGCAAGCAACAGACACGAAAACAGCTTCTGACAAGCCGCCTTTAACTTACGCAAATGCAACAGATTTAAGCGATTGTGATGCGACGCATTGTCCCTTTTGTATGTGTTTTAATTTTGAAAAAGCGATACAATACAGGGAAAGTTACTCGATTCGGGTTTTCATTCATTTCAAAAGCTCATATTATCTGAATCCAAATGGTTTGGCACTAAGTAAAACGCAGGTAAGCATTGTTTCTGATTAAAAAAAAGGGAATTCCTGGTTATAACTTGGTGTCATTATTCTTTTCTTATTGCTTTCTCGCCATTTATATCCGTAGTGATGTAGCCTACCAACTTCAACAACAATACGGCCAATGTTCCAATCCGGAATTTAATACCATTGGCCTGAAATTCCACGTTCGCAGTCAATTAGTCTACTACTGTTTCCTATACAGAATCACAAATCTGGATCGCAATTCTACTTTTAATGAGTTTGATGCGCTGTCCGATTCCATAACGCAAATTGTAACCCTACACCCTCGCACTGAAATAGTCATTGTGGGCGATTTCATAGAACATAGTTCGCGTTGTCTTCGGCATTCTATACAGACAACACAAAAGGGGAGCTATGCTGAAATGTTCGCTGAAGCAAATAATTTGACACAGGTAGTAAATGAGCCGATACGAATGTCGGACATCAGTAGCCAAACCGCCAAACCGGTGGACTTGTTTCTTACTTCTCGCCCAGATAAATACTCTACATAATGCATTTTATCGGTTCGTCAGACCATTGTGCCATTTGTTAAAAACATGCTTGCTGCTCACTTTGCAGCTAGCTCAACTCTCACAGATTGTGCTCGATCTCCCCCTGTACTAGAGCGCATATAATACACCATGGGACCAATCCACTTTCGCACTCGTATAGTGGCAGGAGTACTTCAAGGTCTAAACATATATATCTGCTGGTCCAGGTGTTATTTTCCGCATCGTGTTTGTGAAGAGGTGTTCTTCTACGCTGGAAAAACCATTGCGTACTCTTCTCTATCTATCCTATTCTTCAGGGCTCTTTCCGAGAAGGTGGACAACAGCATTTGCTTAGCCCGTCCCTAAAAAATGCGAATCTTCTTTCCTTCCTTCTACCGACCAATTGCACTTACGTTTCGTCTTTCCAAGGTCATGGAAACACTGACAAACCGTCAGCTTATGAAATATCTCGAATCCCGAAAACTTCTTAATGACCGGTAGTATAGTTTTCGCAACAGATCTCTTCATCATTACGCTGAACGTAAGATAGTTGAGCTTGATATTTCGAAGGCATATGACAGAGATCGGAATGGATTAGAAATAACCTTTCGGACGAAATGTGTGTTAGTTACAACCTTCGTTGCAATGACCTTATATCTGATATCACCAAGAACACTGGGAAGGTTTCCTTAAGCTATGCAAAAAATATTTTGCTTCTTCTGATCGGTCTACAATTTACGGGTCGTTTATCCGCCCAAAACTTGAGTACAACGCTCATATCTTGTCCAGTGCACCGATAACATATTTGGAGCTACTCGACAGAATTCAAAAACGACTACACTACTTGCAATTTGGTAAATTTCTTCTGTCAAATCAGCATGGTCATGTGTCATCATTTGAGATATGGCCATAAAACTGCATAACCTTATTTTAACAGCGAGAACTGTCAAAAATAACCATAATTTGCCCACAAGGCACACAGTCTAATCTTATCTTTACAGTAAAGCAACGAAAATTATCTGGGCTTAAGGTAAGATTAGACTGCATGCCAATTATGCAGCCAAATGACCAGATTATCTGTCAAATGCCCAAGAGTTCAGCGTTGTCAGGGTCATTTGTTCCCTGCTGGTCGTTAAAGGCATTTGTTGTTATATTTTCAGAGTGAGTTATGGTAACGCCGTAGATGTTAAAGCGAAACTTAATTTTTCAACAAAATAAATAAAGCAGATAATCGGAAACATTAAAGTAATACCTAGGTATTATACAACAAATACTAAACAATGCACATACAAATAACAACAAAACTAATTAACACTGAACAAAAGCACAATAAAAATGTAATAATTAAAACAATTTACGGCAAATGTTATCCAAAAATATTATTATTATCATGTAAAAATGTTATTATTGAAGTATTAAATAACTGCACGCTTGGGAAAGATGACAATTTTCAGATGACAAAAATGACAGCAATGTCATAACCAAATTTCAATAAATTGCATATGGTCATTAGGTCATTATACT
Source organism: Portevinia maculata (assembly GCA_949715645.1). NCBI lineage: Eukaryota > Metazoa > Arthropoda > Insecta > Diptera > Syrphidae > Portevinia > Portevinia maculata. Next base: position 76,219,695 of record OX454525.1, read on the forward strand.
GGCATTCGTGCTTATTGTCCGATTACACATCTTGCAGTTTTGTCATTTTTATCTGTCAAAATCAGCATGGTCATTTGTGGCCGATTACACTGCATGACCCTATTTTAACAGCAAGAGCTTCTTCGAGTACCTTCCTCCTTCGTCGCTACCACTGGAATCCTCCTTATTCGTCGATCCGGTCTGGTCTGTTCCCTTCCTCTGTTCCACTTCGATATTCATATTCCTGTCCTTTTCCGATATTCCTTTTAGGGGCGGCATTGACAGGCTGTTGGATGTTACAGTTTCGGCCGTCCTGACTTCGTCAACGCCCTCGTCGAGCTCCTCATCGAATGCTATCCAACGCTTCATTCTGTCCGCCGACCATACTCCTGAGTAGGGCTTTTGACAGCGCTGAGCAAACGGCATATCGGCCACTTGGTAACGATCATGAGGTAGGACCGCAAACACAACGTAAGGCACACGATATTTGGCTTATAATTTGCGGGAAATTCCGGTTGAGCTGACAGCATCATTTTTCGACATGACCAGTTCTCCCACGACGTACGTCTTTGCACACCCGTGCTTGTCATCATGCCGAGCTTTCTGTCGTGACTGGATTTTAGTTATTTGTTCCAGCCCATCCGATCTTATCTCGTCAATGCGTTGGCTTTGTTGATTCGCATCCGTAGCTTGTCTCAGAACATCTGGCCAGGGATCACGCGGTATGTAGCCCATCATCATTTGGTGAGCTGTTTTGCCGATCGACTCATTAAAGGTGTTGTTCGGAGCCCATTGCACCGGTTTGATTGCTCTATCCCAATGGCGCTCATATCCCACCGTTACCATTAAAGGTTGTAATATGGTGTGGTTGTAACGCTCGACTTGACCATTGGCTCTAGGCGTCCTGGTAGCGTTCTGCACATGAACTATTACGAACGACTTGGTGAAGTTGTCGAATTCCTTTGATGTGAAAGATGGTCCCTTGTCAGATACGATCCGGCGAGGTGCTCCAAAAGAGTAGAACACATCAGTTAAGAATCCAAGCACTGGTTTCGTCTTTGTGCTTGGAAGAGCCTTCATGATGGTGTATTTTGTAAATCCGTCCACCAGAACGATTAAATGGATATTTCCTTTACAAACGGTCCAAGATGATCAATGTGCACTGTGTCAAACGGAAAATTTATCTTCTCAATTAAATGCAGCTCTCCGCGAGGTTGAACCTCATTTTTATTATAAGCGCACTCCACACAGCTTCGCAGATATTTCTTGACCACTTGAGTCATTCGAGGGAACCAGTACCGGCATCTTAAGTGTTCCATTGTTTTCTTTTCAGAAAAGTGTCCCATGAGGTCATGGCTACTCCTCAACACTCGATTCCGCACCCCCTTTGGTACATGCAGTCTAAACTCATTGTCGATCCGCCTGAACACTCTGCCATCCTTCATCGCGTAGTCCGCATGTATTTGTTTTTCGGCGTTAGTACTAAGACTGTTGCTGAGACACTGGGCGATAGCAGCTATTTCTTTGTCCAGTAGCTGCAATGAATACAGCCAGTCTGACTCAACGATGTTCACTTTGAATATGCCCATTTCGATCACGTCAGTTTCGTGCGCCTCCTCACATGGCTTCCTAGGCAATGCGTCTACGTGGGTTATTAACCTCCCTGGTCGATGATTAATCTCATAGTCGTATTCTGATAGCTTTAGCCACCATCGCCCGATTCTGGGCATGAGTTCTTTTTTAGTCATTGCCGTTTTCAGAGCTTGACAATCTGTAAGTATTTTGAAGTGCTTACCCAGAAGATACTGTCGGAACCGGTGAGTTGATTCTACTACAGCCAGTGCCTCAAGTTCATAGCTATGGTAGACGCTTTCTTCCTTCGTTGTCTTGCGACTATATCTGGGCTTAAGGTAAGATTAGACTGCATGCCAATTATGCAGCCAAATGACCAGATTATCTGTCAAATGCCCAAGAGTTCAGCGTTGTCAGGGTCATTTGTTCCCTGCTGGTCGTTAAAGGCATTTGTTGTTATATTTTCAGAGTGAGTTATGGTAACGCCGTAGATGTTAAAGCGAAACTTAATTTTTCAACAAAATAAATAAAGCAGATAATCGGAAACATTAAAGTAATACCTAGGTATTATACAACAAATACTAAACAATGCACATACAAATAACAACAAAACTAATTAACACTGAACAAAAGCACAATAAAAATGTAATAATTAAAACAATTTACGGCAAATGTTATCCAAAAATATTATTATTATCATGTAAAAATGTTATTATTGAAGTATTAAATAACTGCACGCTTGGGAAAGATGACAATTTTCAGATGACAAAAATGACAGCAATGCCATAACCAAATTTCAATAAATTGCATATGGTCATTAGGTCATTATACTGGCATTCGTGCTTATTGTCCGATTACACATCTTGCAGTTTTGTCATTTTTATCTGTCAAAATCAGCATGGTCATTTGTGGCCGATTACACTGCATGACCCTATTTTAACAGCAAGAGCTTCTTCGAGTACCTTCCTCCTTCGTCGCTACCACTGGAATCCTCCTTATTCGTCGATCCGGTCTGGTCTGTTCCCTTCCTCTGTTCCACTTCGATATTCATATTCCTGTCCTTTTCCGATATTCCTTTTAGGGGCGGCATTGCCAGGCTGTTGGATGTTACAGTTTCGGCCGTCCTGACTTCGTCAACGCCCTCGTCGAGCTCCTCATCGAATGCTATCCAACGCTTCATTCTGTCCGCCGACCATACTCCTGAGTAGGGCTTTTGACAGCGCTGAGCAAACGGCATATCGGCCACTTGGTAACGATCATGAGGTAGGACCGCAAACACAACGTAAGGCACACGATATTTGGCTTATAATTTGCGGGAAATTCCGGTTGAGCTGACAGCATCATTTTTCGACATGACCAGTTCTCCCACGACGTACGTCTTTGCACACCCGTGCTTGTCATCATGCCGAGCTTTCTGTCGTGACTGGATTTTAGTTATTTGTTCCAGCCCATCCGATCTTATCTCGTCAATGCGTTGGCTTTGTTGATTCGCATCCGTAGCTTGTCTCAGAACATCTGGCCAGGGATCACGCGGTATGTAGCCCATCATCATTTGGTGAGCTGTTTTGCCGATCGACTCATTAAAGGTGTTGTTCGGAGCCCATTGCACCGGTTTGATTGCTCTATCCCAATGGCGCTCATATCCCACCGTTACCATTAAAGGTTGTAATATGGTGTGGTTGTAACGCTCGACTTGACCATTGGCTCTAGGCGTCCTGGTAGCGTTCTGCACATGAACTATTACGAACGACTTGGTGAAGTTGTCGAATTCCTTTGATGTGAAAGATGGTCCCTTGTCAGATACGATCCGGCGAGGTGCTCCAAAAGAGTAGAACACATCAGTTAAGAATCCAAGCACTGGTTTCGTCTTTGTGCTTGGAAGAGCCTTCATGATGGTGTATTTTGTAAATCCGTCCACCAGAACGATTAAATGGATATTTCCTTTACAAACGGTCCAAGATGATCAATGTGCACTGTGTCAAACGGAAAATTTATCTTCTCAATTAAATGCAGCTCTCCGCGAGGTTGAACCTCATTTTTATTATAAGCGCACTCCACACAGCTTCGCAGATATTTCTTGACCACTTGAGTCATTCGAGGGAACCAGTACCGGCATCTTAAGTGTTCCATTGTTTTCTTTTCAGAAAAGTGTCCCATGAGGTCATGGCTACTCCTCAACACTCGATTCCGCACCCCCTTTGGTACATACAGTCTAAACTCATTGTCGATCCGCCTGAACACTCTGCCATCCTTCATCGCGTAGTCCGCATGTATTTGTTTTTCGGCGTTAGTACTAAGACTGTTGCTGAGACACTGGGCGATAGCAGCTATTTCTTTGTCCAGTAGCTGCAATGAATACAGCCAGTCTGACTCAACGATGTTCACTTTGAATATGCCCATTTCGATCACGTCAGTTTCGTGCGCCTCCTCACATGGCTTCCTAGGCAATGCGTCTACGTGGGTTATTAACCTCCCTGGTCGATGATTAATCTCATAGTCGTATTCTGATAGCTTTAGCCACCATCGCCCGATTCTGGGCATGAGTTCTTTTTTAGTCATTGCCGTTTTCAGAGCTTGACAATCTGTAAGTATTTTGAAGTGCTTACCCAGAAGATACTGTCGGAACCGGTGAGTTGATTCTACTACAGCCAGTGCCTCAAGTTCATAGCTATGGTAGACGCTTTCTTCCTTCGTTGTCTTGCGACTATAGTACGCAACCGGACGTAGTGACTTGTCGACGCACTGCAAAAGTACCCCTGCTATTCCATGGGAGCTAGCATCCGTGTGTAGTTCATACTCATTTCTTGTGTTGTATAAGTCGAGTACCGGCTCATCCGAGAGGCATTTCTTTAATTTATCGAAGGCATCCTGCTCTTTTGGTCCCCACACGAATGAACAATCTTTCTTCGTCAGGTTGGTAAGAGGTAATGCGATAAGGGAGAAGTTTTTTATAAACTTCCGGAAGAAACTTGTGAGTCAAAAATTTCCACTGCCCGTGTCTTAGCCTTGCCGGGTTGAATCGTCCCCTTGTCGACCACTTGTCCCAGGAATTCTATCTTCCTTTTAAAGAAATCACACTTTTTGAGATTGAGGGTTAGTTTGGCATCTCTCAATATATTCAGAAATCTTCTCAACTTCTCCATTCCGTCTTTGACTGATGAGCATGGGATCACGATATCATCTACGTAGTTAACAATTTTCTTTGGCAACATCTTTTGAGCTATTTTCTTCATTAGTTTCTGAAAGGTGGCCGGCGCGTTAACTAATCCGAACGGCATCGTCCTAAATGCAAATAACCCGTCTGGAGTTATGAAAGCTGTGTACTGTGTGTGCTCTTTTTTGATTGGGATTTGGTAGTTCCCAGAGGCTAGGTCAAGAACGATTTAATACTCACTGCCTTCCAAATCGTTAAAAAGTTCTTCGATCAACGGCATGGAACATGGAAGTTTTTTCGTGACGGAGTTCAGTTTCCTATAATCCACGCACATTCTGTCCTCACCATTTTTCTTTTTTACGAGGATCACTGGCGATGCATATTCAGATTTCGATTCTACAAACACTCCACACTTAATCAATTCGGCAATCATCGATGTCAGGACCTGTCGTTTGGCGAATGGCACTTTGTAGGGCCGATGCAAGACTGGATCTATCTTCCGCAGCTCAATTTCCATTTCTGCTAGCTGCGTTCGACCCAATTCCGTGGCATTAAGTGCAATGCAGTTTCGAAACTCATTAAGGAGCAAGAGCAGAGCACCTTGATCAGCAACTTCACCAATCTGGATATTAGAAGCAGTGATTTGGTTTCCATTTTCTACGCCGACTTCTCTCTTACGCAGTATCAATGTGTCCCCTTGCTTAAAAATATCGCAATCAGGGCTATTTAGGATGTCCTTTCCGATGAGCACAGGTATCTTTAGCCATTCATTCTCTACCACCACAGCCTGAACCATGAATTCGGCCTCGTCTACTTTAACCAGGCATGGTACCTTACCAAGGGCCCGACATCTTCCGCCACTGAAACCATGCAGGGTAGCATCGCTTTCGTTCATGCTTGTTGCTATTTCAGACGCCACTGTATTGGATATAATAGTCTGCTCGATAGTTTTCCTTGGTCTGCCTATCCGCCTTTATGGCACGAGGATGTCCCCCAGAGTTATGCAGAGGCCTCTCTCGCCATTCTGTGCACTGTCTGGACAGATGCCCCACCTGGTGACAGTTGTAGCACGTAGCTGAGGATGCTGATGCAAATTGTTGGCGAGGCTGCCCTTGCCACCCGTTCGGCCTGCTCATCGGTGGTCGTGATCGGCCGTTAGGGTGCACACTCCCAAAAGGCGGTCTGCTTGAGCTAACCATCCTTGGTGGAGCTTCAGCAGAGTTTGCAGATCCTGTTCGCCTTAGCTGTCCGCGAATAGTCTCGCACCATTTAATTTTTTCGCTTAAGTCGGCGATACTTTTGTAATTTCCTGTTGCAAGACTGGAGCCTAATTTGCGGTAATTTAAGCCCGTGAGAATGTACTGAATTATCGTTTTATCAGCTAGGTGGATTCTCTTCCCCAACATATTCATTTCGAAACAATACGATTCAACTGACTCGTTGGGTTTTCTTGTCCGCCGGACCAACTGTTGGTGTATCTCCACCTCGCTGTGTTCATGGGGAAAATTGTCCTTCAATCCAGTTGCAAACTGTTCCCATGTGGTGCAGATGGCACTGGACGCATCCAACCAGAATCTAGCAGGGCCTTCCGTTGTCGATGCAGCTGCCATCAGGAGTGCTCGCTCGTCCCACTCATATATCTTCATCAGTCCTACGACTCGGTCTGCCCAACCTTCGGCAGTTTTCACGTATGTTGCAATTAATTCGACGAGTTCGCCTTTCATCGACGCTCGGTGCACCTTTTACTGCCAGAGCCCTGATCTTGTCCATTAGCTCCCGCTCGTTTAACATCATAGCACGTTCCTTCTCGATCAATTCCTTTTCACGGCAAATTATGTCCCATTCTCTGGCTCTAATAGCTTCATCGTTCACGGATGTTACAGCAGAGCTTGAAGTCAGGTTTTGGATTTCTGCCGACGGCACTACGTCATCCTCTACGTCATCCTCGCAAGTCACGGAGGCCTCGCTGCTGTGAGTCCACTGGGGTGGTGCTGTCTGCGCTCGTTTGCTCAGCATCGAAGTATTCAATCCTCCTGATCAAGATTCGCTTAGTTCCGGTCACGGCAAGACCCCTGGTCTTCAGTTCTGCCTGAAGCTGCTTGACGCTCAGGTTTTCCATCAGGCGATCTAATGCAGGAAGACGAAAAATTATGTGAGATAACTCAGTACTTCTGATAAGTATATCAACCTAACAACATTCTTGTCAGAGTCAAAATATTGCGACTATTCAACCCCCCTTGATCTCAACCAATGCCAAATTGGGTTCTAAAACGTATGGCACTCCTTCGGGCATAACATGTGTCGCACACTACTAACCGAACGCATGCCAAAGCATTACCAACCAACTTCCCGTTCGCTAATTTTTTTTTTTTTTTAAAAAAACCAAATCTGTATCGTTCAAAAAAACAAAGAGTTTCTACTTTCTTACAAACTCCATTCACAACAGAATATCTAATTACCAAAATAATTTACAATGCGACTATATATCGGTACTTCTCTTGCCGGCACTAGAGGACAGTAACAGCCAGCTACGTTTTCGTATACCGAAATCGAAACGGTGTCCCTGCCTTAACTACTTCTTGTGCACATTACGACGTGGCATTTCGATCGTTCCTCGTATCTCTAAACATTAATCCTTCACTTTACACAAAATTCAGTCATGAGATACACATAACGCAACGAAGCTTTTCTGTATTCAAAAACGCATGTTGCTCATGCCTTCCCATTTCCTTTTCTCTTTTTGTCACACAAGATTTTCTGCTATGAGCCAAAACAGTGCAACAACACTTCCCCATAAACTGAGAACGCGCCGTCGGTACGTCGTTCACCACTATCTGGTTGATCGCTCGTCGCCTGTCTGGCGGCTATCTTTCACCCGTCGCCTGTCTGGCGGTCACAATATTGCGTATCAACTTTTCATTATTTTTGATTGGGTTTTTAACAAAAAAATAAGTGTGCGCATTTCCTTCTCAACTCTATTAATGCTACACCACATTATGCCCCGAACATAGCCGTACGTTAGGTATATCGATAATTTTCTACGAATATTTAAAACTGATCTTAACAGCACAACAACAAAAATACTTAACTTTTACGATCCTGATCCCACTTCTGATCTTCAACCTTTTTAAATCAAACACAATCCTTCGGATATGCACTTAGCTTTATTTAATACTTCTTTTGATTTTAGGAGCTATGGCCGTTGCTAACCGAAGCTTCTTCGAATACCTTCCTCCTTCGTCGCTACCTCCTTATTCGTCGATCCGGGCTGGTCTGTTCCCTTCCTCTGTTCCACTTCGATATTCATATTCCTATCCTTTTCCGATATTCCTTTTAGGGGCGGCATTGCCAGGCTGTTGGATGTTACAATTCTGTTTATTTTTATTAGTTCTCTATCGATATACTTGTTCTTGATTATTCTAGTAATTCACTTATTTCATACAATGATTCTCTTTCGACACCATTAATAAACAATCAAAACTTTTATTTAGTATTTGCTTCGCTAACAATCTAATCTCTTCTTTAGTATTTTCTTCGTTACTCTATACTTTTCACTTACCACTATTGTCATTTATCGCTTCAAATCGCACTTATTCGTTACTGTTCGAAAGAACAGGTTAGGTTCTGTTTTTAAATAAAAAAATATCTTAATCCAAAAACCTAAAATCCACTTGCGCCGGAAATCGGTGAATACTTTTTTCTTCTAAAAGTTGAATTTTTTTGATGACAGTACTGAAAAGTATTAAGAAAAGGAGAAACTGCTAAATGAGGTTTGATTATTTAACGAAGGAATAACTAAATAAAAGCTCAACTATGGCTCCGTTCGCGTACTTTATGTGTAGAAAAATGGCAACTGTCAAATCTCCAAAATCGAGAGAGAATCCTCTCATTTCAAAGAAAAGTATGCGAACGCTTTTGTGTAAAAAGATGAAAAACGTCAAAGTTTGGTTTGATAAGACGCAACCGCTGTTTTTTTTTGCTGCAAACTCATAGTATTTCATTATTTGACAGTTTTCATTTTTTTACCAGCTGAAATTCTGTGTGAAGAAAAATGAACGAACGTTCATCTTTTTACCATTTTCTCAGTACGCGAACGCGTTTGTGTAGCTTTGCACGAAGGTTTATATAAATTTACGTTTGCATATTAGTTTGCGAACAGACGTTATAATATACTCAGTTACAAAAAAAGTGGCGCACTTTGAAATATTGCTAGTGTGAAAAAATGGTTAAAATGCGGTTTTCCTCAACATGTTGCACGTATCACAAGAAAAATGGAAAGAGATTATGCAAACAGACACACAAATATACCGTTTAACTAAAAAAATTAAGCTCTGCAAAAACATAGCGGCATATTATCAAAATGACAACAACACATCAAAAAGTATGACTTTTTTTGTAAATTCGAAATCAGCTAGTCTGCTGTCAAATGGAGATATTTTCAAAAAAATATTGTTGGGGTTTTTTATAAATTTTAAAGACAAAGTGGATACTGTTGGGTTTTATTTAAATTTGGAAAGTGAAAATGAAACTGATAGCAGACGCATTCGAAGGAGCATAAGTATGCGAGCAGAGGACATATTGCAGTTATCTGATACTCAGTACGTAAATTGAAAATAAAGAATTTCTTTCCCATCATTACGTCACAATTTATTTTTAGATTTATTAAAAACTTCAGGCTCAATAAATCTGCATTCCAGTATGTTTTAAGTGAGTTAGAAAGCAAACTTTCACAACTGGTTAGATTTTCATCTACACCTAAATGTAAGTTAGTGGCGTGTTTAAGGTTTCTGTCAGAAAGAGGTTACCAAACTGCAAACTGGTACTGAACAAGACTTTAATATTGGAATGGCACAATCAACAGTATCAACAACGATATCGGAAGTCTTAAACATTTTAAGGGATAGTTTATGTCCCAATCCCAAAGAAAAGTATCAGAGGAGGAAAAAATGGAAGCCAAATACCATTTTATTTTTACGAGAAGTCAGGAATTCAAGGGATCGTAATGTGCGTTGATGATACAAATTTCAATGCCCACTGGCGAAAATACACACCTCTTTTACAATCGGAAAGGTCCATTCTGAAACTTCCTTAGCAGGTGGCCCCAAGCTGTTCAGCTTGTTTTTTAAATTTTCCCAAAACTTTTGCATTGTCTCCGGATCATTTTTTGTCAAATTCCTAGCAATGTCAGGATTTTTTTTCATGTGATTCACTATCACTAGGAATTGTGGACGAGTTGTTTGTTTTCTTAAAAAAAGGATGTTATTGATCTGTACTTGCAAACATTTTACACATTTACTCACTTCCTGTTCATTTTTTTAGTTAAGCAATAAAAAACAATTCTTCTTTTTTGAAATCCGCAGCTACTTTGGTGCTAATGCTAATGCTATTGACCCGCTACTCAATAAATCGGCTACAGCTCATATTCATAAGTCTGGGCACAGCACTCTTAACCAGTTCCTGGATCCCTCCAAAGACCTCTTTGGGATGGGGATAAACACGCTCCTACTTAAAATAGAGAATTTTATGTCAACCTTGGACAGTTTCGAGTCACCGCTACAAAAGAGAGTGGCTTACTTGGATTTGGTTAACCAGCTCTTGATCAGTGGTAAATACTGCTTTTACAATTCCTGCAATTTAACATTTCGTCCTTAGTACATAACTCCAGGAGGCTGGAATTACAAAAGGTCATCCAATCCAGCAACTCGTCTTTCGCCTTTATACAGGAAACCCATCTGAACAGCCGGTATAAGGTTGTTTTAGACTCTTTTAATGTTCTGAGGAATGACCAACTCCAAGGGGTTGCAATAATTATTAAAAATAACGGTCCATATGAAATTGTAGACTGGAACTCCTCCCTCTTTCCCGGTATTTTCGTTAGTATCTCTTTCAAAATTAACAACACAAAAAAAAAACATTCTGATCGGATCTGTCTACCTTCCCTCGAACTGCTCGCCGATTGCTCTCTCCAATGAGCTTGTGAAACTGGAGACTCTATCCAACAAATTCTATTTTGCTGTCATTGGTGGAGACTTAAACGCAAGAAGGGGTGACTCCTGGAGTAACCTGAACGGTAAAACGCTGGAGACATGGCTTCAAACCCACATCTCCTCTTTGCAGAACATTACTTCTTCTACTCCGACCTTTCCAAGGAGTTCCTCGTGTTTGGACCACTTCTTGATTTCTAGCCATCTACTAAATCGGGTAGATCAGCATTTCTCTGTTGAGACGATTCCGACGTTCTCTGACCATTTCCCACTCCTACTTAAAATTCAGATGAATGAAACCACTATTTCCCTTCAAGAAACCCCACAATCGAGGTCGTTTAAAGATACGAACTGGGATGCATTCAGAGAGGACCTGGACAGGTCCAGCTTGATCAATTAACTTAAACCAAAAAAATCAGCGGGTCCGGACGGAGTCTCGAATTTCACACTTATGTAAAAAGCTACCCTCCTCAGCTATTAGTTTTCTGACTATCTTGTTCAACAACAGCATTAATACCGGGTATTTTCCCCGCCCTTGGAAAGTAGCTAGAATTCTTCCCATCATTAAAAATCATAATAACTTCGACATAAATAATTTCAGACCGATCTCTCTACTCTCCCATGTTGGCAAGTTAATGGAAAAAATAATGTTGATCAATATGTCCTCTCCGGAAGAAAACCCAATTCAATATATCCCGGACCATCAATTTCGATTTCGGAAAAATCACTCTACAGTGCATGCGTTACTGAAACTTCATAACGATATCACTCTCAATCTCAGGGAGAAGCGGTGCACGGTTGCATGCTCCCTTGACGTCGAGAAAGCCTTCGATAGCGTATGGAGGGACGGGTCTGGCAAAGATTTTACTCCTCAATTTTCCACCCCATGTAGTCAATCTTTTGGATAGCTTTCTGGAGAATAGGTCCTTCTTCATACAAATTCAAGGTACTAGATCTAACATCTGCGCTAGTAATAGCGGCGTGCCCCAGGGCTCTATTCTTGGTCCGCCACTATATAACATCTTCCTCCACGATTTTCCTCATATATTTGTGGAAAACAATCTGAACTCTACAGGCATATTATACGCGGATAATACAATAGTGTACTCCAGCCACAGCTTCCCTAGCACTGCACTCAAGCATCTAGAGAAACATGTTAAAGTCATAAATGACTTTTATAGGACCTGGGGTTTAACAACCTATTCAAGTTTAATAAGCATGCAAGGGCAACGTTAGACAAAGCCCGGAAAGTATCTAATATTTTAATGCCATTCCTTAAACACCGTATGTTATTAAAGCACTCCAAACTCCTGTTATATAAAACACTCATCAGACCAATCCTGTCTTACGCATTCTTAATCTGGTTCTCAATCTCTCCCTCGGCTGCTTTGGAAATAGAAATCCTGGAACGAAAGATTCTGAGACACTGCGCACATTAAATTTATTAAAAAAAGCTATCTCAAGCCTCAACTTCTCCGATAATGCACTGGTAGGAGAGATCTACTCCTCACAAGTCAGCTCCACGTTGGACAACGAGACATATCTTTCCCCAGTTGGTGCCTCTATGCTGGATCTTGATGCTTCTCCTGATAGGTATCCCCCGACGTTCTACTTGAAAGCCACTCAAGGTCAGAACCGCGGATAATCGTAGTATTCGCTTTAAATCCCCCTCTCGCTCACATCTCTCCTTTCGGGGGATCTGGGAAATGATTCACCTCCTTACCCTGAGAATGCCTCGAATTGTAAATATTAATTACCTCGACAGAGTAGTTACGTTGGAAGGACAGTACTTACCCCATTGAATTCTTCTTTTCTTTCTCTAGTAGATTATTCTCTAAATGTTAAAAATAAATAATAAAAAATTAAAAAATAATCTAGCGTTAAATGAAATATTTTCTTTATCAATACAAATAATTTTTATAACTATGTATACACTATTAATTATTATAATAACTATATTTATAGATAAAATAAGTTTAATATTTAATGATATAAATAATGAAATAATTTCGGTCACAAATATCAATTCGTATACTTCCGAAAATTCATGAAATTCAAATAAATTCATTACTACCCAACAAATTCAATTTCAATTATGCTAATTAGTTATCTCCTTATCTCAATAATTATTTCCATTTAATGTGTAACAGATAGATAACTGTCACGGTACTTGATGACACACATATTTGCAAACTGTATATTAACTTGTTCTGTTTTTCTTTCTCACTATATAATAAATACATATATATATAAGAGATTTAACATACAATTGAATAGAGCGCTCTCGCTCTAAAAAGTTCAAACATATAACTCAAACTGTATAAACATTAAACACATGTCTAGCTATAGAAAGAACTTGTGTATACCATCGTTTTGTTTCATAGGGGAAGATAAGCGTGTTTGTGTACTGTGTATATACTCGTTTCTCTTCATCTCCTTTTAGTTTTAAGTTAGGCTAAGGAATAGTTGTATTTTTTTTTTTTTTTTAATGTTTATTTGGCATTAATTTGCCATTTAAAAAATTCATTGCAAACTTAGCATTACCCATTATATATTAAATAAAACTATTTTTTACATAATCCACCAACTGTCTCTTGAATCTTGACAAATTTTGTTCATTTTTTAAATAAATTGGTAGGCTATTATATTGTTACATCCAGGCTAGGATTTGAAAAGATAAAACGTAATTCTATTTAATTAATCTTTATTAGTTCTCTATCAATGTCTTTTACTTCTTGATTATTATTCTAATAATTCACTTATTTAATTCAACAATTCACTTTCACAAATAATCACTTTAAATACACAAACACTTTTCTCTTACTGGATACTTATACTTTTTCTCTATACTTTTCACTACTGTCATCTATCGTACTTCTTTATCGCGGTTCACAGCTAGAATGTCTTGGGTGCTCCTGCGACACCTATTTATATCTCCTAGTAACACCTTTCGAACTTTCCAGATTCGTTAAGTTCAGAAGGTTCGAGAACAACATACCAAGTTATACCACAGCTACTCAAACTGCTATTCCAATGCTGCCAAAATCGGTAATATGGCTACTTTTACTCTCTACTAGATGGCGCAGTTGACTAATTAATGCTGAATGACACAGTTCAAGCAAACATGCAACAATATATATTCAATCCTCTGTGTAGAACCATATTTTTTGTCCTTAAATTTCTAAACCGAGGCAACCTAAAGTCACCCGCATTACGTAACGCAAAAGGTTGCACATCACTAACATAAGACAGATATTCATTTAAATAGTTAGGTAATAACTCGAATTTGATTTTAAATACAAATATGATCACATTGTACAAAATTCTTTGGTTTACACTCATCCAAGACAATTTAGACAACATTTCTCTGATTGAAGTTAATCTATTACACATTAGAACAATTCTCATTGCCCTATTTCCCTATTTTGGAGCTTTTGTAATCTACTCATCATAAGATTGTTACACATAAACAAAATACTTGAGCAATACTCAAAATGAGGTTTATTCATTGTATTTTATACATTAATTGATGTTTTTAGCGACATTTTTTTCCTAATTCTACCCAAGAAGTAAATTTTTTTCGCTATCTTTTTACATACATAATTTATATTAACATCAAGAACTAATCTGTCGTCTATTAAAACACCTAAATATTTAATTTCAGAGACTGTCTCAATGTTCTGATTGTTTATGCTGATGTTTTTGACAGTACTACCATTTAAAATTGGTTTTGTTTATATTCAATTTTAACATGTTTCTGTCAAACCAATCTTGCAAGCTATCTAGATCTGAATTAATTGTATCTATACAATCATTAACATTACAACCAGAAATAAACAATAACGCGTCATCAGCAAACAGCACCATTTTTGAAAAACGAACAGCACTTTCCATATCATTGACGTACACCAAAAACAGCAACACACCAAGCAAAGATCCTTGTGGGACACCATGAAGTACAGTAGCAGGGTTTGAAAGAACATCGTTAACTTTTGTTTTTTGGGTTTTGTTTTCAACATATGATTTAAACCAATTAAGTGCCGTATTTCTCACACCATACATTTTAAGTTTATCTATTAATATTAATTTGTCCACAGTTTCAAACGCTCTTTTTAAGTCTAGAAACACGGCCACAACCACTTTCTTGTCGTGAATGTCAATTTTCCACTTAGTGATCACTAAATTCAGAAGGGATTCACAATTATGGTTTTTTCGGAAGCCAGACTGATAACATGAAATTAAATTGAAAGATTCCAAGTAAGCTTGCAGTTGATTATACACAACCTTTTCAATGATTTTACTCTCTATGGTCATCATATTGACCGGTCTAAAATCTTCCACCTTTTTAGAGTGCTTTACTTTTTGAATTGGAACGATAAGGGACTCTTTGCAGCAATTAGGAAATGCGCCACTAGCTAAGGACAAATTTACGATTTTTAGCAACAATTCACCACAAAAATCAAATGCATCCAAGTACATTTTCACACTGACTCCGTTCGTATCTTTTTTATTGTTCATCGATTTTAGCACAGATTTTCGGCCACTGATATTAATTTCTTTAAAATTAAAATTTAGGTAGTAATAGTCAAACACTGAATTAATGTACTGTTTTTTTTGGAATATTGCTTCTAATTTCAACAATACTAGTCACAAAAAACGAGTTCAAAACATTAGATAATTCGATACAATTGCTGTATTTTTTGTTATTGTAAATAACTTCACTTATACTTTTCTCACTTTCTTTTAAAACAAGCCTTTTTAAAGATCTGCACATAGATTTCTGCTCACTACAAATTTCAATTTTGTTATTGATGTACCTGTTTTTTGCACAATCAAGTGCGGTTTTAAATCTGTTTCTACATATTTTATAGCTTTTCCAATCGGCCACAAGACAGGAAAATTTTGCCTTTTCGTATTTTAAAACTTTTTCATTTTTGAGTACATACTCTTATACTTTCATTAAACCAAGGATTATGATTTTCATTTAATTTTTTGTATGTTATAAAACTATTAACCATCTGCACAATGTTGTTAGATAATTTCTTAGTTAATGCGTCAACAGATATATTGCTATTTGGTATGGTAAGATCACAATTTTCTTATTTAGTGACAAAACTTGCTGAATCATATTTAAATACACGCACGACTTTCTCCTTATGACTTCTGTTATACAATGCCTTAATACTAATTATCACAGACTCATGATCACCTTTTTTTAGTTTCCTATCAGACTTAGCTTCAACTCTCTCCGGATTATTTGTCATAACATAGTCAATTAAACTTACAGAGTTCTTGGTTATTCTCGTTGGTTCCTTAATTAATTGAGTATATTGTTACATCCAGGCTAGGATTCGAAAAGATAAAACGTAATTCTATTTAATTAATCTTTATTAGTTCTCTTTCAATGTCTTTTACTTCTTGATTATTATTCTAATAATTCACTTATTTAATTCAACAATTCACTTTCACAATTAATCACTTTAAATAAACAATCACTTTTCTCTTATTCAATATTCTCTATACTTTTCACTACTGTCATCTATCGCCCTTCTTTATCGCGGTTCACAACTCGAATGTCTTGGGTGCTCCTGCGACATCTATTTATATCTCCTAGTGACACCTCTCGAAATTTCCAGATTCGTTGAGAAGGTTCGTTAAGTTCAGAAGGTTCGAGAACAACATACCAAGTTATACCACAGCTACTCAAACTGTTATTCCAATGCTGCCAAAATCGTTAATATGGCCACTTTCTACTAGATGGCGTAGTTGACTAATTAATGCTGAATGACACAGTTCAAGCAAACATGCAACAATATCCCCCTCTTAAACTTGTTCGTCCCGAACAAGCACGTCAATATTTTCCCCATGGTAGCGATGGAGACGATCCACATGGACAACTTTCAGCTTGCCTCTTCCTCGCTGGATCCGGTAGACAACATCGTTGATGCGCTTCACTATCTTATAGGGTCCTTCCCAATCCTGCTGTAGTTTAGGTGACATGCCTTTTCGGCGATGAGGGTTGTATAGCCATACCGGATCTCCTTCCTGGAATCCTGTGGTGGTTGCTTTTGTGCCGTACCTCGTCTTCATGGGGTCGCTGGATATCTGATAAATATTTCGGTGGATTTCAGTACCCGGTACACCCTTTCCAACCACCTCACCTTGCTTCAATTTGACGCTTTTGTGTTCCGGGTTAAGAACTCGTACGGGAACAATATTGTTCTTCGGCTCGACAAGCACTTTTCCAACCACGCAGTTTCGGTAGTGGTTGTCTTTTGTTCTCGACTAGAGAGAATCGGTGGCTCATAGGATCACCTTCCAGCTTTGTCCGAATCAGTGTCTCTGAAGAAGGTGGTAGGACCTCGTCCTCACTAATGACTGTCCTCAGGGATGCGGCGTTCTCGTTCCCGTACACCATCGGAATCTCTACGTTTCGATATTTGAGTACTTGCATACCAAAGTCCAACACGACATCATGCGCCTTCATGAAATCGATTCCAATGATGCATTCGTCACATATATCGGCTACTAAGAAAGCGTGGGAGAATGCTAATCCTGCCAAATTTATAGTTAGCATGATATCTCCGTACACTTTCGCTGTCGCTCCTGTTGCTGTTTTCAGACAGTAACTGCTGGTATTGTGCAACCACGACTGACGGACGATGTCCCTCCTTATAATAGAAGCGGTGGCACCGGTGTCGATGGCTGCCACGCACTTATTTTGACCGATATAGGCTTCCACTGTTAAACTCTGGTTTCCTCGTTTAGTTTGGGAGACTTGAATTGTGGTCCTGGAGTCATCGATTCCGGAAACCCACTTATGCCCCGAGAAGCTGTTCCTTACACGTTTCCCGCCTATGCTTCTTCGTTGCGCCTCCTAGGCCCGCTCAGCTTGCATTGTCAAGGCAAATGCTAGGGCCTCAGCGAGAGTTCTCTTTCCAGCCATTCTTACGGCCATTTGCAGTTGTCTATCTTCAATGGCTTGGATAAACGCCTCCACAGCCATTTCATTGATGAGAATCTCACCAGCATTAGGATATGACAAATGTGCCAGACGTTCGATATCTGCTTGCAGCTGTTGAAGTGTTTCTCCCCTCTTCTGGACTCTACTGCGTAGCTGAACCCTGTACACTTGCTGCATATGCTCATCACCGAAGCGCATCTCTATAGCATTGACCAGGGCGTCGTAGTTGTGTTGCTTCTCTTCTGAGACGGTTTGGAGTAACTCCGCAGCTGTACCTCTTAGTGCGAGCGTTAGCGCAATCGACTTTTCCTCGTTGTCCCAGCTGTTCGCCATTGCAGCTGCTTCAAACTGTTTCTTATAAATTGGCCATGATGTTTGACCATCGAAAACAAGAGGCTGCATCTCTTTCCTTCTCGGGCAGTCCGCAGAATTTTCTCGAGCCTTCTGCTACTTCACTTTCTCGAGCTCTTTAGCCAAGTTCTCGATGTTTGTATCGATTTCGTCGAATTTGGTTTCAACCTTCTCGAACTTTTGGTCAATTTCTTCGAGTTTTCCTTCGAGAACATTTTTAAAATCTTCCACAGCGCTCTTTTGGGCGGCAACTATGGAATTCTTTTGTTCTTCGAATTTAGTGTCCATTGCTTGCAATTTGGAATCTAGAGAATTCTTCTGTTCATCAAATTTAGAGTCCATTGATTGCAATTTGGAATCTAGAGAATTCTTCTGTTGTTCTAGAGAATTCTTTTGTTCATCAAATTTAGAGTCCATTGATTGCAATTTGGAATCTAGAGAATTCTTCTGTTGTTCTAGAGAATTCTTTTGTTCATCAAATTTAGAGTCCATTGATTGCAATTTGCAATCTAGAGA
This sequence comes from Portevinia maculata, assembly GCA_949715645.1. Taxonomy (NCBI): domain Eukaryota; kingdom Metazoa; phylum Arthropoda; class Insecta; order Diptera; family Syrphidae; genus Portevinia; species Portevinia maculata. The sequence continues at coordinate 76,238,215 of OX454525.1, forward strand.
ATTCTTCTGTTGTTCTAGAGAATTCTTTTGTTCCTTGAACTGAGAGCCCATAGAATTCTTCTGTTCATTGAACTGAGAGTCCATAGAATTCTTCTGTTCATCTAACTTGGCCAGAAGTAATTCCATCATAGCAGTCATATCAACGGCTGTACTTACTTGTTCTTCTGCTACGTCGAACAAAACGGACTTGGAGTTTTCTCCTTCGTTTTCAACAGCTTCCTGCAGTCGAAGCACCAGATCACTTTTTCCTCCAGCTGTGGAGAGATTCCGCTTTTCTAGCTCAGCTTTTAACTGCGGTATACTGAGCTGTAGTAATTTCAATGTGCCACCCATTTTTGCTTTTCTTTTTTTTCACTAATTCACTTCACTTTAATTTCACACTGAATACGTTTTATCCCACTTCTGACGCCAATGTTACATCCAGGCTAGGATTCGAAAAGATAAAACGTAATTCTATTTAATTAATCTTTATTAGTTCTCTTTCAATGTCTTTTACTTCTTGATTATTATTCTAATAATTCACTTATTTAATTCAACAATTCACTTTCACAATTAATCACTTTAAATAAACAATCACTTTTCTCTTATTCAATATTCTCTATACTTTTCACTACTGTCATCTATCGCCCTTCTTTATCGCGGTTCACAACTCGAATGTCTTGGGTGCTCCTGCGACATCTATTTATATCTCCTAGTGACACCTCTCGAAATTTCCAGATTCGTTGAGAAGGTTCGTTAAGTTCAGAAGGTTCGAGAACAACATACCAAGTTATACCACAGCTACTCAAACTGCTATTCCAATGCTGCCAAAATCGGTAATATGGCCACTTTCTACTAGATGGCGTAGTTGACTAATTAATGCTGAATGACACAGTTCAAGCAAACATGCAACAATATGAATTATCACTTAATATTGCACTTATTTGAGTTTTAGAAGTACTGTCCTTTAACAAATTTATATTTATATCTCCAATTAATATCAGTTTTAAAATAACAGTTCAAAATGTCCATCCAGCTGGTAAACTGATCTATAAATATCGTTGTAGAATAGCTGGGTGATCTGTATATACCCCCAAGTATATATACAAGATTATTCCGGGTCACTTTCACTAATAACAACCATATCTGTTTTCCAATTGCCGTCTTATCTAATATTTCATACTCCCAGCTATCTTTAATATAAAAAACTACTCCTCCTGTATGAGCGGATATTGAATCGCATCTAATTATTTTAAAGTTTTTTAATTCAATTTCTACATCTTTAACCAACTCTATCATATGGGTTTCTGTTGCACATTGTATTGTATTGTATTGTATGTGCAGTGGGGTCATCAGTAGATGACAAGCACTTAGACCTATTGGTCCATTGTACTTCAGCATAGCTGCCCGCTCGCTGGTTATTGGCGATTAGTAAGATTCAGTGAGGGAGAACCTACCAGTAGGTTTGGCAAAGCGAAGAATATTAGCAAGTTCAATGTCCCCCATCTCATCTTCGTTGACGAATTGTTTGCCTATAGTGGTGAGCCTAGTTCTGGCGAAAGCCGGACATTCACAGATGAAGTGAGATACCGTTTCATCCGCCTCCAGGCAGCACTCACATAGGCCCGAGCTCCTAATGTGGATGGTTTTGAGGTGCTCGTTAAGAGGACTGAAACCGGTGACGAGACCAATCAAGGGTCTCAAGTCTTTCCTGTTTAGTCCAAGCAAAAACTTAGCTCTGCTGATTTTCGGGCCGTCCACTAGCTTCTTCGAATACCTGCATGAGACCAGGTCATGCCAGTATTCGAAATGTTGTTGGCGTAGAGCCGAATCCATTTCACGTTTGTGGACGGATGAGCAGCATCCTATAGATGGTTGTGGGCCAATGAAGGCTGTTGAAGAGCCCTTCCTGGCCAGAGCATCCGCTCTTTCATTTCCCTCGATACCTGTATGCCCAGGAACCCAGGCAAATGATACCGAGTTACATCTACCCAGACGGTTAAGCTTAACCATAGTTTCCTCAACTATTTTTGAGTTGAGAGAACCAGACGAACAGGCTTTGATAGCGGCTTGGCTATCTGAGCAGATGTATAAGGTTTTACCCTTAATCCTTCTCCTTAACAGGATATTTGCGGCAGCAGCAATCGCAAAGATTTCTGCCTGAAAAACAGTTGTTTGTCTACCCAAGGCTGCAGATAGATTTATCCGACAGTCTCTAGAGTAGACCCCGGCTCCGGAGATACCGTCAATGAGTGAGCCATCGGTATAGACGATGACATCACCCGGCTTAAAGCCATTCCACCACTCACTGTTCCATTCCTGCCGTTCAGGAAGGTTGACCTGAAAACGGCGCTCAAAGACTTGCTTCATGCACACAGTGTCAAGTGCTCCTCCCCGATGGCCAGGTAGGCTGTCATAGAGAGCTCTGTACCTAGCACCTCTGGCCGCATCGCCGAGATTGACCTGCCGTCCAAGTACTACACACATGCGGTATAGTGATTTTCTGGCCTCACTTTCAGCAAGGAACTGCAAGGGAGGTAAACAGAGCAACACTTCCATAGCAGCAGTGGGAGTTCCTCTCATCGCACCTGTAATGCATAAGCACGCAAGGTGCTGTAGCTTCGACAGTTGACGTTTGAGGATGTGAGCTCTAGCCCACCATACAATCGCACCATATATAAGGTATGGCCTAACAATGCACGTGTAAATCCAGTGAACCAGCCTGCGACTAAGTCCCCAGGTTCTGCTGAACATCCTACGGCACTGCCAGAGAATGTTAGTTGCCTTCGAAATCCTAGCAACCAAATGTTCAGAAAAGTTAAGCTTTGGATCTAGAACAATACCCAGATACTTAACCTTGCTTGATAGCTTTAGTTGAGTGCCCTGGAAGTAAGGCCACCTCACTTGAGGTATAGCCCTTCTACTCGTGAACAGCATCATCTCAGTCTTCGCGGGGTTGACTGACAGAGCTTGCTCGCGGCACCAACTCCCAACACTATTGAGCGCTGTTTCCATCCGCTCACAAAGAGTTGGTAAACTCCTGCCGCTGACAATAATGCACACATCGTCAGCGTACCCAATAACAGGGTGACCTTCCCCATCAAGTCTTCTCAACAAGGAGTCGACCAACAGGTTCCACAATGTAGTGGAAAGTACACCGCCCTGCGCAAAGCCTTTGACAGCGCGCACAGTTCTGACACAGCCGCCAACAGCAGCTGTAACTTCTCTGCTCCTAAGCATTTCCAGGATCCATTCCGCAGTTGTAGAATCGACGCCCTTCAGTGTTAAGGCAGACTCAATTCTGCAAAAGGTGGGATTGTCAAAGGCACCCTCAATATCCATGAAGACAGCAAGAGCATAGTTCTTGCGGTCGAGCTGCCAGGTTAGACTTCCTGGCCCTGTTAAACAGCCTCCCCACTCTTTTCCTGAGAAGGGATAGCTTAGCGTTCCACCATCGGGTTGGTTTCGCACCGCCAACCTCCTTCTCCGGGCAAGCAGTATGAAAGGCCGTAATAATACCGCTGTGTAGCGTGTCGGTCGCCTTATCCAAGTCATCGCTACTAAGGATCCTGATAGGCAGGGAACGTATCTGACCCCGCAACTCCGTGGAATAGACGTCCCAGTCAGTGCGCCGCACATTCCTGATTTTGCTTCTGATCGGTCGATCTGCACTTAGCTTAAAAATAACATACCGATGATCAGATGCAGTTTCTTCCCTTGAAGCCCTCCAGCTTGAAACGATGCCAGATGCAGCAGCGGTTGCTACTGTCGCGTCAATAACTTGCCGCCTCAGCCGAGTGACAAAGGTTGGCTCATTACCAGTGTTCAGTATATCGAGCTGGCTGGCAGCAAAGAAGTTTAGTAGGGATTCACCCCTGCTATTTGAGTCAGTACTACCCCAAACGCAATGATGCGCGTTCGCGTCCATACCAACGATCAAATGCTTGTTACCTCGTCGGGCATGCTCGACAAGCCTTACCAGTTCCACCGTTGGAGGTGGGGCCAGTGAGTCAAATGGGAGGTACACTGAGGCTAAAATAATCTCAGTAACCAACCCTCCTCGCTTAAGACACATTTTAATAGCTGTACAGTCTCGAGAACTGAACTCAGGCATAAGATTAGCATCTAAGCCCTTTGCTAAAAAGATGCACGTGCGAGTATTAACAATCCCAGGCTTTACAAAAATTGCTCCTGGTACACCCGAGATGCCACTTACCGCCCCCTTATACAGATAAGGTTCCTGTATGTGGCACACCTCTGTATGCAGTTTTCCAAGACGATTTTGATTTGAAGGACCTCCAGTGATGAGCTAGCCATAGAGCTAATTACCACTGGAAGTTCCAGCCTTCTCTCCCCTCTTTTCTGGCCTGAAGAACAGCCGACCAGTGAGGAAAAAAGGCCGGTAAGAGCACTTCCCAAGCATCTTCGCCGAATCGTCATCAACACCAAAAGTATACAGACGGCCATCCTTCATTTTGTTGAAGTGATAGACCCTCCACTTATCGGTGGATAGACCCGGGTTTTGACCCTTGAGAAGATCGATGATTTCCTTAGTCTCCAGATCAGTTTCTGGGACAAAGACCTTCATCTTGGTATATCCCACTAGCTCTGACGGGTGAAGACAGACAAGGTCACTCCCGTCAAGCTTAGGGAAACTCCGAGCAAGATCAGCTCTGACCCACGCATTCGTGGCTTCATCACTACAGCAGAGGACAAAGCCTCCATTAGTCTTGATGATGCGCTCAAACGCCGGGCTATTGCCTTCCTTGACTCGCCTCCTTACAGCGTCCTTCAAGGCCTTGTCCAGAATGCAGATGTTTTCCGCAGTATACCTCCTCAGGTGATCACCCGGGAAAACAACCGACAATCGCAAACCAGACAGGGCCGAGTCCGTGTAGCGGAAGGGGGGGGGGGGGGGGGTCCTGCATCATTGCTAGTGCAAGACCTCTTTGTGCCTTTGGATGCTGCACCAGCTACCTTAGGTGACCCCTTAGCCACTCTTGTGTCCGTCAGCTTCACAGACTTATCTGTTTCAGTGACCGTCGGCGGACAGATCAGAGGCAGTAGGTACGGGGCCAACAGGTTTGGGGTCGGCATTTACTGCAACCCTACTCTCCGAGTCCACCATTCCTCCTCGCTTCTTCCTCTTACCACTCTTCCGTTTCTTTCGCTTCCTACAGCCTGATTCCTTGGTGGTTTCAACGCTAACCGATTCGCATAGCTCATCAGTCGCGGAATCCTCCGAGGAGCAGCCGGAAGGAGCCTTCTCGCATTCCTCAAGAGAGAGCTTCTTCAACTTTTTCCTGAGGGCCGCCTGCTTCCTGGAAGGGCTGCAGAGGGGAGCATCGCTGGACGTGCTGGACAGGAAATCCCGTGCTCGCTTCGTCAGGTTCTCCGCCCCCGCGTCATTCACAGGAGTAGTAGCGGCGTGATCTTTGGGCAGGGAAGCCCGCTCAGAGGGACTCAAGGACACATTTGTAGCGTTCGAGCTTCTCTTAGCAGACTCCCCACAGAGTTCGCTCTTACCAGCAGTCGCATCCTTGTGCCGGCCAGGATCGGCCAGAACGCTGGGTGCATCCGCCAGCTTGAGCTCCGAGCTTTTTTTTTTTAATTTAAATAACCCTTGCCCAAGGGCCGACACTGCGACCTAAGAGATCTTTTGTGTCACAAGGTTGTCTTATACCAGGAGGCGACTGACTTCCCTAATGAAACTCAGCACGTCTTTGGTGGTAGAGTTGCGAAGCTCCACCAGTGATAACACCTCTCTGTGGAGAATGCGTCGTCTCAACCAATGCAGAGCCGGGCATTCACAGAGTATGTGTTCTGAGGTTTCCTCGTCCTCCATGCAGAATCTACATTCTGCCGTTGGGCTAAGATTCATTTTGTTGAGATGGTATCTCAGCCCGCAGTGGCCAGTGAGAAAGCCCACCAGCAATCTAATGTTTTCCTTATTTAGAGTAAGGATTTCCTTATAGGAGTAGGGCTTAATCAAGCGTTTGGACTGTCTCAGACCGGGGGCGCTTTCCCACTGTTTAAGGCGAGTCTCTTGCTCCCAATCTTTGATAAGCCCTAGAGCAGTAGTCCAGTTGACACTGCAGTAAGGTTCGGGACCGATAAAAGCGGCCTCAGAACCAGCTCTGGCGAGCTCATCTGCGGATTCATTCCCTACAAAACCTCGGTGGCCAGGCACCCATCCGAGTTTCACTTTGTTGTGTTTGGCTAGCTTTTGTAAGGCACAGCAGCAGTTTCTTACAGTCAGAGAGTCTGTTGTGTTGGACGACAGTGCCTGAAGTGCCGCCTGACTGTCAGAAAAGATATGTATCTTAGCGCCCTTAATTCCTTTGTTGGAGTTTAAGATAGCGCAGATCTCAATGGCATGGATTTCCGCCTGGAACACTGTGGGGCACATCCCCATAGGTATCGAGACCCTGGTATTGGGTCCAAAGACACCAGCACCAACTCCCGACTCCATCCTTGATCCGTCGGTGTACCATACCAGACTTTTTGAGTCCACAGCTGGAACTCCCGAGACCCATTTAGAACGGTCTAGTATTTCCACCTCAAATAGTTTATCGAAGCTATATTCCCTTACCATTAAGTCAGGGATGGTGAGAAACATGTCCAAATTTTGGATTGAGTTGAGTATTTTCAAGTGACCCACATGGTCATTTGAGTTATACTTGTATTCAAGCTGAAGCTTGATAGCGCATCTAGCAGCTATTTTCTGAATGAATACATGTAATGGTGACAGTCCAATGATGGCTTCAAGTGCTGTCGTAGGACATGTGCGCATGGCACCAGTTATTCCCAGACATGCCACACGTTGTAGCTTTTGGAGTCTGTTAGCCGTAGTACGTTCAAGTACTTTTGGCCACCACACGATGGAGGCGTACGTGATGATGGGTCTTACCATCATGGTGTACAGCCAGTGTATCATTCTGGGGTTTAGACCCCAAGTTCTGCCGTATAGGCGTCTACAGGCCCACATGGCTCTTGTGGCACGCTCAGTGGCGGCCTTTACGTGTGAGTTCCAATTTAGTTTCCTATCCAGGATGACTCCCAGATATTTGACCTCATTGGAGTAACTCAATGGTGTACCATTTACGGTGATAGGTTCAAAGTTAACCAATCTTTTACGCGTAAAAGGTACCAGGATGGTTTTAAGAGGGTTGATGGAAAGTCCTTCCTTAATACACCATTCTGAGACATGTAGCAACGCTTTTTGCATGTTATCAGTAATGGTTGCGCTACGCTTACCATTAATAATTATCGCCAGGTCATCAGCATAACCAATGGCGTTGAGGCCTAGTCTGTGTAGACTGACCAGTAGGTTGTCGATGACAAGTGACCACAAGAGGGGAGAGAGTACTCCTCCTTGAGGACAGCCTTTGGCTGCCGTCACAGACACCGATTTACCTCCAGAGGAGGAGGTAATTATACGACTTTCCAACATGGCTCTGATCCATTGGTTCGTCGATACTTCGATCCCTTTATTACTGATCGCCCTGGCAATCGAGTCGTATCCGGTATTATCGAAGGCACCCTCAACGTCCAAGAAGGCACAAAGTGCAATTTCCTTTGACTTGAAAGTCTCCTCTACCTTTTTGACAAGGCAATGAAGAGCGCCTTCAGTGGATTTGCCCTTTCTGTACGCAAATTGACTTGAGTGCAGGGGGCTTGATGTTGCTATCTGCTCCCTGATATGAACATCTATAAGTCTTTCCATGGTTTTGAGAAAGAAAGATGTCAGACTGATGGGTCTGTATGATTTAGGCAGTTCACTTGGCCTATTGCCATTTTTGGGGATAAAAATCACGTTGGCCTGTCTCCAGGAAAGTGGAATGTATCCCCAGTTGTAACTAGCTCTAAATAAAGCAATAGCCATCGGCAGAATGACATCACTAACCCTTTGGATAAGGGCCGGAAATATGCCGTCACCACCTGGGGCTTTAAATGGTTTGAATGAGCCAATTGCCCATCTAACCTTATCTGGACTAAACATTTTTCCAGATAAGCTGTTTACTCTGCTATCTATATGTACCTTGGGGTCCACATCGTTAGAGTTACCGCTTATGTCGCGAATAGACGAACCTGGGAAGTGAACCTGAAGAAGTGTTCTGATTGAATCTTCTCGGTCCGTCGTGTAGGTGCCATTTGGTTTCTTTAGTAATCCTACACCGTTATTATGATCTCTGCCTAATGCTTTGTGGATGCGAGCTGCTACCGACATATCTACTATGTCTTCACAGCACTTCCTCCATGTTGCACGCTTTGATCTTCTCAGTTCTGAGTTGTATTCAGTGAGAGCGATCCTATAATCGTCCCACCTTTTAGTGTGTTTGGCTCGATTGAAGAGTTTCCTAACCTTCTTCCTATATTCAGCAAGTCTGTCATTCCACCAGGGGACCTTACGTCGCTTTGTGCTGATTTAATGACGCAACTACTCTGGTAGGAGGTTAGTAACACTTTGTTGAGCTGGTGTGCTGCTTCGTCAAGGTCCCACGTGGACTCAATTGACGAAATTAGCATGTCCGTTTTAGAGAGGACAAGTCCTCGATACGTATTCCAGTCCGTCGACTTAGGATCGTATCTAATCGTGGCCTGTGACAGTTGACCGGGCAGGTCGAACCTAATGTGTTGGTGATCCGACATCGAAGCCTCATCTGACACATGCCAGTTTTCCATGAAATTTGCCATAAATGGACTAGCGAGCGTGAGGTCAAGTACCTCTTCGCGAATCGAATTAATGAAGGTTGGTTTGGAACCCTTGTTTATGATATCTACATTGTTTCCTACTATAAAATTTAACAAACACTCACCTCTTTTATTGTTGTCGCTGCTGCCCCATATCATGTTGTGCGCGTTGGAATCACACCCAATGATGTAGTGCAAGTTGTTTCGCAGGCAGTAGCGGATGAATGCCTGAACCTCTAGTGGAGGGATATTGTCGTCGTCTCCGGGGAAATACGCAGAGGCACATATGATGTTGTGTGTGCCTCTGGGTGTAGGTACTTCCAGTAGTACGGCAACCAGGTCTCTGCTGATGAGTTCTGGAATGGGAAGAAAGTTGCTATTTATATCGATTAAGCAGGCCGCCCTCGGCACTTGCTCACCGCACTTGTAAATTAGCTTACCTGCCCCATTCCCAAGACCTCTAATGTGTCCGCTGATAACCCAAGGCTCCTGGATGAGGCCTAGGGTTATCTTTTCCTCGGCGAACCGCTTGCTAAAAGTGGCGGACGCACCCTTAGCGTGATGGAGGTTCGCCTGAAGCACCTTGATGGTGTTCATAGATCCTCCTTCGAGGATCTGGCTTGCCTGAGTAATTGGGCTTTTTTTGGGCCCTTACCTTTTCGGCAAGCAGCCAGTCCAGGGCGACCTGCTGTTAACTGCCTGGCTGACTCATCTTTTTTCCAACCCTGGTTGGAGCTCCGAGCTTAGTCTCGTATCAGCGCTTAGCGCCGGAGTAGAATTCGTCTAGTCCTGTCTTGTGGCCTGTTGCGTCAGTTTGTTCAGTTCTCGTTGCTTGTTCCGTTTCGTTCGTGATGTCGTGTTTGTCGTGTTTGTCATGTTACTTGTGTAAGCCGCTGGCGACTTATCGCCCCCAATAGCTGGAGGCGCCAAGCCCGTGCCGGTAGCCGCGGTCTCTACCGACATTTGAGCGGATATCCCCACTCGAATTTGTTCCTTTTCTGTTGTGTCGTTCATGTTTGTTGTTGTTGCTTTTTTAGTCTAGTTTTTCATCTAGGGGTCAGGATTTTACTAGGGATAGGATGGAGTTCCCCCCGTTACCCTAAACCCTCCTCCTTTATCCGGGCTTGGGATCGGCATAGAAATCTATGGCGGAGTTTCTGTTGCACATATGAAGTCAAAAGAATTATCATAAACTAATTATAGCACGCGACAGCTAGTCGCAAACCAAAAGTATATATATCGCTCATGAGCAAGAGCAGTCAATGAGTCAAACATCATATCAAAAGATAGCCGTGTGGCAATAAAAAATTAATGTAATTTTACAACCGAAAAGAGCAGGCAATACTTTATAGCCGCAGTTTTAGAATTAAGTTATCGACATATACTCTACTTTGTAATCTATCTAAAGTCTCAATAAATTCAATTCAATTCAATTCTTGCAGTTGACTTGCAAATTGAACGCGTGCCCTATTCACAATTGCAAATGTCACTTCCAGAGCTTGCTTGTGTATTTATAAAAAAAATTTTAGTTGCTTTATTAAACTTTCGTAAAAATGAAAATAAACAGATTTAAAAAGTCGCAAAAGATATTATCATTTTTCACAACAAACTTCGACTACCATGAACCTTTCCAAGTGCTAATTGATGCCACATTCTGCCAGGCTGCCTTACAAGTGTGTATTTTCTGTTTTTATTCGTAGTGGGTTTTTACTTTGTTTTCCACTTAGAATAAAGTTATTGTCGAGGAACAATTGAAAAAATATTTTCAAGCCGAATTAAAACTCATCACGACGCAATGCATAATTTTAGAGGCCGAAAATCTCGGCGGACCACTAATCGGTGCCACTACAATAGTTAAACGATTCTTTGTACACAAATGTGGTCACGAAGGTAATCCGATTTCGGCTGCTGCATGCATCAAAAAGATGGTATGCTTTCTAATTGCTTTTGTTAAGAGACGCGATTTATGTAGCAAAAACAATTTATTTCAGACAAAATTTAGCCGCTATGTTGTCGCCTCGCAGGACAGAAATTTACAGGCAAGTCTTCGAAAAGTACCCGGACGTGCATTACTCTACTTACACAAAGCAACACCCGTCCTAGAGGCCCCTTCGGATGCGTCCAAAAAGTTCGTACATAAAAAAAGCAACAATTTATTGCCAAAGAAAATCGAAAATCAGATTGTTAGCCTCAAGAGAACACATGGTATCACATTGCCTGATGAAAATGCAGACAAAGTCAAAAGAAGAAAAGGCCCAAAGAACCCGAATCCGTTGTCGTGTAAAAAGAAGAAGATTCGCCAAACACCAGCTGCAGATTCGACGAAAAAATCTCAAGACAGTGTTGTGAAACCGAAGCGGAAAAGAATGAAGGTACCCGACCACGTCAAGGAAGTCTTCAAGAAATCCATTAATAACTAGCAAATAAAAATATGCAACTAAGTGGCTGTGTTTTTTGATTGATTGTTGAAAAATGAAGTCATCAATTTAAATTTCAGGAAAAACATTCATGGAGTTCGGTATGGTGTTCACATTCTTTACCTTAGAATTTAAAGACTCACACAAAGTGTAGCCAAGAATTTGTTCAAATATATATTTGTTCTAAAAAACGGCACAAGGCAGCCAAAGACAAGCGATCTAGTCTAAATGATCTAACAACAGGAAACTTTCTTTAAGGCAATAACATCCACAACCCGAGGCACAAACGTTGTGTTTCTGCAAAGGAGAAACACTGCAATAAAACCAGAAAATCTATTAAATATTTTTCAACTCACTTCGAACCACTGTTGCATATGCTGTACGTGTCCTCCATGGCCACATGCGAGGCAGGCGTTTGCTGCTCCTTTCACCGGCAGTCGACACATCGTGCAAAACAGTACAACCTTGTGACACGGACCGCAGACAGCAGTTCGTTTGGGCTTGTTACAGCCCGAACACTCGGTTGCAAAGTCAACATCGCTGGTTGGCTGCTTCTGGTACATTGTATGTTTGAGGATCTGAAAAAGATTAGCAAAGCTAACAAATTTTGTTTGTCATAAAATACTCTATCTTACCAAAGCTCTTTCGGTAAGAAGCTGCCAACCAAATAGTACATCACCATACACCATCTTAAGGCTGTCGAACAAAGGCATCTTGGACTTTCTCAGAAGGGAACACGAATAGTTTTCCGAATTGATGACGTTAGAGTCGACACATCCCATAGGATCGGACCAAGAGTTGCTGCGCATTTGCTTGGGAATCATACAAATCCTATTCAATGACGAGTGTTTGTCTATAGGCAAAACTGTGTGGTATGGCGATCCAGTTGGGGTTAAGTTAATTTTTGTTCCAAAAAGAGGAGGCTCAGTCTCTGGATGGCACTTGTGAAATACACAGCACAGCATAACCGCGGTCTGGAGGTCTCCTTTGGTCGCATAGTGCGTGATTAGAGACTCTAAGAGAAATTTCTTAAATGGATCCTGAAGAAAGAGCATTTCGCAGTTCGCTTCATTCGGTATGTTTGGAGTGGCAATCATTTCTGCAAGCTTCCATATCGATCCAAGATCTGCACGGCCGTGATTTTCAGCCACTTGCCTGTTGTGCTGACAGGCACCTATAACATCGGTCTTGCTGAGTTTGTACTCTTGTGCGATTTCCTTGTTGATGTTGAGAATTTTGTGCGCGTCATATATATGCACTACAGCATTTGTTGTCGCCTTTTGAAGGCTGCGATTTTTTGAGGACTTGGCCAATCTTTCCTGGAGGTAGAATGAAGCGTTGCTTTCACGGTGTGCGTAGAGTACCGGCTGTGGGCCCATAACATTGCCAAGTAGACAGCCTCCGCTGATTGCGGATAGAGTGCGTGGCGTAACGTTTTGATTACGCAAGGATAATCTTTTTGTGTTAAAGGATTGTGCGAAAACGACAAGCATCCCGGTTGCATTGAATTTGGCTCCTGATGTGCGAGGAAAAGGAATGCAAGCGTCGTGAAGAGCTCCACTAAGAGCACCTTCTAGTCGCGGTGATTGAAGGCGCATTTGGGACTTATCATTTCCTCCAATAGACTGTAAGGAGAAACATATGAATTTCCGTAAACGTTTCTTGGTAAAGTCTCACCTTTTTTAAAGCCGTCACCAACGCACGAACGCACTGCTCGAGGCAAGTTCGACATTTCTTGACTCTCTGAAGTGCATAGATTTTCAGAACTTTCAGTAAATAGAGGGAGAGCTGCTCAGTAAGGGTTGTGCCTTGACAAAATTGAAACTCTGGTCCCATGTTGGGACCGGGATACTCTATTGGAAATTTTACCTACGCAATACAGAACCGTGTTTCTAAGGACGCAAAAGGCGGATAAGGACTCACCCTTAAAACAACTACATGGCCAGCGGCGGATATTTTGAAGATAGCATATCGATTTATTGCATCCAGAGTGTCCACATCCACATGCGGTATGTTCGTGTTAAATAAAGAAAACTCGTGATGTAGTGAACATGTTGGTTGATCCGTTAATGATCTGGCAATGGACTCACTTTTCACAGGCGAGCGAGCAATCTGAAGTGCCTCCATTGCTTCGACTTCCTCTTCGACATCTGTTGAAACCGGTTCGCATAGCTTCAAAAGCGGATCGTCTATCTTCCATACGCGAAGCGTTCTATCACGCGACCATGTTACCAACTCCTTAAAACAAAACAGACGAGTTGTCATTCTGAAAGAGATTACTAACGCAATTACTTCCTACAATTTCTGAAGAGTTGTCATGGTTTGGCCTCCAGTCAAAGTCTAAGATTACATCCGTGTGTCCTACAAACGAGCATACTGGATCCGTTTGTTTGCTGTTACTCCAAAGCAGCAGGCTGTTTTCACCTCGGCCAAGATGTGGTACCACAATGCTGACCAATCCATTTCCAACGGGCTGAAATAATGACGTTTAAATTATACAGATCCTTGAAATATGGCCAAACAGCAGACATACCGTATATCTAGCTCTCCACACAGGTGAACCGGTTGTTATGATTTTTTCCGCCCGCCTTGGGTTATTTACATCGAAATATTTCACTGTTCCATCTTGACTGGCAGTCGCCAAACACGTTTCTCTCGTATGACTCCAGTTTATGCCGTGGACCCTAAATCAATAAATTACTTCACGCATTCCATGCTCCCTTAGATCACCAACAAACCTATTTAAATGTGCGGTTATGTAATGAATAGGACAGGTTCCCTTTCGCATGTCCCAGATCCTTAAGTCACCATCGTGTGCAGCTGCAAGAAGGTTTCCGGACACCCTATTGAACCCAACCTGTGTTGCTCCAGCTAAACGAAGTAATGATTTCATAAAATTGGAATTATTAAAACAAGAACCAAAAAGCCTACACATGCAGACAGCACTCAATGATAGATGCGGCTTTCGAGCATCTCGCAAGTCCCATATATGAGAAAATGTGTCAATCGAGCAGCTCACGAGTAGATTCGGATTCTTTGAATGCCAATCGATATCTGTGACTAAGCGTGTATGGCCACGCAGTGAGTGAATAAGTTGCGGTTCAGCCGAACCCCAAGTCACCACTTCGATAAGTTGACTTGTCTGTCAGAAGCTGTCGTTAATTCCTCTGATTGATTTGATTTTCAATAAATACTAACCGCAATCGCACAATAATCCTTCCAGTTTGGACATATTGCAAATTCCGCGGAAGAGACTTCATATTTCGAGTTTCTGTGGTACTTTCTTAGAGTGATATCGTCCTGACCCAATCGTTGTAAGGCAAGATATCGCCTGGAAAAGTTGACATTTCGAAAAAAAAACGCTTAACGTTAACCACTGAACAACAAACCGTCCTGCTAGTAGAACCCATTGTCCGGAATAGTCGACTGACATTGCAGTGGCCAGAGAATCTCGGTGCTCGTATGCATTACTACTCTGACGTAGTATAAAGCATTGCTCATGCATCACATCTGACGGGGACATTTTCCGATTTACACTCACAAATTATAAAGAAAAACAATACGTAAATTAACTGAATTTAATCTTATTATGTTGTTGAAATAAACTGTTTTTTGTTGATAACTCAAGCGGATCTTTTCTTATCTAAACAAAAACAGGTGTTATTGTTTGAACTGTCAATATAAAGATTGAATTTTGTATGCGACTGCTGTGAGCCTAAGCTTATGCAATAATTTGTTGGAAGAGTGTACTGTGTTAAAAAGTAAACATTGCTTTTGAACAGGGTGTCATCTTATGCGATGATGTGAATAAGAACCAAAAATTGCAATGTGTACCTATAAAGATTTGAAAGTTGATTCATTCAAAGTCGATGAAAAGATAGTGGGGCTCAACTTGAAATTCATTGGTCATCGGGCACGCTTTCTACTACCCATACTTATCCACACTGTTCTTTAGATTTTAACGGCTATGCTATGTTTCTTCGTGGACTGGACATCGGTTCTCCTCTTGGCCTATCACTCTTTCTACATGTTGCCATTTAACCGCTGCTGAAAATGTTAGATGTATCTTTATATATCTTTTATTCCCTGTGCTTCGGTGAATATGTTTCCTTCTCTGTTTTGAAGAGCCTGCGTTCCGGTCTTAAAGCCGGCAGCCAGTTGCTTGGTCTTTTTATAAAACCTCCGGATGATGTTTCGATCGCGAGACTCTTTGATCTCCTTTAGCTGCGTATGCCCTCTTCTTTCTACGCAGGATCTTCTTCTCCTCCCTTCTCTGGCTCAATACTCCTCACTTGCTGCCATAGTTTTGCGTTCAAGCGTTTGTACATGTGCACGTTCGCTTATCATTTTTCGGTGAGCGCATTCATCATGATACTGTGGGCTCTTTCTCAGGGGTGGCTGGTAAGCTGCGATGCTTGGCTACCGTTTTGATTATGTTTAACATATTGTTGGCGGCGTCTGTGGGTGGTAAGTGCACAGCGGAAAATCTCTCGCTCAGGCGCTCTCTATAGACTCTGACTACTATAGTCGTGCTATGGCGTCCCAATTAGAATATTTTTTTTCTGGGCAGTTTCTTCTAGTTCGACAGTCGAGCTCTGAATTTAGCAAATGGCCAGACTCAACGTTTGCCACTCGGAATGTGCGCACGTTTAACGAAGTCGGATTCGTGCCTGGCATCGATTAGCACATGGTCGATGTGGTTGGCAGTTCGAGCATCTGGAGAGCACCAGGTTGCTTTTTGGTTGCGCAGTCTTGGGAACGTAGTGTTACTTATCACCGTATTACTGTTGTCGTGTCGAGGAGGCTATGCTTACCGGCTAATCAACCAAGTATGTTTCGCTTACCGATTTTGGCGTTGAAGATCTTGACAACGTTCTCCGGACAGGCTCCGTAGGCTCCGTCCAGGAAATTATAGAACTCTTCCTTGATAGGGTCTTCTGCTTCGTGTGTGAAAACAATGTGTGCCAACAATGTTAAGTAACAATTCATAATATTCGTAACCATAAACACAAAGTAGAGTACGACAAAAACTAAATCGATGACGAAGCTTCAATCCATGCATAAACATAAACAATACTTTTGTTTACGTTGCAAGCACCGACCATCAATGAATGGATGTATCACCGCGTCATCCGTACTACACTGCTTTGCTGGAGTACCGCTACAATGAGGAGTAAATTAAAGCATAACGAACGGCGACATATATTCACCCGATTCTGTACTGTTACTCCTAATGGCACACATTAAATGCAGGCACCCCGTTTGGAATTTGAGTAAGAACAAAGATTCTATTAGTAAACCACTTAAGTGTATGTATTGGGTATCAGTACACTGTGATATCATATGGAATAGCTAGAGGGAATAAGTATAACTAGAACAGATTTTCGATTAATTGAACAGATTCACTTTGACCAACCACCTTAGCGTTTTTCACTTTTGCCTCTTTAGCAATTCCTTTCACTTGGAAGAGTTTGGCAAACAAACTGTTGTTACGCGCCTTTCCCAGCTCTTACACTTAGGCTCGGATTAGTTTCCAGACCAGTAGTCCTTTTGCTATATCTATTACAGTTCCTACATTAGAGTGTACATATATTCAACTGATGTTGTAAAATGTGCCTTGGGTTCGGATTACAGCCAGGCGATAGCTTATCAGCTGGAGATCAATGACTTTTGATCTTAGCCGGTTTCTCACTACGAATCCGCATCCTAACATTTGCACCCCTTTGTGATAGCTGTAACAAGTGTCGCACTGCTATCGTTTTTGCATAGCCGATCCTGCTGTATCGCGGTAATATCTGTCTTATACTGCACGAGGAGATTTAAGTTTTCAGCAGAACCAGGAGTATGCAGTGGTCGTACGTTCCGGGTGCACACTCTCAGTTAATAGTCCGTTGACGTTTTGAGTCGTGATCTTAAATGAGGGATGTCCATAATCGAGGCTGGTGTCTTCCTTATAACTAGCTTTTTTTTACGTGATAGGAAAGTTACCCCGACGGCACAACCCCACCTGGATGGCCAGTTTCAGCATACTGAAAGAAGTGTCAGTACTCCACTTCGGATATATAAGCCCTGCCGTTGACTTATTAAGAATTCATTCGCCACCATCTCTTTTTTAACACCCTGACATAGTCTTTAAAATCCTTAGTGACCTTAGCTCCAAATATGTCGAAGTAGCGCATGTAAGGTATCTGTCATCCTGACTGCCGACTACACCGTTGATTCAATGCAGTAAATTCATCCACCGTACGTAAAAAACCATGAAAATGGCTTTATTTGTCCACAAAATATGTAAATCGATGCGAGACGATATCTCATTAGCTATTGCGCAAACGCTATCGTCTTGACACTGGTGTTTGGACACTTCGTGAGTTATGTCATTGTCAAGAAAGTGAGTCGCCGAAACGACGACCTTGATCAAATGTAAAAAATAGATCCGTGCCAAGCCAAAACTAGCAAGAATTTTAATAATAAACAAAGTCTAAAATTTACATTCAACTAGAAGGGATAATTTTGTTGGTTCGCACACTTTATTTGTAGAAAAATGAAAACTGTCAAATCTCAAAAATCGAGAGGGCATCCACTCATTTTAAAGAAAAGTACGCTAACGCTTTTGTGTGAATAGATGAAACACGTCAAAGTTTGGCTTGAAAAGAAGCTACCACTGTTTTTTTTCTGGCAAACTCATAGGATTTTATCATTTCACAGTTGTGAATTTCTCGCCAGCTGAAATCCTGTGTGAAAAGAAATTAACGAAAGTACATAATTCTTTCGTTTATCTTTTTACCATTTTCTCAGTACGCGAACGCATTTGTGTAGTTTCGCACGAAAATTTATATAAATTTACGCTTGCATATTAGTACACGAACGGACCTTAAATTGAGTCCAGTACGTTCGTAGGATATGTTCAAAATAGTTACCTACTCGTCGTAAAGTCGACCATAGAGGTCTTGAATGTGCGTCGAGTTGAAATTGGTTTCGTACGGTTACAGGGAACTGTTTGTGCGTGTGACATGTGAATACTTCCATTTTCATCTGATGTATCATCAAAATATTTGGGATAATACATATCGGATGACGACTTGCCTTTATTTATGTGTCCAAAGCTGTACTTCTTAACGAAGTTCCTCATAAAGTAACATAAGACCCTCTGAAAAGGCTTATCTAATATATTTTTTATTACTAACATTATTGTTATTACTAACAGTTATTGTTTTTATGAACAAATTATATTTTCTTTTTGTTATTTATTTATATATTTTTTGTTAATGTAAAACATAAAAAAATGTTGAAATGTTGTACTTTAGACCAAGGATGTACAACAATGTTGTTTGGTTGATGTATTTAGGACGCGTTATATATAGGTGTCCACGAAAAGAAATGTACATTAAAACACTTTAATTAAAGACTTTCAATTATTTCAATTTACTTTATTTAATTTACGTTATAATTATTTGGCAGCAAATCGCATGCCGTTGAATTGGAAAAAAATGGATTTTTTTACTTAAGTGCCACACAATCAAAGATACAAAGAACGAATGAAAGACCAACGCACAAGCGCGACGGCCGTATATATAGTTTTTGCATGTGCAAGGCGTACGATGATATGCATTTTACTGCGCCGTCTGTGGTCTGATACCCGAAACGCGTATCCTTATGGCGCAAACACACTGCAACATCACCGTGCGCTTGCAATGCAGCAACTTTACAATTTGTTTTTTTGGAATGTTTCTTTTTTCGTGTAAACATTACCGGCCCCCTTGCAGTATTTACTGCAAAATAGTACAATCATTAATGAACAAGTTTAATGTAATAACTACTAAGAGCTAGGTATACTAATAATAAATGGGTATGATATTCAAAATTAAGGTGCAAATATTTTTAATACATAAAGGATATTCGTGTACACAAATGGTTTATAAATCGCTTATACATCAGTACCAAAATTCACCGACAAGTCTTGCCTGAGAAAGATTAGTCGAACGGAAGTACACACAATTTTACGATAGATCGTGTAATGAGACCTCCCTGTGTCCTTATATCTACTACTCGAACCCGATCAACAGGACCACGATACACTTTTACAACCCTACCAAGCCGTCACTCATTTGGAGGCAACGGTTCGTTGCGCACTACCACTAGGTCGTCGACTTCGATGTTTCGTTGCGGATGTTTCCATTTGTATCGCTTGTTGAGTTCCCTGAGATATTCTTCCTTCCAGCGCATACTAAAGTTGTGATGGAGGATTTTTAAATTATTCCATCGGTTCTGCAGGGTGAGGTTCTGATCTGCATAAGAGGGTTCGGGTGGTTGCAGTAATGGACCACCTCGAAGGAAATGGCCTGGGGTTAATGGGAGAAGATCCGAAGGGTTTTCAGTCATTCTGGTCAAAGGTCGCGAGTTTAAGCATGACTCAATCCTCGCCAGCAGTGTAGAAAACTCCTCGAATGTGAACTTTGAGGCTCCAGCTATCTTTTTAAAGTGAGTCTTGAAGCTTTTAACACGGGCCTCCCATAAGCCGCCTATATGTGGAGATCCAGGGGGTATAAACTTCCAATGAATTTGTGTGAAATCAGGAGATGCATCCTTTGGATGCTGCATTAACGCCTTTTGATAATCTCGCATGAGTGTATTTGAGGCACCGACGAAATTCGTTCCATTGTCGGAAAAGATGCGAACTTGAACCCCCCGCCGAGAAACAAATCGAGAAAAAGATGCGAGAAATGCCTGAGTAGAAAGGTCACTGACCGCCTCTAAGTGTATGGCTTTGGTAGCAAAACACACGAATAAACAGGCATAACCCTTTTCAATCCGGCATTTACGACCGTAATAGTTTTTTATCTGAAAGGGTCCGGCGAAATCGATACCGGTATTAGTGAATGGCAAACTGAGAGTAGTTCTTTCGATTGGTAGGGATCCCATTATTTGGGATAACCGTCTCTTTCGATGAAGAACACAAGGCTTACAAGTTCTTATCACCTGTTTTACCAAATTCTTGAGCTTTGGTATCCAGAACTCGGATCGAATAAAACGGATCATGAGCTGGGTCTCCCCATGTACGGATAAAATGTGAACATAAGCGACATAAAGTCGAGAGAAAATAGAATCATACGGAAGCAGAATGGGAAAACGCTCATCATAGGGTAAACCAGACGATGCCAATCGGCCATGAGATCTCACAATGTTCAAACCGTCAAGAAATGGATTAAAGGACAGCAAACTGCTTTTGGATTTTAGTGGTTTTCGACGACATAAAACATCATACTCTTGTTGAAAGTGTTTTCTTTGAGTAAGAATAATTAAACGAGTTTTAGTGAAATAAATTTCTTGAGACAGAAGCTGATGAGAACGGTATACAGTATCCGACCGTTTTAGTTGATGGAAAAACCGAAAAATATAGCTCAAAACACGCATCGCTTTGTGCCACGTCGAAAAACGGCATAAAATTGATTCAAAATCTTCGATTATTACATTGGCATTTGATTTTAAAATCTTCTGTTCCATTAAGGATTCGTCGGGAAGAGATAAGTCGAAGGATGGCCAGTCTAGCTCCACGGATTGCAACCAGGCGGGGCCGTTCCACCACAATGCATTGTTCTGCAAATCTTTGGGTGTGAGGCCGCGAGTGGCCAGATCCGCCGGGTTCTGAGTGGAACACACATGTTTCCATTTAATAGATGGCACATTGGCTTGAATCTCGGAGGTTCTGTTAGCCACAAAGGTCTTCCAGATACAGGGGGGTTTGGCCAGCCAAGCTAAAACTATGGTTGAGTCGGTCCACAGTTTTACTTCACTATCTCGCAGAAACTCAAAACTATCAATTACTACGCGGATCAGTTTGAAGACTAAAACGGCGCCTTGTAGTTCCAACCGGGGTAGTGAAATCGGTTTCACTAGAACTACTTTGGTCTTCGCCCATAGTAAATGTGAGGAAAAACAGGTGGAGCTCTGCTGCACTCTAACATAGATCGCGGCAGCATACGCCTTCTCGGAGGCATCGCAGAACCCATGTATCTGCCCCAAGGCGAATACCGAATCCAGCGAGGAATGCTAAGGCTTTCGATATCCGAGCAGGTTTGAAGAAAAGATTGCCACTTGTGCAGGGTATCTTCTGCCAGGTTTTCGTCCCATTTCGTACCGTCTTTCCAAATTTGCTGCATAAGAATTTTCGCAGAAACTATGACAGCCGTGTCATATAATCGGGCAATAGCCGACAAAACACACCGTTTGGTGACTGACGAACAAAAAGCACCTACGTCTACTGAAAAGGAAAAGCTGTCAGAAGATGCATCCCACCTGATACCAAGAGTTTTGACAGTATTGTCATGACCAAGTTTTAGAAATTCTTTATTTAGAACATGGTTTTTTGGAAGATGTTCGAGTAATTCGGTAACATTTGCTGTCCACTTTCTGAGATTTAGTCCTGCAGAAGAGAGCACAGGTATAAGTTGTTGCTGGGCTTCCTTAGCTGTGACTAAGTCATGGGCTCCAGAGAGAACATCGTCAACATTCCTTTTCAAGAATCTGCGAAGCAATAGGAGCTGACTTTTTCACTTCAGCAGCGAGCTGATGTAAAGTGCGGATAGCTAAATAGGGTGCACAGTTCACCCCAAATGTCACTGTCTTGAGCATGTAATCTTTAACATCCTCATTAGGAGTGTTACGAAATAAGATACGTTGAAATGGTGTATCTTTGGGATTAACGAGAATTTGTCGATACATTTTCTCGATATCGCTGTTGAATACGTATTTATAGAACCTCCAGTTGAGTATCAAAAGCGTTATATCTGTTTGAAGTACAGGGCCTGGATACAGGATGTCGTTTAAGCTCTTGCCGTTAGAAGTTGAGTTAGAAGCGTTAAAAACTACCCTTAACTTAGTAGTGAGGCTCTGTGGCTTAAGTACCGCATGGTGGGGTAGGTAGTACGAGTTAACGGTATCTTTCTGAACTGTTTCATCAAAGTTAGTGGTGGTCATATGACCTAGCGTCAGATAATCGGAAAGAACCGTATCATACTCTTTTTTAAGCTCTATCTTAGAGCTCAAGACTTTCTCAGTTCTTAAAAATTGTTGCATGGCAATTGCTCGCGAATGTCCAAGGGCGATTTGCCGAGGGTACGTTTCCTTAAAAGGTAACCGCACAATATAACGTCCTGAAGGATCTCGAACGGTAGTGGTTCTATATAAGTCTTCGCAGTATTGGTCTGCTGGTGAAAGCATTCTAGCTTGAGGGACTTCCTCTAATTCCCAAAATTTCTCCAACACTTTGTTAACAGACTCTTCATTGAAGTAACTAAGGAAAGTAGAATACGATGCAACTTGATTTATCGGGGTTTTGACACACGGTCCCAGAAGAACCCATCCAAAAACAGTATTCTGGGCCATGATCGACTTAAACCTCATTGGTTTTCATACCGTCTAGTATGATTGATGGATAGAGATCGGCTCCGATTAACATACCGATGCTAGCGCTTTTGTTGAAAAATGGATCAGCAAGATGAAAGTCAAAATTCGGAAGGTTTCCTAAATCCATTGAGGAGGAAGGCAAGTTACCAGTAAGTTTTTTTCAAAATGAGAGCTTGAACACTAAGGCAAAAATCATTATTCACTTTAGAACATAACTTAAACGAGCAAAGCTTCGATGAGGATGCGGTTATAGTGGAACTCATCCCAGATATCTGCGCTTGAACTGAATGAGTAGGCAGATTCATCCGTCTTTGGACATTTTCTGAGATAAAAGAAACTTCTGAGCCTTGATCTATTAAAGCTCTTAAATCTAATTCTGATTCTCGATATCGAACTCTAACCAAGGCGGTTGCCAAAAGAACCTGGCGTTGCGTTGTCGAAAAATGCGCTTTATGATTGGTTTCTTGAGTGGACTGTACTAATGGAGTGGATGTGGATGGCAGTTGATTAATTTCAGACGATGCTTCGGAAACGTTAGGTTTAGATTCCGAATGTAATAAGGAATGGTGCTTGCTTTTGCAGCTCGAACACGTGTATTTGCTTTTGCACTTGTTAATTTGATGATTATATGCCAGGCAGTTGAAGCAAAACCGATGCTTGCGGACGGTGGCATACCGATCATCAACTGACATCTTTAAAAACTCGGGGCATTGACGCAAGGAATAAGATTGCTTGCATACTACACACGCTACTGCGATATTGTTGTGAAATGAGCGAACATTTTTTAAACGCACATCAGAAGCCTTGGTTTGACTTGGTTTACCTACTTTGCAATTGAGCTTCATTTCAGAAACACTTTCGAGTATTCTAAATCGGTTAGTAAGAAAATCGTTCATGATGGAATCTCGGTGGGATTTTTAAGGGACTCTTCCCAAAGTGAAAGCGTCTTTTCCGGAAGGCGTGATGCGCAAAGATATGTGATCATGGCGCTCCATGAATCAACTTCGATGTCGTATGACTTTAGAGCGATCAAAGCATTGTTGAAATTGCTTTGCAGGCGTTTGAGATCTTTACACGATTCAAGTGATAAGGTAGGTTGATTGAGAAGAATTTGAATTTGATGGTTTACAAGAATGCGTTTATTTCCGTAATGCTCCTTTAATGCGTTCCACGTCAAAGGAAAATTGTAATTAGTTGCTATTGACAATGTCAAAAGCGTCACCTTTGGTTTTTGCTCGAAGATGGAAAAACTTTTGAGCCAAGCTCAACTTAGAATGATTGATGTACACCGCGGTGAACATGTCTCTAAAAGACGGTCATTCTAGATAGCTACCATAAAAAACATCCGTGTCACATGGTGGTACATTAAAGCTATGAGACTGTACAAAGGAATGATCGTTTTCTCCATGGCCCGTTTTATGTAACTGTTCCTCATCATCGCGCTTGCCTTTGACGGTAAACTGAGACAGTAAATCGGATAATTCGCTTGAACACGTGATATACGAGTATATATCCACACAACTTTGATACTTGGATTTAACGGCCGGCAACGATTCTTGTAACGGTTCGTCAATTGACCTAACGCAGAGGGCGTATGTCCGTTTCACATCGAACCATAATTCACCGAGCTCTTTACGATATGCGTCTAAAACTGAATTAGTAAGCGCTGCACTTGGTTTGGCCCTAAAAGTAGCTTGGAATGCAACCAGTTGATCAGCCGGGAAAATAAAATCATCTAATAGACTCATGGTCTAATCAAAAAAAAGAAACACAAGAAAATCTACACGAAAACCGTCGAACTGCGTGTACACAATCTAAGATTTAATTTTCTCACTTGTTAAAAACTATATATTCGCGAGTACAAACCAAATTATGTTTAAAAAAAAATAATTTTTTAATACTACTACTACCAAAAATAATTTTTGAACCATAAATGAAAATACTCGTATCATACGCTCCTTTACAAAAAAGTTAAAAATAGAAAGTGGCAACTCCCTTTTAAAAATGTTGTGGATTCTATTTTTTGTTGACTGCACTGATGATGGTGTAGTGGTGCTGATAATGATGATGATGATTGCGATTGTGTCGATGCTGATGATGATGACGATTGTGTCGATGAAGATAATGTTAAAGACGATGTGTCGATGCTGATGATGATGACGATTGTCGATGAAGATAATGATGAAGACGATGTGTCGATGCTGATGATGACGATCGTGGCGATGATGATAATGATGACTTTGTCGATGATGATCGTCTCGATGATGGTGATGACTGTGGCTTTGTCGATGATGATGATGATTAGCGTGGTGCTGCTAATTATGATGATTGTGGTGATGACGATTATAATCTGCCAAGGATTAATGTGCCAATTATTTAACCGGCCCTGAGGATGATAATAATCTGCCACGGATTATTTTATTTTTTGCCAATTATTTTATCGGCGATGAAGATAATGGCGTCGTATTTCTCGTGGGAAATGATGAAGAGGTTATGGCTAACCACGATTCGGCTCGATTGGACCAAAATGTTTGGTTGATGTATTTAGGACGCGTTATATATAGGTGTCCACGAAAAGAAATGTACATTAAAACACTTTAATTAAAGACTTTCAATTATTTCAATTTACTTTATTTATTTTACGTTATAATTATTTGGCAGCAAATCGCATGACGTTGAATTGGAAAAAATGGAGTTTTTTACTTAAGTGCCACACAATCAAAGAGACAAAGAACGAATGAAAGACCAACGCACAAGCGCGACGGCCGTATATATAGTTTTTGCATGTGCAAGGCGTACGATGATATGCATTTTACTGCGCCGTCTGTGGTCTGATACCCGAAACGCGTATCCTTAAGGCGCAAACACACTGCAACATCACCGTGCGCTTGCAATGCAGCAACTTTACAATTTGTTTTTTTGGAATGTTTCTTTTTTCGTGTAAACAAATGTAGTAAGGTACTTCATAATGTAACAGCATTGCCAGCTCATGAAATTATCTTCTCATGATCCTTTAACCAAGTGACTGGACATAGACATGACATGGAACTACATTTTTCGGCTCCAATTAGTACGAAAGTTAAAATGACTCACATGTTAATGTATTGTGGCAGAAATATGTGCCATAGATAGGTGCGTTCGGATCAACCTCGAGAAAAACTACAGGAATTGCAACATAACATAGCAATTATGTCTGACAGCCAAGCAGCTATAAAGGCTCTTGACGCCTACGTTATCAAGTCAAAACTCGTGTGGGAATGCCTACACGGACTGAATAGACTAGGCAAGAATAACAGAATTTCCATCTGCTGGGTACCTGGTCATGTTGGCATTACAGGCAATGAGGCAGCGGACTCTCTGGCAAGAAAAGGGGCTGAGGAACCCTTCATAGGACCTGAACCGTTCTACGGGATATGAGAACACACTATACGCGAAGAGTTCAGGAGACTGGAGGAAGAAACAAGGGCCAAAACCTTTCTCAACCTCCAAGGTCTAAGGCAAGCAAAGAAACCCTTAGGAAATTACAACCAAAAGAGATTCAAAGCTTGTATCGGCCTTAACAAAAACAACCTAAGAATCCTAACAGGCCTCCTCACGGGACACTGCAGACTCAAGGAGAACCTGAGGAAAATGGGCATATCGGAGGACGGGCTCTGCAGATTCTGCAGTGAAACCGCCGAAACTCCAGACCACATACTGGAATCCTGTGGGGCAATGGCCCACAAAAGGATGAAATATTTGGGCAGGCACCAAATAACAGACAAGGACATACAAAATATGGACCCAAAGCTCATTCTCAGATTCATTAAAGAAACTGGACTGGACGCTGTGCTCTAAGGAGTGTGACCTGCCAAGGATAAATCAGAGCATTACCTCGACACGCTTCACAAAGAAGTATCTAGAGAGGGCTCTGAAAGAGGGCATGAACCTCTCCGAGGCACAAGCAAGGGGACACAATAGACCAAATAGGTCGCAGTGTAATATACCCTAACTAAATAATATTATTTTTATTATTAATGTATTGTGAGAGAGTTAGCTCGTTGTGAGAGAGTTAGTTCGCGAGTCCAAAACTGACAAAAAAAATATATACAAATCCAGGCTACATTAAGGACAAATGATGAAAAAATAAATTCCGTTTTTCCACGTTTATTTTATTTTTTGAAACAAATTTTATCATTAAAATATAAAAAAGACAATAAATTTGCAATAAATGCTCACTCATTTGTTCACTTGCTGTTGCTGTAATTTTTTTTGATCAAGTGCATCTGTCAAACGAGAGAATATTTCTTTTATTCCAACTTTCTCTAGGAATTAAAAGAATGCATTCCAAGTATTGCGAACGTCTGACAAACATCCAACATCCGTTTAGATTCGGCGTAAAACTGTAGGTCCCCTCCACTTCGCATGAAAGTGGTTGGAGAAGCTAGGTTCAGGCCCTGTATGGGCCGTTAAGGTCTAATATGTATTCCAAGTATTGCAGAAAGAATAAAGAAACAAAGAACGATATGGTATCCATTGGGGGTGGTTCATACATAAGGTAAATGGTGTTCAGACGAAACTTCTTCGTCGATTTGTGACGGTCAGTTTTTTCAGGAAACCGTGCGGGGAAAACAATCAGGTGCATAACTTTGACGTCCTCTTTTCCTTGACTCGTTTCATGTATGTCATAAAAATCTCTTTTTTGGGCAGGAAATCAGAGGATGTTATCAAATGGTATCAAATTGTGATGAGAAGCTTCTCAAATTTGCAGTTCGGATTTCGCATGAAAGTGGTTGGAGAAGCTAGGTTCTAAGCCCTGTGTGGACCGTTAAGGCCTAATATAGTGTATGGGCCGTTAAGGCCTAATATGTATGTATCAGAGTTGCACAAAAGTTAGCTTAGCTAATAGCTAAAAAGCTACAACTAAATTAGCTGTAGTTTCTTTGCACGTACATAACTAAACCATAATTTTAGTTGTAGTTGCCACAAATTTTGAACCTAAATTACGAGTAGTTATTAGTTGCGAAGTGTAACTAAGCGTGTTTAGTTATGAAAAATTAGTTGCCAGAGTGTAACTAACAATAATTAGCTTTAGTTTTAGCTTTTTAGCTATCGATTGAACACAACTAATAATTTTTTTCAAACAATTTAATCCGAAAAGGCTTACAGGAACAGGAGCGATTCTTTTATTTCGTTATACATTTTCTAGTTTTAATTATGTTTAATTTTAGAGATTATTATGTCCTTACGAAACACGGGAAATAGTGTGGAAGTAGATTTGTCTTCGATAAGTTTTGAATAATTGAGGTTGTATAGCTTGAAGTTTGTTGTACATCAGTTGAAGGTAAGAGGTAACCGATGGCCGATTGAAGAATGCCACTTTTAGTTGTCATAAGGTTATTTACCAAGAGGTCCTTGGAGCACCAAATAAGGTCCTTAAACCCAATTTTTTTTTTCTCAAAAACTCCAAGAAAACCGCGCCTTGTAATAAACAAAAAAGGTCCTTGAAAATCGTAAAAGGGATATTATTCCAAAATATCATTTGAGCCCACACGGTATATCTGTGTTCAGTCTTATTTGACTAAGAGGTCCTCGCAACAACAAAAAAAGGTCCTTAAAATTTCAAAAAAGGATATTTTTCCAAAATATCATTTGAATCCACACGGTATATCTGTGTTAAATGTTATTTGACTAAGAGGTCCTTGCAACAACAAAAAAGGTCCTTAAAACTTGAAAAAAGGATATTTTTCCAAATTATCATTTGAATCCACACGGTATATCTGTGTTAAATGTTATTTGACTAAGAGGTCCTTGCAACAACAAAAAAGGTCCTTAAAACTTGAAAAAATGATATTTTTCCAAAATATCATTTGAATCCACACGGTATATCTGTGTTAAATGTTATTTCACTAAGAGGTCCTTGCAACAACATAAAAGGTCCTTAAAACTTGAAAAAAGGATATTTTTCCAAAATATCATTTGAATCCACACGGTATATCTGTGTTAAATTTTATTTGACTCAGAGGTCCTTGCAACAACAAAAAAGGTCCTTAATAGTCGAAAACAGGATATTTTTCCAAAATGTCATTAGAATCCGCACGGTATATCTGCGTTCAATGTTATTTGACTAAGAGTTCTTTGGAACAACAAAAAGGTCCTTAAAAGTCGAAAAAAGGATATTTTTCCAAAATGTTTGTTGTTTCTAGGACCCCTTATTCAAATAACATTGAACTCATGTATACCGTGCCGTTTTTAAAGACATTTCGGAAATATATCCTTTTTCGGTATTAAAGGACCTTTATTGTGGCTCCAAGGACCTCTTTGTAAACTAACCTGACGTAAAATAAAAGGGACATTCAATCAATTTTTATTTTAAACGCAATATGCATAATAAATCCCAATAAATTATCGCCATTTTAGCAAAACAATAAATTTTGATTTAGTTATTAGTTATTACCTAGACAGCTAAAAAGCTACAGCTAAAAAGCTAACCAACTTTTAGTTGTCATCCGCAACTAACTTTGGCAACCTAACGAGCTTAGTTACACAACCTGCAACTAATAGCTAATAGCTAAGATTAGTTGTCATTATGATAGCTAACCACCAAATCGATTGCATTTTTAGCGCAGCTAATTTAACTACGTTAGTTACCTAGTTATGGCGTTAGCTAGATAACAAATTAGGTAGCTAACGTGCAACTGTGGTATGTATGTATCATACATTGCCACTAATGTTAGCAGGAGATTTCAATATTAATTTCACGTCCGAAGATGGACAACTCTTGGTAAACTGTCTGCAAGATAAATTAGAACTACAAATGAATAATAACCGAAATAAGCCTACCACAAGACATGGAACAACAATCGATGCAGTTTTCTCTGGATATCTTTCTAATTTCCATTCGAAAACATATGTATCTTATTTCTCATACCATAAGCCTATTGTCTCGGTCTTACAATCAACCATAGTAATTACTGATGTATCCGATAATGAAAATAATGAAAATAATGAATAAAAATAAAAAAATCTGTTCAAAAATATTAATTTATCAATGAAAACCCATAATAAATTTAAATATTTGTAGAAAATTAATATATGCATATGTATGTATATACGAGTACATGTATATATTATACACATATACATATATAAACATATATGTATATATACATACATATAGGTGGAGCTAAAGAGGTTTTACTTTAGTCGTGTGGTCTAAAGCACACTCGTTTTTGTACCCTATTCTAAGGGTATATTAATTTTGACGCATAGTTTATAAATTATAACATACCTTAATATTGCCTGTTGACCCCTAAAAGTTACTATATTTATGATCAGCATCTATAGTAATGTCGATCTAGCCATGTCCGTCGGCAAAAATTAGGGCTTAAAACTGGGCCTAGAGAGCTGAAATTTTAACCATATACTCTCTAGGGTCCCGAAATAATCAAGTTTACGAATTTTTAAAATCCGCCCACAGTTGAGTTGTTGTTTGCCTCCCGTCGCGTGCGGACGCGTTGCCTCTTTTAAACGCAATTTCGGTGCCACTAAACCGTCAAACATAATACCTACCGGCTCGCCAATACGTTTCGCGAAAAAAAAAATACAACATCGCGTGTGTGTGAAAAAAGAAAAAAAAATCCACATAGAGCCAGTGCCGGTGGCCGGTGGCAGTGATAACGAAAAAAGCGAAAAAAAAGCAACAGCGTAGGGTCTTCCTTCCGTCCCCCATCCCACTTCATCACTGTTGCTCTTTCTTGACTATTGCATGTGTCGATCGATTATCGTTTGTGCACTTGCAATGTTTGGGTAAAGGCAGCATCGGGCGAATAGCGGGTCGTGAGTTGTTGATTCTGTTAGTGGACCAAACAAATTACCGTACGGGCATAACACCTGCGGTGGATTGTTTTGCAAATCTAACGTATATTTTCAATTCACGGCCTATGCTTAGTTAGCGTCGGAGTTGTGTTTTTTTTATGTTTGTTTTTTATAATGTGTAGGAATTTCGTTGTGGATATCAGCAACATTCGTGGGTTGAGAAAGAATTTTTTTTCATTATGCGCCCATGTTTTTCACAACAAACCAGCTGTTTTGGCACTTAGTGAAACCCAGGTTAGCTTTGGCTCTGATTTATCAGAGTTTAGTCTACCTGGGTACAACTTAGTGCCTTTATTCTTTGCCCATCGCGGTATCGCCGTTTATATACGTAGTGACGTAGCCTACCAACTTCAGCCTTAATATGGCCAATGTGCCAACCCAGAATTTAATTTCATTTGGCTAAAACTCCATGTCCGTAGGCAATTAATACACTACTGTTTTATTTACAGAAGCCCCAACTTGGACAGACATTCAACTTATAATGAGTTTGATGCCCTGTCCGATTCCATTACAAGAATTGTGACCCTTCATCCTCGTTCTGAAATCGTTATTGCGGGCGATTTCAATATACACAATTCAGGCTGGCTTCGACATTCTGGTCAGACAACACCCGAAGGAAGGTACGTCGAGATCTTTGCTGAGGTAAATAACCTGACTCAGCTTGTAAATGAGCCGACACGAATACCGGACATTAGCAGCCAAACTGCCAACACATTGGACTTGTTTCTTACCTCTCACCCTGATAAATACGCTTTGAACGTATTATCGCCTCTAGGTTCGTCAGACCATTGCATCATATCAGCAAATTTCTCGTACTCCAACCACATAGTTAAAGAACAAACTCCTAAAAGAACCGTATGGCAGTACGAGAAAGCCAATTGGGAAAAATTAAACGGTTTCTTTAAGAGTTTTAACTGGTCGCTGTGCTTCCTCGACAGCGACGTGGATGCTGCTGCTGATATGGTCACAAACATAATTCACCTGGGTATGAAGACTTTTATCCCTAACAGGATTAAAAGTATCAAACCCAAGGTTAACGCGTGGTGTGACTCGAGCTGCAAAGAGGCTATCAGGTTAAAAGAGGTAAGTTTTCGGCTATTCAAAGCCAACCCATCTGAGGAAAGCCGTAAAAAGTTTAAACGAGCCAGAAATGACTGCAATGCCCACATTAATCGTGTCAAATTCTCCTATGACCAAAAGTTGAGGCAAAAAATACTACAAAGTCCCACTGGTAGTAAAAACTTTTGGTCATTTGTTAAAAACATCAAGAATTCGGCCTCGTCATCTATCCCGACACTCATTTACAACGATATTCCAGCTGTCAGCTCTACAGATAAGGCCAATCTGCTTGCTGCTCACTTTGCAGTCAGCTCCACGCTCCCAGATTGTGCTTTGTCTCCCCCTGTACTCGAGCGCGTAGAATTCTCTATGGGACCAATCCACTTTCGCACTCGTACAGTGGCTAGAGTACTTCAAGATCTTGACGTTCACAAATCCGCTGGTCCAGATGGTATTTCCCCTATCGTTCTGAAGAGGTGTTCTTCTTCGCTGGCAAAACCATTGCGTAAGCTTTTCCATCTGTCCTATTCTTCAGGACTCTTCCCGGGAAGATGGAAAACAGCATTTGTCCAGCCTGTACCAAAAAAAGGCGAATCTTCTTCTCCCTCCTCCTACCGACCAATTGCACTTACGTCCCTTCTTTCCAAGGTCATGGAAACGCTGATAAACCGTCAGCTAATGAAATATCTTGAATTGCGAAAACTTCTTAATGACCGGCAGTATGGTTTTCGCAGCAACAGGTCCACTGGTGATTTGATGACATATCTAACCGAAAAGTGGAACCAATCTCTTCACCAAGGTGGTGAAAGTAAGATCGTTGCGCTTGATATTTCAAAAGCATTTGACAGAGTTTGGCACCAAGCTCTCTTGTCGAAAATGCGTGCATTTGGAATCGATGATACTCTTCTTCAATGGATTAGAAATTACCTTTCGGACCGTTCAATTCAAGTTGTTTTGGACGGCTTCAAGTCTGCAACTCACCAAATAAATGCTGGTGTCCCCCAAGGCTCTGTTCTGTCCCCGACTCTCTTTCTCATTTTTATAAATGATCTACTGTCTGTTACTTCTAATCCAATCCATTCCTTTGCTGATGACAGTACCCTCAGCTTCTCATATTCGTTTCTTGGGTCACGCCCCTCATCTTCGGGTGTGGAACTGGAACGGCAACGTATGTTAAGCTCATTAAATTCCGATCTTAACAGCATAACTCAGTGGGGTAAAACCAATAGAGTGGAATTTAATGCTTCCAAAACTCAATGCTGTCTCCTGTCATTAAAGCAAAACCCAGACACACTGCCATTATCTATGAATGGCACTTACATCGCTGAAACCGAAAGATTTTCCATTCTCGGTATGTGTGTTAATGACAACCTTCGTTGGAATGACCACATATTCGATGTCGCCAAGAACGCCGCGAAATGTCTAGGCTTCCTTAAGCGTTGTAAGAAATATTTCACCCCTTCTGATCTGGCTACAATTTATAAGGCGTTTATTCGCCCGAAACTCGAGTACAACGCTCATATCTGGTCCGGTGCACCAATAACTTATTTGGAGCTACTTGACAGGATCCAAAAACGCGCGATAAAACTCATTGGCGACCGAGACATCGCGAGATCGATTGACTCTCTTAGTCATCGTCGTAATGTCTCCTGCCTGTCGTTATTTTATCGTTATTTCCACCATAAGTGCTCAAACGAAATAGCCAGTTGCATTCCTCCCCTTGAACATTTCAACCGCAATACCCGCCATGCAGGGAATGCTCATCAGTTCACCCTCAAGCCTGTGTTCGGA
Source organism: Portevinia maculata (assembly GCA_949715645.1). Taxonomy (NCBI): domain Eukaryota; kingdom Metazoa; phylum Arthropoda; class Insecta; order Diptera; family Syrphidae; genus Portevinia; species Portevinia maculata. The sequence continues at coordinate 76,271,415 of OX454525.1, forward strand.
CGTACAGTGAAGTTCAAAGAATCTTTCCTCAGCCGTACAACACGAATGTGGAATGCTCTTCCCTGCTCCATTTTTCCTACACATTATAACCTACAGACATTCAAAACCAACGTGCATCGGCATCTCTCCTTTTCCTCTCACCCTAATTTCCTTAACGCCCGCGCTGTGTAGCCAATACATTATAAGGGTCCCAACAAATCCCTTTAGTGCGCGCTAATTATAAAAAAAAAAAAAAAAAAAAAAAAAAGTTAAAAAAAAAACAAAATTTTGGAAAAAATCGAATTTTGAGCTGGAAAGCTGAAATTTATTTTGTATATCCCGAGCAGTTTTAGGAGTCATAGATCATTTTCAAAATCCGCCCACTGACACGCCCACAAATAAATAAAACTATTTTATTGAAAAACCAAAATTTGAGCTAGGGAACTGAAATTTATAATAAAATAAAAATCCTCTCTAGGGGCCCTTTAAGCTCATGTGTAAATATTTTCAAAATCCGACCACAATTTAAGAAAAAACTTTTTTTAAAATTCAAAGTTTGAGCTAGGGAGCTGAAATTTATAATAATTATATACTCTCTAGGGGACCTTTATGCTCATGTGTTAATTTTTTATTAAATCCGCCTACTGACACGCCCACAATTAAATAAAACAATTTTATTGAAACACCCAAGTTTGAGCTAGGGAGCGTTTTTTTTCGATAAAATCCTTTAAATGTTATATAACAAAATATGTAGAGCGTTCTTAACAATTCAACCATACTTAGACTTTTGTCACGCCCACTTATGAGGGATAGGAATAAGAATAGGGTATCCAACAGTTCGCCCAAGCGGACTGTAGCCCGTCCCTATGTTTTATAAAGCATAAGTAATCGGCGAGGCGTGCAAAACAACACACCTATGTATGTACACATAATATATCTGATTTGTTGGGTCAGTGCGATCATAAATTATTTGACAAAGAACGAAATTTAAATAATTTTTACTTTTTCTAAATTCAAAAATCAAAAATATTTTTGTTCTGCAATCTCCTTATATGTAGTTGTCTAAAAATGAAAAGAATTGGAGAAAGTGGGGCCTTGTATCGAAGTAAAAAAGAGCCCGCGAAGAAAGCATCAAGAAAAATGAGAGTCTATCTTTAAATATATGCAACTTCCTATTTCTGAAACTTTAGCCTCTTCATCAAGTGCAAAATCTCCAACAGATATTTTGACTGTTGACAATTCAGATTCTAAAGTAGTACGAGAACTCAACAAAGATATTCTGTTACCTGAAGTTAATACTTCAAATATGCCACTTTTAGCTTTACGTCCTTGTCGTTCTATTGGAAATACAAATGCTGCTGTTCCTGCACAAATTCCTACACCTTCTCAATCTGTAACGACATGTTCAAATATAGTTGTGAATAGTTATGGTTCCGCCTTAAGGCTACCTCGCAGTGGGTTAACAATAACATTGGCCACACCACCATTCTGGACTCATTTGAGTCTCTACCAGGAAACATAGATTACACCATACCCCAATTACAGTTTGGAAAGAACTTTCAAGTCACTATTCCTTCCAGATCATTCTGGGAGGACGCTGAATTTGAGGAAGTTAAAGCGATCCACTTCTACACCGATGGATCAAAAACTAGTGACGGGGTTGGTGGCGGCGTTTTCTCCGAAAGACTAAATCTGAGTCTCTCTTTCCGTCTTCCTAATCACTGTAGCGTATTCCAGGCGAAGATTATGGCGATAAAAGAAGCCCTGACGTGGCTGAAGAGAAATGTGATATCCACAAAGGATATCTGTATCTTCTCGGACAGTCAGGCCGCGATCAAGTCCGTGGATTCAGTATCTTCAAACTCCATTGCAGCCCTCGACTGCCGTTCATCTCTTATGGAGATGGCGGAGCAGTTTAACATTCACCTCTGTTGGTTGCCGGGGCATAGAGATATTCCAGGAAACTGCAGGGCTGATGAACTCGCCAAAAAGGGAACCAAACTCCCCCTTTTACCTGAAAAGGGTTCTCTGGGTATCCCAATCGCTACCTGCAAACTTTTATTCAAGCTATCTGCAATCGAGAGAACAAACCTTAGGTGGACTGGTAGTAATACATGTCTAGCGCCTAAGCACATCTGGCCAAAGCTGGACCTGCGACGCCCTAAGAGTCTGATCTCACTAAACCGACTGCATATTAGCTCCACTATAGGTGCCATTACAGGGCACTGTCTGATAGGCAAGCATGCATCGAGGCTTGGCGTTTATTCTAACGATTTCTGTAGAAGTTGCTTGGACGAGGAGGAGGAGGAGACTATACTTCACCTTCTCTGCACATGTCCAGCTCTCTCCCATAATAGAAATCTTTATCAGGGAGATTTCTTGCTTAACAATCTTAACGACTTGGCTAACGCTGACGTTAGAAGTCTATCGCGCTTCATAAGAAGCTCTAAATGGTTTAACTAGTAGTGGGGAAACCCCTCGATCCGTGTGGCATCACAATGGACCTAATCCTGGTCTAAGTGTGTCGGCCTTCTGTTGACAGCCACTTTAACCTAACCTAACCTATGGTTCCGACTCCGGCTCTCTCTCTGATTCTGACAATGAACACATTGACAATGAGACCGATAAAGCATTGGAATCAGTTAAAAATTTATATGATATGGGAAAGTGGCCTAATAATATAGATGCAAGTATGAGATTGCTACTTGTACAACACGGTTCAGAAGTATAGTGCAGCATGTTAGTTTGTGTTGGACCGACAGGAACGACGAGGCGACTAACGAAGGAATGTTTTTATCGCACGTTGAGTAACAGCGAAAAAGTATTACGTTCTTGGATGGCTTATTCTCCTTCTAAATCGTCATTATTTTTGTTGTCGTTTGTTTGAAATTCCGGACAAAAACGACGCATCACAGTTTTGCTCATATGATGGTTTTAATAACTGGCAAAAACTAAATCCCAAAGTAGCCAGGTATGAATAAAGTCCCCAACACAACCAAAATCTTACTAGAATGGTGGATATGATATTATTAAATTCCTCGCGAAAGAGAATTTGGCTTTTCGTGGCTACAGAGAAGAAATTACCAGTACAAATAGGGGCAACTTTTTAGAACTGGTGCACATACCTAAATTAAGATCCAGTGCTTCGAGAACACATTTTACAAATAAAAATGTGTGGAAGGACTATCACTTATATGTCACCACAAATTCAAAACGAGTTCATTAATGTAGTAGGTACTGTTTCACTAGAGACTATTAAATAACAACACGTCCGTTTATTTCGAATGCGATCATAAAACTGACGCTCTCTTTATTCTTATTCTTAATCTTACACATGTATGACTAGATGTGTATATAATGTAGGTACATGAATATAAATATGGTTTGACAGTGAGTTGCATGCTTAACTCTTACAATAATTACTACAATTCGGCCATCCTGACCATTCAAGTTCAAGTAAGATCACCTGATCTTGCAAATTTACAATCAATCATTTGCTTTACTCTTGTTCAGCCATGGTTTCATATTGCCGACCGCCCATACTCCTTGGTAAGGTATTCGCGACTGTTGAAAACCGTCAACATCTTTAAGTAGATATCTGTCGTTGCGAAGGACTTTTTCGATCTGGTAGGGTCCTCTAAATTTTGGTATCAGCTTTTTAGACGCCCCCGGGTGCGAGTCAACATTTTTTATCATAGCGTAGTCTCCTACATTATATTTCGTGGGCTTGCACCGTTTTTTATCTACGTATCGTTTGTTCTAAAGCTGCTTTGCTACGTGTCTTCACCAGGTCGCGTACATTTCTCGATTCTAGCTCAGTTAGACTTTCCTTAAGCTCATCCGACCACTTGCCTTTCTGATTCACTCCAAACAACATTACACTCGGATGTTCTTTTATAGTCCTACCCACCGTGGTCCCAAAATACCCCTTGTTCTGGTTTAACTAACTAGGCTATCATTGGCTCTCTCTACTTGTCCGTTCGCTTGTGGGGAACCCGTCGCTCTGCAGAGGTAAAGCAACTACCTCTATCTGATTTTATGAGATAACGTTCGTCAACGAATTTTCAGTCAAGTTAGCCCCCCAGATGTATCACACAAAAATCAATTGCGTTATCTTAAAATTGAAAATTAGAAAGTAGTAGGAGTGGAATCTTTTATTGATTTTATCGAAACAAAGAACAAAACAGCTGAAGGCAGTTCTGACATGAGTTTACGTAAGCTAAAATCTGATGGTCTTAATATAATGGATTGCAGAGGTTAAGCATATGAGAATGCTGCTGTCATGTCTAAAAAATATACAGGAGTGCAGCAAAGACTGCAAGACATAAACTCCAAAGCAGAATTTATACCCTGCTCCAATCACTCTTTGAACTTTGTGTGCTTACATGCTGCTGCTGTTGAGTCAAACTCGGTAACTTTCTTCGCTACCTTAGAACGCATATATTTATTTTTTTCCGTGTCCACATACCGTTGGGAAGTTCTGCTTGGTACTTCAGGCAAAGCATTGAAGAGGCTGCAAGAAACAAGATGGAGTTCAAGAGCTGATGCAGTCGAGAATACGTGGAACCATTATGAAGTCATTTTTAATACCTTGAAAAAACTGATGGAGGCAGACGAAAGTTTTAGCACACGAACGGATGCAGGAGCATTGCTAATAGCATTGCAATCGTTTTCATTTCTGTGTTTTTTGGGTTTTTGGAAACCAGTACTGTACGAAGTTAATGATGCCCAAATATACTTGCAAACAGAAGGAATCAACCTTAAGCAATGTGCTCAAAATAAATGCATTACAGATCTTCCTTATAGAAAAACGAGATGAAGTGGTAGACGTTGCTTTTGGTTATGCTAAAAATGTATTTGATAAACTTGGACTTTTAATGGAACGTCGCAGGAAAATAAAAAAAACATGTTTTTGGTGACGGGAATATGGTGCTTTATCCTATGAAAATGAACTGCGACGAAAATTATTTTTTTCCTTAGACAGGGTCAGTGCTGAAATACAGTAAAGATTCTTGGCGACAAAGTTCGACTTTCTCACCCCAGCCAAACTCTTAGATAAAAACTATGAAAGCAATACAGATGTTGCACCTCATGAGGATCACATTGATAAGGATGACTTTGAGATCGAACGCGTACGGTTAAGAGCAATTATATCTTCTACAGGCAAAACAAAATGAACTCGCCAATAAAAGCCCACTCGAACTATTAAAATATATATTACAGTTTAGACTGGAAGTTAGTCTGCCTAACATAACAATAATGCTTCGTCTCTTTCTCACAATTGCAATAAGTAATGCCTCAAAATTAAAGCTTATTAAAAATTAATAAGGGTCCACAATGACCACTCTGAGGCTATCTATTCTGGGTATCATAGCTATAGAGCAGGAAATCACAGAGACCATCGATACTGAAAGAATAATAAGAGACTTTGCCCTGATGAAAAGTAGGAAAATAACATTTTAAAGAAGTTTTCTGTAAATAAATAAAAAAGTTTCTTGTAAATTACAAATTATTTTTTTAAACAAATGTTAGTTATGAAATTATTTATTTATTTATTAATGAATTTAATTAATTATTAAACAAAAATAATTGAATGGAATTAATTTTATGCAATATAATTTAATGTAATTTAATTAAAAAATTTCAAAAGCTAAATAAAAAAATAAATAAATGGAAAATAAATTACAAAAAACAATCGAATCCTGTTTTTCTGAAGAATTTTAATTATGATAATTATAGTTTAATGGGAGTTACCGTTGTTTATTTGATATCTTGAGGTAAGTCATTTTTAACCGCTTAGAGATTGGGAAATCGGAAAGTAACCAATATGGGAAAACTTTAAATTTGCGGCTTGATTTTTGCTTCACTTGCTAGAAAGTAGTACGAACAACAGTTGACAAAATTTTGAAGCGAACTTTCACCAAGTTTATTGACATACATATGTGTAGGTATTATGGTTCAGTCTGTTAAAAAGATCCTGATAGTAACTTTGCGAGAGGAAGCCCCGAAAGTTGAAACACTGCGAAGCCTATTGATAGAAGCGGAGAATATAATAAACTCAAGACCACTAACAGAGTTGGCAGTATCGCCTGAGGAGGAGGAACCCCTAACTCCAAACCACTTTTTAATCGGCTGTACGAACTCCACGCAAACTCCAAACATCGATGAGTCACCAATATGTTGTCGAAAACAATGGAGGATAGCCCAGCAACTAAATGACCGATTTTGGAGAAGGTGGATGTTGGAGTACCTTCCAATGCTGACCAAGCGAAGCAAGTGGCACGACGTGGTACCGCCACTTAAGGTAGGAGATATAGTAGTTATATGTGATGCCAGTCAACCCAGGAGCAAGTGGCAGCGAGGTAAGGTAGTAACGATTTTTACGGCCAAGGATGGACAAGTTAGGAGTGCCGAAGTTAAGACGCAGCAGGGGACATTCCGTCGCCCTGCTTCCAAACTAGCTGTACTTCCATTAAATGGTGAATCCCCCCAAGGATTCACGGGGGGTGGGACGTCGTCGATTTCGAAGATTACCGAGATTGCTGTTTGAACGCCGCCACCGAACAACCTTTAGTGCAACACCAGGCGCTACCATCGCAAATATAAACTGTCCTTATTAGATCCACCACCAGAGGAACACCTCAAAGAAACAAATTAGAAGCGATGTTCTGATTGGTGGATTGTGAACAACGAGACTAGATGGTTAAGCAACAGTGAAAAACGCGGCAGTCAAGAAAAAACCATTGAAATGAAAAGAATAGGCGGCAAAGACATCAAGAAAATACAAATTTAAAACAAACCAAATCGAAAACAAAATTACAGTAAACGTTGACATTAAATAAAAGTATAATAATTTTACACTGGCTAGTCTTTTTTCACAATTCTATTCAACAAAAGTTTTCGAGATTACAGGTATAACTGGTTGAAACAGTAGACAAAGATTTTTTTTTTAGTATGTGAAAAAATTACTAGCGGCGGCATAAATTGAGTCTGCCCCGGGCGGCAACAAACCCACGCTACGCCACTGGATGGGTGATGTCCACAGTATGAAGTATGTCAATGAACTTTGTTCTGGACATCCCCGATCGTACTTGCGGACTGCTTACATCAACACATTTCTTATTCCTATATTTTTTAACATTCTCAGCTAAAAGCCCTGGTACCTAACGCTGTAATTTTTAAGTTATTGCTTAGTATTAATAAATAATAAATAATAATAATAATAATAGACCTATAAAGTATAAAGAAGATATACCTATTCATTATTATATTTGACAAGAAATAGAAATAAGCATTCTATTGTCTAAAGAACAAGTGCCAAATGCTCGATTACATTAATTTTCAAATAGAAACAAAAACTCATCGATGGAGAAACTTCAATAGAAAAATGTTAAAAATTTATTAAGTGAAATCTATTACAATTTTCAAAAAAGAAACAAATAAAATTGCATTAATAGGTCCGTTCGCGTACTTTATGTGTAGGAAAATGAAAAGTGTCAAATCTCCAAAATCGAGAGAGAATCCTCTCATTTCTAAGAAAAGTACGCGAACGCTTTTGTGTAAAAAGTTGAAAAACATCTTAGCTTGGATTGAAAAGAAGCAACAGCTGTTTTTTTTTTGCTGGCAAACTCATAGGATTTCATCATTTGACAGCTTTCATTTTCTTGCCAGCTGAAATTCTGTGTGAAGAAAAATGAACGAAAGTACATTTTTCTTTCGTTCATCTTTTTACCATTTTCTCAGTACGCGAACGCGTTTGTATAGTTTTGCACGAAAATTTATATAAATTTACGTTTGCATATTAGTTCGCAAACGGACCTAATGTTTTGAAGATAAAGTTACCTCGTTGAAAAACAAAAGCAAATGGCAATTAAAAGATTTAAGGCTTCGCCACATAGAACGCGTTTATAACGCGGCGGTGAGATTATTTTAAGCGGTGGTAAGACTATTTCGACTCGGCGTTTTAACCGACGCGTTGGAAGACGTCACACAGAGAAAACTGAGCACTTTGTATAAATATACCGTAATCTCTATTATCGAACGCGGTTGACGAATTTTTATTTTTATTTGCCGTGTTACTACTTACTTTACTTAACGGGCTCCCGACCCGTAAAGAATCTCTACCTGAGACACAGCAGCCTTTCATCCTCTACGATCCCGGGCACGCTGCTACCCAGCGCTCTGGCATCCGCGATGGCTTGGTCTTTGAAACGAAGGTTCGGTCTTCGTTGCTTTCTTGAACCTGGGGGCTGAGATTCGAAGATCCTCTTAGCTGGAGCATTATTGTCCATTTGCTCGATGTGGCCGAGCCAATGTAGTCGACGTATTTTGGCTTCTTGGACTACATCCACATCTTGGTACAGCTCATAGAGTTCGCGGTTGTCCATTCGCCCTCCTTGCACAGGCACACAGGACCACAAATCCGCCGAAGAATTTTTCTTTCGAAGGAGCCCAGTATCAGCTCTCCCTTCCTGCTTATCGTCCAGCACTCGGCGCCATAAAGCAGAAATGGCAGGATAAGGGTTGTGTAATGCATACATTTCGTCCTCCGAGTTAGGAGTTTTGAACCCAGTTGTTTTATTATTTGCCGTGTTACGATCCCGAAAAAGCAAAAAAATAATATTAAATTCATTTTACTATTTTTCAAATGACATTTAACTCGCAGGCGTCAGGAAATAATCTGTGTAACATAGCACAACGCCAACACTGGTTTGAAAAGAGGGGGGAAGAGAAGAACATTTATTACGGTAATCTGTGAGATCCAACGAAGAAGGATACTTAGTGTTAGTATTAAAGAAGAACTGAACAAGTAATTAATAAAATTGATTTAAGTGGATGTATATATTTTCTAGTCTTATATCTATTATTTTGTAGAACCCGCGTTTCACCACCACATTTTTCGCCGCCGTTAATTAAACGCGGCGTTGAAAACGCACTCTGTGTGAGCGGAGCTATGTATGTATGTTAAAACGCGTTCTGTGTAGCGAAGCCTTACGGTAGTGATACCTACATTAAACTAGACTTGCAGTTAATGCAAATTTAAACAGCTTAATTCAGAATCGTAAGCTATTTCCGTGGTCTAGTGTAAAAAGCCAACTTTTTGTTTTGTTTAGATAGCAGGTTTTTAATCTCTCTCATCTATCATGTCATTTGTTAGGGTGGCAATGGTATAGATGTTAGTGTGTTGGCTTGTGTTGTGCCCCGTGCGGTGCACGTTCAATCCCCATTGGGAACAACATACGCCACCCAATAATGGAGGGAAACGAATTACGTATTGTTTTCTTCAACCTCTGCACCAAAAAGAGGACTGGGATTTGGATTTCCTTTTCTTAAAACAAAAAAAAAAATAAAAAAAAATATGTCATTTGTTAAGTAATCGAGGAGCATTGTTGATAGCATGAACTTGGTAATGTCCTCGTTGAATTCAAGATTAAACAATATGCGAATTAAAGTTGAATGCAGCGCATGCTGCCGAATGTCTTCAGAGCGGAATTCAACGTCTCTTAATGTCACCGTCTTAAGCATTGCTACAGTGTATTTCTGGCAGAGGTGCTAGAAACTTAAAGGCCTTGTAATATACTCAATCTTAATTCCGCAACCAAAAGCGACACTGATAAGTTAACATTACTAACGCGACGATACTGGAATGATAGTTGCGTCACGGAAGATATAACAAAGATACTTTGCGATGGCGATGGTATGGAGAGATGCCTCAACCGTAATTTATTCGATTATCTAGAAGATGTTGCGTAAATTGACTACAATAAATTAGTGGGTATTTAATAGGAAAATAAAATGTTTTGAGGAAGAGGCACAGTCGGTTGCCCCATGTATTGCGATGGTCCCATTACTTTGCTAAATGTTATTATGACAGTGGTGTCATGGCCCTGCTTAACCTTAGGTACTTGAACCTAAACCTAAGCGGCCATGTTGACACTCTCATTGATTCAAAAGATAATGAAACTTCTAACTGATTTAAACTTTGTCTTTATGTTGAAAGTCGTATCGTTCCAATCGTGCGTTTCAAAAGTTATGACTTAATGCCTAATTTTAGAATGTAGTTAAGCACGCTGTACTTATAATTTTAGTGTGTGCGCCAACAGGTCTCCATTAAAATTACTTTTTTTAAATTTATCTAAGTCATTAAAGTCGACGAAAGCCTAAAATTCAGCTGGAAATATGTATGCACTCTGTTATACCTGCATTATTATTATGTGAAGTCGTAAAATTGTGCCTATGGACAGAGATTACAACAAACGCGTACTATAAATCTTCTGCTGATATCGATGGCATTCATTACTCATCCCTCATTTAAAATTCGTCATTAATTGAATAATTTTTACTACTTCTACCCTTAACCTATCATAGCAACAAAACTATTATGTGTATATCCAAACGCTGCAATAATCATATAAGCCTACAAACTTCATAAGAAATACCATATGATTGCTCTTGCAGCGGCACACAATATTCCCATGTTCGTTCTGTTATATCATCACACATCTCTCAGCATCCTTGCTGCGGCGCAAACTCAGCATGTTGGAAATTTGAGAGTTCCTTTTTGTTCTAGCTTTCTGTGTGTCAAAACAAAATTCCGATGCTCCCAGGGCGGAGGATGGTTGATTGATAGTGCTTTAGTGCGTTTTTGTTATTAATTTGCTGGCATTGCATGGTTAAATGTTAAACAAGAAAAAAAAAGACAAATGTGAATTGTGACGAAAATTTAGATAGTAGATTTGATGTTTCAAAATTGTATGCGTTTCCAGTAGAAAGTACTTGTAAGTGAATTTTTGCGGAAAAGCTGAAGAAAAGAAGCCCCAGGACCGGAGATGAATTATGAGTAAGTCACACACAACACACAGGGTACACATATTTTACACTCCTGAGGTCATTTGATTTATGGAAATGAAACTCGTCTGGGACTGCACAGTCGGTTTGGGATTAATTTATTCGCCTTCTTAGTATTTTTTTTATTCTTAATTGCATTCAAAGGGGCGTTTATCTCGTGACTATACACAATAGAAGTTTCGAATGCCGATAGTCGATATTTTATAGAAGATTCGGGGCAATCAATTAGTTTAAAATGTGACAGCTAAGATAGTGAATGTTAATAATAGAATGGGAGGAGTTAGGTAAAAATGTTCCAACCAAGACAAAGAGTAATACTTACTATAGGTTTGTTTCATGTAAAAAACACCTTCAACATTTACTATACAGAAATGAACATAATATCAACAATATTAAAATTACTCTAGAAGAATTGGGTGAATTTTTATCGATTGGATGGGTTGATACATATACCAACAAAAACATATTTGAATTATATTTTTACGTGTATTTGTCGTATAGTTTTAATCGAAGGTCGAATTCATTAAGAATTTGTGCCGTTGTAACCAGGCTCTTTTGTTGGTAAACCAAGATGAATGACTTGGAGAATAGAGTCGTTCCCCTGAACTATATGCAATCTGTAATCCATATATGCACAATTGTTCTTCCAAAATAAGTTGTAGTACCTACGTGTATAAAAAGGGAGCACATCAACCATGCTCTGCACCGAGCGCATTTATAGCGTCCAAATTTCTTAATAGTTACACGTGTGAGCACTTAGCTTAGATTAACTCTGAAATACATGCGTCTATATAAATTATTTATTTATTATTATTTTTATACCTACATCAGATCAGAATAAGAAGCCCCTTCCGTTATTTTGTGAACAACAGTTGGCCATTGCTCGGGGATCATGGGAAAATACATTTTTTGTGAACACTTGGAACTCAAAAGGGACATGAGGGCCCTACACAGATCAATGTTTCTTGTTAAAGCATTAGATGGATCATGACATAACCCTCCTCCCACTTAACTATATTCCTACTGGTCCACCTGTGGGGTTCACCGGTTCGACCTCAATGAATACTGGTAGACCTCCCGGTTTCGGATTTCTTCATAACTGAGGTGATCCAATTAAATGCTGGTGGTGTCGCATTTGTGTGATCTAGTAGGTTTTACATCTGCCTTTGTTTTTTTTTTGAATTCTACACGTATGTACATGCTCCCGTTTTTTTGAAGTAAAACTTCTTTACGCACGCTTGACTTGGGGAGTAAGCTGGTGAATGCGACACCGAGGTGTAGACCAATTTAGACTTCCGGCATGACGGAGGTATAGACCAATGTAGACTTCTGGCGCAAAGTGTAGACTTAAGGGTGTAACAGAAGTGTAGACAAACGTAGACTTCAGTGATGGGACTTTGTATTACTAATCAGTGATGGGACTTTGTGAAAAAATTTCCGAAGTAGATTTGTTATTTCGTTATACATTTTCCAGTTTTAATTATGTATATTCAATTTTAGAGATTATTAGGTCCTTACGAAACACCGGGAAGTTGTGTGGAAGTAGATTTGTTTTGAATAATTGAAAGGTCCTTGCAACAACAAAAAAGGTCCTTAAAAGTCGAAGAAAGGATATTTTTCCAAAATGCCGTTAGAATCCACACGGTATATCTGTGTTGAATGTTATTTGACTAAGAGGTCCTTGCAACAACAAAAAAGGTCCTTAAAAGTCGAAGAAAGGATATTTTTCCAAAATGCCGTTAGAATCCACACGGTATATCTGTGTTGAATGTTATTTGACTAAGAGTTCCTTGCAACAACAAAAAAGGTCCTTAAAAGTCGAAGAAAGGATATTTTTCCAAAAAACCGTTAGAATCCACACGGTATATCTGTGTTCAATGTTATTTGACTAAGAGGTCCTTAGAAGTCAAAAAAAGGATATTTTACCAAAATGTTTGTTGTTCCTAGCACCCCTTATTCAAAACCATTGAACTCATATATACCGTGTCGTTTCTAAAGACATTTTTGGAAAATATCCTTTTTCGGGTTTAATTATTGTGGCTCCAAGGACCTCTTTGTAAAATAACCTGATTTACAATAAAAGGGACATTCAATCAATTTTTATTTTAAACGCAATATGCATAATAAATCCCAATAAATTATAACCATTATAGCAAAATAAAAAAAATTGATTTAGTTATTAGTTATTACCTAGGCAGCTAAAAAGCTACAGCTAAAAACCAACCAACTTTTAGTTGTCATCCGCAACTCACTTTGGCAACCTACCGAGCTTAGTTACACAACCTGCAACTAATAGCTAATAGCAAAAATTAGTTGTCATTATGATAGCTAACCACTAAATCGATTGCATTTTTAGCGCAGCTAATTTAACTACGTTAGTTACTTAGTTATGGCGTTATCTAGATAACAAATTAGGTAGCTAACGCGCAACTGTGCCTACATGTTTACACATCAACTATACCGTGAGTGCAGCGTGGCTCCCACCTTTTTTCTAATTTCTAATAACTCTTTATTTTGATTTTTACAGCAAAAGTAAACAAATTCATTGTATAATATTATACATTTTCATTTGAACATTATTACAAAAATTCAATTTGGGAAAAACGAGAAATTATTGAAGTAAAACTTCTTTACGCTCGCTTGACTTGGGGAGTAAGCTGGTGAATGCGACACGGAAGTGTAGACCAATGTAGACTTCCGGCGCAAACGTAGACGGAGTGTAGACAAACGTACACTCTTTTGTTACAACCTTTCGGCGGAAATGCTCGTGGAATGGGTAAACACGCTTGAATCTCCGCAATAGAGGGCAATACTAAGCTCATCATCTATCCAAACCGGTTCAAAGGAGAACAGTTGCCGACAGATGGAATTTACCGGAAGTGAGTAAAGTCATTGTGTCCATGAATCGCAGTTCATTAGTTGGAAATATAGAGCGTCACCGTCATCGTCAGATTTTCAGGTCGGACGGCAAAAAACCAAAGTTTGAGCTAGGGAGCTGAAATTTATAATTTAGACTCTCCAGTGGCCCTTGATGCTCATGTGTAAATATTTTTAAAAATTCGCCCACTGAAAAGCCCAACATTTACAAAAAAAAACAAAGTTTGAGGTAGGGAGCTGAAATTTATAATAAAGACTCTCCAGGCACCCTTGATGCTCATGTGTAAATATTTTCAAAATTCGCCCCCTGACACGCCCACAATTTAAATTAGATGGAGCGAAAGAAGTTTTACTTCAGTCGTGTGGTCTTAAGCGCACTCATTTTTTTTATGATATAAGGCACGTTTTATTGGGATCTTATCTCAAGCTCAGCAATAGAAGTCCCAATGAAATGTTTACTTTATATCCATAATAAAAAATTTCAATTTTTAATACATATGGAATCATACTCCTATTCAACTATAGGTGGCGCTGTTTCTACTCTTGAGAAACATCTGATTCTCGTTGAATTTTAAGCTTTTAGAAGTACATATATTCACGAAAGCAAATCTCGAATTTATTATTCCCGTACAATATTAATCTAATTTTTACTTTCCAAATCTATTTTCCTTCCTACTATTGTTTCACTGTGAGCGAAGTTGTGGTTGCGCTGTAGTAAATTGATTTTATTTATTACATTGAAAATCTTAGCTAATGTTCGGACATCCACTTGGGTGTCCTTCATTCCAGACTTCCAAAACTTTATCTTTACTCTTTATGTTCACTCTGGTGCTGACCTATTTATCTTCACTTGTGGTTTGTTATGGTTTATTATGTAAAATTTTGCTGAGCTGGGTATATACACTTCCCAATAAAACGCGTGTTTAATGTTTGATCTTCCTTTTACGACACCGGTGATTTCCAGTCGTGTTAACCCACGGATTTGCATGCGCACTTGTGGGACTTTTTGAAGATATAAAATGTGTCTCTCGACTCACTTAAATGGTAAAATTGCCTTAATGTGATTCATAGCCTTAGTCGTCTTTAGCGACAAGTATTTTTTTATGGGGGCGCTGCAGGAACATTGATCAGTTCTATATACCCTTCAATGTTCTTGTCATGTAATACTTTTCTTCTGATTCCTCTTCCCTAACGGCAAAACGATAGTCAGTATTAAAGGGAGCATAACCCTCCCACTTTACTGCACGCTGCTGGGCTACCTGTTGGATTCACCTGTTCGACCTCAATGAATATTGTCAGACCATCCGCTTTGGATCACTTCACATTTTTATGATCCAGGAAATTTCAGGCCTGGATGACACTTACCTCTACACCTGATGGAAACTACTCCCTCCATGATAAAAGTACTATTGCTACATTGATGAAAGCAAGTTCATTGTCGCATTCGTGTGCTGGGTGCATAATTGCTACTTCTTATGTTGTCATTTTATGAAACGCGAATCCAGGCAAATTCGACGAATTGTCCATTCTCATTGACACTTATGAATCGACAGAAATTAATTTGGGCAAAAATATTGTCAATATTCATAGAGTAAAATTTAGGTTTGTGCTTTTGACAGCTCGCCAAATGTATAGCCGTGTTTTATTGTCGCCAGTTGTCTATACAGGTCATCAATTTAGGTTTAGGTCTTAGGTGGCTGTCGGCAGAAGCCGATACATTTAGACCAATTGAATCACTTATTTTCAAAACGTGACATGTCCACATTTAAAAATTGTTCAGAAGAATAAATCATAACAAAAATATGATATCGTACGGTTTGAGTAAGTGCACTAGCTTTCACTTATAACGTTTTTCTAGGACACATATATAAATGGAAAAAAATAAATAACTGTTTTGGACATTTCACGTTTTGAAAATAAACTAAAATAAAAGCTTTATTTTTAAATGCCTTTAAGTTTTTACTATCATCAACAGAAGAAAAAAAGCAATTAAAAATTAAGTATTATAGTTGGACATATCATATTTCATGTCGCAACGCAGATATCACTGCTTTGCAGGAAAAAAATATAAAACGAATTTTGGAAAAATGTGGACATGTCACGTTTTGAAAATAAGTGATTCAATTTAGGTCCATTTTGATACCACGTATGTATTATCTACCTCAACTTTGTAGATGGGACTGGCCAACGACACGCGTTGTTCTCAAACGGTCCCCCATCTACGTACTAACCGCGCCCAACATCGTTTAATTAGGTCATCAATTTATATGTTTTTGTACAAATACACCATGATCTTTTCATTCATCACGATCACATTTTATGATCTATAAATTAGTTCACCCTCTAGGTGTCTAAGATGCCAAACGGTTTTAATTCTATTGTCTATTTTATGTTACTAGTTACTTTACTTAACGGGCTCCCGACCTATGAAGCGTTCCTGCCTGAGAAACTGCAGCCTCCCATATTCAGTGATCCCGGGCAATACCTCCAGTTGTCCAGCCAAGCGCTCTGGCATCCGTGATGGCTTGGTCTTTAAAACGGAGGTTCAGTTTTCCTTGTCGTCTCGAACCTGGGCGCTGGCAGTCGAAGATCCTCTTCGCTTGAGAATTTTGGTCCTTTCGTTCGATGTGGCCAAGCCAATGTAGTCGACGTATTCTAGCTTTTTGGACTACATCCACATTTTGGTACAGCTCAAAGAAAGAACCTACAATTAGCTCTCCTTTCCTGCTTATCGTCGAGCACTCGCCGCCGTAAAGCTGAACTGGTAATATCAGTGTTTTGTAGAGCTTTCACTTGGTCTTTCGAGTTAGGAGTTACGAACCTATTTGCTTTGTCAAACCGAAGTAGCAACGGTTTTCTATGGTAAGTGAACCCATACTAGCTCAAAGTTCCTGCTAATCAACGGTGACGGTTTTTTACTAGTCGGTGGACCGATGTTTGTTTGTTTGTTGATAGCAATTACTTCGTTTTTGTTCTGTCCTCGTTGACTTCAAGGCTAACCAATTTAGCCTGTTCTTCAATAGCCTCTAACACGGAATGCTGAGATCGGGCAATGATGTCGATATCAACCGACAAGCCTGCCATACTTGAAGTTATTACTGAATTGGCATTCTTTAAGAAACAAAAATGTGCACATAATTAACATAATTAATTTTGGTTATACCTCCCCTCCCAAAATTTGCTGTCGGCTCTTTGTCTATTGTGATACTGTGGGAATTCGTTTTGTTTATAAGATTAAATCCACAAAGCCAGAGTTTTAGCTTAATCAAGCCTTTTTGATTAATATAAAGTGTATTCGATATGTTATAGTTATATATTTCGTAAAATTAAACAGTTGAGTAAGAATATAATTGAAGTCTGACTTTCCAAAATCTTTATTTTAGTTATAACATAAAGCAGGGGTGTACTCAATGAGATGGAAAAGAGGTTCCTTCCTCCTAGTCTTATAAAAAAGGAATGATCAGCGTGTTTTTTTTCATATACGGAGAATTCTATTCGATAAACTATAGGTGTTGCAGTGGCACAATACAAATGTTGATTGAATGCTGCCATTACAATAATTGGTTGGTATAATAACGTCTATTTTCAATAATGGAAAATTCAAAATATTAAATCTAAGCTTAAATTAAAAATTGTTAAATTAATTCAAACGGCCTAAACGGTCAACCACTTACACTATCCTCCAGCGCTAAGTATCTGGGTATCGCGCTCGATCCTAAACTTAACTGGAAACATAACATTGAACGCAGAGTGAGGAATGCGTGTATTGCCTTCTATGCCTGTAGCAGAACCTTTGGAAAGAAGTGGGGACTTCAACCAAAGATGACCTTGTGGATGTACACAGCAGTAGTGCGTCCAATCCTCACCTATGGATCACTAGTATGGTGGCCCGCGTTGAGTAAAGGTTACAACCTCACAAAACTGAAAAGATTGCAAAGGACAGCCTGTATAGGCACCACGGGTGCACTGAGGTCGGCCCCAACGGACGCCCTCACCTACACACAAAAGATACCGCACTATGTAGTGCGGTAAGACTCAGGGAATCGGGGTGCTGGACTGCAAGGCTATACGGCCACAGCAGCATTCTGGACTCGCTACCAGAAGGCATGGCCACGTTTCCAACCGACTACATCACACCCAAACTAAACTTCACAAAAGGCTTCCAAGTAAGCTTCCCTTCCAGAGCTTGTTGGAAGAGGGACGAAGTAGTGAAAGATTTCGACACGGTCATATACACCGACGGTTCTAAGATGAACTGTGGTGTGGGGGCCGGTGTCTACTCGGAATCACTAAAAATATCAATATCCCTTCGCCTGCCGGATTTTGCCAGCGTTTTCCAGGCGGAACTACTGGCTATCCGAGAGGCCTGCACGCAACTAGGGCGTGACACATCGTACAAACAAAACATTGCTATCCTCATAGATAGCCAAGCCGCAATCAGAGCTGTTGACTCGGCTACCATATCCTCCAAACTGGTGCAGGAGTGCCGGAACGAGCTTGCGCGACTGGGCGAACGTTTCAGTGTTACACTACTCTGAGCCAGGCAGGGCTCAGCTCTGGACGGCTCACTCGCTGCAAGGGTTCACATTCCGCTAGGGGCGGTCAAGACACAATAATAATAATACACTCACAATTCCTGCAGAAAGCCAATCTTCAATGGAGAAGGTTAACTAACTGCATCACATCGAGGAAGATGTGGCCTATTTATGACAAAGGAAGAATAGGGGATCTTCTAAACAGAACCCGCCCCGAAGTCTCCAGAATTACGGCGATAATCACCGGGCACTGGCCAATTGGAGACCATGCGGCCAAACTGGGTACCCCATTTAACACCCACTGACGAAGCTGCGGGAATGTAAACGAAAGAGAAACTCTCTTCCATTTCCTCTGCGAATGTCCGGCACTAGGAAGAGCTAGACTGCGGGCACTGAATCAACCATTCTTCGACGACCTTAGCGCTATATCGAGCAAAGGGATACAAGATCTTATCCGTTTTCTCAACTCCACAGGTTGGATATAGCCACACATCAAACCTTCCACAACCACTACAACATAGGTCATACGAGTCGTGGTAACAAAAAGGCACAATAAGTGCTAATTGGGTTCAAGCCGAACCGCCACTTCTACCTACCTAATCTATATATTAATACGGAGTTACCTATAACGTGTTTCCACCCATTTTTGCTATTATACGTCACATAGATATGCCAACACTATACAAATTTGGGTAGGGGACAATACATAGAAGTGCACAATACACAAATTATCCACATATATAACACACATTATGAATTACAGCAGGTAAAATGAAGCACATTGGATGCAATTACAACAACAACAACATTGCTGTGTGAGGCAATAATCTGCCAATCGGAACGGAAAAATTTTATATCATGAAGTTACTTGAAAATTCTTGCAGTTACTTGAAAATGCTTGAAGTTACTTAAAAATGCTTGAAAATACTTGAAGTTACTTGAAGTTACCAACAACAACATTGCTGTGCATGTTATGCATTTGATAATGCTTGAACATACTTGAAGTTACTTGGACATGCTTGAAGTTACTTGAAAATGCTTGAAGTTACTTGAAGTTACTTGAAAATGCTTGAAAATACTTAAAGTTACTTGAAAATGCTTCAAGTTACTTGAAGTTTCTGAAAATGCTAGAAGTTACTTGAAGTTACTTGAAAATGCTTGAAAACTTGAAGTTACTTGATAATGTTTGAACATACTTGAAGTTACTTGGACACTTGAAAATGCCAGAAAAATTTTATATCATGTGAAATCAGAGAATGCAATGTCGTGTTTAATTTTCCGATTAATATGTATAACGGTCGACTTTGTTTTATTTTCAACTTATAGAATAAATTGGTCGAATTTTGACCATGGGGCGACCCCTAGTTCTAATAAAATCATTGATTAGTTAATTAAAGCTTGACCCCAAAAAGTAAGGGCATGGGTCCCGGTTTCAGATCTCTTCGTCACTGTGGCCAATTAAATACTGGTGTTGTTGCATTTCGTGCTCTATAAGTTTTTATGCCCAAGTTTGTAAGCAACCTGCGTAGGATCTTTCCTTTGATGTTAATGCATTAAGCTTCTGACCGAGGGGTATTGATAAATGCAGGCTAGGATTCGAAAAGATAAAACTGGATTCTGTTTAATTAATCTTTATTATTTCTCTTTCAATATCTTTGTTCTTACATAATTAACCTAGTTATTCACTTATTTCATGCAACAAATAACTTTTAAATTAACACCATTAATAAACAATGACATCGGTTTTTTAGCATTTCCTTCGTGAAACAATCAAGCTCTTAATAACTATTTCCTTCGTTACTCTATACTCTATATTTAGCGCAAATGTCTCGGGTGCTCCTGCTACACCTATTTATATTCCTGTTTTATTACGACTATGCAACCACTCACTTTTTATTTGTACCCGCTAAGCAATAGCAAATCATGTTACTGCAAAGTTTAGAATAGTGTTTATAAGTGAACATAGCAACTTATGAATCAAGAAGGTAGGAGGGCACTTTCCTTCTTTCCTGCAGTTTAACAAAGTGGATACAAAAACCTTATTTCCTGCAGTTTAACCAAAAAAGTGAATGCAACAGCCTTTTATGAATTCAAGTAGTTCAAGTTTGATGCTTATAAACAAAGAGCGCTGTTATCACTAAGTGAAGAACAGCTGATTTAAGATGAAATTAAAACTGTTTTTTTTAGACGTGTATTCAGGAAATCAACTCTAGATTTCATTATTGCGCTCAAATTATTTGAATTTCACTTTTCAAATCAATTAACTTTTCGAACCTCAAACTGCTCCTGCAAGAGACTAGAGAGCAGTTTGAGGTTCGATTGAAACAGTCACCTCAAGCGGCTCTCCTTTCCGTGGATCAGGAAGCAATAGCTCCCCGTCCGCTGTGCAGTGAATCGGGATCAGCCTAAGGTTCGATTGTATCAGTCACCTCACCCTGATCCTAACCTATGGTTTCGGGTGTCGGCCTGAGCTTGACTACACAAGTCACTCTCAGCATATTGCAGCCACTGTAAGCATACTGATACCCACCAGGGATTTGAGCGACGGGTTAGGGTTCGATTGAGTTCAGTCATCCCAACCTGTACTTCTGCCAGGGAAAAGAGGTCGGATTGAGGTTAGATTGTAGCAGTCACTTCAGTCAGCACCCCACTTCGTGGGCGAGACAGGAAACCCGGGGGTTTGATTGATGCAGTCATGCCCGGTTTTGCTACCTTCCCGCTGAGGAAACAAAATGGGACTGGAGTTGGGGTTCGATTGTAACTCTCCCAAGGTTCTTGAGCTTGAAGTGTATTCTAAAACCTGCGTTACACGCCCCCCTTGAATTCATTCACCATAGGTATCAACCTTCTCCCTGCTCCCTTTTCGCGGACCAGTGTAGCTTGTGGTTCGTATTGCAACAGTCACTCCAAGCTCCACTCCCTCCGCGATACGCGTATCACTCAGGGCTCGACTGCTCCAGTCACTCCCTCATGAACAGTTTAAAACCTACTACTTGACTATGCAGCAGATTCACCCCGATTCCCCCTCCATGGTATATAATAACTTGCTGGGGATTCGATTGTATCAGTGACCCGACTCGGAATTGGCTGCAAAAAATATAAAGAGCAGTTTAAGGTTCGATTAAAACAGTCATCTCAAAAGCCTCTTCTTTCCGTGGATCAGGAAGCAGTAGCTCTGCCTCCACTGCGCAGTGAAATGGGATCAATCCAAAGTTCGATTGCATCAAATACCTCAGCCTGATCCTAACCCATGGTTCGGAAATCGGGCGGAAATTGCGACTGCACTAGTCACTCTCAACATATCGCAACCGTTATGCAAATTGCAGCCACGTTGAATCCCCTGACTCTTCATGAGTACATCCGCCACAACCACTACCTCGCAGTAGGTAATCACGGGGCTCCCAGTAGGCCGAGAGACGACCGGAAAAACACCCTCCTCCCCATTTTCAAGTTGTGAATTTTTTTAACAAAACGAAGTGTCTTAACACACTTCAAAAATTGAGTGGGTACATAGTCGAAATAAAACATGCCTTAGATTCTCTTCAAAAGTGCTAGAATATTCCCGACTTAGAAGGTTCGAGAATAGTGAATGGAATAATTCTTTATAGCAAATCCAAACTGAGCAACCGTTTGCTTTCAACTATGGTTATATAGCTCTCGATTAGATGGCACTGAGTATCAATTGTTATCAGAAAAATAAACAAGTTGGGTAAGTGCGCCTCAGGAGGTTCACACGATCAACTTCCCAGCGTGATATGAAATTAACTTCCCAGGGTGATATGTGTAAAGTCTTGCTATGGTGTGCAACTAGACTGGGTTCAGTCGGGCAAGCTGGATCTAGAAATGAGAGAAAATTATGGGAGAAGGATTGCCCTTGCCTCGGCTATTGCGCCAGTCAGCAGATTCCCGGCAGCAGTTACCTGCTAGGCACGGGAGGGACTTTTCGTTGAAGCGAACCTAGTAAGCGCTGCGAAATCGCAACAATAAAACTAACGTGGTTCGTCTCAAGAACTCTGGGATAAGAGTCCCCTTTATTAATCAAATTTAGGGGTTTTTATACATGTTTAATTGCTGCATATGCTAAAAATATCGAACCCATTATCGAATATAATTTTTAAATGCTGACTATTACCTTGGCACAAAGTTTCATGACCGCTTCACACATTCATCCAGAATTGCGTGCTCAGCACATGACGTATTATCCAGCGCTTGATAGTACATCATGTGCCCCGCGCGCACCTGTATAATGGCTTGTATGAAATTGTAACCTGAGCGATCTTTCCCTCGGTTTGCTTTGTGCTGGCCATCCTCAGTAGATATCGGTGAGCAGGTGAGGTACTTTTAATTAATTATTATTTCTACTCTGTGCTACCCGATATCTTACTGGGTTGTGGCTTTAATTCAATTGGAAGGTAATAGCCGCGCGTCTTCCGGGTTCGATGTTCCAGCATATGAGAACTGGGTAAGCAATTAAGTGGCCACTGGTGTGGTCCCTTCACACCACCCGCCCGGGGGAGAAAAAAGAAATTATGCTATGTCTTGATTTCTTTTTTCCCGTGCCACTTGTACAATTTGGGGAACGTTTAATTATATAAATTTTAATTCTTGTTATCTTAGGTAAATGTGCTTTCCCGTTTTATGATTATATGCTAATAGTTTACAAATTGCTTAGCGATTATGCTTATATACTACGAGTTTACAATTAGTTTAGCTTTTAGGCTTATATACTAAAAGATTACACATAATTTAGCTTTTATGCTTATATACTACTAGTTTACAAATAATTTAATGCTTATATACTAAAAGGTTACAAATAATTTAACTTCAATGCTTATATACTAATAGTTGACAATTACTTTAGCTTTAATTCTTATATACTAATGTTTACAAATTGTTTAGCTTATATACTAAAAGTTTACAAATAATTTAGCTTTTATGCTTAGCTTATATACTAATAGTTTACAAACAGGTTAGCTTTAATGCTTATATACTAGAAGTTTACAAATAAGTTAACTTTTATTCTTATATAC
Source organism: Portevinia maculata (assembly GCA_949715645.1). Classification (NCBI taxonomy): domain Eukaryota; kingdom Metazoa; phylum Arthropoda; class Insecta; order Diptera; family Syrphidae; genus Portevinia; species Portevinia maculata. Next base: position 76,294,684 of record OX454525.1, read on the forward strand.
TAAAAGTTTACAAATAGTTTAGCTTTTATGCTAATGTTGGGATATCCGCTTTCCCTTTTTTTTTTTTTTTTTTTTTTAATATTAGTTTAGATCATTAGCATATACATATAGAATGGCTTTAATCTATTCTTATGTACTTTTAATTTTTTGTTATCGTAACTGACTTCGCAGTTTACCCCATCTTGGGATATCACCTCGTAAGGGCCGATGTAGATTGGGTCTAGTTTTTTCCGGTTTTCATTCCTGAGCAAGACTAAACTACCTATGTCGAAATTTGATTGTTTCGTTTTACCGTCCCTGTCATACCTATTTTTCCTATTGACCTTTTTTTCTATTAGGGTATCCCTGGCATCTCTATGGGCTATCTGCAACTTGTTTCTTAGATCAATTACGTAGTCTTCATAGTTGTACACTGGGTCTACCTTTTTGGTGATGTTCGAAGGTAAAATGCACTGTCTTCCGAACACAAGTTCGAAAGGGGTGAATCCTGTTTCCGAATGCACCGAGGTGTTATAACAGAACACGTAATAAGGTAGCCATTTGTTCCAATCTGAATGTTTGTCGGAAACGTAATTTCTCAAGTAAGCTCCTAGAACCTTATGTGAATTTTCTAGGGCTCCTATGCTCTCGTGATGATATGCCGTCGATTGCAATTGCTCTATCTTTAACAATTTGCATATGTCCCGGAATACCCTATTCAGGAATTCGGTGCCTTGGTCCGAAGCTATCGTCCCGGGGACTCCGTATTTGAGTATAAAAGACTCCACAAGTCCCTTGGCTACTGTTGTGGCCTCTTTATTCGGGAGTGGGATTGCTTCGGTAAATTTCGTGAGTTCGTCTTGTAAGGTAAGAATGTACTTCGATCCATCTTCTGCTTCGTCTAGAGGCCCTACTAAATCCAAGAAAATTTTCTCGAACGATGATTCTGCTGTTGTTGTTATAGTCATTGGTTGTTTTTTTGGCTGAATGTGTTTGTTTCTTTGGCATCTGGGGCAGTGCTTAACGAACGTGGCCACGTCGTTCTGCATGCCTGTCCAGAAATACTTTTTCTTTATGTTGCGTAACATGCGATTAATTCCTGCGTGTCCGCTTGTTGGTAACATGTGGTAGTCGGTTAGTAATAGTTTTATTTTGCACGGGTCCGTTACTTCAGTAATGTTTGCAATTAGGTGCACCTCTAATTTGTTTTCTTTAAATATTTCTTGTAATTGTTTTTTTAATATATTTATTTTTAATTTGTGGCGGCCGCCTGAGAGTTTTCCTAACTCTTCCTTAGTTATATACACCTCTTTAATAGCTAAAGGTCCGCATATTTCCCGCACGTCCCTCAACAACATTTGGTCAAATGATGCTGATCGGGCTGTAGTGGGGGTTTTGGATCCTTTGCTGTTAGATGTCATCGGTTCCTCAGTTTTAGGCACGTCCCTCGACAACATTTGGTCAAATGATGCCGATCGGGCGGTAGTGCTTATTTTGGACCGGTTTAAGATCAAACAATTTCTTGTTGGAACGTATCCTAGAACAAGGTTTGGACCTAATATTTTTTCGGTACCCTTAAATTTTGCAAAATCTTCTTCTTCTTCGTTAAAACTACTTATTATTTTCAGTTCGACTATTTTCAGCCCACCTTCTGGTGGTTTTAACAACTCTGTTATTTTGTTTTTATAGTATTCTTCCTTGCTTAATATTTTCGTGCGCTTATCCTGATTATGTTTTCGGGCTTGAGCTCGTGTTGTTATGCATACGTATAGTTCTTGGAATTCTTCGGAAGTTATTTTAATCCGACTTAGAGCGTCCGCGGTACTGTTATCTTTTCCTGGCGAATACTCTACATCGAAGTTGTATTCTTCGAGAAGTAGTCTGAATTTCGTTAATCTACTTGAAGGCTCCTTTAGTGAGAACAAGTACACGAGAGGTCTGTGGTCGGTTAGAATTTTGAACCGTCTTCCGAACAGGTATGGTCTGAAGTGCTTCACAGCCCATACTATGGCAAGTAACTCTTTTTCGATAGTGCTGTAGTTTTTTTCTGCACTATTAAGGGTTTTACTTCCATATGCAATGGGTCTGTCGTCGTAATTTGATAGGACGGCGCCTAAAGCAAATCCGGATGCATCTGTTCGTAGGATGAATTCCTTTTCAAAATTCGGGAATTGGAGAATTTTCGGGCTTATGAGGAAATTTTTAAGTGCATTGAAGGAAGTCATGCAGTCCTCATCAAAGCTAAATTCTACCCTTTTACGAAGTAACCGATTTAGCGGAATGGCTAGCGTGGCGAAATTCGGTATGAATTTGCGGTAATAATTTGCAAACGCTACGAACCTTCGGACTTCATCCGCGTCTCGTGGTACTGGGAAGTTTTTCATAACATCGGATTTGGATGGATCAGGTAATATTCCCTTTTCTGAGATTATGTGTATAGGACCTCTTTCCTAAGAAAAGAACATTTTCCGGGATGAATTTTTAGATTAACTTCTCTGAGTCTTTGAAATACTTCCATTAGGTTTTTATTGTGTTGCTCAAGATTTCTTCCGAACACAATTAAGTCATCAAGATATACGAAACAACGTGAATAGGTTAGACCTGACATAGCAACCGACATCATTCTCGAAAATGTGCTGGGTGATATTTTTAAACCCATTGGCAGGCGTTTTAGTTGGTAGTGCCCGCTTTCGGTTGAAAATGCTGTGTAGGGTCGGCTGTCTTTCGCTAGTTCCATTTGGTAGTACCCTTGGCTAAGATCTATGCAGGAGAAGTAAGTTGCTCCTCCTACCATATCAAAAATGTCAGTTATGTTTGGCAGCGGGAATTTATCGTCCTCCTGGCCATAAACACTCCGTCACATAATTGCTGTGAATGGAATACTCGTGCTTCTGAGTGTTGGCTGTCGAGCCAATATGTTGACTCGGATCGAGGTGAAAGCAATATCGATGCCGTTCGGGCTTGGTTAACTATGGGGAATGAAATGTAGGCATTGGGTGTGTTTAGTTTTAAAGTGTAATATTCTAAATCGATAATGGCTAGAAAATCCTTCAGAAAATTAGCTCCAAGGATGCCGTCTACTGGTACTGGGAAGGAGTCAGGTACTACGTGGAAGGTGTAGGTTGTCTGTAATTTTCCCAGCAATAGGGTATTAGTACATGTCCCTACTGTCTTGAGGTTACCCGAGATTCCCATTATTGTGGTTCTATTTCGGCTGTCTACTGTAGTTCCCTGAGTTAGCACATCTTGTCTTATTGTGCAGATGGATGCACCTGTGTCGATTAGGAAAGTGATAGTTTTATTATGGATATCTTTGATATGGACATACAGGCCGTTTGTTATTCCCCCTGCACATATTGCTATTGGTGGCTGTGGGTTTACTGACTGCCCCCCGAATGGTCGGCTTCCCTTTCGGTGGCTATTTCATTTCCCTGGTTCACTACGAAAGCTGCTTCCCTTGAGTTACCCTGATTACGGCGGGGAAGGGAATTATTAATTCGGTTCGGCCCGTTATTTCGGGTGTTTCTATTGTTAGGATTGCAGTTATTGGCAATCGGTTGTTGTCTATTATTAAAATGACTATGATTGAAATTAGTTCTGTTCCTATTTTCGCTTTGGTGGGTTGGGTAAATGTTAGGTCGATTAGGGGTATTACTGGCTTGAGGGTAATGATTAGCAGGTGCTTGGTTAAAGTACATCGGTTGATTATGTCTAGGCGCGTAGGTTGGAATATTTGGAAAGCCATGATTGGGATAGTAGTTTGGGAAATGGTTAGTACGTTGGGTATTTGAGGTGCTAGCAAAGTTTGTATTGCGATTATGGAAGCCTTGTTGTATCCTTTCTCGGAAATGTGGTGGATTTCGTCGTTGCTGAAATCTTGTTTGGGTATTAGCATAACGTACAATTTCCGTTGTGGGGTTGTGATCGGTTTCTATCTCCAGCAGGTGGTCGATAGCGTCTTGTAGTTTCGTATCACGGGCGCTGTCCAGAATGATCTTGTATCGCTCGTTGACGCCTTGCTTGAGAAATGCTAGTCCTCTGCGTTCATTGGCGGTTGTAAGCGTCTCTCGGGCAGATTCTCCTATCATGCTGGTTTCTAGTTCCGTCATTTTCGTTATATGGCATTCAACCTCTGACACAAACTCTCGCATTGGCCGATTCCTTTGTCGAAGCTTGTCGAGTTTGTGCTGGAGACTTTCTATTGTCTCTCTAGCCCCACATTTGGCTATGAGATTTGTTTTTAGTTCAGCAAATGTTATCGGGTTGGCTGACCCTAGTTCCGTCAATGCTCTACCCTGTATCTTACATTTCAGTAGAAACTTTATGAGCGTAGGTTTGGCAGTATCGCTGAGGGTGTCGTAATAAAACTCTATGGAGTTGAGGAAGTCTCTTATGTTCTCCGTACGGTTTTCACTGACTTCACAGTTGAGTACTGGCAACTTCTGTGCCGTACTGAAATCAAATTCGCTCATTTTGGGTTTATGTTCTTCCGTTACTTTGCTATCAATAGATTCGTCTTCCTCGATGCTATGAGTTACTATATCTTCCGATTGGGTTCGGAAGTATTTTGCGTCTGAAATTAGTCGCTTCAGGTACGTTCGCTCGAGTTCGGTTATTTTGCCTTGATCGATTAGAGAGATCTGAGCTGAGAAGTTGTCCCAAAGTTGTCTGATTTCTTGTAGTTTAGTTTCGGCGTTTTTAGGCTTTCGTTTCCGATTTGGGGACTTCGAGAGGCTGGTGTAACAGATTTTCAGGTGGCTTAGTGCTAGTTCTAGCTCCGCGAAACTCATCAGGATAGTCTGGAAGAAGAAGTCCTATCAATTCTATGGATTGCTAAGCTGGAAAAAATTAAATTCTAAAGTCTTGAACGAATCTCCTACTAAAGGAACTGCGGATCCCTAAAATCTATATGAAATCACGAAAATATCTCGACCCAATCTAATTGTTAAAAAAAAAAATTTCGGTAGAGGAAAACCATTTTATTATTATGCTATTTGTTATATGGCTACGATATGAAATTTCTAGGTATTTATTATATATTAACAAAATATTGACTTATAGTATAGGCCTATACCGTCGCTGGTCGTTTTTCCAGTTTGTCGATGACGTCCTCTATTACTTTCCTTCGGAAATGCTGCAGTCCGAGGTAGGCTAAGCCGATTAGGACGGCGGTTACGAACATTAGGCCTAGTACAGCAGCGGTATGGTTCTCGGTGGGTTGGACGTTGGCAGCTGTCAGCACTTGGGGGCCCGTATTGATGGTCTCTTTACTCTCTTGGGAGCCCATTCTTGGCTCGTTCCACGACGGAGTCAAAAAGTTCGTGGAACTGGTGGTCCAGGAAAGGTTTCTTCTCCTTTCGTTGGTTTTGCCGGTGTAGGTGACGGATCTCCCGAATCTGTCGCAAAAAGCCGTTTTTCTTAGCGGTGCTCTGGCCGGGGATATTGGCGAGTCGGCACAGTTCTTGGGTTTGTTGTCGTCTTTTTACTCGTTGTCCTCCTCTCCTTGGTAATCCCTTGTCTCGGCTATTGCGCCAGTCAGCAGATTCCCGGCAGCAGTTACCTGCTAGGCACGGGAGGGACTTTTCGTTGAAGCGAACCTAGTAAGCGCTGCGAAATCGCAACAATAAAACTAACGTGGTTCGTCTCAAGAACTCTGGGATAAGAGTCCCCTTTATTAATCAAATTTAGGGGTTTTTATACATGTTTAATTGCTGCATATGCTAAAAATATCGAACCCATTATCGAATATAATTTTTAAATGCTGACTATTACCTTGGCACAAAGTTTCATGACCGCTTCACACATTCATCCAGAATTGCGTGCTCAGCACATGACGTATTATCCAGCGCTTGATAGTACATCATGTGCCCCGCGCGCACCTGTATAATGGCTTGTATGAAATTGTAACCTGAGCGATCTTTCCCTCGGTTTGCTTTGTGCTGGCCATCCTCAGTAGATATCGGTGAGCAGGTGAGGTACTTTTAATTAATTATTATTTCTACTCTGTGCTACCCGATATCTTACTGGGTTGTGGCTTTAATTCAATTGGAAGGTAATAGCCGCGCGTCTTCCGGGTTCGATGTTCCAGCATATGAGAACTGGGTAAGCAATTAAGTGGCCACTGGTGTGGTCCCTTCACATATGAATATGATACGAATAAAAAACATAGGGGCGGACTACAGTCCGCTTGGGCGAACTGTTGGATACCATATTCTTATTCCTATCCCTCATAAGTGGGCGTCACAAAAGTCTAAGTATGGTTGAATTGTTAAGAACGCTCTACATATTCTGTTATATGACATTTAAAAGATTTTATCAAACAAAAACGAAGCTTTTGTAAAAAAAACGTTCGCTAGCTCAAACATTGGTTTTTCAATAAAAGTATTTTATTTAATTGTGGCCGTGTCAGTAAGCGGATTTAAAAAGAATATAAACACATGAGCATAGAGGACCCCTAGAGAGTATATATTATAAATTTCAGCTCCCTAGCTCAAACTTTGGATTTTCAAAAAAAAAAAAATTGTAAATTGTGGGCGTGTCAGTAGGCGGATTTTGAAAATATTTACACATGAGCATAAAGGGCCTCCTAGAGAGTGTATATTATAAATTTCAGCTCCCTATCTCAAACTTTGGATTTTCAATAAATTTGTTTTATTATTCAGTGGGCGGATTTTGAAAATTTTATATCCCGAGCAGTTTTAGGAGTCATAGATCATATATAAAAAATGTCAGCTTTCTAGCTCAAAATTAGATTTTTTCAAAATTTTGTTTTTTTTTTTTGAGTTTGTGGGCGTGTCTGTGGGCGGATTTCAAAAATTCGTAAACTTGATTATTTCGGGACCCTAGAGAGTATATGGTTAAAATTTCAGCTCTCTAGGCCCATTTTAAAGGCCTAATTTTTGCCGACTAACGGACGGACGGACGGACATGGCTAGATCGACATTACTATCGATGCTGATCATAAATATAGTAACTTTTAGGGGTCTACGGGCAATATTAAGGTATGTTACAAACTATGCGTCAAAATTAATATACCCTTAGGGTATAAAAATTAAGAGTAAAGGGATGAATAAGTTTGAAAAAGAAAACAGTTAGCAATAATATAATAGGTAAATGAGAATACGCGAAAACTCAATAAAATCAATATACGTGGACGTCCAATATAACGAATGATATAATGCACAGCCTTTCGTTAAATCGAAAAATTCGTTAAATCGGTCGTTCTTTTTTAGATCTAATAATACAAGAAAATGAAGTAATGAAAGACTTATAATGAAGTATATGTATATGTACAGTACATAATGTATTTATTGAAAATAAAAAATCAATCAGAAAAAAAAAAGGAATTAAAAATTAAGATTTTGAAAAAAAGGCTTTGATTTTTGTTCTCTCTAAGCTCTTCTGAATAGCCTCCTCCAGCAATTCTCTTAAACATAGGATCTTTGAATAGTCAGTATGGTTTTGTACCTACTGACCACTCGATGCATTAATTGAAGCAGTCTATTGCTTCCAAATGTTTAATTTTTGTGGACTCAGGTAGGTTACTTTCGTCCTCGCTTGCACTAGCAATGACATCCTCTTACTGTCTAAAAGCATCATCAAAGTCAACACCGGTCCACTCGATGAGATCGGCAATATTAAATGAAATCCAAGATGACAGACGTACCTACACACAAATTTACCGAAATTTTTCGTTTTTAGGTAACCTTAACTGTTCACCCAATAAGAACTGTAAGAAATATGTATAACGCAACGAAAAAAAACAGACGTGTATCACCTTACCTACATACATACCATATATGCACAATGCACAAAAAAGCCAAAATGCAACAAAAGTAATCTTGCGCTCGCATATATGCTTGTACATAAATACATACATGTGTATTTTGCATAAGTTTGTTGTACATATTTTGTAGGAAATTACAAGGCATTCGTTAAATCGAGCGTAAAATGTTTGCATCATTCGTAATATAGAACCATCAATGGAAAAAAAATTATCATTCGTTATATTGAAAATTCGTTAAATCGAGTATTCGTTAAACTGGACGCCCACTGTAATTTGATTCTTTCCCTCATTCATTATTAATATTAATAATTTATTGTTTTTGCTCGAACTACTATAAAAAACTGTTAGTTGTTCCTTGATACAAAAGAAACTCAATGAGAATAGCTGTTATTTTGAAGTAAATGGGTTGCCGCTAGAACAAATTAGATTGTATAAATCTTTCTCAAAAAACTCTTAAATCCATATTTGTTCAGTCTTTTTTAAAACATTAAAGGTTCCAGGCTGAATTCAATGTAATTTTTTTCGTATCAAATGCCCAAATATAAACCTATTGTTTGTTTTTATTTAACAAAAATGTTTGTCATGCCTGTGATCAATGCCTTCAGCACTGACTCGCACACATCAGAGCTTTGAATTTGTGTTTCCTTTTTCGTTCAGAGAATGAACAGAGTTCACAGCCGTTTTATGTACTGAGGTGCCTCAAAACTAATTTCAGGCAAAAATTATACCTATAGAGGTTTCGAGCTTTGAGTTTTGTCCAAATTGGTATTATTCACCAAATTGGTATTATTCACACGCGTTTAAATAACTAGTTTCACGATCTAGTCACATTGCCGCGTTGGCCAAAATCTTAAAACTTGAATATTTTAACATTCATTGTGCATGCCAACCCGTGGGTTGACACGAGCTCAGTGACAATATTTCCGGCTATAAAATGGATAGATTTGCCTTGCTCCTGATAAACTCGCATTTGGCCTATTTCGTCCTTAGTTAATGGATTTTGTTACCCATAGTTGTTAATTCTATGAAATTATGTTTTGAACTTAAGTCCCTGGTACTCTTAATACCTTTATATTTGATTTAAAATTTGATAACTGATAGATTTAATTACTGTTCGTAATCAGGTGAAACAAAAAAAAGGAAAAATTGTACGACCTGTTGGGAAAAGCATCACATAAATTGAATTTATCTACCTAATCCAAATTTTGTTTTCAACGTAAACATAATATAGCCATCTTTCATATTGCATTTGGATTTTCCCATATTATTAAAGGAATTAAAAAAATTTCGTAAAATTTAATCAAGAAACTACCTGTTCGTAATCAGGTAGGACGGAGTGTACAATTTTACGACGATAAGCTGCCCAGGGCAATTTTATTTTAATCTAAATCACCTAGAATAAGTTTCATTTCATGGCAGATTGGGTACATTAATAAGCATATTTGAATAGTAGACTTGTTTAATCAATTAAAATATAAATACAGTCAAATTTCTTTATAACGAACTTCCTTATAACGTAATTCTCTTTATAACGAATTTCATTTTTTTTCCCTTCCCCAATTTTCTTTGATAAAATTTTCTATATAACGAATTTTGTATAAAACTTCTTAATAACGAAGCAATTTTTTGTTCTCTTGAAGGTTCGTTATAAAGAAGTTTGACTGTATAACAAACGAACGAGCTTTATATTTTGAAACGAATTGAAGATATTCGAAGCTTCATGCTATATCCGAAAAGGAAAATTAAAATACTTGGCGCAGACGTTCAAGAGAGGTGGGATATACCAAAGTATTTTTTTTTATTTTAAACTATTCTATACATTTTGATTTAAGCCCGATTTTTCTTGACATTGCAGGACGAAGTATCTACTTGATGCACATTATGTGACTAGCAAACGTGACTACTATCACTATCATCATCACAATGCACCAAAGAATCGAGCCCAGCTTAAGAAACTCATAGCCATATTCGCCTTCATATGCTTCTTTTCGTATGTCTTCATTGATTTCAACCTAAAGACAAAAATCAATCGCCTAAAGGATCGATTCGACTTTTCGCCGAAGGTTGAGGCTCAAACTGAGAACATCAGTCAGGCGTATTTCGTTGATACGCCCGGCTGTCGAATGCCAAGCTTCAACATCGTCGATGATTCCATTCTACAGTACATGTTTCGAATCCCACAATTCACCTGCAACAAAGCACTAACCCGTACCGTTGACAATGAAGGCATAACTCTCAATATTCAAAAGAGTGAATTCTTGGATTTATTCAACATAACAGATTTGAAAAAGGTGTCCTGTTACTACCAGGAGTTCAAACGGAAAACTGATTCCAAAAACGAGTATAGCCAGCATAGGTATGAGCTTAAGTTGAAGCCGAGTGTCGTGGCAAAGGTTGACAAGGCTGAATTCATCAAAGTTGTTTGCCAACACAACAATGCTAAACCGTTCTATAAGGATTTCCATTTCTTTGCTCTGCCCAGGGGTGGCGAAGATGATCGGACTACAACGACTGCGATGAACGTCCAAAGCTATGAACGCGAGGATGAGGATGTGAAAAACCGTCGTACAAGTTTCAAGCCTCGATTGAATTCAAGTCCGAAAATATCCGTTATGGTGATTGGAATCGACAGCGTGTCAAGATTGAATTTCCTACGACAAATGAATCGAACTGCAGGCATGGTAAGAGAAAGTTCAAACTCTGTCGAGTTCATAGGCTATAACAAGGTCGGAGATAATACATATCCGAATCTGGTGCCAGCTCTGAGTGGATTGGATGAAAGTGAACTGAACCTGGCGTGCCTTTCACCAATTCACGGGAGAAATGTTACCTATGACAATTGTCCGTTCGTTTGGAAGCGATTCAAGGAGGCGGGCTACAAGACTGTTTTTGCTGAAGACGTAGCTAACCTAGGCCTTTTCAATTATTTCCGAACCGGGTTTACAAATCAACCAACTGACTACTACCTCAGACCGGTGCTTATTGAAATGGAGAAGTACATCGCATACAAAAAAAAAGCCAACATGCGTCTGTGCTTAGGTGGAAGACGCGCTGTTGACGTGGTTCTGGAATTCATAAGAAAACTTATTCCCTATTTCAAGCGGGACATTTTCTTCTCGTTCTTTTGGATGGCATCATTGACTCACGACTTCTTCAATATGCCATATTTGCTAGACGAAGATATTGCTGATATTTTTGACTCGCTGCGACTAGCAGGAGTCCTAGACCGTACAATTGTCTTCCTGATGAGTGATCATGGTCTACGATGGGGATCTTTCCGTAAAACTTACCAAGGAATGATGGAGGAACGTCAACCATTGCTGGTGAGTATCTTTCCAGATTGGTTTGCGCAGCATTATCCCGACGCAGTAGCAAATCTTCGTGACAATGCCAAGAAATTAACAACCCACTACGACCTCCACGCAACTTTCCTGGATCTCCTTGACTTGTCGAATCTCGATTCAAATCGACTTCAAAATCGAGCATCAGAGCTTCAGGAATCTGACACAATACCAAGAGGAATTAGCTTGTTTTTACCAGTGCCAATCTCAAGGTCCTGTGAAAATGCAGGCGTCGCTTCACATTGGTGTACATGTCATCAGAAACAGATATTGCAGACGAATGATGCACGCGTACAGAGGGCAGCGCGCTATATCGTCAAACTCATTAACGACAAACTGCGTTCGCATCCGCAATGTCGGATGCTTTATCTCAATTCTATCGCAGAGGCAATCATCGGAACATCCAATCAGAAAATTTTAAAAGAAGTCACAACGGATTATCTGATCGATATAACGGTGCGAGTACAAACAAAACCTGGTCTTGGTGAATTTGAGTCGACCGTCCGAATGTCTTCGTATACAACGCACTTGACGGGAACTATCAGTCGCATCAACATGTATGGCAGCCAGAGCTACTGCATAGATGATTACACCTTGAAGATGTTCTGCTATTGTCACAGATAAAGCAGGTATAGCTAAGGTGAACAGTGCAAGTTGGTAGGATTACTGTACCGAAATGAAATGTGTGCCAATTTTGGTGATTTGTTGAAGGTCTCAAACACTTTGAACGGAACAAAAATAATGTCACATGCGAACTCATTTGGATTGGTTGGTTTTTCAAATAAATTTTATTTCTATCTTCTTTTCAAAAATGGTTTATGTTACTCTGTCTCACGCCTACTATTTCGTTTTTTAAATTGATAATTTAAAATAAATTTAAGTAACGTCCATTAGTAGAAATCGACTTGCAATTTATAAACTTTATCTACAGGAATTTTTTTCAGCAACATGAAAGACGATTTGCATTTCAAAAAAGGTTAAATTATTTGTTTTGTTTAAGTCTAATAAAATGCTGCATTGACTAGTTAAATTTATGTAAAAATAAACATCTGTTACTGAAGTCTAATCTAATAGGCACTCATTAAAAACAACTACCAATTATTTACTTATCTAAAACCTTCACAGTTTTAATACAGTTAATAATTAATTGTTACACTCTATCTTATCCCTAAATTAAAACCAAAAACTTTGTTTAATAAATCAAAAAAAATACCTTTTTCAATTAGTTAAATTAGAGTGAAAGAAATGTAAATGAAATGTAAATATATTGTTGATGTGATGTGTTCATTGCTTAATTTTGTTCTTGACCTTGAATTCTTTTTAAAATTGTGATATAATTTTAGAAGAGAAAATAAGATTTATTTTATTTAAAAAATAATAATTAAATATTGAATTTTATTTGAATTATTAATAAATAAATGTAATTTTATAAAATTGTAAAACGGATCTGTGTTTCTAGACAAAATATATTATATATAATTTATTAGCTAACGTAAGGGTATATATTTACTTATATTATCTGTATAAACAATAACAAGCTATTCATAATGAAATCTAAAGGGTGATCAAATAGTCGATTGGATTTATAATATTGCGCCATTCGAGTGCAACTTCCTGGCGAAAATGTGCAGAAACAACGCACCATCTCACAGCAACAAAGAATGGAATGTAGTCAAAACGTCTTTAAAAATGCAAGTACTTGCACAAATAACGAAGTAATCGAAGTCAACCGAATAAAAGAAAACTTCAGTTTACTCATATTTAGTAAGAAATTGTATTAGATATAAAGTTTATGTAATATTTGCTCCAAATTGCATTTGTATTATGAAAAAATGACAATTGTAATTGCGATTTTCGTTTAAACATTTTTACTAAGAAAAAGAAAAATACATACAATAATTACAATGTAATCAAAATTATTAATTAAGGATATTTATAAAATGTCAAAAAAAATGTCTTAATAAATTTCCTGTACGGCCTACATTTTTCTTTATTTCTTTAACCTTCCGACCACACACTGGGGTGTGAGATACCCCACACAGATTTCAAAAGTGTGCAGGTCCCGTTAAAATGTTTTCCTAAGCATGCCATGCCTGTGTATATTCAATTTTAAACTCTCTGCAGTAGTAGGCGATGGTGTTCAGTTCTCAGATTTTTTAAACGTGGTTAGTCGTGGTTCGAAGTTTTAGCTTGGGTACCATACACCCCAGTGTGCAGTGCGTGTTAGTATTATTTTGAATTTTTGAATACATTATTTTAGTGAAATGTTTTCTTTTTTAGTTATTTTGGACTAAACATAATAAAACAAGTGTGAGGTTGGTTCAGCAATAAAGTAAGTTACTGTGTGACATGCCGACTTCCCATGTGCGAGGATCATCGCTCACTGCAATGCATAGAATGCAGTTCAAAAAATGTGAATTTTTGGGTTTAAAAAAGCTATAATATATATAAACTATTTTAACAGTAGATGAAGTAAACATTATAAAAACAGTGTTAGAAAGCGTAATGTGACAGTTTTTTTTTTAAAAAAAAAACTTTTTATGAATTTGACTGATTTTAGTTGACAACTATAATTAACTTTTTTTTGTAAGCTAATTTTGAAACTTATGTTTTTTTTCCAGTATTTTTATATTTTATGTTATTAATCGTATTGAATTTTGTTTTGATAAAGTTAAAATATGAATTAAAAAAAAAAAATATATATATATATAGGTATATATAAAATGGCAACTTTTTTTTAATATTTGCGGGTGGGGTATGTGATACCCCAGCGTGAGGAGCGCGTTAGAAAAAATATGTGTGAGGACGGAAGGTTAATATCACATAAACGTGCTTGCTTGCTGTATTCTGTAACATCGCCAAGCTCAGCGTTAAGCCAAAATCGACTGAATTTCGAATGTTTTTTTTTTAAAACTGCCCTCTGTCATATTAATCTGTCTGATATTTTGATATTTTGATGCAACGCCATGGCTCCTTGGAATGGAGTAAATATCTCAAATATGGAAGAAAACTAGCTGCCTAAAACGTAACTATCTTCTTTGCGGCGAGGTTATCATCAGGATTGGAGGATTCATAACCCTTAAACTTTACTGCATTCCTACTGGTCCACCTGTGGGGCTCGCCGATTCGCTCTCAATAAACATCGGCCCTCTTCCTGGTTTCGAATTATTTCATCACTTAGGCCAATCATATGCTGGTGTTGTTGAATTTGTCTGATCCAGGAGTTTTGAGGCATGTTTCTTTTCTGCGACTTCGACACGTGCATGCTCCCTTAACTGATTACTGTTTGACAGACATTTTACGACACTAGCCTTAGCAATTATAAATAATATATATACAAATAACACATTCACTTTTAATATCCTTATAAATCAAAACAATTTATAAACACTCGTTTATGTATGTATATTCACCACCGATTGAGTATTTCCAATTTATAACCTCTACTGTCATCTTATCCCCTCACTAGAAAACAAAAGCAAAAACAAGTCAAATTACTGCACAGGTTTATAGTACGTTTGCACAGACCCGAAATTCGGCAATTCAAAACTTCAATTCCTCGTTTATAGTACGTTAAAACAGACACATAATTCGTCATTTCAGCTAAATACAACATTTCACCCTAAATGTTCATCATTTCGCCATACGTTTTCTAGCATTTCGAAAGGGTGAATTTCAGTGAAATGCTGAATTTCGTCACTGCGCATTTGGAAGTTTGTCAAATCAAACAAATCATTTAAGTATCCCCACATGTCACTTAGTACATGGTGAGTAAAAAATCAATTGGAATGAAAACAGCCGCCAAAATATTTATTCACAACATAAAGCCAGGGCCACGATTGCGGTTGTCGTTGTTTTGACGATCAACGATTGTCGATTGCTCTATTTCGTATTGTGATTGTCGATTGTGGTCGACATTTTTCTATTTCACAAACGTTTGCTGTCGATCGACGCCGTATATATTTATATAAATATTAACAATATGCCGGTGATTTATAATGATTAACATTTAAAAGTAGGCAACACTTCTAACAACTACAACTCACTTAGGAACCCAAGAAAAACCAACTGGGAGACCTATCAAGCTGCAAGAGAGAAATCTGGAGGACTCTGAAGAAACCAGATGGCAGGTGCAGGGAAGATTAGGATCAAAGGGCACTTTTGCTACTAAAAAACCTATTGCTACTAGAAACTCACTTTCCAGGCCTAGTACTGACTTTATAAGCAATACCACTTCATTCAGACCTCGGAGGGAAGCCTGGGAAGAAGCATGAGCCTCAGCATAGGTCAGTCTATTCTAAGGGAGGACTGAACTGGGCAATAAATTCCGTTCAGTCTTTTAAATCGGCGGGTATGGACGGTAATATACCTGTCCACCTACAAAAATTGGAAAGTGCACTACTACCACACCTGTTCAAAGTCGTACAGACCCATTAGCCTCATCTCATTTCTTTTGAAGAATACAGAAAATTTTGTGGACAACTACTTAAGGGAGGATGTACTAAACAAAATAAAACTGTGTGCTTTCCTTGACATTCAGGGAGCGTTTGACTATTTCTCACACGAGGCGATCAATCGATCTCTGGATAGGATAGTAGTAAACAGTACAGTATCCTTATGGATGTGTGAGCTGCTCAGCTAGATCAGCAGAGACTTAAACGAAATCTGGAACCTTTAGAGTAGACACATTAAGAGAATGTCCACAAGGAGGGGTATTATTACCCTTAAAGTGGATAGGAAAGGAATAAACAGTGCAATATCGAACTAGATTTGTGAGCTCCTGAGCACTATATCAGCAGAGACTCAAACTCCATCTAGAATCATTGGAGTAGACATAACAAGAGGATGTCTACAAGGAGGGGTATTATCACCCTCAGGCTCCACCTAATTGAAACCAAACTGCCGGAAAAATTAACCAGCCTTGGCATCAACTGTCAGGCGTATGCCGATGACATTGAATTGATTGCCAGGGGAAAGTTTAAGGAAACCCCCGGTGACATCATACAGAGGGGCTTGAAGTAAATGAAAAATAGTGCCATACGGTCGGACTTAACATCAATCCGGCGAAAACAACGATAGTACCATTCACAAGGAAAATACGACTTCAGAGACTTAAGGAAATTCGCCTATCAGCCACGACACTGATACCATTCAATGAAGTACAGTACCTATGACTTCACTTAGACAGTAAACTCTTGTGGCGAAAGCACACAGTCGAGATATCCAAGAAGGCCACCCGTGCTCTCATGATACGCACGAGCCTTACAAAGAAGGCATGGGGATGCAGTCCGAGCACCCTGCGATGGATGCACATAGCAATTTTGAGACCAATGATCAGATACGGAGCAGAAGAATTGGCGAAACGAACCAGTCTGGTCATGACAAGAGAGATTCTCAGTAAAGTACAAAGACTGGGTGCCTGTGCATCACCGAAGCAATGCGTAGCTCTAGCTACGCAACCGCAGCCTTGGAGGTGCTCTTGGAATTGACTCCTCTACACATCATGGTATTGGACACGGCAGATAAGGCAATTGGATTGCAAAAGAAGGAATTGGAAGAGAGAAATGCATAGGTTTAAAAGAACACGAGAACAAAGTGGTACACAGATGGCTAGAGGACCGATGATGGAACTCTTCTGCGGGAAGAAAAATATACTACAAAAAAAAGAAAATTGGTTTAGCCGCGAAATACCATATCAATTTCGGAAAAAGATGGGAGATATCGGGTCCATATAGCTTATTATTCTCATCTCTAAGCTGACGAGAGGGGATCCAATGCCCCACCAAGTGGAAAGACAGTTGTCTTTTTCTTTTGTACAATGGAAAATCAGATACGCGATAATATTTAAGTACCAGTCTAACAAGCTAATGTCACGCACCATAAAGATCGTTGAGAGAACAGAGCAAATACAAGAGTGAGATGCGCAACTGGAGTCACCAAGGAGTTCCCAGTAGTCACTGTACACCAGGGAAGCATTCTAAAAAAGTAAACGAATATTAGTGTAATGCGCCGCCATCTGAACAAATTTCAACAAAACAAATAAAACACTTCTTCCTTAAATTAAGTTTCTTTGATTTATTTGAACAATAATATTAAGAAATTTTAAAATGTCTTGTGTGAAAACTATTTAATTGAATTCAAAGGGGTAATAAAACGACTGGATATTCTTGTTTCCTAATTGTATTTTTCGGTTGTCCATCGCGTTCGGCTTATAAAGAAATACTGCATCGTGAATGCAAGATGGAGATGAGGATGTCAAAATGTATCTGTCTCTCTCTATAGGCATTAACGGCCCATTCAGGTCCTAAAACCTAGCTTCTCCAACCATTCGCAAGGCAGCGTTCTAAGGCCGCACTCCAAAGTGCATCAGTTAGTCTTTGCTGACGGTGGAGCCATTAATAAAGAGGATCAACCGTATCTGAAAGCACTTGATGTATCCGTGGATGTTTTGGAAAGGAATGGGTATTGTATTAGTTCGAAAAGAAAACAGAATACTTGTGGTGCCCGTTCTCTGACCCACTCCGATCTTATGCAGACATTAATATGAATGGAGGTGACGATGGTGTAGAAGACACCCGTGCGGTGCAGGTTCAATCCACATGGGGAATAGCAACACGCCACCCATTAAAGGAGAGAAAAGCAAAACACCTTGTTTCTCCAACCTCTCTGCCTGGTAATGGACCATTACCGAGTCTGAGTGCTAACTGATTATACTTGAATTAATGTACCCATCGATACTTATTTATGAACCTTGCCTATGGTTAAATGTAATTGTATTTTAAAAGCTACATCAATCTATACTAATGTTATAAAGAGGAAAGTTTTGATTGTTTGTTTGTTTTGAATAGGCTCCGAAACTACTGGACCGATTTGATTTGAAACCGATTTTACCATTAGAAGCCGACAATATCCCTGATGAGCATAGGCTACTCTTTATTGCGGGAAAATGCTCCATCCGCTGTCCGGAAGCGGAGATCTAAGGTGATATCTAAGAAAAGTTGTAACTCTCGAATGCTTTCTAGCTCCTAGCTTTGGAATGACTCATCCAAATGAAATAGGATTTTTTTTAATATTAAAGCCATGTTATTGAAGTCACTTCTGTTACCTATCCTTTCTTACGCCCATCCATTCTGTGATTTAGATAGCCACAGTTTCCATAAGTTTAAGGTCGCCTTAAATAGTACAATGCGATTCGTCTACAACTTAAGTAGAAGAGAACACATTTCCAGGCGTTTGAAAGAATTTCTGGGAATGGACCTGCAACGTTATATGGATCACAGAACATTGACTTTCCTGTTCAATCTGAAAGACAGCCGACACCAGATTATTTGTTCCAAAAATTACAATTTGCTTCTTCAGCTAGAAGCAGAATTCTAATTTTGCCGACCTATAAATATATGTAATACAACGAAAAAACAATTTTTTGTGTACGCCATTCGACTGTGGAATACGCTTCCGGTTAACATAAGGAGATCATCAGGCTTCAGCGACTTCCAGAGAAAATTGAAAGAATATTTTTGCACATAATTTCAAACTTGTTTTAGGGTTTTGTTTTCAATTCATTTCATTCATTCATGTACATAGTTTTAATTTTGTTTTAAATCCTTGTTTTAGTTTGAAATTATGTACTTTTGAAATTAACCTTTTATAACTGTTACACAATTAATGGATTTTGTATCTACGTGTTAAAACAATAGTAAATAAATAAACAAACAAACAATAAAGTTCAATTATGTACAAAGATTTTAAGATATAAATCATCTTTGTAGGTCATCCTGAAGTTGAACAATAAGCATTAAACTATAAATTTTATACAATTCAAAAAAGTAAAATGTTCTACTGAAGCTAGATCGTTGGGTTTTCCCAGCGAAAATTTGTGTGTGTGCGGCACAAATCTGTTTCTCTCTCTGTACCTTTTGTGCTTTTTCTTTTTTTTTATGCACCTTTTGTAGTTTGTGTTGTTTTTTTTGTGGCGCATGGGATTGAGGAAGATAGGCTATCAAATGAAATTGAGATTGAGAGCGAGTCACACTGAGAGTATGGGTGTTTTCATAAACGTCTGACTATAACTAAAGGTACGATCAGACGGTCATCCAAACTTGTCATCCGGATGACATGCTGACGTCACTATGACGTAGAATTTGTCCTAAAGTGGTCATCCCGTGTGATCGCCTGTCATCCGGCATGTCATTGAACGTGTCATCTGGACTGGATGACCAAATATTTTTGACAGCGTGTCATCCGGATGACAACGTCCCATGGATGACATTACTAGATTTTCCACATTAGGCGTTTTTCTTTTTTAGCCCCGAGCGGGGAACAGAGCGGAGCCCGAGCGAACAGAGCTCGCTCCGAGCTGAACGTAACCTGAGCGCTCCGAGCTAATTAAGAAACAGAATTGAGCACTGAACTGTTAATATAATAATAATAATTATAATTTTTTTTTATTAATTTTCAAAATAGTCAGGTTTGCTTCTGAAATTGGTGTTTGTCAAGAATTGTTCCATTTAAATTATAATTTCTAGTAAATAAACTATGGAAAAAGCACAAATAATAAATGAAGTCAGCCGCACTCAGCTTTTCGCTCGATGTGCTCGGTCATTTTTAATCGAGCTCATCGAGCGAGCCCTGAGCTAGCTCAAAGATAAAAAAGAAATACAAATTTTGTGCTCAGAGCGCTCCGAGCTAAAAAAGTAACACAGTTCTTTTTTTGACAGCTCAGTGCCCCGCTCGGAGCTAAAAAAGAAAAACGCCTATTGTCATCTAACATCGGATGACACGTTTGTATCGTGAAAAAGTCGGAAACACAGACCTCAAATGGGAGAGAGGTTTCCTATCGGTAAATAATTTGAATAAATAAAAATGAAGTAAGTGGGCTACGATGAAGAAGATGAAGAGTACGAAGAGGAGTATCAACGAAAATCGTAATCCTTTTTTGCTTTTCTGTAATAAAACTAAGATCCAGAAATGGTTGCGCATTTTTTATTGTTTCACCAATTCCAAATTCATTGAGGAATTTTTAAAATAACTAGATTTCGAAAGTCATCTTTCGTTTTGATCGAGCCGTTCGCTGAGGTAGTTGGTGTTGAGCTGCCAATTGTTGGAGTTATTTGTTTTCCAACGGCGTTCCGGATTAGGGACATTCGAGGCTTTGATGGATGACTTAAACTTTCGACCTGTGCTCATGCCAAGAATCTTTTCAATTATCGGTGCCTCCTTGGCTGCAATTGTCTTAGGAGACGACGATATGGCAACTGATATCTGAAAGAAAATTCATAAATTTAAAGGAGCTTTTGGTTTAGTTCCCTTACTTACAATGTGGTTTCGTATCTCGTGCTGGTCCAGTCTCATTAAAGCTGTTGAAGCTGATTTTTCCGCATCGAATTCAATATAAGCAATTCCTTTGAATTTACCACTCCATAAAAAGAAAGAATTCAGGGTTTGATCATTTGAAGTCGCTTGTTTTCCAAATACAAAAACTACAGCACTTCACTTACTTGTGAAACACCAATCGGACATCATGCAATTTACCAAAGGCACTAAACAACGTTTCCACTTCTTCTTTTGTCACATCGGCTGGTAGTCCCTTGACGAAAAGTTTTATTGGCTCGAGATCGGCTAAACAATAACAACATTTGATATCATGCAAATCCCCTTGAAGCCAATGCATTTACCTGAAAATTTGAACTTCTGCGTCTTCTCTTTATCGCGAAGTACACTCAATATATAAACTGGCCGTCCAATTAGTATTTTCCTATCGAGACTTATAGCTTTTTCCACCTCGGATTCATTTTATAATTCCACGTAGCCGAACCCTCTGCTTCTACCATTTGATGATCTAATTAGAGTTAGATCTGTTATTCTTATTTCGGGAAGTTGTTCCTTTACATCTTCTTCACTTAAGCTGGAGAGAATATGACAATTTAGCAAAATCAAGCGCACAAACACCGCAAACATACTTTTAATCCAGGTTACTGATGAATATCCTCAAATGGTCCTTGGTAAGATCAATCTCCTGATTCTCATGCTCTTTGAATACTGCTGATTTTGTTTCTTTGCCTTTGAATTGCCGCACAGGTGCATCGTTCTTCACCTCACTTTGGAACCCCACGGCCAAGGAACTTTCCAGAACTTCTTGGATTTCTTGTCGACTCTTTTCCATCTTCTCCAGCAGTTGTATTCGTTTGATGTACAACTTCTCGTTCCACGAACAATTGCGCAGCGATCGGTTACTAACGTCCACCACATTCTGACGAAATACGGGCAAATCTTGTAGCTCCTTGGGTCGCTTGTATTCGTCTCTGTAGTCCAGAAATGAGATGTATTCTAACCAGCAGTCTTCATTTAGACAGCAATCAGCTACCAGTCTTTCGTAGATAGTTTGAAGAATGTTCTCATCAAGGAACTTGTCCGCTTCCTTAATGTACAAGCGGTAGATTTCAGCTTTCTTTTGATAAAACTTTGGATTTCCATTTTTCAATTTTTTTTTTTTTTTAATGTTGCTGTCAAGTGTTGTATGTCAACGCGGAGGCAGTAGTATTCGCTGTCAGTTTTTGTTTTCATTTGGCACTGACGTTTACAGTGGGGATCAAATTATTACGGCGACCTTAAAAAATATAATTTTTTCAGGATTTAGTGCGATGCGTCTTCGGATGTCCAGTCCTTATGAGCCTTAGCTCATTTAAGGCGTTTTTCCACCATCGCACTAAATCCTGAAAAAAATATATTTTTTAAGGTCGCCGTAATAATTTGATCACCCACTGTATTACAAATTGTCATCGGTGTGATTAGTGTCATCCCTTCAAGCAAGAGACTCCGTTTTACGTCCGCAAACGGAGTCAATGACATATGGACGACTCCGCATACGGGTCCGAAAAACGACGTTTTTCGGATCCAATTAGTATGGAAATTGTAATAGCCGCGGACTCACATGTGTATGTATTGTGACAGATTGAGCTCGCTGTGCTCAGCAAAAAACGAATCCAAAACTGATCCAAAAAAAGATACAAATCGAGGCTAGATAAGAAGAGAATCGAGAATCGAGTATCGCTAAAATAAAAATAAGAAATGTTTGTTCACGTTTATTTTATTTCTAAGAATAATACATGTTTTTATTTGGTATACCTGCTACCATTTCTCCAACAAATTCTCCTGCAAAAGAGGTGAAGCAAATATATGTGTATGTTTGTCTATATCAATGGATGCTACTTACTTTCAGCATGAATTTGTGCCGGTAGCAAGAAAATCATAAAAATTCGTCAAACGGTTGGTAGTTTCATCTTCATCAGTTGGCAATAGAATAATCCATGAAACAGAAAAATGAAAGAAGCAGAAGGAAAAACAAGTATCTGTCATGTTTCAATGAAGAACTGAAGTTGGATGCGTTGTGACACGAAACGATGAAGGTGTACAGTTCTAACACTCCCCCTCGTTAAATGTCCAAGGACTGCATACCCAGGATATCCAGACACTTCCAGTGCTTTGGCTTAGCTAGCCGCTTGGTGAGAATGTCAGCTCCCATGTCCTCTGTTCGCAAATATTGTAGACGAATGTTATTATTTGGCAACGCTTCCCGCACAAAATGATGTCGTATGTCGATGTGCTTGGTTCGAGAATGGAAAACAGGGTTTGAAGCGAGTTTTTGAGCACCCATGTTATCGCATAGAACCACAACATCCTTCGCGAGCGGTTCGAACCCAAGTTCTCTGATGAATCTCTGTAAGTAGATCCCTTCCTTGACAGATTCAGCGAGGCTCATGTATTCTGCCTCCGTTGACGAGAGTGCCACTGTCCTTTGCTTACGCGATTCCCATGTTATGGTTCCTCCAGCAAGTATGAAAGCGTATCCGCTGTAAGAGCGTCTGTCATTGGCGCAATTCCCCCAGTCAGCATCTACCATACCTCTCAATCCAGTCTCGGATGGTGCATATACGAGACAAAGGTTCTTAGTACCTTGAAGATATTGTAAAACCCTTTTAGCGGCAATCCAGTGTTCGTTTTGGTGGCTGTCGTTGAACTGACTGAGCCAGCTTACAGCATACGCGACGTCAGGACGAGTTCCCATGGCGAGGTACATTAGCGATCCTACAAGCTCACGGTACGGAACTTTATTGTTATTACCCTCATCTGTTTCCTTGTTGAAGTTGTTTGTAGTCCCGACGCACATTGGAGTAGAAACCGGTTTACTATCTGCCATCCCAAACCGTTGTAGTACATTCTCAATGTAACCTCGTTGATGTATAGAGTAACCATTAGACCGTTTGATGAACTCCAGACCCAGACAACAATAAACTTCACCGAGACTTTTCAGAGCGAAGGTTTTCTGTAAAGTATTCTTAAAACGTTCCACGTCGCGATTATTTTGAGAGATAACCAGGATATCGTCCATGTAAACAAGCACGATCATCATATCTCCCCTGCACCACGCACGTACACACAATTGTCGGACTTGGTCGAATGGAATTCAAGACGATGTAGCTCCTGACCGAGCCTGTCGTACCAGCATCGTCCTGCCTGGCGTAAACCGTAAAGTGCCTTCTTGAGCAAAAACACCTTGCCTCCTTGTCTGATTTCCGAAAGCATTTTCTTGGCCTTATTTTTAATCGAACCATCCTTCTCGTTCTTTAGGATGAATTGAAGAGACTCCGCTGTCATATCTGGAATATCCATGAAAATTCGTTCTGACAGCCTTCCATTTAAATAAGCGGCGGTGACATCGAACTGGTAGATGGCCATTCCATTTTCAGTTGCGATTGCCGTTGCTAAACGTATTGAGCTGAGTCGTGTGACCGGAGCAAAGGTTTCCTCAAAATCTACGCCTGGCCGCTAAGAAAAACCTTTAGCAACAATTCTTGCCTTTCTTCGTTCCAGCGTTCCCTCTGGTGAGTTCTTGTTTCTTAGAACCATCCTGCTGCCGATGACTTTGTCAGCTAAGGAGCGGTCAACGATCTCCCAGGTGTCACTTGAAATGATACATTTCAACTCTTCAGCCATCGCTTCATACCATTCTCTTGAATCGGAACCTGAAATAGCTGAATCGAGATCTACTTCGGCCAAATGGCCGTATTCAAAAGTGGCATTCGTTTTAAACTCTTTCCTAGGTCTCCCAGGCAGACCAGTCAGGCGTCATCGTATCATCGCTACCAGGCTCCGTCAGTAGCATCGGTGCTAATGAAACATCTATAGTTTGCCGGTGTAATTCGGTGGGAGTTACTTTAGACACACTCTCCAAGAACTTGACGTCGCGTGAAACTGCTACATGGTGTTTATCTGGAATCCATACTCTATAGGACTTGTTTTCATTAGAGTAGCCAACGAAGATTCCTTCATAAGATTTTACGTCGAGCTTTTTTTTTTTTTTTTTATATAATTTGCGTGCGCTAAAGGGATTTCTTTTTTCTGTAGTGACACAGTACCCTTATAATGGTAAAACCACAGCGAAGGCATTTTTAGTTTGTTGCGCAAGTAGCTCCCAGCAATTCATTGCCTATTTTTGGGTGCTACTTACTGAAAGAATAGAAGGATAGGAAAGAAGTTTGGTGCGATGGGATTTTTTTTTCTCAACTTATCTTTGTTTCTCTTGTTTCTTATATTTCCAGATAGAAAACCTTACAGCCGAACTCTCGCATATTGCTGACGTCTGGACGTTTACCGAATCGGACGTCGTATGGTGTTTTACCACCAAGTGACTTCGATGGACTTCGGTTTCTTATGTAGCTCGCGGTTGCCAGAGCCTCAGCCCAAAATTCCTTTGGTAATCCGGACTGAATGAGAAGGCACCTTGCCATTTCCACCAACGTCCGGTTTTTGCGCTCCGCTATGCCGTTTTGCTCGGGATTGTGAGCAACTGTCAGCCGTCGTCTGATACCTTCAGAGTTCAGGAAGTCGTCAAACACGTTGTTTTTGAACTCCGTGCCATTGTCTGACTGTAGATTCTTGATAGAAAATCCACTTTCCTTCTCCAACAGTGCCTTCACGAGCTGGAACTGAAAGAATACCTCATTTTTCTTTCGTATGAAACGAACTTCACACCACCTTTAATGGTCGTCGATGAAAGTTACGAAGTACTTAGCCCTTCCCATGGACTCAGTTCTCATGGGCCCACATACATCGGAGTGGATGATGTCGAGAAACTCTGTTTTACGAGTCGAATGTTTTGGGAATGGGGCACGGACCATTTTTCCTTTAATACAGGTTTCACACGTGAAGTTGTCGGAGGATTCAGCAACGTTTATTCCATGAAAAACTTTCCTACGAATGGCATTGTTCAAATCTTTGAAGTTCAAGTGTCCGAGTCGACGGTGCCAAAGCTGCAGATATTCGCCACTTGAAGATTGTGTACTTGATGACATACATTTCTCGCCATTGGTGTGAATGAAATACAATCCATCTTCGCGTCTTGCAGTCAAGATGACATGTCCATTCCTGTCGACTATGTTTGCGGATTTCATATCGAATACCACCTTGTATCCCTTGTCCGTGATTTTGCCGACAGACAATAAGTTAGTGCGAAGATCCGGAACAAATAGAGCATCGGATAGTTCCATCTTCTTAGTGACGTTCTTATCGTTCAGTTCGATCAATGCTGTTCCTCGAGCCTTAATTTCAGCTGAAGCAATGCTCGCCAGTTGTAGTTTCTCGTCGTTTACCTTCTTGAGTTTTTGCACATGTGAGATGAGCATCCACTATCCAGGCACCACTGCTGGTTTTGTGACTTGGCTGTAGATTGCAATGCACTCACCTCCCCCTGTCGAAGTGTTGATGAGAAAAACAAGAAATGGTCTGCACTTTTTGCGTTTTGTGACGATTTTTCGTACCTCTGTGGACATTCAGTTCGTTTGTGACCTGGTTTTCTGCACCTGAAGCATATTATTTTCGAACTTGTTTGCTGCTCCGAAGAATCATTTTTGGTAAATTTATTTTTAAACTTTGGATTACCTCGAAATTTATTATAAAATTTTCCAGCAGCCAATGCATTTGGTGCTTCGTGCGATTCACTCTTACGTGCGGCGTTCTCCTCCATAATTTGTATGCGCACTGTTTCTGGGGACGGTAGGTCGTCGCGAGACTCGATGGCACAACGAAAGTTTGCAAAACTCGATGGCAAACTATATAAGAGCATAATTGCCAATAGATCGGCATTTATTTCTACATCCATGTCGTGAAGTTTGTCGACTGCATCAAAAAAATTGTTTAGATGCTCGCGAACGTCTTCTCCTTCCTGCATACGCTGAACGGTGAGTTGCTTTAAAAGCGTAGCTTTACGAGCAGGCCCTTTCGATTGGAAGACGTTTTCCAGTCTCAGCCAAACATCTCGTGCAGTGTCGCATCCTTTCACTAGCTTTAGCTCAGATGCGCTGATGGACAAGATGATATCAGACTTTGCCTTTTGGTCCGCTGAAAACCACCTTTCGTGGGCGAGTGTAGATGCCGGATCTTCGTTGACTATCCCTGGTTCTTTCTTAATACCATTAACGTAAATCCAAGCATCGTTCTTGATGAGAAGTGCCTCCATGTGCATCCGCCATGTGTCATGTTTCAATGAAGAACTGAAGTTGGATGCGTTGTGACACGAAACGATGAAGGTGTACAGTTCTAATGGTGGACTTACACGGTCACACATTCCTAACATGTAAGATTAAAGGGATGCTAAATACTAAATATCCGTGTGACTGAAAGGGACAGCATTACCTAACATGCAAAAAAACGTGACACGTATTCAGGTCGGCCATCTTGTTTACGTGGTACGAATTATGGGAAAGCTATGCATGTTGATATTTTTATAGCGATGGCTTACGAAATTTCGATTTCCTATAAAACAAAATGGGCGCTGCTATCATATGTTTTAATCGCCATAATACATTTTTGACATTTCTCTGCTTCACATCGCCGATTGTACCTACTCAAGATGGAAAACACTATTAATACGGCAGCCTTTACGAGATCCATGTTTTTACTTATTTTTTAATTCTACTACAACAAAACCGATGAAAATAAATTTGTTTGTTTACATGTGATCTGTCAAATCTCCATAATAATGTTATAGCAAGTTAAAGTAAGTGATCTCACTCTTACACCTTATTAGCATTGACTGCGGATAAACGGATTTCTCTTTTCGGTTTTGTTGCAAAAATGCGCGTGCGTGATGGTATAAATCCACCATAACACTAACTTAGATGAATTGCAGAAGATGTGTTCATAAACGTCAGAAATGTCATAAGCGTCTGGCAGATTATGCATCCATATTTTTTTGACTGCAGAAAGCGCGGGAGGTAAAAACAAAAATTGAAAGTGCGAAAAATTTAAGTTTTATCGGCAATATTTTAATAATTTTTTATTTACTACCAAATTCAACTTTTTTTTAAGGGAAGTAGAAGTGGAGGACGATGGAAAAAGTTGATACATTCTTCTCCTTTGATGTCTTGGATATCAAAAAATCGGACGTTTATGAACATTCAGTGACTACTTAAAATTGTATTTAAGCAGGCCTGCTCACGTTCTGCAGAATAGGTGTGTTCAATAATGCAACAAAGAAGAAAGACGATTGTACTAGCGCAGATTTTCGGGGTTTATGAAAACACCATAATGAGAAGGGAGACTCTTGACGTTTTCTTTATCAGTTTTTATCAGCAAGTATTTTGTTTTAAATTTGAGAAGTGGCAGACTGGTGAAGCAAGACGAGCATGGGTCAGCTAGTATTAAATAAATTAAAGCAGCTGGGAGCGACCTGTCTTTGCAATGTGACCCTAGAATCATGATACCATCGAAATAAAATAAACGAAAACTCATTATTTTGTAGTTTGTTTAAAGTTTCTTTTTATGCCGTCTTCTTTCTTTCATTTTACAAAGTTTAACTTTTCTCTGTTGCTTAAATTAGCTTAAATATGAAAAAAAAATTACCTTGCAATATTTTTTTTTTGTTCGATTTCGCACACGATATACGTTAGAAATTGTTAGCCTTTTTTTAGACGATGCGTCTTAAGTTTAGAAAACTTAACTTCAATTGAACAATTAGAAAAAAATACGTAAACAGTGAACAATGATTGATTGGTCAGAAAGCTAAATAAAAAAAAATAAAAACGCTATAGAAATCGATAACTGGATTGCTCGTCGAAATTAATAATCTTTTTTTTTTTTGTCTGCAGTCATTTGTTAGAACACATCCTACTGTGGTGTAGTTACTCTGCACTTAATCCCTGAATGGCCTTCATGAGCATACGAACGTTACTGCATTGTTGGTTCTTGGTTTGAGTTTTCAGGAAAGTTTGGCAATTGCGGTACAGCTCTTGCATAACTTTCGGCGCATGTTCTCGAGTTATTGGATCGTTTGGATTTATACTAAGAATTGCATCGGCTAAATAGCTACAATGGGAAAGAGTGCCATACATAAGATTTATCAATTAAAACTTCAACAACACTTACTTTTGCTTAACTTCATTGTGATTGCTCATGTCGGCGGATATCTGCTGTATGAGAGAGAGCAAAACCTTTTGTTCAAGGCAACACGGATTAAATACTGCATTGTGGTCTGCCCGCTGGAGCGTGTATTCAACAAGACTCAAATCGTTGGCTAAGAGCGCTTGATGGAAAGCTTTGTTAATTTGACCCGTGGTGAGGAGAAGTTTGATCTGGTCTTTGATGTCGTATATTGAAGGAGCTGGCGTGGTGGTTTGAGAGCGTAGCGCTACCGTTTGAGATTCGAAACTTTTTCGCACCTATCAAGGAAAAATTAAAAGCAAAGTGACAATTTAAAAACTAAGAAATCAACAAACATTGTTAACATTAATTTAAAGCGCGGTAAGTACAGTGCTGTGCTAGATAACGATAAGTAACATCTACCAACTTACTTCAGTGCGAACAACATCGCAAATCTGTCTCGACAGGGTTATTTCCATGTGTTTAATGTCTTTCTTTGTATCCAACATAGATTCCTGTACAGTGTTTCGGTGTTTTATTAAAATTGAATCCAAGTGCTGTCTGAATCCAGAGAATTTATTAAGAATTTCTTCCGTGGAGTCCTGCATCGGTTGCAGATGCGACAGATAATTATCAAATTGCTCCATAACTGTAAAGGAAAGCAAAAGAAAATAAGTTTCATAACAAGTATATTCCACTAGATTTACAACTCACACTCTTTGATACCCACGGAGAAAGCATCGTGTAATTGTTTGAACATGTTTTGGGATGACTTCTCGTAGGCAGGTATTAATGTACTAGACATGGATTCAATAAAGGCCGCTTGTAGACTTCCCTGGACACCGACTAACACAGATTTCCCAAAGGCATCAATTATATTCTGCAAATGTCATCGCCATTTGGTATTAGGTCATATTTTGACGTAGTTACAAAACCCACCTTGCTTTTGCACACATGTGCAATGTTGTCCTTCAGCATCATATCGAAGGCGGCTAACTTATTGGCCACATCCATTTGAATTTGTTGCTGAAGACCGTCGATTTTAGCCACCAGTATTGGCAAAATCTGCCTCTGAATTTCGATAGTGATAACCTTAGAAATTACCTCTGTCAGGCGGGTCAGTGTAAATTGGTTTATCAGCTGCACAAATGTATCATGGAGCTCACGATTTTGTGCTTCCCTAGAGAGGTGATAATTAATTCAAGGCCACTCAACTATGCGCGTTATAACTTACTTTCCGGCTAGGAAAACAGCAAGCTTTTTTTTGTGCTCGTTCTCATACCGTTTTAAATACTGTTCCATTAGCTTGGATAATTGAAGTTCCACTTTGAATGAAAAATTCTCCATGTCTTTGTAGGTGCCGGACTTCAGTTCACTGATTTCATTTTGCAGCGTGTTGATCTGAAGCGACTGCTTCTGAACTAAATCTATAGACACAATTTTAAATGTTGCAATTACAAGCTTAGTGGCAGATGTGTTACCTAGGACTTGATTAATCTTCACATTCAAATCACTTAGTTCGCTACTGGGGTGGGTAATAATGTTTTCGGAATTCTGAAGTTCTGTTGAACGCTTGGTAACTGTCCGCACGTCTGGCACCTTCGGCCAATTTGTGTTGGTAGATGGAGGTAGTTTTTGTTCTCCATCTACACGAATTTTTTGAGAATTAACAGCTTTTCTGGTTAAGCAATTTATGACTCACCAATTTGTTTTTCTGGTAATTTATTGAGGACTTTTGTGGAAGTACCATTCTCCGGTTTGCCTTGATCAATCTCATCACCACTGTAAGAACTCTTGCGACAGTCGTAGTCTTGTAGGGACATTATTTCCTGAACTTCGCGACTGGGACTGGAATTTCCGCTGGTTAGATTTTCTACGTTATGTCGATTGCTGCTGTTTTCGATTGCTGTAAAGATTTCAAATTAAGAGTGCATCACGAACAGAACAGCCTCACTAACCCATAAACTTCTTTTGCGTTTCCATGGACTGCTTCATTTTCTGTTGCTCCTGATCTTCGATAATTTTATTGTTTACTAAATTCAAAAGATTAATGTTATCTGGCTTGTTAGCCGATGTGTTTGCACCGGTGACACTTGCCAGCATAAGAATGGTATTTAGCACTTCAGAGCTCACAGTTTCGGGGCTTTTCTTCCCTGTAAATCAAAAATCAAGATTAAATACAGATCTAAATGAGCCAATAAATAACTCACCAGTGGAAGAACTAAATGCATCTGGCGTCATCAGATTGACCTGGGTAAAACTCTTATGACTACTACTGGCAGACATTTGTGGTGAAGGATTTGGTGAATCAGTCTTGTCAACTACAGCATTTGCCTGAACATTTGACGCCACCCGATCAAATAAAGTGTCCAAGGGGCCTTTTTCATTTGCCGTAATCGATTGAACGTTGTCTACATCCTTATCATTCGATTGTTGACTGGCATTCTCAATAAATTCCTTTGTGCTGCTGCTGTCATTGGAAATGCTGCTCTTCACATCTGTATTCTCGTCGACTGTCGGCTGGTACAGTATGTGACACTCTTGCACACTCTTCGGCTGGACAATAAACATTCGCAGAACAACACAATAAATCGAATTAGTTTCCTCGTCGTAGTCATCCATTTCGTCAACCAAATAGTTGTCATTGGCACATTTATATCGGCGTACAGCCGCGTCCACAATGGAAAAACTTAAAATTGGTGACGACAGTGGGAACTCAGATACGCTCTTCACACACACACCAAAAGTTTTTTTCTTAACTTGACCATTATCCGTGGCAATCGCAGAGTTGCTTGAATTATGTGCAGCTACACCGGTTGCTGTTACATTTATTGGTTCAATTAACGACGGAGTGCCATCTGGAGCGGTAAGAATTTGCAAAACATACATGACGCGAGTCTCTAAATTCGATATAACCAGATACGATGATGTTCTATCGATCTCGGCCAGAAACTTTAACTTTTTGCCTTCATTAGTCTTGAGAGTAATTGTTTGCAGACAGTGCCATGTGCCGCAATCCCAAATTTTAAACTCTGTATTATCATCCGAGCCGGTTAGAGCGTACTTCCAATATGAGCTGCAAAATAAACTATATTATACCAACAAATCGATAATATTTAAAGCAATTTACTCACTCTGCTGATGTTTTAGTTAGGTTGTCTAAAAAGAAAAAAGAAGATACTGGTCTACCGCCATGCGGTTTCCACTGATGCAGACACCTTCGTTCTTTTTCATGGAAATACACCTGCAAATTATTTTTGAAATGATTGCCAGTGCTGGGGTAGAGTATATGGGAACATACCTGATAAAATCGAATAATACCGTCTTCGCCACCAACTCCAAGCGTAGTGCCATCCGGGGACAGAGTGACCCATGTTATGTTAAGAGTGGGCTCGTAGAACTTTAGGTAGCCCGTAGCAATATCAGGTGGACAGAGTTTCCCAATCTAATTGGATACAGAAGAGAACATAGTGTTAAAAATGAGACATGGAGAAAACAATTCTTGATCATATGCTGCTAAAGTGCTCCTATGTTCAAAGTAATACAAGAACTTACATAAATATAAATTAAACAACTGGTTGGAAAAAGTAGTGTAGTGTTGGCCACCCAGGTGTCATGGTTCTACAATACCGATAAAACCCAAAGCGAGGTGAACGCTTTTGTTTATTTTTCAGCCGTCTTACTAATAAGCATTCTTTCTGAAGTACTGTAAGGCTTCTAGATTTATTCGGATGTTCGTGTTAAGGCTGTTGTTAGCCAAAACACAAACATCCGAATCCACTGCGGATTGGAGTTCTGATTGGAACTTCAGGAACCTGAATTTAATTTTTTGCTTACATTTTTATAATGGCTTGTTTAATTTCCGTTTAAGCTCGATGGGCCATTTACTTTTCCGAGAAAGGTTTGTTTAACCGAGAATCGTGTACCGGTTGCGGTATACCATTCCAGTGTGTGCGTCTGTATTTACCTCAATAGGAATATGTCCGCTGTATCGATACAACATAGAGCTCTCGTGTGCGAACTCCTTTAAGATACAGACATGCAATCTGAATTTGTATCTTCAAATCCAAGATTGGATAAACTTTAAGTAAAATCGCGCTTTCTGACGATACACGTTGTAAATGAAAAAATTTCTGAATCATGCATGCAGTATGATCCGCTAACGTACTCACCCCGTAATTAATAGTAATTGTGTTTACGTTGAAGCACTGGTAAATACTGCCTCTGGCCCACACAATCAGCTGATTGCTCTCCTCATCGTCGTCGCTGGAACAATCCACATACGGGCACCACGATATTTTGTCATACTTTGGAGTGTAGTTAGTCAATGGGTCTTCGATCTTAATCAAAAGATTACAGGCCAAAGTTTCACCAATCATATCGATTTTGTGCACATACAACGAACTGGCATCGATCGACGCTAGTATTCTTTCGTTTTCGATGTGCGCAAACTGGAGGTCTAATACTTCGCCGGACATGCCTTTGATTAATGCCCGCAGACCGGTAGTAGCGTTCACCACACGCACCATTCCTTCAGTTCGTGAGATTTTGTTGTTTACTAGGATCAAAGATATTCGATTTATTCAAAAACAAAGTACGAAGATTCCTCTATCATTACCGTTTATAACATAGGCAATATGCTTTCCATCAATGTGAACGGCAATCAAGTGGCCGGGATAGTTTTTCGTCTCCCATTTGTAGTCGACAATGTTTTTCAGCTTCACTTTGGAACTACCATGATCGTGATTGCCCGCACTTCCGATAATTGTTACATTTTCATCGTGGATCTCGTAACAGTGCTGCTTATCGCCCGATTTGAAAACACTATAAAATAGGCAAATATGTGTAACAAAAAAATTGAATACCCCACCCGGCCTTTTACTCACATAACATTCGATGATGGTTGGGTGTCGCTGGCTTTAGTCAAAAAGTTGCTCATTTTGTTGGTTGGATTGCTGTTCTGATTTTTGGGCGAACTTTTCCTTGATTGTTCTTGTTTGTTGAAATAGAAACTAAAAGTATTTTTTAATAATAATAAGACAGATATAAACGCTATTAACATAACACATTTGACAAGGATCGAATCCTATTTGCAATTCAAATTGAATTTCGCGCAGATTTTCGACGATGGTTTGAGAGCTTTCCAATTCCAATACTTTAGCAATGTAGTGGGTGAACCTTTTGGGACAAAACTGCTATGAAATAATTTTTGATGCTTTATTTTTTTATGGGGGAAAATTTCTTTCACCGCATAGGCAAGCGCCCCGTTTCAATAACTTTTTTTTGTCTTTTTGAGTTTTTTTTTGCTTTTTCAATTCGTCTGGGTTTTGACAGTTCGCGGAAAATTTCGTTTGCCGAATGAAAAGACCGCAAATGCTTAGGGTTCGACAGCACTTTGTCAAAATTTTTTGTAGCTATGTTGGGATGTTTGAATATCTAGACAATATTCTGCTTGCGCAAAGTTTAAGCGAGTCTCCCTTTTCAATTTTGTTTCCTCATCAAAAATATTAATTAATGCTTAGTTTTATTTTAATAGAGCGTGTAAATGAGGCATAGGTACAGATTGAAGCGTGTATGTATAGAAACTTTCATTAGCCATTTTACAACTTCAAACTTTCAGTTTGAACGCATCCTTAAACCGATTACCGAACTGTCAATGTCAAAATATTCAGTAAAATCAACATTTTCAACATGGCGCAGTACATGAAAGAACAAAGTTTACAAATAATAAAAATTTACTACCGAAATTCCGAGTCTAGGGTCGGAACTTTAAGAGCGTTAACGCCAATTTTCGGCCGTAATTCTCGTCCCAGTAGACAAGCAATTCATCATAGTCATAGTCTAGTGAACAAATTTAAATCAGAATATTCGCTGCTTGATGTTGCCGTGCCAGTAAGACTACGTTTTGCCCGATGTGTGGAGAATATTGCTGCCGTAGGGGCGCCCGTCGTAAACCTGACAAATCAGTTCATTTCACGGCGATCTCAAGAATTGGGCCTCATTATGGCGAATTTTTCATGAGGATCCTGGCCTACACCCTTACAAGATCAAGCTGACTCAAGAACTAAAGCCACGTGATCATATGAAGTGACGTACGTTCTCGAATTGAGCTCTGGACATGATGAAAGAAAATGAAGAATTTCATCGCAAAATCATCTTCAGCGATGAAGCGCATTTTTGGTTTAACGGCTTAATAAAACAGCTCTTCATCCGCAAAAAGTCACTGTTTGGTGGCGTCATTGGGTCGTTTTTTTTTCATCGATGAAAATGACCATCACGTTACGGTAAATGGTATTCGCTACAGAGCAATTGCATGAATTGGACATCAGTGATAAGCGGTTCCAACAAGACGGTACCACAAGCCATACAGCGGTTGCAACAATCGAGTTATTGACGTCTCAGTTCGGTGAACGTGTTATCTCGAGAAACGGAAACGTCTATTGGCCGCCGAAATCGTGTGACTTAACGTCTCTAGACTTTTTTTATGGGGCTACATTAAATCATTAGTCTATGTCAATAAGCCGGTAACGTTAGAGGAGCTCCTAGCCAATATTGAACGAAAAATAGGGGCCGTATCGGTCGAAATGTGCGGCCGAGTCATCGAAAATTGGATTAAACGTATCGACCTCTGTGCCCATGTTCTGTAACTCATGCGATAACTCTTCGCATCGAAAACTTTGGAACACAAAATTCCACCGTTTATCGTATGTGGAAAGAAGTTGTGTTCTGTAACTCTATGCGATAAAATATACCTTGGTTACTTTTATTATCATGGGAAATTGGAAGGATTGTCAAAATACTGGAAATTGAAGGGTAGTTTGGCGAGGAAATTCAGTGTGTATTTACATGTCGTTGGGATAGGAGCGGTGTAGCGCGACTTTTTAGCGGATTATCGGAAAATTACGTGTTTCTGTTGAATTTTCAAAAATACGATGATCGCTCGTTCTGCTAAACTCAGACAAATTTTTTTGAAATTAATCTGATCCTAACGCTATGTTCTATGTTGATGAATTTAATGAAGTTAAAATTTTGCATTTATTTTGTCTGTCTATAAAAAAAATAAATGAAATATATTTTTTCTTTTAAAACAAGAACCTTTAGTCTCTCTTGTTGGATGTACCAAGTTGTTTATTTTTATAGCAACACAGTTCCAAGAATGTTCAAAATGGATCTTATTTAAGTGCTTGCTGAATTCTTTCGACAGAATGTACATACATAGGTACCTATACCTACATTCTTCTCCACTAATTCTGACTGTTTTTATTAGTTATTTTTTATTTCTTTTGCATTTTTTTAAACGTTGAACTTCATCAACGAACTGTATATTTTGTTAAATAAAAAATCAAAAATCTTCACTGTCCACTATCCGTTTAAAATTGTTCAATATCCCTTTCTCGCAAGCCAATTGAAATGTGATAAATTTTGACAGTTGAAGTGAATAATTTATCGCATTCGAAAGTTACAGAACACCGATTTATCACATATTTCCAGGAGTTTCATTTCACAATGTTCCATGTGGTATAGTTTTCGCATCGCATAGTTACAGAACACGGAAATGTGATATAATGAAATTTTGTTTCGATTCACATCGTTCATGTGATAAATATAACGATGCGATAGTTACAGAACACGGGCACTGCATACGTTCCCGTGGTGGGCATATGAACGAAGACGAATTCCATTCATAAATGTTTTGATAGTTATTCAAGCTAATAAAATTTAGCTTGAGATATCTCAAGTAGTTTGTATTTTATTTAAAAAAAGAAGTTGTCAAGTCCTTAATGAAAGACCCTTTACATTTTTGTCCGTGAATTTATTTAGTATGTGCTACTTTTGAATTTCTATTTAGAAAAAAATTATATTCTCTTTTGCAAAACATTTATAACGAACTTTTAATTTTCGGTGAAGATCCCTTTCAATGCATTTATAAATAGAAATTGGCATATATTAATTTTCCAAGAGCGGGATATTTGATAAGATCTTCTTCCCCCTCTACACCGAGGTTTTGATCAGGGTTAAGTAGGCAATTTTTTTGGGCTTCATGGACCTTTTGGTAAATTAACTTAGGGGCCACTTTGCCATATAGGGCTATCAATTTCAAATCGACTCTTGTTTTTTGAGGTAGAAATAGACCTAAAAACAGCGTTTACACAAGTTATCACTTTAGAAAATGTGTAAAAATGAAAAAACTTTTTTCCACTACCCCAACTCTTGCGAACGTCTGACAAACATCAAAGAATATCAATTGTCATCATAAGCTTCTAAAATTTTCCGTTCGGATTCGACTTAAAAATTGTAGGCCCCTTCCACTTCGCACAAGCCAATTAGTTATAGAAGTTAGGTTTTAGGCCCTGTATGGGCCTTAGGTTAATGCCTAATATTTATTTAATTTAAACATTGCTGACGAACATATTCTAAAATTAAAATAAACAATTCCACATCAACAATTTTTTTTTAAATGCTGGCCTATATAGGAAAGTTCAGCCATAGCTTGCAACACGAATATACTTCGCGGTTTCTGATATGATATATGATGAAATATCCTTTTTCATTCAAGGACCTCTTTTGGTGTTCCAAGTATTTTAATTTATTATATATATATATTCATCGAAAACATCATTAAAAACCGCGCAGTGTTCAAGGTTATTTTATCAAAAGGTCCTTGGAACACCAATAAAAGCTTTCTCGGTCGTTTGGCATATGCGACGTACCAGGTTTCGTTTTTCTCCTCCTCCTCTAGAAGTAAAGCAGCTGCAAAACAACAGCAAACTTTTTGTCTTTTTCCATTTTAGATTCTTTGCACGAATTTGTGTTTGTTACTTTTGACTTAACAATTCAAAAAGATTTAACTAACAAATTAAATCAAATATAAATATCGACCGAGGCTAGGTAATCGTCAATTCAGTGTCATTATTTGACATCCTAAGATTCTGTCATAAACTGTTAATAGTGTAAATGCCAATTTAACAATAGTCATAATAATTTGAATAAAAATAATGTGAATTAAGGTGCAGTCAAAATTATAATCTTTTTTGTTATCCGTGTAAATTCAACAACATATCTCTAATTATCCAACCATTTAACAGCTTCTATCTGCTGAAAACCATCTTGACACTTGCCTTTTTGGGCAACCGAAGGTGTCACTTTTGACAGTTGTGTTGGCCAATCGCCGTAGACCACGCATATTCCGATTACATCCAAGTTTTTTTTGGAGATGAATCAAAAGTGATATCGTAAACATTTTTCTGTAGATAAATTCTCTTCGTAATAAGTCAAATTAAATAAGTTAATTTATAAAACACATCATGCGGGCGGTATTCCTCTGCGTTGCGATACAAATTGTATTCTGCGTCCTTGGTACAGCTGCCGGTCGGGACTTTTATCAGATTTTAAATGTAAAAAAGTCTGCCTCGACAAATGAAATTAAAAAAGCATACAGAAAACTAGCCAAAGAACTGCATCCTGACAAGAACAAGGATGACCCGGATGCCTCGACCAAATTCCAAGATCTCGGCGCTGCCTACGAAGTTTTATCAGACTCTAATAAGCGAAAAACCTACGATCGATGTGGCGAAGACTGCCTGAAGAAGGACGGTATGATGGACAGCTCGGATCCATTCGCCAGCTTCTTCGGCGACTTTGGTTTCAACTTTGGTAATGGTAACTCCCATCAGCATGACACGCCTCGTGGGGCCAATATCGTCATGAATATGTACGTCACACTTGAGGAGCTGTACGCTGGTAACTTTGTTGAAATCGTTCGCAATAAGCCTGTACTTAAACCAGCTTCGGGCACACGAAAGTGCAACTGTCGCCAAGAGATGGTAACGAGGAATATGGGCCCTGGACGATTCCAAATGATTCAGCAGACCGTTTGCGATGAGTGCCCCAACGTCAAAATGGTAAGCGAGGAGCGAACTTTGGAAATTGAGATCGAGCCGGGAATGGTAAACGGACAAGAGACCCGTTTTGTTGCAGAAGGTGAACCACACTTGGATGGCGAACCTGGGGATTTGGTTATTGTGGTGCAACAAATGCCACATGCGAAGTTCGAACGCAAGGGTGATGATTTATATACCAATGTCACTATCAGTTTGCAGGTAAGAGTCTGACTGTGAAATTGATAATAATTATGTATTGTTTTCATATTTCTTTTTTTTGTAGGACGCTCTGATTGGATTCAATTTGGACATTGCACATTTGGACGGTCACAAAGTGTCCATTTCACGGGAGAAGATCACCTGGTCGGGTGCTCGCATCCGCAAGAAGGGCGAGGGGATGCCTAACTACGAGAACAACAACCTGCACGGCAATTTGCACATAACATTTGATGTGGAATTCCCAAAAAAGGAGTTGGATGAGAGTGAAAAAGAAGGTGAGTTAGCAGCGGTTTGGGGGCGTATAGACTGAGTTGCTTATTGGGGTTTCGTTTTCGTTGCAGCTATTAAAAAAATTCTGGAGCAATCTTCGATTAACCGAATATACAATGGACTCTAGACGAAGGAGATTTTATAGCTTAGTCGTAGACATTAATAAATTGAATGAAAGACTATTTATACGCACGTGTGTTGTTATTACAATTTAGTATCTCCAACGCGATATGCTCTGTGGCTTTTAGTCGGAGTTGTATACTGTTTGCGGGCGCAGTAGCCCGCTGGTTAGTTCGTTGAACCAGAGATCGGAGGGGTCTCTGGTTGGAATCACGCCCCAAACTATTTTTTCCCCATCGTCTCGATAAAGTCTGACAAACATGCAAGAGTATCAATTGTTATGGGAAAATTATTAAATCTGGCGTTAGTCGGCGAAAAGTTGTAGGTCCCTTCTATTCGTGTCAAAAGTATAACTTCGGACATTTAAAAAACACTGGACTCATCACTGTAATCCTTTTCCGGTTCGATCATTCAACGAGGTAGAATAGATTGAGGAACATAAAACAAGTGTTATATACGCTTCCGACCTGTAGAAAACTTTCAGATCGACAAACGTCAATGCTTTCAAAAATGTGCATTTACGAGCCAATAAGGAGTTCAAGCAAGTTTGCTAAGCTACAAAAGTACGAAGTCACAAAATTAAGCTTTAAAGTTACAGCGCTGCAAAAACTATTGGTGCAGTGTACGTGAACTGGGTGGACGTCACCGAGGTATGAAGTGTGTTCCTTAAGTTGAGAATAGTATTTAAGTGTATTTTAAGCGGAGGATCGTTATTACTTTTAGTAATGGACGACAGGAAGTAAGTGTATCTGAATTGGACACCCAAGTTACATTAAAGGATCCGGAAACATCTGTACTCTACAGGGTGTCCCAGTTAAGCAGTATAATCCTTTAAGGGGACATTCCTGAAGTTCCACCGAACAAAAAATTGCATGCCAGGGGGGAGGGTCTATTCTCACCCCATTTCAAGTTATAGCCCATCATAGTGGGCACCTCTAATTTAGAAGTGTAACCACTTTAAATGCTATAAATTCTAAACTCTATCCGTCATTGTGGAGTAAACACAGTGAGTCCACGAGCGTTGTAGATGTAGTACCCTCTTTGCTGGTCAGTAAACAACTGCCACTCAATCCTTTCATTTGCCATTGCCAAACTCCAACCCTTTCAGCATGCACACACCTAAAGCATTTTTACACCTCGTGCAGCTGCAGTCTGCAAATCGCCTTGTTCCTGCGATCCTTTTTGTTTCTCTCATACATAAAACTACAACGCCCGGGCCACACTCGGCAGGGATTGACATTTGTCCCTTTTTTTTTTTTTGTCGGGATGTGTGAAACTTTCTGCACTGGAGCACTCAGACTCAATACTGGTCCATTGTACTGCCAGGCAGACACACCACATTTTACTGTGGGAATTTACTCGTTTTTCTAAGAAAAACGAGAAGGCGCTTCAATGATAAGGAGCTTAGGTTTACAGCACTCAACATATCCGCACCAAATACCTGCCACCTGATACGAGCAAAAGCAGGACAATCACAGACGAAATGTTCCGCAGTGTCGTCGCTTTCTCCACAGGCTTCGCAGTTGGTGGTGTCGCTTAGGCCTAGCACCTTAAGGTGTTTGGCAAAAGCGTAGTGTCCCGTAAGAACGCCAGTAGTCTGTCTGCAGTCTTTTCTGTTGAGAGACAACAAGAATGCCGCGGATTTCCCACAGACGTCGGGGAGCATTTGCTTAGTCTGTCTGCACCCTGGAGAGTCATGCCAACGGCGATTGTGTTCATAGGAAACCCAACCGTCAATGGAAGCCCTGACCGAGGACGCAGGCAGACAGATCGCTGGTTCAGGTCCTGAGAGGTCCCCCTCTGAGCCTTGTCTAGCAAGTTCATCGGAGATCTCATTTCCCGTGATCCCGTTATGA
Organism: Portevinia maculata; assembly: GCA_949715645.1. Classification (NCBI taxonomy): domain Eukaryota; kingdom Metazoa; phylum Arthropoda; class Insecta; order Diptera; family Syrphidae; genus Portevinia; species Portevinia maculata. Next base: position 76,335,551 of record OX454525.1, read on the forward strand.
CCCGGGACCCAGACAAGTTTAAGTGAATTCAGCCTTCCGACCTAATTCAGAGATATCTTGCATTCACGTACTATTTTGGAGGTAGTTAAGGGTTTGAGTAAAGCCTTAAGCGCAGCCTGACTGTCGCTACAGACGCAGATACTTCGCCCCCTCCACCTGTTCCTCGTAACATAGTCCATGGCCATTAGGATAGCATAAGTCTCTGTTTGGAAGACTGACGCATGTTTGCCTAACGGAAAGAAAAGTCTAACGCTATCGCTCTCCACGAAGACACCAGCACCAGATCCTTGATCGGTTTTGGAGCCATCCGTAAAGATTCGACTGCATTCCCTTCCAGGTTCAGAGTCCGGCCAGAGCCAGTCCTGGACGCGAGGAAAGTCGACCTCGTATTTGCGCTTTAGCCGAAGTTCCGGTGTCATCGCATCAGACGGCATATCCATAAGACAGGAGTCGAAGGACAACCGTTGCGCAAGTTCATCAAAACTCCAGTGCGAGTTATACCAAAAGCCACCTCTTGTAAGACGTGAGATAGCCTTGATTGTACAGCCCATGATGTAAACATCAAGGGGCGGAAGGTTCAATAGTGCATCTATGCCGGAGCCAGGCGTGCTGGGGAAGGCCCCCGTGCAGCCGAGACATACCTGCCTTTGGAGTTTGGCAAAAGCAACAGTGACGTATTTACGTGAAAGCTTATTCCACCAAACAACCGATGCGTATGCTATAAATGGTCTTATCATAGCCGTATAAATCCATAGGACTCTTTTCGGTGATAAGCCCCATGTCTTGCCGAAAATGCCTTTGCACTGCCAGAAAATAGACAGCGCCTTGGCAGTCTTCAGCTCAACATGTTTGGACCAAAGAAGTTTGCTATCCAGGATGACTCCCAGATACTTTGCTTCATTGGAGAGTTGGATTGTGACGCCTTTTAGCACTGGCTGAGTCAACCCGACCAGCTTCCTCCTTCTCGTAAAGAGAACAACCTCAGTTTTAAGAGGATTGACCGAGAGCCCATTCCTAGTGCACCATTCGTCGATCACGTCAAGGGCCGCCTGCGCCTTGGCGCATACAGTCGCTAGGCATGATCCAACAGAAAGCACGGCAACATCATCCGCGTACGCCTGAGCGTAAATATTAGAACTGTTGAGTGCGTTCAACAGAGAGTCGACCAGCATACACCACAGCAGTGGAGACATGACGCCGCCTTGCGGGCAGCCTCTGTTTACCCCCGCCATAACATAGCGGCCACAATCCGCATCCGCAACCAACGTTCTATTCATTAGCATTGCTTTAATCCACAACACCAATGGTTCGTCTACTCCGTGTTGTCTGGCGGAGCTGCACATGCTATCAAAAGTCGCATTGTCAAAAGCACCCTCAATATCGATGAAAATGCCCATCGCGTATTCTTTTCTGTCAAGCGCGCCTTCAATTCTACCAACTAGATTTTGGAGCGCAGTCTCGCAGGATTTTCCGCGTTGATAGGCATGTTGCATCGGAGATAGTGGGTGCAATCGCAAAGCACCTTTGCGCACGTGAAGCTCGACCAGCCTTTCCAAGCTTTTCAGCAAGAAAGAAGTCAGACTGATTGGTCTGAAGCTCTTGGCGAGCGAGTAGTCACTTCTGCCAATTTTTGGTATGAATGCCACTCTAACTGTACGCCAGGGTGTTGGAATGTATGCCAGTGCTAGGACAGCGGTGAAGATTTTCTTCATAGTCGGTAGCAGCTGGTTTGTACATTGTTGCAGCATGGCTGGGTATATTCCGTCCGTACCAGGCGACTTGAAGCCGTCAAAAGACGCAAATGCGTATTTAATGGCCTCGTCCGTCACCACGGCTTTCGCAATATACCAGCTACGCCGAGTTGTTTGTCTTGGCTCACTCATAGTCTCGGTAATCGGGGCTGGTTGTGAACCAATTGTAATCTGGTTACCCGGAAAGTGAGACTCCAGCAGATAACTAAGAGTTTCCGCTTTCGTCTCAGTGAAGGTGCCATCAAGTTTTCTAAGTGAGTCCAGTTTGGCTGGTTTGCCCTTTTTCAGAACTTTAACCAACCTACTAGTTTCACCCAGCTTTTCAATCTTTTCGCAGAAATTCTTATAAGAAGCACTTTTCGATACCCGAATTAGCCTCGTATATTCCTTCTGCTTCGATCGGTAGAGATTCCAGTCTGTCTCCAAATCAGTCTTGAGTGACCTATTTAGAAGCTTTCTAGCTTCTCTACGAATTCTTTGCAGTTCCGAGCTCCACCAGGGAACCGGTGTTCTGCCAGGGGGTTTGCTTACTGGGCACGTCAGTTCAAAACAGCTAGTAATGGCACTATTCAGGTCTTGAACAGCTTCCTCTACCTTTTGTCTCGTCCTGAGTTTGGTTGGAGTTTTGAGAGTTTTCCCTAATTCCTCCCTGAAGCGTATCCAGTTGGTTTTTCTCGGATTCCTCCTCTCCTGCAAAGTTATGGCTTCGCATTCGATTTGGAATTCGATATATATATGGTCTGAGAGGGACACCTCCGAAGAGACCCTCCAGTTAGTAACCGCCTTAAAGTATCTATTTGATAAAGTTAGGTCGATCACTTCCTGTCTTCTTGACGTCACAAAAGTTGGTTGCGAGCCAACATTGTTGATAGTAAGATCAGATGATAGAATGAAATCCAGGAGATGGTTTCCTCGCATGTTGCATTTGCTGCTGCCCCAAACAGTGTTTTGAGCATTGGCATCACAGCATATAACTAGGCCCATCTTCCTGGTGTCGCAATAGTCAATGAGTTCAGCAATTGCCCTCGGTGGTGGAGGCACTACCGAATCATAGGGGAGATAAGCTGACGCCACGATGAAGGTCTTCCAATTTCCATTCGTTTCGTAGCTAATGGCTGCAGCAACCAAATCTTGGCCACAAAATTGTGCAAGCTTAGTCGCTGAGAAAAGGTTCGACACAGCAAGACAAGCCCTTGGTCTCTCGGACCGCTCGTCACAGAGTATCGTAGTGCCACGGACACCTCCAAGGCCACAGATGCGATTTTTCCACACCCATGGCTCCTGTATGGATATTATGTGGGCTTTTGTATTCAACACAGAAAGCTTCTTACTGATGAGTACAGTAGCAGCCTTGGAGTGTTGAAGGTTAATCTGAGTAAATCCAATCATTGGAAATACATCAGTCATACTAGTGGAAGGGCACGCAGAAGGTGCGCGCGCAGTTCCACCGACAGGAGTGCTTGAGGTCTTCTTCCTCCGTTTGTTCCTGTTCGAGCTATTGGAAGGGGAGGCAGCGTTGGTTTCAGTCAGCTGGCTGGTTTCGGTTGTCCCTTACTTTCAATTAAAAAAAGCACACTATGAATATTCCTGTTTAATTCGCTTGAATAGGTGCACTCATTGCTTCAAGCACCCGCGAAAGATAAAAAAAGGAAGCACAACACCCGTTCCTTTTTTCAAACACGTGAATACCATGTTATGCTTTTTTTTGTTGGATCACTGCAAACACACTTTTTTTTGGTCAAATATATGTTACGAATTGAATATGTTGAAGTAGTGCACCTATGAATCTATCAAATGAATACATTCGTGAAGACCTCTAATGTACAACATCAAAGCTCCTGGAACGGATGATATCATAGTAGTCTTATAAAAATGTAACTGAACAACTCGAAGCCTATGTTGTGGATTTTTTTAACCTTCCAGGTACCCTTAGACTAAACAACTTACCTAATATAACAATGTTCGCAGACGACGTAGTTTCCTGGATGAAGGCCCATAAAGACAACAAAAATACCCACCAAATATCTGAATAATTGAATGGGTGACAGAAATCAATACAGGCAAGATTTAATACGAATACCTCTTGCTGCGACATAAAAACGAAAAATTCGGAATAAGCGACAGCATTTAAAATATTGATAGCGTTAGAAATTTAGGCAAGATCATTGACAACAAATTATCCTGAGAAAACATGTAAATGAAACAATAAAATAGGTACAAAAAAGAAGCTACACAATAAAAAGGCTACCTGGAGTTAAATTGGACAGTCAAAACACTTAACAGAACTCTCAACGTATTTATCAAACAATTGATAAGTACTACACGGAACCAAAGCCCTCATAAACTAATACCAAATTAAATCCTGCATGTAGTCTCCGGAAATCCGGACCAGTAAAAACTACAGATACCCAAAATACGCTACATATCTACACGGACGTCTTAATTGAGAAAACGCGAAAACGCTGCAGCAGGCGTCTATAGCGAAACTCTGCGACAAAATTGGGTTAAAAATAGTTAAAGGGAAACTGGCATCAAGAAAGTTTTATTTCAGTTTGTTATTTAGATCCCATCTATGATGGCGAAGCGATCGTTTGACTCACTAAGAACTAACATCTAAAAGTAGGCAACACTTTTAACAATAGTAACTCAACTGGTTGTTTCTCATGCAAATCAACTGAATACATTTTTCTTATTATATAAAACAACCTTTTTCAGTAGTTATTCCTAAAAGTGTTGCCTAATTTGGATGTTAATTCTTACGGCCATATTATTCACTCCGGGTGTAACTCAAGTTTAAGTTAATTTTACACCCGCCAATTAATCCGCATTTTTTAAACCCGACAATTTAAACCTGTGTCCATATTATTCACTGAAAAACATGCGTTAAACCCGCTGGATTAAAGATGGATTTAAATGCGGATTAAAAACACTTTAAACCGTTTTTAATCCGTTTTAAACCTACGTAGTGTCAAAAGCCACATATAACGACATTTGTTTCTTGTTGTTTGTCAATTTTTTCTTGGAAATTTGTTATGTGCCAATAGTTTTGTGTTTTTTCCATCTTTAGTAAAATAAATTGAGAAAAATCTTAAAATGAAAGGTGTTGGTTGGTAAGGTCAACAGCTCATGTTCGGCTAAAAGCTCTCGTGACCTAAAATGAAAAGAAACTAAATAAACCGATAACGATATGTAGGTAATAAATAACATACCGACGTTCATTACCATCCAATTCCTGTCGAATCATTGAATGTAACCTCCAAAATGCCTCTTTTTTTAGCCGGAAATCTAACGTATCGTAATCCTTTACACAAGCCCGCTTGTGCATTCGATACGTTCGACGATTAGAACGATGTTGACTCACCATCTGCTGTTGCATCAGCTCTTCAATAAATTCATCGTCAGACGACGAAGACATCAACATTTCGTCAATATCACGAATGAAATCTAGTTTTTCAGCGTCTTGATAGGTACTTTTTTCCAGGTTTTTTCATTTTATTTTACTTTTTTATTTCCTGCCTCCTGCGAGCAAAGAAATGTCAAAAATGTGAACTAAACAAGTAAAGTACTTAAACTGGTCTCCGGAGTGCAGTTTAAATTAAATCGGATTAAACGCTGTCAAGTTTAAAAAACTGGGTTTATGTTTGGGTTTAACGACTGAATATTATAGACTTGGGTTTAATTTTTGGGCTAAACTATCTTTAATCCGGGTGTAACCTTTAACCCGGATTAAAGGGAGTGAATAATATGGCCGTTAGTGAGTCGAACGTTCGTAGCACGGCATCTCCATGAGCAATGTTTTATAGAATGCAATATAACATTTAATGAAAATTGATCGTGGAGACTACTAATAGTATCCTATGAAAAATTGCATTCTATATATTGCTCAGCTCATAGCATTCTATTGATAGTATTCTATGGACTGCCATTTTTTGAAGTACTTCTGTGACATTTCCATTGGCCTAAAACAGATGTGCAGCAGACACGCATGCAGTAATGCTTACTGTCACATGAAACGCATATGGTTATGGTAAAAATACATCAATGCTTTAACTTCGACTTCGACTTTAACAGGACCGAGAACTTCAGCGTTTGAACACATTAAAAAATGCAACTATGAGAGCGAAACAAAAAATGGTTGTAAACAAAAAAGAAAATTATGTCAAAATAGAAACGAGAGAAAATTCGCTCAAAATATAAGCATTTGAATGTATGTATGCATCTTATAATTTATATGTCTTAATAAATTGCCAAAGGCCTGATGTGATTACTGGACGAGTCTGAGTATGCACTCCCAGCAAACGCGCCGAACTTGGGTCCACATTGAAATGCAATGGCATATTGAAAGCGAATATACAATGAACGTTTATATCACCAGGTTGTTTCACTTGGACGGCATCAGTTTCTTGAGTAAAATACCTTCGATGTCAATCTACGAGATGATTATCGGGTCCATATAGGTCTTTGTTGAGTTCATTGACCAGCCGTTTGAAAAATTATGAGAATTTTCTCTCTGTTTTGGTATTTGGATTAAATTTATCTTCAAGAAGACTGCCTTTAACACTTTATTCACACGAAACCACAGCTCCGTCTTCGCCATCACCTGAAAGTTGGCAAATAAAGACAACTTTGCAGATCAGTTCTTTCTCTTTACTGCTTCCAACTTCTTTGCATACTTAAATGAATCCATTTTCCTGAAAATATATCGAGAAACTATTGATTATTAATAAAAAAAACTTACTTTTGATTGCTGATTCCTAGTATTTCCCCGCCTATTACTGCTAAATGATTTGGTTTGATTACCCTCCATTGGTGTTCTGACATTTGTCAGGGGAAAAACAAAAAAAAATTGGCAGTCACATGAGAATCCCTATATGCAGTAAGAAATTGCCTTCATTCAGTATGCTGTTTGCCTGACCTAAATATCACTGAACGACCAAACAGACTAAGATGATGTGAAATTCTACGTCAATATCTAGCATCCTAGTCTGTTTGGTCATTCAGTGATATTTAGGTCAGGCAAACAGCATACTGAATGAAGGCAATGTGCAGCCAATAGGAGATTAATATGGCGCTGCCAGTTTTATGATGGCGGTTATGAAAATTTCGGGGTCAGTGGTTAGTGTGTCGGACTACTAATCGAAAGGTCCCCGGTTCAAATCCCGCCGGAACCGATTAAAATTTAGAGTTTTTTTTCCACTGCCCCACCTCTTGCGAACGGCTGACAAACAACCAAGATTATCAATTTTCATATGAAGCTTCTCAAATTTGCCGTTCGGATTCGGCTTAAAATTGTAGGTCCCTTCCACTTCGCACAAGCAACTGGTTTAAGAAGTTAGATTTTAGGCCTTAGGGTTAATGCGTAATATTTTTTTTTGTTTATGTCTGCTTTAATTACTGACTGCACTTGTTGAAACCACGGCGGATGCAAAAAAAAATTATTAATTAAATTTGACTTAATTTATTGTGGGATCATTGGTTAGTGTATTGGACTACTAATCGAAATGTTCCCGATTCAAATTCCGCAGGGGCCAATTAATTTCTAGAGTTCTTTCCACTACTCCAGTTCTTGCGAACGCCTGGCAAACATTCAAGAGTATCAATAGACATGACAAACTTTTCAAATTTTCCGTTCGGATTCGCCTTAAAATTATACGTCTCTTCCACTTCTTACAAGCAAATGGTTGGAGAAGCTGAGTTGCAAGGTATTTATTTATTTTATTTTTTTACTTTTATTGGCAACTGGATTGCGTCCGACAATGAAATCAATTTAACGAATGTCAAAGGCATTACCTGTGTTCCTTTACTTTTCAACGAACTTCAAGTTAATTCTGAAATTTCGAGTGGTGGAGATAAATTCTCTCAATCTTTTTTTTTTAAAATAAAAAATAATTAAGAAAATTATATTATTTTATACTCCAGGAGAACAACCGCCGACCGTATATGTATTTGTTTTTGATTCCGTATTTTTTTAATTTCCCTCTTTTAAGAAAAGGAGCAAACTTTTTCTTGAATGAAAAACTAACTGCTCAGTCAATTCATTCGGAGCTCATGGAGTGCGCTCTGATCTGCTCTTGTGGCGTACCTGAACACTGAGTCCCATGGACTTGTAGAAGCACTGATACTCGAAACAGAAGTTAAAGGTCGCTGACAAACATTTGAAGAAATTGAAAAGACGCGCCAAACAGTTTTGTAGTCTCTTAGCGTGCGTCATAAAATATACTTCATCATTTTTATTGTTATAGTTTTACTTTGATTTAGAAATAAACAATAGCTTCAATTAAACTTATTTCTTTGATTAGCTTTGAGAGCAAGCAATCCCATAAATGGTGATCCCCAACAGTAACGCACAAAGAGTTTTCACAGAGAATTCTATGAGAGCGAATTCTGCGCCACAGGAGTCGCAAGCTATGCGAGTTGCACCACATTCCTCAAAAAGAGAGATGGATGAAGAACTGAAAAAAACAAAAAGCAGACTTGCAAGAGGAAGTGCTTTGGCTTCCGCTATCACATTTACCACCACCAGACCCACCTATAACTACGGCAACAGCTTCTCTTTTTATGAAGATTACCGACATGATTCATATTCCTAAGTTCAACAAAGCAAATCCAAGCTTTGGTCTAGTGACGTTCTTGTCTTCCTTGCCAAAGTTCCAAAATTAACCAAAACAACCAGTTGAATCCACTCACTGAAGATATCCGTTCCGGACAACCGATTTGACCACGTCCACCTACACTGATCATATCCTTTGGTGAACAGTGTATGTACGTGAGAGCAGTATTTCTATTATAGACATGGTAGAAGAGTGTGGAATGTAGATTTGGTTTAAGAAGAGTTTATGTGTGTATGGCATTTATATTAGATAAACCATTTATATCCCTTGGCTGCTGCTTTCAACCGTGTTAAGAGCGTTGCCTACTTTAAGATGTTAATTCAATTCGTTTCGGAGTTTGTCTCATACGAGAATCTGCACTCTTTTTAAAGGCAACACCAAGAGGTTTTGGTATTAACTAAATTTCCCCTGTAATTTCCCTTAGGGAGATACAAAAATATTTACAACTCTCAAGAATAAAGAGGACATTCACGAGCTGTCGCTCTCTTTGACCCTCTTTCTCATTCACCACCCACAGGCCCTTAAAAACCTTTAAATCTGACAAATCTTGCATGCATGTCCAATCCCAATCACGGTACTGAGTGTGAAAAAGTTTTCTCCGTTTAAAAATATTGTTAACTGTGTTCATATAAAGTGTTTTTCATCAGCACACAAATAATAAAAAAATAAAATATTAATTTGGATATCCTTCAATTTGATTAATATATTTTTGGTTGTTCACGTAATACGAAAGATATTCTATTTTGCCTCATCGGTTCTCGAAACATTTCAAAAAGCAAGTGTACTTCAGTTGTATTATGAATGTCGTCCAAATTGCTTAATTTTGAGGTAAGTTTTGTGGATTTGTGAACCCAAACGTGGCAAGGACGAACAATTTCGGAGCCGCAGTTATTGATTTTTCAATTCTCATTTCGTTGCCTCTTTTATGAAACACTCAATTGTTTTTAAAGTTGGAAAACATTTTTGATTGTTGTTTTTTAAGTATACATAAGGTACATTTGGCGAAGAGTTGCAGGTTGTCGGCGAACATAATCTGCACGAAAGTTTATCAATAATTTCGGTTATTAAATTTGAGTGACAAACCAACTCTTCGTCGGGAGAGGGAAACTATCGCGAGGGTGCATTCCTTTGAATCTTAAATACTCTTACACATGCCATCTTTCAGATAACCCTAATTTACGTTTTATTGCTTATACCATGGCCTCATTCGAATGTGATAAAGTTACTTTGCTCCAAAGATAACAGCCGGCTAGTGCGTAAGATTATACGCTCCAAATGGACTCCAATTCTGGATAAGTATCAGGTGAGCATCAGTTGAAATGGTTGAAACGGTTGGTCGGGAATTATTATTGAAATTCTACAATTGTAGGTCAAATTGCCTTTTGATTGTCCTTTACATCCGTTTCGGGATGTATTTGGACCGCGGCAGGATGCAAAGAAGCGTGACCGACCGACACAGTGGACGTGTCGATTGTGTGGCAAAAGTTTCTATCAAGAACGATATGTGGACATTCATTTTGAAACACGGCATAGATCCGTCCTTAATGAAGTGAGTATTGCTTGCGCGATATACACACGGGATTTTTAAAATTAAGAAGTTATTAATGCTTATTAATGCAATTACGTCAATGCCTTTTATTTACCTCTGACCTAACAATCGAACCCCATTCTGCTTCCCGAAATCACGGAAAGGAGAGCAGTTCGACGCGACTCTATTCTGTCGCAGGCAAGACTTAATTGACTCTGTTTTCTGATGTCCCTTTGTCCTTATGCGAAAATGTCATTGTATATACCTCTGACATTGCTTTTCTGTTTGATGTAGTTGATTCGTTCACCGTTGAAATCGCGATTCGGTCCATAAAATCTGACAGCGTGGACATGGACAACATCTCACCAAATTCTTTCAAATTATTTTACCTTATATCCTGAAATATGTAACGTATATTTTCAATACTATCCTTATGACTTCCACCTATGGACAGCTTTGGAAACAAGCTAAAATAATTCCAATCCCCAAAAATAGAAACGGAACAGAATATCGACCCATTGCCATCCTACCTTTTCTATCTAAAGCGTTTGAATTAATTATTTGTGCTCAATTTAAGCATTATCTCGAATCAAAAAACTTGTTAACACCTACGCAGTCTGGTTTCCGCTTTGGTCACAGCTGCGTAACAGCTTTGTTTAAAGTCACAGATGATATACGGGAAGTTATGGACCAGGATAAAGTAACTCTGGTAACGTTAGTTGAATTTTCGAAAGCATTCGATTCCGTTCGTCCTGATATACTTTGTAATAAACTTCTGTCTAACTTTAATTTTTTCACCTTTCTGTAAAGTCAATACTGTCTTACTGAACTAAAAGAGTTCAATCCGTCTTCCACAATCAGTCCTTATCGTCTGCCTTACCTGTTCACTGTGGTGTGCCCCAAGGCTGAATAATGGGTCCTTTGTTATTCTCTATGTTCATTAATGACCTATCGCTTATGATTAAAAACTTCCGTTTTCATTATGTATGCTGACGATGTACGAATTTACATTAATTTTTCAATTGGTTTGATGGACGACGCTGTGGAAAAAATGAATGAGGACCACGCTTCTATAGTCAGGCGGTTTTCTGATAACAGGCTTCTCCTAAATCCCTCTAAAACAAAATCTATTCAAAGCTATAAGCATTTACTTTCGTCTCGCCTACCTCCAATTTTATTAAATGGTATTCAGGTAGAAATGGTGTGTAAGATTAAAAACCTTGGCATTATTTTCAACAATACCCTGACTTGGAGTGACCATACTAACTCTGTGATATCCAAAATTTATGGTGGTCTGCGGGGTCTATCAGTTTGTCGGGATAACTTACCTACTACTATCCAACTCAGGTTGGTAAAGGCTTTGATCGTACCACTAATCATGTATGGCTGTGAGTTGTTTGCTAGCACAGATGCTAACTACAGGCGTAGGCTAAACATTGCTTTCAATTCAATCGCACGATTTGTATTCAATCTACGTAGATACGATCATGTATCAAGCCACTCTCGACAAATATTAGGCTGCAGCCATGAGCAATTTTTAAACTTTTGAGCTTTCACAATGATATTTAAAATTTAAACGAAAAATAACGGGCTTATCTGTACAACAAAATCGTTTTCTCTCAGTCTCTCCGTTCTAGTGGTATCAGGCCTACTGTTTACACTTGCACGATATCACGTAGGCAATATTTCATTCATGCCATTCGCATTTTTAATCGAGTTCCCCTTATAAGAACCAAGGTCAAGCACAGGAGTTTTTTTGTCTTAAATCTTTTCTTATCTTAGTACTCTTCATTGATGTTATCGCGTTTAACGTAACTTAACTTTTCTTTTTAATGAGAATGTCCATATTATTAATTTTATTTTTAGTTTTACTTAAAATGTTCCCATATGTATTTGTTTTTTTTTTTTTTTTTTTTTTTTTATAAACGTAAAATATGTAGCCATGTATATCCATATGTTAACTGGGCACTCTTAAGAATGTTGTTCTTATTGCACAGCAAATTATTAAAATAAATAAATACAAATACAAATACAAGACCGAGTGTGGTCACTGAAACAATCGAACCCCAAAATACTATTTTCAACAGAGTGAGGGCTTTAATATAGTTGTCAAATACTCGTATCAATACGATATTTGACAATAGTTGACAATGATCATCAAAATTGATTAAATGGTATTATCGCGATCAATTCGAAGAAGTGGTTGACCACATTTTTTTTCCTTGTGTTGGCAATGGTTTATGTTAATTTCATCTGGCTCGACATTTCTCCAGCTTCTGCAGAAATCGTAAGGGGAGAGTACTGCCATTCTGGTGGCAGTCGGTCCAAAAGGCAGTGGTCAGTGATTGCTCACACTATTGATCTGTGATCAGTGATTACTCACACTATGGATCTGATGTGTTTCCTTCATGATGGTCTGGTTGTTCTTTATGCATCATATTCAGTCCAAATTTGTTTGAAAGAGAGACTGATGTCGTTCCACATTCTGTTTGATTCCTTAAGAATTTCATGTTTCATTAACTTTTGCAATTATTTGTGGATAACATTCAACATATATACTTATTCTTCTGCAATAATTAATGAATGGGATCAAAAAAATTTTTACAAAAAAATCCACAATGCCAAATAAACGAATACCACAAATGTTTTTATCTGACAAATATTTTCATTTGACAGTTTTAATTTATTTACCAGCCAAAAATTTGGGTGAAAAACATAAATGTACATTTTACTTTCGTTCAATTTTTTTTTAATTTTCTCAGTACGCAAACGGGTTTGTTTAGTTTCGCACGTAAGTTTATATAAATTTGCGTTTGCATATTAGTACACGAAGGGACTTAACATTTTACATTTTTTTTTTAATACGTATTTTATTTTTATTTGACGAGTCCTCGTTTCTTTAGTAATGATAATGAGTATTGGCTCCCTGGGCATCTAAATCAGTAATACACCGGGGCATTTTTTGGATAAGATGTGTCATCATGGTGTCGCCAAATCATCCCATTCCTCCATCAGAGCAGATCTCAGGCCTGTGAGTGCCAGTCGGCATTATAATCTTTTCCCTAGCGGGTCCCAAATGTGTTCAATGGAATTAAAGTCCGGGCTCATTGCAGGCCAAGCCATTACAACGATTTCCACTTCTTCTAAGTACTCGGTAACACACCTGGCGAAGTTTGGACTGGCATTGTTCTGCATCAGTATAGACATTTTCCCAAATAAACGGTGCGAATGGAACCAGATAATCCTCAAGTTTGTTGTTGATGTAATAGGTAGAGTTCACCAATCCGTCCACGATGGACAGTTCGGTTTTTCCGCGGATGGAGATTTCAGCCCACACCTCCACAGAAATTTTTCCGATGGTCAGCACCAAATATCGGTTAAACCTTGCTGAAGTTACTCTAGTTTAAGAGCCCGAAGTAATTTTTCGGTCTGAGAGGTAACCGAAAGATATTTGCATTACTGTGTATCCTGAGTAGCGAGCGTATCGAAAATAACAGTCTGGCAGCAAATCGTGGCAGCCGAAGCGTGTGACAGCGCGTTGAATATGCGTCATTTTTCACAATAGTAATAATAAGTGTAACCACTTGGTTATTAGCCCTAAGTGACAGAGTAGATCCGCTACATGAAAACATGAGTCCAAGACGTTTAGCACGCAGCGAAGTCCTTGCCAGACGCAGTCAAAGTAACCACAACAATTTTACAGCGTCTGGCAAGGACTTCGCTGCGTTATTTTCGATACACTCTCTACTCAGGCTACACAGTTATGCAAATATCTTTCGGTTACCTCTCAGACCGAAAAATTACTTCGGGCTCTTAGACTATAAGACCGCGCCACCTTTTTTGTAACTGCTTATGTCTATATACCCAGAGATATATAACATTTGTTCAATTTTAATTATTTGTTAAATTAGTGTATGAACGTGTACATTTAAAAATTATTACTTTTCTTTATTATTATTTATTTTCACAGCAGAAATAGCTAAATCTTAAATTCATTTGGGGCTAGCTGAAGCCCCCCTATCATAAATTATTATTTGCTTTAATTTTAGGCCGAAGACGCTGTGTGTTTTGCCGACTTTTGTGACATAATGCGCTGCGAAGTATTCCAATCGGAAGAGGCCAGCATAACTGGCGGTGATACGCACATTATCACCGACATTGAAGTTTGGGGAAATTCTTTGGGACAGAGTTCAGCTTTAGTTAAGGCCAATGCTGCTTACCTGAGTTTAATTCCGCTGAGGTAGTTTGAATGCATATACATAAATTTGTTGATGGAAAATATATAATAGTACAAAAAAAAAATTTCAGGTCATCAGCACTGGGGGCATCTAGAGCTTCAAAAGTTCAAAATCGCCAATTGTGTCAGGATAAAAGTAGCCAAACTAAATTTAAAGATATAAGTAAGAAGTCTTTAAAATGTAAGCTCATAAATAATTTAAAACTTAACCAAAATCTACAACTTTACGTTTTTTGTTGGCAGCGAAAATTGCCGATGAAAATTCAGATAAATCTAAAAAGTCGTCGTCATCATCATCATCCGCCAACCATTCATCAATGAAAATTGAAACTGTAGTACAATCCAATGTATCCGAGGAGACCAATAACAAAACTAACAATGGTAGTTCGCTTAACATTCAAAAAGTGAGGGCCAACTGCCGTACGGAAGAACTCAATAAACTCAAATCAAAATGTGAATACCTAGTGAGGAGTTGCATAGCCGGTCTATTGCTTCAAATGACTGATCATGCGTTCAAAGAAATGGAAGGTAAGGATTGATTTGGTTTGGATTATTTTTAAATATTGAGCGACTTGGTTTAAATTCTGATATTTACCTGAACTTGTATCTTGTAATTCGAGATCATTAAATTGTTGGATCTGCTTTATAGCTTTATTTGAAAACTTCAAGTTTCTCTTGAATTACTAGGAGACACAGAGAATTCGAATCCTAGCTAACTTATTATTATACTGCCATACCTCTCGCGAATATCTAACAAATAACTGATACAATCACTGCGAGTAGCAGGTTCCCTGCATTCGATTCTAGTAGGTCTATTTACGTCTCCACGAGAAATGTCTGACTTTTCAGTCAGGATGGTCGTCGGCCATTTTTGATTTTCTTGGGTGGATAAATCATGTGACGACATTTCAGTCCTAACCATTTCTCGCGTTCCAACATGTCTAGAGCTATTGTTTTGGGTGATTAGAAAAGGAAGCCATTTCTTTCACTATATACTGTCCAGCTTTGCCATAGTTATGATTGGAAAAGATGTAATGAGTGACCTGGTGGATAAAAATGGAAATGGTCTAACGACTATTTATTTCGTGAAGGATTTGACTTTGAACGTAGGTATTACTTATGTAATTTAATAATAATTTATTACTAATTTACATTTATAGGAAATTCATACGGGTAAAATAAATTAATATTTCAGTAACGTTAAGAGATGTTAACCGAAAGGGAGATATTATGATTTGTGAAAGCCGGGTGGATATATTCGATTAGTATCTTGCCAGTGCAATCAGTAGACGAAGTCATTAAATTATAGCTGTAGGTATCATCAATTCTGTAATAGAGGTTAAAATAATAAATTATAGAAAGAAACCGATTGAATTGATAAACAATCAAATCCCATTTCAGGCTGAGATAAAACTTGGGGCTTCATGGCGGAGTGCGTAGTGGGCTTGCCTGAGAAGTTCCAGTGAAGAAAAGGATTTTTCAAGAATAATGAGTTGAAAATAGACCAGAAGCAGTCCGATTATCTGTTGTGACAAACCGTGAAACAGCGCTATAACTCCAGCTCCACTTCACGTTGTAGCAATCACAAGACACGATTGTTCATTTTACAAATCAAAACTAAATGTTATGGGTTATTATACTTAAATGCTTAGTGACTGAGCCATTTCAACTCGAGTATAACTATGTATAAGTATAATAAGCAAAATAAAAAAAATAGCAGAAACAACTTGCAGAATGCAACTGCTTACAAAAGCAGCTGAACATGCTAGTAGTCGCTCTGAACGGTTGTGCAAACAATTGCCCAAAACGAAAAATTTAATAATCGCCCAAAAATATTGGCCAGTTATTCATAACGGAGGGATCTATCGCCCAAAATATTATGAACATTACCCCAAAATTTAAAGTGAATGAATTCAGTTGAAGAGATAGCCCCGCAGTGCCCGGTAACTCCTTCCAGATCTTGAGTGGAAGATATGTGACCAATCGATTTTGAAACAAGTAGAAGTTGCATGCTTTTTATTTTACTTATAGTTATACCTAATTGGGAAGATGTGGTACTGCCACTTAGTATTAAAAAATAACAACCTATAAATTTTCATTTTAACCTCTATGGTGGAATTGATGCTACAGCTATAACATAATTACTCGTACTTCGTCTACCGATTGAAGTGGCGAAATACCAATCGAATATATCCATCCGGCTTTGACAAATCCCAATCTCTTAACGTTGCTTCATTTATTTCACCCAGAGGAATTCATATATACCTTTAATTAAGTAAATAAATACGTCATTAGTCAAATCCATCTCAAAATAAACAGTTGTTAAACTGTTATCGGTCGCCAAACATCTAATTTTTAACCACCCGATTTCGCATGGCATCTTTTCCAATCGTCAATATAGTAGGGGAGGCCGGGGTTCAAAGTTCCGATTTTTAGAAATTTGAATAAAACACATTCCAATATATATGCGATCGTAGCGATATTTGGACATGTGGAAACTATTTTAGTGAGGATATTAACAAAGTTATCGTATTTACTATTATTGTAACGGTTTTCAGCACAGTTGTGTCTTTGTGCAAATAGATCGAGCGGAACAACGTGCCCCATAATGGGGCTGGTTGTTCCGTCTTTGGGGCGGGTTGTTCCGGACAACCTGTAAATAAAATAATTCATGTTTTGAAAAGAAGAGACTTCATTTAAGCGTATTTTTTTTAATACGTAAGACTTTTATTTAAATAATTCATATAAAAAATATTAAAAAAAAAACGTTAACTTCTAATTAACTTAAAAAAAAACAACAATTCAAAACAAATAACTTCAAAAACTAAACATTAAGTTTTAAAACAAAATAAATAAATTAATTTTTAATTAAGTCTTATTTAATTAATTTGATCAGCATCTTCTTCGTCGGAATTGCAGTTAGGGCAGATAAAGGATCTCAAATTGCAGTTGTCCAAGCATTTTGAGTGTGTCCAATTTTTGCACAAAATGCACTCAATCCACTTTTCCCTTGGTTTCGAATTGGTATATGAATCGCAACATATAATGCAAAACCATTCCAATGCATCGTTCTCATTTTCACTTTCGATGTCATTATCACTTTGAAGAACACGCCGCTTTAGTTTACTTTTATTTTTTGCTTTAATTACAAGTTCTTTACTGTGTATTTTTTTAGCTTATTATTTTCCTTTCGTTGTTTTTGTTTTGTTTTTTCGATTGTTCTTCAGCCAATGCATTTTTCTCTGGTGTGTCTGTTAATATTGGGGATTTTCTAATGCGCCGGCGAGAAGAAGTCACTAATCTTTGCCCTGCCTTTGGGTATGGTTTGACGACTTCTGGCGAAAACGTTTCCATGTCGTTTGCTCCAAAATTTGACGGTCTTGGTTGATTTTCACAGCCCTCATTAATAGTTTTCGTGATCAAGATATTAGAGGGCCCAGGGTGTACTTCGGGCCCAGACTGTGGTTCATTATTTGGCTCTTTTCCATCAGGTAAGGAAGTATCAGGTATTGGTCGATCAGTCACGAAAGAGGGGGCAAAATCATCCTCGGAGAAGACGTTGGGATCGAATGGGCATATTCCAGCCTTCTTGAATGAGTTCATTATGTTGTTTGGGGTTGATGCCAAAGGCCAGGCATACTTCACAATTCCTGGGATTTCGTAAATCGACATTGTCTTGTCAGGATTGTTACGAAGCCAGTTATCTTGAGCTTTTGCAGAATACGTTTTAAAAGGGCCGCTAACGCCAACATCCAGTGGTTGTAGCCGGTGCGTACAATGTGGTGGAAAAGACAACATTATAACCGAGCTCGATTTAGCTTTTTCAACAACGTCAATGTCGATGTGCGATATGTGATTGTCAAGCAGCAACAGCACAGGTTCTTCTGGAGTTGGTTTCGTATATTTAATAAAATGGCTCCGTGTTGGTTATCCAACCTGATCCGTTTCCAGCTCCAATGGACCCAGGGGGGCCGTCACGAAGAAAAAGGTCTTTAAATTTCAACCGAGGAAAAATAAACATCGGCGGTATTGTGTTCCCAGATGCACTAGCTGCCAGCTCCACTGTTACCAATGTGCCGCGCTCAGCTGAAACAATAGCTCCCACTTGCTTAATCCCTCTCGAGGCTACTACCTTCCTTGGCTTTAACACAGTAGTTACACCAGTTTCATCTAAGTTCCAAATTCGTGACGGCGGCAACTTGTATTTTATAAGGATGTCACCCAGTTTTTTGAAAAACTCGTTGACGTTGTGCTTATTAAATGAAGAAGCACGCCCTGCACTTGTTGCTTCCGGAGTTCTTATCGCCAATGACGGGTTCCTCTTCATGAATCCAGTCAACCAGTCTTCTCCTGCCTGATGATTTTTATGCCAGGAAGTCGGAATATTTGCCTTATTGAACTCGTATGCCAACTTCCTCACGTCTTGGGGTAAAAGTCCAAAATAAATTGACGCGCATTTCAGCAAATATTGCACAATTTTCTGTTCCTCCTCCGGGCTAAAAATTTGTCTCGAATAGTAACCAATTTTAGGCACCACTCCATCAGCTTTCAGCTTTTTAATGAAACGATGCAATGTCATATGGCATATCTCCAGCTCTCTCGCGACTGTTTTTATTTTTCTTCCATCTTTAACGACTGCATCCGCTGCTCTTTGCAATATTTCTATGGAAGTTTTTCCCCTTTCCGTTTTTCGTTTGTAATTTCGCATCCTGAAACAACAGAATAAAGCTTATAAAACGAACACTATGTATGAACCGGGGTAAGCACTACGCGGAACAACTAACCCCGGAAGAACGGAACTTTCAGCCCCATTTATCGCTTTGTGAAAATCTGACAATATCTAATACATAACCTTATGCTTTGCAAAGGTTTCCCTGAAATATGATTCTCCAATAGATTTTACGCATTTAAATATAAAACACCTGACAATATCTTCACAAATAACCAAAATAAACCAAAAAGTATGAGGCCAAAAATATTTACTCACGTGGTGTTTTAGTTACTCCGACAGCACACCTCCATCAACGACGTCAAGAAAGGAACTAAACTGGCTGCCAAAAGAGTGCAGTTCGAAAAGAGAATGAAATACATCTTAAAGTTAACGCTAGTTTTTTTTCTTAGAAGCTATTCCCATCGGAACAACTTGCCCCCGGAACTTTGAATCCCGTCCTCCCCTACAGCAATGCGTTCCACCACTTTGTACAAGGTGGCGCAAAAGTAATCCTCCTATCAGAAAATGCTATAAATTTTGCGATTGGCCCCTAATGTCAGTTCTGTTTTGACATTTGTGTAGTAAACACATGCGAAATACACGTTAATAAACAATGTTACGCTACACTGCTCCAGAACGCGGAATAGTGGTGACTATTTATTTGAGCAATAATCGGTCGGTGACTTTGGCACAACGTGAATTTCGTCGCAGATTTCCTACCCGTCCAACGCCTACTGGTGAAACACTGCGACGTTTAGCCGCTCGCCTCGAAGAGACTGGCACAACACGAGATGCTGCCAGGCGTGGCAGACCCCGGAGTAGCCGTTCTGCAGAGAATATTGCTGCTGTAGCCGAAGATTTTATGGAAGCGCCGTCGACATCGACCAGACGACGTGCCACGCAAATGGGTATCAGTCGACGGTCTTTACAGCGAATTTTGGTACAAGATTTGAAGATGTTTCCGTACAAAGTCCAGATGGTGCATCAGCTGTTAGCTGCTGACCGCCAATCGCGTCTAACATACGCTCAAGCCATCCTTAATCACCACCAAGAGGAAGATGATTTTTCATCAAAAATAATCATGAGTGATGAGGCCCATTTCCATTTTAGCGGGTTCGTAAATAAGCAAAATGTACGCTTCTGGGGCACTGAAAATCCGCGTGTAACCCACGAAGAGCCATTACACCCGCTCAAAGTAACTGTATGGTGTGCTGTTTTCGCTGGAGGAGTCATCGGACCTTTTTTCTTCGAAGACGTCGCGGGCCAAACAGTTACTGTGAATGGTGAGCGCTACAGAGCAATGATCAACGAGTTCTTTTTGCCGCATCTTGATGAATTGGGATTGGAAAACATGTGGTTCCAACAGGACGGTGCAACGGCACACACTGCACGTGCCACAACCGATATGCTGAAGGATGCATTTCCCGGGCGCCTAATCTCCCGTTTTAGCGATTTGCACTGGCCAGCAAGATCGCCTGATTTGACCGCTCCAGACTTCTTTTTGTGGGGCTTTTTGAAGTCGCGGGTTTATGTCAACAAGCCTCAGACTCTTGCAGCTCTTAAAGACAATATCCGTCAACAATGTGACGATATTCGTATCGCCGGAAGTTTTGGCCAAAGTGATGGAAAATGCCATAAAAAAGGCTCAAATGACAATCAACTGTGGCGGCGGCCATTTACATGACATCAGATTCTCGACTTGATGTAAACAAAATTAAAAGACCAAATAAAAATAATCCACAAGAAGAATCAAAGTTTTTCATTCTTTTTTTAAATTACAGCCAAAAAACATCGGAAGGTTATTTTTGCGCCACCTTGTACATCCGTATTGCACCTATTTCGCCACTGAAAACATTAGCGCCACTGGTTATGTCGGGAAACAAATTACTCCAGATATCTCCAGATATCAATCTGCAGCTCTAAGAGTTTTCATACAATTACCTTCTGACACCTCCTCCAATTGGGAGACTCAATTTAACTTTCTTGGAACCTCCATAATTGAGCAAAACCTCCGAAATCGGGACAAATCGAGTTGAACCTCACAATCGGGATACTAGAATAAAAGCAATTGTGACTTTTCTAATCGGGACAGAAAAATTCCATTTACTAAGAGTCGTTTTATTCAGTCGAAGTTGAACTCAACTTGGGGATTTTTAATATCAACTTGAGAAATTGCTTTTATTCACTCAAAGTTGACTCGCTCAACTTTAGATATTCCGAAGTTGAGAAAAGAGAGAGTTGATCAACTTTGAGTTTGCTCAACTCCCCGAAATAGTGGAAGTTGTAGAGCAAACTTGGGATTTTACGTCAAATGTCAGATTTTTTTTTTCTCATTTCTGTTTTTGATTGTGCGAACTTCAAAGCAAGTGGTGTAAAGAATCAAATATTAATTTTTTAAAACTTAAACAATGTATCGTTCAAATTATTTCTGGGAAGATTGGCCATCGTCTGATTCGGGCAGCGAAGAAGACGAGCGCAATTTGGTCTGTGAAAGACGGTAATACAAGATGCTACCACGTGTTGGGCACGAAAAATGGGACGACCGCGACTTCATATATCGTTTTCGTCCCTCAAAGCGGACGACAATGATGGTGCTCCAACTTATAATAAATTCGTTGCCGTGCGACGAGAGAAGGTATTTTACGCCGAAAAAGTTGTAATTTATTGTACCTATATTCCATAGTGGTTTTCTTCTTCGATAGATCGCCTGAATTACGACCAATAACCCAATTATTAATCGTATTACGGTACTATGCACTCGGATCAATTCAATTGGCGGTGGCATTGCCACCGTGCATCATGTGCTGAAACGAGTGTCGAGAGCGATTGCCAATCTTTCGCCACAATTTATTCGTATGCCGGAAACCCAATTGGAACTACTGCAAGCAGCACGTGACTTTTTTGCAAAAGCAAAATTCCCTCGAACTATTGGTGCGATTGATTGTACGCATATCCGAAATCAATCACCAGGTGGAACTGACGCAGAGAATTTTAGGAATCGTAAGGGATGGTTTTCCCTAAACGTTCAAACGGTTTGTGCTGCGAATTTGAAGATAAACGATATCGTTGCTCGTTGGCAGGTATAGCTCACATGAAAAATATACATTTCAAATCGGTTTTTAATTTTTTATGTGCTCCTTAATAGGGCTCCACGCACGATCAGCGCATTTTCAATCTGTCTAGTTTGAAACAACGATTCGAAAGAGGCGAGTTCAAGCAATTCATTCTTGTTGGTGATTCGCGTTACACTAATACAAGCTATCTTGCGACACTTTTTCTGAATGTCACGAACCCCATAGAAAATTTATATAATGAATC
This sequence comes from Portevinia maculata, assembly GCA_949715645.1. Lineage (NCBI taxonomy): Eukaryota > Metazoa > Arthropoda > Insecta > Diptera > Syrphidae > Portevinia > Portevinia maculata. Next base: position 76,357,707 of record OX454525.1, read on the forward strand.
GCAGATTCGCACTCGCAATTGCGTAGAACGTTCGTACGGCATTTTGAAAGGGCGTTTTCCAGTGTTGGCCACTGGCTTAAAATGCAGAGTGGAGACTGTACAGTTAATTATATGTAATTGCTTGTGCCGTTCTTCACAACGTAGCTATTAACGAGAATGAGTCGGAACCACCACCGGAAGTGTACGGATTTTCCGATATGCTAGCCGGCACATATGTTCCTTCGGGTACGCCTTTGCAATCAACATCAACAGTCACTGACAATGTCCTCTCTCGATTGGTTCGCACATATTTTCAGCCGATTTTAGATCAAGCTTAAAACAGTCCAATCAATGTAAAGTCCAATCAATCCGAAACAGCGTATAGTCTTTGGCAAATGATTAAATTAAAAAAATACTTTAATTTACAGAAACAATACAAATATTTTCTAAACTTACACGAAAACAAACCAATCACCGGCTGGATCTCAACATATCCAAAGTTGAGACTGACATATTATGTGTCATCTGTCACAAATATCCCAGGGAATTTTTTGAAACAGCAAATTGTGAAACTTGCGAATGTCAAATTCCAAACCGAAAAAAAAGTTGTAATAGTGAAAAAAAAAACATTTTTCAACTTGCAGTTCAACTCTTGAGTTGATATCAACTCCGAAGTTAGCAAACTTGGGAGTTATCAGCAAGTTGAACAATAGTGAATAAAATGGACCTAAATGTTCTCAGCCTGGTAGTACAATGGACCAGTATTGAGTCTGAGTGCTCCAGTGTAGAAAGCCCCACACCCCGACTGTTCGCAGCAGCATCTGAGTCTAGAAATTCTCAAACTGTTATATTTTGCACAAGAGAAAGACTTTATCGGAGAAAAATTTAATAAAGCAGTGTTTTATTCATTCAACATTAGATATTGGTTTGGATGCATTTGAAAAGGGCAGTTTAGTAGTAGTTTGGTTTTTTTTACAAAAAAACTAATTGGGGCACCTCCTAATCGTAACACCAAAGAACCAGTCACATCAGTGTCCCAATTAGAGAGGTGATTGTCTTTAAAACACAGGGTATCCCTGTTAAAAGATTTAAGTGCAGATTTCTGAAGTTTCGGTGAACAAAAAATAATAAGGCATGGGGATCCTTTTTTCACCCCCTTCAAGTTATAGGTCGAACGGGGAATACCTCCGGTTTGGAAGAATTACTTGACAGTGAGAAAAATTAGCCGCCCCTCCCCTCTCTACACTAACATACGATTTGTTGTTTGCCGGAATTCTGGAATATCAACCGCTTTCTTCAAAGCGTTGTTTCATATTACGTGATCTGACCCCCGCTGTTAACTTTTTCTCATATAATTCCAGAGGAAATGAACAAAGCTGTCTGCTGGTATTTATCTTGCGATCGGTACTGGGAGGATGGACCACTCGAACCGAGAGCATTCCCCTGGGCACTAATCCTTATACTTGTAATGGTACTCTCAATGGGTATTTGTTTTTGTTACTACATCATATGGATACTTTTTGAGTTGGTATACTCCCCTCTATATTCCTACAGTCACTAATTGCAAATTTAACTTTTAGCTCCGAAGAGACGACAATCAGCAACAATTTACATCGTTACGACTATCATCATTACCCGGCTCAACATCATAGCAGTTCGCGTTATATAACTGGACCTCCGCCAGCTGTTGCCCATCATTTGGCACATCATCCGCAACAGGAGATTTACGAACGTCGAGAGGTAACAACTCGACTTCCATCGACGGCTGTAACAATGGCTGACTGTGATACGACGATTGGTGGAAAGTATTCCTCGGCGGCTACGGCAACGGATGTATCGACGACGACAATGCGACCGCCCTCGTCGACAGAAATTCAAAACGATTTGGCGCACAACGAGCACTATATCTATGTTACCTATCCGCCGGACTTAAAGAAGAGATTATTCGAAAAATACGAATAAAACGGATAGGTACTCCCGAAAAGGGATGAGTTTTAATAAATAATTTTTGAGAAATAACTTTTCTATTTGGTTATTTTTTTTTCATAATAATAAATCAATTGCAAAAAAGAAGGTAATTCGTTGAATTAGTTTATGTTGATGGAGCTAAAATTATATGCACAGCACACCCTGCTTTTTAAAAAAGTTGAGGACGTCGTTTGATGGGAAAAAACCGTTTCAATTAATATTGAGAATGTGAAGCAGTAGTATTATTCCATGCCTTCCTTAGAGGCATGAGAGGTATCATAATATTCTAAGCGCTCCTCAACCTTGCAAAATGTCGATTTCCAAGGCGTATATGTTTTTGACATCCGTACTTCAGTGAAGAATTAGGGTTGATTTCTATCACACAGCGTTAGCTAGAAGAGACTCGTATTTTTCTTGTAAATGAACGTAAACTATTCTTCATGCAAAATCTGACTGTTTAATTAACATTTCTGCGGTTTATGCAGGATATGAGGCTTTTACGCGTTTTAGTGAGTATCTGCTCATACTATCGTTTTCCAGTGGGCTATCTTTGACCAAAATTTGAGCACCTCTTTTACTCTGAGAGCCATTTTCGTTTTACATTGGCCGCAAAAAGGTCACTTCTTTAAAGTTAGTGGTTATTTAATTTCATCGTTTTTGGGCGTGTGAAAAATAAAGTTATTTAGGCACCAATGTAACACCAATACTATTACAAAACATAAGATATAAAAAAAATAAGCATTAATGGCCCATAAAGGGCAAATTTGAGAAGCTTCTCATGACAGTTGATACTCTTGGATATTTGTCAGACGTTTGCAAGAGGTGGGGCAGTGGTAAAAACGTTTAGATGTTACTTGGCCCCGCCGCACGGTACCTTTTCATTAGTAGCCCAACACACTAACCTCTGCGCCACTGCGCCCACATTAGATATACCAGGGGCCAATTTACGCATCAGTTAGAGAGTAATACGTGACATTTTGTGAATTTGTAATGAAAAACTGAAATAATAATATTGCTCGCTAACTGAAACGGTGATTCGGCCCAGATAATATGCGGCTACTACACGGTTAAAAATTAATGTTATGATGGAAGTCTCAAAATTCTTTCATCATTATGGGCCTATTCGGAAACGCAAACTGCGCAAATTATGCAAAGCATATCATTCGGAAATGCATATACGATAAAGCAAACAATTCTAAAACGCAGTAGCGCAAATATTTTTTGCAAACATATGCAAAATTAAACAAATGTCAAAATCGTGTTGCTTTTTTCATTTGTTGACTTTGCGGACGGTGTTTGATTTGGAGAGAAAAATGTGCGAAGAAGAAGAAAGGTAAAAGTTAGAAAAAAAAAAAAATTAATTTAATTTCTTTAATTTAAGAATTGCTAGATCTTGAAAGCAGTTTCAGCGCTGACTCTTGGAGTTCAAACAGTTACTTCTTCTAGATGTTCAAGTGGAGTACCAATGTGATTGTCGCTATCAATCTCCTGATTATGCACATCAGCAGCATGTTCACAATAAATATATAATATGATTATGTAGAGTAACAAAATACTTGGTCTATGTTAGTTTAAACCATTGCAAAGATTTCAACTCCCGAAATTTGTTTTTCAGCATTTCAAATGCTTGTTCAATGCATACTCGAGTAGAGCTCAAGCAAACATTTAACTTTGCTTGATGTTCATATGGGAACCCTTCATCACGAAATGGTACCATTAAGTAAGATGCCAATGGATACGCCGAATCTCCTAAGAGATATGCTCGCTGGGGTTGATTTGAACGATTTTTTAGTGCTACCCCTAGTGGGCTATTTCGCCACACATCAGCATCATGCGTCCTTCCTGGTCAGCCAAAGTATGTATATAGCCGTGTTTCTTTGCACGCGGATATAGGGATGGCATCAGAAAACGACTATCGCCGTTTAAGAATTCATCAAAAAAAACTTGGCAGCACACGTGCACCTATGACATGCACCGTTAGCGTGACACAGCTGTAAGTTGTAGTTAAGAAATTTGTATTGAAAATCCTGAAATTGAAAAATATTTACTTCCGCCAATTGAAATTGATGCCAAGCATATTCTAAAATTATGAAAAACAATTTCAAATTAAAAGATTTGCTAAATTCAATTACCTTTATAATGAAGTTTGAAAAAAAATAATAATAAAATCACGAACAAAATATTCGGCGGGATGTGTTAGTGATCGGAGGGATGTCAAACTTTGACATTTCCTGAAAAATTCATCGGAAGGATTCTTCAGAAACGAAGAAAATTGATTTTGGAAGCACTGTTTATCCCCGCTAAAGGACTTAGCGGCGATAGCTATCCCCGCTAAAGTTAGCGTATATAGGATAAGTTGTTGTTATATTTTACATGCAAATTTAAAATTATCCCTATATCCGCGTGCAAAGAAACACGGCTTATGTCTGAAAATAAATTTAGCATCGCACACAGCCTGTAGAAGTAACAGAATAGAAATTATTTTGTACAAATTTACTTGCAATATTACGGAATGCAGTCCATGACGGTTATAATTATTATAGCTGTCACCGTTTCGTAAAGGCTTGCGAATTTGAATGTGAATCAATACATCCAACAACACATGGGAATGGATAGTTTCGAAGAACATGGTATTCGTCTATCTTCTTGTTCAAATCCACTTCAGTTCTTGGCCACTTTATGAACCTATTTCGATGTCAAGTTATAACAATAAGAAGTTCCTTGACCAATATTGAATCGATCCTAAACATGACTAACGGTTGCACATATCCCTACCTGAAAGGTTGTTCTTTTAATTCTGAAATGGCTATAAAAGATGCCATCCGGAAAACTGTTTATAATCTCAAAAAAATACCAGATTTTTAGGTATACGCCGTTGCAAATTTATAAAAACAAGGAATAGTTTTCTTGAAACCCATTTATTTCCTTTTTTTTATATTTTTATTGCAACCACTCAAAATTTTCATTATTATTTTTTAACGCAAAAAAGCAAATAATTTGTTCGTAAACGTCAAAAGTATGCTTTGCAATTGTATGCTATTGACGTTTCAACTGCTTTGTTGCTCTTGCTTTGCAAAACGTTTGCTTTGCAAAGTTTGCGTTTCCGAATAGCCCCAATCCAAACTACTAAACGATCATTATTAAAATGTCATATAGGTTACTAATTTATTATTTCCAGTAATTCGAACGAAGTGAATTATTCAGGCCCATCGAAAAAAATGTTTGCACGAAACTGTTCGCATTCAGCAATTTAATTTACATTGCTGGCAAGGAAAAAAAATCCGCGTTGTCCTTAGTCGTCAAAAAAAAAGGGCTGGGGATGTTTTTGCGAGTTTTTTAATTTGACTTGGCCTAATTCTCACCAAAATACGCGTATCGTATAGTATAGTTCAGCTGGGTATGAAGTTTCGAAATTTCACTCTTCAAAAGTTGACCACAATGGCAATGGTATTGAGAAACCAGAATGTGACATTCCAGCTGTCAGCTCTATAGATAAGGCCAATCTGTTTGCTGCTCACTTTGCAGTCAGCTCAACGCTCCCAGATTGTGCTTTGTCTCCCCCTGTACTCGAGCGCGTAGAATTCTCCATGGGACCAATCCACTTTCGCACTCGTACAGTGGCTAGAGTACTTCAAGATCTTGACGTTCACAAATCCGCTGGTTCAGATGGTATTACTATCGTTCTGAAGAGGTGTTCTTCTTTGCTGGCAAAACCATTGCGTAAGCTTTTCCATCTGTCCTATTCTTCAGGACTCTTCCCGGGAAGATGGAAAACAGAGTTTGGCATCAAGCTCTATTGTCGAAAATGCGTGCATTTGGAATCGATGATACTCTTCTTCAATGGATTAGAAATTACCTTTCGGAACGTTCAATTCAAGTTGTGTTGGACGGTTACAAGTCTGCAACTCACCAAATAAATGCTGGTGTCCCCCAAGGCTCTGTTCTGTCTCCGACTCTCTTTCTCATTTTTATAAAGATATCCTGTCTGTTACTTCTAATCCAATCCATTCCTTTGCTGATGACAGTACCCTCAGCTTCTCATATTCGTTTCTTGGGTCATGTCCCTCATCTTTGGGTGTGGAACTGGAACGGCAACGTATGTTAAGCTCATTAAATTCCGATCTTAACAGCATAACTCAGTGGGGTAAAACCAATAGAGTGGAATTTAATGCTTCCAAAACACAATGCTGTCTTCTGTCATTAAAGCAAAACCCACACACACTGCCATTATCTATGAATGGCACTTGCATCGCTGAAACTGAAAGACTTTTCATTCTCGGTATGTGTGTTAATGACAACCTTCGTTGGAATGACCACATATTCGATGTCGCCAAGAACGCTGCGAAATGTCTAGGCTTCCTTAAGCGTTGTAAGAAATATTTTACCCCTTCTGATCTGGCTACAATTTATAAGGCGTTTATTCGCCCGAAACTCGAGTACAACGCTCATATTTGGTCCGGTGCACCAATTACTTATTTGGAGCTACTTGACAGGATCCAAAAACGCGCGATAAAACTCATTGGCGACCGAGACATAGCGAGATCGATTGACTCTCTTAGTCATCGTCGTAATGTCTCCTGCCTTTCGTTGTTTTATCGTTATTTTCACCATAAATGCTCAAACGAAATTGCCAGTTGCATTCCTCCCCTTGAACATTTCAACCGCAATACCCGCCATGCAAGGAATGCTCATCAGTTCACCCTCAAGCCTGTGTTCGGACGTACAGTAAAGTTGAAAGAATCTTTCCTTAGCCGTACAACACGAATGTGGAATGCTCTTCCACGCTCCATTTTTCCTGCACATTATAACCTACAAACATTCAAAACGAACGTGCATCGGCATCTCCTCTTTTCTTCTCATCCTAATTTCCTTAACGCCCGCGCTGTGTAGCTAATACATTATAAGGGTCACAACAAATCCCTTTAGTGCGCGCTTATTATAAAAAAAAGGTAAAAGTAATCAAGACAGCTTAATTGCTTTAAATAAAACAAACTTAATATTTATTTCTGGAATAAGGCCCCAGTTTGAAAATCGATCATAGCCCTTCCATTCTACTCCATTCTTAATCGTCCGTCTTTTGGGTTAGCCGGTTCGACCTTAATGAATATTGGCAGACCTCCCGGTTGCGGATCCATTCAAAACTGAACCCAATCAAATGCTGGTGGTATTGTATTTGTATTTTATGATGAAGGAGCTTTTAGGCCTACCTATTTTTTTCGACACATACATGTTCCCATTATTGATTGATCTTCGTTTTACGGCACCGATGATCTGCAGCCGTGTCAACCCACGAATTTGCATGCAAACCTGAGCGACAGTTTCAAAATGTTAAATGTGTCGCCAGACTCACATGAATGCTTAAAATTGCCTAGATTCGGTTTCTCCTCTTAGTCGCGTCGCCATTAACGACAAGCGCCGAAACACGGGCAGTGCAACTTACTTACACTTACTTACTTTTTGGACTACATCCACATCTTGGTACAGCTCATAGAGTTCGCGGTTGTATCTTTTCCTCCATTCGCCCTCCTCGCACACAAGACCAAATACCCGACGGGGTGTTTTTCTTTCAAAAGAACCCAATATTAGTTCCCCTTTTCTAATTATCGTCCAGCACTCGGCGCCATTAGCAGGACTGGTAGAATTAAGGTTCGATAGAGCATGCATTTTGTCTAGCAACGATTTCCCAAGGTAATTCTCCGCCGGATCTTTACTAAGGGGTCATTCGTGGAGTTGATGTTTACTACTAGGTAGATGAACTCCATAACTACCTCGAAGTTATTGCTATCAACAGTGATGTTTTGTCCTAGGCGGTGGACAGATGTTTGTTTGTTGATAGCATGTACTTGGTCCTGTCCTCATTTAGTTCAAAACCAACCAATTTCGCCTGTTCTTCAATCGCCGTGAAAGCCTCTAACACGGTACACGGCACGCTGTTAACGGCCGATGATGTCGATATCGTCCGCATACCACAGTAGCTGGACGGATCGATTGAAGATAGTGCCTTCCGTGTTGACAGCTGCCCATCGCACTATTTTCTCCAGGACAAGATTGAAGAAGTCACATGATAGCGCATCTCCTTGCCGAAATCCGGTACAAGTTTGGAATAATTCGGAAGAGCTGCTTCCAAACCGCATATTACACCGCGTGTTTTTAAGTGTCACGCGACATAACTGGATCAGTTTTGCCGGGATCCCGAATTCGGCCATCGCCACGTAGAGCTCCTGACGATGAATCATATGCGGCATTAAAGTCGATGAAAAGGTGGCGGGTCTCGACTTGAAATTCGTTGGTCTTTTCCAGAATTTGCATTAGTGTGAAAATTTGGTCTATTGTCGATCTGCCGGGCCGGAAGCCATACTGGCATGTGCCGATTAGTGTGTTGCAGAACGGCTTCAGACGTTGGATAGGATCTTATATGCAATGGGCAGTGCATGAACCCGCTAAAAATATCGCAGAATACAGAGTTGGCCGCTGTGTACCGCATGTCAAAATCTTTGTGGAAATTCATATTGATGGTGAAAAAAAATACAATATTATTTCACTTAACTCAGCCCGAGTATAAAAATACGAAAAGAAAGGTTAACTATGAAAATATATAGCAAAGGCGTTCCACCAAGACAATAAGTAAATGTGAAACAATGAGAATACCGCGTAGGTGTGTCGGTGTGAACGGATAAGCGGTATACGGTCGAGCGCTCAGCCAACGAATTTAAAACGCTTTCAATGTTCGTTAGGTTATTTAGCTGTGGAATTGGATATTACATATTACAACTACGAGAACGAGAGGAATCACAAGACTTTGATATAATTTGGGCGCAGTATGACAGAGGTGAGTTTGTTGAACTACCAATCTAAAGGTCTCAGGTTCAAATCCCACCGGGGCCAAGTAACATCCAAAGTTTCTTCCACTACCCACCTCTTGCGAATGTCAGCCAAACATCCAAGACAATCAATTGTCATGAGAAGCTTCTCAAATTTGCCATTCGGATTCGGCTCTAAATTGTAGCTCCCTTCACTTTGCACAAGCAAATTGTTGGTGAAGCCAAGTTAAAGACCCTGTATGGGCCGTTAATGCCTAATATTTATTTATTATTTACCTAATAAGGCCACAAATCACTATTTTTTTCTTGGTTTTGACTAACGACGTTTAAACGACGGATAGGCTTTCTTTAACTTGAACAATTTTTGAACCAGGTTAAGGTTTAAGCGCTTTGTGCGATATTGAAATAGAAAATTAACTATATGTTTTAAAACTTGGCATTAGCCAACGATGTACAACGCAAACTTACCTGCGCATCCAAAAAGGTACTTTTCGTTTATCCAAATAAAACAGAAAATACAAGTTGATTTTCATAACATTGACAGAACATTTATTCAGAGAAAAAAAATAAACAAACTAAAACAAAAACATCATTAAAATAAATTAGATTTACTTTGCACAACAACGATAAAATGTTCATTCTTACAGATTAAGTTAAAACAAATGTTATATTTACCATAAATTAAAAACAAAATCACTAAACTAAAACATAAACTTGTATTTTAAAACGATTGAAGCTTTTTGCATCTCCTTCTTTTTATAGTTGTCGTTTACACTAATAGCATAAATCTTCACATGTATTCTGTATTAAACTTTGAACAATAACAATTTGTTTAAAACATAAAATTAAAATAAAAATTATAATTATTATAAAACAACAAATACTTTCAACATTTAGTACGTTTTGATAGGTATATAGTGTATGTAGGTATGTATATAGATTTTCACAAAATCATTTAGATTCGACATTATTACACAATAATAAAAGTTAATAACAGATTTGGTCCATTTCTACTTCTTGGAATGTATACAATAAAATTTGTCTTTTTTAATATACTTTTTTTTGAAGATTTTCATTTCTTATAAATGCTCAGACATTTTGACATAATTCTTTTTTATTTCATTAGATGTATATTTTGTATGCGATTTAAAACATTCCCACAATATATATATATATAAATATGTTTGTAAAATATGTTTTTTTTTCATACATATACATTTTGTAATAACAAATATCCACATTAGATTTTGATGTTAAAAAACATTTATTTTTTTTATTTCATATAAATGTATGTTATATAAATATTCAATATATGTATAGATGCGATTTATTTTTATTTGGTAGGTATACATAAATGTTTGATTTTAGTATATATTTTCTCAGTGAAAAACAATGTTATAAATTGTATTTTTCTTAAGAATAACAAAAATATCAGCCCAAAAATGAACATTTATGTCAATTTGGTAATTGCACTCGGTGCAATTAATAAAAAATAACACACACTTATGTTGTTTTGTTTTTTATTATTATTATTACCTATAGATTTGCTAAAAATTATGTAAGTGTTATATTTATTCATTTTTGATTTTCTATAAGTATTTTACTATATTTTTTCATTTATCTTAATTATGAAAAGTTTGCCTATGAAATAATTAAAATAAAATAGAACTAATAAAAGAATCGAAGAACACCACAGAAGAGTAAAATATTCTCCTGATCATAGAAATAGTTTTTGGTTTATAATTTTTGGTAATACATATATAATTTTTCTAAAATAAAAACAGTACGTATGTGTATACTAGAATTACTTAAAAATAGATTCATGAATTTATTTAAAACGGTTTCAATTAAGTCGATTTACTTATTTTGTATTTTTCAACACTTTGGTACTCTGTAGAAACTAAGTCGAAGATAAGGATTTTGTAATATAACGATGTGGTAGAAATATTAAATGAATTTAAGAGATTCAAGATTTTTTTTAAAGCGTTACCGTTTTAATACCAATTTGATTTAGCAACACATAGCGATATATATATGTATTTTTTTACATAAACACGGCTACATATCTGTAATATCATAAACAAGTTTCTGAACAGAATATATGTATGTATGACAATTGTAGTCAAAACAATTATGTAGGTGTGGTGGATCGTGTTCCAGGAAAACTTAGTCCTGTTCTGTGACTGAAAAATGCCTTCTAATCTGAAAGGAAAGCTCCATAACAAGCGTTCTCGTCAAAGAACTCATGTAAAAAAATGGGTCAGTCGCATTTAGTTGGGCTCAAAGACGAAATAATCTGAAACAACGAGGCCTGCCGACACCTTGAGATGGTTATAATCCCTCTAATCCAGATCATCGTAAAATAAGAAGAATTCAATATTTATATTCAATATTTTATGTTTAAAATTGATTTTGAATGAAAACACTCATACACCGTCACGTCGCCTTCATCACACACAAGAAGACAGATATAAAGGGTTTCCTAAAAATAAGGCAAGATTTGTGTAGTAAATTGTTGGTAAACCTAAAAAAATAATTTGACAGCTGACAGTAGTTTAGGATTAGTAAAAATGGAACATTACACGAGGAAACATCGTGTTTTCATTGCTGAACAATAATTCAAAAATAATGCAAGTTTGGCAGTCACAGTTCAAAAATTTCGTACAAAGTATGGTCCGAATATTGATTTGACTTCGTCAACCGCGAAGAAGGTAATTGAAAAAGAGACTGGATTAATTGGTCGTCCAAAAACGTGCCGTTCAAATCACAATATCGAAGCAGCGCGTGAGAGTTTTGGTGAGAGTCCAGGAACATCAATTTGGCGTCGGGGATAAGAATTGCAAACTTTAAGAAGTTCTCTATAGCCTATATTAACTGAAGATCTGCGTCCCCATACTTACAAAGGTCAATTGGCATAAGAACTGAAGCATAATGCCCATGCACAGCGAAGAGAGTTCGTTGGATGGATTATTCAAAAATGGATGCTGATTTTTCGAGCAAAATCGTCCTAAGCGATGAAGCACATTTTTACTTTGATAGCTTTGTTAATCGGCGAAATTGTCGCATTTGGGGTTCAGAGAATTGTCGAAAAACAAATGCATCCACAACTTATGACTGTTTGGTGCGTATTTTGGGCTGGAGGCATCATTGGACCATACCTCTTCTGAAATAAGGCTCGTCAAGCGGTGATTGTTACTGGGGCTTGATATTGCGACATGATAACACAGAGCTCTTTCTGCCTAAATTGGATGATATTGATGAGGACAACATGTGGTTTTAACAAGACGGTGCCACATGCCATGCATCCCGTGAAACAATGTAATTACTGCAAAAGTCATATCCTTGTCGTGAACTCTCTAGTTTCGGTGATCAGAATGGGCCCCGTAGATGGTATGATTTAACACCTTTGGATTACTTTTAATAGTAAAATGTGCATGGGAAATTTCGACAGAAGATTGCGTATGTGCAAGCAAAGCGTGGAGGCAATTTGTCGGATGTGCTATTCCATACATAATCCTGTCCTGTGGACTTTATGATTTAATAAAAAAAAAAACAATCTAAAGAAAAAAAGTGTGTTCTCAATTTAATTCAAGTCTGGAGTAAATTTTCGGACACCCTTTCCAATGCAAATTTTACTTAAACTATATTCACGGGATCATTAAGAATTCAAGTTTATTTAAAGACTCTACTAAGTTTATTGACTCCGCAATCACAAACAAACGACTCTTCTACTACACTACACAACTTGATCCGATCAATACAACATCAAAGTGACGCTGGCGATCTAGGAATGTTTAGAATCGTGCACACACAATTCCGAATACTTCTCCCATAATGCTCTGTAATCGTGACAAAATATAACGTACCTGATCGTGACATTTGAATCATGTCAAACTCGTGCTCAAGCAGGTTGTAAGAATCATTTGGTTTGTATAGCCATGATGCTAATTGAACCCCATACATGATTTTATTTCCAAAAACATTGTAAAGAATAACGGTTCTTCTTCCAAATACGTGAATATAGAATGCAGTTCGAAACGAAGGTGTTAATTGAGCTTCAATTGCAAGGAAGTGATATAACACAAAATGCTACATCTGTAAACGTAACCAATAACAAACACAAAAAATGTTGCGTTCACCACACACAAGATTAACACATCGTCGCGGTTTACTTATAAAGGGAAGAAAAGGTTCGTATCTTCCTTGATAAATAAGGCATACTATTTCAATTTGTCGATTCAAAGTAATTTGATATTCGTAAACAAAAAAATTAAATTTCTTCGTTGTGAATTTGAGCTTTTCTCCCAGGAATGGTGAACTTGTAACCACAGCCATTGCTGTCGGAACTGCTCATATTTTACTTCTTTGCTAAGCAAGTAACAAATATTTGCATTATATTTTAAACAGCTTTATGACAAGCATTCGTTGCATTCACAATTTTCAAATTCCTTTCCCCCATCCATATTACCTACCTTCCAGTCAAACATTGTCCATTACTATTAAATTTCAAATACGTACGTTGCAATGTAGTTTTCTCCACTGCTGAAACAGAATAGATACAGTTGCACTCTGTCGCATCGCATTGTCAAGGCTAAATACACCCTAAACCACACTGGGTCGTTTCGCGGTATCCCACCAAAGTCGCATTTACGAAAGTTGTCAAAAATTTAACTTTTGACGCGCACCCTCTGGGAGACATGGTTTTGCGTGTATTTAAATTTGACAGTGCTACGCGCCACAGCGAGAGCAAGTCTGTCCGTTTTCCCTTAAGGATCAGTGTTTGTCGTCGTTATCGTTATGGTAGAAACAGATCAACACTTCAACTTCGACTCTGACAAGTGCGAGCACTTCAGCTTTTGAAGTCAAGTATAAAATATAAACAAGAGACAAAATTCGCTCAAAATATAAAGCATTTGCATGTTGGGAAAACTGATAACATCGCCGCAAGGTTGGTGGGATTTGCACTTCAACTTTGAATCTGAGATTTAGGGCTAAGTTAAGTATAAAATATAAACAAGAGACAAAATTCGCTCATAATATAAAAAGCATTTACATGTTGGGAAAACTGTAACATCGCCGCAAGGTTGGTGGGATTTACACTTCAACTTTGAATCTGAGATTTAGGTCTAACGTTGAAGTCGAAGTTGAGGTTGAGGTGCTAATGTGTTCCATCCCATGAAAATGTGTTGGTTCTAAAACGTGCAGCGTGGTTGTCAAAGTTGAAGTCGGAATTGATGTGTTGATCGGTTTCTACAATTATCCTTTTCATTTTGAAGTAAGGTTACGCCTGAATTTGTTAGAAAACTTTACACATGCAATCAATCCAATGATTGAATCGTTATACGAAATATTTGATTCTTTTTCGGTGCTACTCTATTACAAACAATGCTCCCAACTGTCGTTCAAATGTGCTAAGCTTTGATGTGGTAGGGGGCAACCGGTGCACATACACACCCTTAGTATATCATATCGTTACAATTTCATTATCATCTGGCCGGGCGTCTGGAAAATTTGTACGAATTTGACTCGGAATTTTAGCGGCTGTTCGGTCGTTTTCATTTTGAGCCATATTTTCAGACGCATGAATAATGTTTCGATCGTTCTGCTAGAAATCCTTTTTAGTCAATACTAAAGGTATTGTTTGTCTGATGTTTCTTACTTAAAAAGTGGGTAGGAAACATTACACAAATTCCTAAAAAATCTCCGCATCTACTTAAAAAAGATAAGATGTGAGGATATTCGGCAGTTCTCAAGCAGCAGCGGTTTGAAGCCTTCGAATACCATCCTCCTGAGGTCTGAATGAGTGTGAGTGGGCAAGAAGTGAAAAATTTAAACAACTGACCATTTAAAACGAAAATATTGGGAAAATCAATGGCAAACATTTTTGAGTTAAAGTGTTCCTACAGCAGCTGATGTACTCGTAAGTGCAAGGGATACGTCAGTGTTGTTCCAGTAAATCCCGAAAAACAATAAAACATTTTTGCCGAACAAAATATTATGCGATTGATTCAGCCCGATAGAAACATTTGGATATCCTTTATGTTTGAATAATTACAATAGACATGGAGCCTTGAGATATTAATAATTTTATTTTTAGCTTAAGCGCAAAGGAAACCCCGAGGATCAAATATCGGTACCGGAAGCTTCAACATCTGCTGCAGAAGCAGATGCTAGTTCCAATCCCAAACCAGTTTCAATTTCAACAACCTTGGACAGCAGTGACAGTGATTCGAATCCACAAACGAAAAAGGTAAGACGCTTCAATAAATTTAACGATTTGTGGCTCAAAGAACCGGGCTTCACAAGTTGGTTACGGAAAGGGAAAAATACCACTAAGAAAGACGAAAATGAATTGGCAGCCAAAAGTGACACAAAGGTGACCTAATTCGTTACATGAATTCAGACCGCCATAAGAAAAAAGCATCGGAAATAAAAAGTTATTTCGAAAATTTCATCTTATTTGCCAGCGACGGAATTAGAAGAAAATGTAAGAAGAGCTGAATTAAAATTAGTTGGAGCTTTAGCTGAAAATAATATTCCTTCATCGTTCATGGATACCTTGGGTCCACTCTGCCAAAACATTTTTTCCTTTTCAACTATAGCTAAAAATACAAAATTACATAGAACCAAAGCTACATCCATAGCGAGAAATGTTCTAGGAAACACGTTTATAGAGGATACTATTGAAAAAATACGAAATGGAAACTTTTTTTCATTAATAATGGATGAAACGACGGATCAGGGGACTTTAAAACAGTGTTGTTTTACTGCCGTTGTATACAACAACGAAAGCAATGAAGTTGAACATTTATTTCTGGATATGGTTGAAGTTTCATCAGGAACTGCATCTGTACTCTATGACTGTTTAATTCGAATGCTTCAAAACAAAAACATACCCATTGAAAACATGGTTGGATTTTCTTCAGACACTACAAACGTTATGGTAGGTGAACATTGTTCTGTTTTTGCTTCTCTTAAGAAGGATTTGCCTCACATTGCACTTATAAAATGCTCCTGTCATATGATAAATCTGTCTTCATCAAAGGCTTGTCTGAGGTTACCACGAAACGGAGAAGACTTTTTACGTTCCATTGGAGCTCATTTTAGGAGAAGTTCATATCGACAGCTTAAATTCAAAGAGTTTCAGGAGTTCTTTCAAGTGGAGATACACAAAATACTTGCACCTGCTCAAACCCGATGGCTCTCGTTAAAAGCTTGTGTAGATCGTGTTTTAGAGCAGTACGTTCTACTAAATGCCTATTTAACAGATATCCTATCCTTCAAAAACTACTGAAGAAATGCTGACCACAATGAACAACCAATTTACTCTAATATATTTACAGTTCATGTCCTACGTGCTTTCACTGGTAACGGATTTTAATACCATGTTTCAATCAGAAACATTACTTCTCCACAGGTTGAAGCCAGAAGTAGAAAAACTTTTGAAAACGCTTTCTGCTTACTACCTGGAAATGAGTTACGTCAAAACCTTAAATGATATTTTAAGCGCTGAATTCAAAAATGCTAAATATTTCGTAGCTTTAGAGAAAATATATATCGGAGTAAAGGCTACGGGAAGTATGGAGCATTTGAAAAAAGACGAAAATATACCCAGTTCAGCTATTTCAAGTTTCTATAAAACATGCCAAGATTTTTCCATTGAATTAACGTCGGACATTTCAAAGAGATTTGATTTTAAGGATACATTATTTTCTGTTATTTCTATTGTTAATCCAAGAGAAGCTCAGCAGTTCAACGTAAAATCAATGATTCCTGTGCTGAAGCGATTTCCAGTGCTTGAAAACTTTCTGAATCTTCAAAAACTGGATGACGAGTGGCGATCTCACGCTATGTTGGATTTTGTTCGACATGGACTTGATGAAAAAGATAGTGCCGAAAACTACTGGGGTAAAGTGTTTAGACTTACAAACAATGAGGGATATGGACAGTTTCCAAATTTAAAAATTGTCATCTGCCTTTTACTTGTGTTGGCTTTTGCAAACGCATCAGTTGAAAGAAAATTCAGTTAACTGAAAAACATAAAAACTGAAAACAGAAATTGCCTACATACTGATACTGTAGTATCTTTAATGGCAATCAGAGAAGGAATTAAAAAAAGAGAGTATTTTGAAATTTGAACCATCAAAGAAGATGTTAGGAGCAAAGATATGGCAGAAAACAATGAATAAAAATAAATAAATAAAATTTATCGATTTTCTATTAAAACCTGTTTTTTTTACTAGATAATTGTGTGGGGAATTTGTGGGGAATTGGATCTTTGTTCTTCCCCAATTCGGGTAATTCAGCATCGAATTTTGGGGAATTAAGGAAAGTGTCATCGGCAACGCTACTGTGGTAGTGTTTGAGTTAACAGACACCTACAAAATTCCTAACTCTAAATGGAAACACACACCTACAAAATTCCATACAAAATAAACATTGCGTGCGAGTTTAAAACTTTAAAGTCATCAAATTGGGTGCGTTCAATTTGCAAGGCAACTATTAGTCCCTACTATTTTACCCTTCCTCATTAATCGAACAACTCACGCGACCACCGTTTGGCAAGTGATAGACATTTAACTAGTAGGGAAATCGCAAGGCACCTGCAAATTGAACGCATCCATTGTTATGGTAGAAACCCACTGCGACTAGGACTTTGACAGGAGTGAGAACTTCAGCGTTCAAAGTCGAGTCAAACTCATTGAAAAAAGGCAACTTCGAGAGCGAAACAAAACATGTTTGAACACAAGAGAGACAATTCTTTCCGAATATAAAAAGATATAAAATTCGCTCAAATAATAAGCTTTTGAATGTTTGAATGTTGGGAAAACTGAAAACATCGTCGCAATACTGATGAAATTTGCACTTCAATTTAGATTTTAGGTCTAACGTTGAGGTTGAGGTGTTTATTTGTTCCATACCATTAAAAAACATGTTCTAAAACGTGCGGCGTGATTGTCCAGGACGAAGTAGTAGTGGCTTTGTTGATCTGTTTCTATCATTAGCATTATTTTTTGCATTGATTGTGGTGTTTACTAATGCAGTAGTAATGCATACAAACGTTTTGTGCAGAAATCAAATTAATATCGTTTGCACGTTTAAGGCCCGTTTGCTGATACTAGTCATAAAATTGTGTCTTAGCTAAGTAATAGTTAGCGTTATGTGGAACTTAACGCTTAAGTTCATCATAGCTTATTTCAGCTTAGCAAAGAGAAACTTTTGAATCGCTTTCCACTTCACAGCAATGAAAAAACTGTCAAATTGAAAATAACTTGAAGTTTAATTTTTAATAGAATTTGTTTTGTTGAAAAATGTCTCAAAAAAAGCAAACGAGGAGCCAAAACTTTTCAGCAACGGAAAAAAAATAAACTTCTTCAATGTGTACATATATTGTGAAAAAGACGTGGTAGAAAATAAAAAAACTGATGGTGCAACGTGGAAAGAAAAGGAAGAAGCTAGAAAAGAAGCTGCCGCTGAAGTGTTCTTCGATTCAAACTGGCAGCGGCAAGCCACATAAAGTGAAGGACCCAAATTTTGAACTCGCCATTTCGATAATGAATCCAAAGACTGTGCAGTGCATGGATTGACCAACGTCTTTGATAGTGATTCAATTGAAATTAATGAAGACGCGAATATTGTTAATGTAAGTTTCCATTTCATACCTAATCCTAAAATCATGTTCGCAATGATACCTACATAAAAAAGACTGAAATAGCAGCAATTTTAAAATTTTGACATAAACAACTTGTTTCAGAATTCACCGGATGACCCAACAGCAGATTGGGGGAGCTATAAACCTAGTCAGCTTAAGATGCCAGTTCATTCAAAGCTTTAGGCCAATCAGTGAGAATGTATCGAAACCTTGTTCACCTGTACAGGAATCAACAGAAGCTTATATTAGAGAGCAGCAATTAACGTCGAAACTCTTAAAACGATCCTTGAAACTGTTGAAATATGCATTCCTCCGAAATCACCAATGCTTTAAAGATGACTCCCAGTCGCAAAGAAGCGTAGAGCAACCAAAAGTTGGTTGATTGGCGCTATAGAATTATTTCTAACAATTCTTAAAATAAAATGATCTTAATTGAAGAGCCAAAAATGATTTTTTACCTATTAAAGGGGCACTCCAAACGTGTCTCGATCTGTTCTAAAACAATCAGAGTCATTTCTTTAGTCAGACGGAATCGCTTGTAGTAAGAAAGCTCATCGAAGAAATGAAAATATTCCTTTCTTTCGTATATCTGTCGGGGAACACCTACTTCGATAATTTCAAGTACCTCGACATCGTCTTCCAATAAATCCAGGAGCTCAAAATCCATTGCTGCTGACTGCAATCTTTTTTGTCACAAAATGAATAAAACTGCGAACATAACCTTTAAGTCTTTAAGCATTACTTAGGCTCCTTATGACGAACTATTTCTGGGGCTTAATTTAAGTGTCACTTACGGAAATTGAAGATTAACTTTGTTTTTCGTGCAACCCGTTAAGTATTACTTAGGCGCTTAAGCGCTAGTTAAATATTTAAGATTCGTATCAGCAAACGGGCCTAAGACCTGCACAGTATATGTTGACGTTGATTTTTTTGTATGTATGCGCCTACTTTCGTTTGCGTTTACATTATGTATAACCACTGATTTACTTTTGCGTTTACTTTCGGTATTAGTAGTGTATGAAATGTATTATGTATAGCAGCTGAGGCCTGTACCACAATACAAAGGTCCTATTAAACAAGTGAAATTCAATTCAAATTCAAACAAGTAAAATTTAATTTTATATTCAATGTTGCTTGTTCAATAAGACTTATTGCAATGTGGTACCCCTGGTGGGTGTAGCTTTATATGTTGTTGTTTTTTTTTTAATTTTACGATACATCGGGTTCAGCGCCTTGAGTTTTTGCACACTTTGCACATATGTCTGGTCCGGCACTGATCTGAAGCTAATATGAAAGTTATAAAAATTCAATAAAAAAGGTACTGTTTGGTCGTCCTTCCGTTGTATCTAGGTACACTCGGGGAAAAATACTATCGAATCAATAGTTTTTTTTACTATTTTTTACCCAATGAGATAAACTATTGATTTCGATAAAAAAATAGTTTTAATGTGATACGGAGCTGGATGAAACGACAACACTACACATTAGGGAAAGGAAGGGAAAGAGAAGAGCGAGGCATTGGGGGAGCTGGAGGGTATTCGAGAGGCCAACGTGGTGGTGCTAAGGTGTTTCTTTTAGAGAGTTAATTTACAATAAACTTTACTTTTCAATTATCGAGTTATTCTTTCGTGTTTTAGTTCAGAAGTGGGATCGGAATGCAGACCAGTTAAGTATTAGCAACAAATAATAAGTTATAGCAGGATAGAAAGTGATGGATGGATCAAAATGCAATTGGTGTTCGAGTGGTCGCAAGGACAATGGTCCTCAAAAGAAAATAATTCTGTCGATCGAGGTTATCGTGTGGGGCCTCAAGTAGCTTCGTTTTGTGTTGTGTGATGAAACCAAAATGGTTAGCAAAAGGAGATATTTGTTGTTGAAATGTCGGCCATTGTTAGCGAAAACGTTAGGAGTATTAAAATGTAAGCGAGGAGTGGCAATGTGTTTTCCGTGTACGAAAAAGCTAGCCAGCTATCTTCTATCTTTGAATACATCATGTAGTTGCGTTAGTGGATATAAGAAACAAAGAAAAGATGGTGTTATAATGATGAAAAGTTTAGACAGAGTGATGAAATGAAGAGACAGCAAGTGTACTTGTTTCCATAGCGTTTTCGGTTTACGAAAAAACATATAAAGGGGTGATGTGAAGAAGAAAGAGATCAAAGGGTTAACAATACTCCTGTTTGCGTTTTCGGGTCACGAAAAAGTATTGCGTGTTAATGGAGGTACATATTAATTTTGAAGATGTGATATGTAATCTGGAGAGTAAGAAACAATAAAATAATTGTTTGGACCTTCTTGAATTTCAGAAATTGTATTGGTTTTATGTATGTGTTGAAAGAACGTGTCATTAAAAAAAATATCTTTTAATTAGTTAGTTGGGAATATATGATAGTAGACGGTTAGATTTGACACACCATCGCATACTCATGAATAGAAATGTAAAAGCCTGGACTCTGGTGATCATTGTAGTAGGTACACTTGGTTCGGGCAAATCTGCGAAAATGTGGTTTTTATTGAAGATTAAAATTGACGATGAAACACCTAAGCATTTTTTTTTGTTCACCTTTAGCTATTTTTCGAAAATTGGCTTGGCAGTCAATGTGTTAAGAAATGTTATTCAATATTGCAGATACAATGGAGAGCATGAATGTTAAGCAACTGAAAGAAGAGCTTAAAAGCAGAAAATTGCCACTCAATGGGTCGAAAAGCAGTCTAATCAATAGAATCAGAGAGTTCGATGAAAAACGTGCAAGATCAGGACCGCAGCGTAATGAAACAACAAGAGATGCACCGGTTGAAAGTCTTCAGTGGAACAGCGACGAACACAGTTCCCGACTCAGTTCCAGTTCAGAAACAGTCACCGGTAGAAGTCTTCAAGCGAAAGAATGGATATTGATCGAACGCGAAAAAAAGATAGAAAAGGAACGTCAAATGATGGTACAAGAACGGGAGCTTGCCAACAAACTTAGGGATTTAGAGGCGCAAATCTCAACAAGGTCCAGCAGTAGATCAGACGTTGTATGCAGCGTCAAGGAAATAGCTGAAGCCATATCTTTTTTGTTTTTTCTCACCTGGAGACATCTCATCCTTGTCAACGAAATTATGGTTGAAAAGGGTTGAAGGGCTGGCCAAGCTATACGAGTGGAACGAAAGAGCCTTGCTTATGGCAGTATCTGGTGGAACACAACGCAGGAAATTTGCACTTCCATGGAATCAGTTGGCAGACGGTCTAAGAATAAGTTTTCCATCTCAGTTCAATGAAATGGAAACACATCAACAATTGGTCAAGAAGGTGATGAAGCCTAATGAAACTGTAGAGAGCTATTGTTTCGAAATGAAAATGCTTGGAAAGCGAATTCAACTTGACGACAAGACAATCATTCAGTATATACTGGCAGGGTTGAATGATCCGCAGATGAGTTCAATTTTAGCTGAGAGTAATTTTAAGGATATTGCAAAGCTGATTAAAAAAATAAAATGGTTTCAAAGCATTAGAGCAAACGCACGAGCTTCGGCTTCAAGCACCAGTTCATTGCAAAGGACAACTGGTGAGTACCGTGATCGACATTCAACTAGTGACCAAGTGGTACAGCAAAATAATATCAATTGCTATAATTGCAATCAACCAGGACACTATTCAAGACAATGTTCGCAAGCAAGAAAAGATAACCGGAATAATGCCTTTGGTTCTGGTGATGCAAAGAAGGAAAATAATTATCGAGTTAAAATTGTTGGCTGCAAAACTGGCATCGATTGCTACCATACAATTCAACGGAGACAATGTCTTTTTTTATAATTTGCTTACGCTAAAGGGTTTTTTCTGTTCTGTTACAGTAGCCTTATAGTGCTAAGAACACAGCGTAAGCATTTGTGTTTAACAGCAAGCAGTACCTGGCACTATCGTATTTCATTGCATGCTTTTCGGTGCTACTTACTATTAGAAAGAATAGAGCTATAGGAAAGAAGTGTTTGGGTGCAGTTGTAGGGTTTTTCTCCACGGGTGGTGTCTAAGATGCTTAGGGAGATTACGATTTCATGTACTCGATATAAAGTAATGGACTTGGCCGGTATTCGAACGCACGACCTTCCATTCAGTAAGCGAATACACTACTACTGCACCTGTTGCCACCCGCAATGTACTGCCCTACTTGATACAGGAAGTGAAAGGACTATTATCTCTAAATCTGCAATGGAGCTGAACATGGACATGGAGGTACAAAAGTGGAACGTTGTCTTACATGGTTTTGGTGGCGGACGATGTGAAGCTATTGGACGTGTCTGTGTTGACATCGAGATAGATGGCGCTTGTTTAACAGTTCGTGTTATTGTAGTAGAGGAGGCATTACTTACAGAGGACTTGTTGATCGGTAAGGATATTCTTGAAAATTCAACGTTCCTCTGCGTTGGTTTTTACTCCGACTAATGAACACGAGGTCCGTCAATTTATTGCTTTAACCAGCTATTTTCGGAAATTTGTCAAAAACTATTCCATAATCGCCAGGCTATTGACGGAACTAACTAAAAAGGATTATGTTTTTCATTGGGGAAGCTCACAACAGAGAGCATTTGAGCAGTTAAAAATTGAATTATCCAGGGAACCAGTATTGGTTTTATTTGGCCAATCAGCTGAGCATGAATTACACACTGATGCAAGTGGCAAGGGACTCGCAGGGATGTTGCCGCAAGGGAAAGGGGACCAGCAAGCAGTTGGTTATTTCAGTAGAAGAACTACAAAAGAAGAAGGTTCTTATCATAGTTAAGAGCTGGAAGCTCTAGCAGTTGTCGAGTCAACATACCGATTTCGCCAATATCTGTTAGGGAAACAGTTAGGTTAGGTTAAGGTGGCTGTCGGCAAAAGTCGACACACTTAGACCAATTTAGGTCCATTGTGATACCACGTATGTATTATCTACCTCAACTCTGTAGATGGGACTGGCCAACGACACGCGGTTGTTCTCAAACGGTCCCCCATCTACGTACTAAACGCGCCCAACGTCGTTTAATTGCGGTGATCTGGCGACAACCGATTACCTCGACGTGGTATGGTCGTTTGGTTAGGGAAACAGTAGTAGTCACAGATTGTGAAGCCCTCAAAACAGCAATGGATAAAAAGGAGCTAGTTCCAAGAATTGCCCGGTGGTGGCTTAAGATGCAGGAATATGACCACGAAGTCAAACATAGAACTGGCAAGGCAATGCAGATGCAATGCAGATGCTCTCTTTCACGGGCTCCACACGAACCTCCAGTTGAGCCCGATGTTGTCAATATGGACGTTTTAAGAGTAAATATTGACGAAGATGACTGCAACTACAATATCCAAATTTTAAGGAAATCACAGAAGCTTTAAAGAAGACTCCAGAAAATAAAGTAGAGCTGCAGTTGTACAAGGACTACAAGATTAAGCAGGGTCGAGTATACAGGTCGTTGGATGGGGAAAGTAAACTATATGTCCCTAAGGGTGTCAGACAATAAGTGCCTTGGGCGGTTGGGACATTGTTCAGAGAACAAGACAATCAGGCATCTAAGGGAAAGGTACTGGTTTCCTAGAATGACGCATACGGTAAGAAAATACATTAAAAGTTGCATCCAGTGCTCATACAGCAAGAATGAACTTCAACCCAGAGGTGAATTGCATCCAATTTACAAGAAGAATATTCCATTCGACACCGTCCATATCGACCACCTCGGACCGTTTGTAAAGTCTACCAAAGGCAATATATACTTGATACTGATGGTAGATGCATTCACAAAGTTTCTTATCATGAAAGCAATACCCAATACCAAAACAAAACTGGTGCTAAATCCATATTCGTCTGTGTCCGCTGCTGATCGCATGAAGAAATGGATCCAGCTGGAAGCTGAGCTCGACGAGAGCGTCGACGATGTCAGGATGGACGAATCTGATACGGAGCGGGATGAAGCGACAACACTACGCAGTAGCGAAAGGAAGGGAAAGAGAAGAGCGAGGCATTGGGGGAGCTGGAGGGCATTCGAGAGCTGAACGTAGTGGTGCTTTTAGAGAGTTAAATTACAATAAACTATAATTTTCAATTATTGAGTTATTCTTTCGTGTTTTAAATGGAATATTCAAATTAATATCTTTTGTTAATGGTATATTTTGTTCCGAGTATATGTAATGTATATGCAATTTTATTTCTTAAGGCACTTTTTGAAGCCCTTTTCGTAGTAAAAGCTTGATTGATACTAAATGAATAAATAAAATGCACTAACGGCCTAAACAGGTCCTTAAACCCAGCTTCTCCAACCATTTGCTTGTGCGAAGTGGAAGGGACCTACTGGGAATATCCATTATAAAATAATTTGTTTGATTATTCTATTAAACTATTAAATTCGTTTACCATTTTGGTCAAATTCCGTCAAAATTATCCAATGCAGAATAACAAAAATGTCATTTGCCGATTTTGAGGTTTATAGTGCTTCTGGATTGATTTAGTTACGATTTAGGGCTGCTAACGGTCAATAACCTTTATTTCAATATGGTAAATGAAATATACAACGACCAACGATTTAAAGCACAAGGAGCAACTGAGGAGATGTTTGGCTTGACTTCTCCGATCGAAACATGAACTGGTCCCGCCAGTGAACAGTAGAGAGTTGAGCCTTGCAGGCCAGTTTCAGCATGTTCGTTTAAATAAACTTTACTATGCCCTGGAACCCAGATCAGGGGAAAGTCTGTACGATTTTACATCCTATAAATCGCCGGGGCTAGACGGACGGCGTTGTACCCATTATGGTACACCGATTTTCAGGCGCAGTATACTCAACGCGTGCGTGCGAGTTGTTGTTATTCGCGCAAGACACAATAGGCACAAGCCTTCAACGATTTGCATACTCGAGTAATTCTACGGTCCCTGATTAAGCGGGAAATATAAAGTCATACGATTTTTCCTATGCGCAGCAATAGAATCACTCAGGGAACACTTGGTAATAGACCAAATTTGCTAGTAAGGAAACACCACAAGGCTGCGTTATTTTACTTCTACTATGGCTTACAGTTATGAACGAAATCCTCTTACATTAAGACAGAGATAAAATCAAGGTATCGACCAGTGCTTGATATCTTCGATTTATTCAAGATCCAAAGCCCAACTGGAAACTAAATATTAACCAACAGGTAAAGAAAGCATGTATAGCCTTAGCCTATTGTGCCTCAAACAAAACCTGAAGCAAAAATGGGTCCTGGCACCAAAATTTGTCATTTGGATGTATCCGTGGTACAATTAATCCTTACATATGCTTCAATAGTATGGTGTCCGGCTCTAAGAAAAGCTACAATATAGCCATACTGACCAGACTCCAAGACCCAGCTTCTCCGACCATTTGCTTGTGGAAAGCGGAAGGGGCCTACAATATTAAGCAGAATCCGAACGGCGAATTTGAAAAGCTTCTTATGACAATTGGGGCCAGTGGAAAAAAATGTGGGTGTTACTTGGCCCCGGCGTGAATTGAACCTGAGATCCTTCGATTAGTAGTCCAACATTTTTGTTTTTATAATGTACTACACGCACAAAAGGGATTTTTTAGTACCCTTATCATGCATTGGCTACACAGCGCGGTCGTAAGGAAATTAGGATTAGAAGAAAAGAAGAGATGCCGATGCACGATGGTTTCAAATATTTGTAATGTGAGGGAAAAATAGAGCGTGGAAGAGTATTTCACATTCGTGTTGTACGGCCTCTGAAGTCGAGCTTAAAATAAAAAATAATCAAGAAACTCTTGTATTTCCCCCTTGGCAAAAATAAATCAAAGCTTAACAACGTATGCAATTATTGATATTCGTTTATATATAAAAAAAAAACCAAATATGCAATGGAAAACGAAAGAATATTTTTCAAAGTATAGTCTTAACAAGCTGATCTTAGCAGCTTAAAACTGAATGTTTAATATGTACTTAAAAAGAACATGGAAATAGTATACCGAAGCATCAAACTACCGAAGTTGACCGAACTTCCGTCAGACCTTTTTCTTGCTCTAAATATCAGCGTTACAAAAATAATTTGCATAAATTCAAGGGGTACATACATTATACATTTATGTAAAAAAATCAATCTCACTCATTCTTTCATGGGCGAAATGGACACAATTTTAACAAGCTGCATGCTAAATTTTGGTGTGTCCATATTCACCAAACTTATGTTATAAATTAGTAAATAGATGAAATTTACACCACAAATCTCCTAAACCTCATCGAGACTTCACATCCACATGGCGAGATGAAATTGATTTTGTGAGGTTATCGTGAATTTTTAGGCTCAAAAAAAACAATCAAAATTGTGATATCCTTATGAGCAGGTCACAATACCCTCACGTGTCAAACGCTGGCACATTGAAATTAGGAAATAAATGTGAGGCCCATCCATTGGTCAAAAAATTTAAAAAATGAGAGAAAACTGTGCTTGTCGATTGAAATACATTCCAAAGAAAGACAGAAACATTTTTATTACTTCGTCAGTGAGGCCAATGCAATATGCGATGTTGTTGCGTTTGTGTGAGCCAGGAGTTTTGAGGCCTAATTCTCTTTCAATATTGGTAAAGAACTTTGACTGATAGTGCCTTTTTGACGGGGTTTTGTAAGATCTTGACTGTGTTATCTTGGAATGAGTCAGTTTTCTTGGCCTCGCAGTGTTATGGACCAGTATTGAGTCGGAGTGTTTCAATGTAGAAAATCTCACATCCGACAAAACAAGAAGCCAGTTTTGTTATTAAACTATTTGACTTACTCCAGCAAATGATTATGTTCTTTTAACTGGCAAGATGTAATTGCGATTTAAATTTGATTAAACGTGAAATACGACTTCAACAAGCCTTCAAAGGATAATTTAACTATTTAACTTATTGGCTTCCTTTTCACAATCTCCACTGAATTTTGTTATTGTGCAAACCAATTCACTTAGCCATTCTGCGCTGGACTCTTTCATTTTGAAAGACATACAAAAAAATACGAAAATTGCTGAAAAAAAAACAAAAAAGATGTACACGCGGGCGTTGTTTCCATCATCGCAGCTTCGATGTGACTGAGGGAGGAGGGACGAGGATGGGTTTTGTTTTTGGTTTCCATCGCAGTAAAATAGAGATCTAGAGCCCGGATTTTCATGCTCTAAAAAACACAAAATATGCGCCTAAAATATGCACTTAAAAGAACTAAATATGCCATAAAAAACCATAAATAATCAAATACATGCTGCAAAAATATTCAAAATTAAAGAAAAAAACATTGAAATAAAAAAAAACAGTCTTTTATTCATACAAAGTTTTCACAGCAAAAAGTAGGTAAAATTAACATAAAACATAAAATTCAGGTAGGTTTAACAAAAAATAAATAGGTTTTGTTAGCATGAATAATGAAATTTTTTCTGAAGTTTTCAAAACTGAAACCTTTTGGCGATTTGGTCTCAAAAAACATTTCTACATGGAAAATTACCTCTCCACGTCAACAGTCGTTATCCAAGTACTGTTCCTTATTCTCATTTAAGGATAACATGGTGGAGATATTTTTCATTTTCATATATCCTTCGTTTTTTTCAAGAACATTTTCTATTTTTTTACAAACAGATTAACCTATTGGAGACTCTACTGCATTAATTTTTGAAACTGCTTCGTCCATTTATTTGTTTTTTAAGTGAGTTCCACAGCATCAAACACATCTAATTCCCTAACAACGCTTTCAAACTGCTAAAAATATTTGGCATAATACAACACTGCACTAATCCATGTTCCCCATCGTGTTATAATGGGCTGAGGTGAAAGAGACATTTCCGGATATTTTTCTTTAAAAACATCTACACGGGACGGAGCTTTTAAAAATATTTGTTTGCCCTTTGACACTAGTGTGTCAACATCTTTGCATTGGAAATAATTTCTTCTGCGACTCGGTGGAGTCCATGAACCAGACAAGTGACATGAATTATTATTGGATAAAATACTTTCAATGTACGAGCTGCTTTCACCATATAAGGCAAAAACAAAAGGATTTTATTTTTGTCTATATTGTCTCCAAGTAAGTTTGCAGATTCTCTAAAAGCTCCAGCGATTGTAGCGTGGTTTGTTTTGTCCAGCTCAATAACATTGGCTAAGTATTTCTTTTTGCTAATTTCCTCATCTTGATGTAAGACACCAACAACTACGTTAGCAACAAATAGACCCTGTATATCAATGGTTTCATCAATGGAAACCCATAAAAAATTATCTTTCAGATTTATTTTAATCTCATCGAAAACACGAGTAAACACTTTTTCAACATAGTTTTTTCTTATTGTAGATTCGTTGGGTATAATTTCTTTTGTTTACTTTTTGAAAAAATTTCTCAAATATGTGTTGTTAAGTTTTTCTAAAGGGATGTCGGCATATGAAAAAAAAAATTTAAGGTTCCTTTGCATTTCGTTGAAATCAATTTTTTAGGTTTAAAGTTTTTTTTTGAAATATGCACGAAAAATATGCATTTATTTTTAAAAAATGCTTAATAAGCCCAAATATGCATTTATATCAAAATATGCAAAAATATGCGCTAAGGATTGAATGTCATTTTAAAGCAAATTTCTTAATTCGGAAAACTATCTGATTCATTTGCTTCTAAGGCTGTCCAAAAAATATATGCATTTGCATAGAAATCCTGGCCCTAGAGATCACATTCCAGCGATACGATCATAGTTTATTATGCAGTTTTCTGAAAAGAGTTTCATCTCTGGTGGGTGAAAATGTCGACTTTACTACGAAACATAAAATTCTGCCTTTTATATTTTTATTACTAGGGTTGACAAACTTCGGCGCACTTATAATAAAAACATAAATCTTTTGCATAATGCGATGGGGTTAAGCATAAAAAGCTACTGACCTAGCTAGTTACCTAGGACTTGATTAATAAAGAATTGAGGGCTATTGTTTTTTTTTTTGTTTTTATGGTTTTTTAATTTGTGGTTTAGCACCAGAACGACGTGTTTGTGCTTGTTTTATGGTGTTTATATGAATGAAATGTTTGCATCAGAGAGAAATTATTTTATGATGCATCCTACGTATTTAAATAATATTTGTTTTGGTTTGGAATTCAGTTTTAAGAAAACAACAGCAGTGATTAGAACAAAATTAACTAAATTTTCGGACCGATCAATAAGTAGGAATGTTAAGGAATAAGAGGAGACAGGAGTTATTGAATCACCAAATAAAAAATACCACATGAAAAAGGCAAAACTGGGTTAAACGAATTTGACGTCACAGCTATTCGGCGTATCGTACCCAACTTCCATCAGGAGGAGAATAGGATGTTATCCTTAAAAATGTTGAGAGAAAAAGTCCAGGAGGATCTGGAGCTGGCAGGACCGGCATAAATAGAGGAAAAGAGAAATAAAGAGTTCCGGCAAGAGGCGGCCATTAAAAAAAAGAAAAGTGCTTACGTGTTGACGAAAATAAATTTGACAATCTGGATAAATCCACGGTTTTTTCGGTTTAAATTAGTTTTGTTTTCATCTCAGATGTGGGGTGACCACTACAGCTCATAAAGAATAAATATTTTAGAAATTTTAGAAAAAAAAACAAAACTAAACACGATGCCGCGACTGACTCGCCAAGCCATAATCGAAGCACTCACTGCCATTCAAGAATTCCGACTCCGAAGAAGAACTTTTCACCGAAGCTGGCAATATATCTACCGTTGCCGCAATTGCAAATGGAGTAGCCGCCGCCACAAACTCAAGTGGGCCACCCGCTGTCGCTGCTGTTGGAATACCTGCTGTCACCAAATCAATTGGTGCTACCGCTCACTGCCATTGAAGTTCCCTCTGTCACCAAATCAACTGGTAGACACGCTGTCGTCGCCGTCGAAGAACCATTTTTAGCCTCACAGACTGCTGTCAGTGTAACCCCTGCTGTCATTGTTGCCGAATCAGCCGCTGTTTTGATGCTTCAATTGCTGCCGAATATTCCCAAACGCCAAGTGTAACCCCTTATGTCCACCAGCTAGACGCAGTGGTTCCCAACCTTTTCAACAGCATGCCCCCCTTATGGCGAATTGGAGAATCGCATGCCCAAATAAAAATTCCAAATGTTCATTGAAAAATATATTTAATGCATCGAGAATTTTAAATATTCTTGCTTGTACAAGGTGGCGCAAAAATAACCTTCCGATGTTTTTTGGCTGTAATTTAAATTATTGCTCAAATAAATAGTCACCAATATTCCGCGTTCTGGAGCAGTGTAGCGTAACATTGTTTATTAACGTGTATTTCGCATGTGTTTACTACACAAATGCCAAAACAGAACTGACATTAGGGGCCAATCGCAAAATTTATAGCATTTTTCTGATAGGACGATTACTTTTGCGCCACCTGATATATGTACATGTTTGTTTATACATTTTTTGTAAAAACGTATTTTTATTTGTTAGTAATGTAAGATGTTCAATGCAACTTCTGGGGTTGCATTTTCTTCACCAGCTCTGAGATTCTGGATGCAAATAAATATTGAAATCTTCAATATTGTATTCTTTGCACAATGGGTACAATTCAAATTGTGTCCACGCCTCCCTTTTACAATCCCCATGCCCCCCTGGGAGCCGTGCCCCACCGGTTGGGAACCACTGAGCTAGAGGAACAACTGAGGCTTTTGCGTATGCGTCGGGAAATGCTTGAATTACAAGAACAAATTCGGGTAATAAAGGTGAGTGGTGGGCAGACTCGCACCCGGCGCGTTAATTTCGAAGAGTTAGATACTGCTGTACCGAAGTTCAGTGGTGACAATCATTACGACATCGTAAAATGGTTCTCACAATTTGATGACTACACCAATACGTGCGGATATAACAAGAGAGAACAGTGTCAAGCCGTTCGCCGATGCCTGGAAGGAACGGCTAAGCAATACGTCTTCAACATAGGTCTAGTTGACTATGACAACATAAAAGCGGGCCTCATTAATATGTTCAAATGAACGGTCACTCGACAAGAGGTATACCGGCAACTGCGAGCTCGTATACCCTGAAAAACAACGAATCCTGTCTAAGCTACGTGGTGACGATGCAATCAATTGCAGGGAGGTCTGACAACGAGGAGCAAGAGCTGGTCGACATAATAATTAACGGGATCCCCGACAGTAGCAATAGTGTCACATTTCTATATGGCGCGAGTTCAATAGATGACCTTGTGCGCCGTATGGATCGGTACGAGCAGCGTCGCTTCAAGGCAACCAACAACAATAACATCGCCACTGCAGTCAAACCAAAGATGCCCGTCTCCGCCGCCAAAGCAGAGATAAGGTGTTTCAACTGCTCGCAGTTTGGACATTAATAAAGCGCCTGTTCAAAACCAACTCGACCACCAGGTTCCTGTTTCACTTGTCACCAAATGGGGCACCTACATAATAGGGATTGCCCGCGGCTGAAGCCAAAGAGATCACTAATAGTCGCTGCGCTATCACGGGACCCAACATGTTCTTCCGGATGCAGAGGAGGATGTCGCCGATTATGTACAGTTCATGCAAAAGGTAAGGTTGGCTTTTTATTACCCTTGTGATCAGAACAGATGCACTAGCTTTTTGAAAATATTGTCTCTTATTGATTCCGGTAGCCCAATTAATTTAATTCAACATTCAAGTGTCCCGAGATTGGCCGGATTGTCAGATGTTTCAGTGCCTACTAGATTCCGCAGTTTAGGTAAGCACCAAATACATACTTATGGGACGATTTCATGTAAAGTAAAGTTTCGTAACGAAATTAAAATTGTTTATTTCATAGTTACTCCAAACGAAACGATGACAGTGCCGCTAATCCTCGGACTTGATTTCATGCGTATTTTTAATATCCGGTTGATACAAACCAAACCTGTTGAACTGTCATTTGAAACTGAATTAAATAAACGTAATATGAATTTACATGTTAGTGCATCTGAGAAAAGTAGTTAGTGATCCTGGGAGGCGAATGACCTTCCGCCAAAAAAAATTTCAAGCTCCATGCAAAACCGAAATAACTGACAGTTCTCCCTCTGCTTATATGCCTCCATGTTGCCGACCGACTTTGCTGAAGATGTCTTTGCTGAAATGTGTTATGTTAATATAGGTAGGTCGCGAAATGAAACCGACATTTGTCAAAGATTAGATAAAACCAAATTAGATGCGATCGAGTCAATTATTACCAATTTGTATTTGAAACCAGTGGGGCTTGTAGAAAGAACTCCGACTATCGAATGAAAATCTGCTTAACGAAGACACTCCTTTCTACTGTGCACCGCGCCGCTTATCCTTCCAGGACCGAGCTGAGGTTCAGAGAATCACCGAAGATCTGATATCCAGAAATGCTATCCGGCCAAGTCAATCTCCTTATACTTCGGCAATTGTCCTAGTGAAAAAGAAAAATGGTGAAGCACGTATGTGCATGGACTACCGGGCATTGAATAAAAAAACAACTATTCGCGACAACATCCCTCTACCATTAATCGAAGATTGTATCGAGTATACGGCCGGTAAACGTTGGTTCACTTTGCTCGATTTAAAAGATGGGTTTAACCAGTTGACAATGCATGAGGATTCAGTGATGTTCACTTCTTTTGTAACTCCACATGGACAGTTTGAGTTCCTGAGGATGCCGTTCGGGCTTAAAAACGCGCCTAATAATTTGCAACGTTTCGTGTATAATATTTCCCGCGACTTAATTGATTCAAATAAAATAATTATTTATATAGATGACATACTGATTGCTTCGGTTGATTTTAAATCTCACCTGAAAGTTGTTAAGGAGGTTTTGCGTAGAGTAATTGAAAGGGGGCTGGAAACAAAACTATTGAAGTGCAAATTTGCCTATGACGAAATTGAATACCTCGGGTATGTAGTAAACTCAACTATCATTCGACCTACTGATGCTCACATTCGAGCTATTGAGGGATACCCGGTTCCCACGAGTAAAAAAGAAATACATTCTTGCATTGGTTTATTCTCCTTTTTTTGACAGGTTTGTGCCTTCATTCTCGAGAATTGTTAGGCCATTGTTAAATTTATTACGTGAAAATAGTTTAGGTATTTGATTTCTCCGATGAGTGTAGGAGTGCATTGCGCGAGCTACGCGATCGACTCATTGTGGCACCAGTGTTGGCAGTATATAGTCCAAAGCGTGAAACTGAACTTCATTGCGACGCTAGTACATGTGGGTTTGGATCAGTTATGATGCAACGCCAAGACGATGGAAAGTTTCACCCCGTCGCATATTTTTCAAAATCGACATCTGAAGCTGAGTCAAAGTATCGTAGCTTTGAATTGGAAACCCTCGCAATCATATACTCACTTAGACGGTTTCGAGTGTATTTGGAGGGAATCCAATTCAAAATAATTACTGACTGCAATTCACTTACAATGACCCTGAGCAAAAAGCATGTAAATCCACGAATTGGCCAATGGGCTTTAGAATTAGAAAATTACAATTATCTAATTCAGCATCGTAGTGGGGTCTCCATGGGGCATGCCGATGCTTTTAGCCGCGGTTTTCCGAACAAACACCACAATGATGATGCTAAAGAGCAGAAGGGTGTTACAAGCGCGTGTCAAATCCTTGCAGCTGTTGATGATGACGATTTAGATTTCCAAATACAGGTGACCCAGAGCCGTGATAAATGGATAGAGGAAATGCGAACAAAATTGGAAACGGGTGTTGTTGATTATTTCGAGTTGCACGATGGTTTAGTCTTTCGCAAAGTGGAGTCAGGTCGTCTACTCTTGTGTGTACCAAACGAGATGGAGGTCAATGTTATTCGTATGGTTCATGAAAAAATAGGCCACTTAAGTACCGATAAATGTTAAAACAAAGTTCGGGAGAGCTATTGGTTTGCAAATATGAAGTACAAAATTGAACACTTCATACAAAATTGTATTAAGTGTATTATGTATTCAGCCGCTGCCCGATCGAATGAACATAACTTGCATACACCAACAACTTGAGGCTATATAAGGATGAATTTGAACAATCACTTAAGAACAACGAAAACGAAATCAAGAATTTACTAGAGGCAATAGAGAAAGGATACATTGAAAGAATGCGCCGCATGAAAACTGCTCAAGAAGTATGCGAGAGAAGTGTATTGGAAATACAAAATGTGTGCAGCATTACAGATAAGTTCAAGGAAGAAAATGAAAAAATACGCGCCGAATTAAGAAATAACAACATAAGTGTATGCAATGAGGTTAAAAAAATTGTCAGTTGCAAGCAAGCAGTGGCGGGAAACCAAATGTCACTCGCACAAATTGTCAAAAAAGGAATTGACGAAACGAAAAAAAAAGTGTCGCCTGAGCTATACAAAAAAAGTTACCTCTATTGTAAGCGATATGCATGTGCATATGCCCTTGGATTGTGAGAGATATATGCATCTGCATGCGCCTTTAGTTTTTAAGGAGAGTTCAGTGTATCATTGTAAAATGGAGTTTTTTTGAGTTTTTTTTTGAAAGAAGACTAACTAAAAAAGAAGAGCGAACGAGAAGTAAAATAAAAATCTGATATTATCGTTGAAAATTGAGTCTGTTATAACTCAGAAGTGGGATATACCAATAAAACAATTAAAATTAAAAGTGAACAAACCGATATTTTATCGATTCCTGCCGAAATTACGGACAATTCGACGAAATACAAAATGGTGATCGTGACAAAGGAAATGATGCTCATGGCATTACAATCTGCAGAAATTATCGTGCCACCGACTGCAACAATGAAGCAAATTAAAGGTTTATATTTCCAGCTACCGTCAGCTGGTGCCACTGCCGACCTGTCTGATATATCCGACACTGAGGAAAAGGTGCATAACCAACAAATGGAGGCGGTCAACGTGTCTTCTACCGCCACTGATGCAATATCTTCTGAAACAGATGCCGCTAATGCACCCGCTGGACCACCAACGTTGGCCACCGATGAAACCATTGATCAACAACTGCAGCGATTACGCAAACAACGTGATCTTTTGTTGCTGCAAAACGAAATTGAGGCACTTTCACGGCAAACACTTCAGCCAAACCTGCAGCAAAACCGATTAGCTGACGTCAGTGCAATTGAATCCATGGTGCCGAAATTTTCTGCCGACAACTTTTACGAAGTCCAAAAATGGTTTGAGGATTTAGAAGATGCTTGCACAATTCTTCAGTTTGATGAACTTACGGAATACCTTGATGAAATTGATGATACGTCTGAGATTGACCTGCCGAAAGTGAGGGAAGAAGCATATCAAAACATTTGTAAAGCACAAGTAGCAAGCGCTAGACAATTCGCATCGCATCATAGACCTGCAAGGACCTTTGCAGTGGGTAATTATGTCGTAATCAAGAATGTAGACACTACAATAGGCACAAACAAAAAACTTATTCAGCGATTCCGAGGTCCATATGTCATTCATAAATGTTTACCCAATGATCGTTATGTCATTCGAGACATTGATGGGTGTCAAATAACTCATTTACCTTACGACGGTGTACTTGAAGCATCAAAATTAAAATTATGGTTAAAACCATCCCTTGATTATATGACTGAGGCCCCTAAAGCAACACTTCTGAAATTAGATATAACACCTATGTATCCTAAAATTTGATAATGATTGTAACGTAAAATGAAGTCGAGTTCCTTGTCAGAACGGCCGAGTTGTAAGCGATATGCATGTGCATATGCCCTTGGATTGTGAGAGATATATGCATCTGCATGCGCCTTTAGTTTTTAAGGAGAGTTCAGTGTATCATTGTAAAATGGAGTTTTTTTTGAGTTTTTTTTTGAAAGAAGACTAACTAAAAAAGAAGAGCGAACGAGAAGTAAAATAAAAATCTGATATTATCGTTGAAAATTGAGTCTGTTATACTATAATAGTAAAACCAAAGGAAAAACAAAAAAGTAGTAAAACTCAGCAAGATCTAAATAAAAATGTTGATCCCAAAAATATAAAATTTTCAAATATTGAAAGCACTAGCAGCGGGATGCTAATAATTGATAGTGAAAATTCCGAGGAACGAAACAAAATAAAAAATGCTATCGAAAAACAAATGAGTGACAAATATGAGATTAAAGTACCAATCAAATTATATCCACGAATTCTTCTGGCTTATATGAAATTTAAAAATAATCAAAGCGACTTAATCGAGAAAATTAAAAAGAAAAACACAGTGATCGCTAATAGTGAGCTGAAATTAGTTAAATATTTTGAAAGAAAGAAGAACAACGAAATAAACTACAATGTAGTAATCGAAATAGATGAGGATTCATTTCCAAAAATTTTAGAAGCAGGAAAACTAAATATAGCATGGTGTAAAGTAAATGATGGAATCAACATACTGGTGTGCTATAAATGCAAAGGATATAATCACCGATCAACTGAATGTAAAAAGGAGGAAACGTGTCTCAGATGTTTGGATAAACACAGAACAAGTAAATGTAAAAATGATTCAATAAAAATGTGTATAAACTGCATATGAGTGAATGAAAAGCTAAATATGGGTTTTAACGAAAATCACACAACATTCAGCAAAGTATGTCCACTTTACCTAAACAAGTTGGAAACCAAGAAGAAAAGAATTGGGTATTACCAATCAAATGAAATCAGGGGCATTTATAGTATATATATACAAGGTTTAACAAATGACTTTGAAAAAGTAGAAATTCTATTCGATAGACAAAAATATGATTTCATATAAACCGAAAATATTCAACGAAATGAAATAGAAATCAATGGCTATGAATGGCTAGCCTGCCTTTCAAACTCACCGAGAACAGGAGAAGCAACATTATATATTAAATGTAATTGGAAAGTCATCAATGTGGTTACAAAATCAATTGACAATACGGTTGATAGCGTGCAAATGCACCCAGTTTAATGTTGAGGTAATAGTTGCAGGAGTTTATAGATCACCCAGCAGTGCGGAGCGAGAATTTCGCCACTTTTTAAAGCAAAACATTAAAATACTAACAGAACAACAGAAAAATATAGTTATAAGTGAGGATTTCAACATCAACTGGTGTAAAAATGATACGTATAAAAGGGAGATGAAAAGAATATTTGAAGATAACTGCCTTGAACAAAAAATGAGACAAAAAAAATACAATATACCAAATACTTTGCTCGAAGTCGAAATTTATGGGATTATAAAGCAACATCGAGCTGAAGAAGTCAAAGCATAGGAATGACGATATTATTCATGATACGGGACATGAGGTACTACGATTACCACCCTATTATTCAGATGTCAGTCCCATTGAAAATATTTGGGCAACTGTCAAGGCAAGAGTCTGCTAACGAGTCACAACATTCAAATCATTGTTCAAAAATTAGCCGCAGAAGAATTTCCATTAATAATGGTTGTAAATTGGCAAAAAGCTTGTGCAAAAGCTATAAGAACGCAGGAATAATACTTTTCTCACGAAGTGATGAGGGACACAATGTCGAATTCAATTATCATTAATCCAGCTGATGATTCTTCAACCTATTATGAACCCGAAAGATGTTCTTAAAATTCTATGGAATATAATGTAGAATTATTATTTTACATACTAAACAAAATTAATGTAATAATTAATAACCTAAATTTATTTTTTGTTTCAATTTTGTGATAGTATATGAAAAATATTGTTTAAATACTTTGGATGCATCATAAAATAATTTCATTTTTATAAAATTTCACTTTTATAATTAAAAAATAAAAATAAAAACTTAATATCATTTTAATTTAAAAGAACATCAAAGTTGAGTTAGGCATAGCAAAATTAAGGAAATTACCTTCACTCATCTCTGCGCAACTAAACTATTAATAGAGTAAAATTGTAATAATTGTAAACCGACATTTATTCAAAGAATGAAACGAACGATAACATTTTGACGGCCTTTTTCTAGTTGTCACAAGGGAGCGCATACAAATTCTGTTTGTTTACTTTTTTGTAATTGTTTTTTTTTTTTTAAAAAAGCTCTCCTTTTCAAAAATTTGCTAATTTTTAATTCTGTTTGACAAAATTATGAAAAGCTGAATTTTGGAAAACTAATAATATTGACGAAAAAACACTTTTTTGAATCTTTCATTGGTATAATGCTGCCACGTTGACAGGATAACTTTATTTTAATCCACTGCTTCTAATGAAAAATAATCGACTAACTGCCATTAAAATAAATAAGTTTTGTTTTATAACTGAACAAGTATTAATAGAGTGTTAAGGTCGGGCATATTTGTATTCAAATAAAACAATGAACAACATCTTATAACAACACTCAAAAGTGTCACCTATTCAGTAGGGGCATATGCGAACTTTTTAGGCAAATAAGAAACCGTACATTTTTATGAGCCACTAATTTGCTTGTTTTTCCGACCATTTAGTAACCGTCAGCGAGATATAAATGCTAAATGACTTGACAAAGTATTGTTGCTCGACTTATTAGGTGCGTTAATAAATGTTTATTAAAATCGAATCTGAATGAGTTCAGATTGAGCTTTAACTACATTATTTCTTGGAATTTGAAATTCATTGTATTTATACTTTGTCCGTTACTGTATGTATAATTAAACAAACAAAAAATAAAGCACGCGAGAGGTCTTTTACAAAATTCAACTCGCGCATGCAAATCAACGATTGTGCTATCCCATTAACATTTTCTTATTTTTAACAGCACTAAGCAGTACTTGCACAAAGAGTCAAAGACCCACTACCTCTGAGGATCATTAACAAATATACTTATGGAGCACTGAGGCAGGTATGATAATGCCTGTCTACGCCAAAAAATGCAAAATAATTCAAAATGATTTCATTAACGACCTAGAAGCTCATTCCAAAACCATAATTTACATTCTAAAGTGCTAATTACGATTTTATTATACGAGTGCAACTTTTTATGTAATTGAACTGGCG
This sequence comes from Portevinia maculata, assembly GCA_949715645.1. Taxonomy (NCBI): domain Eukaryota; kingdom Metazoa; phylum Arthropoda; class Insecta; order Diptera; family Syrphidae; genus Portevinia; species Portevinia maculata. The sequence continues at coordinate 76,396,972 of OX454525.1, forward strand.
TCAAAAAAAGGGCATTTGTTTTTTTTTTGGATACATGAATTGTTGAAAAGAATATCAATGAAAATTAGTTACTCGTGCGTTGTTCAGCCTGAAACGAGTATATTTGTTTTGGGTGAAAAGATGGAAGTGAATCATGAAATTGCTTATGGGGCAAAAGGAGCATTAAGTTCAGACTTGACGAAGTGTAGAAACCACACAATTGAGTACCTGTGACACCAAACAAACATATGAAACGCATTTTTGAAGAACTTAGGCAAAAAAAAGTGGGCTGATGTTGTTATTTTCATTACGTATCTGGTTAAAAAATTTTGAGGAAAAACACAACAACATAAAAGTGATTTGGAAATGCCGCAGTTGGGAAAAGAATTGAGTTGCGTATGCGATGAACAAAACATCAAAGCTTCGGACGGAAAACGATTGATACGTTAAATAAAAATCAACTTTATACACTTTCAATACTACAGTTTGACCAGTTTGTACCCCCACCATGTTTCTTTACAACAAAATGGGCGTGGGTTGAGAACCTTTGTCCAGTTGGCAAAATTAATTTTTTTGATTCCCAATAGTGACGAGAAATTTCGATTCAGTCTTTTTTTCGTTCTTTTAAAAAAATTATCTAAAATCACTGTGTCAAACCCCCTCAAAAAAGTGGGCGTGTCAGTGGGTGGATTAAAAAAAAACTTTACACTTGATAATTTGGGTGGCCCTCAAGATTTACGCTTTCTGGCTGGAATTTAAAGGCCTCAAAAATGTTGACGGACGGTAGCGTTTTTAGCGGTCTACAACGTGTACGGCATGTTTCAAACTGTGCATCAAAATTAATATACCCTTATTATCAGGGACGTGCAGTTATGCTCTACAATATTTCTTTTTATCGATAATAGCGTATATTCTTAGTTTTCTCTACAACCCTGTGTTCCAGGTTTTATTAAGGACAGTTGCGGGAACTGGACACAGACAGTCCTGCACAGAAACCGTCGAGCTCTTACTACAGACTCACTTCCCAGGGTGCACCCCAAGTCTAGGTAATAACATAGAGGCGGATATTACTCCTACAACTGTATCAGTGGTTCCAGAAGGAGTAATAACAGAAGAAAAGCTTAACTGGGCAATTGATACTGTTACTGCCGTCTCAAGTTACACCGTCAACAGGCACTGTCTAAACAAACCATGTAACTCCACCTTTAAGTATTGAAAGAAACTTTCCTTGCATACACTTCCTAGCATTCTCATTTTGTGTAATTGACTTTTGTTCGCTGACAAAGAGGGTGTCATAAATATGTAAATTAATTGAAATTAAAGAATAAAGAATAAATAAACGAGAAAGAAAAGAAACTAAGGTAACATACAAATTTGTAACATTGAATTATTATAATTTTGGAATAAATTACAGAATTTTTAAGCCACGCTTAAAAGAGGAATAATTGTTTTATTCGACGCACGCGGCTATAGAAACTTAGCCATAACAATTTCTTAAAAATTCTTATTCTAAGAATATTCGTATTGGATACGTCGGCCATGCCCTCAAACACTTATGCACAAGCAGGCACATCAACACCTGTGGATAAGGTGAGTTGCGAGTTGTGCAAGCGGCCGGATACCTCCGCAATGGTGGCATGTGATGACTGCAGCAAATGGTACCACTTTGACTGCGCACAAGTGGATTCTCGCGTCGAGGAAGTCAGCTGGCATTGCGTTAAGTGCCGTGAAAGTACCCAGCCGATTTCACCCATTCCGGCTCACGTCAAGGTAGACGTGCGAAATCAGCAGCGGAATCAAAAGTTTCATCCCGGAGCAGACTGAAGAAGCAACAGATCTTGATGCAACAACTCGAGGAAGAAAAGCAGCTACGCGAGAGAAGCAACGCCATATACCTAGAAAAGAAGTACAAGATACTAGTGGAAACAGCTGAATCAGAGGATGAAGAAGAAAGAGAATCAGGCAAGTCAGTATTAGTAGATCGTAGCCTTATAACCCAAAGATGGGTAAATAAAATTAATTCCACGGTCCCAAATGGCGCTCATGGACCCATGCAGCCGAGCGAGGGACCTCAGCGGCCACCTTTGATTGCCGAAGAGACTCATGAGCAACCTACCCATAGTATATTAGGCCAAAATAACGAGGCACACTCTCTTTGCGACGAACCTATCGGGAATAAACCCAGCTCCATTGAAAATAGAGTACATACCCTCTCGCCAACTCAATTAGCAACTAGACACGCGATCCCTAAGGAGTTACCCCTGTTCAACGGCAGCCCGGAAGAGTGGCCTGTCTTCATTAGCTCGTTCGAACAAAGCACAAATTTAGCCGGTTTCTCGAACGCTGAGAACCTATTACGGTTACAGAGATGTCTTCGCGGGAGAGCATTGGATGCAGTCCAAAACCGCCTTTTGCTGCCAACGATGGTTCCAGAGGTCGTTAGGACACTTCGAATGTTGTTCGGACGATCGGAGCATATTCTGCACGCGATGATTGTCAAGGCCAAAACCCAAGCACCTCCAAGAGCTGACAAAATGGAAACGCTTATCGAGTATGCCTTAGCAATCAGAAACGTCTGCGCCACCATGGAGGCTTCCCGTATGACGGCCCATTTGAATAACCCAACGCTCCTAAAGGAATTCGTCGACAAGCTCACACCCCACCTCCTGTTGAACTGGGCCATATTCTCAAAAGGCTTGAGATCTGCGACTTTGAGCGACTTTTCCAGTTGGCTCTACGAAATTGCAGAAGCGGCATGCACCGTAACCACTCTATCGGTCACAAATTCGTCAGAGAATGTTGAATAAACATTGCTGAACGCATCCAATGGAACGCATCCATTCTCATTTCTATTTCAACTTTAAAACACATGCATCTATCTCTCATGTATCTGACTCTTTTCTTGAATTTAAAATCTTTTGTTAAAACGAACTTGTCACGTGCGTAAATTTCACGCTTAATAAAAATTACTTTTGTTGTAAACTTTTTCAATTATTTCAACACGTTATCAGCACGAATTAATTGTTGCAAACACTGCTGAAAAGGCTTTACTTCACCACGATGGACAAAAGTATAACTTTGCAGAAATTTAATGGAAAAGATTATTCGCTTTGGAAGTTCCAGGTACTAATTTATCTACGCGCACATGATTTGGAAGGCGTTCTAGATGAATCCAAAAAGCCAACAGAAGAGTTGGCCCTTGCTGCTTGGATTCAGAAAGACAAGAAGGCACAACTAATAATCACTTCGTCGATGGACTTTAACCAGCTGAAGTTTTTAGTGACAAGTGATTCTGCTGCCAAAATGTGGACAAAACTTTCTTCCATCTATGAGCAGAGATCTGGAGTCTCACTCAGTGCACTGCAACAAAAGTTTTATGAATACCGAAAGCCGGAAGACGACAACATGGCCAGCCACATATCAGCCATTGAACAAATGGCCAAACAGCTCGAGGAACTGGGTGCTCCGATGGCAGAATCAGCAATAATTACAAAAATCATCTGCAGTCTTCCATCACAATTCAAGCATTTTCGATCAGCATGGGATTCCGTGGCCCAATCGGAACAAACACTTCAAAATTTAACCCAGCGCTTGATGAAAGAGGAGATGCTTCTGATGGATAAACCAGCTGATTCTCCTACAGACCAGGCATTGTTTCATCACAGCAAGAAAAAGATGTCCGTTGCAGATAAAAAGAAGAATTCAACATGTGGTTTTTGCAAGAAGCGAGGGCATTGGTGGAAAGAATGCCGCACCCGACTGGCACAACAAAAAGACAACAAAGAAGCTACATCGTCGGCGTTAATGGCTCACTTCCCAGACAGAAAGAGTGAGTCCTGGTACACGGACTCTGGAGCATCGAGCCACATGTGTTTTCAAAGAAGTGCGTTCAGTAGTTTCCGACCTGTTGGTGAACGTCAATATCCAGTTTGCTTAGGAAATATGGAGACGGTGTATGCGCAAGGAATCGGCGATGTGAAAATCAAATCAGATGTTTCTGGTAAGGTGCAGTTCCACACACTTGAGGATGTACTTTTCGTTCCCAGCATTGGATTCAATTTATTCAGCGTCAGCTCAGCTGACACGCATGGTGCCACTACAAGTTTCAAGAATGGTCGTGCGGAAGTTAAAAGAAACGGACAGACTCTTCTAGTTGGACAACGGTGTGAAGCTTCTCGGCTGTATAAACTTTGTCTGAGCATTGTTCAACCAGATTTTGCAAATGTTTCGCTCAGTAGCAGCATTGAAACATGGCACAAGCGCCTTGGACACCTGAGCGTCGACACAATCAAGCAATCAGATCTAAACAAACAACTCTCCATGCGTGAATCTGAAAAATTCTTCTGCAAGGGATGCGCTTTGGGAAAATCGCATCGACAGAGTTTCGTGAAGGATGAAAAATCAAGAAAGAAGGAACCAGGCGAGTTAGTCCATGCCGATCTCTGTGGACCAATGCAGATTCCTTCCCTAGGAGGTTCCAAGTATTTTCTCCTCATCAAAGATGATTTTTCAAACTACACACAAGTCTATTTCTTGCAAGATAAATCTGATACTGCATCCAAGTTCGACGAGTTCCTGACCGAAGCACGCGCTAGCTCGATCACTGTGAAAGCGGTTAGAACAGACAATGGTTCAGAGTTTTTGTGCACGGCGTTCAAAGATATTTTGGCAAAGCATTGTGTTCATCATGAGACTTCAACACCATATACTCCGGAACAGAATGGTTTCATTGAACGGCAAAACCGTACAGTAAAGGAGACCGCTCTCTCGATGATTTATGATTGTGGTGCTCCACAGTTGCTTTGGGCAGAAGCTGTCAATACGGCGGTACAGGTTCGAAATATTTGCCCCGTTCGATCAAACAACTGGAAATCGCCTTTTGAGTTATGGAAGAATGCACCTCCCAGTTACAAAACTCTTTACACTTTTGGATGCAGTGCGTTCTATCATATTACAAAACAACATCGTAAAGGATTGGATGCAAAGAGTAAGCATGCTGCTTTCGTAGGTTACAGTCACGAAACCAAAGGCTACAGACTGTATAATGGATCGAAAATTGTAATAGCCCGAGACGTACGGTTCAACGAAGACGAATCATTTTTTGCATCTGCAAATACCAACTTAAATGAATCATCAAATTTGTGCGTACTGCCGTTCAGCATTTTTGAATTTCAATCTGTGCAAAGCCCTCAAGAGAACCAACTTATCGAAGACCAAGCGAAACAGTGTGATACTCCACTTACATTTCCGATGGATGATCCTCTAGAAGTTACCCCTACAGATGTTGCCACTACAAGCGAAGACAAAGACTGCACTTCAGAAGAACGTTATCCACTGAGGAATAGAATCACAACCAATATGTGTGGTATAGCTGCAGCAGAAGGAAGCCCAACTTATGATGAAGCCATATCAGGAAGCGAAAAATCTCAATGGCTAAGCGCTATGACTGTAGAGTTAGAGTCACTCCGAGAATCTGACACATACGAAGTACTTGAACGTGAGACCTGGATGAAGCCAATCCAAAGTAAATGGATTCTCAGACGGAAGATTGATGCTGATGGTTTGCCAAGTCGTTACAAGGCTAGACTTGTTGTACAAGGATGCTCACAGAAACCAGGAATCGACTACAAGGAAACATTCGCACCAGTGGTAAGATTTGATTCTTTACGAGTTTTATTCTCAATTGCAGCTCATAAGCAACTTCACATGCGCCAATTTGATATACAAACTGCTTTCTTGTATGGTGAATTACAAGAACAAATTTACGTGAATCCACCGCCAGATATAGAACACCATAATCAAATCTGGAAGTTGAAAAAGAGTTTGTATGGGCTAAAACAGGCTCCGCGAGTTTGGAACGCAAAATTCAATGAAACTCTCAACAAGTTTAATCTTCAACAATGCCAAGCGGACTCATGTGTCTATTTGATGAATAGTAACGACATTTTGATCCTTGCGCTCTATGTTGATGACGGTCTTGTATTCTCATCGAGCAAAGTCATTTTGGATAGTCTGATGCAACATCTAAAAATTGATTACAAAGTTAAAGAATTTGAAGCCTCATATTTTCTCGGACTACATATCGTCTCTACGGAATCAAAACTCATCATTAACCAGAGACAATACTGCGAACGAGTCTTAAAAAATTTCGACATGGACTCTTCATCACCAGTAAGTACACCAGCCGATCCGAACGTCAAGTTTGAAGCCACAAAAGAAGACCACATATCAACATTTCCATTTCGAGAGGCCATTGGAAGTCTAATGTACCTCGCTGTCGCCACTAGACCAGATATTGCCTATGCCGTTAATGTTCTCAGCCAATATCTAGACAAGCCATCTGCTGCACACGTAACAGGCGTCAAAAGAATCTTCAAATATCTCAAAGGGACTATGGATTATGGAATCGAATACTCCAAAGTTGCAGACTTTACCGAGTTAACTGGATATTGTGATTCTGACTTCGCCGGTGATGTGGACACTCGCCGATCTCGGACTGGACATCTGTTCATGTTGAATGGGTCATGTATAACCTGGAGCAGTGAAAAGCAGAAAACCGTCTCATTATCATCCACTGAGGCTGAATACATATCAGCTTGTTCTGCAGCGAAGGAAGCGATGTGGTTGCGAACTTTTCTGAGGGAGCTTGGTATTCTCAAGCAAAATAGCGGTGCAACAACAATATTTTGCGACAACATGAGTAGCATCAAATTAGTTCAGAATCCCGAGTTCCACAAAAGAACTAAACACATTTCCATCAAGCATCACTTCATACGCCAGCTGCAAAACGAAAATCACATAGACATCAAATACATATCTACAAAGGAGCAGAAAGCAGACGTTCTCACGAAAGCATTGCCTGCTCCAACTTTTTCTAAACTTCGATCTTCTATTGGAATTAAACAACATTAGATGTGTTCACAATGAGGGAAGGTGTTGAATAAACATTGCTGAACGCATCCAATGGAACGCATCCATTCTCATTTCTATTTCAACTTTAAAACACATGCATCTATCTCTCATGTATCTGACTCTTTTCTTGAATTTAAAATCTTTTGTTAAAACGAACTTGTCACGTGCGTAAATTTCACGCTTAATAAAAATTACTTTTGTTGTAAACTTTTTCAATTATTTCAACAGAGAAACGCTCCAATAAACGCGCCGGGGGTCATCTGTACAATCATTCAAGAGCAGTAGGTCCTGAAAGCGATACTGCCGAAGTATGTTTTGTATGCCAGGGCAGTCATTCAGTTGATGATTGCGACGAGTTCAGGGGGGTTGGACGCTCCGTAAGGTGGAGTATGGTCCGCAAATTAAAGTTATGCCACACCTGTTTGGGTAAGCACCCACCCTCTCGATGTGGGGTGTCAAGGGTGTGTGGTGCTGAAGGATGCAGACTCAGACATAACCCTCTTTTGCATAGGTTCCAGTCGACATCAACTTCGGAACCTCGGGGCAACCACAGTAACAACCCAGTTGGTGGGGGCGGCGCTCCAGATATGGCGGGTTGTTCGTTTGACCAGTCTGCCCAACATAACCAAGGTTTTGGAGGTTGCCATTATAACCCACCATGTTATGAATTTCCGAGTGTGCTATTTAGGATTATCCCTGTAACTCTTTATGGAAGGTCAACGTCGATACGTACTTTCGCCTTCTTAGACGGTGGATCTTCCCTTACATTACTAGACGATGAGCTAGCACGCGCGCTGGAACTGCCTAGTCGACCCGAGGAGCTTTGCTTACGATGGACTGCCGATACAACGCGAGTTGAAAGCGATTCCAGAGTCGTTTCTTTATCGATCGCAGGCCAACATGACGGATGTCAGAAATACCGACTGCAAAATGTTCGTACGGTACAGAGCTTGGGACTGCCAACGCAAACGGTCTGCAGTAGGCTGCTCAAGGATCGATACCCGTATTTAGCCGACATACCCCTTCCATCGTACGAACATGCGAGACCAAGGATCCTCATTGGCATGGACCATTGGAAGCTAGGCGTGCCGTTAAAGGTAGTGGAAGGTAGCTGGTCACAACCGATGGTTACTAAGACGCGATTGGGGTGGTCCGTTCATGGACCAGAAAAATTCTGCAATAATGAAAATGAAGCAAGGAACTTTAGTCTCTCTATCGGCGAGAATTACAACGACAGGCAGCTCCATCAACTTGTGGAAAACTTCTTCTCAATCGAGGATATAGGGGTGCGAATTCCCCCTCAGCAGCTAATTTCAACCGAAGATAAGAGAGCCCTAACCATCTTGGAAAGAACCTGCCAGCATGTTAATGGACACTTTGAGGTGGGCCTTCTGTGGAGGCTGGACGAGTTCGTCCTACCTGATAGCTATCCAATGGCGCTTCGACGATTCGAATATTTGGAAAGGAAAATGATGAGGGACGAGAAGCTCCGCAGCCACTTAAACAAGCAGATTGCGAATCTCGTATCGAAGGGGTACGCTAAGCAACTATCTCCGGAAGAGGTGCTCAATCCCAGCGGAGGTCGTGTTTGGTATTTGCCTATTTTTGTGGTGAAGAACCCGAATAAACCGGCCAAGATTAGGTTAGTTTGGGACGCTGCAGCGGCATGCAAGGGAAGTTCTCTTAATGACTTCCTAATAAAGGGACCTGACCAGCTTGTGCCAATAACAACAATTTTGTACGGTTTTCGTCGCGGAACAGTGGCTGTTTGTGGAGACATTGCGGAGATGTTCCACCAAGTTCTGGTAAGGAAAGAAGACAGAGGTGTGCAGCGATTCTTGTGGAAAGACCAAAGAGATTCTGGGGAGCCCAATGTTTTCGAAATGCAGGTCATGACGTTTGGGGCAAAGTGCTCACCATGCATTGCTCATTACATTAAGAATCACAATGCAATGACTTTCGCCAGTAGCAAACCCAGAGCCGTTGAAGCCATACTGAGGCATCACTATGTCGATGACTTTATTGATAGTGTGGACACCGTGGAGGAGGCCCTCCAACTTGCGAGGGATGTGAGGCAAATTCATTCGGGCGCTGGATTTCATATTAGAAATTGGATGTCTAATTCAACGACAGTATTGGAGGGGCTGGAGGAGGCTGCTGATCCAACCACTAGTAGGGCGTTAGGAACAAACGACGCCGACATCGCGTCAACGGAAAAGGTCTTGGGAATGCACTGGAGTACCTCAACTGATGTTTTCACGTACGCCTTGAGATTCAATCATCTTAATCATGAGGTATTGTGTGAGGGTAAGGTTCCAACTAAGCGGGAAGTTTTGAGGATACTAATGGGGATATTCGATCCCATGGGGTTTCTCTCACATTTTCTAGTATTCGTTAAGATACTTCTACAGGATATCTGGAGGACCGAAATAGGGTGGGATGAAAAGCTGCCCCCTCCTTTATTTGATAGATGGCTACGGTGGCAAACACTGTTACCTAGAGTGACGGATGTCAAAATTCCGAGGTGTTATTCAACGGGTTTGAGCCAACCAGAAGTTAATGTGCAACTTCATACTTTCGTTGACGCCAGCGAAAACGCATACGCAGCTGTCTGCTATTTCCGGATTCAATGTCAGAAACAGGTAAGCGTCACTTTAGTTAGCGCCAAGACCAAGGTAGCCCCCCGACGCCCTTTATCCATCCCGCGACTCGAGCTGCAAGCTGCAGTACTGGGAGTTCGGTTGATGAGTTCCATTTGTGAGGCGCACAGCTTCGCTATGAAGCGGGTATTATGGTCCGATTCAAAGACGGTGCTCTCATGGCTTCGAGCTGACCCGCGGAAATTTCAACAGTTCGTCATGTATAGGGTTGGAGAAATCTTAGAGTCGTCAACTATATCAGACTGGAGATGGATACCTACCAAACTCGACCCTGCTGACAAGGCGACCAAATGGAATTCGGATCCTGATTTGCACCCAAAAGGCGCGTGGTTTACCGGGCCTCCATTTCTACTGAAGAGTTCATCGGAGTGGCCGCAGATGCCCGCGATAGAAACAACCGACACGGATGAATACCGCCCACATGTTCTGCACATCAACGAAGTTAGAGTTAACAACAACTTACTCGATATAGAGCGTTTTGGGACTTGGAAAGCTTTGTTGCGCACCTTAGCATGCGTCATTATGTTCACGGATTCATGCAGGTATGGTCCGGTGCCGCAACCCACTACTGGTCTCATCATAACATCGACAGCCATGCAGCGTGCACAAGTGCTACTTTATAAGCAAGCTCAGGATGCAGAATACGCAGAAGAACTCCGTCGCTTGAGAGGGAGCCCACCAGGACAAACGGTACCCCTCCCAAATAAAAGCCCTCTTGCAAAGTTATCGCCTTTCCTGGATGACAGGGGTGTCCTAAGAATGCAGGGCCGCATTGCTTTCGCGGATTTCGTCGACATGAATTGCAAAACACCTATTATTCTGCCAAAGGCGCACCGCATTACTTTTTTGATCGTCGACTATTACCATCGCAAATACCATTATTGCAATCATGAGACGGTCGTGAACGAGGTTCGACAACAGTTTTACATTCCAAACATGAGGGCCGTGTTGAAGTCCGTGAGGCGTCTCTGCCAGGCTTGTAGGATCCAAAACGCACGTCCTAGAGTTCCCGAGATGGCCAATCTTCCCCGCGCTCGACTTGGCGCATTCATGAAACCGTTTTCATTTGTTGGTGTGGACTACTTCGGCCCGATTTTGGTCACAGTTGGAAGGAGGACGGAAAAACGCTGGGGTGCTCTCTTCACCTGTCTCACCATCCGAGCGATTCACGTAGAAGTAGCACACACTTTAACCACGGATTCATGCATTATGTGCCTAAGGAATTTTATAGCTCGTCGCGGGACTCCCGTGGAGATATACAGCGATAACGGGACGAATTTTCGGGGTGCAGAGCGAGAACTTCGAGAGGAGCTAAACAGGGTTGACTTGGGTAGGGTTGCTAATGAGTTCACATCGGCGAGTTTGAAGTGGAAATTTAACCCACCAGTAGCCCCCCATATGGGTGGAGCGTGGGAGAGGCTTGTACGATCTATTAAAACTGTCTTATACAAAATTCGTCCCTTTCATAAATTCGGCGATGAAACGCTGCGCAACGCGCTTATTGAAGTCGAGAGTATCATCAATTCGAGGCCACTGACTTTTGTGTCCCTAGAATGTACTGACGATGAGGCACTCACGCCGAATCATTTCCTTCTCGGCCATTCGAATGGTTCAAAACCACCGTGCGACCCAGAAGTAATCCATATGAGGAGGAGCTGGCGCCAGTCGCAACTGATGGCGGACGCGTTTTGGAAAAGGTGGGTGAAGGCGTTCCTGCCGACCTTGAATAGGAGATCTAAGTGGTTTCAGAAGGTAAAGCCTATCGGTAAGGGCGACCTAGTCATCATTGTCGACAACACCTTGCCGAGGAGCTGCTGGCCCAGAGGGGTAGTCGTGGACACTGTAACGGCCCAGGACGGACAAGTCCGTAGAGCTACAGTGCAAACATCCAGCGGTTTGTATGTGCGACCTGCAGCCAATCTAGCTGTCTTGGACGTAACTGGCTACGGCGATGGGAGTAAGACCGATGCAGAATGCAGTCAACTTACTGGGGGTGGTGTGTTACTGCCGTCTCAAGTTACACCGTCAACAGGCACTGTCTAAACAAACCATGTAACTCCACCTTTAAGTATTGAAAGAAACTTTCCTTGCATACACTTCCTAGCATTCTCATTTTGTGTAATTGACTTTTGTTCGCTGACAAAGCGGGTGTCATAAATATGTAAATTAATTGAAATTAAAGAATAAAGAATAAATAAACGAGAAAGAAAAGAAACTAAGGTAACATACAAATTTGTAACATTGAATTATTATAATTTTGGAATAAATTACAGAATTTTTAAGCCACGCTTAAAAGAGGAATAATTGTTTTATTCGACGCACGCGGCTATAGAAACTTAGCCATAACAGATACACTATCTCCCTTCAAATCACCTGGGAGAGATGGGATTTCTCCTATTATGCTCCAAAAGACAAAGACCGTCATCATACCGGTTCTCAAACGACTGTTTACACGAAGTCTGGAGTGCGGCTACATTCCAAAAGCCTGGCGGGAAGTGAAGGTGGTATTCATTCCCAAGGCAGGAAAACCTAGTCACATATATGCCAAGGACTTCAGACCGATGTCTGACATCTTTCATCCTAAAAACGTTTGAAAAGCTAATGAACATCCATATTCGCAGTCGACTCGACTATAGTGCGATCCTCACCGCCCAACACGCTTACATTAAAGGCAAAGGAGTGGAAACTGCGCTACACGACGTCGTCAGCACTATAGAAAAGTCTCTCAAGGACAAAGAATACACACTTGCAGCGTTCTTAGACATTGAAGTAGCATTCAACAATGTGGAAACGCGAGCAGTGGAAAGAGCATTGCAGAACTCCAACGTCGATCAGTCTCTCACTAAGGTGATTATGAGCCTGCTCAATGGAAGGTACATCAATGCAACACTAGGCGATAACGACCTAAGAGTCGTGGCGTCCAGAGGCACACCACAAGGTGAAATCATATCCCCCTTACTCTGGATCCTTGTCGTCAACGAAATACTCCTAAAGTTCAAAAACAGAGGGGTCAAAGCAATTGCATACGCGGATGACGTAGTATTGCTTGCGACAGGAAAATTCCTATCAACTCTGAGCGAACTGTTAGAAAACTCCCTGCGGACACTCACTACGTGGACAAGATAATGCGGTCTTGGGATCAATCCACAAAAGACTGAAATGGTGTTGTTCACTAATAAAAAAAGAATACCAGAATTCAAACCACCAGAAATTGAGGAAATACCCTTGAAGGTGGCGGAGAGTGCGAAATATCTTGGAATTATCCTCGATAGGAAGCTGAGTTGGAAGCCAAATGTCGATGACAGAGTAAGGAAAGCGGCCAACGCTTTCTACGCATCTTCGGCAAAAAATGGGGTCCAAACCCAAAAATAATTCTGTGGATGTATACGGCAATTGCGCGACCAATACTCACATACGGCAGCTTAGTCTGGTGGCAAGCCGCAGACAAGGCAACCAATCTCAAGGTGATGGCAAAAATACAAAGACTAGCATGTATAGGGATAACCAGTGCAATGAGAACAACCCCAACCGCTGGCTTGGAAGCCATTCTCAATCTGCCACCATTGGATCTATACATGCAGGAATTGGCTGCAAAAAGTGCCTTGAGGATCAGCCCAAACAAATAGCTGGAACCCGAGTCATTTTGGACATGCACTGATTCGGAACATGTACATAGGGAACAACGTCATATCTGACTACATGTCTCCTTACTTAGATTTCGAAAAACCATTCTCTTGTTCATTTCCGAGCAAGGAGGAATGGTACGCAAACGAACCCATGAAAAGGAAATCTATATCCATCTTTACAGACGGATCAAAGATGGACTGTGGGACGGGCGCTGGACTATTCTCAGAGGAACTACACATTAACAGATCGATTAGATTACCTGATCACTGTAGTGTATTCCAAGCAGAAGTCCTAGCAATCACTAAGTCGCAAGCATGGTATCAATGATGGCGAAACCACACAGTGATATTACCATTTTTATTGATAGTCGCGCCGTTGCCGCGAGGAGCTCAAAGCTCTTGGCACGAAGCATAAGACGAGTCTCTGCTGGGTCCCTGGACACAAGGACATATCCGGTAACGAGCGAGCTGACGAATTGGCAAGAAAGTGGTCTACGATGGACCACGAACAGGCACTTCAGAAGATACTTCTTCCAAGACATTCAAGAACTTTCTGATGTTGCACTATCGAATCTTTACAGGTTTATAAGGACATCCAAATGGCTGGACAAACTGGAGTAGGAAGAAAACCAAGGACGAAGGACCAATCCCAGAACAGCGAGGCCAACACTCCCAACAAAGGGTATCACAATGGGACCACATGGACCTAAGTGTGGTGTAACAGATTCGCTCTGTTCCATCAACCCGTAAACCTAACCTAACCTAGTTTTCTCTAGGACCAGGACGAGGACACAACAGATTAGGATCTTATTTTGATTTTATTTCATTTTTTATTTGTCCGTAAGTTCAATACGTCTAGTCTGTTGACAAAAGTTTCCAAAACCTAGTCATAAAAACTGTTCTTGCTTTGTATTTCATTAAGCAATGTTTTTTAAGTGCAAAAAAACGACTTTTCACCTGAACTGCTTGTTGTTGGTATTTTTTTTTTACGTATAATGTGCGTGTACATAAAGGGATTTTTTTTAGTACCCTTATCATGTATTGGCTTCACAAGCGAAATTAGGATCAGAAGAAAAGAAGAGTTGCCGATGCACGTTGGTTTTAAATGTTTGTAAGTTATAGCAAAGATTCTTTGAACTTCACCGTACGTCCGAAGGTGAACTGAAGCTTGATGGTGAACTGATGAGCATTTATTGCATGGCGGGTATTGCGGCTGAAATTTTCTACGGGTGGAATGCAACTGGCTATTTCGTTAGAGCACTAATGGTGGAAATAAGTTTTATCGCGCGTTTTTGGATCCTGTCAAGTAGCTCTAAATAAGTTATTGGTGTACCGGACCAGATATGAGCGTTGTACTCGAGTTCCGGGCGAATAAACGCTTTATAAATTGTAGCCAGATTAGAAGGTTGTGAAATATTTCTTACAACGCCTAAGCCTAGACATTTCGCTGCGTTTTTGGCGACATCGAATATGTGGTTATTCCAACGGAGTTTGTCATTAACACACATACCGAAAATGGAGTCTTTCGGTTTCAGCGATGCATGTGCCATTTATGAATAATGGCAGTGTGTGTGGGTTTTGCTTTAATGACAGAAGGCAGCATTGTGTTTTAAAAGCATTAAAATCCACTCTATTGGTTGTACCCCACTGTGTTATGCTGCTAAGATCGTTGCCGTTCCACACCCGAAGAAGAGGGGCGTAACCCAAGAAACGAAAATGAGGGTACTGTCATCAGCAAAGGAATTGATTGGTTTAGAAGTTACAGACATTTATAAAAATGAGAAAGAGAGTCAGGAACAGAACAGAGCCTTGGGGGACACCAGCATTTATTTGGTGAGTTGCAGACTTGAAACCGTGCAAAACAACTGTAATTGAACGGTCTGAAAGGTAATTTCTAATGCATTGAAGAAGATTATCATCGATTCCAAATGCACGCATTTTCGACAAGAGAGCTTGATGCCAAACTCTGTCAAATGACTTTTGAAATATCAAGCGCAGCAATCTTACATTCACCACCTTGGTGAAGAGATTGGTTCCACTTTTCGGTTAGATATGTCATCAAATCACCAGTGGACCTGTTGCTGCGAAAACCATATTGCCGGTCATTAAGACGTTTTCGCGATTCAAGAGATTTCACGAGCTGACGGTTGATCAGCGTTTCCATGACCTTAGAAGTAGGAGAAGGGAGAAGAAGATTCGCCTTTTTTGGTACAGGCTGGACAAATGTTGTTTTCCATCTCCTCGGAAAGAGCCATGAAGAATAGGACAGAACGATAGGGGAAATACCATCTGGATCAGCGGATTTGTATATGTCAAGGTCTTGATAGCAACAAAGAGCCAATTTTAAAAATTCCTGAAAATGTATATTTCAAGTCCATATTCTAAGGGATCTCTATGTAGCCTCTCAGGCTTTGCAGATGTTTTCTATAAATAAACATTATTATGAAATTCTTTGAAAAATAAATAAAAATCAATGAATTAATATCCTTGACGAAAATGTTGCTTTCGCTTCAGTTCTGCCATGAAATTAGTTTAATCGATCAAGAAACGTATTCCGAATTTGTGTGAAATGAGTTGCAAGTAATTCAAATTGCTCTTCAGGACAATTCAACTTCACTGGAACATGCTCCAACGAAACGGGAATAAACAAAGGAACAAAAAAAGAACTAAGCCAAGTCAAACTCTATTAATCGATTGAAAGGAATTTGTACACCATCCTGCAGCTCTTTTCCTAAAATGAAAACACCGCTAAGCTCCAATAACAACACACATCCAGCCCAGCCACCGGGCTTAACTCTATAACCTGTTCAACTTATTAAAGTGCGAAGCACTACTCCGGCAGACATATGTATTTACTTCACTTTAATTGCCTTGATGAGCGTAATTAGTGGTGAGTGCCATCGTCATACACTATTGTCCATTGTTTCGGGCGCGGGCACTTTTGCAAGAGTTGAAGGAACAATCTTTGTTGCTGGATTTCTTATCTTGTGGTGGCTCTCCTTGTCAGCACGGACATCAGTTTGGATATACAATGAATCAAGAAGTAAGGTTTCTTTTATCCTTTGTTGTGGGACTGTTTTAGAACATCTTTGCTTGGAGCGGGTAAACAAAAAATGAAGTGACGACAAGAGATCCCCCGTAAGGCACTGTTTGTAGTGCCGTTCGAGTGTTGTTTTGTTAATGACACAAGGAATGAGGGATACTGCAATTCTTAATTCTGAGTGCGGCATTTTTCGTCTTTAATGTACTGTTATCGTTTTGCCTTAAAGGGTATAACCCAGTGTATTGTATTTTAACTTGCTTATGATGATTCTCGTTCAGGAACAAAATTGAAAACTCAGTCGATAAAGTCTTAAAATATCTTAACGAAAAGCAAGGAACTCGGACAGCTTGCATTCCCAATCTAAGTGCCACTGAGCATATGTTTCTAGGTTTTGCTAAAACTGTAGCAACTTTTTCAGCACGAAGACAAGCTTCAGTAAAACTGAGAATTTCTTATATTGTTTTGTTTCGGAAGAACTCTTGCAGAGGGAGAACGACGAATTTGCACTTCAATCAACCAACACTTCTTTGAGTGGTTTTACAAGCGAAAGTACCTTCTGAGAATCGGCCGAAAACGATTCCTTTTTATGAAACCTTTTATTTACAACAATGTTTAGTTATGAAAATTAAAAACCTGTTAATATACAAACATATTAAAATGTTTTCGATTCAATTTGTCAATTTGGTGATTGAATTGACATTACAAACTACGTTTTGACGTCCAGCGCTACGTTTGCTACATTTAATTACGTTAACTATATTTAACTACATTAACTACCTCACTTATGTAGAAGACGTAACAAATGTAGTCAATCAACAAAATTGGATTTCTGCCATCTCTGCCCAGAATGCACCACGAGGAGGTAGAATTGCATGGCATTACGCGTCTCAGTCAGTTAGTTTGTGATTAAGTCATGTTTTAGTTAAAAATAGTCAAGTCATTTTTTCAATTTTCAATGCATTAAAAAGGTATGTAATGTTTGTAATAAACGAATGACTTTGGTGAACAATAACCTGTACCACATTTTTGCATAAAAACAACAACGGTACAAAATTCGAATGTTTGTTTTTTTTTATGATCTAAGCAGGTATACTATATGAACAATACAGTTTCATTATATAGGTATGTAAGACACAAACATACATGTTAAGAAATTATATAAATTTTCTGCAGTCGTACAGTAGTACCTTGGTAATGCGAATTTTTCATATTGCATTACATTTTCATGTCTGAAAATTTTAAATGTGCAACTTTGAGCTACGTATATGTACATATATCTAGTTGACATTGGATATATAGGATAAATTCAAAGTTTCTTAAAATCCAGATTCTGTAAATGCAAAAGAATTTTTGCATACACCCAACGTCGCACCTACCCCAAATCCTATAGGTGGCCCAAGCAGGGGGGTTGCAGAGGGGCAGTACTGTCACTGTTTGTACGTACGCCGTAATGCTGGGTGCTAGCACTGATGTATTTATGTAAGCAAGCAAAAAAAACAAAAATCTCATAAAAAAGTAGTTTTAGTAATTTTCAATGTTCTCAAAAATTAGAAGACATAAAACCATTCGGTTTTTTGGGTTCGATTCAGAATTGATAGTAACATTGACAACAAAAAGCCAATTTAGCACTTTATTTCACAATTTTGAAAAAAATTGGTCTAAACTTTTTTTTCATTTTTTTTATCAAAATTTTGAGTTTGCATGCGAAATTTGAAAAAAACTATTGATATAAATAATTTACTTTAAATTTAGGATTATAGAACAGATTTCTAGCTTTCATAACCGGTATAGTACTTTATTGTAAGTGTTGCCGTTGTTTTTTAAGAATTTTTTTTTCAATTGAAGTTCTTTTTTCTAAAATTGCCCATAAATCCTAAACGGGGCGAGACCCCATAGTAAGAAATGTTTGTTTTTGACCCGTCTACAACAAAGCGTTATCAATTCTTGGTGCCCTAGTTATCGTAGATACTAGTGCCCAGCTATGACACCCAGACTTATTAACAAATGAGGTGTCGCGAAAGATGAGAATTCCCTGAAACATCGAATTGCATTTTCGGTGGGTGGAGGTTCCAAATGCGCGAGTTTAGATAAATAAAATGTCATCCCCACAATTTTTATATATATCCACTTTACTTTCGAAGTCGAACAGTTTTTTTTAGTGGCTATGGTAGGGTAGGTATTCGACACGTTCCAATGAGATTCTTGTTGGTTTCAAATAAAGGCTTAAACTTAAAAGAATGCGGTATAATTAAATATTCTTCTATCCGAAATATTTCTAAAAGTAAAATCAAAAAACAGAGATTTTTCGTAGACAAAACAAATACGAGCAAACGCGTGCATTATTTGATTTATCACAATACACGTCACATTATCCGATTTAATACCAAATCAACAAAAGAAGAATAACAATAAAAAAGTTACTGAAATTTGGAGAAAAAATATAATCTGACACTAAGCAGAACAGACCCGCACCGCAAAAATGACTCCCTAATTGAATTACACCACCGCGAGTTGTGACGAGTCAGGAATATTCCCATTGAGGTAATAATATTTTTAATGCGATTTCATATGACATTACGGGGCAATATATTTGAATATACATAAACAATATTAAAGAAGATTTGGTGTGAAAGCTGTGACCAAATACGTGTGAATACTCGACACAAACGTGTCTAGTATAAATTGTTTATCTTTTCAGATAAATTTGGTGACTGAGTGGCAGGTTGTGTAAAGAATATTGCCATTCAAGGTCATACTTTACATACGTCTACTTTCTGAAATTACACTTATAACTAAATCAAAAGTTAAACAAGAATTGAAGTGCAATATTTAATTTAGTTAGGGTTGATTATATGAGTTGTCACTCAACTAACCTTCATGATATGTACTGTGAATCGTTGCGTTTGAAAAAAGTGATTGAACAATGTGTAAATGCAATTACATTAAAATCATATTTTTTCCCTTTAACATGGTAACTTTTAACCACATTTGTTCTTTAACACGGGATTTTATGCTGAATCCATTACTTGCATGAAGTTCTTAAAATAAGTCCTGGCAACTGTCTGGATCGATGGTTATTAATTTGTTTTTTTCACTTACTGCCCGACTTGCGAGAAAGAGTTGTGTTGTGTTTTATGAAAACTAGCTTGCAGATAAATTTGATTAGCATAGAAGATTTGAGTCGTTTGAGTTTGAGCGTTATTGGTTTTCTGTATTCGTAGCATACTCCACTCCAACACATAGCCAGCTAGCAACGCCAGAATTAGTATGAACTCCGAAAATTGCGCAAACTTTGAGACATACGACGGCCGGCGCAACATAATTGAATAATTATATCCTGTCCGCATTCCGCGACAAAGATAAAGCACAAACATTTATTTTAGACGAAATAAAAACAAGCAGATGATTTAAGAAAAGTTATATTCTGGTCCCGTCTAAAGAGACGATAAGCAGAGAAGAAAATACAAAGGGAAACTGTATTAAACTTAAAAAGCTACACAGTTTTGAATGCTTCTCAGCATTTCAGTAAGAAAACCACACTATAGAATGTGAAGAACTTAACGCGATAGAGTCCGTTGGAATTTGCGAGGCGGCTCCACATTTATCTAAATCGCTGAGCACTCAGTCTTCATGCATGGACCGGTCCATTGTAGGCCAAAAAATAGTTTTATCTTTATATTATCGCCCATGTTCTCATTCGATCGAAATCGAATTTAATTCACTTTTCAATTTCACTCGGAATGAAATTTGGTGTTATGCATTTCGATCGTTTTAGATTTTTTCGAATTCACTTTCGAACTGTCAAAATCCCAAACAAACACATTGTTTGCATTTAAGTTAACATGGATGCAATAGTTTAGCAATTTTCAATGAAAAAATGCTGGATTCGCACTTAAACCATTCGTAATAACTCCCTACAGATTTGCTCCAATTCACAATTTTCATTTCGATCGAAATGCAGAACACACAATTTCACTTTCACCTTGCAAATTCACAAAAAATGGAATGCAGAACATTGGCCTATATAGGAGAAATTAAAATCGCACATTAAGTATATTCGGAAATACGTAAACTCAAACACAATTTCAGTGTGAGAGAAAAGCCAAAAGGCAGCTTTTAATATCAAATCAGGAAGTATGGAATTTTTGGAATATACTGTCCCTGGCCAAATTATTAGACGCACTGTAGTTTTTTTTTTTTAATATTTTTCACCCCTATTGCGAGTGTCAATCGACAATTGATAATTGACTATTTTCAATGTGTGCTATTGTGAACGAACGATTCTAAAGGATTTTGTCGATCGCAGTCAATTGCAAAAATGCGATTGACAAGAATATCAATGAAAATGATTCGTTCACAATAGCACACATTGAAAATAGTCAATTATCAATTGTCGATTGACACTCGCAATAGGGGTGTTTATGTGTTGCACGAGTTTATATGCAATATTTTTATATTTAAACGTACATTTAATGTGTTTTTATTTACGAGATTTTGTATATGATTCCATTTTGTATTTTTTTAACGTGTTGCATTACAGTGTTAACCAATTGATACGCGAACGTAAACAAGTGCAAACAAAGTACATAGATCCTTACAGTGCGTCTAATAATTTGGCCAGGGACTGTATAATAGAACCACAATTCGACTAAGAGGAGAAATCACTTCTAAAATAAAAAAATAAATATTAGGCATTAACGGCGTGGAAGAGACCTACAATTTTAAGACGAACCCGAGCGGCCAATTCGAGAAGCTTGTCATGACAATTGATACTCTTGGTTTTTTGTCAGACGTTCGCAAGTGGTGACTTTTTAGATACTACTTGACCCCGGCGGGGTTTGAACCTGAGACCTTTACATTAGTAGTCGAAATAGTAAGAAAGTGGAAGACCTAAAACTCCTGGATTAATGCTATAACAACAGCATTTTATTGCGAAACCGAGAGGCCTGCCGACTTTTGTTGAGGTTAAACTGGCGTACCTCGCACGCGGACCAGTAGAAAGGCAGTAAAGTGGGAGGTTTTTGGTCCCTTTTATAAAAATATGTTGGATCCCACACACCAGAGCGGTATGCGGTAAAGGTACTCGGTACAGGTGCGGTAGCTGTATACCGCTTGTACTTCCACACCGAAGCGGTTTTTTATGCGGTGTTCACATTGTATTACATTTCCTGCTCTTTATTTTCATACGATATCCTTTTTTCCCTATTTTTATACTTCGGGTGAGGGAGGTAACCAAACAATATTGTATATTTTTTTCATCATCAATTAGTTTGTTCACATAAAGTTTTACACGCGGTACCCGGTAAAAGGCGGACAATCCATATTTGCAAGGTGTGCAAATGCACAGGGCTCGTAAAAACTATTAAAAGCAAACATAAAACAATACATTTTTTTTTTATAAATTAACACCCACAGCTGCCTTCTATTCTATGGCCAACTAATACTAAAGGTAAACTTAAAAGCGTATCAATAACTTCACCAAAAGTATAGCCTAGAAAATGCAATACAACATTTTTCCAAAGTGCAGAGTTTCATTCCGCCCTAAGTTCATGCGCAAAACCGACAACAGAACATTTTATCCACCGAATTTTATGTCCACTGCACCAGTTTCAGAGATAGTGGAATATTCTTATCCATTCCTATGTTGCTATGTTACATTTTCCAATGTGTTATTATTATGCAAAATTAATAGAAATGTTTTTTTTTTCTTAATACCAGGAACATGGTGTTCTTTACAAAGCCATTGATAAGTTCGAACAATGAACGTCTTTTGTCACAATTTGTAAATGTAAACCTATTTTTTTTTATTGCAAAATAGTTGGTCCACTAGTTTCCCGTTGCAAAATAGTTGGCCCATAAAGATAATGTCTCTTTCTTTTGATATGTACCGTATTGCTGCGTTATTTGAATGTGGGTGTCTAAAGTGAAGCATGCACTGACCTGAGTCACAATCAAAGTTCATCATGGCAAACGGCAAGTGCTTATCGGAAGACATGCGTAACAAAATAATAAGAGTCCAAAAAACCGTTTCGGCATATATGGTAACGCAAACAAAATGGAAATATCAAACCGGTAATAATATCAAACCCACTGAAGAAACCGGGAAGGCTGTCAATTGGTACCGATCGTGACAGAAGGGCTTTAAGAAAAATCCTCAAAAAAGATAGTCGTACTACGACCCGACGGTAAATATGACCTTAGAGTGGAAAAATGTGATTAAAAAGCAAGTTTCAAAAGACACCTGCAGTGGAGAAATGAAGACATTGGGATACAAATTTTATAAGGTACCTAGTTTTTAGTATTCCTTTATTTTATTTTATTCCCTTTGAAAATAAATAAATGTAACAAACAAAAAAGTCACTTTTAACTCCTTTGCAAAAAAAGAAGCGCTTAAGGTGGACCCGTGAACATCAGAACTGGACCTCGGGCAATGGAAAAGTGTAATATGGAGCGATGGGTCCCGATTCGAACTTTGTATTGGAGACTCGCGATCACGAGTCTTGAGAACGCCAGCTGAAGCATTCCACCCAGATTGTTTTCGAAGAAAAACTAAATTTACGGCTTCAGTAATGGTCTGGGGTTGTATGCCAGCTTAAAGCGTGGGAAACCATTGCTTCATCGATGGCACTGTGAATGCCAGTAGGTATCAAGACACCTTACAGCACCAACTTTTACCCTCTATTCCAAGCCTCCAAACAGAAGATTGCAGCTTTATATATCAGAAAGATTGGGCATCACGTCATACAGCCAAGCGATATATGATCTGGCGTCGAGAACACAACATTCCAGTTCTAACGTGGCCTGCAAATAGCCCCGACCTGTGTCCAATTCACACTTTGTGGGAAAAAATGAAAAATGAATTGAGAAAAGATCCGGCTAAGAACTTAAATGAGTTGAAGGAACAAATCCAAGAAGTTTGGGATGGCATAACCCCTGAATGATGTCCTAATTTAGTGGAAACACTCCCAAGCCGAATCACGGCCGTAATCAAAAACAAAAGCGAAGTCACTCAATGGTAAAGGCCAGATATTTGTATAGAGCCAAACTTTTTTGCGTCGATAAAAGAGTGGGACAACTATTTTTCATAATAATGCGTTGGAATAATTTCGTTTCTTACTAACTAATAAACTGGTAGTATGTTTTTGAATATGTGTTTCTAACACTTACACAATATCGAAATCAATAACTCATTAGTCATGATTACTCTTACAATATATATATATATTGAGCAGTAACGCCCGATACAGGATTTATAATCTAACTTCTCGAACCACTTGTGTGTGGAAGTTATATTTTTGGCACGAATGGACCAACGGGAAATTCAAGAAGCTTCGCATAAAAGTCAGACTTTCGAAGTGGGGCAGTGCAAAAAAAACTTAAGGTGTTACTGTGCCCCGGTTTGTTTTGAACCTGAGACTCCTCGCCCAAGGGTCCAACGAATGACTGAGCCCACTTATTCCAATTATTTAAAAAAAACAAGCATTAAAAAGTCTACCCCTCCGATAGTGAGGAAAGTTCTTATTGAAAAAGGTTAGACTTGCACATGGCCTATAAAGTACCAGTTACAAATTAAACGGTAAATATTGTGTGGGTCAAAATGAAGCCCGTGGGGAATAGCTTCATCTTACACATGAAATATCAGATATCAATAGCCTGGGGGATGATGATAGTATTTGGCAAGTTGTAATCTGTAGGGATCCTCCTAGAAATGGCGATTCAGTTCGGTAAAAAAGATACTGACGCTGGCAGATAAAAGAGCGCAGTTTTTGCTTCGGCTCAATTGATTAAAATTCACACTGAGGCAATGTGTCCGAAAGAAAATGTCACAAAGAAAAGGTCTAACAGACAACGACAACCCTTAGGGTTGCAAAATGACCATGGGTCGTTTAACATTTTTAATTATTTGCCTACGAACTCTTGGATCATTGATAATGCACTAACACCAACATTTGATAATTCTCTGTGACGAAGTGATTCCGGGCCGAGAAGTCAGCCCATGCTTTTTGCGGTTGAATCAACAAATCCTCCAGCCGAACCATAAGGGATGCAGTAAATTCAGAGGGTTAGAAGAAGAATCCGAAACACAAGTTAAAAAAAGATTGCATATCTATCTACAGCTTAAAAAAATTTGATGTTGTTCGCTTTTCAATAAACTGTGCATTAATTTCCCGCATTGGGGGTTTGAGCTTACACAGGTCACAACCACTACACTACGTGATTAATTAATTGCAAGTAGAATTTCCAAAAAAAAAATGGACTAGTATCATCTCAAACAGGTGTTAACTTGATGGAAAAAGCAAAACACCGGCATACGGCGACGAATTATTTTTCAATTATTCATTGACAATTCACCCCTCATCGATGTTTCGTGAATAAAATTTAAGTCCCAAGGCCTATATTTTTGTATTATTATAGTTCGCGCACATAACTTACAAGAAGGAGATCAAAATATCTACACCAAAATCCGTATACTACATAATAATTGAAATTCAATTCAATTAGTTGGAAGCAGAAAAAAAACAAAAATTAATAAAAACCCGCACAAACGAAATAAAAACATAAACTTCAATTCGAGTCGATACAAAACAAAACTGCAGAGAAATCAATTCTCGTTGCTCTATCTCCGCCACCGACACCGCGACCATCTCATCATCGGACAACTATATTTAACAAATTTTTAATTATTCGCTTTTTATATTTCTTTATAATGCGATTCGCATGATAGAATTCTGATAAGTTGCCCTGCACGTATTTTGCATGCAAATACTTTAAAAACTTTTCGTTTTGAAACTTTTTTAAGTTATCAGGTACAATCTCTTCATGGTGGATTGATGGTGTGCTGCTGGTGTCCAACATTAGCAAGTCACTATCGTTTGATAGATTATGATGATGATGATCTTCGGTACTAATATTGTCGTGTACAATTCCGGTGGCGGTCGCAACGTTGGACAACATTAACATTCCGTGCAATTGTTCGTGCCCAACAGCAGTGGTTTGTTTTGTTGAGCAATTTTGCTTAATCAACAACGGCGACGAAGAAGAGGAACGATAACACAAAACTGCTGGACACGAGCTAGAGCTCGGGGATAGCGGTGGGGCGGACGACGAGGAATGTATGATGGACATGGGATTAGTATTTGAATTCAAATTGCTATGCTCGACTGAATTGTCAAGCGGCAAATTACTCACCTCAGTGACGGAACGCCAACGTTTCAGAGTTACTCTGCTCGCCGTAGTTGTAGCCTCACTGACTGCTGTGGGAATGTAATTACTGTTGTTATTGTTATCATTTAATATTTCTACCAGATCGACAACATTAACGGACTGTTGCTGCGGTTCCTCGGGCTGCTGGTCTACATCTACGTCAACGTAGTTCTCTAATATATTCTCATTGATATCACATTGAACAACAAATAAACTATCACTATCTAAGATTTCATCTAAATTAATAACTAATACATCGCGATCAAAGGAACTATTTAAGGCATTCTTACAAAGGTCACTTAGCTTTGGTATGACTGAGGAGGTTGAGTCGACGGAGACGATGTTTGCCTCGTTGTCGGTGGTAAGGCTGTCGAAGATTTCACTAGGTCCGAGGATGCGGTTACGGAATTTATCCGAGTTTATCAGCGATACACAGAGACACTTGAGAGACTGCGGATTCAGCTGCAATGGCGGGATGGTGGTGGTGTTGTTTGTTGCTCGATTTTTCATGCGACGGATTTTAAGCTGCTTTCGAGGAACTTTCTTCGATTTTCTTTTATTGCGTTTAGCTATGCGCAACTTTTGCAGCTGGGTGAGGCGGTGAAACTTTTTTTTCTTTTTCGGAGCTGGTGGGGTACTTACTTTTTCTTCCGGCTTTTCCTCTTTGGGAATAAGGATGGTCTCTGACGGCACCTCCTTGGTGGACTTTTCAATATCGATAATAATATCCGGTAAATTGATAAACTGATCCGACTCAATGGTGCTGTCCACGGTGATGCCGACGTGAATCTTTGGTCTGGACGAGAAGGATCCCTTAAACTGCAAGTGATTTTCCATTGCGGAATTATCCTGGCTGGGAGTGAAGTGTTCAGCTGTCAGGTGCAGCTGTTCGATGAAGGGTACGTCTGTTGAGCTCATCGTGCGGTCGGAACACTCCTCCTCGTCTTCGTTCCACGAGGTGAGGAAGTCTCTTAAGCTCTGACTCTTGGTTGTGGTGAGGCCGAGTTTTGTGTCGACCTGTTGCTGCGCATACAGTGGCTCCTGCGGTCCTGCCATAGAACATGTCTGATGGCTGTAGGGGTGGTAGTAGTGGTGGTTGTATGAGGATGTCGACGATAAGGATGGTGAGTCGATCTGCTGCTGCTGTAAGTACCTGCCATTAAAGTCAAGCGTCGTCGACACACTGCAGTCGCCTGGCTGGTGGTAAGACACCGAGGAATCCGATGCGTTCATCAATTGGTACGCGTTTGCCTGCTGTTGAGCGTTGAGATCGGTATAGATTTTTGTCGAAGGAGTCGCGGGGGCAGCGGGTGAATTCACTTGGGAGTTGCTATAGAGATCACTGTTGCTGCTGTTGAAGTTCACAGAATATTTGGCATATTGCTGTGGCGGATAAAAGTTAGTTGAACTCTTCCCCGGGGAGCAGCAATTTTGATTTCCAACTGCTGCTGCGGCGGTAGGGTAACCTGCGGACACTGTGTTTTGGTATTGCATAGGCATCGAATGTGGCCACATGGTGGTTTGTTTTGCCGTGGGATACGCATCGCGATAGCTGCTTTGGTAATCACTGCAATTGGTGGTGTTGCTGCTGTTGGTGTTCCACATCCAGCGACTGTCGTCGCAGACATTTTGGCTTTGATATGTGTGGTGGTGGTGTCCTGCTGTGCCTGCCGACGAAGGGTATGGATGGTACGAGTAGTTCGGTGGGTATTGAGACCCCCCAGCGACACCCGCTGTGGCCGAATGTAGTATTTTGTTGTTAACATATGGCATGGCGGTGCCTTCTGGTAATGTTTTCAAAACACCGACACCGCCCTTTTGCGAATGGTGGTAGTGCGGGTGGTAATAGGGATGGTGGTACGGTGCATACCCGTACTCGGGCGGGGACATTTTCATTGCGCCATTCAGTGCACTTTGCTGTTGCTGCTGCTGTTGGTGCTGGTGGAGCATTTGTTGCTGCTGCTGACCAGCTACTTTATATTTGTACTGCTGCTGGAGCTCACTTTGGTGGTACTGCTGTTGTTGGGGGTAATGATGATGATGCTGATCGTAGGCGTATGCGTAATAATTTGAACCGTTAGGTGTCAAAGAGGCGGTGGCTTGGTTGTAGCTTCCATAACAGCTGTTTGGATTGTACTGCTTTGTCCCGTTGCTTCCGGTATTTCCCGCCATTTGAAGATGAGTCGTCTTTACCTTGCCCATGCCCGTGCGCTCCTTAAACTCTGCATCGGCGTCATATGGATACACACTAGCCGCCCTGATACTTGCCGTGTCGCCACCATATGGATCGTAGGCATTGTACGATATGCTTCCTTGACAGCTCACTGAATCCTTGTAATAAATCTGGTTATATCTGTCTGTAGTACTTGCACTTATTCCCGCTGCAGTTGCTGATCCAACACCACCGCCGCATGCATTTGCATAGTTGGAGTCCATTATCGTTTCGCTTCGAACATCTGATTGAGATTTCTTCGCTTTGTAGGTACT
This sequence comes from Portevinia maculata, assembly GCA_949715645.1. Classification (NCBI taxonomy): domain Eukaryota; kingdom Metazoa; phylum Arthropoda; class Insecta; order Diptera; family Syrphidae; genus Portevinia; species Portevinia maculata. The sequence continues at coordinate 76,424,883 of OX454525.1, forward strand.
GCAAGTCTAAACAAATAGAAAACCAACACTAAATAAGATTTGGGCCAAAGTACGAAATCAACACAAAATACAACTAATACGGTTACAATGATTACGACCGAGCGTGGAGCGCGCTTGTTCTAATTTTATAGGATTTGTTTTGGTTGCGATAGCTGTATCTATATCTACGAAATGTACGCGATTATTTTATTATTATTATTGCTAGCGCCTCCTCTATGACCCCTCCGTGTGTGACCATAGCAACTTGTGTGTGTGACACACAATAGAAGAAAAATATAAATTTATGTCTCCGTAGTGCTCCCCTTTACAGTGGTCACATCAATGGTAAACAGTAACATATTTTCGTATGAAAATTGAAATGGCAATATCGTTTTGGACACTTTTTTGCAAGTAATTCAAGGCGAATTAATGGTGTAATGTGAATATTGACTTACCGATTTCGAATTAGATTCGTTTTGTGAGGAATTTTAAAAGGAGAACAGAACAAAAAAATTCTAGACGTGTCAGCAAAACAAACGAAAAGATATACGACAACGCTACGACGTTTTGTTGAGTACTGTGTGGTGGATAAGTTGTATCTGCGCTGGATATGTTGTCGTCGTTGCTTTGCTGCTTCTGCTTATCGTTGAATTTTTGATGTGAGACTGCGAATGCTTTTTTTTTGTATTTGACATGCTTGAAAATTTATGCCGAGGGTGAGTTTTGTTATGACAGGTGGAATAGATAGTGATGCCAAATCTGACAAATTAGAACTAATGTTTTTGTCGTAGAGAGGAAGGTAAGGTAGGTACTCGCCTGAAACACATTCACGCTTTGGAGCTTCGCTTTGACAAACGCATCCAGTTGAACCATAGGAAATCAATGAAACCTATCACAATGCCGTGTTGCGCTGCAACCTTGAAATGGGACTCATAATGTTTGTAAAGCGCCGTGTGTTTTAACAAAGGTAGGGAAAAATACGAATTTTCAACCCTTATTGTTGTTATCTTCGCCTGTTTTTAAATTGTTTTTTTTCATAATACGTTTCAAGTAAGTAAATATAAATAATTTATTTGACACAGTCACCGACTAACCTCCGAGCCGATAAGTTCGTTCATTGCTGGTTTTCTAATCGTTCTCGCTTTCCGTTGGTGTAATCCCGCTACTTCGTTAGCACGCGATTTTTGTTTCTCTTCTTCTATTTTCCCGTTCGATCGAAAAAAAAAAAAAAAACTAAACAAGTGTCAAGCCACTATATTTCGCCATGGCCGCTGGGCCACGTGTTCTTACGGGTAATCGCTTTAGCGAGCTCAATCGTGAGCCGTTTCTGCAACCCAATAGTAAAAAACGTAAAAAAAACATCTACAGCATATGTGAAATAGAAAAAAATCTACCAAATAACTCAAGTGTAAAGAACCCCAAATTCATAACCATAACCCCAACCAACCCCGACAAACCTCTTTCTTCGTTCAGCGTGTTCTTCCTCAATAAGGCAATTGATAATATCAGTACGGGCTACGAATACATTACTCAACTACGCGACGGTAATCTATTAATACTGGTCAAATCCCAAAAGATTGCTGACATCTTTCTCTCAAAAAAATCCCTATCCAACCTCTGCCCAATCACGGTCAAACTACACGAACAACTTAACTCATCCAAGGGCAGCGTATATGCACCCTGTCTTATAAATGTGCCTGAAAAGGAAATAATTGAAGAAATGAAATCTCAAGGTGTAACCGAGGTGTACAAATTCCAAAAATCCGTTGAAGGCATTATGCGTCCTACAGGTCTGATGTTATTCTCCTTCGATCTATTCCGCCCCCCATCCACGGTCAACGTTGGGTGGTATAACCTCAAAGTTGAGGAGTACTTTCCCAATCCAATGCGGTGCCGGAAATGCCAATTACTGGGGCACACTAAAACAAGATGCAAAAATAATGAGACATGTGATACCTGCAACCTCCCCCCACACGCTCCTAACAAATGTACCAGGATCCAATGCGCCAATTGTGCTGAAGAGCACCCATCTTCTTCCAAGCTCTGCAAGCGTTTTCTTCAATCCAAAGAAATTTTAAAAATCAAGACAATAGAGAAATGCAGTATGGCAGAAGCCAGACAGATTTATAGTGCTCAAAATCCTACCACCCCACTCACGATGTCATATGCCGCAGTTACTAAGACTGCCGACCCCCAACCAATTTTGGCCAATAACGACCCATCAATTGAGAAAGTTCCTGCTCCCGAGGAGGTTGCCCTCCCAAACCCACCCAAACCGCCAGCTAGGCTTCCTAAAATCCCTGACGTTAGCACAAGTGTACCTAATAACAAGATTTCTACTTCAAACCATACCAATATTAACTCTTTAGGTACATCCAATGTACCCCAGTTTTCTCCAAACTTATCCCATCCCCCCACCAATCTTTACACCCCCAACCCTTCTTCCACACGCAATGACTGCTCCAACAAAGCTAAACACAGCACCACCAACCATCCACCAGAATATAACCCCAAACAAACAATTGAATTTAAAACTACAGCTCACTCACCTATATCTTTAGTAACCCAATCACTCATTAACAACAACCAATATTATCTCCCTCCTACGGAAGATGATAATGACAGCATATAAAAACCCCTCCTCACAGAACAACGACCCCCTTGCCCGGGGGCGAGGGCGCCAGGATCCCCAACCGGTTCCAGGCGCCTTCGACCCCGGACGGGGGGGTCGTCTCCAACACACCCACCATTCTAACAAATTCGACTTTTCACAACATAGCTCCAGCTATGTTGTAGACAAGTCGGCGCATTTTAAAGGAAAAGTACTTAGGGTTCTCCAGTGGAACCTTAATGGATACTTCAATAACCTACACGAACTGCAAATCCTACTTAATGGGGAATTCCCGTTAGTCGTCTCACTTCAGGAAACCCACCTACCATGTTCCACCTCCCATCTGCCCCTGAAACGGTACCATTCCCATTTTCACAACTTGAACATCAACAACTCTGGGAAACAGGGTACTGGTCTGCTGGTTCACAAATCAATTCCACACAAACTCATTAACGTCCCCTCGCCTATCTCAATTGTTGCGGTAGAGATTTTATGGAAAGTAAAAATAATTGTAATATCCCTATACATTCCCCCATACCAAGTTATCTCCACAAATGATTTAAATAACATTGTCAATTCATTCGACGACCCAATCATCTTGACGGGGGATTTCAATGCCTGGAGCCCTTTATGGGGATCACCAGCCACCAACACCCGAGGAAAGATTGTAGAGCAATTTCTCCTTAGCTCCAACCTCATTATAATGAACAACGGATGCCCAACCCACTTTTCCACCCACAACTCCCTTACCCACGTTGACCTAACCCTTATCTCCCCCCAACTTGGAGCCAACACAACTTGGAGAATACTCCCCAACTTGCACGGCAGTGATCACTTCCCAATAGTTACCACAGTAGCTCTAGACACTCCACAGCAGAATGGCAAACAATCACCCAAATATCTAACTGATAGAGCTAACTGGACCACCTTTCAAACCAATATAATTCAGTTTCTTAGACAAAGGGGGCCATTCACTAACATCAACAAGGAAGCAGCAACAATCCATAGAGCTATCCACTTTGGTGCGAACCAATCTATCCCTGCATCCGGGAAACGCCCAAAAACTCGAACGGTTCCCTGGTGGGATAAAGGATTACATGACATGCGACAGGACAAGCAAAACTGTTGGAAAAAATTCAAAAAATATCCCAATGCGCACAATGCAATAGCCTACCGAAAAGCCAACGCAATATTCCGTAAAGCGGCGAAAGCAGCAAAAAAATCCTGTTTCGAGAAGTTTACCTCCAACATAAACCCAAATGCCACATCACACAAACTTTGGGCAGATGTCAAGGCCCTCACAGGAAATTTCGTGCCTCCCCCTATTACAATTATGAATAACTCACAAATTTTATCCAACCCCTCCCAAATCGCCGAACATTTCGCCAAATCCTGGTCCAATTATTCAAAGGACGAACACTTTTCACCAGAATTCCTTAACTTAAAATCCCTAGGATCATCACTTAACCCCTCCACACGGTACCCCCATACTCACGCTTCCTTTTCCGCCGAGCGGACAATAACCAGATTTGAATTTGAACACCTACTCCAGGCTGCTAAAGGCAAAACACCAGGCTTCGATAGAATCACATACCTAATGATCAAAAACAGCCCAGACATTTTAAAAACCCGCCTGCTGGAGCTTTACAACCGTATCTTCTCCGATGGGATCATGCCACAAAGCTGGAAAACGGCCACGGTCCTTCCAATTCCGAAACCTAATCAGAACGGCTTCGATACTAGTGGGCTCCGACCTATTTCACTGCTCCCATGTGCCTCCAAGATATTCGAAAAAATAATATCCAATAGACTTCTATGGTTCTTAGAAAATAAAAATCTTATTGACGCCCACCAAGTGGCTTTCAGACGAGGGCGCTCCACCATGGACGCTCTCCTGCACATTGACCATTTCATTTCAAATGCATTAGGCAGCAAAAAACACGTGTCAATATTGTCAATTGACTTTGAAAAAGCGTTTGACAGAATTGGAACACACATCATCTTAGAAAAACTGGCAGGCTGGAAAGTCGGTCCGAAAATGTTTAATGTTATTAAATCGTTCCTCACAAGTAGAAAGTTCCGGGTTAAATTCAATGGTGCGATGTCTTCTGTTTTTCCTCTACATAACGGCACTCCCCAAGGGTCCCCACTATCGGTGACGCTTTTCATTATAGCTTTCAACGACATAAGCAGACTCCTTTTAAAATACAAAAACATAAGACACTCGCTCTATGCGGATGACCTTATTATATTTACGCATTGTAAAGATTTAGACGCCGTTTCTAGAACTTTTTCGCTAGTACTTAACGATCTAAATAATTGGGGTAAAACATCAGGCGCCAAGATATCGATGGAAAAATGCAAACTGTTACACATTTGTAAAAAAACTAGTTGCCCTAAGCAAATTATTACTAACTTTAATAACATTGCCATAAGCAATGTCGATAGTCTAAGCATACTTGGTCTTATTTTTGATAAAAGCTTTACCTTCAAGGAACACTGTATCAGTTTAAAAAGAAAATTATCAACCAGGCTCAACATTGTCAAATATTTAAGTTCCAAAAATAGTTTCTGCCATGTCAACAGTTTGATCAATATAACCCGCTCCATTATCCTATCCAAGATCGACTATGGCTTATGCATCTACGGAAAGTGTGCCCCAACATCGTTAAGGATCATTGAACCAGTTTACCACGCGGCAATTCGAACTAGCCTAAGAGCCTTCCGGTCTACTCCAATCACGAACTTGCTTGTCGAAGCTGGCCTGCCCCCGATTAAACACCGGACTAAAACCCTTACATCCCTGGTCATGCTGAGAATAAACCCCACACACAATAAAGCCATCATCGGAATTGCCAACAACATCCGACTGGATAGAAGAAATCCCAAAATACATTCAACCCTATACGACAGCCTTAGCTATGCGGCAAACATGGATTTACCACTGCCTCTCGAACGTACACACCGCCGACCAGCCCCCACATGGTTATTTGACGTCAACTCCGTTGACACGTCTCTAAAAACTCTGAAAAAAGACCTTACACCCGTTGCAGTATACAAACAGCGTTTTTTGGAAATTGCAGAGAACCACAGAGCAGATAAGTGGAACCTTGTTTTCACCGATGGCTCGAAAACCGAAGCTGGCACTGCGTTTGCCGTTGTCGACGAAAACGAAAAAATTCTGTCCAAGGGTCTGTTACCACAAATGTCGTCCGTTTTCTCAGCGGAAGCCACAGCCATACTACAGGCCACGGCATCTGCAAAAAATACTAAAATTTTAATTTGCTCCGATAGCCTCTCTACCCTTACAGCTGTAACCAACCTACAAAACGACACGCCAATTATTAAATCCATCCGGGACGAGCTAATTAAGAACCAAGGAAAGATCAAACTCCTGTGGATACCAGGGCATGTCGGGATAAATGGAAATACGGCCGCCGATACAGCAGCCAAGGCAGCTGTCAGAGAACCTCTGATAACCCACCTTACTTTTAATAAGAAAGACATATGCAAGCACATCCACAATTCCAGTTATATTCAACGGAAACAGGAATGGGATATGTACTCCCACCACTACAAAGACATCAACCCCAAAGGGGCTCCACCCATTTATCCACCCCTATGCAGCAAAAACTCGCTTAGACCCTTCATACGCCTGCGGCTTGGGCACACAAAACTTACACACGAGCATCTTCTCACCAAATCCAGTCGACCGGTATGTCACCTCTGCAACTGCAACCAGATACTTTCCACCCAACACCTGATCTACGAATGCACCATCATCAAAGCCAAACTACATAGTCAATCCCCATCCACATCCCTATTCCTCCTACTCTCAACCCCTTCTGTAGACAATGTCAAAAAAGTACATAACCTTCTTTGCTCACTTGAACTAGCAGATAAAATATAAATCGAAAAATGTATCCAACTAGCCGAAAGCCCTGGTAGCTAGCGCTTAAGTCCCAATGTATTAGCAATATAATTAATTAGTTGTTAATAAAGTTTAATAATAATAATAATAATAATTTATTTGAAATCAGCCAATTTTGATCTTATTTTTGTTTTCACTTTTGGAAAAATTTCCGTGGAACATTATGTTCTGTTGGTCGTCTGCTCTATTCAATTTACCAATATTTATAATCTGTCCTGTGTTCTCTACTCTACAGATGTCGTTTGAAGAATCGCCCATCGTACTTGTGGGAAGACAAGAATTTCTCTTAAGGCCCGATAAACAAAGATGAACAACTTAAGTCGCGGCTTCACTCAAAAGTATTGGCCGATATAATACACTTGGCACTGGTTCTTCTAACCACAAAGTGTACAACCCCCGTTTCCGACTTTTTTGTTTCTTTCTTTTCTATATTTTGTTTACTAATTACATCAACTCATGGTAAACCCAGAAAAAAATTAAATAAAAAAAATAAATATACCTACGTAAAATAAATATCAATGTACTACAAAACTAAAAATGTAAAATTGAATACATATATGTAATGACTCAAAAATAAAACGGAAATAATCGTAAGTGTTTTCTTTTTAAATTATTTGGGTTTTCGCTTTTGGAGGCTGCGAATTATGTATTTAATTATTATTGTTTTTTGTTTGTTGTTATTGTTTGTTATTTTTCGGCGAACCCCACAGGCGGACCAGTACGGATGCAGTTAAGTGGGAGGGTTATGATCCCTTTAATCCTGATCATAGCCACACCTTAATTAAGGAAGAAGAAGATTGTTTTTTGAGTTTAATACATACGAGGTAAGTAATTTTGAAAAATGGTATGTTCTTTTTATTAAATTTTATTAGTTTTCGTTACTTCCAAAGGCTTAAAATGCGCTTTGCCCTTTGATTCAAACCAAAACGTCCAATATTACCAAAGACAAAGACATATCCTATACCAAGAAAAGCTTGACAGACAGTCGGTTTCCATTTCCAGCTGAATTTCCTATCTAAAATAATACCCAAATATTTACCAAGATCTAACATGCAAGAACATGTGACATGTTTTTTGGTCAGTAATGTCGTTTTGCGTGGTAGGAATTACATATTGGAAATATGACCATGGTCGTATTTTTATAGCGATGGTCCGCGCCATTTCGGGCTCTTATCAAATAAAATGGAGGTAGCTAACATGTTGAATAATTCCGAAATAAATCCGAACAAACATCTCTATAACAAAGTTATAGCTGAACTTTCTAGGATTTCTAGGTTAAGTTTGGACGATTTAGTCATCGGTTGGTGGAATGCGACGATTGTGAATAAAATTTGACTTGTCGTGGCAAAGGTGTTGTTGTTCGCGGCAAAAAGTTTTCAATTGACATTTTTTGGCTAATTAAACCGCGCTGTACCCTTTTGTTTTTAATATAATTTGACGATGTGTGACTAAAATCCCTCTCTAGCAAAATGGTAATAGTTGCAATTTTCTGCTTATAAATGTATAAATTCAAAGTAGTATTCCCGCAGTTTGTCTTAAAGTTCGATTGGGCAAGTCGCGCTCAAGTGAAAACGAAAAGTCCTTTATATTTTCATTAATACTCGTATTCACTGCAGAGAAACTGATGTCTCTCTTTTATCTCGTGCACGAGATAGTGTCCGTGATTACATGGTCACATTATTATATCAACACTTAAGGACAAATTACTCGTGTATTCATGTATTAAAGTAAATTTATAAAGAGGTCCTTAAAAACCAAAAAATGTGCTTGAAGCCTGAAAAACGATATTATTCTTAATTTTACCAAGAAGTCCTTGAAGCCTTAAAAAAGGATATTATTCCAAAATATCCTTAGAAACCGCGTTGTATTGCTGTGTTAAAAGTTATTTCACCAAGACGTCAATGGAAAACCAAAAAAAGGTCTTTGAAGCCTGAAAAAATTATATTTTTAAAAAATATTCTTAGAAACAGCGTTGTATTCCTGTGTTAACAGTAATTTCACCAAGAGGTCCTTGGAAAACCAAAAAAGATCCTTGCAGTCTGAAAAAATGATGTTTTTCTAAAACATGAGTTGAATGCTATTTCAAACAATAGCCACAAGCTAGTTGTGCGTTAACTAATCTTTAAATCATAAGCCAATTCTAGCTCATCAGTTAAATAATCTTTAAATTATAAGCCACAAGGAGCTTATGAATTTAATAATCTTAATTTTGCAAGCCAAAAAGGGCTTGTGAATTAAATATTTTTGATATACAAGCCACAGAGCGCTTATGAATAATTTTTTTTTAATTCGCAAGTAAAACAGAGCTTATGGCTTAAGGTTTTTTAATTCATAAACTCGCAACCCTGGATGAAACCATCATTTTTTTTTTTTTTTTTTGGAAATCATTCCTCAGAAGAATGACGTGGATAATACGAACTAAAGCATGCTTACTCTAATAATATAAAATATTGTTACATCCAGGCTAGGATTCGAAAAGATAAAACGTAATTCTATTTAATTAATCTTTATTAGTTCTCTATCAATGTCTTTTACTTCTTGATTATTATTCTAATAATTAACTTATTTAATTCAACTATTCACTTTCACAATTAATCACTTTAAATACACAAACACTTTTCCCTTACTGGATACTTATACTTATTCTCTATACTTTTCACTACTGTCATCTATCGTACTTCTTTATCGCGGTTCACAACTAGAATGTCTTGGGTGCTCCTGCGACATCTATTTATATCTCCTAGTGACACCTCTCGAAATTTCCAGATTCGTTGAGAAGGTTCGTTAAGTTCAGAAGGTTCGAGAACAACATACCAAGTTATACCACAGCTACTCAAACTGCTACTCCAATGCTGCCAAAATCGGTAATATGGCCACTTTCTACTAGATGGCGTAGTTGACTAATTAATGACACAGTTCAAGCAAACATGCAACAATATCCCCCTCTTAAACTTGTTCGTCCCGAACAAGCACGTCAATATTTTCCCCATGGTAGCGATGGAGACGATCCACATGGACAACTTTTAGCTTGCCTCTTCCTCGCTAGATCCGGTAGACAACATCGTTGATGCGCTTCACTATCTTATAGGGTCCTTCCCAATCCTGCTGTAGTTTAGGTGACATACCTTTTCGGCGATGAGGGTTGTATAGCCATACCAGATCTCCTTCCTGGAATCCTGTGGTGGTTGCTTTTGTGTCGTACCTCGTCTTCATGCGGTCGCTGGATATCGGATGAATATTTCGGTGGACTTCAGTACCCGGTACACACTTTCCAACCACCTCACCTTGCTTCAATTTGACGCTTTTGTGTTCAGCATTAAGAACTCGTACGGGAACAATATTGTTCTTCTGCTCGACAAGCACTTTTCCAACCACGCAGTTTCGGTAGTGGTTGTCTTTTGGCTCAACTAGAGAGAATCGGTGGCTCATAGGATCACCTTCCAGCTTTGTCCGAATTATTGTCTCTGAAGAAGGTGGTAGGACCTCGTCCTCACTATTGACTATCCTCAGGGATGCGGCGTTCTCTTTCCCGTACACCATCGGAATCTCTACGTTTCGATACTTGAGTACTTGCATACCAAAGTCCAATACGACATCATTCGCCTTCATGAAATCGATTCCAATGATGCATTCGTCACATATATCAGCTACTAAGAAAGCGTGGGAGAATGCTAATCCTGCCAAATTTATTGTTAGCATGATATCTCCGTACACTTTCGCTGTCGCTCCTGTTGCTGTTTTCAGACAGTAACTGCTGGTGTTGTGCAACCAAGACTGACGGACGATGTCCCTCCTTATAATGGAAGCGGTGGCACCGGTGTCGATAGCTGCCACGCACTTATTTTGACCGATATAGGCTTCCACTGTTAAACTCTGGTTTCCTTGTTTGGTTTGGGAGACTTGAATTGTGGTCCTGGAGTCGTCGATTCCGGAAACCCACTTCTGCTCCGAGAAACTGCCCCTTACACGTTTCCCGATTGCTGGTTCTGCGAAGCTATATCTGCCAGATGCTTCTTCGTTGCGCCTCCTAGGCCCGCAATGTGGACAACTGCCTTGTCTGGGTGGAGCTCTGCACTGTCTCTGTAGGTGCCCCATTTTGTTGCAGTTCCAGCAGCGCATTTGACCTCTGTTATCTCTGCTCCGGTATACGATGTCTGCTCTTTGGTATGAACATTCAACGGCTGTCATTTCCCTTACGCGGTGGAACACATGCGATGCCTGATCAGCAGCCTGCATTGTCAAGGCAAATGCTAGGGCCTCAGCGAGAGTTCTCTTTCCAGCCATTCTTACGGCCATTTGCAGTTGTCTATCTTCAATGGCTTGGATAAACGCCTCCACAGCCATTTCATTGATGAGAATCTCACCAGCATTAGGATATGACAAATGTGCCAGACGTTCGATATCTGCTTGCAGCTGTTGAAGTGTTTCTCCCCTCTTCTGTACTCTACTGCGTAGCTGAACCCTGTACACTTGCTGCATATGCTCATCACCGAAGCGCATCTCTATAGCCTTGACCAGGGCGTCGTAGTTGTGTTGCTTCTCTTCTGAGACGGTTTGGAGTAACTCCGCAGCTGTACCTCTTAGTGCGAGCGTTAGCGCAATCGACTTTTCCTCGTTGTCCCAGCTGTTCGCCACTGCAGCTGCTTCAAACTGTTTCTTATAAATTGGCCATGATGTTTGACCATCGAAAACAGGAGGCTGCATCTCTTTCCTTCTCGGGCAGTCCGCAGAATTTTCTCGAGCCTTCTGCTTCTTCACTTTCTCGAGCTCTTTAGCCAAGTTCTCGATGTTTGTATCGATTTCGTCGAATTTGGTTTCAACCTTCTCGAACTTTTGGTCAATTTCTCCGAGTTTTCCTTCGAGAACATTTTTAAAATCTTCCACAGCGCTCTTTTGGGCGGCAACTATGGAATTCTTTTGTTCTTCGAATTAAGTGTCCATTGCTTGCAATTTGGAATCTAGAGAATTGTTCTGTTGTTCTAGAGAATTCTTTTGTTCATCAAATTTAGAGTCCATTGATTGCAATTTGGAATCTAGAGAATTCTTTTGTTCATCAAATTTAGAGTCCATTGAATGCAATTTGGAATCTAGAGAATTCTTCTGTTGTTCTAGAGAATTCTGTTGTTCCTTGAACTGAGAGCCCATAGAATTCTTCTGTTCATTGAACTGAGAGTCCATAGAATTCTTCTGTTCATCTAACTTGGCCAGAAGTAATTCCATCATAGCAGTCATATCAACGCTTGTACTTACTTGTTCTTCTGCTACGTCGAACAAAACGGACTTGGGGTTTTCTCCTTCGTTTTCAACAGATTCCTGCAGTCGAAGCACAAGATCACTTTTTCCTCCAGCTGTGGAGAGATTCCGCTTTTCCAATTCAGCTTTTAACTGCGGAATACTGAGCTGTAGTAATTTTAATGTGCGGCCCATTTTTTTTTAATTCACTTCACTTTAATTTCACACTGAATACGTTTTATCCCACTTCTGACACCAATGTTACATCCAGGCTAGGATTCGAAAAGATAAAACGTAATTCTATTTAATTAATCTTTATTAGTTCTCTATCAATGTCTTTTACTTCTTGATTATTATTCTAATAATTCACTTATTTAATTCAACTATTCACTTTCACAATTAATCACTTTAAATACACAAACACTTTTCCCTTACTGGATACTTATACTTATTCTCTATACTTTTCACTACTGTCATCTATCGTACTTCTTTATCGCGGTTCACAACTAGAATGTCTTGGGTGCTCCTGCGACATCTATTTATATCTATTAGTGACACCTCTCGAGATTTCCAGATTCGTTGAGAAGGTTCGTTAAGTTCAGAAGGTTCGAGAACAACATACCAAGTTATACCACAGCTACTCAAACTGCTACTCCAATGCTGCCAAAATCGGTAATATGGCCACTTTCTACTAGATGGCGTAGTTGACTAATTAATGACACAGTTCAAGCAAACATGCAACAATATCCCCCTCTTAAACTTGTTCGTCCCGAACAAGCACGTCAATATTTTCCCCATGGTAGCGATGGAGACGATCCACATGGACAACTTTTAGCTTGCCTCTTCCTCGCTAGATCCGGTAGACAACATCGTTGATGCGCTTCACTATCTTATAGGGTCCTTCCCAATCCTGCTGTAGTTTAGGTGACATACCTTTTCGGCGATGAGGGTTGTATAGCCATACCAGATCTCCTTCCTGGAATCCTGTGGTGGTTGCTTTTGTGTCGTACCTCGTCTTCATGCGGTCGCTGGATATCGGATGAATATTTCGGTGGACTTCAGTACCCGGTACACACTTTCCAACCACCTCACCTTGCTTCAATTTGACGCTTTTGTGTTCAGCATTAAGAACTCGTACGGGAACAATATTGTTCTTCTGCTCGACAAGCACTTTTCCAACCACGCAGTTTCGGTAGTGGTTGTCTTTTGGCTCAACTAGAGAGAATCGGTGGCTCATAGGATCACCTTCCAGCTTTGTCCGAATTATTGTCTCTGAAGAAGGTGGTAGGACCTCGTCCTCACTATTGACTATCCTCAGGGATGCGGCGTTCTCTTTCCCGTACACCATCGGAATCTCTACGTTTCGATACTTGAGTACTTGCATACCAAAGTCCAATACGACATCATTCGCCTTCATGAAATCGATTCCAATGATGCATTCGTCACATATATCAGCTACTAAGAAAGCGTGGGAGAATGCTAATCCTGCCAAATTTATTGTTAGCATGATATCTCCGTACACTTTCGCTGTCGCTCCTGTTGCTGTTTTCAGACAGTAACTGCTGGTGTTGTGCAACCAAGACTGACGGACGATGTCCCTCCTTATAATGGAAGCGGTGGCACCGGTGTCGATAGCTGCCACGCACTTATTTTGACCGATATAGGCTTCCACTGTTAAACTCTGGTTTCCTTGTTTGGTTTGGGAGACTTGAATTGTGGTCCTGGAGTCGTCGATTCCGGAAACCCACTTCTGCTCCGAGAAACTGCCCCTTACACGTTTCCCGATTGCTGGTTCTGCGAAGCTATATCTGCCAGATGCTTCTTCGTTGCGCCTCCTAGGCCCGCAATGTGGACAACTGCCTTGTCTGGGTGGAGCTCTGCACTGTCTCTGTAGGTGCCCCATTTTGTTGCAGTTCCAGCAGCGCATTTGACCTCTGTTATCTCTGCTCCGGTATACGATGTCTGCTCTTTGGCATGAACATTCAACGGCTGTCATTTCCCTTACGCGGTGGAACACATGCGATGCCTGATCAGCAGCCTGCATTGTCAAGGCAAATGCTAGGGCCTCAGCGAGAGTTCTCTTTCCAGCCATTCTTACGGCCATTTGCAGTTGTCTATCTTCAATGGCTTGGATAAACGCCTCCACAGCCATTTCATTGATGAGAATCTCACCAGCATTAGGATATGACAAATGTGCCAGACGTTCGATATCTGCTTGCAGCTGTTGAAGTGTTTCTCCCCTCTTCTGTACTCTACTGCGTAGCTGAACCCTGTACACTTGCTGCATATGCTCATCACCGAAGCGCATCTCTATAGCCTTGACCAGGGCGTCGTAGTTGTGTTGCTTCTCTTCTGAGACGGTTTGGAGTAACTCCGCAGCTGTACCTCTTAGTGCGAGCGTTAGCGCAATCGACTTTTCCTCGTTGTCCCAGCTGTTCGCCACTGCAGCTGCTTCAAACTGTTTCTTATAAATTGGCCATGATGTTTGACCATCGAAAACAGGAGGCTGCATCTCTTTCCTTCTCGGGCAGTCCGCAGAATTTTCTCGAGCCTTCTGCTTCTTCACTTTCTCGAGCTCTTTAGCCAAGTTCTCGATGTTTGTATCGATTTCGTCGAATTTGGTTTCAACCTTCTCGAACTTTTGGTCAATTTCTCCGAGTTTTCCTTCGAGAACATTTTTAAAATCTTCCACAGCGCTCTTTTGGGCGGCAACTATGGAATTCTTTTGTTCTTCGAATTAAGTGTCCATTGCTTGCAATTTGGAATCTAGAGAATTGTTCTGTTGTTCTAGAGAATTCTTTTGTTCATCAAATTTAGAGTCCATTGATTGCAATTTGGAATCTAGAGAATTCTTTTGTTCATCAAATTTAGAGTCCATTGAATGCAATTTGGAATCTAGAGAATTCTTCTGTTGTTCTAGAGAATTCTGTTGTTCCTTGAACTGAGAGCCCATAGAATTCTTCTGTTCATTGAACTGAGAGTCCATAGAATTCTTCTGTTCATCTAACTTGGCCAGAAGTAATTCCATCATAGCAGTCATATCAACGCTTGTACTTACTTGTTCTTCTGCTACGTCGAACAAAACGGACTTGGGGTTTTCTCCTTCGTTTTCAACAGATTCCTGCAGTCGAAGCACAAGATCACTTTTTCCTCCAGCTGTGGAGAGATTCCGCTTTTCCAATTCAGCTTTTAACTGCGGAATACTGAGCTGTAGTAATTTTAATGTGCGGCCCATTTTTTTTTAATTCACTTCACTTTAATTTCACACTGAATACGTTTTATCCCACTTCTGACACCAATGTTACATCCAGGCTAGGATTCGAAAAGATAAAACGTAATTCTATTTAATTAATCTTTATTAGTTCTCTATCAATGTCTTTTACTTCTTGATTATTATTCTAATAATTCACTTATTTAATTCAACTATTCACTTTCACAATTAATCACTTTAAATACACAAACACTTTTCCCTTACTGGATACTTATACTTATTCTCTATACTTTTCACTACTGTCATCTATCGTACTTCTTTATCGCGGTTCACAACTAGAATGTCTTGGGTGCTCCTGCGACATCTATTTATATCTATTAGTGACACCTCTCGAGATTTCCAGATTCGTTGAGAAGGTTCGTTAAGTTCAGAAGGTTCGAGAACAACATACCAAGTTATACCACAGCTACTCAAACTGCTACTCCAATGCTGCCAAAATCGGTAATATGGCCACTTTCTACTAGATGGCGTAGTTGACTAATTAATGACACAGTTCAAGCAAACATGCAACAATATCCCCCTCTTAAACTTGTTCGTCCCGAACAAGCACGTCAATATTTTCCCCATGGTAGCGATGGAGACGATCCACATGGACAACTTTTAGCTTGCCTCTTCCTCGCTAGATCCGGTAGACAACATCGTTGATGCGCTTCACTATCTTATAGGGTCCTTCCCAATCCTGCTGTAGTTTAGGTGACATACCTTTTCGGCGATGAGGGTTGTATAGCCATACCAGATCTCCTTCCTGGAATCCTGTGGTGGTTGCTTTTGTGTCGTACCTCGTCTTCATGCGGTCGCTGGATATCGGATGAATATTTCGGTGGACTTCAGTACCCGGTACACACTTTCCAACCACCTCACCTTGCTTCAATTTGACGCTTTTGTGTTCAGCATTAAGAACTCGTACGGGAACAATATTGTTCTTCTGCTCGACAAGCACTTTTCCAACCACGCAGTTTCGGTAGTGGTTGTCTTTTGGCTCAACTAGAGAGAATCGGTGGCTCATAGGATCACCTTCCAGCTTTGTCCGAATTATTGTCTCTGAAGAAGGTGGTAGGACCTCGTCCTCACTATTGACTATCCTCAGGGATGCGGCGTTCTCTTTCCCGTACACCATCGGAATCTCTACGTTTCGATACTTGAGTACTTGCATACCAAAGTCCAATACGACATCATTCGCCTTCATGAAATCGATTCCAATGATGCATTCGTCACATATATCAGCTACTAAGAAAGCGTGGGAGAATGCTAATCCTGCCAAATTTATTGTTAGCATGATATCTCCGTACACTTTCGCTGTCGCTCCTGTTGCTGTTTTCAGACAGTAACTGCTGGTGTTGTGCAACCAAGACTGACGGACGATGTCCCTCCTTATAATGGAAGCGGTGGCACCGGTGTCGATAGCTGCCACGCACTTATTTTGACCGATATAGGCTTCCACTGTTAAACTCTGGTTTCCTTGTTTGGTTTGGGAGACTTGAATTGTGGTCCTGGAGTCGTCGATTCCGGAAACCCACTTCTGCTCCGAGAAACTGCCCCTTACACGTTTCCCGATTGCTGGTTCTGCGAAGCTATATCTGCCAGATGCTTCTTCGTTGCGCCTCCTAGGCCCGCAATGTGGACAACTGCCTTGTCTGGGTGGAGCTCTGCACTGTCTCTGTAGGTGCCCCATTTTGTTGCAGTTCCAGCAGCGCATTTGACCTCTGTTATCTCTGCTCCGGTATACGATGTCTGCTCTTTGGCATGAACATTCAACGGCTGTCATTTCCCTTACGCGGTGGAACACATGCGATGCCTGATCAGCAGCCTGCATTGTCAAGGCAAATGCTAGGGCCTCAGCGAGAGTTCTCTTTCCAGCCATTCTTACGGCCATTTGCAGTTGTCTATCTTCAATGGCTTGGATAAACGCCTCCACAGCCATTTCATTGATGAGAATCTCACCAGCATTAGGATATGACAAATGTGCCAGACGTTCGATATCTGCTTGCAGCTGTTGAAGTGTTTCTCCCCTCTTCTGTACTCTACTGCGTAGCTGAACCCTGTACACTTGCTGCATATGCTCATCACCGAAGCGCATCTCTATAGCCTTGACCAGGGCGTCGTAGTTGTGTTGCTTCTCTTCTGAGACGGTTTGGAGTAACTCCGCAGCTGTACCTCTTAGTGCGAGCGTTAGCGCAATCGACTTTTCCTCGTTGTCCCAGCTGTTCGCCACTGCAGCTGCTTCAAACTGTTTCTTATAAATTGGCCATGATGTTTGACCATCGAAAACAGGAGGCTGCATCTCTTTCCTTCTCGGGCAGTCCGCAGAATTTTCTCGAGCCTTCTGCTTCTTCACTTTCTCGAGCTCTTTAGCCAAGTTCTCGATGTTTGTATCGATTTCGTCGAATTTGGTTTCAACCTTCTCGAACTTTTGGTCAATTTCTCCGAGTTTTCCTTCGAGAACATTTTTAAAATCTTCCACAGCGCTCTTTTGGGCGGCAACTATGGAATTCTTTTGTTCTTCGAATTTAGTGTCCATTGCTTGCAATTTGGAATCTAGAGAATTGTTCTGTTGTTCTAGAGAATTCTTTTGTTCATCAAATTTAGAGTCCATTGATTGCAATTTGGAATCTAGAGAATTCTTTTGTTCATCAAATTTAGAGTCTATTGAATGCAATTTGGAATCTAGAGAATTCTTCTGTTGTTCTAGAGAATTCTGTTGTTCCTTGAACTGAGAGCCCATAGAATTCTTCTGTTCATTGAACTGAGAGTCCATAGAATTCTTCTGTTCATCTAACTTGGCCAGAAGTAATTCCATCATAGCAGTCATATCAACGCTTGTACTTACTTGTTCTTCTGCTACGTCGAACAAAACGGACTTGGGGTTTTCTCCTTCGTTTTCAACAGATTCCTGCAGTCGAAGCACAAGATCACTTTTTCCTCCAGCTGTGGAGAGATTCCGCTTTTCCAATTCAGCTTTTAACTGCGGAATACTGAGCTGTAGTAATTTTAATGTGCGGCCCATTTTTTTTTTAATTCACTTCACTTTAATTTCACACTGAATACGTTTTATCCCACTTCTGACACCAATGTTACATCCAGGCTAGGATTCGAAAAGATAAAACGTAATTCTATTTAATTAATCTTTATTAGTTCTCTATCAATGTCTTTTACTTCTTGATTATTATTCTAATAATTCACTTATTTAATTCAACTATTCACTTTCACAATTAATCACTTTAAATACACAAACACTTTTCCCTTACTGGATACTTATACTTATTCTCTATACTTTTCACTACTGTCATCTATCGTACTTCTTTATCGCGGTTCACAACTAGAATGTCTTGGGTGCTCCTGCGACATCTATTTATATCTCCTAGTGACACCTCTCGAAATTTCCAGATTCGTTGAGAAGGTTCGTTAAGTTCAGAAGGTTCGAGAACAACATACCAAGTTATACCACAGCTACTCAAACTGCTACTCCAATGCTGCCAAAATCGGTAATATGGCCACTTTCTACTAGATGGCGTAGTTGACTAATTAATGACACAGTTCAAGCAAACATGCAACAATATTATTTTTTGTGTAACTTCCGTGTGTTTCTTTATTTTGTCCGGATAAGGAATAGAAAAGACAGAATATTCGATTTTTTTATCCGGAATATCCAGAATGGAATGAATAAAGAAACAAAAATGGACCGAATATAATGACAGCCATTTGTCTATTGACCAGCGCTACCACTTAGTTCAAGAACAAGTACAACATTTACTACTTACAATTAATATATTTTTTTTATTACTGAACTCACATGTGAGGTAATACTCCACTACAGCACTAAAATAAAAACATATATAATAAAACAAATATGAGAAGAGAAACCTTAAGAAAATACAATTTAAGTTCACAAAAACAATAATAATAACGATATCTCAGTAATACAAATTACATTAAATTAATTAAACACCCTTATTATCGTTGTCAAAAATCAATTATTGATAAGCGACAAAATTTATTAATCAATCGATATTTTGGTACTATGAATGTCAATTAACAAATTATTCATCCATTGTGAACACTGACAAGCAAAATGCGATAGAGCACGTGCGTAAAGCTATCTCTTTCTGAAGTGCCGCATTTCTTTCTTAAACGCCAAAAAAAATTGAAGCATACAATTTCAGTAATTTGCAGAATTTGTATGAAAAATTATTGCAATTGTTAATAAAGTGTATATTTAGGTGAAATCAAAGGAAAATGTTCTCCTTTATTGAGGAAAAACTTGAGCAAGTGTGTCAGGGCAAAAAAAATATATAAAAACAGTGAACATGTTGACCAAAATGACTTGTGCAGCTCCTGATGCAGCAATTTAAAGGCATTTTCATTTTTTTTTTTACAATTTTATTATTAATTAATTGTTTTTGTTCGTTTGTACTTAGTAGTATTAAAAATATGTATATAGCAAATTCGTTCAACCTAATTTGTTTCCAAAAAAAATACATTTTTGCCAAAAGTTCATTTTTATTTCTCGTACACAATTCTACAATATTTTTTACGTTTTACTGTTCCAAAATAGTGTTTAGATACTCCTTCTTAATTTTATAGCGCAAATAATTTGATTATGCAATTAATAATTTGAATATTTAATTTAATCAACTGAGTACTACTATTGGGAAAACGTATTAAAATTTAATTTTATTTTGTTGTTAGTTGCTTTATTTAAGCTCATGCTTTTGTGACTGCTTTTTGTTCATAAGATTTATGGAAGTGAAGTTCCAGTGATTGTATCTATTCAATACATATTATTTTATTTTCCAAAAAAGCAATTCTACTCACATTTCGTTTTAAAAATGTTGTTTTACAAACAAAAACAGCGAATGAATTCTCTAAATTTATTTGTCAGTGACGAATTTGTGACTGACTGGACATTTTAAAGCTATCAATATTTTCGACAACCAAAACAATATATAGCGGAAAACGACTTGTCCCTATTTAAGTCTCCACAGCTGCGTTTCTTAACGAAGTACCCAATACAGTAATATACAACTTTCGCTCAGATAAAGCATAATATATTATTTATTACTATGTTACGTAAGACCCCCCTTACGACAGTAGCCTACAGGTGCTGCCATCTCACGGCTGAACTTAGCCGAGCCGAGATGTCTGGGCGGATGGTTGAACCCATCCGAAGACGTTTGCCCCACCTTGGCAGCCACCTGCACCGTCGCTTCCCTCCTTCCAGAAAAAAAACCAAAGCTGGAGAAACATTAATTTACCGAAGCCGGAAAACTGAGAAAAATGTATTTTTTTTCCCACCTTAATCGAAATGTAGATCCCCTAAACCAATCAACAAGCCCCCGCTTACAGGCGGCCAGGACACTGTCGGTCGGCCTTATGGGAAAGAGGGGCGGGGGTTGTCCGACCACTCGCAGCCTAGGCATGGCAGCATCCCGCGCTAGCTCGTCGATGGGAGCGGGTACTTGCTGCGAGCTCGGACTGGGGTTACATTAAGTTTTACATGCCTAAAAAAAAACGACTACTTCATCGCTTCCTCCGGAGTCAACGACCTGATGACGCGGCGCTGGTAACCTCTACTATCCTCCGAAGGAAGCCCCAGCCTACCTTGCGGTAGACCCCGGCCCGAAGAGGATATGACCTTGACTTTAGTACGTGACTCTCTGGACCACCAGAGTATCCGAAAAGGATGAGAACCTCAAAAGAAAATAATAAAGGAAACGACCGAAGAACCTCGGCTGAGAGAGAGATAGAGAGTGTGGGGGAGGTGAAGCTGTAGTTTCTCCCCCTGAGCTGGCCCACCCCGCCGCTAAAACAAAAGAAAATTTAGCGGACACCATGGCCACCGTCTCGCTCCACTGGCGTTGACCCCAAATCTGGAAAGGGACACATGGTCCCTTTTTAAGCCTTGCGGCTATATGATCTCTTCTCCCATTTCCTCCTTAATCCGACTCTTTGTCCTCCCCTACAAACGACTTTAGCGAATCATGATTATGATTCTACGAAAATACCGAATAATAAAAAGTTTTCTTTCGATACTTAGGATTCATTTCCTTAAAATTAACAATTTACTTTATTTTCCTATAATATACATGAATCTCGTCGACCTCTGATTCTCTACAACAACCGAAAGAAAGAAATTAAAGTTTACTTTCGATGAATAGAAATCATTTCCTTAATACTACGATTTACCTTTTGTCTTTTATGATATACATGGATCTCGTCGACCTCTTATTCTCTACAACAACGAAAAAAAGGAAACAAGAAAGTGAACCACGGTCTGACGGATCTGTTTACTTAAATTGAATTTCAATCTTAGATTGCTACTGCCTCACTGCGTGGGTGAATTCAGAAATTAAAAAAAAAATACCATAAAAAGAATAAAAGCCGATACTAATTTAAACGAGAAAAAAAAATAACGAAACCCGAAATATGAAAAGTTACGCCGAATGACGTTGCTAAAAACGGTACGTTAATTTGTCATCGAGTCTTTCCACCAAGGTACGAACGAACCCTTGCACTTCGATGGTAAATTGCCACCAAAAAAACTGTCGATCTAAAGTGTCTCGGACTTGGGGGGGGGGGGGGGGGGGGGGGCGGCGGCGGCACCCAAATCCCTTGGGTGTCGATAGAATACCCAAAAAAAAATGATATAACCCGAATCCCGATTTCGAGGATGTGAATAAAACAATTTTATCAATATAGTGCATCTGGTAGTGTAATCGTGAATAAGATTAAAAAAAACTTACGTGGATATCCGTCCTTATGTGCGCACATGAAGATCCATCCAACCTGTACCTGTATGAAATTTATTAGAAATTTTACGTAATCTACAAGAAGCACTACTGTTTTATACTCCCCCCGTTTAGAAAGCGATCAAAAATTTGGTGTTGTTTCGAGTTAAATGCAAAAATTTTTCCCACCCCTTTTTCCTTTGAGGTCAATGAACTTATATCGCGATTTCACAACACGTATAACAGGCGATACACCATTTATATATTTACTTTTCTTTCTATAATTCTTTTTGGTTTTTTTTTTTTTTTTTTTTTTTTTTTTTTGGTTTAAACCGGTGATTTATTTACCTTTATCTACTTTAATAGACCACTTCTGACCGACGAAGAAACCCGAGACAGGAATAATGATCGTTTATCGAAAAAAAACTATTTAGCGACGCGAGGCAACAATGAAATTTTACGCGGTATGGAGATGTAATCTGTACCGACGATTTTTTTATGGAGTTGCTTACAATTACTACACTGCCATAAGGAAATACTTATTTAACTAACTACACTATCCGGGGCGGCTATTCCGCGCCCGGTCTACCACTACACGGTCCGCTGCTGGTGAATGTGCTGGTGTTGCGTGGAGCTGTTGCCGCTGGGATTGTTGGTTGCTGTGCGTGGAGTAATTCCACGGTCGCGTGGCCGTAGCCTGTTGCTGCCTCTGCCGAATTCCCCGCCGTGTCCGCCGGCCACTTGACTGCCGTTCGTTGGGGTAATTCAGGAGGAGTTGTTGAGGTTGCGTGATTTAAAATTCGCCGCCTGCTTCCTAAATGGGAGAACAAAGAATTAGCGTGACGTCCTGTACCATATCTGCCGCGCTCTGCTGCACTTACCTTGTCTGGAGGGCGTTGCCACGTGATTTATCCTTCGAGGGGACCTCGTTCTGCTATACTGCACTCTGGTCTGATTGCTTTTCTCACACGTAGGGTGTGATTTTCGGAGATTTTTGCCCCGGCGACTGGTTGCACGTCCGTGGAACGTCAGCCCAAATCGCCTCCGAGGAGTCAAGTTCCTCCGCTGTGCAGAGGAACGACTCGACTCGGGAAACGGGGTCGTGCTGTCCTTCGGACGTTGTCCTCGAACTGGCAACCCGTTTATCGAGGTTATAAAAACTGACTCCGTCGGTTTTTTTTTTTTTTCGAAATGGTGGCACTGCCGCTTGAAGCAGTCGTGGTGTGCCTTCTCCTGCCTGAGAGGAGGGTTACTTGTATCGCCTGCGCCTGGATGTCCTCGGATTTGGCGAAGGTGATTCCTCGTGGTTAACTTGCCTATTCCTATCTAGGGCTGGGAGGTACGTCCGTCCGCGTTCGGGTTTAAATTTAATCTGACACTTGTAGAAATTGTAATTCTGAAAGTGACACGTCCGAGAGTGAGTGCGTTCAGCTTCGATTTTTCGTGGACCTCCGGGCGTGTTCGCCTGATGGCCGTTGTTGCATCCACGGACAGTGCATTTGCTGTCGTTGCCACTGTTCGAGAGTGCTTCCAGCAATTGGTGTCGCATTTGATCGGCCGCGGCTCGTTACAACTAAGATATTGTTATTATTTGTATGAATAACATTATATTCTCGTGTTGTTATTATGTTAAATATGTTGAATCGAAGGAAAAAAGTAAAACATTAAATATGTTGTCCTTTCGAGTAAGGATTTAGTACAAGTTCAAAAAACGTGCCCCTTTTTATGTAGCATAAGTGGCAACACTGCTCATGAAATCATCTTGTCACCAACTACCAACATCTATGCGGCATTTCATGCCCACAGAAGAACATTTTAAAAATGTATATTTGATTCTGGAAGGAAATTAAAAATACATATATAATTAAAAAATAATTAATTTAAAACAACACACATAAAAATATAAAAAAAGGACAATAAATTTGCAATAAATGCTCACCCATTTGATTGTTTACTGTTGATTCTATATTTTTTTTTTGATCAAGTGCATCTGTCAAACGAGGGAATATTCTTTTTATTCCACCTTTCTCTAGGAATAAAAAGAATGCATTCCATTTATTCCAGAATGAATAAAGAAACACCGAAATGGATTATCCGGAATATTCCATTGAATAAAGAAACGTTAATGGCTTGTGGACAAAAGGTCCAAAAACTATATAGACCAACAAAACTGGTCAAAGTAAAAATTCTCAAAAAACCGTAAATTTGTTATGAAGTAAAAGATTGAAAAATATAACGAAATATTTATCAAGGACGATTTATAGTGAATTTATTTATTTACTCTGTAGTAAATAATGTAGGTGTCTTCTATAAATTTTTCTAGCATTAATGTATACAGTAACAGTTAATGTGAGTACTGTACCATATGCGATACTAGCAGTGGCATGCGATGGGCAAATGAGGAACAACTTCACTCGTTTTCTTGCCTCTTTCTTGCTTTGTCTTCTCCTGCTTATTCTTACTTTGCTATGCTACGCACATTTATTGAGAAAAGGTAATAAAACTTTATAGAACTTTATTTATGGCCGATGTTCGTAGACACTAAGTTCATATTACTGAAAATAATAAATTTAATAGTAGAGTAAAATCGGATACTGTAGTTTAAAAGTTAATTTTGTTGGTTTAAACAAAATATTCGATCGTTTTAAAATAAAGTTTGCAGACTTCATAAATTGCATATGATATTGTTTACTATGTGGGTTGAGTGGTGCATTAAACCTAAACAAATATGCAGTTATAAGGCTGCGGCAAAAAAAGCCGCCACTTTAAATCTTCGCTAAAAGGGCTCAGTCAACTATATTGCCAGCTATATAAACGATCACTGAACTTGCCGTGCTTATTTTTCAGTATTGTTGCACTACGCTCGCACTAAGAGGTACAGCTGCGGAGTTACTCCAAACCGTCTCAGAAGAGAAGCAACACAACTACGACGCCCTGGTCAAGGCTATAGAGATGCGCTTCGGTGATGAGCATATGCAGCAAGTGTACAGGGTTCAGCTACGCAGTAGAGTACAGAAGAGGGGAGAAACACAACAGCTGCAAGCAGATATCGAACGTCTGGCACATTTGTCATATCCTAATGCTGGTGAGATTCTCATCAATGAAATGGCTGTGGAGGCGTTTATCCAAGCCATTGAAGATAGACAACTGCAAATGGCCGTAAGAATGGCTGGAAAGAGAACTCTCGCTGAGGCCCTAGCATTTGCCTTGACAATGCAAGCTGCTGATCAGGCATCGAATGTGTTCCACCGCGTAAGGGAAATTACAGCTGTTGAATGCTCATGTCAAAGAGCAGACATCGTAGACCGGAGCAGAGATAACAGAGGTCAAATGCGCTGCTGGAACTGCAACAAAATAGGGCACCTGCAGAGACAGTGCAGAGCTCTACCCAGACAAGGCAGTTGTCCACATTGCGGGCCTAGGAGGCGCAACGAAGAAGCATCTGGCAGATATAGCTTCGGAGAACCAGCAGTCGGGAAACGTGTAAGGGGCAGCTTCTCGGAGCAGAAGTGGATTTCCAGAATCGATGACTCCAGGACCACAATTCAAGTCTCCCAAACCAAACGAGGAAACCAGAGTCTAACAGTGGAAGCCTATATCGGACAAGTGCGTGGCAACCATCGACACTGGTGCCACCGCTTCCATCATAAGGAGGGACATCGTCCGTCAGTCTTGGCTGCACAACACCAGCAATTACTGTCTGAAAACAGCAACAGGAGCGACAGCGAAAGTGTATGGAGAGGTCATACTAACAATAAATTTGGCAGGATTAGTATTCTCCCACGCTTTCCTAGTAGCCGATATATGTGACGAATGCATCATTGGAATCGATTTCATGAAGGCGCATGATGTAGTATTGGACATTGGTATGCAAGTACTCAAGTATCGAAACGTAGAAATTCCGATGGTGTACGGGAACGAGAACGTCGCATCCCTGAGGACAGTCATTAGTAAGGACGAGGTCCTACCACCTTCTTCAGAGACAATGATTCGGACAAAGCTGGAAGGTGTACCTTTGAGCCACCGATTCTCTCTAGTTGAGCCAAAAGGCAGCCACTACCGAAACTGCGTGGTTGGAAAAGTGCTTGTCGAGCCGAAGAACAATATTGTTCCCGTACGAGTTCTTAATGCGGAACACAAAAGCGTCAAATTGAAGCAAGGTGAGGTGGTTGGAAAGTGTGTACCGGGCACTGAAATCCATCGAAATATTCATCCGATATCCAGCGACCGCATGAAGACGAGGTACGACACAAAAGCAACCACCACAGGATTCCAGGAAGGAGATCTGGTATGGCTATACAACCCTCATCGCCAAAAAGGCATGTCACCTAAACTACAGCAGCATTGGGAAGGACCCTATAAGATAGTGAAGCGCATAAACGATGTTGTCTATAGAATCCAACGAGGAAGAGGCAAGCTGAAAGTTGTCCATGTGGATCGTCTCCATCGCTACCATGGGGAAAATATTGACGTGCTTGTTCGGGACGAACAAGTTTAAGAGGGGGATATTGTTGCATGTTTGCTTGAACTGTGTCATTAATTAGTCAACTACGCCATCTAGTAGAAAGTGGCCATATTACCGATTTTGGCAGCATTGGAATAGCAGTTTGAGTAGCTGTGGTATAACTTGGTATGTTGTTCTCGAACCTTCTGAACTTAACGAACCTTCTCAACGAATCTGGAAATTTCGAGAAGTGTCACTAGGAGATATAAATAGATGTCGCAGGAGCACCCAAGACATTCGAGTTGTGAACCGCGATAAAGAAGGGCGATAGATGACAGTAGTGAAATATATAGAGAATATTGAATAAGAGAAGTGATTGTTTATTTAAAGTGATTAATTGTGAAAGTGAATTGTTGAATTAAATAAGTGAATTATTAGAATAATAATCAAGAAGTAAAAGACATTGAAAGAGAACTAATAAAGATTAATTAAATAGAATTACGTTTTATCTTTTCGAATCCTAGCCTGGATGTAACAGTATTTTAAAAATATAGAGAAAATAGATTCATTTAAATATTAAGACTTAACTTTTCCACACACTTTAACAAAATTTAAAAAAAATGTAAAAAATCGCACAATTAAACTGAGAGATTCTTCACAAAATGGTTTGCACTCAAATAAACCGTTACAAAAGAATTAACTCTAGTTTAGTATAGATATCAGAAAAACACTTACAGCCGTATTAATAAATGCAAATTAGAGGTGAATTATTTTAAACAATGAATTAAATGAGAAATCTTAATAAGAACATGTATAGCCGAATAAATAAAAATTACTTAAATTGCTTCTAATGCACCAATTAACTACAATGTGGGATATTAATTCACTGCTTATGGAGATACCACATCCAACATCCCATTTGGTTTAAAGATTCGCTGTCTTTTATATTTTAACTTAATTACTCGTTAATTCACCTACTTCGGTGAATTAGTTGATTGCATGCTCATCAACGTCAATTAACTTCAAAAAAAGTTTGTTATTAAGATTTCTCATTTAGGTACTCTTCACTTTCTCTGCACTCACTCAAAAGCATGCGTCAACGCAGTTGATATAAGCATAAAAAGTGGTTGAAAAAAGCGTGAGATGGCGAATTCTACAAATGTTTATCTCAGATATTTGAAAAAAATCTCATGTTTCTCATGTGAGGAATCGTTTTCGACTAATGGATCCCTCGGACGTCTCGGAGGGCCCCGGAAGTGGAACTGATCTAAAATCTCATGTGAACGGACTTTATTATCCGGAGTGTGTTTCTTTGTTTTTTCCGGATAAGGCAAGGCCGTAGCCAGGCGGAGGATCACAGGGGTTTTAACCCCCACCCGAAATTTTTCCTACACGGCAATTTTTATATGGGTGGTGTAAATTTATTATAAATCATCAAAAAGACAATCTTTTAAGCTTTCTTATGATTCCTCATACTTGCCAATCAGACATGTACTTAAGAATATATATTTTCCACACCTACCTCCGAACTACCCCTATCTGGCTACAGCAGAAACATGGAACATAGCTGTAATTTTTTTTTTGTAAAATTCATTTTATTTGACTCATTACTAAGCTTGTGGCAAACTCACAATAATACTTAATACCACAAATTAAAGGTAAACATTTTCTGTAGCATAATAAATATAAATCATCAAAATCTGACTGACCAAACTAAAGCAACACAGGCTATTCGCAACACTATTGGTACCATAAAATCCGTTGCACATTTTTTTAAATTATCGACATAGCGCACACATTTTTTGCACGAA
This sequence comes from Portevinia maculata, assembly GCA_949715645.1. Taxonomy (NCBI): domain Eukaryota; kingdom Metazoa; phylum Arthropoda; class Insecta; order Diptera; family Syrphidae; genus Portevinia; species Portevinia maculata. Next base: position 76,452,887 of record OX454525.1, read on the forward strand.
ATGATTAAACAAAAAAACAGCAATGTGTGAAACACGCTAGGTGGAAGACCATGATGGGTTGATGAGGTTTAAGGAAATTTTTAAATCGATAATTGATGCTTTGGAAGAGTTGTGTAGTGATAAGGACTCTGATACGTCATCGAAGGCCAGTTGGTTTTTAAGATCTATTTCAGCTAGTGATTTTGCAGTAAGTTTGTATTGTTTGAGTGTTTTGTTTGCATATACAATGCCACTTTGTAAGATCTTACGATCCCCTTAATGCGACTTAGTGTCTGGATTGGAACATATGGATTTAATAACAAACAAGAAATACGTGAAATATCATTCCGGAATTCAAAACAATTTTTGAGACTGCACAAAACTTAGTTAATGTTGAGAATGAAAAACTTAAAATTCCACGAATTGTGTCAAGGCAGCAGCACAGAAAAAACACGAGCACAACAGATCCTAAGACCTATTTTAGGATTTTTTTTTTTTGAAAAGAATTAAATTTAAATCCCAGAGCACTCAGACTCGGTAACGGTCCATTGTACTACCAGGCAGAAATCCTCCATTTAGTGTAGAGGCTGGAGAATGGGTGGCGTATGTTGTTGTTCCCGATGGGATAATTCTTCTTTTAGATCACTTTGTAAGTCAGCTTAAAATGAGATTTGAAAACCATAAGTCTATACTTTCCTCTTTGTGCATTTTGATTCCACCGATCCTAGGCAAAAACGAAAAAAATTATAACGAAGAAAACTTCAAATTTTATAAATCTTTTTTGGATTGAGAAACTTTAAAAGCTGAAAACAAAATGCCATACACAAAAAGATATAGAGCGTTCAAACAGTGCAATAACAGCTCTTGGGGAATGCAATAAGGATCTGTTTCCTAACATCCACAAGCTTCTTAAAATTTTGGCGACACTACCGGTTTCAACATGTACACCGGAAAGAACATTTTCGACAATGAAATGTCTAAAAACTTATCTAAGAAATTCTACCGGTTAAAAAAGATTAACAGGATTGGCGTTAATGTCAATTCATCGACAAATTGAGATTGACACTGAGGAAGTTTTAGATATATTGGCAGAAGGCCAGAAGATTAAATTTAATTTTATAATAATGATTCCTACCTACATGTTATGTAATACTTTTTGTAATAATAAAATCATAAAGAATGATGATATGTACCTAATAAATAATAACATAAAATTATTTCAGAGTTTTCTAGGAAAAACTAAGTATGCAATAGTATTTTATTAGCAATAGTCTACCTAGAAAAAAAAATATTGAAAATCGTTAAAGTAGTTTTTTTAAACCGGTTTTTTTTTAATTTTTGAAAAATATTTGGAGTAAAATTTTTCGAGTATTTTAATACAAGGAAATCTGTAGTTTTCATATGGAAAAAAATCTGTAAAAATTCAATATACCTACCCGTTTCCAGCATAATCAAAAAACAAAAAAAGTTATGTATGAATTTGCCTTCCTAAATTTTAAATTTAATTGAAATCGGTTTTGTTGTTAGCGAGAAATTCTGATGTTAAAAAATCGGTTCTATAGGAGGTACCGTTTTAAGATAAAACTCGCAGAATCCATTCTTACCCAAAGATAGACTGCTTCATCTAAATCGTTAAGGCCGTTTTTAGAAAAATTAAGTTTAAACAAACCGTTATATGACATATACCATTGTTTTAGAGCTAAAATTCCAATTTCAACACTATGAACCAAGTTTGCAAATCGGCCTATCCACTTAGGCTGCAGATCTGCAAACAGCGGACGGACGAACACAATTTTCCAACACATTTTTTTCTACTTCCCTGTCATTGTAATGTCATGTTTATATTGTTATCTGAAGTTTTTTTTTTGCACCAATCCATAAAGTGCCTTATACATACGTAGAATAGTACCATAATCCCAATTGAAAATCGTAAAATCAGAAAGGTACACACTGATTGGTGTATGGAATAAATAACCCCCCCCCCCCCACACCGAAACAATTGTCTGGCTACGGCCTTGAGATAAGGAATAGAAAAAACAGAATTTCCAAATCTTGTATCCGGAATAACTAAAATGGAATGAATAAAGAAACAAAAATGGACCGAATAGAATGAATTAAAAAAATTACATAATTTAGTACTTACAATTAAGTTAATACTCCATTAAAGCAACATAAAAACGTATATACTATACATCTATTGCAAACACTGACAAGTGCAATGCGATACAGCACTTCGCGAAGCTATCTCTTTCTGAAAAGTCGAATTTCTTTCTTAAACATCAAGAAAAAATTAAAGCATACAATTTCAGTAATATGCAGAAATCGTGTGAAAAATTATATTGATTGTTAATAAAGTGTATATTTAAGTAAAATCAAAAGAGGAAATCTACCAATTTATCAAGAAAAAACCTGAAAAAGTAAAGCAAAAAAAAAAATAAAAGCAGTGAACATGTTGACCAAAAGTGCTTGTGCAGCTCTTGGTGCAACAATTTAAAGGCCTTTCACTTTTTTTTGTATAATTTCCTTATTAATCAACTGTTTTTGTTCGTTGTTCAACTTAATTTGTTTCCAAACGAAAATATATTTTTGCCACAACAACGCGGTTTCCCACAATCTTTTTATATTTTTTACTTTTTAGTATCCAAAAAAACGTTTGGATAGGTACTCCTTCTTAATTCTGGAACTTTTTTTCTTTATCATAAACTTTTTCGAAATATTCGCGTTAAACTGAAGTCCCGCTATAGAAATTCACCAATTTGTTCCTTCAATTAATCAGCTGACTGATGTTTAATTTTTTCATTTGACACAGGTTGTCGCGAAGTACTCTATTGTGAAGAGATATTATTTGAGGTTTATGTTATGCAAATCTGTTATCTCTGCTTCGTTCGTTTTGCTTTAGTTAAAATTCAATTTTAATTTTGTTGTTAATGAGTTAATGAAACGAAAGTAATTTATGAACTTTTTGAGTTGTTTTGCTTAAGCTCATGTATTTTGTGACTGCTTTTTGTTCATAAAATTTATGGAAATGAAGTTTAATACATATTCACCTCGATTACCGTTGTCATTTGTCGAAAACGTCTTTTGTCGTTTCCCGAGTCGTGTCGGTTTTCAATCCTTATTACCTAACGCACACGACCCGTCAAATTCGTAGCAGATTTGTACACGACTAGAATGTAGTAAAATCTTTGAGAAAGATTGGTATCACTGGGTATCACTCTTCTGGAACTGTCAAAAATTGTGTCTTTATTTTGAAAATAAATTGGTGTGAATTTATTTCTCTAAAGAACTAAAATGAATAGTATTGAAATGTTCTACAGTTCAGATAGTGTATTCATAGTCCATAGGTCCATGATTTTCCATTTGGTATAATCCATTCTATATTGATCATTCTTTTGTACTTCCTCCTTGTAAATTGTAAGGCGCTCCTCTTCTATTTTTAACCGCTTCCTATTATCAGCCTTATTGCGAAGATCAATCGATAATTGATAATTGACTATTTTCAATGTGTGCTATTGTGAACGAACGATTGATTTGGTATTTTTGTGAATCGAATTTTTTTAATTAACTGCGATTGACAAAATCCTTTAGAATCGTTCGTTCACAATAGCACACATTGAAAATAGTCAATTATCAACTGTCGATTGATCTTCGCAATAAGGCTCATATCTTTCGCTCTCCTTTTAATGTTTTTTAAACTTTTTTTGACATCTGAGTACAAATTTTCTGCACTTTGGTTTATTTAATTAATAAATTTTCTCTATTTTCCGTAAAGCGGTGACTTTTAGTACGATTCCCTGAATCCTTGATTTTTTTTTTTTTTTTATTAAAAAAAAGGAAATCCAAATCCCAGAGCACTCAGACTCGGTAACGGTCCATTGTACTACCAGGCAGAAATCCTCCTTTTGGTGTAGAGGCATGTGATTGGGTGGCGTATGTTGTTGTTCCCCATGGGGAGTGAACCTGCACCGCACGGGTCACAAGCCAACACACTAACCTCTACACCGTCGCAATCCTTGATTTAGTTGAAGTTGGATTCATTTCTGCCTCATATGACCAGTGAGCGGATTGAATGTCTGTTGTTGGCGAGTTTGGCAAGAGAGATATGGATGTTGATTCCGAAAAATCGTTCCACGTAGAAGGGATTGGTGTAGATCAGGCGATTGTGACTGAACTATTGAAATAGTTGGAACCACAATAACCACACCTTTTGGATTTAAAATTTTTTCGAACGGGAGCAGATTCGAAATAGCCTTTTCTTGAGGTGAATTCTGCTTTTAAAAAAATCCATTACGAACGCTGAAATACAGTCTAATTGAATCACACGACTACCTGTCGGGAGCAAAATTACAAACGACAAAAAAGGTCGTTTTTAAGGTCATTAGTGGTGTTGAGTTTTCTTAGGTACCTAATTAAAGTAAAGTCGTGAGACGACTTCAAATCTAGTACAAAAAGACATTTGACATTTTCATCCGACCTTTGTCGTGTGAAACGAAAGCATAATACAGATTTGGAAGAGTCGTGTATTTTGGAGTCGAAAACGATAATGGTAATCGAGGTGATTATTTTTATTTTCCCAAAAAACGATCCCACTGACGGCATTTCGTTTTAAAATTGTTGATTTATAAACAAAAACAGCGAAACTCGAAACTTATTTGTCAGTGACGATTTCGTGATTGACTGAAAATTTTAAAACTATCAAAATTTTTGACAATCATACATTACGTAGGTACCGGAACACGACTTCTCCCGATTTTAGTGGCACCTGCGTCTTATACAATATTAATGACACAGACTTGGCATTACTAAATAAAACGGCAATGCAATTTTCTGTTTTTGACAGTCCTTTATTTCTCAAAGAGACGTACATTTTCTGCATTCTGCGCCTGCACTACGTTTCTTTGAGGAATTAATTGATTTTCCCGAATTTCACTTTATTAAGTAAACTAAAAATGAGTGACGATTGGCAGAGTCCTAAGTTTCGGCAAAGCGTTGTTGCGAAAATGTAATTTAAAGAATAAATAACCCACATTCGCTGCTTGTCTAATCTTATTTCTTTGCAGCAACGAAATGCTCCAGAACACTGGCTCCGACCCATCAAAGAACGCAAGCGTAATGGAAAATCACATCTACAAAAAGGCTCGCACCAAGGAAGAATACCTCGGGCTCGTGGCGAAGTTATTCATGCACTTCAAGGAAATGGTCAGCCGTAAGTAAAATTTCAATTCAACAAGCAACGGCGTTTTAATTCTGTTTCAAGGTGGTCCGGCCGGAAAACAACAACCGCCACCAAACGCAGATATGGGTAACGCCAACGTTATGCAAGACCCTCTTAATGCACTGCAAACGCTGGCCACGCAAGGCAACCGTAACGCCCAAATGATGCCAATGGGTGGTGGCCAACCAAACCAAATGGCTCCTAGTGCTGTGGTCGGTGTAAATGTTGCAGCCTCTAATCTTTTGCAAACTCTGAATCAGGTAAGGGCACAATACACAGAATTCCGTTTTACAATATTAAAAAAAATATCCCAGCAACGTCCGGGACAACAAATGCAAAACATGCAGGGAATCCGCGGTCAGATGAACGTTCCGATGGGCACAAATGTCCCCCAAGGAAATGTCGGACCAGGTAACATGGGTCCTCAAATGGGCAATAACATGGGCAACGTGAATGCTAATCTCAATATGAACGGAATGGGCAACCAGCCTCAGCAGATGGCCGGTCAAATGGGTATCCCTGGGCAGATGAACCAAATGGGCGGCAATCAAATGCAAATCAATCCGAATATGCAAGGTCAGCCGATAAACTCAATGAATGTTCCCCAGATGCCGATGAATTCGATGAATCAAAATCAACTGAATGTGAGTATTGGCGTGAGCGCCCTCCAAAGTGTCGAGAAAATGAGTCTACAATTGCAGATCGGTCTCAACCATCCACAAATGAATCAGATGATGACGCGCATGAACAACAACGCTCCGATGAATGTTGGACCCCAGACTGTCAGTCAGGGAATGCACAACCAAATGAATCCTGGCCAGAGTATGACCAATATGCCGCAGCAAGGACAGATGCATCCGAATAATGTTAATCCGGGCGCTCAGGTTGGAATGCCTCAGAATGCCGGTCAAGGAGGTAAGTTGTGATGACGTTTCAGAAAGGTTAAAGCTCTGAAAAATCTTTTGTATCCCGAAGGAAACCTAAATCAGATTATTATGCCGAACATGCAGCAGAAACAGAACCTGCCCATAAACCAGGGAGGTGCTATGTTCCCTGTCAACCGGAATGTGGGCCAGACACAGTTTCTCCGACAAAGTCCAAGTCCTACTGTCGCTTCACCCGCTGGTATGGGACAACAAATACCTCAGCAGCAACAATTACAACAACAACAGTTGCAACAACAACAGCAAGTGGCTGCTGCTCAGCAACAAGCCCAACAGCAGCAGGCGCAACAACAACAGCAGCAACAGGCACAGCAACAACAGGCTCAGTTGCCAAATCCTCAGATGATTCCAAGCCCCGCATTGGTGCCTTCATCGAGCCCGCAGATGTCGAATCTCATGAGTAATAATCAAAGAGGTGGGGGTGTTTTCTGCCAGAGCCTCAGAACATAATTAAGCATTTTTTCAGCTCTTCGTCAGTCCCCTAACGCACCGCTGAACACTCCCGGGCAGGTGGCAGCTACAAGCCCTTATAACTCGCAAGAGGATATACTCTACCGTGAGAAGTACAAGCAGTTGACGAAATATATTGAGCCCCTCAAGCGGATGGTAGCAAAGATCGGAAATGACGGTAAACGGGATACAATTAATCCTTATCCTTCTTAAATTATCGCCGCCATTTATACCCCTAGATGTTGAAAAGATAACTAAAATGAGCAAGCTCTTGGAAATACTATGTAATCCATCGCAGAGAGTGCCCCTGGAAACCTTAATGAAGTGCGAGATAGCACTAGAGAAAATGGACATTGTTTCCTATTGTGGCACCCAATTCGGAGTGAGTAAAATCTTAACTTGCGAATGACTCATTCTTATCTTATTCTCTTAGAAATCCTCCAATCCTCTTGTGGACGCCATCAATACAACACTCCAAAGTCCCATTGCCAATCACACGATGCAAAGAACATTTAAGCCGAGTTTAGAACTACTCTTTGGGACAGACATAAGTGCACCGACACCAGCGAAACATGCGCGTCAATACTACGATGAGCCCCCATTGGAAATACCGCACGTTTTACAAGGTGAAATCGCTCGATTGGATCAGAAGTTCAAGGTATCACTAGATACATCGGCGCAAAATAATAACAAGACGATAAAGCTAATTTGCTGTTTGGACGATAAACGTCTGCCATGTGTTCCCCCCGTTAGCGTTAACATTCCAGGTTAAAGATCATTTTCATCATGCTTGCAAATTTTTCTTAAGTTCCTTGTTTTCAGAGGAGTATCCATTCACTTCACCAAACTGCTCACTCACCGAGCAGGAATACTCAGCTACTCCATTCCTGCTGGCAGTGCAAAATGCTTTGACCGCGAGAATAGCTAAGCTGCCAAAATGTTACTCACTATCGCATCTGTTGGATACATGGGAGATGTCAGTGAGGCAAGCCTGCTCTCCAAATGCTGTCGCAGTTAACGATTTGACTGCAATTTTTGGAATTTAAAACGATATGCAATGAATAAATTTTAAATCGTTCGTAATTAGCTTTGAAGTTTACGTTGTACCTAGTTGGGTAATAAAGCACGTTTAATTAATAGTGTATGGGAAAATCGTGGCTTTATTTTATGCTTTCGTATTCGTATGATTAAAAGGACGAAATCGGAAACACATCACTGCACACGCGCAGTCGCTGCTCTATCAGCCACATTCATTACCTAAAAGCCGCAACCCATAGAATCCGTCGCATCCGCTGCGTTGACGCATTCGTTAGCGTTAACGCACTTAACGGATTTTATTTCTTGTGTTTGGCTGTACTTGAGGGCTACCGACCCGTGGAGAGCCTGCTTGAGATCCTTCAGACCAAGCGCTCTCGCATCCGCCATGGCGTTGGTCTTTAAAATGGAGGTTTCGGTCTTCCTTGTCGTCTCGAACCTGGGGGCTGGGAGTTGGAGATCCTCTTCGCTTAAGCATTATTGTTCATTCCAATGTAGTCGACCTATTTTATCTTTTGGAACTACATCCACATCTTGGTACAGCTCTTAGAATTCGCCGTCATATGTTCTCCTTCGTTCGCCCTCCTCGCACACATGGCTTAATATCCGACGGAGTATTTTTCTTTCGAAAGAAATCAAAATTAGCTCTCCTTTCCTTCTTAACGTCCAGCACTCGGCAGCTTGTTTCGTCAAACCACCTATAGGTAGTCTGTGTCCCGAAGTAGGTGAACTCCCTAACTACCGCGAGGACAGATTCATGTTGTTGAGCAGTACCAGGAGTGTACAGTGTACGTACGTTTCAGTTGCAAACTCGCAGTTCATAGTCCGTTAACGTTCCGGGTCGTGGTCTTAAATGAGCGGTGTCCATATCTCATTGAAAAAAAATTTTAGTTGTTACTTGAACACGGCCGGATATGAACGCGAGACCTTTAGATTAGTTGTCCAACACTCTAACCTCTGCGCCACTACGCCCTACCTCTTCTATGCTATCAAAGAAATAGTTGTCCAAGCTTCTTCTTCTTTGTCGAGCGATACCTTTGCTTTTACAAAGTATGTGCGTTTTGTCTTCCCTTTGACTACAGCTTTATGTCCACTCAGCCGCATTTCTCCTCCTTTTCTTGCTGCATCAACGAGCTCATAGCCACTATGCCGCAGTGTCAGTCGAACACGGAGCTGTTCGCATAGTACCTAAATCGTTGTGCGACAATACCAGACTATTTTGGATCTGATGACAAATGAGCGGTTTAAGGGCGGACTGACTGCAAATGTAAAACGTGACCCGATCGATATCGACTTCATTTGCAGAAATTCCAGTTCAATTTGCTATCCAGAAGCCGAGGTATTTAGCATGGTCTGATAGGACCAGTTCAACCCCATCTAATAGTGTCATTTTAGGCGTTTTTTTTTTTTTAGCTCCGAGCGGGGCACTGAGCTGTCAAAAAAAGAACTGTGTTACTTTTTTAGCTCGGAGCGCTCTGAGCACAAAATTTGTATTTCTTTTTTATCTCTGAGCTAGCTCAGGGCTCGCTCGATGAGCTCGATTAAAAATGACCGAGCACATCGAGCGAAAAGCTGAGCGCGGCTGACTTCATTCATTATTTGTGCTTTTTCCATAGTTTATTTACTAGAAATTATAATTTAAATGGAACAATCCTTGACAAACACCAATTTCAGAAGCAAACCTGACTATTTTGAAAATTAATAAAAAAAAAATATCTAATGACAGTTCAGTGCTCAATTCTGTTTCTAAATTAGCTCGAAGCGCTCAGGTTACGTTCAGCTCGGAGCGAGCTCTGTTCGCTCGGGCCCCGCTCTGTTCCCCGCTCGGGGCTAAAAAAGAAAAACGCCTTATGATGGATACGTCATCTGCATCACTGTTATGCCTATACCCCTACTTCTAAGTTTGCTTAGAATATGAAAAACGGTGTTTTTCGGATCCAATTAGTATGGAAATTGTAATAGCCGCGGACTCAAATGTGTATGTATTGTGAGAGAGTGAGTTCGCTGTGCTCAGCAAAAAACGAATCCAAAACTGATCCGAATATTTGAAAAAAAACGAGGCATGCGGTGACAAATGACACACGACAAATGACAAATGACAACACAACCTTCTTTTTTTCAAGTTCAGGTTTTATTTTTCTCACTTACTACAAAATAAAATAAAATTTTTTTTTTTTATTTTTTTTTTTATAAAAGGAAATCCAAATCCCAGAGCACTCAGACTCGTTAACGGTCCATTGTACTACCAGGCAGAAATCCTCCTTTTGGTGTAGAGGCATGTGAATGGGTGGCGTATGTTGTTGTTCCCCATGGGGATTGAACCTGCACCGCACGGGTCACAAGCCAACACACTTTTTTTTACTTTACTTTTAAATTCATTTTTTAATTGTTACTGAATATCAACTTACGTACTAGACAAAAATGATTAAATCTAACTTAAAATTAACAGGATACTTATTCTTATTTATTGGTCCTTATGCGGACGCCCTAAACTTAACTATATCTTATAATTATTGCCTTTCGGCCTAAAAACTATTTACAAACTAATCTTACATATATGTATTCGTCGAGAAAATCAATTAAAACTCGGTATCATTATTAAGATTTTATATTTTTTATATAAAACAAACTACGAACTACCTATTCTACTTACTTAAACTACCTAACATATTCTAACTATAATTATGATTCTGAGCACTCGTTGCCTTGCGCAACAAGTGGTCAAAATCCCAATTGCTTTCCGAGCGCCTGGCAATCGTCAACGTGCACACGCGCTACCCTGAGCTAACTGAAGCCTTACAGCCTCAATCTTCTCCCGGAAGCACTACCACAAGTTGACGAGCCCGGCCTCTCCCAGAAACGCCCTAGCTAACTTAATCTAACTTATAAACTAAGAGGATGTTACCTAGAGTAACGCACCGTCTTGGGAGGGCATGTTGACCCCTCCCCCCTCAAAAAGCCACCAAAATTCGGCAAATTGTTTTTCTGTATCGCATTTATCCCTCTCCGCTATTGCGGTACTAAAACGGAGGAGCTCATGCGCATTGGCGACGTCCTCGCCGCGGATGAGCCGCTTATCTCTCGCGCTGCGAAAGCGGTGGTATAATACCGGGATACCATCCCTCGTCTGTACCAGCCCTTTTGCGTCAATATAGATAAATGCCTCTGGCGGGATAAAGCCAGACCGGAGCGTACTCTCTATGTACATTTCATTGGGGTAGTAAGCCCCAAATATCAGACTATTGTCGCTGGCCATCGCCCTTGCAACGTGCCTTCGAGTCACCTTAATGAGGAAATTGTCAATCCTATTCAACTGAGCCCCATCGTATAGGACCTTGTTGGGATAGTATTTAATATAATTGGATTCAGGCGTTCGGAACAACCGGAGACAAGTCCTAAGACATTGTCTCTCCAAAACCCGAATCTTTTCCATATAGCTGGGCGCTATATTGAACCACAATGGACAACCATAAGCGATAATTGGCCTTATAAGGGCCACGTAGCAAATGACCTTCACTTTGGAGTCAAGTTGACTGCTATGAAACAGTCTCCTTGTCAAAGCATAAGCCTTCTTGGCCCCAGCAAGACAAGCAACTATATGTCTATCGAAATATAGATACTGGTCAAGCCAGATACCTAGATATCTAACTACGCTTCTCACCGCCAATTGCTGCCCATTTTGTCCAATAATGGTGGTATCCCTAGAGGCCCCAGCCAATGGAGTTCTGAACAAGATTGTTTCCGTCTTCTGAAAGTTGATTTTCAACTTCCAGTCGTCGCAATATCGCTTAATTTGATCGAAGTCACGCTGCAAAAGGATATTAATGACCTCGATTTTAGGACCTGATCTGTATGCCACCAAATCATACAAGCCAACACACTAACCTCTACACCGTCGCCACCCTTACTACAAAATAAAATAAAAACAATATGTACCTATCACGAGAAAAACTAAACTGACTGTGACCTGTGTATATGACGCCGACTTGAACTAATTATGGCCGCCATTTCAAGTGCTTTGCTTCACGTTCACGTTTACGTTTATGTTCTTAAGGTAGGTGTGTAATATTTCTGTAATGCATATTTATATTATCACAGTATCCGGTTCCGTCCGTCTCTGAGACCCTCAGTCACCTGGCGCGCTTCGTTCGTAAGAAGGCAGTGTCCAGACAGGTTGTTTATTGTCGTTCTTATTTGAGATCTTGGCTTGATGATCATCTCAGTTGTCATTTTGCTTAAGCTTGGCCATAGCTAGTCAATTTTTGGCAAGCCATTTTTGTGACAACTTGCAGTATCCAGTATGTAATGTTAGATGTTCACTCCCGTACTTAAGACACTGTTACTATTTGGGAGCCGCTTTTTTGGCAGCTAGCGCTTGTAGTCTATTGTATGGTAACGAAGAAAGAGTGCCCTGAAAACCCATTCTTCTTCTTCCTTGACGCCTAAGTTATGGCCACAATTAAAGGAAACAAAATTCTCACACTTTACTGCACTCCTACTAGTACGTCTAGGTTTCGCCGGATTGACCTATCGACAGCCCTCTTGGTTTGGGATACCTTTTTTTTAACTGAGGCCAATCAAATGCAGGTGTTAATGCATTTTTATGATTCAGGAGGTTTTAGGTAGCAGTTAGTCATTTATTATAAATAACGAGAACTATTAACGATTAAAGAAGTTGCTATTTTAAATGCAAATAAGGTTTTTCATAGGGATTATTTTAATATAAACCCATTAAAAATTGTCAACTGACCCAATGATTGTGGTGGCCTCATTTCTTCTCATTTTTTTTCTTATTTAAATTTTGGCTCGCCAAGGCGATTTAAAAGGGGCACTTTGACCTAAAAGATCTTTTGTACCATATGGGCCAGAAAAAGTTTAAGCTAGTAGAATTTCTACTCTACCAGTAGAAGATTTCTTTCTGTCTTCGGGGCTCATATGTTCCGGGAAAAAGATCTTCTTTCTATATCCATTAAGGGCTGCACATTCACATAATATGTGTTCAGCTGATTCGTCCTCTTCAAGACAAAGTCGGCACTCACTAGAGTCTACTATTTTCATTTTGTTTAGATGATACCTTAAACCATGGTGACCAGTAAGGTAACCTACTAAGTTTTTGATATCATTGCTTAGATTTAGACATTTGCTGACATTATTATTGAAGATTCCAATTGCTCGTTTGGGCTGGCTTAGACCTGGGATGCTTTCCCAATGATAGATACATTTTCTATGTTCCCAGTTTTTTATTGCTGCAGTTGCTGCTGATCTAAGAGTGCAGAAGAAAGGAACGGGACCTATTAAATGTGTTTCTGAACCTTTTCTGGCCAATTCATCGGCCTTTTAGTAACATTCTACCCCGTCATGGCCCGTAACTTACCATAATGTGGTCCTGTTTCTTAATCCGAGTGTTTGAAGGGTATTGAAGCAGTACACGTACACGAATGATTTGGAGTTAATGGTCTGCGAGCTAAGGGCGTTTATAGCTGCTTGACTATCCGTGAATATATGGATGATTGCTACTTTTATGCCACATGAATAAATGTTTAAATTCCCATGGGTATCGTAAAGCGTTTATTTGGTCCGTATATTCCCATTCTTACCCCCGTTTCCATTTTAGAACCATTTGTGTATCACTTTTTGCCTTCGTGGCTGTTTTATGGGTTATTACTAACCCATGCTTCTCTCTTAGGGATCTCGGTGTAGAATCGTTTGTTGAAGCAGTGTTTTTTGAATGCGGTCTGTGACCGTTCCGTTCTCCTCTTAGTCGGCTGTTACAACAATCGCCGTTTCGGGGGCGTTGCAGTGAAATGCTCAGAGTATCCCTGCACAGGAACTAATGAAAACGCATTAAGTAAGATATTTTGAAAATATATATATAATTCAAGTATTTTTTTCTTTTTTTTTTTGTAGTGGTTTTCATAGTTTATAGTTAGTTATATTTTCATTTGGTTTCTTACGATACGATATACAATTTTATTCCTGTTGTCTATTTACATACATATTTTTAGGTTTACATTTATAATTCAATAAATTAATTTGTTTTTTTTTTATGAAAAATAAACTTAAATATCACAGTTTACAAAGATCTTTAGATTTTGTTTTTTTTTTATTCTTAATCCCAGAAGCTACGCTAAATTGGGTTCAGATACATTTACAAGAGAACTAAAAAAACGGTAAAAATTAAGTCTATTTCTTCTGCGCCGTGAATCCCACTTCAGGGAACATCATCATGTTTGATCAACAAAATCTCAATCCTGATTGGAATGGAACGATAGAAGCGCGCCCAGCGACGGTATAGATAGTTCAGTGTATCAATTGAAACTCAGTCCTGAAGTCACTTACGCCGCTGCTGCATGTTGTACTACTGCTACTGCTGCTGCTAATGCTGCTGTTGCTATTAGTGCAAATTTGTACATGAACTGGTGCTGGAATGATTGGTCGCAGTTGAATTATGTGGCTGTTGGCAGTTGTCGCCCCAGCACCTGCTGTCGCTGATGCTCCCCCGTGCTGGGACTTGTCTTTGCCATGGCGTTTTACGTGTTTTGACAAGTGATCGCTGCGCATGAACTTCTTCTGACAGACGCAACAGACGAATTTTTTTTCGCCAGTGTGAGTGCGTTTGTGGCGGGAAAGCTCGTCGGAGCGTGAGAAGCGTTTTTCGCAGTTCTCCCACTTGCAGATGAATGGTCGCTCACCGGTGTGGACACGTTGATGGGCTTTCAAGTGACTGGATTTAAAGTAGTTCTTGCCACAATTGGGGTGCTGGCACTCGTAAACGCGTCGCCGCTCGTGTGCTGCTGATGGTGCAGGAAGTGGTGACTGCTGGGTTTTCTGCAGAGGCGCAGGCTGGAGATTTTGTAGGAGACCACTGGCTGGATTAAAGAGCAGCAAATGTGTGGGGATGAGAGTGGGCGAGTTAGCGTGGTGCTGAGCCGTCGATGGAGCAGGTGAAGCAATGTATATACTTTTGGGTGCAATCACTTGATACTGCGAACGTTGTTGGGATTGGTGAGGATTTTGTTGCTTAGGCAGCATCGTCATTGGTGACGGAAGTTGGAATTTGTACTGTTGTTGTGGGATTTGTTGTTGCTGTTGTTGTACCGACACTGATTGAATTGGAACTGTCTGCGGTGTCTCAGATTTTGTAACAATATGTGCTTTTCCATCATTAGCCGCTTGATTGCGACCCATTTTGAATTTCAATTTGCGCACTATGTTGACCGAATCATATTCAATTTCGGAGGTGCATGTATTTGAGTCACTCGATGAAGAATCTTCCATAGATGAGCACACCCCCGAACGGTTCACGTGCATGATGACACTGGCACGAGGTTGCAGAGCATTCGAATCAAAGTTCACCTCTGGCGGGGGTGTGAGCGTCAAAGAAGGAGTAGAAATTCCACAGAATTCCTTTGCCTTGAATTGATCGCTATACAGGCGCTGTTTTTTGCACGGTGACATATCAGAGTCATAATCCTCATTGTCCGAAGGTTGGGGTGTAACAAATCCCGATCGAGATCTTTGATGAGATTGCATCTGAGACTCTAGCTTTACCTTCAGGTAGGCATCATCAAGTTTCTGGTCAGTCTAGAAAGAGAAAAATTCTAATTAGTCTCAATTTAAGGAAAAATAGCTACACAAATTATAGAAGTGATCCTGAAGTTAGGCAACGAAATTTTCTTTCACAATGTAGGTAGGTACTATTTGAATTTTCAATAGAACAAACTTGGCGCAAAATTTGACTCAAAAAAAATTCGTTGACAACATTGAATGTGAAACCTAGTCCTATACATACCTATAACCTTTATGTGTAGGTATATAAACAATTTTGCGTTTTTAACTTTTAAAAAGTGCTAACTAAAAATTTTCAAAGTCGTATGATGGAATTCGTCCCTGGTTTCAGTAAAAAATGTAACTGACCTTTGCATCACAAAAAATTTTGAGGAGTGTTTTCGAATCGACAAGTTTACGATCATTGGAAAAATAATAAAATAATTAAGAGAAATATACCTACATGCCTTTACGATCAAAACAAAATCTGATGCAATTCCTTGATACTATTTGAGCATATTTTGGGTTTGCCAAACTACAGAAACCAGATTTTTGCATATATTGGACGCCACGAAACACGAATGTTTTGGTTTTTTTTCCATAAAACCAGGCTAGTATTCACAATGAGAATATAGGTATAAATCCAAAGGGGAGTGTCTTACTTTCAAAATTCGAATTTTCAAAGAAATATACATACCTACCTTAAACTAATTTGTCTTTCTTTTTCATATGATAGATTAGCTATACCTACTCTGATCTAGTCCAAACACAAATTCTAAATCATTGCAAATGGATTTTATGATAAGCAGTTACGTTTATTAGTTTGCTATCAACTTTTATCGCTTTCAATAAAAATTTAATGAATCATTCAATTTCTTAATCTTATCATGTTCATCCTTTTTCCTACTACTGAAAAATAAATTTCAGCATAAAACCTATTAATAAATCAATTTCAACGCTAAATAAACGTTCAATTCGTCTTCATAAAAGAATTAAACAATATTTTCTCATTTTTTCTGCGACACACAATATTGTGAATGCACCACACATTCGATCAGCGATCTCATCACAATACAACGACAGCGAAATCTTATTTCAAGTATGCATACCTACAATCTATCGCCATTTGAATTATTTTATTTAAAAATTGTCCGTTGGGTGTAATAAAAAAGTTCCTCTTTGTATGATAAGCTGAAGGCAGAGTCATCGTTTTATTTTACTTCCGAAAACGTCTCATATTGCCGCAGTAGCCAGAAGTTAACAAATCAACACAATAAAGTTGTTACTCCATTAATATTTATTTAATTTCATTTTTTATGAACTGACGAGTACGTTACAACAAATAATCATCATAAGTAATAATTTTTGTTTTGGTAATGTAAATATCTACCTACCTAGTCCTATATGTTTGTCGCCGATTTTATCAGCAATCAAAGCAACAAAATTTTATTTCAGTCATTTATTTCATATTAAAACGAAAAGTAGGTCAGGTAAACTTTGGAAGAGATCTAGGGAAGGGCAATAGAAATCCGCATGATCTTGACTATTTTATGTCATGAGCTATAAATGATTTTATTAATTTTGGGGGAAGGTCAGTATTTTGAATGTGTTGTCAAAAAATCTACAATATATAAGAAAAATGATACATAAGCAGAAAAGTCAAACGATTTAACTCCGCCTTTAACTCTAATCAATGTAAGGTAGGAACAGGTAGCTACCTACAAAGTACCTGGGTACCTACATCTACATAACTACCGGTGTCAACTTCAACTTCATCAGCCTTAATGTCTACGAAGTTACGTCGCAACACTGTAGAAATAGAAACAAACTATAATATTTTAAGGTCGCCATTTTTATTGATATTCTTATACGTCATGCGTTGCCTTACTTGAGGCTACGTGATGTACAGGTACACATCAGCTTAGAACAAATACTAACCAGAACCACCAACAGCAATATGTTCATATACATATCCACTAGGGTTATGGTTGTACAAAGTACATCTTACCTTACTCTCTTTCCAGCAAAACCGTACAAAAACCAGTGCCATACAATATAACCCATAAAAACTGGTAGTCTTGAAACTACGTCATTCATAGCGCATTTACTTTACAGGTCTTGGAAATTTTCAAAAATATATTTTTCTCCATTCCTCTCTGCCACTTTGATCCAAGGTTGTAAAAAGGGCAAGTTAGAGAATGAGATTTCATACGCCCACTTTAAATGCGATTTCACTCAGGAGAACAAAACTGACAGTAATTTTTGAAATCGAATTAAATAAAATTTAAAGTGTGGTTTTCCCCGCGCGCCAACTTTTTCTAGGAAAAAGAGGTGATGTAAAAATAATACAAGCTTTTTCTACCTCTGACAATCTTCTTTAAATCATTCTTCTTGAATAAAAAAAAATAATCAAAAAAAGGGGGTGGGTGCGCGCGTTGACTTCTTCATCAGTTCTCAAATACCCGTATCTAGGTACACTACACGCGACCTCCAATTCAACACAACATGTACATATAGCTTATTGTGTGTTGTGTATTTATGTTATCTCTCATCACTAGCCGAGTACGTGAGACGCGTCAAACGTAATACCCCAGGCCGGATGAATGCCATCACGTCAGCAGCAGCCACTCAGCCACAATTCATGCCGTGTTCACGTGAACACCAGCTGATACATGAGCGGGCACTGCGTGATCGTTCAGTGAACTGCGAGTGTAAGCGAAAAGTTGAGTTTGTTTTTAGAAATCCAATTGGTGGGAACGAGATAGTGAATGACAGTGCCTGTACTGCTGCTGTGTGTTAAGGGGGAGTGCAATGTGGGTTATATTGGCTATTTGATTTTTTGTATCTATGAAAGAGGTGGTAATTTATTGTTTTATTTTTAAGTTTAACATCAAACAATGAGTGTTTAGCTAAATTTAGATTAATTTTGAAATACTTTACTCGATAGTTGACACTTGAAACGTCATTTTATCAAATAAAATATGTATATCTAAGTACATACAGTAGGGATTCAAATCCAATTAGAATATTTTTGGAGTTTTATTTTACTTTAAACATAAAAGGAGTATAGCTACTTTCACTTGTATGAACTATTTAGAGTATGAATTTAGACTTTTGGCATAATGTATTGCACTTGTCATGTAAGGAAATTTTTTTACACTACAATATCAAATATCCAAATTCAAAAAGTACGTATTGGAAGTAGGTATTTACTTTCACTAGAAAATTCCGTTAAAAAAGTTATTCCAACTTTTGATTAATTAAACTTACATTTTTAAATTCACATAACGGCGGTGTAGCTGGTGGTGACGGTAAAATTGTGATATCCATTTTATAATGCTTTTTTGTGATAGTTTTTGCAATTTTATTAATTTGTATTTTTTATGTAATCCACGACACTTGGAACTTTATATTCCAAAAATTATCTTTTTTAACTAACCTTGTTTTTTTTTGCACAAGAATCACTTGGTCTTTAATTTGAGAAAATAATATTACACTTGTGTTAGGTAGGCACGGTATTTGCGAAATCGTCTAGAAACAAGCGAACCTTCCCGTTTGGAATTCAACAAATGAATGAAAATGTTTGCAGATTCGCTTGCTGCGAAAGAGGCAGTCAGTAAATCGCAGAGGGGCGTTCAGGAAGAAGAAGAAGAAATGTATCTATAGCTATATGTTTACAGTACGTGGGTATGTGTATTTGAAGTTGTCGTCATCCTCATCGTCACCCGTGCTACGGTGCCATGCCCCTTGATATTTATGTGATGTGTATGCTGCGTATCGTTCACAAATTAAGGCAGACAAGGGGCAAGTAAACATTGCTTTATAGGGTGTGTCTTCATTTGAAGGTTGTTTCGGGGCCAAAATGTTCAAGTTTTATCGGTCAGCAGAATTTTTAATGAATGGCTACAAGGAGGTTAGTTTGAGCTGCGAAAAAAACTTAATTGTTGTAATGTTGTAACAAAATGGCGGGGCTTTTTTATGAGTTCATTTATTAAGCACCTGAAAGGAATGGCATCTCACATAAACAGATAAATGTCAGTAACTTCATGGATTGAAATGTGTCGAGGCTTTCAATAGTAGGTAATTGAATTTTTTCCATTTTCGAGTTTGTTTGATTAGAACAAAAGTGCACTGGAGTCAATTTTTGTGTAAAAGAGGTGTGTTTTAATTAAACTAGGCAGCCATTCTCCGAGTCGATTATAGCCGCAGGACATCGTTTCGACAATAGTCTTGAATGATATAATATTAGAAATTGTCTATCACCTTGACGATGTTGTTTCAACGATTCACTATTTACTTCACGTAGCTCGGTAATCATCATCAACACGAGATCATTTTCACGCATAGAAATAGAATAGAAATAGAAAATACAAGTGTTGCAATTTTAAATTTGTAACTACAGGAACAAATAAAGTATGGAGTTGTAAATCCAAAAGAACTATAAGACTATCAGAGCATGACCCTTTATTTCTCAATAAAGCAATCTTATTATAAATCTTCTATGTTTCTTTGTTACATCGAAGCGGTCTGCAATATCAGTTAGATAATATATTCTAACCAGCGTTCAACCAACAGTCGGTATACCACCACCATTATAAAACTTTTTGATCACTTGTATTCAGTTGTTTCAAAGTTGAGTTGTATGACATACGTCTCAGTTGATTTTTAATTGTTAAAAGAGTTGCCTTCTTTTAAATGTTAATTCATTTCGATTAATTCGTTCGATTCGCTAACCGTAATAGGGGGTTAACATCTTGAACTCTCCCACAAGTATACTTACAAATCGATGCTTAGACAGCGGGTGGCATTGGTGCGATGGCCTAGTGCCATGATTTTTAATTGAATTCAATTGAATTCACCCTTGGAGAAAAAATACTAAGCACCAAAACTTCTTTCCTATCCTCCTATTCATTCGAATAGTAAGTAGCACCTAAAATCATGCAATACAATACTAATAGGTGCTGTTTAGTGTTCAACAAAAAATTCATGCGGTGTGCTTAACACTATAAGGCTACTGCACATAGGAAAACAAAGCCCCATTAGCGTAAGCGAATTATAAAAAAAAAATTAAACAATAACCAATAACAGGAGCATGAATATGTCGAAAAGAGGCAGGCCTTCAAATTCCTGAAGCACATAAATGCCATAAAATTTGATAAAGATTTGATTGTCCTCAACAACCGTTTGAACCAGCGTTGTCCGTAGGCGGCCCAGTAGGGATGCAATAAAGTGAATCCTCTTAACCCGATCATAACCTCGCCTTTAAGGAAAAAGATTAGGGAACACTCTTTGGTTGATAGCATTATCAACCCATTTATGCAACAACCAGTTATTGTCTTGAAAACCTACGTATGTGCGTCAACACTGACACCCTCGTTAGACACTCGCGAATCTCGTGCCTGGATGTCGTCTTCGTAATCGCACTATCATCACTGCATAAGGAGAATATATTATTGTTTTAATTTATTTAACCACACGTAACTTAAGCACTTAATTGAAACCGCATGCATTCAAATTTCCACAGACTTGATATTATTAGTCTGCCTACTCTTCTAATAAATAAGTCCGTTACTAAAAATATATTTCGCGAATACCTTTGCTGTCTGAACACAACGGGGTTACACAGTTGCAACCATATGAGCTGTCAAATGTTGAATTCAATGTTAATACAATTATTGTCAGTGCTACAGTACCTACCTACCTTCATAGCCATATGAGTTGACTTTCTTTTAACTCCAACCTGCAGCCCCATAGTGTGCAGCTAGTTCTGGAACAGAAGGTTGACAGAGCGATACGATTTCAGTGTGTTTAACAAGTTATCCAACTTACTAAACAAACCTTAATTTGAGGAATCACCCTGTATTTGCACTTGCCCACCTATATTAAAATTGGAACTTTTTATTAGCTCGCGCCAAGAAAATCCCCGTATGTGAATACATACACATGCAAGTCTCATTCTCTATACCTTCTCACTCCTCTGAGTATTCCATCGGTAAATATTTATATTGCTAGGCTAGGCAGGCATCCATATAAACCCAATTCTGCTATAGCTGCTTCTGCTTGTAGTTTGTATGGTGTGTGGCGCTGACGATACCCGGTGATGAGAACCTTTTAGCACACTTATCATGGGAATCGGATTGTTGTTCATGCGCTCACTAGTTGATCAGAGTTCAGACAAGGTTTCCCGTGCGACAATATGTGTGCTATCTATCTCATATTCTGTAATAGTGTTTCCTATTACGTTCCACGCGGTTTCCACGGAACGCAGTCATGCTCTGCATTCCCCTGGCACTTCCCTCTTCCTAAAGACTAGACATTTTGAATTCAATCCTCTCTGATTCATAAAATTACACACACAACAATGTGTTGCTGCTATTTAGCTTTGTTACCCATTCTTGGAGAATTGTGCTGTGCTCCCTCTCTCGTTCTCAAAAGACGCAAATTCACCGCACAAAAAAAGAACTGGGGGCTCGTTCGTTGTGACCAATCAGAAGTCAAGGCGACGTTTGCTGTTCACGCGTTGACCTCGTGTTTATCGGCGAGTGTTCACGTGAACAGCGAGCTGTTTCGAGCCAACTGTTCAAGGGTCAATTTTTGTCTTGTTGTTGGTTGCTGTTTGTGTGGGGCTTTGTGCGGTGCTGGGTGCGGCAATGTGATGTTGGTTTTTGTTGTTTTAGCGCATTTTATCATTTTCATTTCTGTTTTCAGCACCAAACCAACAACAATAAGTAGAAGTGGAATGAAAATAAAAAGAGAAGACGCACATGAAATGGGAAAATATTCCACAAGGCTGATGGCTGACTGTGGGATTTGTGGGTGTGTATGGTTTTGGGGTGTTGGCTGATTATTCGTTCTTACTTTGTGGATGAAGTACGCGCGATTTTTGATTTCGGAATAATAATTATCATATAATATTTGCTGACGGACGAGACGACGAATGGTGATGTGATGAGAAGTGTTGCAAAAGGAGGGGAACAACAGCGGTAGAAGATGTAAAATTTTGCAAGTGTTTTTACGTTGGAGTCGGAGCAGGCGGATTAGGAAATGGAAACTTTTCTTGAAGAAATTTGAGATAGGTACATACCTAGAAAGCGGGGGAGTTTTTCGCAACTGGTATGTAACCATATGTGCGTGAGCGGCGTGGGTGGGACTAGGTAGGTTAGGTTAGGTTTACGTGGCTGTCGGCAGAAGCCGACACACTTAGACCAATTTAGGTCCATTGTGATACCACGTATATTATCTACCTCAACTCTGTAGATGGGACTAACCAACGACACGCGGTTGTTCTCGAACGGTCCCCCATCTACGTACTAACCGCGCCCAACGTCGCTTAATTACGGTGATCTGACGAGAACCGATTAACCCGACGTGGTATGGTCGTTGGTTGTGGGACTAGGTAAATGAATAGACGAGGCAGGAGAAATCTGCACCCGTCTCCTGTATAGGTTTATAACTATCATACTTGGAAACTTTTGAAAAGCTACGGCCTAGCAAGCCATCCTGAGGCATTCATAATCTTAAGAAATGGCACGAGCACGATAACTAGGGCGCCAAGAATTGATAACGGCTTTTTATAGAAGGGTCAAAAACAAGCATTTTTTACTATCTCGCCCCGTTTAGGAGGTGCAATTTTAGCAAAAAGGACAAATTGAAAAAAAAAATATTAAAAAACAACGGAATACTTACAATAAGGTACTATACCGGTTTTGAAAGCCAGAATTCTTTTCTATAATCCTAAATTTAAATTAAATTATTTATGTCAATAGTTTTTGAAAAATTCGCATACAAACTCAAAAGTTTGATAAAAAAATTAAAAAAAAAAGTTTAGACCAACTTTTTTCAAAATCGTGAAATGAAGTGCTAAATTGGATTTTTGGGGTCAATGTTACTATCAATTCTGAATCGAACACAAAAACCGAATGGTTTTATATCTTCCAGTTTTTGAGAAAATTGAAAATTACTAAAACTACTTTTTTATGAGATTTTAGTTTCTTTTGCTTGCTTACATTAATATATCAGTGCTAGCACCCAGCATTAAGGCGTATAAATAGTGAGGTATCTATTGGGGCATGCTGCCCCCCGCAACCGCCCTGATCGGGCCCACTATAGGATTTAGGGTAGGTGCAAGGTTGGATGTATGCAAAGTTTCTTTTGAAAAATGCACATTACCGAGGTACTACTGCGCAACTGCAGCAAATTTATATAATTTCTTAATACACTCGACAGCAAATAAACCGGGCCACCCGCTGATTCGATTTTGTTTTAAAGTACAAAACATACAACTAAAAAAGTACTACCAACAAAAAAGTGCGTTATATGTTGAATAAAATGAATCGAAATTAATTGGGATTATTCAATTATTTCAGTGTTTTTTAAGGTTATACAAAAAAGAGTCGTTTTCCAGTTCTGTTAATTAAAAAATCATAAAAAAAAAAATTAGTCCAATAACAAAGAAAAAATTATAAAAAAAATTGTTGGTCAATATCTGGTATTGCCTCCTCTTGCTTGGATAACTGCCAGCATCCTTGCATTCATCGACCTCACGAGCCTGACGATGAAATCTTGAGGAATAGCATTCCACTCCTCTTCAAGTGCGATTCGCAGCTCTGGAAGCTTTGTTGGAGCAGGTATCCGGGCTCGAACCCGACATTTCAGTTCATCCCATAAATGTTCTATCGGATTCAAGTCCGGGCTTCGAGCTGGCCAGTTCATCATACATATACAGCATGAGACCGTGCGTTATCTTGCATTAACAGCATATCCTGCCCGATATATCCTGCGAATGGTCTGCGACGATTTCAGAAATGTAGCGATGAGAAGTCAATCCACGTGTTCGGCCCATTGGTTTGATGAAAACAAAAGCTGTATGTGCGGTTAATGAGATGCCGCCCAGACCATTACAGGTCCTCCTCCATAAGCAACAGTTTCCTCGATGCAACATTGAGAATATCGTTCACCAACGCGACGATATACTCTCTGACGTCGATCACTTACATGTAGACTCACCCTGGACTCATCAGTACATTACCCCACTGTACATTATCCCACTGCTCCAACGTCCAATCCCTATGCTCTCGAGCAAATTCAAGGCGTGGTCGACGGTGGGCTACGGTTAATGCTGGGCCTGTTGCAGTTCTCTTTGGAGTCAGATTCTGTTCAAAAAGTCTCCTTCTAACGGTATCTGAACTTATGAACACTTGGTGTTCGTCCTGCAGACTTTGTTGAACTTGAACTGCATTTAGGCGGCGATTTCGCAGAACAGTAAGTTTAATAAACCGATCATCTGCTGCTGATATAGCCCTAGGTCTGCTCGTACCTGGACGTCGATCGAATGTCCCATTCTCTAGGTTTCTTCTGTAAACTCGTTGCACCGAAGATCTGCTAATTTGAAGTCTTCGAGCGACCTCATGTTGCGCAACGCCTGCTTGAAGTAGTGCTACAGCTTGAGCGGCTTCCTGAGGTGTCGTATCCATTATTAACAACGTAAAAAAACGCAAAAAACACGCGGCTGTGTAAACACTGGACTAAATCTAAAAAAAATTATAAATAATATATATATAAATAATAAGACACTGACTAACCTCATTGTAGAAAAAAGAACGGTAATCGCGAAATCGCATTGTGTTCCTTGCTTAATTACAATGTGAGTTAACGGTACTTAAGAACACATTTAAAATCATTTAAATTGACATGAAAAACACTTTCTGTAGGCACCACTTTTTTATTTGTAGGTATGTGTTATACTTTTAAAGAAAATCGAATCAGAGCTTGAACGTAGCGGGTGGCCCGGTTTATTTGCTGTCGAGTATATGTATATAATGCAATTGTAATGTTCAAAGTATACCTACTTAGATGATCTCCGTAGTGTTGGGATTGTTTTGCAAAGAAGATAAGGTCGGGCGCTTCTTTAAAGTGAACTCCAAATGTAAGGAAGATTTGTGGCCTTATATCCACAAAAACGTCAACCCCAACACCAGTCGTATTTGTACCGAGAGCGCACGCCAGTACATAGGTGTTGAGAAAATGTTCCCTAGTTCTACGACTCATGAAGTTACGAACCACAGCAAAGGCGAATATGTTAACAAGATCGATGCAACCAACACCACTATTGATCTGGAGAATCAGAACAAGCTTCTGAAAAAATACATTTTATGCCGCAAAACAACGGACCACCTTCACCATTATATGGCACTTTTGTTTTATAAAAATAACTTACGGCTTTGAAAAAAAATATAAGGACGACTTAGGCTCCCAAATCATGGAATTTTTACTAGACGTCAAAAAAGTATACCCATTTTATATCGATGGTGAACAAAGTGACGGTTTGCAACTAAAGGACTTCGACCCGGTGTTTTACCGCCAAAACAACCTCGGCTTCTCACCATCAACGACGAACTCGACAGTAACAGTACGGACGATGACTTCATTGACGAGACTGACATAAATAATTTAATTTAAATTTAGGATTATAGAACAGATTTTTGGCTTTCAAGACCGATATAGTACTTTATTGTTAGTGTTGCCGTTATTTTTAACTTCCCAATGGAAGTTCTTGTAATGGGGCCGATTTTCGCGGATTTTGACATATGTCTCTCCACGTTTCCAGGTCACCAGAATCCAGATCCAAAGTTTTTATAGCGATGTCTGTGTGTGTGTATGCACGTATGTGCGTATGGTCGTATGTGCGTTCGGAATTATCTTTCGCCACGATTATCTCGAGAACCAAAGATGATATTGACATGGTTTATTCGAAGCGTAATTATGTAACTCAGAACTGATTAAGCGAAATCGGTTTCCAGCCGTTTTGTTACTAAATAAATAACTTAAATAATTTGGCCTTTATTTGTAGGTACTACATAATTATTGTCATTTGTCATTGATTATTCATGAATCATTATAACATTGTGCTCCGTTATTGCATTGTGTTCCTTGCTTAATTAATTACAATGTGAGTTAACGGTACTTAAGAATACATTTAAAATCATTTAAATTGACATGAAAAACACTTTCTGTAGGCACCACTTTTTTATTTGTAGGTATGTGTTATACTTTTAAAGAAAATCGAATCAGAGCTTGAACGTAGCGGGTGGCCCGGTTTATTTGCTGTCGAGTATATGTATATAATGCAATTGTAATGTTCAAAGTATACCTACTTAGATGATCTCTGTAGTGTTGGGATTGTTTTGCAAAGAAGATAAGGTCGGGCGCTTCTTTAAAGTGAACTCCAAATGTAAGGAAGATTTGTGGCCTTATATCCACAAAAACGTCAACCCCAACACCAGTCGTATTTGTACCGAGAGCGCACGCCAGTACATAGGTGTTGAGAAAATGTTCCCTAGTTCTACGACTCATGAAGTTACGAACCACAGCAAAGGCGAATATGTTAACAAGATCGATGCAACCAACACCACTATTGATCTGGAGAATCAGAACAAGCTTCTGAAAAAATACATTTTATGCCGCAAAACAACGGACCACCTTCACCATTATATGGCACTTTTGTTTTATAAAAATAACTTACGGCTTTGAAAAAAAATATAAGGACGACTTAGGCTCCCAAATCATGGAATTTTTACTAGACGTCAAAAAAGTATACCCATTTTATATCGATGGTGAACAAAGTGACGGTTTGCAACTAAAGGACTTCGACCCGGTGTTTTACCGCCAAAACAACCTCAGCTTCTCACCATCAACGACGAACTCGACAGTAACAGTACGGACGATGACTTCATTGACGAGACTGACATAAATAATTTAATTTAAATTTAGGATTATAGAACAGATTTTTGGCTTTCAAAACCGATATAGTACTTTATTGTTAGTGTTGCCGTTGTTTTTAACTTCCCAATGGAAGTTCTTGTAATGGGGCCGATTTTCGCGGATTTTGACATATGTATCTCCACGTTTCAAGGTCACCAGAATCCAGATCCAAAGTTTTTATAGCGATATCTGTGTGTGTGTATGCACGTATGTGCGTATGTTCGTATGTGCGTTCGGAATTATCTTTCGCCACGATTATCTCGAGAACCAAAGATGATATTGACATGATTTATTCGAAGCGTAATTATGTAACTCAGAACTGATTAAGCGAAATCGGTTTCCAGCCGTTTTGTTACTAAATAAATAACTAAAATAATTTGGCTTTTATTTGTAGGTACTACATAATTATTGTCATTTGTCATTGATTATTCATGAATCATTATTACATTGTGCTCCGTTATTTCGTATACATGTCAATTCACTTCGCTGTTATTAACAATATTTAATTTCCATGAACAATATTATAGAGCATTTTATAATATTAAATAATTGTTAAACATATGTAGGTATCTTATGGTTCACTACATTTCAAAATTTTCCACTAGGTAATTGCATAAATCATATTGATCCTACTGGGACGTTAGTCGTGTGGACCTGTCGGGTTGCGGGTCGCACCCAGACCACTTTTTTAATAATTTTTTTTTTTTCAATTTAAGTTATTTTTTCTAAAATTGCCGCTAGCTCCTAAACAGGGCGAGATAGAACCCCTCCCACAAAAAAATGCTTGTTTTTGACCCTTCTATAAAAAACCGCTATCAATTTCTGGCGCCCTAGTTATCGTACTCTCCCCTAAGAAATCCATTAGAGTAAAGTAGGGTAATATGGACCACCATTCACATTTTTGCTAATAAAACACAAACGGTGTAAGTTTTATTAAAGATTTTTATTTTAAAAAAAAAGATCAGTCTACCTATTTATATTCAAAAAGTAGCAACAAAAACATTAATTCACTTTATCAAAAATTAACAAAAATTAAAAACTGTAGTAACTCAAAAACGTAAAAAAATAAAAGGGGGGGTTAATATGGACCACCTGGTCCATATTAGCCGCAACAATAAAAGGAACATACGATTTGTTTATGAGGAACAAAATTCACAAATAAAGAGTTCTTTTTCGCACCCAGCACAAAGCTCGTGGCTCCAAATATGGCAAGAAACGCATTGGATCCATACTTCGCCGGGACGATCTTCCGAAAACAGGGTAAAACAGTACATACATTCAGCATCTTTCTTGTCATTGGCGGTGACGGAACGTGTTGGGTAATTTTCGACGTCTGACTCGTCATGATAGCAATGCAGTCTGTCTCCGGGCTTGATGATCCTTCTGTTACCATTTTCTGCAGTTTTTTCTTGTTCTTCCCTAAGAAATAAAAAGTTTTAAAATTATATTCGAAAGGTAGGAACAGCAATTACAATTTTTACTGGCAGATTTTTTTTTGTCAGCTTCAAAAAGTGCTTGTTTAGAGGTGCTCGGTTTCTGGATTCTAACAGCAATTTTTTCAGCGAATCTTCCAAGGTTCTTTTGTATGGGGACCCGGTTAGCAGTGTGGATTTTCCAGCTGGTCTACCACGAGTAGTTATAACATTTTTCTTGATAGGAACCGGAGATATATCAGCTGGTGTCAGAATAATATTTTCACTTGCTGTTATATTTCCGGTATGCAGAGTACCAGATGGAGATTTAGCAGCAAC
The DNA here is from genome assembly GCA_949715645.1 of Portevinia maculata. Lineage (NCBI taxonomy): Eukaryota > Metazoa > Arthropoda > Insecta > Diptera > Syrphidae > Portevinia > Portevinia maculata. The sequence goes on from OX454525.1 coordinate 76,481,569, forward strand.
AACTCGCCTATTTGTATAGGCATATGGTTTCTGGGCGTTTCTGGAATTGGCAATTCCACAGCTTGTGGAGTAGTTGCACGTTCAACAACAGGGTCTTTACTTGAAGACTCGTCTGGTGGGGTAACATCATCATCAGCTGCTAGGAAGTCACTATCCTTGAAGATGTTTCTATCAAGTGGGTGAATTCCCGTAGCCCTGAATCCATTGACCGCTATTTCTCCAGTTTGGACTCTAAGATATGCTTTGCCAAACAATTCAGTTATATCAAAATTCGTCAATAGTCGGGCATTCATTCTCATCCAGATCCGAATCTCTTCTGATAAATGCTTCTTAAGTGGACCCATAAACGTCTTGTCCAGTGGCTGCATCTTATGGCTGGAATGAGGCGGAATAGAAAGCAAGGAAACGTGTTTCTCCTTGCCGTATCGATTAGTTTGATATTACGCGTATGGCTATAGTGCCCATCCAAAATGAGAAGAACTGGAGATTCAGCCGATGGCTATACATGGCTAACAAAATGTTCAAACCATTTTGAAAAAATGTCGGTCTGAACCCATCCGGAAGGATGACATTCGTAAATAGCTCCTGGAGGAGCTCCTTTCATAAGCAGGGGATTGCGTTTTTTGCGCAGGAATATCAATAAAGGCGGTACAAATGCGCCTGCAGCACTCATGCAGATTATTGTTGTGATGGTGGAGCCTCTTTCTGCTGCGGTAAGCGCACCAATCTGTCGCTTTCCTTTTAATGCCAGAACTTTGGGTAGCTTAGAAGGCACTACGCTTATTCCGGTCTCATCGACGTTATATATGTTGTTTGCTGTATAATTACACTTATCCATTTCTTCTTCCAGAAGATCAAAAAACTCTTGGACACGTTCTTTTGAAAATCCTTTTGCTCTGGCAAGGGATGTTGCAGTCGGTGAACGAAATGATAAGTTGGGATTTCTTTCTACAAATGATTTCAACCAATCTTTTCCTGCAGTTCTGTTTTTCTGGGAAAATGGATGCGGAATTCCATTTTTTTCAGCTAGTTGGAACGCTATATATTAGTCCATATTAGACGAGTGGTCCACATTACCCGACTTTACTCTAATGGTTCTAGGTACGACTTGGAAAAAAAATCTACAGTGAAACCTCCTCTAACGGACACCTCCCATGAACGGAAATCAACTTCATGACCCACGGTTTTATTACTAATTTATATGGAAGGAATTATATGGAGGCTGAAGTATTGATGGGATAACATTCGAGCGGTTTAAAAAAGTAAGAAACAGAAACATTCCTTTGTCTGGACCAATAATTCAAGGAAAGGCTAGAGAGATTGCAGTTGATTTAGGCGTAGAGGATTTTCGGGCATCCCAAGGTGGGTTGGAAGAAGGCACGCGATCATCTATAAAAGTGTTTATGGTGAAGCAGCAGCTGTTAATCCTGAGGATGTTTAACAATTTCTAGAAAACTTTCCACAAATTTTAAGTGGAGACAGCGAAGATTGCATCTACAATGTGGATGAAACTGGACTATTTTATCGCTTCCGCTCAAAACCAATCAAAGCAGTACACTGCGTAAGTATTGCCGGCGAAAAAGACAAATTACTCGACATAGGGAAGCTGCAAAACCTAGAGCTTCTCGCAATTTACAACCAATAATCAGTGTACTGGAATCACAACATGGATACCACTGATATAGTGACGGAATGGCTGCTTAAAATAGGAAAAAGAAGGTTTTGCTATTTATGGACAATGCAACTTCTCATCCACGCCAAATCAAACTGAGAAATACAAAAATGCTTTTTATGCCACCAAGGCCCTGAGATTAAGAGAATCCAATTCGTGGCAAAGTTCACACATCGTGCACAGCAACATCCTAACTGCCCACAAGGTTCCCAACAATACGGATTACCTAATCCCAACACTAGTTTTAAGTAATAAATACAAGACGGCCATCCCAGACCGAGCCAGCTGGGAAGACGGTCGTATTGTAAACAATAACGCCATAGAAATATACACCGACGGGTCAAAGACAACCGACGGCACGGGGGCGGGCGTGTTTTCAGACAACCCTGCGCTCAACGTCGTACTACGACTGCCTGACCCCTGCAGTGTATTTCAGGCAGAAGTCACGGCTATCCGCGAAGCAGCACGCAGACTCTCTATGAGCCCGATAGATGGAAAAACTATCGTGATCTACATAGAAAGTCAGGCAGCGATTAAAGCCTTAGAATCACCAACAATAAGATCCAAGATGTAACACTTCCCTGTGCTGGGTACCCTGTCACAGTGATATTCCAGGCAACTGCAAGGTGGACGAGTTAGCCAGACGGGGTTCCGCACAAGAACTCTCCGACAACAGAGAGTCACCGGCGGTACCCATTCAGACACTGAAACTCAAACTTCTAGATAATGCGTTAATAGAAGCAAACAACAGGTGGAATAGCATCAGTATATGTGTGTCCCCAAAGCAAATTTGGACCAAATACGATACGAAGAGAACATCCAAACTTCTCTCCATCAGCAGGAAAAATATCAGCTCTGTAATCGGAGCAATCACCGGCCACTGCCTTTTAGGCAGACATGCCATCAGATCCCTCAAACGACTTCTGTAGAAGCTGTAGAGACGTCGAAGAGGAAGAAACCACCACTCATTTCCTGTGCAGCTGCCCCGCACTAGCCAATTCAAGGAAAGAAATCCTCGGGAACTATTTCCTCGATGATCTAAGTGATCTCAGTGAGACAGATATTGGCTGTATCAGCAAATTCGTCACTAGGTCCAAATGGTTAAACTGAACTGGAGGACGGATTGGACGATGACTTGAGCCCCTCCCGCTCCCCTCCCGCAGATCACCCCAAACCGATTCCCCTGGAAGGGAAAAGAGATCTAACTGAAGTTAGATTGTATCAGTCACTTCAGTCAGAACTCCACTCCGAGGGCGAGACAGTAACCCGGCGGATCGACTGAAACGGTCTCCCCCGGCCTTGCTGCCTTCCATCTATGCAGACAAAACGGGAACAGAGTTGAGGTTAGATTGTAACAGTCACCACACTCTGCTTCTCTCCCATGCCTCAAAACCTGCACCACATACCCCCGAACTCAGTCATCATAATTCCAAATCGACTATCAAGGCCGCCCCTCCCCTCCCGTCGGTACACCCCGACCCCCCCCCATCCAAGAAATGTAATAGCTTGCTCGGGATTGACTGTATCGCTCTCCCTGGCACGGTATTGCCTGCAAAGAGAGTGAAAAGCAGTTTGAGGTTCGATTGTAACAGTTATCTCAAAAGACTCTTCCCTCCCCCGGTGATCAGGAGGCAATAACCTCCCTCCGTGGCGCAGAATTTGAGATCGACCTGTGGTTTGATTACATCAATCACATAATCTCGATCGCAACCCTTGGTTCAGATGTCGGGCGAAAGTCGCCTCAGCACTAGTCACTCTAACACATCGCAACCCATTCGAAACACAGCCAGCCTGCACACTCTGCCCCCTTCAGGAGTATCTTCCCCCCTAAAACCACTACCTCACAGGAGGCAATCACAGGGAACTCAGTAGGCCGAGCGACGACCGGCAGAACACCCCCCCCCCTTTTTGTGGTTTCACAACGGGCCGAAACTGCGGCCTAAGTGTGCCTGGGCTCACGCCCTCGCAGCCACCTTACCTAACCTAACCTATGCCACCAAACACAACTTCAGTAATCCAACCTCTCGATGAAGGCATTATTTAAGAATTATAGAACTCTTGTTTTGAAACACCTTCTCGCTAATATGGATCGAGCTGGCTCTTCAACCGCCTTGGAAATGCAAACAAGTAATTTTGTTAATTAAACGAGCTTGGGAACAGGTCAGTTCCAAAACAATCAACAACTGTTTAAAAAAATGTGGTTTCCTGTGTGGTGAAACTATTGAAGAAGGAGACTAACAGCCAGGTTCCACATTTCACTTTCGATCGAAATGAAATCGAAATCGAGCGAAAATAGATTTTGGTTTCATTTCACTTTTATCGATATCGATTTCAAATTTTTCGAAATTGAAACAAAGTGAAATTGGCAGGTTCCACAATTCGATTTTATCGATTTGAAAGTGATTTCAAATCGAGCATTTCCATCAGTGTGAAATAGTGGAAACAGACGATAGACGTGTTTGAAAATGTAAGTAAATAATAATAATAATTACATTAGAGTAAAATTCTTTACATATATTTTTTAAAAAATTACATATTTAAAAAGGGGCAATCATAAGAATACTTTACAGGATGCAATATTCATTAAATTTATGTCGATAAATAAGGACCTTTCTAGAGGATCGTGTTGTTGCAGATGCTTTTTGTAACGAGCTAAAAAACGATCTTAATTGCCACGGCCCACCCCAGAAGGACGTAACTGACTGAATTGAGTTTTTGTTGTTTTTTATAGCCTTTTCAAATAAAGAGTATACCATTAGCAATATGGTTTCTTATTTGGCTGGCTTTATTGAAATTTGCAGCTTCTTCCGTAAATTCTTCGTCTTCTTCAATTTCACTTGCCTCGTACCCTACCACAAAACTCTCTTCTTCTTCATTTTGTAGCTTAAAGTGTCTACAAATGTTGTGCAACACCACGGCAATTACCACAGCACTCATTTTTTAAATAAATCGCGAAAACGAGACGAAATTTAAAACAAACAAACTATTTATTATAAAAAATATATTTTTGCGACGTTTCAAATGACAGAAAAGCTGTTTTTAATTTCACTTGAAGTGATTTCGAAAAAGTTTCGAACATTATAAAATGGGTAAAATGTGGAACACGGAAAACAAATTCACTCTATTTACAATTTCACTTTCGATTTCATTTCACTCGTTTTCTGGAACCTAGCTGTTAGTTGAACTGTTGCCATTTTGACTGTTTTCCAGTCAGATCTGACTGGAAACTGAAGGATTTGACTGGAGAAAAAAAATAAATCCAGCCGACTGGTTTCTTGACTGGAACACAAACTAGATTTGACTGCTTTTGACTGTTTATAAAATAATTAAACTATATGTATAAAATATTTTGCAAACAAAAACGCATTAGAAGAACCTTTCACCAAACGAACACATTTCCTTGTACAACAAGTTCAACGTGTGAACAAAATGTTTGAAATCGAGACTGTCGACTTTGCAAAAGTCTTACGAGATCTGGAGCTACTCATCTTGGTTTTAATAAACAAAGTTGTGAGAAGTGACGAAAGCCAATTTATTAACACTAAGCTTGATATCGATAAGGTTCAGCTGCAAATCAGACCTCATTTGGGTGTTGACTGTGAAGAAAATTGTTTAGAACTTCAAACAAAAAAGGTTATTAGTAATGAGCAACGTGAAGTCTTTAGGTCAAGCTGCAAAGGCTTTATTGTTAAGCTCATTAAGGAATTGCAGCAACTAATGCCCAAAAACTTAAATGTCTTAAAACAAATCAGTTTCTTGTCCATCGAAGAATGCATGAAAGTTAAAAAAACAGTCGCTTAGCCCAATACTACAACAGATGCAATTCGATATTTCAACAATAGAAAAAATTTGTAATCAGTGGAGCACTCTTTTATTCAACAAATGGCAGAACATACAGAGCACTGAAAAATGTTGGTGTGAAGTTTTTAGTTCTAAGGACGCCACTGGCGAAAATCCTTTTTTCCATCTTACATACTTTGCCATTTCTGTTCTGGTGTTACCTATTTCAAACGCGGAAGTTGAAAGGATATTGACTCAAATGAATCTTGTAAAAATCAAACACCGAAATAGAATGCAATTGCGGTTGACAAACAGTATTCTACTTATATGGAATAATCTTCGCAACAGCAGATGTTGTCATAATTATGAGATTCCATCCGAAGTAGTCAAAAAGATTGGTACAAACGCAATATATAACGATGAAGAGGATGCCGATTTATTTAATGAGGGTGATGAAGAAAATTTTTGTTTATAATTCGACTTTAATAAAGATAAAAAAGGAAACATTATTTACGTAATACATATATATATGCATATCCTACTCCTTTGAATTAATACAACAAAGTTCCTTTAAATTTAGTTTAAGCTAAGCACTCAAGAACTGTGAAATTTGATTTCTCAACTTATAATTTAATTTATTATATAATTTTTATTTACATAAACATCTACTTTGAGTACCTAAATTTAAAATTATCTAGCAAACAAAATTTGTTTAGATACAATTAATATAAACACAAGAACTGTGAAATTATCTTTTCATTAAAATAAAAGTTGTTTCATTAAAATAAAAAGTTTATTTTTTTTTTTTTCATTTTCATATATGATAAACGGTTTTTGTCAATTTGACTGGAATTGAAGAAAATGAATTCCAGTCAACCAGTCAAATTCGGCTGGATTCAAATTTTGTCAGTGGCAACACTAAGTTCCAGAAGATGACTTGCCATTGGCTTCATAGCAGAGTGTGTAAAATCTTCTCGCAGAAATTCAATCCGGTAGTGTTAACGCTGAAGATTTTATATTGATGGACTTTAATTTGGTTCTGGAAAGTGATGCCAATGACGACGATGTTAATGCTGATGTGCTAGAAAGTTCAGATGACGGGTTTAAACTACGCGATGTAGAAGAAGCAGATGAAAGCGGCATTATGAGGGCATTTAAAGAAGCTAACTCTACAATTGGACATTTAAAATAATTCTCGACAAAAAGGAATGATGGGACGGCGCTGGAAATGCTATCAACTCTACAATTTCGCATACAAGTGAAGGAGGTGCTAATGAAGACAAGACAATGAACATTTCTGACTACTTTGGTGGAAGAAATCATAACTGTACTTAATTGTGAATGAATTGATGTAGGTATGTACGCGTATAAATATTTTATCATTTCCATGGCAAAATGTGTTACTTAATTTCTAGTTTGATATGTTTATACGTACATACATACATAACATACATACCTACTTACAGGACGTTTATGAGGTTTATATTTGTTTATATTGGATACTATAAATGGAAAATTATATACATATTGACTAAAAGTACTGTCGTCTCCCTTCGCCGGACACCTCCGTTAAACGGACAAATTTTCCAGTCCTGCTGTTGTTCGTTCAATAGAGGTTTCACTGTATTTCTGGTAGGTATTTTACAGTGCTGGACAGTGGCAGAAAAAGTGTAGATTATTTTCATGCGCTTCCACATCAGCACAACCTACATACCTATACAGGGTGATTCAGCATGTTATGTCGGGTGATAACACTGACAAGAGAGGCCTAGGCTTTTTTGTCCATTTATAGTACGCTCCGTTCTACGTGTTAACGAACAGGTAGTTTCTTGATTTAATTTTACGAATTTTTAAAATCCTTCGATGATATGGGAAAAACCAAGTGCAATATGAAATACTCTGGACAGCGACTTAAACACTTCAAATTTATCTCAGCGGTAGAGACCGCTTTTATCCATGCAACCTATTTAGCAGCATATAGTCACTATAAGGACCTCAGATTAAAAACGGAACTTTAAACAGGAAGTCTGATTAAACTGGATTGTCCGAGAATTTTGTATAGGTATGTAGATCCGTCTTTGAGTCTTCAGTTTAGATGGGTATACGAGGTTTTGTGATATAAGTTTTGAGAAAAACAATTAAACAGAAAGTAAATGGCTTTTGTTTTTCAAAATACTCTCCACGAACATCAATATACTTTTGAATGCATTTGAAACTATGTTCGAAGGACTTTTTCCTTTCCGAATAAGGTAACTCCAAAGCATTCGTTTTAAATGCATCCATCAACCGCTTCTTCAGGCGTCAAAATAACTAAACATTGCAATTTATTTTCGATATGCAGGAATAAAAATAACTTATTCGGGTGCGACGGATGGCGCATTCATTCAATGTTTTGAGTGCTCAAAAAGACGTGTGAGACTAAGAGCTTGACGTGACGTGGACCGTTTGAGAACAACCGCGTGTTGTTGGCCAGTCCCATCTGCAGAGTTGAGGTAGATAATATACGTGGTATCACAATGGACCTAAATTGGTCTAAGTGTGTCGGCTTCTGCCGACAGCCACATAAACCTAACCTAACCTAACCTAAGAGCTTGACGTGGTGTAGAATGGTCCGTGTTCGGCGGCTTATTTCTCCAAAGACTTCGGAAAACAAATGCTGGTGTACCATTCCGATTGGACAGACCGTTGCGGTCCGGTGGCGAGATGTCAGGCCTTTCTGAAGAATCAGGCGACCATTTGTTTTGGAGTGCTTTGTGCACGAACGACTTTTGTTAGATTTGACTCGTCTTGAAAGACCAAAATGAGTTCATCGGAACACTGTTGTTGAGTTCACCCAATACTAAAAAGTTTTAAGCACGTGTACCAATTAAAACGTCAAAATGTACGGTGCTGATGTCAGATTTGACGTATCTACACAGGTGTCTACTGATATATCTCCGAACTTAAGCTTCGATTAGACAGTATGCCAAGTGGTCATTTACTGGGTCATATTTCACAGAAAACTGCCTAAACTGTTCATTTTCGCTGCGTTTTTGGCAGTTTTCTGTCAAATATGACCTAGTAAATGACCACTTGGCATACAGTCTAATCCTTTCTTTAGGTATCAACCCCCGTAGATGAGTGATATCTAGTTGATCTGTATGCCATTTTCCCTATTGGGAAAGTGCGTGGCAAATGGCCTTGCAAAATAAACACAGGGGTTGTCTTGTCTGTGCATGCATTATAGGCGGGTCCCAGGTGAAACAAAATCTCTTAGTGCTCTGAGCAAGAAATGGAAGAATGAATCCATACAATTTTCGTCTCAGAAATCTTATTTGTCGAGCAGATAGCATTTGCGTGATAGCTATGCTTCGCAGCGACGTGAGTGGAATGGCCAATTGTTTGGCATGTCGTCAGGTCAAGACATCTTCAGCCTCGGGTACCTACTTGTTAAATGCTTTTCACTTTCCGATACATTAAAGCTTATTTTGCTGCACTAACAGAAGTCCTTCTGCAAATTTAATAGATTGCTGTACTTGGTTTCTGGCGATAGTACGCTGTTTATATATATATATCTATATGGAAATAAAAATGTTTGTAATAAAAAAAAATTAAAACCTATATACATTATCTTCGTATTTATAATATGGCGTAATAATTACTTAAATAGTTAAAGGTTAAAATAGAACCAATATAATTTGTTTTCATTCACTATTATGCATTTTGTGATTAATTATTCTCTATGGCAATTATTTCAGCAACTGCAGCTCGACGATAACCCTCATTTTGAAATTAACTTGCTAAACACTTTGGAGTGCTGGAAAATGCTGGAGCTGGACTTACACGAGTTAAAACAAAATCATTTATTAGACTTAAAGACCGCGACAGAACTGCAATACTATCATTCACTAGCGTTGCTGCGTCAAAAAATGATTCCTGCCAACATAGGCAAAAAACAGTGTCAGTCAAAAAATGTGCGTGCCAAAACTAATTTATGAACTTGTATTTTGAAAAACACAAGCCCTGGAGAAAAAAAATATACATAATATGCATAGATCTTGAACATTTTGACATCTTTTGGTGAATTTTTAACGAAAATTGATTACTCAATACAACATCGGTACTTGCAATTATATTTTATTAATTATAATGCTCAATGTAGAATGTACGCCTGACACGCATGCGGATAAATTGATATTATGGCCAAAACATATATGTGAAGAGAAAATAAAATGCACACGTTTGAATATGTTAGAACCGTTGTATACGTTTTCTACAAAGGCAAATACAAAGAGTAACCACAACCCAAAAGAAAATCAGTTACTATTGTTCATTTACATTTGCTTTCTTTTGTGCTATTTGCCACAGACAACAAAAAGTTTATTGATAAATGGATAGGACATAGGAGCTTAAAAATCTTCATTAAAAAAAATTTTGTGGCAAAAGAAATGGAATGTTAATTAGCAATAAGGACAGCAACCGATGCGGTGCACGTCATCAAATACTATCTGCTTTGTTTACGTTTTACGTGTAGGGGTGGACGCAATGACGCAAACAGAAATTCTACACATATGAGTTTTTGTCATTACTGTAACACCAATGTTTGATAGAGATAATCGCAACACGCACCTCTTCCAAATATATATGAAAACAAACAAGCACTCGATAAATAATTAACAACGAACGCCTCAGCGCGATAAGCTCAGCACCAATATAATTTCCGGATATGCTCTATTATCTTTTATCACTACATTTATAAAGCAACACAATCGCAATGGCACAATCCACGTTTACTCAACAGACTGACAGGCCGTTTTGGAAAACGTAAATTTTATGACGCAGAAGCTGCAATCGTTAATATACAAGCGTCATGTCCATATGTGCTTCGATCATCGTCAAATGACTTTTTACTGCAAGCTCTTTTGACGTTTTTAAACACAATCAAAATGGAGCTCTTAAACAAGTTAATCAGGAAAAATGTTGTACGAAATCTTACTGAAACTTCTTAAACAATTATTGTAATAAAAAAAAAATATTCAAGAAAAAATCTAAGTTTATTATTTTGAAAGCATGAAATACCAGGAAAAATATGTGAAAATATAACAAATTACTTTAATTGCACGCTTAAAAAATAAATAAACACACTTAATAATTCAAATTAATCCTCCTCGACATGCACTTCAGTTTTTTTGACAAAAAGTTTTGTCAATTCGGATTTTATAAATGACTTGCGCAAACTGCATTATCAAACATAATGCTAATGCAGTTAAATTAATGTTTGCATTTTGGAACCCTTTAATTTTGCAGTCTGCGTTTAAGAATATTTTGCAAACGCATTTTTGACGCAGAAGATGTTTTCGAAAACGGCCTAAGACTATCACACTACTACAAGTACATCTACAACTAAATCTACCAAAGATACCTCTGCATCTGCACCAATGCAATGTCAAGTAAGCTTTACCTAAGCCTTGAAATGATGACAGTGCTAACACCTATGTATACTAAATTAACTGATTTCTTTTACATACTTGATTCCGATTTGTTTTAGATTTCTTCCATCAATTGCATTCTCACTGTTTACTGTACTTATTTACATCCATACCTTCGGTTATATTTAAGTAACGATTAAATAATACGGAACACTTTATTTTTTTATTAGTTATTACTTATATCAATTTACATACTAGACAAAAATGATTAAATTAATCTTTAAATTAGTCGGATACTTATTCTAGATTACTGGTTCTTATGAAGACGCTCTAAATTAACTATAACCTTATTAATATTGCCTTTCTGGCCTAAAAAACTAATTCACAAACTAATCTTACATTTATGCTATTATCGAGATTTTTTGCTTTAAGCTCGGCATCATTTTTTATTCATTACCTACATAAAACTATTAACATTCTACTAACTAAACCTAACTTTTTTAAATTGCTTAACGTTTTTTTTTATGTAAAAGAAAATCCAAATCCCAGAGAACTCAGACTCGGTAACGGTCCATTGTACTACCAGGTAGAAATCCTCTTTTTGGTAGAGGTTGGAGAAAACAAGGTGTCATTCATTTCTCTCTATTAATGGGTGGCGTATGTTGTTGTTCCCCATGGGGATTGAACCCGCACCGCTTGGGTCACAAGCCAACATACTAACCTCTGCACCGTAGCCACCCATGCTTAACGTTTACTAACTTTAATTAGGATTATGATAACTCGTACCCTTACGCAACAAGTTCCCAACATCCCAATTAATTTCCGAGCGCCTAGCAGCCGTCAACGTGCGTAAGCACCGCTGGGAGCTGACTGAAACCTTACAGCGTCAGTCACCACCACAAAATGGGGATCCCCATCCCTGCCAAAATGTCAAAATGTCAAATATATGTGCATCGTGAGTGCATCACTGCCTTGTGATGCGTTATTGGGATGATTTAATGCTTTTATGATGCCTTAATGGTTGACGTTTTGAACGACTTGCAGTGAAAATAATTTACTTTTGTGATTTAACAACAAGAAAATAAAACAATGGACATAAGCCTACAGTCCACTTGGGCGAACAATAAAACTTTAGTTTGGTGAAAATAACCTTAAGCATAGAAATAGTGTGCGGTTTTTAAGGATATCCATTTTTCTGGTTTTAAGGACCTTCTCAAGGGTTCCAAGGACCATTTGAGAGAAATACTGCACAGTTGTTTAGAAGGACATTTTGAAAAAGTAGTTTTAAGAACTTTTTTAGGGGTTACAAGAATTGGTAAAATAACCTTGAACATAGAAATACTGCGGGGCTTCGTAAAATAAATAAATTCGAAATGTCATTTGAATCAAGTCTGTTCACATTGCGTTGTTTGCTTTTATGTGCCCATCATATCACGATGCGTTTCGAAACGTTGCACATATATCAGCATCACCGTTATATATTGAGTTTTGAAACATTTGGCACTGCAACTGCGTTTTGAAACTCGGCCTCTTTCTATTGAAAGTAAACTCTAACCGCAATTTCAGTGGCCAAATATAAAATGCTAATTAATGCATATAAATAAATACATATTCACTCATATCACTTCCTAATGCATTTCAGATTAATATCTAAAGGTCAAATCTATTTCTAGCCTAGCCTATGATTTTTATATACACAATGTTTTAATATTAATCAAATCGTCACGTATTGTTATCATGATTCCGACACCGCATGTGTGTACAGTAAGCAAATGCAATAAGTGTACTCTGAATTCCCCTTTAAGTGGTAATTTCAAAGCAAGAAACAGTAACAAAATTAAACAATCAAACAGCTTGCGTCATCGAACTTATTCCTAGGCGAACAGTGTCGTTCAAGCAAATGTTCGCTCGCTCTATATAATAAATGAGTAGCTATCTAAATGCTGTTCAATTGATTGGAACTATTTTTATCGGCAATAATTAATGAACGGCGGGTGGTTAAACACCTTAAGTACGACACTGTTCAATGACGCTGGTGCTGGTTGAAATTCAATGAGCATGTGCCTTTCGAATGACCAAGCATTGAAGAAGACTTTTTGCGTGGAGCTGCTTTTGCGCGTGTCACTCAGAAGCCACCCACACCCATCTAGATAAATAAATTAACAAGCGTCATCGCAAATACCTAAAACTAGACGATACAAAATAAGTACCATTCACAAGGTATGTGATATATTAAATTATCTGAGCCGTAATCTTTACGTGTAAAGTGATATTGAAAAAGCAGAGCCATTGTTTAGCGGCACAAAGTATGTACATCGTAAATGTTTACGAATTAATCGTTAAAATTATAGTGACTACTTGAGCACGAAGTATATATGTACAATATATGTTCCATGATGCGCAACTAGACATAATAGAGTTGTCAGCTTTATTGTTCAACCTGATTGGAACGCTTAACAGACATTGAGAGGATAGTAGTACGCAAAGAATAAACCTGGCCTCTGTGCCCAAAGCTGTGATAGTAGCTAATCGACTACGACCACTGTTGCCGTAACCCTACGTCAAAGCTCTCTCATCAATCAAGATGAGTTTCTCCATTATACACGTTTTGGTTTCCATTAATGTCGTGATTTTGATTTCAAATAAAAAATCTGGCACGCCCCTATCACGTTAGGCAAACGTGATCGATGAAAATAAAAATGTGTGTCGCTTTTACTCACAAGTGGGAAGCTAATTCGCACAAGCCCTGTTTTATTTGTTAGGTGGATGTCGCGTCGCTATTTCTGTTTGTTTGTTTAATTAAATTATTTTTATTCTGAAGAAAATGGAAAGTTAATCTTTTGGAGTGCTACACTGCGAGAAATTTTCGAGCGCGAATTGCGTGTTGGCCTTTGTACTCGTAGATAATTTAATTTATTTATTAATATGATATTATATATTTATTAATATTTTTTTAAACTCAAAACAACAAATTTATCGAAAAAAAACGATTTTTTTAGCTAGAAAGCTTTATATGTTGTATATGATCATTGACTTCCAAAACTGCTCGGGATATACAATTTCTAAAATCCGCCCACTGAAGCACTCACAATTAAATAAAACAATTTATAATATAGACTATCTAGGTGACCTTTATACTTATGTTTAAATATTTTTTAAATCCGCCTAGTGACACGCCCACAATTAAATAAAACAATTCTTAATAATTTAACCATACTTAGACTTTTGTCACGCCCACTTATGAGGGATAGGAATAAGATAGGGTATCCAGCAGTTCGCCCAAGTAGACTGTAGCCCGACCCTATGTTTATATCCTAGTAGCTGTCCCGTGCACGCCTTGCTTCGCCAGTCTGCCACTTCTAAAATTTAAAACAAAATACTTGCTGATAAGAACTGATAAAACGTCGAGAGTGTCCCTACTCATTATCTGGATATACTATGAGTGTGACTCCCTCTCAATCTCATTTACATTTCATACCCTATCTTTCTCAATCCCATGGCAATCCGCCATAAAAAAACAACACAAACTGCAAAAGGTGCATACAAAAAAGAAAGAAAAAGCACATTGCACAAAAGGTACAGGTAGAGAAACAGATTTGTCCAGCACACACACACAAATTTTACTCCACTGAACGCTGGGATCAACGAAATTCACTCGAACATTTTACTTTTTTGAATTGTATAAAATTTATAGTTTAATGCTTATTGTTCAACTTCAGGATAACCTACAAAGATGATTTATATCTTAAAATATTTGTACATAATTGAACTTTATATTAAAAAAATCCTATTTCATTCGGATGAGTCATTCCAAAGCCAGGGGCTAGAAAGCATTCGAGAGTTACAACTTTTCTTAAACATCAGCTTAGATCTCCGCTTCTGGACAGCTGATGAAGCATTTTCCCGCGGTAAGAAGTAGCCTATGTCCATTCTCAGGCTCTATCTATACTATCTGTGTACCAGATTAACCTCCATCACTCCACCTTAGCATCCGCTAACCTACTACTCCGCCTCAATGAAGGAGGCTTCGACATCGCCCTCATCCAAGAACCTTGGATTAGAAATGACATCGTCATGGGACTGAGGGACCCACACTACACGCTATACCACACCAAGAACGCAGGTAACATTCGAGCTTGCATTCTCGCTAGATCTACACTAAACTTAACCTTTCTTCCTCACCGCAGCACGAATGACCTGGCAGTAACACTGCTAAAATCTGCAGAAGCCCACATCTGGCTAGCTTCAGGATACCTACCCTACGATGACCCCAACTCAGCTCCATCAGAGGGAGTGAGAGTAGTGGTAGAAGAAGCCAGGAAGAGAGGAGAAGAAATTTTGCTGGGATGCGACACAAATGCGCATCACGAATTATGGGGTAGTACCGACACTAACCCCCGAGGTGAGTCCCTATTTGAATTCTTAGTAGGCACCGACCTAATAGTGTGCAATAGGGGACATAGTCCCACCTTTATAACCAAAACCCGACAAGAGGTACTAGATGTTACCTTCGCCTCTATTAACTTGTACCCTGCGATTTCTAAGTGGACTGTATCTGACAGCCACTCCTTTTCCGATCACCGCTATCTGGAATATGAACTAGAAATACGCCATAACACCTCACCAGCAATTTTTAGCAATCGTCGAAGAACTGACTGGTGTAAACACAATGAAATCCTCTCTGCTGAACTGTCCAATCGTGTACCTAAGACTCCAGAAACACAATTGGAACTAGATGAGCTTAACGCTGTTCTAACTTCCGCCTTAAACGTAGCATTCGACGAATCCTGTCCAATTACTACGAGGAAGGCAGACAATCGTCCACCGTGGTAGAATGCAGCACTTAACAAGCTTCGCCACACAAGCAGGAAGCAATTCAACAAAGCCAAAACAACGAGGCTACCTCTGGACTGGGATATCTACAAAGCAAGCCTTAAGAGCTTCAAAGCGGAAGTTCGTAAGGCCAGGCGTAGATCCTGGCGCAGTTTCTGTCAGAGTATTGACAATACGTCTCAATCCTCTAGGCTACGCAAAGTCCTTTCCAAAAACCCAACCATACCAAGTGTCCTCATGAATCCCAACGGATCATGGACAGAATCAGATGAAGCATCGCTTGGTCTGCTTATGGACACCCACTTCCCCGGCTGCACGCCTATACCTAGCGAAAACCCTGTCCTGGTAAACGCTGCACGCCTACCATCACCTCCGGACCTCATAAGCGAGGAAAAACTGAAATGGGCAGTGAACAGCTTTGAGCCATTCAAGTCCCCGGGGCCAGACGGCATTTTTCCGGCACAAATTCAAGCGGGCCTCAGCATAACGGGGCAGCACCTGTCCCGTAGTATGAGGGGCTGCTTGATGCTAGGAACAATGCCGGCCACCTGGACTGAAGTAAGAGTGGTATTCATAGGCAAGGCAGGAAAAACATCGCACACTTCCCCGAAGGACCTTAGACCCATAAGCCTAACATCCTTCCTCCTCAAGATTCTAGAAAGAATTCTATATCTTCACATCAAGGCCACCATTGATAGCAACTTGCTATCCACATCACAACACGCTTACCAAAAAGGTAAATCTGTTGAAACGGCCCTGCACTCCATCGTCTACCACGTCGAAAAATCCCTATCTATCAAAGAACTTGCCTTAGTGACATTTCTCGCCATAGAGGGAGCTTTCAACAACATTGAAACCTATTCGATTACCAACGCCCTACGCGGGCTCAACATCGACGACTCAATCTGCTGCTTTGTGGAATACATGCTCAAAAGCAGGGTAATAACCGCATCCTTCGGAAGTAGCACTGTCAAACGACGTGCACACAGGGGCACTCCCCAAGGGGGAGTATTGTCTCCGCTACTGTGGAACCTAGTGCTCAACGAAGCCCTTCTGAACATTGAACACACTGGATGTAAAGTTATCGCCTATGCAGACGATGTCGCAATACTTGTAACAGGCAAATACCCGCAGACGCTGGCCGATGTCATGCAATCTGCTATCAACATACTGACAGGTTGGACCGAAAGATGCGGCCTGTCCGTCAATCCAACAAAGACTGAGCTGGTCCTGTTCACACGAAGACATAAACTCCCTGAGTTCACCACCCCGAAGATTAGAGGCACTCCTCTGGCACTCTCAAATAGCGCTAGCTATTTAGGCCTGAAGTTTGATCGCAAGCTACTTTGGAGGGAAATTGTAGTCGAACGTGCCAGGAAATCCCTAGCTGCTCTTTACATTTGCAAAAAGGCGGTAGGCTCCACGTGGGGCCTACAACCAAAAATTATGCACTGGTTATACATGTCGGTAGTTAAACTGATTCTCTTCTATGGAGTACTGGTCTGGTGGCCCGCCTTGGAGAAGAAGTCCAACCTAACCTTGCTGGACAAAACTCAACGAGTTGCATGCCTCAGCATCACCGGTGCGCTGAGAACCTCTCCCACTGCGGCGCTCCAAGCCATGCTCCACCTTCTCCCGACTGACATCGTCGGCAAACAATTGGCTGCCAGCTCAGCAATAAGACTGAGAAGCTCCAAACAATGGAAAGAGCAACACACTGGACATGCCAATGTACTATCGATGTATCGACATCTCCCTAAGGTCACCGACCACCTGCCCACTGAATACAACTTCAACCTGGGCTACAAACATCTAATCCCAGACAGAACCGAGTGGACACAACGTCATGTCCTACACCACGAATCGCTGTCAATTTTTACGGATGGGTCCAAAACGGAGGACGGAGTCGGTGCCGGAGTCTTCTCTGAAGACCTGGACATTCACCTCTCCTTTAACCTTCCAGAACACTGCAGCGTTTTTCAGGCCGAAGTCACCGCCGACCGCCAAGCCGCTGCCTGGCTGTCGGTAAATACGATATCGAAATCAGATATTGTAATATACATCGACAGTCAGGCGGCCATCAAATCCCTTGCATCCAGCACTACAAGATCCAAGGCAGTGAAAGACTGCCGTGCATCTCTTAACGAGATAGCCGGTCAGTATAGCCTCTCCCTTTGCTGGGTGCCGGGTCACTGTGACATACCAGGGAATTGTGAAGCTGACGAACTGGCCCGACGAGGCTCTTCTGGTTTAAATAGCATAAGCGTCACCGACATTGAGGCGCCAACGTCTTATGCTAAAAACCTCATAGACACCAATGCGGTGAACGAAGCCAACCGTCGTTGGCACCAACTCGACCAGTGCAACACCGCAAGGCTACTCTGGCCGACATTTAACAAATCCAGGTCCATCGGACTTCTGAGGCATAAGAGAGGAACCCTTTCGAAATTAGTAAATGCCCTCACCGGGCACTGTGCTATAGGAAGACATGCCCAAAGGCTGGGCATCCCCTACAATGACTTCTGTAGAAGCTGTAGGGACGAGGAAGAAGAGGAGACCATCAGTCACTTCCTTTGCACGTGTCCTGCACTCGCCAACATTAGGAAGGCTACATTGGGTGAATACCTTTTCAATGATCTAAACGATCTTAACAACGCCTGCACAGCAAGGATTAGCTCCTTTATTCAGAGGAGCAAATGGTTCCCTGAGTAAGAGGGTGACCCACCCACCTTACACATCGGCAGCACAATGGACCTACTTCTGGTCTAAGTGCATCCTCACCGAGGGCCGTTTTCAACCAACCAACCAACCATCTGTGTACCAAATTTCATTTAAATCGGTTCAGTAGTTTTGGCGTTAAATCGAGACAGACAGACAGACAGACAGAGTTACTTTCGCATTTATAATATTAGTATGGATTCTTGTATTATGATTTTGACTTATAGTTTGTTACATAACTTAATATTGCTCATAGACACATAAGAGTTACAATATTTGTGATCAGCATCGAAAGTTATGCCGATCTAGCCATGTTCGGCCGTCCATTGTCAATTTTAAGGCCCTAAGACTCGCGCTAGAGAGTTGAAATTAGGAACATATATTATTTACGGGCGAAAATGATCAAGTGTACGAATTTTTAAAATCCACCGACTGTGTCAGCCCAGAATTTAAAAAAAAAACAAGTTATCAGTGACAAAATCATCACTCGAGCTAGGAAGCTGAAATAATGGAACATATAGCTACCCTCTATGTGTACACTATGATCAGATCAGGTGTAAAGACTTAGAGAATCTGTCCATAAAGACGCCCACAATTAAAAAAAAACGTTTGAATTAAAACTTCTTTACGCACGCTTGACTTGGGGGCTAAGCTGGTGAATACGTCACGGAAGTGTAGACAAACGTACACTTCCGGCAAAACGGAAGTGGAAACAAACGTATATTTCCGGCAAAACGGAGGTGTAGAGAAACGTACACTTTCGGCAAAAAGGAAGTTAAGAGGGAAATAGAAGTTAGTGAAGATAGAAAGAGAGAGAGTTACGTTTCGTATCATACACACTCGTGGAATGGGTAAGCAACCTTGAATCTCCTCAATAGAATGCAATACTAAGCTCTTAACATCTATCCAAACCGATCCAAAGGAGAAAGCTATATCTAAAACAAAACAGTTGCCGACAGATGGAATTTACCGGAAGTGAGTAAAGTCATTGTGTCCATGAATCGCAGTTCATTAGTTCGTCTTTTTTCGTACAGATGGCCCTCGAATTAAACAAACATAATGGTAGTTGTTTACATTTCGCCCAATGACACAGTTAATAATATTATAAAGTTTTTATATAAAAGACTTATGATTTACGGTCGAGTAGGCTCTGAAGAATTAGGAGAAAACTATCATACGTTGCCACTAATTTCAGCAGGAGATTTCAATGTTAATTTCGCGTCCGAAGATGGACAACTATTGGTAAACTTTCTACAAGATACATTAGAACTACAAATGAATAATAACCGAAATGAGCCTACCACAAGACATGGAACAACAATCGATGCAATTTTCTCTAGATATCTTTCTAATTTTCATTCAAAAACATACGGTATCTTATTTCTCATACCATAAGCCTATTGTCTCGGTCTTACAATCAACCGTAGTAATTACTGATGTATCTAGGGATGCCAGATCTGAAAAATTAGCTGGCGGGACCTTTTTGCATTTGAAGTGAAAAAAACGTTTTTATTTTAGCTATCATTTTATTTGTTGTATTAAGTAATATTGGTTTAGGTAAGTCTTTTAAGTCATATTTAAACATTTTATGTAACTTCTTCAAAGCAAATATGTACTTTAAAAGTATTCAGTTTTCGAATTTTGCCGATGTACATGTTAAATGAGTAAAAATTAAAGAAGGAACGTAACTCAATATTAATAGATAATAATAAATATTTGAAATGAAGATTATATATTAATATAATGTTTTAACAGTCTTTGTATTGACTAAGCTATTTTTATACAAAAAAATAAACAAAAATTAATTATGCAAAAGGAACAGTAGAAGCTAACGACTCATTTCACAAAACTAACAAGTTATTACTTCTTATTTATATTAACAGTCTTCGTTTTAATTGCAATTTATGGGTAAGTTAAGTTATACACATCAAAGTTTTTTTTATATTAAAAAAGATGCGATTCTACGAAAGCCAAACTCTAAATTTCAGTAGGTACTTATCGGATGAAGTTATTTTCGAAACTATTTCCTTTTTTCCAAACTCAGTTTCGCAAAAATCCTTGAATTCCCTGCAACTCATCGAAAAATGTTGCTTAACAAGAAGCTCTGCTTCCAATGCATCCAAAGAAATCTAATTTCGCTCATTAATGATTTCAAATTAATAAAATATGTCGTTGTTAAGAACTAATTTATCTATAAAAATACCTTCCTGCTACGAAGAATCGCTCCGAAATCACCTTATTTTGAACTTTGTTCAGTTGAAATGAGCCGTTCATTTACAAACATTAAGTGAAATTTCAAACAGGCGGCTTGCGGCTAACTTTTTGACCACTGAACTATCATCATCAGATTAAGGCGCCTTCCACACTTTGTATGTTATGATTATAGCTAACTACTATAATTTCTATGCACAAGGTGGCGCAAAAATAACCTTCCGATGTTTTTTGGCCACCGACCGATTATTGCTCAAATAAATAGTGACCAATATTCCGCGTTCTGGAGCAGTGTAGCGTAACATTGTTTATTAACGTGTATTTCGCATGTGTTTACTACACAAATGTCAAAACAGAACTGACATTAGGGGCAAAATTTATAGCATTTTCTGATAGGAGGATTACTTTTGCGCCACCTTGTATTATTAATTGTAATTTATTTTATTTAATAATGAAGCAATAATAGGGCGACAAGTTGAAAGACGGGACATTTACGGGACAAATTGTCAGTGCGGGACAATTTGCGGGACAAATTTCATCGCGGGACACTTGCGGGACAAAAGCCCTTTAGCGGGACGGTCCCGCACTGAGCGGGACGTCTGGCATCCCTAGATGTATCCGATAACGAAAATAATGAATAAAAATAAAAAATCTATTCAATAAAAAATCTATTCAAAAATATTAATTTTTATTTTATTTATTTATACATATATATTGATATATATATACATACATATAGATGGATCAAAAGAAGTTTTACTTCAGTCGTGTGGTCTTAAGCACACTCATTATACCCTACTCTAAGGGTACCTATATTAATTTTGACGCATAGTTTGTAACATAGCTTAATATTGCCCGCAGACCCCTAAAAGTTATTATATTTATGATCAGCATCGATAGTAATGTCGATTTAGCCATGTCCGTCCGTCGGCAAAAATTAGGCCTTTAAACGGGCCTAGAGAGCTGAAATTTTAACCATATACTCTCTATAGCCCCGAAATAATCAAGTTTACGAATTTTTGAAATCCGCCCACAGACACGCCCACAAACTCAAAAAAACAAAATTTTGGAAAAAATCGAATTTTGAGCTAGAAAGCTGAAATTTTTTTTATATAATGATCTATGACTCCTAAAACTGCTCGGGATATAAAATTTTCAAAATCCGCCCACAATTAAATAAAACAATTTTATTGAAAAACCAAAATTTGAGCTAGGGAGCTGAAATTTATAATATGTATATACTCTCTAGGGGCCCTTTAAGCTCATGTGAAAATATTTTCAAAATCCGCCTACTGACACGCCCACAATTTAATTTTTTTTTTTGAAAATTCAAAGTTTGAGCTTGGGAGCTGAAATTTATAATATATACTCTCTAGGGGCCCTTTATGCTCATGTGTTAATTCTTTTTAAATCCACCTACTGACACGCCCACAATTAAATAAAACATTTTATTGAAAAACCAAAGTTTGAGCTGCGTTTTTTTCCCAAAGATTCGTTTTTTTTTTTGATAAAATCCTTTAAATTTTATATAACAAAATATGTAGAGCGTTCTTAACAATTCAACCATACTAAGACTTTTGTCACACCCACTTATGAGTGATAGGAATAAGAATAGGGTATCCAACAGTTCACCCAAGCGGACTGTAGCCCGTCCCTTTTTTTTTTTTTATTGAAAAAGTGAATGAAAATGAAAGTCCTTATCTACGTAAACTCTGCCGATAAAGTCGCTTTATACTTAGTTGTTTGCCACGCCCACTTTCTAGAGGCGTGTTTTTTACCAACAACTTTTCTTGTTCGATAAAATCGTTTTGAAAACGTAAATAATAGTGTTTTGTATGACAAAATATAAAGACAACATATTTCTTAACAATCATACTTAGATTTTTTCGACGCCCACTTTTTGCGGGGATAGGAACAGGAATAAGGTATCCAACAGTTCGCCCAATCGGCCTGCAGCCTTTTCTTATGATTCTTTTTACAGTTTGGTATATTTTTCTGTTTTGGTTTTTATTGTCGTGATTTTTTTTGTGGAATATTCTTCCAAAAAATAATATAAAATGCACTTATCTAATTTTTGCCACAGAAGTTTTTTTTTTTTTAATGAAACGCATTCGGCAGTGTGTAATTTAGTACGAAAAATAATCAGAAAAATTAAATTAATAAAAAAAAGTAAACAAACCAAACCACCATTTGTATTTCTCGATTTCGGTCAACATCTATCTGACTTCTTTATATTCGGCAGACATTTAAACATTTTTAATGCATTAAAATTGATGAAGCAAATGTAGTATCATACAACATAAATGACTGCATCAAAAATACTTACTTACTTAACGACCTAAAGACCCGTGGAGAGTCTCTGCTTGAGATACTGTAGCCTTTTGTCCTCTGCACGCTGCTTTCAGTTGACGAGACCAAGCGATCTGGCAACCGCGATGGCTTGGTCCTTAAAGGGGAAGTTCGGTCTTCTTTGTCGTCTCGAACCTGGAGGCTGGGAGTCGAAAAATCTATTTGTTGGAGCATTATTGCCCATTCCCTCGATGTGGTCAAACCAATGCAGTCGACGTGTTTTAGCTTTCTTTTTCCACTTCATGGTAGCAGTGGGTAATGGTCTCAGCTTCAAATCCCGCCGGGGCCAAGTTACGGCTAAACGTTTTTTCCTCTGCCACATCTCTTGCGATCGTCTGACAAACATCCAAGAGTATCAATTGTAATGAGGAGCTTTATAAATTTGCCGTTCGGATTCGGCTTGAAATGGTAGGACCCTTTCACTTCGCCAAGGAAATGGTTGGAGAAGCTAGGTTTAAGGACCTGTATGGGCCGTTAATGCCTAATATTTATTTTTTTTACTTCTTGGTACAGCTCATTTCGGGTTGGGTCCTCTCCTCCATTCGCCCTGCCTGTACAAAAAAACCAACTGTACGGAAGAATCTAGAATGGGTCCAATATAAGCTCTCTTTTCATGCTTATCGCCCAGCACTAGGCGCCTTAAAGCAAAACTTGCAGGATCACTATTTTGTAAAGCTTGCTTCGTTTTCCGGGTCAGAAGATTTGAACCAATTTGTTTTGACAAACCAAAGTCGCAATGGTTTTCTAGGGTAATTCTTCGTCTGCTCTGCACTAAGGTGTGATTCGTGGTGTTGATGCTTACTCCGAGGTAGGTGAACTCCCTACTGTTGCTGCTATCAACAGTGAGATTTTGTCCTAGTCGGTGAAGTGATGTTTGTTTGTTTGTTGAAAGCATATATGTATGTATACTTGGGTTGTCCTCGTTGACTTCAATCTTCATGGAGGCTTCTACCGCAGCACGCTGAAATTGGTTGATGATGTCGATTTCGTACCCTGCGTACTATTTATTTTAGAACAAGATTGAAGAAGTTACATAATAGTTCTACCTTATCACTCCGAGTGCTGGAAGTCGGAAAGGGGAGCTTATTGGGTTCTTTCGAAAGAAAAATACTCCATCAGATGTTTGGTCGTGAGCGAGAGTGGAGGAGAATATACCATCGCTAACTCTAAAAGCTGTATCCGTTGTCTACATTGGCTCGGTCACATCAAGCGAATGTACAATAATTCTCCAACGAAGGGGATCTTCGACTCCCAGCCCCTAGATTCAAAACGACAAGGAAGGCCGAACCTCCGTTTTAAAAACGAGGCCAACTCGGGTGCCACAGCGCTTGGTCTGGACAAATGGAAGCAGCGTGCCTAGGATCGAAAAGGATGGAAGGCTGCAGCATTTCAGGCAGAGGTTTATCACGACACAAACAAAAAAGTTAAAAGCTCAAAAGTCTAAATGTCCTTAAGGATGCCAATAACAATAGTCGTTACCGTCTGTATTTTTGTAATTTTATTCATTTCCTTACGATGTACACTTTATTTGCAATCTGAGTTATCGCACAAGGTGATGCCTTCTAAGATTGTATCACAAAGTTTGTTTAGTTTATTTGTTTAATTTGATCTTAAAATAAGTCACTTTCCCAAGACAAACGCAATCTGGCCACAATTGGTGTCTATATTGTCAGGAAATATAGTAGATTCACAGAAACTGTTCCGATTAATTAAAGTTGAACTTAAATTTGATTATGTTAAAAGTTAAGTGGACAGTTAGCTATTATTGATAAAATGTTTCTTCTTTTAAATTTCAATTTTCAATATCAAATCCCGATTAACTAGTATGACTCTTAGTCATTATCTATCTCACAAGTATCTACAGACCTACTTGACACCAGAGTGGTTTTCGAAAACCAAAATCGTAACTAATCATAATCATAATTAAAATTAGGTAAGTGGAATTTTTTTCAAAAACAAAATAATCAAACCAATGCGCATCAGCAATTTTGAAATGATTTTATTAAATTTAATTCTAACACTGACCCATTTGAGTATTTAAGATTTAATTTGTGTCCACAACATCAGTATAAACAGTTTTATATTATTTATTAAGATAAAAGTAGAGTGAAACGAATTCAAAATTATCTCTCTCTCTCATTGTATCAGCAGGAAAAAGCAATGCAACAAAGTCCAAGTCCACGTGAATGAAGCGTGCAGTGTGTGACATGATAAGAGTTTCTTTTTGTTGTTTTGTAATGACAACATCTTACGATCATCTGAAGAAATCGAAAGATTCTACTTTTTTATTGATTTAATTGCGACAAATAAAAAATAAACTCGTTCAGGGCATGTTGTAGACCTGTGCACGACTTCACGTTACATAGGTATCAAATACGTATTTCTTCTTATTATTTAATAATTTATCAGACAAAGATGGATTGTTATGAAAAAGAGAAGAAACAAAACAAGTCGGCTATTTGTAATCTTTTATTTTTGTACATATTTTTTTCAAACAGCTCCTACTTAACACAACTGTCAAGTCATATTAATGCTTCGTAATGGATCAACTGTAATGAATTTTGAGTGGAAAATTCCAAGCAACCCCAATAAATTATGTATTTATTATAAGAACCCAGCTATTGTTTGTTGTCAACGATCTTCATTTAGGGGACCTTTTAAACAGCAATTAGGTTGATGTTTCTTATGGTATTGCCTCTGCCATAGATAACCTAACCATCCCGAGTGTGATCTAGTGTCGTTAATTTCAATTAATGCCGACATTGTATTGGGTTGACCTACGATCTTGAGTCAAGAAGTTAATTAAATTACTCTTGTCTCCTACTAGCTGAAAAACACGCAATCACAAAATTCCAAACCTAGAAATAGATTGGAGATACTCCTACAAGTTGTTTACAAAAAATATGAGTCATAAGCTACGCAATGGATTTGTCGTGAATGTAAAGATTTTATACGCGACCTTAAACCCCAGATGGACGGACACGACACAATCTACTGATTTCGATTTCAAGTGTTCGCGTCGATATGGGTTGGTAAGTACATATTTTTGTTATTTGTGGGCGTTGTTGCTTGACCACTTTATTGGGTGATTTTTATGTCGTGGTTAGTTCATATGATTGTCGATGAGAATTTTGTGATTTTATTTGTTGTGAGGTTTATTTATAAATTTTAAATAAAAACTTTATAAAAAATAACACGCAGTATATATTTTTTGCGACTATTTTTCCTATGCAGTAGATACCATAGCTTCGACTATGTCTTTTTTTATTATTATTAAAGTTCTGGCTCGCCAAGACGATTTAAAAGGGGGCACTTATACCTAAAAGATCTTTTGTATCTTATGGGCCAGAAAAAGTTTAAACTAGTGGAACCTCCACTTTCCGTGTAAAGCCGATAATTTCGCCAGTAGAAGATTTCTTTATGTCTTCGGAGCTCATATGTTCCCTGAAAAAGATCTTCTTTCTAATTCCATTAAGGGCTGGACATTCACATAAAATGTGTTCAGCTGACTCCTCCTCTTCAAGACAAAGTCGGCACTCAGGAGAGTTTGCTATCTTCATTTTGTTTAGGTGATATCTTACACCATGGTGACCAGTTAGGTAACCTACTAAGTTTTTGATATCATGCCATATCAATGCATTTGCTGCCATTATTATTGAAGGGCCGAATGGCTCGTTTGGCCTGTCTTAGACCTGTGATGCTTTCCCAATAATAGATACATTTTCTATGTTCCCAGCTTTTTATTGCTGCCGTTGCTGCTGATCTAGGTTCGGGACCTTTTTTTTATAATTAGCGTGCGCTAAAGGGATTTTTTATTTTTTCTGTAATTGATACAGTACCGTTATAATGTTGCCACAGCGCAGGCATTTTTGTAGCCGCAAGCAGCACCCAGCAAATGATTCATTGCCTGTTTTTGGGTGCTGCATACTACTTGAAAGAATAGGAGGATAGGACAGAAGTTTTTGGTGCGATAGGGTTTTTTTCTCCACAGGTGGCGTCTTAATTGCTTAATTGCTTAAGGGAGATTTGAACTGTTGTGTGTATTCAATTTTTACATGGCTCTGGTCGGGATTCGAATATACGACCTGCCAATCACTTTGTGAATACAGTACCATCGAACCATTGCCACCTGCCAAGGTGAGAAAGGTGTTTCTGAACCTTTTCCGGCCAGTTCGTCGGTCTTTTCGTTACCTTCTACCCCGACATGACCCGGAACCCACCATAAGTTGGTCTTTTTTCTTTACCCGAGTGTTTTAAAGGTATTGAAGCAGTACATGACTGATTTGGAGTCAATGGTGTGCGAGCTATGGGCGTTTATAGCTGCATGACTATCCGTGAATTTATGGATGATGGCGCCTTTTATGCCAGATGAATGAATAAATATGGCTAGCGCATTCTTGAATGGTGTGTAGCTCTGCTTGAAATACGCTGTTACTTATTCCCATGGGTATCGTAAAGCGTTTATTTGGTCCGTATATTCCCGCTCCTACCCCCGTTTCCATTTTAGAACCATCCGTATACCACTTTATGCCGTTGTGGCTGTTTGGTGGGTTATTCTTATTACTAACCAATGCTTCTCTCTTAAGGATCTTCGTGGGGAATCGGTTGTTGAAGCATGAATGCGGTCTGTGACCGCGCAGTTCATATTTAGTTCCGGAAGTTCATCGAGAAGGGTCCTAAGTTCCGGATGGTAGTTAAGCCTTATCTCGTTTTACTGTATTCGACTTGTTGCACTTAGGATCGCCACTTTGATTGTATATGTGTTAGTATATGTGACGTGTTAGTCTTGTTATTGCCTCTATGGCAGAGGGGTGACAGTACTCCCCATTGTGGGCAGCCCCTTACGGCTGTTACTGATACTGTGGTCATTCCTGACTAGGCAGTTATTTAGCGACTTTCCAACATCGCTTTGATCAATTTTATAGTTGGTTTGTCTAGTTCCTATTCTACAAAGTATTTGATATGGATTCATATCCAGTGTTGTCAAAAGCACCCCCTATGTCCAGCAAGGCACATAGTGCAATCTCTTTACACCGGTAGGCGTTTTTTATCTCTGTTGCTAGTAGAGCGTACGCATATTGATATGTGAGCAGAGGCATGCTTTTTGATAAGCATTATCTAAAATGAACGTCAATAATCCTTTCCATTGTTTTCAGAAAAAACGATGTCAGGCTTATCGGAGGATATGATTTAGGTAATTCGCTCGGCTTTGACTATGTTAGTCCGGTTCGGTTTTCCCCGATCCCACAGACATTTTTAATCACGCTTATTGTAATAGGTGTTTCACTTGAACGAGAACTGTCACTCTTTGTGTCCAGTCACTTTCTAGGACAAAGGGCATTGAAGCCCGAAAAAAGGGTATTTTTCCAAGATGTCCTTAGAATTCGCACACTATTTCTTTCTTCAAGGTTATTTTCACTAAATTGAAGTTTTATCAATTACGTACATAGATACTACATATATATATAATTGATCATCTTCCTACATATTACACACTATTTATTATTATTATTATCTTCTTCTTTATTTTTTCAACGATAAAAAAAGTGTACAAGGTATACTTTGCTTAAGAATACGGACATGGTTGGGTGACATTTTTCTTACAAAAAAGTACGCACCACTAAAAGTAAGGCAAAGAAAATTGTATTACCTATTTTGATAGCGTTCAAGTGAAACGCCTATAACAATAAGAGTAAATAGCCTGGGGCCGACTAAGCAGTACAAATATCAGATTAGTTGCATGTGTTGCGATGGGTTAAAAACTGGGCTCTCATCATGTAATTTGACGCACGATTGTTGCCCAAGCGATCGTTGTCAACGAGATCGTTGGAGGTTTAATCCACGCAACTCTACCACCATCGTATTGTCTATTGTCAAAATGTTATGAATCCAATTAAGAAATCCGGTACGAGTCCAATTGGAATCATACTCCTACTCAACTATAGACGACCAGACATTTGCGAAACAGCTGATTTTCGGTGAAACTAAAATGTGTTTTTATACCCTATTCTAAGGGTAGGTATATTAATTTTGACGCATAGTTTGTAACATACCTTAATATTGCCCATAGACCCCTAAAAGTTACTATATTTATGATCAGAATCGATAGTAATGTCGATCTAGCCATGTCCGTCCGTCCGGCTGTCGGCAAAAATTAGGCCTTTAAACAGGACCTAGAGAGCTGAAATTATATATATACATATATATACTCTCTAGGGGGCCGAATAATCAAGTTTAAGAATTTTTAAAATCCGCTCACGCCAACAAACTAAAAAAACAAATTTATCGAAAAAATCAAATTTTTAGCTAGAAAGCTGAATTTTTGTATACTCCTAAAACTGCTCGGGAGATACAATTTTTAAAATCCGCCCACTGACACGCTAACAATTAAATAAAACAATTTTATTGAAAAGTCAAAGTTTAAGCTAGGGAGCTGAAATTTATAATATAATACTCTCTAGGGGCCCTTTTAGCTCCGCCTACTGACACGTTCACAATAAAATAAAACAATTTTATTGAAAAACCAAAGTTTGAGCTAGAGAGCGTTGGTTTTTACAAAAGCTTCGTTTTTTTTCGATAAAATCCTTTAAATGTTATATAACAAAATATGTAGAGCATTCTTAACAATTCAAGTATACTTAAACGTTTGTCACGCCCACTTATGAGGGATAGGAATAAGAATAGGGTATCCAAGAGTTCGCCGAAGCGGACTGTAGCCCGTCCCTAGGTTTATACGTATATTCACGAAAGGAAGTCTCAATTTTATTATTCCAGTACACATTTTCTAATTTTTACTTTCCAAATCAATTATTCTTTTTACTATTTATTACTTACTTACTTTTGAACTTCATATCACTGAGCACAAGTAAAAACATTTAAAATATGTTTGTTTCTTTGGGCTATAACGACGCCAATGCATTACAAATAATGTAACAGTATACATATTCTTGAAGCCTATATAGAGACAATCATTTTGATAAATATCTATTTCTATTGATATAAACATACATATATTGAAATTGGATTTATCCAATTGAGTTGTAAAGATTTAATTTCAGCACTTAAATTACTTAAGCCTTATGCAAATATTATATAAATGGAAACTTTCCTGTCTAGTCCCCACTCATAAGTCGGGATCTAAGAATAGTATAGATAATTATAGATAAATTTCTGAACTTTCGGCTATACCCAAGTTGTTTGAAATAAGGCCCCAAAATTACACTCGAAAATTTTGGGTTTAATTTAATTTGTTGGGGCTGTATTTCATTTTTAGAATTGGAGTGCTGTTTCATTAAATACGGCGCACATTTTTTAGAATGCAATAAGACCCAATGCTATTATTTGGGCCATAATTCACTAGTTGAATAACCTTAAAAAGAGATTGGGTGGCCCGCTTCGCGTGTTAAAATGATTTACTCCTTTTCTCCGAATGGTTCAGCACGCTTACGTAACTTCGTGGCTCCTCTAAAAGTAGGTGCTGGTTGTCTTGCAGGCGCCTATGTCAGCTTATTTAAATTGGATTAAATAGTTTTTGATGGTCCACCTCGCGGCTTAAGGGATTATAACATTTTTCGCCGCGTGGTTCAACTCGCTCAAGCAATTCTGTTGCCTCACTATGGCCCTAATTTGATTGTTAATAAATTCCAAATGCTTTCGATTCTGTGAACCATCACACATTACTAAAAACTTGAAATATTCGGTTTCTATTCAGAATTGTTTGATTGTTTATCATCGTATCTAATTGGTATATATATAAGTGCTCCAAGCCAATCAGGAGTTCCCTAAGGGTCCGCTCCTTTTCAAACTTTTCGTTGATATTCTATCAGCCTCTAAAAATGGCGAATGTATGTTATACGCGGATGATCTTAAGCTGTTTTTAAAAATTAAAGTTTTAGAAGATTGTCAACTGATACAATCTGATAACTCTCTGGCAATTTGGTGTAACACAAATGTACTTAAACTTAATGTTAAACATATTGCAAGGCTACAGTCTGCTTGGGCGAACTGGTGGATACCATATTCCTGATATTTGGACCTGAACATTTTGGGCCCTTAGGGACTTTCAGCTTTCCAGCTCGAATTTTGATTTCTTCGATAAAACTTTTTTGTGTCAGTTAGCACTTTGACAGCGGATGGACGGACGGACGGACATGGCTAGATCGACATAACTTTCGATGCTGATCACTGATATAGTGGTGCAGGGTAATTAGTTTACTGGAATTAACTGCACATGGGAATTTAAAACACCCTAAATGGGAAATAGGTCCACATTATGAAAGTGGATCCAATTATTGAAATGCACAATAGAGCCGACATATCTAGGCGCCTGTCAGACAACTAGCGGACCTACCCTTAGCGGAGCGACGAAGTTGCACGAGCGAACTTATCCATGCGGATAAAAGAGTTAAATCCGTTTTTCCTGCGTAGTGGGCCACCCAATCTCTCATTAAATTAATCGAATTGAATTTCATAATAGAGCTGACATAGGGCAGCTCACATACCCTTAGCGAAGCGACAAAGTTGCGTGAATTGCATATATACTTATAGGCCATTAGGAAAATGCTGGCATGTTCATTAAAAATGTTTCGAAGAAATCAATTTCTTGGGGAGCAAGCCGCGCGAAAAGTTGTTGAACATAAACTATAAAGTAGAAAACTTTCTGTCAAAAACGTAGAACTGATTTCAAACCCTTGGGCACTAGGTAAGCAGTTTGACGTTTTTAGGATCAAGATTGTGAATTTTTGAGCATACGGTAAAATAATATTAAAACATCGCGCTTACCAAGTGCAAGCGATTTTCAAATCAGCTAAAAGTTTTTGACAGAAGGCTTATTGAGAGAAATTATTTTTTAACTGCAACTCTTGTGGTTGTGATTGAAAATAAAAATTATAATAATTTTCAATTACAAGAGTAACAATTTAAAATAATTAACATTTTCTTTCCAATGAATTTTAGGGTTTCGCAAGGCCATATGTTAATATTGTTTGAATTAATTTACGCTTTGATTGCAAATAATAGCCAAAATTTGTGGTCTGGATAATTAGATATTAGTTTACACCTTAAAGACCGCAAAAAATCGAAATAAAAATTAAAAATTAAACAAAGAAACCAATGTTAGTATTAAACTTTTAATTTTTATTGAAAGGAATGCATTTCGCTTTTCAACTGCGGAACCATCATCAGCGAGCGAAAGTTAAATAATAAGTACAAAGAGTTTGAACGAAGTTAGTTTGACACTAACGAAAGAGGGGGAACAACAATAAACGAAAATAGAGACTAAAAACAATTTTTATTCTTTCTTCTTTTAATACTCTATTCTAAGTACATATATTAATTTTGACGCATAGTTTGTAACATACCTTATATATTTATGATCAGCATCGATAGTAATGTGGATCTAGCCATGTCCGTCCGTCCGTCTGTCGGCAAAAATTAGGCTTTTAAACTGGGCCTAGAGAGTTGAAATTTTAACCATATACTCTCTAGGGTCACGAAATAATCAAGTTTACGAATTTTTGAAATCCGGGCACAGACACGCCCACAAACTCAAAAAAACAAATTTTTCGAAAATATCGAATTTTGAGTTAGAAAGCTGAATTTTTTTATATATGATCTATGACTCCTAAAACTGCTCAGGAGACAAATTTTTTAAAATCCGCCTACTCACACGCCCACAATAAAATAAAACAATTTTATTGAAAAACCCAAGTTTGAGCTAGGGAGCGTTGTTCATTACAAAAGCTTCGTTTTTTTCAATAAAATCTTTTAAATGTTATATAACAAAATATGTAGAGCGTTCTTAACAATTCAACCATACTAAGACTTTTGTCAAGTCCACTTATGAGGGATAGGAATAAGAATAGGGTATCCAACAGTTCGCCCAAGCTGACTGTAGCCCGTCCCTATCTTTCTTTGTTATAATATGCAATAAATGCGAATCAATTGGTCCGGGTTCCAAGTTCATCAAATTATCGTGTTTTTTAGGGTTCCGTAGCCAAATGTGCAAAAAACGGAACCCTTATAGATTCGTCATGTCATGTCTGTCTGTCCGGGAATGTCACAGCCACTTTTTTCCGAAACTATAAGAACTATACTGTTGATATTTGGTAAGTAGATGTATTTTGTGAACCGCATTAAGGTTTTCACACAAAAATAGAAAAAAACAATACATTTTGGGGGTTCCCTATACTTAGAACTGAAACTCAAAACATTTTTTTCATCAAACCCATACGTGTGGGGTATCTATGAATAGGTCTTCGAAAATGATATTAAGATTTCTAATATCATTTTTTTCTAAACTGAATAGTTTGCGCGAGAGACACTTCCAAAGTGGTAAAATGTGTATGCCCCCCCTGTAACTTCTAAAATAAGAGAATGATAAAACTAAAAAAAATATATGATGTACATTACCATGCAAACTTCCACCGAAAATTGGTTTGAACGAGATCTAGTAAGTAGTTTTTTTTTTAATACGTCATAAATCGTAAACCGCAATTTAACTTTCATTCAATCAACTCAAATATAAAAAAAAAAACATTTAATTTCATAAACATAAACCTTATGCGTAAACCGTGAACCATTATTTTTGGTTGGGCAAGTGAAATTTATTGTTTTTGTGTGTAAGAACTCCGGCAAAATAAACAAATATGTATTTCAGTTATCCAAAGTTCGTCAAACTTAAAATACCGCTTAAGTGAACAAAAATTTGCCATTTCAATTTAGCGGAATCGACGGCATAACATTTTTCAACTCGTAAGTAGGTACTGTTGTCTTACTTCTCTTAAAATTGTACCATAAGTACTCGTTTTTCGCTAACATTTATCAAAGCAAAAAGTTGTTGATTGTTGATGGCTCTACTTCAGAGTATAAAAACACATTCTAAACCGGTTTCTTTTATTTATTTTTTCTGACTTTAAATTGACCAGCCTGAATGGCATTTTTATTATTCCAAGCTATTTTTATCTTACGAGTATTATTGAGCATCTGTATGACACATTGCGCATTAAGATATTCTTCGCGAGAAAATAGCTTCCTTAGGTTAATCAACCACAAATAAATAAATAAATTGGCGTTGTGCCCAAAGAAATTTCTGTTAACATAGGGCGGGAATATTTCCTCATTTTGTTTCTAATGATTAAGTGCTGTGTTCGTGTAAATGTTCGATATTGAAATCAAGATCAAGAAGAAAATAATTAAAAAAGAACAAGTTTTATAGAGATACTAGAAATTTCAATCAAAGAAGAAAGGATTATTTTTGACGTTTTATGCCAAACTAGGCTCTAGAATTTGTACCAACCTTCGATTTTCAACAGATGATTGTCAGCCAATTGAGAGCCACAATTACACAGCTCAGGTTCTAATCTACAATTTAATACTGGTTACGAAAGGAACATTTTGAGAAGCTTCTCATGACAGTTAATATTCTTGGAAACTTGTCAGAGTTTTGCAAAATGTGGGCCAGTGGTAAAAATGTTGGGTGTTCCTGGGTGGGATTCAAACGTTGAACTCCTC
Organism: Portevinia maculata; assembly: GCA_949715645.1. NCBI lineage: Eukaryota > Metazoa > Arthropoda > Insecta > Diptera > Syrphidae > Portevinia > Portevinia maculata. Next base: position 76,516,051 of record OX454525.1, read on the forward strand.
GCTTAGAAATCCAACGCTTTAACCCCTGCACCCCTCTTAGTAATAGTAAGATGAATATGTCGGATTGGAATGTTTGGTAACATTCCTTGTGAATAATATAATATCTATAATATATATTATATGGTAAATCGGTTTTAGATTAAAAGTTTTAAGCACCGTTTGACCGATTGTTATAATGATATATAACACCGTGCTTTCCATTCCAGCTTGGAGAAGATTGTAACACTGGAGACTTTAAATTTTCTGTGATAGTAAGTTTTATTTCCAGTAACGCCCGGGTGTCAGAGGTGGCTGCGACCTTAGCTGTTTGAATAGCTTTTTAATTATTACTTTTGAAACGATCCAGGGTGAGAGCTGGCTTTCAAGAACACCTGAATAGCTTTAGAATAGCGAGACACGAACTAAAAAGGGCTATCAAGGAAAGTAAGGCAAATTGCTTTAAGCGTTTATGCAACGAAGGTGATATTAACCCCTGGGGAACAACATACAGGATGGTTATAACGGAGCTGATGGGCTCTAGAACCCCCCCAATAACATGCCCAAGAATGTTGAGATCTATAGTAGAACACCTTTTCCCCAAAAGACCAGCTACTATGTGCAGCATAGTAAGAGAGGTTAATCCAGACGATATACTTGTTATTACTCTGGAGGAGCTGCTAAAGGCATGCAGCAGAATAGGTGACAACAGGGCGCCCGGACCAAACGGAATCCCAAACAAGGCATTGAAGGTGGCTGTTAGAAAGAGACCAGACCTCTTCATATCAACAATGCGGAGGTGCCTAGAGGAGGGAACCTTTCCAGAAAAATGGAAAATGCAGCACTTGGTCCTGCTTCCGAAAGGAAAGAAGCTTCCACGAAAAACATCTGTATGACTATTGGACACCATGGGGAAACACCTCGAGAAGATATAATAGACTTCTCGCAGTGGCTGAAGAGAAAGGAGCCCTCTCAGACCGACAGTTTGACTTCGGAAGTGCGCGCTCTACAGTTGATGCTATAAGAGCGTTGGTCCACATAGCTGAAAGTGTCATCGAAGGAGTAAGATGGCTCTACGGCACAAAGGAGTATTGTGCAGTAGTTACGCTTGACGTCAAAAACGCCTTCAATTCCGCGAAATGAATGGAATACTACTTGGTTACCGCGGGCGTCCCACAGGGATCCATACTGGGGCCGCTTCTGTGGAACATCATGTATGACGGAGTTCTACGATTACTGGATTTGCCGACGACATTGCCATCGTGACATTAGCTAAACAGATCCATGAAGTGGAATCAGCTGCAAATACAAGCAATTTCCAGGATAAAACTCGGCTAGTATCCGCCGGACTAGAAGCTGTCCTTATAACGGGTCGAAAAACCATTGAATTCACCAATTTCCAGGTGGGAAACCAGATCATCAGATCCAAAGGAGCAGTCAAATATCTTGGGGTCATGATAGACAACAGACTGCAGTTCAAGACGCACATGGAGTATATTACAAAGAAAACATAGCAAATACAGGGAGCTCTCTCATGCATACTACCTAACATCGGTGGACCTGAATATGCTAGGAGGACCGTTTTATCAAGAGTAGTCAGCTCAGCCCTCCTTTACGTAGCCCGGTTTGGGCGGGGCACTAGCGATGAAAGAAACAAGTAGGAAACTATTATTCGCATACAGGCTTAGTGCATTAAGGATGATCTGCGGTTTTCGAACCATCTGGGACAAAGTGGCCTTCGTCATAGCTAGAATGATACTCATAGACATTCTAGAGGGCGAGATTGAGGATCTACAACAGAAAAACACCGGGCGGAGAAGATGCAAGGGAAATGGCAAGAATGAAAGTAGAAGAAAGAGCAGCTTCGATTGCTATATGGAAAACCAGGTGAGACAACACTTCAAAAGGCAGATGGACATACAAGCTGATCCCGGCAATCGAGACCTGGACAAGCGCATGGAAACAGCAACTACCACCTTACGCAGTTCCGGACTAACCACGGCGGCTACCGCAAATACTTACATCGATTTGGACATGATAGCTCGCCATTTTGCCCAAATTGTCCAGAGCAGGAGAAAGACACGGAGCACGCAGCTTTTCGTTGTAGGCGATTCGTAGGATGGAGAACGAATCTGCCCAATCCACCTTTCCTAATAGACCATATGTTGCGGTCGGAAGACAATTGGACGACAGTTTGTAATCTGGTAACAACTATCCAAAATGAACTGCGGAGAGTAGAAAAGCTAAGGAGAGCATCAGAAGCAGCAGAAGCGTCAGAAGCAACTGACGCAAAACAAGACGTATAGCATGAATTGCTAACCAGTCCCGCGAAGTAATACCTAACGGCAGTCCCGCGGGGAGAGTGGTTGACGTCTGCCGGGTGTGGATTAGTACGTAGGCGCATTCCTGGCATAGACAATTTAGATTTGCGAATCGTGCATGTCATCTTTTGAAGATTACACTTTCATTGGCACAGCAAAAAAAAAAAAAAAACATTTTCTTATACATCTTTATATTTTAAAATATGTTGTAAATCACGATTTTAATTTTTGGACCAATAACAATAACTGACCCAGTACAAGGAAATTAAATAAGAAAGTAAATATATCAAGCGCCACTTGTTTGTTTGTCTGGATTTTTTTTTGTTCGTCTTCTTTACGTTCGAGTATCGTTCCTTCGATTGAGTTGAAACTTTGCACAGTTGTTGTTAGCACTTGAGCGAATGTTGCTGACATAGTACCATAAACGTTCAATAGGTGCCGCCTTAATATTCGCTTGTTCGTCTTCTATGCATCCGCGCATGGGTAATCTGATTGAATTGAAATTTTTCCTGGCAGCTGCGCGAAAGTTTCTGATATAGTACCATCAAAATGGACTTAACCCTTAAACCCTACCCTGGGGTCCAGCGCGATGCTTAAACTAAGCTTTCGTGGATATTTTTTTAACTACAAACCACACGATGGCGCTATTCAAGCTAATCCTCTAATGTATCAGTAGGCGTCTCGTCATTAGTCATTTTTAATTCCGCGAAAGGTGCAGTCGTAATAATAACAACTTCCGGGTCCCCTAGACCCCAGAGTAGGAATACTGTAATATAAAATTTGCCTTTTCTAAAGAGCTTTGTTTATTGTCGTACTGCCCACCAAAATTCAAACAAAAAAAAATTTTCCCTTTATTATCAACAATGCACACCAAAGCAGATCCTGATGCAAGAAACCAATTACCTGAGATGGTGGAACTCTACAATAAGACAAAATGTGGTGTTGATTTGATGGACCAATTTTGTCATAGGTACAGTGTATCCAGACGTACCAAGCGATGGCCGATTGCTATGTTTTACGGTTTACTGAATATAGTGGGTGTTCTCATTATGTTCTTCTGAAAATGGCATCAAATCAGCACCAAAAAAAACGGAATTTCCTCAAAAACCTTGCACTTGACCTCATCACGCCCCAAATAGAAGAAAGATTTACCTGGCCAACTTTACCTGCAAATCTCCAAATTCTGCTTGGAGATGTTTTAAAAAATAAACGGCATTTAGTTGAGCCCAATCCAATTGTAAATGGAAAAAAAAGATGTGCAATCTGTCCAAAGGATAAGGACCGGAAGACGAAAATTAGATGCGGCAGGTGCCGAAACCCCATTTGCGGCGAACATAGAAGGACTGTCTGCCAAGAATGCCTCGATTCTAAACTTTAAGGTATTTTTAATATTTAACTACGTGTGTGATCTTAATAAAAAATAATTTATATTAAAACGTCTTTCTGTTTTTGAAATGATAACAAAACTATATTGGGGTTTTCTGGACCCCAGGGTAGGAAAAGTGTTTCTCCAGGGATGGGTAGGGTTTAAGGGCTAACCATCCGGAGAAAAGAATAAAATGCCTTAAATCTGCGCAGCGGACCACCAATCATTAGTGGATACGAGGTAAGCTCACATAGGACATCTAGCACCTACCTATAGCGGAGCAACAAAATTGGATGAACATGCTAAACCAAATTGAGGTTGGCTTTGGTATTGCCCAAGAGTGTTTCTGTGAACTTCGGTCAAAATCGGTTTAGCAGTTTGTTTTGTAGTTTTGTCTGTTACTAAAAAATATGTATTTGTTTTTGTTAGGCTCAGAAACGCACGCCGGTTGCCCGCTAATATAATGTTTAACCGGTATTTAAAACGAAGAATCGATGATTTAAAAATATTGTCTCGATTTATTTATCCATAAAGTTTATTAAATTTGTAGCTTATCCAAATCATTACAGTTCATCATGTTAATAAAGTGGCACCGCGCTATTTTTTCTATATACCTTATTTATTACCTATATTCATTCTTCTTTCAATTCTTCATGTTTTTTTTTTTTAATAAATCACAAATGGCTAAATTTATAATTTATTTCATTATCATATAAATATGTGTGTAGTCTCGTGCCATATCAACCTCTCAAGGCCATGTAATCAATCTCCATATTTTCGTATTGACAAAACAGTAACTGGTTGAATTCAGGAAATAAACCAGTTTTCAGTTCTCACACCCTCTGCCTATGCTTAGCGCTTTATTTACACTTCTCCGGTCGAATAAAAAAAACGTATAGGAAACAAAACAAGAAACCTTATCGCACTTCAATGGTGGGGTGGATCGCTCTACGTCGAATTATTTAAACACATTTTGATAGAAATTTCTAGATGAAGAAGTGAAAGGGGAAGTATTAAAAGGGATTTGCGCGTTACCGAGATTTGCAAAAAGAAAAATAATGATTTTTTTCCCAAGAATGTATTTACAGCAATATCTTGTGCATTCGGTAAACAGACGAAGGGTCAGGCTTTGAAAATAAGCAATAGATAAGGAAATTCAAGTATTAACTAATTCGCGGTAACTCGATTAATTAGGCGTAGGCAGATGTGGGTAAAAATACTCAGACATACCCCGGTTAAAGTATTTCATGCGTCGCAGGAAAACAACGTTACAACAAAGTCACGTAAAGTTAAGCGGTGTATGATAATAATTTACACCTGACGTTGTTGCGATAAAATTTTTCGGGAGGCGACGTGCGACAATCACCAGAATAAAGCTACCTGTACGTATTTAACATCTGTGTTTAATCAATAAATATCGTACATATAATATTTATGTATTTACCTATCTTCTGTTGGGATCAAAATTGGTTGTATTTTATTTTTAATTTTGAACTTTTCTATTGGACTTTGATTTGTTTTCTTTTATATTCCTCAAAACTAAATAGATATACCCGCATCTTATCGCAATTTATTTGTTCATTTTTGTTCGGCTGACGTAAGACGGCCTTGTCATCAAAGGCTTTCTTGACGCAATACCACAGATATATAATTATTTTGATTTAGTGTTCCAACGAATATAATTTGCATAGGTTAATGATATGTGTTTGTTTGTTTTGTTTTAAGTTAGGAGAATGAAATTTATAACACAGACAATTTTACATTTTTTATATTTCATGACTGTATGTATGTTTAATAGAATCTGATATCAAAATAACTATAAAAATGCTATATCTATAATAGTTAAATATCTGCCATCTATTTTTACAAATAAAAATCCTTCATCCAACCAGAACTACGCGACCTTGAATCTGAGATCAAAGTCCACTTCCGGACCAGCCCCATCAGTCATCATTTTGTAGCCAACTTTGTTGCGGACAGCAACTTGTTAATCAGAGCATGTATGTTCTCTCTAAGAGCCCGAAATGATCAAGTGTAGGAATTTTCAAAATCCGCCCGCTGACGAACCCACTTCTTCTTCTTCCTTCCACTTAACTACATCCTTGCTGCTCCGCCTGTATGGTTCGCCGGTTCGACCTCAGAAAATAGTGGCAAGTCTCCCGATTTTGAATCACCTCAGCGATCAATCAAATGATGTGCTGCTTTTGTGTGACCCAGGAGTTTTTAGGCCTGCCGCTCTTTCGCGTTTGTATTGGAACGTTGATTGATATTGTCGCACTCCATTTTTTTCGAGATAGGTTCTTTGACGTGAAGGCTTCTTCTGATCTTGGAACTTCTTATTCGATCAATCTTTGTTACTCCTGCTGTCATACGAGACAGCTTCTTCTCAACTGTCGTTCATTTGCCTTCATACTTTTTGTACGCTGTCCAAAATTGTGAGCCGTATGTGAGTGCCGGGCGCACAACTGTGGTGTAAAGCTTTCCTTTTGGCTTACTGGGCATTTTTCGATCACAAAAGAAGGCAGAGTTTTCCCACCACTTCATCCACCCTACGCTTACGCGATGCTTAATGTCGTCATCACAGCTTGCTTCGCTGTTATTAATAGATCCCAAATATTTGAACTTTTCGCACTTGGGAATCACCCATCCATTCATATAAATGTCTGGAATATGTCGGAATGGATCAGATAACGGGCAGTTCAAGTATTCTCTTTAAACGTTCTATCGAAAAAAAACAAAAAAATTCAAACTAGAAAGCTACAATTTTTGCAACATTATATTCTCTACAGTCCCAAAGTGATTAAGTGCAAAGATCTTCAATATATTTTTCAAAACCCTTTTACTGACACGCTTATTATTTAAAAAAAAAAAAAACGTTTTATTGAAGAAATCAATGGAAATGATAGTCGTATTCTTTGCAAGGTATACTGATGAAGTCGTTCTTAACAATTCCTTCATACACATTTTTTTACCGCGGTAATATTTAGGGGGATTTGTGTGATTCGGGTTTTTTGGGCTTGCCTTTTTTTTTTACTAGTTCGACACATACTCGTACATGCTCCCATTACTCAATAATCAGTTTGATCTTAATTTTACGACACACTTGGCGGATAATTTCAAGATGTTAAATGTTTCGATAGGTTAAAATGGGTAATAGAATTGCCTAGATGTTATATCTTCCCTACATCGCACTTAAAACTTTTGAATGTGTCAAACTTCAATATTCTGAACACAAAATTGTACATTTTTTGAATGTTATATTTAAAAAAAATATTTATTTTAGTCCTTTGTTCTTTAAAAAAACAACCTCCAATAAAAATGTATTTTCATAATTGAAGGTACATATTACCATAACCCAACTGCAAATTCTACTGCTTTGCCAAATTTCAAGATTATGCGCCGAATGGAAGTGCTCCATAGTTTTGATGGCCGGTGAGTGAGTCAGTAGTTATTTTTGCTGTTTTTGAAGCCTTTTCCCTAGAAACTACTTCACCCGTATTAACAAAAAACGATATAACGGTATGTACTCGTAGTTAAAAAAACCGATCAGCTAGCTAAAATTTGAAGGATCCCACACACCAGAGGTTATGTTGGCAAGTCTGAATTACAATAATCTATGGACATATGAATATACTTCATGAATAAATTTAATTGGTTTTAGACACGAGTGGTGGCAAGTCTTGTTTTGGTTTCCTAATTCGAAACTTTAAAGCAAATGCTAAAAGGTAGTAAAAAGCAACAATTCATGGTAACCCCGACATGATATTTCGCGAAGTATTTTAATTGGCGAGATTATTCACCATGGTTAATATTTAATTGAAATTTAAACAAAATCATGCCGCCGAGCAACAGATCCTAAATAAGTGAAAAGGTTAGAGATATTAAACCCCAGATCAATCAAAGTATACAGTATACAGAAGGTATTCGTGCGAAGTACGAAGAACTGTACTGAAGCGTCCATCCTCTAATAAACGTGCATCTTAAAGCTCTGCAAACAACCCCAAATTAAATCATTTCAACACCCCTGTTGCCACAACGATGACGACACTGTGAGATACGATGACAATGTGTGTTTGCAAGAAGCTCATTGCCCGAAGGAATTCAAATAAAGCTCACTATAGAAGCCACTATTGCGAACAATCAGCTTAAATGCACACAACACAACACAGCACAAGAAACAATGAAAAAATCAAAATGAAACATAGGGGCGGGCTACAGTCCGCTTGGGCGAACTGTTGGATACCCTATTCTTATTCCTATCCCTCATAAGTGGGCGTGACAAAAGTCGTATGGTTGAATTGTTAAGAACGCTGTACATATTCTGTTATATAACATTTAAAAGATTTTATCAAACAAAAACGAAGCTTTTGTAAAAAAAAACGTTCCCTAGCTCAAACTTTGGGTTTTCAATAAAAGCGGATTTAAAAAAATTATCACATGAGCATAGAGGACCCCTAGAGAGTATATATTATAAATTTCAGCTCCCTAGCTCAAAATTTGGATTTTCAAAAAAAAAAAAACAATTTTAAATTGTGGGCGTGTCAGTATGCGGATTTTGAAAATATTTACACATGAGCTTATAGCGCCCCTAGAGAGTATATATTACAAATTTCAGCTCCCTAGGTCAAATTTTGGTTTTTCAATAAAATTGTTTTATATTTTGTGGGCGTGTCAGTGGGCGGATTTTGAAAATTTTATATCCCGAGCAGTTTTAGGAGTCATACATAGATCATATATAAAAAATTTCAGCTTTCTAGCTCAAAATTCGATTTTTTCCAAAATTTTGTTTTTTTGAGTTTGTGGGCGAGTTTGTGGGCGTGTCTGTGGGCGGATTTCAAAAATTTTAATTTGAATTGATTATTTCGGGACCCTAGAGAGTATATGGTTAAAATTTCAGCTCTCTAGGCCCAGTTTAAAGGCCTAATTTTTGCCGACGGACGGACGGACGGACATGGCTAGATCGACATTATAGTCTAAGAGCCCACAGCATTTTTTGGGAGTGAAGATATAACCAAAATTATGATATATCAAAGTTAAGTTAAGTCTATTTGGCTAGTCTGGCAGCATTTGTTTGGGGCAAATGTTAGTAATAGTAAAGTAAAAATACGTTTTTTTCCAAATCGTGGATTGAAGATATAACCACTTATGAATAGTATTAAATTAAAGAGGTTGAAGCCATCTACACAAATCTGTGGGTGCCAGACGTTTTGCATGGGGCAAAACCCTTGCCAGACGTACAATAGTATGCAAAAAAATCAGTTTTTGAAATAATTGGTATAACCACACATTAAATGTGGGTGCCAGACGTTTTGTATGGGGCAAAACAATTGCCAGACGTACTAATAGTATGCAAAAAAATCAGTTTTTGAAATAATTGTTATAACCACACATTGAATATACCAAAATAATGGTGGAAGTGTTCTGATACCGTAAATGTGCGTGCCAGACGTTTTGTATGGGGCAAAACCCTTGCCAGACGTACTAATAGTATGCAAAAAAATCAGTTTTTGAAATAATTGGTATAACCATACATTGAATATACCAAAATAATGGTGGAAGTATCCTGATACCGAAAATGTGGGTGCCAGACGTTTTGCATGGGGCAAACCCCTTGCCAGACGTACTTATAGTATGCAAACAAATTAAACTAAAAAGCAAATTTATGTGGTTAGTATTATTGCAACTATTTATAAAATAGATGTATTAACAAAAATATTCTTATTCCAATATATTAAATTAACGTCCTTGTTCCTTATACACCAAGTTCAGTAATGTTTTTTTACTAAATGGATGAATTCAAATATAAATACTTAAAAAAAAAATTGTTCGATGACATTTCTAAGAAAATAAAAACATAAATAATAATAAATCCAACTTAATAACTACAGATTACATACACTACAATATTTTTTTAAGGCTACAAAAATGATTTTAGTTACAATCTGATCCATCAGATGAATCGTTGCATAAACATTTTCTTCATCGTCGGATGCATCCAAGTTAGTCCTAAGAATATCATCGAGATTGTCAGGTGCAGTTTTGCCATCAAACCATTTAACTTGATACCCTGTGTCGTCTAGTATCCAACCATTGTCTACCTTCGCAAAATAAACAAAATGTTTTATTATCATGACTAAATTAATAGTTAAATTGCAAATCCAGTGTGACCAACCACCATAAAAACTAGCAAATAAAGAGTCAAATAATTTTTATTGTTACTAGGCCGTACACCGGATTGCATTTTTTTAGCGAAATCAAAGCAAAAAAGAAGCATTTATTTTCATATTTTTGACTGAAGGGTAATTGTAGAGGTTCATAATTAGGTGTAATCAGTAAAAAAAAGGTAATCAGAAAAACCAGCCATAAACCATTTAAAAAAAAGTAAAGCAGGTAGCACTGCACGAAGTGAGAAGTTAAAGCAAGAAAATAGATTTAGAAGAAAGACATGACTCCGGAAGAAATGTCTTGAATGAAGTAAAATCCATGACCGTATAATCTCTAACCACATAATAAAATCTGATATGCGCGATACTTCCGGCAGTTTGTAAGCACGCATACCAAGATATTTATGAATCTAACATCAAAACGCGTAAAATGAAAAAAAAGGTTTCGGTGATAATGGATAAATTTTACCCCCTTATCACACCATTTAAATAGGTATGCGCGAACTTTCCGGCTAAAAACCATTGGTCGGCCGGATTTTTTCTCAAAGAATATGATATTTCCCACAATGTCTATGAGATTGATCAAAATCCGTGATGACAGAAAAAAATGATAGAAATTTAATAATACATATATATGTAATTTATTTAAAATGTTTTCGGCCAATTAAATCTACGCCGACCAAGCAAATCATATTCGTCTGAGTGTTAACTTTTATTTTTTATTTAAAATTTTAGTAGGCGTGATGACGGAACTTTCATGTTTGGTGGCTCCTGGGCTATTATAACTCTCCGATATTTTGCAACTGGGACATTTTTAATTGTATGTGGCCACTTCGCTGGAGTAAGCAAGGCCTCCGCTTGCAGGATCCTACACAAGGTCTCAGACGCAATAGCTAAATTAAGACCTTTGTATGTTAAATTCCCATTAGATACAGAAAACATAACACAAAGTTTTTATGAAATTGCAAGATTTCCCAGGGTTGTTGGAGTCATTGATTGTACTCACATTAACATTAAATCACCATTTAAGTACCTTCAAGAATAACAGGTACCAGAAATGATAATTATTTTCACTTGTTGGCAGGAGGAGAAACTGCCGAATTGTACAGAGACCGGAAAGGCAATTTCTCAATGAATGTTCAAACAGTAGTGGACTCAAAATTAAGAATCATGGACATAGTTGTTAGATGGCCTGGATCATGCCATGATCAAACTATTTTTAATAACAAAGAATTATTGATAGAGCATTTGGAAATATCTTGATTCTCGGAGATAAAGGATATGAGAACACACATTTTTTGCTAACTCCCCTTCATAATCCACGGAGACCTGGCGAGCACTTGTACAACGAGTCACAAATCAGAACGATAAATGTAGTAGAAAGATCATATGGCGTATGGAAGAGTAGATTTCCAGTTTTGTCAAAGAAAATTACTTTGCACCATTCGAAAGTACAAGCAATTATTGTTGCATGTGTAGTGCTCCACAATATAGCCACAGACATGGGTGAAGAAACTTTTGAAAATTGTATGCCAGATGATAGTGATGAAACTTATGATGTTAGTAATAGTTTACTAAGAGATAGTCTGTAGTCGAAATATTGTAAGAAATTCTGTTATTAACTATTTTTCGTCTCTGCTATAATTAAATTTGTTTGTGCCTTTTTAAATAAATAAAATTTCCAAAATATCCCTTTCTTTGTTCTTATTTAACCACAACTTGAATGAATGAATAGAGTAAAGCGCGACTTTGAAAGAAACATTTTATTCACTTTTCTCCTAAACCTTAATGACGTTGTTAATATCATTTATAACCAGAACAAAAATCAAAGGTTCAAGGTGGCTACCTTGGGGAACACCAGAGGTGGCTTTAAAAAGCAAATAGAGAACAGAGCGAAAACGAACATTATAAGATCGGTTCTCAAGGTAAGAAGAAAACTAATTCAATAGAGGGGGATCGAAACCAAGGAAGGAGAGTTTGAAAAGAATCAAACGATGAGATATTTTGTCAAAGGCCTTACTGCAGTTAGTAGCGATTAAATCCACTTCATTGTCACTTTCTAATGCAGAAAGTGTGACGGAGAAAAAGACAACCAGGTTAGTGGTTGTGGATCTACCTTTGAAGAAACCGTGCTGAAGGGTGGAGATAAGAGATTTGCACTGAAGGCACAATGAATCGTACATCATACTTTCAAAAACCTTGGGTAAATGCGAGAGCTTGGCAATAGGTCGATAGTTAGACACGTCATTTTTCGGTCCTTTTTTGTGAACTGGTTAAATGAAGGGCGTTTTCCAGATTTTAGGAAATTTCTCAAGAGATAAGGCGTGTTTAAAGAGATTAGCAATGATAGGTAAAATAATCGCAGAACACTTTTTGAGAAGATTGGCTGGGAGGCCGTCTGGGCCGGGTACAAGACAAGAAGTCTGTCGCACAAAATGGGAATGGTCGAAGGTAGGTAAAATGAATGGGCCAACCTTATAGTTTTTCAGATAACTGAAGTAAGAGTGATCCGGTTCTGGGCAGTCGTCACTGAAGGACTGCTTAAACACGGTTGCAAAAGAATTTGCGATTACAAATGGGTCCGTTGAGGACTCGCCTTTAAACAAGAGTGAGATTTCCTTTTATAATTAGCAAAATGAAAAAATGACAGTGGGTCCTTGATGAGGTTAGTTTGAGCGTCAGAAAGATAGCGTTGATAGAGACAGTGAAAAGGTTAGAGTAGAGAGCTGTAAGTATGAACTGAGATAATTCGAATAATCTGTTGCAGTAACTATACAGACTCAAGCAAAGTGCTTCATTATCGTTTTTCCTCACATAGCCCCAATGAGCAAAAGGTATATCAAATCCTGTCGCAGCTATGTGGTGTCGCATAAGCAGCAAAGAGAGATGGTATAGAGAAGATGTACTTCATAACATATATGCTAAAAAATAGCTTAATGCTTGTACTGTAACACTTTAATTTTAAAAAAGGGCTGAAAAGGAATGTCAAAAGCGTATTATACATTAAGATTTGCAGGTATCGTCTAACTGCTCTTAATATTAGAGTGCTGCCTGAACTTTAAAGGGGTAATTTCCATGACGTGATCGGATATGTTTTGTTTTCTGCTTGAAAATTTGCGCTAAGTGTTGTATGCACAGCTTGCCTCTATTAAGGGAGTACACTCTTTTCGAAAAAAAAAACAATTTCATATTCCTATTACGCATTTATTCTATTCGTGTTGGTTTTATTTTTGTGATCAATTGAAAAAAAATTTCCTACGAAGGTAAATTTATTTTTAAACAAGAAGCGTCATTCAGCGGTATCTTCTTTAGGCAGCTAGCTGATACCTACCCACATACATGTGTTTATATTACCATTTATCAGTTAACTGGTTTTGGCTACTATTTACTCTAAACCAAAAAACATTGCCAGCCCAGTCTAGTTGCCGTTACCAAAACGATAAGCAATGACTGGAAAAATAAGAAATATGATCGAAAACAGTCAGTGAGTGATACAGATAGCGATAATTGTTTGTTTTTTATTTTTGTTGTTAATTTTTGGATATTATTATCATGGCCTTGTCTGTGGAATAACAGCTTTACCAAACAAACAGTTCCGCGGTAAATATCTAATCACAAAAAAAAAAAAAAAAAAATAGTAAAAATGTTTCCGTTTAATGTGGGGTATTACGTTGTAGTTACTTGTAATTTGGCGAGTAGGTGGTCTACCTTTTACAGACCAAATTATTAACAGAAGATACATTTTTTATGAAGATTTAAGTTTTTAGGAAGGTTCATTGGGTCATCGACGTCAAAAAGGACAATAAATCTCCACATATGCTGCTTACTTACACCGATGACATATTTTCAATATTTTATTTTATTATATATTATTATACTTCAATTTCGTGTAAACAGTCTGTTGGGAAAAAGCCAAACGAATTTAAATGAAACGCGAACTAACTTGGTTTCTAGTGATAGAGTTTATTTCAATGACTGAGCAATGGGTGACAGTTTAGTTCATATTTATAGTGCATGTTATATGTTATAATGTGTATGTAATTATATTGTTTTGTTTCGTTGTATTGAAAGTCTATATATGTTATATATTATATATATATATTATATATACAATCAATCCTTCTCTCAAAACTATATTACTGTACATTGTTTTAAGTTAATAGTAAAAAATATATACAATTCAATTTAATTCAATTTAGGTTAAGTCTTAACATTTGTGCAAATCGTAAATAATTATAAATATTACGGTATGAAACCAAGCAAAGAAGTTAATTCAGAGTGCTTATTCTTTCTTAGGTTTTTTGTAAAAATATCGGCAATCATGTTACCGGTTGGGATGTATTTTAACGTTATAAATCCATTTTCGAAAACCTGACGTATATAATGTACTTTTATGTCGATGTGCTTCGTCCTGTTGTGATACACAGGGTTCTTCACTAAATGCTGTGCACTTATGTTGTCGCCATATAGTTCGGTTGGACCAGTTGCAAGAGAATTAAAACCCAATTCTCGTAGGAAGCTCCTCAAGTAAACGACTTCCTTGGATGCTGCGGAGAGAGCCATGTACTCGGCTTCAGTGCTGCTTAGTGCTATCGTTTGCTGTTTTCTGCATTCCCATGAGATGGCCGCACCCGCAACAAAGAACACAAAGCCAGTAAATGATCTTCTATCATCACAACTTCCCGCCCAATCAGCATCAGCGTAGCCGATTAGTTGCTTTTGAGTCTGAAAGTAGTTAATTTTAAAATTTAAAGTGTGATTAAGGTACCTCAAGATATGTTTTGCAGCAGTCAGGTGCTCAGAGTGTGGGTTCTTGTTAAACTGAGCTAGTTTGCAAACAGAGTGCATTATATCAGGCCTGGTACAAATGCTCAGATACATTAATGAGCCGATGAGGGACTGGTACAGCTTCTCGTCCACCTTGGTACACTTTGAACAATCGATGCACTTCTTGAATTTGCTTTCTGGTTGTAAAGGAGTTGCACAGGGTTTTGTTTGCACAATCCCAAATTCAATTAGCAGCTTCTGGATAAACTGTTGTTGTGAAACTTGAATTGCTTTATTTTTTCTGGTAACCTCCATCCCGAGGAAATGATCAACGGGACCCTTGTCAACCACTTCCAACTGCAAACCGATTGCCACTTTGATTTTTTCCAACAATTCAAGACTAGAGCACGCCAGCAAAATGTCGTCCACAAACACCGCAATCAAGTTAATATCTGCATCACTATTATATTTGTATACGCAAGCATCGCCTTCGCATTTTGAAAAACCAATTTTTCTTAGCACTTCATCCAATTTACAGTTCCATTCCCGACCTGATTGTTTGAGGCCGTAAAGAGTTTTTCTTAAACGGCAAACCTTCTCTTGACGTATGGGATTAATAAAACACTATGGTTGAAACATAAAAACTTCCTCCTTTAATTCACCATTCAAATAAGCCGATGACACGTCCATTTGATGTAATATTAAATTATACTCAGCTGACAATGCAAGTATTAATCGAATGGAGGAATACCTGACCACCGGAGAAAAAGTCTCCTTGTAGTCTATTCCAAATCGTTGGCTACATCCTTTTGCCACTAGTCTGGCTTTGTACCTTTCAACTCCACCATTTTTGTTACGCTTTATATTAAAAACCCACTTGCACCTTATGGCTTGGCGGTTTTTTGGTAAGTTGACTAACTCCCAGGTTTGATTTTTTGCTAAAGAATTAAACTCCTCCTGCATAGCCGTTTTCCACTTTTCTGCGTCCGCTCTGCTCAAGGCTTCCTCCACACTGAGTGGATTCCGCGAGTACTCTCTATTTTCGCAGAGAAAATTTCAGTTCGATGGTTTACGTGGGCGTAAGGTCATTCTTGAAGAAGTTCCGTCTGATGACAGCTGTCGTACATCACTCGCTGGAGCAACTCCTTCTTCGCGAACACTTTCAGCTTCAACATATTCTTCAGCATCTTCATTTTCTTCATCAGCAGCAACAAATCTATCCTCTACAGCATTATGAAACACATCCATATCGCCATTCTCCTCATCAGCAGATCCAACATTTTCCTTTACAGCACCAGCAATAGTATAATCGCCATCACAGCCACCAATAGCAACATCTTCGTCAACAAGCTCATTTTTAGCCATAGATGTATTAATAGTCGAAACATTTTGATCATCTTCAAGCAAAATGTAATTTGCATCATCCGGTTTCATCTCGGACTGCATCAGGAACTTTGCATCGCGGCTTGTATGAATTTTTCTGCTTTTGGGGTCAAAAAAACGGTAGCCCTTCGATTCCTTTGAATACCCCACCATGAAGCATTCGAAGCCTTTTGCAGAAAATTTTGATCTTCCTGGCCGTGATGCCGAAAACTAATCGTCATAAAAAAAATTGGCATCGTTATGAACTCGTGTAAACACCGTTAAAACCCGACATCATAAAAATTGACAATAAAGATGAACATGTTCATTCGGTAAACATCAGATTGTCATTTTATCAGCTGTTTTTTTTTTATTCTTCTGCGTTATTTTGGTGTTTGCTGTTTTATTCTTCTATGGAAAAAGCAATTGTAAGTAAAAACAAAAGTTTTTATTTTAATTAATTGAAAATATAAATTCTCTGTATGAATCGGCATCCACTTCAGATGCCGCCACAGCGTCCACTTGGCCATGCAAGCTGCAAAGAAAATGGACTAGCTTGGAATGCCAAATATTGGTGGAGATAATAGAGGAGCATGGAAGCATGTGTTGCCTTGATATAGGAATTGAGACATTCAAGAAAAGTGCTGGATGGATATAGCATCGAAGACGAGCCATAATCTGGTTGACGCAAGGAAGAATTGAAAAATATTTAAAAACTCTTTGTGCCTTATGATTTTAAGATTATTTAAGTCATAAGCTCTTCAGGATTTAGGATTTATGACAACTTATATGTATAGGCAGGGAGATGAATAATATAATTATTGATAAAAGTTCTATACGAAAAGAACCCCTTGGGAAAATATTCCTTCCTTGGAGTTCTAAAAATTCTCCTTTCGGGCTTCAAGGACCTCTTTTGGTGTTCCAAATATATTTTTTCTAAATATCCCTAGGTACCGCGCAGTATTTTTGTGTTAAACGTTATTTATATTTTTCCAAAATGTCTATAGAAACCGTGCAGCATTTTTGTGTTAAGGGGTTTTTTTTTACCAAGTGGTTTTTTGGTGCTTGAAACACCAAAAAATGCTTTCCTGGCCGTTTAGCATGTGAGGAGTACCAGGTTTCTTCTTCTTCCTTCTTCTCCTCCTTTTCCTCCTATAGAAGCAAAATAGCAGCAAAACAACAGGCAACCATTTTTTTTCTTCCACAAGGTGAAACATATTTAATCAAAGGTAAATAATCTCCGAAGGTACGTAAACGTCAATTTATTTCATTCTTCATTTCATTTATTATTATTTTTAAACATGATACTACACGGTCTTGAATTTTAAGATTAAGTATCTACAGAAATTCAAACAGTTCATTCATTCAATTAGAAAGAATAACGATTGTTAGTAGAACAAATATGAAAAATAAATTAGAATCTATCTGAAAATCAGTTATAACTTTTAGTACAAAAACTATGATGATAAAAATAAAAATATCTTCTCCCGAAAAATTGGTAGTGATGTAATTATCTGAAGTTCAACTGGAAGGAAGTTCCAAAGTCAAATTGCAGATACAAAAAAGGAACGTTCTGCAATAGTGTGTAGGAAGCGTGGACAATTTAAATGCACACCTCTACTTGAATGAGAAAAGTGAAGAATTTCACGTAAGTAGTCAGGGCACATACTATGAATTATATTGTCCAACTGCAGAAGGTTTCTGAGTGCATAACATTTGTCGAAGCTTATTTCCAATACACTTACCTTAAGATGGAAGACGCTGGTGAACCTTGGAACATTATAAATATATGAACCGGATGCAATCATTAAATGCTAGGTTCAACCTACGCTTACATTCATAGTCCATGCTTGGATATATAAAAAAAATTGGGACGTATATGAAAAAAGATAAAATTCAACTTTTGACCAAACGTTTCTTCATTTCAGGTAACAGAAGGTGTGAGGAACATCTAAAGGTGCGCAACCCAGAATAAATGATCCTAATAGTTCCAGCAACGGCATCACAACAACTCATAGAAGTGTTAATGCTGAACCGTAAATATTTTACTTTACAAGCATATGTTATAATTTTGCCGTCAAGAACAACACTGTGAAAATATTAGGGTTAGGTTAGAGCCCCAGAACAAATCATAGCAACTGTTTTTGATGGGTTGAGTAAAAGTTTAATGACTGAAGCCCAGGAAAATATCCTCGATAAGTCTTCGTTAACACCTGCCACACAATAATCCATATAACCATTTGACCGTGAAACATATAGTAAAACATCATTTGCATACAAATGTATCTTACAATGGACGATGACTTATGGAAGGTCATTAATAAAAAGGGAAAAAAATTAAAGACCCAAAACTGACCCCTGTAGAATCCCCGAACTAACAGACGAGGGAAGAGAGGTTCCACTTAAGTTTCAACCATTTGCACTCTATTAGTAAGGTACATTCCCAGCAGTTTAATCGCGGTAGTTGAAAACTGATATTTATTCTTAAGTTTATCAAGCAAAATCGAGTGATCTATACAATTGAATGCCTTGGAAAAGTCTAAAAGAACCATTAAATACAATTTATCAGAATCTAGAACAAAACGTACATCCCTGGTAAATTTGAACACACCAGACTCACAGCTATGCTTTTTTTTAAGCCCAGACTGCCATTTAGTAATCAAATTACTCAAGTTCAGACAACATTGTACTCGCACATATTTACTTAGCAATTATTTTTTCAAACACCTTTGCCATGCCTCTAGTCTGAGGGGCAAGACGAATTTGTTTTTTTGGTGCTGGTTTTTTCCACAAGTCAAGACACTGACTGCTAAAAATACAAGAATTAAAAACATGGACAATATATTTAATCACTATTGGTAGAATTAGTTCTAAAAATTTCGGAGCTACCAAAACTTCGTTAGCCCGAACATACTCAAATGAAAACGATTGTCTAGATTCTATAGAATCATTTGAATCGACAGAAAGCATGCTAGAAGTGTTTGAGTTGGGGCTGTGAGCAAAATACAGGCTCATGACTTGTGGGTCTAAGTCATATTTTGAACTACTTTCATCCAGAGTTACTCCAGCAGTATTAAAATTTCTCCATAACTCTTTCGAACTAAGGGCAGGATCATTTGGAGTAAGTATGATCTTTTAGAAGACCTAATGAGGGCCGTGACAGTATTTAGGGCGACAGTATACTGCTTTGTATTGTACTCTGAGAGGTTTCTTTTAAAGGAATCATAGAAACGCTCCCTCTCTCGAATAAGTAGCGTAATCTGATGATTGAACCAAGGACAACACTTAGGTTTCTTACGCTTTGTAATCAGAGGAACATATACTTCATACAACCTGTTGACGAGAGTGTTAAATTGAAGTACTTTATTGTTAACATCAGGTGTACTATATATTCCGCTCCAGTTAAAATTAAAACAGTCACGCTCAAGGTTTGTGAAATTCAGGTTACGAAACGAACTGTAACTGTATAACCCGGTGTTATGAGTTTCATAAAAATCAATAGCACAATATAAATAATCAATTTAATGTCATTATTTAACATCCTTAAATTCTGTCATAATCTGTCAATCCTGTAAATGTCCATTTTCGTCCCGTTTTCATACCAAATTTTTTTGTGTCATAAAATAATGAAATAAATTGCCAACGCTCTTAACTTGTCACTTTAACGTCGTGTAAATGATTGTCTTATTATCAATTGACATGCAGTTAAAATCATACTTATTTGTCATCCGTGTAAATGCAGCACTGTATTTTTTTAGTTAAGTTTTAGCACATTCGTTGACGCAAATCGATTCAAACGCTTAAATAAATAATATAATATCGAAGTTAAAAAAACATTCAACACTGGCCTTAGTGGAAATCGATGAAGAACAACGCAAAACCACAAATCATTGATGGTCTTTTCAATAACTCTGTACATACAAAAATTGACTGGAAACACATCAAAGTTTTCCACAAATGCTGCATCATTCCATAACTCACCGACAGTTTTTCGACTGCCAACGAGAATATAAACCCATCAATGAGGGCACAGAAAATCCGGGTGACCTAAAAACTGTTGAATATAAATTTGTACAGACATGCTCACATCCACCTTATTAAAAAAAAACTCTGACTGCCATAAAATAAAACAAAAAGCGCAACAATTGTTTTAAATTTACACCAACCGCACCAATGTTCAATGTGAGCGCTCCAAAGCCGCAAAAAAAGAAAGAAGCAAAGAGCCCTCGTAAGCCTGACTGTTACTTTACCATCTCTCATTGTCAAATTCTACCCCTCCTCTAGAGTGTGTATTCATTGTTGGAACAAAGTACCAAGGTGGGCGCAGGCCATTATGACATCATCCCGCATGTGTACACCACAGGCATGACGTCAGAGTTTTCACAGAGCAAACCTGCTGCACATTGAGTGGGCTTGGATCGATGAGCTAACACACGTTTTGACCTTTTTACTATGTGCTGTGCTCCCTCTGTGTTGCTGGTCGTTGTAACAAAACAGAAATAACAAAAGGTTACGTATACGCCTTCGTAAACGAGGGGGATTCATTTAACCGTGTTTCCAGTGCTTCGGTTTATACAGTTACGTATTTTCCTTGCTACTGTGCTGCGTCTCTGCATCTGTTTTTTATGTATCTACACTTTTGTACATACATAAACACAGATTGACGCTCCAGATAAGTCCGAGATATTCTTATTACACTTTATCTGACATACTGTGACTTGTTTTAAAACATTTATTTAATTCTTATTTACACATTTCGAGTGGTAGTGGTAAGGGCGTGTAATAATAACTGAATGCATTCTCATCTGATCTTGATAAGGTGTTATAAGGCTTAAACATTAGTACTATTTTTTGACTTACAAAATCAAAAGAATACTTGTAACAATGAAATGTCGATTCGTCATCAGAGCAAGTACCCTACTCCCATTCTTCCTGTAGGATGAATTAACGGAAGCTTTCATTACGACTGTGAGGTATATTATGAGTGTATCTCGATTACGTAAGACTGAAAGAAAGTAGGTGTTGATGGAAAATAACACAGCACATCTTGTGTTTGTATTTCTAGAATAGCTGTTTGGAGAAAATCTGTGTACGTGCCAAAAAAGTTAGACACGCCTGTCGTATTGTCGATTGCATCAACTGTTGTTAGTCATTGAATTTTCAGTGAATTCGCCGGTATATAAGCACGTGCCTTATTATAGGAAAAGTCGAGAACGTGTTACATAAATAAACAATCAGCTAACTTTGAATAGTAAAACGAGTGCAACAACGTCAAGATTCACGGAAAGGTATTTCAAATAGAAATGCTACTGCAACTACCTTAGAAATGTTAATGCGAATCGTGCTTATTTATTTTGAAATTAAAAAAACTATTTTGTATATTATGTCAGTACATACTACTTATTTGCAATGCTATAAAACGGAAAACGGATGAACGTTACTATTTCTACCCTTCATTGTAGTTGGCTAGCTGCAGTATACTATAAAAAAATTTAAATAAACCAAAGCGAGTTAAAGGCAGTTAGGCTCCCAAGCTTTCTTCAATATTACATTTACCTAGCTTTCGTCAACTTTCATTGAAATAATTCAATGAACAATATTTACTTGTGATTGCTACCACGTGAATTGGCGGCTGGAGTTACAGCGCTTTTTCACGGCTTACCACAGCCGATCATCAGACTCCTTATTGTTAGTGCTGGTCTATTTTGTTCATTGTTTCTGAAAAATGTTTTCCGAACATGGGACTCAAACTTAGACAAGCGCCTATTCAGGCAAGCAAACTTCGCCATCGAAGTCACAAGTCCAGCTCTTCCTAAATAGGGTTTGATTGTTTTCGATTTAAGAAAATGTGACAGTGAGAAGTTACATTTAGGCAATTTTAACATTCAAGTGAGTGACACATTGTATAGCCTAAAGCCGTCACGCAATTGCGAATGTAAGTCCTTGATTTGACAAGGCTGCGAAACAGTGCGCCGGTGCGACATGAATTGGAATTTAATTTGAGCAGCAGGTTTATAATTCGCTAGTTATAAATCGGTGGTACTAAAGCAAAACCCGATATGCACAAATTTAAGATTTTTCAGAACACGTATTTCAATATATACGCGAGGACTGAAAATCGAATTTCTAATAGTCAAGGGTTATACTGATAAGACAAACTCATTATAGAGTTCAAACTACTTCCAATGATTGATTTTTGATAAAAATCTGACAGCAAGATTGTTACTGCTTAATTGACATCATAGCGTTTTGCCTTTTTCCATTGGAGGTGGCATATTTGACTTATCGCTTCTAATGTTAGTCCAATGACGACATATTGATATTTGCCCTCTTGAAATAAGCTAACAATTTCGACTTGTTGCCCCCGTGCATCTCTACAACTAATTCCACTTTTTAAAATAAATCAACGGAAAAATAACGCTCTTGGGCTCATAAATAACTAACTAACCTCTGCCTGCGACCCCGCCCGCGTGAACTTTATATAAAAAACATAGGGGCGGGCTACAGTCCGCTTGGGCGAACTGTTGGATACCCTATTCTTATTCCTGTCCCTCATAAGTGGGCGTGACAAAAATTTAAAGGATTTTATCGAAAAAACGAAGGTTTTGTAAATAAAAACGCTCCCTAGCTTAAACTTTGGTTTTTCAATAAAATTGTTTTATTTAATTGTGGGCGTGTCAGTAGGCGGATTTAAAAAAAAAATAAGCATGAGCATAAAGGGCCCCTTATTATAAATTTCAGCTCCCTAGCTCAAACTTTGGACTTTCAAAAATAAAAAAAAATTAATTGTGGGCGTGTCAGTAGGCGGATTTTGAAAATATTTACACAAGAGAATAAAGGGCCCCTAGAGAGTATATATTATAAATTTCAGCTCCCTAGCTCAAATTTTGGTTTTTCAACAAAATTGTTTTATTTAATTGTGGGCGTGTCAGTGGGCGGAGTTTGAAAATTTTATCTCCCAAGCAGTTTTATGGGCCATAGATCATATATAAAAAATTTCCAAAATTTGTTTTTTTTGAGTTTGTGGGCGTGTCTGTGGGCGGATTTCAAAAAATTCTTAAAATTGATTATTTCGGGACCCTAGAGAGTATATGGTTAAAATTTCTGCTCTCTAGGTCCAGTTTAAAGGCCTAATTTTTGCCGACGGACGGACGGACGGACATGGCTAGATCGACATTACTATCGATGCTGATCATAAATATAGTAACTTTTAGGGGTCTACGGGCGATATTAAGGTATATTACAAACTATGCGTCAAAATTAATATACCCTTAGAATAGGTATAAAAAAGCGGCCAAGTGCGAGTCGGACTCGTCCATGAAGGGTTCCGGACGAATTATTACAGATTTATTATTAGAAAGTAATGGTTTATGCATAATTTTTATGTTTATGAAATTAAATGTTTATTAATTTGCGGTTTACGATTTATGACGTATTAAAAAAAAACTACTTGCTGGATCTCGTTCAAACTAATTTTCGTTGGAAGTTTGCATGGTAATGTACATGATATATTTTTTTTAGTTTTATCATTCCCTTATTTTAGAAGTTAGAGGGGGGGAGGGGGGGGGGGGGCAACATTTTACCACTTTGGAAGTGTCTCTCGCGCAAACTATTCAGTTTAGAAAAAAATGATATTAGAAACCTCAATATCATTTTTGAAGACCTATCCATAGGTACCCCACACGTATGGGTTTGATGAACATTTTTTTTTGAGTTTTAGTTCTAAGTATGGGGAACTCCCAAAATTTATTGTTTTTTTTCTATTTTTGTGTGAAAATCTTAATGCGGTTCATAGAATACATCTACTTACCAAGTTTCAACAGTATAGCTGTTATAGTTTCGGAAATAAGTGGCTGTGACATTCCCGGACAGACAGACAGACAGATAGACATGACAATTCTATAAGGGTTCCGTTTTTTGCCATTTGGCTACGGAACCCTAAAAAACGGCCAAAAGCCAAGAGCGATAGGGCTCTCCAAAGAGCCAAATCTCAACACAATTTAATGATATTAACTGGTTAACGATCGCAAAACGCAACGCGTATAAAGTCGCGGATTAAAGTTACTTGTCTGAATATTTTGAGAAAGCACAATCTTCGTTATCATCAGCTTTTTCGATTATTTTTAAATGTGACACTGGAAGGATCTGAAAACAAGCATAAAGCCCATTCTGGGCCAACGTTTCAGCAACAGGCAACATATAAAGGGTCTTTCATTAGCGACAGTCAAAGGTCAAAATATTCAATGAAATCAACATTTTATCGTGGTAAAGTACACGAAGGAACATCGTTTACAAATAATTAAAAGTTCCGAGTCGGTGGTCGCAACTTTAAGACCGTTATCGCCAATTTTCGGCCGAAATTCTCGTCCCAGCAGACAAGCAATTCATAGTCTAGTGAAAAAATTTGGGTCAGAATATTCGCTGCTTGATGATACCGTAATAGTGAGAATTCGTTTTGCCCGAAGTGTGGAGAAACCAGCAAAATCAGTCAATTTCTTGGCGTTCTCAAGAACTGGGCCTCTCCCAGACCATTAGATATAGCGAAGGATCTTGGCCTACACCCTTACAAAATCAAGCTGACTAAAGAACTTAAGCCACTTGATCATATGAAGCGAGGTACGTTCTCGAATTGGGATCTGGACATGATGGAAGAAAATGAAGAATTTGATCGCAAAATCATCTTCAGCTATGAAGCGCATTTTTGGTTAAACGGCTTCGGCAATAAGCAAAATATGCGTTACTGGACAGGTGAGAACCCTCATGTGCTTCATGAAACAGCACTTCATCCGCAAAAAGTCACTCGTGCGGTTTTCATGCCGGTAGTGTCATTGGGCCGTTTTTTTCGTCGATGAAAATTACCGTCATATTAAGGTAAATGGTATTCGTTACAGAGACATGTTGGAACGTTATTCCTTTGAGCAATTGCATGAATTAGACATCAGTGATATGCTTTTGAAACAATACGGTGCCACAAGCCACATAGCGGGTGCAACAATCGAGTTATTGCAGTCTCATTTCGGTGAAACGGACGTGATTTAACGCCTCTAGACTTTTTTTTGTGCGGTCGTGTCATCGAAAATTGGGTTCAACGTATAGACCGCTGCATACGTTCCCGTGGTGGACATATGAAAGAAGTCGAGTTCCATTCGTAAATGTTTTGATAGTGGTTCAAGCCAATATTTTTTTTTGGGATGTCTCAAGTGGTTTGCATCTTATTTCAAAAAGAAGTTGTCAACTCCTTAATGAAAGACCCTTTATATACAGACGCCGATATTTCACCTGCTCCGCCGTTTCAGCGACTCTGTTAGCCGTTTAACGCATAGAATGTTCAAGCCTTTAACCCTCTGCTTGAGCTGACGTCTTTTGAATTATAGCTCCTTTTTTTGACAGAGCTTGATTTGAGCTTTGAAAGATTAGATTTACGTTTTCCCGGCATCAGTCTATTAGGAATCTTAACAGCAAATAGAACAACTATAATAAGGTAAGGAGGTAATCATATTGCTTTTGGTCACCAGACCGCGCACAACGCCGTACTTGTTCTCTTAATTTAAAATAAACCTCTTGCTGGATGACCGTATATTGCCAATGTTTTTTTTTATAATTACCGTGCGCTAAAGGGATTTCGTTTTTCTGTTGATACAGCAATAACCACAGCGCAGGCATTTTGCAAGCAGCACCCAGCATTGCCTGTTTTTAGGTGCTACTTACTGCATGCAAGAATAGAAGTATAGGAAAGAGGTTTGGTGCGATAGGGTTTTTCCCCCACAGGTGGCGCCTAAATTACTTTAGGGAGATCTGTTTTTTTTTTTTTAAATCATGGCCCTGGTCGGGGGCCAATCATACACTACCATCGCGCCATTGCCACCCGCATGGTACCTAATTATATGCTATAATTTGTACAATTATGCTATAGCTATTTTTTTTATTAGGACTTATTTATTTATTTTTTCTTAAACATACATAATTCTTAATGTTCTGAATACAAATAAAAGAATTTAAGTTGTTTCTTGATCACTCAATGAAAGTGAACTCATTATTTAGTTTCCCATTTTCCTACGGACTACCTTAACAATATTTTTGAACTTAAATTAGGTCATCGAAAACGTGTTGATGGTGAAGTAGGAAATAAATGGAGCGTGGCGGAAGCAATATGATTATAATTGAATGTTCGGTTGTGTAAAGTAATGTGATTTGGAATGAATTGGCGTGTGATTAGGGTTAATGTGCTTGGGTTCAATTTGCGGTGTTTTTGTGGGAGTGTGGTTGGTATTTTTTATGTGCGAGAAGATTCTTTTAATTATTGTTAGAAACTTACGGTGCGAATACTTATAGTGTCAATTGTAAAAAAACCTATAATGCTATAACTTACTATGACAATTATTATAACTAGTTCTTGCAGCTAAAAGTACCAAGTCTATTACCATAGGCGAATTTTATTGATTCTTATTTCGAGCGCAGCGATGCAAGTTGCAATAAAACATAATATTCACTTTTATATCCACCTTTAATTTAAATGTTAAATTTGGAAAACATTAAATCATATACAATGCTCAACTATAGGTGGCGTTGTTTCTACTCTTTTGTGAAACGGCTGATTGTCGGTGAAATTGAAATATTCACGGAAGAAAGTCTGGGATTTATTATTCCCCTTAGATAGTTAGATTAAGTAATATTTAAATTAATGTTCACAGTCGTAGTCTAGCTCTCGTAGCGAAAACACCTGTTGCATTAGACAAACGTGCTCTCCTGACAAATTATTTGTCTCTCTCCCACCAACGGAAACTCCCATCTTTCTTTTCATCAATCTCTTTCCAAACTCGTGTGTGAAGAAAAAGTGTAATTTGTATTTGATTGTTCCCCTCGCGAAAGGCATGGGCCCAACGCCGGGGTCGAGAAAAAAGCCCCCAGGCTACTACGACGGTTTGTCTGACAACTCGTCGATTGAGCCCAGGGCAAAAAAAAATAAACATGGTTTCGAGGAATTCCCTGAATTACCAACACACCAAAACATAAAAAATCCGAAGTTTATTGTGATTGCTCCGAAGGACGCGAAAGCTCCACTTTCATCTGTGAGTATTTTCCTACTAAAAAAATCTATCGACGCTATTAGTACTAACTATGAAAGCATTTCTCTTTTGAGAGATGGAAGTATTCTCATCTTGGTGAAAAACCAACAAATAGCTGATAGATTCCTAAAGATCACAAACCTCGCTAACCAAATTCCCGTAACTATATCTCTTCACAAGCAACTGAACTCCTCCAAAGGCATAGTTTATGCTCCTTGGCTGGTAAATGTCAGCGAATCCGAGATAGTAGCAGAGATGAAAAGCCAGGGCGTGAGTGAAGTGTACAAATTCGCAAAAAAAGTAGATGAGAAGTACCAACCAACTGGATTAATACTTTTCACTTTCGATCTGTACCAAGTTCCCCAAACTGTTGAGATTGGATGGTATAAGGCAAAAGTAAAGGAATACATCCCATCGCCGATGAGATGTCGCAATTGCCAGTTATTAGGTCATACAATAAAGCGATGCACAAAAGATAAAACCTGCGAACAATGCAATCTCCCACCTCACAATCCCACCCAATGCTCGCGTCTAATGTGCGCAAACTGCCTAGATACCAACCATTCTGCATCGTCGAAAAACTGCCCAAAGTACATACAAAGTAAAAACATCCTAATCATTAAAACAAAAAACAAATGTAGCATGGCAGAAGCCAGGCGTACATATAACCTACAAAACCCCGCGCAAATGAACCCAATTAATATGCCTTTCGCTGAAAGAGCAAGACAAGCAATTAGCAACACCTCTCAAACACTTCCCACAAACACCCCGCATCCCCCCCTGTCAAACCAATCACCAGCAATCATCGACAAACCAAACCTCTCATACACCGCCAAAAATCAAACAATAAACCCACTCTCTTCTTCACCCAATCCTTCAATAAACATTGCTTCAACCTCTGCATCTACCTCTACATTACCATCTCTGTCCCACACAACATCTCTCTCTTCTAAGGCATTACTCTCTTCCTTTACTTACAAACATGCAAATCAAAACAACGCGACACAAGAACCCAACTCTAAACTAACAACAACTTCTCTTCTAACTAATACAAAACAACCAAATACTATTTCCAGCAAAACCACTACAATTTTTTCTCCAACTGCTGAGACTGAAAGTCAGAAAGCAGCTGATATAACCCCCACACTCGATCGCAATGAACAATTATAATAGCACACATGCAACCTCCAATAAACAGCCGGTGCTTTCGTCTGCTGAGGTGAGAGCAAACCCATCCGCTCAAGGTTGGGACTCCACTCTCCTCCGCAGACGCAAGCATCGGCAAATTTACAACAACAACCCTAACAACAATCACACACAAGCACAAACACGCTCCTATCTCAAAATAATGCAATGGAACATTCAAGGTTTCAGAAATAACTACGACGAATTAAACCTCCTTATCAAAGAATATAGTTCTGATGTTATATCTCTCCAAGAGACCCACTGCGCCTATCAATTTCACCCGACAGTGCCAAATGCATATGCCGGGTACTTTACCAACTTCCCTTGTAACAACACCGCCAAACAAGGTGTCGGCATACTTATAAAAAGAAACCTTCCTCACAAAAATATTTTAATCAGGTCAAACTTACTCTGTGTAGCAGTTGAAATCAACATTGGATTTAAAATAACCATAATATGCATTTACATCCCACCAAACCAAGTCTTTTCGTGCAGTAACCTATTAAACATTATAGAACAGGTAAATACACCTTTAGTACTAACAGGAGATGTGAACTCATGGAGCGAGCTTTGGGGTTCGCCTAAAAAGAACGATCGAGGAGATACAATAGAAGATTTTATCAGAAAATCCGATCTTACCATTTTAAACGATGGTTCCCCTACTCACTTTTCAACACACAACTCATTTACACATGTCGATATAACCTGCTGTACGGCAGCACTCCTACCTAGAACATCTTGGAGTGCCCTTAAAGACCTATACAATAGTGACCATTTTCCAATTCTCACAGCAATAAAACTTAACTGCAACCAAAAATCTCAGCCACATGTCCCAAAATATAACATTGATCGCGCTGACTGGAACAAATTTAAAAGCAACGTCGAAGCGAATTTACCGGAACATGACATGCTCTGCATAAATAAAGAAGCTGCTAAATTACTTCGGTGCATTCGGTATGCTGCGAATAACTCTATTCCTCAATCTTCACCCACATCTCCAAGGCGAGTCGTGCCGTGGTGGAATAAGGAATTAGCTGGGCTAAGAGCTGAAAAAGTGAGCACTTGGCGTTCTTTTAAAAAAAGTCCCAACCAAGTCAACTTATTAGCCTATAAGAAAGCAAACGCCAGATTTAGGAGACTTATGAAAATAAGTAAAACTAACTGTTTTGAAGAATTCACTGGTAGCATAAACCCTCATTCTTCAATTAGCAACATCTGGCAAAACATTAAAACGTTAACGGGCAACTCCAAAAACACAGTCATTAGGACAATAAAAACAGCGTCAGGCTCAGCTACTTCCGCTGAAGAAATATCTAATGCTTTCGCCGAGACTTGGTCACTGCTGTCCAAAAGCTCGAACTTCCCAGCTGATTTCAGCACACAAAAGAGAGAATGTCTTATTGCACCCCCACAGCCCGCAAAAAACGTTGCTGCAAAGCGTATCGAAAATGACATCACCATGGTAGAACTGGAGAGCTGCTTAAGCAGAGTCAAAGGTAAAACACCTGGCCGTGACAGGATCTCATACCCCATGCTAAAAAACCTCCCAAAAAAAG
This sequence comes from Portevinia maculata, assembly GCA_949715645.1. Classification (NCBI taxonomy): domain Eukaryota; kingdom Metazoa; phylum Arthropoda; class Insecta; order Diptera; family Syrphidae; genus Portevinia; species Portevinia maculata. The sequence goes on from OX454525.1 coordinate 76,545,814, forward strand.
CTAAGGCAAGACTCCTTAATCTATTTAATAATATTTTTGACAACGGTACAATCCCACAAAGCTGGAAAACAGCAGTCATTGTTCCCATTGCTAAACCCAAAAAGGAAATAGATACCATTGATGGCTACCGCCCCATATCTCTGCTCCCATGCATTTCGAAGGTTTTAGAAAAAATAATCTCCAATCGAATCTTGTGGTTCACAGAATTTAAAAAAACCCTTAGCACCCACCAAGTCGCCTTTAAACCCAAAAGGGGATGCATGGATGTCATTCTCCACCTGGACTATGTAATATCTAATGCTCTCTCCGCTCGAAATCACCTATCGATCTTAGCACTCGATTTTGAGAAAGCATTTGATCGTATAGGTATTCACCTCGTTTTAAATAAACTAACACAATGGGGAATTGGTCCCAAAATATTTGAATACATCAAATCATTCCTAACAAATAGAAAATTCTCGGTAAAGATTCACTCAACTTTTTCAAAAACAGTTCCACTTGACAACGGCATCCCGCAAGGATCACCGCTCTCGGTAATCCTGTTTGTCATTGCTTTTGACGAACTTAATACTATCGTTTCAAAGTATAAAGATCTAGACCACTGTGTATATGCAGACGATGCATATATAATTTGTAAACACAATGATCTAGAAAAAAGCAAAATTTTGTTCTCAAATCTATTAAAAGAAATTCAGGACTGGTCCACTATCTCTGGATCAAGTCTATCACCCAACAAATGTAAAATTCTCCACATATGTCGAAAAAAACATTGCAATAACATTGACTTAAAATTGAATAACACTAAAATAGAAAATGTCATTAATCTTAACATACTTGGATTAGTTTTTAACAACAAATACAGTTGGAAACCACATTGTATAAATTTAAAAATATCACTAGCAGCAAGACTAAATGTAATTAAATACCTCTCTTCAAAAAAAAGTAAAGTTCATATAAATTCTCTTTGCTATGTAACAAAAATGTTAATCCTCAGTAAGATAGATTACGGCCTTGCCGTTTATGGATCCTGCCCTAAATCAACAAAAAATATATTTAAGCCAACCTACCACCAAGCGGCAAGAAGAAGCATCCACGCCTTTCCAACAAGCCCGATTAAGAACATCCTCGCCGAAGCAGGGCTGCCGACAGTAGAAGAGCGTTTCAAAGAAGTCAGCGCCAAACTTCTACCTAAACTTACCTTTCTAACTGGATCACTAATCGACAAAGACGTACATCAGACCCTCTCCCACAAACGCACCAGACGCATCCCTTCCACAATCAAGACCATATTGGATCTAGGAAAAATACTGGAAATACCATACAAACGCCACACCAAATACACCCCACCACAGCCACCATGGTCCTTAGACAGGAGCTCTATAATACTCAGCTTAAGCGACCTTAAAAAACAAAATACCACCGCAATAATCTACAAACAAATGTTTGGCGAAATTGCATCACAGCTTACCTCTAAAGGTTGGAAGCTCATATACACTGACGGGTCAAAAACATTGGATAGTACCGCCTTTGCAATTGTCTCTAACGAGGGTAACACACTAGCACAAGGAACTTTACCAAATATATCCACAATCTTCACAGCGGAAGCTGTGGCAATACTTGAAGCCGTAAAAAGATACTCCAACACTTCAGGCAAATGGATGATCTGTTCGGACAGTCTCTCAGTCCTGAAAGCTATTTGCAATCCTTTATACAACTCGGAAATCATATCCAAAATTAGAAACAACCTTACAACAAAAACTTCAAAATTGAAGCTAATTTGGATCCCTGGACATGTCGGAATACACGGAAATGAACTAGCCGACAAAGCTGCCAACAACGTTCACACAGCTCCGGTCTATAGATTCGACCTTTATTCCCAAAGCGATCTGCAAAAACTGATTCATAGCAAAATACACGCTAAACAACTCCACGAGTGGAGAGAATACAACCACCACTACACAGCAATCAATCCCAACAGAGTGCATCCCACTTATCCGACTAACACTGCCAAAGAAAGAATTACCAATTTTGTTCGGCTTCGAGTGGGGCATACCTGCCTGACACACCAACACCTCCTCAAAAAAGAACCACCACCGACTTGCTCCACCTGCCAAAATATCCTCACATTCAATCACCTGCTTGGTCCCTGCTTCCTCTCGTCTCACCAGCAACTACAAAACCTCAATCAGTCCTCAAACATCATCGAAATACTTAAGGATCCTACACAGGCCAACATAGAAACTATTTCGAAAATGTTAACCTTACTTAGAGTTAAGTTATAATTTTTATTACCAAAGAGCCGATAGTCCCTGCTGCTAGTGCTCTCAAATAGATGTTATCAATAGTTAATTTTTAATTTGTTATTGATAAAAATAAATAAATAAATAAATAAATAAATTAATGTTAAAAATGCTAAATCACCTGCACTTGTATTTTTGTTATTTATATGTACTTTTTAACCAACGACCATACCACGTCGAGTTAATCGGTTCTCGTCAGATCACCGTAATTAAAAACGACGTTGGGAGCTGTTAGTACGTAGATGGGGGACCGTTTGAGAACAACCGCGTGTCGTTGGCCAATCCCATCTACAGAGTTGAGGTAGATAAAATACGTGGTATCACAATGGACCTAAATTGGTATAAGAGTGTCGGCTTCTGCCGACAGCCACATAAACCTAACCTAACCTAACCTATGTACTAAAAAAGACAATTTCTTACTTGTACTCTCCGCAAATAAACTAAACTAAAGTTGACACATTCAATATACACCAATCTCCCACATACGCGAGGGATGCGTTCCAAAAAAACACCGCGTATGTCGAATTCGCGTATGTTGAGACTAGAAACTGTATGAAGATACGTAACGCAAGCAATTTCAAAAAAAGTATTTTATACATTATTTTTTAAGAAACAATTCTACATAGGAATAATATTTAATAACAAAATAAAAGCTAAGAACAAGAACCATCCCCAACATAATCTTCAACATAGATACATCTTCTTAAATGTTGCAATAATTCCTTGGTCTATTCTTGGTGTAGTGTTTTGGGGCATAAATACAACTTTTACATTTGGGTTGAAATTGCAAATGATCTGAGGATGACTTGGCGCATTATCCAGAATTAGCAACATTTTGAAGTCTAAGTTCGGTTTTCTGCAGAAGAGTTCAACTTCTGTGCAAAAGCATTTACTAAACCAGTCAGTGAATAGTGATAAATTCATCTAAGCTTTTTTGTTTGCTCTTCAATGCACAGGAAGTTCGGCCTTTGTTACATTTTTCAAAGCTCTCGGGTTTTCAGATTGATTGATAAGATATGGTTTGTTCGTGAAATCACCCTTAGCATTTCTATCTTTTGCTGCCTTGAACCCTGATATTCTTTTTCTTTCCTTGAATATATAAGTTCGCACAATAACAAGCAAGAACAGTAGAAAGCGGAAAATGAATTGATATTCAAAATCTAATGCGCATAAGAATTTGAAAATACATGTGTAAATGCAAATCCTATTGGCAAATTATATACAACAACAATTTTTTTTTGAATCGCGTATATGCACGTATATATGAATAGCGTATATGCACCGTGTATCTAGAGGGAATTTCGGAAAAACTTAATCGCGTATGTTGAAATCACGTATGCTGAGACCGCGTATGTGGGGGGTTCAGTGTATCTGATTTTTAATTTCCAAATCAATTTGCCTTTCTACCATTCATCCACTGTGAGTGTTTGAGTGTGGTGGGTTGCGGGGTAGGAAATTTATTTATTATCTGAACCTTTAGCTAAGGCGCTGAACATTTTAGCTAACCCACTTTACTGTCATTCCATTCAAGACCTTCCAAAATTGTATCTTAATTTTTTATGCTCACTAACGTGCTGAACTATTCATCCTCTATTTTGGATTCTTGATGTTTACCGTATAAAATGTTGCTGCACTTACCAATGAAACGCGCTTGTTATTGTTTTTTTTTGTTGTTGTCGCTCGAGTTTCGACATCCCATTTTCTTGCGACAATGTTTTTAAACACAGCATCGGACATATGCCCAGCACGGATGGATCTAATGAATGTCATCCCAGAGCCAAGGATTAAGTCGGGTGTAATATGGTAAGGGTGCTCTTTAAGCTGGGCGCACCGAACCATAAATTTGGTAATGATGTTGAATCGTGTATGCCATCACACTATAAAATTGCAAAGACTTTTGAATAAAAACGACACTAATGGCCAGTTTCACAGTGAAGGTTTAAACTTGAGTTCAACTGAACCTTAAACTGAGTTCAAATTTTTGGTTTAACTCGTCCGGTTTCACAGTGAAATCTGAACTTCAGTTCATTTAAACTTCGTTTAACTTGATTTTATGAATCGAAGCTGTCAGCATTTTTCGTTCTTACGAGTATTACGTAATGTGACGTTATGTATTTTTTATTCTCGTTTTGACAATAAAATCCGTATATTCATAAGTCAACTGTCGAATATAGAATTGGAAATTCATTTGCATCTTGGTTCATAACCTTTCCCCCCAAGTCAACATTGCCAAATAATATGCTGTACCACAGGTAGCGGAACACAGAACCTACATAAATCCGGATTTATAGCCACTTTTCCTTTATTTTTTCGCTTTTCCGTCATCTATTTTTCGTTCTTTTGGCGTTTGCCAAATTAAAGAAAGGAATATACGAAGCATGGTAGTGTGAAGTGACAGCTTCCTCCTTTCAACATGCGCTCAAGCTTAAATTTCGTTTGAATTATTGCCACACCGTTGTATTTGCCTGGGGTTTTTTCCTCTTCGCTTTCGAAATATTTCACCAAAAGTGTTTCCAAATTTAAACGGTTTAAACGGCAGAATACAGTCGTTTAACTTAAACTGCAAATTGAACTCAGTTTAAGGTTTAAACGAAACTGTGAAACCGAATAAATTGCTGAACTGAAGTTTAAACCAAAAGTGGAGTTTAAACTTCTACTGTGAAACTGGGGGTAAGAGTTTGTGATCTGGCAATTGGTTTGACAGATATACATAAATGTCTGAATTTAGTACTGGGTTAAAAAAAAAACATGTAGACGATGCATGGCCCTTCCGTAGAAAAAGTAAGCATGTCTTCCAGGGTTAAACAAAAATATTTGTCACACTTGGAAGAAAGTATTTCAAGCGTGCTTTCGAACGGAAAATGGATTCACCCAAAAGGAAAATATATGGGTGCTAGGAAAGTCGCGTCCAGTCCTTTAGTGCCTGGCCACACGTTCATGGGCGTCGTGGCTACACACAAATTTGATTTTCATACCTCGCTTGCTGAGGAGGAAAACCGGTTTTAATAGAAGTTCTCTCATGTTTATACCGATAATTTATTCCTAAAAGTTAATTTTTGTGGCATATTTGGTGCAATCACCCACCCGCTCTGTTTATACCCTATTCTAAGGGTATATTAATTTTGACGCATAGTTTGTAACATACCTTAATATTGCCCGTAGACCCCTAAAAGTTACTATATTTATGATCAGCATCGATAGTAATGTCGATCTAGCCATGTCCGTCCGTCCGTCCGTCCGTCCGTCTGTAGCCAAAAATTAGGCCTTTAAACTGGACCTAGAGAGCTGAAATTTTAACCATATACTCTCTAGGGTCCCGAAATAATCAAGTTTACGAATTTTTGAAATCCGCCCACAGACACGCCCACAAACTCAAAAAAACCAAATTTTGGAAAAAATCGAATTTTGAGCTAGAAAGCTGAAATTTTTTATATATGATCTATTACTTCTAAAACTGCTCGGGATAAAAAATTTTCAAAATCCGCCCACTGACACGCCCACAAATAAATAAAATAATTTTTTTTTACCCTATTCTAAGGGTATATTAATTTTTGAAAATCCAAAGTTTCAGCTAGGGAGCTGAAATTTATAGTATATACTCTCTATGGGCCCTTTATGCTCATGTGTAAATATTTTCAAAATCCGCCCACTGACACGCCCACAATTAATTTTTTTTTTTTTTGAAAATTCAAAGTTTGAGCTAGGGAGCTGAAATTTATAATATATACTCTCTAGTAGCCCTTTATTCTCATGTGTTAATTTTTTTTAAATCCGCCTACTGGCACGCCCACAATTAAATAAAACAATTTTATTGAAACACCCAAGTTTGAGCTAGGGAGCGTTTTTTTTTTTGATAAAATCCTTTAAATGTTATATAACAAAATATGTAGAGCGTTCTTAACAATTCAACCATACTTAGACTTTTGTCACGCCCACTTATGAGGGATAGGAATAAGAATAGGGTATCCAACAGTTCGCCCAAGCGGACTGTAGCCCGTCCCTATGTTTTCTACTCACTTGAAATTAACCTGGCACGCTGGACATGAGTTTAATTTCAATGAACGTGTAGCCCTAGCCATGCACTTAGAATGTACATCAGATATTCCGACATATCCGCCTACACTAAATTCAAAACGACCGATTCAATCGTCCACTCCATATACATCTGCATTGGATCCGTCAACTGATTGATTACTTCCACACTCTTAACTATTGGCAAATTAATGACGAGCCCATAATCACCTCAATACAATAAATATCATCATTTTCAAGAAACTGAATTCGCGACTAGAACGCCAAGTTGTATGCAAAATCATCCAGTGCCAAGGAAAAAGAGAATATTGCAGAATATTTCTTACAGAGAAAATAGAACATTCACGCTTGAATTGTTGGGAACGCATGCAAATTCTGCAGCCATTGCAGTTCTGCAAGATGTCTCCAATCTCACGAAACTTCAAAAATGAAAACCACAACACAAAAGAAAAAGCAGCAAATTTTATTGTCTGTTTTCATTTGTTTTTTACTCTTGACCCATGCTGTTTTGTATTTTCGTTAAAATAAAAAGAGTTTTTTTTCATGTCTTTTGTACACTCTTGTCTCCACTGCACGTTAAATAATACTGCACATGTGTTTTATATGCAGTGATACATGCAGGGATGCATACAGTATTTCTGCGGATGTATTTTGAGCATTATGTTAAAGAATCAAACACAGGTCCATGAGTGTAACGATATCTCTTAAACGCATTTAGGTATGGAAGATGTCTGCAGGAAATAACCCCCCAATGAAATAACTCCCCAAAATTTGTATGGAGCTGGGGATTTATTTCATACGAAATAAGCCCCCAAAATGGGGGACTTATTTCATGGGTTTTTGGGGACTTATTTCATACCTCTTGTAACAATTCTAAAGGAATGTAACGGAAAGAAAAGAATAAAGAACAAAAGAAACAAAAAAAAGGGACTACCGATGCGAGAGGTACACACACATTTTTGAGTGAGACCAGTTCAGTTGTAATATTGACGCGAATAAAATCGGACGTACAAAAGAAAGGTTGTCGTTTTTTTAATTATTCAATTTCAGCAGAGTATTTAGTATTACAATTTTAAATTTCGGTACAGTGTTAAAATTCAGAAGTGGGATTGTGAACAGTGTTATCCAATCTTATCTAAAAAAAAAAAAAAACAAACAAGAATAATGTCTGACATTGAACAATACAGAAAGTTCACTGCGTCGCATTTAAAGTCATGGCTGGAAAGGCTTGGGAAGAAAAAAACGGGCAACAAAAGCGAAATGTTGTTGCGCTTGCTGTCGATCCCCGAAGAGGATCGTGGCGAGCCGCCAGATGTGTGCTGTGATGCCATTGAAACGGCAGATGTAGACAACGTAAGAAGCGAAAACAACGGCACTACACAGCCACAGGCAAATTTGTTGGACGACGACGACGACGAGGAGCAGACAGCTGCAACACAAAAGAAAGGAAAAATGAGTGACAGTGACATTGAGTGGAAATATATGGAAAGAGAGTTAAAACTATTGAAAAAAGAAATGGTATTACAAAAGAAAGAAATTGAGTTATTGAAACGCGAAAATGAGTGTTTAATGTTAAAAGAGAAAGAAAAGAAGTGTGATGAAAAAAAGAGTGACGAAAAAGAAAGCGCAGAAAATAATACAGGGGAACAAAGTGACGAACAAATGAAAATGGGACAGAGTAATGAAAAAGAGTGTCATACAAAAGGAAACAATATAATTAAAAACGAGTGTTACCAAATTAGTGCCAGTGTGCCGAGGGATTTAGTATCTGAGTACTCTGGGGAGGAGGACAATTTTATGCTTTGGGAGTCTCAGCTGAGGAGTGTGCAATCATCATACAAACTAGATGCCAACAATATGAGAGCTCTCATAGCGTCGAAATTAAAAGGAAAGGCTCTCAAATGGCTACATTCACGGGCCGACATTGTGACAGCCCCAATCGAGTCAATCCTTGCAGATATGCGGATGCTCTTCGACAACCGCATCAGCAGGCTACGAATGCGCCGATCATTTGAAATGAGAAGGTGGTTACTTGGAGAGAACTTCCAGAATTATTTCCATGACAAATTGATCCTATCTGGCAAGGTCGATATCACAGATGAGGAATTGGTGGAGTACATCATCGAAGGAATACCAGACCAGCAGCTGCGTGCACAAGCCCAAATGCATCGCTTCACTAACAAAAACGAGTTATTGGACGCATTTGCTAATGTTACTTTGCCGAAACCACCGAACGCCGGGCCGCGGCCAACGAACACCACAAATACTGGGAACAGCGAGCAGCGAAATCCAACTAGATGCTTCAACTGCAACTCACTGGGACACATCGCCGCCGAGTGTCGCAAGCCAAAACGCGAGGTCGGATCCTGTTATGTATGCGGAACTATGGGACATTTTGCGGCTAACTGCAACGAAAGAAGGAAAGTCCAGCGAGTCCACTATATGGAAGAACAAGAAGCAGACGACGATTATGTAAGAGACTTATGTTTTATATTGAAAGGTAGGAATTATATGTATACATTTTTATTAGGCACACTAATCGACACCGGTAGTCCCGTCAGCTTCATCCGAGAAAAATTCATTCCATCAGTATGCTTAAGAAAATTTGAAAACAATGAGAAATGTAATTTTGTAGGGATTAATAAAAGTCCATTATCCGTTCTCGGAGAAACTGAGTGTATAATTTTATGTGAAGAAAAGGAAGTAAAAATGAACTTACTCGTTGTATCTGATAGAACAATGCAATGTCCGGTAATATTGGGAAAAGATTTCCTAAAGATTGGGGGTTTAAAATGAAAATTCAGAGAAACGAACTTAATGATGAAAGTTATGAAAAAGAATGTAAGGAATTATTTAATATTGAATTTGATGAACAAGGTAAAGAATATATATCAAACGAAGATATCAATTTTGTACAAAAAAAGAAATTTGATGATATGTTCAAAAAATACTATGTAAACAGAAAGCGCCCCGAAATCCCAGAGGTAAAATGTGAAATGAGATTAACTTTAAATAATGAACAGCCCTTCCATTGTGCCCCTCGTAGATTGTCATACTTTGAAAAGGAACAGGTCCAGGTAATACTAGACAGCTTGCTGGATCAGGGAGTTATTAGGCATAGCAAATCGGAATATTCTTCACCTATCGTCTTGGTGAAAAAGAAATCCGGAGACATAAGATTATGCGTAGACTATCGTGTGTTGAATAAAGTAACTTTAAAGGATAACTACCCTATACCGTTAATAGAAGACTTGTTAGACGGATTGGTGAACAAAAAGATTTTTACCCTTTTGGATTTAAAAAGTGCGTTTCATCATGTTAGTATGCATCCCGAATCAATAAAATATACGTCATTTGTGACACCCTTAGGTCAATTTGAATACCTGAAAATGCCATTTGGGTTAAGGAATGCACCATCAGAATTTCAGCGTTATGTGAATCGGGTATTTGATGATTTGTTAAGGGCAGGCAAGGTTAGGATATACATTGACGACATAATGATCGCTACAGAAACTGTAGAAGAGCATTTGGAAATAATGAAAGAGGTATTCGTTAGGATAGTTCAAAACAAATTGGAGTTATGTCTAGACAAATGTCAGTTCATGAAATCAAAGGTAAGGTACCTGGGGTACGTAGTGACAGGGAAAGGCATTAAGCCGGATGAAAAGGGCATCGAAGCCGTTGCTAACTTCCCCGTTCCAAAGTGTTCAAAGGCAGTACATAGTTTCTTGGGATTGTGTTCCTATTTCAGAAAATTTATTGAGGGCTTTTCACTTATAGCGCGGCCTCTATATAGACTAGTTAAGAAAGATGTTGCCTTTGCATTTGGTGAGGAAGAATTACGCTGTTTTGAACAACTGAAACAAAAAATGATTGAAGCACCCATATTGGCTTTATACGACCCTAAGGATGAGACAGAATTGCATTGCGACGCTAGTTCCTTGGGATTTGGAGCCATACTTATGCAGAAAAAGGTAGATGGAAAGTTCCATCCAATATTTTATTTTTCCAAGAGGACCTCCGAACATGAAAGCAAATATCATAGTTTCGAATTGGAAACACTGGCAATCATCTGTGCGTTAAAAAGGTTTAGAGTATATTTACACGGCTTTAGATTCAAGATAATTACTGATTGTAATTCACTAACACTAACATTGAACAAGAAGGAAGTAAATCCAAGGATAGCCAGATGGGCATTGGAGCTTCAGAATTACGATTATATACTCGAGCATCGGGGTGGGAGTAGAATGCAGCACGTGGATGCACTCAGTCGTACTACGAATATTTTGATATTGGAAGAAAACACATTCGAACAGAATCTTTCAATAAAGCAATATAAGGACGAAACTATAAATAAAATTCGAGAGCAACTAGAAAAAGGGGAAAGTAGTTTCTATGAGATGAGGAATGGACTTGTTTATCGTAAAGTCGGGCAACGTATTTTATTTTATGTCCCACGTAGTATGGAGGAGAATGTGATACGGGTTTATCATGATGAAATGGGGCATATGGGTTGCGAAAAGGTGATTGGGGTTATAATGAAGACATATTGGTTTCCTAGGATGAAGGAAAAGGTAAAAGATCACATTTCAAATTGCTTGAAGTGCATTGCTTTCTCACCAAAGTTTGGAAAGCATGAAGGGTTAATGCACAACATTCCAAAAGGTAATTCACCTTTTGATACTATACATGTGGATCATTTCGGTCCTATTTTGTTGAAGACCGCTAAAAAAAAATATGTTTACCTGGTGATAGACGCATTTACTAAATATGTGAAGTTATACGCTACAAGTTCTACCAATACCAGGGAGGTGATACATTCAATGCGGTCTTATTTCACACACTATAGCCGTCCTAAGATATTGATATCCGATCGTGGAAGTGCTTTTACATCTAGAGATTTTGAAATGTTTTTGGAGGAAAATAATGTACAGCATATAAAGATCGCCACGGGATCTCCCCAGGCAAATGGCCAAGTCGAAAGAGTGAACAGATCCTTAGGCCCAATGATAGCAAAGATGACTAGCGCCGGTACGGCCCTTTCTTTGGACAGGGTGTTACCACAGATAGAATTTGCATTAAAAAACACGGTACATGGGAGTACTGGTGTTACCCCGAGCGAATTACTGTTTGGAGTTGAACAAAGAGGGGTAGTCATTGATTTTTTGAGGGAAAGTATGAATGAGTGTGACAACCAAAGAATGGACAGAGATTTAAGTAAAATGAGAGTTGAGGCCGCAGGTAGAATGGTAAAGTCTCAGGATAGAAATAAAATGTCAAAGGATCGTCTTAGAGTTCAGACCGCGTATAAAGAAAACGACTATGTGATGATAAAGAATTTCGAAAGTAGAGCTGGGATATGTAAGAAAATTATACCTAAATTTAAAGGACCGTACAAAATAATGAAAGTTTTGCAGAATGATAGGTATTTAATAAAAGACGCGGACGGTTTTCAGCTAGGTCAGGTTCCATACGAGGGGATTTGGGAAGTCGCAAATATCAAACCATGGGTTGATTGTAAGAAAACAAAACCAGGTGAAATCGGGGCGATTTCTGGTCAGGAGGGCCGAATTGTAACAATTCTAAAGGAATGTAACGGAAAGAAAAGAATAAAGAACAAAAGAAACAAAAAAAAGGGACTACCGATGCGAGAGGTACACACACATTTTTGAGTGAGACCAGTTCAGTTGTAATATTGACGCGAATAAAATCGGACGTACAAAAGAAAGGTTGTCGTTTTTTTAATTATTCAATTTCAGCAGAGTATTTAGTATTACAATTTTAAATTTCGGTACAGTGTTAAACTCTTTTCTTTTGGGGGTTTATGTCATTTGGGGGTTATTTCCTGGAGCCATGGAAGATAGCGGTCTCATTTTGAAGGGGATCAGATCCAATTAAATCGAGAGGAAAAGCAGGTAATCGAAAGAAATCAACTTAAATTGATATACCTAGAAATTAAGAAGAAACGGTTGGATAAAGAAAAGCGCAAAATATATCTGCTGGAGGAGACTAATAGCAAGGTCATTAATTTAATTTTATTTCAAACTCATTTCAGTATCTTATATTGAGTTTATATATATTTGTTTACTTCTTGTATTTTTAATGTCTTAAATACTATGAAATAACTGGTTTCGAATGTTGCAGCTTTCTGGTGTTCTATTTCCACTGCCGTTGCCACTTGGCGAAAAAAATTTCAACCAAATATGAAGTAAGATTTTACCAAACAAAGTTTGAAAAAAAAATACAAATATTTCGGTAATTGTTCATTGGTTCCACTCAAGAATTAACCTCTTATGGATTCCAATGGAACAATAAAATCGCCTGTCTAATATTGATGTGTGTTGATGAGATCTGAACTAAAAAAATAAAATAAACAAAATAATGTACCTTTGTCTCATAGGGATTTGACAAGTAGTCCAATGTCAGATGTTATATGTGTTTTTTTGAATATGGGTTTCGTCCGAAATGAAAACGGGGAAACAATGCACTCCCAAAAAGGAACTCCGTGTTCTCCAATGGATAGTTTTGGGAGTGACAAGAACAGTACTTCTTTTTATCCAATGGATAATGGCATTAGTCTTCAACGAAACTAAGCATTCAAATCGTTAATGTTCAAAATGTCGGCTCCCCGGCCGTAAGCAAATTGCTTTAAACCAAACAAACTAAAGGATCATTCATATGAGAGCAACCAATTACCCGCGTTCGAACGATTATTCGTAAGGTGTGACACTTCATTCACATAGTTTTTGCTCGCGGACGGCCGCGAACTTCAACAACAAGCAAATCCTAATGATGTTCGGATTTCTAGGTTAAGTTTGAACGAGATTATGCCTATACTTTGAGAAATCGCTGCAGGGATGTTGCTTATCACTGAAAAAAGTTTGGAATTTGACACAATTTAATCACTAACAATAAGCACAATAAGAACATGAACAAAACAAGATTCTCCTTAATTTCGGAACCAACACTTTCGGTGGCTACTGTCAGATTGGCCTTTTAATCAGTTTACCTTAAATACTCTGAGTATTTTTACATTTCTTAATATCAAGCGAAAAAAAATTGTTTTTACACCAGTCTACTATTTTATTAAGATCCCTTTGCACATTATGGTAATCCCTCGTACATTCTGTTGTAGAAAACAGTTAAAAATCATCTGCAAATAACAAACCAGTTGTGTCTTGCAATGAAAGTGGTTCATTTACACAAATTAAAAACGACAAAGGTCCAAGATGGCTTCCTTGAGGAACACCAGATGAAACAAATATTACATTCGACATATAGTTTAAAATTTTAATTATTTGTCTTCTATTTACTAAATAGCTTGAAATCCACTTAAGAAGAGTCGAATGAAATCTATTTTTTTTTAGTTTAAGGGGATACACAGAGTATCAAACACTTTCTGAAAGTCTTTAAAAATAACATCCGCCTGAAATACAGATTCTAGGGCATCCGATACATATTTTGTAAACAAAGATAAATTCGTAGTTGTTGACCTACCACTTGCGAAACCATATTGATATAGAGATATACATACTCGTATATTATTTTATATCAAAATAAACTTACTGTTTCACTAAAAACTCAAGAAGTTTTGGTATCGCAGAAACTTAGAAATTTCATCACTTTATTACACTATTCTTATTACTATTCTTATTTATGTCCTATTCTAAAGGTATTACAATTTCGACTCATAGTTTGCCAAATACCTTAATATTTCTCATAGACCCCTAAAAGCTATACTACTATACTTGTGATCAGCATTTCCGTTCGTTCGTCCGTTGTCAATTTTTAAGGCCCTAATATGCAATGTAGAAAGGTGAAATTTGGAACATAACTCTTTAGAGCAAAAAATGATCAAGTGTAAGAATTTGTATAATTTTGTAATGATAACCTATATTTCACTATGGCAATATTGTTAAAAAGGCCGGTTTACGTTCACAGCTATCGTAAGATGAGCCTTCTCTTAAAGTGAGACTTTCAACATTATATTTAAAAGTAAATTTATTCGTGAAAATCAATGAGCTTGAATACTTAATCTTACTGACTAATTTATATAAATGATTTCAATCGATTATCACTAACTCGTTACTTTTGCACCTTGCCCATGCTCAAATTCATCTTAATTGCGTTGATCAGTAATATTCTACAAATTCGTCTTCCAAAGTGCTCATGAATAAATAGAATTGCTTACACTGCAAAACTATTCCAAATGAATGAATTTTTGTATGCAAGATATGAAAGTGTTATTTGTAGCTATATGTGAAATATTTATAGTATATAAATTATTTTAATGTAGGGAATGCCATTACAATCTTCCCAGTGACACGTCCACAACAAACAGAAAATAACGACAGGCCTCCCAAATTGAATCACTTCGTCACTGAGGCCAATCAAATGCTGGTGTTGCTGCATTTGTGTGATCTTAGCCCTGCCTCTCTTTCGCGTTTATGTATATTGAAACGTTGATTGATATTGCCTTTTTGATAGGGTTTGGCGGATCTCTCCTTTGAACATGACAGGACCAACTGAGCCAGCAGGCTCCATTTTCTTCGAGATATGTTCTTTGACGTGAAGGCTTCCTCGAATCTTGGAACTTCTTATTCGCTCAATCTGTGGTACTCCTGCTGTCATGCGTAGTGTCTTCATCTCAGCTGCCATTAACTTGCCGCATAATTTATGTACGCTTCTAACATTTTCAACCGTGTGTTAGCGCCGGGCGCACAGCTGCGGTGTAGAGCCTTGCTTTCAGCTTAGGAGGCGAAAAATGCCCCCTGATCGCAGAAGATGGCTGAGTTTTCCCGCCACTTCATCCGCCCTACGGTTACGAGATGCTGTTTGTCGTCATCACAGCTTGCTTCGCTATTGAACAAAGATCCCAGATATTTGAACTTTCTGGGAATCACTCCTCCATTCATATTAATGTCTAGAATAGGTCGGATTGGATCAGAGAACGGGCAGCATAAGTATTCTGTTTTTTTTTCGGACTAATACGATACCCATTCCCCACCAAAACTTCCACCCACACATCAAGTGCTCATTGCAGGGGCGTTTGATCCTCGCTCACGATGGCTCCATAGTCAGCAAAAAATAACTGATGCATTTTGGGGTCTTTCACTTTCCTTCAAGCTGATAATCAAGGACTATAATAAACATCAAGGGACTTAAGACGCTTCGACTTTGATTGCGAACTCTTCGGTGACGCCAACGGGTCATCTTACTCTTGTCTTTACTCCCGCATACATGTCCTTGATCATCGTACTTAGGTTTTTGGAACTGCTCGTTGTCTAAGCGCCACCCATAACAGATCCCTCGGATGTCTATCAAAGGCCTTTTCAAAATCAACCAACACCATATGCAAATTCTTTGAGAAATCACGATGTTTTTCCATCATGATCTAAATACTTTGGATTGCATCTGTAGTTGATTAACCTGCGACTAACCCGCACTGGCATTTGACAAAAAACATTTTATGGAAGAAATCATTTTGTAGGTCATAACATTAAAGCTAGCGTCAAATGTGTTCAGTTACTTAGTTCAAAGGACTTACATTATGTAAGCAAAAAGCATTTACCCAAGGTTTTCGAAAGTTTGATGTACGATTCATTATCCTTTCAGTGCAAGTCTCTTATCTCCCCCCTTCAGCACGGTTTCCTTAAAGGTAGATCCTCAACCACCAACCTGGTTGCCTTTGTCTCCGTTACACTTTCTGCTTTAGAAAGTGGCAATGAAGTGGATTTAATCGCTACTGACTTCAGTAAGGCCTTTGACAAAATATCTCATCGTTTGATTCTTTTCAAACTCTCCTTCGTTGGCTTCGATTCCCCACTATTGAATTGGTTTTCTTCTTACCTTGAGAACCAATCTTATAATGTTCGTTTTCGCTCTGTTCTCTCGTTGCCTTTTAAAGCCACCTCTGGTGTTCCCCAAGGTAGCCACCTTGGACCTTTGATTTTTATTCTGGCTATAAATGATATCGACAACGTCATTAAGTTCTCCTCCATCTTCCTCTATGCCGATGACGCTAAATTCTTCAAAATCATTTCTTCTCCACACGTCTCTGATCTTCTTTAACAAGACCTCAATGGTTTTTCGGTCTGGTGTCAAAAAAACTTTATGGAGCTGAATATTGCTAAATGTGAATTTCTTACTTTTTCACGTAAACGGATTCAGTCTCCCCCCAGATGTTACTTTTTGAACAACCAACCCATTGTTACCGTTCTAACCATTCGTGACCTAGGTGTTCTGTGTGACAGAGAGCTTAACTTTCGGTCACATATTGACGAGATAATCAATAAAGCTAACTCAGCCCTTGGTTTCGTCAAACGGTGGTCTTAAGAATTTACCAATCCCTACGTGACAAAATCCCTTTACATTACCTACGTCCGCCCTCTCCTAGAGTACGCTAGCCAAGTGTGCGCACCATACTATCGGGTCCACATTACAAGAATCGAAAGCATTCAACGTCGATTTCTCCGTTTTGCTCTTCGTGGGCTCCCGTGGAATAATCACCTTATCCTTCCACCATATCACGAACGCCTTAATTTAATAAACCTTCAGGCCCTTGAAAAAAGAAGAGATGTGGCTGACATTCTGTTTATACATCGTCTTCTCACTGGCTCCGTTGATTGTTCCTATCTTTTGAACTACATTGCATTTAACACTAACCCTAGGAATTTAAGATCCCCTCCTCTTTTCTACCTTCCCACCCACCGCACGTCGTATGGCTTGAACGAGCCGATATCCCGTATGTTGCAGAAGGTCAATTCTAACCACCTCCTCTTTGATTTTAATCACTGCACCTCTTCCATCAAATCTGCCCTCCTCCACCCCTCACCATCCACCTAATTAGTTTTAAGTATTAGTTTTTAAGCCCTAGCTGTAAGTCTTAGTGTAATTAGTTTTTAAGACCTAAAGCTTGTATTAAGCTGAATAAATGGGGTGTATGCCCCCACCAAAATTAAAATTAAAATTAAAATTAAATTAATATCAATGTAGAGTGAACCAACACCAATTAACCTTATTTCAATTTCACAAAGTGAGTTGAAGCCAAACGTTAAAATTTCACTTAGCCTGATATTATGGGGCTGTATTGTATATAGCTATCCGTTGAAAATGACGCAGCGACGGAGAATAAAATTGTATGGGTTGGGACCTTAAGCCTTAAACACTTTAACAGCCTCTTTGGGCAAATATTGGAGTTTAGTTTTAGTTTCAGCGAAAATCGGCTTGGTAATAAAACAACGCCGCGCCGTCCGTAGTTCAGCTTATGTACAATTGGATTCATACAAGATTGACGATTGGCGACACGATGGTAAATAAGTTACGTGAAGCACGTTAATGACAATCTCGTTAACTACTATCGTTTGGACGATTATCGTGATAGAAGTTACGGAATGAGTTCCTACCCCGGCTATCCCAGAGGAAATACCCCTTGTAAAAATGCTTCGCCCCCTTCATTAATTAGTTACTCATTTAGGAATGTCGTACAATTGAAAAGAAAATCCCTTTTTTCACCATAATGAAATATTTGCTTAGACGCGAGCTCAGCGCCATTAATCATTTAATAAAACTCACAAACCACTACTGGAGGGTTAGTCACCACACCTTATGCGGTAATTCACTCGTTAAAAATAAACTTTTGTTTTCCAATTCTAATTTGCGAAGTAATATTTACATTATTTGTTTTTGTCTACAACGAATTTTAAGTACAGGGTGGCGCACCAATTGTGCCCCAATAAGAAATTCAAATAACTTTTTTTTTAATTAATGTATTTTTTTTTTTTTTATTGTGTAGGTAGAAAATTCAATTTTATTTTAAATAACTTATTGTTTTTGAATATGATAAACCGTTATTAACCTCCATGTTCATCCACGCATATGCGACACCTGATCAGAAAATTATTCATTGCGGCCTGAAGGGTTGAAGTCGGGATCGCCTCAATTATAGCTTTCATGGACTGCTTCAATTGATTCAAATTTCTTGGTTCTGTTTTGTACACCGCCTGCTTGACATAACCCAATAAAAATCTGGTGCAGTCCGGTCAGGTGACCTTGGGGGCCAGCGGAAAGTGGAGTTTCTGGATATTGATTTGTTAGGGAATTTTCGTTTGAGCTCCGCCATAACCGATCTGGATATGTGTCCAGTTGCTCCATCTTGCTGGAACCAAATGCAGTTGAAACGGATACTTCTTCGGCACAGTTCTGGGTAAAAAAAAAAATCTCTCAACATCTTTAAATAACGATCCCCATTGACAGTTACTGTTATACCGTTTTCTTCAAAGAGGTATGGCCCCACAATGTACCTTGATGAAACTGCGCACCGCACAGTGACTCGTTCTCGGTGCAGTACCATTCCATAGAGTATTTCTGGATTAGATTCACTCATATACGGCAATTTTGCTTATTTACATTGCCGTTTAGATCAAAATTGGCCTAATCAGACATAAACAAGCAATTTATCAAGATATTGTCTTCTTCGGTCGTTTCAATTATTTTTTGGGAAAATTAAAGGCGAATACGCAAATCCAGAGAGTTTAACTTGCTTGCAATTTGGACTTTGTACGGAAACAAGTTTAAGTCATCATGAATTATTCGTTGTTATGACCGTCTGCTAATTCCAATTTGCGCCGATAAGTTTCGAGTCGAAACGCTTGGATTTGCCTGAACTGATTGTGTATTGAACCCAAACATAGGGATCTCAATGGAACGGTTTTCGTGCGATGCTTCCAGATTCGGCAAACATGTTTACCAGTCTCATAATGGTCCATCTACTCGGGGGCCGCGAAACTCCGCCTAGATTACCTTTGGACGGAAATGAAGGACTGCAAATCATGGTACCGCTGATCTATCCAAATCCTCTTTTCAGTATCCGAAGAATTCATTTTAATATATCTAAATAGTAAGCTGCCAAATAAAAAAAATAAGCCCATTACTCACACAGAAAACAAGTTATTACGTTTTGTTTTTGTAGAACAATTCGTGCGCCACCCTGTATATCCACATATTTTCCGTATATTTTTTGTTTACCTAGATTTCCATGCTACTTGCACAATTTATGGCTAAACGTGTTCCAGTCTGTTTGATATGTGGTGGTGAAAATGATTAATTCGATCAGAATTTCACGACAGACAACAGCAACTTACAAAGTGTTGGGTTTGAGTTTTTTTTTTGGATATGCTACGTCATTCAAAGCGGTATGTTTTCGTGGATAATTGGAACCCGGTTTGGGTATGTCAATTGAATCGTGACAAATCAGTCCATATTGTTGATAAGATAATTCATAGACATGCTAATCGAATTTCGACGCAATAACAATGGAAATTAACCGATTTTTTATTTAAATAAGGAAATGTGCGGTCCCATAATTGTTCACAGATGGCAATGAGAAAATGTCTTGTACGTCCAACTTATGAATATTGATGGTATACCTCCAAAAGTTGTTATAGTTGGGATCAGCATCGAAAGTTATTTCAACATAGCAACGTCCGTCACCAATTTTGAGGCCTTAAACTTTGTGCTAGGAAGCTGAAAGTTTAAATATATACTCCCTATCGGGGTCCACCTTAACACAAAACTAATATTTGATCAACATATTCAAAGTACGATAAGGAAAACAGGTATTGCAATTATGATGCTCTACCCTTTCATCAATAGAAAATCTTCACTCACAAACGACAATAAGATAATAATTTATAAACTAATTTTCCAAGCTATCCTATTATATGGGTGTCCGTCCAATATGGGGTACTGCAGCAAGATGCCATTTAAAGAAGTTGCAGGTATCACAAAATAAAGTTTTAAAAATGATGTTAAACCTGCCCTTTCATAATTCAACCATAGATCTCCACAGGAGGGCGAATGTTGAATTGATCTTCGATAGGATTCGAATAAAAAGAGCAAACGAACTAAAATGGAGCTGGGCAGGACATGCCATTAGAATGAACGACAACAGATGGACAATAAGAACAACTAATTGGACACCATATGAAGTACATAAAAAAGTTGGTAGACCACATTAAGATGGCAGGACGACATTCAAAATTACCTTAGCAATTGGAGACATGTAGCACATAATAAACAACAATGGCGACACCTGGGGGAGGCTTATACCCGTTTATAATAAACTTCTAAGTTTCAAATAATAAAATCTAAATCAAATAAATTAAATATTCTGTTTATGATATAAATGAATATGTTAACTTTAATACTTAAACAACCAAAATATTGTAAACTAACTATGAATTATTGTAACAATTTTAAATTTTTCAAAGGGTAAATAAAG
Organism: Portevinia maculata; assembly: GCA_949715645.1. Lineage (NCBI taxonomy): Eukaryota > Metazoa > Arthropoda > Insecta > Diptera > Syrphidae > Portevinia > Portevinia maculata. The sequence goes on from OX454525.1 coordinate 76,566,427, forward strand.
CTTATAATAATAATAATAATAATAATAATAATAATAATAAGGATTCAAAAACTTATTACTAATTTCAATAACAGCTGTGATAGTTCTGAGAATCCTCTCATAAACCTGCTAAATGTTTATTCTGTGATATTTCTGTGTAAATATTTATTGCGTTTGCTGTCATTTACTAGTTATTTATCAATTATTTACTTATTTATTCATATATTTATTTATTTATTTAGTTATTTAATTTTGTATTTATTTCTTTATCTATTTATTTTTTTATTTATATATTTATTTATTTTTGTATTTATTTATTTATTTATATATTTATTTATTTGTTTATCTATTTTTTTTTTTTTTTGTCAAATGAAGGTTTTTTTCGCATTTTCTTTCGATAAACTCTTCCGATCATTAATAGTTATTTATTGTTTGCCATACAAGAAAATGTTTCAGTAGAAAGATAATGTATCAAATCTCTGAATTGTAAAATGTGCGGTCACAGACTTTTTTGAAAAGATTGTTACGAAATAAAATGAATTGATATACTCAGTAGGGGCCCGATATGATCAAGTATTAAGGTTTTCTGAGATTTAACAACTGACACGCCTACTATTTAAAAACCCGCTTTAACGAAAAAGTCCATGGAAATGAAAGTCGTGTTCTTCGCAAAGTATGTAGACAAAGTATTTCTTAACAACTCGCTACACAATTTTGGTGCCACTCCCACTTGTTGGAGGAACCAGCTCGGTTCCCAAGAGGCAGAGAGTGCATAACACCGGCATCTCTCCCACTATCATACCTCACAGATCTTTCAGTGACATCCTGAAAGACAAAATTGTGGTCGCAGTCATCGACCGCAATGACATTGACGGGTCTATAACCCATGAGAAGTGGGATATGGTTAAGAGAGCGCTTTCGCGCTCCTTCTTTTCCTTCATAAGAAACCATCCTGGACCTCCTCCGCTTACACATGAAGGAGGGTGGCATCAAGGTCACATCAAATTGGTCGCGTGTGATGATCAAAGATCGGCCGATCTCTACAAGCTTGCAATAAGTAGGCTTGGAGAGGTGTGGCCCGATGCAAAGCTCGAGGCCAAGATCTCGTATTTGGATCACTGGGGATCCATCCACCCCTGAGGACATCCTGGAAGTCCTGAAATTCAGCAACCCTTCACTTCCGACCCACAACCGGAAGGTTGACAAACTGGAAGAGCTGAAGGGTGATTACAGATGTGTCGTGGTTGTAATCAAAAAAAGAAACCCTGGCTCCTCTGGCCAAGAACGACTACATCATTCGCATGGGACGATGTCAAAATGCGGGTCTATAAAAAGGACGAAATGGATGCGGGTAAACTTCCCCCTCCTCCTCCTCCTCCCTCTGACTCTACGATCATAGTATCAGATCCTGGGGCTTCAATCTCCTTCCCCTCTTTAGAGGACGATGAACCCTCGCCAACCAACGAATCACCATCCATAACCGACGCTTTGTCAGATATAGAGACTGATGATCAATATCAGGATAAGGCTCTTCTGAGTGAAGACGAGCTTCTCAACTCGTCCTCGGAATTGGAAGGCCTGAATAACACCGTGGTGGAGGCATCTCTTCCTTACCGTAGCGAAAATGCTGCAGTTAGTTCAGATTAACCTCCAACACTCCATAAAGGCTTCGGCCGCACTTATTCTTCGTCTTACCCCAAACCGATTCCCCTGCAAAGGAAAAGAGATCTCACTGTAGTTAGATTGTATCAGTCACTTCAGTCAGAACTCCACTCCGAGGGCGAGACAGTAACCCGGCGGATCGACTGAAACGGTCTCCCCCGGTCTTGCAAATCGACTATCAAGGTCGCCCCTCCCTGCTCCATTTCCGCGGAATGGTGTTACTTGAGGCTCGTACTGCAACAGTCGCCACAAACCGCACCCCCCCCCCCCCGCGATGCGTGCAGCAGGGTCGGACCACCTTCAGTCACGCCCTCTAGCACAGTTTTGTAACCAACTACTTGACTGTGCAGCCGGTACACCCCGACCCCCCCTCCAAGAAATGTAATAGCTTGCTCGGGATTGACTGTATCGGTCTCCCTGGCATGAGATTGCCTGCAAAGAGAGTGAAGAGTAGTTTGAGATTCGATTGTAACAGTCATCTCAAAAGACTCTTTCCTCCCCAGGTGATCAGGAGGCAATAGCTTCCCTCCGCGGCGCAGAAATTGAGATCGACCTGTGGTTTGATTGCATCAATCACCTCATCTCGATCACAACCCTTGGTTCGGATGTCGGGCGAAAGCCCCTGCACTAGTCACTCTAACACATCGCAACCCATGCGAAACACACCCTGACCCCTTCAGGAGTATCCCCCCCCCCTAAAACTACTACCTCACAGGAGGCAATTACAGAGAACCCAGTAGGCCGAGCGACGACCGGCAGAACACCCCATCAACCCCCCCTTTTTTTGGTATCACAACGGGCCGAAACTGCGGCCTAAGTGTGCCTGGGCTCACGCCCCCGCAGCCACCTTACCTAACCTAACCTACCAAAGGCGCAGAAGACATCGTCCTGATACAAGAACCTTGGATTGTCAACAACCTGGTTCGAGGACTCAGGACTCCTGGATACTACTCACTGTATGTGACCGATAAAGGTAAATATTAATGCTTATTTACTCCCTAATTTTAGCGATCGAGATACAACTGTGGCAAGAATAGAGACCGCTGGTAGATCATTCTGGCTAGTATCAGCGTATCTCGCCCACGATCAAGTGGGGCCTCTCCCTGGTGATAACCTAGAGAGGGTGATCGAAGAAGCAAGGAGGCAGAAAGCTGACCTCATATTGGGGTGCGATGCTAACGCTCATCACACCGTATGGGGCAGCACAGACATCAATAACAGGGGTGCGTCACTTTTTGAATATCTCTTACGTACTAACCTCATTGTTTGTAACTCAGGTAATGAACCCACCTTCATTACCAAAAATCGACAAGAAGTCCTTGACATCAGTCTTGTCTCCGATACCATCAACGACATGATTACGGGCTGGAAGGTTTCGGCTGATCACTCTTTTTCGGATCACCGCTATCTTCTTTTCAACCTTAATGTTCCGAAATCCTCGGAAAACCAACTGGCCCTTATACAGAGACACATTACATAATCGTATTAACTCTGTACTCTTAAGTCCACCCTGCGACTCCAATGAGCTCGACAATAAAGTCGATGAACTCACCCTGGCCCTTAACGAAGCAATGGCGGCATCCTGCCCGCTCGTACAACCCAGGGGTAAGAAGAAGCCTCACTGGTGGACCCCTGAGCTAGGACCACTCAGAAAGGAGTGCAGAAGACTCTTCAGTCTTGCTAAAAGCTCAAAAGCAATAACCGATTGGGACTCCTATAAGGAATCCCTCATACTATTCCAAAAAGAACTAAGGAAAGCCAAAAGGTCCTCATGGAGACTCTTCTGTGGCAAAATAGAAGAATCATCTGAGGCATCAAGGCTAAAAAAATGCTCTCTTCTAATCTAATTATGCATAGCTGCCTTAAGAAGGCAGACTGCTCTTGGACGACATCTAGCGAGGAATCGCTCAATCTGCTACTTGACACTCATTTCCCAGCCAGCTCCAATATTACCGGCAATTTACGCCCTTGCAGGTCATTTGCACAGGTAACTTACTCTCACGGTCTGATTACTAGGGAAAAGCTGACTTGGGCGCTACATAGCTTCAAACCCTTCAAGTCTGCAGGACCAGACGGCATAATACCTGCCGAACTACAAATGTCAGCGGATATCATCCTGCCTGTGCTGGAGATGATCCTGAAAAGCTGTCTAGACCTGGTTCATATTCCCCGGGCTTGGAGAGAAGTTAAAGTGGTTTTCATACCCAAGGGTGGCAAATATTCCCACGTCAGTCCAAAGGACCTCAGACCCATTAGTCTATCTTCATTCCTCCTCAAAACGCTGGAGCGATTGATTGATATCCATCTTCGCACGAACATAAATCCGCAATTGTTGTCTGCGGCTCAGCATGCGTACTGTAAGGGAAAGTCGGTGGAAACCGCTCTTCACTCCTTAGTACGCACTATAGAATACTCTCTTCATCACAAAGAGTGTACCATGGTGGCTTTCCTTGACATAGAAGGCGCCTTTAACAACGTTAAGACATCTGCAATCGCAAATGCACTGACAGAACTGAAGGTGGATAGCTCGCTTGGTGAATTGATTAATCTACTGCTTGAAAGTCGGATTATTAATTGAAAACTGGGCGTTACATCTGCTAGGAGGTCTGTCAGTAGAGGCACGCCACAAGGCGGTGTTCTTTCGCTCCTTCTCTGGAATTTGGTGGTGAATAAACTACTGAGAAACCTGGAAGGGGAGGGCTGCAGGGTGATTGCCCATGCGGATGACGTTGCTATAGCTCAGGAAAACACCTCAATACCATAAAGGAAGTCCTGCAAAACGCTCTTAACAAGCTAACGAGATGGGCTAATCGGTGTGGACTGGGCGTTAACCCCCACAAAACCGAATTGGTCCTCTTTTCCAGGAAATATGAAATCCCACATATTGACCCTTCCTCTATTAGCGGTACAAGCTTCTCTGACGAAGCAAAATTTTTGGGTCTAATCTTCGATAGGAAGTTAAGCTGGAAACCCAATATACAAGAAAGAGTCAAGAAAGCTACAGTAGCACTTTTCTCTTGCAAAAAAGCCATTGGCAATAAGTGGGGTATACAACCCCGCATTACGCATTGGCTATATACAGCGGTGGTTAGACTAATTCTTACTTACGGGGTGGTCGTCTGGTGGACTGCCCTGGATATAGCTATAAACCGCGATAAACTGGGAAAAGTCCAGCGTTCAGCGTGTCTGTGCATTAGCGGAGCACTCCGTACTACCCCCTCCGCTGCACTGGACATACTGTTACACCTGATACCCCTCGATATTTTCAGCATGCAAACAGCGGCTTGTTCCGCTGTCCGCTTAAAAGCTACCTCACAGTGGACCAACAAGAATATCGGCCACTCCATCATTTTGGACTCCATTAAGTCTCTACCCAGAAACATAGACTACACCATACCCCATCTGCAGTTCGGAAAAAACTTCCAAATCACCATTCCTTCCAGATCATTCTGGGATGATGATGCATTTGCGGAAGATAAATCGATCCACTTCTACACCGACGGATCTAAAACCAGCGATGGGGTAGGTGGGGCGTTTTCTCAGAAAAGCTAAATCTTAGCCTCTCCTTCCGTCTTCCAGATTATTGTAGCGTGTTCCAGGCGGAAATTTTAGCGATAAAAGAAGCCCTGTCGTGGCTAAAGAGGAATGTGATATCCTCAAAGGATATCCGTATCTTCTCGGATAGTCGGGCAGCGATTAAGTCCCTGGACTCAGTCTCTTCAAATTCCATCGTAGCCCAAGATTGCCGCTCATCTCTTTCGGAGATGGCAGAGCAGTTCAACATTCACCACTGTTGGGTGCCGGGACATAGAGACATTCCAGGTAACTGTAGGGCAGACGATCTCGCCAAAAAAGGAATCACTTTACCTCTTTTACCTGATAAAGGTTCTGCAGGAATACCAATCGCTACATGCAAACTCTTGCTCAAGCTATCAGCAATCGAGAGAACAAACCTTAGGTGGACATGTAGTAATACTTGTCTAGCGACTAAGCGAATCTGGCCAAAGCTGGATCTGCGACGCTCTAAGTGTCTAATCTCATTAAACCGACTGCATATTAGCTCGACCATAGGTGTTATCACAGGACACTGCTTAATAGGCAGGCACGCCTCCAGACTTGGCGTGCACTCAAACGACTTCTGCAGAAGCTGCATGGACTAGGAGGAGGAGGAGACTATACTTCACCTTCTCTGCACATGCCCTGCGCTCTCCCACAAAAGAAATCCCCATCTAGGGGAGTTCTTGTTTAATGACACAAACGACTTAGCCGACACTTGCGTCAGAAGTCTTTCGCGCTTCATAAGAAGCTCCCATTGGTTCAACGAGCAGTGAGGGAATCCCCAGATCTGTGTGGTACCACAATGGACCTAATTTTTGTCTAAGTGTGTCGGCCTTAGCTGACAGCCACGTCAACCTAACCTAACCTAACCTAACCCACTTGTTGATAGTGTTTTCGGCATAAAGCATCACTACAAACAGGGTTGTCGGGGGCGAGTGGTCGGTTTCTGCTTGCCGACCCAATGCATTTGAATAGTCTTCAATGCCCGCTATAGTTATTATTTTCTTCTATTGTTTCATACAATCAAATCGTATCTAAAGTAGCACACTCCCAGCGCAAAAATTTACAATAACCCTGTGTGTTTATCTAAGTCAAGTAGAATTCGTATACCTTAAGAGATCAGTCGGTCGGCTCTTGAACTATTAGGAGGCCAGGCTTGCTAATGAAGAAAAAGGCGATAAATTCCAGTTGGATTACCAACTGTGGATCCACAAATAAATCCGTTTATTTAATCTATTTTATGGTTCTTATTACTAGGTCTTACATGGGTAGACGACCGGGGATACGGTCGGGGTAAGGAGGTCGCACGACAATTCGGTCGGACGTTCCCCACCGGGTCGCACTGACCTATCGCGGCAAATCAGGCCAAAGGTCGATAATTTCCATTCTCCCTGGATATGGATAAGGAGGCGAATCAGAAAGCCGGTAATTGTCTACTCCGCTCGGATCTAGTCGATGGTTTGGAGTCGTCGCTCTACAATTCCTGACGCTGCCTGCACCGCGAATCAGACCGAAGTCGTAATCTCAACTCCGCCTAGGCTTTACGATGATACAAGTTCCTGCTATAAATTCGGTGGGGTGTCTTGTGCCTCCCATCAAAAATTAATGGTCGGTCCTCTTGCGATTGTTATCTTGCAGCTTATGTGTCGTAGTATTCCCAAAAGTAGCGAATGACGATCCTCACCGAATGGTTATATCATTGGTGTACTGGGCAAATTTGCTGCAGATGTCCGGTGTGAATTATAAACTGCAATGCAAAAAGTGGACGGTGTGTTTTGCTGTCGTTCGTCGCTCGTCGGTCATGCTGAACTGCGTTATGGTACCATGGTCGGGTGATCGTTGGATACGGTGACGGCTGAGCGCACTGTGGTGGCAATCAGGGGCCCATATGAAATTCATATAGGGGTCGGTCAGGGTCATCTGGATGGTATCGGGTGGTTAATTTTTTGAATCTATGGTTGGGTGCTGGTGTACTCATCGGGAGGTCTGGTTGTGGTCACCATCACCAGTGGGCCCGGTCAGGGGAGCTCAGGATGTTTCGTAACAAGTGGTAGACCATGACAGATGTACCTGGGGTTTTCGTCAGTTCTATGAATATCTGTTTTCTTTCGTGTGATATCTCTTTATTTCTCAATGTTCTTAGTTTCTTTTATTTCTCGGCTCTTTAAAGTTGGAATTGCATCACCCTAGACAGGGTGTGTTGGCGATTTTGTTTTCGTTTTAATTTTACAACGCTTGCGCGAACTGTTGGATACCCTATTCTTATTCCTATCCCTCATAAGTGGCGGGACAAAAGTTTAAGTATGGTTGAATTGTTAAGACCGCTCTACATATACGCTCCCTAGCTCAAACTTTGGTTTTCCAATAAAATTGTCAGTAGGCGGATTTTGAAAATATTTTCACATGAGCATAAAGGGCCCACAGAAAGTATATACATATTAAAAATGTCAGCTTCCTAGCTCCAACTTTGACTTTTCAATAAAATTGTTTTATTTAATTGTGGGGGCGTTAGTGGGCGGATTTTTAACTCCTGAGCAGTTTTAGGTGTCAAACATCAATTTTTCGATTCGATTTTTTCGATAAATTTGTTTTTTTTTTGAGTTTTTGGGCTTGTCTGTTGGCGGATTTCAAAAATTCTTAAACTTGATTATTTCGGGCCCCTAGAGAGTATATGGTTAAAATTTCAGCTCTAGGTGCAGTTTAAAAGCCTAATTTTCGCCGACGGATGGACGGACGGACGCGACGGACGACCGGACATCGGCATTACTATCGGTGCTGATCATAAATATAGTAACTTTTAGGGGTCTACGGGCAAAAAAAAAAAAAATTAGGCGTTAACGGCCCATACAGGGCCTAAAACCTAGCTTCTCCAAGTACTTTCTTTGCGAAGTGGAAGGGACGCACAGTTTTACTTTACTTTTGGATGTTTGTCAGACGTTCGCAAGAAACGGGCAATATTAAGGTATGTTACAAACTTCGCGTCAAAATTAATATACCCTTAGAATAGGTTATAAAAAACTAATGAGAATTGACGAGAAAGAACTGATCGTGTAAATCCCGATTCTTCCTTTCAGTTTTCATTAATTTTTTTTCTGGTTCTCTTTGTGTAACCACAGTGAATTTACCCGTCCAGGTCTTCATTTGCTATACAATTATATGAGCCATGAACTATTCCCAATCCAACTTTTTTTCTTTCCCTTTTTGGGACTTATGTCCCACTTATAACTTATGTCCCAGTTATAAGTTCCAAAATATTTTGTCGAAGATGGGACATAAGTCCCAAATTTTCGGAGAGATCTCAAATCTCAGCAGCAGGATAGGTTTATAGAATTCCATTTCGAAGGCATATTTGAAAATATGGCCTTATTTCACTTTGCAGTAGTGAAATAAAGTCATATTTCAATATAGGGGCTTTTTTCGCTTTCTGAAAGTGAAATAAGGCCATACGAATTCATTTACCCAAAGTGCAATAAGGCCAAGTGCTAACATAAAACCTCGCACCTACTCCGAATCAAACAGTGACCCCACGCAGGGGGTTGCATTGGGCATTGGGCAGTCTACATCGTCGTCCAAAAACCAAAAAGCACCTACGTCCACCATCAAATGACCCAGTTAATTAATTTATTTCGATTAGTTCAGTTTCGATCAACTTGATTTATTCAGACTCAAAGGCAATCGTCAAAAACGTTTACAGTCTACAAATGGAATTTAAACACACGGTGAATGAATGAAAATGTTTAAAAACTGCGCTTTGAATGCTAGCACCTCAAAAAACTAGGGGCAAGAGAAAGCCGAGTGTTAACTTGTAATTATAACTCGATGAGAAAATGAATCGGAGTGCTAGCTCTAGTTCTAGCCCGAGTTCTATCGTATCGGTCCGCAAATGAATTCGCTGTAATATTATGTATGTCCCGAAAACGGTAAGAAGATATCTCAGCTAAAGCAGGTATAATAACGTTCACCTTCCAGCAGTTGAATAAAGAATAAATGTAAATAGTCTGAGGGAGTATGCAAAGCTATCCATTTTCTAGAACATCCCTTGACAAATGACCACTTCTTGTATTTGAGCTGTCTAAAAAAAATATGTTTCGTATATGCAAAACAAGCGATGATACCACTAGGAATGTCTTTAAACCCAATAGGTATTGAAAGTTTATTTTGGAATTTATTGACCTTATCGATAAACAAAATGTCATTTGGTGTTGTACATTAGCATTTAAAACCAGGTGCGAGGCGCTCAGGCAATGGGATTATTTCATTGGGATTTGGTAGACAATTTATCGACCAGAATGAAGGTGCTCAATTTGTAATTTAAAACACATTTCAAACTGCATTATCATGCATACCTAAGCCATTCCAGGAAATCAGGTATACACCATTTCTATTGTTCATTTATACCTATTTACCTTTGTAGTAGACTGTTTCATATCGTACGTTTCCACAATGAAGTTTGCATTTGCTTCTTCTGTTTTGTTTTTGTCACGCAATAAATTATATATATAGTGGCGCTATATTTCGTTGGCAATATTTTAGGGCATGATTTATGGGTATATTCTAAGGAAAAAATTGTTCTACAGTAAGGGCCTATCTCTAATTTTTATATAATTTATTGAGGATTTAAGAAAAGGCTTACTTGGGTGTACCCTGACCCATGTTAACGGTAATTGCGCTGTTAGTACTAATGATAGAAATTTCGTTTAGGCCTCCATTTTTAGAAGAAATATTAGCCTTTGTAATTGCATTTAAATAACTTTTATATCTGAACTCAATCTTAAGATATCCAATTTTTAACCTGTTCCATTTTTCCTGCCCATGCTAATTTTTTGACTTTCGGTTCAATTTTCTCCAGAAAATGCGTAATAAACATAACGTTTTAATATTTTTTTTGAATGAAGGTAACAATAATACAAATAAAAGCTTACCACAAGTTTGTAGAAAAACCCATAGATTTTATGATACTTGGGAAAACAAGGAACAGGTAAAAATGGGAAAAAAAGGTTTTATTGCTTTAAGTTGCAAAAGTTATGAATGAAAACGATTTTTTTCCGGTTTAGGTAATTTTTGTTTTAATGTGTGTACTTTAACAGGAAAAATCCATAGATTTTATGATACTTAGGAAATCCTGCAGCAGGTAAAAAAAGGGGTTTCTGATTTTGTGCCTACATTTCTAACAACAGTTGACAATAAGAGCGGTTTCCGTTGGTTTATTTGAGTACCTGTCAGGACTTACCTAAAAATTTTTTTTTTTTTTTTTATATAGAGTTTCTAATATTACTCCCAAGCCATAGTAATATTATCGTTACTCTCAGCTTGCCTATCCTGGTTAACAGCACGAGACTTGGAACCAGAACTAGGCTCGGACGAATAATAGGGGTAGGTGGAAAATCGTACATGCGACTCTTTCTCACTTAAGATAAGAAAACAAAAACCACCTCCCTTCGAAACCTGCATACTACAACTAGGTTATTCCTATCTAGTAGTTTTATTTAAACTGTAAATTACGCGTTTGGCAGGCAGCTTCCCAGTGGAGGCACCTGCTAATACCGCCATAAGCACGCGGTTACATCTTATTGCGCTAATTCAAATGGTTTTATCCTTTGTAATCGGCGCACTAGGTTAGTATCGTCTCGAATTTGTAGCATGGTGATATTGCAATGACCGTGAAGGCGTGTCTGTTGTTTGCAGGCAAAATGTTTTATTTCATCTTCGACGGTAGCCATAGTTAGGTCTCTGTGGATATCAGAGTTTCTGATAAACCATGGTGCATTTACTATTTTTCTTAGCACTTTGTTTTGAAAAGTTTGTAAAATTTTGATATTACTGGATTTGGTACAACCCCAAAGTTGTATACCGTATGTCCAAACCGGTTTTAGTACTTGCTTGTATAAAAGCAGCTTGTTCTGCATGCTGAGTTGGGAAAATCTACCAAGCAGCCAGTGCATTTGTTTACATCGAATGGCGAGTTCTTCGCGTTTCTTCTTGACGTGCGGTTTCCATTTTAATTTCGCATCGAGTGTCATACCCAAATATTTTGCCTCGTTTGCGTACGGAATTCGTACCGAATCAATGAAAATGGGTAAGTTGTCTACCTTTTTATAAGTAAAATTCACGTGCGTTGATTTGGCCTCGTTGAGAGCAATACGCCAAGTCTTTGTCCAATCGCAAATTTTGTCAATAGAACGTTGGAGTTTATTAGTTGCTGATTCAACGGTATTACTGACCGCTAATATAGCTGTATCGTCTGCAAATGTGGCTACTGTTGTGCCTTCTTCTTGAGGAATATCACTAGGGGAACTCCTGCCGCGATTTCTTTAAATTCAGAGTAATCATTTCCGTGTTTTACACGAAAGAGTCTGTCTGATAAGTAACAACTAAGGATATCAGATAACTTTTTCGGAAAAGCTTGTCTTAGCTTATGTTTCAACCCTGTATGCCATACTTTATCAAAGGCCTGAGAGACGTCGAGAAAAACACTAGAACATATTTTTTTCTCCTCCAGGGCTTTTTCAATTACATTGGTTATTCTGTAAACCTGGTCGATTGTAGAGTGCTTAATCCTGAATCCGAATTGGTGGTCAGGTATTAATCGACGTTCTTCGATAATCGGATGTAGGCGCTTTAACAAAAGTTTTTCGAATACCTTCGACATTATCGGTAAGAGAGATATTGGCCTATATGATTTTTTGTCATTCAGTGGTTTACCGGGCTTTGGAACCATTATAACTTCAGCTACCTTCCATTGTCGTGGAACGTACAATAACCATTTGCATTTATAAGATATGCAAACTTTATTAAAGCTTTCCTAGGTAACTCTTTAAGGACCTGTCCTGTGATTAAGTCATATCCAGGAGCTTTGTTTAATTTTAGTTTCTCTATTTCGAAGCGTAGTTCGGCTAGCGATACACTTTTTATTCTATAATTGTCAGGTGCCACGGTTTGGACAGGAAATTCGAGCAACGCTTGACCATCAAATGGTTTAAATGTTTCTTCCAAATGTTCTGCAAATATTTCGGCTTTTTCCTTATCACTCTTCGCCCATTCTCCATTGATTTTCCTGATGGGTGGCGCTTGCGTTTTTGGTTTTTTAATGCCTTTCATGGCTTTCCAGAGCGAGTAATTTGTACTTTTATTCGCAGTTAGGCTTCCAAGATATGTAGAAATTTGACGATTTTTAAAGTCTCGAATTTCTCTCTTAAGTTTACTACAAAGGTAGTTAAGAGTGGTTTTATCCTGTGGAGCGCGAGATTGTTGCCATCTTTTGCGCGCTCCCCTTTTCTTCTTTAACAATTGCGTGATTTCCAAGGGATATGTTATTTCGCAATTTGTGGTTATTTTCCGTTTATGGGGAGTATTTTTCCAGGCTGAGCATTGTATGACGTTAATAAATTGATCGACTTCGTCTTCAAGTTCGTGGGGTGTTCGAAGAGACACTTTGAGATCGATTTTACTTTCACAGTATTTTTTAAAGGATTCCCAGTTTGTTTTCATGTTAGTTAGTCTGGGCGGACCTTCTTTTTTTCGTAGACAGCCGTTAATTGTCAAAATGACCGGTGAATGATCAGAAGAAAGATCGAAGCATTCCTCAACTACAATAGAGTTTCCCGACAAACCTTTCGTGATGAAGAAATCGATGAGGTCTGGTGTTTTTGCCGTATCCGAGGGCCAGTATGTCGGTTTACCTGAGGAATGAAAGTCTACCCCCAATTCCATACCGGCTTCGTAAAGAACTCTACCTTTTACTGAAATGCATCTCGATCCCCAGAAGGTATGTTTTGCGTTAAAGTCACCTCCGATGACGAAATTTCGTCCAAGTGAGTCAAAGATACTTATAAAATCGCTTCTTTCCATCGTTGCACGTGGGGGGCAATAGATAGCTGCAAAATCATATTTTATGTGTTTAATTTTTACGCTCACCGTGCATAATTGCAGTTTGTCAAGCTCGATTGTTCCACTGACTGAGTGTTCAATGGTATTTTTGATCAAACCTAACCTAAATGGTATAAAAGATTTAAAATCAAAATTAATTCATCAGTTTAATCTTAAACGCCAAGGCAAGCCGTTACTTGATAAGAAAGGTTTTTTAAAATGTCTTCATTTACAAACGAAGAATACACAGACATTATCTATGTTTATGGGCTGTGCAATGGAATTTCATATAGTGCGCGACAAAGATACCATGAACTTTATCCAAACCGACGACTTCCTAAAAGAAATGTATTTGGAAATATTATCGAAGGCTCCGAGAAACGGGATCAGTTTCAAATACACGACCTAACGCGGGAGCTCCACGAGTAAGAAGAACTTCGATTGATCAGAGAATACTGGAAGCTGTTACAAATGAGCCATCAATCAGCATCAGACGCTTAGCTTTGCAATTCAATGTTTCCAGACATAAAATTCCTGATGTCCTGCATGGAGAAAATCTGTAATCGTGCAGAAAATCCCTTTTTTTAAATTTTACCTGTTCCATGTTTTCCCAAGTATCATAAAATCTATGGGTTTTTCTACAAACTTGTCGTAAACTTTTGTTTTTAGTATTGTTACTTTCATTCAAAAAAAATATTAAAACGTTATGTTTATTACGCATTTTCTGGAGAAAATTGAACCGAAAGTCAAAAAATTAGCATGGGCAGGAAAAATGGAACAGGTTAAAAATTGGATATCTTAAGACTGAGTTAAGATATAAAATTTATTTAAATGCAATTACAAAGGCTAATATTTCTTCTAATAATAGAGGCCTAAACGATTTCTATCATTAGTACTAACAGCGCAATTACCGTTACCATTGGTCAGCGTACACCCAAGTAAGCCTTTTCTTAAATCCTCAATAAATGATATAAAAATTAGAGATAGGCCCTCACTGTAGAACAATTTTTTCCTTAGAATATACAAGGTGGCGCAAAAGTCATCGCCCAGTGGCGTTCACCAATCCGACTGAAAACTAGATAGGATAGATGTCAAACGTCGTGTTTCATTTAGAACATTGGCACACAGAATTGCCTAAGGCACACCCAAGGGCTGAAAACCCTTCGGAAGATGCTATAATTTTTGCAAATAGCGGCAAATGTCAATTTTACTTTGATATTTGTGAAGTAAATAGATGACAAATTTTGCGCCACCTTGTATATATAAATCATGCCATAAAATATTGCCAACGAATTAAGGGACACCCTGTATAATTGTGCACATTAAAATTTGACACTGTGAGGTGACGTTTGGGGTTATCGTAGGTTAATGTTATTGTAATTATAAAATGTGTCATTTATGTGGCAGCAGGTTCACAATTGGGCTCAATAAAAAGATTTCAAGTACCCACCGGACGTTTTCGGAAACGCGAACTGTACTAATAGTTCCGCTCTGAAATAGCATACAAAAATTCCTATATATTGCTGCATTGCGCTAGGTTTATTATGCAGGCAAATATTTGCTTTCTTGAGGTTGCCGGTCAGAATTTTCAAAAAAACTGATTGTTTGGAAAAAAAAAACATTAAAACTTGATGTCTTGAAAGGAATCCAACGAAATACCGTGTATGGGGTTCTTTATATACGAATGTAGAAGGTATACATATGTTGAAATACCAAGACTCGGTTTAATCAGACGTCAAGTCTACTCAAATAAAATAAAATGAAGTTCTATTTTAATAAATTTTAAAAACAAAAAAAAACATTGTTACGATATGTAAAAAATCCTTAGAGAAATTCTTTGTCTTCAGTAATATCATCTTCAGTTAATCTGGGGTTTGCAGTTTTTCGGTCTCCTGCAAAACGGGCCCCGGTATTTAATGGGTTAGTGCAGTTGCCAAGCTCAATTCATAATTAAAAAAAAATAGAGCAATTTATTTAAAACTGCACGTAACCACGCAACTCTTGTTGTTCGAACTTCTAAGATAAATTATTTTTCATCTAAACTAAATATATCCCTCCCTGCAAAGAAACTCTGGAGTAATCTGCGTAAAATTGGTGTTTCCAGTGGCTCCAACTTCAAATGCGTTCTCGATCCTGATGAACAAAATCGTACCTTCCTAGGGGATGATTCCAGTTCTAACGACCTTGATTGCAATCAGAATGAGAACCTTGTGCACTCGTTGAGTTCCAAGACTGGAAGGCTTTGTAGTAACCACTGAAAACGAAATTGTTCAACACGTTGCATCCATCAAGTCGGATTCAATTGGGGAAGACGGCATACCAATACGCTTCATAAAACTCATCTTCCCGCAAATTGTCTCCCACCTCACTCACGTAATAAACTGGTGCATAATAACATCAACTTTTCCTCAGGTCTGGAAAAGTGCAAGAGTTCTGCCTATCGCAAAGAAAGCTAATCCAACATCTCCCTAAGACTATAGACCGGTCAGCATTCTACCTTGCTTATGTAAGGTTCTCGAGAAAATAATCGAAAAACAAATCACAACGCACCTGTCTATCCATAAGTTATTGAGTTCTCACCAGTCAGGTTTTAGGGCTAAACACAGCTGTTCCACAGCCATGGTCAATCTGCTTGAAGAAATAAGAAAAGATTTCATTTCTTTGTTTGCTTGATTTCTCGAAGGCCTTTGATAAAGTAAATCACAAAGTTCTGTGTTGGAAGCTCAAGAACATTTTCGGCTTCAGTGATGGGGCTGTGAAATTGTTAAACAGTTTTCTTTCAGATAGGTCGCAAAGGGTCATTTCTGGTCAGAGTTATTCGTCCCTAATGAAAATCAAGCAAGGTGTACCCCAGGGCTCAATATTGGGATCGATTCTTTTCTGCATATTTATTAATGACCTTCCATCTGTGTGCAAACACGCTTCAGTACATTTATATGCAGACGACGTTCAATTACATCTAGCAAAACCATACCCCAACCTTAACGAACTCGCTTCTCTCATCAATGATGATCTGAAGCGCATCTACACCTGGTCAGTTGCGAATGGTTTATTTTTAAATCCTGCAAAATCTCAAGTAATTCCTATATCTCACAAAAAATTCAACCTTAATCTTCTACCTGATCTATATCTAAATAGTAATAAAATCAAAGCTGTTGAATCATCCACTATTCTGGGATATTCAATTAATCGTAATCTGTCTGGTTACAATCACACCAACGTGGTCATTGGTCGTATCTACGGATGCCTTCGCAAGTTATGGCTTAGGTTAGGTTAGGTTTATGTGGCTGTCGGCAGAAGCCGACACACTTAGACCAATTTAGGTCCATTGTGATACCACGTATATTACGAGTATCTACCTCAACTCTGTAGATGGGACTGGCCAACGACACGCGGTTGTTCTCAAACGGCCCCCCATTTACGTACTAACCGCGCCCAACGTCGTTTAATTTCGGTGATCTAACGAGAACCGATTAACTCGAAGTGGTATGGTCGTTGGTTCTAAGTTATGGCTTAGTGCTTACTTCACTCCAGTGGAAACACGACGAAAATTGGTAACTACTCTAATCCTGCCCCTTATAATGTATGCCGTGGTTGTGTATTGCAATCTAGACTCTTTATCCCAGCATAAATTGCAGGTAGCCTTCAATGACGCGGTACGTTACATCCACGGCATTCGTAGATACGACCATATATCAGCGTACACTAGGAGTTTGCTAGGTTGCGATTTGCATCAGTACATCAACGCCAGAAACTGTATCTTTTTACATAAAATAATTATAAATCAAAGTCCGTCTTATCTGTATAACAGGCTTAATTTT
The DNA here is from genome assembly GCA_949715645.1 of Portevinia maculata. Lineage (NCBI taxonomy): Eukaryota > Metazoa > Arthropoda > Insecta > Diptera > Syrphidae > Portevinia > Portevinia maculata. The sequence goes on from OX454525.1 coordinate 76,583,313, forward strand.
ACTCGGTCCTCACGAACCACCAGCCTGATACCATATCGCTGCTATTTTCTCAATTCTTCGCGCTTATTTTTCATTCACACTGTGAGACTATCGAACTCCTTACCCCCACATATTAGAGCTATATCTAATCACTCCAATTTTAAAAGGACAATTCTCCTATATTTTTCCGCTCATCAACATTAATTCCCAATTGTATCTCCTATCTATATCTCCCCTATCTATATCTCCCCTATCTATATCTCCCCTATCTACATCTCCCCTATCTATATCTCCCCTATCTATATCTCCCCTATCTATATCTCCCCTATCTATATCTCCCCCATCTATATCTCCCCTTAGCTTTAAGAAATTTTCTGTATACTAGTCTTAAGTTATTTAATGAAATCATTTTTTTTTTGAATTTACACTACACTAAGTACTAAAAAAAATTATATCTTAATGTACGAACCATTTTAAGAAATAAATGAAATAAAATGAAATTTTTTCGGCTTGCATTGACATAATATGATGAAGCATTGCGCAAATTACTATTGAAGCGTTTTTGTTTGCCAGACGACAAATTAAAAACTGAAGCAGCCCCAAAATTTATTAAATAAGATAAGACTGACACCCATATTTGATTTTGCGCCAGATTATCACTAGGCACCAATTATATTTTGCACGCGCTGTCAAAAACTAAAATTCACCAAATCTTGCACGACATTCCCCTTTCTTGACTTTTAAATTATTTTTTATTAATTATTAGCTTATGTTATATCAACTAACATACTAGACAAAAATGCATAAATCTATGTAACTATCAAGTGAAAGGATACTTATTCTAAATTATTGGTCCTTGAGCGGACGCTCTTGATTTAACTATAACCTTATAATTATTGCATTTCGGTCTTAAAACTATTTTATGAACTTCTTCTTCTTCCGTTAGTTTTATTTAAACTTTAAAATACGCGTTTGGCAGGCGCTTCCCAGTGGAGGCAACTGCTAATACCGCCATAAGGACGCGGTTACATCTTATTGCGCTAATTCAAGTGGTTTTATCGTTTGTAATCGGCGCACTAGGTTAGTATCGTCTCGAATTTGTAGCATGGTGTTATTGCAATGACTGTGAAGGCGTGTCTGTTGTTTGCGGGCAAAATGTTTTATTTCATCTTCGACGGTAGCCATACTTAGGTCTCTGTGGATATCAGTGTTTCTGATAAACCATGGTGCACTTACTATATTTCGTAGCACTTTGTTTTGAAAAGTTTGTAGAATGTTGATATTACTGGATTTGGTACAACCCCAAAGTTGTATACCATATGTCCAAACCGGGTTTAGTACTTGCTTATATAAAAGCAGCTTGTTCTGCATGCTGAGTTGGGAAAATCGACCAAGCAGCCAGTGCATTTGTTTACATCGAATGGCGAGCTCTTCGCGTTTCTTCTTGACATGCGGTTTCCATTTTAATTTCACATCGAGGGTCATTCCCATATATTTTGCCTCGATTGTGTACGAAATTCGTACCGAATCAATGAAAATGGGTAAGTTGTCTACATTTCTATAAGTAAAATTCACGTGCATTGATTTGGCCTCGTTGATAGCAATACGCCAAGTCTTTGTCCAATCACAAATTTTGTCAATAGAACGTTGGAGTTTATTAGTTGCTGATTCAACGGTATTACTGACCGCTAATATTACGGTATCGTCTGCAAGCGTGGCTACTGTTGTGCCTTCTTCTTGCGGAATATCACTAGTGTATATTAGAAATAGGATCGGTCCAAAAACGGCTCCTTGGGGAATTCCTACCGCGATTTCTTTAAATTCAGAGTAATCATTTCCGTGTTTTACATGGAAGAGTCTGTCTGATAAGTAACAACTAAGGATATCAGATAACTTTTTCGGAAAAGCTTGTCTTAGCTTATGTTTCAAGCCCGTATGCCATACTTTATGAAAGGCCTGAGAGACGTCGAGAAAAAACACTAGAACATATTTTTTTCTCCTCCAGGGCTTTTTCATTTACATTGGTTATTCTGTAAACCTGGTCGATTGTAGAATGCTAAGTCTTGAATCCAAATTGGTGATCAGGTATTAATCGACGTTCTTCGATAATCGGATGTAAGCGCTTTAACAAAAGTTTTTCGAATACCTTCGACATTATCGGTAAGAGCGATATTGGCCTATATGATTTTTTGTCATTTAATGGTTTACTATGGCATGTCACTGCCACTTTTTTCCGAAACTATAAGAACTATACTGTTGAAACTTCGTAAGTAGATGTATTCTGTGAACCGCATTAAGATTTTCACCCAAAAATAGAAAAAAATAAATAAATTTTGGTTAGAACTAAAACTCAATTTTTTTTTTTTTTTATCAAACCCATACGTGTGGGGTATCTATGGATAGGTCTTCAAAATGATATTCAGGTTTCTAATATCATTTTTTTCTAAACTGAATAGTTTGCGCAAGAGACACTTCCAAAGTCGTAAAATGTGTGTCCTATGACTTCAAAAATAAGAGAATGATAAAACTAAAAAAAATATATGATGTACATTACCATGCAAACTTCCACCGCAAATTGGTTTGAACGAGATCTAGTAAGTAGTTTTTTTTAATACGTCATAAATCGTAAACCGCCACTTATCTATTATTAAAACATCGATCAAAGTTACAACGAACTACAAGAACTTTTATATGATGTTACTTGCTGCTACGGAACCCTTCATGGGCGAGTCCGACTCGCACCTGGGCGCTTTTTTTTACGATTTCGACACGTGCATGCTTCCATTATTAATAATTGTTCGATCGGCCATTTACGACGCCGCCGCGCCGGTGATCCCCAGTCGTGTCAACCCACGGATTTGCATTTTCACTTGCGGGACAGCTTTAAGATGTTAAATGTGTCGCTAGGCTCACCTAGATGTTAGAAAAAAAGTCGTATGAACTAATCTTATATATATTGATTCATCGAGAGCATTTTGAAAAAACGGCATCTCCATTACATTTTTTATTTTTTTTTATATAAATCGAACTACAAACTACCTACACTCATTAACTTACTACAGCTTTGAGACTTATTCTAACTATAATTAGAATTCTGAGCATTCGTTGCCTTAATCAACCAGAGGTTAAAAACCCAAATTGCTTTCCGAGCGCCTACCAGTCGTCACCGTCAGCATGCGCCGCCGGGAGCCGACAAAAGGGATTTGAGCTTATAATGAACATAATTACACAGCACAAATATTAAGGAAATGGGAAATAGGACGGACGAGAAACCGATGCATGTTGGTTTTGAATGTTTCTTGATCACAATGTGCAGGAAAAACAGAGCGTCGTTCGTGTTGTACGGCTACGGAACATTTTTTTTTTTTTTATAATTAGCATGCGCTAAAGGGATTTTTTATTTTTCTGTAATTGATACAGTACCCTTATAATGTTGCCACAACGCAGGCATTTTCGTTGCAAGCAGCACACAGCAAATGATTCATTGTCTGTTTTTGGGTGCTGCTTACTACTGAATGAACTGAATGAATGAACAACTTATTTAATAAATAAATAAGTTGTGATATAATTTGAAAATAAAATAATAGTAAAGAAAATAAATCTCTCATTTTTATTATAACTTCACTCAACAAAAAACGTAATTTGAGACAAAAAAATGAGTGTGCTTAAGACCACACGAATGAAGTAAAACTTCTTTCGCTCCATCTATTTCGAATTTTGAAAATATTTACACATGCGCATCTAGGGCGCCGAGTCTATATTATAAATTTCAGCTCCCTAGCTCAAACTTTGGTTTTTTGCCGTCCCACCTGAAAATATGACGATGACGGTGATGCTCTATATTTCCAACTAATGAACTGCGATTCATGGACACAATGACTTTACTCACTTCCGGTAAATTGAATCAGTCGGCAACTGTTCTCCTTTGAATCGGTTTGGATAGATGATGAGCTTAGTATTGCCCTCTATTGAAGATATTCAAGGGTGTTTACCCATTTCACGAACCTTTCCGCCGAAAGGTTGTAACAAAAGAGTGTACGTTTGCCTACACTTCGGTATTGCCGGAAGTCTACGTTTGCACCGGATGTCTACATTGGTCTACACTTCCATGTCGCATTCACCAGCTAACTCCCCAAATCAAGTGTGCGTAAAGAAGTTTTACTGCAATAATTTCTCGTTCTTCCCAAATTGAATTTTTGTTATAATGTTGAAATGAAAATGTATAATATTATACAATGAATTTGAAGTTTCTGTTGTCTCATAATTTAATAAGGTGCTGAACAACGTTGAGTAACGAGAGAAAAACAAATTACCAAAGCCAGAACAAATAGGCCATCGCTCTCTCAAAACGGTACCATAATGGGAAAACAAGGAATTATCGGGGTGTAGCTGAACTGCCACATCAACCCGCGAAACTTAACTAACCTAACATGAGCATTTCCTGCTGAAATCACTGAATCGACAGTTGAAAGATTTGACAGAATATTTTACCATCCACTTGATCATCTACTCTAGTTGCTTCAGAAGCTTTTATTTAGAGCAAAAAGATTGTCTTTAATAATTTTTTTAAATAAAATATAAATAAACAAAATGAGTGTACTTTCGTTTATAGGATTACTAGCTGATACTGACTTCGCTTAGAGTCTTTATCAATAAAAATCAAAAACTTTAATTAAAAATGCGGCTTTCTTAATATCAACAATTTTTTTGTTTAACTTTAAATATTTATTTATTACTTCTCCCCAATAGTGATCAAATAAATGTTTAAAGTAAGTGAATAGATTCTGCTTGATGTCCTAAACGGAGGTATCAAGCACGGCGCAGCAGAATTTTCAAGATTACTGTCAAAGATTGGCAATGGAAATATTCAACAGAAAGATTAAAACATAAACATTGCTAACAAATGTATAAATGTATGTCACCTGGTTAATGATTTTTGCTAATCACAGTGTTATTTATAAGAGAATACATAAAACACCTTTATTTCCAATATTTCGTTTCACCCAGATGTGGTGGTTGGGATCATCAGTCGATTGCCACAACACATTAAATCGATCGAGATCGGTTAATTCACTTCAAAAAAGTGAGTTTTATTCGCAAGAGTTGTCACTAAATATTTTGGTTCGAGTGGTTTTGACACATTCAGCAAATATATTAGCGATCTGTCGCTACATGTAATTTATCGAAAATCGAACTCATTATATATTTGGCATTTGATTCGAAATTAATTCAGCGCAACGCTACATATAATGTGGGCCTAAAGCTGAAAAAATGGTAGATTTTTTTTTTGTAATGTAGGTATCTACTTGTTAATACTTGTTTATGCCCTATTCTAAAGGTATATTAATTTTGACTCATAGATTGTAAAATACTTTAATATTGCCCATAGGCCCCTAAAAGTAACTATAATCCTGATTAGCATAGATAGTTATGTCGATCTAGCCATGTCCGTCCGTCCGTCGACGAAAAGCATGCCTTTGAACTGGAGCTAGAAAGCTGAAATTTCAATCAATCAATCGCCCCCTGACACGCCCACAATCTCAAAAAAAAAAAAATTTATCGAAAAAATCTAATGTAAATGCTAAAATGTTGTGATATAAATGGTCTTATGGGTCCCTAAATGATCGGGAGTTTGAATTTTTAAAATCTGCTCACTTACGCCCACAGTAAACAATTTTATCGAAAATTCAAAGTTTAAGCTAGGAAGCTGAAATTTATAATATAATACTCTCTAGAGGGCCGGAATGCTTATGTGAATCGATTTTTCAAATCTGCAGACTGATACGCCCACAATTAAAAAAAAATGGACTGCCGATAGAAGTGAAAACATAGAACTTTAAGTATCAAAATTTGAAATTTCATAATGTTTGAATTAAAATTATCGACATCAATCTGATTTTCACATCTATTGACACTCCGAGCAATAATTATATGTTTTATGGTATTTTATTATTCAAATATATTAGGGGCTGTACAATATCATGACAAAACGCATGCGATTTCATCCATCCAAAAAGGGTCTAACGCGTACAGCACACGGTCGCTGCGCGTGCCTTTTCACTTCAAAAATTAAAATTTCTGCGGATACCTACTGCTAATTTTCTGATTCTCGGCTCCTGGTACTTGGGCTGATTTTAGTGGAACCACCAAAATGCAATAAATGATTGTGGGCAAACGGCTGCACCGATTTCAATGATTGACCACTCACTTTGAAGGTGTTAATTTAAGGATTTCCATAAAATTATGTTTTTTTATCCTTTGGCCACGCCCATTTAAATTATAGGGGCGTGAATTTTCAAAGTAATTTCGAGTACATTTTCTCCCCGCAAATTGGACAGGTATGATGTTTCTTGGCAGAGATAAGCCCTCTAACCTTTAAAACGAGACTTCTATCATCGAAATCGGTAAAATCGTATTTGAGCAATCACATTTCAATTTCATGTCCAAGTTCCCGCCGCCATCGTGTTTGTAGGCGTGGCGCCACAACAATAAAACATTTTCTCCCTAGATCCCGCTGCCTTACCCAAAAAATGAGTCATCAACCGTTAAAATCCGTCCAGCCGTTGCCTCGCAATCGCATAAATAAGTTATAAAATAGTCATGAGCATGTCGCGGTAACGCGAACCCATAAGATTACCAAAAAGTGCCCAACGCGGCTAAAGCAGTTATCACTTCAAAAAGAAACGTTTTATTGGAAAAATCAAAGTTTGTGAAATTTAAAATATTTATATACTCTCTAGGTGCTAATGCTCATGTTTTTTCCCAAAACTTTTTTTTCAAAAAAATCCCTTAAATGTTTAAAAACGAAATATACAGATCCATGTTGACAATTCTACCATACTACATACATACGAGGGCGGGTTAATAAGTCCGTGACTTTTTGAATTTCTGACCTCTTTACTGAAACGGCAACACTGCTCCTGTCAACAGGCATCTGTCAGTTGACTCCTGTCAAAATTTAAACTTGCTGCGTCAGTTAGTTTGTGTTTGACAGCTATTTTTATCAGACTACTCACTAATTTGAGGAGAAAATGGAAAAAAGTGAATTTCGTGTGCTTAGTAAGCATTATTTCTTGCGAAAAAAAACCATTACCGAGACCAAGGCTAAGCTTGAAAAATACTATGGGGACTCTGCACCATCGATTTCAATGGTAAAAAAGTGGTTTACTGAATTTCGTTGTGGCCGTACAAGCACTGAAGATGCCGAACGTCTTGGACGCCCAGTTGAGGTCTCTACACCCGAAACAATCGAAAAAATGCACGATATGGTGTTGGCCGACCGAAGATTGAAAGTGCGAGAGATTGTGGAAGCCGTAGGGATCTCGAATGGCTCAGTGGTTTCAATTTTGAATGATCACTTGGGCATGAGAAAGCTTTCCGCAAGATGGGTGCCGCGTTTGCTCACAGTCGACCACAAACGCAATCGTGTAACAACTTCACAGGAAGGTTTGGCGTTGTTTAATCGCAATATGGAGGAGTTTTTGCGCCGTTTTGTAACCGTGGACCAAACATGGATCCATCACAACACACCAGAGACCAAACAACAGTCAAAACAGTGGGTTTCTAAGGGTGAATCGGCGCCAAAGAAGGCCAAGATGGGTTTGTCAGCCAATAAAGTTATGGCGACTGTTTTTTGGGATGCACGCGGGATAATCCACATTGACTACCTTCAAAAGGGAAGAACAATCAATGGGGAATATTATGCCAACTTATTGGACCGATTCAATGACGATTTGAAAAAAAACCGACCTCATTTGGCCAAGAAAAAAGTTCTTTTCCACCAAGACAATGCAAGGGTGCACACATGTGCAGTTGCCATGGCAAAAAACCATGAATTGGGCTATGAATTGCTCCCTCATCCACCCTATTCTCCAGATTTGGCTCCGAGCGACTACTTCTTGTTCCCAAACCTGAAGAAATGGCTTGGTGGAAAAAGATTTGACTCCAATGATGAAGTCATCTCGCAAATAAAGACCTATTTTGAGGACCTCGACAAATCATTTTTTTTGGAAGGGATAAAAAAATTGGAAAAGCGTTGGACAAAGTTTATAGAGCTCAAGGGAGACTACGTTGAAAAATAAAATTATTTTTTTATCAAAAAATCTGTGTTTTATTCCAAAAGTCACGGACTTATTGACCCGCCCTCGTACATAGAGATAGGAAAAGGAATTGGATACCCATAGTTCGCCCAAGCGGACTGTAGCCTTTCCCTGTTTTTTTGTTTGAAAACTCCGTTATAAAATACGCTTACCGTTGAACATGAGCTATATTGCATTGCTTGACACGTGAAAAGAGCGTTGCTAGCTAACGCAATCTCAATACTGCGAGTGGCCCTTAGAAAATTTTAAAAAAATTATTCCTGTCCCACCAGTTAATGTCAAAAAAAATTACCCTACCTACGCTGTCATTATTTCGACTAAAATATTTTTATGTTTTTCATACAAGAAAGAAGGATGGGACAACTGACAGAAGACCATGATAACGGCCACTCAGTTTATTAGGGGAAATTCTCTATCGGTGAATTATGTGAAACTTAGAACTGACATAACCTTACGTTTATTTGCAATAGTGATGTTAAAAAACATCAGTCACAGCACTTATTTTTTTATTTGTTCTTATATGAATTTGTTCCACTTCACCAAACACAGCACACCAGAATTCTCCAGATACATTTTTCCCGTTCCGCTTCAAAAGAGAAAACTATACAAACATTATGTTTATGGAAGTTTTTTCTTGCGCCCAATACTACCCCCAGGCAGAGCTACGATTGGGAACAATCATCTTTAAATATTTCGGGCATCGGATAGCAAATAATACGCTTTAGATTTACTAAAACTTAGCTTTTAGGCGGAGTGTAAAGCTGAAGGATAGCTTCAAATACTCGGAATAGTATTGCCTATACTTTATCCAACAAAAATTGTCAGTACAGGCAAGATAGGATGTTTGTCTCTCAGTCTGGTTGCAATGACTTACATAAATCGGTCCCCCTTTAAAGCTCTCACCGGGTTGCCGTAGTGTATATGATAATTCGCCATAACTCAGAGAGCAATTCTTATAGGGTTACCATCTTCCAATTTAAAATAAAAATATTGCGGAACGAAATAAATTCCGTTTACCTTTTTCCTTTTCTGGTAAGATAATAATAGCCGCGTTTTTTAAGGGTATCTCCAGTAGACTAACAAAATATATAAATTTCGTAACACAAAAAAAAAATCAAAACGAAAAATATATCGCTGTAATCCAATTTATTCATTATAAATATTGTAAAACATAAAATACTAATTTCTAATATCACTACTCAACTAATCCGATGAGTAATTACTGCTACTGCTCTCGTTATTTAGGTCTGTTATTAGCCTTTCAACTGCTTCCTCGGCAAAAACGTCCATTTCCCACATATTTGGCTCAACAACCTGTTCGACGTGTTCGACACATCGATGCAATTTTTCCTTGTCAACCCTTGTAAGTGCTGTCGTTAGTTAGTCTCTTATTTCAGCCATTTTAAATGACTTGTTTTGGCTTGCTACAAACCCTTTCACTTGAGCCCAAACTAATTCTATTGGATTAAGGTCACAGTGATAAGGCGGCAAGCGAAAGTGCTTCGCATGTTGAGCCATTTCATCCACGACGTATGTTTCATACTTGGCTTTGTAAAGTTTAACGATTTCAAGCAACCCATTGTATGATTGCATCCCTACCTAACTTGAGATCCTCCTTTTGGGAATTCCCGTATTCATTGACAAAACAGGCGTCATTCATCGGAAAAACAAAGACATCATACAAACAGGTACATAATGAGATGAAAGGATGTATTTATGTTTTTTTTTATTTAAACAGTTTGCGACATAAACTCAATCAGCAAGTTTTTCTAAAAACATTTCCCAGTTCTTCCCGCTATATGTATATTGTGAAAGGTAGACACAATCAGGCAATTAGAATAAAAAAAAAACTGCAGTTGTGCAGCTGTACAATAAAAATACAATCAAATTAAAACCGAATGGCAACACCCCACGTAATAATTCGTTCTCAAAAGCACCGAAACCGAAAGTTCTTTGACAAAATCCATAGAAAAACCCTTAATGATATGCTTCATTGTAGAGATGGTAATACTCTTCTGATGTGCTTCAGTCACACACACTGCTTATTTTGGTGGTAAGCGAACACAAGACGATCATGCTCATTCCCATTTCGGCTGTGTGGGAGACTGGTTGTGGTGGGTTGTATGCGAATTTTAGGAAAATTACAACAACAATTCCTTGGTATGATAGTGGTTTGGTTTTTATTTCAGTGGCAATTCCTGCGTTTGAGTGCCGTGAGAGTATCTACAGGCGCTACTGATAATAGAAAAGCTCCTCGATAAGGCCTGTACTGACAATTTTTGTTGGAAAAGTATAATTACAGCTTTGACCTTTTTGGTGTTGAAAAAGTTTTGTTGGGATGTCAAGTTTAAGGAAGTGAAGTTAAAAAAACAAAAGTTTGCGTCTAATTTTCCAATCATTTTAGGACGAACTTTTAAAATCCAGAGGAAGGTGGGTTGCTGAAATTTAAGTTTCTAGCTCTTATGGTTAAGGCTGGGCCGTGATTATTCGGTTTTTTTCCAAATTGTTTTTATAGAGTTAGTTTTTATATAGCACCGAAAGAAGCAAACAATTTACCTTTATTCGAGTTTGGAGATTTTTTGATACAGGGCTAATATCTCTCTACCAAAAATAATTTTGCAACAAAACAAGAAGTAGCCTTTGGTTCTGCTTTACGAAGAAACAATTCTTAATTTAAGAGCATTGTTTAGTTGGCTCTGCAACCTGCAAATATCTCGGGGTTGTATTATAGTGTTAGTTTAGGATCAAAAAATCTTGAGTTGATAAAAAAGTTCTTTTAGTTGATACACATCATTATTTTTCCGTTTAGAGATCACTCACAAGCTTAGAAAAGAATGGCTGAGCAGTCTGATTAAATTGCTGAGCACAACCAACTTCACAGGAAGTAAAATAAAGGAACAAACATTTCCAGAACAATGCAGAACAATGCAGGTGGCAATGGTGCGATGGTAGTGTATTCGAAAAGTGATTGGCAGGTCGTGTGTTCGAATCCCGACCAGAGCCATTCTTTGTAAAATTGAATACACACAACAAATCAAATCTCCCTTAAGCAATTAAGGCGCCACCTGTGGAGATAAAAAAACCCTATCGCACCAAAAAACTTCTTTGCTATCTTCCTATTCTTTCAGTAGTAAGCAGCACCCAAAAACAGGCAATGATCTGGGTGCTGTTTGCAGCAACGAAAATGCCTGCGCTGTGGCAAGACTATAAGGGTACCTACTGTATCAATTACAGAAAAAAAATCCCTTTAGCGCACGCTAATTATAAAAAAATTTGAATGGCTTGTTGTGTTTTTTTTTATAATGTTCACGTACTCAAGGGATTTTTCTAGTACCATTATCATGTATTGGCTAAACAGCGCGGGCGTTAAGGAAATTAGGATTAGAAGAAGAGGAGAGATTCTGATGCACGTTGGTTTTAAATGTTTGTAGGTTATAATGTGAAGCAAAAATAGAGCGTGGAAGAGTATTCCACATTCGTGTTGCACGGCTGAGGAAAGATTCTTCTGATGTAGCAAAAAATACAAATTAATAACATAAAAAAAAATGGTTACAAATTATTTGACAGCTAAATGCTCAAGTTTGTTTAACAAAAATCAGAACGCGCTGAGCATGCTTTGTTCAGAGCATGCTCGACGTGCTCGAGATCTGTTTTGTTCCCTGCTGTGAACGAAAAAAACACGCTTTTAATTTACTCTCTTTGAACCACAGAAATCAGCTTATTAAACGCTTCAACGCTTCATCCAATCAACTACTATGATTCACAACATAAGTATGATATCGATCTATAAAGCCCGGAAGTTATCCGATCACATAACTTGCCAAATTAATAGCTACCATCGTGGCCAATTCAATCCACATGTGTGAAAATTATGAATTACCTCATTTCACACTATTTGTTCACATGACCAGGCCCCAAATAAACATACCTACGAAGGAGATCCGCAAATAGAATCACTTGAGTTACCTATCGCATTGCTCCCCTCCCTGCAGCTTTTTTATTTGATACTTTTTCTCGATGTCAGTTCAATGGGTATCTATACATCTATCGTATATTTTGGAACTTGCGGTTTTCTACTGTGCGGATCATGAATAAGGTGGATCGTTATAAAGTTCAATGATTCTGTATATAGGATAATAATGATCTCTTACATCAGCCTGACGCATGTGGTGGCGGAAAATTTTCTTATGCCATAATCTCTCAACTTCGTCCGCATCATCATAATCAATTTGTGAAAATAAAAAAAGAGGTTTCTTCAAGTTCAAAATGGTTCCCAATGAAATGAGATGCAGGTGGCCGCGTGAACAAAAAATTAAGTTAAAAATATTTTTCGCTGGGTATTTTTAATTTTGTTTACATATTTATTTCCCTAATTGTCAATTTGGAGTGCTGGCACATCAGTTAATATAAGATGAAGCAATATTCCACCAAGTTTGCATCATTCACAAAAAAGAAAACAACGTCAAGAAATATCTGCAACAGGTTTATTATTGAAAGAGTAAAACAATAACATGTGATCTTGCTCCAATAATCGCACTTAATTAATACACCAATTGGTCGAACAAGAAGTTAAAACAGAAGCGAAGGCGTTGGTTCAATGCATTCAAATGGGATGACTAATATGCACAAATAGATGTAAAATTAATAGGTATCTAAACAAAGTTGATCGTTTACAAAGCCTAATGTAAGAAGATAACAAAAAGTGCGTACCTTTCAATTCGACAAAATTGACACAAAGCAACACTAAAAGTATTGATTGAATGTTAATTAAAGTTGAAATCTTTGCAGAAAATGTTATACCCTTTTCATAAAGCATAATAAACTGATTTTTTGGCATAAACACTCATAAAATATAAATAAATATATTTAAAACAAACGTTTTCCTATTTTTTTTTTCTTTTCAGTTTTGGAAATAATTTTTTTGAAACCATAAAAGCAATTTGTAATGTTGAAGCAAACACACCTTTGAAACATCAACGTCAAAACAAAATTGTTAGATTCTGTGCTAATTTTTTTTTTATACTTTCTGCAATGATTCAATGGAAAATAAACACCTGCGAAGTTTTATTACGAAAAGAAAAGTCTTTAGGCAGCACACAAATTGTACAGCACGAAAAATTTCAATTTGATAACAGACACATAACGGTAGTTATATTGAATAGTGGCATCGGTTAAATTGTTAGCAAGAAGTGTTCGGACAAAGGTGTATATATATATATATATATATACATTATACATATTAGGCATTAACGGCCCATAGAGGGCCTAAAACCGAGCTTCTCCAACCACTTTCTTTGCGAAGTGGAAGGGACCTACAATTTTAAGCCGAATCGGAACGGCAAATTTGAGAAGCTTCTCATGACAATTGATACCTACTATTGGATGTTTGTCAGACGGTCGCAAGAGTTGGGGCACTGGAAAAAAACTCAAGATGTTATTGTTGAATGTGCACTTTAGCGCTCACACTGGTTTCATGTTCTTTGTTTATTATTCATTGTTCTAACTACTTGTATCAATTGTTTTTTTTCGTCTTCGGCAAAACAACCTTTTCTTCTTTTGTAACTTTAAAATTATTATAATAAAACTTATCATTCAAGTTGTTTGTATCTTTACTGGACATACAAATTCTTCAGTTATTTGGCCCCGGAATTGAACCGGGACCTTTCGATTAGTAGGCAGACACACTAAAAATTGAGCCACTGCGCCCGACAAAGGTGAGTGAAAATTTAATTTGGAAGTGTGACAAGTATTTTTTTAACGAATTTTATTAAAATTGGCAGAAAAAAGGGTTGAAGAAAGGGAATAGAAGAAAGAGCTAAAGCAGAAGCTTACATTTCGGAGAGCTTTTCAAACCGCCCATAGTAGTCCATAGTCCATAACATTAGTCGAAGTGGACACCTAATAAGAAATTTTGTGAAAAATCGTGCATCCTATCGAACAAATTACAAAGGAAGGAAAACTAGCTTCTTATTCCGCTCAATCCACAAACAAAATAAAGGAATTTGCTGGGATTTCATGTAGCAAATCCACTGTGCGTCGTGTTATTGTGAGTTCTCCAAACTTAAAGCTTACAAAACTTCAAAAAAACGCGCCTTGAATTTGCAAGGGATCACATTTCGTGGGATGTGGAAATTGAAGCGGTCTCAAGAAAATGGAACAAAGTTGTCTTTTCGGATGAAAAAAAGTTTAACTTGGATGGTCCTGATGGCTACAACTACTACTTTGATGATCGCCGGAAAGAAAAAATGTTTTTGAACCGTCATCACTTGAGACAAGGAGGAGTTATGGTATGGAGCGCAATTTTATACTATAGCGCTTTTGAATTTGTAATCGTTTCCAACAAAATGACTGCTGTTTCTTACAAAGTTCTTCTGGAAGCAGCTTTTACCGTTATAAGGGAGCTTTTTTGACCTATTCTAGCAAGATAATGCGCCTATACACATTCTACGCGTTTTTAAAGAATGGATTAGTATCTAGTGAAAACATTCAAATATTGCTCTGACCGCCGTATTTGCCTGATCTTAATATTATTGACAATGTTTAGGGATGGATAGTGCGTGAAATTTATAGAGGAGGCAAGCAATATCTATCAACACAATCAACAGCTGATTCGGGCAATTAAAGCTTCTTGCGTCAACATTTATTTTAATTACCTAAAAAATTTATATGACTAAGAAAAATAGAATTTTTGAAGTTTTATCCAATGGTGGAGGCAGCACACAATGATACATAATTGATTAAAAAAAAATAAAAAAATAAAAAATATTTAAAAAAATATGATGTTATTGACATTTTTGCATGTGCGACTATTCAAATGAACTGACAAAATGCATACTTTTTAGCATGGTATAGGAAAAAGGGAGTAAGACTTCCGTTATGGGCCACTCATCAAATTTAAGTTTTGCTTATTTTATTCGGTATTAATGTACCTTTCTGCTGAACGCGTTTTCTTTTCCCATTGGTGTAAATAATACAACAAAAAATTAAGTTCTAAAACATAGCTGAAAACATAATATGTAAATTACGTAGGAGATCAAAAAACACAATACACAATGTTCTGTTTTTGGTTACCCAACTTTTTCGAGCCATCAGATCGATTCGGTTGGCGAACAAATGCTTAATACAAAACACAATACACTAGAAAAAATTGGCAGTTATAGGGACTGCCGATAGAAGTGAAAAAGTAGAACTTTTAGTATCAAAATTTGAAATTTGCTAATGTTTGAATTAAAATTATCAACATCAATCTGGCTTTCAAATTTATTGACAGTTTTATCTTAAAAATATTAGTACATTTATTTAATACTCACTATTGTACTGCACAACGATTTACAATTACACAATTCAAAAAATAATCGAACAAAAACACTATTTCAACAATGCACAGTAGGTATATATACATTGAATATGATAATAAGTCATGAGCATGTCGGTGACGCGAACCCATAAGATTTTCCTCTACCAAAAAGTGCCCAACGCGGCTAAAGAAGTTTTCACTTCAAAAACAAATATTTTACTCTTCTATTTTGCAGGCACAAAAACGGGTTTCAGTATATTTAAGAATCTGAGAATGGCATTCGAGGCTTCTTTTAAAATTTTATAAAAACATGCACAAAATTAAAAGAAATGCTCATCGTATGACAACCAAGTTTACGACCATCGCATTGGGCTTAACATTTTAGGTCCCTTATACTTCGCCCAAGCAAAATGGTTGGAGAAGTTAGGTTTTAGGCCCTGTATGGGCCGTTGTTGCCTAATATTTATTTATTTCTTATTTTACTTTCTTATTACATATTAATTTTTTTTATCGTAAACGGCTGTTACGTTTTGGATGTAATTTTCTATTTAGCTAATGTATCACTTTTCAAGCTTGTCTAGCTATGTCGCATCTCTGGGAAAACTCTTTTTCTACAGGAAAAAGGGAGGCAAATTTTCACTGGCGAAAAGTTTCATTCAAAAATAAAAGAGGTATTCCATGTATTAAAAATTCTATATTCTTATAAAAATATTTATACAAGGCTAATTAATATCATTTTGATTGGCTTAGTGATACGAGGAGGCACATTTTAGGAAAGGAACTGCGTCAAGAAAAGGGGAACTTGGTGAGTTTATTAATTATTTAAGACGTACAAATGTTTCTACGCAATTTACAGTTTCATAGCTCAGGGTCTTTCGAGTTTGCCGTGGGAATGTGATAACTACCCGCAGGAAATCTAGCTTATTATCATTTCCAATATCTAATATTTATTAGATACCAAATATGCGAAATTTCATCAAAATCGTTAGAGACGTTTCTGAGCGATAAATTTGATGAAATTTTGCATATTATGCATCTAAATATCTATTATCGGAAACGTAGATAAGCAACTTTTTCCGCAAGAAGTAATCACATTCACATGACAAACTCAAAAAACGCCAAGCAAAGCTAGGCCAGGTACTAGATTAGTATACGCCAAAGCGGTTAAAACTAAAAAATTGACAGACAGTGATAGTTTGGTCAGAGTAATATTTTCAAGCTGATTATGAATTTCAGAGAGATTGATGGGTAAATCGCAGTGGTCAAAAGGTAGGGATGCGAAGATATGAAATCACAAGCATTCTCACATTAGACTCCCAGTATGTCAACTCCTACTCTCGCCTCCGTGTTGATGACTGCTGGGTGCAAAGTTCCTCGACAGGAGATTGGGTAACCACTCCCTTTGGAAAGTCTTTTCTGGCAGCAGTCGTAGGAGGGTGGAGGGCGGTTAAAAAGGCCTAGTCAGGATAAACTATTCAGCAATTTAGAACTCAGGTCTATACTACTCAACCACGTCAGGGGCGCATTGTTATGAAGCAACTGAATACTGAAAGCTTCGGACAAAGAACGACCCACTATTGATGACCTTGCAAAACGACAAAAGGGAAACGACTTTCGGATCTGCATATTCTGATCAAGAACAGGCCACGTGCAGGGCACAAATTATCGCAGGTCCTAAACTACTATACAACAGATATCACCGCCATCCAGGAAGTGCGGTGCGATGGGCTAAGTAAAAGAAGGATGAAAAACTGTGACTACTACTAGCAGTGTCCCTTTAGGTGCTGATTTGTTGTAAGCGGCAGATTTGGGTAAAAAGTCTTAAACTTTTGGTTATTGTGAAGTGAACCCCTAATAGCAATCTGCACCAATGATAATAACGCCAACATCAGGCTGAATTGCGTCTATACCTTGGCAGAGATAAAATACCACGGTATCTACTAAAGAGTGTTTCAACGACCTTCCAGATATAATGTATGGGCATAGCATAGACCTATGCATTACGTTAAGATCATCCTATGTTATTTTAACGACGAAATAGGAAAGGGGAACTCCATCGGTAGTACAAATTGAAAGCACAGCCTACACAATACCACATCTGCAACGGGCTTGAGCTAATTAACATTTCTTCTGGTTGTAATGTTAATATAGCTCATCTGAAGAATCATAGCATTCCCTGGATCACCGAACTGGCAATTAAATTGATAATATTGCAATTGACGTTAGGTACTCCTCCAGGGTTATAGGTATCAGAATATTTCGAGCGTTCAATATTGACTCGGACCACTATCTAACTGACGCCGAAGGACGTCCACGAATATCTCAGATGCCACAAAAATGGAGAAATACTGTGAGGAGATTAAACGTTTAAAGGCTACAGTCGCAACAAGCTACCAGAACTTTTTTTTTTTTTTTTTTATAAATTCTGGCTCGCCAAGGCGATTTATAAGGGGGGGCACTTCGGCCTAAAAAGATCTTTTGTACCGTATGGGCCAGAAAAATTTAATCTAGTAGAATTTCCACTTTCCGTGTAAAGCGGACAATTTTACAAGTAGAAGAATTCTTTATGTCCTCGGGGCTCATTTGTTCCCTGAAAAAGATCTTCTTTCTAATTGCATTAAGGGCTGGACATTCACATAAAATGTGTTCAGCTGCCTCGTGCTCCTCAAGACAGAGTCGGCATTCAGGAGAGTCTGCTATTCTCATTTTGTGTAGATGATATCTTAAACCATAGTGATCAGTAAGGTAAATTACTAGGTTTTTGATATCATGCCTGCTTAGGTTTAGACATTTGCTGGCATTTTGATTGAAGGGCCGAATGGCTCGTTTGGCCTGTCTTAGACCTGGGATGCTTTCCCAAAGATAGATACATTTTCTATGTTCCCAGCTTTTTATTGCTGCCGTTGCTGCTGATCTAGGAGTGCAACAGAAAGGTTCGGGACCTATGAAAGGTGTTTCTTAACCTTTTCTGGCCAGTTCGTCGGCCTTTTCGTTACCTTCTACCCCGACATGACCCGGAACCCACCATAATTTGGTCTTGTTTCTTATTCCGAGTGTTTGTAGGGTATTAAGGCAGTACATGACTGATTTAGAGTCAATGGTATAAGAGCTAAGGGCGTTTATAGCTGCTTGACTATCCGTGAATATATGGATGGTTGCACCTTTTATGCCAGATAAATTAATATGGCTGGCGCATTCTTGAATGGCGTGGAGCTCTGCTTGAAATACGCTGGGACTTTTGCCCATGGGTATCGTGAAGCGTTTGTATGGTCCGTTTATTCCCGCTCCTAATCCCGTTTCCATTTTAGAACTATCCGTATACCACTTTTTGCCGTTGTGGCTGTTTGGTGGGTTATTACTAACCCATGCTTCTCTCTTGGGGAGCTCAGTGGAGAACCGTTTGTTGAAGCATAGTGTTTTTTGAATACGGTCTGTGACCGCACAGTTCATTTTAAGTTCTGGCAGTTCATCGAAAAGGGTCTTTAGTTCCGGATGATCATTAAGACTTATCTCGTTTAACTGTATTAGATTTATTGCACCGTGGATCGCCACTTTTTGAATGTATATGTGGAGAGGTGTAATTCCTGTTATTGCCTCTATGGCAGCTGTTGGACAGGTTCGCATGGCTCCGGAGATACCAAGGCACGCAAGCCGTTGTACCTTTTGAGC
The DNA here is from genome assembly GCA_949715645.1 of Portevinia maculata. Classification (NCBI taxonomy): domain Eukaryota; kingdom Metazoa; phylum Arthropoda; class Insecta; order Diptera; family Syrphidae; genus Portevinia; species Portevinia maculata. The sequence continues at coordinate 76,602,357 of OX454525.1, forward strand.
TTCTCTATTGCGACCTTTTGTATGGATTTTGTCCACCATACTATGGAGGCGTATGTTATAATGGGTCTTATCATCACTGTGTAGACTCAGTGGACGATCTTTGGAGAGATTCCCCAGGTTCTGCCATATCTGCGACGACAGGCCCATAAAGCTCTATTAGCTTTAGTGATTTTGTTGTTTATGTGAGAGTTCTAGTTAAGTCTCTTGTCTAGGATTACTCCAAGATACTTTACTTCGTCGGAATACTCTACGACCGTGTCGTTTATTGTGATTAGGCCTAGGTCTAATTTCCTCCTTTTAGTGAAAGGAACGATGACGGCTTTACCGGGATTTATGGAAAGATTTTCCTTGATGCACCAGTCTATGGCTGTCTTTAGAGCATTTTTCATTTTTGATGTGACTCTAATTGAGTCTTTGCCCCTGACTATGATGACAATATCATCGGCGTACCCAATTGTAGTGTAGCCCAAATTGCTCAACTTGTGTAGCAGGGCATCGATGACCAATGACCACAAAATGGGTTGTAGTGTGACTCAATGCAGGCACAAAATAAACAACGAAAAACTACTACGTAACATTGAATCGCTGCGCTTTGCTTCGAATATGGAAGGTGTCAAATGGCATCCAAGTAATAGCGACAGTGATTCATGCTATGCAAAAGTTCAACAAAGTACATGTGTCTGTTATTGTTTGCATTTGCATTCGTTCACCCAGGCAATAGAAATTAGGACAAATTAATTGATTATTATATTGAAATGGTGAGCATGACTGTTTTGAAAATAATGTAGGTTAAAAGAATTATGTTCATTATTATGGTATGCATGTGTAGTTGTTTGTGATACTTATTGTGAATTAGTTGTAAGTGATTTGTGTATATAAGGGGCGTTATCGATTTAAATAAAATCAGTCTTAATCCCAATTTCGACTCGTAATTAACATCGGCACTCACATGCCATCTGTCCATTAGCGTGCTGCACTTTATACAGCAACATTACATAGCGAGCTGCGCTTAGTACAGCATAGGGCGATAGGCCACATAACTACAACTATAGGAGGCATAACCCCCACACACGTTCGTTATGCACAATATTAGAGATATTGAAAGAATAACTTTACATGGCGATCCTGCCAAACCGTTGAAGAAATTATAAAAGATTCAACAGGGAAGGGACCAATCAATCAATCTGATGTCATACAACAAGGAAGAGCTAGACGCCCTATTCAAAGAGCTGGACAACAATACATCCCCAAATCCACAGACGGTGCTGACCACGATCCTCCACCTTACGTAGCAACACCAAAGACAGCCGGACCAAAACCCTTAACAGTTGAACAATATAAGGCAAGGCAACAGAAGAGACAACAGAATAAAGAAGAAATCCCAAAAAGAAACAAGAGGAAACGAGCCGGAAGGGCTGTCAACATAAGAAGACAAAAAGGTGAACTGTACAGAGTAATACACATCACCTCAGACAAAAAGATAAAAAGCAAACTCATAAAGCAGCTGACGAAACTATCAAAACAACAATGGGACAACCAAACTCCAAAGAAGTAATAAACAACAATTTAAACAGCAGCCAGACGAACCAGCTTCTCAGCAGCAGCAATACGTATATTTTATTATTATTATTATTATTATTAGTTGCTAAGATTCATTCATACTATAAGAAATATGTGAGAAAAGAAATAATAAGAAACAGAATAAACAATATAAAAAAAAAAAAAAAAAAAAAAAATCATTATGCCATGGACAGTTTAGACACAATTTCCAAAATATTAAGAAATTTAAGAAAGAATCCCAACAGAGAATACAGTGAAGAATATATAAAAAAGGTAAAACTAGAAATTGAAAGTGTGTGGAATAAAGCAGGTGAGACAGAATTAAACGACATAGCAGTAGGTTTTAAAAAAATAGAAAGTAAAATTTTAGAATTGCTGAGACCAAAATCAAATAAAAGAGAATTTGACAAAATGGGAAGTTTCGAAATATTGGTAGCTGCGAAGCTAATTCCAGAATTTAATGGGGACAAAAAAAATTTAACAAACTTTTTAGGACTAATAAAATTTTATAGTGACACACTAGGTGAATCACAAGAGCAAAATAAGCTAGTAGAATTTGTTTTTGCAACAAAGCTGACAGATAAGGTTAGGAACAGGTTATTAGTACAAGATAAACCAACGACTTATGAGACGCTTCAGAAAGCATTAACAGATAGCTACAAACCAAAAGTAAATCCGCTCACAATACATAATGAGTTAGCCAATCTACACCAAGGGAATCAGAATGTTAATGGTTTTTCAGAGAGAATTGATAGCCTAATATCTCAGCTCAATGAAATTCAGACATCAGAACAAGGAGAAGCAAACAAGGGGACCATTATAAAGTTAAATGACCAATTAGGTTTAATAGCATTCAAAAACGGCGTTAACCATTCCATTAAAACTGTAATTCAGGCGTCCAGAGTGACAAAATTAAGTGAAGCCGTACAAATAGCAGCAGAAGTAGAAGCAACCAGCAAACAAAACAATGTTATGCAGTTTAGAACAAATTACAGAGGTAGTTTTCAAAGAAATCATGAATCCAATCAAAGAAATTTCAGCAATAACAGGGGTAGAAGACCTTTTACTAGAGGACACCAAAATAATAATAACGACCACAATAGCTACTATAGGCGTAATAATGACGACAACATAGGCAGTGCCAGAGGCAGAGGTATCACGAGAGGATACCACAACGGAAATACTAGGTCGGAAAACAGAGGTGTCCCCGGTCATCAGAATCGGGGAAACCAAAGAAGATTCTAAATTTCTATGGGGAAAATGATACAAATTTCGTGAACATATTTGTAACAAATTTAAGAAAACCTTTAAGATTTTTGATTGACACTGGTGCAGATATTTCTGTTTGTAAGGAATATCTGGTGAAAGAATTAAATGAGAATTCGGCATGTCAAATAAACGGTATAACAAATAAAACAATATTCTCGATAGGTGTATCAAAACTGAAACTTGCATTAGGAGAAGCAGGTATAGAGCATCAATTCCACATAGTAAATGAAGATATAAATATAACGACTGACGGAATACTGGGAAGAGATTTCCTTAAAACGTATGATTGCAAAATTGATTACGAAACTTGTGTACTAGTAATAATGTTGCCAGATGAAGAAATAGTACTACCAATGAACATGGCAATGAGAAACATTGGGAAATTGACAGTTCTACCAAGGACAGAGCTAATCACAAACATCAAAATAGATCTGAATCAAGACAGTGTGGTAATTGGCAATGAGATAAAGAAAGGAGTCTTCATATCAAATGCAATATTACCAGCTGAGGGAATCAAGCATGTAAAAATACTAAATACAGGAGATAGAGAGGAAATCATAGAAAATGCGATGATCAGTGTAGAACCATTAAATAACTATAACATTCTATCAAACATCATGAAACCCAAAGACAAAGCAAGGTATCAACGCTTAGAGAAAAAGATAAATATAGAACATTTAGATAACTCCGCAGTACAGTCAATACTGAAAATTTGTGAAGAGTTCCAAGACGTTTTTCATGACGAAAATGAAAAACTAACCATGAACAACTTCTATGAGCAACACATCTCTACGACAGATAAGAATCCTGTTTATATAAAGAACTATAGGCTACCAAACGCACAGCTAAATGAGATACAGAAACAAGTAGCCGAATTAATGGAGAATGACATTATAGAAGAATCAGTCAGTCCTTATAATTCACCATTACTCATTGTGCCCAAGAAGAGTCTCAACGGACAAACTAAATGGAGACTGGTAGTAGACTTTAGATCTTTAAATAAGAAAGTGGTAGACGACAAATTCCCACTTACAAGGTTAGAAGATGTACTAGATAAACTAGGTAAAGCAAAATATTTTTCTACTTTGGACATGACAAGCTCATTCCACCAGATCGCACTAAATAAAAGTTCTAGACCATTAACGGCATTCTCAACGAATGAAGGACATTACCAATTCAAACGTCTACCGTTTGGTTTAAAAATCTCAACAAATAGTTTTCAAAGAATGCTCTCGATAGCTCTTAGTGGTTTACAAGCTTCAGCATTTCTTTATGTAGATGATATAATTATATTTGGTAAAAATCTAAAAGAACATAATGAAAACTTAATTAAAGCTCTAGGAAGATTGCGCAGATATAATTTAAAACTAAACATAGAGAAGTGTGACTTTTTAAAACCACAAGTAACTTATCTAGGTCACTTAATAACATCTAATGGAATCAAAACCGATCCAAGAAAGTACGAAACCATAAAAAACTATCCCGTGCCAATAAATGTGGATGACGTTAGGAGATTTGTAGCTTTTTGTAATTATTACAGGAGATTTATAAGAGACTTTGCGGAAATTGCTAGACCACTGAACCAACTACTGAAAAAGAAACAAATATTCACTTGGACAGAAGACTGTGACAATGCTTTCAAAACATTAAAGCAAAATTTAGTGGAGCCACCTGTACTCAGCTATCCCGATTTCGAGAAACCATTCATACTAACTACAGATGCTTCAAATTTTGCTCTAGGAGCAGTACTGTCACAAGGTGAAATCGGAGCAGATAGACCAATAGCATACGCAAGTAAATCCCTTAACAAACATGAGCTAAACAAGCCAATCATAGAAAAAGAACTACTAGCGATACATTGGGGAATAAATTATTTCAGACCATACCTATTTGGAAGAAAATTTATAGTTTACACTGACCATAGACCACTAGTAAGTCTATTCACGCATAAGAGTCCTTCATCCAAACTAACAAGAATACGTGTAGATTTAATGGACTATGATTTCGAAATAATATTCAAGAAGGGAAAACTGAACACGAACGCAGACGCACTATCAAGAATAAAAATTGATTCAGAAACGCTAAAAAATATGATACCAAATTATACCATTGACGTACTAACAAGAGCAATGAAGAAAAATGAAGAAGAAAAACCAGTTGAAAATGGTGCAAAAGCCTTGGACTCAAATACGGAGACTAGCTACCTTCATATTTGGGACTGTACATCAATATCGGACATAAGGCGATTAAAAAAATTAGAATTTAAAGAATGTAACGTTACAGGAAGAAAAAGAAATAAAATAATAATAGCAGCAAACACTGTGATTGTAGAATTTAGCGATAAATCTTTATCAGAGATAAAATTGATTCTGAAGAAGCTAATATTCAATATGAACAATACAGGTGTTAAAACATTAGCGCTATCAAGAAATAGCCAAATATTTGAATATGTATGCATACAAGAATTTAAAGGAATATTTAACAAGCTGCAGGAAAATAAAAAAGAGGAAAAATTTCTAGACATAATATTATTTCAACCTCCAAAACAAATAAAAGATGAAAGAGAAATGCACAAATTAATTGAAGATTATCATAACTCAAAACTGAGAGGACATTGCGGTATAAGGAAATGCGTCAACAAACTAAAACAACAATATGTTTGGAAAAATATGAATAAAATGGTAAGAAGGTACATTAATGATTGCAAGACCTGTAATGAAGTTAAAGTAACAAAATATACCAGAGAGAATATAGTTATTACTGATACACCGAATACATCATTTGAAACGATCACCATAGACACGGTGGGACCTCTGAGACCATCAAATGGTTACAGATACATTCTCACGGTGCAGTGTGAACTAACGAAATTTGTAGAATCTTTCCCGATAGAAACCAAAGAAGCTAAGACTGTAGCGAAAACGATTGTCGAAAAATTTATTCTGAAATACGGATGTTTTAGGAAACTAAAAACTGATAAGGGAACAGAATTCACGAATGAATTGCTGAAAAATATCTGCATATTATTGAATATAGAGAAAATAGACTCCACACCGTTTCATCATGAAACGATGGGATCTCTTGAAAGAAAACATAGGGTATATAATGCATACATTATGAGCATAGGTGATAAAGATAATTGGGAAGAATGGTTACCATACTATACATATTGCTATAATTCAATGCCACATTCATCAACCTTATATTCACCTTTTGAACTCGTATTTGGAAAATTGTGTACACTGCCATGTGAAGTAATAAAAAACAAAGAAACAATTTATAATATTGATAATTACTTAAATGAGTTGAAATGTAAGTTGAGACATGCTCATGAACAAGCAAAAAATCTTTTAATTGAAGAGAAATACAGAAGACAAAGTTCTCAGAAAAATGTAAATAAATCTAACTTTAAGGTAGGAGATTATGTATTTTTAAGAAATCAAAATAAAAGAAAATTTGAAAAACCTTTTAAAGGACCTTATAAGATAATTAAAAGAAATGGTGTAAATAGTACCATACTGCTAGAGAATAAGGAATATGAAATACACAATAATAATATAATTAAATCTAGACAGAACTAAGAACATAAAGAATAAGTAATAATGCATAGATCTAAGATTACCATAATGTACAATAAGAACGATGATATCCAACACAAATGACATTTATTTAAATTTTAAGAAATGTAAACAAATATCATTAATTTTTTTTGGGGGAAGGATGTAGTGTGACTCAATGCAGGCACAAAATAAACAACGAAAAACTACTACGTAACATTGAATCGCTGCGCTTTGCTTCGAATATGGAAGGTGTCAAATGGCATCCAAGTAATAGCGACAGTGATTCATGCTATGCAAAAGTTCAACAAAGTACATGTGTCTGTTATTGTTTGCATTTGCATTCGTTCACCCAGGCAATAGAAATTAGGACAAATTAATTGATTATTATATTGAAATGGTGAGCATGACTGTTTTGAAAATAATGTAGGTTAAAAGAATTATGTTCATTATTATGGTATGCATGTGTAGTTGTTTGTGATACTTATTGTGAATTAGTTGTAAGTGATTTGTGTATATAAGGGGCGTTATCGATTTAAATAAAATCAGTCTTAATCCCAATTTCGACTCGTAATTAACATCGGCACTCACATGCCATCTGTCCATTAGCGTGCTGCGCTTTATACAGCAACATTACATAGCGAGCTGCGCTTAGTACAGCATAGGGCGATAGGCCACATAACTACAACTATAGGAGGCATAACCCCCACACACGTTCGTTATGCACAATATTAGAGATATTGAAAGAATAACTTTACAGGGTGAAAGTACTCCCCCTTGTCCCTTACGGCTGTTACTGATACTGAGGTCGTTCCTGACGATGCAGTTATTTTGCGACTTTCCAGCATCGCTTTGATCAGAACTTTAGTCGTGTACCAAGTGCTGACGAACTTCAGTGACTACTTCGATGCCAAGATGCCAACAGAAAATGTGAAATTGTTGGTTTCACCCGAGCACCTTCACAAAACTTGGTTTCACCCGATCCCTTTCATGAAGAGTGCCGGCAAGCAAATGCACCAAATCAAGTTGCGTTCGTAGCGGCCTTACGCGCCTTGTGAGCTTCATAAAAGAGGGGAAGAACATCGATTTATCTGGAAAAGGCAACAAAACCGCACAAAGACCTTGTAGCGGAGTCACAGTCATTTTTGAGAATAGCGAAGATGACAGGGTAATCATTCAACTTTGACGATGAAAGTGAAGACATCCGTTCACACGATCAAAATGAAAAAAAAGGAATATCTCAACTAAAGTTCAACAAAGCTGGCGGCCGGACAGTCAACCCGCCGAGCGCAATATGACTTGGTTAAGAGTGCATGCACATTTCCTATATTTGGCGATAGAAATTGCGCCTGATTAATGAAAGCCCAGTATCGTTTGGCCGATTCACAAAAAAGGCGGTATACCTGCATCAGCATCGGTCTCATAAACATCGCATAAGCAATACACCATTTGCTTACGATGTGATATCTGATCGCGGATGGAAAAACGACAAGAAGCTTCGCACGACAATTCACGACAATTCATTGCAAAAAATTTTGAAAAGTTTGACCTCAATAATCATCGCTAATCCTCTCGGTTTCGGATCATATTTCTTTTCTACTGAGGCCAATCAATTTCTGGTGATATTGAATTTGTGTGATCCAAGAGCTTTTAAGCCTGTCACTTTTTTAGGATTTCAACACGTGTACGCTCCTGTTATTAGTATTATATAAACCTCCCTTTACGACATCGGTGATCTCCAGTCGTGTCAGCCCACGGATTTGCATGCACACTTGTGGAAAAGTTTCAAAATGTTAAATGTGTCGTTAGGCTGAATGTTAATGTTGCCTAGAGGTGATTTCTCCATATAGTGGCCTTTAATTTTCGGGAGCTGCTGCGGTGAAATTCGTATCACGTTCCAGCACTGGAGGGTCATAGCCATACAACAGGATCGTAAAAGAAACCGCAACCTCTATTAGGAGTTGCAAACAATAATAGTTCAGTTGTTTATTTTAAAAAAACAACTTAGATTTCAGTAGGGCCTACCATTCCCTCACCCTTTTAAAATTGACCCTCTCTTGAGCCTCGCTTTATTCATTAGCAATTCGGAAACATAATTCTCCTATAGTTGTGGTCGATTGATTTATTACCAAGGTTTGTTCCTACTACATCCATGTCCACCAGAAGGTGCAACTTAATTCTACTCCACCGGCAACCACATCAATATTAGAATATTCTATAAAAGGATGTTCTTCATTTTTTATTAAATAAATAAAAAAAGTCTCATATACATATAACATTTGAAAAGTATAAGTTTCTGGCGCAAAACCTTTTTCTATACCGGAGACTTTATTTCCGTAGCTGTCAGCATTTGGAAAATCTATGCACGGTAGTCCACGGGAACACTGCGGGAGACATTTATTTTTCTATGTGTCATCCACAATATATGCGGTGAAATAAAAATATTCTTCTATGCACACGCGGTGAAGGAATTCCTTCCTCTTTCGCATTTAATTTCCTTAATTACAATTTTTTCACTCCTGAGCGAATTTTAATGGAGAAATGTGGTTCGGTTTTTTCGGTTGCAGTGGTCTTTTCGTTTTTCTGCTGACCTGCGAAAGAGCAAGACATTTACAAAAATTGTAATCTGTAAAATGTAATAAATTTCTGCAACCACTTAGTGATATATATTCTAAATGGAATTTCTAAATCGAGCATTAATCGGAAATTGTCACATAGGCACGGAGTGAACTTGGCGCTAGCATTTCTATATAAATATTGACGTCTGTCATTCAGACATATGTTTGTACCCTAGTCAATTAGCAATTTCCACACCAATGGTGTTGTGCATTCCAATTGGGATCGGTTAAATATATACTAAATTGCTCACCTAATTTGTATTTATAAATTTAATGCTGCGTAGGTGGTTGACGCTAGTTTAAGTGCGAATAACGGTGATGGCATGAGTAACTAATTGGACGTATATCATGACCGCGTTTTGAACAGATGATGCCAAGCGGAACAAAATAACTTTTTTTTGTGAAATAAGTCATTAATAAATTTTTATTTATGTTTCACTTTAATATACCAGAGGCCAGGAGGAACATAGAAGGGACTACTGAAGCCGAAATCTAAATATATCATGTGCCTCCGAATTTCTTCCTTTTATTTAAAAGTGATATTGATTTACAATCAGAGGGACCATAAACCTTCCCATTATTGCATCCCTACTGGTCCGCCAGTGGAGTTTGCCGTTTTGATCTCAAAAAGTATTGGCAATATTATCGTTTTCGGATCACTTTAGCTGTGTTTAATGAACGTAACCTAGATCAGAACAGCACAAGTGAGTGTACGGGCACTAAAGCTATATTTTAGTACCATTATTTTGTAATAGCTACACAGCGCGGGCGTTAAGGAAATTAGGATTAGAAAAAAAGGACAGATGGTTTTGAATATGTGTAGGTTTTGAGTGAGCACTGTAATGCCAATGTTTGAACTGATGTCGATTTCATCTCAATTTGAACTTTTTCCATGTTATTCATTTGATTTTTTTTAAATAAATATGCCAATATTTGTAACAATTAACAGAATAACCAATGAAATTAGGTCCGTTCGCGTACACACGAAAATTTATATACACTGGAGATCACAAGGATGAGGCCATACATTTTGCAATCGATTTTCAGTCTTTATACTTGTTGGAAATTTTATAGACAGAATCTTTTACTACCTGTGCATATTTTCCCAACAGTCCATTACGAATATTTCGTTGCAGGAGTTCACATCAGCGATTTTTTCAAAGTTTTGTTAACAATATTTAAAAAAGCGTTGAAAAGAACTGTTTTTATTTAGTAAAAAAAAAGTGGTCTGGGAGCGACCCGCAAGTTCCACACGACTAACTTCGCAGTGAGAAGAAATAAAAAAACAATATTTATTTTTTAATTAATTATTATTATTTATTTTATTATTATTATGATTATGATTATTATTATCCGTAATAGAAGACGGCACCCCACCTGCCTCGTCGTCCGCTTCCATCTCCTCTGCCTCTTCCACCTCCTCTTCCACATCCTCTTCCACCTCCTCTTCCTCTTCTTCCTCCTCTTCCTCTGCCGCTGTCTCCACCTCTACTAGTCTTTCTTACCCAGCCACCACCTCCGCCACTGGGTACATTTTTTTTAGAGGTGGCCCTGCTACAGGGGCCTTTTTTTATCACTTTCAGGGGTGTGGTGGCTACCACCATTTCCCCTAGCTGTAATAATAATAATCATAATAATAATAATTGTTTTAGATTATTATTATTATTAGTTGTAGTTATTCCATTTGTTATTCAAGTTTTTGGAATTGCAATTCTGTGACCCACTGTATTGGCCCAGAGGGCATGTGTTTGCACAAGGTTATCACAACAACCATCCACCTGCCAGCGTGTTATGCCAAAGTCTTAAAAATGACCATCGTCTATTCTGTTGTTGTGATTAGCATATTTTGGTAGATACACATTTTCTCTGTGCGCAGTACTTTGGGAATTAAAAATTAAACTCTCTTTCATTTGGAAAGAAGACTTTGTTGTAAGAACACATTTTGGTAATTAGTATCCTATCGGTAAATTGTAAATATATTTATATTCGGAATCGCAGTTTTTTTTTGGATTTATTTACTCGACTTGTGTTTTCCCTTTATCGAATATTAAACAACAATAATAATAATACTTACCTTTACCCACTTTCAAGGGGATCTTTTCGGAGGGAGGCTCCTCAGAGGTCATTTAGGGCTCACTTTGAAGCATTCGCCTAGTTTTTTTTTTTGCGTGTAGCTAGGTGAAAATCGTTGAAAGACATCGCTAGCGAGCTTTTCGATAGTGTGGGACTTGAAACACCCACTAAAAACACCCAGGGAAGGCATGATGTTACCATCCTTCCAGTAATCGCACCTAGTCTACAGACTAATCAGCAATTTTGTTTTAATATTTGCTTATGTACTTATGTACCGTTTTTAGGAACTAACTTTGGTCTGTTACATTTTGTTTTTTAATTCATTATCACTTTGTTCGTGTGATTATATTGTAACACATATCGTCGGTATACTGCAAAAAGAGCTCAAGTCCACTTTTTTGTTATTAGGACTTAATGATACAAAAATGTCCCAAAATTCATAGTCTATGCCGTGTAAAAAAATCCCATCTCCATTTAAATTAGTTTTGTAGTTATTGTATCAAAACAATTCATTCTATGTCCAAAACATCCAAATGTGTGGTGCAAAAAGAACTCAAGTGGACTTGGGTTTTTCTTTCACAAATATTTTTTTCTATTTTCTATTTCTATCGTGGAATCCGTCGGATCTGAGATTCACTTCACTTATTCGATTCACGTGATCAGAAAATTACTATCGTGGGATCCGTCGGATACTCTCCCTTACCGACCACTATTGGTGATTAGGAAATTCAAATGTGACAGCTCATTTCAAACAAATTTGTTTTGTAAAAATTAAATTCAGTGAAAAGAAAATAAAAACTGCGGATGTCAAATGCATGGATAGATTCGATCCGTTCGTTTTCCACTATACAGTGAATTTCATTCACGTTACCGACATGCGGATGGTTCACGTCTGCGGATTACACGATGCAAATTGTTCACTACTAGCGGATCGTTCCCCCAGACGGATTCCACGATAGGGTGTATATTTTTGCTGCAAAAAAAGCTCAAGTCCTAAAATTCAAAAATTTCAGGAGAAAAAAAATATTTCATAGCCTACTAAAAAAATTGTTATGAGGGGGTTCCCCAAATACCTTTTCAATGATTTCCTTTGAATTTACATTTAGCGAAATGATCATTATTAAATGTTGTCAATGTGAAAAGGTTGAGCTTTTAACTTTGCTTAAAACAAATGAATTCTTCAAGTCGAAGTGCTGTTCTTCTACAGCTTGCATTAAAAAAAGGTAGTAATTTAGTTTCAGTATAGCATTTTTTTTAAATGTAATGTCAAAATACCTTAAGGGCATTCCAATGAAAACCGTGGTATAAATTCGTACATTTCCATTACTTCAGCAGCTTCAAAAACAAATTCCACAGAATCAAATGGTACTTCTTGATCTTTTCAAACTTTTGATGATGAAAATCTTAAATTTGAGCTTCTATTTTATGTTTAGATATTCAAGAGTCAATTGTTGGATGCAGCAAACAACACATTGGAAAAGAATGGGATGATTCAAGTATTGACCAAGATTTTTCAGGTGACGACGATGACCTGGACTATATTCCTGAAAACAATGAATCAAGTGATGATGATGATAAAGAAGAGGCCACAGTTTTGGAAGCATCTCAAGAACCCACTACAATAACACTGACTGAAAAAAAAATAGGAGGTGGAGAAAAACATATCCAGAACTATGGAAACGAAACATAAGACATGCTGATATTATAAGAGGTAAGACTCTCAAGAACTCAAAGTGTAAAAAATGTCGCTTCAAATGCAAAGGCAAATTTATGGAAGAACAGCGATTAAAATTGTGCAAGGGCTTTTGGAAGTTGTCATATCAACGCCAAAAGGATTTTGTTTTAAAGGCGGTCATCGATTGAAAAATACAAAGGTCCGGAGTACGTTCTTCAATCAAAACAGTCAACCGTAACGTAGCGAGGTCATACTTTTTGGAAAATGAAAACTCTAAATTCAAATATAAAGGACCAACTGGAGTTTTTTCTAAAGAAGACGAAAGGGCAGATCAATAGCTACAAATAAAACATCGGATGAAAATATAACATGGATTAAGGACCACATTGAAAGCTTCCCAACTGTTGAGTCTCACTACTGCCGCAAGACTTCACAGAGGATGTATCTAAATCCCAATCTGAGTATATCAAAAATGTATTCCTTATTCCTTGACAAATACAAGAGTGACACGTCAATAAAGCTACCTTCATCTACCACCTACAGGAAAGTTTTCGGTGAGTACTACAATTTATCGTTCTTCCATCGAAAAAAAGACCAGTGTCAGGCATGTCAAAAAGGTAGAGAAACACAAAATGAAGATTATCTGGCCCATTTAAAAAGAAAAGACGAATGTTCCGCTGCAAAATCCTTGGACAATGAAAGGGCCATGAAGGAGCCTAGTTTCATGGCATGCACATTCGACTTACAATCTGTGTTACAAATTCCATCAAGTGACGTTAGTCAAATGTACTACAGCCGAAAACTATGTGCATACAATCTAACCATCTATAATGCTGCTCCACCAAACGATGCCTTCTGCTTTTTCTGGACAGAAACTGATGGTAAAAGGGGTAGTAATGAAATTGGTTCGTGCTTGTATAAATACTTGCATCAACTTTCACCGGAAATTAAAGAGGTGTCTCTTTTTTCACAATATTTCAATATTATTCCTCCATTTGGTTCAAATTTTAAATTTGGATATAATTGAACACAAATTTCTAGAAAGCGGTCACAGTTATATGAAGGTCGATAGCATGCACAGTGCTATCGACAAGCAGAAAAAGAATGTTCCAGTAAATACGATTCAAGACTGGCTTGCTATATTCCGACTCGCACGCTCCAAGAAGCTTAAAAGCAAAGGAAATCCATATAATATAACCCAAATGCGGTATACTGATTTTCTGAATTTATCACAACTATCGCAGATTATAAAAAATAAAAATTTGAACGAAAGTGGAGAAAAAGTGAATTGGTTGAAGGTAAAATCTTTTATGTCCCAAAAGATTAAACCTGGTGTGATCGAGTACAAGTACGATCACAATGAAACCTATAAGGAAATAAGGGTTTTCGGCAAAGGTAGGCCCATAAATTTGAAAGAAGTTAACATCAACCAGGTGTATAAAACCAGCCTTCCTATAAGAATAGAAAAGAAAAAAGATTTACTTAATCTGTGCAAGTCAGGAGCCATCCCGGATGAGTTTCATCACTGGTATAAAAGCTTAAAAACAAGCAAAACCATCAGAAATAAAGCTCCAGAACCCGATGTAAATGATGATTCCGAATCAGATCAAGATTAATGAATTAAAAAAAAATTAAAAAAATAAAAACATTTTCATTAAAAAAAACCCATGTCCACAAAAAATTATTTTTTAATGCAAAAACAACCCATATCCAAGACTGATTTTTCATTTGTATGAAAAAAATTTATTAAATTAAATTAAATACAACTTTTTGGTTTCATCTTATTTATAAATGCTTTAACTATCCGATTGCAATATCGATTTTCAAATTGAAACTTCTTAATGATTTTTCCATCGGCCATAAAACTTTGAATTTTCAATAACTCAGAAACACAATTATGTGACTTGAGCTCTTTTTGCAGCATACCGACGATATATTTCTTTCCTTTTTACCTAGTTAACTAGTTCAAAAGGTTTAACTCTACGTAATCTTCTAACTAAATTGTTGTTATTAAGTAGTTTAACTACTTCTAAATTAGCATGGTTGCGAAGCCTAACTTCATGTCTTCTTGCGACCTTCCGAACCTCGTCCTCTACCATTTAGATTTTTAGATCCCTATGTAGATCCGCATTACGTATGTAACACGGCGCATTAACAATATTGCGTAATACTTTGTTTTGACAGCATTGTATGCTTTGAAGCTTTGTCTTTCTTATGCACCCCCATAACTGGAGGCCATATGTCCAAATTGGTTTTAATATTTGCTTGTAGAGAAGCAGTTTGTTGTAGATTGAGAGGCATGAATTCCTCCCTGTGAGACAATACATTTTATTGTATCGTATATTTAGTTCATCTCGTTTTTTTTTTTGACATGTTTTTTCCAACGCAACTTTGCGTCCAAAGGCAAGCCTAAATACTTAGCTGAGTTCGAATGCAGTACTACTTTATTATGTATGTACACAGGTATGTGTTGTAAATTTTATTCGTAAAGTTAATATGAACCGACTTCAGTTCATTTAATTTTATTTGCCATTTGTTGGTCCATTTGGATATATCATTCTGTCCTTTGCGGGTTTTCTGTAACTTCCTGTGCGTTTTTTCCTACTGCAAGTACAGCAGTATCCTTTGCAAAAGTGGCAACAGTAGTTTCGTCATTTTGTGGTAGGTCGTTCGTGTATAGGAGGAACAGTACTGGTCCCAACACACTACCTTGCGGTACTCCAGCTTTGATGTGTTTCAATTCGGAGTATGTACTCATTCTTTTTTAAGCGTTGCATTATATACGACTGTAGTATTTCATGGTACTCTTTTGGAAGATATTTTTGTAGCTTACGGATTAATCCTTTGTGCCAGACTTTATCAAAAGCATGTGTTACATCAAGGAAGATGTCAGAGCATATTTGTTTTTCTTCTAAAGCTTCTTCTATTATATCAGTTATTCTGTGGACCTGATCTATTGTTGAGTATTTATTTCTGAATCCAAACTGATGGTTTGGGATCAGTGTCTTTTCTTCTAGATTCGGATGGAGTCGTTTTAGGAGCATTTTTTCGAATAGCTTAGACAGGATTGGCAGCAATGATATCGGCCGATATGACGTTACTTCACTGGGCAATTTTCCCGGCTTAGGTACCATGATAGCTTCCGCAACCTTCCACATGCGTGGAACATACCTTAGTCAGAACGCAGCATTTATTATCTGTGCTATTTTTTTCATCCTTTCTTAGGCAGTTTTTCCAGAATTTCACCCGTTATTAGATCAAATCCGGGGGCTTTTTTCGGATTGATCTTTTCTTTTATTTCTTTCGCTATTTCCCTAGAAGTTACTGCTGGAATTGATCTCTCGTCTTCACACATTTCTTCCGTTTGTTGGGAAATATCATTATCGTCGTATGGCTTGAAGACGTTTTCTAGATGTTCCGCAAATAGATCCGCCTTTTGTTTGCTTGCTGTAGCCCAGTTACCACTGCTGTTTTTCACTGGCGAAATGTATGCTGTTGGTCTTTTAATTTTTTTTTGTAGCCTTCCACAGTGAGTATTCGCCTGGTCATGACGTCGATGAGGGCCCACCCTCCCTCCTTCTCTCCCATTTCTTCCCTCAACATCAAAATGATTTCTGAAAGAAAAAACATACAATTATACAAATGGATCCTCAAAGTAAGATAATTTTTTGTTGCGCAGAAATAAAAATTATCATAATCTATTGATAATCTTTATTTATGCATAAAACGGAATTCTACTTACTTTGAGGATCCATGTCAATTGATCTGAAAATAAAAAAAAATTAAACCTAAATAAAAAATGAAAAAATTAAACCTAAATAAAAAATGAAAAAAAAAAATCGAATACTTATTAATATTAAATGACATTAATGTGACTTAATAATAAATTCAATTTATTTAATGTGTTTTTCAGACATGTTTATGTTCAAAAAGTAGATAAGTATCATTGACACGAGTGATACTAACCTACATTTTCTACACATGACTAAAAAATACATTAAAGAATTAAAATGTATTACTAATTCTTACTTAAGACTTACCCATGACATTGTGGTAAATATTTATTCCGGAAATGATCGATAGAATCGACGCGCAATATAGTAGGTACTAGCAAAATAATTAGTTGGTGTAGCTACCTCGCGGCCACTAAACGATATGATTTTTGCGACTAGTGGGAAATTTTGAAATGCGGTTAACCATAAGATATGGTTAAAAGTTTTTTAATATTAAAAAATGCTCTTTAATATTGTTCATGGAAATTAAATGTTGTTAATAACAGCGAAGTCTGATATATATTAATGCAATCATTGTTATAAACACGGATACCTATAAATTTACATGTATACGAAATAACGGAGCAGGTAAAAGCGATTCATATTATCTAAGTGATTTATTCTGATTGAGCATTGCAATTATGAGTGTCGCTGAACTCAATTCTTGTATCAATGAATTGAATAAGGAAAGCAGCAAAACAAGCCGCGATTAAGTCAAAACTCTTTCGTAGCCCTAGACTGCCGTTCATTTCTTGAGATGGCAAGGCAGTTCAACATTCACCTCTGTTGGGTGCCGTGGCCTCCACGAAGGGTAGTCACCTTGTCGAGTGCAACATCCTTTGATGGTGCCGGTGTGGAGGCTTAACGATGTTTCATACATCCACTAAGAACTGCCCAAGGACATTCCGTCCTGTCCCAATTCCCCCTTTTTCTCCCCTACCCCTCTGTCTCCTCTCTCCTGATTTCCTCCCTCTGATTCTCTCACTCCTTCTCCCTTTCATTATCCGCTGGGCTGGACTTAAGGTGTGATACGACCCGTGCCGAAAGTCGGCCAGGCTGAGGGCCCAGTTTAAAAAATAGCTCAGTCGCCCACGGAGTATCCGGATACCTGGCGATCTCCGGATTAACCAGCCTTACCTGCATACTGCGGATCTCTGTGCAGGCGGACCTCCTTTCTCCGCTACTCGTGGGTCTAAAATATGAACAAACAAAACAAAAACAAAAACAAAAATAAAAACATCGAGACCGGTATCTCTTCTAAACCGGGCGGTAGTACGGCGACCTTGCTGTCTACTGACGCGGCTCCTGCAACAAAGAGTAGCACTGCGACTGTGAGTAATCGTGGTCCAGTTGCTGCCAGCAGCAGTGAGCCTAATATAGGCAAAGCAATTCCTAGCAGCGGTAGGATTGTGGCACTTCATGGCCCTTCCGTTGCTAGCCTTACAAATCCTAGTACGTCTCGTAGTGGATGTTCGCGACAACGCACTCCCTCGAAGGCGTACTACAAGGACAGGCGAAATGCCATAAGGACTCTGAAGGTCTTTGGAGATATTCTGGAGACCAACAGAACACCACAGCAGATCGCCAAATTAAAATGGGCCCAAGGCTTCCTAGAGAAGGACAAGAGCGCTAACAAGGACTTCACGTCCAAGCGCCAGAGATCGGTGGAAGAAACCACTTCGGTTTCCAAAAAACCCAAGGTGCATAACACCAGCACCACCTCACATTCTGCCCCCAAATCTCAAAAGTCCTTCAGCGATGTCCTAAAGGACAAAATCGTGGTCGCGGTGATCGACCGCAGTGATCCGGAGGGAAGAATTTCCCCCGAACGATGGCATAAGCTGAGGAACAAGCTACTTAGCCTCTATCTGGCCTTCATGAAGGACCACCCTGGACCAGCTCCAGTAACTGAGGATGCCGGACTACACCAAGGGCATATCCGGCTCGTCGCCTGCGACAATATTAGATCGTTGGATCTGTATAAGATCGCCATAGGCAAACTCGGGGAGGTTTGGCCTGGAGCGAAGCTTGAGGTTGTTGCGAAGGAGGACATCCCTAGCAGACCGAGGGCTCGTGCTTGGATCCCTGCTGAACCCCCCTCCGCAGAAGAAGTATTGTCGGTTATTAGACTGGGCAATCCCTCACTCCCAACCCACGACTGGAAAGTTGCGAAGCTGGAAGAGCATAGGGGATCCTTCAGATCAGCTATTATAGTGATCAACCAAGAATCCCTGGCTCCTTTGGCGAAGACCAACGGCGCAATCCAGTTCGGTTGGGATAAGATTACACTTCGGGTGTACAAAAAGGATGACCCAGAAGCTAATAAGCCTCCGCATCCCTCTGATACAGGACTCAACACCCCTGATCCTGGAGCATCAATCTCCCTTCCATCCATGGAAGATGATGAACCAACTGTGGCTGCTCCCACTCAGCCCTCTACGTCCACTGCTAACACCAACTCTAGTATGGACACGGAAGACCTCCTCAGCAAAGTCCTTCTCAGCGAGGACGAGCTCTTAGGCTCGTCCTCTGACTCTGACTCAAATTCAAACAACACCGTGGTGGAGACTCCTCTGCCTGATTGCGACGATCAATGTTGCGATTAGTACAGATCAACCTCCATCACTCCAAAAAGGCTTCGGCCTCCCTTCTTATCCGTCTTTCTAGAGATGGAGAAGATATGGTCCTGATCCAAGAGCCATGGATTGTTAACAACCTGGTTCGAGGACTCCGGACTCATGGATACAAATTGTTGTATGCAACTGACAAAGGTAAACCTAGAACTTGCATACTTGCAAAAAGTAGCTTAAATGTATTTTTACTCCCTAATTTCAGCGACCGTGATGCAACCGTCGTGAGTCTAGAGACTGTTCGAGGCACCCATTGGATAGCCTCGGCTTATCTGGCCCATGACCACGTAGGGTCCTTGCCTGGTGTCAACCTAGAGGGACTGATCGCGGCAGCTGAACATCAAAAAACTGGTCTCATTATTGGATGTGATGCCAATGCGCACCATTCAGTATGGGGCAGTTCTGACATCAACGACAGAGGTGAGTCTCTTTTTGATTATATTCTTAATACTAATCTCATTGTGTGTAACACTGGTAGTGAACCTACCTTCATTACAAAAGATAGACAGGAGGTTCTAGATATAACTCTGGTCTCCGACTCAATCCATCAGGAAATTGTAAACTGGAAAGTCTCGGCGGAACACTCTTTTAGTGACCACCGTTACATTCAATTCAGCTTAGCCAATGACCCTCCCCGCCAGCCAGTTTTTAGAAATTATAGGAAAACTGACTGGCTCAAGTATAGAGAAGTGCTGAAAAGTTCAATGAAATCTGAACTCCTTAGTCCTCCCCGGAACACCATAGAGCTAGATAAGAAGGTCAGGGTACTCACCTTGGCCCTCAATAAGGCTCTGACCTCTGCCTGCCCGCTCACACGGCCTAGAGGCAAAAAGAAGCCGGTTTGGTGGACCCCAGCACTAGGACCTCTGAGAAGCAGTTGTAGAAAACTGTTCAACCAAGCCAAGTCCACAAAAGCTGAAGCCGACTGGGCTTCATACAAAGCATCTCTCAATGCTTACAAAAAGGAACTGAGGAAAGCCAAACGCTCGTCTTGGAGACTCTTCTGTGGAAAAATAGAGGAATCTTCGGAGGCATCTAGGCTAAGAAAAATCCTCTCAACCAACCCAGGTATGCCCAGCTTTTTAAAAAAGGCGGACGGCTCCTGGACCACTTCCAGCGAAGAATCGCTCAATCTACTACTGGATACACATTTCCCAGGTAGCTCCCACGTTACTAGCAATATAAACCTGTCTAGGTCAATTGCACGTACGACTAACTTTAAAGGTCTGATTACTAGGGACAAACTGCTCTGGGCGATACACAGCTTCAAACCATACAAATCCGCGGGGCCAGATGGCATAATACCAGCTGAAATGCAAAACACCTCGGATATCATCTCGCCTTTGCTTGAGATAATCCTGAAAAGCTGTGTAAAAATGGCATACATTCCGCTGTTATGGAGAGAAGTAAAGGTCGTATTCATACCCAAAGCCGGTAAATGTTCCCATGTAAATCCTAAGGATCTCAGACCCATAAGCCTATCGTCATTCCTTCTAAAAACATTAGAAAGGTTAATTGATATCCATCTACGTACTAACATAGATACAAGACTTTTGTCTACGGCTCAACATGCATATTGCAAAGGCAAATCTGTTGAAACAGCCTTACATACGTTAGTACGCTCAATCGAATACTCCCTTCACCATAAGGAGTACACTATGGTTGCATTCCTGGATATTGAGGGTGCTTTTAATAACGTCAATACATCCGCGATCGCAAATGCACTGTCAGATCTAAAGGTGGATGACTCACTTGGTGAGCTTATTAATCTACTTCTCACAAGTCGGATTATAAACTCGAAACTGGGTATGACATCGGCCAGAAGATCTGTCAGTAGAGGCACGCCACAAGGTGGAGTCCTATCTCCCCTCCTTTGGAACTTAGTGGTGAACAAGCCGCTGATGTGCCTAGAAAAGGAGGGTTGCAGGGTGATTGCCTATGCAGATGACGTTGCAATTGCCGCCTCAGGGAAGCACCTAAACACCTTGAAAGAACTTCTCCAAAACGCTCTTAATAAGCTAACTACATGGGCAGATCGTTGTGGGTTGGGTGTTAACCCCCACAAAACCGAACTTGTTCTATTCACTAGGAAACATAAAGTTCCATACATTGATCCCCCCTCTATCAGGGGCACAAGTCTAGTCTTTTCAGACGAGGCAAAATACTTGGGTCTCATTCTGGATAGAAAGCTTAGCTGGAAACCTAACATTCAGGAAAGAGTTCGTAAAGCTACAGCAGCACTCTTCTCCTGCAAAAAAGCTATTGGTAACAAATGGGGGCTCCAACCCCGCATTACCAACTGGCTATACATCTCGGTAATTAGACCGATACTTATGTACGGGGTGGTTGTTTGGTGGACTGCCCTTGATAAAGCGATAAATCGCGATAAGCTAGGCAAAGTCCAACGTACAGCTTGTCTCTGCATGAGTGGTGCACTGCGCACTACCCCCTCTGCTGCAATGGACATTCTGTTTCACCTGACACCCCTGGACATCTTTAGCAAGCAAGTGGCTGCTAGTGCGGCTATCCGCCTCAAAACAACGTTTCAATGGTCCGAGAATGAAATCGGCCACGCTTCTATTCTGAAAAAATTTAGAATCCTCCCCAGTAACATAGATTACATCACCCCTCAGACCCTTTTTGACAAAAACTTCAAGGTCAAGATCCCTCCCAGAACATTCTGGGAAGGGCCACCCGTCGAAAATAAATCGATCCATTTTTATACCGATGGATCCAAAACCGACGAGGGGGTAGGAGGTGGTGTGTTCTCTGACAGGCTGAATCTCAGCCTCTCCTTTCGACTCCCTGATCACTGCAGTGTGTTCCAGGCAGAAATCTTGGCTATTAAAGAAGTCCTGTCGTGGCTGAAGAAGAACGTGATATCCGTTACGGATATCTGGATCTTCTCAGATAGTCAAGCTGCATTAAAATCCCTGGATTCTGGGTCCACAAACTCTATCGTAGTCCGTGACTGTCGGTCATCTCTAGTGGAGATGGCGAAGCATTTTAACATCCACCTATGCTGGGTGCCAGGACATACAGACATTCCAGGGAACTGTAGGGCGGATGAACTCGCCAGAAAAGGAACCACACTGCCCCTTTTACCTGATAAAGGTTCACTAGGCATCCCAATCGCTACATGCAAACTCATGTTTATGAGACAGACCATTGAGAACTGTAACCTTAGGTGGACAAGCGGCAACACTTGTCTAGCGACAAAGCAGATTTGGCCAAAGCTGGATCTGAAACGCTCTAAGTGTTTGATTTCTCTAAACAGACTTCACATTGGTGCTATAATTGGTGTGATCACCGGACACTGTCTCATAGGCAGACATGCAACAAGGCTTGGCGTCCATGCAAATGACTTCTGCAGAAGCTGTATGGACGAGGAGGAGGAGGAGACGGTTCTCCACCTTCTCTGCACGTGCCCTGCTCTTTCTCAAAGACGTAAACTCCATTTAGGATCCTTCTTTTACAATGATCTTAACGATCTCATTAACACCGGCATAAAAAGTCTGTCAAGCTTCATCAGAAGCTCCAAATGGTTCAACGAGTAGGAGGATGATACATCCGTGTGGCATCACAATGGGCCTGTCACTGGCCTAAGTGTGTCGGTCTCGGCCGACAGCCACTACAACCTAACCTAACCTAACCTGGGTGCCGTGGCATAGAGACATTCCAGGAAACCGTAGGGAAGATGACCTCGCCAAAAAAGGAATCGCATTACCTCTTTTACCTGATAAAAGTTTTCTAAGTATACCTATCGCAACATGTTAACATATGTTTAAGCTATCCGCAATCCAGAGTTCAAACCTTAGGTGGACAGGTAGTGGTGCATGTCTAGCGACTAAGCATATCTGGCCAATGATGGACCTGCGACGCTTTATATGTTACATCTCACTAAAGCGACTGCACATTAGCTCTGTTATAGGTGTCATTACAGGAAACTGTCTACGCAAGCATGCATCAAGGCTTGGCGGCTAGTCAAACGACTTCTGTAGAAGCTGCATTGACGAGGATACTACACGTCACCTTCTTTGTACATGTCCTGCACTCTCCCATAAAAGAAATCTCTAACTAGGCGCCTTCTTGCTTAATGATCTCAGTGACTTGGCTAACACAGATGTTAAAAGTCTACCGCGCTTTTTTAGAAGCTCTTAATAGTTAAGTGGGTAGTGGGAGAGACTCCCCTGATCCACGTGGCATTACAATAGCCTCACAGTGGTCTAAGTGTGTTGGCTATTAGCTAACAACCACCTTTACCTAACCTAACCATTCCTTCACTGATGACAGTACCCTCAGCTTTTCATAATCGTTTCCTGGTTCACGCCCGTCATCTTCGGGTTTGGAGCTGGAACGGCATCGTATGTGAAGCCATTAAGTTCCAATCTTCTCCATTCTCCAATCAGTGGGGTACAACTAGGGTTCGAAGTATCGCCCCGGGTATCGACACCGAGTATTATGTGGTATCGAGCCGGCGAGTATCGATGCCTAAAAAGTATCGATACTATTTAGTATCGAATACTTTTCTTAAAAAAATAAATAAAATAAAAAAACGCAATGAAATAGTTTTATTAAACAAAAAATGCAATTAAGATACAAAATGTTATAAAGTTTTATAAGTTATTCCTTAGGCGACCTGCTAAGAAAAATAATTCATTTAATACTTTTGGTTTTAGCCGATTGTTGGCCTAACCGGATATAGAAAATAATCTTTCAGCTATCACTGACGAGGCAACATTTTTAGCGTCATGTCAAAACTGTCGATAAATGACAGAAAATACCTACATTTGCTCTCGTCTTGCTATTGGCATCATTGTTTTATGTATGATGATTTTATTTATGATTAGGGGTTATTTGAAAAACAGATGCGGATGGAAAAAAAATGAAAAAAGTACATTCCCTTTCGAAAGAGGTCCTTCTGGAAAAGTACAATCGCACAAAAAAACATAAATGTAAGTTTTCTAAACGTTCAAAATTGTGATAGGCGAAAAGAAAACGTCCCAGGTATAAAATCAAAAATAGAAATATTGCTTTGTAGAGCTCCTAAGATAATTAAATGACCCAATAAAAAGAAGAATCATACCAACTGATTTGCTCGCCAATGACTGTCTTTGCAATGCTACATTTGCACGTGGACGCATATGGTTGAGCGTGCAAATTGTGCTATTTGTGAACAAAGACCCCAAAAATCACTACAAGACAATTTTCTTTATAAACAAAAGCGCGTGATACTCGATACTTACCTTACGACGATACTGCTCAAAGTATAGACTGATAGTATTGAGTACTCAGAATCGGTATGGAGTCCCAAAAGTATCGATACCTGCTCAGTATCGACGTATCGTTCGAACCCTAAATGAAACCAAGAGCGTGGAATTTTATGCTTCCAAAACACAACGCTGTCTTTTGGCATTAAAGCGAAACCTCAACAGTCTGCCCATGTTCATGAATGGCACCTGCATCGCTGAAACCAAACGACTTTCCGATCTCGGTATGTGTGTTTATGACAACCTTCGTTTGAATGCCCACATCCCCTTAAGCAATGCAAGAAATATTTCATCCCTTCTGATCTAGTTTGAATATATAATCCGCCCCAAACTTAAGTCGACACTCATGTCTCTATCGATATATCGTGAAAACGATAGCCTCTCTTCGTCATCGTCGCAATATCTATTCCTATCGCTGTTTTATCGATATTTCCACCACAAGTGCTCAAATGAAATAGCCAGTTCCATTAGTCAGAACATTTCAATCGCAATAGCCGCCATGCCTAGAATTCTATTCAGACCACCCGTTAGCCTACTTTCGGGCGTTCATTGAAATATAAAGAATCATTCCTAAGCTGTACAACACGAATGTGGATTGCTCTATTAAGCTCAGTTTTTCCTGCACATTATGATCTACAACCATTCAAAACCAACGTGTATCGGTTTCCCGTCCTTCCTACTTCCTCATTTCCTTAACTCCCGTGCTGCATAACTATACACATTATAACGGTGATAAAAACTCCTTTTGCAAGTGTAAATTTAAAAAAAATAAATATAAACCTAAGTTCTTTTCACTGCGCATCTGGTGTGACAGACCGTCGTAATTTTGTCAGCCTCCAGTCAGTTACATGAACTTTTAAACAATCTGCAAAAGTAATTTCCCATAACTGTAGGTTGCCCCTTGTTCAACTCGTACCTTTCCAACCTCCTATTGCTATCTTTTAATTTTCGTTTACTTTGATACGTTTGTTTGCCGAGTCTGATCCGATTTTTTGAGTGATGCTCAATTTTTGTGTAGTTTAGAACACTGAATATTGCAATCAAATAACTATGTATTTATAATAAATATAATTAAAAACAAACGACAGTACATTCACTGCCATCTGTTGATTGATATTAACACCAAACCCTTTATGTTCGTCTGGTACAATTGAAATCATACCAATCGCTTTCATATTTCACGACATTCCTTCACTCCTATTTCGGATTACATATTCATTTTAATCAATAATTCCACATATTTTGAGAATTAAATACTCTTATTGATTCATTTATTCCTCATTTCTTAATAAATAAATAAATTTACAGGCCCTTTTTCCTAAAGTTCTGGTTTTCTTCGCCGCCAGCTTAATGTGACGTTATTCCAATCTACTACAATCACTGAAACACAGAAATCATTGTCACACTGACATTTAGTTTATTTCCCCCTTCGATATCAACGTCTCGCCGGAAGAAAATCAAACAATTCTAAAGTGCGTTTCCAATTCGAATTATGTGAAACTTGTAACCCAATTTACAGCTATAGCAAATCCTTAAATAGCGGCAAAGTGTTTACCTAGCCATTTATCTATAAAATAGTCACCGCTTTCATTGATATTTCCATCCGACCGTCTAGCCAGCGTGCGAAAAAAAAACTTGAGAAAACTTTTGTTTTGATCTTTATCACAACAATTCCCGTCGTGTTTGTTGTTTTTCTTTTTGAATTCCACAACGTTCCGTGTAAGTCACTCAACGAAAATGGTTGTCGTTAAAACTGAGAACAGAACGGCAAAACTTCTTTCTTCGTTTCGTTCCTCTGCAAAATTCCACTCAATTGCTATCATTCACGTTGATTCATTTAAAATGCCGCAGTCGTGAGAAATTCGTCGTGTCGTTCAGTGCTTCCGCCGCATATTTAAATAAATCTTCAACGCGTTCGTCCGTTTTATTTCGAAAATCGAATATAAACAAAACACCTAATTAGATATATTTTTGTGAACGGATTGAGTGAGTTTAACCGATTTAAATGGAAAATTTTATAAAATTTTTTTTTCTTCGTTGTTCCTGTTGCTCTTGACGTGTGTGTTTTTCCGCAAAGTAAGTGCTTGCTCGCAAATCGTGCAATTTTCTTTGAATACGTAATTTAGTGCGCGTTCTGTGTATGCCTGCACTACTGTGGATTTAACCGGAGAAAAGGATTGCTCTCTACCACCGACGAATCAGAACAAAACTCTTATTTACATGTAGACTGGAGGAATCCATCCTGAGAAGCCAGGCAATAATGTCCAGAAGGAAGCAGTCAAATCCGAAACCATTACTCAAAAGTATGTTGCAACATTCCCGTAGTCATAAGATTATCATCTGACATCCAAATTCTAATACAAACCCAATATCCAATTAATTGTGATGTCAAATCAATCAGACTGACACGATCATAAGAAATAAAATGCAATTACATTATAACGGTGGAAAAACATATCGTTTGTTCGCATAAAGGAGAATTCTACCCAAACTCCACTCCTTATGTCTTACTGGGCTATGGGTGATGTGACACCGTCAGTCTGACGAACTTGGGCACCTTTTTTTTGGGGGAGTAGGTACTTGCACCATGTTGTGTTCCTACGACCGACGCCGACACTATGGAATGCGGTGTGGTCGGTGGTCGTTCGACGGTTAGACAAAACGAAAAGGCGACAACAACTTATGACTGATAACAATCTGCTTAGCTCTCGACCAAGTATGCTAATTGCGAGTGCTTTTGTTGTTTCTTCATTCACATTTGTGTTAGTGTGACTGGGATCCATTCGACAATGCAATTCACTGCTCTCCGACAACAAACAAACGAAAACGGTTCAGCGACAAGGCAGCGAATTCAGCGGGCGACAAAATACGAACCTGGCGAAGTGCGATAAAGTCTTTGTTGTGTACGAAGGGTTTTCGATTCGTAGAAACTCTCATATCTTCAAAGATATCTCGAGAATATACATATTATCTGTGTCGCTGTACGGATATGAGACTTTGGATATGGGGTTTTGTGATTTATTTGAATGTTTTTGACTGGAACCGTTTGTTAGTTGGTTGTTCATTATATGCTTGTATAATCGTTGCATGCATATAGGTTAGGTACATTTCTGGCATCTCGCTCCTTGGTTCGAATCCCCCAGTACCTCTCAGCTGAGATTGTTTCAATGTACCATATCTTGTAAAAGTCTGGCAAACATCCGAGAGTAAAATTTGACATAGAAGCTTTTCAAATTTGCCGTACGTAATCACCGTTATATTGAAGGTCCCTTGTATTCATGCTAAAAATATAACTTTGCACAAAAAAGTCCTGTATTTTTTTTTATTATTTTTATCACTAATTCTCTCTAAATAAATTTACAGGATTCTTCGCTTTGGTCATAGATCCCTGATATTTTAACTGTTTGTACTTGAAAATCACTCTTCCATCCATTAAAATATCTGGCATAATCCGGAGTGGGTCAGAGATGGGGCAGCAAAAGTATTCTGTCGTTTAAATATAACCAAAAGAGATTCAAAGCTTGTATCAGCCTTAACAAAAACAACCTAAGAATTCTAATCAGAGGACGGGCTCTGCAGATTCTGCAGTGAAACCGCCGAAACTCCAGACCACATATTGGAATCCTGTGGGGCACTGGCCCACAAAAAGATAAGATACTTGGGCAGGCACCAAATAACACAAGGATATAGGTACAAACCATGGACCCACAGCTCATTCTCAGATTTATCAAGGAAACTGGACTGGACGCTGTGCTTTAAGGAGTGTGACCTGTCAAGGATAAATCAGAGCAATACCTCGATACGCTTCACAACAGAAGTATCGAGAGGGCTCTGAAAGAGGGCACGAACCTCTCCGAGGTGTTATAGGTATATCCTAAGTTAATCTTATTATTATTATTCTGTCGCTTTCACTCATACATCAAGTGCTCGTTTCAGGGACATTTGATTATGATCATTTTTCATCATGATCCTTGTACTTTGGATTGCGAAGGTATGTGATTGATTACCCTGTGTCAAAACCGCACTGCTCATCATCTGTTCAAATTCTACAAATTATAGAATGCGCTGTTTGGATGGGTTCAGACAATTTTTTTACTGTTCCATTTTGCCGTACATCTTGCTTTAACGGAATCCGTATCTGGCTGAGCACTGAGGAAAAAAAGCATGCTCTATTGAACATTTTTCTGAGAGTCCTGCTTTATGGTGCCGAGAACTGGACGATTAGTAGAAAAGGGGAACTAAGGGTTCTTTTGAAAGAAAAATACTCTGTCGGATATTTGGTCCTGTGTGCGAGGATTGCGAATAGGGGAGAAGATACAACCGCTAACTCTATTACCTGTACCAAGATGTGGATGTAGTATAAACAGCTAAATAACGTCGACTACATTGCCCCGGCCACATCGAGCAAATGGACAAAAATGCTCCATCAAAGAAGAATTTTGACACACAGCTCCCAGGTTCGAGAAGGCAAGGAAGACCTTACCTCCGTTTTACAGACCAACCCAGAGCGCTTGATCTGGACAACTGGAAGCAGCGTGCCCGGTATCGAAGAGGATGGAAGTCTGTTCAGTGTCTCAGGCAGAGAGTGTTCACAAGTCGGGAGCCCGTTAATCAAATCAAATCTGCAATGAGGCCAGACAAATGCTGGTGTTGTTGCATTTTGAGATTCATGAGTTTTAAGGCCTGCCTATCTCGCGATTGCATACGAAATTTGATTGATGTTGCCTTTTTGACAGGGTCCCTTGGATCTCTCCTTTGAACATGACTGTACCAATTCAGCCGGTCGCGCTTCATTTTCTCCGCGATAGATTCCTTGACGTGAGGGCTTCACCGGATCTTTGAACTTCTTATTCGATCAAGCTTTGTTACCCAGTAAATTAAAACAGGGTGCGGAATCGTGTTCCACATACAGTATAGACTCTTTAATCCGAATCACCTTCAATCCATTAGCGCGATGATCTGAATATCAATTTTTTCTCATTGTGTACTTTACAATCCGAATCTACCCTAATTTTGGTACTCTGCCAACTTAAAAAAAGCACACAAACGCTTTGGTTTTTACAGTAATTTGGATTATGAATATGCTTGTCGTTACTCGCCTTGTTGACATTTAGTAAATGCGACCATAATCATGAATATACAGGAACACGTTCTCATTGTTCATTGTTGCTTCCCGCCATAATATGCATGCATTTGGATCTTGTACGTTCAAGCACGTGTAAAGACATTTATTCAATGTAGTAATTTTGAGCAGCAATAAATATGAACGATTTCTCTAAAAAAAACACGCTCTTACACTCCTCGCCACTTGAATAGGACACCCCTTATTTCTATCCTTCATTGCTCCCAAACCAAGCATGCTAGAGACTTAATTTTTTTTGGAAATTAAAGTTAATTTAATTGCTGTAATTTGATCAAAAGGAAGATTAATTGCTAAAGCTTTAAGTTTTAACAAAATATTATCAACCAAAAACCGTCAAAATGCGGGGTTGAAAATTTGCGCCACTTGAAAAGGACACTTCAATAAAAAAAACATGCTTGAGATTTCTGATTCTTTTTATTACAAAAATAACCTAAATTTAATGTTTTTTTTTAATAGTGTGTTCACTGTTTAGCCACCTTTCTGTTCCAATACTGCACACATCCGGTTTGGAAGGGATGTATAGGGTATAAGGCGGTAAGACGGGGTAGCGGGTTAAACGGG
The DNA here is from genome assembly GCA_949715645.1 of Portevinia maculata. Classification (NCBI taxonomy): domain Eukaryota; kingdom Metazoa; phylum Arthropoda; class Insecta; order Diptera; family Syrphidae; genus Portevinia; species Portevinia maculata. The sequence continues at coordinate 76,632,486 of OX454525.1, forward strand.
GTACACAGCGAAATTCACAGTTCAAATTGACCAATGACGCGCGTTCATTCATCGTTCGACGCGCCGCCAAGATACTTGTCAGTCGCCCGGTGGTTATTGGTTTTTAGATAGATAGATAGATAGATTCATTTATTTCAGATAGAATTAAATTAATACATTATTCAATAAGTTCAACAATATTTTACAATTTACAGAAATAAATTAGCTGTGACATTTTTTATTTTATATACATTAAGTATTAAAAATAGTGTCAAATGCCAATGTCAAATGTCAATGCGATTGATTAGAAAAAATATTAGCTATGGGTGGGGTGCCCCTTACATTATATTATTCAGAGAAATATTAAGAGAAGAAAAAAAAACGAAATAAAAGGATAATTACAAGATAGTTGTGAAAAAGCAAAAGAAAGACAAAATTTCCAAAATTTAAGACTTTAAGTTATCCCAGATTGTTAGAAAGAACTGATTCTAATTCCGCGTAATTGAAGTCAATAAGCCAATGCCTTAAAGACTTTTCAAGCCTTCCAGAGGATGTAGCGACTCTAATTGATATTGGTAGCTTATTAAAAAGACGACAAGATGAACACAAATAAAAATTACTAAAAGCAGTTGTACGAGAAAAAGGTACAGATACAACATTCAAAAAGTTTCTACGTAGGCTATGTTCGGAGACTAATCTGCAATTAAGATTACCTGATCTCTTAAAGAAAGTTTTTAGAACTTTAAAACAATACAAATGACTCACTGAAAGTATTTTGACATCTTGAAACAAGGGAAAACTAGGGTGTCGACGATGTTTACGGCAAATTTTTCTTAAAAGACTTTTTTTCTGCAGAATTAAGAGGCTTGATTTTAGTCGCATATGTACTTCCCCAACAAGTTATACCATATTGAAGTTTTGAATGGAAGATTCCGTAATATATGGATTTTAGTAGTTGTTTTGAGCAAACATTGCTTAAATAAAAAAAATGTCTGAGAGTACATCGAAAATATTTTTTTAAGGAGTCCGTATGATCTGAGAAACTCATCTTAGAATCAAAAATGAGCCCCAGATACTTAAATTGATCAACTCTCTCTATCAGAAAGCAATTTTCACTACAACTCACCGTGTTACAAAAAGTTGGTACAGAACCGGAGGCACATGTGCAACCTGGGAAGCTGTACTTTGTGCACTCCGGAGCGTGATAGTACAAATCTACATTTGAAGCGTTAGTGGAAGATAGATTAAAGAACATTACTTTTGTTTTTGAACTTATGTGCAACTTATGTTCGGCGAACCAGATCCTCAATAAATTGAGATCCCAGTTTATATCAGATGCCAAGTTTAAAGCACTCTCAGCTCCGTAGAAAAAACCTACATCATCTGCAAAAGCAGTAGGCATTCCTTTAAACTTAAGTTCCAAGAGTGAATTTATATACACGAGGAACAGGATAGATCCCAACACAGAGCCTTGTGGCACTCCCATATTTAAAAGGAGGATGTCGCTTCTAGTTTCATCAAGTTTTACCCTTTGAAGTCTGTTTGAAAGGTAGGACCTAAACCAATCGAGTATAAAGCCTCGAAATCCAGCATTCTCAAGTTTCCTTAGCAGCATATAGTGGTTAACCATATCAAAGGCTTTAGTAATATCTACGAATAAGCCTGCAGTGAACTTTTTCCATCAAGATTGGAAAAGATATTTGAACAGAACTTTAGAAGGGCATCTTCAGTAGATTTCCCCCTTTAAAAGCCAAATTGTAACGGGCTGAAAAAGTTGGTCTTGTTTAAAAAAGAGAGCATCCTTTCCTTAACTACTTTTTCAAAGATTTTGCTAAAAGCAGGAAGAAGAGAAATAGGCCTATAATTGCTAACATACTCTGCTGGGCCTTTTTTAAAAAGAGGGACAACATCCGCACATTTGAGAGCTCCTGGAAAGACTCCTGAACAAATACTGCGGTTAAAAATGACTGCTAGTAAATCAACTACTAAAAACGCGATCTGTTTCAAGAGGACATTGGAAATGCCATCAAAACCACAAGCATTGGAGTTTTTTAAAGATCCAATAGCTTTTAAAAGTTCAAGTGCAGTAACAGGTTCAAAAAAGAAACTAGTTCTTTGAAAGAGTTCATTACGATTTTCAAATGCCGAGCACATGTTGCAACTCATGTGAACTTCATGAGCAGGTGAACTATTGGTTATTGATGTATAATAACTGTTAAAGCAGAGTGGAAAAAAATTCCAAAATGTGTTTTACTGCAAATTGTTTATCATATTTTCTTCTGGTTTGACACGTGGCTGTGGTTTGTTGCTGTGATTGACGCTTAAACTAACCTATAATAAGGTAGGCATTGTGTTTCCTTAAGATTGTTAGCTCTTTTTTTTGTTTTTTTTTTTTTTGTAAAATGGCTCTGCAGGCGATATGGGGTAGCGTACCCCATCTTGCCCCCAATGAGAATAATTTTGTTCTTGTTTGTAATAAAAAATCAAAGAAGAATAGCCGATCAGCGAAAACAGCAAAACGACGAAGAGTATCATCATCTGGAGATGAAAGTGAAGCAGAGGAGGACAAACCATGTATGTATTGTCATCTTTCTCTGTGATCATTCTCATCACCCCATCTTACCTCAGGGGGGTACCCCATCTTACCAGCACCAAGATGAGGCAAAACACTTTTTTTTTATTTTAATTTTTTTCTCTTAAATGTGTTACCAAAAGTTTCTAATGACACAATATATTAGAATAAAAATAATTAGTTGTTAATTAAAAAATAAATATGATTGTTTCACTATGTATTTTTTTTATATTATTGACCTTTAAAGCTTAAGTACCCCATCTTGCCACCCTATCCATTACAAATTAGCCAAATAATTCAGTGAAATCGAGCTCAAAGCTAATTCGATGGCTTGGGTTAGTTCCGGTATACGTATACTCGAATATGTTGCCCTGATCCGTATACTTGACGTGTCACCCATCCCCAAACATTTTCAATGGTATTTAAATCCGGAGAATAGGGCGGCCAGCTTAATAGCTCCACATTTTGGCTCTGTATATAGGTTTTAACTACCCGAGCTGTATGTATTGGCGCATTATCATGTTGATAAATCCACGGCAGAGGTCCAGAAAGGGTATGAAAGTATGGAAAGGCCTTTTTCAATATGCCATTGTAAGACAACGCATTCATTGTGGTTGACGTAAATTGTAGTTGGTAGGTTCCATAATAGGAAATGGCCCCCACACCATAACACCTCCAACTCTGCTATGCAGCCGGTCCAAATAATGTGTTTCTTTGCGGAGGTCATGGAAATAGGCTAGAGAGCCATCGCGGCCTTCCAAATTTAATTCGTTTTCATCGGAGAAGACTACTCTATGCCACTCCGAAGTCTTTTTAGATGTTTAGCTTTCGAAATAACACGACGTATGGTGGTAAGACTTGCCTTGACACCGCATTTATCCCTGATTTTTGCCAAAGAGTCGTGAAAATTTGACGCTTTTCTTAAAATAAGTGGCCTTTCCGCATTAGTAAGCACGCTGTGTGTCCGGCCTTTCATGTTTTTTCCATATTCATACTCATTACTTAAAAATGTGGATATAACGTGTTGTTACCTCTCGATTTGTATACCCTATTCTAAGGGTATATTAATTTTGACGCATAGTTTGTAACATACCTTAATATTGCCCGTAGACCCCTAAAAGTTACTATATTTATGATCAGCATCGATAGTAATGTCGATCTAGCCATGTCCGTCCTTCCGTCCGTCCGTCCGTCGGCAAAAATTAGGCCTTTAAACTGGACCTAGAGAGCTGAAGTTTTAACCATATACTCTCTAGGGTCCCGAAATAATCAAGTTTACGAATTTTTGAAATCCGCCCACAGACAAGCCCACAAACTCAAAAAAACAAAATTTTGGAAAAAATCGAATTTTGAGCTAGAAAGCTGAAATTTTTTATATATGATCTATGACTCCTAAAACTGCTCGGGATAAAAAATTTTCAAAATCCGCCTACTGACAAGCCCACAAAGAAATAAAACAATTTTTTTGAAAATCCAAAGTTTGAGCTAGGGAGCTGAAATTTATAATATATACTCTCTAGGGGTCCTCTATGCTCATGTGTTAATTTTTTTTAAATCCGCTTACTGGCACGCCCACAAATAAATAAAATAATTTTATTGAAAAACCAAAGTTTGAGTTAGGGAACGTTTTTTTTACAAAAGCTTCGTTTTTGTTTGATAAAATCTTTTAAATGTTATATAACAGAATATGTAGAGCGTTCTTAACAATTCAACCATACTTAGACTTTTGTCACGCCCACTTATGAGGGATAGGAATAAGAATAGGGTATCCAACAGTTCGCCCAAGCGGACTGTAGCCCGTCCCTATGTTTTTTTGCTATTTTGGCAATAGATAAGCCAGCGTCCTTGTAAGCTTTGATTTGTCACTTTTTCGCCTCGGTTAATGCTTTTCCTCGACCCATTTTAGATTTTTTGTAAAATTAAATAGTCGAAATTAACGAAAATTGATCAACGAAGAATGTTCCAACGAATGTTAACATGAAGTGGAAAAACACATTTAACGTTCCTTTTCCAGAACTTGCAATTTTGTCACAGAGAAAGAAGAAGAGTTGGACAAAGATAACGGGCATAATATCATTATTTTATCATTTAGCTTTCGAGTTATGAGCAATTGCAAATGTACCTATTCAAGTGGCGACGAGTGTATATTTTTCTAGTCCCGTGGTCATTAGTCCGAATACACCTTTGCAATAATTGATTTAGATTAGCGAGACATTACTGCACTTATCCCCCGGAGATTTTTGAAGGGGTCGTAAGTGGAAATCACTTCATGTGACTTTATTCGGCAGCACTAGAAGGGTGATTACATGGCCATCGAAAATATTTTCCGCGTTGTTAATTTGTGGGCGCAGTGGCTCAGATGTTTATACACTATCAGCTCTGTGTCGTGGAGTGCTTACAGCAAGCAACTATCATGAGCAGAAATTTGCCGGCACTAAAAGTGCTCTCACAGGCTCATCATCATTTAGTGCAGGTGTTAGTAAGGACAAACGCAACGTAAAACAATTAGAAGACAATAATTATGTACCTATGACTAACGCAGACACAAATCATGCAAATTATTTAAGACATTAAGGCATTATTACGCAAAATATTTTTAAGATTAATTTAACTAACATGCAAGTCAATCACATGATCATTTAGATTATAGATTCAACTCACGCGACTAATAGGCTCATGCCTCCCATAATTTGTTCTATGATGGGGGCTAAACAGTAAATCGACATTACGTAAATTATAAGCCCCACCCCGAAAATTAAAGCCAATAGACGACAGTCAGGTGCATCTATTTGACCGGATATAAGCTGCTGTAAAAAAAATGATATCGCTATTAAGCCTTCGTTAAGAAAGAGATAACATTTAAAGAAGCTTGATACGTTGACTGTAAGGAGGAAGGTTAAATGGATCATCCCGTGGAAGTCCTCTAAGTGCAAATTGAATAAATTTACGTTGAATGTCCTCCATTCGATTTGAACGAATGTTGTAGAACGGTGTCCAAACTTGTGAGGCATACTTTAGAATCGGACGGACAAAACAATTATACAATGACATAGAAACGTATGGGTCATTAAATTCTTTCGCCCACCTTTCTATGAAGCCCTGCATAGAATTAGATTTATTAACAATGAAATTGATATGCTTAGTAAAAACCAGTTTGGGATCGAAACAAATCCCAAGATCCCTAAAATAATCAACATTTCAAAGATAATGTCGAAACAAATAATATTGAAAGGAGGAAGGGATATTCTTTCTAGAGAATGTCATATGTTGACATTAAGTATGGTTCAGGGATAAACCATTTTTATCACACCAATTGGCGAAGCTAGTAATGTCAGATTGAGAAAAATTCTGTCTTGCTGACTAGTGACAGATTTATATATTTTCATATCATCAGCGTAGATCAGGATATTACTTTGATTTATACATGTCTTAACATCATTAATGGCTAGTATAAATAGAATTGCTCTGAGGTGACTTCCTTGGTGAACTCCAGACTGAGCTGTGAAAGATACAGATAGCGATCGTCTAAATATGACTTGATAAACCCTTGATCCAAGGTATGAATTAACCAATTTTATGAAACATGTTGGAAAACCAAGAGCCCTGAGCTCAAATTCGATTATTTCATGGGACAGCTGTTCGAATGCCTTAGAGAAGTCGGTGTATATGCAATCCATTTCGTCCTTATTCTCTAAGGCATTAGAACAATCATGCAAGAAACTTAACGGATTAGATTAGAAAGTGGATCTGTTTTTTTTTTACAAATCCATGCTGTTCATTACAAATCATATTGCGACAAAGAAATATTAACTTTTCACAAACAATTTGTTCAAAAAGCTTAGGGATACACGAAAGCTTTGAAATGTGCCTATAATTAGTGATATCACCACGCTCGTCTTTTTTAAATGCAGGTGTGATAAAAGCACTTTTCCATAGCTTAGGGAATTTGCCAGTACTTCAGAGAAGAAATACATTTTAAAATTTTTTCCAGATCGAATGAGAAACTACTAAAACTAATTAAGGAACAGCTAGTTAGATAACTAAAATATTGATCATTTATGTGAAGAGGGGTCTCCTAAACGACTTACTGAAATAATCTGCAAACAAATTGCTGCATCTAGCGAATCAGCCATCGGTTTTTTTCTTATAATTGACGAATCCCCAAAAAAGTTTGGGGTCCAATTTTAAAGAGCATTCCATTTTACTTATATAGTCAATATATAAGTTGCAGGATAAAGATTTGAATTCATTGAATAATGTAAAATAGAGTTCAAGATCTGAATGGATTGGACTTAGGTTAGCGGTGTAAACTGCTAATCAAAAGGTCCCAGGTTCAAATCCCTTCACATAAACGTTTTTTTCCACTGCCCACCTCTTGCGAACGTCTGACAAACATCTAAGAGTAAAAATTGTCATGAGAAGCTTCTTAAATCTGCCGTTCGGATTCGGATTGAAGAAGCTAGGTTTAAGGCAATACTTAAGTGCTTTATGTACATTTAAAATTAAATTATTTATCTTAGGGTGAAGGATACAGCTGATCCCAAGTATCTGTTTAGAATCCGTGCAGCTGGCTGATCCTTGGGGCGCTTTTCGCAGCCGATTCTAATGTTCTGCTTAGGAGTACAAAAACCCTTAACTGGATATGCTTTTCTGCATCCACATATGAACGGGGGTTAATATTAAGGAGATTTTTGTGTACATACACATTAATTTGTTATCTTATCCCTTTTCTTAAGGTGTTTTGATTTTGACTCGTAGTTTGTAACATGCTTTAACATTGGTCCAGATTCCTAGAAGTAACTACATATATTTATGACCAGCATTGAAAATTTATTATGTCGATCGCGATTTCCACGCCCTAAAATTTGAGCTACAAAATTGAAATTTGTAAGATACTCTATGGCGCAGGGACATACTCGTAAATCCCAATTTTTTCTTTTGGGGCTTATGTTCCTAAGTAGGTCTTGACTTATGTGTTATGTCCGTCCGCTATATTCTATAAGGGCACGATATTCACCGTACACTATTTAAAAAACGGTCATGTTCTTCGCAAATAGGGTATCCCACAATTCGGTCAAGCGGACTGTAGTCTTTCCTTATTTTTTTTTATCCTCTCACAGTAACGACAAACCTAAAAGTTAAGCGAGCGTCCCGAAATGCTTTAAGATATGTATTACTTCTACTCTTAGACTGCGGTCACGCAGTGAGCGACGAGCGACTGAGCGATCGAGCTACGAGTCTGAGCGATGGGTGGCCATTTACTGAGCGATTAGTTGCAAAAATGCCATTGTCAAGTGAAGTTCGTCGTTGTCTTTTAATTGAAAGTCGCGTTCATATTTATAGAACTATTATAAGAAGGAGAAAACGAAGTGTTGGTATACATCCAATAAAGCGATTTTGGCAATACTGTCGTATGTCAGTACCAACTTTTGATTTGGTGTTAGAAAAAGTTCGACCAAGATTAAAAAAACAATGGAAAGGAATTAGTGCGGATCTGCGGCTAGTTTTATTACTAAGGTTTGTTTTTATTTATTATTCTTTATTTTTATTTTTTAGATAGATAGATATTTTATTTCGTTTATAATTTACATAATTTAAATACAGAGATATGACAACTTTATGTCTTTCTACTGGAAAAAGTTTACAGGTGACAAAAATTAACTTAAATTAGAAAAATGTTTGTTTTTGAGGAAAAACAACGACTAAAAACCTCAAATTAAGGAGACAAAAAAAAAAGATAATAATATACATGAATGCATAAATAAATAAATAAATAAAATATACATGAATGTATAAATAAATAAATAAATAAATATATAAATAAATAAATAAGTAAATAAATAAATAAATTGTTTAATAGGTAAATAAATAAATATATCAATAAATAAATAAATAAAAAAAAATATAAATAAATAAATAAATAAATAAGTTAATAAATAAATAAATAAATAAACAAATGAATAAATAAGTAAATAAACAAATAAACATAAATGAATTGACAAAGGAGATAAATAAATAGATAATATCAAATTGACAAACAATATATTAATGTAATATAGATATAAATAGATAACATACAAATAAATTAACAGAAAGTTGAATATTGCGTTAGTTAATATCAGTGAGGTAGGTGATATTCAATATTTAATTGATTAATAAGAGATTGTCAGGGATATCACATCTGATCTTAAATGTTTCTATTAGTTTGCGTGTTCTGAAGGAGATCATTTCAACATTTGCTCTTGCATGTAGATCTAGCGTGGAGTGATGCCATGGGAGGTTAAGCATCATTTTTAATAATTTGTTCTGTGCGATTTGCAACTTTTTAATGTGACATTCAGCACAATTACCCCACACCGGGCAGCCGTACAATAAGATGGATTGAAAAATTGTTTTATGAATTAATATTTTGTTTTCATTTGAAAGTGATGATTTCCTATTTATAAATGGATATAATATCTTTATGCCAATATTTATTTTGTTAAGTGTTTGCGTAGTGTGTTCTTTAAACGTCAGTTTTGAATCAATATGTACATCCAAGTATCTTACAGAAGGCTTCCACGCAATTGAATACCCATTGACAAGCAGTTGGTTTGCTGGAAGAAAACAAGGTCTTCTTTTTCGTGTGAAAAAGATAGCTTGTGTTTTTTCAGCATTTAGTTTTATTTTCCACTTTGTGTAGTACTTTTGCAGCGTTTCAATCGCATTTTTAAGATTCGTCTCAATATTTAGACTAAACTCATGCGATGAAATTATAGCCGTATCATCGGCATAAATTGCTGCTTCACATTGAAAGAGGAGAGGAAAGTCGGATGTGTACAGATTGTAAAGAACTGGCCCAAGAACTGAGCCTTGGGGCACACCTGTGTGAAAGTTTATTACCCTTGATACACTACCATTTACATGCATAATAAAACGACGATTTGCTACGAAACTTTGGATAATTTTACACAGGAAAAAAGGGAAATTTAGGTTTATCATTTTGTATATAAGTCCATTGTGCCACACAGAATCAAAAGCTTTTTCAACATCTAGTAGGATCATACCAGTTGATCTTCTTATTGCACGGTTCATTTTAACAATATTGCACAATCTTAAAACTTGATGGGAGGTACCATGACCACGCCTAAACCCAAACTGTTCATCGGGATTTAGTTTATGATCCTCAATAATCTTGATAATATTTTCTTTTAGGATTTTTTCGTAAATCTTACTAACACTACTAAGTAAACTTATAGGTTTATCAACTAACTTTGAGGTTTATCAAGAGGCAAAGTACTGCGTTTTAAGGCACGCATTTATAATAAACGTCAGAACTTTGATTCCCTCTTTAGGTAATTTTTTTATATATATATTTTTTATATTATCCAAACCACCTGTTTTTCTAATTTGCAAGTTATCTACAAGGTATTTTATATCTGTTTCCGATACAAATTCCTCCAATGGAGTGTCAGGGTTATTTGCACTAAAAGCCTGTATAGTATTTTGGACAAGTGTTTCAGTGCTTGGATCTCCTAAATGCTGCGATACTACATGATTTTCTGAGAAATTCGATGCAAGTGACTCCGCTTTCTCGGTTTCTGTATAAAGGGTAGTCAAACCATTTTTGAGACAGGGTATTTGTCTGTTTTTATTTTTAACAATTTTAACTATGTTCCAGAAGGGCTTTGCCGACTTATCTAGTGAACTTAATTTATTATTCCATTCTGTGTTTCGAAAAGCCTGAATACTTTTATTTAATAATTTATTAGTTTTAGACATTTGAATTCGGAAAATAGGTTGTCGATATCTCTGCCAGTTTCTTCTGTGCATATTCCTTATTCTGATAAGTTCTAAGATGTGAGTTGGTAATTTTACACATTTACTGCCCTATTCATTAGATTTCCTTAATCAACTGATTAACAGTGTCTCTACTAAGTCACGTCAAATGAGTTAATTTGACTTTAACTTAGATCTCAAAAAAGTTTATTCATAAAATTTATTTTGCCATGTAGTAGCTAATCAATCAATTAAGCGAAACTAAGCTGAAAATCTGGCAGCACTCTCGGTCTTCTGTGTTACTTTTAAATTTTGACAGCTCATATAAATTTGAAAAAGAAAACAAAGAACGAATTATTGTCACAAATTTAAACTTTTTCTTCAAACGAAGGGAAATATAATAGAAGAACATGCGGAAAAAATTTAATCGATTTTGATGATCAGGGAACTGCGGTTAAAATGTATTCAAGAAGAACATGACTCGGCGATGAAGAAATTTTCTCATAAATGAACAATTGTTATTTGTATTATTTTAATAAGCTTTATTAAAAACAATCATTAAAAATGGAAATGAACAAATAATTTAAGACTGATTTCTCGTCGGCTTGGGTTTGACAATATTGGCCAATCTGCTTCAGCTTCCTCTCGATTATAAGGTTCTATAAAGGTAGTAAAAAAGGTAGGTATTAAGTGGTAAAATGAACTGTGAATGGTATTATTGCCTTGTGGTTCGTTTAAATAGAGTGCTAAGTTATGAAGAACTGCTAGCGCTATTACAGTAGTTTTAACGGAATCTATAGGCCTTCTCATACCATTGAGCAGTATGCGAAACCTTTGCTTCCAGACTCCAAAACAGCGTTCAACAACGTTTCTCGTGCCGATATGAGAAGCGTTGTATCTACGTTCTTGTTCTGTTCGAGGGTTCAGTATGGGAGTAAACAGATGCGATGAACGAGCATATCCGCCATCACCAAGTAGACGTCCTTTAAAGTCTCCGCGTTTAATGCGGCTTTCCCGAAATATACGAGAATCGTGTGTACTTCCGCGCCAATGACAAACAATATCTCTAATTTTTAGACACGAATCGCAGACAACCTAAAGAATAATTTTACTTTAAGATGATTAGATTCACGTATTAACAGCAACGAACTTGTGTATTTGTAGAGTAATATCCTTTCCTATTTATGTAGTATTGACTTGCATCTCCTTTTACTTTTTGAATTTTGATGTGAGTACAGTCAATCGCACCTATTACATCAGGAAATCCTTTGATACTTCTGAATTTTGAGATCACATCAATTTGTTCTGAAGCCAGTGATGGCATATTTATATAAATTGGTCTTTTCGAGGCAAATGCTCTCGAAACCTTCGAACATATTCGGCTGAGAGTAGGTTGGCTAAATCCATGAATATTTGCGCTGTCGTCTTGAATCTACGAAATGAATAGAGGATTACATTTTAAGCGGCTTGGCTTACTTCATTCCGACCCCAATATCGAATAGCTACCATTACCTGAAGTTCAACATCGATATGCCCACCTCTCCGGTCACCCTCCAGATCACCTCGAACGATTTCAATTAGTTTTTTCATGTTTTCTTTACAGAATCTATATTTATTTCTGAATTCACTTTCATTGAGATCCAAAGGATTAAAACGTGGTTTATAGTTTTTTAAACGCCTTCTGTTACCAATATTATTGATCAATATATTAAAATTATCTAAAAAACTCGAAAACGTATCTGCCATATTTATCTGGTTTTATATTCTTTCTGAGCACAACGGGAAAATGAAAGTTAATTCACTGCTAAATGCGAAATTCGGCATTTAATTTTTTGACATTTGATTAAGTGTGAATTATCTTTAAGAAAAATTTTTGAACAAAGTTTTCTTAAATTAAACTAAGATTGGGTCTGATTCAGCTTTAATTAAGTGTTATGAATATGGCTGTTAGATTTTATCGGAACTTTGGGAATACAACTATTAGCTGAATTAATAATATGCTCAGAAAATGTATGAATTAGGTCGTCAACATCGTGGTTATTTGACATTTTTCCTATAACTGTAGGAAATGTTCTAAGTTTTCTAATTACTTCGGTTCGATAAGTCGACCAGTTTGCATTTTTCAGGTCCTGATAATATTGCACTTTTTCGACACCCGACCGGAGAATATTACAAAGAACAGGATTGTGCCTTTTCTTCAATGTCGAATAAATCTTTCGCCTTTTATTTTTTAGTTTTGACGAAATAATATTTTGAAAGTCGTTTCTTATCTCTATCGAAATCGTCAAATTTCGTCATAAATGGCAAAAGACTTTTAAAAAAATTGAAGGTCATCGTTATCCTCTTCTTTTTTGTCTACCTCTTGCTTTAAAATATTAAGTTTTTCTTTTTCCAACTGTAAAAATTCAGAGTTCAAAATGATTGTTGCCGCCCTCTTCTTTTTATTTTTTGTCAAATTATGGGAGCGATCAATATGAGAAATGAGTTAACACGATATTTTTGGGAAATCGGACATTGAACAAAAAACACTACTGTTATTAAAAATTATTAAAATAAAAACTTACACAATTACAAATGTTTCCAACTTTTTTACATTCCTTTTCAGTGACATTTTTATTTTTGTAATCATTGTGGCTGTCCTGCCATAGAACTGGGCGGTTTTGGACAACTGAAATTAAACTTTCCGCATTTATTTTATACATCGACTTACTTCGTCGCTCAGCGATGAACTAAAAAATTAAAACAGATTTGATTGCGGAGCGATGTCGCTCAGTCGCTCAGGGCTTGCGTGGCCACAGGCCACCCCCATACGATTTCATGTGTTTTAATTTTTTTGCGTCGCTCAGTGACGTGTCGCTCAATCGCTCTTCGCTCAGTCGCTCACTGCATGGCCGGGCCTTAAATTGTTTTCTTCCAAAAATCGTTACAGTCATTAAATGGCGAGTAGTATTAGGTCTAGTAGGACGAACAGATGATGCGCTTCAATGAATTATTTCGTTTAATCCCTCCGACAATCTTCCATCGTAGTAATTATAAAATTGACGAAGGTCAGGTATAGGAATCGCTGAGCTAGTGGTTGGAGATTTGATGTCAATCCCGGGTCATCAATTAGACGAACCGCTCGAAGTTAATGTACCTAGGTGCGAAACAATTTAGTCGAGGTACGACTATGTTGCCTGTTGCACACAGATTTTGAGAGGAGTGGCTCCTAAGAGAGTGACTATTGTTTTTGACAAATGGATTGATAATAGAAATCGAGTCATGCATTTAAGAATATTTTTGTCATAATATGAAAATATCTTGTGTCGATTAAGCAAGTTAATGTTGATTTTTCAGAGGTGCCATCCATCGCTACCAAGACATTTCCGCTACAAACTCTATTACTTTTTGGCTTAAATATCTCAGGGCCTAGAATCTATAGAATCTTGAATTGTGTTTAAAATTGATTTGCCATAGTGTGCGTACTTTTAGCTTCCATGGAAGTGTAACAATTTCAATTTGGTCTTTTGATTACGAAGAGTCCATACTTTTTCCTTTACACGTAAACTCAGATTATGAGCGTGAAGTTGTTGATACGCTTGCCCAGTTTGATCTAAGGCATATTAATCATTTTGCCAATGAGTTCAATAATGTTCTAGATTTGTTTTTGTAGATTCTGAGCTTAGTATTTGTATCAGTAATTCTATGATTCCATGTTTTTCCTAATTCGGTTTTTCATGTAGCTTTATCTATGCAACTTGAATTTTCCGAGTATTTTCGACGGGGTTCTTGTGTCAATAACTACAGGGTGGGTCAAAAGTGACTTCCTAATTTAAAGTGATAATAACTTTAATAGATTTAATTTTTTATTAATAATTTATTTAAGAATTACGAAAATTTATGGAATTTTTTTTGGCTTAGTATGGAATATAATGTCCCCCTTGAGCACCAGCTTCATGCTCACAGAGGCGTGCTCTTTCTAGAGCGATTTCCATAACACTTCGTAGGACATCTGGGCTCAGCGCCTGTATTTTAGCACGAATGTTCTCCTTCAGCTGCGGGATAGTGGTGGGTTTATTTACGTAAACTTTACACTTTAAATAACCCCACAGAAAAAAGTCTGCTGCTGCTGTCAAATCTATAACGATTTATTTTTAGCAATTTATATCGGTGCCGTGAAATAAGGCGTTACGCAATAAGCCCAATATTTTGTTATTTCACTTTCCGTTGGTGCTGTTTTCAACAATTTCACCCTTGCACCTACTCTGAATCAAACAGTGACGCCAAGCAGGGGGGTTGCAGCGCGGCAGCATGACCCCCCATATGTATTGCACTGATTATGGGATTAGTTGCGAAATCGCAAGTAGATTAGATATGAAGTTATTTCTCGGCTCCTAAGTAACCTGATGCAAGGAAATAACTTCACACAAGTTGTATAAATCCTTTTTAAAATGTGAAGCTATTTCTCACCTACAAAGGTGGGCACGAATTTCACTTTTTTATGGGAACTTAATATCGAAAATACATATGTAGAGGGCAGTAACTTCCAAAAACTAATAATGTGTGTTTCTTATATGAACATAGATGTATATAAAATGTATGGCGTATCAATAGTAAGATAGGCCATAAGTGGATTATGGCGCTAATTCATATGGGCTTAGTTCCTGGTACCAATTCAATGTTGGGTTTTAAAGGGTGTTCAAATTTGAGTTATCATTGGTTCCGGTTAATAATTAAAAAGAATGTCGTCCTAGTGACCTCCTCTGCTAGCTCGGCAGACTGTCAACCTTTTACCAAAATGTTGAAAAACTTTTTCGCATAATGATGGTTCAATAAGTGATATTTGCTCGATGATGTTGTCTTTGAGGTGTTGAGCAGTTTGCGGATTATCGGCATACACTTTACTCTTCAAGTAACCCCATAAGAAAAAATCCAGTGGTGTTAAATCGCATGATCTTGGTGGTCAATTCACGTCTGTTCTTCGGGAAAGTATGCGATTGTTAAACTTCTCTTTCAAAAGACCGATTGAGTTCGTTGCTATGTGGCATGTTGCACCATCCTGTTGAAACCACATATTCTGCACATCAATATCTTCCTATTGACTCCAAAAAATGTTTCTAATCATCGCTTGATATCGAGCTCCATCCACAATAACTGCATTGCCATTTTCATCTTCGAAGGAAAATTGACCAATTACGCCACCACACCTTAATCCACACAATACATTAACTTTTTTTGGTTTCATTGGGCTTTCAAACAATCCTCTAGGATTTTCTTCAGCCCAAATGCGACAGTTTTATTTATTGACATAACCGCCAATTTCAAAATGAGCCTCATCGGTGAAGCTAATTTGCTTGAAAAAATTGTCATTTTGTTGTTAATTGTCTATGGCCCAATTAACGGATTGCCGACGCACTGCGTGGTCAGTTGGCTTTAATTCTTGTGTTAACTGTATTTTGTAAACCTTTACATGCAGATGCTTGTGCAAAATGTTATACAAAGTTGTTGGTTTGAGGTTTAACTGCTGTAAACGACAACGAATTGACGTCCTTGGCTCTTCAGCAACACTTCTGCTAACAGCTGCAACCACCACTACGATGATAGGCTTTACTTCTCTGATCTTGAACTGAACCAGTTTCTTCAAATTCATGAACGATAAGTTTAATATCACGGTTTAACGGACCATTTTCTCTACCGTATTTTGAACGAAATTTTCTTTCACCTTCTGCAAAATATTTAAAATAAGTTTTGATAATAAAAACACATTGCTCAATAGTGTACCGATTTATTTAAACTAACGGGAATGTATTTACTTCATACCTGAAAAAACTTCGCTGTAATTTAATAGCAGTAATAAAAGTGGCGGCCAATTTAAAATGATACGTCAAATTTGAACACCCTTTATATTACGGAATTCTAAAGACTTTCATGGTCCACTTACTCTTAAATGTCTATTCATTGCATTTGTCGGGTTGAATCTCGAATACTGTAGTATGTATGGAATCCATGTTATGAAGTACATTACAATAGAATTGAGAAGATCCAAAAAACGTTTAACTAGGGTTGCCGTGCGTAAATTACGCTGGAATATTGAAATGCCTTCGTATGAGACGAGATGCAAATTATTTACTATCTTACCTCTTTTCTGGCGTAGGCAATATTTTTCACTTATGTTTATTCGCGATTTAATTAACAATCATATAGATTGCCTTTTCTTTTATCATTAATTGGATTTTATGCTCCATCAATAGGTAGTCTACTTAAAAATTGTTTATTTTTTTAGGTTCCATATTATAGAGCTAATTACGGTTGTAATGAACCAAATACCAAATGCCTTAACGAATGTAACAGTTTATTCGAGTTTGATTTCAGTAGGGACTCGTTTAAAAATAAATTAATTTTGGCGTTAGGCTGCGGCCACGCAGTGAGCGACGAGCGATTGAGCGACGAGCGATCGAGCGACGAGTCTGAGCGATGGGTGGCAATTTACTGAGCGACATCGCTGAGCGATTAGTTGCAAAAATGCCATTGTCAAGTAAAGTTCGTCATTGTCTTTTAATTGAAAGTCGCGTTTGTATTTATAGAACTATTATAAGAAAAAGAAAAGTGTTGGTATACATCCAATAAACCGATTTTGGCAATACTGTCGTATGTCAGTACCAACTTTTGATTTGCTGTTAGAAAAAGTTCGACCAAGCTTAAAAAAACAATGGAAAGGAATTAGTGCGGAACAGCGGCTAGTTTTATTACTAATGTTTGTTTTTATTTATTATTCTTTATTTTTATTTTTTAGTTTTGACAAAATAATATTTTGAAAGTCGTTTCTTATCTCTATCGAAATCGTCAAATTTAGTCATAAATGGCAAAAGACTTTTAAAAAATTGAAGGTCATCGTTATCCTCTTCTTTTTTGTCTACCTCATGCTTTAAAATATTAAGTTTTTCTTTTTCCAACTGTAAAAATTCAGAGTCCAGATTGAGTGTTGCCGCCATCTTCTTTTTATTTTTTGTCAAATTATGGGAGCGATCAATATGAGAAATGAGTTAACACGATATTTTTGGGAAATCGAACATTGAACAAAAAACACTACTGTTATTAAAAATTATTAAAATAAAAACTTACACAATTACAAATGTTTCCAACTTTTTTACATTCCTTTTCAGTGACATTTTTATTTTTGTAATCATTGTGGCTGTCCTGCCATAGAACTGGGCGGTTTTGGACAGCTGAAATTACATCGTGAATTACATACATGAATTCATCGACTTACTTCGTCGCTCAGCGATGAACTAAAAAATTAAAACAGATTTGATTGCGGAGCGACGTCGCTCAAAAAATTCGCTAGTCGCTCAGGGCTTGCGTGGCCACCCCATACGATTTCATGTGTTTTAATTTTTTTGCGTCGCTCAGCGACATGTCGCTCAATCGCTCGTCGCTCAGTCGCTCACTGCGTGGCCGGGGCCTTAGGCTTTGGTGGTAGAATTTTAAGCATTGAAATTTTGTATTAATTAATCTACTGAGAACTGTAAATGTTTTTATTTGATGATGAAATAAATAAAATAAATAAACAAAATAAAATATCTGAATGTTTCCCTAACTTCATTTCGAGGCCTTCTTTCGTTCGGCTATCAACAACAGCAATCGCTTTCGCATTTTATATTTAAAAAAAAAAAATACACCAAACTTATCCATATCCATTTGGTGGTGACTTTGTACGGCGCAATATCAACGATAGTCGCTATCACTTCATTAAATGTGTCCCTCATTGCAGCATATGTAGGTTGTTTGAGTTTGCTGTCTACCAGCACTTCAATATTCTTGAAAACTTAGACACAATGCGGTCCCCTATTACTAATTAATTTCAATTATCCAAAGCTATGCTAATTACACTCAACTGCGTCGAAGTCTAATGTTATATGCGACCAGTCACAACTGAGTCACAAATTCGACATACAAAACTCCGAGTTTACAGGCAGCGTTCGTTCACTGCTTAGGGACTCACCTACACTACCTGTGTAGCCCAATGTCAACTCGTTCTTGCTTTGTTTCTTTTTACCGATAAACAGAGTCCACAAAAGCTTCTACTTACATACACGTGTGTTTATCTGTTTGCATGTCGTTCACGATAGGTTAACTTAGTTTTGGCATTCTTTAAAAAAAAAAACAGAAAAAAAACATTTGCATGAAGCGGACATGTTAAATATATTGTTTAGCTACTATTCGCGCCTTTGTTGTGGGGTGTCAATATGAGCAAAACGCAAGGAGATTTTTTAGGGTGCGAAAGTTGGTTCAGTTGGGATTTTTATCAAGGGAAAAATAACACTACATACCTATTTGATAAAGTCTAACTCGAGTATCGGGTATTTACCCGAGAGTTGCTGCCTTATAACATGCTACCATTTGCTAATCGAAAGTGGTAGCTAGCTTACCGGCGGACGGTGGCTGTATTGCAATATCGGATTTTCAAAGTATGTATATACTACCATTAATATCATGGAATACTTTTAGCTTTTTGTTGGATTTGTTAAAATAGAAAAACTATCTCTGAACTCAATATTTCAAGTCAATCTAGTTCTTCAATGTAAATTTTCAATGACCTATCGGATTTCTGTAGAATTCCTTAAAACAAATATCATTATCACCCAAGCTAAGGCGAGCTAAATTCGAGATATTTTCAGTCGAAGTGAGTAGCGTTTTTTTTCTTCTTCTTAAACGACGAGGCTATGAATTGGACCAGAGGGATCATTACCCTTCACTTCACTGAATCCATAGTGATCCGCTTGACCTCAAAAATATTGTCAGGCCCCCGGTTTAGGAATCGCTTCGTCATTAAGAACAATCAAATGCATTTGTGTGATTTACGATTTTTTTTTTCATTCGGGATTATATAAGAACTCCAATCGGTTTTTACTTTTTGATGAGGTTCGTAGGATCTCACCTTTGAACATGACAGTACCAACTGAGCTGTTCGCACCCCATTTCCTTTTTGATAGGTTCTTTGACCTGAAGGCGAACGTGGAATCTAAAACGATAAGAACATTTGACTGCACATGCTTAGGATATGTTTAGCCGGAGAGTCCCTGGTGCCGTAGCCCGGTTCTCCATGGCAGTCTTTATAGTCTTCGCTTAACTTCCCAACATGTCCGTTCAAATTCGCGTAAGCGTTTGCATTGTTTTATTATCCACCGAAACCGAATAGTTTTGGGGCAAGCATTTCTATCCGTCCCAGGATTAGTACCATGATAAGTAGTGCCTGTCGGGGATTTGGCTTTTCTATTGTCGCTCATTTCCATAATGCTGGATTGAAAACGATTTCGACACATGCTTGCTCCTATTATTTGTTATTCGATATTCCTTTAACGACACCGCCACCTGTAATCTCTAGTTGCTGTTGTTTTTGGGGAAACTGCATAGATATACTTAGCCCATCCCTGCACGGAAAAGGTTGTATCGTTCTGTAAGTAAATTAAAATTTATAAAAGAACGAAATACAATTTCGCTTAATAATCTATTTATAATAATACATTTTAAGCTTATTACATAGACCAACTCGCATGGGTTTTCGATACCTACTTGTGTTAAATTAGCAGACATAGCTTACTAAGCTTAGAGCTTTTAAATTTGAGTAAATATACTCAAATAATGTAAAAAGACTGCAATACCCAACAAAGTACAAGTGTAAATGCTTTTGTTTACCCACCCCTTAATAGTTTTCAAAAAGCTGAGGCAAAAAATACTGCAAAGTCCCACGGGTAGTAAAAACTTTTGGTCGTTTGTCAAAAACATCAAGAATTCGGCCTCGGCATTTATCTCGACAATCATTTACAACGACATTTCAGCTGTTAGCTGTCTGGATAAAGCCAATCTGCTTGCTGCTCACTTTGTAGCTCGCTCAACGCTCCCAGATTGTGCTTTATCTCCCCTTCCCCTGTACTCGAACGCGTAGAATACTCCATGGGACCAAGCCACTTTCGTACTCGTACAGTAGCTAGAGTACTTTCAGATCTTGACATACACAAATCCGCTGGTCCAGATGGTATTTCCCCTATCGTTCAGAAGAGGTGTTCTTCTACGTTGACAAAACCACTGCGTAAGCTTTTCTATCTGTCATATTCTTCAGGGCTCTTTCCTGAAACGCTGATCAACCATAAGCTAATGAAATATCTTGAATCCCGAAAACTTCTCAATGACCGCCAGTATGGTTTTCGCGCAAACAAGTCCACCGGTGATTTGATGACATATCTAACCAAAAAGTGGAACCAATCTCTTCACCAAGGTGGTGAAAGTAAAGAGTTTGGCATCAAGCTCCCTTGTCGAAAATGCGTGCATTTGGAATCGATGATAATCTTCTTCAATGGATTAGAAATTACCTTTCGGACCGTTCAATTCAAGTTGTTTTGGACGGTTTCAAGTCTGCAACTCACCAAATAAATGCTGGTGTTCCCCAAGGCGCTGTTCTGTCCATGACTCTCTTTTTCATTTTAATTAATGATCTCCTGTCTGTTACTTATAATCCAATCCATTCCTTTGCTGATGACAGTACCCTCAGCTTCTCATATTCGTTTCCTGGGTCATGCCCATCTTCGTCGGGTGTGGAAGTGGAACGGCAACGTATGTTAAGCTTATTAGATTCCGATCTTAACAGCATAACTCAGTGGGGTACAACCAATAGAGTGGTTTTTAATGCTTCGTAAACGCAATGTTGTCTTCTGTCATTAAAGCAAAACCTACACACACTGCCATTAATCATAAATAGCACCTGCATCGCTGAAACCGAACGACTTTCTATTCTCGGTATGTGTGTTAATGACAATCTCCGTTGGAATGACCACATCTCGCCAAGAACGCTGCGAAATATCTAGGCTTCCTTAAGCGATGTAAGAAATATTTCACCCCTTCTGATCTGGCTACAATTTATAAGGCGTTCATTCGCCCGAAACTCAAGTACAACGCTCATATCTGGTCTGGTGCACATAACTTATTTGGAGCTACTTAACAGGATCCAAAAACGCGCGATAAAACCAATTGGCGACCGAGACATCGCGAGATCGATTGACTCTCTTAGTCATCGTCGTAATGTCTCCTGTTTTTCGTTATTTCCACCATAAGTGCTCAAATGAAATAGCCAGTTGCATTCCACCCCTAGAGAACATTTCAACCGCAATATCCGCCACGCAATAAATGGTCATCAGTTTACCCTCAAGCCTATATTCTGACGTACAGTGCAGTTCAAAGAATATTTTCTCAGCCTTACAACACGAATGTGGAATATTCTTCCACGCTCTATTTTTCCTTCGCATTATAACCTACAAACATTTAAAACCAACGCGCATCGGCATATCTCCTTTTCTTCTAATCCTAATTTCCTTAACGCCCGCGCTGTGTAGTCATGTAGCCAATACGCACAAATCCTTTTGGTGCGTGTATATTATAAACAAAATCTTAATTATTATATTAAATATTTATTAATCTATTTTTGTATTTATTCCGTACTTATTTATGTATTTATTTCGTATTTATTTATTAATTTATTTAATTATTTATTTATTTGTTGTTTATCTATTTACTAATCATCTTTTTATTTATTTATATAATTTTGTTTATTTGTTTATTAACTGTATTTATTTATTTATTTATCTATATATCTATTTATTCCCTTTTCTCTTTTTTATTGATACCTATATTTACATATGGATATTTATTTATTTATTATTAAAATTTTGTTCTTTTTCTATACAACTCTTGTTAGCTTTAGAATTTTGTTAATTTATTAAATATATTGTTCCTTTTTACTGTTACATAAATGTATTGTATAAACCCACTTTTGTAGTTCTTAAAGTTCTGTAAACTTTTTACGCGTAGCATGCAACACTCAACCACTGGTTTTTTAAGTAGCTTTTTCCTTCAAATATTCAGTTATTTACTTATTAAGCTTTCGAGAAAGGTCAATAAATACCATATCTGTGTGCATTAATGTTTAAGTCAATATCTGTAATACTTTTGCTACCAATAAATACAAATACAGTCCAAAGGGAATACTGTTTTGCTTTGTTTTTAAAAATCTTACATATATGACTGAATTACCTGTTTAGAAATACGAATCTTTTGTTTTATAAAAGAAAAAAAAACTTCTCTAACTTACACAGTTCGTAAGTTTGCTATTTCTCTGGCCGTATTTTACTAATAACCTCAAACAGAAATACATATATTTTAACTGTATATGAATATAATAGTGAATATTTAGGAACTATTACAGCAAACTTAACCATTTTTTAAATGAAAAAACGTATTTCCTTAACAGTTACTCAGCTGAAAAAATAAGTACTGTCTTTAAAATGAGAGGTGAACTTGTCCATTTAAATTTTATGCCACATCGTCCAGATTTACCAACACTTTGCGACCTCTGCAATATGAAAAAGAGAGAAGATGTCTTGCACTTTCTTGGTGTTTGTCCAATTCTAAAAGAATTTCGATTATCAATGTTTGGAAAACATGTCTTAGAGGAAGATGAAGCAATATACATTTTAAATGGAGAAAAAGGATGGGATGTCCTATATAACTACACAGTTACAGCACTTCGTTATAGAGAACAAATTATAAAAGGAGATTTTTAATAAAAGAACTTAAGTTTATATTTTTGTGAACCTGGTAGACGGCCATAGGCCAAACATATTATGACTTAGGCAAAACTTTAATTGTAACATATTTATAGAAATAAAAGTCAATTTAACTATCTAGCTAACTAATAGTGAATATAATGTTAAAGTAGATAGAATAGAATTGTTAAAATAATAGTTGTAGGATTTGATATGCTAGATTTTTAAATTGCAATATGCAAAATGTGAACGTAGCTTAATAAAAACTTGCGCTCAACGCTCATTCTTTTCTTCTGCTATTGAAACGATATAAGACCTATCAAAAAAGATTTTGCTCAAGCTGGTATGTATCACAATCCCCATATCCCTGGACATGGATTGTTTGATTTTCAGCCACTCCAGCTTCAGCTGAACTCAATTAAGACCACGAAAGTAAGTGATAAAATGAATAATTGTTCGGCAAGATGCGAATTGTGAGAACTAGTCGACTAACGGCAGGTAAAATGCCACAGATACGCAAGTTAGGAGAACGTGTTTTTTTTTGCAAAAATAAAAACAAAATCTTCTGTCAATAAATACGAGCATCTGATATCACAGAGACTACATGAAGCTGTAGCTATACATTTAAACGGGCGCGACAGACATTACCCAGGCGCACAACAAAAGCACACGCTGTGTGTATTAGATCGTTATTAGTTAGTCACTGAAAATCACCATGAAATAGCCAATGTGAAAGGAAAAGAAAAAAACGAAGCAGTTTTTATCAGCAGAAATCCAGGAAATGGCATAAGATAAGGACTCTCGAAGAGTCAGAACGTTTCTCAACTTTATTTCTTCTGGTATTTCACCCGGCTGTTGTGTTGAGCCTGCGTTACTATATTGTTTGTCATTCATCTCTCATGAACTCATTTCACTTTGTTGTCTTTTGGTTTAAAGTAAAAAAAAAACCAATAGGTGACTACATCAATACCACATGCTGGGAGATATTAAGTAATATAAAGGAAACAGAAGCAAGGAACCATGCTGGTTAGAAAACTGTCTTATTTTTTGTTTTCTGTGCTACTTTTCCGATTCTGAGTCCGAAACGGAGTTTAAACTACGAGTATAGTAACGTTTATTACCACCCCCATTGAACCTGCTTGAGGACTGCTGCAGGTAATTAGCTTCATATTGCAGTTTGATGCCATTTTGGTTTCGACATTAGCAATAAAAAAAAGTCTTGTCAGGTTAATTTTCTTATTGGAGGCACATTATTGGTTGTTGTTTCAATGAGTTTTCGATTTCGGACGGTCAGATCACTTCCCGAATATTATATTGTTGCAAACATATCGCTGCTTATTTTTAAAAGTAACTTTTGATTATCTATAGCCTCGATTAGGTGATGGCATTATGCCTATGATGCTACAAAGATGTGAAACATATTCCTCACATCTGAGAAACATATTCCTAAGTAGCCTAAAATGGGACCAAAGTATGACGAGAATTTAAAGTGGTTTTTATACCCAAAGCTGGAAAACGCAGCCACACTACCGATTTCAGGCCAATCAGCTTAACTTCATTTGTTTTAAAAACTTTTGAGAGACTGATTGACATTTATATTCGAAGTAAACTGAGTCCAGAAGTTTTATCTCCGGCTCAGCATGCGTATACGAAAGACAAAGGTGCAGAGACGGCACTCCATAATGTCGTCAGCACCATAGAAAAGACATTGAGGTATAAGGAATATACTCTAGCCGCAATCCTGGATATTAAAGGTGCATTTAACAATGTCCAGGCGGAAGCGGTAGAGAGAGCCCTAGTAAACCTAAATGTGTAGTATACCATTATTAAATGGATAATGTGCATGCTTAAAAACAGATACATCAACTGAGAGTTAGGTTGTGAAATAATTAATGTGTCAGCATCTAGAGGAACTTCTTAAGGCGGAGTCCTATCACAACTTCTATGGCTGCTCGTTTTAAACGAGTTTCTGATTGAACTAAGACTTAGTGGAGTCAATGCAGTACCATATTCAGACGACTAAGCACTGCTAGCGACAGGGAAATTCCCATCCACTCTAAGCGAACAAATACATAACGCCTTATCTATGGTTGATACCTGGGCCAGAAACTGCGGACTTGCGGCCCACAGAAGAGAGAACTGGTCCTCTTCACCAGTAAAAGGATTATACCGCAATTTAATCGGCCAATAATTGAGGGCACTCCACTAAAAACATCGGAAGTATATTGGCGTGATTGTACAAGGTGGCGCAAAAGTCATCATCCTATCGGAAGAAGCTATAATTTTTGCAATGGCGGCAAATGTAAATTCTACTTTGACATTTGTGAAGTTAACTATACAGAAAAAACTTAAGACACCAATTAACATAATCCAAAAGCAGAACCAAAGTTTTTCATTCATAAAAAAAATTACAGCGAAAGAACATCAGGTGAAAACTTTTGCGCCACCTGACAACTTTTGCGCCACCTTGTAGATAGAAAATTAAACTGGAGCCTCAATATAAAAGAAAGAGCAAAGAAGGCAATGATAACCTTATATGTCTGCAACAGAATTTTCGGCAAAACCTAGGGTCATGGTCCCAAAATTAGTATGTGGCTCTACCTCTATACGGCAGACCTATACTCGCATATGGGAATTTAGGCTGGTGGCAGGTCACTAACCTTAAGACTATGACTAGAGTCAAAGAATCACTTATATTGGTACTACCGGGGCTATGAGAACCACCCCTACCGCGGGGTTCGAGGCGATTCTCAATCTAAAACCTCTAGACATTTTTGTACAAGAATCTGCCGCAAACAGTGATTTGCGGCTAACCCAAACAGAAAACTGAAAACCCAGGACAACTTTACATGCACAGATTCTACAGAAATTCACGGGTGGTAATGTATGCACCAGTGGCGTGGCGTGGATAATTTTAAAAGGGAAGACGTTGAAAAATTTAGTCACCTATAAAAATAAAAATCTTTAAAACCTGAAATAAAATAATTTTTAATGGGGATATTGTATCTACATAATATGCATTCCACATTGACTTAGCAAAAATATTCTAGCCACATTTTTTATACTTCAAGACATTAATATTTCAATCAACAATGAGCTTAAAGCATAACAAAAGTGGCTTCAAAAGAAGCCGGTCTTGACAGACGCATGATACAATAACTTAAAAAAATTCAGCATAATGTGGATAGTAATTTTAAAATAAGAAAATTCAGAAGAATTATATGGATAATTCTTTATATTTGTTAAAATATAAAAACGATACAAATAATAATGTCAGCAATAAAAATAAATCAAAATTAAAAACAGCTAAAACTCACACACTTAAAAAAAAAAAAGTGAAAAGTTTTGTTAAAATATTAGTTCTTTATAATTATTTGTATTCTAATGCTATTCGACGATCTTTTTTGATAAACTCTGCCAATACCCTTTCATAGAAGTTTGGTCTATTTTTAATTTTAAGAAGAAGTCTTCTTTCTATCGATATGAGGGCTAAATCAGAGAGCCTATCCTCGCCCTGTGAGTTTCTTAAATAAGTATGAATTCTTTTTAAAGCAGAAAAAGACCTCTCAACGGAGGCGACGGAAATGGGAAGTGTTAAAAGTAAACTACTTAAGTTTAAGACTTGAGGGAACACTTCTTTCAATGCTTCACTATTCAAATGGTTGTGAAGGTCGAGAACCTCAAACTGCCGAAGTGACGACGAAGAATATAAAACATTAAGTTCATTTTTTAATGCCGTGAAGTCAAAAATTCTAGGAAAAAACTTAATTAGGGAAGATATTTTTACATCTGGACTGGAACGAGAAAAAGTGTCATACTTCAAATTATTTAGTAAATCCAAAAATGTAAGATTACTAAATGATTTATATCTGGCATTTATTTGGCTAACTATATTGTCTTTAATTTCAACAAAAAGGCGCTTATAATTCGTCTTCAAATCGAAGTCAAGCAACCTGCGTTTACGTGGAGGTTCGATGCAATCATTTACGCTGTCATAAATAACTTCAAACATATTTAAAAAGTCAGAGCTTATCCATGACTCAAAACGTTCGATTTCTTGCTTGGCATAACTAACGTCTGTTTGTTTTTTTTTTTAATTAAATTAAAT
The DNA here is from genome assembly GCA_949715645.1 of Portevinia maculata. Taxonomy (NCBI): domain Eukaryota; kingdom Metazoa; phylum Arthropoda; class Insecta; order Diptera; family Syrphidae; genus Portevinia; species Portevinia maculata. Next base: position 76,659,478 of record OX454525.1, read on the forward strand.
AATACATCGGTCTTTGCAAATATTTCAGAAAGGGTATGAAGCAAAAAACAGAATTCCTTGCTCTCTAATTTATTTAATAAACTTTCTGCCATCGAAAGTGTGTCAGTATCCCATTCCCTAGAGTCATTAATTATTTTACTAAAAGTTTCAATTATATCTATTCTACAGTTAAAGATTACGTTTATTATTCTTGAATGATAATGCCATCGAGTTTCCGATACTCCTGGCATGCGTCGATTGGAAATTTGTTTTAAAAGATTGGACCGCTTTGTGGATTTATTAAAAAATCGAACGATGCTATTAGTATAGCCAAAAAATAGTTTAAGTTCTGCTATGTGTTCTAGAGATCGGGATAGTACTAAATTTAAAACATGTGCATAACAAGGAATAAAATTTGCCATCGGGCATTCATCAAGGACCTTCTTTTGAACACCACCCCCCTCGCCGGACATAACTGCGGCACCATCGTAGGATTGTCCTATTAACTTTTCCTTGCAGTCGTATGTTTCAAGAATTTTAAATATATGATTGGATAACTCATTTGCATTACGACTTGCGCTAACGTCAAAAAATCCAAGAAATCTTTCTTGTATACCATCCTCTGACAAGTACCGAAATTGGCACTCAGTTGTTCCCTATGACTCAAATCTGGTGTTTCGTCGATCATAATCGACACGAACCGAGCATCCTTGATTTCCGTTTTAATTTCGGATTTAATAACCGCCGCGATACTATGTATCAAATCGTTTTGAATATCGTTGGATAAACCTGGAAAAATTGGATTGTGTGTACTTGAACACTGCTCTAAATGGGATTCCAATAAAGTGTCATATTTAGATAAAAAATAAACCGCTTCGAGATAATTGCCACGATTATCTGAACTAGACCTTTCATCATGACCGCGAAATGCTAACTCCTGTCTGCCTAATAAAATGACCGTGTCAATAAAACGTTCCATTAGTTTCCGATTTTTATCTACTTTTTTATTATGAACAACGAAAGAATTTCCTAAAGAAGTTTCAATGCGATTCGTGCCGAATTCGTGTAGGGATAAACAACAACGAATATGTTTTTCTGTTTTAATATGTTTTTTCGAAGAATTAACTAAATTATTTATATCAGTGAAACCCGTTCGGCTCCAAACACTGGCGGAGTTTGAAAAAAGAAGACAAGGAAAACAAAACATTTTATTAAGCTTGCAACTCCCAGTTAGCCACTTATATTTTTGGTATAAGGAAACATTAAAATGTGTCACAAAACCATCTCTCCTTTGGTAATTAATATTTATAAAAGGCATAGAGCGCCCTACGTCTATAACTTTTTTTTATCAAGAAAAGATAGCTTACTAAAACTATTTGAATCCTCCAGGAGGAAATCAGTTAACCAGCAATCTACACTAATCAAAGACATTTCCAAAAAAAATCTAAAACTGCACTAAAATTAAGAAGCTAAAATGTTTTTATCAGTAAGTTGGTAATAAAAGAAACTAAAAAATTACACATTAACCTTCACTTTCACTTTCACATCTAACTTTTCACTATTTTAATTTAAGATTTTATCAAATTGGCTTTACAAAACACTAGATTTTTTCAAGTTATTGCACTTGTGCAACGCAGTCTGTCAATAAATTCCAACTGATTCTAAATTAAAATTTGAATTCCTGCTTAAAAAAAAACAAGTGTCGGTATTTTATTTGACATGAACTTCTCTTAAGCGATATGCTGAATTTACTCTGCTGACAAATTGCCATAATATTCTACCATATTTTATTTCATAAGACAAAAGTATAACAATAAATTTGTAAAAACATCGAAGCATTAACTATCACAAGAGAGAAAAATTAAAGCTCAACTTCTTACATCAACACGCATATCAATATCAACATCAAATTCAAAATCAAGAATCAACCCACATAACACATTCAGATATTATGTCATAAGAAAAAAGAAATAAGTCAAAGAACACCGTGTTATTAGACACAATGTTGCAAAAAAAACGAGTCAAACGTAGCACCTGCATTCCTGCAACATGTTGATATCTTCCGATTGAAACGCAATGCTAATCGCAAAAGGGAGAATGAAATGAAACAATTCCAAGTATTCAGCGTGAGATTTGGTTTATAAGACGAAATGTAGCGTCTTTTTCTTTGAATATAAAAGCGGGTGTTGAACAAAGAGGATCGGAACCGCAATGCTTGTAGAAGAAAGGGATATAAAACAAGTAAATAAGACGGAAAAATATTTTTTATTCTATTATAGAGAGCAGCGGTAGTTGAAAACTTTTTACTAAGAGTATTTTTGTGACTCTTCGTTGGTTTGTTGTTTGTGATTTGTGGATTGTGGAATGTGGTTGAATCTTGATTCTTGAATGAAGTATGAAGATACAGACGAGAGGTAGAATGAAAATATTAAACTTATTCGATAGCTTATGTGTGAGTGTGTGTGTAGATTTTATTTTATAATTAAAATACGGGACGGGTTTCATTTTTCATATATTTATTTGGCAGATAGTGCTTACTTTTGGTGGATTTTTAAAAGGGAAGACGGTAGGAATCGTGTTATATGGACGCCACGCCACTGGTATGCACAGATTACATTACTCCCCATCTACATTTTATAGGACCATTTACTGTCTCTTTTTCCCTGAGGATCAATTGCCAGTCCATGAATCAAGGATCCCCATCTGTACAGATGGCTCCAAGATGGATACTGGCGTCGGCGCGGGTTTTTATTCCGAAATACTCGGAATATCTGGCTCGATCAGACTCCCCGACTACAGCAGCGTCTTCCCAGCTGAGGTTCTGGCGGTGACAACAGCCGCTTAACGGGTTGTAATGATAGCAATACCACAGGCTAATATTACCTTCTTCATCAACAGCCAGAGGCAATAAACTCGATTTCTGTCACAGAAATAAAATCGAAGCTTGTAAGTCGCTGTCGCGAAGAGCTACGGGTTCTTGGCGCGCAGCACATTGTAAGACTCAGTAGTGACACAGTGGTGTCCCATGAAATGAAAGAGCCGATGAACTGGCGAGAAAAGGATCATCCCTAGAATTAAGACAGGCTGACACTACAGTAAAAACCCCACCCTATTACCTTAATCAGGTGATTGGGGATAAAACACTGGTGGCAGCAAACGAAAGATGGAGTGAACTTGACTCCCGTGTCATAATCAGGAAAATGTGGCCACTATATATTTATTTATTTATTTTCATCAAACGGAGGTACACTTGGTCCTCTAATGGATTACATACTTAATTCGACAAATTATTAACATACTTACATAATTAACCTCACCAAAGCTTGTTAAAAGCATAAGCAATTGATTTTTGAACGTATTTCTACTTATATTAGAGTGAAGATCAATGAGATTCCCAACTGAATTAGCTTCTCTTAAGCATCCAGTTATTGTTTCATAATATCCATATTGTACTCTACGAATAGGCTCAACAAAAATATTTTGATTTCTCAATGGTATCACGGGTCTTCGATATCTGATCTGTGTAAGCAGGTAAGGACAATTTATTTGCTTAGTTATTAGGTCTCTCACAAACATGATCGAAAAATACCTCCGCAAGATAAATCCCATCATTGACCTGCATTTTGTAACGAGGTAGTCTATGTGACTATTGAAATTGAGCTTATGGTCGAATATTAAGCCTAAAGCGGCCCTTACACGGTCAATCGAATGACATCAATCACTAGCATGTGTTTGTGAAAATGTATCTGTATGAGTCACATACATTTGGTGAAGTCTGATTGATGAAAATCAAAGCAAGTTTGATTTTGCATGATGAACGTCATGCTGCTTGATATGTGTAAGGGTTGGATTGACGTAATTACTTCATTGTGTCTCGAGTCAGTCAGTCGAAAACATGCTTGACGCCAGCGGAAAATTGAAGGGGACGATGAAGACCGAGCATTATATGAAACGTATCGGTCATTGCCGAGTTTATGCGATGCCAAAGGGAAAGATTATAGCGACCGAAACAAAAAAATGCAACAACATGAAGTTTTACTGCAAAAGTATAAAGAAAAGTATCCTGATCTTTTTTCTCTTTATGCAATGTGCAAGAGCAATATATGCAATACAATCGTCCGTTTCACTCATCGCACATCCGTACACCGCGAAAACTCACAAAAACTAACAATTTCACGTCAATCGATTGAACTGTGTATCCACACATACACGATGCATGATGTGAACCGATTGACCGTGCAAAGAAATTGAAACTCAGCACAGATGACCTCAGTAGAGGATGCGGGGACGAGGAGGTGAATGAGGATACCCCTCATTTCCTCTGTTACTGCCCTGCACTCTGCCGTATAAGAAACGAACTCTCTGGCAAGCCTGTAAACGACTTGCACAAGTTCATAAATGCATCGGGATTTTTTGTAAGCCCGCTAGGGTTTTCATAGGTTTTTCATTGGTTCCTAAGTAAGGGAATCGGGCGCAGGATTCTCTTGCCCCCCCAGCCCAGTTACCTAACCTTACCTAAGGTGTAGGCATTTTTGCGTTTTTCAAAGGCAAACATTCAAGTTACCCTTGCACTAAGTCCCGTTTTGGCGGTGTCAGGAGTTTCACACATTTCGAACAATGAAGCTCTGTAAAAGCACATCAGTGAACATATTTATAGCTCAGTGAACCAATAAAAATGCAGTGAAACAGCGTAACTCCAGCCCCCACTTAAAGTGGTAGCAAACACAAGTTGTTGTTGTTCCTTCAACTATTCAAAGTTAATTGACGGAAGTTAGGCCAATGTGATTTGACGAAAAGCTTGGCAGTCTAGCCGCACGTGTGATATCAGACAAAAACCATTTTTAAAATTAAAAAAATCTCACCTAAATTGGCCAGATAAATCTCCTAAAAGCCAAAAGGTAACTAACTTTCTGCAGCTATTAACTTGTCAGTCAGATATGTCAGATAATCAAATGCAAAGCAGCTAATTGTCTGTACCGTTAATCCATTAGTCCGGACAAATTTAAATGACGTAAAAGTTTCATGCAACCAAATATCTTACCCCACCCCACTAGATTACTTAGAAATGTCGAACTGATCGAGTGATTAAAGAAAGATCAGACCTTCCTCCACCTACAGCGTCTAATCGAAAACGTGCACACAACTCACATTTTTAATATGCAAATTACGGATTCCAATTAATATTTTTTAAGTAAAAAATAATGAAAAGGCGAAATCAAAGTCGCTAATTGAAACCAGCAGTGCTCAAGGAAACCTTATCAGTGCTTTGAAACCTGCACTGCGCCTTGCTATCTTTTCGAACTTATCTCCTAACCAATAAATCTTAGTCAATCGTTGTCGATATCAGAGAAAAAAAAGTCGAACATTCCAACACACTGAGCTGAGTTCTGAGTATCTCCGGGTTTTAAAAGAAGAAAAAATCAACAACAAAATTCCACTGCTCCCAATCATCTTTGCGATTCCAAACCACACGGGCCAAAGTACAAATGGATATCTCAGCGATAACGATCTTCTTAGGTGCGCAAGCTTCGATATTGTGAGTGGGAAACCTGAGCTCTCAGAGTCGCCGAATAAGAGACGAGGAGCGGATGCGAACATTTCATAGAACCAGATCAGAATGTAGCGTAACTAGTGCCTCGTGTTTAAAATTAAATATCATCCATCTACCTTACACTATTTTGTCTGAATGTGTATTAGGTATTTCAAATCAAATCGATTATCGTTGATAATCAAACTGAACTACGTTGGAACAGCAAGAGAAAAAACAACTACAGAAGTAACAGCAGCAGCAGCTGAAACACTTAAATCCAAGATAAACGATCTTTATTGCTTTGGCTGTTAATTTACATTTGTCTGAGCAAAAGTATCTAAAACTTAATTAAAATCGGAGGTATTTCATTTGTATGGGGCGTTTGATTTTGGTGTATGTTCTTTGTTTGCACATTCGGCGGATATCGGATACGTCGGGTAGGTACTTGTGATGTATTATTGTAGTGTGTAGCTCGCTAATCTTGTACTGCAACCGGTTGACCACGAAAATGAAAGTTGACCTTGCGATGTTTGGAAGTTTATTCGTCTTAAAATGTTGTTGCATAAAGTATTATCGTTTGAATTATAAATACTTGTGGGCTAACAATGTTGCGATTATTTCTAAATTAACTACAAATTGAAATACATTTTAATCTTTGCGGGTCAGATTAATTAAAAGAAACTTTGAGCTGGTGATCTAAGAAGTTTTTGATTCTGATTACTACCAAATGTTTGAGGGGACATCCGCAGAGATCACTTAACCAGCTGATGATGAATGGACGCACTAATAGTGAATTCGCTTAAGTTTGAACAAGATTCAACCTGATTTTACAAGATTTTACCGGAATTCATTTTTAATTCTTGTTAACGCCAATAACCAGTTTTCTAGCGTGTTTTCTAGGTTTTAACTTTACTGTGATCATTGAATTGATTCAAAATTGATAAAAATCGGCGGTGCCGCGATTTTGATCGTGACTATCTTCTGCTAGAATCACGCTGGCTCTAAATCTCGCGCGCCGTGAATCTCGCCGGAAAGTGGGGAGCTGGTTCACAATAGACGTACGCTAAGGCTTGGTGCATACGGGTGATTTGGAAACTGGGCCAATATTTTTTTCTGTGCCAAGATGGATATAAGAAACTTCTTCGCACGCCTGACAGCTAATTTTTACCCACCCACCCACTTCTACAATTTTTGGCAGGTTTTTGTCAGTCAGTTTGCCTGTCCTATCGGGCTCAGTGGTTAGTTTGTCGGACTACTAATCGAAAGGTCTCCGGTTCAAATCCCGCCGCACAGTGGTTAAAAATATGAATCTAGGTGGACAATATTATTTTTTTTGTTTTTCCATACAAATAATGTCGAAGTAGAAATGTGCAAATATTAAAGCCATGCCTGTTTAATTAAAGGTGCAAGGTCAGGCCAAAGTGTAAACATTGAATCCAACCGATTCTAATCAGCTGTTTACAAGTTTTGATAGCCAAACTTTAAGATCGTGCTGAGCAAAGTGACTGCTAACCCTTTAGACGATCTTATAGATTTTTTTTTTTTTTTTATATATAATTTGCGTGCGCTAAAGGGATTTCTTTTTTCTGTAGTGACACAGTACCCTTATAATGGTAAAACCACAGCGCAGGCTTTTAGTTTGTTGCGCAAGTAGCTCCCAGCAATTCATTGCCTATTTTTGGGTGCTACTTACTGAAAGAATAGTAGTATAGGAAAGAAGTTTGGTGCGATGGGATTTTTTTTTCTCAACAGGTGGCGCCTAAATTGCTTTAGGGAGATCAGTTTTTGTTGTGTGTATTCAATTTATAAAAATCATGGCCCTGGTCGGGATTCGAACGCACGACCTACCAATCACTTTAGTGAATACACTACCATCGCACCATTGCCACCTGCATCAAATCCAACTTTTTCATTTAGATCGGTGGATAGTACCGAGGTAGTTGCAAGTCTTCTTTCACTTTAATCAAATTAATATTACCAATTGTTTTACCATACATAACTCATATTTTTAACTTTATTTTAACAACAGGTGTATATCCGGCACAGTGGAAAAAGCCAAAGTACTATCCATCCCAAAAAGTTCCAAACGTGATTAATTTAGGCCCATTGCGATATTAGCTTTCGTGTATAAAGTCTTTATAAGAATTTTGCAAAATCAAATCCATACTAATATTAGTCTGTCTGTCTCGCTTTAACGCCAAAACTACTGAACCGATTTAAATGAAATTTGGTACACAGATATTCTAGAGCCCGAGAATGGACATAGGCTACTTTTTACAGCGGAAAAATGCTTCATCCGCTGTCCAGAAGCGGAGATCTAAGCTGATATCTAAGAAAAGTTGTAACTCTCGAATTCTTTCTAGCTCCTAGCTTTGGAATAACTGATCCAAATGAAAAAGAATTTTTTTTAATATAAAGTTCAATTATGTACAAAGATTTTAAGATATAAATCATCTATGTAGGTTATTCTGAGGTTGAACAATAAGCATTAAACTATAAATTTTATACAATTCAAAAAAGTAAAATGTTCGATTGAAGCTAGATCGTTGGATTTTCCCAGCGTTCAGTGGAGGAAAATTTGTGTGTGTATGCGGCACAAATCTGTTTCTCTACCTGAGCCTTTTGTGCAATGTGCTTTTTCTTTCTTTTTTTTATGCACCTTTTGTAGTTTGTGTTGTTTTTTTTTTGTTGCGCATGGGATTGAGAAAGATAGGGTATGAAATGTAAATGAGATTGAGAGGGAGTCACACTCAGAGTATATCCATTATAATGAGAAGGGAGGGACACTCTCGACGTTTTCTTTATCAGTTCTTATCAGCAAGCATTTTGTTTTAAATTTGAGAAGTGGCAGACTGGCGAAGCAAGGCGAGCACGGGACAGCTAGTGACCGTATATCTCGGTCGTTCAAATTTGTTGACATCTAATCAATATGGTTTTCGGAAAGGTCATAGTTGTATCACAGCGCTATTAAGCGTTACCGAAGATTTGCGACAAGCCATGGATAAAAATTATATTAATTTTCTAACGCTTTTAGACTTTTCAAAGGCTTTTGAGATGGTTGACTACTCCATTTTATGTGGAAAACTTCTCCGACACGTCAACTTTTCTTATGTGCTCCTACCTCACAGATCGAATGTAGGCAGTTAAGTCAAACAATAAATTGTCAGATCTCCTACCAACCCTACATGGGGTCCCACAAGGTTCAATCCTTGGCCCACTTTTGTTCTCGACCTACGTAAACGAATTGCCATCTATTCCTAAATATAGCTTAATTCAAATGTATGCCGATGATGTGCAAATTTATTTAAGTTGTCTACTCGGTCTTATTGAGCACGGAGTAAGCAGCATACGAATATCTTGCTATTTATATCTATTTATTACTAAACCCTGAAAAGTCTATGTGTCTTGTTATATCCAAACAAATTGTCAACCTCTCGTACTTTCCTCCTGTAAGCTTGAATAACACTTTTGTAAAATATGTATGTTGAAACCTCAAAAAACCTCGGCGTGGTGTTTAAGCGCAGCTTAACCTGGAACAACCATATAAATACAGTTGTGGGTAAAACAAATGGTATTCTTCGTACTATGTGGTTCACACAATCCTTCTAAACATAAGCTAAGACAAGCTTTTCCGAAACAGTTATCTGATATCCTTAGTTGTTACTTATCAGACAGACTCTTTCGTGTAAAACACAGAAATGATTACTCAGAATTTAAAGAAATGGCGGCAGGAGTTCCCCAAGGAAGCGTTCTTGGACCGATCCTATTTCTAATATACACTAGTGATATTCCGCAAGAAGAAGGCACAACAGTGGCCACGTTTGCAGACGATACAGCTATTCTAGCGGTCATTAATACCGCTGAATCAGCAACTAATATACTCCAACGTTCTATGGACAAAATTTGTGGTTGGACAAAGACTTGGCGTATTGCTCTCAACGAGGCCAAATCAAAGCACGTGAATTTTACTTATAAAAATGTTGACAACTTACCCATTTTCATTGATTCGGTACGAATTCCGTACGCAAACGAGGCAAACTATTTTGGGATGAAACTCGATGCGAAATTAAAATGGAAACCGCACGTCAAGAAGAAACGCGAAGAGCTTGCCATTCGATGTAAACAAATGCACTGGCTGCTTGGTAGATTTTCCCAACTCAGCATGCAGAACAAGCTGCTTTTATACAAGCAAGTACTAAAACCGGTTTGGACATACGGTATACAGCCTCCACTGGGAAGCTGCCTGCCAAATGCGTATTTAACAGTTTAAATAAAACTACTAGATAGGAATAACCTAGTTGTAGTATAAAGGTTTCGAAGGGAGGTGGTTTTTGTTTTCTTATCTTAAGTGTGAAAGAGTCGCATGTACGATTTTCCACCTACTCTATTATTCGTCCGAGCCTAGTTCTGGTTCCAAGTCTCGTGCTTTTAACCAGGATAGTTAACTCTCAGCTTGCTGAGAGTAACGTTAATATTACTATGGCTTGGGAGTAATATTAGAAGCTCTATAAAAATAAAAAAAAAAATTTGCTTAATTGTCAGCAACTTCATGAAATCATTAGAATTGCAGCTTCGCAAAGGTCAAGAATGCTTTCCCATCCGTTACATCACAGCGTCAGTTTTTTGTATATTCCACCGGCTTATGGAATTCTATGCCGGGTCACTTAAGAGAAGTCGAAGATGGTGCGAGTTTTAAGAGGAAAATCAGGCTTTATTTTTCCCAATAATCTTTTTCTTTTCTTTTCTTTTTTCTTTTCTCTTTTCTCTTTCTCCATTTCTCTTTTTTTTCTTTTTTTCTTTTTTTACTATTTTCTACTTTCTACTTTTTCTTTTCTTCTTTGTATATATCTTTATGCTTCTGTATTGATTAGTAATCTTTGTCAAATATGTTTAAAAATGAAATTGTTTTACTCTAGCTTTCTCCTTTTTTTTTAATTGTAACTTAGCACTAGATTATAAGACAACGTGTGTTAATGTGCATACGAATTTAATGAATAAATAAATAAAAAAATAAAGTGAAGTGTCTTTTTCTAATAAAAAAATTGAATTAATATTTTATATTTTTTGTGATTTTTTTTTTTCATAATGCCACATGATAGAATTTAGCCTTATGGCGCTTGAACTTATTTCACGGCACCGACAAATTAATGCATTCAAATAACTGAACACAATGAAAGGTAGCGGCACCCTGAGCACCTGCATATGAGGCCGAAATCCGGCCAGCTTGTGAGTCGAAGAGATGCTCAGTATTTGAAATCCTTTTAACCCGCAAAGCGGACCACAAAAAAAAACTTCCTTTAGAAGTAAAGTAATAAATGAGCAACTTTTCGTTCATCAAGGGAAATAAAGATAAAAATACTTCGGCATAAATAAACAATATCCAAAGCGTTCAAAATAAAAACTTTTTGTTGATTTTATAATTGGTATTAGAATCAATGATCATGCTTTTTGTATAGGTGTCGCTTAAGAGTGGGTCATCGGGCAAGGAGAGAACCCACCTCCTGTCAATGAAGAACAGATTTCACCACCCAGTATAGAAGAGGTTGGCATAGCTATAAGAAAGCTAAAGAACAATAAGGCCGCCCGCTCTGATGGTCTACCAGTGGAGCTCTTCAAATATGGTGGTGATGATTTGGTAGGGGGCATGCACCAAATCATCAACCAAGTATGGGTGGAACAAAGCGTGCTCGATGACTGGACAATCAGCTACATATAACCCATCTTCAAAAAAGGCAATCTTATGTTATGCAAGAACGCCGCATATAAGATCCTATCCAACGTACTGTGTGAACGTCTGAAGCCGTTTGCAACACACTAATAGGCACGTACCAGTGTGGCTTCCGGCCCGCTAGATCGACAATAAACCAAATCTTTACACTAAGGCAAATCCTGGAAAAGACCAATGAATTTCAAGTCGAGACCCAACACCTTTTCTTTGACTTTAAAACCGCATATAATAGCATTCATCGTCATTAGCTCTACATGGAGATGGCCGAATTCGGAATTCCGGCAAAACTGAGCCAAATGTGTCGCGTGACACTTGAAAACACGGGGTGTACCGGATTTCGGCAAGGAGACTTCTTCAATCTGGTTCTGGAGAAAATAGTGCGAAAGGCAGGTGTCAACACTGAAGGCCCTATCTTCAATAGATCTGTCCAGCAACTGGGGTATGTGGACAATATCGACATCATCGGCCGTTCCCAGCGTGTGGTGTTAGAGGCTTTCACGGCGATTGAAGCACATTACCGTTGCTACTTCGGTTTAGCGAAACAAATGGGTTCAAAACGTCTCACTCGAAGGACAAAATGCATGCTCTATCGAAGCTTAATTCTACCAGTCCTGCTTTGTGGCGCCGCGGCGAGTGCTAGACGATAAGTAGAAAGGGGGAGCGTGCGAGTAGGGTGAATAGAGGAGAAGATACAACCGCAAACTCTATGAGCTGTACCAAGATGTGGATGTATTCCAAAAAGCTAAATCACATGGACTACACTGGCGCCGCCACATTGAGCGAATGGAAAATAATACTCCAGCCACGAGGATCTCGACTCCCAGCCCCTGGTTCGAAAAGTCAAGAAAGACCGAACCTTCGTTTTAAAGACCAAGACATCGCGGATGCCAGAGCGCTTGGTCTGGAGAACTGGAAGCAGCGTGCCCGATGGCTGCAGTGTCTCAGGCAGAGACTTCACGGGTCGGGAGCCCGTTAAGTAAGTAAGTAGTTACGGAATTCAATTTTCATATTAAATAATTTATAATAACCATTGAACAACTGAAAAATGTTAAACTTCGTTTAAATAGCTTTGAAGCTATGTCTTCCAAAATGTAATATTTTCGTTAAGTCATCAGCAATGTATTTGCAGTTGGATTGTCTTTTATTGCTGTTTTGTTATTCTCAAGTAGTCAGAAATAACCAAAAGTCTGTAAATATTATCAATTCATCTGGCAATTCAAACATCACAACTAATGGATTTTAAAATATTTATAAATTTATCGGCGTTTATCATTTAATGGTCTACGAGACGAAAATGTCTGCCTTTTTAACTCTGAGCTGTCATTCAAATGAAATTCATTAAAAATTATTCAAATTTTTTTAAATTGTTATCAACACTTCTGTCCTTTTTGTCGATAGGTTTACTGTTCGATGTATCAATTTCATAAACGAAATAATACAACTGGCGCCATCAAGATGCCCAAAAATCCATCACCGATTTTGATTACCGCATGATACGAGAGTGTCTCAGCCTATCTTATCTGACTTTCCTTTACTTATTCGTGTTGGAAAAATTCAAATTATAAATTTATAACCGCCGCGCAATTGTAATTATCATATTTCCACAAATAGAAATGTCCGGGGGGAGAGTTCCACGACCGAGACCCACAAAGACGAGACATGAAGTTGAGGACAGGAATGTTATCCTTTGAAGCATGAATATCGGTGTCGAAGCTGCCGCATTTTTAGTGCGGTGCAGAGCTAATGTTTGTGTGTGGATACACTTTGCCTTATCAGCTTAATGATTGATGCTAATTTCAACAAAAGGTATGATAACAGCGCCTCACCGCGGTAATAATAATAATTTTCCTTTCACTTTGCTGATAAACAGCCGGCTGATGTCCCTCAGCTAACGACTGCAATGGACGGGTGCAGAACGAAGTAGACGCCAGTTCGTAGTTCAGGAGTAAAGGCAACTTTTGCTAGTGGACAGCGGACAAACATGTTACCAATGTCACATAACAATGTTGCCTTTGTCGTTGTCGTCGTCTCTGAATTTATTCGAGGTGAATGTTTATTTTTGTCAATTGGTTTGGTGCTTGTAACTGTTTGCGGACGAGTGATAATTGCAATTAAGTAAATAAAACCAGTTAATCACATAATAATTATCATTGGGGAGTGATAAATCAAGCTTTTCGGGTAATTATCTGGAGAGGCACGACCGTTGTTCCTTTTGTGTCGTGAGTGTCGTATCGACAAAATTTCAAAAACCTTATCTGATTTGATTTGAATGTTGTTTTGGGTGGAAATTGGATTTTTTTGTTGTCTATTTTTCATTATCTGTGTTACAGTTTAGGTATTTGTACAGTGTACCTGGTACATATGTAGGTAGGGTAGCGGTTCACGACTGTTGTTTGTACGGAAGCGTGTTTTTTGTTATCGATATCTGTAGGTTTGACATCAATCGGAATTATGTTGTTCAGTGTGGAGTTTGCTTTTCGGTGGGTTTGTGTTGTTTTCATTATGTTAAGTTACCTTCTCAATTTTGTAGCCATAAAGTTGGAACTAAAAAGAAGTTTGAATGCATTTTTTGGTACAATTAAAGGGTAATAGATAGAAAGCAAAAAATGAATGGACAGTTGGTGCCCGTGTTGAAAACAATAGTCGCGATGCAACTAAGGAGCTGTCATTTAAGTTTATCACATAACCAATTCATTACGATGAAAAGATTGATAGCTGAAAATAGGGTGCAGCTGGGCATATCTGTATGTTCGTACCCGGAAAACTACCTACGTACCTATGCAAAATATTTAGCATTTGGGAGAAAGTGTGCTGATTTAACTAATAGGAAGTTTAAAAGCACGTTCAGTGCTGTAGGGATGCGTTGCGTATGCCTCACAGCTATTACAAATTGTATAAATAAACTAAGTTTAGCTGCTGCTAAGTACTGTATACATACCTACATTCATTTTTTTTATTGAATATTAGAGTAGGTAGGAAAAAATGAGTGTGCTTAAGACCACACGACTGAAGTAAAACTTCTTTTGCTCCAATTTTTCTACCAAACCGTCATAACTATAACCCTTAAACTGACAGCATGAGAGCGCAAGTGTCGTGTTGAATTTAAAGAAACATCCCTGTTGTTTTCTCAGCTAAATGACTTTTTTTCATTTGTAACACTTTGCTTCTAAAAAAATTATGAAATCGTGATAAATAAGTTTCTTGAAAAGTAACACTTTTCGTGTTACCTTGGAACAAAACTAGTTAATGAACTTCAAAGTTCTTTTGATTACTTTAAGAAGTGTCGTTTTACCAATAAGCTAGGTTTTATTTTATATAGGTATCTAATATTATTATAATCGATCAAAACAAAACGACACTTTTTCACACTTTTTTTTTTAAATTAGTAGCGCTTTTACTGTAACATAAGAGTATATTTAATTAAGTTATTAACTTTTAAACAAAAAGTTATTGCATAGGAACATATAAAATAAAAGGTTATGGCATAAAAAGTAACATTTTTTTTTTTTTTTTTTTTCGTTAACGACACAAAAAGTAGACTTTGAGACGTCGTATTTTTTTGTCAAACTTGTTACATTGGAGCCACTCAATTATCGCACATTTGTCTTTAAGTGAAAAAAACTTTGGTTTCTTTGTGGACATGTTTACCTGTACTTTACTATAAAACCAAAACTGTAACGCGTATAAAACTTATGATGAAAAAAACCAAAGAAAATCCCCAAAATCGAGCAGATCAATCAAAAACAATTATTGTAAGGAACAAACTGATACGAACTCACGTGCAACAAACCGGAAACTGCACAAGACTAAGAATAAGGAATTTCAAGCTAAAATACACCTGCTCAAACAGTTTACTGTTAACCTGAAGCAAAAATTGTTATTCACGTTCTAGTGTGTTCATGATTTTTTGTTCACGTTTTAGAGATGTCAAGCAAAAGAAAAATCTGTTCATGTTATCCGGTGTTCATACCAACCGGTGTTCACGCTAACGGGAGTCTACTGTGTACCACTTGAAAGAAGAAAAAAAAATACTTTTTTACTTTACAACTTTTTGGTGTTCATTGAAATTCAAAACTAAAATGATTTTTTTAAGTTATGAAAAACTGCAAATGGCTATTCTGAAAATGTATGAATATTGACTTATGTCAGTTTGCTTTTCAGGCGACGATGTATAAATAAATAAAATAAAAATTAATATTTTTGAATAGATTTTTTATTTTTATTCATTATTTTCATTATCTGATACATCAGTAATTACTGTAGTTGATTGTAAGACCGAGACAATAGGCTTATGGTATGAGAAATAAGATACATAATATGTTTTCGAATGAAAATTAGAAAGATATCTAGAGAAAACTGCATCGATTGTTGTTCCATGTCTTCTGCATTTCTGTTATTATTCATTTGTAGTTCAAATTTATCTTGTAGACAGTTTACCAAGAGTTGCCCATCTTCGGACGCGAAATTAGTATTGAAATCCCCTGCTGGAATTAGTGGCAAGTATGGTACTAGGCTAAAACGGCCCCATACAGGGCCTAGAACCTTCTAACCACTTTCATGGGAGGGGGCCTACAGTTTTACGCCGAAGCCGAACGGCACATTTCAGACGTTCGCAAGAGGTGCCAACAACACGCGGTCCCCCATCTAAGTACTAACCACGCCCTACGCCGTTTAATTGCTGTGATCGAACGAGAACCGATTGATTCGACGTGGCAAGGTCGTTGGCATGGCAACTTATGATAGTTTTCTCCTAATTCTTCAGTGCCTACTCTACCGTAAATCATAGGTCTTTTATATAAAAACGTTATAATATTATTAAACTAGGGGTCGCCCCATGGTCGAAATTAGACCAATTTATTCTATAAGTTAAAAAAAAAAACAAAGTCGACTGTTATACATATTAATCGGAGAATGAAATTTTTCGACATTGCATTCTCTGATTTCACATGATATAAAATTTGTCCGGCATTTTCAAGTAACTTCAAGCATTTTCAAGTAACTTCAAGCACGTTCAAGTAATTTCATGTATGTTCAAGCATTATCAAGTAACTTCAAGTTTTCAAGCATTTTCAAGTAGCTTCAAGCATTTTCAAGTAACTTAAAGTAACTTCAAGCATTTTCAGGTAACTTCAAGTAACTTCAAGCATTTTCAAGTAACTTCAAGTATTTTCAAGAATTTTCAAGTAACTTTAAGTAACTGCAAGCATTTTCAAGTACCTTCAAGCATTTACTTCAAGCAAGTCCAAGTAACTTCAAGTATGTTCAAGCATTATCAATTGCATAACATGCACAGCAATGTTGTTGTTGGTAACTTCAAGTAACTTCAAGTATTTTCAAGCATTTTTAAGTAACTTCAAGCGTTTTCAAATAACTTGAAGCATTTTCAAGTAACTGCAAGCATTTTCAAGTAACTTCATGAAATAAAATTTTTCCGTTCCGATTGGCAGATTATTGCCCCACACAGCAATGTTGTTGTAATTTCATCCAATTTGCTTTATTTTACCTGCTGTAATTCATAATGTGTGTTATTTATGTGGATAATTTTTGTATTGTGCACTTCTATGTATTGCCCCCTACCCAAATATATATACATATAGTGTTGGCATATCTATGTAATGTATAATAGCAAAAGGGGGGAAACACGTTATAGGCAACTCCGTATTAATATATAGATGTGTTATTGGGCGAAATGTAAACAACTACCATTATGATGTTTGCTACATCGTCCAAAACACATTGAGCAACACATATATCACCAATTGATGACTGAGATATATATATATATTTCATGCAGTGGCTACAGCGTGATACAGACAATAGGCCTGCACTGTGTCTTAGATAAAAGAATGCAAAATTTTGCATCGATTAGAAAGTTGCCTGTTCTTATTTCGCGTATCCTTCTTTGTAACTGGTTGCTCGTGTCAGATATTTTTAACCACTAGGTTTTTTTTTGTCTCGAGTTTATTCAGCTACCTATCTATTCGTTGTTATTTTCTCTGCATGTGGGGTTTACTGATACCAGATCGACCGTTGGTTACTGGGTGTAAAATCGCTGCTCGTTTTGTTTATGTTGAAGATTGCTCTTGTTGTTATCGACATATTATGCAATATGTAATTCGTCGATTCTAGAGACCCCCAACAAAAAATATTTCATTAGCCTGCTACATGCATATATTTGTACATGCATAGTATATATACCTACATGTATATCAATCAGTTTCTTTCTATTTTTTGGAACACCAAAATTGTATGTGATCAAAAAACTAATTGATATTCAGAAAAGAACAAAAGATATATCTGAGGAAAAAATTAGTGATACATATAGGGTCTTTCATTAAGGACTTGACAACTTCTTTTTTAAATCAAATGCAAAATATTTAAAATACATATCTCAAAATATCTTATTGGCTTCAATTACTATCAAAACATTTATGAATGTAATTCAACTTTGTTCATATGTCCACCACGGGATTACGGGAATGTATGCAGCGATCGATACGTTGAATCCAATGTTCGATGACTCGGCCGCACATTTCGACCGATACGGCCGCTATTTCTCGCTCAATATTGCCTCAGAGCTTCTCTAACGTCGCCGGCTTGTTGGCATAGACCAATGATTTAATGTAGCCCCATAAAAAAGTCTAGAGGCGTTAAATAACACAATCTCGCGGCCAATTGACGGGTCCGTTTCTCGAGATACCACGTTCACCGAACTGAGACTTCAATAACTCGATTGTTGCACCCGCTGTGTGGCTTGTGACACCGTCTTGTTGGAACCACATATCACTGATGTCCAATTCATGCGATTGCTCATAGAAATAACGTTCCAACATTTCCCTGTAGCGAATACCATTTACCGTAACATGACGGTCATTTTCATCGACGAAAAAAAACGGCCCAATGACGCCACCGGCATGAAAACCGCACCAAACAGTAACATTTTGCCGATGAAGTGTATCTGTTTCATGAAGCACATGAGGGCTCTCACCTGTCCAGTAACGTATCATTTTTGAAGACCTATCCATAGAGACCCCACACGTATGGATTTGATGAATTTTTTTTTTTTTGAGTTTCAGTTCTAAGTATGGGGTCCGAGAGACCAAGGGCTTGTCTTGCTGTGTCGAACCTTTTCTCAGCGACTAAGCTTGGACAATTTTGTGGCCAAGATTTGGTTGCTGCAGCCATTAGCTACGAAACGAATGGAAATTGGAAGACCTTCATCGTGGCATCAGCTTATCTCCCCTATGATTCGGTAGTGCCTCCACCACCGAGGGCAATTGCTGAACTCATTGACTATTGCGACACCAGGAAGATGGGCCTAGTTATATGCTGTGATGCCAATGCTCAAAACACTGTTTGGGGCAGCAGCAAATGCAACATGCGAGGAAACCATCTCCTGGATTTCATTCTATCATCTGATCTTACTATCAACAATGTTGGCTCGCAACCAACTTTTGTGACGTCAAGAAGACAGGAAGTGATCGACCTAACTTTATCAAATAGATACTTTAAGGCGGTTACTAACTGGAGGGTCTCTTCGGAGGTGTCCCTCTCAGACCATAGATATATCGAATTCCAAATCGAATGCGAAGCCATAACTTTGCAGGAGAGGAGGAATCCGAGAAAAACCAACTGGATACGCTTCAGGGAGGAATTAGGGAAAACTCTCAAAACTCCAACCAAACTCAGGACGAGACAAAAGGTAGAGGAAGCTGTTCAAGACCTGAATAGTGCCATTACTAGCTGTTTTGAACTGACGTGCCCAGTAAGCAAACCCCCTGGCAGAACACCGGTTCCCTGGTGGAGCTCGGAACTGCAAAGAATTCGTAGAGAAGCTAGAAAGCTTCTAAATAGGTCACTCAAGACTGATTTGGAGACAGACTGGAATCTCTACCGATCGAAGCAGAAGGAATATAAGAGGCTAATTCGGGTATCGAAAAGTGCTTCTTATAAGAATTTCTGCGAAAAGATTGAAAAGCTGGGTGAAACTAGTAGGTTGGTTAAAGTTCTGAAAAAGGGCAAACCAGCCAAACTGGACTCACTTAGAAAACTTGATGGCACCTTCACTGAGATGAAAGCGGAAACTCTTAGTTATCTGCTGGAGTCTCACTTTCCGGGTAACCAGATTACAATTGGTTCACAACCAGCCCCGATTACCGAGACTATGAGTGAGCCAAGACAAACAACTCGGCGTAGCTGGTATATTGCGAAGGCCGTGGTGACGGACGAGGCCATTAAATACGCATTTGCGTCTTTTGACGGCTTCAAGTCGCCTGGTACGGACGGAATATACCCAGCCATGCTGCAACAATGTACAAACCAGCTGCTACCGACTATGAAGAAAATCTTCACCGCTGTCCTAGCACTGGCATACATTCCAACACCCTGGCGTACAGTTAGAGTGGCATTCATACCAAAAATTGGCAGAAGTGACTACTCGCTCGCCAAGAGCTTCAGACCAATCAGTCTGACTTCTTTCTTGCTGAAAAGCTTGGAAAGGCTGGTCGAGCTTCACGTGCGCAAAGGTGCTTTGCGATTGCACCCACTATCTCCGATGCAACATGCCTATCAACGCGGAAAATCCTGCGAGACTGCGCTCCAAAATCTAGTTGGTAGAATTGAAGGCGCGCTTGACAGAAAAGAATACGCGATGGGCATTTTCATCGATATTGAGGGTGCTTTTGACAATGCGACTTTTGATAGCATGTGCAGCTCCGCCAGACAACACGGAGTAGACGAACCATTGGTGTTGTGGATTAAAGCAATGCTAATGAATAGAACGTTGGTTGCGGATGCGGATTGTGGCCGCTATGTTATGGCGGGGGTAAACAGAGGCTGCCCGCAAGGCGGCGTCATGTCTCCACTGCTGTGGTGTATGCTGGTCGACTCTCTGTTGAACGCACTCAACAGTTCTAATATTTACGCTCAGGCGTACGCGGATGATGTTGCCGTGCTTTCTGTTGGATCATGCCTAGCGACTGTATGCGCCAAGGCGCAGGCGGCCCTTGACGTGATCGACGAATGGTGCACTAGGAATGGGCTCTCGGTCAATCCTCTTAAAACTGAGGTTGTTCTCTTTACGAGAAGGAGAAAGCTGGTCGGGTTGACTCAGCCAGTGCTAAAAGGCGTCACAATCCAACTCTCCAATGAAGCAAAGTATCTGGGAGTCATCCTGGATAGCAAACTTCTTTGGTCCAAACATGTTGAGCTGAAGACTGCCAAGGCGCTGTCTATTTTCTGGCAGTGCAAAGGCATTTTCGGCAAGACATGGGGCTTATCACCGAAAAGAGTCCTATGGATTTATACGGCTATGATAAGACCATTTATAGCATACGCATCGGTTGTTTGGTGGAATAAGCTTTCACGTAAATACGTCACTGCTGCTTTTGCCAAACTCCAAAGGCAGGTATGTCTCGGCTGCACGGGGGCCTTCCCCAGCACGCCTGGCTCCGGCCTAGATGCACTATTGAACCTTCCGCCCCTTGATGTTTACATCATGGGCTGTACAATCAAGGCTATCTCACGTCTTACAAGAGGTGGCTTTTGGTATAACTCGCACTGGAGTTTTGATGAACTTGCGCAACGGTTGTCCTTCGACTCCTGTCTTATGGATATGCCGTCTGATGCGATGACACCGGAACTTCGGCTAAAGCGCAAATACGAGGTCGACTTTCCTCGCGTCCAGGACTGGCTCTGGCCGGACTCTGAACCTGGAAGGGAATGCAGTCGAATCTTTACGGATGGCTCCAAAACCGATCAAGGATCTGGTGCTGGTGTCTTCGTGGAGAGCGATAGCGTTAGACTTTTCTTTCCGTTAGGCAAACATGCGTCAGTCTTCCAAACAGAGACTTATGCTATCCTAATGGCCATGGACTATGTTACGAGGAACAGGTGGAGGGGGCGAAGTATCTGCGTCTGTAGCGACAGTCAGGCTGCGCTTAAGGCCTTACTCAAACCCTTAACTACCTCCAAAATAGTACGTGAATGCAAGATATCTCTGAATTCGGTCGGAAGGCTGAATTCACTTAAACTTGTCTGGGTCCCGGGTCATAACGGGATCACGGGAAATGAGATCTCCGATGAACTTGCTAGACAAGGCTCAGAGGGGGACCTCTCAGGACCTGAACCAGCGATCTGTCTGCCTGCGTCCTCGGTCAGGGCTTCCATTGACGGTTGGGTTTCCTATGAACACAATCGCCGTTGGCATGACTCTCCAGGGTGCAGACAGACTAAGCAAATGCTCCCCGACGTCTGTGGGAAATCCGCGGCATTCTTGTTGTCTCTCAACAGAAAAGACTGCAGACAGACTACTGGCGTTCTTACGGGACACTACGCTTTTGCCAAACACCTTAAGGTGCTAGGCCTAAGCGACACCACCAACTGCGAAGCCTGTGGAGAAAGCGACGACACTGCGGAACATTTCGTCTGTGATTGTCCTGCTTTTGCTCGTATCAGGTGGCAGGTATTTGGTGCGGATATGGTGAGTGCTGTAAACCTAAGCTCCTTATCATTGAAGCGCCTTCTCGTTTTTCTTAGAAAAACGAGTAAATTCCCACAGTAAAATGTGGTGTGTCTGCCTGGCAGTACAATGGACCAGTATTGAGTCTGAGTGCTCCAGTGCAGAAAGTTTCACACATCCCGACAAAAAAAAAAAAAAAAAAAAAAAAAAAAAAAATGGGGAACCCCCAAAATTTATTGTTTTTTTTTCTATTTTTATGTGAAAATCTTAATGCGGTTCACAGAATACATCTACTTACCAAGTTTCAACAGTATAGCTCTTATAGTTTCGGAGAAAAGTGGCTGTGACATTCCCGGACAGACAGACTTGACGAATCTATAAGGGTTCCGTTTTTTGCCATTTGGCTACGGAACCCTAAAAATGGTGTCAGCGGCCAGATTAACTATTAGCTGTCTAAGTTTTTTCCTATTGGATAAAAATGTCCTTAAAGTTCGATAAATCGCCAATTTTAGATGCTGTAGCAAGATGTGAATAAAGTCCAAGAGCCAAAACACGTCAACTATATAAGCTTAGCCGATGAAAAATAATGTACCAACCAAGATTAATCTTAATCCTCTTTCCCCGGTTTCGGTAAATGTAACGACGATGCCATCGCGAATGCCAAGTGCTTGATTTATAACTGTCAGAAGCGTGCCCCTGATCACAGAGGGCGGACGGATGTTGTCTCAGGCAGACTTCAAGGGTTTCTCTTGAACTACAATTTTATATTTCCAACCATCGCTGTTATTATTTCGATGATATCTGTTGGCATTCAAAAGTTTGTGGTGTGTATTTGCACCCTTATTAGGTAATCATCAACCATAGCTTCTTTGGATTGTTGCAAGTACATACCTATGAACTGCCCTTCACAACGAAAAACTTTAACATGATTGTATTCCATAATTTAGGCATCATGAAATGATATCTAACACACTTTTCACATTGAATTTCCACAATCGAATCGCACTGTTTCCATTTCGAATTTGATTGAGCTGAATTACTCGTAACTGTCACACTGACAGGTAGAAATTGTTGTATGAAAAGTTAATTCTTTCTGACCTTTCTCTTTATAAATCAGATACGAAATACGAATGGCCGGTTTGTGATTGTGGGCAGAACAGCGAAACAAAGCAACAGCAGCTGCATCACAAAAACTCAAAAAAAAAAAAAAAAACTGATAAACTTGAAAAAAAAAACAACAATATTTTAAAGTTTCAAAGTATCCAACATAATCGTCGCATGCGAACAGAAATAATCACAACCGACAGGCAAACAGTGTTGCACACAAATTCTCAACCATCATCATCAACAACAACAACCGCAACCACAATCGACCGTCAAACACACGTACAAACGCACCACCACCGACCGCACAGCAAAAGGATGACGATGATGACGCTGATGTGGATGATGATATCTCGCACGTCGCTGAATGCACAACTCGAACACTTTTTCTCCACGTCGCTTGTCCTCATCCTCAAGGAGGCTACGATACGATGCAAGCAAGCAAGCTAGCAATGAGGATGAGGAGCAGGGGAGCCTCGGATGCGCGATATCAGCGATATGAGTTTTAAGGGAATTTATATGAAAGGTCCGATAAATATCTTTGTTTGTGTGTCTGTCTGCCCGTACGGACAGTTTGTCTGCGAAGCTGTTATCTTATGGAATTTTTCTGCTTAAAAATACAAAAGAAGAACGGTAGAGAGATACGACATTATGCGAGAGACAGAAGGAAACAGTAACACGGGCCAACGGGCCATGTTGCCATTGCCAATCACATGCAGGCGGGGATTGATTATAAAAATTCCGGTGAATGCGCGCGCGTTTGAGGTGGGCGACGGAAGGATGATGACTCACGTAATGAGTGGCATTTCAAAGAGGATAACAGCGGCAGCAAGAAGGTATACTCCCTACATTTGCTGATAATGGCTAATAGTAGAGTGACATTTTTCTTTTTGGCTAAAAGCATTCTACAGATATAGAAGGTACCTTCGTGGCGTTGGGATGACACGTCAAATAGATAAAATAGGCAACATAAAATAGATGTAAGCCTGAATAATGACGGTGGGATTGTTTTATTTTGAATAAGCTTTTTCATAATGGGCAGTATCTTGTGCCACAATCGGCACCCGGGCGCGCTGAAGAAGTGCAGTTTCTCAAACGCACAATACCAGTTGTCACGAATAATGTGACGGCCGAAGGGTGAGTCAACTGGGATATAACCAAATTTTGCAAATACAAATGAAATTCATGACCCCTATACGCTGGAGATCCCAAAGTTGAGGAATGTGAAAAGTCCAGTAATTGCTGCAAAGCCACTGAACAAGCCTCAGTTGAAGCCCTCTTAAATCTCCGTTCTTTAATGACAAGCCTGTTAGTGCAAGTAGTGCTCATCATCAATAATGCAGTGTAATGTGTAATGGTTGAATTTAATGCGAAGAATTGATGATTTTTTTCGTTGGAATACTTGGACTGGTCATCAGATTGAAATGGATGGCCAGCCTATAATCCTACTGCACCGCGCGTCTTGGCGAAGCTTACCTTAACCTCATATTAATAGAAAGCTGGCAAAAGTGAGGTTAGGGAATTTGGCATATTGGCGAAAAAAAAACTGCAGAAAGAGACTTTCGACTAAAACATTTTCAAAATCGATCGTCTGAGGCGAATCAATTCTAAACATTCGACAACTAAAATACAATTTTTTTTCCACTGTAGTAAAATGTTTGGGTGTATCTAATCATTGACCAAAACGTCACTTGGAACTGTTATATTAAAAGTACCATAGACAAGGCAAGGATTTTGCTATGGCCCTGCAAAAGTCTACTTGAGAAAATTTGGGGATTAAGCCCCAGAATGACACTGTGGATATACAGAGGCCGGAGCGCTGATGTATGGGGAAAAAATTAAATTGGAATATCAAAAACATACCCCCAGCAAAAGTTGTGTCAAGTCTTTTTAATATTTTTAAGATTTTTTTTTAATTTTTAAAATGACCGCTAGGGGTCGCGCATCGCAATTTAAAAAAAAAAAAAACAAAAGACCCTTTATAACTTCGTTTGGGTCATTTAATTGGCTTTAAGAGCACTTTTTACTTTTTTAAATGTCCACTAGGGGGCGCGCACTTCAATGAAAGAAAAAACAAAACCATACGTGGTAGAACAAAACAAACGCCCTTAGTATCTATTAATTTTAGGAAACGCTTTTATTTTTTAAAATTCTAGATTATAAGAAAACCAAGTAGGTACAGTTGTTGTATTTTTAATTTGTTTTTTTTTTTAAGTTTTATTTAATATATTTTTTTTTTTGTTTCTATATTTGGAAGTTCTTTTCGTGAAATTAAAGTATTTTTAATGACTCCATCCCTGTTCTTAAATCCACAAACAGTTTGGGAAGCTTCAGTCAAGGAAACTGTTTTAAAAAGTTAGATTTGGTAGTTTCTTTTTGTCCCACAATATCCCAAAGTTCTTCTTCGGTAAAATCTTTTAGTACTGGAGGCTCAGTTAAACGGTGATTTTCAGTTTTCCACCAATCTATTAACTCGAAATATTCACCTGCTTCGAATTGAAAGTTTGGGAGCTGAAACTTTCGGACAAATTCTTCACTGGTGTTGCTGTTGACTGCTGCTCTAGCCTTAAGTACGCGGCGAAGACCTAGCTCTCGAATATTTTTGCGGTCATCGAACAACATAGCTACTAAAATGTTTTCGCAGTGTCCAAAATATCTATTCCGTGCGAAAACACCATCTACGATTCCTTTCAAATCATTTGGCAAATACCTTGTCAACTTTATAGATTTGAAAAAATGTTTCGCACCATAGACGAAAGAAGGTTGAGATTTTATGTCAAACCACATTACTGCGTACACTTTAGCAATATACTCAACTATTTGCTTTAATGGCTTATCCGGGGATTGTTTTGCAACATACACTCGAAGAATGCGGTTAGCAGTCGTAAGCCATCTCGAATGTACCATTGTTCCAGGGTTTTTCTCGAAAATTGAGCCTTCTCGGACACCATCGTTTATGGCTTTGCATATTTCATAAAAATACTTTTGGTCCGAGCTCAGACAAGCCAATGGTATTTCCGGTAAATTTATTCGAACTGCTTGATACTGAAGGACGCCTAAATTTTGACAGTTCTTTAAGTCCTTTCCAATTTCTCCGGAGTATGCGCTTGGCCCAGTTGTTTTACCGTACAGTTTCTCAAACAAGTGTCTCAAAGGTAACTCGTTGGCATGAAGTAAGCAAATAGACCATTGCAAAGGTCGCTGTATTTTCGTCTCAATTTGCCGAATGATTCCATCTCTTACCCCGGTATTAACATTGGTACCGTCGCATCCAATAAGTTTGAGACTATTTACTGATATAGACGATTTTTCCAAGCAGTTTAGTATCTCATTGGTAATTGTCTCTGCCTTCCCGTTGTGTGGTGTGATATGACCCAGGTACTGGCTATCAGGTTCTCCAATCAACACAATATGCTCTTCAACCACATTGCCTTTGGCTGTTTTTGTGATGTCCTTGCGACCGTCGAAGTAAATGCCCACGGGATGCCGGTTAGAACTCTGATCCACTTCCATTCTTTGTTTGGATCTCTCCCTCCTTATTTTGCTTCTATCAACAATATTTGACCGATCCATATCATTAATAACTCCATAATCCGTTAAGACGGCTGTAACAATAGTTGCTGTTGCCCTATCAGATATCTTAAATCTGTCTGCGACCTTCGCAACGTTCGGGAGAGATTTACGATTTAAATTACAAACCGCTTCATTCTCTAAACGTGGTTTTTTTTCTGGCGAGGGTGACATTGAGATCACAGATTCGATGTCGGAATTAATTTGGGTTCCATCGTCTTCGGTTATACATTCAGCTTGGGTGTTTAAAGTGTCTGAAGGTGAAGATGTAGAGCTTGCAAATCTTCTTGCGAGAGATCTTTGGAGCTTAATGGTTCCAGGAACATCAACTGTCCCAATAGCCATTTTTCTTTGAGATCTTTGATCTTCCAGGAAGGAGCGTTCTTTTACCGGAACTTTTTTGTCTTTTGGACAGGAACAACATTTAAAATCAACGCACTTACAAGCACTAATGTCAAAGAGTCTTTTGGCATCAGTTTTGAATTCCTTTAACTGTTGTTGAAATGCATTGCTGGTTCTTCTGGCTTTCGGTGTTTTTATGAGAGCACTTCTTTTATCGTTGAGTTTATGAATCATTTTTTCAACACTGAACTTACCAACTGTTGGAATTGAAGAAATCACGTATATTTCCATGACCTTCGTAGCTGCGAGCGATATTCGCTTCATCGATGAGTTTTCTTCATCTTCGAGGAAGGTAAGGCAGCGACAAACATCTTCGTACGTTGGCAGCACACGCAGCGATAACATTTTCCCAATTCCAAATACCTTGCAAGTTTTGTTTTGTGAACGAGTATCCATTTAATCTCTAGAAAAAAATTCCAGCAAATGTATTAAATTCACTCAAACATTGCAACGTTTTGTTTTTCAGGGCACTTTTGAAATTACTTTACAAGACTTACCTTTTTTTAAAATAAAGTTGATATAAATAAAGTAATCCAAGGTGAAACTTTAATGTTCGAATATTCTTTTGTTTAACAAAAAACGCGAGTGAAAGCGAAAGGTAATTCGATTTAAATTGAATTCAAATAACACGAAATGCAAAGCCTACTTTTATTTTATTTAAAACCGAAACGGTTTTTTTTGAAAATAGAAGGCAACTTTGTTTTTCATTTTAAATAGTTTTGAATTTTCTGAACTGACAAGAATCATATTATTAAATTGAGAATAGCCTTCAAAAAATGTATCTAAAAAAACTTGTCATTTAAATTTTTTGTATGAACCAAAAAATTGATTGCTTTTTTGTTGGTTTTCCAACGTTAAAAACCTGACACCGAACGATAAAAAAACGAAGAGCTTTTAAACAATGAATAGAACCTTCTTCAATTTGTTCATATTGATACATACCTACCTAAGTTATAGAGCGACGGATACACTGAAAAAAAAAACAAAAAAAAAATGGAAAAAAAATCAAAAACAAAATTTTCTCTCGCACTGCGCGACCCCTAGCGGTGAATTTAAAAAAATAAAAAAATTCTTAAAATTTATTTTTTAACCATACGCAACTATGTTTTTGAATTTCCAAAAATAAAAAAATCACCCCGCCCTCACAGCAATTGCTGGACCGATCATAACCTATGCTGCACCCTGCTGGTGGCAGACAAAAAATAAAAAGTCTAAACTCAACAAATAACAAAGACTAGCCTCAGCCTGTGTGTGTACATCGGGTGCAATGAGAACAGCATCTACTGCAGCGTTAGAGGTTTTACTGACCCTCGCTCTTCTTCATCTCTACATACAGAAAGAAGCAGTGGCAAATACCTACACGCTCATCTCAATTCCAACTAATTACCTCAGACCTGGTACCTATACGAACTCAATAGCAATGAATTACTAGGAAAACGCTTTAGAGACGACTGTCTGAAAAGGTATAACTTCAGTCCCAACTTCAAGGTATCCTTTCCGGAACAAAACAACTGGGAGCTTGAACATGAACAGCCTACAATTGTTTAAGATTCACTGCTGTGGTACACGGATGGATCCGCAACAGAGAAAGGAGTTGAAGCCGGGGTATACAGACACGGAGCGCCCACTAAGATCTTCAATGGAAAAGGTTAACTAACTGCATAATATCAAGGAAGATATGGCCTACAGAACCCGCCTCGATGTCGCTAGAATTACGGTGATAATCACGGGGCATTTGCCAATTGGAGACCATGCGGCTGAACTAGGTATCCCATTCAACCTCCACTGACAAAGTTGCGGGAATGCAAATAAAAGAGAAACTCCCTTCCATTTCCTCTGCGAATGTCCGGCACTAGCAAGAGCCAAACTGCGGACACTGAATCTACCATTCTTCGCCGACTTTAGCGATATCTCTGGCAAATCGATACAAGATCTTATCCGTTTTCTCAACTCCACAGGTTGGATATAGCTATACATCAAATCCTCTACACTCATTACAACATAGGTCACACGAGTCGTGTAACAAAGAGGCACAACATAGTGCTACTTGGGTTCATGCCGAACCGCCACCTCTACCTACCCTACCTACGTTAAAAACAATAATAGCCAGCATAAATAGAGTTCATCTAATCTGGGTGCCACGGAACAGCTGCTTTGACGTCAATGAAAGAGTGGACGAACTAGCCAGAAAAGGATCTGCATTTATGATGCCAGGACCATTCTGTAATGTGGCCATTAGGTCTGCGAAAAGCTGCATCAATAAATGGTTAGAAACAAAACCACTACATTTCTTTAAAGAAACCGAAAGTAGTAGACATTCCAAGAATTTTCTACCAACCCCTTCTGTTAAAAGAACCAAGCAACTTCTACAACTGACCAGAGGGCACATACCTACAGTCACTGGATTCTTGACGGGACACTGTAGAGTCCACAAATACATTCTTGCCATTGGACTAGCTGACGACAACATTGGTCGACGCGACGGTGCAGTGACAACAGAGCATTCCTTTGCCTGCAATTGCTAAGCAAGACCAAGTCTACGTTTCTGTTATCTCGCCCGAAGGCTTAGCTAAATTTATTAAAATGTCCGGTCTCATGAAGGAACTCTGAAAACGAGGACATCACAATAGGCAAAGTTGCGGCCGCGGTGGTAAAGGTACCAAGCCCCACCTCTTTTGAAATGCAATCTAACAAGTGGGGTGAGTGTGACCACGGAGGACCACACGATCAACTTCCCAGTGTGATAGGAATATGATATAAATAACAAAGTTGGGAGTAAAGGGGTGAATGTTTGAAGGAGAAAGCATTTTTTCAGCGGGTCTGTTAGTAATAATATAAATAATAACAAAGGAGAGAACGCGAAAAATCAATAAAATCAATATTGTTTTATTCTTCTCCTCATTCATTATTAGATAATATTGATTACACAGGCGAACACTAATTCGGCGGCATGGGATTTATTAGTCAATTTGATGTTATTTTGGTCTGCTGAATACGAAAACAATAATATTTTTGTTGAATTGACTCTACTTTTTGAGATTAATACTGGAAATTAAATTTTAAAAATGAGTAGAATATTTTTTAAAACGTTCATTTTAAAATTATCAAATGATTTTAAACAAACAAAGTGCTACAGATGATACAAAGAATAATAAAATTAATCATACAAAAAAAAAAAACATATCAAAAAGCGTTAAGAAAAACGTATTGTATGGGATTTTCTGTGGTGTTTTTAGTCCGGACAGGCTCTTGCAAGTTCCAGCAGTAGTCTGCCATCATATAGCGATCCCAAGGCCTTGATATCTTTCCTTAGGTTAGGTTTATGTGACTGTCGGCTGAAGCCGACACACTTAGACCAATTTAGGTCCATTGTGATACCACGTATTTTTTATCTACCTCAACTCTGTAGATGGGACTGGCCAACGACACGCGGTTGTTCTCAAGCGGTCCCCCATCTACGTACTAACCGCGCCCAACGTCGTTTAATTACGGTGATCTGACGAGAACCGATTAACTCGACGTGGTATGTTCGTTGGTATCTTTCCTTAATAACTTTGATGTTCCTGGTTGGCAAGAAATTTATCTAAATAGTTTTTGAAAACTCTTGAGCATTTTGTCATATCGTCGGCCTCATAAGAATACCTCGTAACTCCACCTTTGGGGGAAAATTACTTTTTAATGCCATCTCATGGGATATTTTGTAGCGCATTAGTCTAGAAAACCTCGCATCTCACTGAAAACTCTAAATTAGCTTAAATAACATTTTTGTGAAGCTCGTAACTCCACTGCAATTCAGGTCTCTGGCAGACCTCGTAACTCCGACAAAAATACTACTCAGCAAACCTCGTAACTCTTGTATCTACCTATATGGTTAGCAAAACTCCTAACTCCATTATACACAGTCGATTTGGTATCACTGGTATCACATTAAAAGTAGCTGAATTTGAAAATTTTGGGGAATCCCCAAATACTATTTCAATATTAGGTTGCTCCTGCAGTTTTCTGTCATCTCCTAAGCTTAATCGTTAAAGAGCAGTGTCTTAAGTAGGTAATATCATAGAAGTTTGTATTGATTTTATACGGTAGGTATTAAAGGAAATAATGATTTCAAGAGGAAAAAAACTTTTGCAGTTGGCTTTAAAAAAGTCATCTAAAGTTTTAGGAGATAATAGTAAAATGTAAGTACATAATAATTATTCATGTTTTTGGTTTTTCCGTCTCCGGTTGTGTTTAAATGTTTATTTAATAAAAGATATTTTATAAAATTTTTGTTTCTTTATTATTATCTTATTGTACTTTTTTGTTTTTCACAACTTTACTTTTTTTACTTTTTTACTTTACTTTGACAAAAGACAACAAGTACTCGCCCGAAGATGAAGTAAAACTTCGAAACGCGTAGCGAGAATTAGAATAAAAAAAAAGTAAAGTTGTGAAAAACAAAAAAGTACAATAAGATAATAATAAAGAAACAAAAATTTTATAAAATATCTTTTATTAAATAAACATAATAATTATACTGAGAATTGATTTTCCGAAAGATTAGCTTCATTTTTGAAAAGTTTCCGGCAAAAGATTTTACTCCCTTTTTTTAACAGACATTTTGACGGTGATGTCGGCGATGAAGCTTCATTTAATCTACAAAACAATGGGACTACCAACGAGACTACTATTAACATCTATGTTAATGATGAATGTGAAATTATCTTTGTGGATTTTCCTCAAAGTGAAGCAGAAAACTTCACACTTGATTCTGTTCAACAGGTATTTATGAACACAGAGGTAGTTGAAACAGAACAATGCGTTGAAATGCGTCAACATACGACACCTGAGGCTGGGAATCCTTTGGAATTGGAGGTTGAAGATGAGTCTCCGCTACATGATGATGACTCCAATTTTATTCCTGAGGCGGAAGTGCATGTTCAGCTACCAGCACTTGAAAAGAAAAGGTCAAAAAGGCAGCACGTTAAAGAAGCTAAATGGTACCAGAATAAACAAAAACGAAACAGGGAGTTGGGCTTAAAATACAGCGCCAAAAAAAAAAACAAGGAAAAAACTGTCTATATGATATTAATAAACCCAATCGCTCTGTTAAGCCCCGATGCAGTTGTTCTAGTAACAAGAAAGAAATAAAGTGCTGTTTGTTCACAGAAATCGAAAGGGATAAAATTTGTAAAGTTTTTTGGGGAAGATCATGGCCTGAAAAACAACTGCTTGTTAAATTACTTCTTGACATAATACCCACAAAGAGACACCGTGACAGAAAGCAAGAACACGAGAGCAGAAGAAAAACAACGGCTTGTTACCACCTGTGGCTAAATAACGAAAAGGTGCGAGTATGCAAACAAATGTTTTTGAACACGCTGTCGCTGTGGTCAGCATTAAACTGGGCAAAGGCCTGAGACTGGGAATTTGGCACAGCAGACCATAGAAGATGCAGGTAGAGATGGGAATGTGAGTAACCAGATGTCAGCAGCAAGAAGAAGTCTTTTTGCTGAAAGAAGGCAATCCTTGCTTGATTTTTTCAACTCCCTTGCAAAGATGGATTCGCATTATTGCAGGTCAAGTTCCACAAAAAAATATCTGGAAACAAATTGGCTATCGAAAACCGAGGTGTTCAACTTCTATTCAGTAGAATGGTGCAAAAAGCTGAACATGGAACCTCTAGCGCTTACTACGTTCCGGCTAGAGTTCGAAAATCAGAACTTGAGCTTGTTTTCACCAAAGAAAGACAGGTGCGAGACTTGTGGAGTTTTCGAAGCCGAAAACCTTTCCGAAGAGGAATACAATCTTCACAGGCTTAAGGTAGTTGAGGCACGTAAAGAAAAAGATGCCGATAAAGAGAACGTCGAGCAATGTGTCTTCACTATGGATCTGCAATCGGTTCTCTTAAGCCCTAAATCGAATATCTCAACAATGTATTACAAAACAAAGTTAGTCGTTCACAATTTTACCATCTTCAATATTCAATCTAAAAAGGGTTACTGTTTCTTATGGAATGAAACTGAAGGTAATGTGACAGCTCAGGAGTTTGCTACCATTTTAAGTAATTTTATATCGGCACAAGTGGAAAATGCTGGTGTGAGGCACTTTATTTTTTACAGCGATGGTTGCAATGCCCAAAACAGGAACTCAACTTTAGCTAATGCATTGCTTAATATATCACTTACACATAAAATTACGATCGAACAAAAATTTTTATGGAAGGGTCATACTCAAATGGAGGCAGACTCTATGCATTCTAGCATTGAACGGATTTATAGGAAAACCGATATAAACGTTCCAGCTGACTATATTAATATCTGTTCGAAAGCAAGAAAGGGGAACCCTTATGATGTTCAGTATTTGGATCACACATATTTTCGCAGTTTCGCTCCGGTTGCTTTCTTCAAGTCAATAAGGCCAGGCAAAAAAAGGGAGTTCCTTGTGTCACTGTCATAGTAGCCCTTAAATATGAAGCTGGCGACATTTTTTACAAATTGAAATTTACTGAACCTTGGAATCTCTTACCATCAAGACGAGAAATAGCAAAAACATGCGTGCATGTGAGTACCCTCCCTCAACTCTATCAATAGAGAATAAAAATCACTAAGAGAAAGTACGACGACTTGCAAGATTTAAAAAAATCATTGCCAAAGGATTTTCATGATTTTTATGATAACATACCTCACCATAATGAATAAAACATTATTAATTATGCATTTATGTTATCTTACCTTAACATTAATAAACAATAAACAGACGTGTGTTATAGACTAATTTCAATTTATTTACAAAGGATTTGTAGAAAACTTCGTAAATCCAAGCACAGCTAGTGGGAATACTTCGTAACTCCAATAAAACAAAAGTTAATGTTTTTATTTTGAAAACGGTCTTTTCAGATTAAAATTATAATATTTTAAAAAATATGGATGAAAAAATACATAAAGTAACATACAATATAAGCTCCGCAGGACATTTTTGTTCCTCCTGTAAAATTTGAAATTTGTGAGTTACGAGGTATTCTTATGAGGCCGACGATATATCGAAATATTCTTCAGCTTAAGATTGCCCCAAATGTTGACAACTAATACAAAGCTGGTTCATGCTTCTAATTGAACTTAAGTCATGTGGTTTTTGAAATCATTGTTCTCATCAATAATTCCTGCTTTTAATTTTTCTTTCCTGAGACCAGCTAAGGGGTAGTAATGCGAATATATGAGAGCACAGGCGTTCTCACGATAGCCTCTCACTATCAACTCCTACTCTACACCTCCACGTTGGTGGCTGCTGGGTGCGTAGTACCTCGGTTGGAGATTGGGCAACCAATATATTTGGATGGTCGTTGGTGACAGCGGACGAGAGAGGGGGAAGGAGTGTTCTTATGATACTGAGAGACTTCCTCATGCTTCAGACGTCTACCAGTTCCAGTCAGGTTGAACTATTAGTGTTATCCCTATATGAGCTGCTTCGACCTATTTAAATTCCAGGTCTTCAGGGATCTCCAATGCTGAGGCAGGGTATTATATAAGAGTTGGTGGCAGATGAGCCACGGCCCTTTGTCCTAGGGGTAAAAAATGGAACTGGCCCTCCAGGTTGGGGGTTGTGCCTTCGGTGTAACTTCCCGACCACGTGAAACATGAATAGTTATGAGAGACATCTGAAGCCTCGGATAATGGATACCCTCAAATGGCCACCAGACGCGGAACGTCAAAGGACTACGATTTAAGAGTATGCAACGTGCGTACACTGTACACCCCAGCTGCTATTCAAAAACTTGAGTCTGTCCTCGAGCGGTACAAGGCAGATTTTACCGCGATCCAGGAGATACGATGGATAGATCAGGTATGATGAAAAGAAAAAATTGCGACATTTATTACAGCTGCCATAAAACATTGCATATGTTAGGTTGCGGATTCTTCGTGGGAAATCGGCTTAGGACAAAAGTAATAGACTTCAAGCCGATGAGTGATCGCCTGGCTGTGATCCGGATCAAACTATATTTCAAAACAAATTAGCCTTATATCTGCACACGCCCCTACCGATGAGGCTTAAGACCCCATCAAGGAGGAGTTCTATGACCTCCTGGACGGAGCCTACGGAGACTGTCCGCAGTAAGATGTCAAAGTTCTGCTCGGGGATTTTAATGCCAAAGTCGGTAAGGAAAACATCTTCGACGGATTAGTTGGTAAGCACAGCCTTCACGACACGCGACAACAGATACCGGCTACCGACTAACCGACTTTGCGACTTCGTAATACAGTGATGAGTAGCACTAGGTTTCCAAGGCTCAGGATCCACCCAGCAACCAAATCGTTCATGTGCTAATCGATGCGAGGCACGTATCCAACATCATAAACGTGCACACATTCAGGGGCAAACGTCGAGTCTGACCATTTCCTTGTCGCTCCCAAATTTAGAGCTCAACTGTAAAACGAGAAGAAGCTGCCAACTGCCCAAAAGAGGAAATTCGACGTTGGACGCATTAGCATACCTGGAGTAGCCAGAGTCTACATAGAGCGGATGAGCGAGATACTCCTCTGTGCATTCACCGCCCACAAACGACAACAATATATGCAACCGATACCGTGACCTCATAAAGGAGGTAGCCGAGACCACCATAGGTTGCCAGCCACCCCAGAGAAAAATCCCGTGGTGTGATGATGTATGCGTTTATCGGAAGAAGGTCACAGAAGATGCACACTTGAAAACGCTGCAACGCAAAACCAGGGCAGCGAGGTAAGAGTACCGATCCAAGAGAAGGGAGGAGAAGAAGATCCTGCGTAGAAAGCAGAGGGCGTACGCAGTCACCCAGCTTAAGGAAATCGAAGAGTCCCGCGATCGAAACAACATCCGGAGATTTTACAAGAAAACAAAGCAACTGGTTGCTGGCTTTAAAACCGGAACGCAGGCTCTTCGAAACAGCGACGGGAAACTTAGTCACCGAAGCGCAGGGAATGGTAGATATATTCCTCTCCTCATTTTTGTAAAATTAAATAATTATTTATTTTATTACTATTATATAATATATAAAAAAGTTATTGGTAACTCAACTCTTAGTCGAGAAATGGCTTCGTGGGAAACCATATTCCAATGGAATCGTCTTTGACTGTATACGGTATACTGGAAAAACGAATCGGATTTTAAGATATGTGGGCTGACGTTTGTAGTATTCTGTTACCTGAGTAGGCAGGAGTGAAATCCGGCTGAAATGGCTTTCAGGCTAATGCTGCAAACGTCCCCGTGCCGTTAAAACCATGGCAGGCCTAAAAAAACGCCCGATATCTCGTCATCATTTAGTTGGTGGTGTAGGTCCAGATGTAATATTCCTGGTTAGCACCGATCTGGCGCTGGCACAAACCCTCATAAGGGTTTGTGTCAACCCTTGCATGGCCTAACTGCTTGCATAGTTAACCATGGGATCTTTGGGTGACTACACATTTGGACATCGATAACGGTTTTGAGTTGGGACCCAAAAGAAATGAATACACCTAAAACAACAAAAACAACAGAAGGAATTGTCGCAGAAGAAAATTGAGTGAATCCCTTTCAGAGGAATTCAAAAATGCTGCGGTCACCATCTGGCCAAGTAACAGCACTGCAAATAGACACGGTGCAAGGAGAGCTACCTCGCGCAGAGAACAACGAGGCAACGCGAGGATCTGATTTTCTTAAACTTGGAGAGCAGATTAGAGCGTTAGTGGACATGCTGGAAGATAGAAAAAGGCGATCGATTCATCAACCGATGAGAGATGCCATCGAAAGCATAAAAGCTCTCTACGAACTGTCTGCGATTCGACTGAGAGACGAGAGGGCAAAGGAGGTGATTAGAAAAAACAACTCACAAACTTCACCCTGGCTTAAGACGACCCTGGAACCTAAAAGAAGACAGGATCCAGAAATCGAAACCACTGTGCCGAAAAGAAAACAGGAAAATCCTGCAGTAGAATCCAAGGGGAAAGCTGCAGTGGCCGGCGTTAGAACCCCGGGGAACAGGCAAAAGAGGGCCAACGCTGCCAATAAGAACAGAAACAAGCAGTTGCCCAAGGAAGAAGGTCGATCTACAATCGCCCACAAACAGCTAGCTAAGAAGCGCCAGCCGGCTAAGAAAGGTAGACCCGATGCGATCGTCATCGAATCAAAGGGGAACTTGTCCTACGCGGATATACTACGCAGCGTTAAGGCAGACCCCAAGCTGGAAGAAATGGGCAAAGCATTATCCAGGATTAGGAGGACACAGAAAGGTGAACTTCTCATACAACTCAAAGAAGCTGGAGACAAAACTGCTGAGTTCAAAACGGTCATCAGTGAAGCCTTAAGAGCAAGCAAGCGTAAGATCGCTCTCTCATCGCGTTATTATCGAGTTCAAGGACGTGGATGAGATTACCTCGAAAGAAGACATATGCGAGGTAATTAAAGCGCAATTTGGAACAGTGGTATTGCCAACGGATATTCTGTCCCGGCGGATAGCATACGGCGGTACACAGACCGCAACGGTTAGTCTTCCAGCAGAAAGCGCAGGGAAACTGTTGGAAACAAGGAAAATAAAAATAGGCTGGGTTGCCTGCCGCATTCGTGAGCGATATCGCTTAGAAAATGCTTCAAATGTCTAGAGTTTGGCCACCTAGCCAAACAATGCAAAAGCTTAGAAGATCGATCTAAGCTCTGTAGGAGATGTGGAACGGAAGGCCACATAGCAAAAGACTGCTTAAAGGAGCCATCATGCATGTTTTGTAAAAAGAACCACCCAGAACAGGCGAGGAGAGCCATCACCAGTAGAAAATCATGAAGATTATACAAATAAACCTAAATCACTGCGAAGCAGCCCAGAATCTCCTGGCACAAACAGCAAAAGATAAGAAAGTGGACATAATTTTGATCAGCTAACCGTACAAGACTCTCGATAGCAACGTATGGATATGTGACAAATCGAAAAAAGCTTCTATATGGATAACTGGAAGACATGCTTTCCAAGTCACCTTCGAACAAGCGAACGGCTTCGTGCGAGCCAAAATAAATGGAATAAACTTCTACAGTTGTTACGCTAGACCGAGTTGGACGACAAACGAATACCAAACGATGCTAGATAACCTGGCAAGGGATGCTTATGGACGATCCCCAGTTATTATTGCTGGTTCCCCCAACGCATGGGGAACAGAGTGGGGAAGCAAACGAACCAATGTCAGAGGCCGTATACTTTTGGAAACATTTGCACCTCTGAACATAGGCTTGGCATATAGAGGCCGGGTTAATACATATCGTAAAGCAGGAATGGGTTCGATTATAGATATTACCTTCGCCAGTAACTCCATCCTACGAAGCATAAAATGGCGAGACAGTGAAGAATATACGCAAAGCGACCACCAACCGATAATATTTGAAACTGCTGATAAAAATAATCTAAAACACCCCAATCCACCGGGACCAAAATGGAAAGACGCGCTCTTTGACAATGATACGTTTGAAGAATTGACCATGCTATTGGTGGAATGAGGACATTAAAACATTGAGAGCAGCGTGCCTAAGAGCCAGGCGAAATGTCCAACGATCCAGGGGGAGAGCTGACTTTCAAGAACTCCTGAATAACTTTAGAATAGTGAGGCACGAACTAAAAAGGGCTGTCAAGGAAAGTAAGGCAAAATGCTTTAAGCATATATGCGACGAAGCTGACATTAACCCCTGGGGAACAGCATACAGGATGGTTATGACGAAGCTGAAGGACTGTAGAACCCCCAAGGCTCTGAAGAGAAAGGAGCCCTCTCAAACCGACAGTTTGGCTTCAGAAGAGCGCGTTCTACAGTTGATGCTATAAGAGCTTCGGTCCACATAGCTGAAAGTGCCATAGAAGGAGTAAGATGGCTCTACGGCACAAAGGAGTGTTGTGCAGTAGTTACGCTGGACGTCAAAAACGCCTTCAATTTCGCGAACTGATCATTCCTAAGAAGATCTCTCCCCAGAATGGATACACCATATTACTTGCTGAGGATAGTGACGGACTACTTTAACAACAGGAAGTTAAGGTATTATACCGACGAAGGAGTCAAATACTACAAGGTTACCGCGGGCGTACCACGGGGATCCGTACTGGGGCCGCTTCTGTGGAACATCATGTATGACGGAGTCCTACGATTAATGCTACCTCGCCGAGTATCGATAATTGGATTTGCCGACGACATTGCCATCGTGACAGTAGCTAAACAGATCCTTGAAGTGGAATCAGCTACAAATGAAGCAATTTCCAGGATAAAAAACTGGCTAGTATCCGCCGGACTAGAACTAGCCGACCATAAAACAGAAGCTGTCCTTATAACAAGTCGAAAAACCATTGAATTCGCCAATTTCCAGGTGGGGAACCAGATCATCAGATTCAAAGAAGCAGTCAAATATCTTGGAGTCATGCTAGACAACCGAATGGAGTTCAAGACGCACGTGGAATATGTTACAACGAAAGCATCGCAAATACATTGAGCTCTCTCACGCATACTACCTAACATCGGTGGACCTGGATACGCTAGGAGGAACGTTTTAGCAAAAGTAGTCAGTTCAGTCCTTCTTTACGCCGCCCCGGTTTGGGCGGGGGCACTGGCGACGAAAGAAACAAGAAGGAAACTATCATCCGCATACAGGCTTAGCGCGTTAAGGACAATCTGTGGTTTTCGAACCGTCTCGGACGAAGCGGCCTTCGTCATAGCTGGAATGATACCCATAGACATTCTAGCGGGCGAGATGTTGAGGATCTACAACAGAAAAACGCCGGGCGGACAAGATGCAAGTGAAATGGCAAGAATAAAAGTAGAAGAAAGAACAGCTTCAATTGCTATATGGCAAACCAGGTGGAACAACACTACAAAAGGCAGATGGACATACAAGCTGATCCCGTCAATCGAGACCTGGACAAAGCGAGCACATGGAAACAGCAACTACCACCTTACGCAGTTCCTGACTGGCCACGGCGGCTACCGCAAATACCTACATCGATTTGGACACGATAGCTCGCCATTTTGCCCAGTTTTTTCAGACCAGGAGGAAGACACGGAGCACGCAGTTTTTCATTGTAGGCGATTCGTATCATGGAGAACGAATCTGCCCAATCCATCTTTGGTAATAGACCATATGTTGCAGTCGGAGGACAATTGGACGACAGTTTGTAATCTGGTAACAACTATCCAAATTGAACTGCGGAGAGTAGAAAGGCTAAGGCGAGCATCAGAAGCAGCATAAGCGTCAGAAGCAACTGACACAAGACGCATAGCATGAATTGCTAACCAGCCCCGCGAAGTAATACCTAACGGCAGTCCCGCGGGGAGAGTGGTTGACGTCTGCTGGGTGTGGATTAGCATTGATTATTCGCCATTATATGCCATCTTTTGAAGATTACCACATTCATTGGCATAGCCAAAAAAAAAAAAAAAAAAAAAGGTTAGGTTAGGTGTCCGGGTTGATGGAACAGAGCGAATCTGTTACACCGGACTTAGGTCCATGTGGATCCATTGTGATACCCTTCGTTGGGAGTGTTGGCCTTGTTGTTCTTGTCCTTCGTCCTTATTTTTCTCTCTACTAGAGACATCAGACAGTTCTTGATTGTATTGGAAGAAGTATCTTCCAAGTGTTCTGTTCCTCAGGTGACCAAGGATTGGACAGTGACAGATAAAGTGTGGTGTATCCTCATGGGTTTCCTCATCACCGTAGCCTCTACAGATGTCGTCATCCTTGAAACCTTATCAAGTTGTGGCCGGTAAGAGTTCCAATCAACTTTGACAGCGATGTTCTGTCGTAACGTAACAGTTTGTTGGTCCCGTTCTGATCATATCGTGGCCACTGTTTGCGTGTGACCCATCACAAGTGGTTAGTGATTTCGACCTGTTGTTGGCTTTTGTATTCCACTTTTTCACTGAGATTGCAGAGTGGTGGGTGGAAGTGCCTGTTCTTGGTCCATCGCAGCTTTGCTTGCCAGTTCATCCACTCGCTCATTGCCGGATACGCCCCTGTGTCCAGGGACCCACCAGAGACTTGTCCTTTGCTCCGAGTCAAGAGCTTTGAGCTCCTCGGGGCAGCGGCGAACAAGCACAGACTTAATTTCGGTTGCAGACACCGCTTTAATGGCTATCAATAAATATGATAATATCACTACTGGGTATCGCCATAATTGATACCATGCTTGCAACTTCAGTGATTGCTAGAACTTCTTCTTGGAATACACTACAGTGATTATGTAATTTAATTGATCTGTTTATGTTTAATTCACCCGAGAATAATCCAGCACCTGTTCCACAGTCCATCTTTGATCCGTCTGTAACGATGGATATCGATTTCCTTTTCATGGTTCATTTGTATTCCATCCTCCCTGCTCGGAAATGAACAGAATGGGTTTTTTTAAAGTCTAGGTTAGGAGACATGAAGTCAGAGATGACGTTGTCAGGGGTGGCAGATTGGGAGTGGTGTCCAAGCCAGCGGTTGGGGTTCTCATTGCACTAGTTGCCCCTATACATGTTAGTCTTTGTATTTTTGTAATCACTTGAGATTGGTTACCTTGTCCATGGCTTGCCGCCAGACTAAGCCGCCGTATGGGAGTATTGGCCGCACGATTGCCGTATACATCCACAGAATTAGTTTGGGGTTTGGTTCCCATTTTTCTGAAGATACAGTTGCATGCGTTGAAAGCGTTAGCTGCTTTCTAAAATCTATCATCGACATTTGGCTTCCAACTCCGCTTCCTGTCGAGGATAATTCCTAGATATTTCGCACTCTCGGCCATCATCAAGGGTATTCCCTCAATGGCTGGTGGCCTGAACTCTGATATACTTCTCTTGTTCGTGAACAGCACCAGTTCAGTCTTGCAGGTGGCAATGGTGCGATGGTAGTGTATTAACTAAAGTGATTGGCAGGTCGTGCGTTCGAATCCCGACCAGGGCCATGATTTTTGTAAATTGAATACACACAGCAAAAACTGATCTCCCTAAAGCAATTTACGCGCCACCTGTTGAAAAAAAAAATCCCATCGCACCAAACTTCTTTCATATCCTTCTATTCTTTCAGTAAGTAGCACCCAAAAATAGGCAATGAATTGCTGGGAGCTACTTGCGCAACAAACTAAATGCCTGCGCTGTGGTTTTACCATTATAAGGGTACTGTGTCACTACAGAAAAAAAAATCCCTTTAGCGCACACAAATTATAAAAAAAAAAAAAAATCGATCACAAAACCGCATTGTTTTGTCCACGCACTAAGTGTCCGTTTGGAGTTTTCTAACAGTTCGCTCCTGAACAAAAAATCCATGGGTGAGATAGAGAGATAGATAGATAGATTCTTTATTTTTTCATCATAAAGTTTGCAAATTGGTATACTTAAGAATAAGGACATGGCAATACTGCCGTC
The DNA here is from genome assembly GCA_949715645.1 of Portevinia maculata. NCBI lineage: Eukaryota > Metazoa > Arthropoda > Insecta > Diptera > Syrphidae > Portevinia > Portevinia maculata. The sequence goes on from OX454525.1 coordinate 76,701,600, forward strand.
TGCCTGAGATGACATTTCATAATATGATTTAAAAATAAAAGAAATAATAAAAAGCAAAAATTTTAAAATATAAAGAAAAGGAAAAAAGAAAAAAAAAAAAGAAAAAATTTTTAACAAAAGATATGATGAAATATTATTATATAAAACAATGCTATCAATTTTAACGTGATTTGAAACACAAAATATTATACAATTTGGTTAATTTGATTAGCTGTTTATACAAAATTTTATCAATTTTAACATGATTTGAAACCCAAGATAATACACAATTTGGTTAGAAATAGCTGTTTATACAATATTATCAATTTTAACGTGATTTGAAACACAAAAGAGATATTATCAAATTTAGTATGATCAGCAACAAAACAATAAATAGTTAGGTATAAAATTTGGTCAAAACTGCAATAAGTGGGTAATCGACTAAGTTTAATATGTGAATCTGTTACGGTAAGAAAGAGCATGTTGGCAATATTTAAAGAGGCTGAGCCAGCCCATTGCTCCATTTAAAATTTCAAAAAGTTTGTCCAAAAATATAAAACTTTCCCGAAAATGCAACCGGCGAATTTCTTGTAGAATAGGACAAGCAGCAACGAAATGGTATATATATTCATTCACTCTTCCGTTACATAGATCACATAGCTGGGGCAAGTCTGATCGATGAGGTATAAAGTTCAAATTTAAAATTTCAACTCTTGCTCTAAAAATAATACTTATAACCGAGGCTGAAAATTCATTACTAAAGTAAGAGACTTCCGAGGGCAGTTCATGGTTTAAATGACTATAAATAGCTCTTGAAGTAGATGAAGATGCTCTGGAAAGGTTATCCAGAAACATTTTGTGATCCACCTTAACAATCACATCAGAAAACTGAGCCTGCCAATCGGTCACATTAGTTTCTGTTAAGTTTAAACTTGTTTCGTAAGATAAAGCTAGTTCGTTCCAGTTTTTAAACGGGGAAGCATTCACTCGAAGTAATTTTCTTAAGATGATTTTGTGAAGACAAGTTTCACTTCTTTTCATCACTCTAGTAATGAAGTTCGCATTTGCCTTCAAATTTTGTATATATATAGGGACTATTCCTGACTCTACATATATGGCGTAGTTGGGTGTTGAGTTAGGCAAACGAAATATCCTCTTAAAAAAGTTCCTTTGTACAGTTTCAAAAGCTTCGAAGTGTGTGTATCCGACGGGTTGGACGCCATATGCCATGCATGCATTTACTGTCGCGTTGAAAACTTTGTACTTGGACGTTAAATCAACATTTTGGTTCGAAAAAAACTTTGGCCACATTATATTAAGAGCCAATTTAGCTTCGTTGCTTTTTTCTTTGGAGTGCTTTAGATAGCTTAAATTGTAGGTCTAGAGGACACCCAAATATTTAAACTCTTGTAAAACCTCAATGTGTGTATTGTTTAGAGACCATTTTTCTTCCGCTCGCCTTCTTGATTGTCTCTTCTCAAATATAACAATCTTAGTTTTTTGGGTATTAACTTGCAAGCCCCAAGACTCGCAAAATGAACTTAGACGGTTTATTTGCAATTGAAGCGTGAAAGGATTATCAGCAAGCATAACTAGATCGTCCGCGTACAACAGGACTTTGATTATAATGCTAGCAAAATTAACTCCATGGGTGTTAGGTCAGGACAAATTGACCAATCCACCGTTCGTTAAAAGTATGGTTGAGGAACGAAATTACCCCACTGCTACTTTGACAAGGTGCGCCATCTTGTTGAAAGAACATGAAAGAAAAAGTTTATTTTAGAGAAATGTCGAGTGTACCTAACACTTCTTTTTAGGCAGATTTGTCCGATAAAAAATGGCTTTTACTACAACTTCTGTTGATCGTTAGTAAAAAAGGAGCTTCACATAATTTTACAAAATTTTTCAAGGATACAAAATTCTGAAAAAAGAGAAAAATGTATTTTAATTTTAAGTAAAAAAATCGAACAACAAATTTTCATAATTTTGAGTTTAGGGAGCCATATCTTTTTTGTAGCTTTTTTTTTTTTTTCAGTAGTAGTATTTATTTATTTAGCAGATTCTGCTATTCATAATTCGTTGACAAAAAAAAAAAAAATTCACAGTATATAATATAAATTTGAAATTATAGTGGGTTGTAAGGAAATCTGTTTTTTATAAAATTCAAAATGTTTCTTTTAAATCTAATTAAGTTGTTTTCAAGTTTAATTTCATTTGGTAGTGTATTAAATAACTGACAACCTTTATAAACAATATAATTCTGATTTAAATTTACAAGATAGTTTGGCAATCTGAAGTCATTTCTATTTCTTAGTTCGTATGCCTGTGTTTCGCCGACATATCTTAGGTATTTTCTTAGATAACTAGGCAACAGATCGTATTTAATTTTGAATATAAAACACAAAACATTCAATATAATTCTTTGTTTAATACTAAGCCACTTTAACGTATTTAACATTAACGCTATCGATGTAAATCTATTGCACTTTAAAATTGTTCTCATTGCTTTGTTTTGCAATCTTTGTAACTTGGACAACATAAAATCGCTACATAAAAATAACACTGTGGAACAGTACTCAAAGTGAGGCTTAATCATCACATTATAAATATTTATTGCACATAATACTGATATTCTATTTCTTATTCTCCTAAAAAAATATACCTTTTTAGAGACTTTCTTCAAGATGTAGTTTAAATGAAAGTTAAATTTAAGCTTAGCATCTATTACAACACCCAAGTATTTAATTTTTTGAACTTGTTCAATTATAATATTATCAACACTTAGGCTAACTAAAGAATCATTTTTGAATACTATATGTCATCGAGCCAAATTATTGTCGGCTTTCAGTTATAGTTTAATTAGTTTAGTTATGAAGTTATCGTAGTCGTCTTTTTTGAATTAAGTATTGTTGAGTTTTGACTCAAACTTGTAAATGTATATAACGAGCAAAGAGTCGGGAGGTTAACACGATGGCAACACTGTTTAAAGTTTCACCAGTTCAGGCAGTTTCAGTCATTATTGAGTAATGGCGAATTCGTTGCCCTTGGCTAATAACCTTTGATCAGTTGTTCTGTCAAAAAGGAAAAAGAAAAAAGAAAAGCTGTCGTTTCCAGACTGAGTTCTAGGCAATTTTCGTGATATTGAATATTTTAGGTAGAGTATTTGGATAAGCTAATTTAAAAAAGAAAGAAAACTAAAATTGTAAATTTAGATACTCAACTTGGTTCAGCAGTGGTTGCCCTGTCAGTGATTCGCGGTGGTTTTAGAATAGTCCCGACCAATGTAAGTTATCTGCCATTGTACTGGTACAATTATATCTAGTTTGTGTCTTATTTCAGAAAATAAAATTGAATTTCCACTAGAAACGTTCGCCTACTTAATTCCTTTTCGTAGGATCTAGTTGGAAAAAGGGATTCGATATTTATCGTTGGTTAGTCGGATTGTTCGCTGGCGAATTGCTGTGAAGCAACACTATACATTTTGACTTATTTATGTTTAATTTAAGCTTGTTTGACATTAACCAGGTACTTATCCTAACCAGATCATCTTGTAATTTTTGCTCGCAGTCATCGATGTTTTTCCCGCTTATATATATGAGTGCATCGTCCGCGAATAGGGCAAGTTGAGAATTTTTTATCACAGTCTTTATATCGTTGATGTAGATGATGAAAAGCAGTGCACCCAACACTGATCCTTGCGGAACACCAAAAAACGTTTGAATACTATTCGATAATACTCCATTTACTTTTGCTACAGATCTACCCACAGTGTCCCAAAATAGTTTCGAATTTATAGCGTTTAAAGTGGTTACACCTCCAAATAAGTGGGTGACCTACTTTGATGGGCTATAACCTTGAAATTTAGTGATGTTCGGCGGATCTTCCGGAATCTGCCCTTAAATGATTATACTGCTTAACTGGGACACCCTGTATATGTACGTATCTTAAATAACAGTTACGGTCACTATTGTTTCTCACTAAGATTATACTACCTCTTCAATTTTAGCCCGCAAAATATCACTTCATTTAAACATTTGGTTTTATTTTTAATTGACAAAGGAACATAATAAAAGTAAATAGAAATATCTTCTATCAATCTGCCAGCAGGCTTATCTTCGTCAGAAGTTCATAAGAGGTCTTGTTATCTAGTCCCAGTCATGTTTGAATCTCATTGATCCTAGTGTCCAAACTCGAAAGCCATCACACATAACCTCCACAGCAATCTTAATCTTCAGTCGACCAGCAAGCAACTTGAAAATAATTTTATTTTCTGCTTTGAAATGAATTTTATCAGCTTGATTGTGATTTCTCCTCCAATGTGGTGGTGCTGCTGCTATTACCACTGATGATTCTGGTGATGGTTAGTGGCCAATGATCTTGATGATGAGGATTTGAATTAAAAATACATTTTAATTTTTTTTTATTTATTCATCTTCATTATCATCATCGCCGCCATCATCATCATCATCATCTTTGTTGGCATCGATCGATAAGAAACTTTTTTTTTTAGTTCCCTTGCGATGGTATAAGAACTCGAAGCGAACTTTGGTTCTGTTGGTTCGGTTTGGTTTTGTGTCTATTTGGAGGCGTACTATACGCCTAAGCCACAACATATAGACCGATACTGGAATGACAGACCGTTGAGGAGATCTGGCAAAAATCAGACTGGGAACGATCGTTTTGGAGGGCGATAAGCAAATCAGCGATGGTGTGCATGATTCTATGGAATGGAATTCTCAAACTATTGCGCGCCACTTGCTGTGGTTAATGGAGTTTTGAATATTGTGAATAGGATTTAAATGAGGTTTTTGCATCTCATGAATGTTAATTTTATTTTTTTGTCCATGTTGAAACTGAGTTGATAAAGACTTTGTGGACTAATGTGTGGTAATGTACGCGGGTGATAACATTTCTTTGGTAACCAAAAAGGGGCGTAAAATATGTTACGATAAATTAAATTTTTATCTTTGCTGATATCAGCTTTGATACGCCCATCCAACTACTAAACTAAATTTTAAATAATTTGGGTACACAATTTGATAAAACCTTTTCATATCAAACTAATTGGATTGGAATGCTTGAACATTGAGAAGAACATCGACTACAAGCAATGGGCTTGGTATACAACTTTGTACATGCGAGTGACCTAGAAAGATACTGTCCATATAAATAGGATGTGGTCAACGCGTTGGTTGCATTTCCATTTTCAGTTCAATTTTAATTCAATTCAATTTAATTTATTCACAAATCATTAAGTACATGTAAGACTTTGTCTTTAAAGAGTACTAACAAAATTAACAATTATAAATTATGAAATTATATAATAAAATAGTTTACATAAAATAAAATTACATGAATATTTAATATAAACTAAAGACAATAGAAATAATATAAAGAATAGTGGGATAGATGAAGTAATAATTAAAGGCAGGAAAATAAAGAGAAGAAAAATAGGAAAAAAACAATCTACTGCTGTTTAGAAAAGCATTCAAAAATAGCTCTCCTGAATTCAGGCTCTCAATGCTCGTTTTCGGGTAAAGAGTTCCATAGTTGAATGGCGTGAGCAAAGAACAGGCGCGACGAGTTCGTGTAATTACAAGGTTGTTTAGTACATTGAATATTTTTGACGACTGTGTGAATTGCAGTTTTTGGAATAGATACTATGGTGATTTTAAATAGATTATTTTATGCAAAAATATACAATTTCTAGCTTTCAAATACTGTGTGAGAGAGCAACCAAGAATGTTGTTCCGGTAAGCCGAAACATGGTCATATCTTCGCAGTCCATGAACATAATGAATCATACCATTGAATGCAACCTTTAGTTTATTTTGTGAAATGGAATCAAGCTTACAGTAAACAAAATCAGTGTAGGTTATTATGGGAGGTATCAGAGTTTTCATTAGTTTTAATTTAATATCACGCTGAACAAAGCTGGCACACGTCCATAGTTTCCGAAGGCAACCATATATACGACCAATGGTGTAATTTATGCGATCATTGCCAGAGAGATCCCGATTTATTATAAATCCTAGGTTCACGACTTTTTCAACAAACTTAATTTTAATGCCAGACAACATAATAGGAGGCAGATTTTCAGTTTCTTTAAAGTTTTTGGAAATTAAGATAGCCTGTGTCTTAGCTGGATTTAGTGTTAGTTCATTATCAATCGTCCACAAATACATAGCTGCGATGTCTTCATTTATACGAGCAGTTACAATAACCGGGTTATATTTTTTTAAATAAAAAATTATGTCAAAGCCATTTTACTATGTTTGTGTAGATATATAGGCAACAATGTACTAGGTGGTGCAAAAGTACTTTAAGACATAAATAAACATTTTGCAAAAGCAGAACCAACGTTTTTTATTCATAAAAAAATTTAAAGCCGGGTGGCAACTTTTGCGCTACCTTGTATTTACAAAGGAATTTTTCGAGTTCCAAACAAAACTACATTACAACGACGTAAATAACGAAACAAAAGTAGAACTTGCTATTAAAAAACATCTGAATTTTTTTTTTTTTTATAGAGTTTCTAATATTACTCCCAAGCCATAGTAATATTAACGTTACTCTCAGCAAGCTGAGAATTACCTATCCTGGTTGAAAGCACGAGACTTCGAACCAGAACTAGGCTCGGACGAATAATAGGGGTAGGTGGAAAATCGTACATGCGACTCTTTCTCACTTAAGATAAGAAAACAAAAACCACCTCCCTTCGAAACCTTCATACTACGAGTACAACTAGGTTATTCCTATCCAGTAGTTTTATTTAAGCTGTTAAATACGCGTTTGGCAGGCAGCTTCCCAGTCTAGTCACCTGCTAATACCGCCATAAGCACGCGGTTACATCTTATTGCGCTAGTTCAAATGGTTTTATCCTTTGTAATCGGCGCACTAGGTTAGTATCGTCTCGAATTTGTAGCATGGTGTTATTGCAATGACCGTGAAGGCGTGTCTGTTGTTTGCGGGCAAAATGTTTTATTTCATCTTCGACGGTAGCCATACTTAGGTCTCTGTGGATATCAATGTTTCTGATAAACCATGGTGCATTTACTATTTTTCTTAGCACTTTGTTTTGAAAAGTTTGTAAAATTTTGATATTACTGGATTTGGTACAACCCCAAAGTTGTATACCGTATGTCCAAACCGGTTTTAGTACTTGCTTGTATAAAAGCAGCTTGTTCTGCATGCTGAGTTGGGAAAATCTACCAAGCAGCCAGTGCATTTGTTTTCATCGAATGGCGAGCTCTTCGCGTTTCTTCGTGCGGTTTCCATTTTAATTTCGCATCGAGTGTCATTCCCAAATATTTTGCCTCGTTTGCGTACGGAATTCGTACCGAATCAATGAAGATGGGTAAGTTGTCTACATTTTTATAAGTAAAATTCAAGTGCGTTGATTTGGCCTCGTTGAGAGCAATACGCCAAGTCTTTGTCCAATCACAAATTTTGTCAATAGAACGTTGGAGTTTATTAGTTGCTGATTCAACGGTATTACTGACCGCTAATATAGCTGTATCGTCTGCAAATGTGGCTACTGTTGTGCCTTCTTCTTGAGGAATATCACTAGTGTATATTAGAAATAGGATCGGTCCAAGAACGCTTCCTTGGGGAACTCCTGCCGCGATTTCTTTAAATTCAGAGTAATCATTTTCGTGTTTTACACGAAAGAGTCTGTCTGATAAGTAACAACTAAGGATATCAGATAACTGTTTCGGAAAAGCTTGTCTTAGCTTATGTTTCAAACCCGTATGCCATACTTTATCAAAGGCCTGAGCGACGTCGATAAAAACACTAGAACATATTTTGTTCTCCTCTAGGGCTTTTTCAATTACATTGGTTATTCTGTAAACCTGGTCGATTGTAGAATGCTTAGTCCTGAATCCGAATTGGTGATCAGGTATTAATCGACGTTCTTCGATAATAGAATGTAGGCGCTTTAACAAAAGTTTTTCGAATACCTTCGACATTATCGGTCAGAGCGATATTGGCCTATATGATTTTTTGTCATTTAGTGGTTTACCGGGTTTTGAAACCATTATAACTTCAGCTACCTTCCATTGTCGTGGAACGTACAATAACCTGAACGATGCATTGATAAGATAGGCAAACTTGATTAAAGCTTTCCTAGGTAACTCCTTAAGAACCTGTCCTGTGATTAAGTCATATCCAGGAGCTTTGCTTAATTTTAGTTTCTCTATGTCGAAGCGCAGTTCGGGTAGCGATACACTTTTTATTCTATAATTATCAGGTACCATGGTTAGGACAGGAAATTCGAGCAACGCTTGACCATCAAATGGTTTAAATGTTTCTTCCAGATGTTCGGCAAATATTTCGGCTTTTTCCTTGTCACTCTTCGCCCATTCTCCATTTATTTTCCTGATGGATGGCGCTTGCGTTTTTGGTTTTTTAATGCCTTTCATGGCTTTCCAGAGCGAGTAATTTGTACTTTTCCGCAGTTAGGCTTCCAAGATATGTAGAAATTTCACGATTTTTAAAGTCTCGAATTTCTCTCTTAAGTTTACTACAAAAGGTAGTTAAGAGTGGTTTTATCCTGTGGAGCTCGAGATTGTTGCCATCTTTTGCGCGCTCTCCTTTTCTTCTTTAACAATTGAGTAATTTCCAAGGGATATTTTATTTAGCAATTTGCGATTATTTTCCGTTTATGGCGAGTATTTTTCCAGGCTGAGCATTGTATGACGTTAATAAATTGATCGAATTCGTCTTCAAGTTCGTGGGGTGTTCGAAGAGACACTTTGAGATCGATTTTACTTTCACAGTATTTTTTAAAGGATTCCCAGTTTGTTTTCATGTTAGTTAGTCTGGGCGGACCTTCTTTTTTTCGTAGACAGCCGTTAATTATCAAAATGACCGGTGAATGATCAGAAGAAAGATCGAAGCATTCCTCAACTACAATAGAGTTTCCCGACAACACTTTTGAGATGAAGAAATCGATGAGGTCTGGCGTTTTTGCATATGAATAAACGCAATAAGTTGCATTAATCGAGGTAACCGCTTTGAAAAGTTGCTTTTAAAGAATCAAGAAGTGCGACGACTTAAGTTTTGCGAATATCAAGCAGTTGCGCGAATCGTGGGTTGCGTTAACCGAGGTCACACTGTATACTCATTATTGTGTAATATATCTGGTTTTCCATGTTTTCGTATCTATAGTTAATTACTTTGTTTAATACAATTTTTTATATTAATTACATCAACTCATGGTTTTAACTCAGAAAAAAAAATAAAAAAAATAAATACATATATCTACGTAAAATAAATATCAATGTAATACAAAACTAAAAATGTAAAATTGAATATATGTAATGACTCAAAAATAAAACGGGGAAAAAAAATTGTGACAAAACAAAAATTATTTAAACTTTTGGTCCTTTCCTTTTAAAATATTAAAAAACCAACAATTCAAACTAACAAAGTATAATTTTATTACTACGACTTCTCTTCGTTACTTCTACATCAATAATGCAATTTTCGCTTCTTTCTTAACATCCGCTACGCACCTAATCTTCTTTCTCTCTCTTGTTGTCCTTGTCAGAAGGTGCTGCCAGGTTATCTTTTGTGACAACTATTATTTTATTCCTTTATTATCTTCATCCTATGTGTCAAGTTAGCACAATCAAGTCATTTATTTGTAAGAGTTTAATTATAAGTTATATCGTATATTCATAATTTTTTTCTTTATTATACATTTGTTATTTATGTATTTATTATTTTAATATTTATAATTTTATTATATATTATTTTATTATTTATTTATTTATTTATTAATTATTACTTTTATTTGTTTTATATATTTTTATTGATTTATTTTGTATATACATTTATTTATTTTTTATTATTGTCTTATTATCATTGTTTTCTCCTCACTAACATATATTAAAGGGTTTTATTCGTATTTTCCTCCAAAATGATTTAATTAAAATAATGTTTCAGAAGAAAAACACAATGAGTCGTATTCTAAAAAAATGGGCACAGAGCAAAGAAACTCAAACTCACATGTGAAATCGATTGTCCAAAGCGGAACTCGGACTCAGTATCATATGCGAACAAATGAGATCGTTCTCACCGGCTCTGACTCGATTGATTTGAAATCGATGTCAAAGCTCTCTGTCTTATTTATTTGTGATTCGAATTCTTATTTATTTGTGATTAGAATTTCTTTTCGGCAAGTTTATTAAAAGAAGCAAAAACGGCCCCTGAGAATGATAGACAGAATGGTTTTAATCGAATTTGATCACTTTAATCAATTTTTAGAAAGAACTAAAGAAAAAATTGCAATTAACAATGCTTCAAGCGAGAAAGATTGATGTAGTGTTCAAGATTATTACTGCAGATAAAGACATACACGAAAAAGAAGTCAATTATAGGCAATCTCACTTTTTGTCAAAGCATATTGCCGATTTCCGGAGTCGGCCCCAAAAATTCTTCAGTTAAAAGTTCACACCCTCTTTACTAAAACTATGCAGACGAATGTCTCCCCCAACTGGACATCTCTTTTTATAAATTCGATTTGTAATTAAATTAAGCCGAAACTCGGCCATCTTCACGTTTGTATATGAACTGAGTGAGGGAAATACCATGGTTAGGTTAGGTTATGTTTATGTGCAGAAGCCGACACACTTAGACCAATTTAGGTCCATTGTGATACCACGTATATTATCTACCTCAACTCTGTAAATGGGGCTGGCCAACGACACGCGGTGGTTCTCAAACGGTCCCCAATCTACGTACTAACCGCCCCCAACGTCGTTTAATTACGGTGATCTGACGAGAACCGATTAAGGTTGGGGAAATACCATGCTCAACTATTTATGAGATCGATCTCAGGCAATCAATCGTTTTCTCATGTTTTTCAAAATATCAAAATGAACTCTGTATCACATTGAGCTTAGAATATGAGATCTTTTGAGATCGAGCTCACAACATGAGATCTAACTCGGTGAGTGTATTTTTTTTGCATACCATGTCAAGAAAGATCTCAAAAAAGTAAAAGAGTATGCAAAAAGATGAGTTCTTAACTTTTCTGCTTAAATGTTATGAGCTGAGATCGATCTCAAATTGAAAGCTGAGACTGAACTTGTTGATATGAAAAAATATGAGAACAGGATTGATTACATGAAATCGATCTCATGAGAAGTTAACCATGGTATTTCTGTTACTCAGTTCATATTCCACCGCCAAGATGGCAGTATTTTCAGTTAAATTTTATTACAAATCAAATTTATAAAAATATAAGGACACCTTGGTTGTTGGTGAAGTTTTTCGTCGACTGTACCGATTTAGTGAATCTGTGTACAAGATTATTTTACCAAGACGTCCTTGAAATCCGAAAAAAGGTATTTTTCCAAAATGTGCTTGAAAACCGTGAAGTATTTCTGGGTTCAAGACTATGTTAGCAAGAACCCCAAAAATATCTCTTAAAACCAGAAAAAAAGGATATTTTTTGCGAAATATGTATTTCTGTGCTGGGATTGGAAGTATTATGAATTAATGATGATAAATAATCTCTATACACATTCTATTTTTCAATTGGTAACTAAACATTTTCAACAAATATGTATGTAAATATTAATAACCGAAATCACTTAAAGAGTTATAACTTCTACTGCTCGTACAGGAGAGGTACACATGACATTTTGTTTTTTTTGTTCTCCTTTATATCTTAATTTTTTATTTTCATTTATTTCATTAAAACAGTTTGTACATATAGATATAATATTTTTTAGTACTTAGAAGTGTAACCTCGTAATTATGATTTTATTTAAAACTTAAACCTGGTAGGTATACAACAAATTCTTAAAATTAAGTTTAGGGGTGAGTTGAAATGGAAGGAGATATGTGGAATCATGTGTGGAAAATATGTACCTACCTGTTGACAGGTAGTAAAAGTTCCCGGGTATAAAATTTCTAACATGGAAAAAGCCTGAAAATCGATTGCAAAATGTATGAAGCCATCCCTGTGATTGCCAGTCTATATGGTCATACCTGCGAATGTGGTGGATGTCCCGAACCGCGTCATTGAAAGCTACTTGCAATATACGCTGGGATAACTAGTCTTGACTATATACAACCACAGCATCGTCTTGTTTCCAGCGGAGTAAAATATGCACTTGGCCATACCTTTCGAAGGTATCCGTAGACGACCGTGGTCATTGGTCGTGTGATTATAACCAGACAGATTTCGATTTATCGTATAGCCAAGACTAGTGGTTGACTCTTAAGCAATTTTACTACTATTAAGATTTCAATCAGCTAGAAGATTGAGGTTACATTTTTTTTTTTGATATTTAAGAGTAATCCATTTGCAACTGACCAAGTATGTATGCGTTTCAAATCGTCATTGATGAGAAAAGCGAGTTCCTTAAGTTTGGAGTAAGATTTCGCTGGACGTAGTTGAATGTCGTCTGCATATAAATGTACTGAAACATGTCTGCACACTGTTGGAAGGTCATTTATAAACATGCAGGAGAGAATAAGTCCCTTGTGCCACACCTTGTTTAATTTCCATTAGGGATGAACAACTATCACTCGAAATAACCCTTTGGGACCTATCGGAAAAAAAGCTGTTTCACTACCCTATCACTGAATCCGGAATTGTTTTTATTCTTAAAACACAGAATTTTATGATTTTGACTGACTTTGTCAAAAGCTTTCGATTCGAGAAATCAACAAAGCAAAGAAATCACATAACCTCTATCAAAATCCTGTCTTATTTCTTCCAGTAGATTGACGATGACAGCTGTGATTCGTCTAAAGCCTGATTGCTGAGAACACAGTATTTTATAGATGGATAGGTGTTTTGTCATTTGATTTGCTATTCTTTTATTGAAAACCGTAGATAAGCAGGGTAAAATACTGGTTGGTCTGTAGTCGGAAGGAGATGTTAGATGTTGGATTGGCTTTCTTAGCGATAGGCAGAACGTTTGCATTTTTCCAGACATGAGGAAAAGTTGATGTTATTATGCACCAATTTATTACGTGCGTGAAGTGGGGGACAATTCGCGGTAAAATAAGCTTGATAAAGCGTAATGATAGGCCATGTTCACCAATTGAATCAGACTTGATAGATGCTAAATTCATCAAATTAGTTTTTATATGTCGCTATAATGAGTACTGCATCCCTCCTCCTCGCCTTAAAATCCTTAAACCAAAAAATTGATTAAAGTGATCCAATTCAAATACAGCTTTGAGTTAGATATCAAATTCATCGAGTCAGAGCCGATGCCGATCTCATTTTCTGTTGATGAAACTGAGTTCCGATTTGCACAGTCGATCTCACATGTGACCTCGTCAGATCTTACTGCAAGATCGTGCTCATCTTTTTGCATACGACCCAATGTATCAAATCTCTGTAAATTGTGCGGTAACAAATATAATGTACAATTGAATCATACGAATTAAATGTATCTATCTTCTATCACTTCGCACAAGCAAACGCTTGGGCAGCTATGTAGGTTTTAGGACCTCATGTATGGGTCGTGAATGACTAATATTTACTTTGTATCTTAGATATAATATAAACATATATATTATCATGGGCGTAAGAAAAGGGCGAAGATATCCTTTTTTTATTATTTGCGTGCGCTAAAGGGATTTCTTTTTTCTGTAGTGACACGACAGTACCATTACAGTGGAAACCACAGCGCAGGCATTTTGTTTGTTGCTGTAAGTAGTTCCCAGCAAATGATTCACTGTCTATTTTTGGGTGCTACTTACTGTATGAAAGAATAGAAGGATAGGAAAGAAGTTTGGTGCGATGGGTTTTTTTCTCCACAGGTGGCGCCTAAATTGCTTTAGGGAGATCTGTTTTTGTTGTGTGTATTCAAGTTATAAAACTCATTGCTCTGGTCGGGATTCGAACGCACGACCGGCCAATCACTGAGTGAATACACTACCATCGCCACCATTGCCACCTGTCCTTGCTCGTTTCGAATGCTTACATCTTCGAGTGACTTTTGGTCCGGCTCACGTTGAAGGGCTTTGGACGAATTTTAGCAGCAAACTTTACGAGCTAAATAACGACATCGACCTGGTCAGAAATGTGCACATAGGACATACATAGGTAGAAAGAATGGGCACGTCATGCCTGAAATAAGTTCGTTATATGTTTTCTGTCAGAAATATGTTTTTACGCTTCCCACTGCACATGAAATATAAAACAACAAAATTAAGCCACACATAAATTCAATTATAGACCAACATCCACGAGCCACCTCTTTAACATTTTTGTTTCTGCCACTCGAACTAGAAATCTTATCGGAGGCATCAAATTGAAATTCGAAATTAATCGTCATTTAATTTCAAATGTTCAGCCTCAGCACAATCGATTTTTCTTTAACTCATAGCGCTATCATAAATACAAGTACTTATATACACATTTTTAGATTGAGAACAGTAAACTTACAAAAACACCAACAACAAGCACTGAAAGGTTCTAATATTAATATCAGAAAACAACACGACCAGAAACAACCAATGAACGATTTATCGCATTCGCGTTTATCTATGACGAATGAGAAAAAAATCTTTTAATTGCGGTTGTCCAGATAAGCAGGGAGCAAGCAAATGGAAAGTTAACAGTCGACTAAAAAACTGTTTGAATAGGGTAAAGCAACCTTCACAAATTCTCAACTCAAAATTAAAAAAAAAACTAAAATTTAATTTTGGTTCCGTTCGAACTTATGGTTGAATATTTTTGCTGCTTACCTACTTTGGTAGTTATCATGCGGTCTTGGAGACATATTGATTGATTGATTTGGTGTCGTGCTGCATAGTCAGTTTTCGATTATCATCAAATCGATTAATTCCCGATTGACATCAGATTTGGGTGAAATATCGAGGCGAGTGGTATCACGTATTTTTCGATTCACATGATTAAGCCTTAGTACAAGGTAGGTGGCCTTTGATTTCAAGCCGCGGTGTAAGTTTAGGTAAGTAATTGTTATTTACCTTTTGTACTGATCACAAGTTTTGATTTTATATTAGGTCGTGCGTGGAACAATTAATACCTCCTCTGATTCATTGATAAGAACTTTGGAGCAAGTACAAGTGTGGGGCCTGTTGCGCGTTTGTTTGCAGAAATTTATTTTTAAGGCCGGAAACGAATTACTCATAGCCCTATGTATATGAGTAAGTCAAAATTCTAGTTGTGTGAGTCAAATACAGTGAACTCTCTCATAAGCGGACACTGACGGTACCAAGAAATTTGTCCGCTTATTAGAGGTGTCCGGTTATGAGAAACAATATTTTATTGACAACCTTGAAAAAAGAAACAAGACATTTATGCATTTATGGTATAAGATTTTATTTTAAAATGGAATGCAGTTTTTGTGATAAACATTAATTGTAGGTAATAAAAAGGATAATAACAAACCATAAACAAGAACAAAGCCTTTAAAAATTTATTTTTTGCATTACTTGAAACTATGTAGGTAGGTACTTATGCTTCAAATTATGCATACACTTACATACAAACCTACGTATTACCTACGTCGACAGACGGCCGCCGGCGCCGCAGCCTACTATGTTTACATTCTTTACGGTTTTTTTTTTTTTTTTAAATTGCTGGGTATCAGGGCAAAGCGCAAAGAAAAGCAAAAAAAGCAAACCAAATAAAAGACAACGAAGTGTGCCAAATGCGTTTTGTCCGTTTAAGAGAGAGTGAAATTCTATTGCGGCTATGAAAACTGGTGTCCGCGTCCGGTTATAAAAAAGTCCGTTTATGAGAGAATTATTTACATTAAAAATTGTGTAGCTTATTCCGTTCTTTGAAATTTGTCCGGTTATGAGAGGTGTCCGCTTATGAGGGGTGTCCGTTAGGAGAGAGTACACTGTAGTTGAGACCTTTGTGTGCCGGCGATGAAAAAGTCTCAAGCTCAGTGGGAAAGGAATTTTCGTAATTATTAATTTAAAGGGATGTCTCTGAAAGATATAAATAAAAGTTTATATTATTCTTGTATCATAACAATGATTTCAGGATATCGTTGGAGAAGATAATATTTTTCTCAGGAATGTCTTAGCTACGGGTCTTTAGTAAAACATCGAAATGCGCGTTGATTCTGCTTCGTTTTGGTCGAATATTTTTTTGCAAAAGATGTGCTTTAATTTGAAACTGAATCGGACATATCTGACCTTTGCACACCAAAATCCTCCGAGTCGACTTCTTGGGGTAGTAACTTTGTTTATTTATAAATAAAACTAGTTATCACTGTTTGTTGAATTGGTTAATTGTGTTTCTAAAGGGTTTTGAATTTGAGGTATCATTTGTTTTTTGAATGAAAGACATAAATTGTGTGAAATCTGTATTTATCTTTATTGGAAATTAATATAGGTACATTGGTTCCGGTTAATTTTTTATTTTTTTTTTATAATTTACGCGCACTAAAGGGATTTTTTTGGTACCCTCATCATGTATTTGCTACACAGCGCGGGCGTTAGGGAAATTAGGATTAGAAGAAAAGGAGAGTTGCCGATGCACGTTGGTTTTGAATGTTTGTAGGTTATAATGTAAAGGAAAAACTGAGCGTGGAAGAGTATTCCACATTCATGTTGTACGGCTGAGGAAAGACTCTTTGTACTTTACTGTACGTCCGAATACAGGCTTGAGGGTGAACTGATGAGCATTCGTTGCATGGCGGGTATTGCGGTTGAAATGTTCAAGGTGTGGAATGCAACTGGCTATTTCATTAGAGCACTTACGGTGGAAATAGCGATAAAATAACGAAAGACAGAAGACATTGCGACGATGACTAAGTGAGTCAATCGATCTCGCGATGTCTCGGTAGCCTGTAGTTTTTTCGCGCGTTATTGGATCCTGTCAAGTAGCTCCAAATAAGTTATTGGTGCACCAGACCAGATATGAGCGTTGTACTCGATTTTCGGGCGAATAAACTCCTTATAAATTGTAGCCAGAACAGAAGGGGTGAAATATTTCTTACATCGCTTAAGGAAGCATAGACATTTCGCAGCGTTCTTGGCGACATCGAATATGTGGTCATTCCAACGAAGGTTGTCATTGACACACATACCGGGAATGGAAAGTCTTTCGGTTTCAGCGATGCAAGTGCCATTCATGGATAATGGCAGTGTGTGTGGGTTTTGCTTTAATGACAGGAGACAGCATTGTGTTTTGGAAGCATTAAATTCCACTCTATTGGTTGTACTCCACTGAGTTATGCTGTTAAGATCGGAATTTAATGAGCTTAACATACGTTGCCGTTCCAGTTCCACACCCGAAGAAGTGGGGCGTGACCCAAGAAACGAGTATGAAAAGCTGAGGGTACGGTCATCAGCAAAGGAATGGATTGGATTAGAAGTATCAGACAGGATATCATTTATAAAAATGAGAAAGAGAGTCGGGAACAGGACGGAGCCTTGGGGAACACCAGCATTTATTTCGTGAGTTGCAGACTTGAAACCGTCCAAGACAACTTGAATTGAACGGTCCGAAAGGTAATTTCTAATCCATTGAAGAAGGTTATCATCGATTCCAAATGCACGCATTTTCGACAAGAGAGCTTGATGCCAAACTCTATCAAATGCCTTTGAAATATCAAGCGCAACGATCTTACTTTCACCACCTTGGTGAAGAGATTGGTTCCACTTTTCGGTTAGATATGTCATCAAATCACCGGTGGACCTATTGCCCCGAAAACCGTACTGCCGGTCATTGAGAAGTTTTCGAGATTCAAGACATTTCATTAGCTGACGGTTGATCAGCGTTTTCATGACCTTAGAAAGAAGGGACGGAAGTGCAATTGGTCGGTAGGAGGAGGGAGAAGAAGACTCGCCTTTTTTGGTACAGGCTGGACAAATGCTGTTTTCCATCTTCCCGGGAAGAGCCCTGAAGAATAGGACAGATAGAAAAGCTTACGCAGTGGTTTTGCCAGCGGAGAAGAACACCTCTTCAGAACGATGGGGGAAATACCATCTGGACCAGCGGATTTGTGTATGTCAAGATCTCGAAGTACTCTAGCCACTGTACGAGTGCGAAAGTGGATTGGTCCCATGGAGTATTCTACGCGCTCGAGTACCGAAGAGCTGACGGCTGGAATATCGTTGTAAATGAGTGTCGGGATAGATGACGTGACCGAATTCTTGATGTTTTTGACAAACGACTAAAAGTTGTTACTACCCGTGGACTTTGTAGTATTTTTTGCCTCAGCTTTTGGTCGTGGGAGAATTTTACACGATTAATAAGGGCATTACAGTCATTTCTGGCTTGTTTGAATTTTTCCGCTATCCGTCGGATGCTGCCTTTACTCAGCCATTACGAGTGTACAGACGAAAATCGTACGACACCTACAATGGCCAAGCAAATGCAACAGTGATGAAGTGGGATGGGGGACGGAGGGATACCCAGCGATGTTGCTTTTTTCCGTTTTTCTTTTGCGCTTTCCTTTCACTGACACCGGCACTGGCACTAAAGTTTTGTTTTGTGCCTTTTTTTTATTTTTTTTTTTGACACACACGATGTCGCGGCGCGTACAATAATTTGTTTAATTGAATCAACAAAGAAACTTTGTAGCGGAGGCGAGCACGAAACCGAAAAAAACTGCACGTGCGCTTGCGTCGGGGTGCAGACAACAACTGAACAATGAAAAAGAATGTCGTCCTAGTGAACTCCTCTGCTAGCTCGGCAGACTGTCAACCTTTTACCAACATTTTGAATCACTTTTTCGCACAATGATGGCTCAATAAGTGATATTTGGTCGATGATGTTGCTATTGAGGTGTTCAACAATTTGAGGATTATCGGCATAAGCTTTACTCTTCAAGAAACCCCATAAGAAAAAATCCAGTGGTGTTAAATCGCATGATCTTGGTGGCCAATTTACGTCTGTTCTAAGGGAAATTATGCGATTGTTAAACCTCTCTTTCAAAAGATCGATTGAGTTCGTTGCCGTATGGCATGTTGCACCTTTCTGTTGAAACCACATATTCTGCACATCAATATCTTCCAATTGACTCCACAAAAAGTTTCTAATCATCGCTTGATGCCTTTCAAACAATCCTCTAGAATTTTCTTCAGCCTAAATGCGACAGTTTTGTTTATTGACATAACCGCCAATTTCAGAATGAGCTTCATCGGTGAAGAGAAATAAAATTGTCCTTTTGTTGTTGCTTCTCTATGGCCCAATTAACGAATTGGCGACGCACTGCGTGGTCAAATGGCTTTTATGCTTGTGTTAACTGTATTTTGTAAGCCTTTACATCCAGATGTTTGTGCAAAATGTTAAACAAAGTTGTTGGTTTGAGGTTTATTTGCTGTGATCGACGACGAATTGACGTCCTTGCCTCTTCAGCAACACTTCTGCTAACAGCTGCAATAATTCCACTCGAACGACCACTACGATGATATGCTTAATTCTCTGATCTTGAACCGAACCAATTTCTTAAAATTTTTGAACGATAAGTTTAATATCACGGTTTAACGGACCATTTTCTCTACCATATTTTGAACGAAATTTTCTTTTCACTTCTGCAAAACTTTCACCATATTTAAAATAAGTTTTAATAATAAAAACACGTTGCTCAATAGTGTACCGATTCATTTAAACTAACGGGAATGTATTTACTTCATACCTGAAAAAAACTTCGCTGTAATCTAACAGCTGTAAGAAAAGTGGCGGCCAATTTAAAATGATACGTCAAATTTGAACAACCTTTATTTTTAATCACGTCGATTAAGTGACCGCGTGCCGCGGGTTGGTCTTGAATGCAAAACTTAATTAACTAGGATTGGCAAATGCTTGGAGTTCTAGTAGTTTATCATGTTATTTGGTAGCGTCAAGGTAACGTCACTTTTAAACGTGAAATAACGCCAAACGAAATAAAACCAAATTTCAAATTTCGATCCAATTTAATTTCAAAAACGAAATAAACTCATTTTAGCTTTATTTCATTACCATATCGAAATATTAAAAAAAAACATGAAATAAGGCCTAATTTTAGCAAAATAATTCGTTGGTTTTATTTCGTGCTCAAAAGAAAAATGAAGCTAGTTTACCATAACTCTTCTCCACATCCAGGAAATGGATTATTTGTTTAGAATCGAACAGTTTTTGTGTGGCCCACTTTGCTGCAATCCGCCTTTCGTCCGCATGGTTAAGCCCCCTCATGCAACTTCCTTGCTCCGCTAAGGGTAGGTGTAACGGCAGCAACACTGTTTTATTCGAACATTATAGTCCATTACCTGGGCCTCGGAAGGCGATGCAAATAATTAACTATACAATGAAGGCTTTTGTGTATTTGTGTGAATAGTTGAATGCGAAATTCCGCGAATTTGTCCTTATTTCGATTTCTTAAATGAAATAAAGCCAAACCCCTAATTTGTTTCTTATTTCGTTTTTGAAATAGCAACAATGCCAAATTTTGAAGATTTGGTCTTATTTGTTTGGCGTTATTTCACGTTACCTTTGTATACCCTATTCTTAGGGTTATTATTAATTTTGACGCATAGTTTGTAACATACCTTAATATTGCCCGTAGAGCCCTAAAAGTTACTATATTTATGATCATCATCGATAGTAATGTCGATCTAGCCATGTCCGTCCATCCGTCTGTCTGTCGGCAAAAATTAGGCCTTTAAACTGGGCATAGAGAGCTGAAATTTTAACCATATACTCTCTAGGGTCCCGAAATAATCAAGTTTACGAATTTTTGAAATCCGCCCACAAACTCAAAAAAACACACTTTTCGAAAAAATCGAATTTTGAGCTAGGAAGCTGACATTTTGTATTTATATGTTCTATGACTCCTAAAACTGCTCGGGAGAAAATTTTTTTAAAATCCGCCCACCGACACGCCCACAATTAAATAAAACAATTTTATTGAAAAAGCAAAAATTGAGCTAGGGAGCTGAAATGTATAATATATACTCTCTAGACGCCTTTCAAGCTCATGTGTAAATATTTTCTAAATCCGTCTACTGACACGCCCACAATTAAAAAAAAAACCTTTTTGAAAATCCAAAGTTTGAGCTAGGGAGCTGAAATTTATAATATATACTCTCTATGCTTTTTAATAATTTTTTTTAAATCCGCCTACTGACACGCCCACAATTAAATAATACAATTTTATTGAAAAACCAAAGTTTGAGCTAGTGCCGTTTTTTTTACAAAAGCTTTGTTTTTTTTTTGATAAAATCCTTTCAATGTTATATAACAAAATATGTAGAGCGTTCTTAACAATTCAAACATACTTACCCTTTTGTCACGCCCACTTATGATTGATTGGAATAAGAATAGGGTATCCAACAGTTCGCCCAAGCGGACTGTAGCCCGTCCCTATGTTTTTTTAATTGAATGGTAAAAATTTAGTAAACATTTTGTTTTTCTTAGCGTGACATACTGATTCGTTTTTCAATAAGTAACGTTAACGAATGGCAGAGGATATTTGCAATGATTATTGCTAAAACTGATGATAAAACATGTGACCACGACCAACATCTAACCAGAGCTTCATCAGCAAGCTCCAGACTGATCTACAAAAACCTTAACCAAGAAATGCTAACTGAAGAAAGCTATTTCAACATAATTTCTCGTACGAAGCTATGAGCAGAATTAGTTATGCTACAAAAGAGAAAATGAGCATATATACCATTTCCTTGCGGTGTATCCAATTCTACAAGAAATCCACACTTTTCTAGTTCCAAGAAAGTTTTTTGTCTTTAAGTTATCTGTACGAAATATTCAATGGAACTCGGGGATTATTCTATTTGTGCATGTTTTGCAAGCATGGAATGGTTTATCGCAATAGTTTTTACTTAAAAAAGGAGAGCGCACCCATTATTACAATACTCACAGTTCTATCAGTTTTCTGCATAGAGAATTACCTTCTATATTTCAAATCATTTAAAATTGTCACCTTTTATGTTTTAAATCAATAAAAATTACTAGTATCATAAAATGCAAATCGTCGAAATTGCAAAATGACTCAGTGCTTCTCGCTTTGCTATTCCATTAAATTAACATAAAATTTGTTGCGACCTTGTGTGCTGGGGAGATTTAAGTAAAGCAGATCATTGAAACTTAATTGTTTAAACATTTTTTGTTTGCAAAAATGAGAAAAACTTCCGATAGGGTTATGAGTAGAGTCCGTCCGAACATTCGGCTACGGACACATTTGGCCAAAATTTCCACCTTCGGCAAAACAGCCTGCTTCGGCGAAAAAAGGCCGAAGATTTTCAAGAAGCCGAATTTTAAATTTACCCGCCATTTTTCGCGAATATAAAATTATCAAAGGTAGGTAGGTATACCAGTGGCGAGGCGCCCATATAACTCGATTCACGCAAGCAACATGCATCTTAATGTGTGTATATAAACATAAGATTTGTATGTTTCCTACACCTGCACTTGCGAGCAACAAATTCTACCAACCTACCACCTGCTATTCACCTGCTCTCATATCGTTCTACTGCTCTACGCACACAAATACTCACACCATTGCATATGCCTATTCTCCAACATCACAGATCACATACTCCTCTCCATACCCCATAAGAAACACATACGCAAAGCGATAGCAAAACAAAGCATAGTAACCCGGAAATTTTCGCGTTATGAAATATGTGGCTGGTTAGAACAAATTGAATTTCTTTCCTTGTTTTCCCCTTATCGTTCACCGCGTTTGACTCCTATACACGCTTCCTTATGCAAAAATATAACCCGCTTTTCAGCGACTTATTTGGCGAGTTTTGTATGTAGCTGAGGTGAGTTCTGTTTGAAAAATTCAGTTGTGAAGCAGACTGCGATGTGTAACTTAAAGTAATATTGAGTGGAATTATTGTTGTGCAATATATAATTATTTAAAGTGATCGAAAACAGTGAAAAGTGTGAAAAGTTTAAATTGTTTTGTTTTCAGTTAGATTCAGCAAAGGAGAAAATGGCATTAGTAAATTGTTGTTTAGTAGATTTGCTTTTGGAAGAAGAAAATTATTTTTGTAAGTTGAGTTTTCTTAAAAAAAAAGTTATAGAGATAGGACGCTCTACTCCTTCTATGAAAATAGATTATAAGCGCAAGGATGCTTTTGTTTCGCATTTCAACGCATCCATATATCAAAAATATACTTGGTTGACTGGTAGTTGTAAGCTCAATAAAATGTTTTGGTTTTCTTGCCTCCTTTTTTCTACGCTACGCTACGCTGCCATAAACAATTTAATTAATTCGGCAAATAAACATGTCAAGAAGGAAAAACACATTCGTAGCTGTTTATCTTTGCAAGAATTCGGTACTGATCGTATTGAAACCTCGTTAGGTAATTCCTTTGTAGCTTACAACAAAAAAGTTGATAGAAACCGTAAACTAATGGAACGTTTTATAGATACGGTAGTTCTTTTAGGCAAACAGGAACAAGCATTTCGGGGTCATAATGAAAAGCCAGATTCTAATAATCGTGGCAATTATGTCGAAACACTTTTATACAAGGTGGCGCAAAAGTAATCCTCCTATCAGAAAATGCTATAAATTTTGCGATTGGCCCCTAATGTCAGTTCTGTTTTGACATTTATTTAGTAAACACATGCGAAATACACGTTAATAAACAATGTTACGCTACACTGCTCCAGAACGCGGAATATTGGTGACTATTTATTTGAGCAATAATCGGTCGGTGACTTTGGCACAACGTGAATTTCGTCGCAGATTTCCTACCCGTCCAACGCCTACTGGTGAAACACTGCGACGTTTAGCCGCTCGCCTCGAAGAGACTGGCATAACACAAGATGCTGCCAGGAGTGGCAGACCCCGGAGTAGCCGTTCTGTAGAGAATATTGCTGCTGTAGCCGAAGATGTCATGGAAGCGCCGTCGACATCGACCAGACGACGTGCCACGCAAATGGGTATCAGTCGACGGCCTTTACAACGAATTTTGGTACAAGATTTGAAGATGTTTCCGTACAAAGTCCAGACGGTGCATCAGCTGTTAGCTGCTGACCGCCAATCGCGTCTAACATACGCTCAAGCCATCCTTAATCACCACCAAGAGGAAGATGATTTTTCATCAAAAATAATCATGAGTGATGAGGCCCATTTCCATCTTAGCGGGTACGTAAATAAGCAAAATTTACGCTTCTGGGGCACTGAAAATCCGCGTGTAACCCACGAAGATCCATTACACCCGCTCAAAGTCACTGTATGGTTTGCTGTTTTCGCTGGAGGAGTCATCGGACCTTTTTTCTTCGAAGACGTCGCGGGCCAAACGGTTACTGTGAATGGTGAGCGCTACAGAGCAATGATCAACGAGTTCTTTTTGCCGCAACTTGATGAATTGGGATTGGAAAACATCTGGTGCCAACAGGACGGTGCAACGGCACACACTGCACGTGCCACAACCGATATGCTGAAGGATGCATTTCCCGGGCGCCTAATCTCCCGTTTTGGCGATTTGCACTGGCCAGCAAGATCGCCTGATTTGACCGCTCCAGACTTCTTTTTGTGGGGCTTTTTGATGTCGCGGGTTTATGTCAACAAGCCTCAGACTCTCGCAGCTCTTAAAGACAATATCCGTCAACAATGTGAGGACCTATCGCCGGAAGTTTTGGCCAAGTGATGGAAAATGCCGTAAAAAGGGCTCAAATGACAATCAACTGTGGCGGCGGCCATTTACATGACATCATATTCTCGACTTGATGTAAAAAAATTTAAAAGACCAAATAAAAATAATCCACAAGAAGAATCAAAGTTTTTCATTTTTTTTTTAAATTACAGCCAAAAAACATCGGAAGGTTATTTTTGCGCCAGCTTGTACTTATCTAAGTATGACCAGTTAATGGACTCTCATTTGGAACAGTGTTCAAGTGCACGTAATCCGGTTTTTTCGGGCCTATCAAATGACATCCAAAACGATTTAATACAAAGTATAGCCGCAGTGATCAAATGCGAAATTAAAGTAGAAATAAGTGAAACGCGATTTGTGTCTATCATGATTGATGAAACATCAGACATGAGCCATAGGGAGCAACTTAGTGCCGTTTTGCGTTACTTATCGGAGGAAGGAGTAGAGGAAAGGTTTCTTGGGTTTTTTTGACGTGAGTGAGAGTCGAAATGCCGATGAGCTCTCAAAACACATTTTCAATATACTTGATGTATACGGTTGCAAGGAGAAATTAGTTGGGCAATCTTACGATGGGGCCGCGGTTATGTCAGGGGAAGTAGGTGGTGTTAAAAAAAATTCCTGGATGCTTGTCCAATGGCTTATTTTATTCCTTGCTACGCACATGTTTTAAATTTGGTGTTATCGCAATCACTGGAAAATATACCTGAATTGAAAGTTTTTTTTTGGCAATATAAACACAATAGTACGCTTCTTTAATAAATCAACTAAACGTTCAAATATTTTAAAACAAATAGCAAACAGACGCATGCCGGGAGTATCAGAAACTCGCTGGAATTACCATTCCCGAATAGTTAACGTTATTTTTAACTGTAGATTAGATATTATTGAAACTTTTAAGCAAATATTAGACCATCCAAAAGAATGAGACACTGACGCACTTTCAATGACCGAAAGTTTATTGCTTAAGTTAGAAGGGAAAGATTTTTGCTTTTTACTGCACGCGGTTTCCGAAATATTTGCTAAAACCGATGTATTGTTTAATTTAATACAAAATAAACAAACAGATGTTGAAGTTGCTAAGCGAGAAATCGAGTGTTTTGAGTCTTGGCTTTCTACTGAGTTTCTAAACAAATTTGATTTAATTTTTGAAAGTATAAATGATTGTGCTGAACCTCCACGGAAACGCCGATTACTTGATTTTGATGTAAAGACTCACTAAGCGCCTTTTTGTAGAAATAAAGGACAATATTATATCTCAAATTAAGACACGATATAAATCTTTTACGGATTTAATTTTTTTGGATTTACTCAATAAATCAAAATACAGTCGTTTTGCTCAGTCAAGCCCAGATGATAAAATATCTTCGGTGATTAACTTTTTCCCTGGAATTTTCGATTTTGCAGGTTTAAAAAATGAGCTGAAAGTTCTCTATACTGCGTCTTCACTTCAACCACTTGACGTTTTATCCCTCTATAAACATTTAAGAAGTAAAATATTGTGTGAAACATTTCCCCAAATCTTAAAATTAAGTGGACTATTTTTAACACTACCAATGACTGTTGCTTCCGTGGAGAGATCTTTTTCCACTCTGAAAACAGTTCATACATATTTGAGAAATTCTCAAGGAGAATAGACTTAGAGTACAAATAAAAAAAAATATTTAACAACACTTTTCACATTTTTTTCCAAATTCTACTGTTTTTGATTTAAAAAAATATTAATCATTAATATTTTCTCTTTTTAACTTTGTACAAAAACTATTTTTAAAATATTTTTATATATTAAAATATTTTTATATATTATAGATATAAAATCTATACATTTTTGTAAATATTATGCGTGAAGCTTTTTAATTTAAATTTTTATTTATGTATTTATTTATTTAACAAACCGTGATTTATGAAGTTCGTTTTCTTATTACTTACTATCAATTTTCTTTAAGGTACAGCATTTGCATCTGCCAAAAAGGTTTCTTTCGAAGCCACTTTTATTATACTTTAGGTTCATTGTAAATTTAAGCTTAAATGACTTGAAGTATAAAAAATTGGCTTGAATTGCTTTACTTCTATGCGATTTGCAGTATCTACACAATATAATTTCAGGAAGCGTTTGCAGGTGCATATTTTTTCCGACTTGCCATTTAACATTTTCCACGCCACGCCACTGGTAGGTACACACCGTATTTGGAGTAGATTTAGAACAAGGCATTTCATGTTTGTTTCGTTTCTGTAGTAGGTAAATGAAGTTGCATCTGCATGCTGTTGTGTTTTTATTTTATGGACCCACCGAGTGGATTTCAAACAAATCGTCGTTCCAAACACGAAGTGGCGTCAAAATCTTAAATTCACAGTAGAGCCAAAACAAAAATTTGAATTTTGAAAACTTTCAACAAAGCTAACTATTATTTAGAGGAAGTAGTTATTATAACGTGTTAAAATTGTTTCTTCATAAACATTGACCATTTTTGAGAAAATTCTATTCCAAGAGAAAAAGATGCAGATACGCCACTTCGTGTTTGGAACGGCGAAATGATGCCGTGTTTGTTTCGTTTGTGTGGTCGGACTGTAGTTCTGCGGACATTTTGTACCTATCTACTATGTACCCACCTACCAACTCCTATTCCAACCGACAACCGAGCGGACCATCATCCTTGAGTGGATCTGAACGATTTTATACAAATGTGTCTCTGTTTATGCGTGGCAATTCATTAGTAGTTCCTTAATTGGTCTCAAACATTCAAAATTCTTCAACTCCATTGAAGGTGTCAAACATCAGTTTAATTGCTCACGAAACGCACTCATATTAGGCCCTATAAAGCTAAACATTCTTTAAACTACACCGCACACTAATTGCCCAATTAGGTAACTACAGACACACATTATCCGCATTATTTAGTCTTAAAATGCCGCAATACAAAACCCATTCGATGTGTCACATTTTGTTTAATGAAATCATCCCATTTCTTTGGCTGAACGCGGGAAAGGCCGCTGGCGGAAACCCCAAAGACTACTAGCACTAATCCTCTCTACCAACTATTCCACCTTCACCACACGACGTCGTCGCGTCGCCTGCTGACAAGTGTCGCCATTGCCACCGCACTGCCTGCCACCACAGCGCCACAACCACCGCCGACACCACTGATTGTTTAACCGCGTACACAGGTTTCGGTGATGAAACATTTTATTGACACACGAAGTAACATCATTAACTGTGTGTCTTCACTGTTCGTCCTTCGCGCTTTCCCGTTCCTATCATTCTTCTTCGTTCGTTTCGTATTTCTTTTTCTTTTTGTTGGTTCTCCGGTTTTTGTGCGCGTTTCGTTTGGCGGCATAAACACCATCAACCACCACCGCAAAGGCAATGGCGGCCGGCGCTATTTGGTCAAACATGAAATTTACTCCTCGTTTGTCGGTCAAGCTGCTGATGGGTGTTTTAAGTCGTTAAATGTTGTTATTGCCTACCGCTATAATATGCTGTATTAAGTAATTGGTGTGGCGGCCGTGCGCCGTTGCGGCGGAATTGAAAGAATAACAAGACCACCGCTAGCTCCGTCGTCCGTGTGTTCTTAGGCTCTGTTTTTTTGTAGACATCCGAAATTAGTTTTTTTTGTAAGGATCCAGCAAAGATGAATGCATGCTATTACATAAGTCAACAGTCATTTAAATTCAATTTGGAGTGCGGCCTGTTTGTAGAGTAAGATTCTATGTTCGAATTATGTTATTAGTGTATTGAGTTTGAATTTTTTACTCACAGCTGTCAGAACGAGGATTTTTGACGTTTTGTTAAGTAAATAATCAACTACCGGACTAGGAAAACAGCAATTGATAGTTTAGAAAGTAAATTTTTACATTTAGTAAACTGTTTTGTAGTCGCTAGTCGTGTTTTATTATGACTTAGGATCTGTGTAGATCTGCCGACTATAATAAAACAGTATGGATCAACGAAAACTTGCACAGCTGAATTCCCAATCAGAAATCAAGCCCGGGGTTAGGTAGGTACCATACAATCAAAAATTTACATAAAATTAAAATGTTGCTCTTCCGGTCTTTAATATGTTGTTTTGAGCAGATGTTAGTGTGAAAATAGATTGAATTTAATTGCCAAACCATTTTTATTTTATTTGATAATGATTGATATACGTCTTCAGATTATTTTCTAACCAAACTGTTTTCCTTTTGACATCGTGATACCTACACTGGCGATCACAAGGATGAGGCCAAACATTTTGCAATCGATTTTCAGTCTTTATACCTGTTGGAAATTGTATACCCGGAGACTTTTACTACCTGGGAACAGGTACATATTTTCCGAACAGTAAGTCATAAAATTAAAGGGTAAATAAGAAACGACCGCTGGAATTTCCCAAGATCAAACAATGAACTACATACTTGAAAAGCGTATAAAAAGATTCGCCACTAGGATGAGGCCATTGCGAATATTTCGTTGCTGGAGTTCACATCAACAATTTTTTGGGGAGAGTACGATAACTCAGGCGACAAAGTTTAACGACAGATTTGTGTAGAACAGTTATTTATAAGCATTTTTTACTATGGGAGTTTTTTCAAAAACTATTAATTGAAATCACTTGATTTAAAAACAGTATGATAGAACCGACTTTTAGGTTATAAAAAATGTGCAATACTTAATTGTAAGTATTACCGTTATTTTTTAATATTTTTTTCCATTTTAAGTGTTTTTTTTTTTAGAAAATCGCCCTCCCGCCCAAATGGGGCGAGATAGACCCCCCCCCCCCTCCCATAGCGAAAAATGCTTGCATCTAACTGTTTTACACCAAATCGTTATTTTTTCTTATCGCCTGAGTTATCGTACTCTTGCCATTTTTTTCAAAGTTTTGTTAAGAATATTGAAAAAAGCGTTAAAAAAAGAACTGTTTTTATTAAGTTAAAAAAAATGGGTTCCGGAAAGACTTTGACAGCGACAGAAAGAGGAAAAAACGATGATTCCAAGGAGTAAGGACCCTCACGCTGATAAATTGTAAGGAGGCTGAATAGAAGTAAGACTGTTGTAAACAGTTATCTTGCGGATAAAAAACACTGGGAAACATCAAAAAGGACGCACGGCAGAAGTAACAACATTGCGAGAAAAGCGGGTTATTCTACGGCTTGGCTCAAACTCTACTCTACTAGTGACTAAAATAAGGGCCAACAGCGAAGTGTCAGCCAGCATAGTAACGGTACAAAGGATAATACGAAAAAGTGGTACTATGCAGAGAAGAAAACTTAAAAAGAAACCTGTTTTGCGGCAAGTACACAAGGACCATCGAATGAATTTTGCAAGAGAACATGTCGCTTGGAGCAGTGAAAGGAAACACGTTCCCTTTTTTTGATGAAAAATAGTTTAACCTTGACGGCCCTTATGGTTAAAAAAGTTAGTTCCATGATCTAAAACAGAAGGAACTTATTTTGGCAAGACATCACAGCCGTACATCAGGTGTAATGGTGTAGGGAGCTATTACCCACTATAGAGCAATCGAGTTGGAGTTTTTGTCCACAATAATGAACGGAAACAACTACAAATATTTGCTGGAACGGTCATTTCCAAAAGTGAAAAAAAATTTCCGACCCCTGTCTTGGATATTCCAACAAGACAATGCCCCTATCCACACTTCCAGGGTAGTTAGAAGTTAGATTCAATCAGAAGACGTGGAATTTTCGCCATGGCCGCCCTATTCACCGGACTTAAACATAATCGAAAATATTTGGGCATGGTTATCTCGTAAAGTGTATGAAGGCGGCAGACAATTTGAAAACAAGGACACTTTAATCGAAGCTATTCGTAATGCCTGGGCCTAAATTTCTCTTAATTATTTGAAAAAAAACCTGTATGATTCTATTCCAAACCTTCCTATAGAGCTCATATCGAAAAATGTAGGGCATACTCATTATTAATGTAGAAAAACATAATAAATAAATGTTTTAAGACCATAAAAATTTATTCAGTTTTTCCTTTCTTTCAAAGATTTTGCATGTGGCCGCATCCTAGTGACGCATCTTTTTATACGCTTTTCAAGTAGTTCATTGTTTGATCTTGCGAAATTCCAGTGGTCGTTTCTTATTTACACTTTAATTTTATGACTTACTGTTGGGAAAATAATGTATATACCTGTTCACAGGTAGTAAACGTTTCCGGGTATAACATTTCCAACAGGTATAAAGACTGAAAATCGATTGCAAAATGTATGGCCTCATCCTTGTGATCGGCAGTGTATGACCGAAAACGTACCTCTTTCACCCTGATAGCCCCTTTATTGTTTGGTTCGGTTTGATTCCCTTCAACATATCAGCAGCAGTATCCACATCGCTATAGACTAGATATATAGCAGGTGGCAATGGTGCGATGGTTGTGTGTTCACTAAGTGATTGGCAGGTCGTGCGTTCGAATCCCGGCCACGACCATAATTTTTATAAATTGAATACACACAACAAAAACAGATCTCCCTAAAACAATTTAGGCGCCACCTGTTGAGGAAAAATCCCATCGCACCAAACTTCTTTCCTATCTTTCTATTCTTTCATATAGTAAGTAGCACCCAGAAATAGGCAATGAATCATTTGCTGGGAGCTACTTACAGCAACAAACAAAATGCCTGCGCTGTGGTTTCCACTATAATGGTACTGTGCACTACAGAAAAAATTAATCCCTTTAGCGCACGCAAATTATAAAAAAAAGAGGAATCATAACCACCAGTTAAAACTCCCAAAGAAACCTTTTAATTCTTCCAATTGGCTTGCTCGTACGTATGGCAATACGATGGTTTTGGAAATTGTGTCATTGAATAAAAACACATAGAATCGGCACTTCAGCTAACTTTAGCGCTTCCGCAGCATCGCGGCGCTGTGATCGCTTGTAAGGGTTTTTAAATTGGATGAAATGGCAAATTAAATTACGAAAATAAATTACCCTTTGCAAAATGCTCGATGGGTAATTTATTGGGTCACCCAGTTTGGGGAAGTTCGTATCGTTGTTGCTTTTATTATGAAGTCGATACGATTCAAGCACTTCAAGTATGCCTACACAGTCTAGAAAATGAGTTTTTTGTATTCAGAAAACAAGTTTTTCTTATTCAGAAAACGAGTTTTTAGTATTCAGAATACGATTTTTCTGTATTTACAAAACTGCCTAGAATACTTTGAAGAAAAAACCAGCACTTATATTTCTGATCAGATCAGTATCGAAAGTAATGTCCATCTAGCCATCTCCGTCCGTCCGTGAACAATTTCTAGCAAGAAAGCCGAATTTTTAAACTCTTTAGTTTCTATTGGCCCAAAATCAAGCGTACACATTTCTAAAAAAATAGTTTTATTGAAGAAGTCTATAGAAATGAAGGTCTTGTTCTTTGCAAAGTATGTAGAAAATGTCTTTCTAATAACTAGCCCATACAAAGTTGTTTGCCAAGCTGACTTTTTGTTATAAAAAATCTGTAATGTAGTCAATATCCTTGTGAACAATTCGCCAATACAAATATTTTGCCATGCTCACTTGTTAGTTGAATGGACAAGGATTCTCAACCCAATGCCACGTCCACATTGTTGGAATATGGATGGGGTATCCAACAATGTGCCCAAGCGGACTGCAATGTGTTTTTGATTGCTGTGTATTTATTCAGGTCACTAGTATTCACTGAATGTATTCAAGTATTTGAAGTCACTGAATGTACTCAATTATCCGAAGTCAATTGAAGTCTTTGAACCCACTAAATGCAAAATTTGCAGGAAATTCAAAACATTAAGACATTCGCAAAAAACCGAATCATTACATTTCTTCTTCTTCCTTTACTCAAGGTCATGATCAGGATTAAAGGGATCATAACCCTCCCACTTTACTGCATCCCTGAGGGTTCGCCGATTTGACCTCAAATAACCGGCAGGCTTCCTGGTTTCGGATCATTTCATCACTGAGGCCATTCAAATGCTGGTGTTATGGCATTTGTGAGATCCAGGAGTGGCCCGCCTCTTTTTTACGATTTCGACACGTGCATGCTTCCGTTATTGATCGACCTTTTACGACACCAGTGATCTCCATTCGTGTAAACCCAGGGATTTGCATGCACACTTGCAGGACAGCTTAAATATATTAAATGTGCCGCTGGCTCACCTGGATGTTAGAATCGCTTAGATGTGAGTTTTACCCCTTAGTCACGACCAGCGCTGTTTTTTGGGCTTCGCTGCAGTTATATTCTTAGCCCGTCACTGCACGAAGACCACTTAAATTTAGTGACATTTCAAAAAGATGCAAAGTAATCCCTTTGACAATTTAAGATTTCCTCCTGTGGGTGGATCAGCTGTTAGTGCATTGGATTGTTAAGTGCGAAAGTATGGCAAACATCCGAGCGTATCAATTGTCATGTTAAGCTTCTCAAATTTGACGCTTGAAGTCGGAGTCGGCGTTAGATGTAGGTAGGAATGTAGGGTAAATGTGTAATATTTTTTTTGTAGTCTGGACTTTTTTCACATTTTAATTTTAAGATGTTCCATGGGATACATTTATGTCATTAAAAATGTTGCCCCCAACCAACACACCTATGTTCGGCCTCTATAGTTCAGCAAGAATTTAACTCTCCCAAGAATCCAACGAAGAACAAAATAAAAAAAAAACTTCTACACAGATAAGATATCAACATTCTAAAAAAAGTCATCAATCAAATTCTGATCAAAAAATGTACTCTGTGTGAAAGATAAGTCATCAGCAGCAGAAGATGTGTGGTTGTTAAAAGCCAAAGATACTTGCGATAAGTCCGCGCTGGTATCATATAAACTGGCAAAAAATTCCAAAAATAGTAATAATAATAACAAGAATAATTGTAAATAAATGTTGAAACGAAATCGCATCCGCCTATTTAGTGATAAGCTGACGAAGGCCAAGGGTTAAAGTGTCAAAACAAAGATTGGATCGAGGCCATCGTTAATGATTTTATTTTTATTTTCATTTTCATTCTGTTTTGTCATAATCTCATCATTTTTATAGAACGTAAAACTACAGCAACACTCCAAATCCAAGAGCCCCCCCTTACTTCATCCAACACTTAATAAAGTGCATAGTGATAAATAACACGGAACATCCATTATAAAGTTCGGCAATTACAAATGGCCAATATTTCTTGGCGAAAATTACTGGGAGAGGCACGCAAGTCAAAGTCCAAGTAAATGTACCAACAGCAATAAGAACATGGAAGAACATTAATTTTTACACAACGAGAACATAGTGCGCTCCTTGTGGTAAGGATTGAGGATGAGCTGCTGAGCGCCAGGGGCACAGTAATTAAAATGTAGATATCACATTTCCCATTCGAGCTGCGGACTCCAGAAAATTGATTCAGGAGAGGCTCGTTTATTCGTTTTTAATTTCCCTAAAGTGTATGTATGACATGCTGCCGGGACAAACTACACATGCGGGACGATGGGCGACAGGCATTAAACAAATCGAAAGAAACAACGACACCGCGATCATATAAAACAAACAACGATGAAGCACCGGGGTGCACCTGAATAATATTTAAAGTTAAAACAAAAAAATCCCTGGACAGGTGGGAAGAGAGTTCAGAAACAGAGAATAAGAAGGGAACAACATAACGCCACGCATTTGCTTGATGTCGTGTGTGCGCGCGTGCGTCAAATTCCTTCCCATGAGTAGTCGTTCGAAGGTGCCGTGTGGTAGCTGTGGAGTTGCACACAAATTGTACATGCTCCAGTGCGTGATTGTTGCTACACTTTGCCGAAAGGCGTGCACATTTTTAATGCTAATAATGTGTCGATTATAGGGTACGACGGGATGTGTTCTTTTGCAGAAGAGTTAGGTACCTAATTGGGCAAGCTATCTTCTTTTGAATTTAAGTTGTAAAATAGTCCGCCAACGGATGCGGTAGATCTGGGCAGTGACCACGACAACCCTGTCAAGGAACCTCGAATATAAGCTCAACAGCTCTTATTTGGAACCTTTTAAATGTTGTGCACCACCGATATTATTGTCTATTTCTAATTTTTCATTAAACCCCACAAGCAAATCAGTAGAAATGCAGGTAAGTGGGAGTCTTATAATTCATAGATCATTCTAGATCATGAACTCGCAGTTAAAGTAGAAGAAAAAGTTCGTCATTGAACGGTCTCTTCAAAAGTCTTAAGCGTAGTCAAAACTGATAACCACACCTACAATTTTGAATTCCATACTTCCAAGAATAAGGACTTTAAAAGAGTTTCAAGCTTTTTTTGCCCAAAGGAATAACGCTTGATAAGCCTCGAATGCATAGTGAAGCCAACAAGTTTTTTTAGACTGCTTCGAAAAAGCTTAACTTTCAAGGCGTTCATCTTTGACATTTATTTTCAGTAGTATTTTGACCAATCATTAGGACCATGGGTTTTTGTCAAGGATGCGCGGATTGGGTGCTT
Source organism: Portevinia maculata (assembly GCA_949715645.1). Taxonomy (NCBI): domain Eukaryota; kingdom Metazoa; phylum Arthropoda; class Insecta; order Diptera; family Syrphidae; genus Portevinia; species Portevinia maculata. The sequence continues at coordinate 76,736,556 of OX454525.1, forward strand.
GAACAGTGTAAGGCCCACCTTTTTTTATTTAGTGACGATCTCAACATTTTACAAAATAGGTTTGTGAACAAGCAAAACTGCTATATTTGGAAGTGGGATAAATCCACAAAAGATTCAATTTCACCAACCAACATTTACTTTTGCTACTTTAAGAGTGTTACTCACTCTGGAGTCATAGTTGCTATCCTTTTTAATTTTTTTTTAAATGGTTTACGATGGGTTTTTCGAAAATCTAAACGGTACGCACGCAAAACCATTAACTTTCCGAAGACTAGATTCAACGACAAAAACATATCACGAAACGGAACAGTCAATGCGCAACCGAGATTTTTCGATTTGACGCTACTCGATTGATTCTTGTCGGGCTATGAAGTCTTTGATATTTGCTGGTAAACGCAAACTATTCATGACGAAGCGAAGCTTTCATCGGATCGCCTCGTTTAGTCGCTCTTTTCGACTACCCTCCATAAAGATGCAGCCACTACTGAATGCAACACGTAGGAGTCAACGACTTGACTATGCAATACGACGCATCGGCTGGAGTCGGGAGTCGAAATGAACAAATTATTATTTCTATGATTGGAGGAAGGATGAAATAGCCTTGCATAGAAAACAGCAAGGGAGGCGGTGTAATGGCATGAGCAGCAATAAGCTCTTTATAAACAGTAGAACTGGATTTTTGAAGCTCAAGAAAACGTGTGGCGATGGCTTTCAAGGAAAGTTAACGAAGGAGAATGGTACTAAAATAAATCGGGCGAGATAATTAAAGTCATCAAATGAGCCTGGTCCGAAATTTCCACCAAATATTTACAGTCTATGAATCTCTACAAAACAGGCTAATTAAAGTGATTCAACAAAACAACTACATAGTACCCTTTGCTAATAAACTGTAAATGTCTAAAATAAAAATATTTTTTTTAAAACAAATCTTTAGTTTTTTAATCTAAATAATCTCTAAATAATCAAAAGACGAAACTGAGCCATACTCAGTAACAGTGTGGGATTTTTACCCACTAACCCCTTCTCCCTTCTTCCCGATTTTCCTGCCGGCCGTCTTGGCATTTCATCGCGGGGCGGGCAGGAACCAGCCTTACAATTATTGCACCTAGTCGATAGACCAATCAGCAATTTGTCTTTCATATCTTATATGATATATATGTTATGTATTATATTTGTTTTATTAACCACAACTTGGTTTCACGAAATAAGAACGTTTTGCAGGTACCTTCCCATCAGAAGTTCCTGCTTCCGCAGTTAAGACGCGGTTACTTATAGCGCTAAGTCTAAAGGTTTGGTTCTTTGTAGACGGCGCAGTAAATTTCTTTCATCCCAAACTTGCAGGACTGTAATATTTACGTGACTTTCTAGTCGACTTTTATGCTTTCTCGCGTAGCTTTTGATTTCGTCTTCGATTGTTTTAATCCCGAGATCTCTGAGGATATCGCTATTTCTGATACCAAGGCGCGTTAACAATACCTCCTAGCACTTTGTTTTCAAAAGTTTGTAAAATATTAATGTTTTTTAATTTGGTACAACCTCAGAGTTGTATACCATATGTCCACACTGGTTTTAGCACTTGCTTATATAAAAGGAGTTTGTTGTCTATATTAACCCTTAAATGCATACCGTACCATATATGGTACATATCTTTAATCATACGGTAATCTAGTAAATTAAGCTGAAGCGTGCGATTGTACGCTTTAAATCGTAACATACAAAATTATCTTTCATATAAATACCGTTTTAGATCACTTACGATTTGTTTCACTTGTCAGTAAGCTGCCGAAGTGGTCGAATGCACCTTTTACACGTAATTTCTTAAGTAAGTTCCAATAGTGAAAAAAAAAACTATCGCATTTATTATTCCTGTGAAAATAAGTATTGATGAGTACATTGTGCTTTGTTTTAGCTAAATAAAAAGAATATTGATCAAATTTGATATTTCCGAATAGTTTTTTTTCCTGATTTTGGATGTACCATATATGGTACACCATGCATTTGACTATTATTTTTGTAATGTGTTTGTAGATTATAGACATGGATTTCGTTATTATTGTCGAAAAGAGGTACAACGCTGATGAGGTGGCGGATATGATTTGTGATACTGGCGATTTTGAAATGGTAGGCATACCTAACAATGGTGATTTGTCTGATGAATCAAAGGAATGGGAAGATGGCGGATTGGATGATTTGATGAAAATCAAATATCGCAACGCGTGAGAAATCGGGCCGAAACCAGTTACGCCATATTGGATGATGGGGCAATTTCTGGCGTATTTCTCAACAATGAGAAGCTGCCACCAGAAATGCTCTCAGTGAACAGAATGACAAGTTGGGCCACGTACGCGAAGAATGCTGTAGGTATAAGGGCATTGTTATTGACATAACTTCCAATGATTTTGAAAGAGCTCGTTGAAAAAAAGGAAACTTACAGTTGTACGAAGAGCAAATCACTTTTCTTGGGAGCTCGAAATTGGAACCAGAGATAGCAGATGCTTACGCAACTGCGCAAATAAAACAAAGAAATGGGGATTCAAATTTCCATTTGCGATACAAACGGTTTCATGTACAAGTTTGAAATTTACACTGGAGAAGCCCATCATTTATGGCCAGGAGAACCTGATTTGAAGGCGTTTGCTAATATTGTAGTACGTATGAAACGTGAAGTTCCCCGTTTTTAAAATTATATAGCATATATGGATAACTTTTACATGTCCATACCATTACTGATTTATCAGCGGACCGTAGGCATTCACAGCATTGGAACGATAAATCGTAATCGAATAACAAATTGTAAACTTCCTGACCCAAAGATCATGATGAAATTGTGGAGTTGACAACAATGTCTTGGAAAGATAAAAAAGGTCGTTAACCTGGTGTCTACTTTCGTTGGCATGAAACCATTGCTAGCGGAACATAGTGTTGCTGTCGACGTCTCTACTTTTGAACGATGGAATAAGAAGCACCACAAAGTAATCAGGATTCCCTGTCCTCAAATAATAGAAGGATACAATCTGCACATGGGCGATGTAGACCTTATGGATTCTTCTTTTGGTCACCTAAAGATTGGGTGAAAAAGCCGAAAATGGTACATCAGAATGTTCTAACATTTACTCGACATTTGCATGGTAAATGTATTGTTACTTTTCAAAAGAGCAAACTCTTCAATTTTGATAAACGAAAAGAAGTTCCATATGGAAGTATCCTACGTGCTGAGAAATATGACAGAAAAGAGAAAGAAAGGTAGTCGCCGAGACGTACCTTTGTCAGTCCCGCGAGGCCAAACCCAACATCAGCCGCCTAATCATTTGCGACATGATGGTAACCTGCCAATTAATGACGGACGAGCTCGGTGCAAAAATTCGAAATGTGGTGGTGAAGTCAAGCAAGTGAACAACCGTTCCATTTATGCGCAAAGTGTAATGTTTATCTATGGTTGAACGATAAACGCAATTATCAATTATCACACTAAGACTGAATAATAATAATTATAATTACACTAAAAACATCGCATATTATTATTTTAGTTCATTTTTCATTCATTCATTCGTTTTTATAATTATTTTCTTAATTAATTAATTAAAAATAAAACATAATTTTAACACATAAATTTGTTTTTTTGTTTTTCTAAATATGCGTGCATGCATAGTGTACCATATTTGGTACACATAGCAAATCGTCCTTTTTCCTCTTTTCCAGGAAAATGGTTCATTTTCCAGAAAAAATAATGCCCAATTCGTGTTTATTGAGTGGTTTTACATTAAATTAGCTTGGTCTGCATACTGGGGGCCGACCTCATGCATTTAAGGGTTAAGATCGGAATATTTTCCGAGTAACTAGTTCATTTCTCTATATTTATTATCTTAGTGTTCTATTCCTTTTTAAATATCCAACAGGTAGAATTTGCATGTGTCCTTTAACCACTGATACAAAAACGGTGTACATTTTATGACCCTATTGGACAAAATTCATAAAATTAAAAATATTCAACCTAACTGTGAATTGGTTATTATAACATGATCGCTTTATATTTTTTTTAAATACCTTCCGCAAAACTAATTTCGCAGATTAGTGAATGGTTTCAAAAATATCATAATAGATGGAGATATATGGATAGATATTTATTTTCTCTTTATAGTTGAATATTTACATCTGTTGGTCGGCACAGCTTGCACAGAGGTAAGATACTTAATATTTTACTACAATTTTTTTTTTTTTAAATGCCGGATGTATTGAGAAATAAAGTTGAAGGAAAAACTATAGAAAAAAAACTCTATGTAAAGAAACAAGATTTTGTTATTTTATAAAGAAATTAAAAACTAGGTTTTTTTTATAGAGGTATAAAACTTCTGATAGGGATAACTGTCAAACTAGCTGTCATACTAATAAAGTGTGTTTGACTTTTTTTCTGTATACTTTCGCTCTGTTCGCCAAAATTATAGATCACTTTGTCAAGTTTACGGTGCGCTTAATCGTCCATCTGAGCAGCTAATACACAATACTATGGATGGATTCATAACCATATTTACTCTTTGTGATAATTTTCATATAAATCGAGCCCGTACCGTGCGTACAGAAGAAGTCATCGTCGCTGTAGACGGGAGTGTGAGAGAGGACCCGAATTTATCGATCCGACGCCGTTCTCAGCAACTCGGTCTCTGCCCGTCCACTACTTGGAATTTGAGGAAAGATCTTGGCCTACATCCATATAGGATCCAACTGGGTCAAGAATTAAAGCCAGCGGACCATCAATTGCGTCGTGTGTGTTCTGTGAATGGGCTAAGAATCAACTATAAGTTGAATCAGATTTTTATCGTCAAATCATCTTCAGTGATGAGTCTCATTTCTGGCTTCAGCGGTTTGTAAACAATCAGCATTGGCGTTTTTGGAGTGAGCACTACCTCATGAGACTCTTGAGACTCCCGAAAAAATCACTGTTTGGTGTGGTTTACATGCCGAAGGCGTCCTTGGCCCATTTGTTTTTAAATCCGAAACCGTTGCCAACATTACCGTGCATGGCAAACGCTACAGGTAAATGATTCGTTATTTTTTTGTTCCTCATGTCATTGGAAATCTTACGATTAATGGTTTTTTAAGTGATACCACACAATTTTTCCTGGTTTTAATTTTTGTTTTCCGTCAATTCCTTTATTTTGTTTCGAATGAATAACCTTACATTCCTTACAACCGCTCCCTGAGGGACACCAGCTGGTATTGTTCTTGCTTAAGAAAAACTACCCTTCAATGGGAAATCAGCTTGTAAATAGGCCCGTTGTGCCAGACGGAATCAAAAGCTTTTTCTTTATCAAGCAGAACTAAACCGACTGATTTTTTTTGATTTAATTGTTTTTTAACTTTAATTGTTTTTTTTAACTTCCTTACATATCCTTAAAGATGGGTAAGAAGTGCTGTGGTGTTTTCTTAAACCGAATTTTTCCGGTTGTAATACAGTTCTTGTCCTCATGAATGCAAAAATGTGCAACGCTTCCCGATTTTGCGTGCCATCCTTGGGCAGGGGCCATGCTAATCTTCTCCGTATCGTTCCAATTTAAGTATATGTTCTGCCGAAGCAGGAACATAAGTATAAGTTCTGCCGAAGCAGGAACATAAGTATATGTTCTGCCGAAGCAAGAACAAAATATCGTAATATTTTCACAAAAAATACTTGTTCTCAAACAAGTGGTATTTAGGTTGTGACGTACCAACGGCTTTTCGTATCCCATATAACATTTTAAATGTCACTTTTTAAAAAGGCATTAAATCCCGAAATGTTGATGTCCTCAGCTATTCATCTTACAATTCTCTACACTTTAATCTCGTTCGAACACACTCTGTAGTAAATTCTATAATTTATTAAACCACTTGTATTCTTCTTCTAGCACATTTTACGTACACTTTTGACATGATATTTACCCTTTCTCATCACACTGTACTTAGAACCATCAAAAACATTCCATCATTCAAGTTAATATCTCACAACCAACTTGCATCAGCAATCCGTTCCCTTTCATTGTGTAGTCCCTTTTATTCGGTTATTTAAGTTTGTTTTTATTACTTTTTCTGCTTTTATTGTTGCGATTATTATTGCCGGCGCTTGAAGTCATCTTTCACCGTGAGTGAGGTGAGGCTCTTTACTCCTTCGTTCTTACCATTCGCCGGTCGGCCCCTTGTTATGTTTTATTTGTGTGTGTGAGTGTATCCTTACCGTATCATATAATGGAAATAGAGACTGAAAGGCTGACATTCAGATAAGAATGAGCAGCATATTGAGCAGTGCGAGCTATAGAGTTTGCGAACAACACTACTACTTTTGTAGGAATGCACACCAGGGTCTGCATCTGCACTCTAAGTTGTATGGTATGGCGCTTATCCTGCTGCACATTGTGTTCGTATTGCTATAGGGGTTGTCAAGTGTCACTAAGTGAGTTAGCTGGCGCGCAGGCGGATCGTTGTCAGTGTGCTACACACAGTTAGGAAGGCACATGCGTTCCCCAGGTATTATATTGAATTCTAATCGCATAGAATATGGAATGTCTATCTAAGATTTATTTTCTGTCACTTTGTTCTGGTGCAGATGATTTTTCATGGGTGCATGGAACTTGTTGAGAAACACATGCAGTTATGAAGCCACTAGCAATTGGGAACAAGTAGCATGGCTCTCCCGAAGTTAGGTATAAAGTGACTTATGTAAAGCAGTGCACTTAGAGCGAAGAAGGCTCGTATTCGTATGTAAGTACTAACATACAAAAATACATCTAAGTACCTACACTGTCTGTCAGTCGTTTAAATCCACTCTTTTAATTACCTACACCCTTAGATATTATAATTTTGACTTATATTTTGGAACGTATCTTAATATTGCTTGTAGACCGCTGAAAGTTACTATATTTTTGATCAGCAACAATGTTTATTTCGCCATGTCCATCCATCCAACTCGACAAGCTCGAAAATCAATTTCGAAGTACACGTGCAATAATATAAATATGACAGACTTAATTAAATTAGTGACATGGAATGCGAACGGCCTTCTGCATAAGATGGACGAGCTCGAGATATTCATTCATAAATATGATATTGATATTTGTTTGATTTCGGAAACCCATCTGACGAAAGAATCCAGCACAAACATTCGAGGATACATTGCCTATCACGCATATCACCCTTCGGAAAGGGCGAGAGAAAATACCATTGAACACTCAATTTTATATTTTATAAGTATCTTTGACTCTCTTGGACGAAATTTCGTCATCGGAGATGACTTCAACGCAAAACATACCTTCTGGGGCTCGAGATGCATTTCAGCAAAAGGTAGAGTTCTTTACGAAGCCGGTATGGAATTGGGGGTAGACTTTCATTCCTCAGATAAACCGAAGTACTGCCCCTCGGATACGACAAAAACACCAGCCCTCATCGATTTCTTCATCACGAAAGGGTTGTCGCGAAACTCTATTGTAGTTGACGAATGCTTCGATCTTTCTTCTGATCATTCACCGGTCATTTTGACAATTAACGGCTGTCTACGGAAAAAAGAAGGACCTCCCAGACTAACTAACATGAAAACAAACTGGGAATCCTTTAAAAAATACTGTGAAAGTAAAATCGATCTCAAAGTGTCTCTTCGAACACCCAGCAAAAGCAAAAGATATAGTTCTTTACGAAGCCGGTATGGAATTGGGGGTGGATTTACATTCCTCAGATAAACCGACGTACTGGCCCTCGGATACGACAAAAACACCAGCCCTCATCGATTTCTTCATCACGAAAGGGTTTTCGCGAAACTCTATTGTAGTTGAGGAATGCTTCGATCTTTCTTCTGATCATTCACAGGTCATTTTGACAATTAACGGCTGTCTACGGAAAAAAGAAGGACCGCCCAGACTAACTACTCGTAACATGAAAACAAACTGGGAATCCTTTAAAAAATACTGTGAAAGTAAAATCGATCTCAAAGTGTCTCTTCGAACACCCCACGAACTTGAAGACGAAGTCGATCAATTTATTAACGTCATACAATGCTCAGCCTGGAAAAATACTCGCCATAAACGGAAAATAATCGCAAATTGCGAAATAAAATATCCCTTGGAAATTACTCAATTGTTAAAGAAGAAAAGGAGAGCGCGCAAAAGATGGCAAGCATCTCGCGCTCCACAGGATAAAACCATTCTTAACTACCTTTGTAGTAAACTTAAGAGAGAAACCCGAGACTTTAAAAATCGTGAAATTTCTACATATCTTGGAAGCCTAACTGCGGATAAAAGTACAAATTGCTCGCTCTGGAAAGCTATGAAAGGCATTAAAAAAACAAAAAACGCAAGAGCCACCCATCAGGAAAATCAATGGAGAATGGGCGAAGAGTGACAAGGAAAAAGCCGAAATATTTGCCGAACATCTGGAAGAAACATTTAAACCATTTGATGGTCAAGCGTTGCTCCAATTTCCTGTCATAACCTTGGCACCTGACAATTATAGAATAAAAGATGTATAGCTACCCGAACTACGCTTCGAAATAGAGAAACTAAAATTAAGCAAAGCTCCTGGATATGACTTAATCACAGGACAGGTTCTTAAAGAGTTACCTAGGAAGGCTTTAATCAAGTTTGCCTATCTTATCAATGCATCGTTCAGGTTATTGTACGTTCCACGACAATGGAAGGTAGCTGAAGTTATAATGGTTCCAAAGCCCGGTAAATCACTAAATGACAAAAAATCATATAGGCCAATATCGCTCTTACCGATAATGTCGAAGGTATTCGAAAAACTTTTGTTAAAGCGCCTACATTCTATTATCAAAGAACGTCGATTAATACCTGATCACCAATTCGGATTCAGGACTAAGCATTCTACAATCGACCAGGTTTACAGAATAACCAATGTAATTGAAAAAGCCCTAGAGGAGAAAAAAATATGGTCTAGTGTTTTTCTCGACGTCTCTCAGGCCTTTGATAAAGTATGGCATACGGGCTTGAAACATAAGCTAAGACAAGCTTTTCCAAAACAGTTATCTGATATCCTTAGTTGTTACTTATCAGACAGATTCTTTCGTGTAAAACACGGAAATGATTACTCTGAATTTAAAGAAATCGCGGCAGGAGTTCTCCAGGGAAGCGTTCTTGGACCGATCCTATTTCTAGTATACACTAGTGATATTCCTCAAGAAGAAGGCTCAATAGTAGCCATGTTTTTAGACGATACTGCTTTATTAGCGGTTAGTAATACCATTGAATCAGCAACTAATAAACTCCAACGTGCTATTAACAAAATTTGTAATTGAACAAAGACTTGGCGTATTGCTCTCAGCGAGGCCAAATCAACGCACGTTAATTTTACTTAGACAACTTACCCATTTTCATTGATTCGGTACGAATTCCGTACACAAACGAGGCAAAATATTTGGGAATGACACGCGGTGCGAAATTAAAATGGAAACCGGACATCAAGAAGAAACGCGAAGAGCTCGCCATTCGGTGTAAACAAATGCACTGGCTGCTTGGTATATTTTCCAAACTCAGGATGCAGAACAAGCTGCTTTTGTACAAGCAAGTACTAAAACCGGTTTGGACTTACGGTATACAACTTTGGGGTTGTACCAAATCCAGTGATATCAACATTTTACAAACTTTTCAAAACAAAGTGCTAAGCAAAAAGTAAATGCACCATGGTTTATCAGAAACACTGATATCCACAGAGACCTATGTATGGCTACCGTCGAAGATGAAATAAAACATTTTGCCCGCAAGCAACAGACACGCCTTCACGGTCATTGCAATAACACCATGCTTCAAATTAGAGACGATACTAACCTAATGCGCCGATTACAAAGGATAAAACTATTTAATTAGCGCAATAAGATGTAACCGCGTGCTTATGGCGGTATTAGCAGGTGCCTCCACTGGGAAGCTGCCTGCCAAACGCGTATTTAACACTTTAAATAAAACTACTAGATGGGAATAACCTAGTTGTAGTATGAAGGTTTCGAAGGAAGGTGGTTTTTGTTTTCTTATCTTAAGTGAGAAAGAGTCGCATTCTGAGAGTAACGTTAATATTACTATGGCTTGGGAGTAATATTAAAAACTCTATAAAAAAAAAAAATGTCCGCCCATCCGTCCGTCGGCAATTTTAATTTCCTTAAACTCGAGCTAGAAAGCTGAAATTTGGAATATATACTCTCTAGGGGCCCGAAATGTTTATGTGAATTGATTTTTAAAATCCGCCCACTGACACGCCCACAAATTGATGAAATCATGGATCATGGGAAATGAAAATCCTATTCTTTTTAAAGTATGTAGATAAAGTCGTTTTTAGCTATTCCTCCTTGCAAAGTTTTCTACCATCCAAATTTTTAAGGGGCGTCTTTTTATCAAAAATAAAATAAAAATCATTTTTAAAATGAACAAAACAGTTATGTATACCACAATATGTGTATCCATATGGTATCCATCAGTTCGCCAAAGTGCACTGTAGCATTTCCTTATGATTTTTCAATAAACTTCTTCGGAAATCCTATGTATTTATTAAGAGTAATATGGGGAAAAAGTCCCAGGATGAATTTTGAATCCAAATAAAAATTTGACCAGTTTTGTTTTGGTCTGAGTCGTTTGCATCCAATTAACAAACAGTCTATTAGCAGCGAAAAAAAGATGCAAAAACTTAAAAAAATAAACAGTTCCAGTTTAAACAACTATACCAAAACAAGTTACCTACCTTAATGAAGAAGAAAAGGCTCAGATTCGGGCCCATAAGAACGAGGGTCATATCAGCCGCTATAAAGACAAAAACATATGACCAAGTCACGCAGTCGTGAACAACTATGTACCTCCAAAATATGGAAAACTATCTATATAAAAACCACCCATGTAAGTCCAAAAGACCTCAGACCCATAAGTCGATCATCATTCCTCCTTAAAACGCTGGAGCGACTGATTGATATCCATCTTCGTACGAAGAAAACCCGCAACTGCGGCCTAACTGCAAGGCGTACTGCAAGGGTAAATCGGTGGAAACCGCCCTTCACTCTTAGGTACGCACCATCGAATACTCCCTTCAATATAAGGAGTACACTTTGGTTTCTTGCCTAGATATAGAAGGGAGGCGCCTTCTACGTTAACGCATCTGCAATCGCAAATGCACTACCAAAATTGAGTGTGGACGGCTCGTTTGGTGAATTGATCAATCTTCTGCTCTCAAGCTGGATTATCAACTCAAAACATCGAAACATCGAAACATCTGCCAGTGGGTCTGTTAGTAGAGGCAGTAGAGGCACGACGCGAGGCGGCGTCCTTTGGCTTATGTGGAACTTGTTGATGAATGAACTACTGATACGCCTGGAAAGGGAGGGATGCGTGGTAATTGCCTATGCGGATGACGTTGCTATTGCCGTCTCTGGAAAACACCTCAGCGCTTTAAACCCCTACAAAACGCTCTCAACAAGCTAGCAAGATGGGCAAATCGTTGTGGTCTGGGTGTAAACCCGCACAAAACCGAACTTCTCCTATTTTCCAGGAAATACTAAATCCCACATATTGACCCAACCTCTATAAACGGTACAAGCTTAACTTTTTCCTATGAAGCTTAATTCTTGGGTCTAATCTTCGATAGGAAGTTAAGCTGGAAACCCAATATACAAGAAAAAGTCTAAAAAGCTACAGTAGCACTTTTCTCTTGCCGGAATCCCAAATAAGACCATATGCGGCTTAATAGATGAAGAAAAGATGGTGGCCCTGGGCTTGAAAGTCATTGGTATTTAACAGCATTTGCCAGAGTGTGAAGATTTGGTCTATTGTCAATCTGCCGGACCGGAAACCACACTGGTGAGTTCTGATAAATGTGATGCAGAAGTGCTTCAGACGTTCACACAGTACGTAGAATAGGATCTTATATACGACGTTTAACAGGAATTCGCCTCGACACTTCTTGCAAGATAGGGGATCACATTTCTTCTAGATGCGGCATATGTATTTGATAGTCCAGTCTTCGGGCATATATGGTCCGCATAGACCCGTTATCCGATGCAGGTTGCCTTTTGAATTTTTGTGCGATGTTAGATATGACATTTCTTCTCAGTATCTTCTACACTCTAAATGCATTTAGCGCCAAGTACTCGTACATTATGCCCCTTTGACACGTTCTTCTATGATTATCAATTGTTTGAGCAAATCAGTTGAAAATTGAAAATAAAATGTTATCCCCTGTGCCTGTTACTCAATTCGATCTACAAAATATAAATAAATCTTATAAGGCAGGTCTCTATAATTCATTGGAAATTCTTTAAGTTTTCAAAGCAAAAAATAAAAACATTTCATCTAAATTCGATCTTTTTTATTTTCAGGTAAGTGACGCACATAATCGACCATAAATACAAAACTAATTGGCCTGCGGTGAGTTTGATTTTATAGCGGCTCTTTGATTTATTTCTCTATGACTACACGATATCGTGAATATATTGGGACTGACATTTATCACTTTTCGGGTAATGTGACAGTGAATGAGATTGGATCTTAAATATAAAATTTAACAAAACATTATTAGACCTTTAAAATTCAAAAACGCCCTCATAGTGACGGAAACTTGCTACACTTATACATTCGTATAAAAAAAAACGTCGAAAACACATCACGACGTGCATGTAACGACACAACTCAAAACAGCTGACCCAGAAATTTACACCTTGACACAAACAAACATATGTTTCCATGGATACATGTCGGCTTAAATGGTTGATCACATTTTTTTATAGTATGCACCTAGCTTTAACATCTGCGAACGCTTTCACCGTTTTAGCCATAGAAATTTGTGTAGAAGAAAATTTTAGATTCGGGTGCAGGAAATAACTTCACGGGCAATAACTTCACACGGGAAATAACTTAAAATATGAAGATAAATTATTGCACACAAAAAAAAAGCAGCGAATGATCAGAATCCTAATTGTAAGTAGTCAACGTTAAGTAGTTTAAATACGTTAAGTAGAGTAGGTAGTATGTAATTTGTTTTATATTAAATATAAAATTTTAATAATGATGTCATTTAAAAAAAAAAATCTTGATGATATCATATGTTATAGTTAGTAAAATAGTTTTAAGGCCGAACCGCAATAGTTATAAGGTTTGTACGGTGCAGCTGGATTTTTCCCTAGCAAAATAAGAAAATGGCTTTACCACCTTAAACTTTAAAGTTTGTGAACACACTTTCCCATCATTCGTCAAATGTTTCAAGTGAATTCATATTCTATATAGAGAGGTCGCTAATATTACCTTTCATCTAAATAATTAATAAAGGGTCTTTCATTATCGACTTGACAACTTCAAACTTTCATTGTGAAGGCACCCTTACCGAACTGTCAATGTTAAAATATTCAGTAAAATTAACATTTTCAATATGATGAAGTACACGAAGGAACAACGTTTACAAATAATTAAAATTGACTACCGAAATTCCGAGTCCCGAGTCGGTCAACTTTAAGAGCGTGGACGCCAAATTTCGGCCGTAATTCTCATCCCAGTATTGAATTTATTTACCTAATCCCAATTTTTTGTCTACAACATAAACATAAATTAGCCTACTTTCTTATTGCATTGTGTTTAAAATTAAATCAAGAAACTACCTGTTCGTAAACACGTATGTTAAAACCAATTGAATATGCCTTTCATTGTTGGAGTTGCACAAATTTACTTGTGTTTAATAAATTCTAGTTTTTGATAGAGATATGAGGTTTTTCAATTCAAATTATCTATTCAATGACATCTATTATTTTTTGTGATGCCACTAATGATTTCTTTAGTTTTCTTTGGGGGAAAAATAGGTATAATCAATGGTGTTGTTTCCGTGTTGAGACTGTTGTTTGCCTGGATAATTGCTTTTTCAATTCGTGTATTAAAATAAGAAACAAAGAGAGTACACTTTAATTCGTCATTCTGCTCTGAATTTGTGTATATTATCCTGAAAGAAACAGAGCTTTTGATCGCTCTGAAGTAGGAGTGGTCGATGTTCACAAAACATCGATGTTTAACTAAACAAAACATCGCATAATCGATGTTAAGAACAAAACATTGGCCTTCGATGTTGCCAAAAGAAAACCTACTTTTAATTGAAAATTTTGAATATATTTTTTTCGGGATATACTCTATCAACAACGACCGAAGGGAAAGCTTCTTGCAAAAATATTATTTTTGCAGTCAATAGACAAAAAGTTTTGGGATATATCATGTACCTACATACATGTGTTTATATTTGCTGTATGTATATAATATCCTAAATCTTATATTTACTTCATTACTTACTTACTTACTGTTGTTTTTTTAACTACTTATTAATAAATACGACTAATAGATGAAATAAATTTAAGTACTTATTTATATTGTTTTTTTACCCTAATAGTCGGCATTCTATAAATTCATTCTACAAGGTGGCGCAAAAGTTGTCATCTGTTTACTTCACAAATGTCAAAGTAAAATTGACATATGCCGCTATTTGTAAAAATTATAGCATCTTCCGATAGGGTTTTCAGCCCTTGGGTGTGCCTTAGGCAATTCTGGTGCCAATGTTCTAAATGATCCACGACGTTTGACATCTATCCTATGTAGTTTTCAGTCGGATTGGTGAACGCCACTTGGTGATGACTTTTGCGCCACCTTGTATAACCCTGATGTTAACGAACGTCGATGTTTTGAGTTCGATTATTATCGATCATCGATATTCAGCCATCGACCTAACGTACCTACTGCTGCTAATCGCGCGGGCAATGCGACGTTGTGAATTGGGCATTATAGCAGTTGTACATTTTGTATTGTGATTAATTGGGATTTGGGTGCATGCATGCATATCCATTCACAGTTGACAGTTATACCTGCAATTGGTTTGCAATTGAATATTTAGCTTGAGAGGCATTTAAATAGATATGTTAAGCCGACCTGATAGGGAAGGGAGAAGGTATCCATGTGAGTATTTCAATTGCATCTTTTGTAAAAAGGGCTTCAACAAATTTTGTCATCATCATCTTTTTTGACAAAAGCTTTACCCAAAAGAATATCGCATCTCCATTTTTGCTTGCGGCATTTATGCACTTGTTTACTTTTCTCTATTTTCATTATTACATTGGCGATCAGCATTTAAAGCATTGAAACAGAAGTCCAATGTAAGGAAGGATATTGCGTATGTACCTATGTAATTAGTTCGCCATTTTGAAAATCGAATAATGTAGGTACTTCTATTGAAAACAGATAAAAGTTGCCTTTCGAAATTTTCGGTTTCTATATGCAGATCCCATACCCAGGGAAACTTCTATTTCAATAACAGACATAGCGTTTTAATTCACAGATTTTCATCCTATTGCCAGTTACTCTTCCTAATTATATACTTCTACCTTTCACAGCTTCAATGTTGCACATCAAGCGAAAATCTTCGCTGATTGTAAATCCACAGCTTTTTTCTAGCGGCAGTCCAGCACTTACACCATCACTGTACTGATGGTGTGTTCCTGTGTTGCTTCTGCTGCTCCTGTCGGTGGATGTTATCCGAGTGTTTGTGTGCAAAGAAAACTACGCTCTTCCTGGCGAGGTGGTGATGGTGGCATGTGCATGCATGCATCCACCAGCAATGAGATAAAAATGATTTTCCCCACAATTTCGTTTGTTTCGGTTCGGCGTCGCTGGCTGTATATCTGTGCACTCATGAATGTTTTTTGTTTTGTTTTAGCTCTGCTCCATCATCATCCTGGCGAAAAAAGATTACACTTGGCAACCACTTACCCTGCGTGCTCCACCGTCACAGTCCTACTTATCAACGAGAGTTTCCCTGCTGCCCACCACCGCCTTTACCATACAACACATATACTCGTATGGGTGTGTGCGTTTGCTGTTCGCGTACCGGGAAAAAGATACAGTGCAAAGGCACACAAGAAAACAGCCACAAGTCAAGATATTTGGTTTTCGTTATGATAGGCGGAATGGAACGCTTATCTCTGCGTTGCACTCAGCTAATCATCCAAAATTATCTCTTAGTGTCTGGCAAGTGCTGGTGCTGGTTCTAGTGCTTGGGCACACTGACACACACCAAATTGAGACTGAAAAAAACCTCTTCCTTTTCCAATAAGTTGTCCTTGATTATAGTTAACGTGCATCAGCATCCTTGTCGCCAGGTAGCACGTAATCGTAATGGCCTGTTAGGAGTGCAATAAAAAGCATTCTGCATTCTGTTTATAGATGCATTTTTACGTTCTACCGAAAATTTTATGTAGATATAGGTACTTTTCAAAAAAATGTTGTATTCTACTGATGAAAATATGATACCTAGACCTAGGCTACTTCAGATGCATTTAAGACTGACTCATTGATTGCGAACGGATATTAAATTGTTACGGGCATCTACATGAGATACCATCTATTTGACATTCTAGTAGTATTGAAATTCCTTATTAATGAGTGTTGAAAGTGTTTAGGCTATTCACCTAAATTAAATTACTCTGGTAATGATATCGAAAACCAGACACAAAGTTACTTTTGAAATTACAGTCAACTCTCGATTATACGGCGTTCTACAAGGTAGGCTAACTTGGACTGAATGATTTGAAATGTTTATAATTTTGTTATTTTTAAAGTTTTTTTATTTTATTTTATATTTAAAATGAAAGTATAAATTATTCCATTTTTGTACGCTAAGTGTGAAAAATGACATCCTTTAAATAACCCCTATTTTCCTGTTGGCAGTGAATGGCTCTTTTTAAGGCATTCTGCATTACGTTGCGCAACGTTTCTAGCTCCAATTTTGCAATTTCTGTGCGAATGTCCTGCTTTCCTGAATGTTTCGTGGCTTGTTGGCGTAAGCCTGTTCCTTCAAGAAACCCCACAAAAAAATCAGGGGCCGTCAAATCTGGGGAACGAGGTGGCCACGCGAAATCAGCATTTTTTGAAATCATGCGGTCATAAAAAATTTCTCATAGAATCGCCAATATGTCTCTCGCGGTATGAGCTGTAGCTCAATCTTGCTGGAATCATATGTCGCCATAATTCCACACCAAACAGTGCATTTGAGAGGGTGTAATTGTCGCTGATGCAATGCTCTCGGATTTTTCGTACCCCAAATTCGCCAGTTCTGTTTATTGTCACATCTATTTAAATGAACATAGTAAGATTGTTCAAAAAGTTGTAATTTTCTGTCGCCAGCAAAATTAACCTATTGCCATATTGTAGCCATTGTGGTGCATCCCTCGGCAATAATTCTTGGTCCAATTGAATTTTATATGAAAACATCCTCAGATCAACTTTAAGAATGCGTAGCACGCCGACGAGTAGACACGGAAAGATCCGTGTGAACACTTGCTCGTACAGTATCCACAGCTTGTTCAGTGCGTACAGGTCGAGCAACATTATTATTCGTGGTTCATCGAATACTGCACCTCGATGCTCAAAACGGGTCATTAAACTTATTATCATGTTTAAACTGGGAGCCGTCGCAGCATTTAAATCCTGACGGTATATTTTTTGCATTGCAATAATTGATCGTCCGGAAACATGATAAAATTCAACAATGTTAAGTCGTTCTTGCACTGAGTCTGATGATATTATGAAATACTTTATTATCTGTAAAAAATAAAATAAAATAAAAAACTTTAAAAATAATAAAAATATAAGCATTTCAGTCCAAGTTGGCCCACCCTGTATTAACCCTATTTACAAGAAAACATAATTATGATAAAACAAAAAAATTAAATAATAATCAAAAAAAACAAGAAAGAATCTACCTGGGGCAATAAAAAATAAATAAATAGCTGCTTGACTGTCTTTTTTTATTTTATTTTATTCATCTAATAGCTAAGCTAAACAGACTACAAGAAAATACAAATTCTAAGGAAAAATAATAACTTAAGACTAAGGTGATGCTAAAAAATTAAGTAAAACACTTTTGAAGCAATCGCGAGAAAAATGTAAATCAACATAATTACAAACTTCATTGAAAGAAACAATAGCTCTGGATATAGGCTCATTATGGCCGTAATTAGTTCTATGAACAGGTCGAAGGAGAAGATTTCTTTCCCTTAAAGGTCTAGCCGGGGCATAGATTGGTACTTGGGCTAAAAGAGATGGACACTTAAGATGGTAGCATAACAAGTCCCTTACAAACATGATGTCATGAGCTTTCCTTCTTGAGCTTAAAGTTGAGATACCTAACAATGTACATCGAGTTCGGTAAGGGATTTCAAAGTTCCAGCTCATTTTCCGAAAAATATATTTTGTGAAACGCCTCTGGACTTTTTCAATGCGGTCCGAGTGAATTTTGTATAGTGGGTTCCATATAATATCAGCATATTCTAGCAGAGACCTAACTAATGCAATAAAAAGTGAAATAAGGGTATGAGGATCCGAAAATTCCTTACTATTTCGTTTTATAAAACCAGAAAGTTTATTCGCCTTAGCAATAACGAAATCAATGTGAAGTGCAAAGGTGAACCTCGAATCAATTGCAATGCCCAGATCTTTAACTTCTTCGACTCTGTTTAGTACAATGTTGTCGATTTCATATTGAAACTCTAAGAGAGATGAGCTTCTGTAAAATGATATTATAAAGCATTTTCTAATATTTAACATTAGACAATTTTTTACGCACCAAACAGATAGGTTATTTAGATCATACTGCAAAAACACACAATCAAGTGTAGTTTTTATTTTAAGGAACAGCTTTAAGTCATCAGCATACATCAAACAATCGCAATATTTTAATACACGCGATATGTCGTTGATAAAAATTGTAAAGAGGAGGGGACCCAAATGAATACCCTGTGGTACTCCTGAAACACATCCAAAATGTCGCGAAAAGTAATCACCTATTTTAACCCTTTGAATCCTGCCAGTCAAATAAGATGCTAACCACTCCAGCATTGCGGAGTGAAACCCAAAACTTTCAAGTTTTTTTATTAAAATATGATGATTGACTGAATCAAATGCCTTACAAGTCAGTGTAAGCACAGTCGACTTGATAACCATCTTCAATAGCATTAATAACATAATGGGAGAAGCACGCCAGATTAGTGGTAGTGGACTTGCCAGACACAAAACCATGCTGCGTATCACAAACAAATTCCTTTATACAAAATTCCAATTTCGATTTAACGATACTTTCAAAAAGCTTAGGCAGAGCAGATAATTTGCAAATTCCTCTATAATTTTCAATATCGTTCTTAGATCCAGATTTAAAAATTGGAATAAGAAAAGATGATTTCCATTCTTCAAGAAAAATTCCAGATGACAGCGACAGATTGAAAATTTGAAAAAGAGGATGCAAATTGCTTGAGAACACATTTTAAAAATAATCGCGGGAATACCATCGGACCCGGGACTTGAGTTGGGCTTGAGATTATCAAGAGCTAAGATAATGTCGTGGCGACTTAATTGAATGAGGCCAATATCAATTTTGCATTCTGTATCTGATACAAAACTAGGAGTATTGGGTCTTGAATACACAGATTCAAAGAAATTCGCAAAAGATTCCAGTGTTGTATTAACATCTATAGATTCTATATTTTTATAAACCATGGATTTGGGCAAGCCAGCCGATTTTCTTTTGCTATTTATGAAAGACCAGAAGCGTTTAGAGTCAGTTTTTATATTGTTTTCAATTTGAATAACGTAATTTTTTTGCAGAAATTTACTTAACGCAAGAAAGTCTTTACGCAGCTTGTCGAAGTATTCATAATCCCTAGGACTACCTGACTTTTTGAAATTTTTGTGAGCCTTGTTTTTAAGGTTCTTAAGATGAGAGAGCCGTCTATTGTACCATGGAGGTTTAGATAAATTCTTCTTCGACCTATATGGGACAAAACAGTTGAATCCGTTAAACATCACGGATATAAAATAATTATATGACTCCTGAAGGGATAAGTGTCTCAGATTATTATTCCAATCAATCTCATGAAGGTAACAATTCAAACCACTAAAATTTGTTTTTGAAAAATCAAACATTTTAGAAAAAACCTTTTAAAAAATCATATACCTCAATTTCAATAGAGGTTTCATTGTGATAAATAGAGTTATTTAACAGAGAATATGGGGCTTCAAAAATATTTGCCTTGTTCTCATCACATCAGATAAAAACTAGATCTAATATTCTATTTTGTGAATTTACAATTGAGCTTATTAGGCATTATCGGCCCAAACAGGGCCTAAAACCTAGCTTCTCCAAACATTTGCTTCTGCGAAGTGGAAGGGACCTACAATTTTAAGCCGAATCCGAACGCAAATTTGAGAAGCTTCTTATGACAATTGATACTCTTGGATGTTTGCCAGACGTCGCAAGACGTGGGGCAGTGCACACAACTTTAAGGTGTTACTTGGCAATGGCGGGATTTGAATCTGAGACCTTTATATTAGTAGTCCAACACACTAACGTCTGCGTCACTGCGCCCACACCGTGGGCAATAAGCCATATAATATGTATTTGTTCAGATAGTTACGTTTTTCTTTTTGCCCGTGCAGGGACGGGCTAAGAATATCACTGCAGCGCCCGCCAAAAATCAGCCCTTGTTGTAAAAGACGACTACGGGCAGAAATAACATCTACAAGGTGGCGCAAAAGTTGTCAGGTGGCGCAAAAGTTGTCACCCGATGTTCTTTCGCTGTAATTTTTTTATGAATGAAAAACTTTGGTTCTGCTTTTGGATTATGTTAATTGGTGTCTTAAGTTTTTTCTGTATCAGTTAACTTCACAAATGTCAAAGTAGAATTTACATTTGACGCCATTTGCAAAAATTATAGCTTCTTCCGATAGAATGATGACTTTTGCGCCACCCTGTATAAGCAATGTCAACATCAATGTCACCCTAGCGACATAATTAACATCTTAAAGTTGTCCCGCAAAATGCGTGGGTTGAAACGACTGGAGATCACCTGCGCGCGTCGTAAAAGGTCGATCAATTAATTATCAATAATGGGAGCATGCATGAAAAAACTCCTGAATAACATCAATGCAACAACACCACATCACAGCACCAGCATTCGATTGACGTCAGTGATATTGGTGAAATTGGAGGGAAAAGGTGAAAATAATAGATATAATATGGTAAGTTAGGTTAGGTTGAGGTGGTTGTCGGCTACAGCCCACACACTTAGACCAATGTGAGGTCCATTGTGATGCCACGTGGAACCAGGGAGTGTCATCCTTTACCCGCTAAACCATTTAGAGCTTCTAATAAAGCGCGATAGACTTCTAACGTCTGTGTTAGCGAAGTCACTAAGATGTTTACAAAAAAGTTGAAGTTTAGTCTCATCCTCCTCTTCGTCCATGCAGCTTCTTCAAAAGTCGTTTGAATAGACGCCAAGCCTTGATGCGTGCATGCCTATTAGACAATGTCCTCAATTGGCACCTATAGCAGAGCCAATGTGCAGTCGGTTTAGTGAGATCAAATACGTAGAGCGTCGCAGATCCAGCTTTCGCCAGATATGCTTCGTCGCTAGTCATGTATATTACTACCTGTCTACCGAAGTTTTGTACTCTCGATTGCGGTTAGCTTAAACATAAGTTTACATTTAGCGATAGGTAGACCTAGAAAACCTTGATCGGATAAAACGTAATGCATTTCCTTTTTTGACGAGGTCATCTGCCCTGCAATTCCCTGGTATGTCTCTATGCCCCGGCACCCAGCAGAGGTGAATGTTTAACTGCTCTGCCATCTCAAGAGATAAACGGCAGTCTAGGGCTACGATGGAGTTTTGAAGAGTCCAGGCACTTAATCGCTTCTTGACTGTCCGAGAAGATACGGATGTCCTTAGTGGATATTACATTTCTCTTCAGCTTCTTTAATAGCCATGATTTCCGCCTGGAACACGCTAAAATGATTAGGAAGACGGAAAGAGAGACCAATATTTAGTCTTTCTGAGAAAACACCCCCACCTACCTCATCACTAGTTTTTATTCCATTGGTGTAGAAGTGGAGCGATTTATCCTCCGTAAATGAAAAGTGCTACTGTAGCTTTGTTATAAACTAGCTGAGTATTTAAAACAAGTATCTTTAAAGCCTTTCATGATCGCCTTATTTAGGTTCAGCGTCAACTGGGGATATATACCAATACCTGAAGGGAGGTAAACGTGGTATTCATACCTAAACATGGAAACAAGCCGAGTGCACTTAAATCATATCGTCCAATACGGTTGACATCGTTTTTTCCGAAACAATGGCAAGGATTATCAACGTTCATATTAGAGACTGCTTAATGAACAGTCTGCCTCTGCACCCATATCAATAAGCTTGCCGAAATGGAGGCGCTCTGCAAAAAACTTACAACAGAGATTAAAAACGCCTACTCTTGTGCCCTTCTGGATATTGAGGGTGCTTTTGACAGCACTGGATATGAATCCATATCAAATGCTTTGCACCATAGAAACAGATAAACCCACTATCAAATGGATCAATGCGATACTGAAAAGTCGTGCTTCGTTAGGAATGACTTCAGTATCACTATCAGCCGTATGGGGCTGCCCACAGGGGTGCGTCTTATCACTCCTTCTGTGGTCAGTTGTCCTCGACGACCATCTACACAAAATGAGCAACTTGGGCTACAATGCAATTGGGTACGCCGATGATATTGTCTTTATTGTTAGGGGCAAAGACTCAAATGAAGTCACCTCAAGAATGCAAAATGCTCTTAGATCAACCCTACATAGACTGGTGCATCAGGGAAAGCATAAGTCCCAGTAAGTATGGCTACCAAAAGGGGAAATTTAGACCTAGGTCAAGTCTCAATAAACGACACGGTCGTAGAGTACTCCGAAGAAGTCAAATATTTTGGAGTAATTCTAGACAAAAGACTGAACTTTATGGGCCTGTCGTCGCACATTTGGTAGAACCTGGGGAATCTCCCCAAAGATCGTCCACTGGATCTACAGAGTGATGATAAGACCCATACTTACTCGTACTTACGCCTTCATAGTATGGTGGACAAAATCCACACAAAAAATCGCAATTGAGAAGCTCAAAAAGGTACAACGGCTTGTGTGCCTAGGTATGTCCGCACCCATGCGAACCTGCCCAACAACAGCCATAGAGGCACTAACTGGATTTACACCGCTCCACATCTACTTTCAAAAAGTGGTGATCCGCAGTGCAACAAGTTTAATACCTCCTGTTAAAAGAGATAAGGCTTGTTGGTTGATACGACTGGAGATCGCAAAAGGAAGATCAAACAATAATAAATAATGAGA
Source organism: Portevinia maculata (assembly GCA_949715645.1). Classification (NCBI taxonomy): domain Eukaryota; kingdom Metazoa; phylum Arthropoda; class Insecta; order Diptera; family Syrphidae; genus Portevinia; species Portevinia maculata. Next base: position 76,759,736 of record OX454525.1, read on the forward strand.
GACAAAATCGTAAAAAAACATAGGGACGGGCTACAGTCCGCTTGGGCGAACTGTTGGATACCCTATTCTTATTTCTATCCCTCATAAGTGGGCGTGACAAAAGTCTAAGTGGTTGAATTGTTAAGAACGCTCTACATATTTGGTTATATAACATTTAAAGGATTTTATCAAAAAAAAAACGCTCCCTAGCTCAAACTTTGGTGTTTCAATAAAATTGTTTTATTTAATTGTGGGCGTGTTAGTAGGCGGATTTAAAAAAAAATTAACACGTGAGAATAAAGGGCCCCTAGAGAGTATATATGTATTATAAATTTCAGCTCCCAAGCTCAAACTTTGAATTTTCAAAAAAAAATTAATTGTGGGCGGATTTTGAAAATATTTACACATGAGCATAAAGGGCCCATAGAGAGTATATATTAGAAATTTCAGCTCGCTAGCTCAACCTTTGGATTTTCAAAAATTAATATACCCTTAGATTAGGGTATAAAAAAATTATTTTATTTATTTGTGGGCGTGTCAGTGGGCGGTTTTTGAAAATTTTTTATCCCGAGCAGTTTTAGGAGTCATAAATCATATATAAAAAATTTCAGCTTTCCAGCTCAAAATTAGATTTTTTCCAAAATTTTGTTTTTTTGAGTTTGTGGGCGTGTCTGTGGGCGGATTACAAAAATTCGTAAACTTGATTATTTCGGGACCCTAGAGAGTATATGGTAAAAATTTCAGCTCTCTAGGTCCAGGTTAAAGGCCTAATTTTTGCCGACAGACGGACGGACGGACGGACATGGCTAGATCGACATTACTATCGATGCTGATCATAAATATAGTAACTTTTAGGGGTCTACGGGCAATATTAAGGTATGTTACAAACTATGCGTCAAAATTAATATACCCTTAGAATAGGGTATAAACAGGCAGTTCTGAAAACTCCTAGATCACACAATTACAACACCACAATCCTCAGTTACGAAATGATCTGAAACCGGCAGGTCTTATAAAAGTCATTGAGGCCAAACCGGAGAACCCCGGACTAAATGGGGTGCAGTGAAATGGGAGGATTACGATCTCTTTAATCCTGATTATGACTTATGTTTAGCGCCCAAGGCTCAAAATCTAAGCCGAACATAAAAATATTTGGCAGTACTCTAAGCTAGTATTATACAGTTTGTTATTCATTTTTATTCTGCGGATTTCATCTTCATGGACTCGAACACCCCCGTTAAACTTCGGTTTTATGGGGTGCCCTTAAATATTGATATTATGCGGGCAATCCAGAAACGATTCCAGCTCTTAAAGCCAATAGAGCTAGAAAAACTCAACAGTTTTCGGAAATTGTGTTGGCAGAATACGCTGCTGCGAAGCCAGCCGAGAGCCACATTAACGAAAACGTTACACGGATTTTAGGCACATTTCGAATCTCGAGTTTGTCGGTCAGTTGATATAATTTACGAAAGACTGTGCAGAAGCGTTAACTGTTCTTACACTCCAAATAGCACCGACTTAGCATTAACACATCTGTTAACTTATAATTCTTATTAATAAATGTGTATTTGCTTTCACTGACATGAGGTAACAAGCGAATAACTTAACTCACCGAGTTCGACGAATAAGGAACGGATAAATTACACACATTCTCATGCTGTAGTTCCTGCCATTCATCAATTGAGAGGAAGTGCATGCATGTGCAGAAACGTTGAGAGGATGAGAGAGAACTGTCATACCATTTTGGGCATATTACACTTACATATTGCATTGTATCCGAAGTAGTCCCATGCTATTTGAACAGAATACACAGAAATGAGTGTCAGCTAATGAAATATGACAGATGTACTTGGTTTTTGAGTATAATTTGGCGCAGTGCTGCCGTTTCAAGCGATAACGAGCAAACAGCCAACACAGTGGAAAAATATTATTATTAATAAGAAAAGTTATCATATGAACATATGCGCTACCAGTGTGCCAGCTAACCCGTGTGTTTAAGAGTGGATGGTGTTTTTTTAATAATATGGTTGTATATACATTCAGTGTTGTGTGTGTGTAGGTAAACACCGGAAACTAATCTACTCTTTTTTTTGCGGATAGCCCGTTTAACTATCCGTTTTTTTAAAATTTATAAATAAAATAAAACATTAACGGCCCTTACAGGGCCTTAAAACTAGCTTCTCTAACCATTTTCTTTCGCGAAGTGGAAGGTATCTACAAATTTTAAGCCGAATCTGAACGACAAATTTGAGAAGCTTCTCATGACTATTGATACTCGTGGATGTTTGTCAGATGTTCGCAAGAGGTGGAGCAGTGGGAAAAAATTAATGTGTCTCATGACCCCGGCGGGATTCGAACCGGAGACCTTTAGATTAGTAGTTCAAATACACTTACCTCTGCGACACTGCGCCCACTTTTATTAAAAATACACGTGATTTAAAATTACGTGAACTAAAATTTGGATCCATTAATTACACCGATATTCGTTCATTTGATTATTCGTGTAATACAGAGCTTTAAAAAAAATTTAACCAGTTATTTCATTAAGCTGGCGATAATTATACGCTTTTTGAATGGAACGCAGAATGACTAATGAACCTACGTTTGAGAATTGAAGCATATTAATGCCATAGATGTCAATCACTTCATAATGTAATGTATACCATCATCATAAATACCCGGTAGAATGAAAAATATTCCGTACGCAATGCGCGTAAAACAATACATATCCACTAATATCCCATCATTTGTTATTTAAATGACATCTGTCATCTGAACTGTCAAAAAGCTTAAACTCTATTTTACCATTCAATTAAATAACAAAACAAAACCCGCTCATTTATTACGAAACGTGGGTCCAAAGACATTTCTTAAATTAACAAATTAATTGAAGTGGCTATTACGTTGTCAAAGTGACAGCACCAACAATAGTTTTCATCTAGAAAGTAATCACCCACTTATATCCATGAGCGCATAAGATCTGTTCAACTTCACACCCTATTGTGTCTCGAGTCGGCAACCATAATTAAAATGTAACTCTAAAACCTCGCTGAACAGTCGTGAGCTCGACTGACACGCTCTGAGGGATAGACCTCGCTCCTTGCGCCGGTTCGACGTCGTGCCAATCATTTCTGCAGCGCCAAATGTATCCATCGGCTATTGAGAAACCTACCACATCTGACAACTTCAACTCTGTCCGAATCCTTTATATTGCTGTGCCGGCACTGCGCGCACAGTTCAGGTGATTTGCCACAGCAAATTGTTGCTCCGAGACCAAGAAAAATAAAATAAAAAAATTAAAGTGCAAACCATTCACACTGTGAGTGACCCCTGTGAACCAACACGCTCGCAGTAATAGCAAAAATATTTAAGGCTACGAAAATTAACACCTTCGACTGTGCACATCGCGCTCGTATTGTCTCTGGATTCGAAGTTTGGGCTGGAGTTGCAGCAGAGTCTACTACAATGCATTCTGAAAAGATCTCAGGTGATTATGGGTTGCTATGTGCCGGGGTCCTAAAGACCAAACGTGCCTTCTTTCTCTTCGTCGCGTCGCCATTGTCGAAAGGGTTATGGAAGTTTGCTCAACATAATCAAATAGTTTGCTCGTCGACGATGACGACGATGGTGTCGCGGTTAGATATCGTCCAGGCAGCCAAACCACATCGCACTGATGTGCTGCTGATGTGCTCTAGAGGAGGTAGTGGCTGCGGCAGACAATTGTCGAACAAATAGTTCGCGGATTAGCAACACAAACCTTCCCTCCCTCTATCGCATTGCGGTGGATATGGATGCCGATGATGATTATGATGCTGACGGTCGATGGTGCTGAAACTGGTACTTTAGCTGGAAATGGTATCTGCTGTTTGTGCTGCTGTTACTGCGCCACGGAATAATGGGAAGTAGACACGATTCGTGATTTATGAGGTGCGAATTGCACCGAAAACAATTTCGCTATTATTGATGGTGATAAGTGTGTCCGGGTTTTGGGGGTTTGAAATGAGCTTATGGTGATCCGTGATACGGGAATAGGTTTTGTTTTTCTCTTTTTTTCTGGGACATTCTGGGACTATTCCCAGAGCGAAGGTACATATTTGTGTACTTACAAGCTCGGCAAATCTGTATAAGGCAATCTTCGTGAAGGTGGAAATTAATCACGACCGAACAGTTATGATGTTTTGCGATTTCTATTTTTGATTTAAATTGAAATGGAATGGGAGGAGACTCTTCTAAGGCCTAAGTATCTAACTTTGAAGAGCTCTCGCTTCGAGATTTTGATTTTTGGACTTTTACTGATGAGTTGAAATGACAGGGAGCAAAATGTGAAATAGAAACTATAGGGTGAGGAAGTACCTCAACATAAATGCATTTTGCAAAGAACAAGCGGCACTGGATTCCCGATAGTCCATTCTCTTTGGAAAGGCGTAGAGGTGTCTGTCTTTTGAAAAAAAAAAAAAAATTAAAACAACTTGCCCATGTCGGTCTTAAATGCATATCTTTGGATGCTGTCAATAAAAGTCATCTTTATCTTCTTTGGCATAACCCAACCCCTCCGATTGGCCTTATTGAACGACCTACTAACTCCTACATCGGACTAACTACAAAACTACATGGAACTAACTCCCACTAAATAAACGCACTAAGTCCCTACAAATTTGGCAGTGGAATTTAGATAATAAGTTTGAGAGATATGTATTTCAGTTGGGAGATAGTTCATTATGAACTTATTCCCACTGAACTAGAAAAAAGTGGGAGTTAGTTCATTTTTATTTTTTCGATGAAATGTGGGAGGCGGTCAGATCTATTGTGCACTTTTTTTCCCAGGAAATGCATTACTTTTTCGAATCAACCAGTGTTTAGGTGGGCCACTTTGCGGGTTAAAAGAATTTAACCCTTTTTGTCGGCTATGTCTGCCTACTTTTTCGTATTAAATAGTGTTTGGGTGGCCCGCTTCGCGGAGTAAGGGTATTTAACCCTTTTTTCCGCATCGTTTAGCCCGCTCAAGCAACTTCGTTGCTTCTCTAAGGATTGGTGCTGGTTGTTTATGTCTGGTCTATTGTGCATGTTCACTTTGGAACGTAGTTAATAAAAAACAAAGACCCATTATTGGAATTTAATTCATTCGCAGTTTGGGACTTCTTTCATTTTGGAGTTGGGATTTAGTTCCTTAAAATCGTGGCAGTATGAACTAAACTCCAAATTTTGTGGGAATTATTTCATGGAAGTCAGTTCCATGTGGGACGTTGTTCGTAGAGCCCTTTATGTACTTGTGCCTCTCGTAGGTTAGGTAAGAGTTTTGTAACAAAACTTCACTTTTATGATCATAAGATTAAATGTTGAAATAACTGAAGTTGAGAGGCGGACCACGTTTTCGAACAGTTTACTTTGCAGTTTGCTTTCAGGAACATTCTGCAAACGCATTTTTGACGCAGATGACGTTTTCGAAAACGGCCACTGATATCATATTTATATCATGCTGGGAAGTTGATCGTGTAGCTGTAGGCACCATTTTATCAATTAGGATATGGATGATATGCATAGTAGTCGAGAACTTCAGACATTTAGCTCGGACTCCGGGAAACTTCCACCGATTTTTATATTTTTTTTTAATCGCTTCGAAATCGAATTTGAAACAAAGTTTACCACCTGAGAACACTTGGTTTTTTTTGAAATATTTTTTTTATTGTATTATTATTATTTTTTAACAATAAATTCACGTAATTGGTGTTTTTGAGGATACTGGATGTAATATTGCCGAGGAAAATGAAGAATATGCAGTAACTTATACTTTATTTTCAGTTTATCATCAAAAGTATTTTTATTTTGAAACTTATGTGTTGATATCGTCAAGATCGTTTTCGTTTGAGTCGTCAGCACTAATGACCGACGCTGCATTCATGCAGCTCGATCCATTGCATACACCATACACTCCGGTGCAATGTTATCCACTCTTTCTACAACCACAAGCTGGCGCACATCCTTTCTGGCAGTTGCAGAAAATAGTTTTCAGGATGTTTGCTGGGGCCGGTTGCTGCTGCATAGTCACAGGTTTCAGAAATTGATTATGATATCTCCAAACCCACTACGTTGGAGATATTTTATTAACAATCCAAAGTTGTACAAGCGTGCAACTGCGTCGCTCTGGTATTTTTACCTGCCGCCTTGATGAAACTCTCGTACCTAATGATAAAAAGGTCATTAAGATCACAATACCATTACTTTTCAAAGTCAATACCCAATATTAATACAACCCTGAATTTGTTCAGCGATTTTTTAGATTTCGGGGCTCCAATGCGAGAATGCATGTAATCCCCGCATCAAGGGGATTTGTGACGTCCGCATTCTCCGCTTTGAATACCCTAGCTAGGGCATGAAGATCTGCTCTTCTCTCAAAGGCTTTGGCAAAATTAGTTTTGCCTTTATTATAAAAAGCTGACGTAAACTGATTTCGAAGCGATTAAAAAAAATCATGAAAATCGGTGGAACTTTCTCGGAGTTCGAGCTTTCGGCGTTTTTTCGTCTAAAGTTTCTCGACTATAGGAAAATGAAGGAATCCTTGTAGCGGATGTAATCGGATATCGGAACCAACTTCGTAATTATCGAACTTCAAAACCCAATTAGTTCGTCGCTATTTGCTGGATTTTCGAATTTTCCAATTTCTGCTGTCGCGATTTGTCAGATTTCGGAACCCACTTGCTTATCTAAGCGAAATGAAATGTGGTGAGTTGTAAATCAACCAAGATTGTTTTTGGAAATAGATAGAATAAAGTCCGCATATATTGTATTGATTGGAATTGAAATGTACGTTATATGTACGTACTTTGCATTCAGTTTGCTGCGAATTTTATCATGCTTATGCTTACTTACTTACTTACTTAGGTGCCGCCACAGTCCGGGGTGGACCTGGGCCTCAACCAATACGCCTCCCCAGTTAGCACGATATTTGGCTAACTGCCTGCAGTTGCGCACTCCAAGTTGGTTGAGATCCCCTTCCACTTGCGCGCGCCACCTAAGGCGAGGTCTTCCTCTACTGCGTTGTCCCTCCGGGTTGAAATCGAAGACTCTTCGGGCCGGAGCGTTGGTGTCCATTCGCTCTACATGTCCTAGCCATCTTTTTTTTTTTTTTTTTTGTTTTAAAAAGGAAATCCAAATCCCAGAGCACTCAGACTCGGTAACGGTCCATTGTACTACTAGGCAGAAATCCTCCTTTTGGTATAGAGGCATGTGAATGGGTGGCGTATGTTGTTGTTCCACATGGGGATTGAACCTGCACCGCACGGGTCACAAGCCAACACACTAACCTCTACACCGTCGCCACCCTATCCTAGCCATCTTAGTCGACTGATACGTACTTTTTTGACCAGGTCGATGTCGCTATACAGCTCGTAGAGCTCGCTGTTAAATCTCCTCCTGAAAAGCCCGTCAACGCAAACGGGACCGAAAATCACTCGAAGAATTTTGCGTTCGAAACGACCAAGGAGATTTTCATCCGCTTTTGCTAATGTCCACGCTTCTGCGCCGTAGAGCAGGACTGGGATGGTGAGGGTCTTATACAAAGTCTCCTTAGTGTTTCTGGACAAGGCCTTACTAGTCAATTGCTTCTTAGGCCAAAGAAACAGCGGTTGGCAAGTGTAATTCTTCGTTTGATTTCTGATGTGATGTCGTTTTCAGAATTTATAGCGGAGCCAAGGTAAGGTAGACAAAGTCCCTAACTACCTCAAAGTTGTAGCTGTCTATCGTGTCGTTCTGTCGTTCTGTCCGATTCGTCGATGTTGTGTGTCCCTTCTTGTTGACAGCATATACTTGGTTTTGCCCTCATTCACCTCAACAACATCTATTCCGGGTATATTATCAAGTTCAAGTGTGGCTTGGTAATAAAATGGATCCAGAAGACTGGGGTTGGAAGTTAGTTGACAATGCATTGGAACCAAGGCATACGTTATTCCCATCTGCACCAGAAAAACTCCTTAACACCATCTTTTGCAATTGCAAAAAAGGTTGCAATGCTAAATGGCGCTGTAAAAAGGTTGGACTGTTTTGTTCTTTAGCATGTACCAATTGTCAAGGACAGTCGTGCTCCAATGTTGAATCAATACTAGATGAGAATAATTACGATCTCAGTGATGAGGCAAATGATGCATCACTTTTAGAACATATTTGTATCCAGCAGGAAGATGAAGAAAAAGAAGATGAAGAAAAAGAAGAAGAAGAAAACGAAGACAGTACACTAGAAGTTCTATTGGATTATTATGAATCCGACGAATAATTTTTCCAAATTATTTTTTTATTTATATATTACATAATTTACACAGCTTTCATCATTTTCAATACTGTATTTGAATTCAATAGGATCACAATGGATCGTGGAATAACCCTACCGGGGAAACCTCGTTAAAAAAAAGCGCCAAGCACACTACCTCATAGGTGGTGTGGAAACTTGTGCATATTACGAATTAAATTTTTTTTTCAATTCTTTCAACCGCTATATCACGGAAATGGCAATACTTATGAAAAAAAGTGTAAATACATTTTTTGTAAAGAAACGGATGATCTACAATTTTTGTCTGTACTATTTTGCTGTAAAGCTCACCGTTAGCTGAAAAAAGCGAAAAACCTATTTATGCAAACTTTTACCGTTAATAACATTTTTTGCCGAAGGGGGATTGATGGGGACTTTTCACAATTCATTTATAATAGTACATATTCTGAACATTGATTCCAATTTTTAGCTCTATCGGAATTAATGTAACCTTACCTCTATTTTAAGGGCTAATTTGACTGGACTATAAGCATATCAATGGTATTGTTAATATGTAAATTGAAATTGAAATTGAATCGGCTTAGGTGATAGTGATTGTCGCTTTTTTGATTGTCGTTTTTGATTATCAACTCCTCTTTGCTCTGCTTAAAGCGATCACTAAAAAATGGTTGATTATTGGCGACGCTGTCATTCCAAGCAGCTGATGTGTGTTTATTTTTCATTGTAAGAAATGTACTCGTAAGTGAATTTGAGAAAATAATATGTTCACAAATTTCAATATTTTGTTTTGTTTTTTTAAGGTTTTCCAAAAAAAAGTCATGTATGCATGATCTCATCACTATTATAAGCCTTAGTTTTATTTTTTTTATGTTATTTTGCAATACGAATGCGTACGAAGCTTTTTTTTTTTTTTTTTTTTTTTTAAATTCTGGCTCGCCAAGCCGATTTATAAAAGGGAGGGGGGGGGGGGGGGAGTACTTCAACCTTAAAGATCTTTTGTACCGTATGGGCCAGAAAAATTTTAAACTAGTAAAATTTCCACTCTCCGTGTAAAGCGGACAATTTTACCAGTAGAAGAATTCTTTATGTCCTCGGTGCTCAATTGTTCCCTGAGAAAGATCTTCTTTCTAATTCCATTAAGGGCTGGGCATTCACATAAAATGTGTTCAGCTGATTCGTCCTCTTCAAGACAGAGTCGGTACTCAGGAGAATCTGCTATTCTCATTTTGTGTAGATGATATCTTAAACCGTGTTGACCAGTAAGGTAACCTACTAGGTTTTTGATATCATGCCTGCTTAGGTTTAGACATTTGCTGGCATTATGATTGAAGAGCCGAATGGCTCGTTTGGCCTGTCTTAGACCTGGGATGTTATCCCAAAGATAGGTACATTTTCTATGTTCCCAGCTTTTAATTGCTGCCGTTGCTGCTGATCTAGGAGTGCAGCAGAAAGGTTCGGGACCTATGAAAGGTGTTTCTGAACCTTTTCTGTCCAGTTCGTCGGCGTTTTCGTTACCTTCTACCCCGACATGACCCGGAACCCACCATAATTTGGTCTTGTTTCTTGTTCCGAGTATTTGTAGGGTATTGAAGCAGTACATGACTGATTTGGAGTCAATGGTATACGAGCTAAGGGCGTTTATAGCTGCTTGACTGTCCGTGAAAATATGGATGGTTGCACCTTTTATGCCAGATAAGATAATGTGGCTGGCGCATTCTTATAAGGCGTGGAGCTCCGCTTGAAATACGCTGGGACTTTTTCCCATGGGTATCGTAAAGCGTTTGTGTGGTCCGTATATTCCCGCTCCTACCCCCGTTTCCATTTTAGAACCATCCGTATACCACTTTATGCCGTTATGGCTGTTTGGTGGGTTATTGCTAACCCATGCTTCTCTCTTGGGTATCTCCGTGGAGAACCGTTTGTTGAAGCATAGTGTTTATTGAATGCGGTCTGTGACCGCGCAGTTCATGTTAAGTTCTGGCAGTTCATCGAGAAGGGTCTTAAGTTCCGGATGATCATTAAGACCTATCTCGTTTAGCTGTATTAGACTTATTGCACTGCGGATCGCCACTTTTTGGACGTATATGTGGAGGGGTATAATTCCTGTTATTGCCTCTATGGCAGCTGTTGGACAGATACGCATGGCTCCGGAGATACCAAGGCTCGCAAGCCGTTGTACCTTTTTGAGCTTCTCTATTGCCACCTTTTGTGTGGATTTTGTCCACCATACTATGGAGGCGTATGTTATGATGGGTCTTATCATCACTGTGTAGATCCAGTGGACGATCTTTGGAGAGATTCCCCAGGTTCTACCATATGTGCGACGACAGGCCCATAAAGCAATAGAGCTTTACTGATTTTGTTGTTTATGTGAGAGTTCCAGTTAAGTCTCTTGTCCAGGATTACTCCAAGATACTTGACTTCGTCGGAATACTCTACGACCGTGTCGTTTATTGTGATTAGGCCTAGGTCTAATTTCCTTCTTTTAGTGAAAGGAACGATGACGGCTTTACTGGGATTTATGGAAAGATTTTCCTTAATGCACCAGTCTATGGCTGTCTTTAGAGCATTTTTCATTTTTGATGTGACTCCTATTGAGTCTTTGCCCCTAACTATGATGACAATATCATCGGCGTACCCAATTGTGGTGTAGCCCAAATTGTTCATCTTGTGTAGCAGGTCATCGATGACCAATAACCACAGAAGGGGTGAGAGTACTCCCCCTTGTGGGCAGCCCCTTACGGCTGTTACTGATACTGAGGTCGTTCCTGACGAGGAAGTTATTTTGCGACTTTCCAGCATCGCTTTGATCCATTTAATAGTTGGTTTATCTATGTTTCTATGGTACAAAGCATTTGATATGGATTCATATCCAGTGTTGTCGAAAGCACCCTCTATGTTCGGAAAGGCACAAAGTCCGATCTCTTTGCAACGGTAGGCGTTTTTTATCTCTGTAGTTAGTCTTAATAGAGCGCCTTCCGTGGATTTGCCCTTTTGGTACGCATATTGGTGAGTGTGCAGAGGCATGCTTTTTGATATGCATTCTCTAATGTGAATGTCAATAATCCTTTCCATTGTTTTCAGAAGAAACGATGTCAGGCTTATCGGACGATATGATTTAGGTAATTCTTTCGGCTTGTTTCCCGGTTTAGGTATAAATACTACGTTTACCTCCCTCCAGGTAACTGGTATATACCCCCAGTTGAAGCTGAACCTAAATAAGGCAATCATGGATGGTAGTAAAAATTCTATTCCATTTTGAATGAGGGCTGGAAAAATACCGTCTGTTCCTGATGCCTTGAATGGTTTAAATAAGTTAATTGCCCATTTAACCTTATCCGGAGTAAAAAGTGTTCCGGATAAACTATTAATTCTGCTGAGGTTTTTTGGAATTGAGACCTCCGCTGTATGGTCGTCTGTAATGACCATCGTGTGAGAACCTGGGAAGTGAGCCTGAAGCAAAGTTTTCAGCGTTTCTTCCCGGTCGCGTGTGATTGAACCATCTGATTTGATTAACAATCCCATACCTTTTTCTTGATCCGTTGACAGTGCCCTTTGGAGGCGTGCCACCTCTGGAAGTTTTTCTATCTTCTCACAGTTTGCACGCCATGAGGCTCTTTTGGATCTGCGCAACTCTAAGTTGTATATGGTCAGCATGGATTTATATTGTTCCCATGTGCCTGTGCGTTTGGCTTTGTTAAAAAGCTTTCTCACCCTCTTTCGAATAGACTCAAGGTTATCGTTCCACCATGGTACCCACCTTTTAACCACGGTTCTTTTAACCTTGCAACTATTTTTGAATGAGGTAAGAATAATATCATTTATTTGACATTGCGCAGCATCTGCATCAATTGTATTTGATGGTGCTTCTGGCAGCATGTCAGATCTGACCGCAAGATTTTCGCGGTAAGTTCTCCAATTAGTCAGTCTTTTGTCATAACGGACTGACGCGTGTTCGGCATTGCATCTTATCTCGATACGGATGTGTACCAAGCTTTAGAAGAGCAATATAATATTTTTATTGAGTTAAAATAAAAACCAATTTGTTATTTTTCGTGTAATTAAAAAAAAAACACAACACGGCGATTAGTAATTTGCAAATAAATGATCTCTTATTCTTTCGCGAAGATTCTACCTTCTCCAATATCGAGGCTATCTCCAGTTTCCAGTTTTTGCGGTGGATAGTTTGGGGAAATACTATTTTCTCGTTCCGGATAGGGTACGTTGTAGCCGAGGAATATGTTGTGCAATGCAGCACAGACATTTATGATTTCGACAACTCTTCTGGGACTATATCTACACTTTCGTTCTTCAAGTATTATACGCCATAGACCTTAACAAATTAAATTTGTATTTAAAGTTGTTCATAATATAAAAGAAGGACTTACCTTTTAAACGACCGATGCATCGTTCTACAATACTTCTGGCTTTCGAATGAACTGAGTTAAAGTGTGATTCGGGGGAATCTTCATTAACGCTTCTATACGGCGTCAGTAGGAAAGGCTCTAGTGCAGCGGTTCCTAATCTTTTTTAGTCGGGGAGCACTTTTTGGGTGAAAAATTCCTCGTGGAGCACTTCGCTGCACCTATGCTATTTTTCGCAGTTATGTATGTGTAGAAAATGCAATAACTGTTTTTTTTATATTTTATTAAATTCAAGTAAAACAAGTAACTTCAACGAAAAAACAAGAACAATGTTAATTTAAGAAGATAAGGAATTCAATAATATAAAATTATATATACATAATGGTATTTCAATAAAAAGCTCAGAAAGTTTCTTCTAGTGAGAAAAATGTGCCTGTTTGGTTTTGCGTAATGCTGGTATATCCGGTTGAATTTGGGACAACTGCAACCGAATATCTGGCTCTGCATCGAGACGGGATCTATATTTTGTTTTGGTTCCAACGTAGGCGCAGAATCCTGATTCGCACATGTATGTTGTTGCAAACGGCAGAAGAATTTTTTTGGCTTTATCTGACAAAATTTTGAATTCGTCCTTCAACATACACCAGAATTCTGATAAAGACTTATTCGTTTCAAAATTTGCCTTTATCTGATGTCAAATCAATCAAGCACTCAAACTGCAACGATGTCAGAGAAGCTGACTTTTCCAACGCGGCAGAGTACGAGTCTGCAACCAACACATTTTCTTTAATATATGAGTGATATTCCTCCGGAAAATAGTTGTGGAAGCTTTCGAGCAAACTTAGCAGGTGAAGATGAAACTCATTTAAAATGTCGTCAGATCTATTTCCTCTTTACATTTGCTGACCATTGGGAAGCTGTCTAGGTTTCGATTATTTAAAGATTTCGCCCAAAACTTGATTTTCTTTTTAAATGCTTCTACCTTGTCACTGGCATCGAAAACAGTTATTGTCTTTCCTTGAAATGATACACTTAAATCATTAATTTTTTAAAAAAATATCGGCAAGATACGATAATTTCAAGAGCCAACGCTCATTACACAATCTGTCGCCCAAATCAAAGTTGTCGTTAATTCTGTTCTGACTTCAGCCCTCATTTCGAAAAGCCGCGTCAGTGTTTTGCCGCGAGAAAGCCACCTTACTTCTGTGGGAAGAAGTAAAAACGTATGTAGACTACCCATTTCATCTCACAATACTTTGTATAGCCTTGTATTCTTAGGTCGTGATTTAATAAAGTTAATTATTTTCACGCTTTCGTCTAAGACCTCTTTTAAGGAGAGTGGCATTTTGTTCATTTCATTTTTTATCAACGCAATGAATACTGCTTCATTCCTTGGCATTTTGTTTTATTCTTGAGACGGCATCGGACGTTTGTCCAGTCATGGCCTTGGCATCGTCTGTGCACACATCCACGCAGTTAACCCATGGGATATCATTGACAATGAAGAAATTGTCTATTAATTTAAAAATGTCAGCACCAGTTGTTGTAGTTTTCAACGGCTTGCAAAAAAGCAGATCTTCTTGAAAGGACTGTAGGTATTGGTAGCGTACAAATAATTAAAATGGCCAACCCTGATTCATCCATTTGCAGCGGAAATTTTGTGACTTATTCGCGAAAGTAAAGTAGCTTTGACATTCTCTGCTAAGTCTCCGATTCTTCGTGATATTGTGTTACTTTACAAAGGAACGGTGTCAACTAATTGTTTGACCTTTTCACCCAACATACACTCAAAAATGTCCTTAACGCTTGGCTTGATTAAGTTTTCAGCGATTGTATGGGCTTCGCCAGTTTGCACAACTCGAAAACTCACTAAGTAGGACGCCATCAACGCGTTTTCGTTCACTGTCTTTGAGTGGTTAGTAATAATTGTTTGAGATTTTGTAAGTTCACTTTTATAGTAATCAGTCGGTTTGCTTTTGCAATCTGGATGAATCCCCTCAAAATGACGTTTCATTTTTGCTGGAAACATCGCACTATTCAGCAACACTTTGCCGCAAATTACGCATTGGGGTTTGTTGTCACTTATCTCAGCAAATCCAAGATTTAAATATGAATCGTGATACTTCCTTTTAACTGTTTTTTTTTCTGCAGCACTGATCACCATAGAACTAGTACTAGCCACAATTTATATATCAAATATTATAATACCAAGCACCCATGATAAGCTCCTGCCTGCTATAGAATCTCTTTCTAATGCATTTCTTTCTTCACTTTGTCGCCAGACAAATCTATCGTGAGCACTTCCCCCATATTTAGCATTTATAGCCAAAATTTGTGTGTTTTTATGGCAAATCTGGAATAGATAATATGCATATAGGTATGAAGATTATTTTACAAAACGATGTTTTAAGTTAAACTTACAACCATGGCATTTACTATGCCTTCCTTTCCGATTTCTCATTTTCCATTGGCCTTATAATCATGATATGAGTTCCATCAATGCACCCTTTAACTGTAATATGTAAAGAGTCATTTATGAATTAATTATGTATTATATAGCAAAAAAATAAACCTCCAGGAATTTTATATTTTTCCAAAAAATATGATTTTGTTGAATCCTTAGGCAAAAACTTTATCATAAATGGGCAAAGTATTGACTGCATTTTTTTAATGACTGCAGCAGTAATTTCAGCCACCGTACTTTGACCCATTGGTGCAGCCCAGTCAGCCCCAACTTATCTTTGATAGGCACCACCCCCAAGAAGATTTAAAGTTGCAGCCAATTGAAGGATGGGTGGAACATGCGTTGACCTTATTCCAGTTGGTAAATCAAGCAGTCCCAAAACAAACACAAACGCTTCTTTTGATAAGCGAAAGTTTTTCAAAAATCTAAAATACACAATAATAATTGATATCTATTTATAATTATATGAATTCTTACATCGGGTTTGGAAGTTCCAAGATATTTGCTTTATTTCTCAGGTTTCTTCTTAATAGTTGGACATTTTTGTAATTATTTTCTTGATTTGTGTAGAAAAGCTCTGATGAAGTAAACATTGCACTTCACGAATTTTCAAATTTCACTTTTTTATTTGAATTTATTTAATATACATATATTCTTTTTTCACGAAAGTATTTAATTTATTTGGAGTTGAAGTCGAGGTGCATACCTATAAAAATGACAAAAATGTATGAAAGCGACACCTAAATAGCTGTCACATGAAATTGATCGCAACAAAGTGATTGTCAATTTGATAATCACCTTACGTGGACGTAAAGCTATGATTTTGATTGTCAACTATCAACTATCACCTTAGCCGACTCCACCCCTGGGCTTCGTGAAAAGGTGCGCCAAAGAATTTAATGACCCATAATTTCTATGTCATTGTACAATTGTTTTGTCCGTTCGATTCTAGAGTATGCTTCACAAGTTTGGACACCGTTCTACAACATTCACTCAAATCAAATAGAGGCCATTCAACGTAAATTTATTGGATTTGCACTTAGAGGACTTCCATGGGATGATCCATTTAACCTTCCTCTTGACAGTCAACGTATCAAGCTTCTTCAAAAGTTAACCCTTTCTCAACGAAGGCTTAATAGCGATATCATTTTTTTACAGCAGCTTATATCCGGTCAAATAGATGCACCTGACTTGCTGTCGTCTATTGGCCTTAATTTTCGTGGTGGTGCCCATAATTTAAGTAGTGTTGATTTATTGTTTAGCCCCCATCATAGAACGAACTATGAGGCATGAGTAGAATCTATAATCTTAATGATCATGTGATTGACTTGCATGATAGTAAAATTAAGCTTAAAAATATTTTGCGTAGTAATGCCTTAATGCCTTAAATTATTTGCATGATTTGTGTCTGTGTTAGTACTTTAAAGGCACATAATTATTGTCTCTCTAAATGTTTTACTTTGCGTATGTCCTTACTAACACCTGCACTAAATGATGAGCCTGTGAGAGCACTTATAGTGCCGGCAAATTTCTGCTCGTGATAGTTGCTTGCTTTTAGCACGCAACAGAATTGATAGTGTATTTAAAAAAAAGAAACAAAATCATCGCCAAAACGACATCGTCAGAGGATGATCGTCTTACGTGATGAGACTTCAGGTTTCTGAGGATATCAGGATGGCTGGATAACGGTGAATTACCAAGGCCCGAACAATGTGGCTAACGCCTCCATCGAGTGGCATGACAATGGGTCTACGAAGACCTAAGTGTGGTAAATTTGAGTTGCTTACCTCGATTCAAAATGCGCTTCAAAAACTCATAGCTCCTTCAGATCTGAAGGATTTTCCTCCCCTGATGATTGCTCTGGACAAGATTACCAGAACCTCTTTATTGCTCGGAAGCGTAAACTTAATTAATTTAATTATTTTCAGCTTTTTCGCTGTCAAATAAGCGGTGGACTTTGCTCCGCTGATAAATCAATTTTATAGAACTCACCTCGTTGCTAAGAAAAAAGGCTCCCATCTGGCTCTGCTCCCATTAAAACCAATTCAATCTGGAGCAAAGAAGAACCACTATCCTCTTTGGTTTTAATTTTCGATTTAGTCTTCCTCAATAGGGGCCGCCTATTGTACGGCCAAGTGCGCTTCTAGGATGCAATTCTTCTTTGCGAATGATGCTGCCAATGATGATGATGGTGCTGATGATGCATAGGTGAGGTAGTTAGTTCGTTTATTCCTTCACCATTTGCGCTTGGAATAAGATCGCGCGTGATTTGAATCCGTTTCTCGCATCCTTTTTTGTTATTCGGTAGAATCGCGTGCACAATACTCGCACTATCGTGCGATTTAAATCTTGGCGCGGTCTTAGAGCTGAGACCTGCTTGGGCCTGCCTGCGATACACCCTATACGTGTGTAAACTGCCAGCCAGTCAGCCACCAGCTACATCGTCCCAACAAACTCATCTCGAATTCAACGAGCCGTGAAAGTGTTACAATGCAAAACGACAACAACGACGAGGACCAACAACGTGGAGCAGAGCTCCCCAAATCAAGTGAACAATCTGCCATCGTGATTTGGGGAGTCGAGTTGAGTCGAGTCTTGGGATTTGGGATTCTGTGCTGTCCGGGTATAGGTACTCGTATGTTCTGTGTTTGTTCGTTTTATTTTGTTACGCTTCTTCTTTTTGGCGATGCTCATCTTGTCCTTTGTTTTGCTGGGGTTTCTGTTTGGTCGCCCCTCTAGCTCCACCGGGACATACCAAGGGGAAAACCTTTCTCGATATTTTATTTATTAGGTTTTATTTATCTTTTGTTTGTGGTTTGCTGTGGTTCGCTACGTCGCGTCGTTGTCGTTATGGTAGATAAACCTTGTGGGGTGGTTGCTGTGCGTTACTCTTCTCTGGCCGCCTTCCTGCTCTTCGTTGACTGCTAATTTGTTATCTGTTTATATTTTCTAAGGAATTTACAAATTGCCTGTGAATTTTCTTAGTTTTTATCTGCCTTTTGTGATTGTTTTTGCCGATTCTGTGGGTGCTTTGGTGGAAGGCCCGTAGGAGCAAGAGATTGTTGATATAATTTTCTGAATCTCTCTGACGGAGGATGGATCGCCGACGCAGCCGCTGATGTAGTGTGAAAGTGTTTGGCAGGTTGTTATTTGCTGATTGATCAGTCGTTAGTGGTTAATATTTATTGGAATTTGAGATGGAAAAGGTTATACAGGTACTCCTGGCAGAGATCACTAGGCTAGTGCATTTCCGTGAGTAGGGTGGACAACTCAACTGAACTGAGATTGCATGGGAGTTGGATGTGTCATTGGGCGAAGGGGATAGATTAAAATGTCACAATCAATCATTTAACAATAAGAGATATTCAAGAGGAATGCAATGGTCATAGCCTTGATTTGATTTCTTGATTTGAATGTGCTTAGAAAGCCATCTGACCTGTCCTGTCAAGTGGAAATTTGGTTCGATCACGCTCCTACACCTTTCTGTTGAGAGGGGCATCGATAGGGTAGAAACGTTTGCCTGATTCAGATATCTTTATTTAAGTCAGTGATTTGAGTTTCGAAAATTCAATATCAGATGGATTAAATCCGCTGACTACATTAACAATTTATATTGCAAGGTGGCGCAAAAGTTGTCAGGTGGCGCAAAAGTTGTCACCCGATGTTCTTTCGCTGTAATTTTTTTTATGAATGAACAACTTTGGTTCTGCTTTTGGATTATGTTAATTGGTGTCTTAAGTTTTTTCTGTATCAGTTAACTTCACAAATATCAAAGTAGAATTTATATTTGCCGCCATTTGCAAAAATTATGCTTCTTCCGATAGGAAGATGACTTTTGCGCCACCTTGTATATACAATACTTTTAATATTTACATAAATAATGACAATTTTCTGTTACTTGCATACATACAAGAAAATTTACAGACGAAGACTTAATAGCTGTAAGACTTCTCGTTTAAATTTATCTGTTACAATGTCCATTGTACATTGTTAAAGACTGAGAGATGGGCTCATTTAGACCATAGTTAGTTCTACAAGGTGGCGCAAAAGTCATCACCCAGGGGCGTTCACCAATCCGACTGAAAACTACATAGGATAGATGTCAACCGTCGTGGATCATTTAGAACATTGGCACACAGAATTGCCTAAGGCCACCCAAGGGCTGAAAACCCTATCGGAAGATGCTATAATTTTTGCAAATGGCGGCAAATGTCAATTTTACTTTGACATTTGTGAAGTAAACAGATGACAACTTTTGCGCCACCTTGTATGACTAGGTATGTAAAATAGTACATTTCTGTTTCGAAGTAGTCTTTCCGGAACATAGAACGTAACCAAACACAATAAATCGATAGAATCTATTTTATTGGAAAGAATATCTATAATAAAAATTATACTTTGTGCGTTTCTTCTAACTTCAAGCGTTTTTAAATCAATTAGAGCACATCTTGAAGAATAGTTCGGCATATCACCAGTCCAATTCAAATTTCAAAGTGCGAATCTTGTAAATCTTTTCTGAATTCGTTCAATTCTTTGGATCCCATTACTATAGAACAGTATTCAAGATAAGGAAGTACTAAAGAATTGTATAAGGTTTTAAGTGTGTAAGCATCTTTGAAGTCTTTTGAGTTTCGTTTTAGAAAACCAAGCATTGAATTACCTTTAGAAGTAATGAAATCGATATGCTGCCGGAAATCCAACTTGGAATCCACAAGCACACCAAGATCCTTCACCAGTTTAACTCTTAATAGTGGGTCTTGATTGCATTTATATGAATAATTGATAGCGTTAAGTGATCTAGTTGCACTAAGAATCTTACATTTAGAAAAATTCAATTCTAGGTGATTATACGTACACCAGCCTAGAATAAGATCTATCTCCATTTGAAAGATGGAACAATCATTTATCGATCGGATAAAATATAAAAGTTTAACATCGTCGGCAAACATTACACAAATCGACTTGCGAAAGGTTAATGGCAAATCATTAATAAAAACATAGGGACGGGCTACAGTCCGCTTGGGCGAACTGTTGGATACCCTATTCTTATTCCTATCCCTCATAAGTGGGCGTGGCAAAAGTCTAAGTATGGTTGAATTGTTAAGAACGCTCTACATATTGTTATTTAACATTTAAAGGATTTTATCAAAAAAAACGCTCCCTAGCTCAAACTTGGGTGTTTCAATAAAATTGTTTTATTTAATTGTGGGCGTGTCAGTAGGCGGATTTAAAAAAAATTAACACATGAGCATAAAGGGCCCCTAGAGAGTATATATTATAATTTTCAGCTCCCTAGCTCAAACTTTGGATTTTCAAAAAAATTGTTTTATTTATTTGTGGGCGTGTCAGTGGGCGGATTTTGAAATATTTTTTGCATATTTTTTTATCCCGAGCAGTTTTAGGAGTCATAGATCATATATAAAAAATTTCAGCTTTCTAGCTCAAAATTCGATTTTTTCCAAAATTTTGTTTTTTTGAGTTTGTGGGCGTGTCTGTGGGTGGATTTTAAAAATTCGTTAACTTGATTATTTCGGGACCCTAGAGAGTATATGGTTAAAATTTCAGCTCTCTAGGTCCAGTTTAAAGGCCTAATTTTTGCCGACGGACGGACGGACGGACATGGCTAGATCGACATTACTATCGATGCTGATCATAAATATAGTAATTTTTAGGGATCTACGGGCAATATTAAGGTTTGTTACAAACTATGCGTCAAAATTAATATACCCCTAGAATAGGGTATACAGAAGGAAGAGCAATGGACCTAGATGACTTCCCTGAGGAAGACCTGAGTCAACTTTAATTGGTATAGAGTAAAGCCCACCTATATCGACAATTTGTTTTCTATTAGATAGGTATGACTCTAGCCATATAAGAGAACGACTATCACAACCTAGCATCTTCAGCTTATGAAGTAGTAAGCCGTGATGGACTCGGTCAAATGCTTTAATAAAATCTGTGTAGAGTACATCAACTTGGTGTTGGTACCCCTTTCCATATCATTCAAGCAAAAATTAGTGAAAATACAGAGATTTTTAGCCGTTGAGCGACCTTTTATGAAGCCGTGTTGTCCCGGTGATAAAAGTTGTTTCACAGAATAATAGAACTTATCAGTTATAGTTTTTTCCTAAAGTTTTGGTATAGCCGAAATCTTCGAAATGGGTCTATAATTTTTCATTAACTGCTTCGACCCACTTTTATAAATAGGATTAATAAATGATACTTTCCATTCATCTAGAAACTCTCCTGACCAAAGAGATTTATTGTAGAGGAAAGTGAGAGGAAAACAAATAGATGAGGAACATCGTGATAAGAGAAGGGGCGGAATTGTATCATAGCCTGCTTTTTTAGAAACATCTATTTTACATAAGGCATCTAAAACTTCATCTTCAGATAACTGCGGAAGCATAAAATTAATATTAGGTTCGGGTTGGTTACCCACCAGGCGCGTCCCCAGGTGGTGGATAGGGGGACCTCGGTACGATACGTTCGTGATCCGAGGTTTTAGAGTCATAGCGGCGTTTTATACACCGTCAAAGCTCTATCGCGAACCAAACCAAAAAACAAGTATGCAGGAACAACTTAATGATTCAAATACTCCAGGTGGTACTCGCATGGGCGAAAATCCACCCGTGGTCTTTTCGACCACGGTCGGGGCACGGATTCTGGAGGCCCCAACCGACATACATATACCCCCCGCCTGTACAGGCGTTGACCTTCGAGTTGCGAAAAGGTTTGCTTCCGAAGATTCCTGCAGCTCTATCTCCGACACGTTCGGTAGACTGGGCTGGAAACATGAAGAAAGTGGCGGAGAGGTTCAACCTGATACGCTTAATCTTCAGACCAATAGACAGACAGCCGATAGGTGTGATGCTGCCGACGAGGCCTGCGAAACCGAACAGGTGAAACGGGCCACAGAGGCGGCGTCCACTGGTCAGCGTCCATCTAAGAGCCAGCGAAAGAGGAAAAGGAGAAAGGCGGCTATCGTGCGGCGCGAAGAAACTGCACCGCCAGTTGAAGGCGCAAGCGCTGAGAACTGCCCTTCCCCGGCGGCGACGGAAAAGAGATGCAGGTCGGCAGAGGTTACCCCAACCGAAACCAGCCAGCTGACTGTAACCAACGCTGCCTCCCCTTCCAATAGCTCGAACAGGAACAAACGGAGGAAGAAGACCTCAAGCACTCCTGTCGGTGGAACTGCGCGCGCACCTTCTGCGTGCCCTTCCACTAGTATGACTGATGTATTTCCAATGATTGGATTTACTCAGATTAACCTTCAACACTCCAAGGCTGCTACTGCACTCATCAGTAAAAAGCTTTCTGTGTTGAATACAAAAGCCCACATAATATCCATACAGGAGCCATGGGTGTGGAAAAATCGCATCTGTGGCCTTGGAGGTGTCCGTGGCACTACGATACTCTGTGACGAGCGGTCCGAGAGACCAAGGGCTTGTCTTGCTGTGTCGAACCTTTTCTCAGCGACTAAGCTTGGACAATTTTGTGGCCAAGATTTGGTTGCTGCAGCCATTAGCTACGAAACGAATGGAAATTGGAAGACCTTCATCGTGGCATCAGCTTATCTCCCCTATGATTCGGTAGTGCCTCCACCACCGAGGGCAATTGCTGAACTCATTGACTATTGCGACACCAGGAAGATGGGCCTAGTTATATGCTGTGATGCCAATGCTCAAAACACTGTTTGGGGCAGCAGCAAATGCAACATGCGAGGAAACCATCTCCTGGATTTCATTCTATCATCTGATCTTACTATCAACAATGTTGGCTCGCAACCAACTTTTGTGACGTCAAGAAGACAGGAAGTGATCGACCTAACTTTATCAAATAGATACTTTAAGGCGGTTACTAACTGGAGGGTCTCTTCGGAGGTGTCCCTCTCAGACCATAGATATATCGAATTCCAAATCGAATGCGAAGCCATAACTTTGCAGGAGAGGAGGAATCCGAGAAAAACCAACTGGATACGCTTCAGGGAGGAATTAGGGAAAACTCTCAAAACTCCAACCAAACTCAGGACGAGACAAAAGGTAGAGGAAGCTGTTCAAGACCTGAATAGTGCCATTACTAGCTGTTTTGAACTGACGTGCCCAGTAAGCAAACCCCCTGGCAGAACACCGGTTTCCTGGTGGAGCTCGGAACTGCAAAGAATTCGTAGAGAAGCTAGAAAGCTTCTAAATAGGTCACTCAAGACTGATTTGGAGACAGACTGGAATCTCTACCGATCGAAGCAGAAGGAATATAAGAGGCTAATTCGGGTATCGAAAAGTGCTTCTTATAAGAATTTCTGCGAAAAGATTGAAAAGCTGGGTGAAACTAGTAGGTTGGTTAAAGTCCTGAAAAAGGGCAAACCAGCCAAACTGGACTCACTTAGAAAACTTGATGGCACCTTCACTGAGACGAAAGCGGAAACTCTTAGTTATCTGCTGGAGTCTCACTTTCCGGGTAACCAGATTACAATTGGTTCACAACCAGGCCCGATTACCGAGACTATGAGTGAGCCAAGACAAACAACTCGGCGTAGCTGGTATATTGCGAAGGCCGTGGTGACGGACGAGGCCATTAAATACGCATTTGCGTCTTTTGACGGCTTCAAGTCGCCTGGTACGGACGGAATATACCCAGCCATGCTGCAACAATGTACAAACCAGCTGCTACCGACTATGAAGAAAATCTTCACCGCTGTCCTAGCACTGGCATACATTCCAACACCCTGGCGTACAGTTAGAGTGGCATTCATACCAAAAATTGGCAGAAGTGACTACTCGCTCGCCAAGAGCTTCAGACCAATCAGTCTGACTTCTTTCTTGCTGAAAAGCTTGGAAAGGCTGGTCGAGCTTCACGTGCGCAAAGGTGCTTTGCGATTGCACCCACTATCTCCGATGCAACATGCCTATCAACGCGGAAAATCCTGCGAGACTGCGCTCCAAAATCTAGTTGGTAGAATTGAAGGCGCGCTTGACAGAAAAGAATACGCGATGGGCATTTTCATCGATATTGAGGGTGCTTTTGACAATGCGACTTTTGATAGCATGTGCAGCTCCGCCAGACAACACGGAGTAGACGAACCATTGGTGTTGTGGATTAAAGCAATGCTAATGAATAGAACGTTGGTTGCGGATGCGGATTGTGGCCGCTATGTTATGGCGGGGGTAAACAGAGGCTGCCCGCAACGCGGCGTCATGTCTCCACTGCTGTGGTGTATGCTGGTCGACTCTCTGTTGAACGCACTCAACAGTTCTAATATTTACGCTCAGGCGTACGCGGATGATGTTGCCGTGCTTTCTGTTGGATCATGCCTAGCGACTGTATGCGCCAAGGCGCAGGCGGCCCTTGACGTGATCGACGAATGGTGCACTAGGAATGGGCTCTCGGTCAATCCTCTTAAAACTGAGGTTGTTCTCTTTACGAGAAGGAGGAAGCTGGTCGGGTTGACTCAGCCAGTGCTAAAAGGCGTCACAATCCAACTCTCCAATGAAGCAAAGTATCTGGGAGTCATCCTGGATAGCAAACTTCTTTGGTCCAAACATGTTGAGCTGAAGACTGCCAAGGCGCTGTCTATTTTCTGGCAGTGCAAAGGCATTTTCGGCAAGACATGGGGCTTATCACCGAAAAGAGTCCTATGGATTTATACGGCTATGATAAGACCATTTATAGCATACGCATCGGTTGTTTGGTGGAATAAGCTTTCACGTAAATACGTCACTGCTGCTTTTGCCAAACTCCAAAGGCAGGTATGTCTCGGCTGCACGGGGGCCTTCCCCAGCACGCCTGGCTCCGGCCTAGATGCACTATTGAACCTTCCGCCCCTTGATGTTTACATCATGGGCTGTACAATCAAGGCTATCTCACGTCTTACAAGAGGTGGCTTTTGGTATAACTCGCACTGGAGTTTTGATGAACTTGCCCAACGGTTGTCCTTCGACTCCTGTCTTATGGATATGCCGTCTGATGCGATGACACCGGAACTTCGGCTAAAGCGCAAATACGAGGTCGACTTTCCTCGCGTCCAGGACTGGCTCTGGCCGGACTCTGAACCTGGAAGGGAATGCAGTCGAATCTTTACGGATGGCTCCAAAACCGATCAAGGATTTGGTGCTGGTGTCTTCGTGGAGAGCGATAGCGTTAGACTTTTCTTTCCGTTAGGCAAACATGCGTCAGTCTTCCAAACAGAGACTTATGCTATCCTAATGGCCATGGACTATGTTACGAGGAACAGGTGGAGGGGGCGAAGTATCTGCGTCTGTAGCGACAGTCAGGCTGCGCTTAAGGCCTTACTCAAACCCTTAACTACCTCCAAAATAGTACGAGAATGCAAGATATCTCTGAATTCGGTCGGAAGGCTGAATTCACTTAAACTTGTCTGGGTCCCGGGTCATAACGGGATCACGGGAAATGAGATCTCCGATGAACTTGCTAGACAAGGCTCAGAGGGGGACCTCTCAGGACCTGAACCAGCGATCTGTCTGCCTGCGTCCTCGGTCAGGGCTTCCATTGACGGTTGGGTTTCCTATGAACACAATCGCCGTTGGCATGACTCTCCAGGGTGCAGACAGACTAAGCAAATGCTCCCCGACGTCTGTGGGAAATCCGCGGCATTCTTGTTGTCTCTCAACAGAAAAGACTGCAGACAGACTACTGGCGTTCTTACGGGACACTACGCTTTTGCCAAACACCTTAAGGTGCTAGGCCTAAGCGACACCACCAACTGCGAAGCCTGTGGAGAAAGCGACGACACTGCGGAACATTTCGTCTGTGATTGTCCTGCTTTTGCTCGTATCAGGTGGCAGGTATTTGGTGCGGATATGGTGAGTGCTGTAAACCTAAGCTCCTTATCATTGAAGCGCCTTCTCGTTTTTCTTAGAAAAACGAGTAAATTCCCACAGTAAAATGTGGTGTGTCTGCCTGGCAGTACAATGGACCAGTATTGAGTCTGAGTGCTCCAGTGCAGAAAGTTTCACACATCCCGACAAAAAAAAAAAAAAAAAAAAATATTAGGTTCAAAATTTGAACACATTGATCTTAGATCTCCGTTGAGTCTGTATTATATGATGATTTAAAAAATTGTGCGAAAAGATGACAAGAAGACTGTAAATCATTAGAATTTTCATCTTCATATTCCATTGACTGTGGGAACTGTGACACATTGATGCGCTGCGAATTAATAAAAATCCAGAAAGATTTGCTATTTGCTTTTATGTTTGACTCAGTTGCAATTATATATTGCTTATTTAAAAAGCAATTAAGAAAATCAAATTCTCTTCTGAGTTGAAGGAACCAAGTTCTATCTTCATTTAGCCCCGTACATTTAAAACGCTTGAAGGCTCTGTTTTTGGCATTTTCCATTTTTTTTAATCTGCTATTATGCCATGGTAGCTTAAATGTTCTCTTATTTTTAGAAATTGGGACGGATAGTTCTATACCTTCGAAGAGAATACTTTTAGACTTTGTGTACATATCTGTAAGGGAACCATTTTGAAATATCTTTTTCCAATCAAATGTATTATAAAAGTTATTTAATGCAATGAAGTCGGCCTTCTCAAATTTAATTTTTTTTTTGCAATGGGTGAAATATTTGCATACTCATAAAATTCAAGATTTACCTAAAATGCAATATGGTGGCAGTTTCTATATGATGTTTTAAATCATTATTAATAAAAACAAGATCAAGAATTCTGCCCAGATAGTTGTTAATATTATTAATTTGAAAGAGTTCAAGAGCAGCTAATGAATCGACAACTAAACTTTCGATTTCACTATTTGCGTTAAATGGAACTAACTTTTGTTCGTTTTCTATGAAACACCAGTCGATCTCACCAAGATTGAAGTCGCCTAGTATACAAGGATACTGTTCAGCTGTCAGTTCATTGACTATAGAAATAATATTAGAAATGTGAACATAATATAATTCTGTTGGACTACGTGGTCTTATTAGCTTACAATAAAGTGAATATCTTTAGAACAAAAACCTTTATAACTGACGCAGACACAAATCTGATCGATGTCATCTGAATCGTTTGATAGTTTGCATTGCTTGCTGCTGAACTTCGAGCTAACAGCAATCAGCACACCTCCACCTCGCTCAATACCTGTTGATGGGGGTCGGTCTTTCCGGAAGATTTGGTAAGAAGTATCAAAAAATTCTGATGAGTGAAAGTGTGGATTTAACCAAGTCTCCACAATGACGATGACATCGAACTCATGAATTAATGACGAAGTGAATAATTGACGAGATTTTGTTCTCATACCACCAGCATTTTGGAAATAAACACGCAGTTGCGACGGGGATGATGATGGGTTTCTTACTTTAACTATGTGTTGAACTTCTGGGTTGACTGTTTATTTCACCTTCGAATTGTGGCCCTTTTTTAAAAAAATTACAAATTTTTTGAATTGGACATGAACAGGCCAAATTGTTGGATGCAATGCTTTGTCGAAAGTATCAGCAGGGATTCCCAGCTTGAAGTTGACATAGCGTAGTATAGTAGAATCAGCGTCTTTTTTAATTAATTTCGTACAACGCAACGAGCCTTTGGGAACACTCAATTTGACTGCAGCGTAATCCATGACATTATCTTCACTCACATTGCTGTCCAATCGAGAAAGATGCAGAAAATGCAGGTGAGGAACAGACTGCAGTGTAGTTTCACCCTCAACAGCAGCAGCAGTTCCAAACATTGCTTTTGAAGAACGATGACCATTTAAAATTTTCTTTTAGCTTCTGTCATTGGAGTAGGTACTTTTTCGGATCGACGTACCAGTAGCAACATTTACATCATCTGTGCATCCGGCAGACGGCTATTTCGGCCATGCTCGTGTTCTCAAACACAAACTATTGTACATATATTTCATGAAATAAAGAATCTAATCTATCTATCTACATCATCTGTGTTGTGAACGGCATCATCACTAACACCCATGCTAACCAAAGGCAAAACAACTGCACCTTTTTCAACACCTTTAGCTTTTCCACCACGATCTCCCACAGCAGCAGCAGCAACAGCATCAGCGTCGTCGGCAGCAGCATCTTATGTAAACAACGAGGCGGCCTAAACGTATCCCACATAAATGGCCAGAGTTTGTCTAAATATAAATTTGACGAATTCAGAGGTCTGTTTGTTGGTTCTGATGTAGATATTGTATGCATTTCGGAAACATAGTTTGATCTTAAAATATCTGATTGCGTCTACTCAATGCCAGGATATACAGTTTTTCGTGATGATAGGCAAAATAGAATCGGCGGTGGACGTAAGGCGTTACCTGTTAAGCTACTCTCAACTCCTCCTCTTAATAGCCCCATTGAGTATTGTTTTATTGAGTTGATGTGCGAGAGAAGGAAATGCCTACTAGGTGTCGTCTATCGGCCACACAATAACATTGATTGTTCGCAACTTTACTAGAAAATAATACCTCATCTTATTGGAAAACTATTGTCTGTGGCGATTTAAATTGTAATATTCTCTATCGTGCAACCTCGTTTTCCCTAACTGAGAATATAAAAGCTCTTAACCTTCATTTGCTCAACTCATCCTCTCCGACGCATTTCCCTCATTCATGTAGTACTCTTCTGGACTTTTTTTTTATATCAAGCCATATTCATAATGCGTTCTACAGTCAAGTTTCTGCCCCCGTGTTTTGTAAACATGATCTAGTATTTGCATGTTTTGACTGTGCCTCCACCTGCACAGAACCACTAAAATATTCGTATAGGGACTTTAAATACGTAAATGTTGATTTTCTTGAACGGGACCTTCAGTTTGTTAACTGGTTGCCAATATACTCTGAAACTTCGACCGACGCCCAAGTTGATTACTTTCAAGCCGCAGTTACACAGTTGTTTGAATGCCATGTTCCTAATAGAACTAAGATTGTTAAATACAGCAACAATGTCTGGTTTACCCCTGAAATTCTCAAACTGAAAAATGAACGAGATGCTGCATTCAGAAAATGGAAGTATTTCAGGCTTCCTGAATTTTGGTTGACTTATAAATCTGTTAGAAACTTTGCCTGCTCAAAAGTAAAGGAAGCAAAGCGAAATTATTTCTGTGAGCATTTTAAGCATAAACTTCCTTTCAAGCTTCTATGGAGGAACTTTCGGCGACAAGGTATTTGTGGTAAAATAGATCCATGGATGGATAACGTTGATCCAAACCAAGCTAAATCGCGATTTCGTCAAGATACAATCGACAAGCACTAACGCATCTCAATTAATCGAATCAAATGGCTTCTTTCAATTTTCGAGAGCTGAGCAAGCAGATGTTGTCACAGCTGTCCTTAAAATTAAATCCAAAGCTGTTGGTGTTGATGGAATCCATCCTTACTTCATAAAAATGATTTTGCCATATATTCTTCCAATAGTGGCCCATATATTTAACACTATTTTAACGACATCAACTTTTCCAATGTCATTATTCCAATCCTTAAACAGAAAGCAACAAGTAGAGCCCCAGCAGAATATCGACCCATCGCAATACTACCATATTTTTTTTTTTTTTATAATTTGCGTGCGCTAAAGGGATTTCTTTTTTTCTGTGACACAGTACCCTTATAGTGGAAACCACAGCGCAGGCATTTTGTTTGTTGCTGTAAGTAACTCCAAAGTCTTAGAAAAATGTGTTCACTATCAGTTGTCCGTCTATCTTCGACGAAACAATCTACTTTACGTATATGGATCGGCCACATCACAGTTTTACTTCAGCACTGCTTAAAGTGACAGATGATATACGGGTAGCTATGGATAAAAACTACTCTACTTTTCTGACTCTGCTTGACTTTTCCAAGGCATTTGACACAGTTCACGACGGACTTCTTGTTGCTCTCGTCTTCTGCAGCGAAATTTATTCAATCATATCTTACAGGTCGTACTCAAGCCGCCTTTATCAATGATGTCCCATCCAAGTTTTTAGCAACTTCAAATGGTGTCCCCCAAGGATCCATCTTAGGCCCACCGCTCTTCTCAATCTTTATTAATGACCTCCCAACTGTTTTCAACTACTCGTCAGTACATATGTATGTATGCAGACGATGTACAACTATACATAAGCAGTGAGCGCGGTCTCATCACTAATTCTACCCATAAGCACAATCAGGATCTAAAGAATATCCTAACTTGGTCCGAGCGCAATTGTTTAAGGCTAAATCCTGACAAATCCAAATGCATAGATAATTAGCATCTATCTTGGAAATTTTCCAATTCAATTTGTCCAGAAAGTAAAAAAATCTAGGTATTCGGTTCAGTACAACATTGTGTTGGGACAACCATATTCTGGCCGTTATTGGGAAAATCTATGGCTGTGTCAGAAACCTGTCATTTTCGCAAAATTTCACACCGACAACTACAAGGTTGATGCTGGCTAGAACCGTGCTGGTGCCACTTATTACCTACTGCTGCGAAATCTTCTGTTGTAACAACGCCTTCATGACGCGCAAATTTCAAGTTGCATTTAGCAAAATTACACGATATGTTTTTGGATTAAAAAGATACGACCATGTTTCCGCTTATGCTAACAAGATTCTTGGCTGTACACTTCCTTGAATACTGCACTATCAAGCATCTTCATAATATCATAACCACCAAACAGCCTCACGGAACGCCAATTTTTTGTGCACGCCATTCGCCTCTGGAATGCACTTCCCCTCAGCTTAGGACGGCTCAAGGATGCAAACAATTTAAGTGATACTCTCTTTCGGCACATTGCAGGCACATAAATACGGAAAGTACTACCTAGGTTAGGTTAGGTTAGGTTATAGTGGCAGTCGGCACTTCGGCAGAGGCCGACACACTTAGACCAATGACAGGCCCATTGTGATACCACACGGATGTATCATCCTCCTACTCGTTGAACCAGTTGGAGCTTTTGATGAAGCTTGACAGACTTTTGATGTCGCTGTTAATGAGATCGTTAAGATCATTGTAAAAGAAAGATCCTAAATGAAGTTTACGTCTTTGAGTGAGAGCAGGGCATGTGCAGAGAAGGTGGAGAATTGTCTCCTCCTCCGCCTCGTCCATACAGCTTCTGCAGAAGTCATTTGTGTGGATGCCCATCCTTGTTGCATGCCTGCCTATGAGACAGTGTCCGGTGATCACACCAATTCTGTCTGTTTAGAGATATCAAACACTTAGAGCGTTTCAGATCCAGCTTTGGCAAAATCTGTTTTGTCGCTAGACAAGTGTTGCCACTAGGTTCAGCCTGTCAGAGAACACACCACCTCCTACCCCCTCGTCGGTTTTGGATCCATCGGTATAAAAGTGGATCGATTTATTTTCGGGGGTGGGGGGGGCCCTTCCCAGAATGTTCTGGGAGGGATCTTGACCTTGAAGTTTTTGTCAAGAAGGGTCTGAGGTGGTGTAGTCTATGTTACTAGGGAGGATTCTAAATTTTTTCAGAATAGATGCGTGGCCGATTTCATTCTCGGACCATTGCAACGTTGTTTTGAGGCGGATAACCGCACTAGCAGCCACTTGCTTGCTAAAGATGTTCAGGGGTGGCAGGTGAAACAGAATGTTCATTACATCAGAGGGGGTAGTGCGCAGTGCACCACTCATGCAGAGACACGCTGTTCGTTGGACTTTGCTTAGTTATCTAGGGCAGTCCACCAAACAACCACATCGTACATAAGTATCGGTCTTATTACTAGTTGGTAATGCGGGGTTGAAGCCCCATTTATTACCAATGGCTTTTTTGTGCTTTGCTTTTGAGTTGCTTTACGAACTCTTTGTTGAATGTTAGATTTCCAGCTGAGTTTTATATCCAGAATGAGACCCAATTATTTAGCTTCGTCCGAAAAGATTAGACTTGTGCCCCTGATAGAGGGGGGATCAATGTATGGAATTTTATGTTTCATGTAGTTAGCTTCTTAAGAGCGTTTTGGAGAAGTTCTTTCAGGGTGTTTAGGTGCTTCCCTGGCGGCAATTGCAACGTCATCTGCATTAGCAATCACCCTGCAGCCCTCCTTTTCTAGGCACATTAGCAGCTTGTTCATCACTAAGTTCCAAAGGAGGGGGGATAGGACTCCACCTTGTGGCGTACCTCTACTGACAGATCTTCTGGCAGATGTCATACCCAGTTTCGAGTTTATAATCCAACTTGTGAGAAGTAGATTAATAAGCTCACCAAGTGAGTCATCTACCTTTAGATTTGACAGTGCATTTGCGATCGCGGTTGTATTGACGTTGTTAAAAGGATCAAAAAGGGGGGACAAAAATCTCGAAAGACGAAAGTTAATTCGAGATTTTTTTCTTACCTATTCAAAGAGTTTAAACTTAAAGAAAATTCATTACATATTTAGTTTATTCAGCAATTTATTTTTTTCGGTAAATTAACAACAACAAATCAATATTTAACAAAAAAAAAAACATTATAACAAATTGTAAAAATTCCAATAGTAAATAAGGTGCCGTGAAATAACGCCGAATTATGAAAGCGAAATAACGCCGAATTGCCATGTTCGGTCTTATTTACTTTGCGAAAGTGAAATAAAGCCGAATCGGCCTTGTTTCGCTTTTAATTTATTTACACAATCAAAAAAGATTCCTAACCATTTTCAGATTTGCACCCCTGAAAATCTCGCACCTACTCCCAATCAAACAGTAACCCCAATCATTCGCTCGCGCGGATTGTAACCATTGTCTCAAAAATTAATATGTTCATTCGAGATTTTTTTTTTCTAGATTTTTGTATTTCGAGATTTTTTTCAATTCTAGATTTTTGTTTTCGAGATTTTTAGTTTCGAGATTTTTGTTTTCTGGATTATTGCTTTCGAGATTTCGTGGTAAACCCTGTTAAAAGTACCCTTAATGTCCAGTACATATATAAGGCTGTTTCAACAGATTTGCCTTTGCAATATGCATGTTGAGCCGTAGACAGAAGTCTTGTATGCATGTTAGTACGTAGATTGATATCAATTAGCCTTTCTAATGTTTTTAGAAGGAATGACGATAGGCTTATGGGTCTGAGATGCTTAGGATTTACATGGGCACATTTACCGGGTATGAAAACTACTTTTACTTCTCTTCATGACAACGGAATGTAAACCATTTCTATGCAGCTTTTGAGGATAGATAGATAGATAGATAGATTGTTTATTGTAGCGGAATTATTATACATTCTTTCATTAAACCTATATTGCACAATTTACAGAGATTTGATATAAAGCTACCTTACTACTGAAAAATTTATAACAATGTTTTTTAATAACACAGTCTTAGAAAAATAATTGGTAGAAGGAAAAGCTACAGGAAAAACCTTCTATGAATAGATAAGATAGAGAGAAGGGGAGGGAATAACTGAAAAATACCTAAGACAAATCAATGTATTTGAAATAAATATCATTTGGGTATCACACAATTTAATATACAATACAAAATAAATAAGTTAATAAATGAATAAAGTAACAAAACATAAATTAATAAACAATAAATATTAAATAAATAATAAAATAAATAACTAAACGAATAAATAAATAACAAGTAAATAAATAGATAGATAAATATATAAACAAATAAATAGATGAATAAATAAATAATTAAATATAAAATAAATAAATAATTAAATAATTTAATAAATAAATAAATGTATAGATAAATACATTAAAGGATAAATAAATAAACAGTAAATAAATGAATTAATATATAAACCTCTTAATTAACAAACAATAAATTTCAATATGAATTAGTAAAATCTCTCTTATTAATAAATAAATAATTATTAAATTTCTATAAGTATATTTAAATGTTCATAAAGTCAGATTTGAGATCAGGTAGTTATCAGATGAACTACACGACATGTCGTAACTGCTGCATAATTTCGTTATTCTAGATGGAATTCTTTCAATGTTTGTAATTCTATGTAGTTATTCTGTCGAATAATGCCAAGGCAAATTAAGCATAATTTTCAATATTTTGTTTTGTATTCTTTGTAATTTTAATATATGACTCTGCACATTTTCCCCAGGCAGGTGAACCGTACAGCATGATGCTTTGAAAAATCACTTTATATAAAATTAACTTATTTTCATCACTAAACTTTAAATTCCTATTGATCAATGGGTAAAGAATTTGTATTGTCACATTAACTTTATTTATTATTTGTTTGTTGGATGTGTAATCCGAAAGTAAATGTTTTGTCAAGATGCATCCCCAAGTATTTTGCGCTGGACTTCCATTTGGCCTGCGAGCCTGCGACCCGTTGATTATTATCCTTCTGCTGGGCAGATGACCAGCCTTTCTTTTTCTTGTGAAAAAGACGGCTTGAGTTTTTCCAGCATTCACCTTAATCTTCCATTTATTGAAATAATTTTTGACATCGTCCAAAGCAGATTGCAAATTGGTTTCAATAACTAAACCATTAGAATCCGTTGAATAAATGCACGTGTCTTACAGTGCCTGAGCTTCGGAAAGTCTGATGTATATATATTATACAAGAATGGACCCAAAACAGGTCCTTGGGGAACACCAGCAACGACTTCCTTCGTATCCGAACATGCAGCATCAATAAAAAACATTAAATGTTCGTTCGGTTAAAAACGAGAAAATTATTTTATTAATATGATGAGGAAAATTCAAAATTCTCCATTCTGAATAAGACCCTTGTGCCATACCGTGTCGAAAGCCTTCTCGACATCTAGTAAAACTAATCCTGTGCTTTGCCCAAGTGCAAAGTTACTTTTAATATCTTTAGTGATTCTATGTATCTGATGGGTTGTGCTGTGGTGGGTTCTAAATCCAAATTGTTCTACTGGAAAAATGTTAAATAAATTAAGGTGATTTTGAAGATTGTTTTTGATAACTTTTTCAAGGCATTTGCCTTGAATCCTTTCCTGGCTTCAGGATAGGAATGGTTTTTGCCTGTTTCAATTTTTTAGGGAAGTACCCTAAATTAAAGCATCCATTAAATAAATTTAGAAGATAGTTTATACCCTTTGTTGGTAGTCTCTTAAGATACATGTTTCGTATTCCATCGAGACCAGGTGACTTGGAAATTTTTAAGCCTGACAAAATATCTTTGAGATCATCTAATGTAAGTACATTTTCAGGAATATCGACTGTGTTCGAACTTATAGTTTCACAGGACTGCAGCTTTTCAGGATTATTTCAAGCAAAGGCGAGATTATACTACCCAAGTAAATAGAAATCGTTTTCTTTCTTTCGTTTTCTTTTAATTTATTTTAAATTGTTTTTTTTTTTCTTTCCTTGAATTTGTATACATTGTTTATATTTAGTTTACCTTATTCATACTTTTTTGCTTTTTTTTTAATATAAAACAACAATACATGTATTTTCAGTAACATGAGGTATCATAATCGAAAGGTTTTTTTTTTTAAAAAATTCACATTTATACCTTGAAAGATTTTGGAAGTCTATCATAAATGTTGTTACTGATGAATAAATAAATATGAAAATATGAAATATACGATTGCAGTGGCCTTGAGATGGCTAACGCCAGTTTTGAAAGCAACGAGTGAACCGAAAATGCACAAAATTTGACTGTTTCCTTCTAGTTTCAGCGTATTTTTTATTTTGCGTAATTTCCGCCGAAAGTTTCGTTTTTCCTTCAGAAATGGTTCTACTATCAAGGACATTTTATTCTTTTGACGAGTGACCAGATCACTTCCTTTGATACAATTTTTCGTGGACTTACCTCACCTACACCATTCGCCGAAGAAATGTTTCCAGAAGTGACAAATTAACCTAAACCCATCGCAACCTTCGATATCATCCTGCCGTAATTAATATTAATATTACCTCAAAGCCGATTTATTCCGCAGACTAAGAGGGCTCAATTCACATTGTACATGTTCGTGTAGATAACACGAATCAGTTGGCATGCAACATTGTCATATGACAGGAAATTGACTCGAGGAGGAATTGCAACATTCTTTCAAAATCCGATAACGAATGCTCCTTCTATCGTCGTTAGTCATCCTTTGGATAGTAGATAGTTTCTTTTCTTATTCTCCATGGGACAAGCTTCGTTCGCATTACGACATAATGCGCGCGAGTTATTAATGATTTGCAAAGGATTGGACAGTGTCCTTTATTCGTGTTGTCTTGCAATCACCATCACTCATAGTCGTAGCCTTTCCGTTCCGGCATTGGTAGGTACTGTGCTCTCAAATTAAACTATGAGCACGACGGAATATTTAAAGAGCAGGCCACGGAGAAAAGAATCGACTCTTAGAACGGATATTTGTTGTGCGAAATGTGCAATATTTTCTTACTGCTTCGCAATCCGCAGTAGGAACTAGACATTTTTTTTTTTCAAAGCAAATCCAGAAGTTGAACAGGTTGTTCATCATCATCTGCACTACCGACTTCCTCCACTAGCGCGGAGATAGTGCGACCACTCCACTCCTGGTAGACACATGCAAACAAAAAATAGACTCCTCCACCATAAAAGGTCTTAATCGCTGGATGCATATTTACCCTGCCAACATACTAAGTTTGCACAGTGGATATCGCATTCACCGCATCGTGGACTATTTTAAATTCATCAGTTTCGGAGGGTAAATTAGGAGGTGAAACATTCTTGTTTCCATGAAATCAGTCAGTTTCCATCTGCTGAGGTTTTTCTTCATCCCAAAAGGAAATCTCTTTTGCAAGGAGTGCGCGCAGAGAAAATGAGTCGTCCAACTCCTCGCATAAAACCTCCGACAACAGAATCAAAGGAATGATAAGTGATGCAAACACGACACATCTGACCATGGTTACACGCTGGAGGAATGTTCATTCAGTTCCGCCCTATCCCACTACCTCGTTTCGTTCCTTGGGGGGATCCTGGTGGTTGTGGCAAGCAGTAGCACGCAGTTTAACATTCTCTTGCTTCAGGGTACACGCTGGTGGTATTAGTGAATGGATAGCGACTTCATCGTTGGAGGAGCGAATTCACCTACCTCCTTGCTCTCCTCCAAAACAAACTTAAATGGTAATTCGAATAATTACAGCATGAATTTCGCCGCCAAACTGGTCAACCAGTTGCTGTTGTAGGAGTTGCTGGTGGTGTTAGAGCTGGGACAAAGGAACCCGTGTATCGGTGAACTTAAATTGTGTTTATGTCGATTTAGTTGTCAACTAGTAGTTGATTGACGGTGCGCTTCTTTGTTTTATTGCGGTTTATTCAGTTGATTGTACTCAGGACGGTGTCCATACTCGTGTATTAGGCCATGCCGACTTTGATTATTACTGTAAGATGAATTAAGATGAAATCATATAGAACAATAGGTCCTCTTTTCGAACGAAGGACGCAACCTTAATTTTCATCAACTTTCTCCACGGTTCTTTTTTTAGATACTGGACGATTATATTTTCCAAATTGAAAGCCTCAAAATTAGTGACGCACGGACGGACACATCTCGGCATAAATGTCGATGCTGATGCCAAATACAGTATAGGGATGCACGACGAATATTTAGGCATACTATAAGGTTTTGTTAGGTTTTTGGGTTGATGAGATACGCAATGTTAATGCTCCGATCGTACTCCTGCCCATAAAGGTTGGTCTCTTACTATATCTCCTTGATGATGTCCAGTTAGACCCTCTATATCCAAACTTGATAAAAACGTGAAATGAGTTTCTTATAATGTTGAACGCCAAGAACCTTCAGCACTTCGCGTCACCGTTTTGCAAGTTCAGAATTTATTTCGAGATTTTAATTGCAACCTGGCTATCGATGATAATATTGACATTATTGCGTTGCATTGCCGCCATTGAAGCTTCTTTGGTTGCTTCTGCCTCTGCCGATATTTCCTCCTGGAAGACACTGCTGTTCTCAGAAATTTGCCCTTACTGTCGTGTTCAACTCACGAATTTGCATGCACACCTTGCGGGACATCTTAAGGATGGATCACCTGGATGTTGAAATTGTCTTGATGTGATTTCTCCACTTAGTTGCCTTTTACGAAAAACGCTGTTTCTTGGAGGCGCTGCAATGATGTTCTTAGCCCATCACAGGCAATTCTATCAAATTCCCCTTTTTTAGGAACAATGCAAGAGAAGTCAAGGTGCGGCACCATGTAGGAGGGTACAGCTGAGCTGAGTTTAGAATCTGTGCATGGTAGCAAGTTGTAAATCATTTCAAGCCCTGCTGTTTTGATGGTCCATATTGCACTAGTTGGGCCCACACACGCTTTCCTTTGTACGTTTGTCATGTTTTGCAGATGGGTAATCTTATTTGTGGATGGCAACGAAACAAGTCCTCCAAATGTCAATAAGAGTCTTATGAACGCTGTATACATCCAGGTGGCAATGGTGCGATGGTAGTGTATTCACTAAGTGATTGGCAGGTCGTGCGTTCGAATCCCGACCAGGGCCATAATTTTGATAAATTGAATACACACAACAAAAACAGATCTCCCTAAAGCAAGTTAGGCGCCACCTGTTGAGAAAAAAAAGTCCCATCGCACCAAACTTCTTTCCTATCCTTCCATTCTTTCATACAGTAAGTAGCACCCAGAAAAAACAAAATGCCTGCGCTGTGGTTTCCACTATAAGGGTACTGTGTACTACAGAAAAAAGAAATCCCTTTAGCGCACGCAAATTATAAAAAAAAAAAAAATAGAATGATCTTGGGGTCAGGGTACCAGTTTTTCCCCGAATATCCGCCTACACGTGTAGAAAGCTATTAAGGCCTTTTTAATGCGTTCACTCACATTTGATTTCCAGTTAAGTTTTTTGTCGAGTTTGAAAAGCAACGATTTGGCGCAATCGAATAGTTTGAGGGTTGTCCCGTCGATACCCGGTAGGTGAAAATAATTATAAAGTAGGTACCTATATTTTAATTTTTTTTTTGTTGTGTTGGGAATTCGCTGGAAGTAAAAAATCATCGAAAGACATTGCAGAGCTAGTACGCGAGGGATGCTTCTGCAAAAGTGATGAACTTTAACTCATCTAAAAAAAACTCACGGGGGACTGACATTCGCCATCCCGAATGAGATTGCACCTAATCGACGACTAATCGGCAATTTGTTTTTGAACTATTTGTTGAATTTAAGAGATAAATCCGCCGTTTGTCGGATTTCTAAACTATTGGTTGAAATCAATACCTGATTTCTTAGCCCTAGCTAACTCTTATAGATGAAGAGGTTTTACCCGTCTCAATCTCCTGATTGCATTGTCATTATTTAAAAGTGCTGTTATTTCTGTGTTTACGTGGTTGAGAAGCCTACTTCTGTGATTTTCAGCAACTTTCTTAACTTCATCTTCAACCATTTCAACATTTAGATCTTTAGTATATACTCGTAAGTATATATGAATGTAGCCTTAGAATAGTATAGGCCTACAACAGGATTTTTTCGCTTCCCCACTGCGCGCCTAGATTGCATTATTTTTACAGTAGATAATCATAGTACCTGTGTATCTTTTTTTGTCCTGCTGTTTGTATGTTTTTTATAAAAAACAATCTGATATTTGTAGCCCGTCCCTGCACGGCAAACAAAAGACTCTTGCAGTAAGAGAAAAAAAACAATCAAAATACTAAAAAAAAAAAATTATAGAAACAGCAAAAAAAAGTCTCGTTCAGGTATGAGATAAACGGTTATGTAATGTAGTCTTACGAACCATTCGCATGAGCGCAAATGAAAGAATAAAAAACTGCGAAAAAAAAAACACTTAAGGAACATTAATGAAATGAAAAGTGCACATGCGAACAATTTGGTAGCACTCCACAAACCGGCAAACGAAAAATTTGTTACAATGAACTTCAAAATCAAAATAAAAACATAGGGACGGGCTACAGTCCGCTTGGGCCAACTGTTGGATACCCTATTCTTATTCCTATCCCTCATAAGTGAGATTGACAAAAGTCTAAGTATGGTTGAATTGTTAAGAACGCTCTACATATTTTGTTACATAACATTTAAAGGATTTAATCGAAAATTTAAAAAATATTTAAACACAAGTATAAAGGGCCCCTAGAGAGTATATATGATAAATTTCAGTTTCCCAGCTTGAACTTTGACTTTTCAATAAAATCGTTTTATTTAATTGTGGGCGCTGCAATGGAAGTAAAATCAATTTTTTTTTTGTGTTGGGAATTCGCTGGAAGAAAAAATCATCGAAAGACATTGCAGAGCTAGTACGCGAGGGATGCTTCTGCCAAATTGATGAACTTTAACTCATCTAAAAAAACTCCCGGGGGACTGACATTCGCCATCCCGAATGAGATTGCACCTAGTCGACGACTAATCGGCAATTTGTTTTTGAACTACATATTTGTTGAATTTAACAGATAAATGATTAATGGTTTTTATGTGATACCACACAATTTTTCCTGGTTTTAATTTTTGTTTTCCGTCAATTCCTTTATTTGTTTTGAATGAATAGCCTTACATTCCTTACCACGTAAAGTGGACGGCTGGAGTTACAGCGCTGTTTCACGGTCAGCCACAACCGATCATAAAACCATAAAAACCATTAATCATAAAATTCTCGACAAAAAACAATGTCAAAAGTCTTTCACCCTCTCTATCACCCATTTCAGTCCAACTATGCTTGTCGAAATGGAATAGAATTAGAGAAAACACAGAATGAATAACATAGTATACTTACAGGAGCAAAAGTTTGTCCAAGAAATTGCAAATAAAAACTGGATAAACTCGTGGCTTCATTGGCACAGTGCAAGAGTGCTTGCCTGAGAAGACGCTGGTCTAGGTTCGAATCCCAGTGGAAGAAAATGGAATTTCGGGATAAATGAAGGAAAAAGACAGACCAGCACCACATAAGGAGTCTGATGATCGGTTGTGGCTGACCGTGAAACAGCGCTGTAACTCCAGCCGTCCACTTTACGTGGTAAGGAATGTAAGGCTATTCATTCAAAACAAATAACAGATAAATCCGCCGTTTGTCGGATTTCTAAACTTTTTTCTTGTTTGAAATCAATACCTGATTTCTTAGGCCTAGCTAACTCTTATAGATGAAGAGGTTTTACCCGTCTCAATCTCCTGATTGCATTGTCATTATTTAATAGTTCTGTTATTTCTGTATGTACGTGGTTGAGAAGCCTACTTCTATGCTTTTGAGCAACTTTCCTAACTTCATCTTCAACCATTTCAACATTTAGATCTTTATGCAGATCGGCATTGCGTATGTACCAAAGTGCATTAACTATGTTCCTTAGTACTTTATTTTGGAAAACCTAAATTGTTTGTAAATTTGTTTGGCATGTGCATGCCCACAACTGGAGCCCGTAGGTCCATACTGCTTTCAGAAGCTGCGTGTATAGCAATAACTTGTTGTAGTTAGACAGGGATGAGAATCTCTCAATAAGCCAATACATTTTAATTGTATGTTCTTCAAGAACATATTCGACAACATTATAATACGCATGTCCAGCTTAAAACAAAGCGATTACTTTTGAAATAAATAATATAATAAAAAATAGAGACCTTGCGTACAAAAAGTGGAAGAGATACAAGCTTGCGGAATTTTATGAAGTTTTTCGTACTCTAATAAAACAAATGCAAAAATAAAAGAATCAAAGCGATCATATTACTCTAAGCGGATGGATATAAACCTACCAAGTAATATACTTTGGAAAAATATACGCGATCTAGGCTGTGGGCGAACAAAATCCGATGTGTTCGAGAATGTTGATCCAAATTAATTGTTGATGACAAATTAAATTGTGTTTTTGCACAAACACAATCGATTCCCTCTTCATATGTCTCTTTTCCTTTTCACCATGACCAATTTGAGTTGTCGGAAGACCATGAATCTTGTTGTTTTTCGGGAGTTGATGATTGCGATCTCGTAAGAGCTATTTTAAAAATTAAATCAAGGTCAACCAGTTTTGACGAAATTCACCCTTCTTTCATTAAAATCATTTTACCCTACATTTTACCGTTTCTGACTCATGTTTGTAACACCGTTTTAACTACGTCCTCTTTTCCCTTGTTATAGAAAGATGCAAAAGTGCGACCACTTGTTAAGAAAAAAGCTAGTCGTTGAATATAGGCCCATTTCAATCTTACCGTTTTTGTCAAAAGTAATGGAAAAAATTGTTGCACCAACAAATGTCAGCGTACCTTCAGAGAAACAAATTAATCAATAGCATCCAATCCGGTTTTCGGGCGAAGCACAGCTGTGTTACTTCATTGCTGAAGGTCACAGAGGATATAAGGAATGCAATCGATAAGGACCTAGTAACTTTTCTGGTTTTGCTAGATTTTTCGAAAGCTTTCGATACGATTAATCACAATCTCTTGTTATATAAACTCAAAAATATGTTTCATTTTTCCTTCTCTGCGTGCAAATTGATACATTCATATCTATGTGAAAGAGTTCAAGCTGTTTCCGTTAACTTCAAATTATTTGCCTTTAAAGCGGGGTGTTCCACAAGGATCAATTTTGGGTCCCCTCTTGTTTACACTTTTCATAAATGATCTTCCGCCTTGTACAAATCACTCTTCCGGACATTTATATGCCGATGATTATCAGCTTTACCTTAGTTGCAAGCTAGGATTGATCGAGGATGGTATTTGCAAAATTAATGAAGATCTTGAAAAAGTAAATAAATGGTCCATATAAAATGAGCTCAAAATAAATCCTGCTAAATCTAACTGCCTGGTTATCTACAAAAATGAATTGGACCAAAGCTATTTCCCTAAAATTCTTCTTGGCAATAGTCACATCAATTATGTCAATAGGAGTAAAAATCTAGGCGTGTGTTTCAACAGGACTCTTAGTTGGGATGACCACATCAAACAAATTATCGGCAAAATATACGGAATTCTTCGAAATCTTGCTTTTTCTCAACACTTTACTCCCCTAAGTACCAAGTTGTTAATTGCTAAATCTTTAATCGTCCCTATTATAACCTACGGTTGCGAAATTTTTTGCTTTCATAGTGCTGAAACGAAACGTAGATTAGTTGTTGCATATAACAACATAGTTAGGTACGTCTACAACCTCAATAGGCGTGATCATGTTTCTAGATTCTCTAAAACATTACTGGGATGCACAACACACTTACATTAATTACCGAACACTTATGTTGTTGTACAAGCTTATAACCAACAAAGAGCCCTTGTATTTGTACAACTGCTTGTCTTTTGCAAGAACACCGCGTTCGATTACATTAATACAACCCCGGTTTACATGTCGCATAACTGAAATGCAATTTTTTGTCCATTCCATTAGATTGTTTAACTCATTACCACAAAGCATCAGGAGACTA
This sequence comes from Portevinia maculata, assembly GCA_949715645.1. Taxonomy (NCBI): domain Eukaryota; kingdom Metazoa; phylum Arthropoda; class Insecta; order Diptera; family Syrphidae; genus Portevinia; species Portevinia maculata. Next base: position 76,802,985 of record OX454525.1, read on the forward strand.
ATTGACATGCGTAATTTCGAGACCGTTTTATTTAGGTATATGGCTACAAATGAAAATGAAAATTTGTTTTCATATCTTATATTTTCAGTTTATTTGTTTTTCATTAAAAATTAGAATTATTATGTATTAACATTGTCAGATTTCAAATAATATAATTTTATCGATACTCGAACAACTAAAGATTGTAAAGTCTATATAAGAGATTTGAATTCTGGAATAAAATATCTATCTAAATATCTAAATACTCGTATCGCATGTTCAACTCATCTTTTTTTTTCTTTACGTGCGCTTTCCAACGCGGTTTAGTGTCTAGAGTCATGCCTAGATATTTGGCTGTGTTTGAATATTCCACTACATTGTTGTTAATGTTGACTGGAATGTGTGGTACGTTTTTATACGTAAAATTAATATGGACTGACTTAAGGTCATTTAATCTAATCTGTCATTTCTTAGTCCATTCTGAAATATTGTTTATTGCTGTTTGAAGCTTTTTTGTTACAGTTGCTCCCACAGCAAGGACAGCTGTGTCATCTGCAAAAGTAGCTATGGTGGTTTCTTCACTTTCAGGAAGATCGCTAGTGAAAAGTAGGTATAGAACTGGACCTAGCACACTGCCTTGTGGTACACCAGCTTAAATCTCTCTTAATGTTGAGTACTCTGCCTCTTGTTTAATTCTGAAGAATCTATCTGATATATAAGACTCCATAATGGTCGCATACTGCTTCGGCAGTTGCTTTTGTAGTTTGTGTATCAGTCCTTTGTGCCAGACTTTATCGAAAGCTTGTGCTATATCAAGAAATACTGTAGAGCACACATTTTTCTCTTCAAATGCTTTTTCGATTCTATCTGTGATTCTATGCTGATCAATCAATCAATTGTAGAGTGCTTATTTCTAAATCCAAATTGGTGAATTGGGACTAGCGATTTTTCATCTATTATTTTTTGTAGACGTTTTACCAGCACTTTTTCGAATAACTTGGACAACATTGGTAGAATAGATATTGGGCGATATGAGGTAACTTCGTTAGGTGGGTTGCCTGGTTTAGGTATCATTATTACCTCCGCGACTTTCCACATGCTTGGCACATATCTTAATTTAAATGCAGCATTAATAATCTGCGCTATTTTTTTTTTAACATTTTCGGGGAAATTGTTTCAAAATTTCTCCTGTAATTAAATCAAACCCTGGGGCCTTTTTTATATTTATGCTTTCTTTAATTTCTTTCGCAAGTTCTTTAGCTGTTACCGGCCGAATAGGTGTATCTTCTTCGCATCTTATTTCGAGTCCTTGATAACCTTTATCTTCATAAGGTTTGAATACGTCTTCAAGATACTCAGCGAAAGTGTTTGCTTTTTCTTGGTTGCTTTTCGCCCAGTTACCTTCTCTGGTTTTTACTGGCGGAATGTGAGCTATTGGCCTGTTCATTTTCTTCGTTGCCTTCCAGAGCGAGTAGTCGGTACTAGCATCATTTGTAAGACTTGTGAGGTAAGTTTTCAAAGACTCATTATTGAATTCTCTTACAGATTTTCTGAGCTTATAATTTAAGTTGTTCAGTGTGGTCTTGTCGCTTGGCGCCCTTGTCTATTGCCAGCGTTTTCTAGCTTTCCTCTTTTCTGTAATAATTTCACATATTTCGGGTGGATAAGAGTTTTGTTTGATCTTTTTTGTTGTTTTGGGAGTGGCAGTCCACGCAGCTTTTTGTATTCTGAGCGTCAATATTTGGACTGCTTCTTCTAGTTGATCTTCTGTTTGAATAGCTGATGATAGTTGGATACTTTCTTCCAACTTCTGTCTGAAGTAGTTCCAATCAGTCAGTCTATTTACTAGTTTTGGGCTATGGTCTTTTATTATTATTTTATCTCTAAGTGTTAAGAGTATAGAGGAATGATCTGATTGAAGATCAGGTCCTTCTTCTATGCTTGTTTTATTTGAAGATATATTTTTTGATAGAAAGAAGTCGACAAGATCTGGGGTTTTATTTCTATCTGTTGGCCAATAGGTAGGTTTTCCCGTTGAGTGATATTTGGCGCCATCTTCTTTAATTGCTTCATATAGTTCTCTGCCTCTAGTATTAGTTAATCTAGATCCCCAATACTTATTTTTGGCGTTAAAATCCCCTCCCGCGATTAATCTATTGTGAAATATGCGGAAAAGACTTTTAAAATCATTTTTCTTTAGTCTATAGCTAGGTGAGCAGTATACTGCTGCAACAGATATTTGGCCACTGCTCGTTTCTACACATATGGAAATTCCTTGGATGGCACATGATTGGAATTTTGCTTCTATATTAACACTGCGGCCCCACTTTTTGCACAGTTATAAGGATGTGGGGAGTGATAGAATTCATATCCTTGCAGTTTGAAGTCAGTAATCAATTTAAAGTGCGTCTCTGAAATGAGACATATATCTATCTGGTGTATGTCAAGAGTCACTTGCATCTCGTCCTTGCGACTGTCGATACCATTAGCATTCCATTCAAGAATTTTTATTTTATTCATCATGTCTGTCTTTTGGTAACAGCTCTTTTGTTGCTGTTTTGTCTCTCTAACAACAATATTCTATCAAATATCGTTTTATTCGATTTTTCCATGCAGCCAATCCTGTTTAGGATTTGTTTCATGAGGTTTTCCATGCCAGTGTTTGGCTCTAATTTGCGTTTTACCGTTTTATCTGCTGGTATTTGAGTATTTATTGATGCTGCCTGAGCAATATGTCATTTTTGGACCAGCTGTAAAAAATCAATTTATCAATCTAAATATTGATATATATTATTTAGTACCTATAATATAATATAACTCTTATATAAAAATTTTAATACTCACCTTCTCTGAAAACTATCATTTAGTTTTATTTCCTTTGTTTTCATTAAGCGTATTAAAAGTAAATTGTGTCAGTGGGCGGATTTTAGAAATGTTATCTCCCGAGCAGTTTTAGGAGTCAAAGGTCATATATAAAAAATTTCAACTTTCTAGTTCACTTGGTGAGTTTTCCGTTGTTGGCGGATTTCAAAAATTCTTAAACTTGTTTATTTCGGGCCCCTAGAGAGTATATGGCTAAAATTTCAGCTCTCTAGGTAGGGCCAGTTTAAAGGCCTAATTTTTGCCGAAAGACGGACGGACGGACATGGCTAGATCAACGTTACTATCGATGCTGATCATAAATATAGTAACTTTTAGGGGTCTACGGGCAATGTTAAGGTATGTTACAAACTTCGCGTCAAAATTAATATACCCTTAGAATAGGGTCGAAGGTTGTTTTTCTGGCGTAGAAAGAATAAACAAAATTCTAAAATAATTTTTATTCAATATAAAAAATAAACAAAATTGCTGATCATATAACAGCTAGCGCACAAGTGTATGACATCATGCCCTACGTACTCCCAGTCTGTTCAGTGTTCTGCTCTGAACTAAAAAAGAAAAACCTATATTGGAAAAAAAACCCTCTATTTAATTAACACAAGTAATAAGTACGAAATAAGTTAACAAAATGTGTGCAGTTTATGGGTCAATTAATTGGTGTTGTTCTTATTTTATTCAGACTATTAATCAAAATAAAGAACGATTAAAAAAATACTGCCTAGTTAATGGGTGACATCAATTATGATTAAAATATTCATTATCCAAACCTAAAACTCCTTTTCGACGGAGTTGTATGTCTTTATCTTTTTTACTGTTTCTTTGGAGACAAATATATCTCCACAAAATTCCACTTTATTTACATGGTTACCATGGAAATTTAATTGACTGCGACATTTGATTTATTACTTTTCCCCTGTGAGGCGCTGGCGCCTCTATTTTTTTGATACATTTTTTATCGTAGAAATGTATGAAATTGACATGTCACTAGATGTCCGTAATATAATAAGTCAATGAATTCGACTGTTTGACACTATATTGCACTTTTTGACAAAATATCAATTTTCCATTTACTGTCAAACTGATTGCCAAACGATTTGATCCTGAAGTACACTGTTTGACAATAATTTCCAAAAAGTCTATTAATTGAATTTAATTTATTTAATTATTCCAAATGAGCGCGAGATGGTGGCAACGTTTCTTTTTGGCAGCATATTAGCTGAAAAAGGAGGAACATGCGAGATCAATCGCTGCTGGATAACGAGTAGGAGGGTTCAATTCAATTCAATTCAATTACTTTATTATATACTTCAACACAGTAAGAATACACTTTTAATTCTGTGAGAGGCAAACAATTGGTAATATTCAAAAAAGTTTGACAAATTAAGATTAAGATAAAACTACAAATTTCATAGAATGACACGAATCAACTGATTAATTTTAAATGAAGATAATTATATTATTAATGTTTACATAATTTCTGTAAGTTCAAAAGTTTATAATTTAAGGGAATCATTGCTTTAGGGGTGATGGGGGAGGGGAGTTTTTGTTATCAAAAAGTCGAGTTGCCTTGATGCGAAAAGAAAAGCCGCAGGTCGATCTTAAATCGACGTGCGCCATCCAGCTCTCTTAGATAACGCTGAAGTGAGTTCCATAGGCGAATAGATGTTACAAAAAATTGCCTCTCAGATGCTAGGCAAGAAAATTGCGTAAGAATTAAGCAAGCAGATCTGTTGGATGCCGAAAACTGAATTTTATTATAGAGATATACCGGTTGTTTTGTTTTTATAATGCTAAAAAGAAAAACTAGACTACGAAACTTGATATAGTTCTGAAAAGACATATCCAGCAAGTGTTTTGCCAGATGCGAGATGTGGTCGAATCTTCTTAGGCTGTAGACATAACGGATAGTGCTATTAAATGCTACTTGAAGCTTCCTTTTACTCGTAGAGTCGCAGTTGCAGTATATTTCACATCCTTGAATACGCACAGGAATAACCAGAGCTTTAGCTAGCACTAACCTTGTCCTCAGTGGTGTGAACTTTTGAGCAGACCAAAGAGTTCGAAGAACACCGTACACCTTACCCACTATAGCATTTACATGGTTATTCCATGTGAGTGTTCTATTGAATACGACGCCTAGGTTTTTTGATGTTTCAACAAATTCTATTGCTGAGCGGTTTAACATGATGGATGGGAAGTAGGACAGCTCTAACTTTTTTTTTGAAATAACTAAACATTTACATTTGTTTGGATTGAGTGCCAAGTTATTCTCAAACGACCACTCCGATATCCTTTGGAGATCTTCATTTATTTCATTGACGCAGCTTTCTATAAGACCAAGGGCACAACTTTTATAAATTTGAATATCATCGGCGTAAAAGTGTTTTGATGAATTTAGTATTACTGTTTGTATATCATTGATGTAGAGTGAGAATAGGAGTGGTCCCAAAATTGACCACTGCGGAACGCCCCGCACTAATGGAAGTAATTCTGATAGGACCCCCTCCAAAGACACAGCCTGTTTTCTTTCACTTAAATACGACGAAAGTAGCTTTACAGCAGAAGGAGACATGTTAAAACGGTAACGTAGTTTATCAAGTAGAATATGGTGGTCTACCATATCAAAAGCTTTGGAGAAGCCCAGAAGGATCAGGAAGGTAACTTCGTAAGGTTAGGTTGAAGTGGCAGTCGTGGCACACGTAGCCCATTGTGATACCACGTGGATCAATCTTCTTCCTACTCGTTGAACCAGTTGGAACTTTTAATATAGCTTGAAAGTCTTTTATTGTCAATGTTAATAAGATCATTATAGAAGAAAGCTCCCAGATGGAGTTCAGATACAGCTTTGACCAAATCTGTTTTGTCGGTAGACAAGTGTTACCACTTGTCCACCCAAGGTTAGTTGCCTCGATGGCATCCCGCTTAAACATAAGTTTACATGTAGCAATTGGAATGCCTCAGCGATCTTCATCAGGTAGAAGGGGCAGTATAGTTTCATGTTTGCCGAGTTCATCAGCCATACAATTCCCTGGAATGTTGCTATGCCCCGGCACCCAACACAGATAAACGCTCAACTGCTCCGCCATCTCCGCGAGAGATCATCGGCAGTCTAATACTACGATGGAATTTGTAGAGACAGAATCAAGAAATTTTATCGCGGCTTGACTGTCTGAGAACATTCGGATGTCCTTAACGGATATCACGTTTCTCTTCAACCACGGGAGGACTGTTTTAATCGACATAATTCCGCCTGGAACACACTGCAGTGATTTGGGAGACGAAAAGAGAGGCTGAGATTCAGCCTATCAGAGAACACAGCTTCACCAACCCCAACATCGGTTTTGGATCCATTACTGTAAAAGTGGATCCATAATTCCATATATCTTCCACGAGTGGACTTTCCTTCGAGAATGATCTGTAAATGATGGTGACTTGGAAGTTTTTGTCAAAACGTAGCTGGAGGGTGGTGTAGAATATGTTGCTATGGAGGATTCTGAAATTTTTCTAATCCTAATTGTCTGATCCTAGTTGCCCGCGCCGTGTAGCCAATATATGATAAGGGAACTAAAAAAATCCCTTTAATGCGTGTACCTACATTATAAAATAAAAATAAAAATAGGGGAGTGTCCGATTTCCATCTCGGTCCACTGGGAAGTTGCTTTGAGGCGGACAGTCGCACTAACAGTTGGTTGAATTCCTTATTTATTACGGATGGCTTTTTTGCAAGACAAGAGTGCTACCGTAGCTTTCCGAACTCTTTTTTGTGTTAGGTTTCCAGCTTAGCTTTTTATCCAAAATGAGACCCAAGTATGTAGCTTCATCAGAAAAGACTAAGCTTGTGCTCTTGATTGAGGGAGGGTCAATGTGTGTAACTTTGTATTTCCTGGGAAAGTAGCCAAGTTCAGATTTGTGAGCGTTAACACCCAACCCACAACGATCTGTCTATATCTTTAGCTTGTTGAGAGCGTTTTGGAGCAGCCCTTTCATTGTGATTCGCATTGACAATTGCATTGCAGCCTTCCACTTCCAGGTACATTAGCAGCTCGTTCACCACTAAGTTCCAGAGAAGTCGGAGAGGACTCCGCCTTTCGGGTTCAGTTTTGAGTTAGTAATCCGGCTTGTGAACAGTAGATTAATTAACTCACCAAGTGAGTCATCGAACTTCATCGTTAACAGTGCATTTGCGATCGCAGATGTGTTGACATTGCGAAAAGCTCCTTCAATGTCCAAGAACGCAAGCATAGTGTATTCCTTATGGCAAAGGGAATACTCGATGGAACGTATTAACGTATGTAGAGCTGTTTCAACAGATTAGGCCTTTGCAATATGCTTATTGAGCCGTAGACAGGAGTCTTGTATCTATAAAATAAAATTTATCGTGGGAAGCAATTGAACGATTTTGAAAAAGACCAAATAAAGGGGTATTTGGAATCTGGGCTAAAACAGCGCGAAATTGCTGAAAAAATTGGTCGAAGCCAAAATTTTGTTAGTAATTTAATTCGTAATCAATCCCGTTATGGAAATAATCAGTGTGTTTCTTTATTTTTATCCGGATAGGGAATAGAAAAGACAGAATTTTTAAATTTTGTATCCGGAATATCCAGAATGGAATGAATAAAGAAACAAAAATGAACCGAATGCAATGACAGCCATTTGTCTCTTGACCTGCGTTCAGTACTTACAATTACTTACAATTATTAATGTATTTTTTCTATCACTGAACCCACATGTGGGGCAATATTCCACTAAAGCACTGAAATAAACACATACATAATAATACAAATATGAGAAACATTTCGAAAATATAATTTCAGTTCACAAAAACACTAATAATAACGATATCTTAGTAATACAAATTGCATTAAACTTTTTCTAAGCGGAAATCTTGCAACCTTAGTATGGTTGCCAAAAATCAATTATTGATAAACGATTAATCGATCGACATTTTGGTACTATGAATGTCAATTAACAAATTATTCATACATTGTGAACACTGACAAGCAAAATGCGATAGAGCACTCCGTAAAGCTATCTCTTTCTGAAGTGCCTAATTTCTTTCTTAAACGTCAAGAAAAAATTGAAGCATACAATTTCAGTAATTTGCAGAAATTGTATGAAAAATTATTGGGATTGTTAATAAAGAGTATATTTAGGTGAAATCAAAGGAAAATTTTCTCCTTTATTGAGGAAAAACCTGATGCACCTCCTGATGAAGCAATTTAAAGGCATTTTCATTTTTTTTTTGTACAATTTTGTTATTAATTAATTGTTTTTGTTCGTTTGTACTTAGTAGTTTTAATCATATGTATATAGGAAATTTGTTCAACCTAATTTGTTTCCAAAAAAAATATATTTTTGCCAACATTTCATTTTTATTTTTAATTTCTATAATATTTTTTACGTTTTACTGTTCAAAAATAATGTTTAGATACTCCTTCTTAATTCTGGAGCGCAAATAATTTGATTATTCAATTAATCAGCTGAGTACTACTACATATTGGCAAAACGTATTTCATCTGACGTTTGTTATTCAAATCTGTTATCTCTGGTTTGTTCGTTTTGCTTAAGTCAAAATTTAATTTTAATTTTGTTGTTAGTTGTTGTGTTTAAGCTCATGCATTTTGTGACTGCTTTTTGTTTATAAGATTTATGGAAGTGAAGTTCCAGTGATTATATCTATTCAATACATATTATTTTATTTTCCCAAAAAGCCATTCTAATCACGACATTTCGTTTTAAAAATGTTGTTTTACAAACAAAAACAGCGAATGAATTCTCTAAATTTATTTGTCACTCCGCTTGGGCGAACTGTTGGATACCCTATTCTTATTCCTATCCCTCATAAGTGGGCGTGACAAAACTCTAAGAATGGTTGAATTGTTAAGAACGCTCTACATATTTTGTTATATAATATTTAAAGGATTTTATAGAAAAAAAACGAAGCTTTTGTTAAAAAACGCTCCCAGGCTCAAACTTTGGATTTTGAAAAAAAAGTTTTCTTTTTTTAAAGTGTGTTCGTGTCAGTAGGCGGATTTTGAAAATATTTACACATGAGCATAAAGGGCCCATAGGAAGTATATATTATAATCTAATTGTGGGCATGTCAGTGGGCGGATTTTAAAAATTTTATCTCCCGAGCAGTTTTGGGAGACATAGATCATTATATAAAAAATTTCAGCTTTCTAGCTCAAAATTCGATTTTTTCGAAAAATTTGTTTTTTTTTTGAGTTTGTGGGCGTGTCTGTGGGCGGATTTCAAAAATTCGTAAACTTAATTATTTCGGGACCCTAGAGAGTATATGGTTAAAATTTGAGCTCTCTAGACCCAGTTTAAAGGCCTAATTTTTGCCGACAGACGGACGGACGGACATGGCTAGATCGACATTACTATCGATGCTGATCATAAATATAGTAACTTTTAGGGGTCTACGAGCAATATTAAGGTATGTTACAAACTATGCGTCAAAATTAATATACCCTTAGAATAGAGTATAAAAACCTAGGAAAAAATATGTCATTTATTTGTTTGCATCTAGCTTAAATTAACATAAGGTTGAACTTCATACTATGTGAAGGGTGGCGACGGTGTAGAGGTTAGTGTGTTGGCTTGTTACCCATGCGTTGCAGGTTCAATCCCCATGGGGAACAACAACATACGCCACCCATTCAGATGCCTCTATACCAAAAGGAGGATTTCTGCCTGGTAGTTAATTGGACCGTTATCGAGTCTGAGTGCTCTGGGATTTGGATTTCCTTAAAAAAAAAAAAAAAAAACATAATATGACCTTCAGGGGCCTACGAGCAATTTTTTAAGGCATGTTACAAACTATGATTCAAAATTATACTACCTGTTTTTATACCCTATTCTAAGGGTATATTAATTTTGACGCATAGTTTGTAACATACCTTAATATTGCTCGTAGACCCCTAAAAGTTACTATATTTATGATCAGCATCGATAGTAATGTCGATCTAGCCATGTCCGTCCGTCCCTCCGTCCGTCCGTCTGTCGGCAAAAATTAGGCCTTTAAACTGGACCTAGAGATCTGAAATTTTAACCATATACTCTCTAGGGTCCCGAAATAATCAAGTTTACGAATTTTTGAAATCCGCCCACAGACACGCCCACAAGCTCAAAAAAAAAAACAAAATTTTGGAAAAAATCGAATTTTGAGTTAGAAAGCTTAATTTTTTTATATATGATCTATGACTCCTAAAACTGCTCGGGATAAAAAAATTTCAAAATCCGCCTACTGACACGCCCACAAATAAATAAAATAATTTTTGTATACCCTATTCTAAGGGTATATTAATTTTTGAAAATCCAAAGTTTGAGCTAGGGAGCTGAAATTTATAATATATACTCTCTATGGGCTCTTTATGCTCATGTGTAAATATTTTCAAAATCCGCCCACTGACACGCCCACAATTTTTTTTTTTTTTTTTTGAAAATTCAAAGTTTGAGCTAGGGAGCTGAAATTTTTAATATATACTCTCTAGAGGCCCTTTATTCTCATGTGTTAATTTTTTTTTAAATCCGCCTACTGACACGCCCACAATTAAATAAAACAATTTTATTGAAACACCCAAGTTTAAGCTAGGGAGCGTTTTTTTTTATAAAATCCTTTAAATGTTATATAACAAAATATGTAGAGCGTTCTTAACAATTCAACCATACTTAGACTTTTGTCACGCCCACTTATGAGGGATAGGAATAAGAATAGGGTATCCAACAGTTCGCCCAAGCGGACTGTAGCCCGCCCCTATGTTTTTTTTATAATATATGCACACACTAAAGGGATTTTTCGGGACCCTTGTAATGTAATAGCTACACAGCGCGGGCCTTAAGGAAATTAGGGTGAGAAGAAAAGGAGAGATGCCGATGCACGTTGGTTTTGAATGTTTGTAGGTTATAATGTAAAGGAAAAACGATGCGTGGAAGAGTATTCCACATTCGTGTTGTACGGCTGATGAAAGATTCTTTGAATTTCACTGTACGTCCGAACACAGGCTTGAGGGTGAACTGATGAGCATTCCTTGCATAACGGGTATTGCGGTTGAAATGTTCAAGGGGAGGAATGCAACTGGCTATTTCGTTTGAGCACCTATGATGGAATTAACGATAAAATAACGAAAGGCAGGAGACATTATGACGATGACTAAGAGAGTCAATCGATCTCGCGATGTCTCGGTCGTTTATAAGTTTAGAAGATTATCATCGATTCCAAATGCACGCTTTTTCGACAAATGACAAACTCTGTCATAAAATATCAAGCGCGGCGATCTTACTTTCACCACCTTGGTGAGGAGATTGGTTTCACTTTTTGGTTCTATATGTCATCAAATCACCGGTGGACCTGTTTGCGCGAAAACCGTACCGGCGGTCATTGAAAAGTTTTCGGGATTCAAGATATTTCATTAGCTGACGGTTGATCAGCGTTTCCATGATCTTAAAATGAAGGGACGTAAGTGCAATTGGTCGGTAGGAGGAGGGAGAAGAAGACTCGCCTTTTTTTGGTACAGGCTGGACAAATGCTGTTTTCCATCTCCTCGGAAAGAGCACTGAAGAATAATAAGAATAATTCAAAATGAAAGGCACTGCACTTAATTTTCGCATTTAAACATTAAGGTCACTACAAAACAAATACAGTCAAACTTCCCTAACTCGAATCACCACTATCCAAGGTAAAATTCGACTTATAGACCCTTCGACTTACAGAAATTATATTTTTTTATGGTTGTTAAATGAAACTGCAATTGTGTATACTTGTACATTTATTTTAAAATACGAAAACTTTTCACAAGTTACAGAGTATTAAAGAAATCAGAAATTAGTGACTGAAAATTTTCCTTTTTCTTGTTATTTTCAACAAAAAGAGATTTAAGTTTGTTCAAAGCCTTATAGTGGTCATCACTGGTAGTGTCACTCGTTTGTAAATATACATTCAACGTTTTGAAGGCGTTTTCTACATCGTTCTTGGAAGAATGATGAATAATTCCTTCCACCGAACACTCTTCATCACTTTCTGTTGCGCTTAAAATCGGCTCAATTTCAGAGCTATAATACTCAATAATGTCGTTATCTGTCGGAAACTGTGATGTGGAAACCTCACTGTCCACATCAACATAATCCTCAAGGGTAGCATTGGGTGTTATTTTATTTACTCTTAACCATGTTTCGTAATCATCTTCCATCAAGTTTCGATTTTCATCAACGCTATTTAAGAAAATTAATGGAATGTCGTCCTCTTCGTCCCAGGTGGAACATTGACCGAATCCGGCTTTTTTGAAACAGTTCGCAATCGTTTGATTTTTGACGTCAATATCCCAAGCTTTAAATACATGAGTAATGCAATCCATAAGTGTAATGTCCTGTTTTTGGTTTGCCTCTATACGTTCCAGAGCTTCTTTAACGATTCTTCTGCGATAGGTTAGGTTAGGTTAGGTTACTGGGCTGACGGGGCAAGAGAATCCTGCGCCCGTCACACTTAGGTCAATGTAGACCCTTTGTGATACCCTGGAGGTTACGCTTCCCTTATCTGGAATCAATGAAAAACCTATGAAAAACTTAGCGGGTTTACAAACCATCCCGATGCGTTGATGAACTTGCGCAAGTCATTCACAGACTTGCCGGAGAGTTCTTCTAAATCCTGGAAGAAATATCTGCCCAGGATATTGTTTCTGATATGACAGAGTGCAGGGCAGTGACAGAGGAAATGCGGGGTATCCTCATTCACCTCCTCGTCCCCACATCCTCTGCAGAGTTCATCTGTGCTGAGTTTTAATTTCTTTGCATGGTAGCCCAGCATGTTGTGTCCGGTGATAACACCTGTGAGAGAGGACAAAGAATTTTTGTTCATTTGAAGGATTCTCTTGGTCTTTTGTTTGTCATATAGTGGCCACATTTTCCTTGTAATAACACAGGAATCAAGGGCACTCCATCTTTCGTTTGCTGCCATCAGTGTTTTATTTCCAATCACCTGTTTAAGGTAACAGGGTGGGGTTTTTACTGTGGTGTCAGCATCCCTTGATTCAAGGGAAGATCCTTTTCTTGCCAGCTCATCGGCTCTTTCATTTCCTGGGACACCACTGTGTCCGGGGACCCAGCAGAGTCTTACAGTGTGCTGCGCGCCAAGAGCCCGCAGCTCTTCGCGACAGCTTCTTACAAGCCTCGATTTTATTTCTGTGGCGGAAATCGATTTTATTGCCGCTTGGCTGTCAATGAAGAAGGTAATATCAGCATGTGGTATTGCCGTCATTGCAGCCTGCTTAGCGGCTGTTGTCACCGCCAGAACCTCAGCTTGGAAGACGCTGCTGTAGTCGGGGAGTCTGATCGAGCCAGATATTCCGAGCGTTTCTGAGTAGAAACCTGCACCAACGCCGGTATCCATCTTGGAGCCATCTGTATAGATGGGGATCGTTGTTGCATGGATTGGTACTTGATTATCCTGCCATTCTTCCCTACAGGGAAAAGAGACAGTAAATGGTCTTATAAAATCTAGTTTGGGAGTAATGTAGTCTGTGCATACATTTCTACCCGTAAATTTCTCTAGAATCTGTGCATGCCCTGTTGTACTGGGCTTCCAGTTTTTTGTTTGGCTTAGCCGCAAGGCACTGTTTGCTGCAGATTCTTGTACGAAAAGATCTAGGGGTTTAAGATTGAGAATTACCTCCAACCCCGCTGTAGGGGTGGTTCTCATAGCCCCAGTAGTGCCAATACAGGCAATTCTTTGGACTCTAGTCATAGTCTTAAGGTTGGTGGCCTTACACAACCCCTGCCACCAGACTAAATTACCGTATGTGAGTATCGGTCTAACTACCGCCGTATACAACCACATGATAATTTTGGGACTAGGTCCCCAGGTTTTGCCGAAGATTCTATTGCAGGCGTATAAGGCTACCGTTGCCTTCTTTGCTCGTTCTTTTATGTTGAGGCTCCAGTTTAATTTTCTATCCAGAATCACGCCAAGATACTTTGCGTATTCTGATGTTTGTAGTGGAGTACCCTCAATAGTTGGCGGATTAAATTGCGGTATAATCCTTTTATTGGTGAAGAGGACCAGTTCTGTCTTTTGTGGGTTAACCGCAAGTCCGCAGCTACTGGTCCAGTTACCAACCATAGATAAGGCGTTCTGTATTTGTTCACTTAGAGTGGATGGGAATTTTCCTGATTCTCCAGTGCTAAGTCGTCAGCATATACTACTGCCTTGACTCCACTAAGTCTAAGTTCAATCAGAATCTCGTTTAAAACGAGTACCCAAAGAAGGGGTGATAGGACTCCGCCTTGAGGGGTTCCTCTAGATGCTGACACCTTAATTATTTCACCACCTAACTCTGAGTAGATGCATCTTCTTTTAAGCATGCACATTATCCATTTAATTATGGTATTCTCCACATTTAGGTTGACTAGGGCTCTTTCTACCGCTTCCCCTTGGACGTTGTTGAAGGCACCTTCAATGTCCAAGAAGGCGGCTAGAGTATATTCCTTGTCCCTTAGTGTCTTTTCTATGGTGCTGACGACACTGTGGAGTGCTGTCTCTACACCTTTGCCTTTCGTATATGCATGCAGGCAGACGGCAGTATTGCCATGTCCTTATTCTTAAGTATACCAATTTGTAAACTTTATGATGAAAAAATAAAGAATCTATCTATCTATCTATCTATCTCTATATGCATGCTGAGCTGGGGATAAGACCTCTGGACTCAGTTTGCTACGAATATAAATGTCCATCAGTCTCTCAAAAGCTTTTAAAACAAAAGAGGTTAAACTGATTGGCCTAAAGTCTTTGGCGGTAGTGTGACTAGGTGTCCCAGCTTTGGGTATGAAAACCACTTTAACTTCTCGCCAAACTTTGGGTACATATCCCCATTTTACTCTACTTAGGAAGAGGTTCCTCAGATGTGGGGTTATATGTTCTTCACATCTTTGTAGCATCATAGGGAAAATGCCGTCAATACCCGGAGATTTATATGGAGAGAAGGAATTAATGGCCCATTTTATCCTTTCTTCCGTTATAATCTCCGCTGTTGTTATGTGCTCCGTGTAGTGCTCTTCTTCCGGATTGTTATGCTCATTAATGCATCCCGGAAAGTGAGTCTCAAGGAGGAGCTTGAGTGTTTCATTGCAGGATTCTGTCCAGTTGCCGTTGGGGCCCTTGAGAGATCCCAAGGCTACTGGTTCCTTAGCAAGTAGTTTCCTGAGCCTAGCTGATTCCGCGGTGCTTTCCATTTTACTACAGAAGGATTTCCACGAAGATCGCTTTGCTTGTTGCGTTACTGCTTTGAATTTTCTTTGACTGGATTTGTAGGTTTCCCAGTCATGGTCAGATCTTGTACGTTTTGCTACATTATAAAGTTTTCTAGTTTCTTTCTTAATGTCGTACAGTTCTTTTGTCCACCATGGAGGAGTCGATTTTCTTTTACTCCTCGTTTGTAGGGGACATGATTTTTCGAGCGCTTTACCTAGGATTTTTCCCAGATTCTCGGCATTCGTGTCTGTACTCTCTGGTGCATACGCAGCATCTGTCTGGAGAGTTCTTAAGTTCTTTCCCACTTCCATATTGAAAAGGTCCCAGTTAGTTTTTCTATGGTTCCTATATGATATTGGGGGATCGTTTGTGTCTGGTATCAGGAATTCAATGATTTTGTGGTCAGAGAATGTTTCCTCCTTTAATACCTTCCACTGATCTATTGTGATTGTATTCGAGTTACTTAATATTGTAACATCGATTACTTCTTACCTATTTCTAATAACAAAAGTTGGTTCTGAACCCCTATTAGCTATAAGTAAGTTATGATCTATAAGAAATTCAAAAAATGACTCACCCCTTGTATTTGTATTTGAGCTACTCCATAGGGCATGGTGGGAGTTAGCATCACATCCCATCACCAGGTCCCATTTTTCCCGTGTAGCACGTTGAACAAGAAGGTGGGTCAGATCTGACGGTGGTCCTTCCGTTGCATCATAGGGCATATAGCATGATGTTAGAATCAGCGGAGGGAGCCCGTTGCGCTCAAGTTTTACCGTCACGTGGTCGTTATCACTGTAGGTAGATAGAAGAAAGAGGTTAATCTGTTTCCTAGCTACTATACAAGTTCTGATCTTACTATTTGGATCTGTCTGCACTGTTTTAAACAGGACAAGTCCCTTCGAGTTTAAACCCCTTATTCTGCCTCCTGCTACCCAGGGTTCTTGAATAAGGGCTAGGTCTATTTTTCTATCCTCCATGAGGTAGATTAGGTTGGCGCTGGCCGCCTTACTGTGATGAAGGTTTATTCTTCTGCGATAGTTGCACTTGAAATTTTGAATTACTCCCTGATCAAGCGGTTGCAATTTGGTCATATTCAATGGGAAAAATGCCAACTCAATGCACTTCAGTTTGACTTGTAAAGCTTTTGGATGTGCCGGACAATTATCAACAAACAATAAGATTTTTACGAAACCACGCACCACGTACTAAGCCACGATCTACACAGAACTGTCAAAAGGTGGCATGCAGAAAATCATCGAGTAGGCTGATTCAGCCGCACTCAAACCAACGCTCGTAAGGAGCATCACATCGAGTAGCCTGCTGGCTCTAACCACCGCCAGCTAAAGTTACAACAAACGGAAAATAAAGAGCACACATAGCAACGTATGACCATCCTGCTCTAACAACAGCCAACGCAGCAGGGGCATTGTTGGGGATCATAGTAATCTAGGACAATTACAATGTTAGTTTATTTTATATCATTCAAGTTTGCAAGATTGTTCTAATCCCTTAGAGAATAAGGACGAAATGGATTGGATATACACTGACTTCTATAAGGCTTTCGACCAGCTGTCCCATGAAATAATCGAATTTAAGCTCAGGACTTTTGGTTTCCCACCATGTTTCATAAAATGGGTTAATTCATACCTTAGGTCAAGGGTTTATCAAGTCAAATTTAGAGGATCGCTATCTGTATCTTTCACAGCTCAGTTTGGAGTTTCCCAAGGAATTCACCTCGGACCAATTCTATTTATACTAACCATTAATGATGTTTAAATCACAGTAATATCCTGATCTAGGCTGATGATATAAAAATATATAAATCTATCACTAGTCAGCAAGACATAATTTTTCTTCAATCTGACCTTAATAGCTTCGCCAATTAATGTGATAAAAACGGTTTATCCCTGAACCCTACCAAATGTCAACATATGACATTCTCTAAAGAGAATATCCCTTCCAACTTTCAATATTCTTTGTCTCAACATATTCTTTGTAGTGTTGATAATTTTAAGGATCTTGGGGTTTATGTATTTCGATCCCAAACTGTTTTTTGCTAAGCATATCAATTTTATTGTTAATAAATCTAATTCTATGCTGGGCTTCGTACAAAGGTGGGCGAAAGAATTTACTGACCCATACGTTTCTATGTCATTGTACAATTGTTTTGTTCGTCCGATTCTAGAGTATGCCTCGAAAGTTTGGACACCGTTCTACAATATTCATTCAAATCGAATAGAGGTCATTCAAAGTTAATTTATTCGATTTGCACTTAGAGGACTTCCATGGGATGATCCATTTATCCTCCCTCCTTACAGTCAACGCATCAAGCTTCTTCAAATGTTACCCCTTTCTCAACGAAGGCTTAATAGCGATATTATTTTCTTACAGCAGATTATATCCGGTCAAATAGATGCACCTTGCTGTCGTCTATTGGCCTTAATTTTCGTGGTGGTGCCCATAATTTAAGTAATGTTGATTTATTGTTTAGCCCCCATCATAGAACGAATTATGGAAGGCATGAGCATATCAGTCGCATGAGTAGAATCTATAATCTTAATGATCATGTGATTGACTTGCATTTTAGTAAAATTAAGCTTAAACATATTTTGCGTAATAATGCCTTAATGTCTTAAATTATTTGCATGATTTGTGTCTGTGTTAGTATTTTAAAGGAACATAATTATTGTCTTTCTAAATGTTTTACTTTGCGTATGTCCTTACTAACACCTGCACTAATAAAGGGTGGCTAAATTGTGAGGGCCGATGTTGAATGTGAACCACACCTAAACGTCAAGTTTTTTTCTGCATTTTATTTGACATTTCTCAATTTCAGATTAACTCAATTTAAACCATGGAAAGATACACAATCGAGCAACGCGTTAAAGATATTCACGCTTATTATGAAAATGGGCGTTCAAATCAAAATGCATATCGTGCACTTCGTGATTTTTTCGCTCAATTAAATCGTCCAAATGTGCGTACAATCGGAAAAATCGTGCAAAAATTTGAGCAAACCGGGTCTGTAGGAGATGTGAAAACACCAGTGCATGCTAGTACAGCTGGTACTGTAGAGAATATTGCTGCTGTTCGCGATAGTGTGGCTGAAGAGCCGTCCACCTCAACTCGTCGTCGTGCCCAACAATTGCACCTCTCACGCTCGTCGTTGATGAACATTATGCATAAAGACTTGCATTTACGCGCTTACAAGGTGCAATTGGCTCAGGAACTAAAGCCTCTTGACCATTTCAAGCGTCGTCAATGGTCAGAATGGTGGCAAGAAATGGCAACAGTGGATCATCAATTTTCGAAGAAAATCATCTTCAGTGATGAGGCACATTTTCACCTCAGTGGATTCGTCAATAAGCAGAATTGCCGCATTTGGGCGAATGATAATCCAAGAGTGATTGTCGAAAAACCAATGCACCCACAAAGAGAGACTGTTTGGTGCGGTTTATTGGCTGGCGGCATCATCGGGCCGTATTTTTTTTCAAAATGAGGCCGGTCAGGCAGTTACTGTGAATGGTGTTCGCTATCGTGAGATGATAACGAACTTTTTATGGCCCGAATTGGAAGATATGGATGTGGACGATATGTGGTTTCAACAGGACGGTGCCACTTGCCACACAGCTAACGAAACAATGGCTCTTTTGCGCGACAAATTCAATGGCCGTGTTATCTCACGTGGTGGCGATGTCAATTGGCCGCCTAGATCATGTGATTTGACACCGTTGGACTTCTTTCTTTGTGGTTATTTGAAAGAAAAGGTGTACGTCGATAAGCCAGCAACAATTCAAGAGCTAAAGAATGAAATAATTCGGCACATTAACGGCATAGAATCTCAATTATGCCTC
This sequence comes from Portevinia maculata, assembly GCA_949715645.1. Classification (NCBI taxonomy): domain Eukaryota; kingdom Metazoa; phylum Arthropoda; class Insecta; order Diptera; family Syrphidae; genus Portevinia; species Portevinia maculata. Next base: position 76,821,948 of record OX454525.1, read on the forward strand.
AGCGTCATCGAAAATTTGGACCATCGGATGGAGGTGTGCCGCCGAGGTTGCGGCGGCCATTTGGTCAATATTTTGTTCCATACATAATTGAATCATACCAATATTATCATAATAAAAGAAATGACAATAATTTCCTAAATAATTTGTGTTTTATTCAAAATCAACATCGGCCCTTTAAATTTAACCACCCTTGCTTTAAGCACTCCACGAGACAGAGCTGATAGTGTATGTAAAAAAACGGTCAATGACTATCTATGTATATTAAAAATAAAAGTCCAGCTGATTTGCTATGCAAGATCTATGTACCGAGATCACATTGTTGGCTTGTAGAGAAATTGGCGGCATTCGAGTCTGTGATGTTCATCCCCGCTGATCAACATATTAGCGAATAAAAGAAAACTTATGAGGTAGTATTTGAACAGTTTTTTTTTTTTGATACTTTAGTTTACCTTTTTTCCGGCTTAATGGTCTTATTTGTTTCCGATGCAATTAAAACACTTTAATCCAACCTTGCACCCTACGTTTCGTCGGTTTCTTGCCAACTTCCTCAGGGGTTTTTTTGTTTTCTTTTATTTAAAACATTATTTTACATATTCAATTTAACTTTATATTGTAACGACACAAAACACAATTTCAATAAATAAGTAAATATAAATATAAATAACATAAACGACATCACTATAGAAAATATCACAGATCAGGTGGAAATCAGAATGGTTGTATGGCAATCAAGTAACCATCCATATTTACACGGACAGTCAAGCAGCTATAAGCGCCCTTAGCTCGTATACCATTGACTCCAAATCAGTCATGTACTGCTTCAATACCCTACAAATACTCGGAGCAAGAAACAAGACCAAATTATGGTGGGTTCCGGGTCATGTCGGGGTAGAAGGTAACGAAAAGGCCGACGAACTGGCCAGAAAAGGTTCAGAAACACCTTTCATAGATCCCGAACCTTTCTGCTGCACTCCTAGATCAGCAGCAACGGCAGCAATTAAAAGCTGGGAACATAGAAAATGTATCTATCATTGGGATAACATCCCAGGTCTAAGACAGGCCAAACGAGCCATTCGGCCCTTCCATAATGCCAGCAAATGTCTAAACCTAAGCAGGCATGATATCAAAAACCTAGTAGGTTACCTTACTGGTCACCACGGTTTAAGATATCATCTACACAAAATGAGAATAGCAGATTCTCCTGAGTGCCGACTTTGTCTTGAAGAGGACGAGTCAGCTGAACACATTTTATGTGAATGCCCAGCCCTTAATGGAATTAGAAAGAAGATCTTTCTCAGGGAACAATTGAGCCCCGAGGACATAAAGAATTCTTCTACTGGTAAAATTGTCCGCTTTACACGGAAAGTGGAAATTTTACTAGTTTAAAATTTTTCTGGCCCATACGGTACAAAAGATCTTTTAGGTCGAAGTACCACCCCTTTTATAAATCGCCTTGGCGAGCCAGAATTTAAAAAAAAAAAAAAAAAAACTTGCGCTGACGTTTTTTTCTTTCGTGAATTTATTTAAAGACATTTACGAGTAACTGCGACAAATAATTGAAGGCACCTCCTTCAATTAACAAAGAATTCCAAGCTCATCTAGCTCGGAACACTACCTAAAGAATAGGATATAAAAAAGTTACCTTCTCTAATTGCATTTGCACCTGGAATACTCAGTATATACGTTTTCTACAATCTGCAGAAGATTTTTAAAGGGGATTCATTCTCAATAGCAATGTAATCGTCCTCCCATTCCCTGATTTTTTCAGGAATTACATATTTTCTTCGCAATCTTACTTTTGAAATTTTGAAATTCGAGTTTTTTGCGGGTCTTTGTGGGACAAATATGTAAATGCGGGACATTTTGCGGGACAATTGATAATGCGGGACGGTTCCTCGAAATGAATAAAGGTATACCTATCTTCGGCAGCTTAAATTGTACTCGTAAAAAATGAACACCATTAAAATATCGAACTCGAGCTAAATGCCCCACTAACGCACAATGGAATGGCATTAGCCGTGTTTCTTTGCACGCGGATATAGGCATGGCATTAAAAAACGACCATCGCCGCTTAAGAATTCATCAAAAAAAAAAAAAACTTGGCAGCACACATGACCTATGACGTTTATTAGTGACACATCTGTAAGTTGAGTTAAGAAATTTGTATTGATAATCGTGAAATTCAAAAATATTAATTTCCGACAGTTGAAATTAATGCCAAACATATTCTAAAATTAGGTCCGTTCGCGAACTAATATGCACACGTAAATTTATATAAACTTTCGTGCAAAACTACACAAACGCGTTCGCGTACTGAGAAAATGATAAAAAGATGAACGAAAGAAAAATGTAGTTTCGTTCATTTTTCTTCACACAGAATTTCGGCTGGTAAGAAAATGAAAACTGTCAAATGATGAAATCCTATGAGTTTGCCAGCAAAAAAAACAGCTGGTGCTTCTTTTCAAGCCAAACTAAAAAGTTTTTACACAAAAGCGTTCGCATACTTTTCTTAGAAATGAGAGGATTCTCTCTCGATTTTGTAGATTTGACACTTTTCATTTTTCTATACATAAAGTACGCGAACGGACCTTTTATAACAAACAGTTTCACATTGACAGATTTACTAAATTTTGAAAAAAAAAAATAATGAAATCACGAACAAAATATTCGACGGGATGTGTTAGTGGTCGGGGGGATGTCAAAATTTGACATTTCCTGAAAAATTCATCGCAACGATTCATCAGAAACGAAGAAAATGGGTTTTGGAAGCACTGTTTATCCCCGCTAAAGGACTTAGCGGCGATAGCTATCCCCGCTAATGTTATCCTATATAGGATAAGTGTTGTTGTATTTTATATGCAAATTTCAAATTATCCCTATATCCGCGTGCAAAGAAACACGGCTATTGTCAAACGTTGAAATCAATGAAAACCTGTAAGTAAAATATTTCTAAACCCATACTTGACAGACTAAAGAAAAAAGAATAATTGTTTTATATGCATCAAAGCCTCGCAGCTAACACTTGGATAATCTTTAATATGGAACTAAAAAAGAAAGAAACTTTTGTTGACGGTAGCTGTCAAAACTGATCTATTACTGGTTTTGTCAAAACATAAATGTCGATATACGAGTAGTTACCTTTATGGTAAATTCTAAAACCGTCGGCTTTTATTGACATCGGCCGCCTCTAATGTCAATGTGACCCCCCCGAAGCGCCCACTTAAACGACCATGTGTATGCGATGCGGCATTGGCGTGAATATGTGTGGGGGGGAGACACAGCTTGCGAAGATAAAATGACGATAACTCTTTTTCCATTTTTTGTTTAGTTGTTTTGTTGTTGTTCGAATAAAAAGCAGATATGGGCGGCGCCATACCAATATTCCAGGCCAATCAGCGACTTATTTTGTTCGTGCGGTTAACGTACGTTTCCAACTGATTACGGCGTCGTTGACTGGTTTGCTGCGCGCGCGAAAGAGCAAAGACACCGGGGGTACATCACGTTGTATCTATAAGATACACTGGATGGAGCTCTCCCCAGGCCATGCGGCGAGATATGCACGACTTATGCAGAGGCAAGCCTGGGAAGTTGGTTTTTGTCTGGTTAAACGATTCGTTGTGGTTCAGTTCGTTTTTCTTTAGTCGAACTTGAGATGCAGATACATCCAAACTGCGACGAGACGAGAGTATAGGTACTCAGTATTCGCACTGGTACACAATGGTATTATTGCCGGCTGCTGGATCCAGTTTTGTTTCGCAAAACGTGTGTCGGGGGAGTGGGGGTGCACTAGGCACTTGTCCAATGTGGTGGTGATGCGATAGACGACAGTGGTAGTGGTAGAGTGGTGGTGCCGCTGCTGATGGTGGTTAAAAACAGATAAGGAAAATGCATGGCAAGTAAATGAAGTGCATGCATGCATTTCTTGCACTTTTGTGAATCTTCTTGCACAGCTCGTTGGCTGGGGATATCCTTCGATGATTTATTATGCGACAGTGTGTGTATTGCAGTTATGCCAGTATCAGTGTGCACCGCCTACACTCGACCGGCAATGGCTTTTTAAGGACCTTTCTGTCACTGATGGTGACTTTTTTATTTCCTCTTGTCGACAAGATTCTTTTGGATTGGAAGAGTGGCTCATGGCAATTGCATGCAAAATTCGATAACGCGCTTTTTAGAGGAATTCGCAACGATTTATCTGCTCTGACTTTGATTGGCGGGTTAAGTTTAATTAGACTTCTTGTGGTTGGCGGCGGTGGCACGCCGGCTACGCATGTATGTGTGCACATGATGAAGTGCAGATAACAATGTTGTTCTATGATTATCCGTGGCCTTTATCTGCACATTTATGGGCGTAGTTTTTTATGGCAGAGATAATGTGATAGAAACATTTTTAAGCGGCCATATTGACGCGTGGATTCGGTGGTTGGTATCAACGGATTCAAAGCACTTAGCAGACTTAGCGGTGGTAGTTACTATTGGCAGCGGCTTGAATGTAGGTGTGTGTGTAGTTTTAGTAAAAATATAGCTGTATATCTACCTACTGTGTGAGTGATATTTTGCAAAAATCTATTTGAGTTTACTTTGGCTAAATATCGAAGCTCTCCAAAGTGTGCATTCAAAATATGAGTCAGATCATGCTATTATTTGTTTGCAGTTTAGGTCAAAATGCACATATAAAGGTAAAGGGTCTTTCATTAAAAACCTGACAACTTATTTTTTAAATAAAATGCAAATTACTTGAGATATCTCAAAAATATGTATTGGCTTGAAGACATGGAAATTATTGAACAAAATACCTACTAGGGAGGAAGAAGAAAACTATAGACGAAGTTATTATTAACAACTTTCCCGCAACCATGGACCAGAAAGCAATAGCCGAAGAATTCGCTGAACATTTTGCAAGCCAAGCTTCAAAAATTGTACACAACTGCAACCACAGGACGCTTAATCACCAAAATCGGTATCTTGCACAGTCCATTTACATGGAGGGAGATAGTCAGATTGAAATCTTAAACATTTTAACTAGTCTTAAAACTGATAAAGGTGTAGGGGCAGACAATATAAGAGCAATTGATCTAAAACAAAATGCATTATCACTAGCCACGGTTTTTTTTTTTTTTTTTTTTTTTTTTTTTTTTTTTTAAATACACTATCAGCTCAGTGTCGTGGAGTGCTTATAGCAAGCAACTATTACGAGCAGAAATTGCCGGCACTAAAAGTGCTCTCACTGGCTCATCATTTAGTGCAGGTGTTAGTAAGGACAAAACAATTAAAAATACAATAATTATGTACCTATAAAATACGAGTACTAACACAGACACAAAATAATGCAAACAATTAAGACATTAAAGCATTATTACGCAAAATATTTTTTAGCTTAATTTTACTAACATGCAAGTCAATCACATGATCATTTAGATTATAGATTCTACTCATGCGACTAATAGGCTCATGCCTTCCATAATTCGTTCTATGATGGGGGCTGAACAATAATTCAACACTGCGTAAATTATGGGCACCACCACGAAAATTAAAGCCAATAGACGACAGCAAGTCAGGTGCATCTATTTGACCGGATATAAGCTGCTGTAAAAAAATGATATCGCTATTAAGCCTTCGTTAAGAAAGGGGTAACATTTGAAGAAGCTTGATACGTTGACTGTAGGGAGGAAGGTTAAATGGATCATCCCATGGAAGTCCTCTAAGTGCAAATCGAATAAATTTACGTTGAATGGCCTCTATTCGATTTGAATGAATGTTGTAGAACGGTGTCCAAACTTGAGAGGCATACTCTAGAATCGGACGGACAAAACAATTGTACAATGACATAGAAACATAAGGGTCATTAAATTCTTTGGCCCACCGTTTTACGAAGCCCAACATAGAATTAGATTTATTAATAATAGAATTAATATGCTTAGCAAAATCCAGTTTGGGGTCGAAATAAACCCCAAGATCCTTAAAATTATCAACACTACAAAGAATATGTTGAGACAGAGAGTATTGAAAGGTGGAAGGGATATTCTTTCTAGAGAATGTCATATGTTGACATTTAGTTGAGTTCAGGGATAAACCGTTTTTATCACACCAATTGGCGAAGCTATTAATGTCAGATTGAAGAAACATTCTGTCTTGCTGACTAGTGATAGATTTATATATTTTCATATCATCAGCGTATATCAGGATATTACTGTGATTTATACATGCCTTAACATCATTAATGGCAAGTATAAATAATATTGGTCCGAGGTGACTTCCTTGGGGAACTCCAGACTGCGCTGTGAAAGATACGGATAGCGATCCTCTAAATTTCACTTGATAAACCCTTGATCTAAGGTATGAATTAACCCGTTTTATGAAACTTGGTGGGAAGCCAAAAGCCCTGAGCTTAAACTCGATTATTTCATGGGACAGCTGGTCGAAAGCGTTAGAGAAGTCAGTGTATATGCAATCCATTTCGTCCTTATTCTCTAAGGTATTATAACAATCATGCAAGAAACTTAACAGATTAGTGACAGTGGATCTGTTTCTTACAAATCCATGCTGTTCATTACAAATTAAATTGCGACAAAGAAATATTAACTTTTCGCAAACAATTTGTTCAAAAAGCTTAGGGATACACGAAAGCTTTGAAATAGGCCTATAATTAGTGATATCACCACGTTCGCCTTTTTTAAATACAGGTGTGATAAAAGCACTTTTCCATAGATTAGAGAATTTACCAGTACTGATGGACAATTCAAACAGATACTTAAGATATGGAGCAATTGCATGACTACATTTTTTAAGAACGATCGGTGCAATGCCATCAGGACCTGATGAATAATCATTCTTGAGAGAAGAAATACATTTTAAAATTGTTTCCAAATCGAATGAGATACTACTAAAACTTATTTGGGAACAGCTAGTTAGATAACTAAAATATTGATCATCAATGTGAAGAGGGGTCCCCCTAAATGATTTACTGAAATGATCTGCAAACATATTGCTTGCATCTACTGAATCAGCAGTTGTAGAACTATTGTAAGTAAGCTTCGATGGATAACCATCGGTTTTTTTCTTAGAATTGACAAAACCCCAAAAAAGTTTGGGGTTCGATTTTAAAGAGCATTCCATTTTACTTACATAGTCAATATATAAGTTGCAGGATAAAGATTTGAATTCATTGAATAATGTGAAATAGAGTTCAAGATCTGAATGGCAGAGACTTTTTAAATAGTTCTTCCAAGCCCTATTACGTCTGTTTCGTATCGATTTTAGCTCTTTAGTGTACCAGGGATGGGATGTTTTCAGATTCCTAGAGGATTTCACAGGAATCACTTTTTTCATGCAGTTATCCATCAAAGAATAAAAAGAACCTACTGCATCTTCAATATTAGATAAGGCAGTAAGGTTAAAATTAAAGCTGTTAATTTCATCAGAAAGCCTTTGAAAATTTGCTTTCCGAAAGTCAAAAGATTGCGAACGGTCATACGAATTACTGTTTTCGTACAGATGTGCGCCCAGTTCAATAAATACATCCAAGGGTGGATGATTGTCATCTATGTTAGTTATACTGAGATGGGATTCCAGAACCACAGTACTAACAGAGTCAGAAGAGAAAACAAGATCGAGAGTTCGATTTCTGAAATTTTTTATACAGCTTGTTTGCTGTAAGTCAAAAGACAAAATGTTGTCAAGTAAAGCGAGCTCTTGTTGGGCAGAGTCAAAGGATGGAATGAAATGAGAATCATCCTCAGAAGGTACCCATCCAATATGTGGCAGATTGAAGTCGCCTATAAGTAAGACAGTGCTGTCACAACAAGATATGTCAAAAATATGGTCTAGTGCCATAGAGAGTTCCGAATACAAAGAACATAGACGAGACGATGGAATGTACGCATTAACAACATATAAATGTTTGTTCTTAAGTGTAATTTTTACACAGATAACTTCGACATTAAGTTGAAATGGAAAGTCAATCTTGCGTGACTCAAGGTTGGAACGAACAGCGATCAGAACACCTCCTCCAAGCGCTTTCAGGTCATTGTTATGACGGTCGTTTCTGAATACGGAGAACTCATGATTGAAGAGTTCCGTGTCTAGAATTCCGGCATTTAGCCATGTTTCCGTCAAGGAGAAGATATCATGAGAGAGGGCTTGCGAGTTTATATATAATTCAGCGGTTTTTGTGCGGAGTCCCCTTACATTTTGATAGTAGAGGGACAGCCTACTTGGTTTTTTAACTTGGACGGACAATCTTTCCTGCGACTTTTTGTCGAACGGGGTGTAAATTCTTTAACTAACGTATTTTCAGGCCATGCAGTGCTATTGCACAGCTTTTCGAAATATACTGAAGGGGCGACAATTTTGAAAGACGCAACAAACCCTTCAGCCTTGCTGATTTTGGTGCATTTGATTGAGTCATCTTTTGGGATCAAGTTTCTCGAGACCAAATGGTTCAAGACATCGTCTGAAGAAGTGTTTGGTTTTAGTCGAGAAATGAAAATAGATTTCGGCCTGGGAATCGATTCAATAGTTCCAGATTCTGTACCTAAGGAATGATTTATGTATGTGGGGCTAACATTAAGATTGGGCGCCTCGTTGGAGTTTTTTCGCTGACTCCTAAGGTTAAACCGCTTTGCCTTTGGATTCAACACAGAGGAAGTTGTAAAAACAATAATAAATCAAAGCCTAAGCCAGTGTTGCGTTCGTACGCTACTCAAAACATCGTTGATAAAACCAATATATAAAAGCGGAATAAAAAACAAATACGAAAATTACCAACCTATTGCAATCCTACCGGTCATAGAAAAATGTTTGGAAGAAATTGTGGTACGCGACTAAGCAAATTTATTGCAAAGCACATCATTTTACACGCAAACCAATATGGTATCCAAAAAGGAAAAAATACAGGAAAACTGCTGGCGGTGTTTACAAACACGGTGAATGTGAGCTTAAATAAAAACCATCACGTGCTTGTAATGTTCGTAGATTTTAGTAAGGCTTTCGACACTATATGACATACTAAACTCCTACAGGCTTTAGCTATAGAGTTGGAGAGTTACTTAACAGGAAGGATGACAAAAGTGAAAATCTTAAATAATAACAGCGAGGAAAAGAACTATCTTTGCGGTACCGCAAGGTTCAAAACTCGGGCCAATGCTGTTTATACTTTTCACGAATGAGCTTCTTCACGTTTTTGAACGGGCCACCGCGTTTGCTTTTGCGGATGGCATTGCGATCGTCGTTAGACACAAATGCCTTGCAACTGCAACACATACAATGCAAGAGGAGTTTGATAAACTCACAAAATGGTGCCACGACAACAGCTTGGTAGTTAATGCTGCCAAAACTAAGTTAATGCATACATTCGTTCACCATGCCAGCCTATGACATCCATTAAAATATACTCTCAAAACATTAATTGTCCAACAACAAGAAGAAGTGAATCAATCAGGACGGTATAGACGATAAGATATCTGGGGATCACGATCGATGATCACTTCTTATGGCAAGATCACATAAGCAAGCTCAGGTCACAACTAAAAAGCGCTTTGTTTGCGATGGTGTATCTCAGTAGTATGGAAATCAGCATATGTTCAAAAACAGGTATACCTATTATTCATATCTCGTTTGAGATATTTGATACTAGCATGGGGAATGCATCAAAAACTCGTCTATATAAGCTTAAAGATCTTCAGCATAGAATAATCGAAGCAATGAATACTAATAATCATACATTCACGGTCTTAGATGTTAACGGTGTTTTTAGAATGACTTCGATTCTAGAATGCTACGATGACCATCGCTTCCAGCAGCCAATACGCCACAACCTAAACACACGAAGACGAGCACGAGGGTTTCTTGAAATTCCTTAAAACTTCAACGTCTACCGAAGACGACAACTTAGTTATGCCATACCAACAATCATGAATCGAGTACCAGTCTACTAAAACACATCATAAACTTTAAAAAACGTAAGAAAAAAATTAAAGAATTCTTCCTTAGTCACATTTTTGTAATAAATTAATCTCTACCTGAATTAACCTTAATCAAAACCTAAAACCGAATATTAAAATCGTAGTCTTAGCATGTACTTAAACTGTTTAAAAAAAAAACACTTCTAAACAATGCACAAACAAGAATTTCAACCACCTGCAGAAAAGCAATAAGCTTCGTAGGTTAATTAAGTTGTAAGGTTTTCTTTTTTTGAAAGAATTAAAACTAATAAAACTAAAAAAAATTAGTGTGCTTAAGACCACATGAATGAAGTAAAACTTCTTTCGCTCCATCTAATTTAAATTGTAGGCGTGTCATTGGGCGAATTTTGAAAATATTTACAGATGAGCATCAAGGGCCCCTGGAGAGTCTATATTATCTAGAGAGTCTATACTATCAGCTCAAACTTTGGTTTTTTGCCGTCCGACCTGAAAATCTGACGATGACGGTGACGCTCTCTATTTCCAACTAATGAACTGCGATTCATGGACACAATGACTACTCACTTCCGGTAAATTCCATCTGTCGGCAACTGTTTTAGATATAGCTTTCTCCTTTGGATCGGTTTGGATAGATGATGAGCTTGGTATTGCCCTCTATTGAGGAGATTCAAGGGTGTTTACCCATTCCACGAACCTTTCCGCCGACTAAGTTTTATGGGTTGTAACAAAAGAGTGTACATTTGTCTACAATTCCGTTACGCCGGAAGTCTACGTTTGTCTATATGGAGACCTGATACTACGAGTACAACGTAAAGTGTCAACACTCAATTTCGGTCTAAGATGGCAACACTACAACGCGCCGATAGTGGTTTCCCCCTCCAGATGTTCATGTGGACTTGATGGATAATATTTGACAAATAAAGACGTGAAACTCAATGCAGTGTTGTGGTTTTATTTTAATCATAAAGATTCACAGGTTTTCACAGTCTACAGCTTCGTTACGCCGGAAGTCAACATTGGTCTACACTTCCGTGTCGCATTCACCAGCTTACTCCCCAAGTCAAGCTTGCGTAAAGAAGTTTTACTTAAAAAAAAAAAAATGGAATTCGACTTCGTTCATATGTCTACCACGTATGCAGCGGTCGCTACGTTGAACCCAATTTTTGATGACTCGGCCGCATATTTCGACCCATACGGCCTCTATTTTTCGTTCATTATTGGCTCTGAGGTCCTTTAATGTCACCGGCTTGTTGGCATAGACCAATGATTTGATGTAGCCCCAAAAAAAAAGTCTAGAGGCGTCAATAGCTCGATTGCTGCACCCGCTGTGTGACTTGTCGCACCGTCTTGGTGAAACCACATATCACTGATGTCCAATTCATGCAATTGCTTAAAGAAATAACGTTCCAACATGGCTCTGTAGCGAATACCATTTACCGTAAGGTGACGGTCATTTTCATCGACGAATAAAACCGGCCAATGACGCCAACGGCATGAAAACCGCACCAAACAGTGACTTTTTGCGGATGAAGTGCTGTTTCATGAATCACATGAGGGTTCTCACCCCTCCAGTAACGCATATTTTGCTTATTGACGAAGCCGTTAAACCAAAAATGGGCTTCATCGATGAAGATGATTTGCGATCAAATGCTTCATTTTCTTCCATCCTGTCCAGAGCCCAATCCGAGAACGTATACGTCCCTTCATATGATCAAGTGGCTGTAGTTCTTGAGTCAGCTTGATCTTTTAATGGTGTAGGCCAAGATCCTACGCAAAATTCGCCATAATCTGGTCTGGTAGAGGCCCAATTCTTGAGAACGCCATGAAATTGACTGATTTGGCTGGTTTGCGATAGACGCAGGTTAGGTTAGGTTAGGTTTATGTGGCTGTCGGCAGAAGCCGACACACTTAGACCAATTTAGGTCCATTGTGATACCACGTATATTATCTACCTCAACTCTGTATATGGGACTGGGTAACGACACGCGGCTGTTCTCAAACGGTCCCCCATATACGTACTAACCGCGCCCAACGTCGTTTAATTACGGTGATCTGACGAGAACCGATTAACTCGACGTGGTAAGGTCGTTAGTTGCGACAAACGCAACTAAGGCAGCAATATTCTCCACACCTCGGGCAAAACGTAGTCTCACTGGCAAGGCAACGTCAAGCAGCGAATATTTTGACTCAAATTTGTTCCCTAGCTTGTCTACTGGGACCAGAGCTGCCAACTCATGTCATGAAAATTATGCCCAATTTTTAATAAAATTATGCCCATTTGTAAAAAAGAAAAAAGAAAAATGAAAATTAAGGACTTGACAACTTCTTTTTTAAATAAAATGCAAACTACTTGAGATATCTCAAGAAACACTTTATTGGCTTGAATTACTCTCAAAACATTTATGACTGGAATTCGACTTAGTTCATATGTCTACCACTGGAACATCTGCAGCGGTCGATATCTTGAACCCAATTTTCGATTACCCGGCCGCACTTTTCGACCGATACGGCCGTGGCATTTGATTTAATGTAGCCCCATAAAAAAAGTCTAGAGGCTTTAAATCACACGATCTCGGCGGCCAATAGACAGGCACTTCATCGCTGAGGATGATTTTGTGATGAAATTCTTCATTTTCTTCCATCATGTCCAGAGCCCATTTCGAGAACGTACTTCGCTTCATATCATCAAGTGGATTTAGTTATTGAGTCAGCTTGATCTTGTAAGAGTATAGGTAACGTGACCATATTTTTTTTATGTCAAAGCGGGACGCTTGTGGAATTAAGTAAACATTTTGTTTTTGTTTCCATTGCAGTAAAATAGAGATCACATTTACTCATTTAATCCTCTCTCTGAGCAGGTGACCGTTGTTTTGAAATCGGCTATACACATGCACAATAGGTTTTCCACCCCATCCACATACAACCTCAATCGTAAGATACAAAGATTTTTTCATAATGATTTTATAAAGGAGTCCGGACTTGAACAGAAGTTTGTATAATTTTGTTGTAATGCTGATTAAAATTTTGGGAACAGCTTTTGTTTTTCGTGATACTCGTAATGGCTTACTTTGTTACGTTTGACTCCATTTTTAATGAAGTTATCGTATTCCGGCTTTTATGGAATATGAAGGTAAGGCGAGGTTCGTCTCTAATAACAAATTTTGGTCTATTTGCTGAAGCGGGACATTTTGGTACGCGCTGGGGACAGTGGGACAGACTGCTTTAAAGCGGGACTGTCCCGCCGAAAGGGGGACGTATGGTCACCTTAAGTATAGGCCAAGATCCTTACGCAAAACTCGCCATAATGTGGTCTGGGAGAAGCCCAATTTGCGACGGACGGCTCTACGGCAGCAATATTCCCCACACTTCGGGCAAAATGTAGTCTCCCTGGCACGGCAACGTCAAGCAGCGAATATTCTGACTCAAATTTGTTCACTAGACTATGAATTGCTGGGACGAGAATTACGGTAGAAAATTTGCGTTACGCTCATTTCTTTTTTAGTTTTAATTATTTGTAAACGTTGTTCCTTCCTGTATTTCACTATGATGAAAATGTTGATTTTACTGAATATTTTGACATTGACAATTCGGTAATCGGTTTAAGGGTGCGTTCACACTGAAAGTTTGAAGTTGTCAAGTCGCTAATGAAAGACTATTATTATTTAAATAAATAGAAAAACTGTGAACATAAACAACATCAAATCACAGAAAACAAAACTATGCATAGCGACCATTCATAAATGCAATATTGCGCAAGATGTGCTAAGCAGAGAGTTCACAAATGCATCAATTTTCATAACTGCTAGGCAGAGAATTCATAAATATACAAGGTGGCGCAAAAGTAATCCTCCTTTCAGAAAATGCTATAAATTTTGCGATTGGCCCCTAATGTCAGTTCTGTTTTGACATTTGTATAGTAAACACATGCGAAATACACGTTAATAAACAATGTTACGCTACACTGCTCCAGAACGCGGAATATTGGTGACTAATTATTTGAGCAATAATCGGTCGGTGACTTTGGCACAACGTGAATTTCGTCGCAGATTTCCTACCCGTCCAACGCCTACTGGTGAAACACTGCGACGTTTAGCCGCTCGCCTCGAAGAGACTGGCACAACACGAGATGCTGCCAGGCGTGGCAGACCCCGGAGTAGCCGTTCTGCAGAGAATATTGCTGCTGTAGCCGAAGATGTCATGGAAGCGCCGTCGACATCGACCAGACGACGTGCCACGCAAATGGGTATCAGTCGACGGTCTTTACAGCGAATTTTGGTACAAGATTTGAAGATGTTTGCGTACAAAGTCCAGACGGTGCATCAGCTGTTAGCTGCTGACCGCCAATCGCGTCTAACATACGCTCAAGCCATCCTTAATCACCACCAAGAGGAAGATGATTTTTCATCAAAAATAATCATGAGTGATGAGGCCCATTTCCATCTTAGCGGGTACGTAAATAAGCAAAATTTACGCTTCTGGGGCACTGAAAATCCGCGTGTACCTACGAAGAGCCATTACACCCGCTCAAAGTCACTGTATGGTGTGCTGTTTTCGCTGGAGGAGTCATCGGACATTTTTTCGTCGAAGACGTCGCGGGCCAAACGGTTACTGTGAATGGTGAGCGCTACAGAGCAATGATCAACGAGTTCTTTTTGCCGGAACTTGATGAATTGGGATTGGAAAACATGTGGTTCCAACAGGACGGTGCAACGGCACACACTGCACGTGCCACAACCGATATGCTGAAGGATGCATTTCCCGGTCGCCTAATCTCCCGTTTTGGCGATTTGCACTGGCCAGCAAGATCGCCTGATTTGACCGCTCCAGACTTCTTTTTGTGGGGCTGTTTGAAGTCGCGGGTTTATGTCAACAAGCCTCAGACTCTTGCAGCTCTTAAAGACAATATCCGTCAAAAATGTGAGGACCTATCGCCGGAAGTTTTGGCCAAAGTGATGGAAAATGCCATAAAAAGGGCTCAAATGACAATCAACTATGGCGGCGGTCATTTACATGACATCATATTCTCGACTAAAAGACCAAATAAAAATAATCCACAAGAAGAATTAAAATTTTTCATATTTTTTTTAAATTACAGCCAAAAAACATCGGAAGGTTATTTTTGCGCCACCTTGTACATAGTAGAGTTTTATTTATTGCGCAATTTCGAGCGCAATCGTGCAGATTTCAAAATCGTTTTCCTTTTTAATTTCTTTTTGTTGAAAATGGGTGAAAATACTACCTACAGATAAATATTGGATGAGAACAATCTATCATATTTAGTAATGGTTGAGAACAATCTATAATATTACTTATTAAAATGACAGCGATCCTGCTTTGCATTGCTATTGCTTTGCAAACCTTGCATTTATAAATGGGCCCATAGTCTTTCATGTAATTTTAAGTGAAAATAACATAAAATCGTAGCAAACAAATTATAATATAAAACAAAATAAACAAAATCACGGAAAGAATTCATTTAAAAAACAAGCGAAAGAATTTAAAATTATATGGAATCTTAATCTTCATCATAGTCTTTAAAGTCATACATTGTTTGGTTAAAAAAATTAAAATGGCTTTCATGTAACACTTTCGTGGCAGCCTTCATTTTTAAAAAGCCTTTGCGCGTGTTTTATACCGCTTAAGGTTTCAACATTTAACGAATTTCTTACTTTTGTCTTGTATTGATTTATTACTAAACAAATTTGCTCAACCCTACAGAACATGCTAGTTACGAACTTTTATAGCTTTAGAAAATTTTTGGAAATATCCCTTTTTGTATGTCTGAATTATGTATTTCTGTAGGTTTGAATAACGAATGTTTGACATGAAATAAACGTAAAGAAATTTGCTTTAAAATTGTGCCTTCTCTGCCATTCCTGTTTTGTTGAGCTCCTTCGCCTCTGCATTGGCCGTTTCCACTCCTGCTTCCGTCTTGTTCTCGTACACATTCTTCCTCTAAGTCACTTGGAGATCGATGGGTGTCACTCCGGCGAGTGCTCGGAGTGCCCCTAGTCTTTGTACTGCAATTTTCTTCCTGTTATTCCTGTCTAAGCGCATTAGCCCAAATCTCACAACCATTGAGGAGAATGGCACAAGTGATCGACATGAGTAGTCTTCTTTTGTTTAGCGTTGGGCCACCTATGTTCGCCATGAGCTTTTGAGTGATAAGGTGCCCTTTACAACTCGCTCAGATGCGAATTTTATATGCTGCCAGAACGTGAGTTTGGAGTCTAAGGATATGTCAAGGAACTTCAGTGCCATTACAAAACTTCAGAGCTTACCTGGAATTGAACAACTGTCGGGATGTATCTCCTAGTTAACAGGACTATCTCCGTTTTTTTTCGCTTTTAGACTAGGGCCATAGTCTTCCATCCAGGCAAGCACGCGTCGCATGACCTGGGTAAGTCTCCTCTGTGCGTTTTCGGTGTCTTTTGTGGTTATCACCCGCTCCGATGTCGTCTGCGTACCCTACTAAGAACTTGCCATCTCCATGCGAAGGATTCCATCGTTGGAGATATTCCACAGATCGGGGATCAGTATCAATGCCCGTGCTTCTCCTCCAGGTATTTCCTTTCTGTGGGATATCTCCGTCGTGTCGTACAGTAGCTCCTGGTCGCTGAGAGGATCCTCCACCATCCGAAGAAGATATTCCGGTATGTTATAGGTATTCCCAAGGGCGTTCAATATATCAGCCCACCTGGTTAAGTTAAATGCGTTTCTCACGTCTAAGGCTGCCAGGACGACGACTTTTTTTGTGTTGTGATTTCCCTGTTGAGCCATTCGGACGGCTCTTCCCACTTCATCGACTGCTCCTTGAATCCGTGTTGTTCGGATAGACCACCAGCTCCGTGAACTGCCGCTGTCAGTCACGGCTTCAGCAACTTCTTTAGGAATTTTCCCGCGGTGTCCGGCATACACAGGGGTGTGAACGCTGATGGGGAATCCGGGTCTCCTTTCCCGATTACTAACAAACGCTGTGTCTTCCAGTCCTTGTGGAAGATCCCGTATCTAAGGCAGCCGTTGTACATGTTTAGCAGTAATTCAGGGCAGTTTCGAGCAATCACCTTCAATTATATTGAAACCTCTACTTCCCTCATCGTATCCTCTAGATCATCTATCCTTCCCCGGAAGTCGCGCCAGCCTTTGTTCGGGGTGAGATAACACCTGACTATTGTTGCTTCCTCGCACTTCACCCAAACAAAACATCTTCCTGCACCTTAGTGGACACTGCCGAGATGGTCTCCAAACCTTGTGGCCTTGTTCTCCGCAGTTGAAGCACAGTCCTTGGCCCTTTTGGTTTGTCCCCTTGTACGCTGCTTGTTGGTGTCCGCATCGAAAACATTTTTAGCAACGGGAAAAAACCAGTCTTTACCGTATTATGCAATAAACCCAGATAATTTGAATGCAAGGATCGTTCATCAGTTCCCTTGCAGCTCTGCTATTTAGCTGGATGGGCCATTTTTTGAGCTCTTCTATTTGGCTTCGTCGAGAAGACTTTGAGGTCCACAGCCGGGTCGTGAACTTTGCATTTGATTGCAGCTCTTACCTTCTCTTCTGTTGTATTCCAGTGATGTCTCAGGCTCTAGGTGTCTAATGTTTGCCCCTACGCCAAAAATGCCTTTCAGACATTTGCTGATCCCATCAGTGCCCCTAATATTCATGAGGCCATGAGCTCATGAAGGACATCTCCTGATTGCGTTTGGCGGACGGATTTTATTTTCGTTTTCTGTGGTAAACGGATTTTGAAATACTTCAAGGAACTGAAATTGTTGTGTGGGAGCGTTCTTCCTTTCGAATCCATGCATCTTGCAGGATCGGAATTTCGGGCTCCAACGGGACGCGTATTGTTATCGTGCTTGGGATCGTCTTAGGGGTTCAAAGGTGGAGCCCTCTCCCGATGCGACCTTGTTCCGTTGATAACGCCGGATTTTTCGGCAAGCGTTGAACGCACGAGATTCTTTTGAAGGGGTCAACCATATTCTTGCTTATACACTATCAACTACTTCAGCCAAGTCTTCCACCGATGAAGAAAGTAAAAGCAAATATATCTAGGTTTTTTTATAAACTCTTCAACATATTCAATCTGCACCAAATGGCTTGATGTATAGTGGTTTAAAAATGTTAAATGAACTACTCAACGAATTATAACTTGATGTGAACTAAAGGCGATTTAAACAAAATGTTGTTACTATATTAAAACTAAATATGCATTATTTTTATAGAAGCGGCTTTCATTTTTTGATCTTTTAAGAAAGGGTGTCTTTTATAACTCAAGCGTGTACCTATAGGCTTAAGGTACGTTTTAGCATATTTTCAAATTAAGTTGCCCAGATGCCCAAGGCTTCAAAATTATGCCCAAAAGGCATAATTATGCCCCAGTTGGCAGCGCCGACTGGGACGAGAATTACGGCCGATAATTGGCGTTAACGCTCTTAAAGTTGCGACCACCGACTTGGAATTCGGGTAGTAAATTTTAATTATTTGTAAACGTTGTTCCTTCTTGTACCTCATCCACCATGATGAAATTGTTGAGTTTACTGAATACTTTGACATTGACAGTTTTAAGTATCTGAAAACCCAATGATTTTTTTTTTTTTTTCTAATGGATTTACAAAAAATGAACATTTTTTTTTTTATGAATAATAACAACTACTAACTTACTCTAACTTACAAACTAATTTGGCAATAGTTGCGTAACATATGGATTTACTGACAATGAACATTTTTCAAAAAACTTGCATGCCAGGGTGTTAATTTTATCCACCACAAAGTCGACGTTTGACATATTATGTAGTTCAGATGTGGAGAAATGCCACGGCAAGTCGAGAATCATTTTAAGGATCTTGTTTTGCATGATTTGCAGCTTATTAATATGAGTGCGTGCGCAATTATACCAAACAGGGGAGCCATAAACCATAAAGGCCTGAAATATGACTTTGTATATTATCAGCTTATTTTCAAGGTTAAGTGTAGATCTCCTATTTATAAACGGATATAATATTTTGATTAGAATTCCAGCTTTACTTAGTACATTTCTTATGTGGCAACTAGATAGATAGATAGATAGATAGATTCTTTATTTTTTCATCATAAAGTTTACAAATTGGTATACTTAAGAATAAGGACATGGCAATACTGCCGTCTGCCTGAGATGACATTTCATAATATGATTTAAAAATAAAAGAAATAATAAAAAGCAAAAATTTTAAAATATAAAGAAAAGGAAAAAAGAAAAAAAAAAATGTTTAACAAACGATATGAAGAAATATTATTATATAAAACAATGCTATCAATTTTAACGTGATTTGAAACACAAAATATTATACAATTTGGTTAATTTGATTAGCTGTTTATACAAAATTTTATCAATTTTAACATGATTTGAAACCCAAGATAATACACAATTTGGTTAGAAATAGCTGTTTATACAATATTATCAATTTTAACGTGATTTGAAACACAAAAGAGATATTATCAAATTTAGTATGATCAGCAACAAAACAATAAATAGTTAGGTATAAAATTTGGTCAAAACTGCAATAAGTGGGTAATCGACTAAGTTTAATATGTGAAACTGTTACGGTAAGAAAGAGCATGTTGGCAATATTTAAAGAGGCTGAGCCAGCCCATTGCTCCATTTAAAATTTCAAAAAGTTTGTCCAAAGATATAAAACTTTCCCGAAAATGCAACCGGCGAATTTCTTGTAGAATAGGACAAGCAGCAACGAAATGGTATATATCTTCATTCACTCTTCCGTTACATAGATCACATAGCTGGGGCAAGTCTGATCGATGAGGTATAAAGTTCAAATTTAAAATTTCAACTCTTGCTCTAAAAATAATACTTATAACCGAGGCTGAAAATTCATTACTAAAGTAAGAGACTTCCGAGGGCAGTTCATGGTTTAAATGACTATAAATAGCTCTTGAAGTAGATGAAGATGCTCTGGAAAGGTTATCCAGAAACATTTTGTGATCCACCTTAGCAATCACATCAGAAAACTGAGCCTGCCAACTATATGTCAGGGTTTTGTCGAAAGTGATGCCAAGATATTTGTCATTTTCTGTCCAAGGGATGTTACAACCGTTGAGATTAAGACTATTATTCGGAAGATAGCGGGGAAGTCTTCTACGCGTAAAAAACATGGCTTGAGTATTACTTTCGTTTATTTTTATTTTCCATCTATGGCAATAGGCACTGAGCATAGAGAGTCCTTGTTGAAGGTTTGAGCAGATATTTGAGGGTTGCTCATGCGAGCTATAAATTCCAGTATCATCAGCAAAAATTGACGAAAAGCAATTCGGAAGATTGGGAAAATCTGCCATATATATGTTATATAAAATCGGCGCAAGCACCGAGCCTTGGGGGACTTCTGCAGTAATTTGTTTCTCTGTGGATGTCACAGAGCCAACGTGTACTCTAAAGCTGCGTCCATACAAGAAGTTACGTATTAGCGTAGTCAAGGCGGTAGGAAAACCAAAGTTTATCATTTTATGAATAAGAGCATCATGCCAGACAGAATCAAAAGCAGATTCTATGTCAAGCAACACAAGTGCAGTAGATTTTTTCATAGTGAAGTTAGCTTTTACATGTCTAGCAATTCTCAAGACAGGGTGAGCAGTACTGTAACCAGCTCTGAAACCAAATTGCTGGTTTTTTAATAATGAGTTAATAAAGTAAATAAGCTTTCTTTTAATAATTTTTTCTAAGATCTTTGCTAGATTGCTTAGAAGGCTAATTGGACGATAGCTGGAGGGATCATTAGGAGGCTTTTGAGGTTTCGGAATCGCAATTAATTTTGCTACCTTCCATGCCTGTGGAAAGTACTGTAGCTTGAGACAGCCATTTATTATGTAAGTGAGATAAATAAGTCCAACTCGAGGGAGATTTGCAAGGCACAAGTTGGAAATCCCATCAAGACCAGGTGCTTTCTTGATTCGAGAAAGTTTTATTATATTTTTTATTTCTTTAGGTCGGACGTACCAACCAGAAGATAGTATGTGAGCAGTTGAATCAAGTTGATTAACAGAACTTTCAACCAGATTTGTTGTTGTAGGGTTACTAAGATTTGCTGCAATCGTGAAGTTTGAAGCAAATTTTTGTGAAAGAACTTCAGCTTTTTCAGCGCTCGTTATATAGCTAGTGTCATTTTGTTTAAGAACTGGAATCGACTTTTTCTTGCATTTTATTATCCTTGTGGCGTCCCAGAATGGCTTTGAACATTTTTCCAAACCTTGAAGAAGTTTGTTCCATTTCATATTCCTGTGCTTTTGTATAAAGTATTGAATAAGCTTGTTTAGATACCGGAGCTCAAATTTGTAGTAAGGTAATCTGTAACGTAACCAATTTCTGCGTGTTTTATTTCTCTTTGAAATAGTATCTAATATGTATGATGGAATCTTAGATTGAGCATTGATAGTGGGTAAATGAGGAACTGAGACGTCAACGCTATCTTTTATAGCATTTGTTAAAGTCATTATCATGGAATCTATGTCAGTATATTGCTGAATGTCTGCATGTGATAATCCAGCTAAATTACCAATTTTTGTTTTAATTGTGTTTTGAAAAGTTGTTTTGTTCATGGCTTTGAAGTTATAACGCAGATTTTCACTTATTGTTCCAGTAACGAGGATTTTGAATCTTGAAAATAAAATAAATAAAACTAAATAAAATAAAAATTGGGTAATATAGACTATCCTGACCGTATTTGTACTGCCGTGACACATTTTTGTATTTAAGTGTTGAACTTGTTTAGCGTAGAAACCAAACAGCGGTCTTTGATATAAAACCAAGAAAAAACAAGTCTACCAACATTTTAATATTGATCTTCAACGAAATTGTTCATCATCTTGTAAAGGAAGAACATGTAAAAAGTTGCTTATAGTTTAACGCAGATTCATGATTCGTTACTTGTTTCGTGTTAATGTAACCCTTTGAAAATGCCGCAATTGCCTACCAAACTGTCAGTTTTTTTCTCTCTACCTAAAATTCTATTCCCGACTAATTCCCAACTAAAACAATTCCATTTAATTAATAACAATAAGTTTACACGCATATTCAGCGAAAAACTATTCAGTAAATATATTTTGGTTACACACACACCAACCAGAGATACATATTTATGATTAGTTTAACCAAACAAATTTGTCATCATCGGATAGGGGCAGAATTGTTAGTGTGGCTTTTCGTATCACATTTCAAATCTCTAAACAGCGAAAGAGCATTTAAATTAATATCCAAATCGTATATCGGATACTTTTGCATTATCTTTTGTTGGGTATGGCGGTTTTTATTTTAATAAAAATAAATTACCTACTGCGATATTGGATAAGAGCTTTTGAAATCGATAGATACCGCAAATATTACCCACAAAATCGAACACGGCGGCCAGGACAAATATGGCAAAAATTTGCATTTACAACTGGTTTTGTTTATAACGAAATCATAAAAACCAAATTGGGCGACTTTATTGCTGGATGAATATGATTGCATCTTCTACATGTTTAGATATGTTGGAACTCAAAAGATTCATTTATTTTCGATCGGACAATGTCGCTTTTAAATAGAAATAAAGGGCTTTTCCACTCAGAACGTGTTGCCGCACCGGGCAACTACTTCAGTTTTTGTGAACAAAAAACAATGAGACACAAGCAAAATTACCTTAGTAATTCAAATGACATTTATTTGTCTTATCTTTGTTATAAAATTCCTGTTTTTAAAGAAATTATTAAGTTTCTAAATTTTGTTAATCAAATGTTACATATTTAATACATACTTTTAGTTTTTCTTACAAAATATACTTGATTAGTCGATTCTACCTATTAACCTCGAATTCAAATTAGGTTCGTCTGCGCATTGACAAATTGTGCCATGTTTTATCTGTCAAGTTTGCGGCGGTTGAGGCAGGGTTGTTAACAGAACGCGTTGGTCAATGCTGCAGATTATTTTAAGTTGGGAGACGTCAAACGCGGTGGGCTCTGTGGTTTGTGTGTTTCCCCTGCCCCCACCTCTTGCAAACGTCTGACTTACATCCAAGAGTATCTATCTATTGTTATGATGTGCTTTTCAAATGTGCCGTTCGGATTGGGCTTAAAATTATAGGTCCCTTCCACTTCGAACAAGCAAATTGCTGGAGAAGCTGGGCCGGTTATGTTATACATTTATGTACTTTTAGACGTCAAACGGAGACAGTGTATAAATATATCGTGACCTCTTTTTCACTTCCACTTTATATTAACCAGCGACATAATATTTTTGTTTGTTATTTACTATGCCACGATCTCTAAAAAGCAAAATTAAAAAAAAAACAACAATTAAAATTGTATTTAACGCGCACCATCAGGAGAAAAATCTGTAGTTCTATTCTACGCCACCGTATGTAACTGGAGCTATATACTGAGGTGTATGTAGCTGAACACAATGGTGCTGCAGACAAACTATGTGGGGGCGCAGAGGTTAGTGTGTTGGACTACAGATAAATAAGTTGTTCAGAAGAAAGGATCACAATGATATTCCTTGTACTCGAATCTCCCAGACAACAGAGAACAGATAGACAGCACTGACTGCTGGAATAAGTCCAGAAAGTGTCGCTTCAAATGACGGTTTTTTCGTACAAGGTGGCGCAAAAGTTGTCACCCGATGTTCTTTCGCTGTAATTTTTTTTATGAATGAAAAACTTTGGTTCTGCTTTTGGATTATGTTAATTGGTGTCTTAAGTTTTTTTCTGTATCAGTTAACTTCACAAATATCAAAGTAGAATTTACATTTGCCGCCATTTGCAAAAATTATGCTTCTTCCGATAGGAAGATGACTTTTGCGCCACCTTGTAGTTGAGGACCCAGAGGAGAAAGTGGATTTGCTGGGCGCTTGTTTCGAGGCCGTGTGTTGAGGCACAATTTCCTTTTTTGCTCTTTTCCAAATAAAACACTAGATTCACCATAAAAATTTGGATTTTATTGAATAATTATTTTATTTTCTTGGACAAAATTATTTGACTTTATTGCAAAAAAAAAACGCGTGCAAAAATTACCACCTTCCAATATTTACTCAATTTACCATAGATGAATATGAAGAAAGAAGAAAGCTGAACGCACATACGACAGCTATATATACTATTTTTTTGATCAAAACGAGCGATGATGTGCGATGCATTTTTCTCCAAAGCCCTCTGTGATCGGTTAGCAGAACCGGGCAAAGGTGGAATAAAGCTATAAACACACGTAAAGACCGTGTATACAGTGATAGTGAACAATCCTGTTCGCAGTAACTATACGACATTGAGAATAGGGCTCTGGTGAGCCACTTCTATCTGCGCACCAAACTTGAGAACTGACGATCTGAGAATAACGGATTCACCATATTCAATGATGAAAACCATGCTAATGCAGTTGTCGCCAATGGCCAAGATGCATCGCACTTGTTCGTGTCGAAGGATGATCTTCTCTGCATCTTCGAGTCACTAAAGAATAAAAAGTCGGCGGGGGTGGATGGTGTCCCAAATATCGTATTGAGACATCCGCCTCTGGAGGTTGTAGATATGTTCACCACGCTGTTTAACAATGTGTACCAACGACTTTGCCACGTCGAATCAATCAGTTCTCGTTAGATCACCGCAATTAAACGACGTTGGTCGTGGTTAGTACTTAGATAGGGACCCACTTGGGAATACCGCGTGTTGTTGGCAGCTCTTGCGAACGGCTGACAAACATCCAAGAGTATCAAATTGTCTTGAGAAGCTTCTCAAACTTGCCGTTCGTATTCGGCGTAAAACTGTAGGTCCCCTCCACTTCGCATGAAAGTGGTTGGAGAAATTAGGTTCTAGGCCCTATATGGGCCGTTAATGGCCTAATATGTACAAGGTGGCGCAAAAGTCGTCACCCAGTGGCGTTCACCAATCCGACTGAAAACTACATAGGATAGATGTCAAACGTCGTGGATCATTTAGAACATTGGCACACAGAATTGCCTAAGGCACACCCAAGGGCTGAAAACCCATCGGAAGATGCTATAATTTTTGCAAATAGCGGCAAATGTCAATTTTACTTTGACATTTGACAAGTAAACAGATGACAACTTTTGCGCCACCTTGTATGTTTAACAATGTGCTGAATAATGCACATTATCCGCCGCATCGGAAGGTAGCTGTGGTACACCCAATTCCGGAAAAGGGTAAAGATAGGACGAACCCTGCTAATCTCCGGTCGATTAGTCTGCTTCCGAATATTAGCAAGGCCATTGAAAAGGTTGTCAATAGAGCCCTGTTGAAGTGGGTCAAGGACAATAATATAAATCCGGACAACCAGTTTGGTTTCAGGGCGGGGCATGACACTATTCATGCAGCATTGAAACTGGTTTCCGACATTCAGTGGAATAAATGCAAGAACCAATGCACGGGCGCTTGTCTGGTTGATTTTGAGAAGGCTTTCGACACCGCATGGTTAGAGGGACTTTTCTACAAGTTGACCAGGCGGGGGATGCACAAACCTGTGCTATATGTAATTTGTAATATGCTTATGGGAAGGAAGTTCGTTGCCAAATGTGGCGACGTGACTTCTAGCAGAGTCTTTAAAATTAAAACGGTTTACAGCAGGGGGCGGTAAATTCTCCGTTCCTGTTTAACATTTGCACGGGTGATCTGGTGGGTTCACTCAGACATGCTATAGCGTATGCCGAGAATTTGGTGGCATACAGATCAGGTCCTAAAATCGATGTCATTAACATTCTTTTGCAGCGTGACTTCAATCAAATTAAGGGATATTGCGATGACTGGAAGTTGAAAATCAACTTTCAGAAGCCGGAAACAATCTTGTTCAGAACAGTATTGGCTGGAGAAATTGGTCATTATTGGCGGTGAGAAGCGTAGTTAGATATCTGGGTATCTGGCTTGTCTTCTTGGGGCCAAGAAGGCTTATGCTCTGACAAGGAGACTGTTTCATAGTAGTCAACTTGACTCTAGAGTGAAGGTCATTTGCTACGTGGTCCTTATAAGGCCAATCATAGCTTATGGTTGTCTATTGTGGTTTAATATAGCGCCTAGTCATGTGAAAGATTCGGGTTTTGGAGAGACAATGTCTTAGGGCTTTCCGGTTGTTTCGAACTGCTGAATCCAACTTTATAAAATACTATTCCAACAAGGTCCTATACAATTGGGCTCAGTTAAATGGATTGACAATTTCCTCATTAAGGTGACTCGAAGGCACGTTACAAGGGTGATGGCCAGCCACAATAACCTGATCTTTGGGGTGTAGTACCCAAATGAAATGTACATAGAGAGTACGCTCCGATCTGGGTTTATCCCGCCGGAGGCACCAACCGTAGCGCGACAGATAAGCGGCCCATCTGCGGCGGGGATGTCGTCAATGCTCATGAGCTCCTCCCTTTTGGTACCCCAATAGCGGAGAGGGATACATTCGATACGGAAAAGCAATTTTCCGAATTTTGTGGCTTATTGCGGGGGAGGGATCATGCCCTCCCAAGACGGTGCGTTACTCTAGGTAACATTGTCTTAGTTTATAAGTTAGATTAAGTTAGCTAGGGCGTTTCTGGGAGAGGCCGGGCTCGCCAACTTGTGGTGGTGCTGCCGGGAGCTGACTGACGCTGTAAGACTTCAGTCGGCTCACGGCGGCGCGTTTGCACGTTGACGACTGCGAGGCGCTCACAAAGCAATTGGGATTTTGACTAGTGCTCAGATTCGTAATTATGGTTAGAATACGTTAAGTAGTTTAAGTAAGCAGAAAATGTAGTTTTTAAAATTTTAATTTGTTTTATATAAAATATAAAATACAATAAATAATGATGCTGAGTTTTTTTTTAATTTTTTTGATGAATACCTATGTAAGATAAGTTCGTTATATAGTTTTAAGTGTTGGTCCCATCCACTTGAACAAGCAATTCGTTGGAGAATCTAGGTTTTAGGCTCTGCATGGGCCGATAACATAAAATAACATAAATTCTTTTACCTCAATCGAACATAGAAAGAGTAAGAAAAAACCGTAATCCACTATACCAAAGGTTCCCAAAGTGTGCGGCGCCCTACAACGCTGTGGAAACAAAACTTACTTACGGTAAGTAACGAAGGTTCAATTCGCGCGGCAAGTAACATCTAGACAAATATCCAAGAGTATCAATTGTCATGAGAAGCTTCTCAAATTTGCCGTTCGGATTCGCCTTAATATTGTAGGTGCCTTCCACTTCGCACAAGAAAGTGGTTGGAGAAGCTGTGTTTTAGGCCCTGTATCGTCAATGCCTTATTTTTTACCAACGAGTTTATTTAGCCAATGAATACCACATTATTTATTTATGAACTTAAATAAAGTAATTAATTTAGGAACTGTGTGTTGATAAGAGTGGGCTCAGTGGGTGAAGCGGGAAGTTCGAGGTTCGAATCCCAACCAGGAGGACCCAAAATTGTGTACTTATCCAAGAATATGAACTGTCATCAGAAGCTTTTTAAAAGTTGGCGTTCGGAATCGGCGTTAAATTTCAGGTCCCATTTAATCGTATCATTGGTTGGAGAAGCTAGATTTTAGGCTCTTTATGGGCCATATATTTTTTTTATTCGTTGATTTGAACAACATGATGTGTTTGTTCGTTAAATCAGCAAATCGTTTTCTTCAACTGAACGAGTTCGTTGTGTAGGTACAACTAACAGTTTGTAAGTTTGGAATACATTGCGCCAACAAAATATTTCCTTAATTCAATGAACATTATGTTTGATTTAAGGAACAAGTTCCTTTATATTATGAGACGTTTTTTTCAGATTTAACGAGCGGTCTATTAAGATAGAAAGACCTCACTCTGTCCCATTCCTCCAGGTGACAGCTATGTGGTGAAATGGGACACCTATATCGTATTTAGAAAAACAATTTTAATTCCTTAAATCCGTTATTTTTTAACCAACAACGACAGATCAAGATTTAATTTTCGTTGGGTTATTTAAACGAAGCACCAATAATAATTGAGCTTTAACAAAAAAAGGTGAATAATAAAAGATTCAACTTGTCAAAGAAAAATGACGAATAAGAAAAAAAAGGAAAAACAATAAGACATGCATTTCACCTAATTCAGGTGATTCCTAGGCACGTTAAGCGTAGATAGTCAAAAAAAAGATAAAATGATGCCTGTTTTCCCCAACAAGTGATGCAGTAGGCTCAGTGCTCGGAACAGTGTCGCTGCGTGGTAGTGTGTCAATCATCCTGGAAAGCACTTTAAATAGATAATATCTAAAATATCTCGGAATTATTGAACAGATTTAACAAAATGAGACTTTATTCGATTTATCATAAGTCCTCAGAGAAATTAAATTCACTAATTCGCACAATGGTCGTTGATTTTTTTTTACTCAAAGTTAACCCGAGGATTTAACTTTTTTTGTACAAAATACCTTTTTTACACTCGACTGTGGAAATTCGACTGCGTACATAAACTGCTTTTTTGACCGATGGATGAACCGATATGCTGAAGACACACCGAATCAGACAACACGTTTTATTTTGACTGATCGGACCACAATACATTGATTCTTATGAGCCAACACACACTGAATCAGGCGAAACAAAAACACAAAGGCATAACAAAAAACATTATGACAGGTTGTCGAGAACACATGGGTTTGGTCAACACACAACGAATAAAAGAAAACGTTTTTAGACCAGGGTCGTTGTAGATAACACAGCTCTTATGGCGCAAAACACACCGAATCAAACGAAAAAAAAAAACAAAAGCAAAACAAAAAGAAAGGTCTGGTTGTCGATAGCTGGATTGTTTTCTTCCAGAATCAAAACTTCGTTGTTGTTGTTTATTTTGCACTGGGGGCGTTTAGTAATTTGAGATTTTTTTGATAGAAATTGAATTGACGTTGACGTAGAGAAACTATTATTTCTGATTAAGGCAAGAAGTCCTATATAAAATTATAACGATCCTTGTCATTTGCAAATAAAATAATAATTGAAAAACTGTGTAAATGTTTTTTTCACTAAACCACCTTTTGCGAACGTCTGACAAACATAAAAGAGTATTCATTGTCATCAGAAACTTCTCGAATTTGCCGTTCGAGTTCGGCTTAAAACTGCAGGTCCTTCCGCTTCGCACAAGCAAGTGGTTGGAGAAGCTAGGTTTTAGGCCCTGCATGAGCCTTCAATGCCTAATACTTAGATGGTTCCCTACAGCGACCTGGCTAAGCCTGAGCCAAATCATTGTTTGGGGCTTTTACAGGACACGATGAACACACAATAAACATGGTGGTGGACAAATGATTGTGCAAAGTGTCCTTCTTTTGAAGATGAAGAAGGTCGCCTCGAATAGGAATAAAAATTCAAAGGTTCTATCGGGAGTGAAATTTTGATAAATACCGTTCTGTCAAGCTGACATGTCCCAGTGATGGACAATTACATTTTTGAATTGTATTTAAAACTGTTCTAAGATTGTACTGAAATCTAGCCAATTGTATTGAAAACTCTTTTTTGCATGAAAATAATATAAACTCAAAGTATATTTTTTTTAAATTATTTATTGTTATTCGTTTCTCTCTATCTTTGGGTGTCGTATGTGGTTGTTCCGCATGCGGATTGAACCTGCACCGCACGATGTCAAAATATTCAGTAAAATGAACAACACCATGGTGGATGATGTACACGAAGGAACAACGTTTACAAATAATTAAAATCTACTACCGAAATTTCGAGTCGGTAGTCGCAACTTTAAGAGCGTTAACGCCAATTTTCGGCAGTAATTCTCGTCCCATTCATACTCTAGTGATCAAATTTGAGTCAGAATATTCGCTGCTTGACGTTGCCGTGCCAGTGAGACTACCGTTTGCCCGAAGTGTAGAGAATATTGCTGCCGTAGAGGCGTCTGCCGCCAATCAGTCAATTTCACTGCGTTCTCAAGAATTGGGGTTCTCCCAGACCACATTATGGCAAATTTTGCGTAAGGATTTTGGCCTACACCCTTACAAGATCAAGCTGACTCAAAAACTAAAGCCAACTAAAGCAAATGAAGCGACGTACGTTCTCGAGCCCAATTCTGGACATGATGGAAGAAAGTAAAGAATTTCATCGCAAAATAATCTTCAGCGATGATGATGAAGCGCATTTTTATTTAAACGGCTTCGTCAATAAGCAAAATATGCGTTACTGGACAGGTGAGAACCCTCATGTGTTTCATGAACCAGCACTTCATCCGCAAAAAGTCACTGTTTGATGCTGTTTTCATGCCGGTGGCGTGTTTGGGCCCTTTTTTCGTCGATGAAAATGACCGATACATTACGGTAAATGGTATTCGCTACAGATGAATGTTAAAACATTATTTTTTTGAGCAATTGCTTGAATTATATACATATGTGATATGTGCTTCCAACAAGACAGTTCCACAAGCCACACAGCGGCAACAATCGAGCAATTGAACCCTCAGTTCCTTGAACGTGTTATCTCGAGAAACGGACCCGTCTATTGGCCTCCGAGATCGTGTGATTTAACGCCTCTGGACCTTTTTTTATGGGGCTGCTTTAAATCATTGGTCTATGCCAACAAGGCGGCGACGTTAGAGAAGCTCAGAGCCAACATTGAACGCGAAACAGCGGCCGTATCGATCGAAATGTGCGGCCGAGTCATCGAAAATTGTGTTCAACGTATCGACCGCTGCATACGTTCCTGTCGTGGACATATGAACGAAGTCGAACTCCATTCATAAATGTTTTTGAGATATCTCAAGTACATAGTTTGAATTTTATTTAAAAAAAGAAGTTGTCAAGTCGGTAATTAAAGACCCTTTATTTGTACATATGAGTACATATGTCTTATGAATCGACCTTGCTATTGAAAACAGTACAACTTGTACAGATTGGCAACAAGTGTTGAAGGAAAAAGCTACTTAAAAAACCTTCATTTAAATTATCGCATATATTGATGTAAATAGTTATACAAGAAGTTATTAGTTAAAATCCTAAGAAATATACATAAAAATGGACTCCTTTTATATCCAAATAAATCGCAAGCTATTATAATCTCGAAGAGTGTAGTAGATACCCGGTCTGTTCCACCGATTTATATTTGTGATGAGCAGATTAATTTCAGTGAAACTGTCGTAAGTCTTGGTTTTCATATAAATAAAAATTTGTCTTGTTGTGATCACATTAATTCTGTTATCCGTCGTGTTTATGGATGTCTACGTAAATTGTGGTTTTCTGCTGATTTCACCCCGCGGGAAACTCGTATGAAGCTTGTCCGAACATTAATAGTTCCGATTTTAAGTTACGCTGTAAATGTATACTGTGGCTTAGATTCGATTTCTAGTCGCAAGATAAATGTGGCCTTTAATGATGCAGCTAGATATATATACGGTCTACGTAGATGCGACCACATTTCCATTTATAGCCAACATATTCTAGGATGCTCACTGGATAGCTATTTAAATGCAAGAAACTGCTTATTTTTACATAAACTCCTTACAACAAAAGTACCACCTTACCTGTATTCAAAACTCATTTTGCCCCAATCTGTAAGATCTAGAAATCTTATTGTTCCACGTTTCGTTTATACTAGTTCAACCAGATTTTTCTTTATTCATACCATACGATTATGGAATTCCTTACCGTCGTATATAAAACAACATTATTCGTATAATAAATTCAAAGAAGCTATATTGGCTTTTTATGCGATTTAGGCTTGTTAACCTTTAAAATCCTATCTGAAAATTGCTCGTATTAAATATAAAACTGCTTATTGTTATTTTTGTTATTCTTGTTAATGCACTGGGTTATTGCTTTTTTACTAGTTTTTTTTTTTTTTTTTTTACTATTTTCTAAAATGCTAACGAATTTATTGTTTAATTATTCAAACACATCTATTGTTCTTTGTTTCTGATGTTTTTCCCTTTGCAAGTACTTCAAAAAGATTTACTCTTACTTGTACTTTATTAATATCAAATAAATAAATAAATAAAAAAATAAATAAATATAATTAATTGACATGAAAGATAAATGAATGTAATAATCAATTAAACTGAAAAATGAAAAATATATTGTACAAGGTAGCGCAAAAACAACCTTCCGATGTTTTTTGGTCACCGACCGATTATTGCTCAAATAAATAGTCACCAATATTCCGCGTTCTGGAGCAGTGTAGCGTAACATTGTTTATTAACGTGTATTTCGCATGTGTTTACTACACAAATGTCAAAACAGAACTGACATTAGGGGCCAATCGCAAAATTTATAGCATTTTCTGATAGGAGGATTACTTTTGCGCCACCTTGTATATGCATATTTCTATAAAGGCATTAAATAAATACATAAATAAATATACATAATAAATAAATATCATTTGAAAAACATGGTTTGTTGATATTACGGACATTTCTAATGTCAGAATATTTTTTTACGTTGTAGAGAAGTTACCACGATGGAACAACCCCCAGCTATACAATACAATTCACAGCTGCAATTAAAGAACTGGAGGTACAGGTAAAGACTTTTGAGAAGGCTATGGATGTAGCATACAAAGTCTCGTGCGCAGTTAAACGCAGTAAAAAAACGCTTCCCCCATGGTGGAACGAAGATCTCTCCAGTCTCAGACAGATGACTAGAGCGATTTTCAACATCTGCCACAAACACAATTTTTGGCGGCCTTATAAGGACTGTCTAAGTCTGTATAAGAAAGCCATAAAGGCATCCAAAAAGGAGGCCTGGATGGAGTACTACCAGTCGATAGAAACCCTTAAGGACTCCGCTAGGCTAAGCAAAATGTTGTCCAAGGAACACTCCAACCCTTCTTTTCTGAAAAGACCAGACGGAGGATGGACAGAATCTCCAGTGGAGACCCTGGAACTCCTTATAAACACTCACTTTCCCGGATGCAGTGATATTAGTACGCAACCCGAGAGGCCTCGGCAAGTACAACCTGCTCCCAACAGCAAAATCACCTCAATAATTTCCGAGGAAAAGATTTCCTGTGCTATTAACAGCTTCTCCCCATACAAGTCTCCGGGGCCTGACGGCATTATACCTGTCATGTTACAGAAAACGCAAAACCTATCAATACCTTGGTTAGCGTCGATCTTCCGAAGCTGTTTATTGCTAAACCACGTACCACACTCCTGGAGACGCGCCAGGGTGGTGTTTATACCGAAGGTGGGTAAACGCGGGCACGTGTCCGCAAAGGACTTCAGACCTATCAGTCAACCTCCTTTATACTCAAAACGCTGGAGCGTGTCCTAGACATCCATATGCGAAATTCTCTGCCAGAAACATCGCTCTCCAAATCACAGCACGCCTATCTCAAAGGCCGATCCACGGAAACGGCTCTCCACGAGGTAGTGCGAACTATCGAAAAATCCATACACTACAAAGAATACACCCTAGCCTCCTTCTTGGATATAGAGGGAGCCTTCAACAACGTACACACGGAAGCTATTCTTGAATCACTGGTCGAACTGGGCATAGAGGAATCTATTAGGAAATGGATAGCTTCTATGCTCGAAACAAGAGTCATTCAGGCAACACTAGGCAACAGCCACTTAACCAAATTTGCCAATAGAGGAACGCCACAGGGTGGTGTCATTTCTCCGCTACTATGGCTAATGGTCATGAACAAAATTCTAGTAAAACTAACCAGGGAAAGGGTCAAAGCTGTCGCGTATGCGGATGACGCAGTGATACTAGTGTCAGGGAAGTTTCCCTCCGTGATAAGTGATATCATGGGGAATGCTCTAGACAAGGTAAGCACCTGGGCTACAAGGTGTGGCCTGGGCGTTAACCCGAGCAAAACCGAACTGATGCTGTTCACCACCAAAACCAAAATACCCGATTTTACCCTACCCCGCCTAAACGGTCAACCACTTACACTATCCTCCAGCGCTAAGTATCTGGGTATCGCGCTCGATCCTAAACTTAGCTGGAAACATAACATTGAACACAGAGTGAGGAAGGCGTGTATTGCCTTCTATGCCTGTAGCAGAACCTTTGGAAAGAAGTGGGGACTTCAACCAAAGATGACCTTGTGGATGTACACAGCAGTAGTGCGTCCAATCCTCACCTATGGATCACTAGTATGGTGGCCCGCGTTGAGTAAAGGTTGCAACCTCACAAAACTGAAAAGATTGCAAAGGACAGCCTATATAGGCACCACGGGTGCACTGAGGTCGGCCCCAACGGACGCCCTCACTGTGCTCTTGCACCTTTTGCCTCTTGACCTACACACAAAAGATACCGCACTATGTAGTGCGGTAAGACTCAGGGAATCGGGGTGCTGGACTGCAAGGCCATACGGCCACGGCAGCATTCTGGACTCGCTACCAGAAGGCATGGTCACGTTTCCAACCGACTACATCACACCCAAACTAAACTTCAAAAAAGGCTTCCAAGTAAGCTTCCCTTCCAGAGCTTGCTGGAAGAGGGACGAAGTAGTGAAAGATTTCGACACGGTCATATACACCGACGGTTCTATGATGAACTGTGGTGTGGGGGCCGGTGTCTACTCGGAATCACTAAAAATATCAATATCCCTTCGCCTGCCGGATTTTGCCAGCGTTTTCCAGGCGGAACTACTGGCTATCCGAGAGGCCTGCACGCAACTAGGGCGTGACACATCGTACAAACAAAACATTGCTATCCTCATAGATAGCCAAGCCGCAATCAGAGCTGTTGACTCGGCTACCATATCCTCCAAACTGGTGCAGGAGTGCCGGAACGAGCTTGCGCGACTGGGCGAACGTTTCAGTGTTACACTACTCTGGGTTCCAGGGCATAGTAACATAACAGGAAACGAGCGTGCAGATGAGCTGGCCAGGCAGGGCTCAGCTCTGGACGGCTCACTCGCTGCAAGGGTTCACATTCCGCTAGGGGCGGTCAAGACACAATAATAATAATACACTCACAATTCCTGCAGAAAGCCAATCTTCAATGGAGAAGGTTAACTAACTGCATCATATCGAGGATGATGTGGCCTATTTATCACAAAGGAAGAACAGGTGATCTTCTAAACAGAACCCGCCCCAAAGTCTTCAGAATTACGGCGATAATCACCGGGCACTGTCCAATTGGAGACCATGCGGCCAAACTGGGTACCCCATTTAACACCCACTGCCGAAGATGCGGGAATGTAAACGAAAGAGAAACTCTCTTCCATTTCCTCTGCGAATGTCCGGCACTAGCAAGAGCTAGACTGCGGGCACTGAATCAACCATTCTTCGACGACCTTAGCGCTATATCGAGCAAAGGAAAAAAGATCTTATCCGTTTTCTCAACTCCACAGGATGGATATAGCCACACATCAAATCTTCCACAACCACTACAACATAGGTCACACGAGTCGTGGTAACAAAAAGGCACAATAAGTGCAAATTGGGTTCAAACCGAACCGCCACTTCTACCTACCTACCTACCTGGCACAACCCCCAACCTGGAATATCATGTCCGAAATTTCTCCTGGAAGTGGTAGTCAATAATCCGCCTAGTTAGTATGAGGTTTCTGTTCTGTTTCTGTTGCTATTTGCGTCTTTATTCAAACGCTCGCGGTTGTAAGATTAGTTAGACAAGTCTAGGGCACGATGACCAGTACCCGGGGAGGTTTAATAAGCACAATTGACGTGTACTCATACTTCCAACAATGCGCAATCGCCAGGTTGACGCCAATCAGTGCCCATCCTAACCGTATAACCCCCAACTACCCAATACAATCTTCGCAAATGTACAGAACGGCAAAAGATTTCCTGTATCTATAAGTACCTACTCTTCAATGCTAGATTTCTAACAATAAAGTTTAAAGTCTTTTAAAGAACGATTACTTCACTTTTTATTTTAAACCAAGGCAAAGGAAAATACACTTCCACCTATGAGACCTTTTGTGTCGTAGGAGCCAGAAAATATTTATAGACTAGTAGAGTTTCCACTTTAGGTATAATGCAGATAAATTTATCAGCAGAATATATCTTTATGTCTTCGTAACTCCGTTGTTCCCTGAAGAAGATCTTCTTTCTTATTCCAATGAGGGCTTGACATTCACATGTTTAGCTGTTTCGTCCTCTTCAAGACATATTTGGCACTCAGGAGAGTCTACTATTTTCATTTTGTTAAGGTGATGTCGTAAACCGTGGTAAGGTAACCTACTAAGTTTTTGATATCATGTTGTTGGCATTATTGTTGTTGAAGGGACGAATGCCTAGTTTGGCCTGTCTTAGGCCTGGGATATTCTCCCAATAAAAGATACATTTTATATGTTCCCAGCTTTTCACTGCAGCGGTTGCTGTTGATCTAGAAGGGTTCGGGACCTGTGAATGGTGTTTCTGAACTCTTCCTGGCCAATTTATTGGCGTTTTCATTACCATCAAACCCTTCATGGCCCGGAACCCACTTTAGTTTGATCTTGTTTTTTAAGCCGAGTGTTTGAAGGGTTTTGAGACAGTGGATGACTGATTTGGAGTCAATGGTGTGCTCAGGGCATTTATAGCTGCTTGAATATCCGTCAATATATGGATGTTTGCGCCTGTAATACTAGAAATATACAAGGTGGCGCAAAAATAACCTTCCGATGTTTTTTGGCTGTAATTTAAAAAAAAAATTAAAAACTTTGATTCTTCTTGTGGATTATTTTTATTTGGTCTTTTAATTTTTTTTACATCAAGTCGAGAATATGATGTCATGTAAATGACCGCCGCGACAGTTGATTGTCATTTGAGCCCTTTTTATGGCATTTATCATCACTTTGGCCAAAACTTCCGGTGATAGGTCCTCACATTGTTGACGGATATTGTCTTTAAGAGCTGCAAGAGTCTGAGGCTTGTTGACATAAACCCGCGACTTCAAAAAGCCCCACAAAAAGAAGTCTGGAGCGGTCAAATCAGGCGATCTTGCTGGCCAGTGCAAATCGCCAAAACGGGAGATTAGGCGCCCGGGAAATGCATCCTTCAGCATATCGGTTGTGGCACGTGCAGTGTGTGCCGTTGCACCGTCCCGTTGGAACCACATGTTTTCCAATCCCAATTCATCAAGTTGCGGCAAAAAGAACTCGTTGATCATTGCTCTGTAGCGCTCACCATTCACAGTAACCGTTTGGCCCGCGACGTCTTCGAAGAAAAAAGGTCCGATGACTCCTCCAGCGAAAACAGCACACGTTACAGTGACTTTGAGCGGGTGTAATGGCTCTTCGTAGGTACACGCGGATTTTCAGTGCCCCAGAAGCGTAAATTTTGCTTATTTACGTACCCGCTAAGATGGAAATGGGCCTCATCACTCATGATTATTTTTGATGAAAAATCATCTTCCTCTTGGTGGTGATTAAGGATGGCTTGAGCGTATGTAGGACGCGATTGGCGGTCAGCAGCTAATAGCTGATGCACCGTCTGGACTTTGTGCGGAAACATCTTCAAATCTTGTACCAAAATTCGCTGTAAAGACCGTCGACTGATACCCATTTGCATGGCACGTCGTCTGGTCGATGTCGACGGCGCTTCCATGACATCTTCGGCTACAGCAGCAATATTCTCTGCAGAACGGCTACTCCGGGGTCTGCCACGCCTGGCAGCATCTCGTGTTGTGCCAGTCTCTTCGAGGCGAGCGGCTAAACGTCGCAATGTTTCACCAGTAGGCGTTGGACGGGTAGGAAATCTGCGACGAAATTCACGTTGTGCCAAAGTCAACAACCGATTATTGCTCAAATAAATAGTCACCAATATTCCGCGTTCTGGAGCAGTGTAGCGTAACATTGTTTATTAACGTGTATTTCGCATGTGTTTACTAAACAAATGTCAAAACAGAACTGACATTAGGGGCCAATCGCAAAATTTATAGCATTTTCTGATAGGAGGATTACTTTTGCGCCACCTTGTATATGTGGCTCGCACATTCTTAAATGGCGTGGAGCTTTGCTTGAACTACGCTTTGACTTTTTCCCATGGGTATCGT
This sequence comes from Portevinia maculata, assembly GCA_949715645.1. Lineage (NCBI taxonomy): Eukaryota > Metazoa > Arthropoda > Insecta > Diptera > Syrphidae > Portevinia > Portevinia maculata. The sequence continues at coordinate 76,859,767 of OX454525.1, forward strand.
GATGCATATATTTGGTGCGTATATTCCGCCTGTGACCGCGCATTTCATAGCAAGTTCTGAGAGTTCATCGAGAAGGATCATAAGTTATGGGTGGTCGCTAAGCCTTATCTCATTGAATTTCTAAATGCAAATGTAGAGAGGTGTTAATCCTGTTAGTGCTCCTATGGCAGCTGTTGGACAGGTTCCCGTGGCTCCTCGGATACCAAGCCGTTGTACCTTTTTAAGCTTCTCTATTGCGATCTTTTGTGTGGATTTTGTCCACCATACTATGAAGGCGTATGCAATTATGGGTCTTATCATCACTGTGTTGATCCAGTGGACGGTCTTTGGAGAGATTCCCCAGATTCTACCATACGATTTTTCTAATTTTGTTATTTATATGAGAATTCCAGTTCAGTATTTTGTCTAGGATTACTCCAAGATATTTAACTTCTTCGGAGTACTCTACTACCGTGTCATTTATTGAGACTTAACCTAGGTCTACATTTCTTCTTTTGGTAAAAGGCCTTACTGGGATTTATGTAAAGATTTTCCCTGACGCACCGTCTAGGGCTGTCTTAACAGCATTTTGCATTCTTGAGGCGACTTCATTTGAGGATATGCCCCTAACAAATTACTTCACTTAGGCCTGGCACACACTCTAAGACGACAAAAACCTTCCGATCCTGCTAAGAACACTACAGAGTACCTACTTGAAGCTCGTGTACTTTTTGGAGTAGAGCTAATACTCAGTCAAAAAAATCTGCCGATATTATCCTCGTTGCCACATATAACTTTTCATGGAGGTACAAATATATCGATCTTTTTAACGACTTAACCAAACCTTATTTCCTAAGAAGAAGCGACACTTAACAATAACGGAATGTGGGTGCTAATATGCTCAATAGCATCCAGACATTTTTGAACACGTCGTTCAAGAGCTAACCTCACAACAGAGCGTTCCATTACAAGCTGTTGGACTTTATTTTTAGGAATAACAAATTTTCCTAACTTGTGTCAAACTTTTCATCGTTACTGTGCAATCAAATAAGATATTAATGACTTCATTAATCATTCGTTTATAACCGGCGTCAATCTACAGCGCATTCACATTGTTTACTCTCAGTCGACATTTTACAAATTGTAGCCGCTTCAGGTGGCAAACAATAATTGAATCGATAATTAATAAACCAAACACAATTAAATATTTTTCGTTTATTAATAGAATCTGATGAAACAATTTAAAAAAAAAGAAACAATAATTGAGCGTTATTTTTTGTTGCCAATCCACTGCCATATCCGCATCGCATCGAACAGGGTCGAGGCTTTTATATTGAACACGCATCTGAAATTGAAATTTCATCGCGAGAAGCAGTCAAAAGCAAGGACTCGTCTCATTTTCTGGACATTTAAGCGCACAGCGGGATCATCCTATATCATCTGAGCGTTGTTTTTTCACGTTGAGAATTTTTGTCCTCTCCCGCCCTTCTGGAATGCTGCCGAATCATCAACAGGATCGTGTGAGCAGGAGCATCAAAATTCCTATCAACACCCGTCATCATTGTTAGTGCATCAACAGCATCATCAACGTCGTGAATACTTTGTGGACGAATGATGGTTGCATCCATGCACGCGATGCTTCCTCGCCACCCACACTTTTCCATGGGAACGATTTCATAATTCGTTTTTTATTATTTTGCCTTTGTACCCTTTGTTGGTGGAGAGGCTACTTTTGTACAGCCCGTTTGTATAGGCATTTCGTTGTTTTTTTTATATTGATTCATTTTATTTTTTATTTATTTCATCGCTAAAAATCATTTAAAAGTTTACAATACTATCGGCGCTTTTAAGTTCACACATCAGTGCATTCAGTTGTAAAGTGCGAACGGTGGGCGCTATAAGCGAAATCAAGCAATCGGTGGCTGACTGCAGTGGCAGACGCGAAAAGGCATAGCGCCCTCTTCTGCTATAATTTGTTGACCAACGAATGAGGTATGTATATGTTAGCATACATATAAATATACACAGTGGATGCTGCGACGTTTGCATCAGGTTTTAGTGTGTTTTTGATCCAATCGAATTTGTGCTTATTTTTTTTTGTATAAAAGAAGGTTTAGGTTATGTACATTCATATTAAGTAATGTATTGGTATGGGAAAATGTTTGAGCTAAGATGAAACATTGGGAGTTTTGTGGGCAAATATATATTAGCTTTTGGTGATGAGTTGGTGGAACTGGTTGAACTTAGTTTTGTCCGTTTTCCTGCACATATCCCGGTTAGTCAAGAGAAGTGATTAAAGTCGTTCCATAACTTCAACTAATACCTATCAGCTAATAGTGATGTGTGGTAAAATGATGCATTTGTAAGTAGGTCTAGATCACCTTTGATGCTCCTATTCCCTTTTTTCAAGGAATGTCTGTTCTCCAGCACTGTCCCAGACACTTTGAGGTCAACTTTGTTGGAACTTTTTTCTAATAGTAACTACGCCAATCGGATCACTAAGACTGAACAAGTCTTTTTTTTTAAATAATCAATTTTTAAAGACTAGACTAGACTAGGACTAGGAAATTCGACCAATTTATTCTATAAGTTGAAAAAAATCAAACTCGACTGTTATAGGTACATATTATTCGGAAAATGAAATTTTTGACATTGCATTCTCTGATTTCACATGATATAACATTTTTTCGGCATTTTCAAGTAACTTCAAGCATTTTCATGTAACTTCAAGCATGTCCAAGTAACTTCAAGTATGTTCAAGCATTATCAAGTAACTTCAAGCATGTCCAAGCAACTTCAAGTATGTTCAAGCATTATCAAGTAACTTCAAGTTTTCAAGCATTTTCAAGTAGCTTCAAGCATTTTCAAGTAACTTAAAGTAACTTCAAGCATTTTCAAGTAACTTCAAGTATTTTCAAGCATTTTCAAGTAACTTCAAGTAACTTCAAGCATTTTCAAGTACCTTCAAGCATTTTCAAGTAACTTCAAGCATGTCCAAGTAACTTGAAGTATGTTCAAGCATTATGAAATGCATAACATGCACAGCAATGTTGTTGTTGGTAACTTCAAGTAACTTCAAGTATTTTGAAGCATTTTCAAGTAACTTCAAGCGTTTTAAAATAACTTCAAGCATTTTCAAGTAACTTCAAGCATGTCCAAGTAACTTCAAGTATGTTCAAGCATTATCAAGTAAGTAACTTCAAGTTTTCAAGCATTTTCAAGTAGCTTCAAGCATTTTCAAGTAACTTAAAGTAACTTCAAGCATTTTCGGTAACTTCAAGCATTTTCAAGTAACTTCAAGTATTTCCAAGCATTTTCAAGTAACTTCAAGTAACTTCAAGCATTTTCAAGTACCTTCAAGCATTTTCAAGTAACTTCAAGCATGTCCAAGTAACTTCAAGTATGTTCAAGAATTATCAAATGCATAACATGCACAGCAATGTTGTTGTTGGTAACTTCATGTAACTTCAAGTATTTTCAAGCATTTTCAAGTAACTTCAAGCGTTTTCAAATAACTTCAAGCATTTTCAAGTAACTTCAAGCATTTTCAAGTAACTTCATGATATAAAATTTTTCCGCTCCGATTGGCAGATTATTGCCTCGAACTGCAATGTAATTGTTTTTGTAATTTCATCCAATTCGCTTCATTTTACCTGCTGTAATTCATAATGTGTGTTATATATGGGGATAATTTTCGTATTGTGCACTTCTATGTATTGTCCCCTACCCAAATATATATAGTGTTGGCATATCTATGCGACGTATAATAGCACAAAAATGGGTGAAAACACGTTATAGGCAACTCCGTATTAATATATAGATATGTAGTTTGGGTACCAACCAATCATCAATGGAAAAGTAAAACAATCGTACGTAACATTTTGTATCATTTGAACATCCATTGCATATTCCACTTTATAACAAAAGTCGCTTTATTATTAAGATCCGAAGAATCCTTCACGTCAAAGTCCCATTATCAAAAAAAAAAAATGGTTCCCGACCGGCTCAGTTAATACTGTCAAGATCAAAGGGAGATCTTAGGAACCCCGTCAAAATGGAATATCAATCAATCAATGCTCCTTTTCAATCCCGAAAGAGAGGCGGGCCTAAAATACTGAGTGGCGAAGTAATTCGAAATCGGCAAGCGTCCAATACTTGTTGAGGTCAAACCGGCGAACCCCGAAGAAAGGTACGATATCTTTGATGAGGTAAATAACCTAACTCAGCAGTAAGACCATTGTATCATATCAGCAAATTTCTCGTACTCCAACCACATAGTTAAGGAACAAACTCTTTAAAGAACCATTTGGCATTACGAGAAAGTCAATTGGGAAAACCTAAACGGTTTCTTTAAGAGTTTTGACTGGTCGCTATGCTTCCTCGACAGCGACGTGGATGCTGCTGCTGATATGATAGCAAACATGATTTTACTGGATATGAAATGCTTTATCCCTAACCGGATAAAAAGTATTAAACCCAAGGTAAACGCGTGGTGTGACTCGAGCTGCAAAGAGGCTATCAATTTAAAGTATGTTAGGTTAGGTTCGGTGGCTGTCGGCAGAAGCCGACACACTTAGACCAATTTAGGTCCATGGTAACTCGACGTGGTATGGTTGTTGGTTGTTAAAAGAGGTAAGCTTTCAATCTTCTAAGGCCAACCCATATGAGGAAAACCGGAAAAAGTTTAAACGAGCCAGAAATGACTGCAATGCCCACATTAATCGTGTCAAATTCTCCTATGACCAAAAGTTGAGGCAAAAAATACTACAAAGTCCCACGGGTAGTAAAAACTTTTGGTCATTTTTTAAAAACATCAAGAATTCGACCTCATCATCTGTCCCGACACTCATTTACAATGGCATTCCAGCTGTCAGCTCTAATCTGCTTGCTGCTCACTTTGCAGTCAGCTCAACGCTCCCAGATTGTGCTTTGTCTCCCTCTGTACTCGAGCGCGTAGAATTCTCCATGGGACCAATCCACTTTCGCACTCGTACAGTGGCTAGAGTACTTCAAGATCTTGACGTTCACAAATCCGCTGGTCCAGATGATATTTCCAAAATCGATCTGAAGTGGCGTTCTTCCTCGCTGGCGAAACCAATGCTCAAGCTTTTCTATTTATCCTTTTCTTCAGGGCTCTTTCCGAAAAAATGGGAAACAGAATTTGTCCAGCGCGTCCCCAAAAAAGGCGAATCTTCATCTCACTCCTCCTACCGACCAATTTCAATAACCTATTTTCTTTCCAATGTCATGGTGGTGTTCCCCAAGGCTCTGTTTTGTCTCCGACTCTCTTTCTCATTTTTATAACTGATCTCCTGTCTGTTACCTCTAATCCAATCCACTAATTTTCCGATGACAGTACCCTCAGCTTCTCATATTCGTTTCTTGGTTCACGCCCCTCATCTTTGGGTGTGGAACTGGAACGGCAACGTATGTTAAGCTCATTAAAATCCGATCTCGACAGCATAACTCAGTGGGGGGACGGTTCGACCGTCAAAAAAGAAAACAATAAATAAACCCTAGCTTCTCCAACCATTTGCTTGTGCGAAGTGGAAGGGACCTACAATTTTAAGCCGAATCCGAGCAGCAAATTTGATTAGCTTCGCATGACAATTGATACTCTTGGATGTTTGTCTGACGTTTGCAAGAGGTGGGGCAGTTGAAACACATTTTAAATGTTACTTGGCCCTTAAAATAGTAGTCCAACAGACTAACTTTCGTTCCACTGCGCCCCCACAACCATTAAACTTTTCGAAATTATTAGTAGTTTACTTTTTGTGGATTCGCCATAGGTCCTTCTTCAAAAGTTGTACGCTTCAATTACTTAAAAAAATGTTATGAAGTGTCAAACTAATACGATTATCGGTTCATCAGCTATCGTGTTTTCCAAAATTTCAAAAGATTAGACGTGGAAAATATAAGGCTATCTGATAAGCAGTGTGAGGAAATCTTCTCGTAATGGAACCTACCTTTATCTCAGAGCAAATAGAGCGCGACCGAATAGTTGCAGAGAACCTACGAACGTCGTCAAAAATAAAATATCCATCAACGTTCATATACAGGGTGGCGCACCAATTCTGCTACAATAAAAAATTCAAATAACTTTTTTTAATCAATGTATTTTATTTATTTATTTTTATTGTAAAGAAAATTCAATTTTATTTTATCTAACTTATTGTTTTTGAAGATAAATGATAAATAAATGACCTCCATGCTCATCCACGTATATACGACACCTGATCAGAACTTAATTCATTGCGGCATAAAGGGTTGACGTCGGTATTGCCTCAATTATTGTTTAAATGAACTGCTTCAATTCAGTCAAATTCCTTGGTTTTGTTTTGTTTTGTACACCTCTTGCTGCTTGACATAACCCCATAAACAAAAGTCTAGTGCAGTCAGATCAGGTGACCTTGGGGCTCAGCGGAAAGTGGATTTTCTGGATATTAATTTCTTTGGGAATTTTCGGTTAGGCTCCGCCTTAACCTTTCTGGCTATGTGTGAAATTGCTCCATCTTGCTGGAAAAAAAGCTGTTGAAACCGATACTTCTTCGGCGCAGTTCTGGGTAAAAAAAAACTCCTTCAACATCTTTAAATAACGGTCCCCATTGGCAGTTACTATAGCACCGTTTTCTTTAAAGAGGTATGGCCACACAATGCACCTTGATGAAACTGCGCACCACACAGTGAATCGTTCTGGGTGCAGTACCGCCTCATGGAGTATTTCTGGATTAGATTCACTCCATACGGCAATTTCGCTTATTTACATTGCCGACATTACATCAGACATAAACAAGCAATTTATCAAGCTGTTGTCTTCTTTTTTTTTTTTTTTTATAATTTGCGTGCGCTAAAGGGATTTCTTTTTTCTGTAGTGACACAGTACCCTTATAATGGTGAAACCACAGCGAAGGCATTTTTAGTTTGTTGCGCAAGTAGCTCCCAGCAATTCATTGCCTATTTTTGGGTGCTACTTACTGAAAGAATAGAAGGATAGGAAAGAAGTTTGGTGCGATGGGATTTTTTTTTCTCAACAGGTGGCGCCTAAATTGCTTTAAGGAGATCATTTTTTTGTTGTGTGTATTCAATTTATAAAAATCATGGCCCTGGTCGGGATTCGAACGCACGACCTGCCAATCACTTATTGAATACACTACCATCACACCATTGCCACCTGCATGGTGGTTTCGGTCATTTCAATCATTTTTTGGCAAAATTCCAGCCTCATAGGCTCTGGATTTGCTAAACTTGCTTGCAATTTGAACTTTGTACGGAAACAAGTTTAAGTCATCATGAATTATCCGTTGTAATGACCGTCTCCTAACTCCAATTCGCGCCGATATGTTTCGGGGCGAAACGCTTGGATTTACCTGAATTGTTCGCGTACTTTACGTGTAGAAAAATGAAAACTGTCAAATCTCCAAATTCGAGAGAGAATCCTCTCATTTCAAAGAAAAGTACGCGAACGCTTTTGTGTAATAGATGAAAAACGTCAAAGTTTGGTTTGAAAAGAAGCAACCGCTGTTTTTTTTTTTTGCTGGCAAACTCATAGGATTTCATCATTTGACAGTTTTCATTTTTTTACCAGCTGAAATTCTGTGTGAAGAAAAATTGAACGAAAGTACAGCCAAACTCCCGCCCAAATTCCCTTTAGACGAAAATGAAGGACTGCAAAGTATGGTACCGCTGCACTTTCCAAATCCTCTTTTCGGTATCCCAAACATTCATTTTAATAAATCTTAATAGTAACCTGCCAAATAAAAAAATAATAGGCCGATTACTCACACAGAAAAAAAGTTATTGTTATTAAAAATCATGGATTACACAAATGTTACAAAACCAGCCCAGTGACGTGATCCGAAACAACTAGGCCGTCTGATACTTTTTAAAGGCAAACCGGCGAAACTAACTGGAGGACAAGTAGGGATGCACTGAAGTGGGAGGGCTGTGATCCCTCTCGCCGTTTAAGAAGAAGTATTACATTTTATACAATTTGGTGCTTAGAACTGTGACAATGCTAAAAATTCTTACCGCCTCGGCGATTAAATGCGAAAGGGCTTACGCAAACACTATTAATTACTTTTTTTTAAATTTGGGTAAACATATTCCCTAATTTGTGTCTTTCAACTAAAAATGTCATTCAGGAAGTCTTCAAAATTTCTTCATATTTCGGGAAGTCTTCAAAGCATTTCGTTGTCTTTGATTTGTGGTAACAATAAGGCAGAACAGAATCATCTCACACGCAATGATCTGTACTTCGTTCGTTATTTGAAAGTGAGTGATTTTTATTCACGAGTCGAATTAGAAAAGTAAAAACTATTAAATAACCGATTGGACTCCTCGCTATCATCTCTTTTATTTAAACTAGATTTAATAAATAAAAAATCCCACATAATCAAACAATTCCCACAAAATCGAAATTTTCTCCCAAAAAGAGAATTTTCACAATAAGTAAGTTAAAGTTCCACGTCAACACAATTCGCCTGCCGAAAGCGCCCCCAAAAAAACGCTTGTCGTAAAAGGAGACTAAGTGTAAATCCCATTTATGCAATTCTTGCATCCAGGTGAGCGCGCGATACATTTAACATCTTTAAGCTGTCCTGGAAATATGCATGCAAATCCGTGCCTTGACACGGCTGGAGATCACCGTTGTCGTAAAAGGTCGATCAAACAATTGTTAATAATGGAATCATACACGCGTTCAAATCGTAAAAAAGAGGCAGGTCACTCCTGGATCACATAAATGCAATAACACCAGCATTTGAACGGCCTCACCATTAAGATGACCCGTTTGTTTTGGTGCCAAATCGAGGAACCCTACAGGCGGACCAGTAGGGATGCAGTTAAGTGGGAAGGTCAATATCCCCTAGATCCTGATCACGTCGTTAAGGGAGAAAAAGAAAATGTGTAGTTGCTTGTGTTTGTTTTAATTTTAATTTTTCACAATGCGCCTATCGCGCTCAGCGAATGTGCAATAGTGCGCATTGCACATATTGCTGCTTGTCCGGCCCTACAATGAGTGGCACTTGCAATGCTGCAACCGATCGACTTTCCTTTCTCGGTATGTGTGTTAATGGACGCGTTCAATTTGCAAGGCAACTACGAGTTCCCTAGTAGTTAAACCTCTATCACTTGCCAAACGATGGTCACGTGAGTTATTCAATCAATGAGCAAGGGTAAAAAAGTAGTGACTAGCAGTTGCCTTGCAAATTGAACGCGCCCTATGACAGCTTTCGATGGAATGACTACATACATATTCGATCTCGCCAAGATCGCTGCGAAATGCCTGGGCTTTCTTAAGCACTGCAAGAAATATTTCACCTCCTCCGATCTGGCTACTATGTATAAGGCGTTTATCCGCCCGGGTGCAATGGCTCAATGGTTAGTGGGTCGGACTACTAATCGAAAGGTTCAATTCTCGCCGGGGCCAAGTAACATCTGGGGTTTCTTTCCACTGCTCCACCTTTTGCGAACGTCTGACAAACATCCAAGAGTATCAATTGTCATGAGAAGCTTCTCAAATTTGCCTTTCGGATTCGGCTCAAAATTGTAAGTCCCTTCCGCTTCGCAAAGAAAGTAGTTTTAGAAGCTAGGTTTTAGGCCGGTATGGGGCCGTTAATGCCTATTATTTATTTGTATTTATTTTTTTATCCGCCCGAAACTTGAGTTCAATGCCCATGTCTGGTGCACCAATGACTTATTTGGAGCAACTTGACACGATCATAAAACTCATTGGTGATCGTAGGTAATGTTAGGTTAATGTGGCTGTCAGTGTCAACTAATAGCCATCACACTTAGACCACTGTGAGGTCAATTGTGATGCCACCTGACTTTGGCGACCGTAACATCGCGAAATAGCTTGATTCTCTTAGTCATCGACACAATGTCTCCTGTCTCTCGTTGTTTCCGCCATAGGTACGTGCTCAAAAGTAATAGCCATTTGCATTCCACACGTTGAACATTTCAACCGCAAAACCCGCTGTGCAACGAATGCACATCAGTTCACCCTTAAGTATGTACTTGAACGTACAGTGAAATACAACGAATCTTTTCTTAGCCGCACAACACGAATGTGGAATGCACTTCCCCGGTCCATTTTTCCTGCCCATTATAATCTACAAACATTCAAAACCGACGTGCATCGGCATCTCTCCCTATCTTCTAACCCTAATTTCCCTAACGCCCGCGCTGTGTAGCTTTTACATTATAAGGGTATTAAAAAATCCCTTTAGTGCGAGTACATTATAATAAAAAAAAAACCACAGCGGACCAGTAGGGATACAGTGAAGTGTGAGGGTTATGATGCCTTTAGTCCAGATCTGAACCTCGCCGTTAGAGAAAGTAAACGAAGAATTAAAGTCGCTGTATGTGTGTGTGTGTTCTTATGGGACTCTATCAATGAATTTCCTACTAGCACAACCGGTCATCATGACCGAACTTACCTACAACCGGAAGACAATTCGAAATGCAATAAATTTTCTTTGTTCGATAACCCGACAATCAAATATCAACATTGGCAAATAAGTATTTTCTTAAAATCATTTCCACCCCAAACGGAACTGGTAATTGCCTACCTACATACCTGATCTGACCTGACCATGAATCAGTCAAGATTTGAGCATATGGATAAGTCTTATCTGCAATGTAGGTAGGTAGGTATTAACCCCGAATTTTTTGTTCGATCATTCTCCTTTCCCGCCACTTCACTCGTATCAAGCAATGAAATCCTGCTTTTTCAATTATCTTCGAGTTTTTTAAAAGCCATTGTGACATCTATCTTGATAACAAAAATTAAATAAAAAAAAGGAACTAACTTCCCCGACATTTGTCAACCATTAAAAAATATCAACAACTCATTTATTGCTTTATTTTTGTGCTTCCTCCCTGTCACTGAGAGCTCACAGTATACCAAATCATTTCGTATATATAAATATACATTTTTTTTAAACAAAAAATCCACAACAAAAAATGGATAAAACACAAAAAAAATCCATCTCTCTCCACAAATGGAATCGCGCACAAGAGTCACCACCAGCAGACAACGAACTCTGCGACGGCGCCGCGCGACATCTTTGTCGGTAGACACATGCAAAATAGGCTCCGGCTCCATTTTATATTTTGTTAAGAGCTGACTGATAACGCTAAGTAATGTCAGTGATTGTCTTCGGTGATAACGGACTTGGGTAAATGTTTTTTTTTTTTTAATTTCTGTTCTTAAAAAATAAAAACAAAAAACTGTTTGTGAGATTGAGACAAGGTAATATACGCATGAGCATTTCACTTTCAGAATGTAATCGAACCACAATCCACCCCTCAATCACATCGTCTTGCCGTCGTTGCATCCGAAAGATATCGGAAATATTTCTCGTCTCGCATTCGAAAGCCGATAATTATTTATGGGCCGGTGATTCATTTTACTTATGGTCGGAGTGGAGTACTTGGTCGTTGGCGTGGTTCTTAATTTTTCTGCTGGTTTTCAAAGCGATTGATGAGCAAGTGGTTGGATGTTTCGTTTTATTTAAATTTGTAATTCATGCGCTTTTGCAAGCAATTCTATTGATTTTGTAAAGCTTGAATCTGTTTCGGTGCTACTCGTATGTAATTCGGATTTCTCTACAGATTACGTTAGATACAAAGGATGAATAACAATCTAATTTTGTTTGTCTATGTCACTGTAATATTTAGCGCAATCAGCGGTGTCAAACATGTATCACGTTGACGTCATTCTAAATGTCAGACGCTTCAAGCTTATGTTTTTTTGTCACCTAAATTATCAATAAATAAAGTACACGACGGACTGCAATGAGCGGGACTACCGGTCCGGTTAAGATGTGAAAACTTTAAAAAAAAAAAAAAAATGAAATTAAAAAGTAATATCCCTAGCAGCCCTAGCAAATTTTCACAGATTATTCACCTGGGACTATTTTATGTTATGCAGACGCACCCGAATTTCAGTTGGAAAACTTACTATCTCCTTCTTCTTAACGGGCTCCCGACCCGGAAGAGTCTGCCTGAGACACTGCAGCCCTCCATCCTCCATGGTCCCAGGCACGGTGCTTCCAGTTGTGCAGTTTTTCGGTACCTACCTTTGGCTTAGATCCGAATACAAATTCCTTTAACTAAATTATGTTTTATTGAACTTAAAATGAAAATAAAAAGTAAAGTAATTTTTATTTAAATTTCTTTGTAGGTAAGTGCAACTGAGATGAAAATGGATTATGTTATTATGACTGACGGTAAGAACCAAAAGTTGTTAGTTTTATAAATTAATATTTAAGTTAACTTAATCATCAATGTAAGTTCATTATTTGAATTGAAATTTATCTAACGAATAACTAGCTTGAACTTGCTTTTGTGAGAGTTATTATGCTTTTTCTTTTTTAACGACGAGGGAATGATGTGGACTAGAGAAATCATATCGAAACCCAACCTTTTTACTGCATTCCTATTCGCCCGCGCGCCGGTTCGAGCTCAATGCATATCGGCAGTAGAGCTGTGTCAATCGTGATTGATTCGATCTTTTTGACCCGATCACAATAAAGTATTGGTGATTGCAATCACAATGCCCGAAGTCAATCGTTCATCGAGTCAATACTTTTGTTCTGTTCTGACTAATTCATTTCTTTATTACTGATTTCTTATCTCTACTGAACCAATAAATGTGTTAATATATCAAAATATTTTTATTTATTTCGGCTTATTTCGTTTTACCAACACATATTTGTTCTACAAAAATATCGCTTCTGTGCAATAACCTCCATTTCCTAATTATTCAAAGGCGTTTTGGTATTTTTGAGTGTATTCACTCTTACAATCCATACGAATGTATCTGTCTCTATCGAAACTAAAATGAACGAATGATGATTGGGGTTTCTGATTGTATTGAAATTGAATGGAGCAATACAATACTCCCATGTCCCATCTGTCATTGATTGATTGAATGATTGATTGAAATGACCGAATCATTTTTTCAACCAATACTTGAACGATTCGATCATTAAATTTGAACGATTGACACAGCTCTAATCGGCAGCCCTCCAGGCTTCGGGTCACATCGCCTGTTTACGAACGTTGATTGAAATTGCCTTATGACGAACTGAGCCGGGCCCAGTCGCGCTCCGTTTTCTAAGATAGGTTGTTTGTCGTGATTTATATCTTTATTACAGCTGCCGTTAATTTGCTGTGATACTTTTTGTACGCCTTCTTAGATGTTTTAACCGTATGTGAGCGCCGGACGCACAACTGTGCTATAGACCCTCCAAAACGTTGTATTTCGTACGTAACGTTGCTGTAGAGTAGAGCGTCGTGTGTCAACCTTTCTCGTGTCTTTAGAATGGTTTGAATTTTTGTCTTTTGTAGAAAAAATGAAATAACCCGTTCCCTCCCCTGTCTTAGAGCCATCAGTGTAGATAGCAACCTCATTTGCTACTGTGACTGCATCTCTTTGCCACTGTTCCCTTCCCGCATATGACACCTCATAGGGAATGTCAAAGTCGACCAAGGGGCACCCATTCCCCTTCAAAACATAAAATTCCGCCCGTACCTACATCAAACGGTTGTTTCAGGAACATTTAATCCTAATGATGGCTACATCTTCAACAAAAGATAATTTTTCTTTAACCATATAATCAAGGACTGCAATAAACAGCAAAGAACTATTGACACTTCTCTGGTGTATACCGGCTTTGGTTGGGAACTCCTTGGTGACTCTAATGGGTTATCTCACTCTTGTCTTTGCCATGATTTTGTGTACGTAAGTTTCTGGAACTCCTGATTGTCTTTGCGTTACCCAAAGCAGATTTCTAATCAAGGCTTTTTCAAAATCATATAACACTATTTTAGATTAAATTCTTTAGATTCGATTTTTGGAAGTTAATACAATATTTATGCAATTTACTTAAATATGTAAAAGTAACATTTAAATGTAAAAAATTAAATAAAAAAAAGAAAGAATAAAAAAAGAACAACTGCTTCAAAGAATAAAATTATAAGTGTTTTTTATCAGGGAGTGAATAGTTAGATACATTCTGTAGTTATTAAAAACTAGTTCCGAATTTATCGAGTTTCAGTACAACAAGATATAATTCAATATATAATTCAAAAAAAAAAAATTGTTGTAGAGGGATGATTTGCAATGAATGGTGAACGTTTGTGACTATACAATTACGTTAGATAAATTATAAATCTCCTTTAAGTCGTAGTTAAAGAGCCACTGTTTTACTTTTCTGTTAAACGACAAGATATTCTGAGAACGCCTTAATTCAATGGGTAATTTATTAAAAATACGCGGTGCTACAGAAGAGTAATAACTTAAGAAGAGATGAGTATTGTGCGGGGGAACACAAGCAAGACTCCTTACAAAGCTACGAAGACCGTAGAGATTCGGATCATGATTTAACCCTTTCGACCCGGCTTTCGGGAAACCAATTTCAGACAAGTTTTGTGATTTACATCTAATCAAAACTTTCAGAAGAAATGATCCGACACAAAAAAATGTCAGTAGGTTAGAGGGCGTGGCCGGTGGGCGTTGGTACAAAAATGTACCATCCGGGATGTTATGTGGTACAATATTGTACCAACCGTATTCTTTAGGCTATACTGAATAATAAGATCTACATTTTAGAAGTTCATTTTTATTTCAACAGAAACTTTAAAAAAATACACAAACAATATTGAGCAAAAGAAATTTCATTAGCGAAAAAGCAATAAAAAATAAATAAGGAAAGTGAACAAATATTTATGTATGATAGGGAGTGAAACCTTTTTTACATAGCGAGCGGTACTCCGCATTCTTCACATAGCATTTCGGTGCGCGATTGTTGATAGTCGTTCCTTCTATCAGCAAATGCTTGATGCCACTAACCTCCCGTGGCTTACGTCCACGCCTCAAGGACCTACGAACCGGATGCGATTTCAGATCTTCTTCTACCAGGAGCTCAGCCAATTCAGGCATTCAACCAAATCTTTTATATAATCTGTTTTGTCATGCATTGTCGTTTTTTCAGGTGGAGAAAAATACATTTTGGAAGTTATTAATTGCCGACCTGACTGACTTGTTGCCTAAGGAGTCATGAGTAGACCAATAATTCTTCTGACATGCTAATCGGTTGTAGCACATGAGAAACATACATCCAACGATAACTTCTTTTCACCAGTATTTGTTTTAGTTATCTTTTGACGTTTTTTTTTGATTGCTCAAATATGTCAATGCGTTCGTTTGTGCATTGTGCAATATACATGTACCTATACAGATTTCTGGAAAATGTCCATAATGGATAAGCTGCGGTTCAACTCTGTCCATAGATTACATTGGTAAGGATCGCTCACCATTCTCTTAGGGATGCATTTTTTTCCAACTGACGACCATAAAACTAAACCGTTATCTATCGGAACATCAGCTATATTACCTTCTTGAATATCAGCTACACTTTCTTCTTCAGAATTGCCTAAGCTGGCATTTTCTTGACTAGAATCGTCATCCGAAGTAGATCCTTCATTTTCAGTATTTGAATTATTTGGTGCATAATCATCTCCGCTGCCTGAAGAAAAATCGTCTGTGTCGTCGTTATCACTAAACCCGTCGTTAATAATCTCTTCAATTTCATTTTGATTCAAACGATGCGACATTATCTAAATAAAACAAAGTAACACTCCTGGATAATATCTGCGTATACATGACTGTTGGTACACATTTGTGCCACTAAAAAGGACGAATGGTACATATATGTACCACTCGCTAAAAACCATGAATTTTTTAATATTACAATAACAAATAATTACGTTATAAAACAAATTTACATGTATTCACTTGATATTATAATATCCTGCTTGTTTCACCGCAAAAACTTAAAAAAAAGGAAAAAATTAACCGAAACGTTAACACTCCACTAAATTACGAGTATTACTTCAACGTTGAAAGACGTTGTGGTACAGATTTCGACCAAATAGTATGCAATTTGTGACTTTCAGGTCTGTTTATACTTTTGGTGGTGGTACATAAATGTACACTGCCCGACAACCGATTAGCGCCCCCTCTAATCTTTCAGTGTAAATGCCAATAAATTGAACCTCTGATCATGTATCATGCTAATTATCTTTTTCTTTCATTCTTCTCCATTTACTCTCTTTCTAAAAATAATCTTTAGTTCTGGAAGTGAACCGTTATTTTGTTTTCCCGTTTTCTTTGTTGTGTTGCAAAAATATATGCATTTTCTTCCGACAGCGGATTAGCGCATCTAGGCTGTAGTATTAATATTCGTGTGTAAGCAGTCGTATTTGGCTTTCTAAAGTTATAATTAGTATAATTTGACAAATTTTCAATATAATTGAGTAAATATGGGAAAAGCGAACGCGTTAAGTGAACCTGAAAAGGCCAAATTAAAGGCTTATAGTGATTGTGGTCTCTCAATCCATAAAATGTCCAAAAAAATGAACCGAAGCCGTAAAGTTATTTCCTCATTCTTAAGCAATGAGCATAATTATGGAAAAAATATGTAGGGCCGGCCCTCTTCTGTGATTACACCTGCTGACAAGCGAACTATTTTGAGGCACGCGTCCAATTCGCACGACTGCCGCCAAAATTAAAGAAAAAACCGGTGTTAAAACTTGCGTGCGGACTGTGCAAAGAATAATTTCTAATGCTAAACATTTAAAACGTCTGAAAATAAAAAAAAAACCACCACTTAACCAAATTCGAAAGATGCAACGGCTGGATTTCTGCCGAGCGAATATGACCTGGACCAGTGGCAGCGTGTAGTCTTTTCAGATGAAAAAAAATTCAATTTGGAGGGTCCTGATGACTATGCTTACTACTTTTATGATCTTCGAAAAGAAGAGCATACTTTAGACAGACCGCACAGCTGTGCTGGTGGTGTCATGGTATGCGGAGCAATTACATACTATGGCACCATTGAATTGCAATTTATAAGTCGTCGTATGAATGCCACAACATACAATGGTGTATTAAAAAAGGCTTTCCCTGCGATCAAAGATATTTTTGGGCCCTTGGAGTGGAAATTCCAGCAGGATAACGCCCCTATCCACACTGCTAGGATCGTGAAGTCTTGGATTGAGCACCAAAACGTGCCCTTACTGACCTGGCCGCCATACTCTTCCGACCTTAACATTATAGAAAATGTTTGGGGATGTTTAGCACGCAAGGTCTACGAGTCTGGAAGGCAATACCCGACTGAATCGGAACTAATTCAAGGGATTAAAAGTGCCTGGGAGACCATTTCACTTAATTTCATAAAGAAATTATATGACTCCTTACCCAACAGGATGTACGAGGTCATAGTTAACCGTGGAGGCACAACTCATTATTAATTATTTTATATATAACTTATAAATTTATGAAATTAAAATATAAAAAATATTTTCGGAAGTTTTGTGTTTATTTTGTTATGCTATTCTATATTTTCAAGAGGGGGTGCTAATCAACTGTCCGAACAAAAAGAGTGGACTTTTTTATATTAAATTTGTTAAAAGTCTGTAACATTGTTATTATTTGAGTTACTACCATAACTATCATTTCTTTTCGCTTATAATATTATAAACTTTCACTGGCGAAAATTTCATTTCAAACGGTTTATTTGATTGGCTAATATTAAGATTCAAAAACACGAAGCGTAGGGGGCGCTAATCGGTTGTCGGGCAGTGTACCAGCCGGGTCAAAAGGAGAAGAATACCCGCTTCTTAAGAAAAATATTTTTAAGACTTTGTAAAAGTAAAGATGCTTTAAAGGAATGTAAAAATAATGGACAACTATGTTCATGGCGTCTTCTGTTCCAGATAATTCTGAGCAAATTCCTTTGTATTACCACCAAAGGTTGTATTTTGGTTTTATGTGTGCCTCCCCAACAAGTCAACCCATACTGTAGTTTGGATTGGACCAGTCCATAATAAACTATTTCCAAAAGTTTTCTAGATCAATATAGCCTCAAATGCGCGAGCTCTGCGATAGTGTGGGACTTGAATCATCCACTAAAAACACCCAGGGAAGGCATGATGTTACCATCCTTCCAGTAATCGCACCTAGTCTAAAGACTAATCAGCAATTTTGTTTTAACATTTGCTTATGTACTTATGTACTGTTTTTAGGAACTAACTTTGGTTTGTTACCTTTTGTTTCTTAATTCATTATCACTTTGTTCGTGTGATTATGTTGTAGCACATATATTTCTTTCCTTTTTACCTAGTTAACTGGTTCAAAAGGTTTAACTCTACGTAATCTTCTAACTAAATTGTTGTTATTAAGTAGTTGAACTACTTCTAAATTAGCATGGTTGCGAAGCCTAACTTCATGTCTTCTTGCGACCTTCCGAACCTCGTCCTCTACCATTTCAATTTTTAGATCCCTATGTAGATCAGCATTACGTATGTACCACGGCGCATTAACAATATTGCGTAATACTTTGTTTTGAAAGCATTGTATGCTTTGAAGATTTGTCTTTCTTGTGCACCCCCATAACTGGAGGCCATATGTCCAATTGCTTGTAGAGAAGCAGTTTGTTGTAGATTGAGAGGCATGAATTCCTCCCTATGAGCTAATACATTTTATTGTATCGTATATTTAGTTCATCTCGTTTTTTTTTTGACATGTGTTCCCCAACGCAACTTTGCGTCCAAAGTCAAGCCTAAATACTTAGCTAAGTTCGAATGCAGAACTACTTTATTATTTATGTACACAGGTATGTGTTGTACGAAGTTGATATGAACCGACTTTAGTTCATTTAATTTTATTTGCCATTTTTTGGTCCATTTGGATATCATTTACTGTTCTTTGAAGTTTTTCTGTAATTTCCTGTGCGGTTTTTCCTACTGCAAGTACAGCAGTATCGTCTGCAAAAGTGGCAACAGTAGTTTCGTCATTTTGTGGTAGGTCGTTCGTGTATAGGAGGAACAGTACTGGTCCCAACACACTACCTTGCGGTACTCCAGCTTTGATGTGTTTCAATTCGGAGTACTCATTCTTTTTTAAGCGTTGCATTATATACGACTCTAGTATTTCATGGTACTCTTTTGGAAGATATTTTTGTAGCTTACGGTTTAATCCTTTGTGCCAGACTTTATCAAAAGCCTGTGTTACATCAAGGAAGATGGCAGAGCATATTTGTTTTTCTTCTAAAGCTTTTTCTATTATATCAGTTATTCTGTGGACCTGATCTATTGTTGAGTATTTATTTCTGAGTCCAAACTGATGGTTTGGGATCTGTGTCTTTTCTTCTAGAATCGGATGGAGTCGTTTTAGAAGCATTTTTTCGAATAGCTTAGACAGGATTGGCAGCAATGATATCGGCCGATATGACGTTACTTCACTGGGCAATTTTCCCGGCTTAGGTACCATGATAACTTCCGCAACCTTCCACATGCGCGGAACATACCTTAGTCTGAACGCAGCATTTATTATCTGTGCTATTTTGTTCATACCTTTTTTAGGCAGTTTTTTCAGAATTTCACCCGTTATTAGATCAAATCCCGGGGCTTTTTTCGGGTTAAACTTTTCTTTTATTTCTTTGGATATTTCCCTAGAGGTTACTGCTGGAATCGATCACTCGTCTTCGCACATTTCTTCCGTTTGTTGGGAAATATCATTATCGTCGTATGGCTTGAAAACGTTTTCAATATGTTCCGCAAATAGATCCGCCTTTTGTTTGTTTGTTTTAGCCCAGTTATCACTGCTGTTTTTCACTGGCGGAATGTATGCCGTTGGTCTTTTAATTTTTTTTTGTAGCCTTCCACAGTGAGTGTTCTGTACTAGCATCGTTTGTCAGATTTGTAAGGTATCTTTCCACCGATGCGTTTTTAAATTCTGCTATCCTTTTTCTGAGCTTATTGTTTAAGCTATTAAGTCTACTTTTATCACTTGGAGATCTTGACAGTTGCCATCGCTTGCGAGCTCGTCTCTTTTCTGATATAATGTCGCAAATTTCGTTGGGATACACGTTTCTTTTTACTTTGCTATTTAATTCAGGCGTTGCAGCCCATGCAGCCTTTTGTATAGCTAGGGTGAAGGATTGTACTTCACTTTCTAATTGCTCTATTGTAGTAATTGTTGTGGATAGTTCGATGCGTTCATCTATTAAATATCTGAAATATGTCCAGTCAGTTAGTTTGTTTACTAGACGTGGGTTGTGTTCCTTCATTATAATTTTATTATCAAGTGCTAGCAGCACAGATGAGTGATCTGAGTCAAGATCTGGCCCTTCCTTAACTTGGGTCGTATTTGAGGAAATATTCTTAGTTAAGAAGAAGTCGACAACATCCGGGATTTTGTTCCTATCTGTGGGCCAGTAAGTAGGATTTCCCGTTGAATGGTAGTTAACATTGTTTTTTTAATATATTGAAGGAGTTCTCTTCCTCTTGTATTTGTTAATCTTGATCCCCAAGATATGTTCTTAGCGTTGAAATCTCCGCCTATTATGAATTTATTTCCGAATTTACGGAAGAGGCTTTCAAAATTGTTTTGTTTCAGCATGTAGCTAGGAGAACAATATGCCGCTGCTACCGTTATCTGGCCGCTACTTGTTTTTATGTGTGCCTCCCCAACAAGTCAACCCATACTGTAGTTTGGATTGGACCAGTCCAAAATAAACTGTTTCCAAAAGTTTTCTAGATCAATATAGCCTTTTAGTAGTTTTTAGAAGGTATTTTCTTAGGGAAGTAGTATGAGAGCTCCAGTTTAACCTACAGTCGATTTTAAGATCCAGATACTTGAAGACCTGTACATTTTCTACAACAAAACAATTTGTTGAGCAGCTATTGTTAGTATTATACGTAACTTCAGAATGAGGGTTACAGCAAGTATCAGAACTTATTAAAGTGTTGTTGCAGTTCGAACTATGAAAAGTGAAAACTAGAAGTTGTAAGTTCAGAGCAGTTATGCTAAAAGACATTATTTTAGTTTTATCGCTAACGACTAATTTATGCAAACTGAACCAATGTCGCAATATTTCTAAGTCGTAGTTGATATCGGCTGTCAGATCTAAGAGGGAGTTGTTGGAATAGGAACAGCCTATGTCATCGGCAAACCCAGTAAGTTTACCTTTCATATTCAAAGTGAAATTAATATAAACTAAAAACAATATTTGCCCCAGAACAGAGCCTGTTGACGCTATCGTATATCATGTTGCAGAAGTGCATCCTCAGTTGATCTACCGGCGCTGAATCTATACTGTTTATTGTTAAGAAAAGAAATAGTTTCAAGGCATGACACAACTCTAGTTTTGATTAATTTTTTAAAATTTTTTGAAAATACTGCAAGCAGAGAGATAGACCTATAATTATCTAACATTTTTTTATCACCGTTTTTGAAGACTGGTATGACTTTAGCTATTTTTAACACATCAGGAAATTTACCACAAAAGATACTTTTGTTAAAGATATGAGCCAAAATATCACCAATATTGAAAGCAATACTCTTAATAAATGCATTAGAATAAGAATTGTGAGTGATGGAATTCGAGCTGTCTAATGACATAATAGTTTTATACACCTCAAAGGATGAACAAAATGCATAGGAAAAGTTTCGAGCCTCAACTTCTTCTCTGTCAATACACCACGCCTTGAATTGGTGGAAACCGGTATTTATCCCTGCATCACTTATTGTTTTAACTGCAACATTAGTAAAAAATTTGTTGAAAGTATTGGCTATTTCTGTACAATTTGTAATATCACGATTGTTGTGGCTTAAATAAGATGGAATCCCTGTAGGAGTGTTTCTGTTAAAAATCTCATTAACAGCTCCCATTCTTTTTTTTTATGTTGCCTTTTACGCGGTGAAATTTGTTCATGTAAAAATTTTCTTTGCATTTCTTTAGAATTTTTATCATAAGCACTACGAAGTTGACTATTTAATGGATGCTTTTTACATTTTGTTTTTAGTTTAGTTTTTTTCATTTATTTTATTTACCAGATAGTTAGATATCCAAGGCTTGAGTTTGTTGAATTTTTTGCATTTCCTTTGCATAGTCACTCAACAAATTTCAACATGTTTATGAAGAACATCGGATAACAACTCAAAAGCAACATTAGGGTCATTTATTTCCCTTTCTTGTAATAATCGAACTTTTAAATATGAGTGGATTACGATTACCTTTACGGGATCACAATATTTTTCGATTACGATCATTTTCTACTGAGATTGCTTCGGTGGTTGATCTACCTGCGACAAACCCGCACTGATCATCAGATGGCCATATTTATTTACGCAATCGGACGTCGATACCCGCTCAACGATTTTCATGGTGTATGACATTCGCTCCATTGAATAACTATGCATGGGTGTCTTGTCCGGCCCAACTGCTTTTCGTATTTGACCGCCGTCCTCATTTCTTCGACAGTAATGCTCGGTAATTCTTCATT
Organism: Portevinia maculata; assembly: GCA_949715645.1. NCBI lineage: Eukaryota > Metazoa > Arthropoda > Insecta > Diptera > Syrphidae > Portevinia > Portevinia maculata. The sequence continues at coordinate 76,882,105 of OX454525.1, forward strand.
GTTATAGGAATGGTCTTGAAAAGTATAAACGGGGAAACTGCTCGTTTGTAAATTTCTTTACGAGACTGTTGCCACCTAGGTAGAATATTTTCGTCATCCACAAGATTTCAATTCAATTTCAATTTCAATTTATTTAGAACCAATGTACAAATAAGACTCAGTCTTTTGTAGTACTTAACAATACGGATAATGATAATAATACATCAATCTTAAAGCTAATATTAATATAATTATAAAATATAATACAAGGTGGCGCAAAAGTAATCCTCCTATCAGAAAATGCTATAAATTTCGCGATTGGCCCCTAATGTCAGTTCTGTTTTGACATTTGTGTAGTAAACACATGCGAAATACACGTTAATAAACAATGTTACGCTACACTGCTCCAGAACGCGGAATATTGGTGACTATTTATTTGAGCAATAATCGGTCGGTGACTTTGGCACAACGTGAATTTCGTCGCAGATTTCCTACCCGTCCAACGCCTACTGGTGAAACACTGCGACGTTTAGCCGCTCGCCTCGAAGAGACTGGCACAACACGAGATGCTGCCAGGCGTGGCAGACCCCGGAGTAGCCGTTCTGCAGAGAATATTGCTGCTGTAGTCGAAGATGTCATGGAAGCGCCGTCGACATCGACCAGACGACGTGCCATGCAAATGGGTATCAGTCGACGGTCTTTACAGCGAATTTTGGTACAAGATTTGAAGATGTTTCCGTACAAAGTCCAGACGGTGCATCAGCTGTTAGCTGCTGACCGCCAATCGCGTCTAACATACGCTCAAGCCATCCTTAATCACCACCAAGAGGAAGATGATTTTTCATCAAAAATAATCATGAGTGATGAGGCCCATTTCCATCTTAGCGGGTACGTAAATAAGCAAAATGTACGCTTTTGGGGCACTGAAAATCCGCGTGTAACCCACGAAGAGCCATTACACCCGCTCAAAGTCACTGTATGGTGTGCTGTTTTCGCTGGAGGAGTCATCGGACCTTTTTTCTTCGAAGACGTCGCGGGCCAAACAGTTACTGTGAATGGTGAGCGCTACAGAGCAATGATCAACGAGTTCTTTTTGCCGCGACTTGATGAATTGGGATTGGAAAACATGTGGTTCCAACAGGACGGTGCAACGGCACACACTGCACGTGCTACAACCGATATGCTGAAGGATGCATTTCCCGGGCGCCTAATCTCCCGTTTTGGCGATTTGCACTGGCCAGCAAGATCGCCTGATTTGACCGCTCCAGACTTCTTTTTGTGGGGCTTTTTGATGTCGCGGGTTTATGTCAACAAGCCTCAGACTCTCGCAGCTCTTAAAGACAATATCCGTCAACAATGTGAGGACCTATCGCCGGAAGTTTTGGCCAAAGTGATGGAAAATGCCGTAAAAAGGGCTCAAATGACAATCAACTGTGGCGGCGGCCATTTACATGACATCATATTCTCGACTTGATGTAAAAAAAATTAAAAGACCAAATAAAAATAATCCACAAGAAGAATCAAAGTTTTTCATTTTTTTTTTAAATTACAGCCAAAAAACATCGGAAGGTTATTTTTGCGCCACCTTGTATAAGTTAATTATAATTTTTTTTTTTTTTTTTTTCGAAAGAAAGAAAAGATTGCAGTTTTAAAATTTGCTGTACCAATTATTCTTTTAATGGTGATAGGAAGGGAGTTCCATAGTCTGGTTGCATGGACAAGGAAGAGTCGTGAAGAATTCAAGTAGTTGAAAGCCGGTACTATAAGATTAGTAGTTCTAAGAGATTGGGCGAATTGAAGTTTATCAAAAACATAATGAGGCGCTTTATTTTGTATGATTTTGTGCAAACATATACAACATCTTGCATCAAGAAACTGCTGTAGCGAGCATCCAAGGACCAGTTGATGGCAATGTGAGATGTGTTGGTATCTCCGGAGGCCTACGTGTATGGCCATGCCATTACCATGCCATTAAAGGCCACAAGGATTTTATGTTGGGAATGCGAGTCAGGCTTACAATAGACCACATTTGCAAAGTCGATTAAAGGTACTAGTAAGGTTTTTATAAGTCGTAGTTTGGTATTAACTGGTGTTATGTCGGAAAATGACCAGAGTCTACGTAATCCAGAATAGATTCTTCCCACTATGTAGTTAGTGAGATTTACGGCTGAAAGTGACCGATTAATTTTAAGACCTAGACTGGCGACACATTCAACAAACTGAAGCTGGAGTTGGGAGAGAAAAACTGGAGGCAGGTGTGAAGTGTCAATGTGCTTTTTGGATATAGCAATAAGTTGAGACTTAGCCGGATTTAATAATATACAATAACAGGAATTACACCTCTCCACATATACATTCAAAAAGTGGCGATCCGCAGTGCAATAAGTCTAATACAGTTAAACGAGATAAGTCTTAATGATCACCCGGAACTAAAGACCCTTCTCGATGAACTGCCAGAACTTAACATGAACTGCGCGGTCACAGACCGCATTCAAAAAACACTATGCTTCAACAAACGGTTCTCCACGGAGATCCCCAAGAGAGAAGCATGGGTTAGTAATAACCCACCAAACAGCCACAACGGCATAAAGTGGTATACGGATGGTTCTAAAATGGAAACGGGGGTAGGAGCGGGAATATACGGATCACACAAACGCTTTACGATACCCATGGGAAAAAGTCCCAGCGTATTTCAAGCAGAGCTCCACGCCATTCAAGAATGCGCCAGCCACATTATTTTATCTGGCATAAAAGGTGCAACCATCCATATTTTCACGGATAGTCAAGCAGCTATAAACGCCCTTAGCTCGTATACCATTGACTCCAAATCAGTCATGTACTGCTTCAATACCCTACAAACACTCGGAATAAGAAACAAGACCAAATTATCGTGGGTTCCGGGTCATGTCGGGGTAGAAGGTAACGAAAAGGCCGACGAACTGGCCAGAAAAGGTTCAGACACACCTTTCATAGGTCCCGAACCTTTCTGCTGCACTCCTAGATCAGCAGCAACGGCAGCAATTAAAAGCTGGGAACATAGAAAATGTATCTATCTTTGAGAAAGCATCCCAGGTCTAAGGCAGGCCAAACGAGTCATTCGGCCCTTCAAAAATGCCAGCAAATGTCTAAACCTAAGCAGGCATGATATCAAAAACCTAGTAGGTTACCTTACTGGTCACCATGGTTTAAGATATCATCTACACAAAATGAGAATATCAGACTCTCCTGAGTGCCGTCTTGAAGAGGACGAGTCACCTGAACACATTTTATGTGAATGTCCAGCCCTTAATGGAATTAGAAAGAAGATCTTTTTCAGGGAGCAAATGAGCCCCGAGGACATAAAGAATTCTTCTACTGGTAAAATTGTCCGCTTTACACGGAAAGTGAAAATTCTACTAGATTAAACTTTTCTGGCCCATACGGTACAAAAGATCTTTTAGGTCGAAGTACCCCCAGAATTAAAAAAAAAAAAAAAAAAAAAAAATATCCGGATTTAATGTCAGACCATTATCAATTGACCACTTGGTAAATGCCGTAAGATCTTCATTAATCTTACATATAATATCTTCCTGTAAACCAATCGGACGGGACAAGTAAATTTGTACATCATCAGCATATAAGTGCAGCGATACATTTGAACAAACATTAGGAAGGTCGTTTATAAATGTGCAGAATAGTAAAGGCCCTAATATTGAACCTTGTGGAACACCCAAACCTCAAAACGTGTGCGGCATAACCATTTTTATGAAACACATTGGCACCCCATCGTCTCCAATAGCATCAGACTTAATGGATCGAATGCTCTCCACAACAAAAAATTCAGAGACAGTACTCGTATCAAACTCGAACACTGTGGATGGATCACAAACAATTTGATCGCTAGGAACAAAGTTCAATTCTGGGATATCTCTCAATATGAATGACGTATTTAAGTCATTAGGATCAGGAAAATTACGAACCATCTCCTTTTTTCCAATACCAATTGGCCGAAGATTGCTCCATAGCTTGCGAGACGTCTGCTTTGTATCCAATTTTGACATATAAAATCGTTTCTTTGCTATGCGAACAACAAATGTCGCATAATTTCTTGCACGGCAAAAGAAATTCCAACTGTCGCTAGTAGGGTTAAGCTTCCATTTCAAATACGATTTTCTCCTTTTTTTAATTGACTGTAGAACATCAGAGGTAAGGTAGGTAGGTAGGTGTGGCGGTTTGATAAGACAAACCCAATTAGCACTGAGTGCCGTTTTGTTACCACAAACTCACGTAAACCTGGGTATTATCGATTGGTGGGGGAGGCTAAATCCAACCTGCGGAGTTCAGGAAAGTTATCAGTTCCTTGATACTTTTCTCGGAGACTTCCTCAAGTGTATTGAAGAAAAGGCTTCCCAATGTACGTAGTCTGGTCCTAGCTAAAGCCGGACAGGTACATAAAAAGTGAATTAGGGTTTCTTTTTCAGTTGTCACTTTGCAACTGCGGCATTGTGTATTGTATGGGCTGCCCGCTTGGCCGCATGGTCACCTATAGGCCAGTGTCCCGTGAAGATCGCTGTAAGTCTTGCGATGTCTTTTCGGGTTCTACCTAGAAGGTCGGTTGTTTTTGCCTTGTTGTAGTTTGGCCACGTTTTTCTGGATATGACGCATGCAGTCAGCCTGCTCCATCTGAGGTTGGCTTTCTTAAGGTATTCTGCTGTGATGTTTGCCTTAACTGCTCCGAGCGGAATGTGGACTAGTTCTGCCAGAGAGCAGTGGAGAGCTGAGCCTTGCCTGGCCAGTTCGTCGGCATGTTCGTTTCCATAAACGTTACTGTGCCCTGGAACCCAGATCAGGGTAACCTTGAACTTATCAAGCAGGGCCAGCTCATTACGGCATTCTAGTACTAAGTTAGAGGATATAGTGACCGAAGCGATCGCTTTAATGGCAGCCTGGCTGTCAATAAGTATGGCGATCCTTTGCCTCGGTGTTATATTTGAGTGAAGTTTGATCTGGCGACAGGCTTCACGGATAGCCAGTAGCTCCGCCTGGAAGACGCTTGCAGTATCCGGAAGTCTGTATGATTTTGCGATGTTTAAGGATTCCGAAAAAACTCCCGCACCCACGCCGCAGTCCATTTTTGAACCGTCGGTGTAGATTGTTTGATCGAAATCCCTTGTCACTTCTCCATTTTGCCATTCCGATCTAGTAGGGATTTGAACGACGAAATGTTTTGTAAAAGACATTCTGGGAATGATGTAGTCTGTTGAAGGCGGAACTAGTTTTCTAGGTAGAGAGTCTAGAATACTACTATGGCCGTAGGGTTTTGCAGTCCAGCAGCCAGACTCTCTGAGTCTGATCACGCTGTGTGCTGTGATGTTTGTTATATGTAGATCAAGAGGTAAAAGATGCAGTAAGACTGTGACACCGTCGACCGTAGAGCTCCCGTTGTTCCTATGCATGCCGTTCTTTGTACCTTATTAAGTTTGGTAATATTGTAATTTTTCTTTAGAGCCGGCCACCATACTATTGACCCATACGTGAGGATTGGTCGTACCACGGCTGTGTACATCCACAGGGTCAATTTTGGTTGCAGGCCCCACTTTTTTCCGAAGGTTCTGCTGCAGGCATAAAAGGCTATACATGCCTTCTTTACCCGTTGTTCTATGTTTATTTTCCAGTTGAGTTTAGGATCTAGGATAACTCCTAAATACCTGGCACTGTTTGAAAGGGGTAGGGGTGTGCCGTTTAGGCGAGGAAGCGTAAAGTCAGGTATGTTGGTTTTGGTGGTGAAGAGCATCAGCACAGTTTTCCCCGGGTTGACTCCCAGACCGCACTTTTTTGCCCAAGTGCTGACTTTGCTTAGAGCATTCTCCATGATTTCACTAATCACGGAGGGAAACATTCCTGACACCAATATCACCATATCGTCCGCATACCCGACTACTTTGATTCCTACTCTGTCTAAACTTATGAGGATTTTGTTCGTTACTAGGAGGCAGAGTAGGGGTGAGATGACTCCTCCTTGAGGTGTTCCCCTCCTGGCATATTTGGTTATGTTGCTATTTCCTAAAGCTGCTTGATTGATTCTAGTGCTGAGCATGGAAACAATCCATTGACTTAGATGGATTGCTATTCCCAGCTCCCTCAGGGACTCCAGAATTGCTTCAGTGTGTACATTGTTGAAGGCTCCTTCTATGTCTAGGAAGGTAGCCAAGGTGTATTCTTTGTCGTGTAGGGATTTTTCTATCGTACGCACTACCTCGTGAAGAGCTGTTTCTGTAGATCTTCCCTTGAGGTAGGCGTGTTGAGATTTGGAGAGGAGTGAAGCTTCTATTGCCCCTCTCAGGTGGTTGTCTAGGAGACGTTCAAGCGTCTTCAGTACGAAGGAGGTCAAGCTAATTGGTCTGAAATCTTTCGCAGTTTCATGACCGCGTCTACCCGCTTTTGGAATGAAAACAACTCGCACTCGTCTCCATGAATAGGGTACATGATTGTAGAGTATACAGTTCCTGTAAATCGATGTGAGCCATGGAATTGCCAGTTCCAGAGATTTCTGGAGCATGATGGGCAGAATGCCGTCCAGGCCAGGCGATTTAAAGGGAGCGAAGCTGTTTATTGCCCAGGAAATTTTTTCCTCGGTAATAATGGATGTTATATTTTCACAGGCGTCAGGTTGTGTGCGTTGTGAGCTGGATGGCTCTGCACCGTAATCATTGCATCCGGGAAAATGGGTGTTTATTAATAGTTCTAGGGATTCTGCAGTTGACTCAGCCCATTCTCCGTCCTCCTTTCTCAGAAGAGATGGGTTGGAGTGTTCTTTGGACAATATTTTGCTGAGTCTTGCGGAGTCCTTGAGGGTTTCGATGGATTGGCAGTACTCTATCCACGACTGTGTCTTAGCCGTTCTGATAGAGTTCTTGTAGATTTTAAGGCATTCTCGGTAGGGTTGCCAGTAGTTGCATTTATGGCAGATGTTAAAGGTTTCTCTAGTCAATTTCCTGAGAGCAGAGAGTTCCGGGGGAATGATTTTTTGCTATATTTGATCGGACACGAGACTTTGTACGCTACGTTGACAGCTTTTTCAAAAGTCTCAACCTTTGTGTCGAGTTCTGAAGTGGAGGTAAATTTTTGATTGGGGGTTTTGTGTAACTTAGTCTTAATGACTTGGTTAAACTTTGCCCAATCGGTTCTTTTGGGTTTTCGGAAAGGTTTCGGACTCTCAGAGGTAAAACCGGGGCACTTTTTGCTACGAACTGACACCGTTTTAAGGGGGACATGTTTTTCAAACAGTTCAATTACCATAGATTGAAAATATTCAACTTTTTCGGTAGAGTTGGTAAAATTATGACATAGATGCCAAGGAAACTCAATTGCATCAGCTTGCAGCGCATAGTTACGAGTATCAACTGCTTTAAAATTTCTGAATTGAAACGTCAGCGTAGTAGGCACACGAGAGAAATCACACAAGAAGCTTGATCCTTGTAAGTGAACTTATGCGAATTCAGAATGCGACCGTTCTTAGAACATGTTCAAATCGACAGACCTACCGCTTTGGTCACATTGGCATATCTTAATAGGCGCTGGCCCACTGATCCCTTGAGTTACGTTTATTAAGTTAGTTGAGTTTTTTTTTATTGAAGATGTGCGATCGTTGCAGTGGAAATGTTATGTTAAGTTATAAGATACAATTCAACTATGAAACCATGTCACTGGCGCGGATTTGGTTCCGTTTACCATGCTCAAAATGGGGCATAACAGATAGCATGTACCAACAACCGCAGAAGACATTTCTTCCTACTCCTGATGCAGTGCCTCCATTTACATTGTTTGAATTTTGGCTGACTTTCTGTTCGCAAGCCCTTTGCAACGGCTACATTTCAATTCGCGGCGAGCTCTTTCATTTCCTATATTAGTGGGTCACTTTGACCAAGCTTTGAATGCCACTTTCTCTTCACTTATCACTACTTTAGCTTCATCTGTCTACCACCAACGTTTCCTGTTCACCACTCTTTCTTTGACGTGTTGACACTCCTCTTTTGAACTCCCAAGCAATGATTTGGCTCCCAAGCAGTCATTTTCTTTTTGTCCAGATGGTTTGCCTATTTTTGTTCGTCCCCGTTTCCATAAAACTTTCTATCAGAAAGAGACGGAAACCAGCTGGACTATTGCCTCTCCCAGGATCACTTTCCAATCTTTAACCAGTCTTCTTGAAACGTGCCATTTGTGCTTCATTTCAAATTTAACCCCATAAATGTTTTTAAACTTCAATCAACGTGTTCAACGTTCATTTCCAAAATGTCAAATTCCAAGAAAGACGCTTACAAACATTTCTTTTGTTACAAGTACGAACATCATACATAAAAGCACTTGTAATAAAAAAAAACCCACACAATCACAACCCACAAACATCCCCTTGAAGCTAACGAATCCATAAAACTTGAAACTTCAATGAATTTTGTCCCGATTAACATCGTTAAAAGGCTATGCGATGTGTCTACGAAACGACAAGAATGGAGTCCTACTACAATCAATTGAAGCAGGCGAAGAAATAGGAGCTGCTAGGGTTGGAATGTGCTGCCGTCCACCCCTTGACAAGTGAAAGAAAATGTGTTGAAAACCCAACTGAAAAGGGGTTCCTACAAGGAAGCACTATGGCTATGTCTGACAAAATTGCGGTACTGTTGCTGCTGACAATGATGGCGTTTGTAGTAGCGATCGTGCGGAAGACAGATAAGAAATTCTCGTTCAGTATCTCTTTTATTTGAGTAGTGTGGCGCGAAAAACGCGCTTCGTTACCACCACAAACTGCCAGCTAAATAATTAACATAAAAATTTGCCACCCCATTTGTGAATGGGGGTCGTGGGAGAGACATACATACATAGATACTCTTATATAGCCATCTCCAAAGTCAGTGGCAGTGCTTACGCGAGTGATAAAGTTATTATTGCTGTTGCAGTAGTAGACCAAGTGGAATGGAATGGAAGTGAACTTGTGGCGGAGACTACGTAATAACTTCTTATATTTGCGTGTGGTGCATTGCGATGCGAAGGGATACAAATTTCGCAAGGATGTGGGGCGTTTGTGGGGGCGCGACGTTGAGATGTAGTCATACTTCAGGCAAACTAATATCTTTTTCAACTTCTTATCGAAGACGGGTAGTGGTTTGAAAACGATGCATTGTTGTAGAACGTGCCATTTCGTGGGGTAAATGAGGTGACCGGTTTGTTTCAAATTGTTAATTTTTTTTTTTTTGAAAAGGAGTGAGAGTTGGAATACTTTGTTAAATATTTAACACGTGGAGAGAGTGAGGACGAGCAAACGGGACCTCACAAGACTTTTCTGAGTGACAACGCAATAACCTAAACTGGTCATCTAGGGTGGAGCAAATTCGACATTGCCTTCTGTGCAATTTGATAAAGTTGCACATCGCTTTGGTTGCCTTCAAGACCGATTGCGATTTTTAGAGTGAGTATGGGTACTTCAGGCTCAGCCCGTTTACGCGCGGAACTGCGCAAAAGAAACTGATTTCCATTTTTTTCTTTGCTCGCGGGCGCGGCTTACGAACATCCAAAATGACATTTCGTTGCAAAAATCACAACTTTTAAACGAATATAGACAGCGCTATAATTTGTAAGCTTTAAAGGAATTGTCAAGGCTATACAAATTGTAAATTTTGAAAAAAATGCTTTTGAGGGTGTTTCAGAAACTTTGGCTGAAATAGGATTTTCTCAGCAAGGGGATTTTTTTTCCGGTGGCGCCTGGAGGTGAGGAATCTTCTTAAGATACCAATGGCCCGTACCATTGGTTATGCCCGATTCATATATTATCTAGTATGCCTACGGGCTAAACCTCACCCCTCAGAGAGGCACTATGAGGACCGGCCGTGCGCGCGCTCATAGTAGTATGAAATTCGTTCCTCTCATTTTTTCACTTTTTTTGATGACTACGACTAAGTAACCTCAACAAGTTTTTTTTTTTTTTTTTTTTTTTTTTTTCAACACCCTTGTCGGGATGTGTGAGACTTTCTGCACTGGAGCACTCAGACTCAATACTGGTCCATTGTACTACCAGGCAGACACACCACATTTTACTGTGGGAATTTACTCGTTTTTCTAAGAAAAACGAGAAGGCGCTTCAATGATAAACCTCAACAAGTAGTTTACGCTTCAGTAGTGTTAATCGCGTTTGGTAGGTAGCTTTCCAGCGAACGCACCTACTAATACCGTCATTATATGCGGTTTTTCCTTATGGCGCTAGGTCGAACGGTCTTGGTCTTTGTAGTCGGCGCTCAAGGTTTGTCACGTTTAGAGTACGGATTATTTCATTATTGCAATGACCATGAATACGAGTACGAAGTTTGCGAGCAAAGTTTGTTACTTCGTTACTCACGGTAGCAATTCCTAGATCTCTGTGAATATCACTATTCCTTATATACCATGGAGCATTCACGATTGCTCTTAGCATTTTGTTTTGGAATGTTTGTATTATAGTCATATTGCTTGGTTTGGTACAACCCCAAACTTGTATACCGTATGTCCAAGAAGGTTTTAGCACTTGCTTATACAGGAGCAGTTTGTTGTATACACTTAGCTTCGAATATTCTTCCGAGTAGCCAATACATTTCTGTAAGTTTGATTGCGAGCTCGTCACGCTTTTTCTTAACGTGTGGCTTCCACTTAAGTTTTGCGTCTAGGGTCATTCCTGGATATTTTGCCTCGCTTGCGTTAATAAAAACAGGTAAGTTGTTTATCTTTTTGTACGTGAAATTGACATGCGTTGACTTGGTTTCGTTAAGGGCGATTCGCCAGGTCTTTGTCCACTCGCATACTTTGTTCAGATCTCGTTGGAGTTTTCCCGTTGATGATTCGACTGACTCATCCATCGCGAGGATAGCCGTATCGTCTGCGAACGTTGCTACGATGGTCCCTTCATCTTGTGGTATATCTCTTGTGTAGAGCAGGAATAAAATTGGGCCGAGAACGCTTCCTTGCGGAACACCGGCGTGGATTTCTTTGAATTCCGAGAATTCAGTCTCATGTCTAACACGAAGGAGTCTGTTTCCAAGGATTCCAGTATTTCGTATAATTTTTTCGGTAGGATTGCCCTTAGCTTATACCTTAGGCCTTCGTGCCATACCTTGTCAAAGGCTTGCAATACGTCGAGAAAAGCGCTAGAGCAAATCTTTTTCCATTCTAGAGCTTTTTCAATTTCATTCGCTATTCGGTACACCTGAACGATTGTGGAATATTTGACCCGGAAGCCGAATTGATGATCTGGTATCAAGCGTCTTTCTTCAATTACTGGTTTTAATCGTTTTAGCAGAAGTTTCTCGAAGACCTTGGGTATTATCGGCAGTAGCGAAATAGGTCTATATGATTTCTTATCATTTGTACTTTTCCCCTGTTTGGGAACCATAATGACTTCGGCTACTTTCCATTGTCTTGGAACATATGAAAGTCTCAGAGAAGCATTTATAATATAGAGCAGCTTAACTAATGCTTTTTTCGGTAGCTCCTTCAGAATTTCGCCAGTGATTAGATCGTATCCTGGAGCTTTGTTATTTTTCAGCTTTCTTATTGTCATTCGAAGCTCGGACAAGGATACGGCTTTTACTTTATAGTTATCGGATGCCGTATTAGCATTGGGTTCTTCGCTTAAAGGTCGTCCATCGAACGGCTTGAATGTTTCTTCTAGATACTCGGCAAATAAATCCGCTTTCTCTTTGTCTCCTTTTGCCCATCCGCCGTTAGCTTTTCTTATTGGTGGGGAGTGCATTTTGGGTTTCCTTATGGATTTCAAGGCTTTCCAAAGTGAGTAGTTTGAGCTCTTGAGGTAAGTAGAAGTTTCGAGATTTTTTAGATCTTGTAGCTCATTTTTAAGTTTGTTGCAAAGATGGTTCAGATAAGTTTTATCAGGAGGTGCGCGGGATTGTTGCCACCTCTTTTTTTTTTTTTTTTTTTTTTTTTTGTCGGGATGTGTGAAACTTTCTGCACTGGAGCACTCAGTCTCAATACTGGTCCATTGTACTGCCAGGCAGACACACCACATTTTACTGTGGGAATTTACTCGTTTTTCTAAGAAAAACGAGAAGGCGCTTCAATGATAAGGAGCTTAGGTTTACAGCACTCACCATATCCGCACCAAATACCTGCCACCTGATACGAGCAAAAGCAGCACAATCACAGAGGAAATGTTCCGCAGTGTCGTCGCTTTCTCCACAGGCTTCGCAGTTGGTGGTGTCGCTTAGGCCTAGCACCTTAAGGTGTTTGGCAAAAGCGTAGTGTCCCGTTAGAACGCCAGTAGTCTGTCTGCAGTCTTTTCTGTTGAGAGACAACAAGAATGCCGCGGATTTCCCACAGACGTCGGGGAGCATTTGCTTAGTCTGTCTGCACCCTGGAGAGTCATGCCAACGGCGATTGTGTTCATAGGAAACCCAACCGTCAATGGAAGCCCTGACCGAGGACGCAGGCAGACAGATCGCTGGTTCAGGTCCTGAGAGGTCCCCCTCTGAGCCTTGTCTAGCAAGTTCATCGGAGATCTCGTTTACCGTGATCCCGTTATGAACCGGGACCCAGACAAGTTTAAGTGAATTCAGCCTTCCGACCGAATTCAGAGATATCTTGCATTCACGTACTATTTTGGAGGTAGTTAAGGGTTTGAGTAAGGCCTTAAGCGCAGCCTGACTGTCGCTACAGACGCAGATACTTCGCCCCCTCCACCTGTTCCTCGTAACATAGTCCATGGCCATTAGGATAGCATAAGTCTCTGTTTGGAAGACTGACGCATGTTTGCCTAACGGAAAGAAAAGTCTAACGCTATCGCTCTCCACGAAGACACCAGCACCAGATCCTTGATCGGTTTTGGAGCCATCCGTAAAGATTCGACTGCATTCCCTTCCAGGTTCAGAGTCCGGCCAGAGCCAGTCCTGGACGCGAGGAAAGTCGACCTCGTATTTGCGCTTTAGCCGAAGTTCTGGTGTCATCGCATCAGACGGCATATCCATAAGACAGGAGTCGAAGGACAACCGTTGCGCAAGTTCATCAAAACTCCAGTGCGAGTTATACCAAAAGCCACCTCTTGTAAGACTTGAGATAGCCTTGATTGTACATCCCATGATGTAAACATCAAGGGGCGGAAGGTTCAATAGTGCATCTAGGCCGGAGCCAGGCGTGCTGGGGAAGGCCCCCGTGCAGCCGAGACATACCTGCCTTTGGAGTTTGGCAAAAGCAGCAGTGACGTATTTACGTGAAAGCTTATTCCACCAAACAACCGATGTGTATGCTATAAATGGTCTTATCATAGCCGTATAAATCCATAGGACTCTTTTCGGTGATAAGCCCCATGTCTTGCCGAAAATGCCTTTGCACTGCCAGAAAATAGACAGCGCCTTGGCAGTCTTCAGCTCAACATGTTTGGACCAAAGAAGTTTGCTATCCAGGATGACTCCCAGATACTTTGCTTCATTGGAGAGTTGGATTGTGACGCCTTTTAGCACTGGCTGAGTCAACCCGACCAGCTTCCTCCTTCTCGTAAAGAGAACAACCTCAGTTTTAAGAGGATTGACCGAGAGCCCATTCCTAGTGCACCATTCGTCGATCACGTCAATGGCCGCCTGCGCCTTGGCGCATACAGTCGCTAGGCATGATCCAACAGAAAGCACGGCAACATCATCCGCGTACGCCTGAGCGTAAATATTAGAACTGTTGAGTGCGTTCAACAGAGAGTCGACCAGCATACACCACAGCAGTGGAGACATGACGCCGCCTTGCGGGCAGCCTCTGTTTACCCCCGCCATAACATAGCGGCCACAATCCGCATCCGCAACCAACGTTCTATTCATTAGCATTGCTTTAATCCACAACACCAATGGTTCGTCTACTCCGTGTTGTCTGGCGGAGCTGCACATGCTATCAAAAGTCGTATTGTCAAAAGCACCCTCACCACCTGCCACCTCTTACGCGCTCTCCTCTTTTCTCGTATGAGGTCTTCTATTTCAGGCATGTATTTGAATTTATTGTTTCGTGTAGTTGTCTTCTGGAAGGGAGTGTTTTTCCATGCTGCGCTCTGAATGGCTTCCACCAGCTTGTCAACTTCGGCTTCTATTTCGAGCGGTGTCTTTAGTGGCACATTCGAAGCAACATTTTCTTTGCAGTCTTTTCGAAAAATGTCCCAGTTGGTTTTGTTACTAGTTAACCTGAGCGGTCCTTCCTTTTTTGCTACACTTCCACCCATTTTCAGGGTGACTGCTGAGTGGTCTGAGCATAGATCATAGTATTCTTCGACTTCCGTCAGATTTTTGTTTACCCCTATTGCAATAAAGAAGTCGACGAGGTCAGGGATTTTATCTTTGTCAGTTGGATAATACGTTGGCTTTCCCGTAGAGAAAAAGTCCACCCCACGCTTCATACTGGCTTTATGCAGTAGTCTGCCTTTCGTCGAGTTGCATCTTGAACCCCAAAAAGTGTGTTTAGCATTAAAGTCCCCACCGATAATAAAATTAGACCCAAATGAGTCAAAGAGGTTGTCAAGGTCGTCTTCTGCCAGTCTATATCCCGGGGGAAAGTAACAAGATCCGATAAGGTAGTCTAAATGGTTTACTTTTACGGGGACTGAACTTATTTGCATAGAATCGAGTTCTATCTTTATGTCTGTTGAGTGCTTAAGACAATCTTTGATGTAAAGAAGAGGATCCGCCTCTGGCATTTTCCGAGGGATGATGCGCGTGATAGTCTCTGTAGCCTTTTATTTTGGGTCCATGTCCTTTTTTTAAGTGGGTCCGATATCAAGCATATATCAGTATTGTTTTTCCGTAGAAATACTTCTAGTTCGTTAATTTTGTTTAGGAGGCCGTTTGCGTTCCATGTCGGTACCTTAAGAAACTCTGTCATATTCATGTTTTATTGTTTGGCTTGCGAGGTTTGAACTCGAGCTTGCTCAATTTGTCAAATATAGCTTGATTAAGTTTTTCTAATATCACAGTTAATAATTGGCGGATCGGATCTGTTGCATCTGATCTTGACTGATCTCCATGTGTCGCGACCTGCGCGTATGATCTCGCACCAACCAATGCCGGATTTTCCTTTGCACTTGGACCAGCGACGTTCTGCTGCGCAGTTTTTTTATTTTCCTGTATCGGTTTCGTCCTTTTGACTGTCCTGGAGGTCTTTGGATTATCGGTTTTAGGATATTTTAAGCTTGGGTTCGAATGTAGCGGTTTCTTGAGAGTGTCGCGTCTTTTTTGTAGTTCTCTCGCGATTTCCCAACCTCGATAATTCGCTGGGTGGTTTTTCGTGCAGTTGGCGCAGACTGCTGGGGCCTGTTTGGTTTTTCCGCACTCTCCCGAGAGATATTTACCGGCACACTTAACGCACCGTGGTTCTTTCTTGCAGTATGCCTACGTGTGGTTAAAACCTTGGCATCGTTTGCATTGGAGTACCGTTCTACTTCTCTTACGCATTGGCTCGATTTTGACCTTGATGTTTAGGATTGTCTTGATTTTGAAAATGCCCTCCACATTCTCGGTCCTATCAAAGGTGAGCATAAAAAGAGGAAGGCCGCGTTTGACAACGGTATCTTTGTCTCCTTCTTTGCATTGCTTTCCCTTCTTGATAATATTCACGGCGTCAAGAATTTTGAAGCTTTGGGTTATCACGTCTTCTATAATATCTTCTTTAACGCAGGTCTTCTTACACGCACTGGGTCTAGACGTCATCCTGTCCATAATGATGCAAAAGCGTCTATGTACAGGGATGCCTTGGCTCGTCGGTATTTACAGAACTGTATCCTGCTGCACCATGTCTATCAGTCTTGGAGACATGTTCGAGTTCTGGTTATACCGATGATTATACTGATGAAATTGTTAATGTCAACCGTGCACGCATTCTTAAGATCGTTTTGATCGTGGAATATTGACTTAAAGTGCCCTCCTTTTGCTGGCAATTGAAGGACACGTGCACAGGAAGTGCAGTATTGTCTCTTCTTCCTTGTCACAGTAGTTTCTGCAGAATTGTTGTGCCTAATCTCTTAGCATGCCTGCCTATCGCACAGCGTCCAGGAGGATGGAATCGGTTTTTCTTTCTATAGCAATGCCGCACTGGCAAAGCTGACTCCATCTAGAGTTTGCCTTTATCAGGGCATCGGGAGGGATAAATTACCTATCAGGCGACATGTGTGCGTCACTTGTCTACAGCTATGCTTTTTCATTCAGAATGAAATGGGAATCAGGCACCAAGGAGAAAGAGTTCGAAGTATTCATTTCACGGAAGGTTTTTAAAAAGGCTGTGGAGTGCGGGCGGGCATCTTTTCAACGAAACATTAACATATATAAGTCCTTCCGCCTCCCCAACTCATACACTGTCTTTAAGGCGGAGGATCTGGTTGTAAGGGCTACGTAAGGCTCTCGATTCAGCCACGACTACGTTTAAGCTATAATTGAGGAATATAGGGCAATCTTTTCTAGATCGTTCTCTTCTGGGTTCCTAGCCATATAGAAACATTGAGGGGAATGAGAATGCTGACGAACTGGTCACGAGAAACTATCGCCACTATCGCGAGGAAGTCGTGAAGAGAAACACCTTCTTACACTTCACCTCGAAGGCGGAGTCAATGTGGTCGTATTTGTATCTAACGAGGTGTGCCGTATCCAGGAAGATGCGGCCAACATACAATGAATATAGAATACAGAACCTCATTCAAAGAACACGCACAGGCATCGCTGGACTGTTTGCCATTAATACGGCTCACACGCACGCAACTAAGCTTGGCCTCGCATACAATACCCACTGTCGGAGCTGCGGGCACACTGATGAGAGTGAGACCTTATTGGATTTTAATGTGTCCAGCATTACCCAAAATAAGACACTGCATGCTAGGCAAACCATTCTTTGATGACCTCTCGGGCATCTGAGAGAAACATAGGTTTCAAAAACATTGATTTCCTCAACACCATTGAGGAGGGTTTTGTGTTTTACTTTCTCCTTTCAAAACTTCTTCTGTCGGTATTTTAAAAGTAATAAAGAGGTGTAAACATAATCCTTGTTACCAATAAGTTTTTACATTTGTTCTAAGTGATTATTAAATTACCGGTTTTAAAGGAAAGAGAATGTTTTTATTAAAGAGGAGGGAATAAAATGTCTACATTTATTCGACATCACATGCATAATTAAACGCCTCATCGCTACATTATATTCCCCCTTACGTATCCGCCACTTTCAAGCCTTTCCTGGACAACATTTTGAACCTGCACTGAATTATATTCACACCCAAGACTTAAGTTCCTCACTCTTTGCAAAAGTTTCACATCTCATTATATCACAGAAATCAGATCAAGGAGCAAGCAGTTAAACTGAATAAAGGATAAGCCAAAACTGTACATAGATAGTAGCTATACTAACAAACTTAATCCTCTTTCTCTGGCTGTGAGAGGCCCTGGCAATAAAAACCCCCAAAAGATACTGAAACAAACATTAATTTCCATTTCGCTGATAATAATTTTCGTCTACGAAGGCACTGATAAATCAAAAAGTGATATTTCTCACCCCTCCGCCGGGCATTCGGTGAGTTGAGATTGCCATTGCTACTACATACTAATGGTGTGGCATTGCTACTGCTGTTCTCATGGACAAAAATAGATTACAGATTCTCTAAACGACACTACACTTCATGTGTATGCAGTTATCCTGCCTTAAATATATGCAAACTCACACAGCAGCATTAACAACAATACAAAACTCAAGTCATGCCTGCATACGGAGTTGACACATAAAACCATCACCACTGGCAAAGCTGGCCAACACAACAAGAGAGCCAAACACCACCCCATATCAGCCTGAACTGTGCGCCTTATCCTCCATTCAAACGAAAGCTAAAAAGTGAATATAAACGGTTATCAGACAACAAACCAAAAACCCAGCAACATTTCGTTTTATCTATCGAATACACCACCACCCACCGTCCATGGCCCACCAGGACCAGCTTTACGCCAGGCAGCCCATCATCATTCCTCATCGCATGCTGCCACTTTTCCTCGCTCTCTCATCTCTTGGGCTGGGTGGCTCATGAAAAACTCCTTTTATTATCCTTTATAGTCATCGGGAAAACTCTTATATCGGAGCTGTATATCTATGGCAATGGCATGGCAAGGACGAGATAAGCAAAGCACCACACAGCAGCAAACAGGAGGCCAGATAGAGGAATCGAGAGAGAGGAGAGAGTGCGCGCGTGAGTGTATGCGATTAGCCCACCACCTTTCCACTATGACTACAACCCGGCAAACTGGAGCAGCAGACCATTGACAACGAAAACTGTACAACCGAAGTATAGTGTGCTTGTGTGTGTGTTCTGAGTGTATGAGTGTTATCTTAGCAGAAAGTCGACTGCAAGGACGACAGGAGGCGGAATTCCAAAAACAGACTGCGCTCCTTCAGTCACTTTCGGTATATGTATAGCCCGCTTGTATGTGTTGTGTGTAGCAGCACCCTTCATTTAAAATCTTATCTTACTTCCTGATTGATGGGAAAAGATAAGCGTCTTTCGCTCTCAGCCCCCATTAGGGAGTGCTGCTGCCGCTGCTACTGCCTGCCTGACTTGGCTGTGCTGGTTGAATGGCTCGATGGCTGGCAGAATGATATCAGCCAGAGAAAGAGTGTATCTATACACATCGCTGCCGCCCACCAACGAACCAAAATTCATTTGGTGCAAACTGATAAGGAAATAAAATATAGCGGAATGTCCTTTTCTGTTACCTCAACTCCCTCCCCCGGTCGTGTTTGCTGTCGCTGTGTGCGGTGTGCTCTCCATTCGTCTCTCATTTATCATAGAAATGCATAAATATGATAACAAATTTATATGCTTATGGGTTTCTCTTTTAATTTTTTTTTGTGACCCATTGGAATGGGACAACGATATGAATGATGTCTAACAGTGGTGGGCGAAAGTTTTGTTCGAGTTTTTATTCTCCTCCTATTTACACCCTATTTTTAGGTTACACATATTTTGATACATAGGTATATAAAGTTTGATTACATGACCGAACGGAATATGAATTTTAATTCGAGGCGGGTTTTCGCTCCCACCGAATTGAGAGATTGATTTGAAGTATAATTCAGTTTGACAGCTCCTACTGAACACGTGATTTGTATAGCGAAAAAAAAAACGTAGTCGAAGGAAAACAAAGAGGCGCACACACACTCACTTGTCTATATACATCTTTCAATTCGCGTTTACATGGTGATTTTCAATCCAACTAGAGAAAATCCTGTTTTGATTCAATCTGTTTTTGCATGCAATTCAATTCTGATTGAAACCGGATTGAATGACTCATGTAAACGGGGAAATAGTTTGTAGCATGCCTTTAATTTAGTAGTTAACCCTTAAAAGTTACTATACATCTTTGTGTTCAGCCTTCTTAACAACTTGTTACTTTTGTTAAAAAAAAGAAAAACATATAGAAGGCTACTACTGGCTTGGGCGAATCTTTCAATATTCCAATCCCCCAAAGTGGACGTGGCCAATAATGAAAACAAGTTTAAGATTTAACTTTAATTTTATCAGAATTTCAAAAAAATATCCAAAAGCCCAAAAAAGTGGGCGTGGCAAAAACTTTGAATTGGTGAATTGTTAAGAAAGACTGCCTATGCACTTTGCGAAGAACACGAGCTTTATTAATATAAACTTCTGCAATATAAGGTTTTTATTTTAATAGTTTTTAAATGCGAACTTTCTAGCTCGAATTTTAGGGCCTCAAAATTGATGACGGACGAACGAACACAGCAATATCAGCATATCCTTTGATGTTGCTAACAAATATAGTAACTTTTAGGGGTATACGATCAATATTAAGGCGGATGGATCATGCCTAGCAACTGTCTACTCCAAAGCACATGCGGCTCTGGACATGATCGACGATTGGTGCACTAGGAATGGCTTTCAGTCAATCCTCTCAAAATCAGGTTGTTCTTTTTACGAGAAGGAGGAAGCTGAACGGGATGGCTAAACCGGTGCTGAAAAGTATTACAATCCTACTCTCTAATGAAACTCAATATTTGGGAGTCATTCTGGATAGCAAACTTGTTTGCCCAAGCATGTTGAGTTGAAGAATGCCAAAGCACTGTCGGGTTTCTGGCAGTTCAATGACATTTTCAGCAGGACATGGAGCTTGTCAACAAAACGGCTATGATAAGACCATTTCTAGCATATACGTCGTTTGCTTGAAGGAATAAACGTTCACGTAAATGTGTGGCATTTCTCGGCCACACGGGTGCCTGTCCCAACACGCCTGGTTCCGCCTTAGAGGCGTTATTTAACCTCCCCCACTTGATGTTTACATCATGGCTCGCACAATCTCAAGTTTAAAAAGAGGAGGCTTTTTGTACGACTCGCCCTTTAATTTGATGACCTGGCGTGACGGTTATCCGTTGGCTCCTGCATTATGCATATGATGCCTAACGCAATGACACTGCAACTACGAAGTTGACTTTCCTTGTGTTCATTAATCATTCATGGCTCTCGTCAAACTCTAAGCCTGGAAAGGAGTGCAGTCGAATCTTCACGGATGGGTTCAAAATCAACCAAGGTGCTGGTGTCTGCGTGAAGAGCGCCAACATACGACTTTTTGTTAGGCAAACAAGCATCAGCCTTCCAACTGGAGACCAATATGCTATCCTAATGGCTATGAACTAAGTTGTGAGAAACAGGTGGACGGGGCGCAGTATCTGTGTCGGTATAGCGACAGTCAATATGCGCTGAAGACCTTGCTCAACCCTTGACCACCTCCAAAAAAGTTCGTGAATGCATCATCTCTCTGAATTCGGTCGGAAGGCTGAAATCACTTAGTCTTGTCTGGGTTCTGGGTTAAAATAGGATCACGGGAAATTAGATCTCCGATGAGCTTGCTAGACAGGACTCGATGAGTACTTCTCGTAACCTGGACCACCGGCGATAAGTGTCCTCGGTCAGGGCCTCCATTGATGCCTGGGTTTCTTGTGAACACAACCGTAGATGGCATGATTCTCCAGGCTGCAGACAGACTAAACGAATATTTTCCGACGTCGGTAAAAAATATGCAGCATTCTTGTTGTTTCGCAGCAGAAACGACTGCAGATAAGTTACGGCGCTCTTACGGGCCACTACACTTTTAGCAAGCATCTTAAGGTTAAAATCCCGATGGGCCAAGTAACATCTTGAAGTTTTTTTCCATTGCCCCACCTCTTGCGAACATCTGACAAACCTCCAAGAGTATCAATTATTGTCATGAGAAGCTTCTCAAAATTTGCCGTTCGGATTCGGCTTAAAATTGTAGGTCCCTTCCACTTCGCAGAAGCAAATGGTTGGAGGAGCTAGATTTTAGGCCCTGAATGGGTCGTTAGTGCCTAGTATTTTTTTTAAGCATCTTAAGGTGCTAAGCTTAAGAGATACTAAAAACTGCTAAGCTTGGTGAGAAATCGACGACAGCTCGGAACACTTCCTCTGTGATTGTCCTGCTTTGACCAACATTGTTGACTGGTGTGTCTTACTGCACCAGTGTTTAATAAACCCTTAGGATAGGACAAAGACATGCCCACAAATAGTTCCCGCACGAACCGTAGCCTACGTTTAAATAGGGTGTTACGGAATATGTTATAGAATTTTTTTTGTATGATTATGAAGTTTTATGGAGCCGGTTTTGTGAAAGAAGTTATTCGTTGTTAACTGCCGATTTGAAACAATCAATGAAAGAAAATGTTAGTTCTATTTTTTTTCTATTTCATTCATGCTGTAAAGTTGCCTGATGATCCTAGTGTTTCCTGGATTGTGGTCTCATACTTTTTTCATTCTGCTTCTCATTGATACTCTTCGTCAGCGGTCAAAAAAGGCCATTTCCGATGGCATCTGCACAAGCATTTCACCTAGGAATTCGATTCTGGTTGGAATGAGCTTGCCAAGAAATTAGCGATTCGCATTCGGTAACCATGTCTGTCAGTATATTGCCCTCCAACCCTTATACCTCCCTAATATCAACAAATATGACTTTTTGTAAAAGTTGTCATTCCGTTCCGTGGACCTGGTGAACTCATATTAATGTTGAGCAATTTGGTTATGATGCAAACGGTTTGCGTTTTTATACGTATTGAAAATACAAGACTCAAATGTGACTTTTCGCTTTTTCTCATCACTGTACTAAATTTCAGTTTTTCAACACAATTTTGACCTGTCAATTTTGCACTTTTGCCTTACAACATCCTATGGAGATGATTAACAGATTTCATAAGCAGTATAATGACAGTTATACGGCATAAGTAGTGTAAATTGTTTATTTTAGGTGTTTCTGTTCGCTCGCTTAATATTTCAACAGACTAATCGTGGAGTTACTGGGACTGCGCCCATGAATGCTTCAAAAAAGAATAAAAAACCAGAAAACCCCAACCTTTTTGAAATGAGTTTCGATATATGTTGGAATCAGTTCGAGAATGCAACTAACTACCGACGACGGTTGCAAGACCGTTGCAAACCCATCTATCGTCCTTGCAAGACGTCTATGAAATGAATAAATAGGAATACCAGTAAATGTTCCCCTGGTAGTGGTAGTGGGTGTTACAGATTCTCGTCTTCCCTGAAAGCATATGACTTTTCTTTAGGAATATCGTTGTGCGCTTGGCATCTGCATCATCATCGTCATTCTCGTCGTAGTCTTCACTTGCATATTTGTAGCTTTAGTATGTACGTATCTGTATAAAGCTGCCCTGTATTGGGGCATTAGCATTTATTATGGGAATATTATTGTTGCTGATATGGCTTTGGTGCCTTGCTGTGTTCTGTTGCTTCACATTATCTATATCATTTCAACAAAACTTGAATGGGAGTACCATTGTTACGACGACGATGATGTATCTGGGAAGTCACTTCAAACGGATGTTGTTGGATCTGTGTGCTGTGATTTTGGCGTATCTCCTTCTCGTTCGAGACACAAGTAGTAAGTTTGGCTTATCAGTTGGAAACCAGATGTTGAATAGGATCAATAGAATCAATGCCTCACTATTCTAGAGAGCGGCCCAACAGTTGTGCTCCCGTCTATGTACGTATGAGAAGAATACCTCCTGCGTCGTCCTACATTCAGTTGGCGAAAAATCAAGCATCTTACTTTTAAGATTGAAATTTGTACTCGGTGCTGTTAATGTAAATTTTGTTAATGGCACTGATGCTCGTAGATAAGGCTATTTAGGAATTGGAGAGTCAAGTTATTTGATTGATAAAGACACTTTGCAAGTTCGGGTGTATATAGCAGAGACTTTGTCTGTTTAATCAAATCTAATTGGGTACCCGATTAGTAAAAACTCTTTCACAATCACTATACTCTATCCAACAAAAATTGTCAGTACAGGCCTTATGGAGGAGCTTTTTTTCTACCAGTGGTGCCTGTAGATACTCGCACGCACTCAAACGCAAGAATTGCGACTGAAATAAAAACCAAACCACTGTCATACCAAGGAATTGGTGTTGTAATTTTCCTAAAATTCGCATACAACCCACCACAACCAGTCTCCCACACAGCCGAATGGGAATGAGCATGATCGTCTTGTGTTCGCTTGCTATTATCATCCACCAAAATAAGCAGTGTGTGTGACTGAAGCACATCAGAAGAGTATTACCATCTCTACAATGAAGCATATCATTAAGGGTTTTTCTATGGATTTTGTCAAAGAACTTTCGGTTTTGGTGCTTTTGAGAACGAATTATTACGTGGGGTGTTGCCATTCGGTTTTAATTTGATTGTATTTGTATTGTACAGCTGAACAAGTGCAATTTTTTTACCATCTGTTTAGGTATATGACATTGCATCGTGGTTATTTAATTTTGTATTCTAATTGCCTGATTGTGTCTGCCTTTCACAATATACATATAGAGGAAAGGACTGGGAAATGTTTTTAGAAAAACTTACTGATTGACACCCCTATTGCGAGTGTCAATCGACAATTGATAATTGACTATTTTCAATGTGTTTGTTGGTCTACTGGAGATACCTTTAAAAAAAACGCGCCTATTATTATCTTACCAGAAAAGGAAAAAGATAAACCTCATTTATTTCGTTTCGTAATATTGTTATTTTAAATTGGAAGATGGTAACCCTAATATATTTGCTCTCTAAGTTATGGCGAATTATCATACACACTACGTCAGCCCTGTGAGAGCTTTAAAGAGGGACCGATTTATGTGAGTCATTGCAATCAGACTGAGAGACAAACATCCTATCTTCCCTGTAATGACAATTTTTGTTGGATAGAGTATAAACACTAAAATCCCAGGAGTTGGATTAGAAATTAACAATTCAAGTTGCTTTGGGTCGTTTCTAATCTGCAATTCACCAAATAAATGCTGGTGCTCTCCAAAGCTTTGTTTTGTCTCCGATCTAATCCATTCCACTTTTCGATCGATGACAGCAACCTCAGCTTCTCATATTCGTTTCTTGGTTCACGCCCCTCTTCTTCGGGCGTGGAACTGGAACGGCAGCGTATGTTACTTACTTACTTTCTTACTTAGGTGGCGCTACAGTCCGGGTGGACCTGCGCCTCAACAAATACGCCTCTCCAGTTAGCACGATCTTTAGCTAACTATATGCGTAGACTTATAACCTCTGAACTCTTAAGTCCCCCACGCAATCCTAGCGAGCTAGACAGCAAAGTCAATAAGCTCACAATGGCTTTTAAGGAAGCGATAGCTGTTTCCTGCCCCCCTCGTACGACCCAGGGGGAAAAAGAAGCCACATTGGTGGATACCTGAATTAGGACCATTGAGAAATGATTGCAGGAGACTCTTTAATCGAGCTAAAAGCTCAAGATCCAATACTGACTGTGACTCCTATATAGAATCCCTCAAATTATACAAAAAAGAACTAAGGAAGGCCAAAAGATCTTCGTGCAGACTCTTCTGTGGGAAAATAGGAGAAGCCTCGAAGGCATCAAGGCTAAGAAAAATCCTTGCTTCATATCCAAAAGCCATCTGCTTTCTTATAGCAACTTAAACAGGTCATTTACAGGTAACAAATTCTCAAAGTCTGATTACTAGAGACAAGCTTCTTTGGGCACTACAAAGCTTCAAGCCCTTCAAGTCTGCAGGACCTGAGGGCATAATACCTGCCGAACTTCAGAGGACTTCGGACATCATCCTACCAACACTGGAGATGATTATGAAAAGCTGTTTAACGCTGACTCACATTCCTCAGACTTCGAGAGAAGTTAAAGTAGTCTTCATACCCAAAGCTGGCAAATACTCCCATGTTAGTCCAAAAGACCTCAGCCCCATCAGTCTATCATCATTCCTCCTCAAAACGTTGGAGCGTCTGATTGATATCCATCTTCGCATGAATATAAGCCCGTAACTGCTGTCTGCAAGGGTAAATCAGTGGAAACTGCCCTTCACTCCTTGGTACGCACCATTGAATACTCCCTTCACCACAAGGAATACACTATGGTTGCCTTCCTAGACATAGAAGGCGCTTTTAACAATGTCAACACATCTGCAATCGCAAATGCACTAACAGAACTAAATGTGGATGAATCGCTTGGTATATTGATCAATCTTTTGCTCACAAGCAGGATTATCAACTCAAAACTCCGCTAGGAGGTCTGGCAGTAGAGGCACGCCACAAGGTGGTGCTATACGTATCGGTAGTCTGTCTGGTGGACTGCTCTAGACAAAGCGGTAAACCGTGATAAGCTGAGCAAGCTGTGCGTGTCTCTGCGGAGCACTCCGACCCCCCCCCCCCCCCCCCCCCCCCCCGTTGCACTGGACATTTTACTGCATCTACCACCCCTGGATATTTTCAGCAGGCAATCTGCTGCCTGCTCCGCTGTACGCTTAAAAGCCACCTCACAGTGGATCTATACGAATATTGGCCACTCTATCATTCTGGACTCACATGGGTCCCTACCAAGGAACATCGACTACACTATACTCCAGCTACAGTTCGAAAAGAACTTCCAAATCACTGTCCCCTCCAGATCATTCTGGGAGGAGGCTGATTACACGGAAGATAAATCGATCCACTTTTACACCGACGAATCAAAAACTAGTAATGGGGTTGGTGGTGGTGTTTTCTCAGAAGGACTAAATATCAGTCTCTCTTTCCGTCTTCCTGATCATTGTAGCGTGTTCCAGGCGGAAATCATGGCGATTAAGGAAGTCTTGTCGTGGCTAAAGAGAAACGTGATATCCGCTAAGGATATCCTTATATTCTCGGATAGTCAAGCCGCGCTGAAACCCCTAGATTCAGTCTCTTCAAACTTCATCGTAGCCATAGACTACCGTTCGTCTCTTGAGGAGATGGCAGAGCAGTTCAAAATTCATCTCTTTTGGGTGCCAGGGCACAGAGACATCCCAGGGAATTGTAGGGCAGACGAACTCGCTAAAAAGGGAACAGCATTACCTCTTCTACCTGATAAAGGTTTGCCAGGTATGCCCATCGCTACTTGTAAACTCATGCTCAAGCTAGCCGCAGTCGAGGGTAGAAACCTTAGGTGGGCAGGTATTGATACGTGTCTAGCGACCAAGCATATCTGGACAAAGCTGGACCTGCGACGCTCTCTGAGTTTTATCTCACTTAAGCGACTGCATATTAGCTCTGTCATAGGTGTCATCATAATAATAATGGTATATTATAATGGTAAAACCACAGCGCAGGCATTTAGTTTGTTGCGCAAGTAGCTCCCAGCAATTCATTGCCTATTTTTGGGTGCTACTTACTGGAAGAATAGAAGGATAGGAAAGAAGTTTGGTGCGATGGGATTTTTTTTTTCTCAGCAGGTGGCGCCTAAATTGCTTTAGGGAGATCAGTTTTTGTTGTGTGTATTCAATTTATAAAAATCATGGCCCTGCTCGGGATTCGAACGCACGACCTGCCAATCACTTTAGTGAATACACTACACTACCATCGCACCATTGCCACTTGCGCGAGGTCTTCCTCTACTGCGTTGTCCCTCCGGGTTGGAATCGAAGACTCTTTGGGCCTGAGCATTGGTGTCCATTCGCTCTACGACTGATTCGCATTTGTTTGACCAGGTCGATGTCGCTGTACAGCTCGTAGAGTTCGCTGTTAAGTATTCTCCTCCAAAGCCCGTCAACGCAAACGGGACCGAAAATCACTCGAAGAATTTTGCGTTCGAAACGACCAAGAAGATCTTTATTCGCTTTTGCTAATGTCCACGCTTCTGCGCCGTAGAGCAGGACTGAGATGATGAGGGTCTTATACAAAGTCTCCTTAGTGTTTCTTGACAAGGCCTTACTAGTCAATTGCCTTCTTAGGCCAAAGAAACAGCGGTTGGCTAGTGTAAATCTTCGTTTGATTTCTGATGTGATGTCGTTTTCAGAAGCCAAGGTAGACAAAGTCCCTAACTACCTCAAACATGTAGCTGTCTATCGTGACGTTCTGTCCGATTCGTCGATGTTGTGTGTCAATTCTTGTTGATAGCATATACTTGGTTTTGCGCTCATTCACCACAAACGCACCAGTGACAGCTCGCTGTGTTCTGCCAATTATGTCAATGTCGTCAGCATATGCAACTAGTTGCATAGACTTTTGAAAAATTGTGCCTCTGGCGTTTGCTTGCGAGTTTCGCACAATTTTCTCAAGGATGATGTTGAAGAAGTCACATGACAGCGCATCACCTTGTCTAAATCCTTTTTTGAGATTGTTCCCGACCTTTATGGAGCAGTATGCGTTCTCCATCGTCATTCTGCACAATCTGACAAGTTTGGCAGAGTTGCCAAAACTAGACATGGCTCTGTGTAGCTCGTCTCCATAGATGCTGTCATATGCGGCCTTAAAATCGATAAAAAGATGGTGGGTATCGATTTGGACTTCTTCGGTTTTCTCCAGGATCTGGCGTAGTGTGAATATCTGATCAGCCGTGGACTTAACGGGCCTAAAACCGCACTGGTAGGCACCAATTAGGTCGTTGAAGAATAGTTTCAGGCGTTCACACAGTACAGGAGACATGATCTTATAGGCAGTATTCAGGAGACTGATGCCTCTATAATTGGCGCAGTTTAGAGGGTCTCCTTTTTTGTGGATCGGGCAAACGATGCTGAGGTTCCATTTATCAGGCATACTTTCTTCTGACCAAATCTTGGAAACGAGTTGGTGTTTGCTCTCCACCAGATCATCTCCCGCTGCCTTAGGAAGCTCGGCATTTAAGCCGTCTGGTCCAGCAGCTTCGTTGGACTTAAGTTTGGATATCGCTATCCTCACTTCGTTTTGGTCAGGTGGATGGAAGTCTTGGCTTTCATCGTCCAGGCTGAGTGGTTCGTTCTGCCTGACAGCGTAATTTGTGTCGCCTTCGCCGTTCAACAGTTTGCAGAAATAGTTTTTCCATGTCCTCAGCACCGACTGTGACTCTACTACAAGATTTCCTGCTTTGTCTCTACAGGTCTCTGTTCGGATCTTGTTTCCGTGACACGTCCTTTTTACCTTTTGGTAAAACTTCCAAACATTGTTCCTGGAGTAGCATCTCTCTATTCCCCCGATCGCGCGCTTCTCATGCTCTTTCTTTTTTCTCCGGAGAAGCCGATGTTCTTCCCTCCTTTTTTTGCTCCTAGAGCTCACGAGCTGCTCTCGGCTTTCTATGCAGTACCGCTTCGTAGGCGTTTTGTTGTGCTGCATGCCCTTGCCGGCACTCCTCGTCAAACCAGGGATTTCGTGGTGGTGGCCTGGTAAAACCGAGCACATCAGTTGCGGCCTTCGGCACTTGATGCTGGCAGCATAGGACTTCTCGACAGGTTGAGGGATACGCGATCAGCAAAGGTTCTGGCGGTTTGTTGCGTTTTTAGCCGTTCAACGTTAAATCGCCTCGCAGTATTTCCTCGTTGTTCTGGCGTGCAGTATATCCGCATTCGTACCTTGGCTACAACAAGGTAGTGGTCCGAGTCTATGTTGGCCGCTCGGAAAGTTCGGACATCTAGAATACTGGAGGCGTGCCTTGCGTCGATCGCAACATGATCAATTTAGTTGACGGTTAGTTGATCTGGTGACCGCCATGTTCCTTTGTGGATATTAAAGTGTGGAAATCGTGAACTAGCTACGGTAACATTACGCCCCGCGGCGAAATCAATCAGCCTAAGTCCGTTTCCAGGCGTGGTGTCGTGTAGGCTGTTCTTTCCGATTGTGCTACCAAAGATGTTCTCCTTTCCTCTTTTGGCAGCATATTTTAAGCTCATTGAATTCCGATCTCGACAAACTCATTGCGGTATAACTAATAGAGTGGAATTTAATGCTTCTGTCATTAAAGCAGGACCCAAAAACCATGCCATTGTCCATGAATTGCACTCGTGCCATTGCCAAACGATGGTCACGTGAGTTATTCGATCAATGAGGAAGGGTAAAAAAGTAGGGACTAGCATTTGCCTTGCAAATTGAACGCGCCCAATGACAACTTTCGATGGAATGAATACATACATTTTCGATTTCGTCAAGAACGTTGGGAAATTCCTGGGCTTCCTTAAGCGCTGCAGACATATGTTACCCCCTCCGATGTGGCTACTATTTTTTAGGCGTCTAACCACCCGTAACTTGAGTACAATGATCATATCTGGTCTGGGGAACCAATAACTTACTTGGAGCTACTTGACAGGATCGAAAAACCCTTTGAAATTGGTGACCGTAACATCGCGATATCGCTTGACTCTCTTAGTCATCGTGGCAATGTCTCCTTTCTCTAGGGCTTTTATAGTTGTTTCCGCCATAAGTGCTTAAACGAAATAGCCGCTTGCATTTCACCCCTATTACATTTCAACCGCAAGACCCGTTGTTTTTTTTTTTTTTTTTTCTACAAACATTCAAAACCAACGTGCATCGGCATCTCTCCCTATCTTGTAATCCTTATTTCCTTAACGTCCGCGCTGTACAGCTATTACATTATAAGGGTTAAAATAATCCCTTTACTACATTATAGAAACAAAAATTGAGTCTGCAAAATCAGTTCCAATGACTGCTAAGGATAATCTTGAGCAACGTTTTTAAATACACGGAAATTACACCACCAGGGCCCTATTTCATAAACATTGACAGGTGCGACACGTGACAGGTGACAGGTGACAATTTGTAAATGACAACTTGACAATTGTCTAAATTCTGTCCCAGAACAAAATTGACAATTTTGTAGAATTGTCGGAGAATTTGCGACAATTGTCAAGATTTCGAATCATAAAAAAATTGTCAGCGATTTTTTGAAAATTGTCACAAATTTCACGACAAATTTGTAGTGACAATTTTTTTATGGAACAAATAAAAAAGTACAAATTACAATGTTGTCAGTATGTAATTGACATTTGTGACAGGTAATTGAGTCTCGGTAGTGAAGTGACAATTTCGGTAAAAAAATTTCTAATATTAGGTCCGTTCGCGTACTTTATGTGTAGGAAAATGAAAAGTGTCAAATCTCCAAAATCGAGAGAGAATCCTCTCATTTCGAAGAAAAGTACGCGAACGCTTTTGTGTTAAAAGTTGAAAAAACATCTTAGTTTGGCTTGAAAAGAAGCAACAGCTGTTTTATTTTGCTGGCAAGCTCATAGGATTTCATCATTTGACAGTTTTCATTTTCTTGCCAGCTGAAATTCTGTATGAAGAAAAATGAACGAAAGTACATTTTTCTTTCGTTCATCTTTTTATCATTTTCTCAGTACGCGAACGCGTTTGTGTAGTTTCGCACGAAAGTTTATATAAATTTACGTTTGCATATTAGTTCGCGAACGGACCTATTATGTCTTCAAGGGAAAGTGATAATGAATTTGATGTGCAATTTCGCAAAGTACGCCATCCTCGAATCTTTAAAGAAAGAATTAACAATGATTTTCCTGCATTAAGTGATTTTCAATTTAATGAAAAATTTCGCGTCTGTAAAAGTACAGCGGAATATATTTTGTTAAAAATCGTTCGACACCTCCAGCATCACACAAAAAGAAATCATGCCCTTGATGCTAAGACCCAAGTTTTATGTGCGTTACACTGGCTTGGACATGGAGTTCAGTACCATGTAGTTGGTGATGGACAGGGTGTTTCAATTCAGCGTTGCGTCAAAAGGTTTTGCAATCTGACGGTAGCTATGGCGGAAGAAATCCGCTGGCCTTCAGAAAATATAACATCCATACCTCAACGTTTTAGACATTTTGCTTGTGATGCTGGCGTTGGTGATGGCTCTTTAATAAGAATTGATGCAACGACTGAAAATGAGTCAGCATTTGTTGAAAGAAATGGTGACCACTCAATTAATGGCGTGTTTGTGTGCGGCCCAAATTTTGTTTTTTTTTTATGTTTCTGCACGCTGGCCTGGATCCGTTCACGAAATAGCTCTTTAACAAGACGGTGGAATATGGATGGAGGCCATTTCCATATGATTTAATATTAGGATAGAGCGGTTATGGACAAAAAAGTTGGCTAATTCCACACCAAATTGAACAATCTGAAGCATTGCTAATATTTTTGAGGGCTCATAAGGAAACGAGGAGGCTTGTAAAAAATGCATTGGGCATTCTGAAAGAAAAATTCAGATCAATCCAGTCTCTTGTGTACGTAACAAAAAATTTGTCAAAATATGACAATGACAAAATTGTCACGACAAATATGTCATAGTCTGACAGTGACAAAATTGTCACAACGAAATTGTCGTTGTATTTAACTGATAATTATGTCACCTGCCAATACGTTATGCAATGAAAACCTGCCAGATAAAAACGACAAATTTGTAGAAATGTCACTTGTCAATGTTTATGAAATAGGGCCCAGGAAGCAATTTAGTCAAAGACATATACACTCGACAGCAAATAAACCGGGCCACCCGCTACATTCAAGCTCTGAATCGATTTTCTTTAAAAGTATAACACATACAACTAAAAAAGTGGTGCCTACAGAAAGTGCTTTTTATGTCAATCAAAATGATTTTAAATGTATTCTTAATTACCGTTAACTCACATTGTAATCAAGCAAGAAACACAAAGCTAAGGATTTGCTTTGTTTTGTCTACAATGAGGTTAGTCAGTGTCTGTTATAATTTTTTTAGATTTAGTCCAGTGTTTGCTCAGGCGCGTGTATTTTTGCGTTTTTTTTTACGTTGTATAATATAATTGATACGACACCTCAGGAAGCACCTCAAGCTGTAGCACTACTTCAAGCAGGCGTTGTGCAACGTGAGGTTGCTCGAAGACTTCAAATTATCAAATCTTCGGTGCAACGAGTTTACAGAAGATACCTAGAGACTGGGGCATTCGATCGACGTCCAGGTACGGGCAGACCTAGGGTTACATCAGCAGCAGGTGATCGGTTTATTAAACTTACTGTTCTGCGAAATCGCCGCTAAATGCAGTTCAAGTCAAACAAAGTCTGCGGACGAACACCAAGTGTTCATAAGTTTAGATACCGTCAGAAGGAGACTTTTTGAACAGAACCTGACTCCAAAGAGAGCTGCAACAGGCCGAGCATTAACCGTAGCCCACCGTCGAGCACGCCTTGAATTTGCTCGAGAGCATAGGGATTGGACGTTGGAGCAGTGGGGTAATGTACTCTTTAATGATGAGTCCAGGGTGAGTCTACATGTGAGTGATCGACGTCAGAGAGTATATCGTCGCGTTGGTGAACGATATTCTCAATGTTGCATCGAGGAAACTGTTGCTTATGGAGGAGGATCTGTAATGGTCTTGGGCGGCATCTCCTTAACCGCATATACAGCTTTAGTTTTCGTCGAATGTACACGTGGATTGATTCTCATCGTTAGATTTCTGAAATCCTCGCAGACCATGTGTTACCTTTCGCAGGATATATCGGGCTGTTAATGGAAGATAACGCACGGCCTCATGCTGCATATGTGATGACCCAGTATCTACGGGGCGTCGGTATTCTTACGATGGACTTTCCAGCTCGAAGACCGGACTTGAATCTGATAGAACCTTTATGGGATGAACTGAAACGTCGGGTTCGAGCTCGGATACCTGCCCCAACAAGGCTTCCAGAGCTGCGAATCGCACTTGAAGAGGAGTGGAATGCTATTCCTCAAGATTTCAACGTCAGGCTCTTGAGGTCGATAAAAGAATGCTGGCAGTTATCCAAGCAAGAGGAGGCAATACCAGATATTGACCAACATTTTTTTTAAAAATGTTTGTTCTTTGTTATTGGATTACATTTTTTTTTTCATTTTATGATTGCATTAATTAACACAAAAGGAAAACGATTCTTTTTTGTATAACTTTCAATAAACACTGAATTAATTGAATAATCCCAATGAGTTCGCGAGTTGTGGTGCTTTACGTTTTCCTTAAAGTGTCAAAAAATTAAAAATAATTTTATTTCGCTTTTTGTTTTGCTTTGAATGAGTAATAAATTGTTGAGTGCTTTTTAACAATTTCCATCTCGTTTTATCTCATTCAGTTCAATTCAGTACATTTGTTTCTTTCTTCCTAACTCATTTTATACCGGTGAGTTCAATTATTAGTGGATGTTCTGCCACTGAAGCTTTATTGATTCTTCACTCATTTCTCCGTACGGTTCTCATTTCATGCTGCAACTGTATCAACGTTTACATCTGAGTGCTAAATCGTTTTGGACTCCTCTACCATCCGTGGAATACCTGGTCTTCCTACTCCATCGCCCGTGTGAGTACACTTTTAGTGTGTGTTTTGCCGCTAAAGCAAGCCTGATATTCACCACGTCATTTTATTTTTCTAATCCACGAACCTTATCATCGAGCCGAGCTTTTGGTGGAATCTCGTTTTAAAGCAGAAATCAGAGTTACCATCGTGTTCCTATTGGAGTATGAGTACCTCAAAAAGTACCCCAAATTGTTACATTTGTGGAATGGACACGAATGATATAAATTTATCGTGCGGTATTTGCCTTGATACGGCTCATGCTAAATGCTTAGGACTAAAAGGAAAGGATGTAGATAAGATTATCTCCACTCCCGGTATTTGCTTTTATTGTGTTAAGCACCGAAGCATTTCACCCGATGCCTTGCACTGGAAAATTATTAAACTTCATAAAGCCTTTAATAGCATGTCGATGTTATTTTCTGAAATGCAGGATGTGTTCAATTTCAATGTCAGCAGTGGTAACAAGCTGATTGAAGGGTTTTCGAGCATGGACCGGATCTTACAGCATCAGGTACTCCAATCACCTGGACTAAGCCCTAATATCATCCAAGAGCAACCAAACCTCGAAAGCCAAGCACTTCATTCACCGCTGCAACCGCTACAACCACCAAATGTACTCATAACACCGACTTTGCTTGAACCAGTATTGCATCTTCAACCTCAGCCTCGTAATCGGATTCCTCAAAGTGGTACTAATATTAATATACTGGAAGGATCGAAACGCCCGTTTCAGGAAGTTCCACTAGATCCTATTCCACAACCCCAGCCACCCCTGGCGAAAAGAACTCTTCGATCTAATTCGCAAGGTAAATCGCCATCAGGGAGTATCACACCTGTTGGAGTCAACATTAATGACAATACTACCTCAACTCCGAATGACAAGCCATCTACTAGTACGGTGGCCTTGAATTCCCACGAACGAATGAACGGTGTTCCGAGTACGGACTGTACTCTTAGAGTGATACCGCCCCACTTTGCAGTGTTTTTGTCACGGCTTGAATATGGCACCAAAAGCAGTGAAATTATTAACTACATTGCTGGGAAAGGCATCGATACTAGCAATATAAAATGCCACAGTCTGACAGCGGATAACCTTACAGGTCGCTTGACATCGTCATTCAAACTTTTAACGCCTCAACCAACTGGAAATCTGCTACTCAACCCGAACTTTTGGCCTAAAGATATTCTTGTAAAAGAATTCGTGAGCAGACCTAGCTTCAAGAATAATCAACCAAAAAACCTTCAAAAAAACTCCAACCAAATAGTTTAGATCCTACAGCCTTTAGTCTTTACTACCAAAATACTGGTGGTCTAAGAACAAAACTCCGTGATGTCTTGCTCTTCTCTTCATCTGGTCAATATGATATTATTGTTTTCACTGAGACTTGGCTTACGCAGAATCATCACAACGAAGAATTGTTCAACAAAGACCAGTACGAGGTTTTCCGCAAAAACCGTTGCTCCGTTCTAACCGACTGTGAGAGAGGTGGTGGAGTATTGGTCTCGGTTCGTTCCTCTTTGCGCAGTGATGAAATTAATCTACCTCCAGCAACAGCAGATTTGGATGTTGACCAAGTAGCAGTCTCAATAAAATTCATTTCTGGAACTGAGGTTATTGTTATTGTAAGTTATATACCACCAAGGAGTCCTTACCTATTATATAAAGCACATATAGATAATTGTTCCTTTATCTTAAATAACTTAAAAGATCATCAGCACGTTATCCTTCTTGGGGACTTTAATTTACCCAACCTAATTTGGTCATTTGACTGCGATGATTCTAGACTTCTTCCATTCAATGTTAACTTAGATTATGAGCGTGAAGTCGTTGATACTCTTGCCCAGCTTGACCTTCATCAGATTAATAACTTTGCTAATGAATTTAATAATATCCTAGATTTGGTATTTGTTGATTCCGAACTAGACATAAGTATCAACAACTCCATGGTCCCACTCTTTCGTAATTCAGTTTATCATGTAGCATTATCCATTCAGTTTGAGTTTTATGAATTTTTTAAACCAGGCTCCGGTGACACTTTTTTTAAATATAACTATGCTAAAGCCAATTTCAGCAACATTTCAAACTATTTAGATAGCATGAATTGGTTAGAAATCTTTAATAATTGTAATTTAGATAATTCTTTTAATTTATTTATGAATACTGTAAAAATGGCAATCGATTTGTTTACACCTAAAGTAAAGTCTACCAAGGGTAATAAACCCATTTGGTTTAATGATAGAATCAGAAATTTAAATAATAGGAAAAATAAGGCCTATAAGCGATTCCGTAATAGCAATAACGACGCGGAACTTTTGAAAGTTTATCGGACGCTCCAAAAACAATTCGATGTCTTAAATAAGTTTCTTTATAGACAGTATGTTCTTTCTGTTGAATCTAATTTAAAGATAAATAGTAAACGCTTTTGGAGCTTTATTAATAGCAAAAAACAATCTAATGGTATTCCTAACTGTATGCGTCTAAATAACGTATCTTCATCTGATCTTTCAACCATCTGTAATATGTTCGCTAACCACTTTCAGTCGGTATATTCTTCTGGTACTACTACACCTATAGTCCCCAGTAATAGCTCAATGTCCTGTAATTTCCTTAATATCGGCAAGTTAGAGTGTACAATCGCTGAAGTTCAAACTGGTCTTTCTTTATTAAATTTAGATAAAAATCCTGGTATGGATGGCATCCCGCCAATTTTACTTCAAAAGTGCTCCTTCGCGTTTTCTGTACCTCTTTGTTTAGTTTTTAATTTGTCTCTCCGGTCTGGACACTTTTTGAAAAATTGGAAGAACTCATTTTTAACGCCCATATATAAATCTGGGTCGAGACATGATATTACTAACTATCGTCCGATCTGTAGGATTTCTACTATTCCTAAGTTGTTTGAAAAACTGGTTTGTGACAAACTTACACCTCTCTTAAAGAGATTTATCTCTCCGTTTCAACATGGATTCGTCGCAGGTAGATCTACTACCACAAATCTCTCAATTTTTTGTAACTCTGCCTTGAAATACCTTGAGAATGGCTTGCAATGTGATGTAATATATACGGACTTGCTAAAGCGTTTGATCGCGTCAACCACAATATATTAATTTCCAAACTAACTGGCTTAGGACTTCACTCCAATTTCCTAAAGTGGATTCATTCCTACTTAACGGATCGTATCCAGTATGTTCGCATAAATGACACGTTCTCGTCACCAGTTTATGTTACCTCTGGAGTACCTCAAGGTAGTCATTTAGGCCCTTTGCTCTTCCTTTTATTTATTAATGACATTCCTGACTTGTTTTTGAGTTCCCAGTGTCTAATGTTTGCCGACGATTTGAAAGTGTTCCGACCTATACGTTCAGTTCACGATTGTATTCTTTTACAGGAGGATCTTGAACGACTTTCCATATGGTGTCAAAATAATGATCTTCATCTCAATGTCTCTAAATGTCAAAGCCTTTCTTTTTACCGTAACCTCTCTCCAATTCACTTTACGTACGTAATCGATAATACCTCCCTGTCCATTATTTCTTCCAAAAAAGATCTTGGAGTAATTTTTGACATAAAACTTAGCTTTTGTAAGCACATTGAGTCTTTGGTTGCCAAAGGTAATCAGATGTTAGGTTTCATACTGCGGAATTCTAAAGACTTTCATGATCCGCATACTCTCAAATGTTTATTTTTTGCATTTGTCCGGTCTCACCTTGAGTACTGCAGTATAGTTTGGAATCCGTTTTATGAAGTACATTCTATTAGAATAGAGAAGATCCAAAAGCGTCTTACTAGAGTAGCTGTTCGTAGACTGCGATGGAATATTGAAATGCCATCTTACGAGACCAGGTGCAAATTATTTGGTATCCTACCTCTTTTTAAACGAAGGCAATATTTATCAATTATGTTTATTCGTGATTTGATTAATGGTCATATCGATTGCCCTGTCCTATTATCATTAATTGGATTTTATGCTCCTTCGAGAACTCTAAGAAATCGTCTTTTATTTTATGTACCTTATCATAGAGTTAATTATGGATTCAATGAACCAATTTCTAGATGTCTTAGAGAATCAAATAAATATTCTAGTATATTTGATTTTAATCTTAGTAGGGATTCATTTAGAAATAAAATAATTCTGTTGTTAGGCTTTGGTGGTCGTTTTTAAGTATATTTTTGTGTTAAGTAAAAGTAATCTAGCGAGAACAGTAGATGTACTCATTTGATTGAAAAATAAATAAATAAATAAATAAATAAATAAGAGTTCCCATTAATTTTATTCAACATATAACGCACTTTATGTTGGTACTACTTTTTTAGTTGTATGTTTTATACTTTAAAAGAAAATCGAATCAGAGTTCGAACGTAGCGGGTGGGCCGGTTTGTTTGCTGTCGAGTGTAGTAGGTACTTAGTGCCGATTTATTGACTCACCATTAAAAAGTGGCTAATGGAGGGGGTTTCATTGGCGGAAGCGAAAACACTAATTTGTTTAATATGATTAGAATACTATGTTTACAGAAAAAAGGATTGAGAGTCTGTCAAATCAATGCGCAAAGTCTTATCAACAAATTGGGGGAACTTAGGTATCTGTTTGTGGAGTCAAAAATTGATATTATCTCTGTCTCTGAAACTTGGTTCGACACAGAAATCAGTGATAATGTTTACAGTTTGGATGGCTATAAGCTTTTTCGTTCGGACAGGAAATTTCGAGTTGGCGAAGGTGCTGCTGTCTATGTGCGCGATGGCCTGCGTTGTACTCCTGTTTATACGTCGATGGACATACCTAATTGTCGTTTCGAATTTGTATTCGTTAATGTTATATGTAATGCAGAGAGTGTTCTGGTTGGTTCCGTTTACCGTCCATATAACTTATAAGTATTGATCCACTAGTAAAAATGCTTGAGTCCTTTTCTTGTTGCTATCCGAATGTTCTGCTTTGCGGTGACTTCAACTGCAACCCTTTAGACCCACTTAAATCTAGTCAATTCACCGATACATTTAAAGCACTTAATTTGCTTTCCATTAACACCTCCGTTGCCACTCACCACTGCATTGAGTCCAGCACTCTTTTAGATCTTTTTATTACCAGCGACACTGATAAGGTCGTACTCTATGACCAGCTCTCTGCACCTGGTTTCTCCAAGCATGATCTGTTATTTGTATGCCTAAACCTTGCCCCGATGGTACATGACAATAGCTTTCAATATAGAAATTTTAAACATATAATTCCGTCAAACTTAACAAACGACTTTTACTCAATAGATTGGAACTCGCTGTTTTATATGCAAGGAGGTGACGAGCAAGTTGCTTTCTTTAAGCATAATGTTAATCTGCTGTTTGATAAACATGTGCCCCTCAAAACCACAACCTTTAAGCACAACTCTCCACCCTGGCTTAATTCCGATATTATAGCCTTGATGTCTAAGCGCGATGTCGCCTACAGTCACTGGAGACGATATAAATTGGAAACATTTCAACAAATTGATCGCGCTCTACGCAATCAAGTAGTTATGAAAATCAGAGCAGCGAAATCCCAATTCTATGAAATCAAATTTAATTCATTCACTCCTGGTAAAAAACTTTGGAGCAATCTTAAAAAACTCGGAATTGGGAAAGACCCTTTAAAGACGCCAGATGACATCGACTGTAATACCCTCAATGAAAAGTTCGTTTCTTCGACTACTTTAAGTAATTATCCTGAGCTAGAAAGACTTCCTCCCGCTTCTTACCTACCTCCTCCTAGCTCCAATTATACTTTTATGTTCGAAAGACTTTATGAAGAGGACGTTGTTGAGGTTTTATTGTCAATCAAGTCAAACGCCACCGGCCTCGATCTTATAAACCCCAAGTTCATTAAAATCTTACTTCCATATGTCCTACACTATATTACCTAAAAAGAAAGCAGGCAATACTATTTAGTTTCGCGACCCATTGCTATTCTTCCATTTCTTTCGAAAGTTTTTGAAAAAGCTGTACTAAAACAAATACAAAAACATTTGTCGATGCACAACCTGCTTAGTTCGTTTCAGTCAGGTTTTCGCCCACAGCGTAGTTGCGTATCAGCCTTGCTTTGTGTCACAGATGATATCAGAGTATCGATGGATAATGGACATGTTTCATTTTTGACGCTTTTGGATTTTTCCAAAGCGTTTGATACGGTCAATCACTCCAAGCTGCAACTAAAACTGCAAAATAACTTTGGATTATCTGTTGAGTCCGCTAAACTGATATACTCCTATCTTAACCAAAGACAGCAATGTGTGTCAGTCAATGGAAATTCGTCCAACTTCCTTTACAACCCAACAGGTGTACCACAGGGTTCAATCCTAGGTCCTGTTCTATTTACGCTTTACATAAACGAACTTCCTCAAATTATCAAACATTGCTCTATTCATTTATATGCCGATGACGTGCAGCTTCTAATAAGCCGGCCCTTTTGTGATAAGGAAGAGGCAATAGATCTAATGAATTTAGACTTGTCAACTATCCTGCAGTGGTCTCAGAATAATTGCCTCGTTTTGAACCCGCTCATGTCAAATTCTCTTCCCATCTTCTACAAGTTATTTGATTTTTCAACTCTACCACCTCTAAAACTAGGTAATAATAAAATAGCATATGTTCATACTGCAAAGAACCTTGGGCTACTGTTCAATAGTACCTTAACCTGGAACGACCATATAAATAGCGCTGTTGGTAAGATATATGGAAGTTTACGTGCTCTCCGAGTTACCCAAAGCTTCATTCCTAAACATATAAAACTATTGCTCGCTAAAACTCTCTTACTACCAGTTCTAATATATGGATGCGAAGTTTTTTGTCACACCGATTTTGCGACCAATCGAAAATTGAATGTGACCTATAATAATATAGCTCGCTATGTCTACAGTTTGCGTTATTACGATCATGTCTCAGTGTTTTCTAAAAGTATATGTGGCTGCAGCCTTAATAGTCTTCTGAAATTTCGGTCTTTATCCTTCTTACATAAGGTCATTCAAACTAAACAACCTGATTACTTGCACAACAGAATTATTTTCCCTCAATCAACACGATCCTTTGTTCTAACCCCATCTCGATACCGGCACCTTACAACGGGAAGACAATTTTTTTGTTCACGTTATCCGCCTCTGGAACTCCCTACCTATTGCGCTGAGAAGAATCGAAGATGCAACTCTTTTTAAAACTAATGTTTTTATGTATTTGGCAAATAATTACAACTAATTTTCTACTTTCTTCAACTCAAACTCTTCTGTTAATTTCTCTTTTTCTTTTTAATCTGTAGGTACTTTTAATTGTATTTTAAATAATTAAGTTTAATGCTTTTCACTCTTTTGCTTCTATGGTTTAAATTTTGTAATTGATCCGTAAAGTAATACATTTAAAGGCTTATCATAAATTATAAGACTCTTGTCTTAATTGTAAGCGATTTTTCAATAAATAAATAAATAAAAAAAAAAAAAAAATGGAGCTTTAGCTTAAATCGCCATTAAGCTACTAGCTCCATACCCTACTCTCCATTTAATTTTAGTTTATTCAATCTAAATTAGTTTAATGGTCCGATTTTAATGGCGCTTTTAAATTTGAATGAGTTTTGAAAAAGCCCCATAGATTTTTATATCATTACGACGAATTTTGTATCGATTTTGTTTTTCAAAATTGTTTTTATAAAACAATCACTTTCAGCAGCGAGCGGAACATGGACTAAATTCGCTAGTGACCAGTGGAGAGCTGCGCCTTGCCTGGCCAGTATGTCGGCATGTTCGTTTCCATAAACGATCAGGGTAACCTTAAATTGATCTAGAAGGGCTTGTTCATTGCGGCATTCTACGAGTAGTACTAATTTAGAATATATAGTGACTGACGCGATCGCTTTAATGGCAGCCTGATTGCCAATAAGTAATAGCGATCTTTTGCTTCGGCGGCGTTATGTCTGAGTGTCGTTTGATTTGGCGACAGGCTTTACGGATAGCTAAGTAGCTCCACCTGAAAAACGCTGGCGGTATCGGGAAGTCTGTAGGATTTTGAGATGTTTAAGAATTCCGAAAAAACTCCCGCACTCACGCTGCAGTTCGTTTTTGAACCGTCGTTGTAGATTGTGAGATCGAACTCCCAAGTCACTTGTCATCTTACTCATGTCCTTACTCCCCATACATGTCCATGATCATATGTACGTAGGTTTCTGGAACTCCTCGTTGCATTAGCGGCACCCATAACAGATCCCTCGGTTGTCTATCAAAGGCCTGCTCGATACCGACCAACAACATTTATGCAAATCCTTTAAGGAACCGCGATGTTTCTCCATCATTATCATTATACTTTAGATTTCATCTGCGGTTGATTAACTACTTTACTAAACTTAACGGGCTCCCGACCCGTGAGGATTCTTTACCTGAGACACTTCAGCATTCCATCCGCTATGATCCCGGTCACGCTGCTTCCAGTTCTCCAGACCAAGCGCTCTGGCATCCTTTCTTGCCTTCTCGAACCAGGGGGCTGGGAGTCGAAGATCCTCTTGGCTGGAGCATTATTGTCCATTGGCTCAATGTGGCCGAGCCAATTTCATATTTATTTTTTCATATTTATTTATTTATATCGATTTAACTTACACAGTAAGATACAATATCTTTTAAGGTAGTGTAAGCTTCAGTTTCAAAAACTATTACATGAACTGAGTGAAAACTAAGTTACTGATAAAATTCATTGATAAAGTT
This sequence comes from Portevinia maculata, assembly GCA_949715645.1. Lineage (NCBI taxonomy): Eukaryota > Metazoa > Arthropoda > Insecta > Diptera > Syrphidae > Portevinia > Portevinia maculata. The sequence continues at coordinate 76,924,365 of OX454525.1, forward strand.
CAAAAAAGGATAAAATATAGAAAATAAAGAAAATCAATCCAAACTTAAATTTTACAAAGAGCGAGCTTTAAAGCCAGCTAAAATATAGACAATCTGGGAGTAGGTGGGAGGGGGGGGGGGGGGGGGGTTAATGTCAATCATCGAAGCGCCTCAAAATGTTGCCTAAGCCTTGCTACGAACCGAGTGCCACGTCCTACCATCCTTATTGTTTGGGGGAGGGAATTCCACAACCGAATCGCATGTACAAAAAATTGACGACTCGAAACGAGGTAAGAGTAGCGTACTGGTGTCAGATTACAATTTCTACCTGATGAGGAAAACTGGATTTTGCTATATAGATACGGTGGTTTTCGTGTTTGCAAAATATTGTTGAGCATTGTTAAGGTCCTTAGAGCAAATAAGTCTTCCAGAGTGAAACCATATATTTGTCTAGAATATGTAGAAATATGTTCATATCTCCGCAGACCAAAAACGTACCTTGCTACGCTGTTGAAAACAACATTCAGTTTCCTCCTGTGCCTGCTATCACAGTTGCAAAAAATTTCACACCCAAATAATAGTAGGGGGATTAGTAGTGACTTTGCAAGTATCATTCTTGTTCTAATTGGAGTAATTCTTTGGGTGGCCCATAACATACGTAAGCCACCATACACTCTTCCGATTGCCAATTGTATATGGTTGGTCCAGGTTAGGGTTTTGTTAAAGACTAATCCTAGATTTCTTGCTGACTCAACAAACTGAATGGGTGTACTGTTGAGTTGTATTTGTGGAAAGTATGAAGTGTCTGATGGTCTTCTGGAGATAATCAAACATTTGGTCTTGGATGGATTCAAGTGGAGTCCATTTGATCGGGACCAGAGCAAAATTTTACTTAAATCATCATTTAACTCGCAAGCTCCATTTTCAATTAAACCCAGAGGACAGCTATACCGAAGCTGCACATCGTCAGCATACATATGTAAGGAAGAGTTGAAGCCAAGCGAGGGGAGGTCATTAATGTAAATACTGAACAGTAAAGGACCCAGTATAGATTCCTGAGGGACACCTTTGCTTAGCGGAAGAAAGGAGGACGTTTGGTTATCAGCAACCACTGCTTGGTATCTAAGCGATAAGTACGAGAACACAAGTTTCACTGAGGATGACATGAACTGGAATTTGTCCCTTAGTTTGCCGCATAAAATATGGTGGTTGACAGTGTCAAAAGCTTTTGAGAAATCTAAAAGTGTAAGAAAAGTTACATGGTCCTTATCAACACTCTGCCTTATTTCTTCGACTACATTTATTAAATTTGTCGTGCAGCTGTGGTTAGGACGAAAGCCAGATTGACTTTGACATAACATGTCATGGTGATCCAAGTATAGCCTTATCTGCGTGTTCATGACCTTTTCAAAAACTTTGGATAAGAATGGTAGAATTGCTATTGGGCGATACTCATTACGGCTTTTTGGAACAGGGATGATTTTTGCTCGTTTCCAGATGCTAGGAAAAACTCCGGTCATGATTATCACATTAAAGACATGGGTTATGTATTTTAAGGTGTAGGGAAGAGTCGCCTTCAGGAATACTGGGTGAATGCCATCGAATCCAATGGAATTAGATTTTATGGATAAACAGAATTTTAAAACATCTTCTTCATTAACGGCGGCAAAACTAAATCTCCCAGAGGTAAAGCTGTCAGAGGTAAAGCTGTCCGCTTCCGAAAAACTTGAGAGGATAGAGCTGCCATTTGGCTCAGACGATGAGAGCGATGTAAAATTTTTATTCAGCTCATCACAGTCAATATTAGTAACTGAATTATTATTCAAACGCTTACCAACACCTATGTCCCTCAAATTTTTCCATAGGTTATGACGAGCCAGAGAAGGATTTAGCCGAGACGAGTAAAAACGTTTTTTTGATTCTCTAATCTGAAGTACAACTCTATTTCTCAAGTCAGTATACGCCTTACGAAATACCTCCAGTCTGAAACGTTTCCACGTATTATACGCCATATTTCGTTTGTTGATTAAGGTTTTTAAATTATTGTTAAACCAGGGATGGTCATTGTATCTCAAAATTGTTGTCTTATAAGGAACATGGACATTAAAAAGATAGTTAATATTATCCTGAATGAAGGAAACTTGCTCATCAACTGATACCATTCTGAAAACTTGAGGCCAATCAACCGACCTTAAGTCACGTTCCAAAAAACTATAATTGATGTTTTTAAAGTCCCTATAGCTATAACTATTATTTGAAACAATAGGTTCACACTGAAAAGTTAGGTGTAAAAGGTCATGCTGAGAAAAACAGGATGCAGATAACTGGTTATAGTGAAGAACTTTGTTCAAGTGGCTAACAAAAAATACATCAAGCAGAGTGCTCGATTCCTTGGTAAAGTGAGTTGGAGTTGACGTGTTTACTGGACATAGGTTAAGAGCTCTCATGTCATCAGAAAGTGCTGATTCTAAGAGCAGATTGCTATTAAAATCTCCACCTAATATAATATAAGGTGAAATGTTGGCCAATTCATCTATTTTATTTAATAATGGTGCTATTTCAATGTATTTGTTAGGTCTATAGGCTGAACCGAGTAAAATTTTGTTATCTTTGCATGTTATTTTAACAAATATGAAATTAGTACCATCGTTAGGTAAGGAGTGGCACACAAGCTCTGGTTTTAACCCACGACGCGCATAAATCGCGACTCCACCACCGATCCGTCCCACTCGGTCCCGTCTAAACAGTTCAAAACCTCTTAACCCGTATAATGAGTCATTAAAGTCAGGCCGAAACCATGTTTCAGTCACAAACACAACATCCACCTTTGAATCTGCAAACAAGTATCTGAATTCATCAATTTTCGGAAGTAAGCTCTGAGCATTTAAACAACAGACCTGCAGACCAGTACGCTGACTACACAAAATGTCAACCATAACTCGAGAGATGTCACTATTCATAGCGATTGTGGAACTCCCTTTGTTATTTATAACGCTAGGGCCAACCATTAGTATGAACTACTAGTAATTGGCGGCTAATAAAGCACACCTTAACACAAGTGCGATAGAACGTGTCACCGGAGTAAAGACGCAACTTCGATAATAAACAAATATTTAATAAACAAATATTTACAAAAGGTACCGTGGGAAAGAGGATAATACAAAAAACAAATATTAGAAATGAAAAAAAAAGAGTAATAATAATAATATTAATAGTAATAATAATAAATAATAAAGAATAATGATGAAGAAAAACATTCTTTTTACGTTTGATGTCTTCTTGTTTTCAATTATGATCAGCTGCATTTGTTGTCGTCGGGCCAGCAGCTAGAGCAGTTAAGTCCTCAGCATTAGTAATTGTTATTGGTTTCTCGTTTCGGTTTTTTTTTACATGAACAAGCCCACGCATAGTATACACAGAAAACAGCTTGTGATCTTTCTTGAGTTTAAGTGCGTATTGCAAGAGAGAGCGATTTCTGACCGTTAAACATTCGTGAATGAAAACCGCGGAGTCATTGCTGTCATCAAATCCCAAATCTCGAAGGCGAAGTGGTTGTTTCGTAGTCTTTCGGTAGTTCGCAATCGATCGCAGTACGGAACTTTTATCGAACGGTGACAAAAATTTAATCACAATTGGCGGGTGTGAATAATTATTCGTTGATTTAACTCGGAAAATACTTTTTAGTGAAGGTGGTTGGAAACCGGCAATGTGAGCACATAAGTGGTTGAAAATCGATTTAAGATTCTCCGTCGGTAGAAACGGAACACCTCGAAGTAGTGCATCAGTGCTAATTTCTTTTTGTTGATGTTTTTCTTCTGTTTGTTCCATACGTGTAATAATATTAGATATGGTCTCGCTGTGTTGTTTGAGTTGCTCCTTAAGTTGTTCGTTTTCGCGTTTTATTGTGTTGATATCATTAAGTTGTGTTTCAATAATATTTATACGTTTGTTTATATCTTCAATTGAAGATTTTAGTGTGGCAATATCAGTCTCAATTTTTTTCGATAATCTCTCTTCGGATTCAGCAATTCTTAAGGTAAGAGAAGATGTAATGGACTCACTTTGTTTAAGAAGAGCTTCCTCTAATTTAGTCCACATTTCCCCTGTGCTGTCATCAAGTGTTAATTTTTTTTGTTGCTTCGATGCTGGTGATGAAAACGGCTTTTTGCTGGATGGAGAGCACATAGGCCGATTGCGCTTAGAAGACATGCTGGTACTCAAGAGGGGGTGTTAGGGGAAATATGTCTTATGTTTCACTCAAGTTATAATATGAGAGCACTGACAACTGGAGAGATTACGTATATAATTTTGATTTTACAGAATCACAATTTAAAGAATTAGCTTATATTAATGTAGTTGCAGTGGTTTGTCAGAATTTTATTATATAGAACGATGGTATGTTTATTATTAATGAGTTTTAACGTCTTGGCAAGTGATTTTGGGCTTTGGAAATAAACTTTATCCGGCTGCTAACTCACGCACGTCTACTTAGTACCACTCATATATGTCAACATTTAGTCAACGTAATTTAGCTTTTTGGACTACATACTTCCACATCTTGGTACAGGTCATAGAGTTCGCGGTTGTATCTTCTCCTCCATTCGTCCTCCTTGCACACAGGAGGAGAATATCGGTTTCCTGTGACAAACCCGCACTGTGTGACATCAGCTGGATTGAACGGTAACTGTCACAGTCTCGCGTATCGCTCTTTCCTTTGTACAAAGGAAGAAAACTTTCCCTCCACTGGTAAGGCATTTGATCGCCTCTCATCAGTTGAACCCAATTTCTGCCATCTTTTTCCAGAACTCAGAGGGTATCTCGTCCGGCCCAACTACTTTTTAATTTTTGGAGTCTTTGACCGCCTTCCTTACATCTTCGAAAGTAATGGAAAATATATTCGAGGAAATTGTTCATTTAGAAGTCCTTCACAATACTGCCGCCACCTGTGTAGTATTTTTTCGTCATCCACAAGAAGCAGCCCTGAGGATTGTTGATGAACTTTGGCGAACGGATTTCCTGGGCATTTCTTCTTCTCTGAGCGACTATTTTGAAAATGATTGTCCCCCGGTGCAAGCTGATTTGTCAGAGTTCTTAGATAGTCTGGTGAAGAAGAAATTTATTTTAACTCCCGATACAGGCTCTCCACTCACTTTGCTTGAATTTGAGCCCACCCCCTCTTCGCGAGCCTGTTGCAAAATCCGTATTCTAATTCGAGGCGACGTTTTCGGTCCTGTATAGGCACTTTATGCCTTATATTTATTATTTTCATTTTTTAAATGACCAAAAATCACCCAAAGGAAAATAAATATTATTTGAAGAAACTCTTTTCCAGTTTTTACACTCAAACCTAAACTGTACTTTGACTTGCTCTACAGGCAAACCCATTGATCCGGACAAAATATTGTTTTCGCTTGGGCTCCAAACATGTCCAGTGAATTTAAAAGTGAAATTCAAGTCGACTTTGCCTTTGCGAAGGGAAAGTTATCGTTTTTATCCAACTGGTCGTTATATGCGAGGTCGGTATAGGCGACTTCGACTGTATATCTGTTCTTATTATATGAATAATAGATATTTATCAAAAATATTCAATTTTTGTTTTTATTTCCCGATAAGGAATATCGCCCATCTATGAATATAACCGTTATTTGCAGTCAAAGATAGCACAATCAGGGTTCTCATCTAATCCATTCTATTTAATCATAATATTTCGTTGTTGGATTTTCCGCTTTTTGATTAGGGACATAGAACTTGTTTGTAGTTCGAAATCGCTCAATCATAAATCTGATCTGATCTTGTAAATATATATTCGCATATCGGTCATAGATTTACTGCTACTTCGTGCTAATGTATTAAATTACTATATTTCTTGGAATGTGCTGCTGAAATGTACGTGTTGAACTGTACTTGAAATTTCAAACCGATGAACGCTGACAAATTGAAATATTTATAACGAAATGTCATGTCAGTCAGAGTTCGGGATCGATTGTAAGCGTCATATACACCATAATAAAAAAGAAATACTATTTTCTGACTCAAGACTAAGGGAACGATAAGCCAAGAGTTTATAAATTTTTGCAGCTGTTCGATTATCAAATAGAAACACACTAGGTGCATGTGCACGTAAAAATTGATTATTACAAAAGATATTCACAAAAAAAACAGCACACATAAATCACTGACGGCTGAGTACAGATCGCTGGATTGTAATGAGCTACGTTACCGGTCGAAATGACACGTTTTATTGGGAGATAATTGGTACTCTACCTCGTCTCTTACTTTTATCAGTAAACCGGAAAAAGGAACACACGAATGACACTTGAACGGACAATAAAGCAATTAGCGACAAGCTCAGAAAAAAAAAACCTAAGAAAATGGTAACCCCTTACATAGCATAATTGATTTAATGTCATTTACCATCGTCGGTCGTCGGTCGAACTGATTATATTTTTTTTGTTCTCACGATGTCAGCTTCGAAGTTCCAACGTGTGTGGTTAGATTAATCTACGAACACTCTTGAAAAAAGGGTAGGAAACTTATGACACCCCTTTTTTCTGTGTGTGCTCTTCTTTTGAATCAACTCGACTTCTTTTGTCATTTCATTCAATTTTCACTTACTTTCGTAATTTTGCCATACAATCTCTCTCGTTCGAGGGGTGGTGGTTGCTGATGGTTGGTACTCGTGGTGACGATGATGATGACGATGATGACGAGGATGATGATGACGAGGATGATGATGATGGTGATGATGATGATGATGATGATGAGGATGATGATGATGATGATGATGATGATGATGATGATGATGATGATGATGATGATGATGATGATGATGATGATGATGATGATGATGATGATGATGATGATGATGATGATGATGATGATGATGATGATGATGATGATGATGATGATGATGATGATGATGATGATGATGATGATGATGATGATGATGATGATGATGATGATGATGATGATGATGATGATGATGATGATGATGATGATGATGATGATGATGATGATGATGATGATGATGATTTGGCTGACGCGACTGGCTGGTCGAAGATAATAAAGACAGTCGTTGTCGTCATCATTGTCACATTGACTTAACACAACTACAAACAATCAGCAACGAAGCAAGGATGGAAATGAGATTCACAATTGTCAAAAAAGTATCCTTCATCCTTTTGTTGGATTCTATGAACTGTTTGCAGAAACGACACCACCACGACACCAAGAAACGGAGAATATAAAAAGGATGAGAAAGAGAAAATCTGAAGCACGCGAGTGGTATCTTCATGTGTGATCTTCTTTTGATTCAGAATTAGGAGGAAGCAAACCACATTTCCGTTCGCCTTTTTTTCGCACTTTGTACTGCTTCATCTTGGGTTTTTGCCGAGCGAATATGGTAAAGTGGTTGTGTAATGACGGTGTTGATGATGGCAATGATGATTGGAAGAGGTGGTGTCGGTTTTCAAGGAGTAATCGTCAGTTTGATGGGTGTCGTTTGGTACCCTTTTGTGAACAACATAGTTTAGAGAGGGGGCAGGGGAAAGTTGTTGTTATTAATTGGTGAGCAAATTAAGGAATAGTTTGAGTTCTGTTGTAGGAATGGATGGTATGAAAGGAATGATAACACTTTTGACCCCTTTGAACACTTCAATTGGAAGAGCTGTGAAACTGAGACTCTTTGGCCAGCAGTCCAATGATAATAAATTTAATTCAAGCCGTTCTTAGTCTTTCTTTTATAAGCAAATAAAAAAATCGGAGTGGGCAATAATACTAACATGCAATCTAATAATGTCATCGATATTGAAGAACTGAATAGGACTTTTAGTAAATTGCCTCTGTTTTCTGATGTCCCTTTTTCCCTATCTGAAAATGTCATTGTAAATAGGTACCTGTGACACATGGCCGGCCCGAGACCAATTCGCGCCCTGTGCAAGCCTCACCTTTTCCGCTCCTTATTCGTGGTAATAATATAATTGCAAGGGGAACTGATCCATTTGCAATTTGTTGAACTATCTACCGTATTTCTAAGTAACTTCATTTTCTATTCATATATCTACAACTTAATAGGGTGATGGCACCAGTAGTCGGCCCCTTAACTTTAATTTTAGGTTTGACTTGCTTTTAAAAATCCGTTATTCAAAAAGTGAATAGACTATTTGGCTTAAGTAAATTATTTGAAATGTGTAAATTAGGTATTTCTATAGTTTTTAAGTATAATTGTTACCCAATTTAAACTACAGTACAGCCTCGATAGTCCGGACGCATAAAGTTTCGGCTGTGTCCGGAATAGCGAAATGTCCGGACTATAGAGACAAAATAAATTAGACAACCGAAAGCTTTTCAAACACCTTTTATTTAATATAATTTATGTATACATATATGTATGTACGCACAATGTACGCTTTTCAAAAATATTTTAAGAGTAGGAAAGTACGCGTTTATTTTTGGTTGGAGCGCTTTATCTAAAAACATCTTTTCAGCTTTTTCGCGTAACCTCTTTAGAAGAAGGATATCCATTTGAGATGCATTATTTTGTTCAGCCCACTGAATGCCCCTGGCGAATAATTTCCTTGCTTCATCGTTTGAAATTTTCCCAACTTCTTTGTTTACATTTTCATTTTCTTCACTGTCTTCTTCGTCAGTTTCATCAACATTTTGTTGGATTTGTAAAGCGGACTGAATAATGTCTTCATCAGAAAAGTCGTAGCATTGTTCATTTTTGTTACTTCTTAACACTATCATTTAGTTGCATAGGCAACGCTGGTTTCATTTCTCTCTATGTATATAGTCGCTTATGTACACTTTTAGGTTTAAACAAAGCATTGTATTTAAAACGTATGAAGTCTAAGATGGGGTGATTCCAATAAAGCATTTCAACTAGTTCACAAGTGTTTTAATTACAACAATTTTGACCAGTTGCCCATTTATTTATTTCATCTGTAGATGTGCTACCATTTGGATCAATGATTCTAATTATGCCATGAATTCTATTTAAATCAGCAAGCGAGGAGTCAGAGTCAATTTGTTGCCGTAACTTTGCAAGTGGTATAAGGTCTTCATTATCCCATTGGGATGCCAATTCTGGCCATAACATTGACCAACTTTTTTTTAATATTTTTCTCTCCAATACCTCTCCAAGCTGAATCCAAAAAGAAAACCGCATCTCGCAAATTGAATTTTTTTAAGACTGCTGCAATGTTTTTATCATCTTCCAATAGAATGTGGGTCAACAGCTGCTTTCTATATGCTACCTTTATATTCTGGATTAAATTTTGATCCATCGGCTGCAATACTGCCGTACAATTAGGCGGTAAAAATAAGACTCTGAAGTTGGGATCAAAGTTTATTTCGTCCTCTTTAGGATGTGATGGGGCATTATCCAAAATCAAAAGCGCTTTCAATGGCATGTTAATCTCTGTCAAAAACTTTTTCACACATGGAATAAAATTGTTCTTAAACCAATCAAAAAAAATGGTTGTCGACATCCAGCCTTTTTTAGTAGCTTTATATGCCACTGGAAGATTAATGTCGTTCCCGGAAGAACCCTCCAAAAGGCAGCTGACTCAACAGCATTATAAATCTGTTCTTCACTTAAGTTCATTTCTTGAATCACTTTTAAAAATTTAGCTTGAAAAGGCTTAACAGCAGCAACGTCGCTGGATACTTTTTCTCCACAAATCTTTAGACATCGAATTCCATGCCGCAATTTAAATTTTTCCAACCAACCTGAACTTGCTGCAAAATCTTCCTTTCCTGTCATCTCTTTGTAAAAGAATCATGTCTGTAGAAATTGGCACATGATGATTTCTTTGTTGGATAAACCATGCCATCAAAGCTTCTTCTACCGCTGGATGTTCACCTTGTCTAATCATCTTTCTCTTTCCTGGAAACCAATTGTAAAATATCCTTGAAAAGTGGGTACATATTCTTAGAACGTAAATGTTCAGCTTACCTGATCCTTGAAATATGTTAGATACATATTTCCGAATTTTAATCTTATTGTTCTTTATGTCGAAAACAGTTGACTTTGAGACTTTGAAAATTTCAGCTACTTGCCTAACTGATTTTCCAGATTCAATATCATCAAATATTTTAAGCTTTTTAGAAAGTGTCAAGGTTACGTGCTTCCTTTTCTTTGCAGAAGCCATAATAAATAATAAACATAGGGACGGGCTACAGTCCGCTTGGGCGAACTGTTGGATACCCTATTCTTATTCCTATCCCTCATAAGTGGGCGTGACAAAAGTCTAAGTATGGTTGAACTGTTAAGAACGCTCTACATATTTTGTTATATAACATTTAAAGGATTTTATTAAAAAAACGCTCCCTAGCTCAAACTTAGGTGTTTCAATAAAATTGTTTTATTTAATTGTGGGCGTGTCAGTAGGCGGATTTAAAAAAAAAATAACACATGAGAATAAAGGGCCCCTAGAGAGTATATATTCTAAATTTCAGCTCCCTAGCTCAAACTTTGAATTTTCAAAAAAAAAAAAAAAAAAAAATTGTGGGCGTGTCAGTGGGCAGATTTTAAAAATATTTACACATGAGCATAAAGGGCCCATAGAGAGTATATATTATAAATTTCAGCTCCCTAGCTCAAACTTTGGATTTTCAAAAATTAATATACCCTTAGAATAGGGTATAAAAAAATTGTTTTTATTTATTTGTGGGCGTGTCAGTGGGCGGATTTTGAATTTTTTTTATTCCGAGCAGTTTTAGGAGTCATAGATCATATATACAAAATTTCAGCTTTCTAGCTCAAAATTCGATTTTTTCCAAAATTTTGTTTTTTTGAGTTTGTGGGCGTGTCTGTGGGCGGATTTCAAAAATTCGTAAACTTGATTATTTCGGGACCCTAGAGAGTATATGGTTAAAATTTCAGCTCTCTAGGTCCAGTTTAAAGGCCTAATTTTTGGCTACAGACGGACGGATGGACGGACATGTCTAGATCGACATTACTATCGATGCTGATCATAAATATAGTAACTTTTAGGGGTCTACGGGCAATATTAAGGTATGTTACAAACTATGCGTCAAAATTAATATATCCTTAGAATAGGGTATAAAAAGATACACTACAAAATAACTAAACCGCAACTGACAAGGCTCGCAATGAAATGCAACAGAACATGAAATATCAACAAACACAAACATGAACTTGCAATGAGTAAAATTGCAACGGTAAAAATGTCTAGACTCAAGAGCCGAATACAAGCGACAAAACTAGTAGGGGAATTCCCGTAATTGTATGAACAAATATATTTCCATAGAACAGAGTCGAATTATATACGCATTTTAATACTCTGTCCGGACTGTAGAGGTAAAATTTTGAAAGTGTCCGAAATATAGAGGTGTCCGGACTACTGAAGTGTCCGGGCTAGCGAGGCTGCACTGTATTTACAAAAATGTAAATGAAAACCACATTCTTCAGTAGTCGGCCCCCCTAACTATAGTAGTCGGCCACATAAGTACTCAGTAGTCGGCCCCCATTTTTACTTCTGTATTTTCAATGTTTTGACCAAGTTAGGAAAGCAGATTTTTTTAGTTTTCAATATATTTTAATTTATAAAAACAATAATAATACAAACTCATTTAAAAAAAGAAATGTTTATTACATTAAATATCATTTGAAATAAATTGCACAAGGTATGCCATTTCCTGACCTTATAAAAAATCGAAAATCACAATAATTTCCTTCGAAATTTAAAAGGAATGGCTCTTTCAGACATTATTATAGAAAAAAAAACAAGTTGCAGTTCTCCTGTACTGGCTATCAGATAGGTGCCGGTACTGGTTCCATCTAGGTCAGATGGGCCCGATGGTGTTGATGTAGATGGTAAGGAAGCCGCAATATCCGTAGGAAGCTCAATCATACCACCATGTCATGGTGTCATTTGGCTCAGATTTCCTAAGGTGACTACGCTCCATCTCTTTTACTATCTTCATCACAACTTCATAGTCAACGTTGTTTTTAAGAAATCCTTCCTTTGCCAAAGCTAGAACTTTCTTCGTTTCATCGAAACTTTGAGCTGTGACTACTATGTTTTCCGTATTTAGGTGCAGCTTCTCCAGTACATTTCGCAGGCATTTCGAGAAGTCGATGGCATCAGGTTTTTTGATTATTTCACTTCTATCCGAGCTTTCCAACACTAGCGTCAGAACTTCGCAAATGTTTATTTTGGTGACGGCTTCCCCTGCATTGCCAGGTATGCTTTGACATTTATGAACTTTGGTCTTATATTCCTGCTTAAGCTCTTTGAATGCGCCTACATCGGCTGGCTGGATAATGTGTGTCGTGTTTGGCAAAAGGCCATACAAGATAATACCATTATTCCGGAAAAAATCGCTCAGCTCCATGGTGAGATGTGATTTGTGACCATCGACAAGAAACAACCGGCTTTTTGATGTTGTTTTCTCTTAGCCACCCATTAAAACTGTTCGCCACGTACTCAAAAAAAGGCTCAGAATGCATTCAGCCACTTTCTGATCTACCTAAAATCCATGTTGGGGGCATGCTTTTTATTAGCGCATTCGGTAGACGCACGTATGGAAACACGATCAGAGGTGGTAAAGTCTTGCCATCAGCACTGAACACAAACAGAACGGTCACTGTTTCCTTTTTGTTTCCGTAGCTTACTTTGTAAAGGTTTTTCCAACCCTTTGGCGCTAAGACAATACCAGTTTTCGGAGATAGGCAAAACGATATTTCATCCCCATTGAAAGGAAGGGTTTTCCAGAATATCTAGAGCATCTATTTCATGAAGATAAATCCTTAAATCTTCAAACCACTTCCTTACTGACTCCTCGGTAACGATTGCCGGCCTTTTGTCAGACCCTCTGGTCTTCTGAGGGACAGTTCGGGATGGCGCTGAGAAAGCCGTAATACCAACCTTTACTTGGCATTTCATTATCGTAGAAAGTTTTTGGGGAAAGCCACATTTTGCCAAATTCACTAGCCAATCTACAAGACTTATTTCTTCGGCCGTACTCAGCACAGTATCCGGCCCCATTTGCCTCGGTTTTTCGGCAGCCCTGCCATGAATACGGTCTTGTATTGTTGTCCTTGGTACTCCGAATTCCTTACTGGCTTTCCTAATTGACCAGTTTTCCTCCCGAATCTTCTTTAATGTTTCTGTAAGCGTTTCTTCCGGGTACTTATGGAAATCGCGTTTAGCCCCTTCTTTTGAATTTTAAATTTTTTATAATGCTTGAATAAATAATAATAATTTCTTCATTTCTAACTTTAAACCTGTTTTGTAACTCTAAATATAAAAAAAACTCACAAATTTAATGTAAAAAATGAGCGGCCGACTTAACAATATCTGTCTACCGAAGTCGGCCACCCATTCTTTCAATGCGATAACAGGGGGCCGACTACTGAAACTAAGCAAAAAACATGGAAGTTTTGTCAAAAATGAGTGTAGGATGAGGTAAACCTTCAATCTGCATAGTACTCGTAACTTAAGCATAAACAAAAAAATCATAGTCTTCTATAGTCGGCCGGGGGTGGCCGAGCCTAGAAGAACCATGCAAAAAATGTCTCCTTAGGTCGGCCCCCTCTGTATTTATTTTAAATATTTTTTTTTCTCCACTTTCGGGCAAAAAACAATAAAAAGAAACTGTAGACAACTCAAATAAAATCATAAAACGCACTTACCGATAGTATTTTACTAGTTATGGAGGGTTTCTGACATTCACTTGCACTATTTTTTTTTTAACTCAAAATGACAAATTTACCACTTCCAAGAACTTGAATCAAACTAACCATTATCAAGGAGAAACTAGCAGCTGCATGGCATCCTGACTTTGCTCACAGACAGGAAAACCGTTAGCCTTTTGGGGAAAACAATTTCTGTGTGTATTTAACAAACGCATTTGCTATTACGCATCATTTTATGGCGCGCCGGCCGACTACTGAAGACGGCCGACCTCACATGCCGTCACCCTATGTCCCTGCAGGAACGGGCAAAAAATATCACTGCAGTGCACCCCAAAAACAATAAAAAATAAATAAATAAATATTAGGCATTAACGGCCAATACAGGGCCTAAAACCTAGCTTCTCCAACCACTTCTCATGACAATTGATAGGTACTCTTGGATGTTTGTCAGACGTTCGCAAAAGGTGGGGCAGTGGAACCGGGGACCTTTCGATTAGTAGTTCGACACACTAACCAAAAAAAAGAAGCTTATCGCAAGAGGCGACTAAGGCAGTTTTAACATCCATGTGATTTAACATTTAAAATCTTGAAACTGTCCCGCAAATGTGCATGCAAATCCGTGGGTTGAAACGACTGAAGATCACCGGTGTCGTAAAAGGAGATCAAATAAAAACCAATACTGGAAGCATGCACCAACCGTAGAAAATAAGGCAGGCTTAAAAACTTCTGGAGCATACAAATGCAACACCACCAGCATTTGATTAGCCTCAGTTGGTGATCCGAAACTGCGAGGCCTGCAATATTCATAGAGTTCGAACCGGTGAAACTGACAGACGCGGACCAATAGAGATACAATAAAGTGGGAGGGCTATGATGATATGAAAACATAGAGAAGGGCTACAGTCCCCTTGGTCGAACTGTTGGATATTCCTACTCCTATCCCTCATAAGTCTAAGTATGGGCGAATTTCAGGGTGGCGACGGTGTAGAGGTTAATGTGTTGGCTTGTGACCCGTGCAGCCCGGTGGATTTCCTTTTTTTTTTAAATGGGTGAATATGGCGTTAAACATAAAGGACTTTCATTTACAATGATTTCTTCAGTCAAACTGATTTTTTAAATTGCGGGCGTGTCAGGTGGCGCTGTTTAAAAATCTTTAAAAATTAACATTAAGGACCCAGTCTTTCCCTTATGACGAGGTTATGATTAGGATTAAGGGGATCATAACACTCCCACTTTACTGCATCCCTATTGGTCCGCATGGGGGGTTCGCCGATTTGACCAAATAAAAATTGGCATGCTTCCTGGTTTCGGCTTATTTCATCTCAGCGGTCATTCAAATGCTGGTGTTATTGCATTTGTGTGATCCAGGAATAACCTGCCTCTTTTTTTACGATTTCGACGCGTGCATGCTTCCAATATTGATAATTGTTTGATCGACCTTTTACGGCATCGGTGATCTCCAGTTGTATCAACCCACGGAATTGCATGCATACTTTCGGGACAGTTTGAAGATGTTAAATGTGTCGGTGGTGGATGTTAAAATTGCCTATATGTGAGCGCTGTTTTTTGGGGAGCGCTATCTTTTGGGAGACGCTGCAGTGATACTCTTAGCCCGTCCCTGTACTCCTAAAGAGTATACATATATTATAAATTTCAGCTTCCTAGCTCAAACTTTTACTTTTCGATAAAACTGTTTTATTTAATTGTGGGCGGATTTCGAAAACTTTAACTCGCATTTTGGGGCCTAAAGATAAAAAAATAAAAAATTAATATTAGGCCATATAGGGCCTAAAACCTAGATTCTCCAACCACTTTCCTGTGCGAAGTTTAAGGGACCTACAATTTTATGCCGAATCCGAATGGCAAATTTTTGAGAAGCTTCTCATGACAATTGATACTCTTGGATGTTTGTCAGACGTTCGCAAGAGGTAGGGCAGTGGAAAAACTTTAGATGTTACTTGGCCCCAGCGGCAATCGAACCGGGGACCTTTCGATTAGTAGTCCGATACACAAACCACTGAGGCCGATAATGTATTAAAAATGTCAGCTCTTTAGCTCAAAATTTAATTTTTTCGATAATTTTTCTTTTTTGAGATTGTGGGTGTGTCCGTGGGCGGATTTGAAAAATTCGTAAACTTGATTATTTTGGACCCCTAGACAGCATATGGTATTTGCAGCAATTGCAGCTTTCTAGGTCGATAAAGGTCTAATTTTTGCCGACGGACGGATGGACATGGCTAGACCTCTCCATGCGGATCACGAATGGAGTAACTTTAAGGGGTCTACGGGCAATATTAAGATATGTTGCAAATTATGAGTTAAAATTAATATGTCCCTATAGAATAGGGTACCAAAAGAAGAAATATCGTTCGGTTAACGACGTTTCGACTTACGTCGCCAAAAAAAGTAGGCAAATTTTATCTATTCAATCTCAATTTGCATGATTTATGTCATATTTTGACATATTTTCGATTAGTCTTGTTAACTGTTAAACTACATATTTACATACTTTTTTGCTAACAATTTTTTTGTTTTTTCTTGTTTTTGCCATAGCGACAGATATTCAAAAACAAAGAATAAAAATATACTTTACTTACTCTACTTTTGTTACTAAGATTCTTTCGATTGGCGCCATTTTCGATTTACGTCAGATCTGATGGAATCAATGAGCGACGCAAATCAAGCTATTCCTACACTTAAAAGTTTTTTTGTTGTATTTTTGTCCAAGTTTTGTGATTCTTTATATCCTCTTTGGTATTTTAGTCCTGGTGTTCAAAATAAAGAAATAAAATCTTCGGTTTTGATTGTTTTCTTAAAGCGCCAATCGGGATCAGCGCCCTGTGCATTTTTACAAATTGTTCATATAGCTTGTCCGGCCCTGCTCTGACATTGCTTTTCTGTTTGATGTAGTTGGTTCGTTTACCGTTGAAATGACTATTCGGTAAATAAAATCTGACAGCGTCGGCATTTACCTTATATACTCGTACTTAAATATGTAACGTATATTTTCAATACCATCCTTATAACTTCCACCTATCAACAGCTTTAGAAACAAGCTAAAATAATTCCAATCCCCAAAAATAGAAACGGAACAGAATATCGACCCATTGTCATCCTACCTGTCCTATCTAAAGCATTTGAATCAATTATTATCTCGAATCTAAAAACTTGTTAACGCCTATGCAGTCTGGTTTCCGCTCTGGTCACACCTGCGTAACCGCTTTGCTTAAAGTCACAGATGATATACGGGAAGCTATGGCCCAGGATAAAGTAACTCTAGTAGGTTAGGTTAGGTAAGGTGGCTGCGAGGGCGTGAGCCCAGGCACACTTAGGCCGCAGTTTCGGCCCGTTGTGAAACCACAAAAAAGGGGGGGGGGGGGGGGGTGTTCTGCCGGTCGTCGCTCGTCCTACTTGGTTCTCTGTGATTGCTTCTTGTGAGGTAGTGGTCTTAGGGGGGAAGATACTCCTGAAGGGGTCAGGGTGTGCAGCCTGGCTGTGTTTCGCATGGGTTGCGATGTGTTGGGTGACTAGTGCAGAGGCGACTTTCGCCCGACCTCCGAACCAAGGGTTGCGATCGAGATGAGGCGATTGATGCAATCAAACCCCAGGTCGATCTCAAATTCTGCGCCGCGGAGGGAAGCTATTGCCTCCTGATCACCGGGGGAGGGAAGAGTCTTTTGATATGACTGTTACAATCGAACCTCAAACTGCTCTTCACTCTCTTTGCAGGCAATACCGTGCCAGGGAGACCGGGTCAGGGTGTACCGGCTGCACAGTCAAGTAGTTGGTTACAAAACTGTGCCAGAGGGCGTGACTGAAGGTGGTCCAACCCTGCTACACGCATCGCGGGGGGGTGCGGCTTGTGGCGACTGTTGCAGTACGAGCCTCAAGTTACACCATTCCGCGGAAAGGAGCAGGGAGGGGCGGCCTTGATAGTCGATTTGGAATTATGATGACTGAGTTCGGGGATTTGTGGTGCAGGTTTTGAGGTATGGGAGAGAAACAGAGTGTGGTGACTGTTACAATCTAACCTCAACTCTGTTCCCGTTTTGTCTGCATAGCGGGGAGGCAGCAAGGCCGGTGGAGACCGTTTCAGTCGATCCGCCGGGTTACTGTCTCGCCCTCGGAGTGGAGTTCTGACTGAAGTGACTGATACAATCTAACTTCAGTGAGAACTCTTTTCCTTTGCAGGGGAATAGGTTTGGGGTGGTCTGCGGGAGGGGAGTGGGAGGGACCTAGTGACGAATTTGCTGATACAGCCAATATCTGTCTCACTGAGATCACTTAGATCATCGAGGAAATAGTTGCCGAGGATTTGTTTCCTTGAATTGGCTAGTGCGGGGCAGTTGCACAGGAGATGAGTGGTGGTTTCCACAGCTTCTGCAGAAGTCGTTTGAGGGAGCTCCCAATCTGATGGCATGTCTGCCTAAAAGGCAGTGCCCGGTGATTGCTCCGATTACAGAGCTGATATTTTTCCTGCTGATGGAGAGAAGTTTGGATGTTCTTTTCGCATCGTATTTGGTCCAAATTTGCTTTGACGACACACATGTACTGATGCTATTCCATCTGTTATTTGCTTCTATTAACGCGTTATCTAGAAGTTTGAGTTTCAGTGTCTGAATGGGTACCGCCGGTGTCTCTCTGTTGTCAGAGAGTTCTTGTGCGGAACCCCGTCTGGCTAACTCGTCCGCCTTACAGTTGCCTGGAATATCACTGTGACCGGGTACCCAACACAGTGAAGTGTTACATCTGACCGCGATCTCGTTAAGAGATTCGCGGCATTGTATTACCAACTTGGATCTTGTTGTTGGTGATTCTAAGGCTTTAATCGCTGCCTGACTATCTATGTAAATCACGATAGTTTTTCCATCTATCGGGCTCAAAGAGAGTTTGCCTGCTGCTTCGCGGATAGCCGTGACTTCTGCCTGAAATACACTGCAGTGGTCAGGCAGTCGTAGTACGACATTGAGCGCAGGGTTATCTGAGAACACGCCCGCCCCTGTGCCGTCGGCTGTCTTTGACCCGTCGGTGTATATTTAAATGGCGTCATTGTTTACAATGCAACCTTCTTCCCAGCTGGCTCGGTCTGGGATGGCCGTCTTGTATTTATTACTGAAATCTAGTGTTGGGATTAGATAATCCGTATTGTTGGGGATCTTGTGGGCAGTTAGGATGCTGCTGTGCCCAAAGTGTGAACTTTGCCACGAATTGGATTCTCTCAATCTCAGGGCCGCCTTAGTGGCCGCCATCTTCCCATAGATATCAATGGGGAGGAGGTTTAGAAAAGTAGTTAAGGCTGCCGTTGGTGTGGATCCTAAGGCTCCTGTAACTCTAGTAACTTTAGTTGATTTTTCGAAAGCTTTCGATTCCGATCGTCCTGATATACTTTGTATAAACTTCTGTCTTACTTTCATTTTTCCGACCTTTCTGTTAAGTTAATACTGTCTTACTTAACTAAAAGAGTTCAATCCGTCTTCCACAATCAGTCCTTATCGTCCGCCTTACCTGTTCATTGTGGTGTGCCCCAAGGCGCAATTATCGGTCCTTTGTTATTCTCTCTGTTCATTAATGACCTACCACTAGTGATTACAAATTGTCGTTTTCTTATGTATGCTGACGATGAACAAATTTATATTCATTTTCCAATTGGTTTGGTGGACGACGCTGTGGAAATAATGAATGAGGACCTAGCTTCTATGGTCAGGTGGTCTTCTGATAACAGGCTTCTCCTAAATCCCTCTAAAACAAAATCTATTCAAAGTTATAAGCATTTACTTTCGTCTCGCCTACCTCCAATTTTATGAAATGGTATTCAGGTAGAAATGGTGTCTAAGATTAAAAACCTTGGCATTATTTTCAACAATACCCTCACTTGGAGGGACCACATTAACTCTGTGATATCCAAAATCTATGGTGCTCTGCGGGGTTTGTTGGGACAACTTACCTACTACTGTCAAACTCAAATTGGTAAAGGCTTTGATCGTACCACTAATCACGTATGGCTGTGAGTTGTTTGCTAGCGCAGATGCTAACTCCAGGCGTAGGCTAAACGTTGCTTTCAATTCAATCCCACGAATTGTATTCAATCTACGTAGATAAGATCATGTATCGGATCACTCTCGACAAATATTAGGATGCAGTCTTGAGCAATTTTTAAATTTTATAGGTTGCGCAATGATATTTAAAATTTTAAACGAAAAACAACGGGCTTATCTGTACAGTAAAATCGTTTTCTCTCAGTCTCTTCGTTCCAGTGGTATCAGGCCTAATGTTTACACCTGCACGATATCACGTAGGCAATTTTGCATTCATGCCATTCGCCTCTTTAATTAACTTATCTTAGTACTCTTCATTGATGTTTTTTACGTAACTAAACTTTTCTTTTTAATGAGAATATTATTAATTTTATTTTTAGTTTTACTTAAAATGTTCCCATATTTTTTTTATTTTTGTTTTCTATAAGCGTAAAATATGTCGCCATGTATATCCACATGCTAACTGTGCACTCTTAAAGAATGTTGTTCTTATTGCACAGCAAATTATTAAGATAAATAAATACAAATACAAATACAAGGCTTTAACAACCTAGCAACTGCACCCACCAACTTATATACATATCTATCCCTTAAAGTAAGTTCGGAATTGGGTTGGGACTCTTTGTACGTACAATTTTTTTTTTTTTGATTTCTAACAAAATGATGAAAATTGAAAAGTTGGCCGAGGCTCTCTTTAAAAGTGGGAGCGGCAAAAAGAAAGAAATTGTTTACACAATTTGCGAAGAACAAAACCTTCACTTTCATCAACTTTTTCTATGAAACGTTTATTTTTTAATTTTAACAGCGTGGGCGGATTTGAAATTTATTGACACTATTATTTCCGGCCCGCAGAGAGAATTTGTTCAAAATTTCAGTCTCAAAATTGATGACGGGCGACATAGTTTTCAGTGTGAACGCACCATTTAACCGATTACCGAACTGTCAATGTCAAAATAATCAGTAAAATCAACATTTTCATCATGGTGGATGATGTACATGTACACGAAGGAACAACGTTTACAAGTAATTAAAATTTACTACCTAAATTCCGAGTCGTTGGTCGCAACTTTAAGAGCGTTAACGCCAATTTTCGGCCGTAATTCTCGTTTCAGTAGACAAGCAATTCATAGTCTATTCAACAAATTTGAGTCAGAAAATTTGCTGCCTACGTGTGGAGAATATTGCCGTAGAGGCGTCCGTCGCAAACCAACCAAATCAGTTAATCTCACATTGTTATCAAGAATGGAGCCTTTCCCAGACCACATTATGGCGAATTTTGCTGAAGTATGTTGGCCTTCACTCTTACGAGATCAAGCGGACTCAAGAACTGAAGCCACTTGGTCATATGAAGCGACGTACGTTCTCGAATTGGGCTCTGGACATAATCGAAGAAAATTAAGATGAAATATGAAACATCGCAAAATCATCTTCAACGATGAAGCGCATTTTTGGTTAAACGGCTTCGTCAATTAGCAAACTTTGGACAGGTGAGAACCCTCATGTGCTTCATGAAACAGCACTTCATCCGCAAAAGTCATTGTTTGGTGAGGTTTTCATGCCGTTGGCGGCATTGTGCCGTTTTTTTCGTCGGTGAAAATGGCCGTCACATTACGGTAAATGGTATTCGCTACAGAGACATGGTGGAGCGTTATTTCTTGAGCAATTGCACGAATTGGACATCAGTGATATGTGGTTCCAACAAGACGGTGCCTCAAGCAGGCGGTGCTTACGTTTTTTCATAATGTATTTTCAAATCCGTATTGAATTGAATTCTTGTCAGTCGTGCGAAACAAGTGAAGAAAACACAATACGAGGTGCAGCGTGTTAGTTCTAGAGCAAAAGATAAAGTGCAAGTGTTTTTTTAATTTAAAAATATTGTAAAACATACTTTAAAATGTTTGGCCTGCGGCCGATAGGAAGAAAATTGGCTGGAAAATACCTTCGCGGTTTTATGCAACCGAGGAGGGAATAACAAGTTACTGACTCCATTTCAATTCATTTGTTCATTTAAAAGATAATTTTCAGCAAAGTACATGGAGGATATAACCCATGGAAACTGCGAGCCAACTGTGAATTTAGATCTTCTCGACGTTGAAATTCAGTTATAATCACCCAAAAAGAAGGACATTGTGAAAAACATTTTCAAACCCGAATCTCACTATAAAGCTCTTGGTTTCGGTAGCGAAAATGCGTTTTATTATTTTGCAGGCTACATTTAAAAAAAACAAACGTCAAAACACAATTGTGAGCTGAAATTAAGTCAGAAACCTAGTGTTTCCTCCATATTAACAGATTTCAAAGAATATGAGGGTGCGCATCTAAGACGCCCTTCTCAATAGATGCGATGGAGAGCTTGGAGCAACAATTTATTTCTCGTTTTCCCAATTTGTACTTTTGTAATAATTTAAATGTATTGAAAATGTATAATATACTAAAGAATCAATTTGATTACTTTTGCTTTAAAAATCAGAACAAAGAACTATTAGAAATTAGAACAAAATTTATGACTGATATGAATATACACTCGTCGCCACTTGAATAGGACACCCTGTACACTCTATTTGCAGTTGCTCATAACTTGAAAGCGGAATGATAAAATAATGATATTATGCCCGTTATCTTTGTCCAACTCTTCTTCTTTCTCTGTTACAAAATTGGAAGTTCTGGAAAAGAGCCGTTATATGTTTTTTTCCACTTTATGTTCGTTGGAATTAAAACAACATTTTTGCGCCACTTGAATAGAACATGCATTTATCGTTATCTTTGGACTCATAATCTTCGCTGATCGATTTTTTTTTTGTTAATTTCGACTTTTTATTTTAAGAAAAGCGTCAAATTCTTTGGCAAAAATCAGGGATAAATGCGGTGTCAAGGCAAGTCTTACAACTATGCGTCACATGTAAAAACACTGAAAATCAAGAAGAGGCCACCTCTCAACCCGGTTCGAAAAGAGCAACGCCTCAATTTTGTCGCGCACATGTGACCTGGACTTCGGAGTGTCATAGAGTAGTCTTCTCCGATGAAAAAAAATTTAATTTGCCTATAGCAACTATTTCCATGGCCTCCACAAAGAAACACATTATTTGGACCGGCTGGATAGCAGAGTTGGAGGTGTGATGGTGTGGGAAGCCATTTCCTATTATAGAACCTGCCAACTACAATTTATGTCAACCACAATGAATGCGTTGTATTACAATGGCATATTGAAAAAGGCCTTTCCATACCTGCATAGCCTTTTTGGACCTCTGCCGTGGATTTATCAACATGATAATGCGCCAATACATACAGCTCGGGTAGCTAAAACCTATATACAGAGTCAAAATGTGGAGCTATTAAGCTCGCCACCCTATTCTCCGGATTTGAATATCATTGAAAATATTTGGGGATGGTTATAACAACTCCAGCCGCCACCAAGGGACCACCTACACCGATCTACCTTAACCGATTCGGCACACTATGGACACTAGCTGATTTGAACAAAAGGCTGGACAAAATTCAAAAAGGCGATTCATTCGTCGTAAAAAGCGCCCCCCGGCACGCTGACGCCTCTTGGGTGAAGAACTATTTCCAGCAGAAATTTGCTATCACCATTGCCAACTGTCAGAAGATTTCCCGGCCAAGTCCAATAGTAGCAGTTACAAACTCGACATACCCTCGAAATACAACTGGCTTTTTTCGAGTCCCCCTAACGAAGTGTTGAATTTTGGAGATATGTCCATCGCGAAATGTACTAACGCAGGAGTTGTTCGGCCTAGGATCGGATCCAATAGCAATAAGTCTACCATTAAGCCTACTAAACGTAAGTCTTATAACCCCATGTCCAACAGTAACCTCGATCCTAACTGGAGTTTCAAAGCTGGAACTTTTCCATTATTCTCCCCTCAACTCCGTCAACCTATACTAAAAACGTCTACTGACACAAACACTATTCCCATTTCTCAACCCGCCCCAATATATCTACTCCTTCTCGCTCCCATAATTCCTCTAAGCCATCATCTCCTCACAGTTCCTCCACTCGACCCACGACCAACTCGACGTCACCACGGCTTCAACGAAAACGGGTATCTTTTAATTTGACCCCAAACTCGTACTCACACTCTTCCTTTTGATGTTTATGTTCTTACCAAAACTAATCTTTCCCCGAATATCTTAAATCAAGAGTTGTTTGCAGAATCTTTCAACGTCTTTCGTGATGATAACGACGCTTGTCTTCTAGACATTCTTCCCTGCCGTGGCGTTCTCATTGCAGTTCATAACAGCTTGAACTCTTCCATCATCTCAATATCAACCTCCCCTCTTCTGGATTTTGTTGTAGTAAAAATCTCGCTCGTTAACCGTTCTCTCTACGTAATGTGCTTCTACATACGTCCGTCTCAACCCATCGAATCCTACCAACTCGTCGTGGATGCCATCGACCATTTACTTGATACTTGTAAGCCGAACGATGAAATCATAATTTTTGGCGATTTTAATCTCCCTAATCTACAGTGGAGTTTATCGGAAGGTCAATCTTTCTTCGTCCCCCTTAATCCGATATCTAATAAGGAATGCCTTTTTGTCGACCGCGTAACCGATTCTGGTATTTGTCAAGTCAGTGGTGTTAAAAATTATATGGGACGACAGTTGGATCTTGTTTTCACAACGAACCCTGTAAACTCCTCAACCATTGAAAGTTCTTTACACCTTTCATTGACGCTTACCACCCTCCTCTGCTCCTTTCTTTCTTTTATCACTCATCTTCCCAATCCCTGCCTCCAACTAACCTGTACTCCTACGACTTCCACAAAGCTAACTTCCGAAAGATCAATGACTTTCTAAGAAGAATCGAACACAACTTCTCGAACTTATCCGTTGATGAACCTGCCACCCGTTTTTATGACGAAATCTTTAAATGCATTTCCTTATTCGTTCCTTATTCGCGCCATAAAATCTCACCATCTTTCCCTCCATGGTATAATAGGAAACTGCGTTCACTTCGTAATAAACGTAACAAACTATGGGCAATCTATCTTCTATCCAGAACTGCAACAGATTATTCGAATTATCTCGGTTCGTACTTACAGTTCTCTAACCTTTTTCACTGTCTCTATCAACGCTATCTTTCTGATGCTCGACCTAACATCATCAAGGACCCACGGTCATTTTTTCATTTTATTAATTATAAAAGGAAATCTGATGGATATCCCTCCTCACTCTTGTTTGAAGGCGAGTCCTTAACGGACCCATTTGTAATCGCACTCTTTTGCAACCGTGTTTAAGGAGTCCTTCACTGACGACTGCCCAGAACCGGATCACTCTTACTTCAGTTATCTAAAAAACTATACCGTTGGCCCATTCATTTTGCCCACTTTTGACCATTCCATGGTGTGCGACAGACTTCTTCATCTCAATGATGAATTTGTACCCGGCCCGGGACGGCCTTCCAGCCATTCTTCTCAAAAAGTGTTCTGCGATTCTTTCACCTTTCATTGCCAATCTCTTTAAATATTCCTTATCTCTTGGGAAATTTTCTAAAATCTGGAAAACGTCCTTCATTTCACCAGTTCACAAAAAACGACCAAAGAATGACGTATCTAACTATCGACCTATTGCCAAGCTCTCGCATTTACCCAAGGTTTTTGAAAGTATGATGTTCGATTCATTATCCTTTCAGTGCAAGTCTCTTATCTCCCCCCTTCATCATGGTTTCCTCAAAGGTAGATTCACAACCAGCAACCTGGTTGACTTTGTCTCCGTTACACGTTCTGCATTAGAAAGTAGCAATGAAGTCGATTTAATCGCTACTGCACTTCAGTAAGGCCTTTGACAAAATATCTCATCATTTGATGCTTTTCAAACTCTCCTTCCTTGGTTTCGATCCCCTACTATTGAATTGGTTTTCTTTTTACCTTGAGAACCGATCTTATAATGTTCGTTTTCGCTCTGTTCTCTCGTTGCCTTTTAAAGCCACCTCTGGTGTTCCCCAAGGTAGCCACCTTGGACCTGATTTTTATTCTGGCTATAAATGATATTGACAACGTCATTAAGTTCTCCTCAATCTCCCTCTATGCCGATGACGCTAAATTCTTCAAAATCATTTCTTCTCCACACGACTCTGATCTTCTCCAACAAGACCTCAATAGTTTTCCGGTCTGGTGTCAAAAAAAACTTTATGGAGCTGAATATTGCTAAATGTGAATTTCTTACTTTTTCACGTAAACGGATTCAGTCTCCCCCCAGATGTTACTTTTGGAACAACCAACCCATTGTTACCGTTCTAACCATTCGCGACCTAGGTGTTCTGTGTGACAGAGAGCTTAACTTTCGGTCACATATTGACGAGATAATCAATAAAGCTAACTCGGCCCTTGGTTTCGTCAAACGGTGGTCTAAATAATTTACCAATCCCTATGTGACAAAATGCCTTTACATTACCTACGTCCGCCCTCTCCTAGAGTACGCTAGCCAAGTGTAGGCAACATATTACCGGGTCCACATTACAAGAATCGAAAGTATTCAACGTCGATTTCTCCGTTTTGCTCTTCGTGGGCTCCCGTGGAATAATCACCTTATCCTACCACCATATCACGAACGCCTTAACTTAATAAACCTTCAGACCCTTGAAAAAAGAAGAGATGTGGCTGACATTCTGTTTATACACCGTATTCTCACTGGCTCCGTTGATTATTCCTATCTTTTGAACTGTATTGCCTTTAACACTAACCCTCGGAATTTAAGATCCCCTCCTCTTTTCTACCTTCCCACCCGCCGCACGTCGTATGGCTTGAACGAGCCGATATCCCGTATGTTGCAGAAGGTCAATTCTAACCACCTCCTCTTTGATTTTAATCACTGCACCTCTTCCCTCAAATCTGCCCTCCTCCACCCCTCACCATCCACCTAATTAGTTTTAAATATTAGTTTTTAAGCCCAAGCTGTAAGTCTTAGTGTAATTAGTTTTAAGACCTAAAGCTTGTATTAAGCTGAATAAATGGGGGTGTATGCCCCCACCAAAATTAAAGAAATTAAAAATTGACGCATCAAGCATACGGATCAGGACAACAATATTCGAGTATACCCGAACTAACCCAAGCCATCGAATTAGCTTGGAGCTCGATTTCACTGAATTATTGGGCTAATTTGTATACATCCCTACCAAACCGGATGTGTAAAGTTTTTGAACAGAAAGGTGGCTCAACACACTATTAAACATTTTTTTTAATGGAAAATACTCCAATTAACTTAAATTTAAGTTATTTTTGTTACAAAAAGAATCAGAAATCACTAAAATGTTTTTTTTTTATTCAAGTGGCGCAAATTTTCGACCCCGCATTTTGCCGGTTTTTGGTTGATAATATTTTGTTAAAATTTAAAGCTTTAGCATTGAATCTTTCTTTCGATCAAATTACAGCAATTAAATTAACTTTAATTTACAAAAAAAATTAAGTCTCCAGCATGCTTGGTTCGGGAGCAATGAAGGATAGAAAACAGACGTAAGGGGTGTCCTATTCAAGTGGCGAGGAGTGTACATGAATATTTGTTTTGTTCTTTTTTAAAGAAAAATTAATGTTTATTTGTATTGCTTTCAATTATTTATGTGTATGTTATGTCTTATTTATATTTTGAAAATATAAAATCTACTGCGAAACAGTTGAATCTACTGCTTTTTTCAAATCTACTTCGGACATTTTTTCACAAAGTCCCATCGCTGCTCCGAGATCGTGTGATTTAAAGCGTCTAGACTTTTTTTTTATGGGGCTATACATTAAATCATTGGGGTATGCCAACAAGCCGGCGACGTTAGGCGAGCTCAGAGCCTGTATTGAACGCGAAATAGTGGCCGTATTGGTCGAAATGTGGGCCCGAGTTATCGAAAATTGTGTTCAACGTATCGACCGCTGCATACTTTCCCGTGGTGGACATATAAACGAAGTCGAATTCCATTCATAAATGTTTGGATAGAAATGCCAACACATTTTTTTTTAGATTTTTCAACTAGTTTCCATTTTATTTAAAAAATAAGTTGTCAAGCCCTTACTGAAAGACCCTTTACATATTTACATATTAAATTGCTTTGAACCTTCACAGAACACGGCCCTACACAGAATAAGCGTTGGTAAAATGTTTATTCAATTCCTACAAATTTGTTTTTGAAATTCTTAATTCCATTGGCACAGTCCTTATTTAGGAAAGACGGCCTTTATCATTGCTTAAATTAATGAACAATATATTTCCGTCCAAGGCATGCAGCGAACCGAACCATAATCCTGTTGCCAACGGTGCATTACAGTCAAGCGATTTCCTTATAGCGGGCTTTCAAATCTCCAAGAACCAGGATTAAAGACTCAAATGATCATTTGGAATTTCTTCTCAGGAGACAATTTTTTATTTAGCTACAGCCTTCAAACAACATTGACTTTGACTTTGAGTTCTTCTAATTCTACGAACAAGTTTCGAAAAAGTATCTAATCAAATGAACTCCAAATTCCAAACTCATTACCTTTATTTTCATTTGCATGGCACACGCTGCATTTCCATCGATAATGACGCATCCGGTTTTTTTTATCGGCAGAATTGACAAAGAAAGCTTTGTCACCTAACATAATCCGCTCGTAATCACATGAACATTTGTCATAGTCAGAAAGAAAAAAAAAACACTCAGATACATACCTTCATTTATACAGTTTGTCTAGGTAATTAATTAGAAATCTACTCAATAGAATGCCAAATCAGACTACCTACTCCACAGGTCGGGGCGCCATACACATTCGCTTGTCCATCAATTGGGAGAACTTTGCTATCAAAACAGCCCCGTTCGGCACCCACTGTGCGCAGCCGAACATCAAAGGGTTTCTCACAGTGCTCCATCATTTTCTGAAGTCTGTCAGCCAACAATGAGAGTCGAACGTAGAGCGGAACCCTACACAAAGGAACTTACTCGTCGTACCAACGAACACTACACTTGAACGCATCGCGTCACACTTTATCTGCTGCGGCGGCGGTTATTCTGACACGGGGTCTCGATTCCAAATCCAAATATCATTATAATGATGATTTATTAAAATTCCACTCCAAACTATATCACTGTTATCTAGCTCATTTATTAGTTGTCGTCTGGTGCGCGGGGGTAAGAACCCCCTCGTCGTCCTTTTGGGCCAATGCTTATCGCACTCGCTCCCACCATCAGGAGATCCATTAAAACTTTCAAGTTTCTTCGAAGAGCTCCGCCATCGTAAAGATTCTTCGTCTCGATGATGCACGGGACGAAGGGTATAATCTAGCTTTGCCTCTATATATTCCAATATGCGTATTTGTATTTCGAATACCCGCGAGCGAATTATCTCGACATTCAATCAGTTGAATGTTGTGCAGATAAAAACGAAGAGAAAAAAACCCTAGTTATATGTGTGTGTGTGGGTTAGTTTGGATTGTTTGCTTTCGAAATTATTGATTTTATTCGATCTAGCTGTGATTAATTAAGATGGATTGATAAAAAATATGCGATAAACTTCTCATTTTATAAAAAGCAAAAATACTTTTATCGGGGAATCGACTTATAACAGGTCATCGGGACGGAACAGGGTGGATTTGCTTTAATGTCTACGGCATGACAGTCCGCGAATTGATAATAAATCGATCGATTCTTAACAAAAATTAGATGTCTGTTAGGTGGCGAAGTAGCTGTCCTTCAAATTTGTATCCATGTGTTTAGGTAAAAAAAATGATATTAGCGTGTTGGTTAATTATTTGTTTAAGGGTTATTTTTTGGTAGCTGGCTATCATTTATTTTTTTACGAGTTAAGTGCCATCGGTTTTTCGGAGTAAATAGTTGCCGAAATTATATCTACAGACACTGAGGTGCAAAAAAAACCTTAAAGTTCGAAAAAAGCTTTTTTATAATATACATTTGTTTATTAAAATAAAAAAAAGAAATCAACAATTAAGAAAAAAACAGCAAGAACTAAGAAATAAAACCTAAATTGAGGGAAATGGATAGAAACTTCTTAAATTTACATTTTCATTATTTATTAAACGCGTCCTCGTTCCTTTAAAAAAAGAGCATTGCTTCCCCATTCCTAGGTTAGGTTAGGTCAAAAATGGGGGAATGTAATTCGCATACAGCACTAGGCACCAGGGGCCTATTTCATAAAACTATTAGTCTAATGATTATTAGCAAATTTTCTAATATTTTGCGTTTATTAGTAAAATTGTGTTTCATAAATATTTTTCCTACACTAATATCTTATTTGTTCAGCGCTTCACTAATAATTCCTATATCAACCATAAGGGAATTATTAGAACCCGACAATATTTTTATGAAATACAATTTTATTAGCCCATACATTATTAGAGCTAATAACTTCGAAATTATTAGTATTAGACTAATAGTTTTATGAAATAGGCCCCAGGTCTACCTCGGCTTGCAGGTCACCACACAACCTGCCTATATCCACATCTACCAATCTTAGCCGCCTAGTATGCTTCCTTAGGAGGCAGTGCCCCGAGATAATCCCAACTACCGTTCTAAGCTGTTCCCTGCTTAATTTGAGAATTTCCTTACATCGTTTCTTGTCCAAATGAGGCCAAAGTGATATAGACACCCTATGCACCTCTAAATTTTGCCATCTAAGGTTTTTTTTTATAATTTGCGTGCGCTAAAGTTATTTCTTTTTTCTGTAGTGACACAGTACCCTTATAATGGTAAAACGACAGCGCAGGCATTTTGTTTGTTGTTGCAAGTAGCTCCCAGCAAATGATTCATTTCCTACTTTTGGGTGCTACTTACTGTAAGAATAGAAGGATAGGAAAGAGGTTTGGTGTGATGGGATTTTTGGTTTGGTGTGATGGGATTTTTTGCTTTATGGATATCTGTTTTTTGTTGTGTGTATTCAATTTTAAAAAATCATGGCCCTGGTCGGGATTCGAACGCACGACCTGCCAATCACTTAGTGAATACACTACCATCGCACCATTGCCACCTGCGCGGTTAGCCATATTTAAGATCTTCTCATTGATTATTCGCTTAAAAACGCCAAGGGGTGGTTAAATGTTCACACCTCTACTATTTTCCATTTCCCCTCCCTTTCTTGCTAGCTCATCGGCTTGCTCATTCCCCTCTATACAGCTGTGTTCCGGTACCCAGAACAGTCTTACTCGATTCCGTCTGCATACTGCTTTAAGCATTGTGCGACAGTTTCTGACTGTCTCAGAATTGATGTTAACAGATTCTAGTGCCTTAAGTGTTCCCCCTAATAATAATAATAATTAGTTATTGCATATTACACTGCGACCTATTGGTCTATTGTGTCCCCTGCTTGTACCTCGGAGAGGTTCATGCCTCTTTCAGAGTATCCTCTAGACACACTTCTTTAATGAAGCGTATCGGGGTATTGCTCTTATTTATCCTTGCCAGGTCACACTCTTTAGAGCATAGCGTCCAGTCCAGTTTCCTTGATGAATCTGAGAATGTGCTGGTGGTCCATGGTTTGTATGCCCTATCTGTTATTTGGTGCCTGCCCAAATATCTTATCCTTTTGTGGGCCAGTGCCCCACAGGATTGCGTATGTGGTCTGGAGTTTCGGCGGTTTCACTGCGGAATCTGCAGAGCCCGTCCTCTGATAAACACATTTCCCTCAGGTGTTCCTTAAGTCTGCAGTGTCGCGTGAGGAGGACTGTTAGGATTCTTAGGTTGTTAAGGCTGATACAAGCTTTGAATCTCTTTTGGTTATAATTTCCTAAGAGTTTCTTTACTTGCTTCAGACCTTGGAGGTTGGGAAAGGTTTTGGACCTTTTTTCTTCCTGCAGTCTCCTGAACTCTTCGCGTAATCTCCTATCACACAGAACGGTTCAGGACCTGTGAAGGGTTCGTCTGCCCCATTTATTACCAGAGTCCGCTGCCTCATTGCCTGTAATGCTAACATGGCCAGGTACCCATCAGATGTAAATTCTGTTGTTCTTGCCTAGTCTGTTCAGGCCGAGTTTTGACTTGATGACGTAGGCGTCAAGAGCCCTTATGGCCGCTTGACGGTAACACATTATTGCTATGTTGCAATTATTGTAATTTTTCTCGAGGTTGATTCGAATGCACCTATCTATGGCACATATTTCTACCTGGAAGATGCTGGTACATTTGCCCATGGCTTCGTAGTGCTTAGTTCCCCGCCCAATCACTCCTGCACCAGTTCCCTCGTCGGTCCTCGGGCCGTCCGTGTACCACTTTGTTGTGTGGTTGCTCAGTCCATAAGTTGTGGATTCATTGCTCCAGTTCTCCTTATTGCTGAGCTTTATCTGGAGATTCTTCTCGAAGTTGAATTTCCTGATGCTATCGTCCCTGGGTATGGCAAGAAGTGGGAGTTTTTTGAGTAAGTCACTGTGTTCTTTCGAACCGATGCATTTCCCTCTTCCAGTTCCCAGTTTTGCCATTCTCAGGATTGTTTTGTCATCACCATGATGTGTAGAGATGTTAATTCCAATAACACTTCCATAGCTGCGGTTGGGCATCTACGCATTGCTCCGGTAATGCACAGGCACGCCAGCCTTTGCACTTTGCTGAGTGTCTTCCTTGTCGTGGCTAGATTGGTTCGTTTCGCCCATGCTACTGCTCCGTACGTCAGCATCTGTTCAATCCTTGTGAAGGCGAGTAAATTCCATTTGACGTTGCCCCGCTGTACTGTGAGTCTCGATTCACGAACACTTCTTCTTGCTTTCAGAACAGTTTCCACTAATCGCCGGTTCACCGTTTTCGAGCATTTACAGCAGTACCGGTTCGAAGTCAGTGACAAACTCATCAACCGCTGTTTGGTGACGAATCCGAAGGCTTTCAAGTACCAAATATCGGCCATCTCTTGCAGAAGCCACTCTGGCGCGAACTGAGCCTTGGATCTGAATGTACCTTTTAATGTCTCTTCGTAACGTCCGACGATGGCTTCTTCTGTACGCACGGTACGGGCTCGATTTGGATGAATATTATCACAAAGAGTAAATATGGTCATGAATCAATAGTTATTGCGTATTAGCTGTTCAGATGGACGATTATGCGCACCGTAAACTTGACGAAGTGCTCTATAAATTTGGCGAACAGAGCGCGAATTTTGGAAATAAATGTCCACGATTAGTAAACGTTGTTCTGGTGTAAGTCTTTCCATGGTGTTTGCCAAAGTATACTGAAAAAAGGTCTAACATACTTTATTAGTATGAAGCTAGTTTGACAGTTATCCCTATCAGACGTTTTATACCTCTATAAAAACATAGGGACGGGCTACAGTCCGCTTGGGCGAACTGTTGGATACCCTATTCTTGTTCCTATCCCTCATAAGAGGGCGTGACAAAAGTCTAAGTATGGTTGAATTGTTAAGAACGCTCTACATATTTTGTTATATAACATTTAAAGGATTTTATCAAAAAAAAAACGAAGCTTTTGTAAAAAAAAACGCTCCCTAGCTCAAACTTTGGTTTTTCAATAAAATTGTTTTATTTAATTGTGGGCGTGTCAGTGGGCGGATTTTGAAAATTTTATATCCCGAGCAGTTTAAGGAGTCATAGATCATGTATAAAAAATGTCAGCTTTCTAGCTCAAAATTCGATTTTTTCCAAAATTTTGTTTTTTTTTTGAGTTTGTGGGCGTGTCTGTGGGCGGATTTAAAAAATTCCTAAACTTGATTATTTCGGGACCCTAGAGAGTATATGGTTAAAATTTCAGCTCTCTAGGCCCAGTTTAAAGGCCTAATTTTTTGCCAACAGACGGACGGACATGGCTAGATCGACATTACTATCGATGCTGATCATAAATATAGTAACTTTAAGGGATCTACGGGCAATATTAAGGTATGTTACAAACTATGCGTCAAAATTAATATACCCTTAGAATAGGGTATAAAAACACCCTATACTTCTTGCATGGCACTTCTTGGAAAGCATATGATTAATTTGTTTCTTGTTGTGCGCTCAGAGTGAATGATAACAAGCTATTTTATTTTGTGTTCAAACGTGTTCCCGTGTATGGACGTGTTACGAATATCACTGCAGCGCTCCCCGAATTTCAACAACGAAGTGAGCCTAACAAGCAACGCATATAAAAACTTAAAACACTAGCGCTAGTGTGCATAATCCGTGGGTTGACACTGAGATCACCAGTGTCGCAAAAGGATGATCTAAAAAATCAATAACAGGATCATGCACGTGTCAAATCGTAAAAAAAAACAGCCTTAAAAATGCGTGGATCACATAAATGCAATAACGCCAGCATTTGATTGGCCTCAGTAAAGAAGTGATGTGAAATCGGAAGGCGTGCCGATGTTTATTGAGGTCGAATCGGCGAACCCACAGGCGTAGGAGTAGGGATATGATCCCTCTTATTCAGATCATAACCTCGCTGGAAAGGATAAGAAGAAGTTTGTGTACGAATGTAAATGCTGAACTAAAATAAACAAATGAAAATGTTTCGGCATTATTTTGGCACCGTTCGCGCTGGAGCTAGAGGAGGAAATCGCTCGCGCCAGTACCTACTCTCATTGCGGAGACGAAATCTCCAAGAAACCGGCCGGCGCGCGTAGTGTATCGTTAAGAAACGTTAACAATCGCTAAAAAACGCGAAGGGAAATTGTAGCGAAGAGTCGGATTAGTATGTATCTCAATTTCGTTCGGATGACCCCCGAACAGTTTGAGTATTTCCTCATGCTCATCAAGCCGCACATGGAAAAACATTGTACACGCGTGAGGAACAGTATTCCAGGGTCGGACAGTCTGACCGTGACTACGCTATTTGGCTCCGGGGAAACGCTGGAATTCGCTGCGGTACCTGTTGCGAATTCCACAATCGCACAATAAAATCAATGCAAACAAAGACGCGAATATTTGACTCAGTTTTTCGAACTTGCCATACCGCACTGCATGGGACAATGCCACTTTTTCACATGGTACACATGTCGCATTCCATATACATTACGTGAAAAATATGTTAATCACAGTGCATGCTACTCGCACTGCACATGGCATTTTGCCATGCAGTCTAATACTAGCTTAAGTCTCTAACAATTTTCTTTCAAGTTGAAAGTTTCAACTAATTTCTAATTTCCCACCCCCTCCGTCAAACCGTCAAACCAAAAACACACAAAAAATAATAACGTAAACTCGAAGAATTTATGAATCAGCACCATCGCCAGTGACTGTGAGTAAGCATGAAGTCACTGCTGCCGCCTCGCGGTGTGTGCGATAAAAATCCCCATAATGAAATCAACGAAACGAAGAAGGAAACAAATAATAATAAATGTTCCGCAAATACAAAAACAACAACCAAAACTGAAACCCGTCGTATGGTGGAAGTGGAACACATGACAGACAGAGATGTGGTAGAACTGTCGAACACTGCTGCTGTGGGGTGAGTGAAACCAACTGTGTTCCGTTGCGGGGTCGGTGAAAAGTGGCAGCACCAGCAACTGCGGCTTCAGCATTAATGATCCGAAAGCGATAAGCGAAATGCTAGAGCTGGCAGCGTACTAACAAAGCACAGAGATTGTTTATGTTGATTAGATCCTTGATGCTGATAAATGCTTCGTTTTCGTTTTCTGTTTTGTTCGCCGTTTCGCCTTCACTTCCCCGCTTGTGCTATCTTTCACAATGTATCTCGATATCTTTTCCATCACCTCATTTGTTGTTTGTATTTTGGGTTTGAGAGTATGCGTGTGGCGGCGGGTTCGTTTGCTTCTCTCTATGGCTCGAAGAATAACTTTTTTTATGTGAGATATGCATGTGGAATAAGAACAACAATCGAATTCGAATCTCGCACCACAAACCAATGAGCACCACACACACATTCGGTATGTGACTGTCGTGCTGGATTGAATTGGAGAGCGAGTGGATTATAAACAGTGTGTGTATACATTTGTGCACAACTGTTTATCGGGATTCCGGATAAATTACTATAAACATAAAAATATGTACCTGCCTGCCGTTGGTGCCTCACCTAACCTGCCCACATAACTGAACGAGACAGAGTGTAGGTCAATTTAGAAGTGAGTTTTTCAGTTGTTGGGTTTCTGATTGATGTAAACGAGGTCGTCGGGTGTTCCGTTGTTGTTTTTTTTTTTTTTTGAATAAGAAAGTGTCTAAAGTATACTTGAATACGATAAATAAACAAAATGGCAAAGTGCACCTACAAAGGTAGATTTATTTAAAAACAAAAGTAATGAGTGAGTGATTTAATGTGAAAAATTGTACCTACTGAAGTGTTGACGGGGTTGTAGTCTTTTTGAAATGTCAAAGTGTCAGTTGAATGTTTTGTTTTGCAGTTGATTACCTACTGTCGCGGACTTATTGAATCAACAAATTAATTAAACATGGGTAAGGTAATTGAAAGTTTGTCTTAAGCTAAATTTTGTTTTTAAATTGTGGTTTCGAAAAACACTTTTTTAATTGAATTACAAATCTTCACCCGAGTTCCATCGGTTTTTTTTTTTTTGCGAAATTGAGTTAGGTACCGATGCAGTTTTGGGGTCGGTCTTTTGTTTGGTGGAAACCGGTTCGTTCTTTTTCTTTTAGTTTTTGAGTTAATGGGATCTACTCTGTTCAATGAACTACTTTTTTTTGTCTATTTAATACTAGTTCCTTGGTTTTCCTATTTTTTGTTTGTTTATTTCTATATTGTTCAAAATTCACTTATTTTACCAACTTGTCATCACTCCATAGAACAATGTCCAACATCCCAAATGACTTCCTAATTGATTTTAATATTTAGCTAGTCACTTCAATAACCAACTGAGCAAATTGAAATTGGTGTATTATTTTTGTTTCTCGTGCGAGCGTTACTGTGGAAATAACATTAAAGTGACAGTTTTCCGAATGTCGGACGAACATAGTATTTGTGTTACCTTACTTTTCAAGTAACTTCAAGTAAATTCTCAAATTTCGAGGAAAGGATATACATTCTCTCAGATATTAAAAAAGTTATAAAAATGTAAGGGAACGCTTTTGTAGTAGCCAAACTAGGTACATGACAGCCAAATAGGTACATGAGAGCAGAAACATCAAATGAATGAAGCAGAAACATTTATGGGACAAATGTTTAGTTTTGTATCATTATTGGTTGGTTCATCAAGTAAATCAGAAGAAAGTCATACGGACTTTCATGAAAGTAAAAATAACAAACTGAAACATCAACTGTCATTTAAAGTTCTACTGTTGACAGCTGTTTTACAAATTACAACCCGCCCAAAAAAATGTCTTGGTAGAAATTCGAAACTTTTTTAGTTGAGGGGAAGTGATTTGCTCTCTCGTTGTCTCTCTCTTTTACAAAATTTGTCTGTTAGTTACTTGAAAAAGTAAGGGAACACACCTAGTATGCACCTAAAAAGGTTCTGTCAACGAAACGTCAAGCAGATTAAGGAATTGGGTAGGTATATTCAAATATAGGTATGCTACAGTTCGACAGTAATGACAGTTGATGACTTCAGACCTATACCCATCCTTCCATTTTTATCAAAGGTACTGGAAAAGATTTTACAAAAGCAAGTGAATAGCCAACAGATGCCGTAAACAATAATTTATCCGAGTTTCTTTCGATAAACAGTGGTGTGCCTCGCGGATCTATCGTGGGACCTCTAATATTCTCACTGTATATTAATGAGCTTCCGACTATCATTAAACACAGTTCGATAAATATGTATATGATGTTCACAGTGGCGGATTAAGCCCGTCAGAGGCCCGGGGCGGCAAAGCTGAATGAGGCCCTCCCAGCTTTAAAAAAAGTAGTTTTACAAGCTTTTTATTCAGTTCATATTTGTATGTGTAAATAAGTGTTCATGTTTATTTCGCTAAAATCTGGCAAGTGAAATTTAAATTCGAATTACAATATGGAATGGATATGGATGAGGAAAATAAAATACGAATCGATCGACAAAAAAATATTAGATAAAACAATTTTTTTTGTAGCTTTGAACTCCTCAATAACTTCTGTGAAATCGATTTCTTTGGACATTTTTTCTTTGTATTGAAAGCACGGCTAGATTAACCAGTCGCTCTTGATCCATTGTAGATCGAAGATAATATTTGATTAGTTTAAGTTTCGCAAAACTCCTCTCGCATAACGCAACCGAGATGCAAATGGTCAAGAAGTATTGAGGTATGAGCGATATACAGGACAACGATTCACTGAAGTCACATTTTATTATAAATTGAAGGATTTGGGGGCCCCCAAGACCGGAGGCCGCCCTTTCCGCCCACTGGTTAGTCCGCCACTGGATGTTCAGCTCGTCTTTAGCTACCTACCCATTGGGTTTAATCGAGCACGGTTCCACTTGTATTAATCAAGATTTTGCTGATATCGTATACGTTGGTCAAAGCAAAATGGTCTTGTTTTTAATTCCAAAAAATGCAACTGTATAGTTATATCAAGAAGGACATTAGCTCTATCCTACTTTCCCCATATTCTACTTATTAGAGAACCAATCAGTATGTGCAAACTGTCGAAAATCTTGGCATGACCTTTAATAGGAACTTAACCTGGGACAATCATATTAATGTCGCTGTTGGGAAGACCTATGGTGTACTCTGTATGCTGTGGGCCGCTCAATCCTTCACTTCATTTAAAGCCCGATGTCTACTCGCAAAAAAACTTGTGATGCCCATCTTGATCTATGGTTGTGAAATTTTGTATAGTTGTAGTATAGGGCGCTATGTATTTATACTACGCCGTTTTGTTCGTATTTCTAACTATTCAAAGACTTGTATAATATGACATTTGATGACCTTCTTAAGTTTCGTACTTTAAGTATGTTTTCGGACATTCTTTTGACTCACCAACCTGAATATATTTATGATAAAATTAGATTTAATTATACCCTATTCTAAGGGTATATTAATTTTGACGCATAGTTTGTAACATACCTTAATATTGCCCGTAGACCCCTAAAAGTTACTATATTTATGATCAGCATCGATAGTAATGTCGGTCTAGCCATGTCCGTCTGTTGGCAAAAATGAGGCCTTTAAACTGGACCTAGAGAGCTGAAATGTTAACCATATACTCTCTAGGGTCCCGAAATAATCAAGTTTACGAATTTTTGAAATCCGCCCACAGATTCAAAAAACAAAATTTTGGAAAAAATCGAATTTTGAGCTAGGAAGCTGAAATTTTTTATATATGATCTATGACTCCTAAAACTGTTCGGGAGATAAAATTTTCAAAATCCGCCCACTGTTATCCGCCCACAATTAAATAAAACAATTTTTTGGAAAAACCAAAATTTGAGCTAGCGAGCTGATAATATATATAATATATACTCTATAGGGGCCCTTTAAGCTCATGTGTAAATATTTTCAAAATCCGCCTACTGACACGCCCACAATTTAAAAAAAACCTTTTTTTTTTTGAAAATCCAAAGTTTGAGCTAGGAAGCTGCAATTTATAATATATACTCTCTAGGGCGCCTTTTATGCTCATGTGTAAATATTTTCAAAATCCGCCTACTGACACGCCCACAATTTAAAAAAGAAAAACTTTTTTTGAAAATTCAGCTGAAATTTATAATATGTACTCTCTAGGTGCCCTTTATGCTCATGTGTTATTTTTTTTCAAATCCGCTTACTGACACGCCCACAATTAAATAAAATAATTTTATTGAAAAACCTAAGTTTGAGCTAGGGAGCGTTTTTTTTACAAAAGCTTCGTTTTTTTTGATAAAATCCTTTAAATGTTAACCATAACCATACTTAGACTATTGTCACGCCCACCTATGAGGGATAGGAATAAGAATAGGGTATCCAACAGTTCGTCCAAGCGGACTGTAGCCCGTCCCTATGTTTTTTCAAACAGATCAGCACAGCTGGTTCCTCCTCGGTGTTCTTGTTTGACTTCGGAACGTCGCGTCGGTTTCTTGTAACTTCGATTCGGCTGTGGAACTCTTTGCCACGTGCATTTAGGAGGATAGACAGCACAACCGAATTCAGAAGCAGACTTAGGAAATATCTTTCTACTAATTCTTAGAAACTTAGCTTTTTGTTTTATTTTTTCATTGCATAAGTTATATTTTTTTTTTTTTAGTTTAACTTTTATATTACTCTCTTGGTATTATTCATTTCTATTTGTAAATTAATTATCAATTTTCCCAACATTTTTATATTGCTCATGTAGATTGAATTTTTTAATTTTTGTTCCTCTTTTTTTTATGCTTAATACTCTTTTGTAAGATGTGTATCTTGCCGTATTTAAGCAACTCTTTGAAATAAATAAATAAATATTTAATGTGAATAATATAAATTAACAATAGAACAAAATAGTTCAAAAGCAATCGTTGGTCAAAAAACCTACTCAACGCAATGCGATATAACAATATAAATGTACCTACATAGGACAACACTGAGACTCTAATTAGACTTGGTCATTAATATGTCTGAAATCCTGCCAGACGTCATTAAAATTTACAGGACTAATGAGCATATCGTCTTCAAAAAGACAAAGAAAAACGGAAAATTATTTATTACCTGTAGTTTTCAGTAATCCACTAACTACCTAATATGGAAACATGCTCATGAAGTCGCAATGAATTGACTAGATAAGAGATGTTTCTTTTCGCGCTCCGTCTTTGTCCACGTTAAGATATATTCGAGACTGTGAAGTTATATTTTTGGCACCAATTAAATTATCCGGCGCAATGGAAGCACTTGGATAAGGCTTTCTACATCGAATGCTTACAGGGTCTTTTTGATTAGTTGACCCGCTAGGTATGCACAAACCGCTGATGGTATACGTTATTTTCCATAACCCCATGAGGAAGAAGTTCGTTGTCAAACGTGGCATCGTTACATCGAGCAGAGCTTTGGCTCTTTGAAGTTAAAAACGGATTACAATAGGGGGCAGTGAATTCCCCGATCCTGTTTGATATTTACACGAATGATCTGGTAGTTTCAATCAGACATGCTCGGAAGCGTATGCCCACGATTTGGTGGTGTACTGATTATGTCCTAAAATTGAGGTTACCAACACACTTGCAGCGTAATCTCTATCAAATCAAGGGATATTGCCATGACTAAAACAATTCTGCTTAAAACACATTGTCGGAATAGCAGGAAAAAATAGAAAATGGTATATATTAGTCATAATGGAAAGCCGTTGGCGGTGAAAAAAGTTGTTAGATACCTCGCTAATCGCTCGACCAGTATCAGTTTATTGAGTTACATATGTATGCTTGTCTTGTTGGAGCATGGCGGGTTTTGTTTTGAAAGGGAGACTGTTTCACAGCAGCCAGGGACTTGTCTCACACACATTTGCCCATGGATTCGTAGTATTTAGTTCCTGGCCCAAACACTCCTGCACCAGTTCCCTCCTCGGTCCTCAAGCCGTCCGTGTACCACTTTGTTGTGTGGTTGCTAAGTCCATAAGTTGTGGATTCATTGCTCGAGTTCTCCTCATTGCTGAGCTTTATCTGGAAATTCTTCTCGAAGTTGAGTTTCCTGACGATATCGTCCCTAGGTATGCCAAGAAGTGGGAGTTTTTTGAGTAAGTCACCGTGTTCTTTCGAACCGATGCATTTCCTTCTTCCAATTCCCTCCTTTGCCATCCTAAGGATTGTTTTGTCTGCCTCGTTCATCACCATGATGTGTAGAGGGGTCAATTCCAATAACACCTCCATGGCTTCGGTTGGGCAGCTACGCATTGCTCCGGTAATGCACAGTCATGCCAGTCTTTGCACTTTGCCGAGTGTCTCTCGTGTTGTGACTAGACTGGTTCGTTTCGCCCATGCTACTTTTAGTTCCTACCGGAGAGTAACAAATTTGACAGTGCAAACAGTACACCACGTTTTGGTGGCTGTCTAAGGGAGAAGAGGGCTTACACGCCTTCCCGGGATATATTACTATTCTATTGATAGACGTCGTACCTATAAGGTGGGCTCAGTGTCAGGATCAAAAGAGTGGGGAAAGCTTTCAAACACAAAGCTCTTATTCGGAAGTAAAAGCGCCAGAATAAAGCCTCTGTCATGCGGATGAGGTGTAAAACTATAAGTACTTTAGATTCATGACAATCCATTCGTTTCAACACACAAATGGTAAGAGAAGCCTTACCAAGGTCTAGTCTAGTCTATCCTCGCGGGGATATTTTTCTACGAGTTTAAATTTTGATTGTTTTTTAAGAACTCAAATCCGCCAGACTTATGTCTACTCTCATTCATCACCTCACTCAAGATCTTCGTTTTATCAAATACCAACCTCTTGCCATAACACTGCTTTTCAGATTAATCATCGTGCAGCGAAAACTAAAAATCTCAATTAAAAAACGTGCAGTCGTCCAAAGTTGAAGAACGGCCAAATTTTACTTCCAAATCATGACCTTGCCTTAATGTTAATTCCACGAAAAAAAATAATTCCAGATCCCAACTGATATCCACAAACCACGAAGCCGTAAGCGACCAACAAAAGTAGATTGAAAAATATAAACAAAAAGTAAAACTACGACAAAAACAAAAAAAAGATACAAAGATAAAAAAAACTTGAGACTCTGAGCGCTACCTATTCAACACACTACTGTCCCACACTGTCGATGTGATAACTATCTAAAAGTTTTAATTATGGAAGAGGTAGCGAAAAAAATGCCTTTTCTCGTCTGCTACTGCTGGTAACATATGCACAGCACATGTGTATTCTTTTCATCCACCTACAAATTCAATATCTGTGTTGTTGTTTTTTTCCTCCTTCGAAGATTTCTTATCAGCGAAATGCAATAAAGTGAGAGACGAAGTGAACTGAGAAAGTAAAAGCACCCCCATTCTAGGAACAAAATCGTATCAAAATCTCAAAAACACTCTGTGCTCTGTCTGTATAGCTCTCTAACACACTCAAGAAAACCTTATCAGACTATCATCATCATCCATCCATCCGACGACCGTCCCATCCACCCAGCCATCCATCCATCGTTGGTTGGGTTTAGGTTTTTATCAGTGCGCCAACCAAACCAGACGAAAAATGAACCCCTGCTTCCTACACACACAATTTCCCTATCGCTTCCAGCGCTGATCCCGCATCTACGACCTGGTGCAAGATATCCATCAAAAAAATAAACGTTTTCCTCAGCTCAGCTCAGCGTCAGCTCGCAGCGCTTAGCAGTTTTGTTTCAGTCAGTTTTAATTTGAGCCAACAGTACCGTGCGTTTTAGCTCCGGCGACTTTGTGGATTCGTTCGTATTCAGTTGGGTTAGATCGCGCGCGGGGTAAACATCTGACGCACATGACAGTGCTATTCGAATTCAAATGCCAAAAAGATTCTAATCGCAAGTGTTTGTCGAGACGAAACTTAACAACATTGTTATTCAAAAGACGTAACTATACTCGCGTATCTCACACCAAGAACAACGCAATTATTATTCGAATCCATCGCGATGATATTTTTGTGATACATTTCTACAATATTCGCGCACGCAATATGCTTCAAAGTGTTTACTCGCAATCTTTTAATCTGAAACAACATCAACTGCGGATGGCAAAAAACCCAACACCGGCATTTAACTAAAAC
The DNA here is from genome assembly GCA_949715645.1 of Portevinia maculata. Classification (NCBI taxonomy): domain Eukaryota; kingdom Metazoa; phylum Arthropoda; class Insecta; order Diptera; family Syrphidae; genus Portevinia; species Portevinia maculata. The sequence continues at coordinate 76,967,520 of OX454525.1, forward strand.
AAAAAAAAAAAAAAAAAACAATCTGTGTATGTCCCGAATGTGAGTGCGACTGAGGGGGTGTAGCAGATGCAGATGTTAGTTACAGATAAGTTTATCACAGTTGCGAGTTTATAAACCAAAAATAATACATGTATGAATGTATCTATCTATATCTACATATTTGAAGTACGATGTGATTATCAGATGCGCGCAAAACAAAAGTACTTTTGTATCTTAAGTGACCGCTGTCAGTGCTGTGCTATTTGAAGGTGTCCATAAGTTGCTGATTAGTTGTAATGTGCTAAAGAAGATTTGGAAAATTAAATAAATAAATAAATCACCAAATAAAAATCACTTTAATCAGATGTACGAGACGAGATTTCAGGTACAACATTGAAGGCTGCCAGAGTTTTAAGGTTAACATATATTTGTATACCCTATTCTAGGGGTATATTAATTTTGACGCATAGTTTGTAACATACCTTAATATTGCCCGTAGACCCCTAAAAGTTACTATATTTATGATTAGCATCGATAGTAATGTCGATCTAGCCATGTCCGTCCGTCCGTCCGTCCGTCGGCAAAAATTAGGCCTTTAAACTGGACCTAGAGAGCTGAAATTTTAACCATATACTCTCTAGGGTCCCGAAATAATCAAGTTTACGAATTTTTGAAATCCGCCCACAGACACGCCCACAAACTCAAAAAAACAAAATTTTGGAAAAAATCGAATTTTGAGCTAGGAAGCTGAAATTTTTTATTTTTGATCTATGACTCCTAAAACTGCTCGGGATATAAAATTTTCAAAATCCGCCCACTGGCCCACAAAAAAATAAAACAATTTTATTGAAAAACCAAAATTTGAGCTAGGCAGCTGAAATTTTTAATATATACTCTCTAGGGGCCCTTTAAGCTCATGTATAAATATTTTAAAAAACCGCCCACTGACACGCCCACAAATAAATAAAACAATTTTTTTGAAAATCCAAAGTTTGAGCTAGGTATCTGAAATTTATAATATATACTCTATAGGGGCCCTTTAACCTCATGTATAAATATTTTCAAAATCCGCCCACTGACACGCCCACAAATAAATAAAACAATTTTTTTGAAAATCCAAAGTTTGAGCTAGGGAGCTGAAATTTATAATATATACTCTCTAGGGGCCCTTTATGCTCATGTGTTAATTTTTTTTTTAAATCCGCCTACTGACACGCCCATAATTAAATAAAACAATTTTATTGAAACACCCAAGTTTGAGCTAGGGAGCGTTTTTTTTGATAAAATCCTTTAAATGTTATATAACAAAATATGTAGAGCGTTCTTAACAATTTAACCATACTTAGACTTTTGTCACGCCCATTTATGAGGGATAGGAATAAGAATAGGGTATCCAACAGTTCGCCCAAGCGGACTGTAGCCCGTCCCTATGTTTAATTTTCGTTTCCTTTCGTTTTTTTTTAAAATAATTTGAGTCGATTCGAATCAACAACATTACCTCAAATACTATTTCGGAGAAAATTCGGTTCTGTCAAAAACGACAGCGCCTTGCACCAAATTAGATTTTTTTTAAAGCTTTTGTGATCAAAAGAAATATGCAATCACATACACTCAGGAAAAAAAGTGTTCGTACGCTTTGTAGTCTTTCTTGAAGCAACATTAATTTGTACATATTCTTTGTATACTTAAATAAGTACAACAGACAAATTAAACATTTTTGAAAGATGTACAAAAAATTGTTTGTGACTGAGTTTATAAATTACCAAAACATAAAGTTTCTTCCTTAGCAATTTAATATATTATAAAAATTATTGGACTTACTGAAAACACCTTTTTTTTTTTAAAAAAAATCAGACTCCCTAACGGTCCATTGTACTACCAGAAATCCTCTTTTTGGTGTAGAGGTTGTAGAAAACAATGTGTCATCCGTTTTTCTTCCTAAATGGGTAGCGTATGTTGTTGTTCCCCATGGGAATTGAACCTGCACTGCACGGCTTACAAGCCAACACACTAACCTCTACATCGTCGCCACCCTCCTAAACTGAAAACACCTTAAACAAAGATTAGATACATTTTTTAATTAATTTATTTAGTCATATATCTTTTATGAGGATATGTTACCTAAGCGAGGCGAATCACCAAATAAATTTGAACAGTTCAGTTTGCGCATCAACAAAATAATATGAGGTACGAGTCGGACATGTCAATGTCTGGAGAGCTGCAGTGACATAATAATAATAATAATAATTAGTTAGGGTATATTACACTGCGACCTATTGGTATATTGTGTCCCCTGCGTGTACCTCGAAGAGGTTCATGCCCTCTTTCAGAGCCCCCTCTAGACACACTTCTTTTATGAAGCGTATCGCGGTATTGCTCTGATTTATCCTTGGCAGGTCACACTCCTTAGAGCACAGCGTCCAGTACAGTTTCCTTGATAAATCTGAGAATGAGCTATTGGTTTGTATGTCCTTGTCTGTTATTTGGTGCCTGCCCAAATATCTTATCCTTTTGTGGGCCAGTGCGCCACAGGATTCCAGTATGTGGTCTGGAGTTTCGGCGGTTTCACTACAGAATCTGCAGAGCCCGTCCTCTGATATGCCCATTTTCCTCAGGTGCTCCTTGAGTCTGCAGTGTCCCGTGAGGAGTCCTTTTAGGATTCTTAGGTTGTTTTTTTTAGGCTGATACAAGCTTTGAATCTCTTTTGGTTATAGTTTCCTAAGAGTTTCATTGCTTGCCTCAGACCTTGGAGGTTGAGAAAAGGTTTTGGCCCTTGTTTCTTCCTCCATTCTCCTGAACTCTTCGCGTAAAGTGTGTTTCTCTCTCCCGCAGAACGGTTCAAGTCCTATGAAGGGTTCCTCTGCTCCTTTTCTTGCCTGAGAGTCCGCTGCCTCATTGCCTATAAGGCCAACATGGTCAGGTACCCATCAGATGGAATTCTGTTGTTCTTGCCTAGTCTATTCAGACGACGTACGCGCCAAGAGCCTTTATGGCTGCTTGGCTGTCACACATTATTGCTATGTTGCAATTCCCGTAGCTTTTCTCGAGGTTGATTCCAACGCACCTGTCTATGGGCCTATGGCACATATTTCTGCTTGGAAGATGCTGGTACATTTGCCCATGGATTCGTAGTGCTTCCTGGCCCAAACACTCCTGCACCAGTTCCCTCGTCGGTCCTCGAGCCGTCCGTGTACCACTTTGTTGTGTGGTTGCTCAGTCCATAAGTTGTGGATTCATTGCTCCAGTTATCCTTATTGCTGCGTTTTATCTGGAAATTCTTCTCAAAATTGAATTTCCTGATGCTATCGTCCCTGGGTATGGCAAGAAGTGGGAGTTGTTTGAGTAAGTCACCGTTTTCTTTCGAACCAATGCATTTTCCTCTTCCAGTTTCCTCCTTTGCTATCCGTAGGATTGTTTTGTCTGCCGCGTTCATCACCATGATGTGTAGAGGGGTTAATTACAATAACACCTGCATGGCTGCGAAGTGTCTCTCTTGTTGTGGCTGGACTGGTTCGTTTCGCCCCTGCTCCTGTATGTGATCATTAGTCTCACAATTACAATGTACATCCATCGCAGGATTTTTGGGCTGCATCCCCATCCCTTCCTTTGTATGTTTTCGCCAGAGGAGTTTACTATCTACATGAAGTCCTAGATACTTTACTTCTTTGACTGGTATCAGTGTCGTGCCTGATAGGCTAATGTCTTTAAGTCCTTAAGTTGTCTTTTCCTTATGAATGGTACTATCGTTGTTTTCGCCGGATTGATGTTGAGTCCGACAGTATTTTTTTTTTATAATAAACACGCACTAAAGGGGTTGGTGGGACCCTTATAATGTATTAGCTAGACAGCGCGGGCGTTAAGGAAATTAGGGTGAGAAGAAAAGGAGAGGTGCCGATGCACGTTGGTTTTGAATGTTTGTAGGTAACAATGTGAAGGAAAAACAATGCATGGAAGAGTGTTCCACATTCGTGTTGTACGGCTGAGGAAAGATTCTTTGAACTTCACTGTACGTCCGAATACAGGCTTGAGGGTGAACTGATGAGCATGGTGGGTATTACGGTTAAAATGTTCAAGGGGAGGAATGCAACTGGCTATTTCATTTGTGCACTTATGGTGGAAATAACGATAAAATAACGAAAGGCAGGAGACATTACGACGATGACTAAGAGAGTCAATCGATCTCGCGATGTCTCGGTCGCCAATGAGTTTTATCGCGCGTTTTTGGGTCCTGCCAAGTAGCTTCAAATAAGTTATTGGTGCACCGGACCAGATGTGAGCGTTGTACTCGAGTTTCGGGCGAATGAACGCCTTATAAATTGTAGCCAGATCAGAAGGGGTGAAATATTTCTTACAAGGAAGCCTAGACATTTCGCGGCGTTCTTGGCGACATCGAATATGTGGTCATTCCAACCGAGGTTGTCATAAACACACATACCGAGAATGGAAAGTCTTTCGGTTTCAGCGATGCAAGTGCCATTCGTAGATAATGGCAGTGTGTGTGGGTTTTGCTTTAATGACAGGAGACAGCATTGTGTTTTGGAAGCATTAAATTCCACGATTTTACCCCACTGAGTTATGCTGTTAAGATCGGAATTTAATGAGCTTAACATACGTTGCCGTTCCAGTTCCACACCCGAAGATGAGGGGCGTGACCCAAGAAACGCATATGAGAAGCTGAGAGTACCTACTGTCATCAGCAAAGGAATGGATTGGATTAGAAGTAACAGACAGGAGATCATTAATAAAAATGAGAAAGAGAGTCGGGGACAGAACAGAGCCTTGGGGGACACCAGCATTTATTTGGTGAGTTGCAGACTGGAAACCGTCAAAAACATTGAAGAAGAGTATCATCGATTCCAAATGCACGCATTTTCGACAAGAGAGCTTGATGCCAAACTCTGTCAAATGCCTTTGAAATATCAGGCGCAACAATCTTATTTTCACCACCTTGATGAAGAGATTGGTTCCACTTTTCGGTTAGATATGTCATCAAATCACCAGTGGACCTGTTGCTGCGAAAACCATACTGCCAGTCATTAAGAAGTTTTCGCGATTCAAGATATTTCATTAGCTGACGGTTTATCAGCGGTTCCATGACCTTAAAAAGAAGGGACGTAAGTGCAATTGGTTGGTAGGAGGAGGGAGAAGAAGATTCGCCTTTTTTTGGTACAGGCTGGACATATGCTGTTTTTGATATTCCCGAGAAGAGTCCTGAAGAATAGGACAGATGGAACAGCTTACGCAATGGTTTTGCCAGCGAGGAAGAACACCACTTCAGAACGATAGGGGAAATACAATCTGGACCAGCGGATTTGTGAACGTCAAGATCTTGAAGTACTCTAGCCACTGTACGAGTGCGGAAGTGGATTGGTCCCATGGAGTATTCTACGCGCTCGAGTACAGGGGGAGACAAAGCACAATCTGGGAGCGTTGAGCTGACTGCAAAGTGAGCAGCAAGCAGATTGACCTTATCTATAGAGCAGACAGCTGGAATGTCATTGTAAATGAGTGTCGGGATAGATGATGAGGCCGAATTCTTGATGTTTTTAACAAATGACCAAAAGTTTTTACTACCAGTGGGACTTTGTAGTATTTTTCGCCCCAACTTTTGGTCATAGGAGAATTTGACACGATAAATGTGGGCATTTCTGGCAGTTCGAAACAGCTAGTAATTGCACTATTCAGGTTTTGAACAGCATCCTCTACCTTTTGTCTCGTCCAGAGTTTGGTTGGAGTTTTGAGAGTTTTTCCCATTTCCTCCCTGAAGCGTATCCAGTTGGTTTTTCTTGGATTCCTCCTCTCCTGCAAAGTTATGGCTTCGCATTCGATTTGGAATTCGATATATCTATGATTTGAGAGGGATGCCTCCGAAGAGACCCTCCAGTTGGTAACCGCCTTAAAGTATCTACATATTTGATAAAGTCGGGTCGGATCACCTCCTGTCTTCTTGACGTCACAAAAGTTGGCTGCGAGCCAACATTGTTGATAGTAAGATCAGATGATAGAATGAAATCCAGGAGATGGTTTCCTCGCATGTTGCATTTGCTACTGCCCCAAACAGTGTTTTGAGCGTTGGCATCGCAGCATATAACTAGGCCCATCCTCCTGGTGTCGCAATAGTCTATGAGTTCAGCAATTGCCCTTGGTGGTGGAGGCACTACTGAATCATAGGGGAGATAAGCTGACGCCACGACGAAGGTCTTCCAATCTCCATTCGTTTCATAGCTAATGGCTGCAGCAACCAAATATTGGCCACAAAATTGTCCAAGCTTAGTCGCTGAGAGAAGGTTCGACACAGCAAGACAAGCCCTTGGTCTCTCTGACCGCTCGTCACAGAGTACCGTGGTGCCACGGACACCTCCAAGGCCACAGATGCGATTTTTCCACACCCATGGCTCCTGTATGGATGTTATGTGGGCTTTTGTATTCAACACGGAAAGCTTCTTACTGATGAGAGCAGTAGCAGCCTTGGAGTGTTGAAGGTTGATCTGAGTAAATACAATCATTGGTATAAACTAGGGTTTTTCGTCCGTTACTCGCACTGACTTGGAAATAAAGCGGAATTGAATCCTTCCCAGGTGCAAATAAGGACGCATCCCATACCCGGACCTGATAGTCTCGACAGAACTTTTATCTAAACCAACAACGAGAGTAGATCCTTCCTTATCATCCTTGTCTCTACTCTCCCTGTGGGAATGAACAGTCCAGTCGCTAGTACCAAGCTCAGGATTCTGGGAGTGTAGGCGCGCTAGCACATCCGCTGTCTTCCTAAGTTTCTCTGGGATCCAGCAGATGGCGCACGTTTTTTTGGGGGGTCTGAAAACCTCAAAAATTGTGGTTCCCAGAGGGGGAATTTTCGGCACCGTCTTGCTAAGCCATTCAAGGGTTTGCTGTGTTGAGCACTTCACCATAAAGGTTCTGTTCTTCAGTTCACTGCCCTCTACTTGAATGCATTCATTGGATGCTTTTGCCAGCTCCCACAGATGATTTCCGCTTGCAGCAGCTGTTTCACTCAGATTTTGGGCGCGGGGACCTCCATCAGCTGGAAGTGTTCTAGTGGAAAGGCCAGACGTGTGTGCTTGAAGCCTTCTTCCTCCGTTTTTTCCTGTTCGAGCTATTGGAAGCGGAGGCAGCGTTGGTTTCAGTCAGCTGGCTGATTTCGGTTGGGGTAACCTCTGCCGACCTGCATCTCTTTGCCGTCGCCGCCGGGGAAGGGCAGTTCTCAGCGCTTGCGCATTCAACTGGCAGTGCAGTTTCTTTGCGCCGCACGATAGCCGCCTTTCTCCTTTTCCTCTTTCGCTGGCTCTTAGATGGACGCTGACCAGTGCACGCCGCCTCTGTGGCCCGTTTCACCTGTTCGGTTTCACAGGCCTCGTCGGCAGCATCGCACCTATCGGCTGTCTGTCTATTGGTCTGAAGATTAAGCGTATCAGGTTGAACCACTCCGCCACTTTCTCCATTTTTCCAGCCCAGTCTACCGAACGTGTCGGAGATAGAGCTGCAGGAATCTTCGGAAGCAAGCCTTTTCGCAACTCCAAGGTCAACGCCTGTCCGGCGGGGGGTATAAGTATGTCGGTTGGGGTCCCCAGAATCCGTGCCCCAACCGTGGTCGAAAAGACCACGGGTGGATTTTCGCCCATGCGAGTACCACCTGGAGTAGTTAAATCTTTTTGTTGTTCCTGCTTACTTTGTTTTTGGTTTGGTTCGCGATAGAGCTTTGACTGTGTATAAAACGACGCTATAACTCTAAAACTTAGGATCACCAACATATCGTACCGAGGTCCCCCTATCCACCACCCGGGGACGCGCCTGGTAGGTAACCAACCCGCAGGATGCTTGAACATACTTGAAGTTACTTAGACATGCTGAAGTTACTTGAAAATGCTTGAAGTTACTTGAAAATGCCGGAAAAATTTTATATCATCTGAAATCAGAGAATGCAATGTCGAAAAATTTAATTTTCCGATTAATATGTATAACAATCGACTTTGTTTTTTTTCAACTTATAGAATAAATTGGTCGAATTTTGACCATGGGGCGACCCCTAGTTTAAATAAATTCACTTCAATGTATAGGAGTATCAGAAGATAAACGCGCTCCAACTTATGAGTCATGAGAATGTAAATGAGTCGATGAACTTGAACTCGAAATACAAATTTCTTTATTACAAAAATCCACGGACATAGACAGCTATAAAAAGAAGAACTGGCATGAATTTTGTCCTTTGAATGAGGAGTTTTGAACCCATACGTTCTGCCAAACCGAAATAGCAGCGGTTTCCCAAGGTAATTCTCCGTCGGATCTCCACTAAGGCGTCATTCGTGGAGTTGATGTTGACTCCAAAGTAGATAAAATCCTTAACTATCTCCAACTTATTACTATCAACAGTGACGTTACGTCCTGCGCGGTGGAAAGGTTTTCATTTCCTTCAATCGCTGCAAAAGCTTCTACCACTGCACGCTGGGAAAGGTCGATGCTGTCGATATCGTCCGCCTATCCTAGTAAGCAAACGCATATATTGGAGACTGTGCCTCCCGTGTTGACTGACACATGCCCTGTGCACAGTTTTCTCCAGAAGAAGATTGATGAACTCACATGCGCTTCTCCTTGCCGAAATCCGGTGCAAGTTTGGAATAAATCGGAGGAGCTACTTCCAAACTGCATATTACACCGCGTGTTTTCAAGTGTCACGCGACACAGCTGGATCAGTTTTGCCACGATCCTATATTCAGCTATCGCCCTGTAGAGGTTCAAAAAATGCTGTTTTGTAATGTGTCTTCTCTCTCAGTCTATTGCATATATATTTGCCTTTTTTGCATGCGTTGAACCTTCATTTGTTTGTACAATGTACATAACATAGAATCGAAAAATAAAGCGATTTGTGAAACGGTTAATTAGAGTTTTGTTTTTATCATTATATTCCCCAAAAGTACTGCACTTTGTTGGCTCATCAGATTAGATTCAAGAGCAATGACTTCAGATTGTGATCTTTAGCGATAACGTGTAGACGTATTTTTTTTTTTTCTTTTTTTAATTGAAAGTAACTTCCGCTGTTTTTTTTTGTAAAATGGGTCGTGGGAAGCAATTGAACGATTTAGATAGAGGCCAAATAAAGGGGTATTTGGAATCTGGGCTAAAACAGCTCGAAATTCCTAAAAAAAAATTGGTCGGAGCCAAAATGTTGTTAGTAATTTCATTCGTAATCAATCCCGTTATGAATATAATATGAAAGGAGATGTTAAATACGCAACAACAACAGCAGCTAGAAGACTTAACATCAGAACTGCTTCAAATTCTCAACGTTCTGCTGCCAAAATTAGGGAAGAATGCGGAGTTAATGCAAGTCTGGCAAGCTTGAAGAGGCTAAAAGTAAAAAAAAAACACTGTGTTTTCCGACGAAAAAAAAATTAATCTGGATAAACTAGACGGCTACTACACTATTTTCACGACCTACGAAAGGAGGAACGCGTATTAAGTAATCTCCACACGTGTGCAGGCTGCGTAATGGTGTGGCGGGCAATATCGTATTATGGGACCTGGCTGCAGTTTGTTTCATCAAAAATGAATGCAAAAGCATAAAAAACTGCACTACAAAAGGCTTTTCCACGTTTCTCAACCGTTTTCGGACGGATTCAATGGACATACCAGCACGACAACGCTCATATTCATACAGCTAGGGTAGTGAAACAGTGGATAAACGACCAAAATGTAACATTGCTTGAGTGGCCGCCGTACACCCCGGAAGAGTTTATGAGAGCGGGAGACAATAACGACGATTCTGCGACCCTGATTGAAGCCATTAAAAACGCCTGGTCTACGATGTATGAAGTTATTTGGAACAAAGGAGAATTAAATACATACTATATACTTACATGTATTAGCAAAAAACAAAGCTGTGCAGTTTTTTTTTCAATTTTAAGTTTCTGAACATATTCAGTTGAGCCAAAATAAATCGGCTTTTTGTTGTTATGTTTTTGAAAAAATTAAGAAATGAGTATATATACAAGGTGGCGCAAAAATATCCTTCCGATGTTTTTTGGCTGTAATTTAAAAACAAAATGAAAAACTTTGATTCTTCTTGTGGATTATTTTTATTTGGTCTTTTAATTTTTTTTACATCAAGTCGAGAATATGATGTCAAGTAAATGGCCGCCGCCACAGTTGATTGTCATTTGAGCCCTTTTTATGGCATTTTCCATCACTTTGGCCAAAACTTCCGGCGATAGGTCCTCACATTGTTGACGGATATTGTCTTTAAGAGCTGCAAGAGTCTGAGGCTTGTTGACATAAACCCGCGACTTCAAAAAGCCACACAAAAAGAAGTCTGGAGCGGTCAAATCAGGCGATCTTGCTGGCCAGTGCAAATCGCCAAAACGGGAGATTAGGCGCCCGGGAAATGCATCCTTCAGCATATCGGTTGTGGCACGTGCAGTGTGTGCCGTTGCACCGTCCTGTTGGAACCACATGTTTTCCAATCCCAATTCATCAAGTTGCGGCAAAAAGAACTCGTTGATCATTGCTCTGTAGCGCTCACCATTCACAGTAACCGTTTGGCCCGCGACGTCTTCGAAGAAAAAAGGTCCGATGACTCCTCCAGCGAAAACAGCACACCATACAGTGACTTTGAGCGGGTGTAATGGCTCTTCGTGGGTTACACGCGGATTTTCAGTGCCCCAGAAGCGTAAATTTTGCTTATTTACGTACCCGCTAAGATGGAAATGGGCCTCATCACTCATGATTATTTTTGATGAAAAATCATCTTCCTCTTGGTGGTGATTAAGGATGGCTTGAGCGTATGTTAGACGCGATTGGCGGTCAGCAGCTAACAGCTGATGCACCGTCTGGACTTTGTACGGAAACATCTTCAAATCTTGTACCAAAATTCGCTGTAAAGACCGTCGACTGATACCCATTTGCGTGGCACATCGTCTGGTCGATGTCGACGGCGCTTCCATGACATCTTCGGCTACAGCAGCAATATTCTCTGCAGAACGGCTACTCCGGGGTCTGCCACGCCTGGCAGCATCTCGTGTTGTGCCAGTCTCTTCGAGGCGAGCGGCTAAACGTCGCAGTGTTTCACCAGTAGGCGTTGGACGGGTAGGAAATCTGCGACGAAATTCACGTTGTGCCAAAGTCACCGACCGATTATTGCTCAAATAAATAGTCCCCAATATTCCGCGTTCTGGAGCAGTGTAGCGTAACATTGTTTATTAACATGTATTTCGCATGTGTTAACTACACAAATGTCAAAACAGAACTGACATTAGGGGCCAATCGCAAAATTTATAGCATTTTCTGATAGGAGGATTACTTTTGCGCCACCTTGTACATAGGTAGGTGTGTTAGACACCGCATACTTTTGTGTTTCATTAACAATTAATTAATTTATGCAAACAAATTTATTTCATTAAAATCGCTAAAATATCTTAGCAATGAAAGTTCAAATTCATCCTTTGCGGAAATCAAAGCTAGTTCCTCAATGTAAGAACTGCCAAAAGCGCGGTCACACTCACAAAAACTGCAACTCAAACCCGAAATGCGTTAAATGTGCAGGAGACCACCATACAAAAGACTGCATAAGGGAAAAAAAAGCTGCCCCTAAATGCGCCAATTGTAGCGAAAGACACCCAGCTAACTACAGAGGGTGTGTAGTAGCAAAAGAGATACAGCAGGTAAAAGACAACAAGCAAAAGAAACAGAAAAGGCCTGCTCAAAAAGACGCAACCAAAAACGGAGAAAAAAGAAACAAAAAAGACTTGAGACCGAAATCTAAAGGAGCTAAAGGAAATCTACCCTTAAGCGAAAATGAAAACTTAAGCCTCATAACCGGTCCACAGAAAACATATGCACAGGTTGCTTTGAAAAACGTTGTAAAACCAGTCGGAAACCCCAAACCTCCCATAATTACTATGGAAGATATCATACAAAGAATCCTTAACACAATGGGAGATATGGAAAAGAATAATAAAAAAATTCTGGAAAGAATATCTCTCCTTGAAAAACAAAACAGTAATAAAAGAACTGTACCTAAAAGAACATAATGGCTAAAAACATACAAATCTTATTAAGGAATGCCAATGGCCTCTAGAATCGTAAAGACGAATTGCAAGCGACTCTCGACATAAACAAAATTGGCATACATATGTTTAGTCTCCGAGACACATTTTATAATTGGAACAAAATACGAACTTCGCGGATACAAGACATACCAAACCCCACATCCTCAAAATACAGCAAGAGGAGGGGCCGCAGTTATAATTAAGGAAGGTGTTAGCCACGAAGAAGATGAAGAATATCATTCGTGTGAAATACAAGCGAAATCCGTAAACATAAAAACAAGCAGCGGCCAGATAACGGTAGCAACGGCATATTGTTCTCCTAGCTACAGGCTGAAACAAAACAATTTTGAAAGCCTCTTCCGTAATTTCGGAAATACATTCATAATAGGCGGAGATTTCAACGCTAAGAACATATCTTGGGGATCAAGATTAACAAATACAATAGGAAGAGAACTCCTTGAATATATTTAAAAAAAACAATGTTAACTACCATTCAACGGGAAATCCTACTTACTGGCCCACAGATAGGAACAACATCCCGGATGTTGTCGACTTCTTCTTAACTAAGAATATTTCCTCAAATACTACCCAAGGTAAGGAAGGACCAGATCTAGACTCAGATCACTCATCTGTACTGCTAACACTTGGTAATAAAATTATAATGAAGGAACACAACCCACGTCTAGTAAACAAACTAACTGACTGGACATATTTCAGATATTTAATAGATGAACGCATCGAACTATCCACAACAATTACTACAATAGAGCAATTAGAAAGTGAAGTACAGTCCTTCACCCTAGCTATACAAAAGGCTGCATGGGCTGCAACGCCTGAATTAAATAGCAAAGTAAAAAGAAACGTGTATCCCAACGAAATTTGCGACATTATATCAGAAAAGAGACGAGCTCGCAAGCGATGGCAACTGTCAAGATCTCCAAGTGATAAAAGTTGACTTAATAGCTTAAACAATAAGCTCAGAAAAAGGATAGCAGAATTTAAAAACGCATCGGTGGAAAGATACCTTACAAATCTGACAAACGATGCTAGTACAGAACACTCACTGTGGAAGGCTACAAAAAAAATTAAAAGACCAACGGCATACATTCCGCCAGTGAAAAACAGCAGTGATAACTGGGCTAAAACAAACAAACAAAAGGCGGATCTACAAGGTGACGCAAAAGTTGTCACCCGATGTTCTTTCGCTGTAATTTTTTTTATGAATGAAAAACGTTGGTTCTGCTTTTGGATTATGTTAATTGGTGTCTTAAGTTTTTTCTGTATAGTTAACTTCACAAATGTCAAAGTAGAATTTACATTTGCCGCCATTTGCAAAAATTATAGCTTCTTCCGATAGGATGATGACTTTTGCGCCACCTTGTATTTGCGGAACATCTTGAAAACGTTTTCAAGCCATACGACGATAATGATATTTCCCAACAAACGGAAGAAATGTGCGAAGACGAGAGATCGATTCCAGCAGTAACATCTAGGGAAATATCCAAAGAAATAAAAGAAAAGGTTAACCCGAAAAAAGCCCCGGGATTTGATCTAATAACGGGTGAAATTCTGAAAAAACTGCCTAAAAAGGTATGAAAAAAATAGCACAGATAATAAATGCTGCGTCAGACTAAGGTATGTTCCGCGCATGTGGAAGGTTGCGGAAGTTATCATGGTACCTAAGCCGGGAAAATTGCCCAGTGAAGTAACGTCATATCGGCCGATATCATTGCTGCCAATCCTGTCTAAGCTATTCGAAAAAATGCTTCTAAAACGACTCCATCCGATTCTACAAGAAAAGACACTGATCCCAAACCATCAGTTTGGACTCAGAAATAAATACTCAACAATAGATCAGGTCCACAGAATAACTGATATAATAGAAAAAGCTTTAGAAGAAAAACAAATATGCTCTGCCATCTTCCTTGATGTAACACAGGCTTTTGATAAAGTCTGGCACAAAGGATTAAACCGTAAGCTACAAAAATATCTTCCAAAAGAGTACCATGAAATACTAGAGTCGTATATAATGCAACGCTTAAAAAAGAATGAGTACTCCGAATTGAAACACATCAAAGCTGGAGTACCGCAAGGTAGTGTGTTGGGACCAGTACTGTTCCTCCTATACACGAACGACCTACCACAAAATGACGAAACTACTGTTGCCACTTTTGCAGACGATACTGCTGTACTTGCAGTAGGAAAAACCTCACAGGAAATTACAGAAAAACTTCAAAGGACAGTAAATGATATCCAAATGGACCAAAAAATGGCAAATAAAATTAAATGAACTAAAGTCGGTTCATATTAACTTTACGAATAAAAACGTACAACACATACCTGTGTACATAAATAATAAAGTAGTTCTGCATTCGAACTTAGCTAAGTATTTAGGCTTGACTTTGGACGCAAAGTTGCGTTGGGGAACACATGTCCAAAAAAACGAGATGAACTAAATATACGATACAATAAAATGTATTGGCTCATAGGGAGGAATTCATGCCTCTCAATCTACAACAAACTGCTTCTCTACAAGCAAATATTAAAACCAATTTGGACATATGGCCTCCAGTTATGGGGGTGCACAAGAAAGACAAATCTTCAAAGCATACAATGCTTTCAAAACAAAGTATTACGCAATATTGTTAATGCGCCGTGGTACATACGTAATGCTGATGTACATAGGGATCTAAAAATTGAAATGGTAGAGGACGAGGTTCGGAAGGTCGCAAGAAGACATGAAGTTAGGCTTCGCAACCATGCTAATTAAGAAGTAGTTCAACTACTTAATAACAACAATTTAGTTAGAAGATTACGTAGAGTTAAACCTTTTGAACTACTTAACTAGGTAAAAAGGAAAGAAATATATGTGTTACAACATAATCACACGAACAAAGTGATAATAAATTAAGAAACAAAAGGTATCAAACCTAAAAACAGTACATAAGTACAAGGTGGCGCAAAAGTCATCTTCCTGTCGGAAGAAGCATAATTTTTGCAAATGACGGCAAATGTAAATTCTACTTTGTTATTTGTGAAGTTAACTGATACAGAAAAAACTTAAGACACCAATTAACATAATCCAAAAGCACAACCAAAGTTTTTCATTCATAAAAAAAATTACAGCGAAAGAACATCGGGTGACAACTTTTGCGCCACCTGACAACTTTTGCGCCACCTTGTACATAAGCAAATATTAAAACAAAGTTGCTGATTAGTCTTTAGACTAGGTGCGATTACTGGAAGGATGGTAACATCATGCCTTCGCTGGGTGTTTTTAGTGGGTGATTCAAGTCCCACACTATCGCAAAGCTCGCAAACGATGTCTTTCAACGATTTTCACCTAGCTACACGCAAAAAAAAAAAATCGCTTAGTTGGTTGAAGAGATATTGCCATATTACTTTTTAAAAGTGTTGAACCTATTCAGTTGAGCGGGAGTGTATGTTTGATATTAAGAACCAAAAAGAGGGACTGGACAATAATATCACTTCAGCAATGAGATGAAAAATAACATTTATGCATTTTTACCCATCTTGAAACTGTCCCGCAAGTATACATGCGTTTAGCGGGTTGACACTACTCAAGATCCCGGTGTCGTTAAAGGAAGATCAAACCATAATCAGCAATGCGAGCAACAAGTTTCAAAATCGTAAAAAATGCAGTGCTAAAAACTCCTTGATCTCTCTAATGTTACAACACTAGCATTTGATTGGCCTAAGTGATGAATTGATCCAAAACCGAAAGGCCTGCCAATATTCACTGAGGTCATACCGGTGAACTTCACAGGTGGACTCGTAGGGGTGCAGTTAAGTGGAAGAGTAATATATTATGATCCCTTTAATTCTGATCATTGCCGCAAACACAAAAAGATTCAGGTTCAGCTAAAGCGATTTTTATACCCTATTCTAAGGGTATATCAATTTTGACGCATAGTTTGTAACATACCTTAATATTGCCCGTAGAACCCTAAAAGTTACTATATTTATGATCACTGATTAAATTGTGGGCGTGTCAGTAGGCGGATTTTGAAAATATTTACACATGAGCTTAAAGGGCCCCTAGAGAGTATATATTATAAATTTCAGCTCCCTAGCTCAAATTTTGGCTTTTCAATAAAATTGTTTTATTTTTTTGTGGGCGTGTCAGTGGGCCGATTTTGAAAATTTTATATCCCGAGCAGTTTTAGGAGTCATAGATCATATATAAAAAATTTCAGCTTTCTAGCTCAAAATTCGATTTTTTTCCAAAATTTTGTTTTTTTTTGAGTTTGCGGGCATGTCTGTGGGTGGATTTCAAAAATTCGTAAACTTGATTATTTCGGGACCCTAGAGAGTATATGGTTAAAATTTCAGCTCTCTAGGCCCAGTTTAAAGGCCTAATTTTTGCCGACGGACGGACGGACGGACATGGCTAGATCGACATTACTATCGATGCTGATCATAAATATAGTAACTTTTAGGGGTCTACGGGCAATATTAAGGTATGTTACAAACTATGCGTCAAAATTAATATACCCTTAGAATAGGGTATAATAACGAGAGACAAGAGACATTGCGACGATGACTAAGAGAGTCAAGCGATCTCGCGATGTCATCGCGCGTTTTTGAATCCTGTCAAGAAGCTCCAAATAAGTTATTGGTGCACCAGACCAGATGTGAGCATTGTATTCAACTTCCGGGCGGACAAACGCCTTATAAATAGTATCCTGATCTGAGGGGGTGAAATATTTTTTGCATCGCTTTAGGAAGCGTAGGCATTTCGCAGCGTTCTTGTCGACATCGAATACGTGGTAATTCCAACGAAAGTTGTCATTAACACACATACCGAGAATGAAAAGCCTTTCGGTTTCAACGATGGAAGATTCATGGACAATGGCATGGTGTTTGGGTTTTGCTTTAATGACAGAAGACAGCATTGCGTTTTCGAAGCATTAAATTATACTCTATTAGTTACACCCCACTGAGTTATGCTGTCGAGATCGGAATTTAATGAGCTTAACAAACGTTGCCGTTCTAGTTCCATACCCGAAGATGAGGGCGTGAACCAAGAAACGAATATGAGAAGCTGAGGGTACTGTCATCGACGAAGGAGTTTCAGGCATTTTCAGCATTTAAGCATACAAGCTGGTTTGACGCTGCTGCGAAAACATGAATGTTAGTTATTTTGAGGCTTAGTTTGCAACATGCCTTATTGGTCGAAGATCCCTTAAAAAATTAAAATTTTGTGTTTTTCATAATGAACAAAAATTCAACCGAATCCAACACCCACTTTGGGGTTTAAGAATCTTAATCTTCTTCCTTGAGGTTATGATCAGGATTAAGGGGATCAGAACCCTCTCACTTTACTGCATCCCTTCTGATACGCTTGTGGAGTTCGCCTTTTCATATGTTTTCAACGTAGTTAATATCAACAAACATACTTGACAATAATTATTAAAACGAATTTAAAATTAACAGGATACTTATAGATTAATGGTCATTATACGGACGCTCTAAAACTATCTATAACCTTTATATTATTGCCTTTCGTATATGTTTTCTTCGGGAATATTTTTAAACTCGGGCGGCAACAAAAGGGTCTCCAATAGACCAGGGTTGGGCGCTTTATTTTATCAAATAACCTCTCTGCAACCTTAGAGAACGAGTGGAGTACAAAACCGGAATAACGTTAATAACCACCTGTGTCATATCACGAAAGCTTTGGCCAGAGTATGGTAAGAACCGGACAAACAAACTCTTACGGTATGACAGACCATCGCTATAACTTTCTTAGGAACCACACAATAAAACTAAATCATTAGTTTCATTGTGTGGTCATTAACGGCCCATACAGGGCCTTAAACCTCTTGGATGTTTGTTTAGACGTTCACAAGAGGTGGGGCAGTGGAAAAAACTTTTCGGTGTTACTTAGCGCCAGCGGGGTTTAAACCTGAGCTCTGTGTCACTGGGCCCACAAATAGGCAATAAATAGGTAAGATGAGAGGATCGTTCCAAGAGAGACGACGAAGAGCAAATCGATGGATATATGAACTCGTTGAAAGGGACACCACGCTTGGCTAGCGTACTATAGGAGGAGCGGAACAAAAGTTATTTACATGGATCTGGTCACGTATGGGTCGCAGAATTCTTTTGACCATCTTTTAACGAAGCCAAGTGATGAGTTTGCTTTAGTAATTTTCTCTCTTCAATATGCGAACGGAAGCTTAGTTCCATGTCGCATAATACGCCAAGGTCGCGAATTGATTGAACACGAGATATAGGTTGATCGTGGAGTTGGTAAATTCGGAGAGGAGACTTGTTGCTCTTGCGTGAGAAGGCAATAGACTGACATTTGGATACATTAAGTTCTAGGCAGTTCTTAAGGCACCAGTTGGAAAAACTATTTAGATCTATTTGAAGGAGGCTGGAGTCTTGTTGTAAAGAAATGGTTTTGAAAAATTTGGTTTCCTCAGCATATAGAGAGAGCGCTGAGTGTTGAATGATCCTTTCAAGATCGTTAATTGTTAGAATAAATAAAAGGATACCTAGATGACTGCCTTGTGGAACACCAGAGCTGGCTAAGAACGATGCCGAAAGAACGGACCTGAAGCGAACACTGTAAATACGGTTTTCCAGGTATGACTCTATCCATTTTAGCAAAATGGGTTCAAAGCCAAGGGCAGACAATTTGAAAGCTATTAATTTATGGGAAATCTTGTCAAAAGCCTTCTTTTTTCTTTTTCTTTTTTATAAAAAAAAAGGAAATCCAAATCCCAGAGCACTCAGACTCGGTAACGGTCCATTGTACTACCAGGCAGAAATCCTCCTTTTGGTGTAGAGGCATGTGATTGGGTGGCGTATGTTGTTGTTCCCCATGGGGATTGAACCTGCACCGCACGGGTCACAAGCCAACACACTAACCTCTACACCGTCGCCACCCTTTGTCAAAAGCCTTACTGAAATCTGTTATAACAACATCTAGTACGTTTACATGACCGAATCGAAAGATCGAATTGAAACTGAATTGGTTTTCGAGGCGGGTTTTCGCTCTCACCAAATTGAGAGATTGAATTGAACTAGAATTCAGTTCCAAACTTTCTTCTTAATACGTATTTTGGATAGCCTTGTGTTAGTGGCGACAAAAATCCCAGTCAAGTGAACATCACAAAGGAAAACAAAGAGGGCACGCACACACACTCTCACTCGATCTCTCGATCTTTCAATTTGCGTTTACATGCTGATTTTCAATCCAATCGCAGAAAATTTTGTGATCGGATTGAGTGAATCCCTCAATCTTTCAATCTGCGTTTACATGGAATTCAATTCGGATTGAATTCGGATTGAATCTCTCATGTAAACGGGATAATCGACTTCTGTACCACTTGCTATGGCTGAGAGTGTAGAGGATATGAATTCGACGAGATTAGTGTTAAGTTTCTTCAAAAACGCCTGTTTCCAAGACCACGAATGGAAGGTACCTATGTTAGATACCTACGGTTCTGTTTCGATTTCGAACGGGAAATTTGAGAAGATTCTCATAACAATTAGACTCTTCTATGCTCGTCAGTGAGCGGTAGGCAAGTGAGATCATGTAAAGTATTCCTGATGGCAACCTCCAACGTCCAACCCCTCGATCAGTAGTTCAACCCAATAACCACTGCGCACAGAAATAGGAATAGAAAGTTTCAATGCAATAAGAACGGTTTATTGTTAGCTTTCTTAAACATAATTTCCATTAAACAAATGCCAGCTCATAGTGCACGCACTGTTCCAAGCAAAGTGCATCCCAAGTTTGATTGCTAACCTCTCTAGCAGCACAATGTAACTTTATCATACTTATCATTTATGTAGGTCAACGTCGCCAGTAACATTTGTCGTCATTGCGTTTTGTTTTCTTAAGAGTACCTACCAATCATTCATCTCGAAGGTCTATCTGTGTCTATATGTTTCATATGCATGTATCTACAACACCCAATCGTTTGAGTATGAGGTTGTGTTCCTCTTATATGTATAACCTGTCACTGGGTGTTATCACTTTATCTTTAGCCGCACAGTGTTCACTTTTAAATTAACGGTATAACTGGAAGAAAAATTAAATATACTATTCCGCGCTTATCTGCTCGCTCGTTCTCGCCCTTCAAATACTCAACGTATCTGCGGCAGCAGTCAGTGCTGCTGATGGTGGTGGCGACGACGACGACGACGACGACGACGACGACGACGACGACGATGATGATTCAGTCAGAGATAAAACCAAAAATGAGTAAATGTTCCTTTTTGTGTATCTCATTCTTACCAGTTGGCTCCGTATCTAGATATATGTATCTGCGCATTGATAAGTATCAATTAATCTGTTAAAAACAACAGAATGGAATTCGCTTTTGGGTTCATTTGTTCTTTGTTCGCTATGCTCCAACTCCAAGCCAGATTCGCTTACTCCATCCGCAATCCCCCATGCCTCCACTTTTGCGATAAGAACCAGAATAAAATGTTGACGGCGCGTGTGTGTGTTTCGAAAGGAAATGCAAAAAATTGGAAACTAGTTGCCCTGCTTAATTTCCCAAACATTTTATCTGAAATTTTTCAACAATTTTTCTGTTTTGCTTTTGTATTTATAAAACAGTTCTTCCCTTATTTATTACAGGTGAATGCCAAGACATTGCTGAAGATATGACTGTGGAAAGAGGTAAGTCGCCATAATCTATGCATATATGTACTTCGTTTGCGGTAGGTGTACCCGGCCAGTCACTAGTATCCGGCCACTTTCCATTCAATTCTTGATAATAAGAATATAAAACGATATTTTTACTGGGAAAAAATTGCGCCTTTAATTTATGTACTACTTATCTTACAATCCGGTTAAATTAAACAGTTCTAAACAGCACAGAACCGGCTTAAAGAGTTCGCTAGCGTTCAGTGGATGCAGTAAGCCAAAAACGTGAATTTTAGTGCTGTTTCTATATGTACTTATGTATTGTTTAATGACTTTTTTATTGGGATAATAATATTAATGATTTCAAAACGTAAGAAAAACTCTGAATTTTAATTTTTAAATCAATGTTGTATGGTAACCGGTCTACTAGAACTTTATTTTTGTGAGGTGGGCTAGTGCTCGGCCTGGGTGGTTGAAGTGGAATATTTCGATTCTTTCAATGTCAAGCTGAGCGTACTACTCTTTTCAATCACTCAAAGTGATTGAAATGCCTTGAATATGTATCCGGCTGCAGTCGCTATTTTCATTCGCGAGAATATATCTTAAATGTTATATAACGGTCAGCTAGAACACGGCTAATATTATGATTTTAAGGATATCCCTACCTTACCTAAGATTGGCTAAAACCCTTTAAAAAAACAGGGCAGTTGTTTCCTAAAACACCATTAAGATAAAGATAACGCATCTAGAGATGCTTTAAAAAAAGTTGCAATAAAGGTTTCATTATTGGTCCAAATAGGATAAGATTGCAGATGAAACCAATTTTTCCTCGTGTGATTGCCTACGGCTTATTATCCGTCTCTATACTCTATCCAACAAAAATTGTCAGTACAGGCAAGATAGGATGTTTGTCTCTCAGTCTGGTTGCAATGACTTACATAAATCGGTCCCTCTTTAAAGCTCTCACAGGGTTACCGTAGTATGTACTCGTATGATAATTCGCCATAACTCAGAGAATAAAAATATTGTGGAACGAAATAAATTACGTTTATCTTTTTCCTTTTCTGGTAAGATAATAATAGGCGCGTTTTTTTAAGAGTATCTCCAGTAGACCAACAAAATATATAAATTTCGAACACAAAAAAAAAATCAAAACGAAAAATACGTCTCTATAATCCAATTTATTCATTATAAATATTGTAAAACATAAAATACTAATTTCTAATATCACTACTCAACCAATCCGATAAGTAATTACTGCTACTGCTCTCGTTATTTAGGTCTATTATTAACCTTTCAACTGCTTTCTCGGCAAAAGCGTCCATTTCCCACATATTTGGCTCAACAACCTGTTCAACTTGTTGGACACATCGATGCCATTTTTCCTTGTCAACCCTTGGAAGTGCTGTCGTTAGTAAGTCTCTTATTTCAGCCATTTTAAATGACTTGTTTTGGCTTGCTACAAATCCTTTCACTTGAGGCCAAACCAATTCTATTGGATTAAGGTCACAGTGATAAGGCGGCAAGCGAAGCACTTTATGTCCCGCATTTTGAGCCATTTCATCCAAGACTTATGTTTCATACTTGGCTTTATAACGTTTAACGATTTCAAGCAACCCATTGTATGATTGCATCCCTACCTAACTTGAGATCTTCCTTTTGGGAATTCCCGTATTCATTGGCAAAACAGGCGTCATTCATCGGAAATACAAAGGCATCATACAAACAGGTACATAATGAGATGAAAGGATGTACATATTTATGTTTTTTTATTTATTTAAACAGTTTGCGACATAACCTCAATCAGCAAGATTTTCTAAAAACATTTCCCAGTCCTTTCCGCTATATGTATATTGTGAAAGGTAGACACAATCAGGCAATTAGAATACAAAATTATATAACCACGACGTAATGTCATATACCTAAACAGATGGTAAAAAAAAACTGCACTTGTGCAGCTGTACAATACAAATACAATCAAATTAAAACCGAATGGCAACACCCCACCTTTATGAAAAACCTTTAATGAAATGCTGCATTGTAGAGATGGTAATACTCTTCTGATGTGCTTCAGTCACACACACTGCTTATTTTGGTGGATGATAACAGCAAGCGAACACAAGACGATGATGCTCATTCCCATTCGGCTGTGTGGGAGACTGGTTGTGGTGGGTTGTATGCGAATTTTAGGAAAATTACAACACCAATTCCTTGGTATGACAGTGGTTTGGTTCTTATTTCAGTGGCAATTCTTGCGTTTGAGTGCCGTGAGAGTATCTGCAGGCACCACTGGTAGAAAAAAAGCTCTTCCATAAGGACTGTACTGACAATTTTTGTTGGATAGAGTATAGACATAAATGGAATAATTCTGAGCTTAGAATCAGGCACGAAGTTCACTAAAGTGCTCATGTCGCTTTTACTTTTTTTTTTTTATTATTTTTTTTTTTTGTAAAAAAAGGAAATCCAAATCCCAGAGCACTCAGACTCGGTAACGGTCCATTGTACTACTAGGCAGAATTCCTCCTTTTGGTATAGAGACATGTGAATGGGTGGCGTATGTTGTTGTTCCACATGGGGATTGAACCTGCACCGCACGGGTCACAAGCCAACACAACACACTAACCTCTACACCGTCGCCACCCTTTTCGCAGTTACTTAGTTCAAGGAGATACTTACGTGGGACGTCCCAAAAGTACCCGGCCCGACATAAAGATGGCGGTTGTTGTTGGTGGTGTTGGTGTTATTGTTGTTGTTTTTGATGTCGTATGAAAAAATGCTTGTGGTAAATTTGAAATTTAATGTAGTTACGTTGTTAAGTATTTGTTCGCCTCCCATCAATTGTGAAGGCTCTCAGTGAATTTGTAAACACCGTTATGTAATATAAATCCTTTCGTTTGAAAGGCCTCAGCTCAGTCAATATTAAAGCGCTGCTAGATTCTATTCTGGGGATGTCTGCAGGCCCCGTTTGAGCTGCCACGACGAACATCGCAATGATCGAGCAAATAACTATTTGACTACGCCAGAAACAAGCAACAAACAAAATCCACAAAATTGTATTGGATGACTGTCGTGTGAAAGTACACGAGCTAGCAGACAGGATAGGCTTTTCAAAAATTGCTGTACATCGTAGCTTGACTGAAAATTTGAACATTAGAAAGTTGTGCGCGAAATAGGTGCCGCAAACGCAATAAAGTCAGCGTCGTGGGGATTTTTCAATCAAGTTTTTGACAAAGTTTCGCAGGAATAAAGCGGAGTTTATGCGTGGATTCATAACCATGGATGAAACATTGGGTGTATTACATCATACCCGAAACGAAGGGGCAGTCAAACAATGGATTGAAAGTGGAGAATCGGCTTCAAAGAAAGCGAAGACAGTTCCTTCCGCAGGCAAGTTCATGACGTCAGTTTTTTGGGATGCGCGTAAAATAATTTGCATTGATTTTCTGCAGAAAAGTAAAACTAATAATGGGTGCATTCGAATGATTTAATCGATTATAATCGATTCTTGCAATATCACGAGATATCTCAATTCTTCATTTCAAATCATTCGAATGATCTCTCGCATGCTCTCGACTCGACACTAGAGCAAAATGTCTCACACACAACTACTAAATAAAACACAGAGATCGCACTGACTTTCTTCCTGCACACACGTCGCACATACCAAGTCAACCCATTCGTCGCAAAGCAAATGTGATAAAAAGTAAAAACCTTGTGAGTGTGTGTTTTCATTCGAATGAAATGACCCCAAGTCCCATAACTCGAATGAAAAAAATAGTAACATTCGGGAAAAAAATCAAGAACTTACTTTTGCTTTAATTTGTGAACAAAAATGTCTCATCACAACTGCATACTTAAACACCGACACACTACCCACAGAATAGTGTGAAGAATACCTGTTTCTATATTATTTTAGTATGAAAAGATAATAGCTCATATTCTCATGGCTTGTTGTGTTTTTGATTTTGTCCATTCGAATGATAAGCAGCTGAATTTTTCGTATTCCCCGTACTCGATCTCGAATGCAAGAGCTCTCGAATGGAAAAACAGTAGCATTACTATTTAATTTATAATTAGTTACTACTCTACTCTTCGAAAGAATCGACATTCGAGAACTTTTATATGGATTACTACTTCACTCACATAATGTTTGCGATAAGTGCATAAACCGTTTGCTCAACTGATTGAATTTTCGTTGGCTTCGGGTTAGTATTAGTAATTGCTTCCTGTTGCTATATCTCGAGTGATCATTCGATTATTTAGATCACTCGAATACTAATATTTCGATTATTGGAATCATTCGATTATTCCCATCACTATTCCCATTTTTTTTTATGTAAAACAATGGCCCATACCATTTGTTATGCCCGATTCATATACCTGATCCTGACTAGTCAGCTGATATATGCCTACATGCAAAATCTCACTCCTTAGAGAGGCAATATTCCCGGCAGCGCTTGCTCATAGTAGAAGGAGATAAGATTCTCTCATTTTTTTATTTTTATGACTACAACTAAATTTCTTTAACAGGTAGCTTACGCTTCTGTAGTTCATTGTGTTGGGCAAACCAGTGTGAGTGCCAGTGAAGACACCTGCTAAGACCGTCACATGCGGTTTGCCCTAACTGCGCCAGCTCGAACGGTCTTGTTTTTTGTTGTGTGCGCACACGGTCCGTCTCGTTCAAAGCTCGTACTATTTCCTGGTTGCAATGCACGAGAACGAAGTTTACAAAGTTTGTTATTTCGTCACTCACGGCACCGATTCCTAGATAACTGTGGATATCACTATTCCTTATGTACCATGGAGCATTCACAATAGCTCTTAATGTTTTGTTTTGAAATGCCTGTAATCTTGATATATTGCTTGGTTTGGTACAACACCAAAGATGTAAACCGTACGTCCAAGACGGTTTCAGCACTTCCTTATATAAAAGCAGTTTGTTGTATACATTTAACTTTGAAAACCTTCCAATAAGTCAATACATCTTTCTGAGCCGGATTTCGAGCTCGTCGCCCCATCTTTTTAACGTGTGATTTCAATTTAAGTTTTGCGTCAAGAGTCATTACCAGATATTTTGCCTCGTTTGCACATGGAATTTGCACCGAGTTGATGAAAAGGTTGCCGATACTTTTTGAAGTCAAACCAGCGAAACCTACAGGCGGATAAGTAGGGATGCAGTCTTTTGAAGCATGGCTATCCCATTTTCTAAACATATCTTTTGACCAATTAAAAAGAGCCTTTTTTGAACGATTGTCGAACTATGTGCTATCCAACGCGAACAAATCCTTTTGACAGCCAAATGTTCATGCAATATAAAATGTCTGCGAGCGGGACTAATTCACAAGCATATCTCGATTTCAAGATAAGTCACATGACAATCTTGCAATATCAGTTCCCGCACAGCATCGATGTTTTCTGGCACAAAAACCGATTTTGGACAACATTCACGAAATTCGTCCTGGAAAGAACGACGACAACGATTGAATTCATTGTGGATGGTGCTTCATCACCAAAAGCCGCAACAAGTTGATTGCCACACTGTAGTTTAGGTAATCCCAGTCAAAATCATGCAAACCTATCGCACGATATTGTTCACGATTAAATTGCATTTTATGGCTCAGATGAATTTTTCAAATCTCTGTAAAAAAAAAAAACGCAAATAGTAGTCATATTCGCCAAACTCTAAAGCAAGGTATGTCTCGGCTGCACGGGCGCCTTTCCCAGCACGCCTGGCTCCGACCTTGATGCATTATTGAACTTCCCGCCGGTTGATGGTTACATCATTGGTTGCACAATCAAAACTACGAGTATCTCACGTTTAAGTAGAGGTGGCTTTTGGTATAACTCGCACTGGAGTTTTGATCAACTTGCGCGACACGGTTGTCCTTCGACTCCTACCTTATGGATATGCCACCGATGCAATGATACCGGAACTTCGGCTGAAGCGCAACTAAGAAGTCGACTTTCTTCGTGCGCAGGAATGGCTCCGGCCAGACTTTGCGCCTAGAAAGGAATGCAGTCGAATCTCCACAGATGGCTCCAAAACCGATCAAGGATCTGGTGCTGGTGTTTTTATGGAGAGCGACAACATAAGACTTTTCTTCGCGTTAGGCAAACATTCGTTAGTCTTCCGAACAGAGACCTATGCTATCCTAATCGCTATGGCCTATGTTGTGAGGAACAGGTGGATGAGGTGAAATGTCTGCGTCTGTACCGACAGTCACGCTACGCTTAAGGCCTTGCTCAACCCCTTGACCACCTCCAAAGTAGTTCCTGAATGCAAGATCCCTCTGAATTCATTAGGCTGAATTCACTTAGACTTGTCTGGGTCCCGAGTTATAACGGGATCACGGGAAATGAGATCTCCGATGAACTTGCTAGACAGGGCTTAGATTAGGACTTCTCAGGACTTGAACCGGCGATATGTCTTCCTGCGTCCGCGGTCACGGCTACCATTGACGGTTGGGTTTCATATGGACACAATCCCCGATGTCTGAAAAAAATCGGCGGCATTCTTGTTGTCGTCTTTCTTAGGAAATGCCATATTGGCCTAAGTGAGCTGCTGTTGCTCCACTCCAACAGCCGCTAAAGAAACCTTCTTCTTCTCCCTTAATGGCGGCGAGGTTATGGTCAGGATTTAATGAATCACAGCTCTACCACTTTACTGCTTCCCTACTGGTCAGCCTGTGGGGATCGCCGCTTTTACCTCAACGAATATTGGCAGACCTCCTGACTTCGGATCACTTTGTTAGGTTAGGTTAGGTTGACGTGGCTGTCAGCTAAGGCCGACACACTTAGACCAAAATTAGGTCCATTGTGGTACCACACAGATCTGGGGATTCCCTCACTGCTCGTTGAACCAATGGGAGCTTCTTATGAAGCGCGAAAGACTTCTGACGCCAGTGTTGGCTAAGTCGTTTGTGTCATTAAACAAGAAGTCCCCTAGATGGAGATTTCTTTTGTGGGAGAGGGCAGGGCATGTGCAGAGAAGGTGAAGTATAGTCTCCTCCTCCTCCTCGTCCATGCAGCTTCTGCAGAAGTCGTTTGAGTGCACGCCAAGTCTGGAGGCGTGCCTGCCTATTAAGCAGTGTCCTGTGATAACACCTATGGTCGAGCTAATATGCAGTCGGTTTAATGAGATTAGACACTTAGAGCGTCGCAGATCCAGCTTTGGCCAGATTCCGTTAGTCGCTAGACAAGTATTGCTACATGTCCACCTAAGGTTTGTTCTCTCGATTGCTGATAGCTTGAGCAAGAGTTTGCATGTAGCGATTGGTATTCCTACAGAACCTTTATCAGGTAAAAGAGGTAAAGTGGTTCCTTTTTTGGCAAGATCGTCTGCCCTACAGTTACCTGGAATGTCTCTATGTCCCGGCACCCAACAGAGGTGAATGTTGAACTGCTCTGCCATCTCCGAAAGAGATGAGCGGCAATCTTGGGCTACGATGGAATTTGAAGAGACTGAATCCAGGGACTTAATCGCTGCCTGACTATCCGAGAAGATACGGATATCCTTTGAGGATATCACATTCCTCTTTAGCCACGACAGGGCTTCTTTTATCGCTAAAATTTCCGCCTGGAACACGCTACAATAATCTGGAAGACGGAAGGAGAGGCTAAGATTTAGCTTTTCTGAGAAAACGCCCCCACCTACCCCATCGCTGGTTTTAGATCCGTCGGTGTAGAAGTGGATCGATTTATCTTCCGCAAATGCATCCAGAATGATCTGGAAGGAATGATGATTTGGAAGTTTTTTCCGAACCGCAGATGGGGTATGGTGTAGTCTATGTTTCTGGGTAGAGACTTAAAGGAAAGCCACCATGGTATACTCTTTATGATGAAGAGAGTATTCGATAGTGCGTACTAAGGAGTGAAGAGCGGTTTCCACCGACTTTCCCTTACAGTATGCATGCTGAGCCAGACAATAATTGCGGATTTATGTTCGTGCGAAGATGGATATCAATCAATCGCTCCAGCGTTTTGAGGAGGAATGAAGATAGACTAATGGGTCTGAGGTCCCTTGGACTGACGTGGGAATATTTGCCAGCCTTGGGTATGAAAACCACTTTAACTTCTCTCCAAGCCCGGGGAATATGAACCAGATCTAGACTGCTTTTCAGGATCATCTCCAGCACAGGCAGGATGATATCCGCTGACATTTGTAGTTCGGCAGGTATTATGCCGTCTGGTCCTGTAGACTTGAAGGGTTTGAAGCTACGAGTATGTAGCGCCCAAGTCAGCTTTTCCCTAGTAATCAGACCGTGAGAGTAAATTACCTGTGCAAATGACCTGCAAGGGCGTAAATTGCCGGTAATATTGTCAAGTAGCAGATTGAGCGATTCCTCGCTAGATGTCGTCCAAGAGCCGTCTGCCTTCTTAAGGCAGCTAGGCATAATTGGATTAGAAGAGGGGATTTTTCTTAGACTTGATGCCTCAGATGATTCTTCTATTTTGCCACAGAAGAGTCTCCATGGGGATCTTTTGGCTTTCCTTAGTTCTTTTTTTGTATAGTATGAGGGATTCCTTATAGGAGTCCCAATCGGTTATTGCTTTTGAGCTTTTAGCAAGATTGAAGAGTCTTCTGCACTCCTTTCTGAGTGGTACCCCTGGGTTGTACGAGCGGGCATGATGCCGCCATTGCTTCGTTAAGTGCCAGGGTGAGTTCATCGACTTTATTGTCGAGCTCATTGGAGTCGCAGGGTGGACTTAAGAGTACAGAGTTAATACGATTATGTAATGTGTCTCTGTATAAGGGCCAGTTGGTTTTCCGAGGATTTCGGAAGATGCGTTGACATGGAGGCTCAACATTAAGGTTGAAAAGAAGATAGCGGTGATCCGAAAAAGAGTGATCAGCCGAAACCTTCCAGCCCGTAATCATGTCGTTGATGGTATCGGAGCCAAGAGTGATGTCAAGGACTTCTTGTCGATTTTTGGTAATGAAGGTGGGTTCATTACCTGAGTTACAAACAATGAGGTTAGTACGTAAGAGATATTCTTCTGCCTCCTTGCTTCTTCGATTACCCTCTCTAGGTTATCACCAGGGAGAGGCCCCACTTGATCGTGGGCGAGATACGCTGATACTAGCCAGAATGATCTACCAGCGGTCTCTATTCTTGCCACAGTTGTATCTCGATCGCTGGGGTGGCGACGGTGTAGAGGTTAGTGTGTTGGCTTGTGACCCGTGCGGTGCAGGTTCAATCCCCATGTGGAACAACAACATACGCCACCCATTCACATGCCTCTATACCAAAAGGAGGATTTCTGCCTAGTAGTACAATGGACCGTTACCGAGTCTGAGTGCTCTGGGATTTGGATTTCCTTTTTTTTATAAAAAAAAAAAAAAAAAAAATCTCGATCGCTGAAATTAGGGAGTAAATAAGCATTAATATTCCTTTTCACTAGTATGCACGATCTAGGTTTACCTTTATCGGTCACATACAGTGAGTAGTATCCAGGAGTCCTGAGTCCTCGAACCAGGTTGTTGACAATCCAAGGTTCTTGTACCAGGACGATGTCTTCTGCGCCTTTGGTAAGACAAAGAATAAGTGCGGCCGAAGCCTTTATGGAGTGTTGGAGGTTAATCTGAACTAACTGCAGAATTTTCGCTACAATCAGGCAGAGATGCCTCCACCACGGTGTTATTCAGCCCTTCCAATTCCGAGGACGAGTTGAGAAGCTCGTCTTCACTCAGAAGAGCCTTATCCTGATCTTGATCATCAGTCTCCATATCTGACAAAGCGTCGGTTATGGATGGTGATTCGTTGGTTGGCGAGGGTTCATCGTCCTCTAAAGAGGAGAAGGAGATTGAAGCCACAGAATCTGAGACTACGATCGTAGAGTCAGAGGGAGGAGGAGGAGGAGGGGGAAGTTTACCCGCATCCATTTCGTCCTTTTTATAGACCCGCATTTTGACATCGTCCCATGCGAATCTTATGATGTAGTCATTCTTGGCCAGAGGAGCCAGGGTTTCTTGGTTGATTACAACCACAACACATCTGTAATCACCCTTCAGCTCTTCCAGTTTGGCAACCTTCCAGTTGTGGGTCGGAAGTGAAGGGTTGCTGAATTTCAGGACTTCCAGGATGTCCTCAGGGGTGGATGGATCCGCAGTGATCCAAATACGAGATCTTGGTCGGCAGGGGATGTCCTCCCTTGCAACAACCTCGAGCTTTGCATCGGGCCACACCTCTCGGAGCCTACTTATTGCAAGCTTGTAGAGATCGGCCGATCTTTGATCATCACACGCGACCAATTTGATGTGACCTTGATGCCACCCTCCTTCATGTGTAAGCGGAGGAGGTCCGGGATGGTTTCTTATGAAGGAAAAGAAGGAGCGCGAAAGCGCTCTCTTAACCATATCCCACTTCTCATGGGTTATAGACCCGTCAATGTCATTGCGGTCGATGACTGCGACCACAATTTTGTCTTTCAGGATGTCACTGAAAGATCTGTGAGGTATGATAGTGGGAGAGATGCCGGTGTTATGCACTCTCTGCCTCTTGGGAACCGAGCTGGTTCCTTCCACTGACCTTTGGCGTTTGATCGACGGGTCGCAGGCCTTAAGGATCTGCTGAGCCCAGTCCTCACTTTGTCACTGAGGCCAATAAAATGTTGGTGTTGTTGCATATGTGTGATCCAGCAGTTTTTAGGTCTGTCGTCCGACATGTAAGGTTCGAAATTAAACGAGTCACTGGGCTCTCATAAAACGTGAAATTACCGTTATGTGATTCTCCTGCTTTGAAAACAGTTTTCCCGAAGAAAAATTACCTGGCCGAGTACTGGGTCAAAGTAGCCGGGAACTAAATTTAGTAACAGCACTGGGGAAAATTCAATTTTTTTCATAAAATCCATTTTATCTCATGACACTTAAACAACAAAAAACAAATTGTTGAGTTTAAGGTTGAAAACACACCGGATAAAGCAAAACGTGTTTTTTTGTTTCGTGAAACAAGAAAACATTGTTTCTTATGAGAGTACACACACCAAAGAAAACGAAACAAAACACACGTTTTGGTTTCGAAGTGTTTCTTTGGTGGTTGTCGAAAATACATGCCATTGTATACGAGCAACACACACCGAATGCAACAAAACTGTTTCGACCCAGCGTCGTTGACGATAATTGCCTACTTTCTTATGGCGCAACACACACCAAATGAAACGAAACATAAAAACAAAAGCAAAACAAAAAAACGTGTTTCGTTGCCGATACTTTTTTGCAAAACAAAATGTTGATTCCTTCGTAAGACGAATGATTGTGGGGTTTTTTTTAGCTTTTTTAAAGGCGCATCGACGTGATCCTCGCTGTGTATAACTTTTCACTACGTGCAGTGGTACCTGATTTATTTTTAAAATACGAGTAGTTTATGGCTGGTTTTTCTGATTATTTTCTTTTATGTGGATGCACCCACCACTCTCTGCTATTTGCATTCTTTTCTTCAATTGCTTCAAAAATTGTATGTAAGATTGGCACAGCGTCTGAGTCCGACCACATGTTGAACAACACTAAAAGCAAGTCGCGAATTCAATTTTGTTTTATTTCAACGCACACCAAACGAAGCAAGAAAACAAAACGTTTTGTTTTGTTACATTCTGTTTCGCTTGGTGTGTGTTGAAATAAAAAATGTTTTTTTGACTATCGAATCAAAAACGTTTTGCTTTTTCCGGTGTGTTTTCAGCCTAAGTGATCAGGTGAATTCGTAAACCTCCATCAAAGTAAAAAAAAAAAATAGTTAGGTAGCCTGGTACTGGTACAATTACCCTACTCGTATTTTTAATTTATATAAATTTTAATTTTTTAGTGCAGTACTTCTACATAGTTTTCTTCAATTATTTTCTAAGCAATTAAAAACTAAATTATGTAGATTTCGATAAGATTAATATAATTTGGCGAAACATTGTAGTAGGTACGTGTAACTTATTAAAATTTAATCATTGTGTATACTATCAGTAGCAGATTAAACGAGCATTAATTTTTTATGGAAGCACATTTTTTATGAGTATAATTCAAACCATCGCCAATTAAATCAAAATTGACATTGGACCTTAACAATGTTCACAAATGGTTGGCGATCAATATCATACGAACGTAGGGATCACTGTTTATTATTTGTTACTTTAACCGTCTTTGCAACGCTATACTTCGACAATAAAATATTGCAGCAAAGATAATTGCTCCGTTTACATCTCCTGTAGTCCATTTTCCAATCAAAACAGAATTCAATACAAGCGTGTCTGTACCGTAATCGACCGAATAAAGTTTTCATTTGTGCTTTTAAATGTCAACGCAGATATCCGTATTTATACACTGTTGGGCGCCATTCATCCATGAACTTACGTCTTTTGTAAAATCGTAAATATTTGCTGTAGCAAATAGACGAAGGGAGGCGGGTTATAATAGTCCAAGAAAATCAACAGCCAATGTTTCGTTTTTTCCGCTTTTTTGCCATCATCATTATTAGTAATCCTCATTGCGTCCTTTCCCATTTAACACCCAATACGCTAACCCCTTTCATAATATACTTTGTCCCTTCAAAGACGCACCATACCCGAGTCTAAGATGACAGCCTGCCATTGCTGGTATGTCCTTTAGATGGAACAACGTCAAAAATGCAGATATAGACGAATATGTGTTAAAGGATAATAAATTGAATGAAGAAATATGAACGGAGAAATAAAGGATGAGAAAGGAAGGAAATGTGATGGCAGGGCAAACCCGAGTTAACATTTTTGTTGTGTGATATGACTTCACCCTTAGATTGGACATTTAAAAGCGTCTGGTCGACGGAGATAAGAAACCCACCATATACCAACATTGACGGAGGGCGGGCATAAGGTAAATTGGACACCATAAGACGACGAGGAGGACGACGTCGTCATCCTTTTGAACAACAAAAAACGAAACCTAATAAAATTTCCTTCTCGAGAAAATATGAAAATGTAATAATAATGTAGATACCCATTCTTGGAACGAGCAAAGTTACATGGACAAAATACGCCCACTGACGGTGGATGGGCGACTGCTGATCGAAGGATACGAGTGCAAGTTAGTTGATATAAGATATCAAAGTGGAACACATAAAGTTGTTTTCTGATTTTCAACTCTTTTCATCCACCCCCCTTCCTTAAAAAAAAAAAGGTTGATCGTTGGATTCGTTGGTAGCAAAAATAAAAAACGTCCTTCGCAAAATCAATTCACATTTTTATGTCTCCAATTGCAGTGGTATTTGGGGATAGTAAAAGTAATCCTTTAGCATGGTTTGATAACATGAAATGCACATTCTTTCATCAAAAATCACTCGGCGGGGATGAAAAATGGCAGTCTTTCAAGGATAACGCCACTATTCGTGCCCCCTGTGATGGTCTGGTAGGTATCGTGACAATAACTTTACCACATGATTAATTATCGCCTCCTTGTCCTTGTGTCGGAATTGTGTGTCCTTCGCCGCCCTGCACATTGAGAGTGCGTTTTTGAGATAAAAAGGCAAACAGCAGCCTTCAGCAGGACAAAGATTCATCTTGCCTGCGAAGGAAGGAGAATAGAATTAATGATGGCAACACAGCAGAACTCTGTTCACTCTGTTCACAAGATGATATCCTTTTTACCCCTTTTTTCCTAATGGCTAATGGTTTTTATGGTGACCAGCGCAGATGTGTATGTGTTGGTTGGTGTGATGGGGCAGGGGTTGGCAATCTTTTGCAGATTAAATTTTTATTGGCAATAATTTAAAATGCTTTAGAGGGCGTCATTGGTTTTCATTGTGTGGGTGTGTGGATGTTTTTTTTTCGCTGAAAGGATACCATTAAATGGAGTGGCGGAGATTGGATGGGCACGAGGCGGCGGCAGTGTGGTTTTTTGTAGCGATAAAATAGGATTTTCAGTTTTATCACTCCACTACACTCTGCATATAAAGTTCAGGTTATATGATTTTTGAGTGGATTTTTGAATGTGATACGGGATAAGTGATAATATTTTTTTTTTCTTTGTATGTTGTGGGTGACGTGACAATTGGTCGGAAGAGTGAGAGTGGAGGTTTTAATGGACATACGAAGATACTTTTGGGGGGTTTTTGATGGATGGTGAAGCTGAGCACATTTTTAAAAATGTGTTCGTCTATTAAAAGGGTGAAAGCTGAATTGACCCCGTTATATTTCAAACGGATGTGCATTAGAAAATTTGAATTGTTTCAACATCTTTAGTCGCATTTAAAATCAGCGTCTCTGAAAAGTTCTGTTGGCGAAATAAGTCCCTAACTACATAATCGAAGATATGGCGAATGATTTAAATAATTTCATTTTTAGCTTAACCTTCCTACGGTCTTCGGTTCATTTTTGACTCATTTTGGTAAAAAAAATAAGTTTCCCCTGGAACTAATTTTTTTAGCGGCTTGAGGTTTTTTGACTTTTTCTGAGTTGCTTATCTGTATATAATAAGCGTAAAATTTTTAATGAATATTTTAAGCTCTGCCTCGTACAAATTTTTATACATCTACGGCCCTCGGGTCAAAATTGACCCAGCGTATGAATCAAACGCTACCTATTTGAAATTTTATTTATTTCCTAATTGCACATAGTCGGCTGGGCGATTGCATTGCTACACTTATTTTGCTTTATTGAGCTTACAGTAAACATAAAGTGATTAGCACGTGTTTCGTTTTGTAATTTATTCGAAGTAATGAGTGATAACGAGAGCGAATTTTCTTTGACCGCGTTTTCTGATGAAGATGAATCATGTTCTGAGTTTGAAGATCATGTTGAAGTTGCCGATTCCTCCGACAGTGATTCTAGTGACAGCGAAAATCCAGTTGTGTCTTCCGCATTGATGTCATCAAAGAATGGCCAAATAAATTATTCAAAAACACCTTTGGTAAGTAGTGCCGGAAGAGCTTCGAGGGAAAATATTATCAGCTTGGTGCCAGGATTGACGCGTTACTCTTGCTCACGAATTACCGAAGAAGAAATCTCCAGCTTTGAGCTCTTTTTCCCTCCTCCTTTGATGCGAATTATATTGACATACACCAACTTTGAAGGAAAGCGAATATATAGTGAAGAATGGTTTGAAATTGATAGCATTGAACTCCTTGCTTTCATTGGATTGCTTATTTTGGCTGGTGTTTTTCGATCACATAACGAAAGCTCTGAAAGTCTTTGGAACTCCGAAACAGGAAGACCAATATTTGCTGCAACTATGTCTTTGAAGACTTTCAAAAAATTATCGAGGGTTATAAGGTTCGACAACAGGGAAACTCGAAGCGAACGAAGGTTGTTTTACAAATTTGCTCCTATACGTGATTTGCGGAATCAATTGGTTGAAATATTACCGAAGCTATACAATCCATCCGAAAACGTGACCATTGATGAACAATTAGTAGCTTTCAGAGGAAGATGTCTATTCCAGCAGTACATGCCATCAAAGCCTGCAAAGTATGGAAGCAAGTTTTGGGTGCTCTGTGATTCTGTAACGAGCTATGCTTGGAATATTCAACCTTACACTGGCAAGGAAATCGGAAGAAATCCAGAAAAAAAATCAAGGTATACGTGTTGTTCTTGATTTGATTGCAGGGCCAAAGGGATATAACCTCACAACCGATAACTTTTTCACCTCTCACCAATTGGCACAAAAATTATTGGAGAAACGGATTACCCTAGTAGGAACAATACGGAAAAACAAACCCGAATTACCACCTGAATTAGTGAACATAAAAAGAAGACCAGTTTACTCTTCAATCTTCGCTTTTACCGAGGAAACAACTCTAGTTTCTTATATCCCAAAAAAAATAAAGCTGTGAATTTACTAAGCACTTTTCACCATGATTCAAAAATTAATAACCGTCCGGATAAAAAGCCAGAGATAATACTGGACTGCAATAAATGTAAAGGTGGCGTTGATACACTGAATAAAGCTGTAAGTGGCTACACTTGCAAAAGAATGACAAAACGGTGGCCTCAAGTAGTGTTCAGTAATATGATCGACATTTCAGCCTACAACGCATTCGTTTTATTCAAATCCGCCAACCTAAATTGGAAAGAAGGCTGCCTTACAAAGCGCAGGTTATACTTGGAAAACCTCGCAACGCAGCTTGTTACACCCTACATAAAAAAGCGACAAACACTACCTCGAGCACATTTTTCACTACAAATTGCAAACAAAATTCGAAGTGATCATCAACTCAGTTCACAACCATCTTCATCAGCTCAATTAGGAAACACATCAAAAAAGAATACAACTAAAAGAAGTCGATGCCATCTATGCCCTAAAACTGATAACAAAACTGGATTAGTTTGCGACATTTGTTGTAAATATATATGTAAACAACATTCTAAAATAATCACTTTGTGTTCAAATTGTAAGAACTAACTTCTCCTTTTTCTATTGTAACTGAATAATCATTTTTAAAAAATATTTAAAATATTTATAAAAAACATATGAAGTTGCAATAAATTCAATTCAATGCAATAAATCAATTAAATAACATTGTTTTATTAATTTAGATATTCATAAAACCGAATAAAAAGCGTTACAGCAAATAAAAATAAGAAAAAAACTTGAATGAACCCTGAAAATATAGTACAGGGTCAAATTTGACCCGAAGTCCGTTCGCGTCAGTAAATCTGAGGACCGTAGGAAGGTTAAGTTGTGCCTCAATTTTGGTTACGTTTGGGATTTTGAATATATATCTAGAACTTGAGTTATGTTGGTACTATTTGTGGGTGCATAAGTATAAAACTTGTCAGTTTTTAACTACGGTTGCCTTCTTCTCACGTCAGACAAATTTTTTAACGAGTCTAGAAATATTTACGACTAAAACTAGGAATATTGTCGATATCAAGACTTGAACCAAAAACTCGGGCAACGACTCTAGGGAACAAACCGTGAAGCCGGGCAAAACCTTTTGTAATCTGACGGGCGAACCCCAAATGCGAACCAGTAGGAATGCAGTAGTGTGAGAGAGTTATGATACCACTACTCGACATGATAACCTCATCGTTTAAGAATACGTTGCGGTCAGGGGTGCGGCCTGGAAATAGTGACAAAGGCCATATACGTTGTTTAGCTTCGAGTGATGAAGGCCAAAGAAGCCTAAAGGCCTCTAGGCGATAAAAGGTTTCACGACATATGTGGCCAACAAAAAAATCAGGTTATAAATGTTATTTTGGATAAAGAATACTACAAAATAACAAAAGTCCCGCGTCAGATACATTTTTAGTTTTTAATTTTTAGGTGTTGATAGTAAACGTCTCCTATCAACTCAGGTCTGAAACGTTATTGAAACAATGGAGAGGATTGTAAAAAACCACGTTTGGCTTCTACAAATTCAGGCCAAAAAATTAGAGCTTACCAATCTTAATCTTCAATATGCGATTGTCAGGCAAGGAGCGTCTCCTTTCCTTTGCATTGGAAGCTTACCTTCTACGCCTCACTCAAAATAAATCCAGTTAGCGAATGCTAATTTGAAACCTTAACCGATCCCTGTTTCAACACTACATAGGTTTACATTATATGATGTAAATACAATGGTGGCTATTAAAATAGAGCCACCCTGAACTACTGACATCGCTGCTTTGAAAAGTCATTTAGAAAATAAATACAGCCGAAGTCGTCTATAGCGACCCCGCTTACAACGACCAGTCGGTTTTAACGACCGCTGTCCCTCTTTATTATAACAAGCCGTTCTACGATCGGATATAAGGTCGTCGTGACACAAACAAAACTTGAGCGTTCAGCTATCATTTGATTAGACACCATGTTTATTTTTAAAATAAAAACTATGTTATTAAATTGTATTACTTTAGAAAAAACAGCTGCGGATCGTATTTTTATACCCTTGTCTAAGAATATATTTATTTTGACTCATAGTTTGTAACATCTCAATATTGCCCTTAGACCCCTAAATGTTACTATATTCGTGAAGGCATTTACACTCGAGCAAGATAGCTAACAAAATACCCTCTACTGCCCGAAACAATCAAGTTTAAGAATTTTTAAAATCCGACCCCAATCTCAAAAAAAGAAAAAAATCGAATTTTGAGCTTAAGAGCAAGGATAAAGTCTGTTTGGGCGAACTGTTGGATACACTATTCCCATTTTTATCTCATAAAGTGGGAATGATGAAATTCAAAGTATGGATGAATTATCCAGTTTTATCTATTATTTTGTTACACAACATTTAAGGATTTTATCAAATAAGCAAAGTTTTGGAAAAGAAACGTCCCTTAAAAGGCAGTAAGCTTTATATAAAGAAATTGTTCAAAACGTCCTTATCTACCGACATAGGTACAGTAGATACTAGGCTAGAGGAATATTGCAAAGTGTGGAATCTTGAGGTCAACACAGAGAAATCTAAAGTTATAGTTTTAAAGAAAGGTTCTGGAAGAACGGCAGGAGACGGCATGGAAAAACAATGGAAAGGCGCTGGAAGTTGTGAAATCGTATACTTATCTCGGTGTGGAGTTTACGTTCAACTTGAAGCTAGAAAAGCATCTAAAAATTAAGTTAAACAAGGCTAAAACTGCAATAAGCGCGAACTGGCGAAAAATCTTTAACAACAAACTCATATCGCTCAATATCAACCAAAGAGTTTTTACCGCAACTGCCAAAGCGGTCTTGTTTTATGGAGCTCAAGTGTGGGGTGTGCAGAAGTACGAGCTTGTTGAATATTTTCTTCTTCCTGCCAATTATTAATACACCAAAATATATGTACTATTTGGAAACTGGGCTTCCGACAATGTTTATATCGACGCTAAAACTAAATGTGGATTACATTATTAGAGTGTTACACATGGATGAGCAAAGGCTTCCAAAGAGAATCCTACAGTTTGCAGTGCAGCAAAACACACTTTTCGTCAAGGATTGGAATCGGATAGCTGCGGACTGTGGCATAGCTCACAATTTGTCGGAAGTATGCAGACGCTCGGAAAAAGTCCTTGTATGAAGTAATTGCTGTCACTGATGAGAACGAAAGATATGCGTTCATAGAAAAAGCACGTTCATCTACGGGAAGGCGATATTATTCAAGGTGTAATCTGAATTTCAACGAAAGAAATTATTTTAAGAGTAGTTACAACAGAAATATTATTGGAACTATCTTTAAAGTAAGAGGAGAACTGATGAAGCTAACCTTCATGCCACATCGAAGTGAGGGATCTCGTATCTGCATGCTTTGCAATCTTCGAGAAAAGGAAGACGTAATGCATTTAATTGGCGTTTGTCCCATACTGATGGAGATAAGGCGGGTCTACTTCGGCAAAAATACTTTGCGATGGGAAGAGGTTGCTAACTACCTGAAGGGAATGAATTGGCTTGTACTCTATGAATACTGCAAAGAAGCTCTATCCTACAGAAGGAGAATTATCAATGAAAGCTTTTAAATTCTTAGCGATTTTGCTCAATAATTTGTTTTTACTAAAGGTGTAACTTATCCAAAAAAAAAAAAGTTATCAATTTTCGTTTTAACTAAACTAAAAGTCTACTCAATTACAAAAAAAATGTTGTTTTTTTTAAAAAAACCTTTATCTTTTTCATTGTATGTTAAAATAGTTTCAAAATTATTACATACTAGGAAACTGTGCCAATCTCTATAATGTAATAAAGCTTTTTTTTCTTTTTTTATTTTTTACTTCAGAAATGTAAAACTAAATCTAATATAATATATCTTAAACGAATTTAAAAATGATTTTGCCACTCGGGCAGACGACAGATAATTGTCATGTCCTTAATAATAAATAATTCAAGAATTTGTAAAATTAAAATAATCTAATCGAATCTAAATCTAAATCTAATCTACGAGTAAGATACTTTGCGAATAATTTCTTCAATGAACCGGTTCTTTTTTAAATAGTGAACATTAAGGGCCCTTTGAAAGTATACATTCCAAATTTCAGCTTCCTAGGTGAAACTCTGAATTTCCGATAAAACTGTTTGTTTTTTTAATTTTGAGTGTATCAGTGAGCAGATATAAACAATCTTAACACACTAGCATTTTGAGCCATAAAGACAATAAATACCAGCTTCCTAGCTCAAACATCGATTTTTTCGACAAATTAGTTTTTTTGAGACTGTCAACTAGGGCATTTTAAAAATGTGCCCATTTGAATATTTCGGGCCCCTAGCTAGAGAGTATAAGGTTCAAATTTCAGCTTTCTAGCTTGAATTTAAGGCCTAACTTTTGCCGACGGACGGACAGGCGCCATGGCTACTTACTTTACTTAACGGGCTGCCGACATGTGAAGAGTCTCTACCTGAGACTCTGCAGCCTTCCGTCCTCTGCGATCCCGGGCACGCTGCTTCCAGTTATCTAGACCAATCGCTCTACCATCCGCGATGGCTTGGTCTTTAAAACGGAGGTTCGGTCCTCCTTGCCTTCCCGAACCAGGGGGCTGGGAGTCGAAGATTCTCTTTGCCGGAGCATTATTTTCCATTCGCTCAATGTGGCCGAGACAATGTAGTCGACGTATTTTGGCATTTTGGACTACATCCACATCTTGTTACAGCTCATAGAGTTCGCGGTTGTATGTTCTCCTCAATCCCCCTTTCTCCCATACAGGACCAAAAATCCGCCGAATAATTTTTCTTTCGAAGGAGCCCAGTATCAAATCTCCCTTCCTGCTTATCGTCCAGCACTCGGCACCATAAAGCAGAACTGGCAGGATAAGGGTTTTGTAAAGCATACATTTCGTCCTCCGAGTTAAGAGTTTTGAACCCAATTGTTTTGCCAAACCGAAGTAGCAGCGGTTTCCTAGGGTACCTATTTCTTCGCCGGATCTCCACTAAGGTGTCATTCGTGGAGTTCATGTTTACTCTAAGGTAGATGAACTCCTTAACTACCTCGGAATTGTTGCTATCAATAGTGACGTTTTGTCCTGGGCGGTGGATAGATGTTTGTTTGTTTGTTTGTTGATAGCATGTATTTAGTCTTGTGCTCATTTACTACAAGGCCAACATATTTCGCCTGTTCTTCAATTGCCGTGAAAGCTTCTATCTTGAAGCGCTGTGATCGACCGGTGATGTCAATATCGTCCGCATAACCCAGCAGCTGAACGGATCTGTTGAAGATAGTGCCTTTCGTGTTAACACCTGCACTGATAGTGCGTAGTGCTCCAGTAAGAGATTGAAGAAATCGCATGATAGCGCGTCCCCTTGCCGAGATCCGGTGCATGCTTGAAATAGTTCGGAGGAGCTACTTCTAAACTGCACGTTGCAGCGCGTGTTTTCCAGTGTCACGCGACACATCTGAATTAGTTTTGCCGGGATTCCGAATTCGGCCATCGCCATATAAAGCTCCTAACGATGTATACTATCACACACGGCTTTGAAGTCGATGAGTAGGTGGTGTGTCTCGACTTGAAATTCGTTGGTCTTTTCCAGGATTTGCCTCAGTGTGAAAATTTGGTCTATGGTCGATCTGCCTGGCCGGAAGCCAATAAGTGTGTTGCATAAGGGTTTAAGACGTTCACGCAGTACGTTGGATAGGATCTTATATGCGACATTAAGCAGTGATATGCCTCGATAGTTCTTGCAAGACAACCATATCAACCATATGGAAAAGCCGAGAAAGAACAGAAAATAACACAAAAAATGACAAAAAGACGACAGTAGATTTACCCTGAAATCGCTAAAGCTTAATTGAAATCGTTTGAAAGACAATGTACCAATTCTTCCTAGATAGTCTAGGATACTCGGTCCCTTGACTGTCGTTGTGAGCGACGTCGTATCGTTATAAAAAAAAAATATAAATTAAAATATCCCAATTAAATATGAATCCGGAAATTAAAAAAAAATTGGACGATGATTCGATTGTTGTCAGTAAAATAGAGAGCTTACGTTATATGATCGAAGCGTCTAAGCATAGATACGTCAAGAAATTGACCGATCTCCTGAAAAACCTTTAAAAGTTTGGCTACATTTTTTACCTTATAGTCACTCTCTTCTGAAGGTTGCGCCAGATATGTTCTATAGAGTTTAACGATGGCAAACAAATTGATGTTATGTTTCACCTCCATATTGTAATGTTTTCCGGCACAGTCCAATATTGATGTCCTGTAGCGAAATTGGAGCGCTTTCGTTTGTTTCGTTTGCAAAAAAGGAGTAGACATTTTCTAGCAACTCTGGTTCTAAGATTGCAGTCTTGTTATCGTCGTCGAATAGTTCATTCGCAACTCCAATTTCAATTTAATGTCTCGAGAAGATATAAACGAATCTATTTTAGCAGCACGAACAATCCTTCTGTGTGCGTGGAAAGTTGTTTATACCTTCATGCCCCGATTAACTTGGGATTTTGTTTACCTTAAATATATTTTCCACCAGTTTTCTCGAACATTCAGCTACTGCTGCGATCTTTCGCATTGCCCATCTTTTTGTTGTAGCAAAATTACCGCACGCTCTGTTAGAGTTCAGTCAATTCCATAACTAAATTTAAATTAAAATGCAATAACAAAACTTTATGATAGTAAGTAACTTGTTATGTATGCTACCCGTTTAATCAATGCGATATTATGAGACTTAATCCAAAAACCCCTTTAGCATGTAATTTAAATTTAATGGGGGAGACGTACGAATCGGCGATACCAAAAATGTCGACTACCAATAATGTTGATTTAACATTTGCGAAAATGCATTTTCCGAATAACAAAAATGTCGATTTGATTAAGAAGAGAGTCTGTCGGTAAAATTGTCGACGTTTATTTTTTTGAATAACAAAAAGGGCTGAATTCCAAAACTCAGTACTTCTGCATTACTGCTTAATCAAGCTTTCCAAAAGGCAAACAGATCACTATGATGCAATTCATACTTTTCTAAAACGCATTGTGAACGCATCAACTGCGCAAAAGACAGCAAACAGAGTATCGTGAATGATTATGATGCAAATGACATTTGATATTTCAGTTTGAACCGCCAAATAAAATGGATTCATCGCCGGAGTCGTATGTAAAATAATATATTTGCCAATTTTACTTTGATTTGCAGTAATAAAAAATGTGCGAATGAGTCCATTAAATTATTGTTTAATTGAAGAAAGCAAAGACATTCTGCGAGTAGACTGCTTCCTTCTAAAATAAAGAATACGCTTAAACGTGT
Source organism: Portevinia maculata (assembly GCA_949715645.1). NCBI lineage: Eukaryota > Metazoa > Arthropoda > Insecta > Diptera > Syrphidae > Portevinia > Portevinia maculata. Next base: position 77,011,261 of record OX454525.1, read on the forward strand.
TGGCATTGTATGAACGAATATTGTTCATTAAGCTGTTAAAAAAGCTGTATGGTTGTTACTAATTGTTTAGACATTATTGGTGTTTGAAGCATTTTACGATAGTTCGCATCAAAATCGTTCCAAAACGTCAACAACTGCAAGCCATCACAAATGCAAAGCAGCGAAAAAACATTCATAACCTGGCATTGGAAAAGCAGTGTGCATTCACAATGCGCATTTTTTGACGTTTTGGAATTCAGCCAAGGTCAATAAAATACGAGATGTCAGCTGTCAAAAATAATAAATTGTAAAAAAAAAACATGCAAGCATCTGTACAAAAGTTGTTACCTTATTATTATCCCTATATCTTCAAACAAAAGCAACTTAAAAATCTAAAACTTGCTAACATTTTTAAGTGAAGACATTTCTCAAAACCTCATTTCTTTAGCAATCCAATTTTTCCTAACTGAGCCCTAATGGATCTTTGTTTTCCACTTCCTTTTGCAATAAAGCACACCAATCTCCCAGTCTTACCCATGTATGCACGTATAAGTAGTCCAACTGACCTCTTAAGACCTTTGTTCCGTTAACGGTCCAAGTATTGATACCAATTGTCTGATTGTTTATTGCTTTTGAAAGCCGCCTCCACTGCTGCCCTCTAGGGAAGTTGACTCTTCCACACCCGATTATTTCTCCCTTTTCCACTCTTCCTTTCTGTCTCTTGCCTGCATCACTAAATATATATAGGCACCTATAATATTTAACATTTTACGCGAAACAATACCCCAACGACAAACAAATACAAGATTCCTGCCGCAGATTGCACATAGTGATAACTATTGGTAGATACGACCCGCTCCTCCGGCCGCCCCATGCTCCCTCCTGGTCAAGGAGTGCAATACAACAAACGATTGTTGCAACAATTATTGTTCCATACAGGTCGCAGTTTCGTGCCGAAAAGGAGTCCACAATCGGACGTTCGTCGTTGGTTGCAAAAACGGATTGAAAAGTAACAAAAAAAAAATGTGGATAATACCCAGGAGTATGGTGGCGGGTATATCTCGTAAAGCACGACGTTCCAAACACATTATATGTGTGTATATCAGCTGGCGATCTGTGGCAATAAATATCTCACAAATAAGCAGAATACAGAGGAGAGGCAACAGAAACGAAACAAATTGCAAAATCGACCGAAAAACTAAATCACCAGCTCGATGGAGGAACGCATGCAGTTTGGGAAGCAAATCACGGTGGTGAAATACGAGAAGCGAAAGCTGCAGATACGGCACCAAGCTAAAGGCGGTCAGGAATCAATTGGAAATCGCTTTGCATTTTGGTGGTGAGTTGTTTTGGCTGTTACTTTTCTCTCTTCTTTCGGTGATTTTTCCAAAAAATAACGGGAGGTGTCACAATTTTTCCCCAAATCTACGTTCTGGGATGCTTATTCAGGCTTTTTGTCAGAAATTGGAGCGGTGCATCTGCGGTGGCATCATGTGTAATAAACGGCTTCTTGTCTGGAATCGGATACTTTAAAAACATTTAAAACTGGTGAAATATGACTTGTGTTTCGGGTGCTGAATTCTCGAATTCTTCCACATTTAGATAATGTATTGAAGAAAATATTTTAGGGCAATATAAAGAGAGCTTTTTAAGAACCGCCCTTCACTCCTTGGTACGCACCATCGAATACTTCCTTCATCACAAGGAATACACTATGGTTGCTATCTTAGACATAGAAGGCGCTTTCAACATCGTAAGCACATCTGCAATCGCAAATGCACTAACAGAACTAAATGTGGATGGCTCGCTTGGTGAATTCATCTTCAATCAATCAATCTTCATCAATCAATCTTTTGCTCTCAAGCAGGATTATCAACTCAACCGGGCGATTCATCCGCTAGGAGGTCTGTCAGTATAGGTTCGCTACAAGGCGGTGTCCTTTCCCCCCTTCTGTGGAACTTGGTATTGAATAAACTACTGATATGCCTGGAGGGGAGGGATGCATGGTGATTGCCTTTGCGGATGACGTTTATTGCCGTTTCAGGGAAATAAGAAGCTGTTGGCTGGGGGTTAACCTTCACAAAACCGAACTTGTCCTCTTTACCAGGAAATATAATATCCCTCATATCGACCCTCCCTCTATTAACGGTACAAACTTAGCCTTTTCCGATGAAGCTAAATTCTTTGGTCTAATCTTCGATAGGATGTTAAGCTGGAAACACAATTTTCAAGAAAGAGTGAAGAAAGCTACAGTAGCACTTTTCTCTTGCAAAAAAGCCATCGGCAATAAGTGGGGCCTACAGCCCCGCATATCTCACTGGCTATATGTATCCGTAGTGAGACCGATTCTGACAATACGAGGTGGTTGTCTGGTGGACTGCTCTAGACAAGCGGTAAACCCTGATAAGCTGAGCAAGGTTCAATGTACAGCTTGTCTGTGCATCAGCGGAGCACTCCGAACGACTCCCTCCGCAGCACTGGACATTTTACTTCATCTGACACCCCTCGATATTTTTAGCAGGCAATAGCTGTAAAAGCTATCTCACAGTGGATCAATACGAATATTGGCCACTCTATCATTCTGGACTCACATTGGTCTCTACCAAGGAACATCGACTACACCATACCAAAATTTAGGTTCGAGAAGAATTTCCAAATCACGACGGATCAAAGACTAGCGATGGGGTAGGGGGGGGGGGGGGGGGGGGGGTGTTTTCTCAGAAAGACTAAATATTAGTCTCTCTTTCCGTCTTCCTGATCATTGTAGCGTGTTCCGGGCGGAAATAATGGCGATTAACGAAGTCTTGTCGTGGCTGAAGAGAAATGTGATATCCGCTAGGGACATCCTTATATTCTCGGATAGTCAAGCCGAGCTAAAGTCCCTGGACTTAGTCTCTTCAAACTCCATCGTAGCGGAGGAGTGAGGAGATGGCAGAGCAGTTCAATATTCACCTATATTGGGTGCTGGAGCATAGAGACATCCCACGGAATTGTAGGGCAGTTGAACTCGCCAAAAATGGAACCGCATTACCTCTTCTACCTGATAAAGGTTTTCTATGTATACCTATCGCTACTTGTAAACTTATGTTTAAGCTATTTGCAGTCGAGAGTACAAACCTTAGGTGGCAGGTAGTAATACGTGTCTAGCGACCAAGCATATCTGGCCAAAGCTGGATCTGCGACGCTCTTTGGGTTTGATCTTACTTAACCGACGCACATTGGCTCTGCTATAGGTGTCATTACAGGACACTGTCTAATAGGCAAGCACGCATCAAGGCTTGGTGTCTATTCAAATCACTTCTGTAGAAGTTGCAGGGACGAGGAGGAGGAGGAGACTACACTTCATCTCCTCTGCACATGTCCTGCACTCTCCCATAAAATATATCTCTATCTAGGAGCCTTCCTCCTTAATAAACTCAGTGACTTAGCTAACACAGATGTTAGAAGTCTATCGCGCTTCATTAGAAGCTCCAAATGGTTTAGCGAGGTCAAAATGCACCCAATCCACGTGGCATCACAATGGACCTCATTGGTCTAAGTGTGTTGCCTATTAGCTAACAGCCACCTTAGCCTAACCTAAGTCATGAAGGTGATTCTACTCGTAGTTAAACTACTATAAACTTAAATTAACAACATCAACAATGTTTGTGCATATTTTTGTTTTCGATGTAGTTGTTTCTATGAACACGAAAAAACTCAGTCTGAAAGTGTATAAGACGGAGCTGTTAAAATTTATTTCACAACTACATATACATTGTCAATGGTTTTGTTTAACGAAAATAAGTTAAGTTTAAGTTAAGTTAAGTTAAATTGACTTTTATTTCTATAAATATGTTTCAGTTGAAGTTTAGCCTAAGTCATAATAGGTTTGGCCTATGGCCGTCCACCAGGTTGACAAATTATAAACTAAAGTTCTTTTATTAAAAATCTTCTTTTATAATTTGTTCTCTATAACGAAGTGCTGCAACTGTGTAGTTATATAGGACATCCCATCCTTTTTCTCCATTTGAAATGTTTATTGCTTCATCTTCCGCTAAGACATGTTTTCGAAACATTGATAATCGAAATTCTCGAAATCTTCTCTCTTTTTATACCCTATTCTAAGGGTATATTAATTTTGACGCATAGTTTGTAACATACGAGTACCTTAATATTGCCCGTAGACCCCTAAAAGTTACTATATTTATGATCAGCATCGATAGTAATGTCGATCTAGCCATGTCCGTCCGTCCGTCCGTCTGTCTGTCGGCAAAAATTAGGCCTTTAAACTGGACCTAGAGAGCTGAAATTTTAACCATATACTCTCTAGGGTCCCGAAATAATCAAGTTTACGAATTTTTGAAATCCGCCCACTGACACGCCCACAAATAAATAAAATAATTTTTTTATACCCTATTCTAAGGGTATATATTAATTTTTGAAAATCCAAAGTTTGAGCTAGGGAGCTGAAATTTATAATATATACTCTCTATGGGCCCTTTATGCTCATGTGTAAATATTTTCAAAATCCGCCCACTGACACGCCCACAATTAAATAAAACAATTTTATTGAAACACCCAAGTTTGAGCTACGGAGCGTTTTTTTTTATAAAATCCTTTAAATGTTATATAACAAAATATGTAGAGCGTTCTTAACAATTCAACCATACTTAGACTTTTGTCGCGCCCACTTATGAGGGATAGGAATAAGAATAGGGTATCCAACAGTTCGCCCAAGCGGATATAGCCCGTCCCTATGTTTCACAATGCAGAGGTCGCAAAGATCTATACGATGTGGTATAAAATTTAAATGGACAAGTTCACCTCTCATTTTAAAGACAGTACTTATTTTTTCAGCTGAGTAACTGTTAAGGAAATACGTTTTTTCATTTAAAAAATGGTTAAGGTTGCTGTAATAGTTCCTAAATAGTGACGATTCGGCTCTTTTAACATATTGGTCATACGTATGTCTGCCAAGATTCTCCAAAATTGAGTTAAATTTTTCTCTTAAGAGATGCGGTTGCTCGTTCACCTGAACTGTCAGACTCATTCGAAAATATGCACTGAGATTATGAAAATGTTATTTCGGGGATGCACCACTTTGTTCAAAAAGGTTTAACAAAACATTCCTGCCATCTTTCCCTTGTGTCTAAACTCTCGAGTTTATTTTTTCAGGAAAGACAGCGCCAGGAGATGCTTGTGTAATACAAGGTTAAAATATCTGAATTTGTCGTTATTTTGTGTTTTCGTGTAGCTATCACTCCTTGGCAATGGTTGCCAAATTTTACAGATAAGACATGTTGTGTTTAACTCTTGCAATCATTATTTCACTACTTTTTTAAATAACATTTCATTGGCATTTCTTTTCTTTATAAACGGCGAGCTTCTGGTCAGAACTGAAGGAATCATATTTCTTCATTTTCATGTATTTATTTCATTTCTTTCTTTATCAATATCTACTATAAAACAGATTAGACTAGGTATAATTACAATGATAAATATTCACCCATGTTCTGCATTTCGATCGAAATCGAATTCAATCCACTTTTCAATTTCACTCGGAATGAAATTTGGTGTTATGTATTTCGATCGTTTTAGATTTTTTCGAATTCACTTTCGAACTGTCAAAATCCTAAACAAACACAAAATGTGTTTGCTTTTAATTCAAGATGGATGCAATTGTTTTAGCAATTTTCAATGAAAAAATGAAAAAAAAATCCAAAGAAAAAAAAACACAGGCCAGTACCATAGAAAAAAGGAGCCTGATGATCGGTTGTGGCGAACCGTGAAACAGCGCTGTAACTCCAGCCGTCCACTTCACGTGGTAAGGATTGTAAGATATATGGTTGTTCATTCAAAAACAATATAAAGGAAATTGACGGAAAACAAAAACCAGGAAAAATTGTGTGTTGTCATATATTAAACCAATGACATTAAAATATCAGATCTTCCGGAGGCGGAGTAAGTGGTCTTGATTTACATTTTGGTGTAAACAAAATAATTTCAGTTGTTTGCAGTTTCAAACGCAGTTTCAGATTAGGCAAAGAAGCTTTTTATGTAGGTACTAAGCGAAATAGAGAAATAGGAAAAAAATCCAAAGAGAAAAAACACAGGCCAGTACCATAGAAAAAAGGAGCCTGATGATCGGTTGTGGCGAACCGTGAAACAGCGCTGTAACTCCAGCCGTCCACTTCACGTGGTAAGGATTGTAAGATATATGGTTGTTCATTCAAAAACAATATAAAGGAAATTGACGGAAAACAAAATCCAGGAAAAATTGTGTGTTATCATATATTAAACCAATGACATTAAAATATCAGATCTTCCGGAGGCGGAGTAAGTGGTCTTGATTTACATTTTGGTGTAAAAAAAAATAATTTAATTTGTTTGCAGTTTCAAACGCAGTTTCAGATTAGGCAAAGAAGCTTTTTATGTAGGTACTAAGCGAAATAGAGCCATATATAAAACAGTCATCAATTTCTTCGGTACATAAACAAGCAGCAATACTTCGCTTCTTGGGTGAAGGAAGTTAACAAAGGTCTGTTGGAAAGGATTTAGACATTGGTTTAGCAAGACCAACTGTTAGTGAAGTAATTGGGGAGATATTGAATGTCCTGGAATCCAAATTATGCCAAAAATGGATAAAATCATAGGGACGGGCTACAGTCGGCTTGCGCGAACTGTTGGATACCCTATTCTTATTCCTGTCCCTCATAAGTGGGCGTGACAAAAGTCTAAGTATGGTAATTATTAAGAACGCTCTACATATTTTGTTATGACATTTAAAGGATTTTATAAAAAAAAACGAAGCTTTTGTAAAAAAAACGCTCCCTAGCTCAAACTTTGGTTTTTCAATAAAATTATTTTATTTAATTGTGGGCGTGTCAGTAGCGGATTTAAAAAAAATTAACACATGAGCTTAAAGGGCCAGTAGAGAGTATATATTGTAAATTTCAGCTCCCTAGCTCAAATTTTGGTTTTTCAAAAAAATTGTTTTATTTAATTCTGGGCGAATTTTAAAAATTTTATCTCCCGATCAGTTTTAGGAGTCATAGATCATATATAAAAAATTTCAGCCTTCTAGCTCAAAATTCGATTTTTTCGAAAAATTTGTTTTTTTTTAGTTTGTGGGCGTGTTTGTGGGCGGATTTCAAAAATTCGTGAACTTGATTCGGGACCCTAGAAGAATGTGATTTGGTACTTGAGCAAGATGTTGACTTTCTTCTAAGGTTGTAGCTAGAAGAGCACCTGCTTAATAGATGGCCAGATCTGGCAAAAAATATATTCAAAACTTTGTAGAAATACGAGGGTTTCATAGGTAAAATTTTGAGACTTCTGAAAAGTTACAAGTTTATTACAAATAAGACGAATAACATGTTTTTGAGAAACGAGAAGCGGATTAATTTTGCTGTTATAAGTACCAGGCCATGAAACTATGCCATATTCAAGCTTAGAATGCACCAAACCATAATAAATACGCCAAAGAAGCATTCGTATGGCCAGACCAACTCATCTTCCAGTCAATCAAAACACCAAGGTACTTGTATGACTTGACACACTCAATATTGAAAAAATGATTTGAACAACAATGTGCCTCAAAAAATGACTGAGAGTTCTCTTCCGAGTTGCAGATGGGCTTACAATGATTAAATTTAGTACAGTTTGCAGAATGAAACAAGAATGAACCGAAATCCACCTCTCCACACATTAAAAAACATTATTTTAGTTTTGTTACTAATTATCATTTTATGCATTGAGAACTAATGTCTTAAGACTTCCAAAACATGGTTTATGGCAACAAAAAGGTTTAAAGTAGAATCACTGTTAAAAGCACATGCCATGTCATCAGCGAACGCTATTATTTTACTTCGGAATTGTTGTACAAAAATCAAATTAATAAACTTCCATTGTAATGCCGCCTACTGGTCAGCCTATGGGGGGCTCGAGTCAGGGCCGGCCCAACCTTATGTGCAAGATGTGCAAATTCACAGGGCGCCAAATTTTAGGAGTAAGAAAAATTAATTTTATCTTGCGCGGATACTGCCATTTGCATTTAAAACAAAAAAAATTGTTCAAATAAGCCCAACATAGCAACATCCTCACACCTGTGCTGAATTTTTGCACATTAACTCACATCACTTGCAATATTGCAACTTCAAGGTGAATCTAACTCAAAATAGGGCGCTTTCTGTAAATCTTCGACAGGGCGCTTGTTTGGCTGGAGCCGGCCCTGGGCTGACTTTTCCTTCATTCCTTCATTCGTGGAACTTCATATTTTTACCGCATTCATGTTGGAGATCTATATCTATTCTACTAAATATAATATCATGGTCTGGACTAAAGGGATCATAGCCCTCCCACTCCCACTTTACTGTCTCTGTACTGGTACGTCTGTGGGGTTCGCCGGTTTGACCTCAAAGTGTATCGGCAGGCCTCTTGATTTCGAATCACTTTGTCACTGAAGCTAATCAAATGCTATGATTGTTGCATTTTTGTGATCCACTGATCTCTCCTTTGAACATGACAGTACCAACAGAGTCGGCATCTTTTTTCTTTGAGATAGGATCTTTGACGTAAAGACTTCCTCGGATCTTGAAACTCCGTTCATTATCTATGGAAGCATAAATAAAGTCGATTAACATAATAGGACGACCGGTTGCTGTTTTAAAATTTATTAAAAACTATGCCATTTTTCGCCAGTGATTCGAGGATCAAATTTACAAAAACAAAAATCTTATCTAGTTAGCAGCATCTTTAAATGGCCTACTAAACTTTGAAATCGGCCTCACGCAATGTTGCTATTTCGGAATCGAAATCCAATAATTATTACGCAATATTCCTTCGAACTCACTACATCAGCAGTCATTTAAATCTTACATTTTTGATCCCGAGAAAAAACTCCATTATCGCCATTCCAATCAGAGAGGGACAGACAAACAGAATCCCAAGTCTCCCCTTCGTATTGTCTTTTTACCAATTTTATAATCTTCTCCAATGCCCGTCCGAATCTCTTCCGAACCAGCACCAAGTTTAGAGATCCCAATCGATTGCGCTGGTAGGTAACAAGAATTCCATTCAATCCACACTGCAGCACCGCGCGAAGGCAAGCACCAAAACTCGTATCCATCTGCGCGGAGACCGCGCACTCGAAAACGAAGCCCAACTGAAAGATTGCATCTGTTAGATGAGTGATAATAAAGTATAGAATTTGTAAAAACAAAACGTTAACTGACTGCGCGATGTCAATATGCGAACGCGGCTGGTGTCTGCCTCCCCACTTCTGACACATTGAGAAGGGGGCATGCCTCCTCTGCGCTTACCTCATCAGGGCCACCGCATTGACGGTTGTCGCAAGTCACATTGCCTGGAATATTATGGCTTGGCTTTAATAGTTCATCGGAGGTGCTATGGTGGTCTGCTGGAGTTGTTTGGTTATGGTGGTTCGGCTGCTGAAATCGTAGCAGCCATTCCGGCAACTACCTGTGGGTTCCTCCGTACACAAAGTGTAGGCCGATATATATACAAATGGATGGGGGCTTCAGCCAAAGGCTCTCTCTCCCTCTCTCTTGTTTTGTACTGCATAGAATACGGGTTGACATTGGGTGAAGTGCACTGCCACCGCACCACTCCACCACAACCACCAGTTCTGTCACAGCTGCAACAATCGGAGTTATATCAGCCAAAACGTAAATTTCCTGCATTTCGCAGATTGCTTGAAACCCGCGTTGTCCTTTTGGGTTTCCTCTTCACTCGTGGTGTTGTTCAATTTGTTGTCCCCTCTCACCAGTTTTTTCTTCTTTTTGGCCACTTTGCTTGACTATTGTTGTTCAAAATCGTTCGCGCGATTTCCATTCCGATGCTGGTTGCGCGCTTTTTTATTGCTTACGTTGCAGAAATGTTTATCGAACCGATAATGCGCCTGATAATTGCGTATAAAATTTCTTTTTTTTCCCATTTGTTCTTCTCTTGTGCGGTTTGTTTTTGTTACTTTTCTTTGCCAGTCGCCATAAAATTGCAAACAATTTATCTTGGCCATTTCAAATGCATATTTGTGTGCGTATTATCGCATTTTTATAATAATTCATTTGACTCATTGTGCGTGGCGGGCTTTGGGGGAAGTGCCTACTTCATGTAGGGATGCACCGTATTAAATACACGACTAAATTGTTGAAGTTGCTGAAATGGTGTGACCGAGGTATGGAGGCTGTTTTTCGGATTGATATGGTTTGGAGTTGTAGGTTTTTTTTTATTGATTCTTAAAATATTTACATCCACATTAGGCGCTTTTAAAAAAGTTTTTTTTTTTTAATTGGCACGCACTAAAGAGATTATACTGCTGTTTTCACGTTTGTGCAGTCCGATGCAGATTCTGTTGATAAGATGCTTGATGTATTTAAGAGAATTCATTTGAATTCTTTTTTGTATTGATTTTTTTTTGAATTTGTATTGAATTTGGGTCCATGCCCTCTTTCATAGCCCCCTCTAGATACACTTCTTTTAGGAAGCGTATCGGGGTATTGCTCTGATTTATCGTTGGCAGGTCACACTCCTTAGAGCACAACATCCAGTCCAGTTTCCTTGATGAATCTGAGAATGAGCTGTGGGTCCATGGTTTGTATGTCCTTGTCTGTTATTTGGTGCCTGCCCAAATATCTTATCCTTTTGTGGGCCAGTGCACCACAGGATTCCAGTATGTGGTCTGGAGTTTCGGCGGTTTCACTGCAGAATCTACGGAATAAAGAACTTTTCATATTAAAAAAAAAAAAAAATACTTAATTTTTAATTCCTTTTTTCTTCTGTTGATGATAGTTAAAACTTAAAGGGTAAATGTCCAAAACAGTTATTTATTTTTTTCCTTTTATATAATTATGTGTCCTAGAAATACGTTATAAGTGAAAGCTAGTGCACTTACTCAAACCGTACGATATCATATTTTTGTTATGATTTATTTCCCACGGAAACAGATAATAATCAGTTTTTTTGTCTCTGAAAAATTTTTAAATGTGGACATGTCACGTTTTGAAAATACGTGATTCAATTCAGCTCTTTCCACAGGCCTTAGCTGGGTTCGATTTTGATTGATCCACATCAGTGTGGGCTTATTTTGAAATTCATTTTATTTTATTCATTATTAGATATCTAGGTACTTACATACCAGACAAAAATTAATCCATCTATGTTAATGATACTTATTCTTAATTATTGGTCCTTATGCGGACTATCAAATTATAATTATTGCCTTTCGGCCTAAAAACTATTTTAAGAACTAATCTTACATATATATTCATCGAGAACATTTTTAAACTCGGCATCAATATTTAAATTTTATATATTACTAGCTGCACCTGCCCGGCTTTGCCCGTGCCCGAGAATTCTATTGGCCAATATGTTCGAGTAGACTTCCTTATAATTGTCTATAGCGGGTATCCGGCGTATGTTGCTGCGCCTAAAAAAAGAAGACCGATTTTGACCAAAGTTCACAGAAACACTCTCAGGCCAATACCGAAGATTGCCTGATTTGAGCTCAACCGGTGAAAGGGACTGCACGTTTTTCTCCGCATGGCTTAGGCCGCTCACACAACTTCGTTGTTCCGTTTAGGGTAGGTGCTTGTTGTCTGGCAGGCGCCTATGTCACCTTACTTCTGCGAATCAAACAACAAAGCGAAAATAAAAAACTTCGATTGAATCACTTTTCATTCACTTCCACACGGATTGTTATCAATGTTGGAAAAGCAACTTTCCGATGTCCGATTCACAAAAAAATGCAAAAAATTTCAATAAGAGTTATTTGAATAAAATATTGAACACACGATATCTCAAGAATGAAAGTGCGCACAAATTCCACAATAAGCTTGAAACGTTCGTGTGGTCTCCCTCTTTCATATGCTTGTTCGGATAACAAAATAAGTGACGTCTGTACGGTCTCTGTATCTGCGTCGTAATTTACACGCATACGCACATATGCATGTGTACTCACTCAAATGCCCATATCTCACACACCGATGCAGATATAGCCAAACATAACAACCTTCGTGCAGACGTCGCCTTTCATGGAAAAAAATTTCATTGGAATCGGTTAACGCATTTGGCCAAACACCGGCAACAAACACATATATGGATTGATTTTTATATATAGAAAATATTACACAAAAAAACTTTTTATTATTTCACTTAAATTTGTTTTTTTTTTTCAAAGCACATGATACCTACTAATGAAACACACAGTGTATACCTAAATACATTGTCGATTTTTTTTTCTTTTTTAAGAAACACATAATTTACACACCGATGCAGATACAGACATCGCACATACATAATATCCTTCGTATAGACGTTACCTTTCTTTAAAAAAAAATTTCATTGGAATCGGTTAACGCGTTTGGCCAAACACCGGCAACAAACGCAAATATGGATTGATTTTTATATACATATATATATAAATAGATATAGATATATTCTCATATCAATTTTAATTCACAAAAACTCACAAAATCGCAATGAAGAAATCCGAATCCGACAGCGCCACCAAACATGAAACAAAATTGGCTTCTCCATTGATCGATAATAGATGGCGTTACGTTGCGTGTCTATCTGACAGTTCAATTGTGATACGATATGTTACATTCAAATGTGATTCTTTATTTGGTTGTTGCCAAAATAAATAAATACAAAATGAAAAAAAAAAAATTAAAAAAAATCGAAAAAAAACCTGTCGTAACACGCTGGGTGGTCAAAATAAGCCATTTTGAAATTTAGATTTTTTTTTTCTAAAACCCGTACTGAGAAAATACCTTTCCAACAAAGTATAAATCATCAAAATCGGTTCGGCCAATCTCGAGTTATGCGGTTACATCGCTTCGGACACTTTCTTTTATATATACAAGGTGGCGCAAAAGTAATCCTCCTATCAGAAAAATGCTATAAATTTTGCGATTGGCCCCTAATGTCAGTTCTGTTTTGACATTTGTGTAGTAAACACATGCGAAATACACGTTAATAAACAATGTTACGCTACACTGCTCCAGAACGCGGAATATTGGTGACTATTTATTTGAGCAATAATTTAAATTACAGCCAAAAAACATCGGAAGGTTATTTTTGCGCCACCTTGTATATAGATATAAAATATATTAAAAGTTAATTTGAAACTACCTATTCTACTTACTTAAACTACTTAACGTATTCTAACTATAATTAGGATTTTCCGCAACTCTTAAGAAATGTACCTTTTCTTGGTAATTTTAGTGGTAAAAATACGTCTCGTGGAAAAAAGAGGAAAGTAGTTCTGCAGTGCAATTTTGTGGGCAATTCGATTAACCGACAAAAAAAAATAGGTTTTTCACTTACATTTCAACCTCACATTTATTTGAATGAAAGACATAAATTATGTGAAATCTGTATTTATTTTTATTGGAATTTAATGAACATGGGTTCCGGTTAATAATGAAAAAAATGTCGTCCAAGCTCTGCAGACTTTCAAACTATTAATACAATTTTGAATCGCTTTTTCGCTCTTGTTGTCTTTGAGGTGTTGAACAGTTTGAGGATTATTGGCATAAACTTTACTCTTCAAGAAACCTCATAAGAAAAAATACATTGGTGTTAAATCTCATGATCTTGGTGGCCAATTCACGTCTGTTCTTCGGGAAATTATGCGATTGTTAGACTTCTCTTTCAAAAGATTGATTGAGTTCGTTGCTGTGTGATATGTTGAAACCACATATTCTGCACATCAATATCTTCCAATTGATTCCACAAAAGTTTTTTTCACAAAAAGTTTCTAATCGAGCTCCATCCACAGTAACTGCATTACCGTTTTCATCTTCGGAGAAAATTGGACCCATTACGCCACCACACCAAAACCCACAGTAACTTTTTTTTGGTTTCATTGGCCTTTCAAACAAGCCTCCATAATTGTCTTTAGCCCAAATGCGACAGTTTTGTTTTTTTGGCAAACCCGCCAATTACAAAATGAGCCTATCGGTAAACATAATTTGCTTGAAAAAATTGTCATTTTATTGTTGCTTCTCTATGGGCCAATTAACGAATTGCCGATGCACTACGTGGTCAGTTGGCTTAAATTCTTGTGTTAACTGTATTTTGTAAGCCTTTACATGCAGATCTTTGTGCAAAATGTTAAACAAAGTTATTGGTTTGAGGTTTAATTGCTGTGAACGACGACGAATTGACGTCCTTGGCTCTTCAGCAAAACTTCTGCTAACAGCTTTACTGCTCTGATCTTGAACCGAACGAATTTCTTCAAATTTACGGCACGGTTTGACGAAGCATTTTCTTTACCGTATTTTGAACAAAATTTTCTTTCAACTTCTGCAAAACTTTTACCATATTTAAAATAAGTTTTAATAATAAAAACAACGTTGTTCAATAGTGTACCGATCCATTTTAGGCAACTGGAATGTATTTTATTTTTTTTTTTTTTTTAAATTTTGGCTCGCCAAGGCGATTTATAAAAGGGGGGGTACTTCGACCTAAAAGATCTTTTGTACCGTATGGGCCAGAAAAATTTTAAACTAGTAAAATGTCCACTTTCCGTGTAAAGCGGACAATTTTACCAGTAGAAGAATTCTTTATGTCCTCGGGGCTCAATTGTTCCCTGAGAAAGATCTTATTTCTAATTCCATTAAGGGCTGGGCATTCACATAAAATGTGTTCAGCTGACTCGTCCTCTTCAAGACAGAGTCGGCACTCAGGAGAATCTGCTATTCTCATTTTGTGTAGATGATATCTTAAACCGTGGTGACCAGTAAGGTAACCTACTAGGTTTTTGATATCATGCCTGCTTAGGTTTAGACATTTGCTGGCATTATGATTGAAGGGCCGAATGGCTCGTTTGGCCTGTCTTAGACCTGGGATGTTATCCCAATGATAGATACATTTTCTATGTTCCCAGCTTTTAATTGCTGCCGTTGCTGCTGATCTAGGAGTGCAGCAGAAAGGTTCGGGACCTATGAAAGCTGTTTCTGAACCTTTTCTGGCCAGTTCGTCGGCCTTTTCGTTACCTTCTACCCCGACATGAACCGGAACCCACCATAATTTGGTCTTGTTTCTTGCTCCGAGTATTTGTAGGGTATTGAAGCAGTACATGACTGATTTGGAGTCAATGGTATACGAGCTAAGGGCGTTTATAGCTGCTTGACTGTCCGTGAAAATATGAATGGTTGCACCTTTTATGCCAGATAAGATAATGTGGCTGGCGCATTCCTGAATGGCGTGGAGCTCCGCTTGAAATACGCTGGGACTTTTTCCCATGGGTATCGTAAAGCGTTTGTGTGGTCCGTATATTCCCGTGGAATGTATTTACTTCTTATAAAGGGTGTTCAAATTTGACGTATCATTTTAAATTGGCCGCCACTTTTTTTTACAGCTATTAGATTACACCGAAGTTTTTTTGAGGTATGGAATGTATTTATTTCATACCTGAAAAAAACTTCGGTGTAATCTAATAGCTGTAAAAAAAGTGGCGGCCAATTTAAAATGATACGTCAAATTTGAACACCCTTTATTTCTACTACTTTATCTTGCGCTCAATAAACGAACCGATTTTAATTACTTGTGATGTTTTGAAACGAATCCTTAAAAAAATTTCAGTGCTTGATTTCCTCCTTACTTCCACTATGTCTTTTCATGTTTTTTTTTTTTCAATTACATGGATCCAATGATCTCGTGTGTGAAGTTGGGAATTATTTTGCCTCACGAGTTTATTGAAAAATGATGAAAAACAGTAAGCATTTAACAGTGAGATTTGAGGTTAACTGTTGACAAAGCAAAAAATTGTTGGACGTATAATTTAGAGCATGTCTTGGTACACTGACTTACTTTTCGTTCCCTTTCTGCGTTAACCACGTATCTACAAAACATACATTTTTCAGGAATTAAAAAAAAAATAAATAATTTCCTTCAATCGAACATAGTATTGAAACTTTATTTATTTTTCATTTATATATTACACTTGTTAATGATAAACGAGAATGCACACTTCTCGTTTAAGTATAAACAAATACACGTAATAATTTTTTTTGTCATATACGTGTTTCCGTCTCATCATTTTTGATTTACACTTTGCAGATACGAGTTTGTTGCTTTTATATGAAACACCTTTTAATGATTAATGTTGTATAATCCAGGCTAGTCAAGCAATCATATTATAAATAATACACAGATATAATTCATAGGTGTTTATTTACTTCTTAAAAAAAACTTATAATGAAATTTTTCGCAATGGTTGTTTGTTACGTAAATGTTTAAAAGTTATAAATATGAAATTTTATGAAGTTGGTAAATTAAGTACGAGTACATTATTCTTATGATAGGTTAAAATGATAAAATGGTAAATAAGAAAAAAAAAAACATAAAATCCAAATATTTCTATTATTTATAAGAATTAAACCTAAGGTTATCATAGAAGCTATGATAGTCTTTTGGAATTAGTTTTTTTTAAACTTTGTAGGTCAGTATACTTTTTAAGTGGTAAAGGGATTGAATTTTCATACAATGGTTTTAAAATAAATTTCGAAATAATATTTTTTTCTTTTCTTTGGGGTGATAACGTCCAATCATTGTCAAAGTCAAGTTTATAGTACATTCCCGTAGAATCATATTTGATGCATTTAAGATCTGTAACTTGTGGGTCACCCGTTTTGTTTCCTTGTCTTATGGATCTATAATAATTAATATTGGAAAAGTTTTTAAAGAATGTGTGGTCTACATAAATCACTTTGTACGGTTCTGGAATAATTCTAACGTCTGCAATGATTCGAATAAAATCAGCAGGACGTACATTTCCTTGGATCTTTTTTTACTTTCTATTGTTGAGTGGACAGAATCACACTCCATCTGAGTGTGTCCAACAGTTAAATAGTTTTGATAAATTGTCGTATTATATTTGGTCGCAATAAATTGCAAAAGGTTAGCTAAGTTGACATTTCATTTTTGTGCGCTACAACCATCACTAAATAGAACTGTTGGTATACTCAAATCACAATAATTTTCTAAAACATGAGAAACGCACGAAGCAAAAACATTTGAGTCCATTCCACCTTCTCCTTCATGCCATACATAGCAAAAAACTTCTGATGTTTTTAAATTGAAAAATGTGAATTGATGCACAGCAAGCTTTTGCTTGAAATAAGTTGATGATGCAGCTATAAATGGCACCAATTGAACAGCTTGAACATCTAAAGTAAATGCATTTATTTCATTCTTTAAAGCCTTATTTTTATCAGTGTCTTTCTCCAACTTTGCTTTATTTTTAATTATTAATATGTTCATTGTATGTATCTTGGTCAGTATTTCCATTCTTGAAACTATAGCATAGATCACACTGATCTTTTTTAGGGTTATACAGCCCAATATTAAACGAGTGTGTTATTTTTAAGAAGGACAAATACGATGATTTTTCATTTTGTGGTATGTTTTCATCTAGCATGAACTGTTCATACATTTTATAAACATCTTTAAAGGATGTGTAACTAAAATCTAAATACTCCCTATCCGTTTTTCGCCTGCAGTAATGAGATTCAAGTTTGGGCAGGCCTGTTAAAAAAGCTTTGACATGTTCTTTTTTTTATGTTGATCGCGGAAACTTTCTTTCTCAACTTTTCTGGTTTTAGACGTATTCCATGACCATTGCTCTCTGTAATCAAATTTCGTACTGTCCATTCTCCTAAATTGAATGTGTTCAAAAACATTTTCTTGCAGACAGGTACAACACTATTTTCAGTTTTCAGCTGATATTTAATAGATGCATTACGTCTTGAATTATCACATTTATTTGTACGACGAGCTACGTGTCGCTTTTCTACAAGAGTTCCGATCATCACTCTTCGTTGTTCCCATGTCATGTTTTTCCAAAAAGAATGAAAAAGTTCTTTCCTTTGGGATTCTGTAATTTCATTACACCTAAAATACTTGCTTTTTTCACACTTACTTCATCTACAACTAGGTTTAAGCACACGTTTTTCTCTTCTTTGTTTTCCCACTAGTTGGCCTTTTATTTTTTTAGCATTGTAATATTGTTTTCCTTCTTGCCTATATCTTTTTGCAATATTTTTCTGCCACTTATCTGGGTTTCCCTGCCCTTTCTTTCTTCTTCTTTTACTTATCAGACCGGAGCCTTCATCTAATTCATTGATGCGGCTATCAGAATTATAGGAATCATCAGAGTAGGACGTTGTAGAGGGTTGAGTTGATAATTCATCAATAGAATTTCGACAATCATTTTGCTCAATAAATAATCCTGTTTGATCATCTAAGATCAGACCTGGGTAATCCGATCTAGGAATATTTTCTTCGGCTGCACATGCAATGGTCTTAAATACCTGTCGTTTCATACAAAACCAAAATACGTTGAGCCCAAATGGTTGATTCCTTGTCCAACGAATTTTCCCTTGGTCTAATATACATTTTAAAGAGCATTTATAATAGAAAAATGTAACTGTGCTTACCGATCCATTTTTTTTTTGTAATTGGTATGTAATATGGTTTTGTAATTAGTATATTTAAGGAGTTTTAATGTATAAACAATGTATAAACAGGAGGCTTAAGTACACTCGAATGAAGACGTGCAGCACTCAATTTAAACATATAACTGATAACAGAACTACTCGCACTTAATGCAACAATGTGAAAACATGCTACCAACTAAAATCTTACGGTACCTAGAGCTGTCAATGAGGCATATGCATAAAACGAAAGTAATTACTAGCAGTAAAAGGTTATAGTAAATACTAGTACTACTAGTTGCAGCTGAAACTAATAGTATTTACTACAATCGGTATGCATAAACCTAAGTTTCTACTAGCTAGTATAAACTAGTAGTAAATACTGGATTCATCCCAGTAAATACTACTACTTCATCTGAAAGTAATAGTATATACTAGATACCTACATAAATGCGTTAAATAAATGCTGTTGCTTCTCTTTGTTCTATAAATTACAGTTCTATAATTTTCTTCTTTTGTAAACAATTTTTTGTGTTACAATTTTTAAGAGTTTAAAAGTGAGTGCTCGAAGTTCAAAAAATGGCAAAAGCAGAAGGTTCAACAACCTTAGAGTTTGTTAAAACACTAGAGAAGTATGCCGTACTTATTAACAAATCTCAACAGCCTCATATAAAAAAAGCAAAGGCGGAGGCCTTAAAATTGTTTATTCATGAATTTCAAGCCAAGACTGGTATTTTAATAACGGAAGACCAACTAAAGAAGAGGATAAATAACATTAAGACTGAGGTGAAAAAAAACTCGGACCTTAAATCAACGGGAAATAAACCAATCAAGCTTAAAGAATGGGAACATATTTTCTTAAAGCTTATCAATGCTGACCAAAACCCATCAATTTCAAGAATACCTGGTATGTTAAGTTTTAGAAACAAAATTACTTTTACAAATCTTTTTTTTTGTAGGTGGTCTATCTGCGGGATCAGATAACCATAACAAGGAACGAAAAAGAAGTAGTTCTTCAAGTAGCGCAGAAGAGGACAAAGAAGATTCAGCGCCGCTTGCTTGTCAATCTTCTGCACCAGCACCAAAACGCAAAAGGCGTTTGGAACAGGAGACCGAAGAAACAATTTCTCTCACTAATAGTGAGCTTCAACGTTTAGTGCTTCTGGAAAACTTAAAACTTTTGAGGATGCAACAGGAGCTTCTGCAGAAAAGGTTGGCTAGCAATGATGACGATCATTCCTTGCGCTCAACGAATGCCTCTGAAAATATTTTTTCCGAAGACGGACGAACATTTTGTAATTTATAAAGTCATACTTGGTTTTATTTTATTTTGAATGAATAATAATTTTTTGTTAATTTATACATTTTTTTATTTAATTTTGTACATTATATGTATCTTTAATAAAATTATAACAAAATTATAATTGTGTATTGTATATCATTTCTGCGAGCTCATTTCTCTTCATCTGTCCCAATCTTCTGATTTGTAGTACAGAAGCATTATTCTCTGAAGTGTGGACTGCACTTTCATTTCCCCTTCCTTCACCTTCTGAAATCTCGAAGTCGTCACTGTCATTTAAATACTTTGCAATATTGTGCAGGACAAAGCATGCAGTAACTAAAGTTGGTACATTCTTTAATTCGACTCGTATACAGTTTTGTAGGATTGGAAACCGGCTTTTCAGTTGACCAAAACAACGTTCTATTATAACCCTCTCTTTAGTATGCAATTTGTTATAAGCTTTTTCGATGTTACTAGTTGGATTTTTGAATGGTGTCATTAGCCATGGTGCAATTCCATATCCCTCGTCTGCCAATAATATTGTATTTTCTGAAAACTTCAAAATAGGTTCAAGAAAACTATTTTTCCAAATCCTTGAATCATGAACTGACCCTGGCCATTCGCAAACAACACTTGTAAACCATTCTCTGGCATTACAGGTCGCTTGAATATTGATGGAGGCATATCCTTTACGGTTTATATACTCCTCTGAGTGTAAGTGGGGCTTCTTTATTTCGACATGGGTGCAGTCTAACGCTCCTATACATGATGGAAAACTGTATTTCAAAAGCCAATCCTGTTTAGCTTCCAATTGTTGTGGGTAATCCGAAGGAAACTTAATCCAAAGAGAAGATTTATCCACTATATGTTTTGCTACATAGTGTAAAGTTCTGCAAACAGTACTCTGATGCATGCCCGTGTCTTCCCCAACGCCAACTTGAAAGCCTGGATCTCCAACATATCTCAAGAAAATTCTCATCTTTTCTTCAGCGGACGTTGCTCCTCCCCTTCTTTCAGACTGATAACCTTGAGATTTTTTATTGTAAAAGGGATAAATAAATTGATTAGCTTCAATTAATTGCAAATAAAAAATCTTACCCATAAAATATTCGCTTAGCCACTCAACGTTATCTTTTTCAAAACGGTAGAGCATTTTAAAATTATTATTCCCGGGCGTCCTTCGCTCTTTATAAACTTTTTCAGATCTAACATTGAAAAAAGCTGCCATATTTATACTCGTAATAAATGCTCTGCAAACCGATTGCTTTGAAAGTAAAGTTGCGACTGTTGATGTTGGCATTTAACATGAGAAAGTTTTTACTAGTAAATGTTTAAGTTGGTATTTAGAAACTTTAAAAATTTGCAGTAAATACTAGAAAGAAAAGTTCGTACTAGTTTTTTATGCATATCAATATAAGTATTTACTATAAAAATTCATCCAAAACTAGTAAATACTTTTCTTCTAGTAAATACTACCTTCCCAGCATTTACTTTGTCTTTTATGCATATGGAAAGTAGTAAATACTATACAAAATTACTAGTAAAAGCATTTGCTACCGTTTATGCATACGGCTCAATGGTTGATCATGCAAAAACGATAAACAGCATAGTAACAAGAACCTACAAAGTATGGGAGCTATTAATATTATTATTGCCCTTGTTGCGCCCGCCCACTTTAAAGGCACACAGATCTTTGTTCCAATAGAGAATTTTCTATTGACGTTAGTTAATAACGAATTAATACTACATAGTATTAGCGGCTAAGGCTTACGACCTAACTTTGATAAAGTAGTTACTAGGTTTTCATCGAAAATCAGAATCATGAATGTAGTTACGAGGAAGAAGAATTAGCTGTAAAATATGTTAATCGTGGTATTTTGACAAAAACATTGTTCTCTTTATATTTTGTAAGAGATTTTCAGTGTTGTTATATAAAAAGCCCATTTTCATGAAAAAATTAGATACGAGGTTAACGCAGAAAGGGAACGTGTTGCCTTTACTTTACTAACCAAAAAGGTAGAAGTTTGAAATATAATAAGAAAAAAACATGTAAGCTTAAACTTCATTGAACAAAATATAAGTCTGTCATTGTCAGTTTTTTCTGTGGAACGTACCTATGTGGAATACAGTGAACTCTCTCATAAGCGGACACTGACGGTACCAAGAAATTTGTCCGCTTATTAGCGGTGTCCGGTTATGAGAAAAAATATTTCATTGACAACCTTGAAAAAAGAAACAAGATTATGCATTTATGGCACCTATAACATTTATTTTAAAATGGAATGCATTTTTTGTGATAAACATTAATTGTAGGTAATAAAAAGGATAATAACAAAACATAAACAAGAACAAAGCCTTTAAAAATTCATTTTTGCATTACATACTTGAAACTGTATTTATGCTTCAAATTATGCATACACTTACACACAAACCTACGTATTGCGCTGCGCCACGAGAATTTTAGTCGGATAGTCGAAAGACGGCCGCCGGCGCCGCAGCCTACTTTGTTTACTTTCTTTACCGTTTTTTTTTTTAATTTTTTGCTGGGTATCAAGGGCAAAGAGCAAAGAAAAGGAAAAAAAGCAAACAAAATAAAAGACAACGACGTGTGCCAAATGCGTTTTGTCCGTTTAAGAGAGAGTGAAATTCTATTGCGGCTATGAAAACTGGTGTCCGCGTCCGGTTATAAGAGAGTCCGTTATGAGAATTATTTACATTAAAAATTGTATAGATTATTCCGTTCTTTGAAATTTGTCCGGTTATGAGAGGTGTCCGCTTATGAGGGGTGTCCGTTAGGAGAGAGTACACTGTATATGAAAAACGACACTTAAAGCGTCGCTCCCGTTATACCGACTCTAAAACGACACAATGCCGCTACGACTCAAAAAACGACAAGAGTCGATAAACTTAAACGCCAAACGTAATAAGGGTGAATGTTTTAATATGAAGTCAATCGGCCGAGTGTGTTGGCTGTGATTATGCGCCACACATAGGCACCACCGATTTTATTTTATGTAACAGAAATATTTCTTTTTTATGTCTTTTGTTGCTCTTACTAAAATGGAAGATTTCGTGAAATATCATTAAGTGTGTTTTTTACTCAAGCGTATATAGGCTTAGATAAAAAAAAATAAGATTATGCTGGCTGTCATTTAACATTTCGGCTGTTGTCTCCAGTCAAACCGAAAATTAAATCCCAAATTACTACTCGCAAGAAATGTGCACGTAAACAAAAATATAGTTGACCTAATTAGGACGAGTGGTTCGGAAATGGCACTTGGTTCAAAATACGATTTTTTGTATTATAATTTGTATAACCTAAAGTTGAATTTCAAAATACTACTTAGATTAAAAATCTTTACTTTACTTTTGGTGGCGCTTACAGTCCGAGGTGGCCTCAACTAACAAGCCCCTCCAGTTACGCACACCAAGTTGGTTGATGTCGTTCTCCAATTGTGCGCGCCACCTAAGGTGGGTTCTTCCTCTGCTGCGTTGACCCACAGGGGTGGATTCGAAGACTCGTCGGGCTGGTGCGTTATTATCCATACGCTCCACGTGTCCCAGCCATCTCAGCCGTTGTATTTTTAGCTTTTTGACCAGGTCAGCGTCGCTGTATAGCCCGTATAGTTCATCGTTGAATCTTCTTCTCCACACTCCATCGTCACAAACTGGACCGAACATCACTCGAAGAATCTTTCTCTCAAAGCATCACAGAAGGTTATCATCCGCTTTTGACAGGGTCCATGCTTCTGCACTATACAGCAGGACCGAGATGATTAAGGTCTTATATAATATCTCCCTGGTTCTGTGAGAGAGGGCTTTACTTCTTGGATGCCTTCTTAGCCGGAAGAAACAGCGATTGCCAAGAGTGATTCTTCGCTTGATCCCTGCGCCGATGTCATTTTGCGAAGTGATAGTGGAGCCCAGGTAGACAAAGTCTTTAACTGCTTCGAAGTTGTATCTGTCCATCATGACGTTTTGTCCGAGTCGCCGATGTTGAGAGTCCTTTCTCGTTGACAGCATATACTTTGTTTTCGTCCTCATTAAAAATCTAATTATACCAAATTTCAACTTTAAAAGTGCTTTGGAAGTTGCAGCGGTTCAATATTTTTTTGGTAAAAATAAAACTTCACACGCAAGTAAAATTTGTGTCAGTTCAGTAGGTGACAAATGTCAAAGTTTTGACATTCGATAACAAAAGGTATCGAAATATGTCGCACCTCCGCTCAAATAGTGTCATAACTCAAAAAAATTAGAAAATCCATTTATTGCACCATTACGTCCCCCATACTTCAAACTATTATCTCAGTGTCATATTCATTGTTCGAATATTTGTCCCTAGATGACACAAATATTTCATTGTAATGTAATGCAAAAGTAATGGCGGCCCAAACATTTGAATGTTTTTTTCTCGAAAAAATGATTTTTTGACTTATGAAACTATTTGAGCGAGGGTGCGATGTAGTAAACGGTGTTTGGAAGCACTGATCTATACCGCTTAAGCACTTAGCTGCGATAGATAGCTCCGCTTAATACAGCGTATATAGGCTAAGTTGTTATATTTTACATGCTAATGTGAATAAGCGTTTATACGCTTGAGTAAAAAAACACCTATTGTGAACTGTCTACACCCCTCACACAGTTTTTAAACTAATCTAACCAACACATTGCCACCATTAAGAAAATAAACATTATGATGACTGGGGAGATACCGAGGAACGTTGGTTTTTCATGTTTGTAAATTATGATAGGCTGAAAAAAATATCGTCGGCCGAATGTGGAAATTTACTCAGTCCACTTTCATAAATTTAACAGGAGACTGAAAAAAAAACATATCGTCGGTTGAATGCGTACTTGGCTGAATTCCAAAACGCAGTACTTCTGTTTTACTGCTTAATCAAGCGTTCCAAAACGCAAACGGATTACTATGATGCAATGCATACTTTTCTAAAACGCATTGTGAACGCATCAACTGCGCAAACAAAAGCAAACAGAGCATCGTGAATGATTATGATGCAAATGACATTTGATATTTCAGTTTGAACCGCCAAATAAAATGGATTCATCGCCGGAGTCGTATGTAAAATAATATATTTGCCAATTTTACTTTGATTTGCAGTAATAAAAAATGTGCGAATGAGTCCATTAAATTATTGTTTAATTGAAGAAAGCAAAGACATTCTGCGAGTAGACTGCTTCCTTCTAAAATAAAGAATACGCTTAAACGTGTTGGCATTGTACGAACCAATATTGTTTATTAAGCTGTTAAAAATTATGGTTGTTACTAATTGTTTAGACATTATTGGTGTTTGAAACATTTTACGATAGTTCGCATCAAAGTCGTTCCAAAACGTCAAAACTGCAAAGCATCACAAATGCAAAGCAGCGCAAATGCATTCATAACTGAAAGCAGTGTGCATTTACAATGCGCATTTTTTGACATTTTTGAATTCAGCCCTTCTTACTCCACTTGTATGGTTAAAATTGCGATTTTGTTGAATTTTTTTATTAAGAAAATAACGGACATACATGGACTAAGGAAGTTCCCCATGGGAACAACAACATACGCCACCCAATCACATGCCTCTACACCAAAAGGAGGATTTCTGCCCGGTAGTACAATGGACCGTTACCGAGTCTGAGTGCTCTGGGATTTGGATTTCCTTTTTTTAATAAAAAATAAAAAATAAAAAAAAAAAAAAAATTAAGTTTTCAGTGAAAGTTTTCTGAAGCTTTGAATATAGCAGAAATACATATATTAAGATTCTGCAATAACTTAGCTGGATTGGACTGACGTTTTCAAAAGGATTTTCATATTATTTTTTTCTTTAGAAAACTGCCTTGAAACCGCAATTTGAACCGTATACAATTAATATGCGTCCTTATTTCAAATCGGTTCCATTTCATCGATTAAACATGAAACTCGTGAATGCTGTCATTTGTGTGTTCATTAATTACACAGTCAGGTAAAATGCACAAATATGGTATGCCAGGGTTGATTGAACACCATGAATTTGGTGCCAAAGCATTGACAACTTAATGTGGCACGATCTGTTTGCTAAGTTCGATTGTGACAGCAAAGAGTTATGCCAATTAGTGTTGTTTCATTGTCGTTTGTCAGTGTAACATAAATATCCTTGCTCTTTGGATTGCTTGGTAGATACACAACATCAGATGTCTTTCATCATGATTCCAATTACGAACTGCGTCAGTTTCCCAAAATGTTGTCTGATCTCATCCAAAACACCCCGTACTACCGCTGGATGTGTAATCACTTGCCCAAATCTTATATTTTCGACAAAAAAAAAAAACTTGTTCATCTTATCGGTTTCCGCCTCTCTGCGGTCTCAGGTCACACAAAAATTGAAAAATTAATTGAAATACACACATCTAGTGCGCTGTGCTTAAGTACATCGACAACACAACGAATCGTCGCAAAATACAACTAATCACACTATCATTGTCAGTTGATCTCTCGTCGAACGTTGTCGTGCCTCACATTCGTGGCCACACCCGCCCCAACAGCTTCTGACCACGGAGCGCAGCCCGCCCAGTCGGTATGTCAGCGACACCGTGCACAGTTCACCCGTGCAACAGCTAGAAAATTGTGTAATTAAAGTTATCTGCACGTTGGATCGATGTATCTTTCAAGTCTTACAAAACCGCGCGTCATATCTTCGCACAGAGCGAGCAGAGACAAGAACCACCGGCCCCGCATATCACTGGAGCAGGCGGCAACGCCATATCAGTGACTTATCTGTGTGCGCGCACAAAGCGGTGTCGTTTCTGCAACCAAGGCTCATTATGGGTCGCTTTCAAAGCGGTTTGCTGCCCCCCTCCTTGGATTAAACACAGCTATATACAGCACCACAGCAGCACTTGACAAGCGCGCTCATACCACTTAAAATGGACACTAACCGAAACCAATTGATGACCATAAAAAGCGCTCTGCGTCAGCGTAAATCTCTTTCGTGCGCGCTTCACGCAACTAAAAGAACGAAGACGACGACGAGCAAGCTGACATTTCAATAGTCGCCAATTGACAGGTCAACGCGCAAAAGCAAAACGCTTCTCATGCCGCCAAGTGTATCGCGCTCTTACATAAATGGCATGTCATGATGGTCAGGTTCGGGTTCTACTTCTACTTCTTCTTCTGCTGGATCGGCTCGTTGACGCAGCAGCTACTGTGCTGGCTGAGCAGCAAAAGAAGCGGGCACACACACTCTTTTTCTCCGAGATTTACAATGCTTAACGTCGCCGCATAGTCAGCCCCAGTAGTCAGTTAGTCAGTTGCAACCGCGGAGCTACGTTGGCTTCGTCGTATCTGGACCCGAATCGGGTCGTTATAATATTTTGTACCAACAAATCAGATGTCAGCCGTTTTTCTAATCATTATCCTGACTGGAGTGGAGATGTGTGCGCGCACTCAGATGGCTGCGACACGATAAGTGAAGCACGCTGAACGCTTTTCAAGTTTATTGTTGTTTGCGCGTTCCGTTTGCATTGCAACGTGGATATCGTGCGCTTTTCGGGGCTGATGCTCGCACGCCTGACAATTTGTTTGGTAATAATTGTCGTTAACCTTTGGTCGGGCTGACACATATTCCTTGTGCTGTAGATTCTACCAGCAGGGGGTATTCCACTGGGTAGTATATGGGGAAAGTCGTACACTGATGGTGGATTGCGATTGCTGATGAGGAAATTGTGATGATGGATTGGAATCATGGGAAAATGGCTTCGGTTCGGGATGATGTTTTATTTTTGTTGCCCTTTTGAATATATCCTTTTGGTAATAATGAATATCAATGTCTGTCACACTCGTTCACCACTGTATCTAGTGACATGTGCATAAGTATGTTTTTTTTATCGATGAATACCTAGTGATTCTTTAGGAATTGAATGAATAAGTTTGCTGCCGCCTTTTATCTGATGCAATTTTGTTAGCAAGGCGAGCTTTTAATGTTTGCATTTTTATTTAGACTCTCTGCACACGAGGAACTGTTCTGGTGCACTAGAGACCAGAGTCTCATCCGTACTTAGAATACAGGTATATTGTAGGTTGACTGAAAAACAGACAACTTTTTTCTTATAATTAGCGTTCGCTAAAGGGATTTTTTATTTTTCTGTAATTGATACAGTACCCTTAAAATGTTGCCACAGCGCAGGCATTTTCGTTGCTGCGAGCAGCACCAAGCAAATCATTCATTGCCTGTTTTTGGGTGCTGCTCACTACTGAAAGAATAGGAGGATAGGAAAGAAGTTTTTGGTGCGATATAGTTTTTTCCCCACAGGTGGCGCCCTAATTGCTTAAGTGAAATTTGAATTGTTGTGTGTATTCAATTTTACAAAGAATGGCTCTGGTCGGGACTCGAACACGCCAATCACTTTGCGAATACACTACCATCGCACCATTGCCACCTGCTGCGCTAAAAGTTACTAAAGGGTCTTTCATTGAGGTCTTGACAACTTCTCTTTTAAATAAAATGGAAACTACTTGAGATACCTCAAAAAAATTGTATTGGCTTGAATTGATTGATTGATTGATTTATATTTATTTAGCTAGTTTATCGCTATTTTTAACATTATTTTTAAATTAAATTACAAGTTAAATAGAAACTACCATTCAAGAATTATTTTTTACATTCTCTATTACTAGTGACTTAAATTTATATAGATTATTTTCATCCTTAATGTTATTGGGTAGATCATTGAACATTTTTAATCCCTTGTAGAATAACATATTTTTAGTTTCGTTGTTTCTATAAAATTGTAAATTGAAATTACTGTTAGTTCTAAGGCCGTACGGCTGGATATCTGCTCTAATTGATAATTTATTTTTTAGATATTTAGGCAATAGATTATTTTTAATTTTAAAAATATAAACAAGGACTAACATTACATTTCTTTGGTTAACACTTAGTCATTTTAAAGTTTCTACCATGTAGTTAATATGTGTATATCTATCATATTTAAAAATGCACCTCATTGCCTTATTCTGTAACTTTTGAAATTTGTCTTTGACACCTTCATTACATAACATTAAAATGGTTGGACAATATTCAAAATATGGACGTATTATAACATTGTATATTTTTATAGCTGTTAATACAGAAACATTTTTTCTGATTCTTCTTAAAAATCCTAATTTGTTTGCAATTTTGCTTATTACGTAGTCGAAGTGGGACTTAAAGCTAAGTTTATTGTCAATTTTTGCTCCTAAATATTTTATTTCCTCAACTACTTCAAAGTTTTCAAACTGTTCAGTGTTAGTAATAAAGTTTAAAAACATAACTTTGGTTTTCTTTTCGTTTAATTTTAATTTGTTCATCTCAAGAAATGCTTTAATATTTCTAACGTCTTCAGCTAATTTTAGTTTACATATATCAACATCTAAGTCCTCAACAAATAACAAACCATCGTCAGCAAATAATATAAGGTCACCATTTTTTACGCATTTTTGCATGTCATTTATGTATAGTAGGAACAATAAAGGTCCTAGAATAGTCCCTTGTGGCACTCCCAGGTCAAGGTCTATTGGCTCCGATACTTCATTGTTAAATTTTACTTGTTGCTTTCGTCTAGTAAGTTATGAACTGAACCATTTATATTCCACGTCCCGTACGCCATAGGTCTCCAACTTCTGCAGTAAGATACTTCGATCAACCGTTTCAAAAGCTCTTTGAAGATCTAGGAACACTGCAGCGATGTTGTGTTTGTCATGCATTGTTTCTTTCCATTTGGCAATTACGAGATTTAATGCAGATTCACATGAGTGTTTTTTTCTGAAGCCAGATTGGTTTTCAGCAAAAATATTATTTTCTTCAAGAAAATTTTCAAATTGAAGGCATATTAATTGGCCTATAGTCTTCACATTTAATGGAGTTTTTAATTTTTTGCACCGGGACAATTACTACCAAAACGTTTATGAATGAAATTCGACTTCGTTCATATGAGGCTTGTGGCATCGTCTTGTTGGAACCACATATCACTGATGTCCAATTCATTCAATTGCTCAAGAAATAACATTTCAACATGTCTCTGTAGCGAATACCATTTACCGTAACGTGACGGGCATTTTCACCGACGAAAAAACACGTCAAAATGCCGCCAACGGCATAAAATCCGCAAGAAACAGTGACTTTCTGCGGATGGGGTGCTGTTTCATGAAGCACATGGGGTTTTCGCCTATCCAGTAACGCATATTTTGTTTACTGACGAAGCCGTTTAATAAAAAATGCGCTTCATCGCAGAGGGTGATTTTGAGATTTTTCATATTTCATCTTCATTTTCTTCCATCATGTCCACAGCTCAATTCGAGAACGTACGTCGCTTCATATTATCAAGTGGCTTTAGTACTTGAGTCAGCTTGATCTTGTAAGGGTGTAGGCCAAGATCCTTACGCAAAATTCGACATCATGTGGTCTGGGAGAGGCCCTATTCTTGAGAACGCCGTGAAATTTACTGATTTGGCGGGTTTGCAACGGACGCCTCTACGGCAGCAATGTTCTTCGGGCAAAACGTAGGCAGCGAATTTTCTGACTCAAATTTTGTCACTATACTATTGAATTGCGTCCGAAAATTGGCGTTAACGCTCTTAACCACCGACTCGTAGTAAATTTTAATTATTTTTAACCGTTGTTCCTTCGTGTTTGTCACCATGGTGAAAATGTTGATTTTACTGAATATTTTGACATTGACAGTTCGGTAACCGGTTTAACACTATTACTGCCATCTGCCATGTCATTTGACTAACGTGAGCTGCCAGGGAGTGCCTTGGAGACACTAATATATACAAAATACATAGAGAATTAATTTATTTTATTGAAAAAAAAGGAAATTAAATACAAATAATTCAGCAATTTATTATTTAACTTATTTAACTATTTATTTTGACATGAAAGGCAAACAACAGTTTTCTATGTGTGCTCATTGCACACGGGTTTCTGACAAACACTACAGCATTGCTTAGAAGATAGTCCTTTTTCATAAGGGTTACTGCTGCCCTTCGTCAGTAAATGCATCCACAGGATGATCGATGTGTTTTCCAGGGGATAACACAACTTCATTTACTTTGGCTCGGATGATGTTACGAGCTGAAGGTCGGCCTTGCAAGCTTGGTGGTATTAAAGACCAATCGGTTATATCTTTTCCTATTCATCCGATTCCTAATTCATCAGTATTATTACCACTTTCACGACCTTCACTTTCTTTAGTAGATTCGTTGTTTGTTATTTCATCCTCTGATGCAGAAGCAGTCTCCAAAACATCTGCTTCACTATTTGAGATATGCTCGATGTGCTCGCAACGAAATGCAGCAAATATTCTATTTTGCAAGAGATGAGATTCTAACATGAATAAACAATATACAGTTCCATTTGTTTAGCTGTAAACGAACTATAAATTCAATGTCGTTGTAGTTTCTTAGAGTCACTACTCACTACGTAACAGTTTATATTCTTTTTACATATTTTATGTAATAAGTAAATATTATCGAAACATAAAAAAAAATAATTGTATATAACAGTAACATAATGACCAATAATAAAATACATTACACTGAATTTGCGTTAAAAAATTTAAAAAAAATGTATACAGTGGACATCCGGTAACGTGAACACCGCCTAACGTGAACTACTCGGTAACGTGAACAAAAGAAATTTTGCATTGACTACTCGTACCTTGTAGCGTGAACAAGTCAAAAATCTCGGTGACGTGAACAATCACAAATTCTTTTTTTTGCTTCAAAACTTCAAATCGAACTCTCTTGTAAATTCTATCGAGCGCCAACAGCTGATTTTGACAGTTGAATTTTGGCGGTTTTAATTGTGCAGTTTGGTCGTCGAAATGAGCTCGAAAAAAGCGAAAACGGACATTTTGGAGCGCTTACAAAAAGGAGCTTCTGTTACTTCATTGTCAAATGAATACAATGTCGCTAAATCAACGATATGCAGCTTTAGAAAAAAGGAAAGTGCAATTTTGAAGCGTGTGTCAAACACATTCTCGGGGTCAGGAAAAAGTCAAACAATGAAAAAAGGGGAGTTTCCCAGAATGGAAAAATGTCTCCACAGATGATTTGTTGGAATGCGAAACAAAAACTGGCCAGTTAGCGGAATAATGCTAAAGGAAAAAGCCAAGCAATTAAACTTAAAACTTTATGAAAACAAAGCCAATTGGTGATGGTTGGCTTATGCGTTTTAAAAAACGTTATGGTATTCGTCTTTTGCAAATCACTGGAGAGAAACTTTCGTCACAACCTGAATTAGTGAATCCATTTAAGAAGAAACTTAAAGAAATAATTGAAGAAATGCAGCTTTCCAAAGATCAGCTCTATAATGCCGACGAGTCTGGTTTATACAGAAAGCTTTTGCCGGAAAAAAAAACTTATGTATCAGCTTCGGAGAAAACTGCTCCGGGCACAAAGACGGAAAAGCAACGAGATACGTTTTTGTGTGGCGCGAATGCTTCAGGAACACACAGGCTTAAACTACTAGTTATTGGAAAGGCAAAGAAGCCACGCAGCTTTAACCCTAGAAAGATAATCTTATTGTTTAGTACTGAAAAGATAAACATGCGCCTGGGAGGCGCACAATTAAAAAACGTTTTTTTTTGCAAAATAAAATAAATATTTTTTTTTATTCTTTCATTTTATTGTTACATTATTAGCAATAAAGTAAAACATAAACATATATTATTAATTTTTTTGTTTTTTAAAGAGAAATAGGATTTTATAAATCCATAACAAAAAGGAACACAAAATTAGAGATCTTCGGTATTTACGTAATTTTCATACGCTGAAAATAGCGCATTACCATAACTGCATTACTATAACTGAAAAACGGTGGTACTTACCGAACCGGAACGACCGTCAATCGCAAGTATAAATCGACGACTGAGTTGGCTTAAAAAAACAAGTTTGTTCGAGCGTCGGTTGAAAGAAGAAAGCAATATATATATTTCGCGGGCGCCTCCGAGGCGCAGTTTATCTTTCTAGGGTTAAACAATTTTATTGCTAAACTGACTACAAAAATTCAAAATCTTCGTGGATGACGCAGGCCATTTTCTTACAGTGGTTTCACAATTCATTTGTTCCTCTGGTAATGACTGCAAATTTTAATCGATGTTAAAGTTTCTAGAATGTGAATACTCTGAGGTCACAAAGTTTCTCAGCTAACAGAATTTGTCAATTAAGGCTCTCCTTCTGCTAGATAATGCCCCTTCCCATTTAAGCGAAGCGGAACTAAGATCAGAAAACGATAACATAATCGCAATGTTCATGCCACAAATGTTACCGCTCTCATACAACCAATGGACCAAAACATAATAAAAATTACAAAGCTTTACTATAGAAACAGCATTTTGGCCTCAGTTGCAGCAAAAAACTTGATAGAGTCGATGAAAACTGCAACATTAAAAGATGCCATTGTTTTATTGCATGATGCATGGACTCGAGTAAGCTCTGATACGTTAGCAAATTGCTGGAAAAATATTTTGAGTATTTGGGAACCTGGCGAAGATGAAGATGACAATATCCCGTTGAGAATATTAAAAGAATCATTGAACTCGGGAATCGAGTCACTGATAACTTCAACACTTAGTCTTCTCGGAAGTTTGAATCCTGAGGTTTGTTTGCAATGCTTCCAGGTACTCAACAAAATGTTAAATTTTATTTGTTAAATTTTTTATTTAAGGTTGAGTACACCTTACCTATTATAAGAGAATGGAACGCTGATTTTTTTCAAGATGACAAAGGTGAAAATTATGAACATGAAGAGAAGTAAATTGATGATGTCGACAACGACGACGACATTGAAGCCGTAGAAGATAATGTTGACCAAATAAGCGCAACAGAAGCAATTGATATTTTTAATAAAGCGTTGGATTGGGCCGTACAAGAAAAAGCTGACCAAAGCCATGTTAATGTGCTCAAACGCTTGAGAGAAAAGGCTGTACTTAAAAAGGCTGTGCTTTCGTTACAACAGAAAAGAATAACTGATTTTTTTTAAGAAATAAGTACAGACATTTATGCATGTTGTTCGATTCAAAATAGAAAACAAAGCATTTCACATTAAAAGAGAACAATAGAGACAACTTAACAATGAAATTCGAAAATGTCTGTTTATGTACTTTTAATTTTTTTTTAATTTATGAAGAATTTTTTAGTTTCAATTAGTGTTTTTGTTGATAAAAGTGATATGAAGAATAAAAAATTGATGTAAAATACGTTACAGCGTGTGCGCTGTATAAATTTTTCTTTAATTTTTCACATTCGCTAACGTGAACTATTTCGCTAACGTGAACAGCCTTGGTTTTAATTAGTTCACGTTACCGAATGTTCACTGTATTAGTTTAAAATAAAATAGTGACTTGATATTATTGATATTTTAATATTTCGTTAATAATATACACTTTGCAATCGCACAATTTACATTATTTGTACAGAGATATGATTTACAAATGTATATCTTTCTACTGAAAAAGTATTTATATAATTTCAAGTGGTGCTATAAATTTACAAAATAGATCCTGTGGAAACAACGAAAAAAAATCTCAATTTGAAAGATCAAAGAAAAAAAAAAATAAATAAATAAATAAATGTATAATTATAAGTGATATTAAATTAACAAAAAAAATAAATTACCTAACAGATATATAAAATAATAATAATAATTAAAGAAGTAAATAAAATAACAGTAACTAAGTTAACATATGGGTATATTTGTTCATAAATAATTTTATATACCTATATCTTTTTGTGCTCTTTTTTTTGTAATCCCAGTTTTAAAATGGATTGCAGCGCTGAAAAATGCTTGGAATCTAAAAATTCCTCCAATCCCCTTTTTACCTATTCCATGCTGGGCTTCGTAAACTTTTTATTTTATCCATAAATGCGTTGGTTGAACCAACATCATGCCACAAAGGCCATGGCATGATGTTGGTTCAACCAACGCATTTATGGATAAAATAAAAAGTTCGGAGATCGCCTTATGGTATTGCTCCCCGTGTCGAAAATTATCACTGTCTACCCTTGCTTTTAAAATGTCAGTATTCAAGGCTGACATACAAAAATTGTCTAAGGGGTTTAAGGACTTACTCGACAACTTTAATACTGCTGTCTTCAATGTATCAACGTCCTCTGATCCTCATAGTTCGGCAGACGCCTCAACGTCTACTGACCTTGAGCTGCCGACTAATGAAGAAAATCAGTGTACCCAACGTGCCATGGATACATTGACTCTATTTGACACAATAGGTTCCCCTAGTGTTGAAGCGACCCCTGATCCCATTCTTAATTTGGCATCGTCTTCATCAACTCTACTCGCAGGAAAAAGGAAACGTGATGTGCCTTCCTCTGCGCTAAACCCAAAGGCAAAAAGGTTTAATCTTAGGAGTCAGCGAAAAAACTGTAACGATGCCCCCATTCCTAATGTTAGTCCCACATGCATCAATCATTCCATAGGTACGGAATCTGCATCTATTGAATCGATTCCCAGACCAAAATCCATTTTCATTTCTCGACAAAAACCAAACACTTCTTCAGACGATGTCTTGAACCATTTGGTCTCGAGAAATTTGATTCCAAAAGATGACTCAATCAAATGCACCAAAATCAGTAAGGCTGATGGGTTCGTTGCGTCTTTCAAAATTGTCGCCCATCCAATATATTTCGAAATACTGTGCAATAGTTCTACATGGCCTCAAAATACGTTAGTAAAAGAATTTACTCCCCGGTCGACAAAAAGTCGCAGGAAAGTTTGTCCGTCAGTGTTAAAAAACCCAGTAGGCTGTCCCTCTACTATCAAAATGTAAGGGGACTCCGCACAAAAACCGCTGAAGTATATTTAAACTCCCAAGCCCTCTCTCATGATATCTTCTCCTTGATGGAAACATGGCTTAATGCCGGAATTTTAGACACGGTTCTGTTCGTTTCAACCTTGAGTCACGAAAGATTGACTTTCCATTTCCACTAACCGTCGAAATTATCTGTGTAAAAATTAGACTTAAGAACAAGCATTTATATGTTGTTAATGCGTACATTCCATCGTATCATCTGTGTTCCTTGTATTCGGAACTTTCTATGGCACTAGACCATATTTTTGACATATCTTGTGACAGCACTGTCTTACTTATAGGCGACTTCAATCTGCCACATATTGGATGGGTACCTTCAGAGGATGATTCTCATCTCATCCCATCCTTTGTCTCTGCCTAACAAGAGCTCGCTTTACTGGACAACATCTTGTCTTTTGACTTACAGCAAACTAGCTGTATAAAAAATTTCAAAAATCGAACTCTCGATCTTGTTTTTTCTTCTGACTCTGTTAGTACTGTGGTTCTGGAATCTCACTTCAGTATAACTAACATAGATAATAATCATCCACCATTGGATGTATTTATTGAATTAGGCGCACATTTGTACGAAAATAATAATTCGTATGATCGTTCGCAATCTTTTGACTTTCGGAAAGCAAATTTTCAAAGGCTTTCTGATGAAATTTCCAGCTTTAATTTTAATCTTACTGCGTTTTCTAATATTGAAGATGCAGTAGTTTCCTTTTATTCTTTGATGGATAACTGCATGAAAAAAGTGATTCCTGTGAAACCCTCTAGGAATCTGAAAACGTCCCATCCTTGGTACACTAAAGAGCTCAAATCAATACGAAACAGACGTAATAGGGCTTGGAAGAACTATTTAAAAAGTCTCCGCCATTCAGATCTTGAGCTCTATCTTACACTATTCAACGAATTCAAATCTTTATCCTGCAACTTATATATTGACTATATACGTAAAATGGAATGCTCTTTAAAAGTGGACCCCAAACTTTTCTGGGGATTTGTCAATTCTAAGAAAAAAACCGATGGTTATCCATCGAAGCTTACTTACAATAGTTCTACAACTGCTGATTCGCTAGATGCAAGCAATATGTTTGCAGATCATTTCAGTAAGTCGTTTAGGGAGACCCCTCTTCACATAAATGATCAATATTTTAGTTATTTAACTGGCTGTTCCCAAATAAGCTTTAATAGTATCTCATTCGATTTGGAAACAATTTTAAAATGTATTTCTTCTCTGAAGAATGACTATTCATCAGGTCCTGATGGCATTGCCCCGATAGTTCTTAAAAAACGTAGTCATGCAATTGCTCCACATCTTAAGTATCTGTTTGAATTGTCCATTAATACTGGTAAATTCCCTAAGCTATGGAAAAGTGCTTTTATCACACCTATATTTAAAAAAGGCGAACGTGGTGATATCACTAATTATAGGCCTATTTCAAAGCTTTTGTGTATCCCTAAGCTTTTTGAACAAATTGTTTGTGAAAAGTTAATATTTCCTTGTCGCAATATAATTTGTAGTGAACAGCATGGATTTGTAAAAAAACAGATCCACTGTCACTAATCTGTTAAGTTTTTTGCATGATTAGAGCTTTTGGTTTCCCACCATCTTTCATAAAATACCTTAGATCAAGGGCTTACCAAGTCAAATTTAGAGGATCACTATCTGTATCTTTCACAGCTCAGTCTGGAGTTCCCCAAGGAAGTCACCTGGGACCGACTCTATTTATACTAGCCATCAATGATGTTAAGGAATGTATAAATCACAGTAATATCCTGATCTACGCGGATGATATGAAAATATATAAATCTATCACTAGTCAGCAAAACAGAATTTTACTTCAATCTGACATTAACAGATTCGCCAATTGGTGTGTGAAAAACGGCTTATCCTTAAACCCTACTAAATGTCAACATATGACATTCTCTAGGAAGAATATCCCTTCCACCTTTCAATATTCTTTGTCTCAACATATTCTTTGTAAAGTTGATAACTTTAAGGATCTTGGGGTTTATTTCGATCCCAAACTGGTTTTTGCTAAGCATATTAATTTTATTGTTAATAAATCTAATTCCATGCTGGGCTTCGTAAAAAGGTGGGCCAAAGAATTTAATGACCCTTACGTTTCTAAGTCATTGTACCATTTGTTTTGTCCGTCCGATTCTAGAGTATGCCTCACAAGTTTGGACACCGTTCTACAACATTCATTCAAATCGAATAGAGTCCATTCAACGTAAATTTATTCGATTTGCACTTAGAGGACTCGCATGGGATGATCCATTTAACCTCCCTCCTTACAGTCAACGCATCAAGCTTCATCAAATGTTACCCCTTTCTCAACGAAGGCTTAATAGCGATATTATTTTCTTACAGCAGCTTATATCCGGTCAAATAGATGCACCTGACTTGCTGTCGTCTATTGGCTTTAATTTTCGTGGTGGTGCCCATAATTTACGCAGTGTTGAATTATTGTTTAGCCCCAATCATAGAACGAATTATGGGAGGCATGAGCCTATTAGTCGCATGAATAGAATCTATAATCTAAATGATCATGTGATTGACTTGCATGTTAATAAAACTAAGCTTAAAAATATTTTGCGTAATAATGCCTTAATGTTTTAAATTATTTGCATGATTTGTGTCTGTGTTAGTATTTTATAGGTACATAATTATTGTGTTTTTAATTGTTATGTCCTTACTAACACCTGCACTAAATGATGAGCCTGTGGGAGCACTTTTAGTGCCAGCTAATTTTTGCTCGTGATAGTTGCTTGCTTTAAGCACTCCACGACACAGAGCTGATAGTGTATTAAAAAAAAAAAAAAAACATTGCTATGTTTAACTAAGCTATTTTATATTTAATTGATTTATTAGAGGATTATTAGAGATGTCGCATCTAGTCCTAAAGGAGTCATTGAGCTTTACTATTCTATTGGAGATAAACTCAACATTTGTTTTAATATGCAGATCTAAAGTAGAATGATGCCAAGGCAAATTAAGCATAATTTTTAATAGTTTGTTTTGAGATGTTTGTAATTTTTTTATGTGGCATTCAGCACATTTGCCCCACACCTGGCAGCCATACAGGAGAATTGATTGAAAGATGGTTTTGTACATTATAATCTTATTTTCGTTTGAAAGTAGTGAATTTCTATTTATAAATGGATATAACATTTTGATTGCAATATTCGTTTTTTTAAGTGTCCTCATATTATGTTCTTTAAAAGTCAGTTTTGTGTCAAGATGTATTCCCAGATATTTAACAGAAGGCTCCCATCTAATAGGATTTCCGTTGATAATTAACTGATTAGCCGGAATGAAGCAAGATTTTCTTTTTCGTGTAAAAAAGATTGCTTGGATCTTTTCGGCGTTAAGCTTTATTCTCCATTTTGCGTAGTATTCTTGCAATATTTTAGTCGCATTTTTTAAATTCGTCTCAATATTGAGACCGAATTCATGCGAGGAAAAATAGTGACTTACACTCACAGCGTGGCAGGAATAGGGTTAAGGGTGCGTTCACACTGAAAGTTTGAGGTTGTCAAGTCGCTAATGAAAGACCGTTTATATTCATCTGAATCTGTTGGTTGTTAACAACAGACAGAACGCGATTTTTGTATCCATCTCAAGACACGGAAAAATCGCGAGAAACAAAATTAATTAAATAAAGTTAACAAAACAAAAAGAAAGTGGAAATATTAAGTAAATCAAACATTTAAAAATAACGACAAGCTATTATAAAAAAGTTTAATAAAAAATCTTAACGATCACACGGGATATTTGTGGATTAAAAAAAAAAAAAGAATCACCACGCGCATAAGAAATTGTTCTCAAACTATATCCCCGCATGGGGATTACAAAAACTTAAAACAAATAAATCTAATGATATGGACAGCACGTCCTCCCACAAAATAATAAAAAAAGGGATATTAGAGCAGCGCGTTTGCTGCTGTTTCTCAAAAATAATAAAAAGGGAATGGAGAATTTTCCTATAACCCCAAAAAATGTGTCGCAGACCGCGAAAAAATTGAAAACGCATGGGTCATTAACACCAAACACTTCCACCCTGACTTCTATGGACAGCACAAACTGTGTAGACGAAAACCCTTTCGCCATTCTGGGCGATATTAATGTTACACGCAGGCAGTTAAGCCCGAGTGAAAAAAAAAAGTTTCAACACAAAATCCCAGACCAACCAACGGAAGATTGGCCTACGCAGTTGAACGACGATGCGAAAGCAGCACAAACAGTAGCGACAAAAAAAAAACATCAACAGCATTTGGAGAATACTCCGGGAACCAGCGCAGCCTCAACCATTCTTGGAGCAGATACACCTAACATCAACAGCAACAACAACAGCGTCAGCGGCAGCAGCTACAACAACAACAGCAGCAAGCGACCAGGTAAGTTCTGTCCACCAAATTTTATGTTCGATGCAGACACTAAGAAACTAGGCGCGGATTTAAGTGAAAAATCAAAAACGGTAGCTTTTAACTTTAAATTTATTAATTGCAACAAACGCAAAACAAAGCTGTTGGTGGATGAACCGGGGGTCCACCGGGAAATCATGGAATCTCTTAAAAAATCTGAAGAGGTGCAAGCATACTCGTTTACTCTAAAAGATAATAAAACGGTAAATTTAATTCTAAGGGGATTATCCTCCGATTTCCTGGCTGAGGAAGTCCTCAGAGAAATAGAGAATGTGTCACCAAATACAGTTGATAAAGTTTTCAATTTCGAAACCATTATTTCCAAAAAAGAAGGACTAAAGTATAACCTTTTTGTTGTTAGACTCTTACCGGGAAGGTCCGCGGAAGAGATCCTAAAGATCAGGTATTTATGCCACTTCAGAATACACTGGGAAAAACCAACAAGGGGGCACTCCA
The DNA here is from genome assembly GCA_949715645.1 of Portevinia maculata. NCBI lineage: Eukaryota > Metazoa > Arthropoda > Insecta > Diptera > Syrphidae > Portevinia > Portevinia maculata. Next base: position 77,051,680 of record OX454525.1, read on the forward strand.
ATGCAGGAGATGCCAAAATTTTGGGCACTTAGCCAAAAATTCTGCATTTTCGTATCGATGCGTAAAATGGGATAATAAACACCAACCAGGGAGTTGCCCCTTGAACTCCATGGCAAAAGAAGAAGCAAAAGCTCGTTGTGTGAATTGTGGCTTGGACCATCCAGCCAACTATAGAGGGTGTGAGTCCTATAAGGCCTTCACGGCACAGAGGAGAAAAGTCCTTAGGGAAGTCTCGGAAAAAAAAGAAAAAGCTTCAATAAAACAACAATGCCTAATTCCAGGAGTTAACCGGGTCTCATCAGGGGTCTCTTTCGCCGACATCCTTAGAAAAGGTAAAAATGAGGCACAAACCCTGCCACAACCTTCTGAGGGTATTGCCAGAAACAATAACAACAACTTTTTAAATCAATTACTCGACCTGTCAAACAACTTGTTCGGCATGGAGGTTTCAAGCCTCTTGGCAAAAATCGAAAGCTTCGTTATCAACTTTAACAATTCGGGCGAATCAATGCAACAGAAGAGGATGAATTATCTTAATATCCTCAACCAAATTATACTCAGCAACAAATAAATGGCCCTTAAACTCCTAACTTTTAACATTGCGTCCTTAATCGAACATAGCAGGAGGATTGAACTCCATAAAATCCTCCTTGCCAGCGAAACCTCCATTGCCTGCATACAAGAAACCAGACTGACGGGTCGACATAAACCATCTATTGATACATTTAATATAATCAGAGACGACAGGGGCCAAGGCGTCGCCCTTCTGATTAAAAAAAACAATAAAATATCATGAAGTTAGGATCCCCAACTTACACTTTCCATCTTCTTTTGTCACAATCAAAATTAAAGGGTCTGGGGTTAGCAAAAACATACTCTTCGGAACACGGAAAATCTCATACATGCTTATGCCATTAATGAAGCATAAATCTCTCAACAAGAAGGTTAAACTTTTATTCTATAAAACAATGATAAAACCAATCTTAACTTACGCGTTCTCAGTATGGTTCTCAATTTCTCCAAACACGGCCAGGGAATTGGAAAGCCTCGAAAGGAGAATCTTGCGTACCTGTGTAAATAAAAACTTCCAATCACGCACCAAACGCTTTTCAAATGCATATATTTACAAAGAGTCAAACACCATTCCGCTGATTAAATACGCTATCGCTTTAATGACAAAATCGTTAAATAAAATGGAATATAACGAAAACGACACAATAAAATATATATACACGTCACAAATAAACACAAACTTGGACGACTCGTTGTATTTATCTCCATTCAGCTTGATCGCGGAAAACCTCGACATCTCTCCCGATTGACCCCCCATTCCATTCTACCAAAACGCTCATAGCGGCCAAAACCGGGGCTAAAGCCCCAAAGTCGTCTCTGTAAAATACAAAAAAAAAAAAATATATATATAATAATAAAAATTTGCACCTATCGAACATATTGATTGGTGAATAGAACTTATCTGAGTTCTAGTTCTAATCACCTTATACTACAAGGTGGCGCAAAAGTCATCATCCTATCGGAAGAAGCTATAATTTTTGCAAATGGCGGCAAATGTAAATTCTACTTTGAGATTTGTGAAGTTAACTATACAGAAAAAACTTAAGACACCAATTAACATAATCCAAAAGCAGAACCAAAGTTTTTCATTCATAAAAAAAATTACAGCGAAAGAACATCGGGTGACAACTTTTGCGCCACCTTGTATATCCAAATAAGGAATCTTATGTAACTCTTGATAAATGTTAAATGTATTTACTGTAATGATGTATGGCCTCCGAAATACTTAATCTCGTATCCCAAATCAATGTATATAGTCAAAATAATTTTATATGAAAATGACCTTTCATTTAAATAAGAAAACTTACATATTATTTTATTCTAAATGTCATTATACCTTATTACTGTATAAATTAATTTGCGTCTCATCTCATACCAGTGAAGTCAAAATTTAATATGTAATCTGTTATCATCATCTTCTCGATATACGTAAGCACGTATAATCAACAAAAGAAAAATAGAAAAAAAAAAATCCAAATGAAAAAGTACAAATAATATGTACGAGTATTCTCAACCAAAACATGAATGTAAAAAGAATCTCTCGATTCAAACAAAGCAAAAGTAAAATGAGGAAAAGAGATACCCAGATCTAGTGGTTGTCCCTTGTCCTCTCGTAGTTTTAAGTGTAGTAAAATTGTATATAATCGTAGTATCTAGTCATATCACGTCCACAGAGTTGAAAGAGACAGCATAATAGCTTTTCTATTGAGCAATAGCTTCACAGCGTTAAAATATTAAAGTAAAGCCAAGTCGGCTATCGAAAAAAAAAAGTAATTGAAAGAGAGAGCCATACATTATAGCCTCATAAGTTTTCATCTCTATAAGTTCATACTCAGATAACAAATGTCAAAATCGATATATAAAAAGACTCAATAAAGAATCTGAATCTGAATCTGACCGTTTATATTTTTGATCAGCATCGAAAACTATGTCGCCCGTCATCAATTTTGAGACTGAAATTGTGAACACATTTTCTCTACGGGCTGGAAATAATAAGTGTCAAGAAATTTCAGATCCGCAATGAAAAAATAAACGTTTCATCGAAAAAGTTGATGAAAGTGAAAAACAAAGTGTGTAAACAATGTTTTCTTTTTGCCGCCCTCATTTTTAGAGGTAATTTCGGCCAAATTTTCCATTTTCGTCATTTTGTTAGAAAACCAGAAAAATATTGTACGTATACAAAGACTCCAAACCCAATTCCGAACTTACTTTAGGGGATAGATATATAAGTAAGTACGTGCCGTGCTAGGTTGTTAGTGCCTTAAACTGCTGACCAAAGAGTCTCAGGTTCAAATCGCGACGGAGTCCAATAAAACCTAACGATTCTTCCACTGCTCCACCTTTTGCGAAAACCTGACTAAGATCAAAGTGTATCGATTCTCATGAGAAGCGTCTCAATATTAATTAATTCAATTATCAACTTCTTGAGGTAGTGCGTACGATAGAAAAATCCCTACATTACAAAGAATACACCTTGGCCACCTTTCTAGACATAGAAGGTACTTATGCTCTTCACCACCAAAACCAAAATACCTGACTTCACGCTTCCTCACCTAAACAGCACACCTTTCAACCAGTGCCAGGTATTTAGGAGTTATCCTAGATCCTAAACTCAACTGGAAAATAAATATAGAACAACGGGAAATGGAGGCTTCTAGCCTTCTATGCCTGCAGCAGAACCATCGCCAAAAACTGGGGCCTGCAACCAAAATTGACCCTGTGGATGTACGAGTCGTACGTGGTACGACCAATCCTCACGTATGGGTCAATAGTGTGGTGGCCGGCTCTAAAGAAAAACTACAATAAAACCAAATTTAATACGGTGCAAAGAACGGCGTGTATAGGAACAACGGGAGCTCTACGGTAAACACCGTCAGACGGACTCACAGTCTTACTGCATCTTTTACCTCTTGATCTACACATAACAAACATCACAGCACATAGCGCCATTAGACTCAGAGAGTCCGGATGCTGGACGACGAAACCCTACGGCCACAGTATTATTCTAGATTCTCTACCGAGAAAACTATAGTTCCGCCTTCAACAGACTATATCATTCCCAGAATGTCTTTCATAAACATTTCGTCGTTCAAATCCCCACTAGATCAGAATGGCAAATTGACAAGTGACAAGGGATTTCGATCAAACAATCTACACCGACGGTTCAAAAATGGACCGCAGCGTGGGTGCGGGAGTTTTTTCGGAATCCTTAAACATCACAAAATCGTACAGACTTCCGGATACTGCAAGCGTCTTCCAGGCGGAGCTACTGGTTATCCGTGAAGCCTGTCGCCAGATCAAACTTCACTCAAACATAACACCGTGGCAAAAGATCGCTTTACTTATTGACATCCAATAAAGCGATCGCTTCAGTCACTATATCCTCTAAGTTAGTACTAATGAGCTGGCCGCTTGATAAGTTCAAGGTTACCCTGATCTGGGGTTCCTGGGGACACAGGTATCCAGGATAATGAAAGAGCGGATGCTCTGGCCAGGAAGGGCTCTTCAACAGCCTTCATTGGCCCACAACCATCCATAGGATGCTGCTCATCCGTCCACAAACGTGAAATGGCTTCGGCTCTACGCCAACAACATTCCGAATACTGGCATGACCTGGTCTCATGCAGGTATTCGAAGAAGCTAGTGGACGGTCCAAAAATCAGCAGAGCTAAGTTTTTGCTTGGACTAAATAGGAAAGACTTGAGATCCTTGATTGGTCTCGTCACTGGTTTCAGTCCTCTTAACGAGCACCTAAAGACCATCCACATTAGGAGCTCGGGCCTATGTTAGTGCTGCCTAGAGGCGGATGAAACGACATCTCATTTCATCTGTGAATGTCCTGCTTTCGCCAGAACCAAGCTCAACACTATATGTAAACAATTCGTCAACGAAGATGAGATGGGGGACATTGAACTTCGATTTGCCAAGGCTACTGGCAGGTTCTCCCTCACTGACTCTATTACTAATCGCCAATAAGCAGCGAGCGAGCACCTATGTTGAAGTACAATCGACCAATAGGTCTATGTGCTTGTCATCTACTGATGACCCCACTGCACATACAATACAATACAATACCCTGATCTGGGTTCCACGGCACAGTAACGTTTATTGCAACGAACATACCGACGAACTGCCAGGCAGGGCTCAGCTCTCCACTAGTTCACATTCCGCTAGGAGCAGATTAGGCAAATATCACCGCAGAATACCTCAAGAAAGCCAACCTCAGATGGAGCAGGCTGACTACATGCGTCATATCCAGAAAAATGTGGCCAAACTACGTCATGGCAAAAACAACCGACCTTCTATGTAGAACCCGAAAAGATATTGCAAGAACAACACCGATCATCACGGGACACTGGCTTATAGGTGACCATGCGGCCAAGCTGGGCATCCCATACAATACCCACTGCCGCAGTTGCAAAGAAGCAACTGAAAAAGAAACCCTAATTTACTTTTTATGCACCTGTCCGGCCTTATCTAGGACCAGACTACGAACATTGGGAAGCCCTTTTTCCAATACACTTGAGGAAGTCTCCGAGGTATGTCCCGTTTCAAGGAACTGATAACTTTCCTGAACTCCACAGATTGGGTTTAGTGAGTTTGTGGTAACAAAACGGCACTCGGTGCTAATTGGGTTTGTCTTTATCAAACCGCCACACCTACCTACCTACCTACCTACCTACCATCAATTTAAGCGTCAAAAACCGAGTTGAGTTCAAAGCGTCAGAAGCTCCTGTCGCTCGAGGGTGACGCCAAACTTGGCCGAACTAAAAATTATTGGAGTTGATCTAGAAGAATCCAATTGTTTGTCAACGCTCGGGGTGCATTTATGCCGGAACCAGCAGATAACCGATGCTGCGAAAGGTGGTGCTGGATGCATTTGCTTTGTCAAAGGATGTAAACGTTGTTTCATTCCAACAGACTTGGCCACATTCAAAGAAGCCTACATTCGTCCAAAACTTGAGTATAATTTGCATGTTTGTCGGAAGCTCCCATCACATACTTGATCGTGTTTAACATCAAGCTTGTAGGTTGATCGGTGATCAGTCTATTTGCAGATAAAATTCTTTCGCTGGAACATCGCAGTAATATTGGATGCACTCATGTACCGGTTCTTCCACCGCAAGTGTTCGGACCGCATGTATAGTTGCGTCCCGCCTATCTGTCTGTTTGTTCAATCGTATTTCACGTGCGGCTTTTTCCGCACATTCATATTTTCTAAAGCCTACTTTCGGCCGCACAGTGAAGTATAGAACTTCGTTCTTTGACTTCTCCACACGAGTCTGGAATAACTTGCCTTCCTCAGTGTTTCCTGAATCCTTTCTACTTTTCCTTGCAACATACGAACAGCTTATTAACATGTGCGAATTGAGCAAAATCAGTCGTAACGATTGCTTAATTTTCCAGAAGATACAATACGCGTACAGGACTGATTTGTCCGTTCGTAGTGAAGAAGAGGCGTTAAATGTCAATTTGATGTCAAATGCCTCTGAAGTTAGTAGCTCATAATTCTGAAAACCTTACAATTATGTCGCATTGTGTTTTTTTATTAACTCAAATTTGAGTACCCCTCCAAAAAACAACCTTAACCCCTGCTTCATTTCCCAAAATATTAATTGACTCTCAAGCAAAACTAAACAGCTCCTGCAGAACATTATCTCCGCATCCATAGAAATGGAATCTACGAATGGTCTTCTCAAATTTCACATCACTGCTGTTGTTGCTGAAACAGCACCTCATTGAACAGATTCTAATTGAGAAATCGACTGAAACACGTTTATTTGGTTCCACCGACCATTTTACACGATGATTGATCTTTCTCCACATCCTCCCCTTGTCGGAGTGTGTTTCAGTGAAGCAAAGGAAGAAACTACTTATAGTGCATGGTGTTGTACATGGAATTCGTGATCCAGCGCATCCGTGCAGATACAAATTCAAAGCTGGAACGAGGCGCACGGATCATCTCCTCATAATCTTTGGTATATCAAGCAAAAAGCACACAAACCAAACACAATAAGAAGGAAGAAAACGACAGAGGAGAGGATGAGGACAAAAAAAGTCGTCATCGTCATCCGTTCTCCATTGTCATCATCACATCATCACCATCATCGTCATCGTCACATCGGCAACATCATCTTATTAGCAGCGGCTGACTTGGTCGACTTTTGTGATTTGTTTTGTTGGCGGAACAATTGTTCTGACAAAACACACAACAGTTGTATCTTGGCTGTTAGGATTGAGTTTGGACCTGGAGATTTGTACTGAATTTTCCTGTTCTTGGGATGAGTGCCTTTTTTTCCCCGACGATGATGATGATGATGACTGCGATGATGATGCGACCGATGATGAATGGTTGAATGAGGCTGCCAGTCACTCTACAAGTGAGGAGATGAAAATGGATTGGAGCATGGAGTCGCTACGCCACTACCACCCCAAGAGAGTGAACGTTGTGTTTCGGCGATTTATGTTCGCTTTGCCGTTTACAAGATTTCGCTGATTCACGAAAAATGATTTATCAACCCATCGACAGGATGGAATGAATGGTATGTGCATGTGGTGGTTGTGGCAGATACTCATCATTATTCTCAGCAGCGGCTTCCACCAACACCGGCATCTCCATTACACATCATCATCTTTAAAGAGCTTATTTTCATCAGCGTCATCCATCGTTCGTTCTAAATGCTGGTGCTGATGCGGCTGCTCAAGAAGCTGTCAGTTGATTGCAGTTATTTAGTTTTTAGCTTTTGTTAGAATTCTTATACTTTGGGGGCGTTTGGGGAGTCCACATCTACATGGGTAGCCAGTTTTTTATCTTGTTATCTTCCATTACCACCATGAAGCTGAAGACACTATATAATTAAGAAATATGGGCGAGGGATCAAACTTACTTTGTTGGAAGAGAAATCAAGGCAGTAAAACGTAACGTGAATCCGCAATACAGAATTGGGTAAAAAATCCTTTTATCTGAAATGTAATTCATATCGAAGGCGACACGACCAAAGGAATCATCCAGCTATTTGCCCCAAACACTGGGTAGCCACTTTCTGCCCCCTTTTTGATTGCAATTACGCTGTGACAATGTTCTAAACAAAAAGCGACTCAGCGAAAATGCTGCAAGGACTTTGAACCGTATCTCCTTTGTATACATACATTTATAGTATTCTAATATCACTTGGTTAGCAAAATGAGAGAATACATATTGATGACCGTCAAAATCGTCCAGTATAACGAATGCCGATATAACGCATTTTCGATATAACGAATGCTTGTTAAAATCGCATTGGTATTTCTAAATAGTGAACGTTCGCACAAACCCGCTTTCCGATATAACGAACATATTTTTAAAGCTGCACATTCTGTTCACGTCTTGTTTCATGCAATATGTGTTGTTATTCTCAGTATTTTTTTTATGTAAGGAGCTTGACCCAATGGGTGGTTTACAAAGTTTGAGAAACACTTAGGGGCTCGTATTCTCAATCTCAATTTTCCCGGAAAAAAATCATCATCGCAAGTTGAATAAGTTGAGCCTTCCAGAAAGGATCTGTTGTAAGTCATCACAAGCAATAGGCTCACAATAGATTTGATTTTTATTGCCGATGAGAGTGGGCTTTCAGGGAGTTGTTACCAGATTATTTTTTTTTTTTATAATTTGCTTACGCAAAAGGGATTTTTTTTCTGTTGTTACAGTACCCTTATAGTGCTAAGAACACAGTGTAAGCTACTTGGTATTAGAAAGAATAGAGAGATAGGAAAGAAGTGTTTGGGTGCAGTTGTAGGGTTTTTCTCCACGGGTGGTGTCTAAGTTACTTAGGGAGATTACGATTTCATGTATTCGGTATAAAGTAAAGGGTAAATGGATTCGAACGCACGACCTTCTATTCCGTAAGCGAATTATACCCACTTTTCATGCTGGTGAAGTAGCAGCCCCAGGTCGGAAAATATCATAAAAACATAGGGACGGGCTACAGTCCGCTTGGGCGAACTGTTGGACACCCTATTCTTATTCCTATCCCTCATATGTATGTGTGACAAAAGTCTTAGTATGGTTGAATTGTTGAGAACACTCTACATATTTTGTTATATAACATTTAAAGGATTTTATTAAAAAAAAAAACGAAGCTTTTGTAAAAAAACGCTCCCTAGCTCAAACTTTGGTTTTTCAATAAAATGTTTATTTTAATTTTGGGCGTGTCAGTAGGCGGATTTAAAAAAATTTAACACATGAGCATTAAGGGCCCGTAGAGAGTATATATTATAAATTTCAACTCCCTAGCTCGAATTTTGGTTTTTCAATAAAATTGTTTTATTTAATTGTGGGCGTGTCAGTGTGCGGATTTTGAAAATTTAATATCCCGAGCAGTTTTAGGAGTCATAGATCATATAAAAAAAATTTCAGCTTTCTAGCTCTAAATTCGATTTTTTTCAATATTTTGTTTTTTTTTTTTGAGTTTGTGGGCGTGTCTGTGGGCGTATTTCAAAAATTCGTAAACTTGATTATTTCGGGACCCTAGAGAGTATATGGTTAAAATTTCAGCTTCTAGGCCCAGTTTAAAGGCCTCATTTTTGCCGACGGACGGACGGACAGACGGACGGACGGACGGACGGACATGGCTAGATCGACATTACTATCGATGCTGATCAGAAATATAGTAACTTTTAGGGGTCTTCGGGCAATATTAAGGTATGTTACAAACTATGCGTCAAAATTAATATACCCTTAGAATAGGGTATAAACACTAAATATAATTAGCTTGTGCAAAAACATTAAACTGCTGAAACTAAACACTAGGTTAGGTTAGGTTAGGTTGAAGTGGCTGTCAGCTAAAGCCAACACACTTAGACCAATGTTAGGTCCATTGTGGTATTTTTTTTTTTTTTTTTTATAATAAGCGCGCACTAAAGGGATTTGTTGGGACCCTTATAATGTATTAGCTACACAGCGCGGGCGTTAAGGAAATTAGGGTGAGAGGAAAAGGAGAGATGCCGATGCACGTTGGTTTGAATGGTATCACACAGATCTGGGGATTTCCCTCACTGCTCGTTGAACCAGTAGGAGCTTCTTATGAAGCGCGAAAGACTTCTAACGCCAGTGTTGGCTAAGTCGCTTGTGTCATTGAACAAGAAGTCCCCTAGATGGGCATTTCTTTTATGGGAGGGGGCATTAGGACATTGTGCGGAGAAGGTGAAGTATAGTCTCCTCCTCCTCCTCGTCCATGCAGCTTCTGCAGAAGTCGCAGTCTGGATGCGTGCCTGCCTATTAAGCAGTGTCCTGTGATAACACCTATAGTGGAGCTAATATGCAGTCGATTTAATGAGATTAGACAGTTAGAGCGTCGCAGATCCAGCTTTGGACAGATACGATCAGTCGCTAGACATGTATTGCTACTTGTCCACCTAAGGTTTGTTCTCTAGATTGCGGATAGCTGTTTGCATGTAGCGATTGGTATTTCTAAAAAACCTTTATCAGGTAAAAGAGGCAATGTGGTTCCTTTTTTGGCGAGATCGTCTCCCCTACAGTTACCTGGAATGTCTCTATGTCCCGGCACCCAACATGGGTGAATGTGGAACTGCTCTGCCATCTCCGAAAGAGATGAGCGGCAATTTAGGGCTACGATGGAATTTGAAGAGACTGAGTCCAGGGACTTAATCGCGGCCTGACTATCTGAGAAGATACGGATATCCTATGAGGATATCACATGCCTTTTTAGCCACGTCAGGACTTCTTTTATCGCTAAAATTTCCGCCTGGAAAACGAATAATCAGGAAAACGGAAAGAGATGCTAAGATTTAGCTTTTCTGAGAAAACGCCCCCACCTACCCCATCACTGATTTTTGATCCGTCGGTGTAGTAGTGGATCGATTTATCCTCCGCAAATGCATCATCATCCCAGAATGATCTGGATGGAATGGTGGTTTGTAAGCTTTTTCCGAGCTGCAAACGGGGTGTGGTGTAGTCTATTTTTCTGGGTAGAGACTAAAAGGAGTCCAGAATAATGGAGTGGCCAATATTCTTATTGGTCCACTGTCAGGTAGCTTTTAAGCGGACAGCGGAACAGGCCGCTGTTTGCATGCTAAAGATGTCGAGGGGTATCAGGTGTAACAGAATGTCCAGTGCAGCGGAGGGGGTTGTACGGAGTGCTCCGCTAATGCACAGACACGCTGAACGCTGGACTTTGCCCAACTTGTCGCGATTTATAGCCACCAGACAGGCAGTCCACCAGACAACCACCCCGTAAGTAAGAATTGGTCATACCACCGATGTATATAGCCAATGCGTAATGCGAGGTTGTATACCCCACTTGTTGCCAATGGCTTTTTTGTAAGTGAAAAGTACTACTGTAGCTTTCTTGACTCTTTCTTGTATATTGGGTTTCCAGCTTAACTTCCTATCGAAGATTAAGCCCAAAAATATTGCTTCGTCAGAGAAAGTTAAGCTTGTTCCGCTAATAGAGGGAGGGTCAATATGTGGGATTTTATATTTCCTGGAAAAGAGGACAAGCTCGGTTTTGTGGGGGTTAACGCCCAGTCCGCTCCGATTAGGCCATCTCGTTAGCTTGTTAAGAGCATTTTGCAGGAGTTCCTTTATGGTGTTGAGGTGTTTCCCAGAGACGGCAATAGCAATATCATCCGCATAGGCAATCACCCTGCAGCCCTCCCCTTCCAGGTTTATCAGTAGTTTATTAACCACCAAATTCCAGAGAAGGGGAGAAAGAACACCGCCTTGTGGCGTACCTCTACTGACAGACCTCCTAGCAGATGTAACGCCCAGTTTTGAATTAATAATCCGACTTTCGAGCAGTAGATTAATCAATTCACCCAGCGAGCTATCCACATTCAGTTCTGTCAGTGCATTTGCGATTGCAGATGTGTTAACGTTGTTAAAAGCACCTTCTAAGGAGTACTTGTGATGATGAGTGTATTCGATAGTGCGTACTAAGGAAGGAAGAGCGGTTTCCACCGACTTGCCCTTACAGTACGCATGCTGAGCCGCAGACAGCAATTGCGGATTTATGTTCCTGCGAAGATGGATATCAATCAATCGCTCCAGCGTTTTGAGGAGGAATGAAGATAGACTAATGGGTCTGAGGTCCTTTGGATTGACGTGGAAATATTTACCAGCATTGGATATCAAAACCACTTTTACTTCTCTTCTCTACTAAACACTAAGGTTATTTAAAAATCTAAATAGCCGCGTTCTTTTCTTAACAAAAATACTAACCCGAAGACTACTCCTTCTCTAAGGCAGCTTGGATGACTGCCAGCTATTTGAAAACACACCTACGAATATATTTTCCCCTTTTTCTTAAAGATCTTGAACAATTATAAAATATTTGTTTGGGTGGAAAGGTATTTAGGGGCTTAAAATTAAAAAACTGTTTGTTCCAGTCTAACATTCCAAGTCGGCAGAAGAGCTTGCCAAACAGATGGAAGGTGGGTGAGTTTGGGCAATGTTTATGACACCGTTACACCGTTAATCGGACCGTAAAAAGCCGATGGACCAGAACGCCATCCGTCTTACAAAACTCTAATACCGCAATAGCTTGCTAGTTTGCATTATGCGTTCCAACTCTAAAGGGCCCAGATATCACTGATAAACTGAAAGATTTCAAACTCTTTTGGACCAAGCATGGAAGGAACTATCGAGTCGAATGCTATGTAAATGTTGAAGAAACATTTGTATATAAATCTCTGGAGACTTCGATGAAGAGGATGCAATTCCACTTTCATTGTTGCCACAAAATAAAAAAAAATTGTCATTGCAGTGTACATAAGGTTGAAAACACACCGGATAAAGCAAAACGTTTTTTTTTTGTTTCGTGAAACAAGAGCATTGTTTCTTATTAGAGCGCAAACACCAAAGAAAACGAAACAAAAAACTGGTTTTTGGTTGTCGAAAATACATGCCATTGTATACGAGCAACACACACCGAATGCAACAAAACTGTTTCGATCCAGCGTCGTTGACGATAATTGCCTACTTTCTTATGGGGCAACACACACCAAATGAAACGAAACATAAAAACAAAAGCAAAACAAGAAAACGTGCTTCGTTGCCGATAGCTGACCTGTTGTTTTCTGCAAAACATTGTGGGGTTTTTCTAAATACTTTTTTAAAGATGCATGACTTGATCCTTTTCACTACAGTGGTACCTGATTCATTTTTAAAATGGTTGATGACTAGTTTTTCTGATTATTTTTGTTAATGATTACACCTAATAATGAACCTCTACAATAACCCTTCAGTCAAAAATATGAGAGTGTCCCTATTCATTATTTGGATATACTCTGGTTTACCCTGTGCGCAAATTTTAACAAATATGGACGTAGATGGAGAAAAATTGATTTTTTCAATTGGGGCAAGAAGCCCTATCTATAATTATAAAGATAAGGAACATTTTAATAAAGTTACTATTGATAAGCTGTGGATAGAAATAGTCTGAGTCCGACCACATGTTGAACAACACTAAAAGCAAGTCGCGAATTCAATTTTGTTTTCTTTCAACACACACCAAATGAAGCAAGAAAACAAAACGTTTTGTTTTTGTTACATTCTGTTTCGCTTGGTGTGTGTTGAAATAAAAAATGTTTCTTTGACTATCGAATCAAAAACGTTTTGCTTTATCCGGTGTGTTTGCAGCCTAAGTGAAAATGAGCTGCGTGATGAAAGCAATATTTCTGAAGCTCCAGTTAAGCATGCTGAAGCAGTAGGTTCCTTAGCCAATGTTCTAATATGGACAAAACAGGTCGATGTTGATATGTCTGACATATATACGTTAAGGCGGCTTCAAGAAAAAGCATAACACTTGAAATCTCAACGTCAAGTTAAGCTAAGTTATATCAGCGATTTTTTTCTCATGATGGGTTAAATTAAATTTTAAATAAAAAGGAGCATGTACAGATGTTAAATACACACTAATTTTTCCATTAATATTATGAAAATACTACAAAAAAAAAACGTTCGATATAACGAACTCTTTCTTTTTAGCGAACGACCACAAACATTATATCATTCGTTATACTGGACGTCTGCTGATACAGCTGACTCGCCCGGCTTAGGTCGGAATATTTATTAATAAAAGAACAACTTGATTTTAAAATGGGAGTATCAAAAAATCAAGGAACCCATTTTTTTTAAATAATCAAACCGAAAGGTTACAACATAAACATTCCTTAAAAACGTATGACTACTGGTTAATGATGTCCAGTAACGGACGGACAGGTGAAAGATAGGTCAACTGACACAAGACGAGAATTACAGCTCTGTTCTCTGTTCTCTGAGTTTATGATGCGAATCAGAGACAGCTTCTCCTAAAAAAATTCCTTTCGGTGAATTTATGTAAAACGAAGATATGACATAACCAGAGACAGCTTCTCATAAAAAATGTCCTCTGTTCTTTTACGGCTCACGTTAATTTGATGTTAAATGCATCAACAGACAATACAATTGCACTGTACCGATGAATTTGAAGATATTTATATGTTTGAAATTCCCTCTCAAATACGACAGCCATTGCCAAACAGTTCTGCGGCACAAAAAAATATCTCGTTTGCATTTTTGTATTTTGTCAAATGTCCTTAAAATGTTGATAGCTTTGGTTTGTGAAAAATATGACTAGAACAAATAAATAAATATTAGGCATTACAGGGCCTAAAACCTAGCTTTTCCAACCATTTGCTTGTGTCAAGTGGAAGGGACCTACAATTTAAAGCCGAATCCAAACCGCAAATTTGAGAAGCTTCTTATGACAATTGATACTCTTGGATGTTTGTCAGACGTTTGTAAGAGATGGGGCAGAGGAAAAAACTTTTAGATGTTACTTAGCCCTGGTGGGATTTGAACCTGACACCTTTAGATTAGTAGTCCAACACACTAACCTCTGCGCCCACAATATGAAAAAATATGACTACACTATTAAAATGTGTGTGAAAACTGCCCTAAAAGTGGGCATATTTTGGTGAAGCTTTTTATCATATTTTGTTATACCTACAATCTTTTTATATCAAAGATTTATCAAAAAACTAATATTTTAATAATTTATTTGTGATTATTTTGAAAACTTGACGTGTTTGAGGGTAGATTTAAACAAACTTTGTATATTACCGTACCATTTAAGAAAACAAATGCCAACCATTCACGAACATACCACATCGGCAGCACTGTTTCCAAGCACAGACATGTATCTTCTTACAACCTTCTCTTCATTCATCTGAACAGAACATTGATCAGTCAAAAATTGTTCTTTATATGAAATTGTTCCAATTCACAAACACTGTTTGCCTTACATTACCGTAGGCACACAGAACACAGCCCAATAGAGTACTTCCCGACAACGTCAGTTGCAAATGAAAAAAAAAATCCAACAGAATCAAATGAAGGAAACAGAGAAGAAAACAATGGCGAATTTGTATTGCGGGAGACTAGTTTTGCTTCATAAAAAGTTTATAATAAAACGAATTTTAACAAAAAAAAAGTTCCAGAATTAAGAAGGAGTATATAAATTCTATTTTTGATTATGTACTAAAAAGTTAACAATATGGAAGGATTGTGTACAAAAAAAAAGTGGAACCGTGAGAATCGCGTTGTTGTGGCAAACAAACATTTTTGTTTTGAAATAAATTAAGTTGAACAATTTTGTATACATACAATTTATACATGTAAACACAAACGAACAACAACAATTAATTAATATCAAAATTGTACAAAAAAAGTGAAGATGTTTGTTAATGGCTGCATCAAGAGCTGTACAAGCGTTTTTGGTCAACATGTTCACGGTTTTTATTGTTTTTTTTTTCTTTAACATACGTTCTCAGGTTTTTCCTCTATAACTTGGTACTTTTTACTCTTCAATAGCTTTTTTTTCACTTAAATATACAATTTATAAACAATCACAACGATTTTTCCATACAATTTGTGCAAATTTCTGAAATTTCATCATTCAATCTGTTTCTGACGTTTATGAATGGGATTCGGCACTTCAGAAAGAGATAGCTTCGCGAAGTGGTCTATAGAATCCAGACACATTTTGTCCGTTCCGCTTTAAAAGAGAAAACTATACAATTATTAAGGGTAAAGTGCAAGTTTACGACGAACGTTTCATGAACACCCCTAAAAAATGCTTTAATGGCAAATCAATCAGCTGTAAGATACGCGCCGTTCGTTTCTTTTATCCGTGAAACTTGACAGAGAGGGCATGCATCCTGTATGCCATAGCCGTAATGCAGCTCGACCGCTGGTTGGTTGAAAAAGTGTTAACCTTGATTTGCACACCAAATTCGCGTCGAAAGCTTACCACCTTGTTGTAAAAGATTTCCAATACAAATTTTGACAGTTCATTTATCACGTCGTAAAATTGACGTTGCATAAATACCCCTAATATTATTAAAAAATAATTAGGCATTAACGACACATACAGGGCCTAAAACGTAGCTTCTCCAACCACTTTCTTGTGCGAAGTCGAAAGGACCTACAATTTTAAGCCGATTCCGAACGGCAAATTTGACAAGCTTCTCATGGCAATTGATACTTTTGGATGTTTGTCAGATGTTCGCAAGAGGTGGGGTAGTCGGAAAAAAACTCTAGATGTTATTTGGCGCCGTCGGGAATCGAACCGAGGACCTTTAGATTAGTATACTCCATCCGGAAATAATAGTCAGTACAGCGCTTATGGGGGTTGCAGCGCGGTCGCTACGTTCTCTAAGTATGCCACCATTTGGTGGTCTCTGATTTGTGACGGTCAATATTGGAAGCTATGGCAACCCTGAGAGAGCTTTCAAGGGCTGCAAGTTTATGTAAAGCATTATAGGCAGAGGGAGAAGCAAACGTCTTATCTTCACTGTACTGACTATTAATTCCGGACAGAGATGCGAAACTTCTTCATCGATTTGTGGTGTTGAGAGGGGTAATCCGAAAAAAACGCGGTAACTGCTTCCTTCCTTCTTCGCAAGTTAACTTTTTTTGAAAAACAATTCTTCAAATTTCGGCTAATAATGCAAGAGCCTACTCGGATTCCAGATATTGCGTCATAGCGCTAACACCTTGGACGTGTTAATCACCTTTCATCCTGATAAGAATTCTATCATAACAGCCAATTTCTCGCTGTTTTCTCACCCAAAGAAAAAGCCCCAAAGCGCACCGTATGAAAAGAAGAGAAAGCTCATTGGGAGACCCTTTACATCTTATTTAGAAATTTTAAGTGATCACTGATCACTATGTTTCTTCGATAGTTCACTCTCCACGGCATAAAATTCTTCATTCCCGACGGACTGAAGAGCGTCAAACCAAAGGAGGATGCATGGTGCGACTGGAGCTGTAAAGCGGCTATTAGGATGGGAGAATTAGCTTTCGTGATTTCAAAGCCAATCCAACCGAAGAAAACCGAAAAACATATAAAGAAGTCCGCAATGATTGCAATGCTCTAATACGACGTGTTAAATTTTCTTGTGGCCAGAAGTCTGGTCAAAAAATATTCCAATGTCCCAGGGGTATCGAAAAATCTCGATCCTTCGTGAAAAAACATTAGAAAGTCTAGCGCGTCCTCGATCCCCACTCTTGTTCACAAAGACCTTCCAGCTGTCAGCTCTTTAGACAAATCCAATGTGTTTGCTGAGCAGCTCGCAGATAGCTCAACACTTCCAGATTGCACTTTGTATTCACCGGCGCTTGACCGAGTAAAACATTCAATAGGACAAATCCACTTCCACACTCGCACGGTTGCAAAAGCAGTAAAATATCTAAACAATAAAAAATCCGCTGGACCAGATTGTATTGCTCCAATAATTCTGAAGTTGCTGGTAAAACCACTGCGTAAGCTTTTCCATCTGTCTTACTCTTCTGGTCTCTTTCCGACTAGATGCAAAACAGCACTTGTCCAACCCATTCCTAAATAAGGTTCGTCATCCCGTCCCCCCAACTACCGACCCTCTGCACTTACGCCCCTTCTTTAAAAGGTCTTGGAAACGCTGATAAATAGTCAGTTTATGAAATACTCGTATGTCGAATCACGAAAGCCCTTAACTGACAGGCAGTACGAGTTTTGAAGCGAAAGATGTAATGGTATATCTCAGCGAAAAGTGGAATCGACTTTCCACCAGCTTCGTGAAACGCAGACTGTTGCACTTGGATATTTCAAAGGCATTTGACAGGGTTTGGCATCAAGCTCTTTAGTCGAAATGCGTGATTTTGGGATCGATGTCTGTCTTATACATTTCATAAAAAAATTACCTTCGGGGCGTTTTTTACAAATAGTTTTGGATGGCTGTAAATCTGGCAATCATCGTTTAAATGCTTTTGTGCCTCAAGGTTCTGTTTCGTCTCCGACTATCTTTTTCATTTTTATAAATGATCTCCTATCTTTTACTTCTATTCCAATATTCTCATATTCGTTTCAGAACTCTTGTCCTGTTCTTCGGTGGTGCAAATGCAACGACAGCCTATGTTAAACTCAAAAAATTCTGACTTTGACAGAATTGCTTCCAAAACGCAAGCGAAGCCCAACAAATCTGAAACATGAATGACACTTGCATCTTTGTGGCCGAAAGACTTTCCACTCTCGGTATGTGTGTTAATAGGTCCGTTCGCGTACTAATGTGCAAATGTAAATTTATATAAACTTTCGTGCAAAACTACACAAACGCGTTCACGTACTGAGAAAATGGTAAAAAGATGAACGAAAGAAAAATGTACTTTCATTCATTTTTCTTCACACAGAATTTCAGCTGGTAAGAAAATGAAAACTGGCAAATGATGAAATCCTATGAGTTTGCCAGCAAAAAAAAAACAGCGGTTGCTTCTTTTCAAGCCAAACTTAGACGTTTTTCATCTTTTTACACTAAAGCGTTCGCGTACTTTTCTTTGAAATGAGAGGATCCTCTCTCGATTTTGGAGATATGACAGTTTTCATTTTTCTACACATAAAGTACGCGAACGGACCTAATGAAAACCTTCGTTAGAATGGCCGCATTCGTTGTCACCAAGAATACTGCAAAACCACCCCTGCACTCAATTCAGACCGTTCATCAGTCCTATAATTCAAAGTCTTCAATGCAACATTAACAGTCATCAGATCTACCAGATCAATGAACGGAATTCGTTGCAAAAGCTGTGCCTGCTTTTAGTGGTTTAAGTGGTCCTCTTTTGGTTTCTTGGCCTACGATGAGCCATAAGTTGGTTTACTTGGTATATTCACATTTCTGAATTTGTTTTGTCAGCTTTATCTACGAGATTTCGGGAGATGTTTTGTCTTTTATTGTTTAATTAACTTAAGGACTATTTGAATGCTGGTATTAAAATGGACGTTCTCTAAGAAATTATCAAAATTTCAATGCTCTAGAACAGCGCCAAACTTGCAAATACAAGCAAAACAAAGAGTACCTAACCAAACCACCTTTCCCGTACATCGGTAAATTTGGCATGCAACTTTTGCTTGTTCCCACCAAACTTATGCAAAGTGATTGTGTAAAATTTCCTAGAAATACGTGCTCGATTTCCACCGAAAAACTATTTCAACCCAATATATTTTTAACACCATCCCGGAGCAGCAAACAAATCGCTTATCCAAACTGCACCGTATCCTTCACTATTTGTAGCGCAAGTAAAACACCTTCCAGCTCATTTGTTTTCGCAGTGTAAATTAGCAAACCGTGACTTGGAACTATCTGCATTTTGGCTTCAGGTGCAATATGGTCTGTTCCCATATGTACATTGCTCGCATCTGGCTTGTTGACCCATCTCACCGTCATTTGCCTACCCACTAGCACTAGGTGACTCCTTTGGAGTGGTAATCTCTTTAGAATCAGTTGGCTTCGTTTTTGGAACTTCTCTTTCGCTCTTTGGTTCGTTTATATTTCTACAGAATCTTGTTTCCAGTTTTTACACCTCGTGAACAATCGATGCAGATCATTTCACATGCACCATGCAGCACCATATACACCTACCCATCGCCATTCAGTGCACAGCTCAGTCCATAAGTGCCAAAGTAACGAAAATCTTCCCCCGAAAAAGTTGATGAAGTGCCAATGATAATGATGTCGGAGTGCACTGTGCATTTAAGTGGAACCTTTTTGTGGGTTTGTTGTTCCTCACTGACGCTGGTTGCCTATTTGCTTTTACACTGACGCGCATTATTTCAATATGCACGAGACCTTAACGAGAGAGGACGATGAACAAACTCACAAACTAATTCCGAGATCGATTGCGATCGTATATATGGGAGTTAGTTGGACAGAGGAGAAGAGTGTTGAATTCTGGAGCAAAACCTACAGAGATACCTCGCCGGATATACGGGATGGTGTCTATAAGAATGAGTTGAGTTTTTTTGATTAATAACCAACGATAGCGATACACAAAAATAAATAAACTCACGTTGTTTGGAGTCTCATTCTCGCTCCTGCGGCTGCTGCCGCTGGTGATCCAGCTCCTGCTTCAAGAATTGCAGATCGAAATATATTCGTTAAAAGATTAAAAACTCACTCAGTGTATTGCATCTTGATAATGAAATTAATTATACATAGTCTGGAGCGAGGAGTAGTACCCAGTTTGTGAGCGTGTATGTGTGCGTATATTTTGTCGAAGACCAACAGTAAGCGATCTCAAATAGATTAACCGGCTGTATCCCACAACAAAACTTAAAAATTGCCTAAAAAAAATCCAAAGCGATCATCGTAGCCAAAGCCCAGCATCATCATCGCATCATCATCATCTCCCTCGCCATTGTCCGAGGAGACCTGATTTCACTCCCAATAGATGTGGTGTGCCCCTTCGAACAGAAGTTAACTAAGCATCCGCACATGCAAATAATCCTCGTACTAGTCATTCGCTGATCGAACGAGATCTATTGGATGTCACCTTTAATTTTGCATCTGCAGAAGGCCACGAAAGACATTCGAGGAACATTGGCGAACATGGTTTGGAGGAAATGTTTGTGTCACCATATTCCAGCCAATTGCTCAACGTATAGTCAGCGTGTCGACCTCGATGTGATGGTGTAGATTTTAATTAAGACATAAAAGGATTGACTTCGCTAAGGTTTCTTTGATTTGTTTGTTCGTGATTCGTAAGACATATATCATATACGTCTTGGTATATGTGTTTGTAGAAATTCAAAAACGACAACTGAGTTGATTTCTTGAAAGGTTTTGTTTAACCAGGTGAACTTCGGAGTATGTGCGGCTCTTTTGGGAAACTAATCTGCAATCTATTAAGAAAGATTTTTATTTAAGAATCGCTGTGTGTGTGCAGCTCTTAACAGCGGCAGTGATCCATAGAGGCCTTAGGACAAATACAACGACTAACCTTCATTTGCAAATTACTCGTATTAAATTGTCTATCTGTGGGAGTTAATCGTCAGAAAAGTTTGGTGGTCATTTCCTTACTTCACCTTAATTTACTAGGCAATTTGCCTTTTAGATAGCGGTAGTCAACATATCCGCAGCACATTCGCACATTCTTTAGCATCGACTGGTCAGTGTTTCTGCATTTTAGCCTCTCAAGGAGAATCTAGCCCCCATAATAAACACTTCGCATTGCCCTTAGAATTAATTGGGCTCAGCCACGACTATGTCAAAGCTAGTTGGGGAATGCAGAGAGATTTGAAACCGGGCTGACTGGCGGTTCAAGATCGGTGTGCTCTGAGTTCCCGGCCATAGGAACATTGAGGGGAATGAGAGAGCCGTCGAACTTGCTAGACGTGGCTTCATTACTTGTGAATCTGCTGCGGAGGAAGTCTTCCCACCGCTAGGTTTCGGGAAGAGTAAAAACTTCTTACACTTCACCTCTTAGGTGGACGAACCGGCATAAAGTGGTATACAGATGGTTCTGAAATGGAATCGGGGGTAGGAGCCGAAATTTACGAACGAAATACTTGTACGATACCTTTGGGAAAAAGCCCCAACGTATTTCAAGCACAGCTCCACTCAATTCAAGAGGCCACCATCTATTTATTAACGGATAGGCAGCCAGCTATAAATGCCCTTAGCTCGCATGCCACTGCATCCAAATCAGTCATGCACTGTTTTAAGACACTCCAAACACTCGGCTCAAGGAGCAAGACTGAACTGTGATGGGTTCCATGACCAAGCTTGTACCTATTCAGTTGGAACGGAGTGTATGTCTTGGTATATGTGTTTGTAGAAATGCAAAAACGACAACTGGTCTTAAGGAGCAAGACTGAACTGTGATGGGTTCCGGACCATGATGGCTTGGGAGGTAATCAACGGTCCCGAACCCTTCTGCTCCACTCCTATATTAGCAGTAATCACAGCCAGAAACATAT
The DNA here is from genome assembly GCA_949715645.1 of Portevinia maculata. NCBI lineage: Eukaryota > Metazoa > Arthropoda > Insecta > Diptera > Syrphidae > Portevinia > Portevinia maculata. The sequence continues at coordinate 77,073,522 of OX454525.1, forward strand.
GAAATGTACCTCCTATTTGAAGAGGTTATCTTACGGGTCACCACGGGCTACGAACTCTCTCCAGAGAGCCGGCTAAGCCTTTAAGAAGACGAAACAGGTGAACACACTAAAAGGAACATTTTCTGCAGGAAATTGAGTTCTGAAGTCCTCTGGCCTTTTTCTTCGCCTTGCCGAGCTAGAAGCTAAAAAATTGGCGCCTTCCATCCTCTCCGATCCCAGGCACGCTGCTTCAAGTTGTTCAGACGAAGCGCTCTAGCATCCGCGATGGCTTCACCTTTAAAACGGAGGTTAGGTCTTGCCTTCTCGAACCGGCAGTCGAAGATCCTCTTATCTGGAGCATTATTGTCCATTCGCTCAATGTGGCCGAGCCACGTATAGGTCGACGTAATTTAACTTTTTGGACCTCATCCACATCTTGGTACAGCTCATAGAAATCGCGGTTGTATCTTCTCGTTCATTCGCCCTCCTCGCACGCAGGACCAAATATCCGCCGGAGTATTTTTCTTGCAAAAGAACCCAATGTTAGCTCCGCTTTTCTGCTCGTTCAGCACTCGGCACCATAAAACAGGACTGGTAGGATTACGGTTCTATAAAGGATGCATTTTTTCCTTCGAGTGAGGAGTTGTGAGAACCCATTTGTTTCGATAAACCGAAGTAGCCTCGGTTTCCTTAGGTAATTCTCCGCCGGATCTCCACTAAGGTGTCATTTGTGGAGTTGATGTCTACTCCTAGGTAGATGAACTCCATAACTACCTCGAAGTTATTGCTAGCAACACTGACGTTTTGTCCTAGGCGGTGGACAGATGTTTGTTTGTTTGTAGATAGCATGCTTTTGGTCTTGTCCTCATCTACTTTAAGACCAACCAATTTTGCTTGTTATTCAATCGCCGTAAAAGCCTCTAACACGAGTCTCGACTTGAAATTCATTGGTCTTTTCCAGGATTTGCGTAAGTGTGAAGATTTGGTCTATTGTCAGGAATATGCTCGATAGTTCTTGCAAGACATGGGATCGCCTTTCTTGTAAATGGGGCATATGGAGCTGATAGTCCAGTTCACGGCTATGCTTTCTTCCACCCATACTTCGTTGATTATTTGGTGCATGGCAATTTGCCTACCTCCTACCTGCAATTGTGAAGATTGTTTGGCCGCATCATTTGTACACTTGCAATTTTTCAATCAGCCTCTCCAATCTTGCTCTTAGGCTAATGTACTCGCCAAAAATGTAACTTTTGTTTATTGTTCGTCTATTTGTTTCTAGACTACCAATTTCCAGAAAAAAGGTAACTTAAGTATATCTTACTTACAGGGCCGAATTTAGAGGTCTGGAGGCCCTGGGGCAACAAATGAGTGGAGGCCCCCTGGCTTATTATTTTCCAAATAAAATGAACAATTTTTTTCAGTCAAGTAGTGTTTAATAATTTATTGCGAACCCAAGTAAATTATCTTAACAAACATACATATATAAATATAGGCACAAAGAAGAATTATATGAAATTATATTAAAGCGCTAACAAATGGAACCTTGTGAGCTTTTTTCGACGAAAAATCCTTGATGATTTTGCTGAAATCCAGTTCCCGCAGTAAATCGCTTTCAATGCTGAGTAGGGATAGCATTGCTAGACGATTTTGTCCTAGTAGTTCGAAGTCTTTTTTATACCCTATTCTAGGGGTATATTAATTTTGACGCATAGTTTGTAACATACCTTAATATTGCCCGTAGACCCCTAAAAGTTACTATATTTATGATCAGCATCGATAGTAATGTCGATCTAGCCATGTCCGTCCGTCCGTCCGTCCGTCCGTCCGTCCGTCGGCAAAAATTAGGCCTTTAAACTGGACCTAGAGAGCTGAAATTTTAACCATATACTCTCTAGGGTCCCGAAATAATCAAGTTTACGAATTTTTGAAATCCGCCCACAGACACGCCCACAAACTCAAAAAAACAAAATTTTGGCAAAAATCGAATTTTGAGCTAGGAAGCTGAAATTTTTTATATATGATCTATGACTCCTAAAACTGCTCGGGATATAAAATTTTCAAAATCCGCCCACTGCCACGCCCACAAAAAAATAAAACAATTTTATTGAAAAACCAAAATTTGAGCTAGGGAGCTGAAATTTTTAATATATACTCTCTAGGGGCCCTTTAAGCTCATGTATAAATATTTTCAAAATCCGCCCACTGACACGCCCACAAATAAATAAAACAATTTTTTTGAAAATCCAAAGTTTGAGCTAGGGAGCTGAAATTTATAATATATACTCTCTAGGGGCCCTTTAAGCTCATGTATAAATATTTTCAAAATCCGCCCACTGACACGCCCACAAATAAATAAAACAATTTTTTTGAAAATCCAAAGTTTGAGCTAGGGAGCTGAAATTTATAATATATACTCTCTAGGGGCCCTTTATGCTCATGTGTTAATTTTTTTTAAATCCGCCTACTGACACGCCCACAATTAAATAAAACAATTTTATTGAAACACCCAAGTTTGAGCCAGGGAGCGTTTTTTTTGATAAAATCCTTTAAATGTTATATAACAAAATATGTAGAGCGTTCTTAACAATTTAACCATACTTAGACTTTTGTCACGCCCACTTATGAGGGATAGGAATAAGAATAGGGTATCCAACAGTTCGCCCAAGCGGACTGTAGCCCGTCCCTATGTTTTTTTATAATTTTCATTTTTGAAAATGAGCGCTCTCCAGTGCAATTAGACACCATCAAAACCAAATACATTCTGAGTGCAATTTCAATGTTTTGGAATGTAGCTCTAAAATTGTATTCTTCAAGAATGTGATAGTAAAATAGCTCGGTCTCGGTAGATTGGTCTTTTCTATAATCCTTTTTGTACAAGTTGATCAAAAAGAGAAATTGTACCAACTCATTACCAAGACTAGGCTCTAATCCATATCGCGAACGTACAGCTTCGTATGCATGCAATCTTTCAGTTAGGAAAACACATAGGTGCTCGATAACTGGGATAAAACCGGATACTTTGAATTTCTCTTTTGCTGACAGATTTGCGTCTTGTGCTTTCATATAATCGAGTGGATTCCACCTCACATATATTGTTCTGGTGCGTGATTGTACATATTGGTCAGTACCTATACTACATATTTCTTTAGCTGCTTTCTCGTATTGATCGAAATCGTCTCTTTTGGATTCAACGAATGATTTCAATGATTCTGATGCACGCATTGCAGATTCAATAATCATTTTCGGGTCCTGCAACATCTTGTTTGGAGCTTCGAATAGCTCTAAGATGTCGTTCAAAAAGATTGTAAATAGAGCGGTTTCAACAACTCATTTTTCGTAAAAGGTTCGATGCTTCATTCCTTACGATGTCTTTTTGCTCCTTATCAGAAGATATGCTGGTTAGAGCTCCTTCGATTTCAGAATCACCATTGACAATAGCTTTCGTAGCTTCAGCTTGACAAGTCGCACGAGTATCGCTAAGCTTTTTTAAAACGTAAAATTGTCCGCTTTTCTTCTGCGATAATTTTTCAGTCAGAATTTGGTATCGCTCTGTACTTGCTGTGAAAAACGTATATAATTTCTGAACGAAATTGAAGAATTGAACTGCCAACATTTAGCCATAACATTTAGCAGCTGCTTTTCCAACTAAATTGAGAGAATGAGCACAACATGGTACAAACGCCGATAAATGATTTTTCTCCAAAATAAGAGCCTGCATTCCTTTCTATTTACCACTCATGTTTGCAGCATTGTCATATGATTGGCCGCGGCAATCCAAAATGTCTATTTGATGGTCACCTAAAAATTTTAGTAAACTGTTTGCTATGGCCACAGTTTGATAAAAAGGTGAGAAATCTTTCTTTTGGCATCGATCCTTCAATATGTCTAACAACTAAAGTTACGAGGGGCGTTCAATATATTTTCGGTATCGGGGTGAAGCTGTGGTTGTATATATATATTGACTTATTTATTATATTAGTGCATTCATGTAAAATTTCTATAAATGTGATTATTAATTCGCGTTTTATCTCTAGTTAAACAGAATCATAATGGCAACTGAGACGATGATGGTAAAAATTGAGCATCGCGCTGTAATTAAATTTCTCACTAAGCAAGGAAAAAATCAAAAAACTATTCATGAAGAGATGGTGGCTGTTTACCAGGGTTCCGCACCTTCATTATCAACTGTGCAAAAGTGGTCAAGTGAGTTCAAGAGAGGCAGAGAGACATTGAAGACGACCCCCGCTTCGGCGCCCCGGCTACTGCTTGTACGGGAGAAAGCATCAAAAAGTCGAAAAACTTGTTCTTGCGGATGCCCGAATAAAGGTGAAAATGATGGCTGAGATCACTAAGCTTTCAATTGGTACCATTCACACCATTCTTCATGATCATCTTAACCTTTCAAAGGTCAGTGCAAGGTGGGTGCCACGAATGCTCACAGCGCCTCAGAAAAAAGTGAGAATCGCATGCTGTAGAGAGCTTTTGGAGATGTGTAGTGAGAACGCGGACGGTGTTATGGATCGAATTGTTACTGCGGACGAAACATGGGTCCACCACTATGACCCTGAAAGCAAACAAGAGTACATGCAGTGACATAAAAAAGGAACAGACCACCCGAAGAAGTTCAAAGTCACTCCGTCTGCCGGGAAGCTCATGGCCATGGATTTTTTTTGGGACTCAAAGGGAATCTTGCTCATTGAGTACAAAAAAAAGGTGAAACCATCCACGCCACATCCTACGCTTCCACTTTGCATAATTTGCGGGAGGAAATTAAAAAGAAAAGACGGGGTAAACTCGCAGCGGGTGTGTTGCTTCTTCATGACAACGCTCCTGTTCACACGGCGCGAGTTTCCAAGGCTGCTGCGCGAGATTGTGGTTTCGAAGAAATCCAACACCCACCCTATAGTCCAGACCTTGCCACTAGTGATTATTTCCTGTTTCCGGATTTGAAAAAATGTCTTCGTGGAAAAAGATTTTCGGATGATGAAGAACTCAAGTCGGCAATAAATGGGTATTTTGCAGAGAAAAAGGAAATTTATTTTTTTGAGGGTTTAAAAAAGCTTATCTCAAGATGTAACAAATGCATTGATGTTAGGGGAAATTATATTGAAAAATAAAGACAATTTAAATTGAATTCGCATTTTCCTTCATATCGATACCGAGAATATATTGAACGCCCTTCGTAGTTGATCGATATGAGATTCGCCGGGAGTAGAATCCCCTACTCGTCGGAATTTTAAATATTGAGCCTCCTGTTTTGTGGAGGCCCAGAGCTGTAGCACCGGCTGCCCTCCCCTAAATCCGGCACTGCTTTCTTAGTCTTCACACTATCGCTTGTCAATAATAATGTTGTTTCAACACCTTATCATAGCAGAACCGTGAAAGCGACTCCAACTCGATCAGTTACTATGAGTAATCAAGCAAAGAAAATTAAACTGAGCACCGATGACCAGTGCGGAGGATTCCGGGACGAAGCTGTGCATGAGGATACCGCACATTTCCTCTTCAACTGCCCAGCACTATGACGCATTGGAATCAAAATCCTTGGAAGACATTTCGTTCACAACTTTTTTGCTAGTCTGTAAATGGTTTGTACCAATTCATGGGGCTTCAGAATGGGTTCCATTAACCTAAGCTAACTCCCACATGCTAAATTAAAACACTACTACCTGTGGGCCTACATGATGCTACAGTTATTGTGAATTTTTCTCTCAATTTTCCATCGCAAGATACGGTTTAAAATCCATGAGCTGGCCATGACATCATAGTTTTTCACTATTTTGTTTAAACATAACAGTTTTGTCAGCTGTTAAATGTCCTTATTCAAATCCAAGCAAATCAATGCCCAAAAACTAGGTTTTTTTAACAAATTAAATATACTTTTCAAACGGTCTCTACACCTCTACCTATTTCCGCACCTAAAAATTCATACGGTATGCAAACGAATTCCGAAAGACTTAAATTCAACAATCTTACAATCACTTCCTAAATTAACCAATCCATTCCCTTTACCCATCATCCATCCAAATGTCCTGCACAACTGAATATGCAGTTGATGCCCAACACAATATCGAAAAAAAAGAACCGCTCCCGCACCGAACACCATGAACAGAATAAAAATAAACGAATTGGAAATTCTCTTATTAAAATTATCATTTCTCGAAATCGAGAGATTATCAAATTCCTTGGAAATCCACGTTCCAGGTTTGTTGTTTTGTTCTTCTTCTTTTTTTGCATAACTCAATGAGTACGGGTATGTGTGTTGCAATGTTTTTTTTTTACTCTCTAGCCCCAGCAATAATACCTGTATGCTTCGAGTTGAGAGGACTATTCGATTCGTACTTATCCCATCTTCATCGTCGACGTCATTATCATTATTGTCGTTGTCGTCATACTCAATACCATTCTTATTTAATTGTAAAATGCAAAACGATGCTATAGCATCCAAGCATTATTCAGCAGTTTATCTATGATTCTTTAGAGCCAATTAATTCACACGCTTTTCTCTTCTTCTCGTTGCAGAAACAAAAGATCTTAGCCCAAGCGATTTGAATGAGCAAGCTGACGCGGTGTCGTCGGCGGACATAGATCAATCAGCCGAACCGCGTACTCCGTTTACAACAGAATCCTTAATGGACGAGAACCGTCCATCGTCGAGTACACCTCGAACACTTTCACCGCCCTCAGATCCGGAAGCCGAAGAACACCCTTCGGTACGTTCGGATCTATTGTCGGCGACGAATTCACCCTCAGAGCATGATGATTCATTAATAGTTCCTGCTTCTGCCGTTGTTGCTGTGTTTCCTAAGCTACGGCTAAATGCTCTTTTAGCTTCTGATCCTGCCCTAAATCCGGGTGCGCGCAATTTGAAAATTCTACACGAGGAGTCAACCAAGAATCATCATCATGAGGAAGCTGGAGCAGGTGTTAAATCAGCACCGGTTGCAGTCGATCAAAAAGTCGGAACAAAAAATCAAACGTCAGCTGTTGTTGTGGACAACGCGCAGAGGGTGAAAGTGTTTATGTGTCTTCCCTGTGGGATTGGATTTTCATCGAGGTCGACACTGGAGGCACATCAGGCGTATTACTGTTCCCACAGGTAAGATTTATAGTGATTTCTCCTAAGAGATATGAAAATTAAGACTAATTTTCTTATAGGAAAGAAGCCGAGGAAGATCCAGCTGGCGGAGGCACTGGAAGTGCCTCTTCGGGAGATAAAAATTCCACCATAACATCCGGTGAGCCATCAGCTAAATCTATTAAGACTGGCAAGCAGTACGCTTGCACACAGTGCTCATACAGTGCCGATAAGAAAGTCTCGTTAAATCGTCACATGCGTATGCACCAAAGCTCACCGGCGCCAAGTTCGAACGCCTCGAATGGTGGCGATGATAGTTCTAGTCAAGTGAGTTGGTTGATACAAGTGTGACTTTATTGTCCAAATACATTTATTGAAATTGTTTTTTTTTTTTAGCAAATCGATCGTTACTGCTCTGAATGTGATATTAGATTCTCGAATGTTAAAACGTATCGGGCACATAAGCAACACTACTGTAGTTCCAGGCGCAATGATGGGTAAGCTAAAAAATGATGAACTCTAATTATTTCACTAGAAAAAACTATTGTTTCCTTTCAGTCAAACGACGCCAAAACTTCCAGAGCCAAGTTTAAAAACGAGTGGCGGTTCGGTAAGTCCACCACAGGCGCGAACGAAAACACCAACTCCAGCTGCGGCAGCCGCCGGTGTAACGCCCCAACCGTTCATTGCTCTACCGACAAATCCTATTCTAATAATTCCATATTATCTTATACGAGCGGCCAGTATGATTCCGGGACCATTGTAAGTATTTGTCCACTGTTAAAAGTACTGCATTCAAGCTAAGTTTATTCCCTTTTAGAACATCGATATCGGCGGGCATTGCAAATCCCGAAAGCACATGTTTCTCATTAGAAAACGGATCTCTTAAGCCAATGGCGACCGCGTTAAGCACCAGTAGCACTACAAACAACCAAATTCCCCATGTTGACCCTGGATCACGATCGCATCCCCCACCACCAAGTACTCCATCGAATAATGACCTCGCAACGCCACTGCTAACTGAAAAAAATACGCGCGCATCGTCTGCAAATATTTGCATTGATACTGTTAAGCAGAGTAAAAAGGAGGGCACTAGAGACTTTGCTCCACTGGATCTGTCACTTAGACGTTCTCCCATCCAAAGAGCGCAACGTATTCGCCCATCTTCAAGTTTCATGCAACCAACTGATGATCAGATTGATATCGAATCGATGATGGAGGGCAAGGAGAATCTGTCCATTGACAGTGGAAGTATCACACCTGAACAAATTGTTTGTGCCCCATCTCTTCCCAACAGTCCTTCCATGAGCCCATCGCCGAAGCGACGCGCCTTCAGTCCACGAAGCAGCAGTGCGGCTTCCATGTCACCAGTGCCGCCCTCTGTCCTGGATCATCTGCCTTTAAGATCGATTCTACCCTCCGACATTGCCATGAAACTTACTGACCCGAATATTATTCCCCCGCTGATCGCTAAACAAAATCTGGAGTTAGCTTTTAAGTTGTCTTCTGCCGCAGCTGCTGCATCGGCCAACAGTAAACAAACCGATTCATCAAAAGCGACAATGAGTAATTCACTTCTAGGCCACCCTGGTGCGCCCATTAATGTAGGGGCAGCGTCTAGTGGACAGCCACAAATTTTTGTCAAGCAAGGCGTCTCCAAGTGTAAGGAATGCAACATCGTCTTTTGCAAATACGAGAACTACTTGGCCCACAAACAGCACTATTGTTCGGCTAGAAATCAAGAGGACACTGAGAATAAGATTAGTACTTCTCCATCGGCATCAAATTCCGGAGTGGAAACGAATCCGATTGCCTACCAACAGTTGATCTGTGCAGCTTGTGGCATCAAATACACTTCGTTGGATAACCTGCGGGCACATCAGAAGTTCTATTGCCCCAAGGGAGGTGGTGATGCAGCTGCTGCACCTCCAGTGGCAAAGGAGAAATGTGCAAAGTGTAAGACGCTTCATGAAATCGGTCAGCCATGTCCGCCAATAGCTGCGGTCGCCTCGCAACAAGGTTCGTACAAGTGTCCCTTTTGTGATGTCGTCAGTCTAACAACTGGAGAGAGTCGAAAACACTTAGAAACTCATGGCAGTGTGAAGGCGTTTCGCTGCTCCATTTGTCGGTACAAAGGGAACACGTTACGGTAAGTTGAAAGGGGATAATTGAATAAATTAGGGGTACTTATTAGAATCGTTTTTAGTGGCATGAGGACACACATTCGAATGCATTTCGACAAGAAAAATTCGGACTTTAACGAGGAGAGCTATATGTCTTGCATTTTAGAAGATGACGGCTTGGAGATTCCAAGTCCAGCGTCTATAAACCAAGAACACATTTCAAAATTCGCTCAACAACAACAACAACTGCTACAACAGCAGCAACAGCAGTCAACAGCACAGCAACAACATTCGCCACAGCAACAACAGATATTCAACTGTGAAATATGCAACTACTCCTCCTCCTACAAGGGAAACGTGGTAAGTGTATTCTTGTGCAATTCATTGAACGCCGTCAAAATAAGCCGTCATTCAAGATGCGTCATATGAAGCTGGTTCACTCCCAACCTGGCACATCGCCTTCAATTTCCCCCGAGATGATTCTGGAAGAGGGTGCTGATCACATCAGCCACAGTCTAAATGGAGACAATGGTAGTAGCCTTCCCGAGAGGTATGTATGCTAAACCACCTAAATATGCATGAAAATCTTACATTCAAATAATTTGTCTTTTCCCTAGTTTCACCATCAAAAGTGAACCATTAGAGCCAAGTACAGCCGCTACCATTACTAAGAACAATAACAACTCTACTCCGAATCATCATCTGCTAGAACCACTGGTACACATCAAATCAGAACCAATGGACGTTACAGACGGAGTAATTAGATCTCTGCCTTCTCCACTATCAGTTCCACCACCACCGCTTAATTCATCACCCCTATCTGGTGATGAGAACTCATTGCTAAGGAATTCTACTTCGATTGGCTCCAGTGTAGTGCCTTTCAATCAGAAGTATTGCCATACGTGCGACATTAGCTTCAACTACATGAAGACTTACCTAGCGCATAAGCAGTTCTATTGTAAGAATAAGCCTCGTGGAGATTCAGATAGTCCGAGTCCGATGCCGCCGGTGCAATCGCCAACTATGTTGAATAAGAACAAGGAGAACTTGGAAGCGGCTATGTTGTAGAGCGCACTTGTGCTTAGAGCTCTGAGGACGGTCAATTTGGAGACACTGTTTGGGTGATAAGGAGGATAGCTTTGTAATTGGAAGCTTATGAGTATCCAGTTTTGAACAACAATAGCAAGTTTTTTACGTTGGCTTCAGTATCAAACTCAATTTTTGTAGGTTAACGGCGTTTGAAATTTAGGAGTTCGTTGGAGTTCGCATTAAACAATACTCCTCTTTGTCAAAAAATCCTCTTTGTTAACTCTTAAAAAGTTTCAAAGACAGTGCCATGACTTTCGTATATTGGAAAACCTGCGATTTCAATGGGAATCCGTCCCTGCATGGAATTTGAGCCTGTTACATCCCTGTCTCATTGTGTATATTGTTGATTATGTTTTTTCTCTCTGTCTTTTTATTTAATTTTTTTTTAATTTTCAACTTGAACGCGTTCATTTTCATAATCTGAAAAAATCTCATTCACACTCTTTGAAATTGGACATTTCAAGAATTTTGGTGCATAAATAACCCGAGCTCAGCTTTTGTTGCAATTTCCTGAGAGAATTTTCTCCAACTTATTGAATTTTATAGGATGTTTTTCGCATCTTACGACAACAAGCTCAAGAACGTATCTACACGCCAACAGATTGAAGTTTTTAATTAATGGCTTTTTTATTTGTATTCTTCCCAAAGAAATTTTTTTTCTCTGTTATATTCATAAGTGTCATACAGCTCTAGTTCCTTTTTCGTAGTTGCCTGCCATCATAGCTCCAGAACTCGGATTTATTTTCAATACATTTGGTTTACTTATATACTACCCCTGAGCCTTAGCTTTTTAGGACCAGCAGTCTTAAAAAGCATACCTTCTTAACGATATTTGTCTTCGTTTGTGATGCATATTACGCTATCAGACATATAATGCAGAATCAATTAGGAGTGCGAGCAATAAATCATCTATCAGCCCTCCTTCTTCCTTTACGAAGAGGTTATGATCAGAATTAATGGGATCATAACCCTTCCACTTTACTGCATCCCTATTGGTCCGCATGTGGGTTTCGCAAATTTGAATCATCATCAGTCCTCCAAAGTCTTAAAAACTCCTTTCCCCAACTTTCGCGGCTTCCAAGTTGTCACTACTTCTTATAAAATAAAAAACAATTATGTATTTCTTCATCAATAACAAAACCATGTTGTCTTCTTGTTAATTATTATAATAATTATTTTTCAAAGAAAGTAAAATATCATTACATTATGATGCCAAAGTTAAATAATAAAAATTAAAAAAATAAAAGTAAAATTTACAACTAACCACTAAATTAAAGAATGAAGCAAAAGATAAACTAAATTTTAAGCTGAAGGATATAGTAAATAATTTTTATTATTGAATATTATCATGTTCTTGTTAAACGTTAAATTAATTATTTTTTTTATTTTTCATTCGCTGTCTTGAAAAATGTTTTCTTTAGTTTTAAAAATTATTTTAATTTTAAGAAACAAACAAAAATGAATCAAATATCATGTAAAAAACACTTAGTTACTGTATTTAAATTAAGAAAATATTTACATAATAAATTAAATTTTTATTTTTTAATTGAAATTAAAAAAATAAACTTTAAACAAATCCGCACACATACAGATCATCAACTATTAAAACATTTCACTGTACATTTATAGACTTTTGAGTAGTTTATAAACTATCGCACTATAACACTGTAAATGTATATTTGAAATTAATAATAAAACAAGCGAAATAAGCAACAACTAACACATGAAAAATAACCGAAAATTATTTTCAGTGCATTTGTTTACTTCATTAATAATTGATCAATCAAAAGTAGATTCAAACCATAAGTGAATGTTATTCCATTTCCATGTGAAATGAAAAAATCATCTATTCCATCATTAATAAGTCTTAAAAATAAAAAAAAATCATTATGATAAAGAAAAGAGAAACAAAAAAAAAATGAAATATTGCTAATATGACAATAAATATTTATTCCAAAAATTATAAAGAAAAAAATGTTTTTAATCTTTATTCAAGCCCCAAATTCACCGCCATTTAACAAACTTTATTTTTTATAATGAACACGCCTTCAAGTGTAAGCACAGACAAATCAACCTACCCAGATGAAGCACCTCCATTCAAAAATATGCTCTCACTTACATGAGTCAACAACGACGGCCCAAAAAAATAAGAAAATAAATAAAACTCAGCATCACAGACTACCTATAGGTAGAAGAGAACCCGGCAACGGATCCACTGTTGAGTAATGTTTTCGCTTCCCCTGAAGAGGTGACTGACATCATTCAGGGTACGAACTCTAAGAAGTCTGCAGGACATGACAAAGTTTCTAACTTGGTGTTAAAAAAGTTACCAAATTTTGCACTTCTAATGCTGATAACAATTTTCAACAACTGTCTGAACAACAGCTATTTTCCTTCGGCATGGAAAACGGCAAAAGTTATTCCCGTGGCAAAAAAGACCAATCGATCAAACGTCGACGGATATCGGCCAATTTCCCTTCTTTGCTGTGTTAGCAAAGTATTGGAGGCTTTAATATTAAAGAAACTTTACGTTTTTTGCAGGAACAGAGATGTCATACCGGAGTTCCAGTATGGCTTTGGGAATAGAAACTCCACCATTCATCCTCTGCTTGGACTCCACAGCGATGTTACAGTTGGACTTAACAAAAAAGAGACGACCGTTGCGTGCTTGCTAGACATCGAAAAAGCTTTTGACAGCGTGTGGTCAAAAGGACTAATATTCAAACTAACACAGCTTGGACTACCCAACCACCTCGTAAGAATTATCAAAAATTTTCTAACCAATAGACTTTTTTTTGTACAGGTTAACAACAATCAATCATCAACAAAAGAAATACGTGCTGGAGTACCATATGGATCAAAGCTTGGACCGTTGCTTTTCAACATTTATACCGCAGACCAGCCTACGAATGTACCAGGGAAAAACGAAGATATACGCAGATGACTTCGTTACATATGCAACATCTTGCTCACCGAAAATAGCCACCAGACGAGTGCAGGAGCACATCAAAAACCTCTGGGACTACTACCTTAAATGGGAACTCAAGGTTAACAGCAGCAAAACGGAACTGATCTGCTTCCGGACGCCAGTAACATCAACAAGAGGACGCCGAGCCTTCGCTTCGCGCTGTGATGACCTAAAGCTAACGCTTCCAGACAACACCGAAGTAGCAGTCAGACAATCCACGAAGTACTTGGGAATTAATTTCTCAAACAAATTCAAGTTCAACAAACATGCAGCACTGATACTAAGGAGAGCCAACTTGTCTCTACACTTAGTCCACCCGCTACTCAGAAAACGGAATGGACTAAGTAAAAAGACAAAACTACTGGTATATAAGCAGCTGATCAGACCCGTGTTGACATATGCCTGCCCCATATGGTACACAATTTCACCGACAGCAATGAAGTCTGTAGCATTCTTCGGCTTCGTCCACGCAGTGAGCGACGAGCGACAAAGCGTTTGAGTGACGAGCGACGGGTGGCCATTTACTGAGCGTCATTGCCGAGCGATAACTTGCGAAAACGCCATTTTGCTTATTTTTATTATGTATTAGAGATTATGCCAATGTAAATGTCATCTCATGATAAAATTATAGGTTCTACCAAATAATGTCAATGTTTTACCGATCATTTACACAAGAATATTCAGCAAAAATAGCCTTTTTCGTGTTTCAAGGAACTCTTCGTAAAATAACTTTTAACACAAGAATACAGAGCTGTTCCAGAGGATATTTACGAAAAATATCCTTTTTCGGGCTTCAACACCAAAAAATACCCTTGTTCACATTGAGAACATCTCCATTTTCGTTAAATTTAAGATGCCGAAGTGAAATCATGTTAAAGTTGCTCTCTCTTAGAATTATTTAATCACGCCGTCTCACCAGCGACACACCAAAAAATTAAAACAGATTTGATGGTAGAGCGACGTTGCTCTGCCGCTTATCAAAATCGCCAGTCGCTCAAGGCTTACGTGGCTACCGCCATACGGTTTCATGTTTTATTTTTATTTTTTTCGCTCAATCGTTCATCTCTCCCTACGTGGCCGAAGCCTGATGAGTGGTAGATTTAGAGAGGCGAACACATTAATTTTGACTAAAACCTAAAACCAGTTACCATGTTCTGTAATTATCGCATAGATATATTATCGCAAAAACGATATAAATTGTAACAAAATGTCATAACCTCTCATTCCGCGTTCTGTAACTTTAAACTGTAACTGTAATTGTAAATCGAAAACTGTACCACATGGAACAATTGGTAATGAAACTCCGGAAATATGTGTTATACTCAGCCCCTGTTTACGGTCGCAGATATCGTTAGCTTAATGACACCAATTCAGCTGTAGTTCTGTAAAAATGGAAGGCGATTGAGTGAAGGAAACATTTTTGTTGAATACTTTTACTTGCTTCAATTTTTAAAAAAAGATTTTATTTTCAAATATTTGGAAGTACAAACAATTTGTTAAAATAACAAGGAAACAAATTCAGTTGTTTGAGTTTAAAAATATCAAAAACAAAATGTTAATTGATATTGCACTGTCCGTTCGCGTACTTTATGTGTAGGAAAATGAAAAGTGTCAAATCTCCAAAATCGAGAGAGAATTCTCTCATTTCTAAGAAAAGTACGCGAACGCTTTTGTGTAAAAAGTTGAAAAAACATCGTAGTTTGGCTTGCAAAGAAGCAACAGCTGTTTTTTTTGCTGGCAAACTCATAGGATTTCATCATTTGACAGTTTTCATTTTCTTGCCAGCTGAAATTCTGTGTGAAGAAAAATGAACGAAAGTACATTTTTCTTTCGTTCATCTTTTTACAATTTTCTCAGTACGCGAACGCGTTTGTGTAGTTTTGCACGAAAGTTTATATAAATTTACGTTTGCATATTAGTTCGCGAACGGACCTAATGTTATTGTTTACTCATACACTGCGTTTGAAGGACTTATTGGAACAGACGCATGTCTAATTTGCCTTCTCAGAACACGATTTTCAATTTCTTCGTCACTATTTAAATTAAAATCGTTGTGTTATTGCATTTTAAAACAAATTTGTAACAAATCTGATCATTTCACTTTATATTTTGGTTTATTTTTGACATTTGTCATGAAACGTGAAGGGAGATGCGGATAAAAATGATGGAAAAATGTGTCTTTTTTGCATTTAGAATGGCAAATGTCATCCTTCTCGTAATTTGTAAAATGCATAGTGCATAGGTATCATTACGGCAAAATTGTTAGTCGTGCCTCTCGTCTCGTAATTTGTAATCAGGTCCCAGGTTTTGATAGTTACAAGAGAGCGAAAAAATATTCACTTCAGCTGTCATTTATCACAACACAATCGGATTCTGATAGAGGACATTGATAAAATTCTATAGGCAGGCTGAAAATCCAAAGTAATAATAACAGAATTTGTTAATAAAAAAACCATTTACATTTTGTAAAGGCTCGAAAAATTGCCAAAAATCTGAAGCAAACGCTTTTTTAAATCATGTCGGCTAATTTGGAATTTGTCAGACACCAACATTTAGACATCAATGCCAATAAGTCGCTATGTTATTTGAAGTTTATTTTGTTGTAATGAAGTTCTTGTTATAAGACTTTGTTTGTAAAATGTATATACATATTTGGACATTATACATCATATACATGGGCAATACATCAACTACTTCCGAAACCAATCGAGAAACCATTATCCTTTTGATGGCCCCAGAAAAATTCTGGCTCACATCTCTATGGAGGTACCCAGTTGCAAATAAATTTGGTATTTACCTTTGTGTTGTTTTTTTATTTGTATATGGCCGGTTCGCATGTGAAGAAAGTTAGGTATTCTTACGTGAGGAAGATACTCAGCTGAACTTCGATTCCTTTTTATGGTTTCGTATTTATCAAAGAAGAGAGACATTTAAATATGAGTTAACTGGACCAAAATAAATGACACAATCATAATTCTGCTATATAAATTCGGCCGGAAGCATTCTGGATAACTAATGAACCAAAATAAATGACAATCATAATTCTGCTATATAAATTCGGCCGGAAGCATTCCGGATAACTAATGGAAAACAACAATAGTGTACATATATGACATTGTACCTACGTACGTTCCAAGTTCTTTTTTTGCGCTTTAAAGATATCTGAATTTAACTGACAATGCTGACATCCGGCTGAGAAATATTCTCTATTATTTTGTTATAAAGCAGAGGATTTAAATAATTGGGCCTTACCAATTACAAATTTAACTTTTTAATCTACAGTTTATATATTAATGGTACAAGGATTACCACAGATTTAATCTTTATCTTTTTTTACGTTTGTTACAGCATGTACGATCTCTTACAAAAATAGAAAAATATATAACGTCGTCAAGTTGGATGTAGTTGACGTTATCAATTCATCAATGGGTGCGTCTAACAAACACCCTCATGCATTCCAACTTGAAAGCACAGATGGCGCTTTTACCAAAGTTTACAACTCGGTCAATCTGACAATTGATCGACCTCGAACAAAAAATAAATACTTAACACTAGTCTCTGCACATTTCTTTTTTTTTTTTTTAAATTCTGGCTCGCCAAGGCAATTTATAAAAGGGGGGGTACTTCGACCTAAAAGATCTTTTGTACCGTATGGGCCAGAAAAATTTTAAACTAGTAAAATTTCCACTTTCCGTGTAAAGCGGACAATTTTACCAGTAGAAGAATTCTTTATGTCCTCGGGGCTCAATTGTTCCCTGAGAAAGATCTTCTTTCTAATTCCATTAAGGGCACATTTTACTCCAGACTTATATCTAAGGCGAGATGGTCGCTTGAACTCTCATTCATTTCGCCTCGACAACACCATCATACGGCAGCTGAGTCAACTGGCAGTTTTCAATATCCCGCAACACATATCTATCATGTCCAAGGATTTTACATACGACATAGGGACCACGGAAATTAGGCAAAAACTTTTTATTCGTCCCAACGGCAGTATCAACATTACGCATAACGACAAAATCACCGACTTCGTACTCTTTAACTTTCTTACTGTGCCTAAGAAAATAATCTAAATTATATTTCTGAGACCTATCAATTTCCCCTGATGCGTCAGCCCGAATTTGGCTTAGATTACGGCAGCTCTCAGAGGCCATCTTCTCCTCCAGATGCTCCGTAATCTCATCTATTATTTCTCCCCTCTGTCCAACGCCAAACAATAGCATACTAGGTGAGTTCTTTGTCGTGCTATGAATAGAATTATTAATAGCATACTCCACTTTTAGTAACATACTCAACCAATCGGCATGACTTACCGGGTCACTCAACTTTCCCAGCATAGCTTTGATAACCCTATTGACCCTTTCGATTTGCCCATTTGTCTGGGGAGAACCACGGCGACCTTTACGTGTTCTATATTTTGTTTCATTAAAAAGTCTTCAAATTCAAAAGAGGTAAAGCATGTACCTCTATCTGACACAATTCGTCTCGGTCTGCTATAATACTGAAAGTATTTATTTAACGCGGCAATTACCTCCATCGTACTCGTCGAGTTTGTAGGATACAGTTTCACAAATTTTGTGAAAGCATCTATCACTACTAAAATGTGTTTCCTTTTCGAACTAATAGACGGTAAGGGACCAAAATGATCCACATGAATTGTATCGAACGGCAGCGGGTTTTTCGGAATATGTGTGATAAAGGAAATTGTATTTTCCCGTCGGCTTTTTTGGTCATATGAATGTTTAATGAAACAGTTTATTTCATTGTATTGTCCCGACGTTTCGGCAGGGATTGCTGCCTTCCTCAGGGGTTCTTTATTAAAAATATATGAAGAAATAACATAAATACAATATTGTACAAGTTCCTTTCACTAGAACGAGCCGGCATGGCATACATAATGCACTTAATACAATTTTGGATAAATCTTTCAATTTTTTTTGCGCATGCTCGGAAACCAGTAATGCATCGCAATCTTCTCATAACATTTATCCAGAGCTTGATGCCCGAGTTTTCCATGGATTAACCGTATTACATTGTCTTCCATTTCATTCGGCACGTATAATGCCTTTCTCCCACTTCTCGTCACTTTATATACAAGTCCATCCATCATCTCGAAGTCTTTGACTTCTTCGGCCTCCATTTGATCCCGCAATTCCATAATTATTTTGTCCCGCCCTTGTGCAATTTGGATTTGAAAATCCGTGTAATCAACATCCCAAACTGCGGCGATCTGGCACCGACTTAGGGCATCGACGTGTCCCATAGATATACCACTACGGTGCTGAATTTTATAGTTGTAATTTTCAAGCTCTAAGGCCCATCGGGCAATCCTTGGATTAACTTGTTTCTTTTCCAACGTCATAGTCAGAGAGCTGCAATCCGTAACGATCTTGAAGGGTATTCCTTCCAAATATACTCGGAATCGTCTCAGCGCATAAATTATAGCAAGCGTTTCTAATTCAAAGCTGTGATATCGGGATTCGGCAGCGGAAGTTGTTTTCGAAAAGTAAGACACCGGATGAAATTTTCTGTCCCCTTGCCTTTGAAGCAAGACGGCACCAAAACCAATTGAACTGGCATCACAATGCAGTTCTGTTTCCTTTATGGGGCTATAAATGGCCAGAATCGGTGCTTCAATTAGTCGGCGTTTTAGTTCATTAAAAGCATCCGAACATGGCTTGTCAAAATCAAAATCGGCATCTCTCTTTAACAGATTTTGCAGTGGTTTTGCAATTCGAGAAAATGACGGTACAAATCGTCTGAAGTAGCAGAACAACCCAATACAAGAATGCAACTGTTTCTGATTAGTCGGCACCCGATATTCTTTGATAGCGGCAATATGAGAATCACTTGGTGAAATCCCTTGTGAAGAAACGGCGTATCCCAAATATTCTATCTCCGTATGACCGAACCGGCATTTAGCGAGATTTAATTTAAAATTCCGTTGAGTGATGCGCCTCAAAACGGTTCTTAGCAATATTTTGTGTTTCTTAAAGTCTGCCGTAGCAATCAATATGTCGCCCATATAAGCAACTAACTTGCCTGAATCAACTAAATCTCGGAAAATAACATTAATAAACCACTGAAAAACGGCAGGGGCATTCTTCAACCCAAGCGGCATTTTTAAATACTCCCACATACCATTTGGAGTAACGAACGCAGTAAGGGAAATAGATTCCTCAGAAACCCGAACTTGATGGAATCCACTTTTCAAGTCTAAAAGTGTGAAATATTGTTTTCCCTCAAGATACTCTATACAATCTTCTATAAGCGGCAACGGTTGATTATCGCGGATGGTCTTTTTATTGAGACCGCGATAGTCCCGACACATTCGAAGTTCCCCGTTCCTCTTTTTAACTAACACAATAGCAGACGCATAAGGCGAGTTAGTTGGTCTAACAACGCCGTCTTTCTCCAACTGATGCACTATTGCCTGTACTTGAGTGCTTTCAAAATAAGAGAATCGTCGGGGGGCACAGTGGAACGGCACATCATCATTCAGATGGATTTTCATTTCATAATCCAACGGTTCTACTTCAATATCTTTCGGCAAAACATAGGAATCTATAACTAAACTATTCAATTTGGCACAGCGTAACTTTCCCAATTTATGGTCAATATTCAAATCTACTTCGTCAGAGACAACCTCAATATTAAATATATCCGGCATATCACAATGCTCGTCATTAATCCCAGTTGACTCAACTTCCGATACAACTTCATCCTCTTCTGGTTTATTACCCACTAGCAAACAATTATTCCCGATGAGGCTATTTCTATTAAGAGTTGTAAGAAGTTCATTTGGCAAAACAAATTTATCATTTCCACCTACTTTTCTTTAGAGTATCTAAGTTTTACTTTAGTTAGATGGATACTGAAAGCATACAAAAAATTACGTCCAAAAATAATCGGCAGAGCCATACTTTCATCTGGGACGATATTAACTTTTATCGTCTTTATTTTGTTGTCAAATTTTACTTTACATTTTACTTCTCCTAAGACATTTAATTTTTTTCCGCCTACTCCGTAAAATGTTTCGGCATTTTTGATCGTCGCAGCAACTTAATCGGAACGTACGACGACTTTATAAAACTAGTTAGTCTGCCCGTATCGAAAAGAGAAAGAAACTTTATAAATCCCGCGTCTTTTGCCAAATCAACTTCGAAAGCGACACTCACCCAATTTACAGCACCAACTAATTCGCTTAAACTATCATCGTCATCAGATACGGCTTTCTTAGAAACGGCGGCAACTTGTCTGGTTTTCGGAACAGCAACGGCAACGGCAGACAGCAACTTCTTCGGGTTCGGACATGTCTTGTGGTCGTGTCCCATTTCCCAACATCGGAAACATGATCCATTTCGGAGCAACGGATATGGGCAATACGGTTTAATATGCCCCGTCTGCAAGCAATTAAAACATAATACGGCATTTTTATCGGCATTCATCTTGGTTACAACGGCGGACTTGGTCGACACAGCATTAACGTTACGTCCTGACACACTCGCCGCACTTTCCATCAAATATCTTTGCTGATAGCGGTTAATAAGCTGCTTTAGCTCGTCAATGGTGCGAGCACCCAATAGCAAATTTATATTGGACACACCAGTACCTATCCCGTCTATAATGAAGTCGATGACTTCGGTTTCGCTAATATCCGAGCGCTTGGGAATCGCCTGCATATTTAAGATATAGCAATGCAGCGACTCTTCTGGCTTTTTCCACTTCCTCAGGCTCAGCATTCTATATACATCTTGGCGGGACACAGCTATGTTAAATTCTTTTAGAAGTGCTGTCTTCAGGTCTCTGTAATTGAGCGCCACTGTCGATAGCAGGAACACTTTAGCGGTTCCAACAAGTGAACGCCGCAAACTCAATAGCTTAAATCTGTCATCGGCATTTACCGTCTGCATGATTTCCTCGAAATCACGAAAGAAATGCTGTACAGAATAGCTTACATCGTCGCCATTAAACTTCGGAATGGCGTGCTCGATTTCGCCGAATTCCTATCTTCGTTCGGCAGAAGGGGCGGCATCCTTTTCTAGCTCCTTAATTTGCTTGCGAAGCTTCAGCACTTCGAGTCGCTTCCGTAGCTCGCTCAGTTCTTCATCCAGGGCAGCACCTCCTAATTCCTCGGCATTATCAGCGTCATCGGCATCGTCAACTTCGGCATTCTCGTCTCCACTTGCTGTCGATAGATTGTTGCATCTGTTGATGGTATAACCTTTTTAACTGAGCCGTGGTAGCTGTCTCGGGAAATTCCACGCCGGCTTCCTTGAGTACTTCTACCAACTGCTGTCTCGACAACACACGCGGCATTTTAATATACAAAAATTTGCTTTACACTCCAAATATTTTTTTTCCAGGCCAGTGATGTTCTGACCCCACATCTGAGTTTTAATCTACAGTTTATTTATTAATGGTACAAGGATTACCACAGATTTAATATTTATCTTTTTTCACGTTTGTTACAGCATGTACGATCTCTTACAAAAATAGAAAAATATATAACGTCGTCAAGTTGGATGTAGTTGGCGTTATCAATTCATCAATGGGTGCGTCTAACAAACACCCTCATGCATTCCAACTTGAAAGCACAGATGGCGCTTTTACTAAAGTTTACAAGTGTTAAGTATTTATTTTTTGTTCGAGGTCGATCAATTGTCAGATTGGCCGAGTTGTAAACTTTAGTAAAAGCGCCATCTGTGCTTTCAAGTTGGAATGCATGAGGGTGTTTGTTAGGCGCACCCATTGATGAATTGATGTCGCCAACTACATCCAACTTGACGACGTTATATATTTTTCTATTTTTGTATGAGATCGTACATGCTGTAACAAACGTGAAAAAAGATAAATATAAAATCGGTGGTAATCCTTGTACCATTAATAAATAAACTGTAGATTAAAATATATATAAATTTCCTTTGCATGTGAGTGAAAGAGACTAAAAAATGTTGTTATTGGTACCGATTATTTAATTTAAAATAACGCTTAGGTGCATTCCCGAAAATTGTTGAAAATTTACATCCGTTTCCATTTGGTTCTAGTCACAGACTAGGTACGTACAGGTAGACTTGCAGGTAGTCCGTGGTTCTAGTTCTACAGTAGGCGTTTTTCTTTTTTAGCTCCGAGCGGGGCACTGAGCTGTCAAAAAAAGAACTGTGTTACTTTTTTAACTCGGAGCGCTCTGAGCACAAAATTTGTATTTCTTTTTTATCTCAGAGCTAGCTCAGGGCTCGCTCGATGAGCTCGATTGAAAATGAGCGAGCACATCGAGCGAAAAGCTGAGCACATTCATTATTTGTGCTTTTTCAATAGTTTATTTACTAGAAATTATAATTTAAATGGAATAATCCTTGACAAACACCAATTTCAGAAGCAAACCTGACTATTTTGAAAATTAATAAAAAAAAATTATCTAATGACAGTTCAGTGCTCAATTCTGCTTCTTAATTAGCTCGGAGCGAGCTCTGATCGCTCGGGCCCTGCTCTGTTCTCCGCTCGGGGCTAAAAAAGAAAAACGCCTAGTGACTGCTTTTCCAAACCTAAGAGTAAAATTTTCTGGAAGCACACACATCAAATAACATTTGTTTTGTAAACAAATTCGTATCCATACGACCGGTATTTAATTGGTATCTGTTAGATGTTCTGCGAATTTCTATCCAGTCAATCAGCTGTTGCCCGTAAGTAATCCAGCGCATGCTCAATTTTGATTACACTGTGAAACTTGGCAAAATGTCACTGGAATAATGGAATTTTGTTGACAGTTCTTCTTAATTCCTGGCACTTGCTGTCACTTTTCCACTTGACTTGACACTCGCTGTGAAAAATTTTCTCAAAATGTCGGCAAAGTGTTGTAGCTACAGACCTCAATACCTGAGGAAATTTTAATGTTTTCCAATTAAATTTGTTTCTTCTCAAAATATAATCCATGGGAAATACTTGAACCGCTTTCGATCATTAAAATAAAAATTTCTCATAGGCAGGCAGTATTATACACCAGTGAAACTCAAGTGTCCGTGGTTTAGATGTGCTAAATGGTGGCCCTGCCCACAAATGTCTTCGTCTGTTCGTTTGATCCTTTGTGTTGTCAATGGGGCCAAAGTGCATAACTATTTAAAAAAATAATAGAAAAGTAATTAGTGCAATAACGAGATTGCAGTACGACCACCATGGAGGAAGCCGAGTTGGATTTCGGATTTCCCGAAGCAGGGAAATGGAATGCTACCAAACACATTCCGTTGGAGAACCTAAAAATGGATGCGCCCATGGTAAGAGAAGAAAAATCGATTTCCCATTAACACGGTGCTGGCCTTATGCGCAGTTTGGTGTTTTTATTGGTGCACTTTTAATCTCATTTAGCAATGAGTAATCAATGCCTTTGTGTTGACGCTGCTAAATTAAGTTAATTGCTAATCTCGCATTGTTGTCGACTGATAAGGGCACAACGGGTCGGAAACTCAACGATTAATCAACTGTCTGTGGAAAAGGGTAGCTGTTGAATGTTTGTTGGGTCGTTGACTGTCACGAAAGTGTGGAACTTTGGTCTAAAAAGTTTTTTCTAGATTATGAACGCTTGAGCAGTACAGACATATTTTAATTCACTTTTTCTGGCAATAAGGAAGTACTCGTACATACAAACTAGTTCCACGATTTGATTAATTGATAGGCGTTTTCGTTACTTTGTAATAATAACGTGAGAAAATGCTAACTTTTCTTCTACAGTGTATTTGACGCTGATATAGCAATAGATTGTAGCGAAGTGAGAAGAAACGAGGTGTGCCTGCATGCTTGAAAAATTGAAAACAAAGCAAAGAGAGGAAAGCATTCACAACCAAAGATATCTAGACCATCAGCTTAACTAGATAATTACGTTATTTTGTCTGTACGAGGTAGTTGCATCTCTGAACTAGATATGTTTGCATCACACTTTTTGCTATTAATCAAATCCTGTCATTCCGTAAAAAGTTGAAAATTGTGGTTTGATTTGAAATCGATTCATGCTTTATAACTATATTTATTAAGCGACACTGGAAAGCCGTGGCCATCTTATGAGCTATTGCTGCTATCACTTTTGCACTTTTGCAAGCTAACCTTGACTCCAAACACACCTTGAACTGTTATATTTGCTCTGGACAAGTCCGACTGAAGTTCAGAGACTAATAATGTGCAAAACGATAGAGTATCGCTTCTGGATAGCTTTTTTTTTAAGCAATCGGTTACTAACATGTTACGTCATAATGACCTTTACTCAAATGAGGTGATATCGGCATCGCGTTATGTTGAGGTGGTGCAAGCAAGTGTAGTTACGTTTACTGCAACTAGACCTTTGATCGAGATCCACAGATTCAAATGGTCACCTTTTCGGAGCTCTGAGCATATTGTCAAATTCGGCGCAGGGACATAAGTCCCGAAGACAAGTCCCGAATTCATTTTTCGGGACTTATGTCCCATTTAAGTGTAAATGGGACATAAGTCCCGTTAGATATTGTAGTATACATCGACAGTCAGGCGGCCATCAAATCCCTTTCATCCAGCACTACGAGATCCAAGGCAGTAAAAGACTGCCGCGTATCTCTTAACGGATAGCCGGTCAGTATAGCCTCACTCTTTGCTCGGTGCCGGGTCACTGTGTGATACCAGGGAATTCAAATGTGAAGCTGACGAACTCCTAAACGATCTCAACAACGCCTGCACAGCAAAGATTAGCTCCTTCATTCAGAGGAGCAAATGGTTCCCTAAGTAAGAGGGTGACCCACCCACCTTACACATCGGCAGCACAATGGACCTATCTCTGGTCTAAGCCTCCCCGCAATTTTTGAAGTAAAACTTCTTTACGCACGCTTGACTTGGGGAGTAAGCTGGTGAATGCGACACGGAAGTGTAGACTAATGTAGACTTCCGGAGCAACGGAAGTGTAGACCAATGTAGAGTTCTGGCGCAACGAAAGTGTAGACCAATGTAGACTTACGGTGTAACGGAAGTGCAGACAAACGTAGACTTCCGGTATTGTGTAGACAAACGTACACTCTTGTTACAACCCAAACAATTTAGTCGGCGAAAGGTTCGTGGAATGGGTAAACACCCTTGAATCTCCTCAATAGAGGGCAATACCAAGCTCATCCTCCAAACCTATCCAAAGGAGAAAGCTATATCTAAAACAGTTGCCGACAGATGGAATTTACCGGAAGTGAGTAAAGTCAGTGTGTCTATGAATCGCAGTTCATTAGTTGGAAATATAGAGCGTCACCGTCATCGTCAGATATTTAGGTCGGACGGCAAAAAACCAAAGTTAGAGCTAGGAAGCTGAAATTTATAATATAGACTCTAAAGAGGCACTTGATGCTCATGTGTAAATATTTTCAAAATGCGCCCACCGACACGCCCACAATTTAAATTAGATGGAGCGAAAGAAGTTTTACTTCAGGCGTGTGGTCTCAAGCACGTTTTTCAAGAAGTGTTCTTCCAATTTGTCGGTCCCTCTTTCTTTCCTCTTTCGTCTATCTCTTTCCCAAGGAGCATCTCCCAGATTTGGAAGACCCCAAATACCCCGATACACACAAAAAAGGATTAAAAAGTGATATCACTAATTACTGCCCTATTGCCAAACTCTCACATATTCCCATAATCTTCAGAATTATAATATACGAAGCCTTAAGTTTTCAAGTCTCTTATTTCCCCTTACCATCATGGCTTTCTGAAAGGTAGATCAACCACTACAAATCTTGTCGAATTCGTGTCATTTGCCCTGTCAGCAATAGAGAACGGCAACGAAGTTGACGTAATTGCAACTGACTTAATAAGGCCTTTGATAAGATACCTCCTCGATTAATTCACTTTAAATCGTCCGCTCTTGGGTTTGAACCCATTTTGTTCAAATGGATATCTTCCTACCTGAAAAACCGGTTTTATACATAAAATATCAATCGACAATTGATAATTGACTATTTTCAATGTGTGCTGCTATTGTGAACGAACGATTCATTTGGTATTTTTGTCAATCGCATTTTTATAATTGACTGTGATTGACAAAATCCTTTAGAATCATTCGTTCACAATAGCACACATTGAAAATAGTCAATTATCAACTGTCGATTGATCTTCGCAATAAGGCTTATAGTGTTCACTTCAGATCCGTTCTATCGGCCCCTTTCTTGACAACCTCTGGTGTTCCGCAAGGCAGTCATTTGGGTCGCCTTCTCTTCATCCTCACTATAAAGGACCTTGAAAAGGTAATTAATCACTCCTCCCTTTCTCTACGCCGACAATACCTAATTCTTCAAACTCGTTTCTTTAGCTCATTACTCCTCTCTCCTTCAACAAGACCTTGATCGGTTTTCAACCTGGTGCCTCAAAAATAGCTTAGAGCTTAACATTCCCAAATGCCAAGCTATTACCCTATCGCGCAAGTGCAATAAATCCCCTCTCCGTCACTACCTTCTCCACGGTCAACCAATCCCTTTCGTTCATTCTCTCAGTGACCTTGGAATATTGTACGACAGTGAGTTAAATTCTCGTTTACATATTGACGAAATAATTCGTAAAGCCAACGCATCACTTGGCTTTGTTAAACGCTGGTCTAAAGAATTCTGCAATCCCTACGTGACTTACGTGACTAAATCCCTCTACAGCACTTTTGTTCGCCCTCCTTGAATCAAGCGTGGTCTCCTTTTCATCAAGTTCACGTGCTCAGAATCGAAAACATCCAACGTCGCTTCCTTCGATTTGCTCTTCTAGGATTGCCTTGGAATGATCCTTTTATGCTGCCTCTATACTCAGATAGCCTAAATCTCATTTACATGAACTCCCTTGAGGACCGTAGGGACGCTGCGGACATTCTTTTCATCTATCGCCTTCTCTCAGGCTCCGTCGACTGCGCCTCTCTTATGTAACTTGCCCGGAAAGCAATTGGGATTTTGACCATTTGTTGCGCAAGGCAACGAGTGCTCAGAATCCTTATTATAGTTAGAATACGTTAAGTAGTTTAAGTAAGTAGAGGAGCTAGTTTGTAATTTGTTTTTATATAAAATTATAAAGTTTGATAGATATGCCGAGTTTTTAAAAAATTTCTCGATGATAACATATTATGGTAAGATTACCCCGGAAAATAGTTTTTAGGCCGAAAGGTAGTTTTAAAGGTTATAGTTAAGTTTAAACGTCCACATAAGGACACTTAATATAGAATAAGTATCCTATTGATTTTAAGTTAGATTAAATCATTTTTGTCTAGTAGTTGATGTTCAATAAGCAATAAAAACATAAATTTAAAAGTTAAAAAAGTTAGGAGTATTACATACCGGAGAACGACTTACCCCTTTTTACGTCTCCACCGCTGTATTTCTTAACGAAGTACCTATTACAGTAACATAAGACTTAGCTCAAAACAAGCTTAATATATTTTTTTTTATTGCTCAGATATTGTTATTGTTTATATTTATAAAATTTATTTTTTGTTTTATTATTTATTGATGTATTTTTTGCTAATGTAAAAAATAAAAAATATTTAAATGTTTTACTTTAGATCCAGGATGTAGTATGTAGTACAAAGTTCAAAAAACATGCAACTGCAGTCAAAATCGGTTATAACGACGGTTTCAAGGGACTGGCAATTTGGTCGTTATAAGCGATAGGTCGCTATAACCGATATCAAGCTTTGTATATATGTACTTACTTTTTTCCCCTAATTTTTCTTTGATTTTGAGCCATAAAATAATAAGAATACACATTAACAAATATACATTTACTGTTTATTAAAAAAGTCGAAATAACTAATTGCTTAGTACAGATTTTTCTTTTTTGACTCATTTTCCGATAAGAAGGTACAACTTTTCGCCTCACAAAATTAAATTAAACTTCTACAACCACTTGTCACACTGAAAAATTTGCACTGAGTAAAACTTCCCCAACGTAGAACAAACTCAATAAACGCAAAAGCAAAAAATAACGTCTACAAACGGTTACTGTAACATATCCCAGATTCTACGAACTTAGATACATCGCATCTACAGATTCAGTTTACCGTTCTAGAAAAAAAAAATCAGTTGCGTCAACAGCTGCGTCGATTTTAGTCGTTATAACCGATATTAAATTTAAAAAAGGGTAAAATCGGCCGTTGTAAGCGATATGTCGTTATAAGCGATGTCATTATAAGCGATTATCGGTCAGTGGATTTACAATGACGCTGATTCGGGACCTAAGAATTTGGTCGTTGTAACCGATACGTCGTTATAAGCGATTTTGATGTAGTATGATTAACATAATGTAGTATAAGTGGCATGACATCGTCTTCTCATAAAGACCTATGAGACATTTCATTTCCTATTTCAAAAATGTATTTGATCTTGGAAATTGTAAAACTGAAAATATAAACAAAAGAAATAATAAACTTGAAATAAAACACATTTAAATATAAATAAAACAATAATTCAGTTTTTGTTTGATCAAGTGCATCTATCAAACGAGAGAATATTCTTTTTATTCCACCTTTCTCTATGAACAAAATAAATGCATTCCAAGTATTTCAGAATGAAGAAAGAAACAAGAAAATGGTTTATCCGGAATATTCTATTGAATGAAGAAACACACAGAAAATGTGTTTACTTGTTAAATTGGCATACCGATCCCGAATCGATGTGTTAAACAAAATAAGGCTGATAATCTTCAAGAGTAAGGTTTTTCTATTTAAGTTCAGAGCAGAGCACGTAGAGCATGTTGTGAACCGTACCGAAATTATTTCATTAAATTGTACTACTTTCTTCGGCATTAAAAGAACCCCGGACCGTCTTTTTAATTGTTTTTGTTTTTCCTTAATTTTCCCTCCTTTCAGAATGTCTCGCTATTTTAGTTTTTTTACTCAGAATGCTCAGTTTATTCTGAGCTCTAAAAAGAAAAAAAAAGTACAGTTTAATAGCTCTTTGAGGTCAAACCAGCGAACCCCGTCACGCTGGTTTAACCTTGAAAAGTATCGGCAGGCCTCCCTATTTCTAATCACTTCATCACTGAGGCCAATCAAAATGTTTTATTGTTGCACTTTTGCGATCCTGGAGATCTTAGCCCTGCCTCTATTTTGAGCTTGTATAGAAAAATTGATTGATTTTGCCTTTTTGACGGGGTTTGTAGGATATCTCCTTTGAACTTGACAGTACCAACTGAGCTGATCATCTGTACGTAGGGTTCTGGAACTCTTCGTTTTCTTAGCGCCACCCATTACAGATCTCTTGATTGTCTGTCAAAGGCCTTTTCAAAATCAACCAACACCATATGCCAATTCTTCAAGGAATGACTATGTTTTTCCATCATTTTATCCTTATACTTTGGATTGCATCTGTGGTTGATTTACCTGCGACAAACCTGCTTTGGCCGTCAGATAGCCTTATTATTATTGGAGGATAGGAATATGGATAGCGTATCCCAGTTTGCCAAAGCGAATTGATTCTTCAAACACTTTCATTCGAATAAGCGGGCTTTCCTTTGCTCTCCAAATAAATCAGAGAAACTCGCTAAGGCGTTAGCCGGTGAGCACTGAATATGAAACGGAAGTGACTAGGTACTTATTTACAGCATAAAGCATTCTGACGATTTAAAAAAGGACAATTGAAATTTGTAAATTAAACTTTTCTCATATCTAAATGCATTCAGTTAATTATTGGATTGAATTTAAATAGCTTAGCTCTTAATAGATAAATAAACCCAAATTAAAGCTGCTGACATCGTTTGCAAAATCAATAAATCACTCGTGCCTCATTTTTTTGCGAAATTTCCCTTGGAAAGTTCATTTTTCCAATTCACTGACAGAAAACCAATGTTCAATCAGTAAATACGCAAGCGCTTCAACTTTTTTGTTTTTTTTTGTTTTGAAAGGCAAAATGTCAGTGGTTCAAAACAAACAACATCAAGAAGTCATTAACCTCGACACTCTTTGGCGTCCATTCTTCAGATTCTACTAAAGTCGGTCACCTACTTGTTTTGAACCTACCTCAATGTCTGCCAATTTTAGTGACGTTCATCTGCGCAAGGTCATAAAAACAACAACTAACGTCTCTTTGTTACTCAACAGCCACGGTTGAATGTTTTGATATTCAGCAATACAAATAAATGATATGACTACTCAACTCATGCATGAATTGTCATGTTTTCGAGGAAGTTCATCGACCCCCTGTGGTGGTCGATTTGGATTCACTTAAAAACAAAATGTTTGTGTGAAATAATAAAAATCCAGTAATGGAAAAGTGCAGCCCTCTTTTTTTACGTCTGCACATTGTTCACCCAAAAATACGCAAATAATGACCCAACCTTTGCTTCTTTCATTCTAGATTTGGCTTCTCTGTTCCCTGCTGACATCAATCACATGGGTAACTTATATTAGTTTTTATAACTCTCGCGTTGTTGGTGTGATTGTAACGAAAATTGTCAATCGATGGTTTTTCAAAGGCACTTACTTTAAGCTGGGTAAGCCTACATTCTGCAAACCAATAAGAACTGCTGAAAATAACGTTACTATTTTGTAGGATCGCTAACTCTTAATCCGCTAGCTGGAAAGATTATGTTCCGAGACTTTGTTTACGTGTGTTTCGATTACTCCGTGCGGATCCAGGATGGTTACTTTATATTCCGGTGGTGGAGGTCATATGTACCCAAGGACGTATCAGAAGGTAAGCCTTTTCTAACTATCACCTAATGGACTGAAGTTTTTAATCTATTGCAGATCTCTCGCACTCGGACACGAGACTATCTGTGCAATTGAATGGATTTGAACTTCATATCTATAATCGATCTCAACTTTACGATCACTTGGAGAAGACGTTTGGCTTAAAGCCTTCAATATTTATACCGGTAATAGGTTGAAAAAACATAGTGACATTGTCATCTTAAATTCGTGTTTCCGTGTAGACGGATAATCTTTCAGCTGAAGAACGAAATAAAATGAAGGAGCATGCCATGAACATGGAAAACACCAGGCAAACTGCAGCTGCATCATTCAGCAAGGAGAACAAGAAACGTTCTGAAGCAATGGCAGCAACAACATGGAGGGATTTGATTCCTGTCATTAAAATTGACATCTGTTCTGGACGATTTGTCTTTGGCAATCGATTGACACCTACAACTTTATCCATTTCGGTTGAAGAGGCTCATTGTACATATAGTACGAAACCGGCCGTTTGTAGACTTGATCATTTTATGCATTTTGTCAAGGCGAAGGTTGAGAATGCGAAAGTGATGTTTGCGCCTAGTCCGAAATACACTGGATTGGTAGATGAACCACCAAGGTGAGTTGGCTTATTGTTAGAAGTGCTACACTATGGCTAAATGCTATGGTAGGTTTGGTTGATGATCATCTGAACCTTCATATCGCAGCTTATATGAATAGTTAGTAGAAATATTTAAAAGATTATAAAAAATGGCTCGCGAGGGGCGTCAGCCTTCTGTTATATCAGACAGACTACTTTAAACTTGACTTATATTTCAATAAATCTAATTTATCAAAGTCGATTATATATTTCGTTCCATGTTACAGATATATGGGTGAAGGATTCGTTGTGATGATGTCGAACTGTATGGATTTATACTTCTATATGGACGAGGCGGGTGTTGTGCCAGATGAGCCTGTGCATCTAACTCTGGCCAATGGTGATATCGTTGAACCATCTCCACCCGTGTGGGGTATCGACATCAAATGTCAGAAGGGCACCGATTTCAGTTACGGTCCATGGGCGGATAGACAACGCGATCACCTGTTCAAATTCTTCTTCCCTCCAGATTGGCGGCAAATGAAAATGACTCCAGCACCGCAACCGGGTGAACTACGAGGCTACCAATCATTCGATGTTTGTCTGTGTGTCCTGAGCGAAGCCACCATTGATATCCTATTCTCAAAGGACAAAGAAACAAATGCCATGCACATTACTGTTGGTCCGGCTTCGTATGTCGAAGTGACCATCCCTTGGGTGACACAATCAGATGGCTTTACAACAAAGATTGCTGGCCAACTGTTCCACGTGGAGGCAACGACAAGTCTGCAGTATCGCAGCTTGGCCGAATTCGAATCACTCGAGTACAAAATACGAATACACTACCCAAACAAGTGGAACGACAGCCAGGATTGGAGCATCAATTTGACTGGATGTAAAGCCACTGCTTATATCGTTTATAAGCACAAATGCTTCTTCCAGGATCTCATCGAAGACTGGGCGAGTAAGGCGAGACCAGATATTCTTAGCTTTGTGCCATATACATGCAAGTTTACTATTCTCTTGAATGAATTCGAGATCCTTACTCTTAGCAATGAGTACAATTGGATTGACTGCTCCTCGGCGAATCAGGAGAATCATCACTTAGCTTTCTGTGGGGATTTGTTTGATTTGAGTTTTGCGCTGCCATTTCATGACTTCTTGCCACAAACTGTGACTCTTAAGTTTTGGATTCATGGCGAGGGCTTGGACTTGAGCATGTACCTACCGGAGGTGTCGTCAGCTAGGCCGATTGTTCTAGCGATCGATGAGAATGCAAGGCTGCTGACTCGTGGAGGTAAAATAAAGAATCGGCCGGCGCTGTATTCGAAAAAATGGAGAAAAATCTGCCAACGAAGGTAAGTAGGCTTTCGTATTAAATGGTTGTTACTTATTGTGTCGTTTGTTACAGTACCGGTTGGGTAGACTGTTGGACTGTTCCAATTGTGGCGCTGTCCATTCAATACATTTATCATCCAGTTCCACCGCAAGGTCCCGATCCACAAGCTGACATTACAACGCCCGAGAAAGAGGAGATTCTTCTTAGTCCAATGCGAATACCGAAAATTCGAAAATCTCCTGTAGTAAATTGGCAACAAAGCGAAGCATACAAATTCGATCCAGCGACGCTGCCAGCTGATCAGGTGACTGTCGAATTGGAAATCGGTTCCTCAGTGATGATGGCTTATGGCAGTGTGTTGCGAAACTTCATACACCTCAAGGACAACATTTTCGGCGAAGATCAAAACTTCACCGATATGGAGCAATCGAATGTGCAAACGAAAGAAGCTTCCACTGCAAGCAATCCAAAGGATCAGTTGTTGGGTAAAGACAAGGAAGTGGTAACGAAATCTATATCAGAAGTGACTGTTCCCGAAGAGAAGCACAAACCGTTTGATCCACGTCTCTATCGACCGCTAGAAGTGGTGGTTTCTGTGATAATCCATGACATCCAAGCACATCTAATGAAGAACTGCAATGACAATGATCCACCTTGTCCGGTTATACTGATCGAACGACTGGGATT
Organism: Portevinia maculata; assembly: GCA_949715645.1. Taxonomy (NCBI): domain Eukaryota; kingdom Metazoa; phylum Arthropoda; class Insecta; order Diptera; family Syrphidae; genus Portevinia; species Portevinia maculata. Next base: position 77,107,012 of record OX454525.1, read on the forward strand.
CGAAATGAATAAGCGATATACGGAGACTGAGCTGCAAGTATTAGTAAGCCCGTCGTATTTGATAACATCGGATTCTTTGGTGAGACCAAATCGCGATAAACACATCAATCAGGGACACTTGTTGCTATCTGCTGTGCAGGTGAAAAAGGATTTAAATGCTTTAAGTAATCGTTTACTGATTTATGTTTGAAATTTAGGTACGCGGACATGCTATGTTCAGCAATGAAGGTTGTGCCCTTGACGAGGATACACTGGAGTACTCGTGGTTGGTGGAGATTCAGTTGGGAAAACTGTCTGGAAAACTCACTGTCCCTCAGGTAAGTTAAGCATGATTTGGCGAACTACGTTCCGCTTAACAATCCCACTTGCGGTTGTGGTTAATTTTTTCCTGACATTTCAGCTGGTAAACACCGTTGTTGGGTTGGAAACTTTAATCCTTCTGGCTGTTGATCCGGAAAACTGCCTTAAATCCCCGAAAACTGTTCGTAATTGTCACCATGGAGTACCAAGTAATCAGTGTCCGCAAACTAAAGAGGAGAACAAGTACAAATGCCCCTCAGCCGAAGACATCAAATACAAGATGACAAGAATCTCGGTTGACGCGGTGGATGTGTATCTTATTGAAAGTGGGACAGCTCTACACACTTGGGTAGGTTACTTACAGTTAAAGCATTACATTTACTAATTTGCAATCCTTCTAGATCTCACCAATTCGCCTAGCCACATGTAATCTTCACGGTCAACGAGTTAAGTCTGGAATATCTGGTCTTCTTCCTTCGATTCTGTTGCGATTGTTTATGCTGAATAATGGATGCAACACGAATATGGCTACGTCATATAGCAATACAAACACCGCAGGAAGCAATCGGTCTGGCAAGCACCGAAAAGATGACAATAAAAGTGCCGATCCTCAGGTTAAACCGAAACGCAGTTCAAATTCATTCTCTCAGCGTCGCGATTCAAAAGAAGACGGCTCCAGAAAGTTGCGAGACAGCTTCACTGATGTAAAAAAATATTCCGAAGCTGAGCTATTTGAAAATTGGCTAGAAGTTGGTTGCACTTCGTTGGGACCGATTTTGTTGGAAGGTGCTTCTGCTCTGCCAATTCCAGATCATAAATTACACATTGTGCAGCACAAGTATGAGTGTTCTTGTTTGTCAATAAAAACCATAATATCATGCCGTTTCCCGCAGCTTCCTTCGCGAACACGATGTAAAATCTAAGCGCCTGTGGTTCCTCTGGTCAGGTAACATTGCTAGCACTGAAATTGCACGGTGCGGCTGCATTGGTGGGTGTGCATTCTTTGGCAGCAACCGCAACGGAACCAAATTTTTTAAGCCATCGGCACAGGATGTTCAGGACAACTATAACATTGCGAGATATTAGTAAGTTTACCAGCAATAGTTGCCTTTTTATTCGCACCCTTACTCCCTGCAGCGTCATTGACAATCCAAAAGACTTTGGTTTCGGTGAAAGTATTCTCCACGACGGCCAACTAGTGTTTCACACGCCGCCATACAGTTTGCAAACCGTTTCTCTGCATGACAACTCCGATTTTACCGGAAAGGGCAAGCACTACCGTCCCGCCCTGGATGTCCACAACGGTAGCCTCAAAAAATCTGATTTAGCTTCCAAAGACGTGGCAGTGGCAAAATTTAAGATCCCTGACAAGCCGACCGCCGAACTGAATGGACGCAAATCTCGCGAAAGTATTGGATCACCAAACACACTAGAAAGACGTAGCCAACGGTATTCATACACTACCACTAGGTATTTCGTTACCTACTCAGTGGATTTAAGTAAACAGTTTTAACCAATAAACGATCCTTTTGTTTAGGCAAAATTCTGTTGAAGTGCCATACGCACGACTGTTGGACAGCCCATCCAAAAAGGTCATGCGTCAGGAGTCAACTGAAACACAAATGATGGCACTTCGAAGAGGATCGGATTCAAAGACACAAAATTTGCGAGTTTCGTCGCCCAAGACAAGTGTATCGGATTCGCGACTGACTGGCGATGGAAATGTTGAAGATGAAATTGATGTATGTTGAAAGGGGGCTGTGAAAAAGAACTTTTTTTTAAAAAAAACTATTTTACTTTTAGATGCCTGAAGAGATGTCCCATTCGGCGCCTCACTCGCATCCACTCGAATTCGAAGTTGCTGATATTCCAATCCATCATGGAGATGTGAGTGATAGAGACAGTCTGACGAGAGAGGTTCAGCGAACAATTTCGCTTACTTCTGAGAATCCATCAGAAATGTTTTTCTCAGCCGAGGAAGACATTTCGAATGTTATATCGCAGGGATCAATGAAAAATCGAAACGGGTCGATTGTGTTCTCCGGCAAGAAGAGATTCTCTTCGGATTTAAGGTATGGTTTGAAAAAACTGTGAGTCGTAAATAGGGGAATATGTTGGACGTTGCTGGAAATGGGAAATGCTGAAAATCAAAAATTCCGAAAGTGGAAATGTGCGCAGGCATTTGTTGTTTTTCAAAAGCGTGCACCTAGCAATAGCATTGCATACATTGAGGTGCTTCTGCTAGGAACAAGTAGAGAGCGATGATAGGATAGATTTGGTTAGTGCGTTTGTGGGCTTTTTCTCCAAGGCAAAATGCAGAGAATGAATGAGCGATAAGTTTCAATATTTCATTGCATGGACTTAGTCGGAATTCGAATAGGTGACCTTTCCGAATCAAGTTAATACTCTACCACTGCATTGTTGCCAACGGCATGCAATACACATTCCTACTTTATTTAAGGGGCTCCCGCTTGAAGTGGCCGAGCCAATTCATGTCCATTTCTTGATACGGGGAATCGCGTTCGTTTGTTTTTCATTCGCCTTCTTTGAACACAGAACCATATACTCGCCCATAAATTGACTCTCCTTATCCCAAGGTATCGTGGCCCATCATTTATAGTTTAAAATGTCTATTTGCCATCATTTTCTGCTTCAGTGACTTTTGCCTAGTGTCGCAATTTTTTATGGTTAATGCGACTTTTTTGCTACTTAACTATCATATGCCCAATACACTCGTGCAAAGTTGTGCACGCATACATTTTTTCTTGAAATAAATTTTATTTTTTGTTTTTGAAAAACTTGGGTAAACAAATTGGGCAAAAAGTCAAATTTCTCAAAGTTATCACCAAAATTGGGCGCAGTGGCTGGTTAGTGTGTCGGGCTACTAATCGAAAGGTCCCCGGTTCAAATCCCGGCGGACGGGAGCGTCTGACAAACATCCAAGAGTATCAATTGTCGTGAGAAGCTTCTTAAATTTGCCGTTCGGATTCAGCTTAAAACTGTATGTCCCCCCCCCCCCACTTCGCATGAAAGTGGTTCGAGAAGCTAGGTTCTAGGCCCTGTATAGGCCGTTAAGGCCTAATATGTATGTATGTAGTTTCACGTGCAGGGACGGGCTAAGAATAAAACTGCAGCCCCCGCCAAACAGCGCTTGTCGTAAAAGCCGACTAAGAAATCACCTCTAGGCATTTTGGACATCCAGGTGAGCCTAGCGACACATTTTACGTCTTAAAGCTGTACACATCTTACATCTTAAATGAAACAAATTTGACAATCAAGCTTATTCTATAATTTAGAACCAATTTGCGCACTAAGATTTTCGAAAAAAATTTAATGTATAAATTCGTATAACTGTTTCTAACAATTTTTTTAAATTTCACTTATCATAAACGATATTGATCTCTGTTTGTGTTTTTAATACTTGGAGCAAAGGTAAGAAAATGACACACTCAATTTTTTGCAAAAGACTAAAACAGCGATACGTACTTTCGAAACACGGGAATATGTCAACAATCGGTTAAGTGATTATTTCATTCAAATAGACACATTTAGATCAAAAGCTATTATGACAAATCAAAAACCGTTCAAAAGATCACAATCACTAAGCCAATTACCGTTATGTCTGCTTCAACTGGAAATTAGGTATAAATCCGCCGTAATTTGTCGTTTTCAGTTTATTTATTTATTTAATCTGGTGTGCATAAATAAGGCCTATTCTGCTATTCACGTGAATGGTAGATTCGATTCACCCATTCGATTCCCTTTCACTCTGGCTTTCCATTCTGCTATACATCGGGCGAACTACATTATCCAACCCAATTTGACATTCAAGTTAACAGCTTTTCATGTGAAAATAATACGAGGTTCGTTGTTTGCAAATTGAAATTAATGTAATCGATTTGATCTCTGTGTACGAAAATCTTTGGAAAGTTGGATATGTTTTTTTGACAGGTATGAATAGTATTGGACTTTTTTTCCACTTCCAAACAGTGGAATAAGAGAATCATCAAATGGAAAACTTCGCAGAACCAAATGTGGTGTGCCTGGGGTTGTTATGTGTGTTGACGATACGCACATTCCTCTTAAGACACCTTATCAAAATCCACATCTGTTCTACAACAGAAAAGGCACCACAGCCTAAACACAACTCAAGTGCAATAAAATTTGTTTTAAATTTTACTTTGAAAAAATGTCCTTTCAGATTCATAAGCAGTGGATTACCTACGTTGACGCAAGTTATCCCGGAAGGAGTCACGCCCGTGGTTACTGACACTGACTCCTTTTCGAAATATAAAGCAGGTTCCCAACAATCCAAATTCAATACACAACACTGCAAAGGACGAAATATTATAGAGCGAACTATTGGTGCATTGAAAAGTAGATTTCGATGTTTGGATTTGTCCAAAGTATTACAGTATTCCTCAAAAAGCGGCACAAATTATAAACGTGTGCTGTGCTCTACACATTATATGTAGACATTTTCAAGTATCTCTTATCAAAAAATAAGAAATTATTGTTTTAAATTGGTCTCGGTTTATTGCTTTGCTTCTAAAAATGTTAATAATCTTTATTTATACAAATAATCAAGCAATAAACTTACATTTTATTGACCACCGACCAGACAGACAATCCATTAAATGAAAAACCCGCAACATTTTATATGCGGATTTGAATTGTATAGAACGAATGCGTTCACGTGAATAAGAGAATACCGCGCAGTATTATCGATGTTACCGACATTAACGAGGTGAATCCAGATTCAATTCGAATGAATAGTAGAATAGTGTTCAGTGAAAATTGAAGAAAAATCCCTCCCGATGAATAGCAGAATATGGGTGTCAGTCTTCTATAGTACTCGTACTTACATTTTGGATAATTGAAGGATTGATTTTATTTTGTAAATAACATACAATAAGCAATAATTGAATAATACAAATACATTATAGCGGTAAACAGGGAGGGGATAGGAAGGGCGAGAAAAGTATTAAAAAGAGGAATATAATGTTAGAAGGAAGAAAGAAATAAGTAGTTGTTACATTTTTATGACAAATATCTAAGGCGGCATTTTTGAATTGTGTAGCTCCGATTATTTGTTTTACTGCTGTAGGCAGGGAGTTCCAGAGTCTGGTGGCAAAGACAAAGAAATGACGTGAGGAATTCAAATAGTTCGAGGAGAGAGTTATAAGACTAAACGTCCTTGCCGAACGAGCAAATTGAAGTTTTTCAAAGATGTATGCTGCCGATCTTTTGTGTATAATTTTGTGCAAGAAGACACAGCAGCTGACATTTTAAAACTGCTGAAGTGAACAGCCAATGACATTATTGTGTTAATTGGATATGTGGTCGTGTCGACGAAGCCCGCACACATACCTAACCATATCATTGAATGCAACAGTTAATTTAAGCTGAGATAAGGACTCCAGTTTGCAGTACACAGCTGATGCTTAATCAATTTAGGGAACCAGTAAGGTTTTAACTAGTCTCAGCCTCGTATTTACGGAAGTAAAACTTGAGAATAACCAAAGTTTACGTATACCACCGTAAATTCGTCCCACAGTGTAGTTAATGTGACTTACTGGGGATAGAGAGCGGTTAATCTTAAAACCCAAGTTGGTAACAGTCTCTTGTAATGTTATGTTCTTAGATTTCTTGCCGGATCCTACCACCTAAGCTATATGTAGCGTAGCACGCTCTTCTAACGTCTCATGATGAAACGGGGTTGAAACTATTTTCTCTATGTTTAAGAATTTGCAAATGTTCTTCAGTAATTCATTTGTGAATTCTGTTCCTTTATCTGTCTTAAGTCTCCTAAAACATCCATATTTTAAAATAAATTTCTCAACTATAGTTTTCGCAATTGTAGTTGCTTCTTTAGTTTCCATTGGGAAAGGTTCCACAAATTTTGTTAGCTCACATTGTACGGTCAGAATGTACCTGTAACCATTCGATGGTCTCAGAGGTCCTACCGTATCTACAGTGATTGTCTCAAATGATGTATTCGGTGTGTCAGTCATTACCATATTCTCTCTAGTATATCTTGTTACCTTAACTTCATTGCAGGTCTTGCAATTATTTATGTATCTTTTTACCATTTTGTTCATATTTTTCCACACATATCTTTGCTTTAGTTTATTGACGCATCTCCTTATACCACAATGTCCTCCCAGCTTTGAATTATGATGATCTTCTATCAATTTGTGCATTTCTTTTTCATCTCTTATTTGTTTTGGAGGTTCAAATAATATTATGTCCAGACATTTATCTTCTTTCATATTTTCCTGCAGCTTGTTAAATAGTTCTTTAAATTCTTGTATGCATACATATTCAAATATTTGGCTATCTGTTGGTAGCGCTAATTTTTTAACACCTGCATTGTTCATATTGAATATTAGCTCCCTCAAAATCAATTTTATCTCTGATAAAGATTTATCGCTAAATTCTACAATCACAGTGTTTGCTGCTATTTTAATTTTATTTCTCCTTCTTTCTGTAACGTTACTTTTACTTTCTTTGAAGTCTATTTTCATTAGTCGCCTTATGTCCGATATTGATGTACAGTCCCAAATATGAAGGTGATCAGTCCCCATATTTGAATCCAAGGCTTTAGCACAATTTTCAACTGGTTTCTCGTCTTTATTTTTCTTCATTGCTCTTGTTAGTACGTCAATGGTGTGGTTTGGTATCATCTCCTTTAGGATCTCCGAATCATTTTTTATCCTTGACAGCGCATCAGCGTTTGTGTTAATTTTTCCTTTCTTGAATACTATTTTGAAATCGTAGTCCATCAAATCTACGCGTATTCTTGTCAGTTTAGATGAAAGACTCTTGTGCGTGAATAAACTTACTAATGGTCTGTGATCCGTGTAAACTATAAATTTTCTCCCAAACAAATAATTTATTCCCCAGTGTATCGCTAGTAGTTCTTTTTATTTGATTGGTTTGTTTAGTTCATGTTTGTTAAGGGATTTGCTTGCATATGCTACAGGTCTATCTGTTCCAATATCACCTTGTGACAGTACTGCTCCTAGAGCAAAATTTGAAGCATCTGTAGTTAGTATGAATGGTTTTTTTTAAAATATGGATAGCTAAGTACAGGTGGCTCCATTAAATTTTGCTTTAATGTCTTGAAAGCTTTATCACAGTCTTCTGCCCAAGCGAATATTTGCTTCTTTTTCAGCAATTGGTTCAGTGGCCTGGCAGTTTCTGCGAAGTTTTTTATAAATCTCCTGTAATAATTACAAAAAGCTACAAATCTCCTGATCTCGTCTACGTTTGTTGGTAAGGGATACTTCTTTATGGTTTCATACTTTCTTGGGTCTGTTTTTATTCCATTTGATGTTATCAGATGTCCTAGATGAATAACTTCTGGTTTTAAGAAGTCACATTTCTCTATATTAAGCTTTAAATTATATTTGCGCAGTCTTTCTAAAACTTTTATCAAATTTTCATTGTGTTCTTTTAAGTTTTTGCCAAATATAATTATGTCATCAACATAAAGAAATGCTGACGCTTGTAAACCACTCAGAGCTATCCAGAGCATCCTTTGAAAGCTGTTTGTTGATGTTTTTAAACCAAAAGGAAGTCGTTTGAATTGGTAATGGCCTTCATTTGTTGAAAATGCTGTTAATGGCCTGGAATTTGTATTCAAAGGGATTTGATGAAAAGAACTTGTCATATCCAAAGTAGAAAAGTATTTGGCATTACCCAGTTTATCTAGTACGTCTTCTAATCTTGTGAGTGGGAATTTATCGTCTACCACTTTCTTGTTTAAAGATCTAAAGTCTACTACCAGTCTCCATTTAGTTTGTCCGTTGAGACTATTTTTGGCACGATAAGTAATGGTGAATTATAAGGACTGACTGATTCTTCAATTATATCATTCTCTAATAATTCAGCCACTTGTTTTTGTATTTCTTCTAGTTGTGCATTGGGTAGTCTATAATTCTTTATATAAACTGGATTATTATCTATTGTGCAGATATGTTGCTCATAGAAATTGTTCATGGTTAGTTTTTCATTTTCGTCATGGAAAACGTCTGGAAATTCTTCGCAAATCTTCAATATTGATTTAACTGCGGATTTATCTAAGTTGTCTGTTTTTATTTTATTTTCTAAGCTTTGATACCTTTTTTTATCTTTGGGTTTTATGATATTCGATAATACTTTATAGTTATTTAACGGTTCTACACCAATCATCACATTCTCAATTATTTCTTCCTTTCTTATCTCCCGTATTTAGTACTCTTACTCTTATATGCTTGATTCCACTAGCTGGTAATATTGCGTTCGATACAAAGATTCATTTTTTAATTCATTGCCGATTAAACGACGTTGGGCGCGGTTAGTACGTAGATGGGGGACCGTTTGAGAACAACCGCGTATCGTTGGCCAGTCCGATCTACAGAGTTGAGGTAGATAATTATACGTGGTATCACAATGGACCTAAATTGGTCTAAGTGTGTCGGCTTCTGCCGACAGCCACCTAAAGCTAACCTAACCTAACCTAAGACACTATCTTGATTTAAATCTATTTCGATTCTTGTGATTATTTCTGACCTCGGTGGAATTGTCAATTTTCCGATACTTCTCATTGCCATGTTCATAGGTAATATTATTTCTTCGTCTTGCAATGGAATTATGAGTACGCAAGTCTCGTAGTCTATCTTGCAATTGTACGTTTTGAGAAAATCTTTTCCTAGTATTCCGTCCGTTGTTATATTTATGTCTTCATTTACCACATGAAATTGATGTTCGATACCTTTTTCTCCTAGTGCAAGTGTTAACTTTGATACACCTTTCGAGAATATTGCTTTGTTTGTTATGCCATTTATCTGACATGCTGAGTTCTTGTTTATTTCTTTCACCAGATATTCGTTACAAACTGAAATATCTGCACCTGTGTCAATTAAAAATTTTAAAGTCTTTCCTAAATTCATTATATGTATGCTAACGAAATTTGTGTCGTATTCCCCATGGAAATTTAATACCTTCTTTGGTTCCCCCGATTCTGCTGACCGGGGACACCTCTGTTTCCCGACCTAGTATTGTTATTATGGTACCCTCTTGTAATACCTCTATTGTTGTTATGGTACCCTCTTGTAACACCTCTACCTCTATTGTTATCCTCATGGTAATTTTGGCTGTTGTTATTATTGGCTTCTCTAGGGTTTGTAAATCTTGGTCTATAGTTACCATGATTGTGTTGGTACCTACCTCTAAAATTGGTTCTGAAGCTCATTACAGTGCTTTGATTGGAAGAAGCTTCTACTTCAATGGCTATTTTTACGGCTTCATTGAAAGTCGTAACCCTTGATGCCTGCACTACTCGTCTAATTGCTTCATTTAGTCCATTTTTAAAAGTATTAAGTCCTAACTGGTCATTTAGACTTACTATTACCTTTTTGTTGCATTGTCCCTGTTCTGCTATTTGGATCTCATTTAACTGCGAAACTAGTATTTCTATCTTTTCTGCAAACCGTTTAACTTCTTGAATCCCTTGTTGTAGTCTGGCTAAGTCATTGTATATTTTTAGTGGGTTAATTTTTGGCTTATAGAACTCTGTCAAAATATTCTTAAATTCTGTCAATTTTTCAGGTTGGCTCTCTAGTGTAAGTAGCCTGTTTCTTACCTGGTCAGTCAGTTTTGTCGCTATTACAAATTTTATTAATTTGTTCTTTTCAATTTCATCTTCTAATGTGTCATAATAAAATTCAATTAGTCCTAAAAAGTTTGACAGTTGTTTAGAATCTCCACTAAATTCTGTTATGAGCTTAGCAGCTACTAATACTTCAAATTTTGCCATTTCAATTTTCAAATCAAATTGTACATGTTTTCAAATTAGATCATTATTTTGTTTTATTTCAAGCACTAAGCTATCTTTGTATTAGTATTGATTATTCAAAAATTAAAATCATCGTTCTATACATTAGTCAATTACAAAATGCTTAAAATTAAGATTACATCTACAATATAAAAAAATAGATTAAAAAAAATATATTTTTTTTGCATTCAATGTTATTAATAAAAGTCCATTATTTGGAAACCTAAGGCTTGGAGGTCTTGTTCCGAAGGGTAGTTTACTTTATGCATCTTCTTGTATGTCCACTTCGATCTCTTCTTCATTTGTCCGACTGTTGGAGTCATCATCTTCGCCGTCACCGCCTCTTCTTTTTTTTTTTTGATTCTAGACTAATTTTATTCTGTTCTTACTTGCTATTTATACAAATTCTTACAACAAATAATTACATCTCTAAGCAATAAAAATTACACAATGACAAGCACATGAACTGAGGTGAACCCTTACATAACATGAATCACTGCCGATAGCCAACGAATGTCATACGACACGTTCAATGCTATACGGGGGAGATTCCATGTTATGTAATGGATTCCACGTTTCGTGTACTTGCACTGAGTCACACTACACTCTGCAAACTGCAGTTGTCGTTGTCGTTGTGTCGTTGAGGTAAATTGGCGGCACAAGTTCGACGTTGTGGAGTTTCTGGGATATTAAAATGAGCTGGGATTTTGCTGGGGTGATGGTCGGGCAATTGCGAAGCGACCATTGGTTAATTGCGGATAGATCATCGTTCAGCCTGCAAACCAGATCCTCTACTAGACCTGTAGGTCTAGATAAGTATATTTGCGCAATATCCGCATATAAATAAAGTCTTGCATTTAAGCAAACTTTGGGAAGGTTATTGATAAACATGCCGAACAAAATAGGACCCAATATTGAACCCTGAGGTACGCCTGCAAGTATGTCCCTCACATGAGAGCATTTATCACCAACAACAACCCTTTGACAGCGATTGCTCAAGTAATTACTCAACGAACTTTCACTGAAACCGAAGAACCTTCGTATTTTCTCCGTAACAATTGAGTGATTGACTGTATCAAAAGCTTTGGAAAAGTCAAGGATGCAGAGTACTGTGATGAAGTCTAAGTCATCGTTGATCCGTATGTCATCAAAGATTTTAACCATAGCCGTAGAACAACTGTGGTTGGCTCGAAAACCAGACTGAACCGAACCAAGAAGGTTATGTTGATCAAGGTGACTCGAAATCTGCTTTGACAGAATTCTTTCCAAAACTTTTGATAGGCAAGGCAAAATACTTATGGGGCGAAAGTCTGCGGCCAAAGAAGGTTGGGGTTTTTATCGCGACAGGAATAACTTTAGACAGCTTCCAACTAGACGGGAAAGACGAACACGTTATGCAAAAATTAATTACGTGCGTAATTACACTTACAATGTAGGTTAATATCATTTTTACAAATCGTATGGTAGGGAGGGAGTATAATCTGTTGAATTGGATAAAAAACATTATTAAGATCATCAAGATCAGGTATAACGTCTACAACTTTTTTTTTACGAACACCAACTGAGCGTAAGTTGCTCTGGCGTTTTGGTCTGCTCCCAGCTTAGTTAAGAAATATCTTTTCTTGGATTATCTCGTAATCGAAGTTGAGAGATTACGTGCTTGGCAGAAATTTTCCCAATTCAGATCAGTTGAACTTTGCTTCCATTTCCAATACGGTTTGAGAAAAAACATCAGAAAAAAATTTGAAACGAGAATACCATCAGGTTTATTTTGCAGTCATAAGATGTGGGTCGATCAGTGTCGAACACATATCTTTCATAAAAATATTAAAAATATGTTAAACAACATTATGCATGTTACGCTTACTCATCCGTCATTTCCGTATTAAATGCGAATGAACTTTTATTAGTCAATTCCGGCATCTGCTGAAAGTTGGATTTAGCGGCTGGCAAACCGTTGTTGTGTTTGCTGGGGAAAAAATTACTCACAATATTTTGTGTTACAATTGGTTTTAAGATAAAAATATCGAGAATTTTTGGACCTTTCGATAACAAGCAGTTCCTCATGTTCCCCAGACATATGAACGCAATGCAGTAACGTCAGTCATGCTTTTGATGATTTTCCCCCAGGACATGACTCTTATTTGGAAGAGTTTTAGAGTCTTTGGGGGTATAGGTTCCAATCAAGGATCCAATGTGTCATGTCCACTCACTGACCGTTTGTTGGTTAACATCAGCAGGTTCTCAGGATATTGTTCGAAAAGAAATATGGTGCCGCTTAAGGCATCTCTGCAACCATCCATGTCTTAGGTAGTTAGGTAAATGGATGCCCTTGTAACAGGTGTTGAAATTATGTGATGCCTTAAAATCAGGGATTTTTTTTTTTGCTCTGGCAAATTCTTTTGCTTTTTCTCTTATTAATTGCCCAGATATTATAATCATCCATATCATGACCACTGCTGTCTACAAATATTAATTTTTTGTCTAATGCGATTGTTCTAGTCGGACAGAATCAATTGTTTGTTTTTAAGCAGTTCGGCGATGCACATTTTTCCAAGTGAAATTTTTTGAGCCAGAAACTCTAAATTGCTTTCATCTGACGACTCCGCAAAAACTATGACCTCTATACTTTTTTTAGGGTAAGTCGTTTTATTTTGGATGTCATATTTCTTCCTTTCCTATGACAAGAAAGTAGAATATGTACTTATGTACTTACTTTACTTAACGCGCTCCCGACCCGTGAAGAGTCTACCTGAGACGCTGCAGACTTCCATCCTCTGCGATCCCGGGAACGCTGCTTCCAGTTCTCCAGACCAAGCGCTCTGGCATCCACAATGGAGTTTCGGTCTTCCTTTCCTTCCCAAACATGGGGGCTGGGAGTCGAAGATCCTCTTGGCTGGAGCATTATTGTCCATTCGCTCAATGTGGCCGAGCCAATTACGTCGACGAGTTTAAGCTTTTTGGGCTACATCCACATCTTGGTACAGCTCATAGAGTTCGTGGTTGTATCTTCTCCTCCATTCGCCTTCCTCGCACACATGACCAAATTTACGAAGGAGTATTTATCGTTCAAAAAAACCCAATATTTGCTCCACTTTTCTACTTTTCGTTCAGCACTCGTCACCATAAAGCAGGACTGGCAGGATAAAGGTTTGATAGAGCATGCATTTTGTCCTTCGAATGAGGTGTGTTGAATCAATTTTTTTCGCTAAACCGAAGTAGCCGTAGGATTTCCACTAAGATGTCATTCGTGGAGTTGATGTTTGCTCCCAGCGAGATGAACTCCTTAACAACATCGAAGTAATTGCTATCAACAGTGACGTTTTGCCCTAGGCGGTGGACAGATGTTTGTTTGTTTTTTGATTGCATGTTTTTGGTCTTGTCCTCATTTACTTCAAGACCAACAAATTTGATCTGTTCTTCAATCGCCGTAAAAGCCTCTAACACGCACGCTCTGGAACGGCCGATGATGTCGATATCGTCCGCATACCCCACTAGCCTTAGGAATCCATTGAAGATAGAGCCTGATAGTGTTGACACCTGCCTTCTCACTATTTTCTCCAGAACATGATTGAACAAGTCAAATGATAGCGCATTTCCTTGTCGAAATCAAGTATGGAATAATTCTGCAGAGCTGCTTCCAAACTGCACATTACATCCGTGTTTTCAAGTGTCACGCGACACAACTAGATCTGTTTTGCCGGGATTCCAACATCGGCCATGCCCTGTAAGGGTCCTGTCGATGAAAGCTATCATATGTGCTTTAAAGTCGGTGAAAAGGTGGTGGGTCTCAACTTGAAATTCATTGGTCTTTTTCAGGATTTGCCTTAGTGTGAAGAATTGATCTATTGTTGATCGGCCGGGCCGGAAGCTACACAGGTACGTTCCGATTAGTGTGTTGTAGAACGGCGTGAGACGTTCACACAGTACGTTGCTATATATATGCAACATTTAGCAGGGATATGCCTCGATAGATCTTACAAGACAAAGAATCGTCTTTCTTGAAGATGGGCCATCGGGCATGCTTCCTCCACCCATACTTGGTTGATTTAAATATATTCTTAGGACAACATTTTATTGTTTTATTAAGAAAATCACTGTCAGGGTCCGCTTTTGGGAAATTTTTTTATAGTAGAATCCAACCAGTTTAATTTTTTTTTCCGTTAATGAGAGGTGTCCGCTTACGAGGGTGTCCGCTAGTGAGAGACTTCACTGTAATTTGAAGGCTCGAAAACCGAAAACAGTAAAATGCATTTATCTCAAAACTATTCAAATAGAGATAACAAAAGTCAAATAAAAATCTGCATATATCTTCACTAATCTTTTTAAACACTTTCAGCATTGGAGTCCAAAATGAAGTCGGTGGACACTCTCTGTCCACCTATCGAAGTGACTTGGAAATTCATGCTCAGGAGAACAATAAAACCTTGCCCAAACGACCGCAAAGTACAATGGAGTTGGTAAGTTTGCACCAAATCGGCATGTACTTCAACAGTTTTCTAATTTTTATTTTGTAAACTATTCTCTCAAGTTACTTTTACTATTTCGAAATTTTATCTTTCTCTATTCAAAGATTAGCTCCAAAGACATATCATTCTATTACACATACTTACTCAGCCAAATTGGGTTTAAGTTTTTTTTTTTATTGCATGCTACTTTCATTCACTTTCCCTAACTGTTGTCTTGAGATCTGTTTTGATGATTTTGAAATTTGTTTTGTATTCTCAAAACAAAACAAAAAATCAAAATCAAAACAAAAGGAAAGAAAATAGAAAACAAAATCTTTTACTCATCATTTTCATAGAATGAAGACGTGAGACGTATTCATGGTCTCGCAACTCCTCTCAGAAAACTAACAAATATCTCATCACGACCAGAGTTTCGACATTTTGTACATGATGTGAGTAGAATTAGATCAAACTTTCATGTTTCATTTTTCTCTATTAAAAAAACGTGATTTAATTTGTCCCCTCTTTATTTCTGTCTATCTTTACTAAAAACTTAATACTAAAAATTCATGTTTTTATTTGAAACTATGTATGTTGTGTTTTTTATTATTTGTTTTTGTTTGGTGTGCGAATTCGTCTAATGAGTTTCATTTATATTTAAAAAAAAAACATTTCTCTTCTGTCTATGCTCCTTTTCTTCTGTATGTTTCGTTAGAATTTTTGATTTTTTGTTTAAGATAAACTGAAGTGCAAGTGATACACCTAGGAAATGAAAAAAACTCACTTGGAATGTTTAGAAGATAATGTCACAAACAATTTGCTATGTTTTACGTTTTTTTAACGTATGGTTTTAATTTGAACTTTGTTCAATGCGTATGAGACTTGCGAGTTGGTAGCGAAAAATCAAATATGCATGAAAAAGTTGGCTGATTTTGAAATTGTTAGGTACTCCCAAGACCGCCATTAATTCATTTCATAATTGATCAATCCAAGTTTTGCAATCTGGTTTGGTTTAACCGACGGATCGAAAATGGAATCTGTAGTAGGAGCTGGCGCCTTCGGACCCAAAATTAAATGCTCGGTACCTATAAGAATGGGCCCACTGTTCCAGGGTGAAGTCTATGACATTGATATCAGCATCAGATAGCCAAAAAGCGCTTCAAGCACTGCCGACCAAATCAGTGGCTAGTTGGTTACTTAGTTACATCTTTTTTTAGCTTTTACGAACTTAATTCAACATTTGCTTTCCTTATTTCGATACACGAACATATGACATCAAATGCTGCTACGTATCGCTTCAAGCAACACATAACATAACAGGGTTAGGCTTGAATGGATACCTGACCTGCAAATAATTGCCGGCAATTGGAGTGCAAGCTCGGAATCCGCATCCTTTGTAACAGTATATTATTTGCAGAGTCAATTGGGTTACTGCTCTTAGACTTTGTGCTCGGAACATAACTTCGTTTTCAGTGGTAAAATGTCCCGGAGATAATGCTAGAGATCAATTCTTATTTCTGGTGACCTATATCACAGGTCACTTAAGGCTAATGTATAATTTGTAATTTTTAAATATGACTCAACGTAGGTCCTGGCACTATTACCCTATCATACAAAATATGAATTAACTTTAATGTCGCAGTGTCAACCCCATGGGCAAGGACCTAAATATGTATAAAATGAATAGTAAGTATTAACGGCCCATATTGGGCCTAAAACCTAGCTTCATCAACGATTTGCTCGTGTGAAGAGACCTTTTTTTTTTTTTTTTTAAACTAGTAGAATTTCCACTTTCCGTGTAAAGCGGACAATTTTACCAGTAGAAGAATTCTTTATGTCCTCGGGGCTCAATTGCTCCCTGAAAAAGATCTTCTTTCTAATTCCATTAAGGGCTGAACATTTACATAAAATGTGTTCAGCTGACTCGTCCTCTTCAAGACAGAGTCGGCACTCCGGAGAGTCTGATATTCTCATTTTGTGTAGATGATATCTTAAACCATGGTGACCAGTAAGGTAACCTACTAGGTTTTTGATATCATGCCTGCTTAAGTTTAGACATTTGCTGGCATTTTGATTGAAGGGCCGAATGGCTCGTTTGGCCTGTCTTAGACCTGGGATGCTTTCCCAACGATAGATACATTTTCTATGTTCCCAGCTTTTAATTGCTGCCCTTGCTGCTGATCTAGGAGTGCAGCAGAAAGGTTCGGGACCTATGAAAGGTGTTTCTGAACCTTTTTTGGCCAGTTCGTCGGCCTGTGACCGCGCAGTTCATGTTAAGTTCTGGCAGTTCATCGAGAAGGGTCTTTAGTTCCGGATGATCATTAAGACTTATCTCGTTTAACTGTATTAGACTTATTGCACTGCGGATCGCCACTTTTTGATTGTATATGTGGAGAGGTGTAATTCCTGTTATTGCCTCTATGGCAGCTGTTGGACAGGTTCGCATGGCTCCGGAGATACCAAGGCACGCAAGCCGTTGTACCTTTTTGAGCTTCTCTATTGCGAGCTTTTGTGTGGATTTTGTCCACCATACTATGGAGGCGTATGTTATAATGGGTCTTATCATCACTGTGTAGATCCAGTGGACGATCTTTGGAGAGATTCCCCAGGTTCTGCCATATGTGCGATGACAGGCCCATAAAGCTCTATTAGCTTTAGTGATTTTGTTATTTATGTGAGAGTTCCAGTTAAGTCTCTTGTCTAGGATTACTCCAAGATACTTGACTTCGTCGGAGTACTCTACGAAGAGAGAAGAGACCTACTATTTAAACCGACTCCTTGAAGCAAATTGGAGAAGCTTCTCATTGCAATTGATACTCTTGGATGTTTCACAGAATTTTTTAAGTGGTGGGGCAGTGGAACAAAACTCAAGATGTTACTGGACCCCAGCGTGATTTGAACGGGAGACCTCTTGATCAGTAGTCCAACACACTAATCACTGAGCCACTGCGCCGTATTGTGGGGGATGCCAAGCTTAACTGCGGCAGTGCCAAAAAGCTAGGTACCCGTACTAATGGCAGCCAGCCTAGCGACATCTGTACGTGTTCTTTGAATAAGGCCCTGTGTTCTATGTTTATTGTACGTCGGCCACATCTTTCTAGAAATGGCACAGTTCGTACGATTGATCGAACCTAGATTCCGCCTTCGAGGTGAAGTGTAAGAAGATTTTTCTCCTCACAAAACCGTGTATCTATATACTACGATGTATTGTCAATGCGGACTGGTATGTTTCCAACTACGACATCCATCGTGACCTCCGAATGTGAACAATAGAGGAAGAAGCAATAGACACAATAGACAGAAGACATCACATCAAACTGTTAGTTCATCCAAACGACGAGATTAGCTCACTACCACGAAAAGAGATACTCGGAAAAAGAAGACTGAAAAGAACAAGACCTAGTGACATGATAAGAGGAAACCCTTCATAACTACTACATATATCATAACACTGACTGAAGGACATTAGTCACTCAGCCTAGAATAAGTCCCATAATTCCTTTGTAAAAAAATGTACCAAATGTCAAACACGACAGATGTACAATAAATCGGGAGTAAAAAAAACCTGCGGAGGGTAGACTTTCTAGGCAGAAGATTTGGAAAGAGTCGAGCAACGCCTGGCCAGTTCGTCGGCTCATCACCGCGGATTGAGTTCCGGTGTTGTATACTCAATTGGATTTGGTCCTTTACTACTGGGTAGCGAGTATAGGATCTTGCTATATCCGTAAGGAATAGCGGACCATTAGTATTATTTTTTCAATCTTACTGCGCGCACGGTTCTGTGATTTCGATATGCAGGTCAAGGACGTACATCCAGAGAACCATTTTTGGGCCCACTTTTTGCCGAAAGTTTAACTGCAGGCGTAAAAAGCTATGCCAGATTTCCCACTCGGTTGAATTTGGGCGCTAACGTGACTCCGTAGTATTTGGCACTGCAGGATAGAGATAGTTGTTGATTGTTTAGACGGAGAAGTCTGAAGGGTGAAAAGCATCAGTTCAGTCTTGCCCGAGTTAACGCACAGGCCACATCTTCTGGCCCAAGCGGTTAATTTACCCAGAGCTCCTTTCATGACTTCATCTTTCACGTCCACGTCATCCGCATACGCATCGAAAAGATTTCGTCCGGAATTATAATCCATAAGAGAGGCGAACCCAAATCATACCTTGAGGTGTGCCTCTGTTTACACATTTGGTAAAATGGCTGTTACCTAGTTTTGCCTGAATTATTCTTGTACAAAGCATGGTTATGGTCCATCTACTGACACAATCTTCTACACCAAGCTTGATGAGACTTACCTTTCAGGTAGGCTTGCTGGGATTAAAGTGGAAGAGAGCATGCCCGATGACTGGACTATCAGCGCACTATGCCCCATCTACAAGAAAGGCGATCCTTTGTCTTTCAAGAACTATTGAGGCATAAACCTCTAAAGCCGTTCTGCAACACACTAATCGTCACATACCAGTGTGGCTTTCGACCCGGCAGATCGACAATATACCAAATCTTCACACTAAGTCAAATTCTGGAAAAGACCAATGAATTTCAAGTCGAGACCCACCATCTTTTCATCGATTTGAAAGCCACATTTGAAAGCATTCATTGCCAGAAGCTTTACTGGGCGATGGTCGAATTCGCGGTCAAGGCAAAACTGATCCACTTGTGTCGCGTGACGCTGGAAAACACGCGGTGCAATGTGCAGTATGGGAACAGTTCTTCCGAACTATTCCAAACCTGTACCGGATTCCGGCAAGGAGATGCGCTGTCATGTGACTTCTTCAATTTTGTTCTGGAGCAGATAGTGCGCAGGGCAGGTGTCAATCCGTGCAACTACGGGGATACGCGGACGATTTCCAGCAAACAAGGTCACCTTCTTCTAGTTGTGAAAAGCATCATCTCAGTCTTAGTGTGGATGTCCTTCCTATTTAGTCTTCTCAGCAAAAAGTCGACCAAAAGTGCGACTATGTGCCTCTGACAGCCCACTAGCTTCGTTCTAGGTTGTTTTGTTTTATTTTCAAGGGAAACTCTTTTTATCAAGGGGCAGGGTAGTGCCCAGTCGAATTCTCTAGACATTTGGCACTATAACCTTATTTAAAGGAACCAACTCATTCCTTTTTTTACCCCTTCTAACTTCACTTCCTACAAAGCTGGAAACATATTTTTTTTGTGATTTGTTCATACCGCAAAAACAGGAACCATAGTAAATTTCAATCGGTAAACATAAGTAGCTCCTAAGATAAAAGGCTGCAGAAAAAAGCAAACGTAACTACTCACTCATTCACTCAAGCTCGATCAAAATCAACCAATCGTCGCAGAATATTCTGCCCTATCATGAGGTCCGTTCGCGTACTAATATGCAAATGTAAATATATATAAACTTTCGTGCGAAACTACACAAACGCGTTATTAGTAGTACTTTCGTTCATTTTTCTTCGCACAGAATTTCAGCTGGCAACGAAATGAAACCTGTCAAATCCTATGAGTTTGCAGCAAAGAAAAACAGTGGTTGCTTCTTTTCAAGCTTTGACGTTTTTCATCTTTTTACATGAAAGCGTTCGCGGACTTTTCTTTGAAATGAGAGGATTCTTTCTCGATTTTGGAGATTTGACAGTTTAAATTTTTTTATACATAAAAGTACGTGAACTTGTAAGGAATTTTCATCGCAACGCAAACCAAGTCCAAGACTCAATTTACGTTCACAGTATTCGCTTTCCGAACGTGTAAACATATTCACAAATGTCAGAGACCATTAAGGAGAAACTGACATACGGCTGTCAAAACTGATGCAAGAAACGCGTCTCACCACGATGAACCGTGTACCGCCGGTGTGCGTAACGTTTTGTCGGAGAAATCGGAAGAACAACTAATCGAAGCCATTACCATGAAACGAAATTATTCTGCGATTACCTAGTACAAAATCGAAAAATTTTCCTTTCGGAACGGATACCATGATAGCGCCGATAGAAATTTGGCACATTAATGCGTTTTAAGGTGCTACAAAGAAAAAATGAAAAAAATGAGAATTTTCGTTCAGGGGGCATGAAATCGTAATCTCCCTAAGTAACTTAGACACCACCCGTGGAGAAAAACCCTACAACTGCACCCAAACACTTCTTTCCTATCTCTCTATTCTTTCTAATACCAAGTAGCTTACACTGTGTTCTTAGCATTATAAGGGTACTGTAACAACAGAAAAAAATCCCTTTAGCGTAAGCAAATTATAAAAAAAAAAAAAAAAAAAATTATGAAATTTCACATTGAAGAACAAAAAGGAAAAACAAATGCAAAAAAATATATTTTGCATAGCCTCCCAAATTTGTGTCAGCCTGTTGTGTTTTGAAAATGCTTATTTGTTATTCATTTGCTCTATTTATTGAACTTCAATTATATATCTTATAAATATGCAATCCGCGTGTTGGAATGGATACAAAAATGGCATATGACAGAAGTGAAAAAGCACGACGAATAGAAACGTGAAGAGTGAGCTGTCAGATGACATTGGTCCGGAGGAGCTCGTGTTACTGCGATATGACACAGCCTACAAAAGATCTACAGTTTTGAATTCAGAATTTTCAAAATTTAGCACCGTAATAGGATCTGCGCTACGAACAAACGAAAATGTCGGAATAACTTTGGTTTTCTATTCAGGGGGAGTGGCAGCCGACCCCATACTAGAACTTGAAGGTAGTTTTTTAATATCAAATAGGGAAACAAAAAATATTTTTAAATACAATATTCTTGGCAAGTTCTTAAGAACTTTATAATTGTGAGTAACGAAAAGAAGACTTACCATACAAAATGGAATATGTCAAATATTTATTGACTGACTCTTTCGTAATTAAGCGTTGTTTCAAAATATACACACTTAAAATATTTTATAAATCCACGGAAACTAAGAACTTGACGTTCTTTTAGATCTCACAACTTTCCGTGGCTGACTTGAGGCATAAGCAGTTTTTGTGACTCGTGTTTTTGGTGCTATACTTTTATCAGAGTGTGATAAATGCAATCGATTTTAACTCCACTTGCATAATGTCCTTTAATATTATCTGCTTATTCTGTCGTAGGATGTTGGCATCATCGTCTCAGTCGATCTTCTTTACTGGTTTGTATATCACCGGTCGGGTACCTATTTAGCTTGCTTTGATTCTAGTATGAGTTAGTTACGATTGATGGCAGCAGCTTTAAAAAGATAAAATATAGCGTGATTAGTTCTCTAGTTAATAAACCGTCCATACCATATAAGATAAGCCAACAAGACGTTTAATATCAGTTGTATACCTTTCATTTAAATTGACAATCCGGACATTGAAACTGAAAAACTGAAAATATTCTATTTAGGTATCCTAAGATTCCATTGACGATTGGGTTTCCTATGAACACAATCGCCGTTGGCATGACTCTCCAGGGTGCAGACAGACTAAGCAAATGCTCCCCGACGTCTGTGGGAAATCCGCGGCATTCTTGTTTTCTCTCAACAGAAAAGACTGCAGACAGACTACTGGCGTTCTTACGGGACACTACGCTTTTGCCAAACACCTTAAGGTGCTAGGCCTAAGCGACACCACCAACTGCGAAGCCTGTGGAGAAAGCGACGACACTGCGGAACATTTCGTCTGTGATTGTCCTGCTTTTGCTCGTATCAGGTGGCAGGTATTTGGTGCGGATATGGTGAGTGCTGTAAACCTAAGCTCCTTATCATTGAAGCGCCTTCTCGTTTTTCTTAGAAAAACGAGTAAATTCCCACAGTAAAATGTGGTGTGTCTGCCTGGCAGTACAATGGACCAGTATTGAGTCTGAGTGCTCCAGTGCAGAAAGTTTCACACATCCCGACAAAAAAAAAAAAAAATCCTAAGATTCCAAAATTCACATCGAAATCGTCAGCATCACCTAATTCCCCTCCACAAAACACAAGGCAACCATCCATGCAAAGCCCGTGCTTTTTAATATCTAAGTTGTTGTTTAAATTTTGAAAAATAAAAATATATACATATTCCTAAAAACGTTGCATGCTTTTTGTTTTATTAGAAAATAAGCTGAATAGTTGCCAATGTAAGCTGCTAATTTACACATCCATTCGCCTTTTATAACCACTTCATATTTAGACAACACTCATTTCAAAGGAAATACCTCATAAACTAGCAACTACTCTTGTAACGTTTAAGCTTCTTCTAAAGCTGCCTGGCTAACTTTCGCTATAATATACTACACGCACCCTTCTACCATTTTAAGAGGGAATAAATAATCAAATATTCTTCTACTTTGCAAAAAATAAATAAATAGGTTGATTCTCGTGCATCATCGTCAGAGACGCCATCACTGTCATCGAATTCATTCATTTCGGCAATGTCGTCCCAAGAAGATGTTGCTCTAATTAATCTGCATATGCAAGTGAATCGGCCCATTATTGATTCTCCCCTCCTTATGGCCAGCTACTTGAATCATCTGTCCCAGGTGAAATGCTTCAATTGGACATCATGCTCATTTCCATCGGGTCCGGATGTTTTCTCCACGCCATTGTTTCATGAGAATGAAGAGGGTGGACTGACCTACATTGGAAGCAAAATGATCCCTCACTTTGATTTGTACAACAGCTGGAGAGAAATCAAGATTGTGCCACGTTATGAGAACTCTTCTGGAAGTACCAGCTCAACTACGTTTATTGGTGGACCAAAAAGTCATCCATGGGATCCAAGTGTTCTCCTCAAAGAGGAAGAGAATGAGAAGTCTACAAATGGTTTCGACGACGGAGAATTTATGAGTTTGCAAACGGAATCGGCGTCCTGTACTTCGGTGGTGGCACGCTTGAAAGGACAAGTAAATGTATTTTTGACTCCCCTCATGCTGGAAGGACTACAGAGGTGAGGCTTTTATTTTATTTGAATTAAGAAACAACAAATTGTAACAGCTTATGAACGCTTTACACGAATGTGTGACTTCTCCTTGTCATCTTGATTCGATTGTTCGCCCAGATTAGGAAACGATTCGTCTAATTGCCTTATGTATTCTTCATCTCGGTTATATAATAAATCTATACCGTTGTCCTCTTTATTTGAGTTATCAGATTTTTCACGTTTGAATCTAGCTACCTCTCCTAAATTGTGAGATATTAAGGTAAGTTATAAAATTGTTTTAACTATGTCTTACCTGGTGGCAAGGAATCCTTGAATTCATCTTCGCCTCCACTGTCACTAAAATGTTGGCGTACAATTAGTTGGAGATTATGGACAAGGTATGATAACTTACTTATTCTCATTGATTACGTCCAGCAGTTGACTCAAAGCGTTCAAATCGTTAACTGAAATATCACTCAGTGCGTACGATAGTTCATCGTCACTCAAAGCAGCTACATTGTCATCTGCAAAATAAAAGACTGTTTGTTATAGAATAAAAATCATTTTTAATCATTTACCAAACTCATTTGCATTGTCAGTATCTTTAAAAGAGTCCTAAAATGAGTCACATTAAAAGCAGTGCACAAAGAAATGAAAGATATTACCATTATGGGATGAACAGTCGGTATGAATAGCAATAAGATGATAGCGCAGAGAGTTAAAGCCGTTTGAGATTCTCTCCTCATTTTTTATATTTTTATGAAGTACATTTGAATGGTTGCTTATTTTTGAAAGTGCTCAGAGTGCGAGTGATATTTCAAATTCATAACGCAAATCATTAATTGAGTTAGTGGAGCCTCTATCAGGCTCATAATCCGGCGACTTTTATTTCTGGGAATAGCTTCCAATGCAAACCGTCTCTGGTACCTTTGACAATCGTTGACGTATTTATTTTAATTTTTCAATAGAATGGTTGAAGCAGCAATACCTACGATCTCTTCTATGCATCTCCTTTCCGTGGTTAACTTTATACATTCATCGTGCATCGGCAAAGTAAAGAACGACAACATCTTGAAACGTGACCAAAGTTTAAGCTACTGGTCACAGGTGAGTTTTGCTCGGTCCTTTGCGGAACATTTGACCATTTAATAACTTTTAATAGGTTCATTCAAATTCCAAACGTTCGACAACCGAAAGAAATCTCCTCGGTCCAGGCGATTCATTCCTGAGCGATGTCTATGAGGAAAGCATTTCGACAAAGACTCAGGGTCTTATCGTTCTGCCCAAAATCAGCATCACTCTCTTACAGTCGTCCATCATTGAAGAGGTGATCTCTGTTGCAGCTTTGGATAATGTACAGGTCTGTGAAAAGGACTCATTTTTTCCGATTTACCATGGAGTTTTCTTTTCTAGGACTTGAGTTGCGTTTCACTGCTGGCATTTTACATCGAAGGCGTCTCCACTAAATTCCATCTCGGCAAGACTACCCGCGCATCAATGCATAACGTCTACATTCAACAAACCGTTCGATCCGGTAGCAGCAACAAGAAGGGCGGCATTATGAAGGGAACACGGGCACTCCTAGCTCACCTATCGTCGCAAACCCGACCTGATAACATTCAAGGTGAACCCATACTCATTGAAACATCAGAAAAGCAGCTAGAAGAATTGGTCATAACACTGGATATTGGGCGGGCTCATGCTCAATTAAGGCGCCTAAAAACCGAAAGCATCTTACTGCAAGAATCGCCTGTGAGTGTGACGGCCATTCCCGAGCACAAGAGCAAAGCAATGTTTGATTGCCTGAAAATGCCTGAAAGCACTGGAATAGATAGCATTGGATTCATTATGTTCGAATGTGGGCTCGAGGGAGTGGGTGTCAAAATTGTAAAGCGATCCCATTTCGAGAAATCAGAAAATACCAAGGAAGACATCGGCATGCGAGATCCGGCAGCAGCTGGTGTAACGAATTTGAATTTAAACGACTTGGTAGGTACATCAGCGTCTGCAACAATTGCCGATGCAACTAATTCCAAAGCAGAATCCGCCTGGAGGCTGATTACAAAGAAACCACCAACTCCGAAAACACCGAAAGAAAAATTCGCCCATGCGCTGGAAAATATCATTGTTCCTGACAGGGACGGAGCTGTCGATGTAATACGTCCAAAGGTTGGAGCGAAAGCCAGTGAAGAAGATGTCGAGAAAGGGAAATCAAAAAAACCTGAACAGTTCGATAATAAAGTCATTCCGAACGTCAAGGAAACTGATAAGACTTCGTCCTGTGTCATCGAACTGAAGTCGGTTTGGTTCAATTTTGCGGCGCCACCGTGCGTGCCAATCACGAGAAAGATTGATTTTACAAGGTACAGGGTGGTTTAGTAGCTTTCTTCAAACGATATTGTGATAAGTTTGTTCGTATTATAGGCTCGATTGGAATTTGCTCAGTACAGCCTCTCCTGCAATTACGGCCTGGATGAATCCCAGCAATCGGCTGGCTATTAAAATTGTCTCATTAACACGAGCATTACATACGCGACATACTGCTGTGGCTGCTTGTCTAATGGCTGATGCTCTGGAGAATGAGAAAATCCAAAGGAATCCTAAAATCAAAAAAGTAGGGTTTTCTCGCTTTATGCCCTCCTTACTGAACGAGCAAGTGGTGTGAGTCTCCTGCATATCGAATAGATTATGCAAAGGTCTTACACGATCGCGACATTCGCTCCTGGGTTGAAAATATGATTCAATTCTTGGATTTCAGTGGAGGAATGATCTATGCATTTCAGTAGGGGGGGTTGCAAACGTTTTTTGTTTTTTTCAAAATCTAACTGAAAACATACTCATATTCTAGAGTCGCTACTCAAGTAACTACACACTTCTGTCAAAGACTCTTCAAGAAGATCCCAGCTGTCAGCTGTGTACCATCATGCAAAAGTTGGTACTCGATGAGGGAGTACAGAAAATCGAACATATTTTCAAGCAAGGCGACATTCCACATCTGAACACACTGCGACAGGTAAGAATAAGCTTATAGCTTATCTTTCCCGCTTTTCTAAAGTTCGTCTCCAAATTGTATTTGAAAATCACACAAGTTGAAAGTCAGGACGGATAAGTGAGGCTCGAACACTTTAATTTCAACGACTATTGAAGGTTGTGGTTTGTTTAACTCCTTATAGCTGCATATTGCTGAATGATATTTATAAAATTCTCAAATCATGTTTTTCAAATTGAATGCGGTATTGCGCTTTTCCTAATGCTTTTAACGGCCGCAAGGATTACATTATTTTACTCATATTGGAATGAAATAATGAATAAATATTTTCTAATTTCAGGGAATAATTGTCCTGAGTCGTCAGTGGAAGAACACGCTATACAATCCGATTCTTTTCGAACATCAGTATAAAAATAAACTCTCACGCCCCATCAATGTGACATTTTCGTTCCCTCAAACCGAGGAGGAATGCGACGAAGGTGAATGCGATAACGATGGAGAATTGGGCGCTTATAATGTCGCCGGGGAGAATCCGGAAGAGAGTGAGAATGCTTTATTACTTGGGCAAGCACAGCATCGAACTCATATTGGTATTTTTTGATTAACGCTTTCATTTGTATCTCAAGTGAGCCAGAGAGAGTACAAACATTTTCTCCTCACTCTCCGCTGTAGCACATTTCAGCTTACATACTAATATTGTGAATAATATTTTTTTATTTAATTGTTTTAACGATAGAATCCGCCCGGGGGGCCGTCAATGTTTATGTTTATTTATTGAGCACATGGTTTTTATTTGTGTGTACTCTCAAAAACCCCATCCTTGCATCCTCATATTTGGCTTGATACCATACTTATCCTTTTCCTCTCACTATCATATCCGACCTGCTGAAGGAACCAAGAAGTTGTTCATTCATGTATATCGACTTGATTTTGCACAAATTCAGCCAAAATTCAAAATTTACACGGACAAACGTCAAGAGGCGCACAGAAGTCGATTTTAATTGGATTTGTGGTTTCATTGGTTTTCGAATCGACTTTTGCGGGTCAAAACGGCACTGTCAGAATACAGGACTTGTTTTATAAGACACCAAATGTTAAGACAATGTTTAAGTTATAACAGAACTATGTTTTTGGTTGAAATGTGCTTACGTGAAAAATATCTAAATACTCGTCTTCTATCGAACTTTGAGCTTTTCCCAAGAAAGTATATATCCGCAGTTTGAAATGTGTTTTTTTTTCGATTTTTTCTTTTAATCCGTTTTGATAGATTCATCACAATTTGGATTGGGCTTCGCTAGTGAAACTGCAAATACACAAAGATCAACATCGACATCTCCGAATTTACAGTCGTCAAGGATAGGGTAGGTGCATATACTTTCATAGCCATGAAGAGCTGAGTGAATAATCTTTGTTTGTAGAAAAACCAAACCGTCAAACTTCTCGCATGGAAACTCTTCCCGCTCGAGCATTCAAATGCTTCCAATTATCTCCGGGCTGGTGGAAAAGCAGGTGCCAGAAATTGGTATAAATGAACAAATAATTTTAAATTATTGAAAACTGCAGTATTGTATTGGCTTCGCAGAGTATGGAGCCCTACAAGAAGGATCGTTGAGCTCTACAACCTCCGTGAATAAGTTCTGGATGGGAGCTGAAAATCAGAAGGAAGATTTATACTTTTGGATGGCCAAACAGCAGGAAAATAAGAAGAAAATAGATGGACTGTCCGATAAGGTATTGAATTGTTTTTGAATGGAAGGTAGAGAGGTGTATAGTAAGTAAGTGCTGTTCAATGCGTGTTGCTCGAAAGCTACATGGATGTATATAGGTTGGGTGATGGCTATGTGCATATATTGAATGTTTGTAAATTTGATTTTTTTTTTGGAAACAAAACTGATGGGTCTGTACAGACCTATCTCTTTACTTTCAATGTTTTCAAAACTTTTCGAAAAGGCAATGAAACCCGTTATGACGTTTTTTTTTACGAAAACCCAGTTTTAATGCTTCAAACAATTTGGATTCCGAAGAGGTAGGTCTACCGAGGCCGCAATTTTGAAACAGTGAAATCTTTAACGGTTTCAACAACAGCAAAAGCTAGCCTATTTGATATATTTGACTAAGGCATTTGACATGGACAACCATAGAATATTTTTGGTTTAAGAGGCATTATTTACTTGTGGTGAGCTTCGTATCCAACGGGTAGAACCCAAAAAGTCAAACTTAATGGTATTTTGAGTGTCGCTCTTGTGATACTCATATTCTTTGTTTTTAATTTATATATATTCTATTTTCAAGCAAAATTCGAATCTTTTATTGACCTACCTCTAATGCAATGGTTTGTTAAGCACGAGCTGCTAGTTAGTGAAAAACTAATATTAGGTTTTGTAAATTAAAAGCAACGCAGCTTGTCAAAAAACCTTTTTGGCCAAACCAACCTTGAGGTAGATTTAACTATTGTAAGCCGCTTGTCATTTAAATTGTTTTCAAATAGAATTTGCTGCCAGTTTTAAGTATTCGAATTATTAATTGATCGCTCTTTGAAGACACATACAACAAACGTGAAAAGCTATATGATGTCGGTGAATCGAAAAATGTATATGCTCAAACCCTTCTGATCTCAAAGATTGCCAGCTATTGTTTTTATGGACTAGTGAATGTTTAACTTCAGTATGGAATATGAAGTTGGGAAAGGGCTTATTGGAATAATCTTGAGCCGCCTTTAATAGCTCAAAACATATTGTCCGAATAATATGTAACAAGATTTGACTAAGTAGTACCAACCAACGACCATACCACGTCGAGTAAATCGGTTCTCGTCAGATCACCGCAATTAAACGACGTTGGGCGCGGTAAGTACGTAGATGGCGGACCGTTTGAGAACAACCGCGTGTCGTTGGCCAGTCCCATCTACGAGTTGAGGTAGATAATACATACGTGGTATCACAATGGACCTAAATTGGTCTAAGTGTGTCGGCTTCTGCCCACAACCACCTAACCTAACCTAACCTAAGCTGACCTTTATTAACCTTTATAGTTTAAACTCTACCAATAAAAGATAAGGTTCTCAAAGTGTTCTTTTTGCGTAGCGTATACAGCTCTATACTCCGATGTACAAACACATATGAGGTAAGAGCTAATTTTAGTGCGACTGTTAACGTCCCTTTGTCGATCAAAACACGTTTTTCAAACCTTTTTATTGCTTCCGCCTTTTTAATAAATTACCTATCGAAATAAGAAAATTGAGAACGCGCAGTTCATTTACATTGAATAGTTCTATGACCAGAAGTTTGTGTTTTTTTAGAGTAGATAGATAGATAGATGCATTTTATTTAGCTTTCGAGAAGCCATTTAGTTCAAACATTGTTTACAATAAATTAATATGCTTTTGTAAGGAATGACAATAAATAGATATATAAGGGTTAAGATCTAATTTTTGAAATACAATTTTTTATCTTTACCTTTCAAAATGTATTTTTAATTTATAGTATCTTTAATGAAGTCAATAATGTTTCTTTTAAATACGTTAAAATCTGATTCGTTTTTTAAATAAGGTGGCAAATTGTTAAAGGTTTGGAACCTCATGTAGTACATTGTCCGCTGTCCTCTTGAGGTCCTCGCTCTTTGGATTTGTAGATCGCC
Organism: Portevinia maculata; assembly: GCA_949715645.1. NCBI lineage: Eukaryota > Metazoa > Arthropoda > Insecta > Diptera > Syrphidae > Portevinia > Portevinia maculata. The sequence goes on from OX454525.1 coordinate 77,137,034, forward strand.
TGCGGATCTTAGGTGAATGATGATTATTTGTTGTAACACCTTCCAAAAGATAATTCGGGCATAATCCGTTTTTATACCCTATTCTAAGGGTATATTAATTTTGACGCATAGTTTGTAACATACCTTAATATTGCCCGTAGACCCCTAAAAGTTACTATATTTATGATCAGCATCGATAGTAATGTCGATCTAGCCATGTCCGTCCGTCCGTCCGTCTGTCGGCAAAAATTAGGCCTTTAAACTGGACCTAGAGAGCTGAAATTTTAACCATATACTCTCTAGGGTCCCGAAATAATCAAGTTTACGAATTTTTGAAATCCGCCCACAGACACGCCCACAAACTCAAAAAAACAAAATTTTGGGAAAAATCGAATTTTGAGCTAGAAAGCTGAAATTTTTTATATATGATCTATGACTCCTAAAACTGCTCGGGATAAAAAAATTTCAAAATCCGCCCACTGACACGCCCACAAATAAATAAAATAATTTTTTTATACCCTATTCTAAGGGTATATTAATTTTTGAAAATCCAAAGTTTGAGCTAGGGAGCTGAAATTTATAATATATACTCTCTATGGGCCCTTTATGCTCATGTGTAAATATTTTCATAATCCGCCCACTGACACGCCCACAATTAATTTTTTTTTTTTTTAAATCAAAGTTTGAGCTAGGGAGCTGAAATTTATAATATAACTCTCTAGGGGCCCTTTATTCTCATGTGTTAATTTTTTTTAAATCCGCCTACTGACACGCCCACAATTAAATAAAACAATTTTATTGAAACACCCAAGCTTGAGCTAGGGAGCGTTTTTTTTTTGATAAAATCCTTTAAATGTTATATAACAAAATATGTAGAGCGATCTTTGCAATTCAACCAAACTTAGACTTTTGTCACGCTCACTTATGAGGGATAGGAATAAGAATAGGGTATCCAACAGTTCGCCCAGGCGGACTGTAGCCCGTCCCTATGTTTTAATTTGTGAACAAAAAGCATTGCATTCATGAATAGTCTTTGGTTTACACTTAGCCAGTTTAGCGAATTTAACATTAAAGTTACTGGGGTATACCTGTCACATTTTAACACTATCCGCATAGCTTTATTTTGGAGGACTTGGAGTCTATTTTTTTGAAACTGAGGACATGTAAATAACAAGCTACCACAATATTCAAAATGTGGTTTAATAATAACGTTATACACCTTCACTGCACTGTTAAACGAAATATTTTGTCTTATTCTTCTTAAGACCCCAATCTTTTTTGATATTTTTTTACATGTATACTTAATGTGATCATTGAACAATACTTTTTTATCAATTATGATGACAATATATTTAACTTGCTCGACAAGTTCGATTTGGACATTGTAAACTACGATGTTGGGAGGTATATCGATCGAGTTATTGTTAATAATTAGGCACTTAGTTTTGTCAGTATTTAGAATGAGTTTATTAATTTTTAACCACGCACTTACAGCTCTTAAATCACTGTTTAAATTATTCATACAACTAAGAAAGTCACTCCCACATACATACAAAAGTCCATCGTCAGCAAACAATACAAGTTTTGAAAACGTTACCACTTTGACCATGTCATTTATATATAACAAAAACAGGTACACACCGAGTATAGTTCCTTGCGGTAGTCCAATATCGACCCTAACCGCGGCCGGCACATTTTCATTCACTTTGGTACGTTGGGTTCGCCCAGTAATGAATGATATAAACCAATTCAATTCGTTAGACTTAACGCCCATTTTTGATAGTTTATCAATTAGGATGTACCGATCTACCGTTTCAAATGCTCGCTTGAGGTCAAGAAACACTGCGACAACTACGTTTTTTTGGTCAACATTTACTTTCCAATCACTTAACACATAATTTACACATGTTTCACAAGAGTGATCTTCTCTAAAACCAGATTGAGTCTATTTGTTAAACACTAATGCAGATTTTCTTTGTTAAATCTGTCTTGTCTTAAAGCAAAATTGCAATGGTTTTCCTTCTAATTTTAACCCCACATGCAAAAAAATGTATTTAATATCTTAGTTGGGTCATTCGTCTGTAGTTAGTACTGCAGAATGACACCTTGTCATTCTTTTGAATATTGAATCTAATTGTTTGTCTTTTGAAAAGATAAACAGTTGAATAAAATGAACAAGAAAGTTATTATTATTATTATTATTTATTAAAATATAAATAAATTTACACTTTAATGTTTTTTGAACAGCGCTAGCTACCAAGGCTTTCGGCTGGAATGATACTTCTAATGGGATGTAAAGTTTAGGATATGTAATGAGGGGTAGAAAAATATGAAGAATGTAGTACTGGGACGGTCCGAGCCTGACGGATTATCGACTGCACGATCGCTAACTCGAAAGCCCGTCAGCCTCCGATCGTCCCCGTATATACGAGTACCTAGCCTATTGTTATATTTCAGTTTCGATTTTTAAAATTAATAGAATTTTGTAAACATTTTTTATATTATGTAGCGATTGTGAAGACAGAAGGTCGATGAGATGCTTATTAAACAATGTTTTACATTATGTAGTCTACTTTTGGACAATCTGAAACCAGATGTTTTATTGTAAGGATGTGACCGGATTGGCAGAGGTGGCAAATTGGTGGGTTGTCCTTGTTGAGAAGATGGCGGTGGGTTATCTGGGTATGGCCGAGTCGAAGGCGCAAGAAGCATTTCTTCATTCGAGGTGTCGTGTCTGCTTGGTACATTGCTGCAACGGCTGTAGGGTTAATGGAGGAGTAGTGGTGGGTGTATGTGTTCCATTCTTCCCTTCTTTTCTGTTCCCATGCGTTGTTTACGAGATTCAAAAGGTCCCTCCTTGAAGGCATTAGTGGTGTGATATTTGGATATCCAGACGCGGTTTTCGCTGCGGTATCTGCAAGTTCATTTCCTCTGATGCCTGAGTGCCCTGGGACCCACAGGATCATAATTTTTTTCCTTTTTTTAAAAATGTTGTCACGTATTTTGATCATTGTGCGTGTGCGGTTGTTTATATTCGTGATAGCGTTTAGCGTTGATAAACTGTCCGAGCAAATCACCACATTTTTGAAGGAACTATTACATATTTCTGTAGCCTTGAGGATTGCATAAGCTTCTGTAGAGTAACTTGAGAAGTAATTTGGTAGTCTCTCAGCGTGCAGAACGTCGCCTGCTTCGGAGACTACTGCAAAACCAGTTCCGGTGTCAGATTTAGATCCGTCTGTATAGAGTATATCCCATGAGTTGATTCTGTATTTTCCGATAATCTCTAGGAAGATTTGTGAGTAGGCTTCTAAAGTGGTGGATTCCTTTTTGAACTTTGCCATACTGGTGTTGATGACATCTGTTGGTAGTTCCCAAGGAGGGGTATTTCCGAGAGTCAGTGGCTTGATTGTTGGTGGAATTCCTAGGTTCCTTATAACCTCTAAGGAGTTGTGGAGGGACGAAGGGTATTTCGGGCACTTTTTTCGTAGCAGAATTTTGTTTGCGTCCTCGGTTACTGGAGATTTGAAGGAATGGCAGATCTTCGAGGCTAGCCGTGCTGTGAGGAGGTGTATGTTCAATGGATGTAAGGCCCGCTTCAGTTAGCATATTTTTTACTGGCGTGGTTGCGAAGGCTTTCAATTTCTATATATTTCTTGTAACCTGAATGAGTGTGTTCGGATGGACTAAACTGTTTTTTGAAGATAAGAATCGTATAATATTTAGCCTGGTAGCTAGCTTTTTTTTTAGTACTGCACAAAGTTCTTTAAAATTAAAGTGCTTATCAAATATGATGCCTAAGATATTTAAGATATTTACATTTGGAACTTGTATATTGTGCATAATGATGTTGGTACTAATACAATTTCTTTTTCTACAAATATGTAGGTGTTTACTTTTATCGGGTGAGATAATGGATCCTGAGTGGGTGCACCATTGATTTAGGTCAGCCAGTATGTTTTGGAAAGATTCCTTAGTGCGATTGTTATCATTGCACTTAGATAAAAGGATTACGTCGTCCGCATATAGGACGTGGTTATGTTCTCGTTACTTGCTATTATTTCGCTAATATCGTTATACGTGATTATGAATAATGCTACTGACAATGGTGAACCCTGGGGGATACCATTGTTTAATGTGTGCACAGTTGATAAGAAGTTGTGCAATTTTAGTCTAAATTTTCTATGTACCAAAAATGCTTTTATAAACGAGTACATTTTGGGGCCAATTTTCCACTGTATAAGTTTGTTAAGGATTACGTGGATACCGATCCGATCGAATGCCTTTTCGAAGTCAAGTGACAGGATGGATACATGGTTTTTGCATGACAGAGCGGAAGCAACGAATTCATCGATGTGGAGGAGGGAGTCGGCGGTGCTGCGTCCATGTTTGAAAGCTACTTGGTTGGGATCGATATAGTTGTTCTTTTCTATATACCAGAGTAGACGTATAGAAACGATTTTTTCTAGCAACTTGCTAGTGCATAGCAGTAACGAGATTGGTCTGTATCCCTTAGGGTCTGTTAGCTTCTTTGTGGGTTTTGGAATGGGAATTATAGTAGCGACCTTCCAAGCATGAGGTACTATACCTTGGGTAAGGATGTTGTTATATAGTTTTAAAATTCGTTGCTTAAATATACCTGGGGTATTTCTTATCATTTGGTATGAGATGCGGTCCTGGCCTGGAGTTTTTCCTTTTAGTGCATTCAGACAGCTTTCGAGTTCTAGAGTGCTTATTGGTTTTTCTATGTGCTTTGCCGATATGCTCAGGCTGTATTCCTGGGGCGATCTATTTACCGCGTAGCGCTTTGCTTCGAGAAAGTTTGTTGGAAAACTTGAATCATCGGAATAAACAGACCAAGCCGAGCCAAAGTATTCACAGATGTCTGGTGGGTTATTGAGCGTCCCAGATTCTGTTATTAACGACCTTATCGCATATGGGGTGTAATTACCTGTAATTGTTTTAATATCGGCCCACAATTTTTTACTTGTAGAGTTCGGGTTGATATTCGAGGTAAACTTTTGTAAGCTTTCTTTTTTTGAAATCTTTGCTATTTTTCGAAACATGGCATTAGCTTTGCGATAGTTCACGAGGTTTGTGTCAGAGGGATATTTTTTGAATGTTCTCCACAGCCTCTGTTTATTACACCGAAGCGTAGCTAATTCGGAGTTCCACCATGGGACAATCTTTTTGTGGGGGATGTTTTTTGTTTGGGGGATAGCGAGATTCGCTGCAAAACGCATTGTTTTGGTTATTAAAGCCCGCTTCTTTGTTGATGTTTGGTGAACGATGTTTGCATTTTGCAAATTCAAGAACATTCTTGATGGAGGATACCCAGTTAGCCCGTTCCGTTTGGAATTTAGCTTTTGGTTTTTTGTGAGTGGACTTTATACCGAAATCTAAGCTAGTCAGTATTGGAAAGTGATCACTCCCATGCAGGTTATCGAAGATTTTCCACGTAGTTTTGGCCAGTAATGGGGGGGGGGGGGGGGGGGAATTAAAGTAACGTCGACGTGCGTCAATGTTTTGTGTGTAGAGAAATGAGTTGGGCTACCATCGTTTAGAATGGCAAGATTGGACAGAGTTAAGAAGTTCTCAAATATTGTGCCTCTGGAATTACTTACAGGCGAACCAGATAGTGGGTTCCAGGAATTAATGTCTGCTGTTAACAAAATTGGTGTTTGGATGCTATTTGTTATGTTGAATAAGTCCGTGGTGGTGAAAGTTTGGCAAGGGGGAATATACATCGAAATAATGGTAAGTTTGGTGTTAAGCTGAATCTCTACCGCTACCAAGGAGATTTTAGAATTGATTGATAGATGGGTATGGGGGATGGAGTTGTGAATTAGTACCGCTGTGCCTTGTTTTGCTGAGTTATTAGATGGAAAGTTGTGAAAGTACGCTGTATATTGTTTCGGAGGTAGGGGAGAGAAATTGGTTTGTAGATGGGTTTCCTGGAGGGTTATTATAGAAGGATTATGGTCATTTACTAATAAAGGGTTTTTCAATAAGAGCGCTACAAAAGTTTTTTTTAAATAAAACAAAAACGGTTTTGGATATCATTGAAATTCTTTATTCCTGTGAAAGTACGTTCGATACCATTATGTATGGAACTCGATTTCTTTTGCATGGCCACCACTTGCACGCTTGCAGAAGTTCAGACGCTGAACCCAATTTTCGACGGTTTTCAAGCATAAATCGGCCGATACTGCTGCAATTTCACGTTCGATATTCGTACGAAGTGCATCAATCGTCGCTGGCTTGTTGGCATAGATAGTTTTTGTTTTATTTAAAAAAAACGTTTGTAGCTCTCTTATTGAAAAACCCTTTAGTTGTAATTCGTGAGAATTATTAAAATAGCCATTGAGGTTCCATTGGAGGACCTTTAAAAATTTAGTTTTGGTTGTGTTTGGCGGCTTTTGTCCAAAATACGCTGGGGTATATTGTAAAAAGCCTGTGCAGGAGGTGTGGTTGGTGGTGGATGGATGATTTCGACTCCGCTGACCAGAGCCCAAGCCATCCGGGGCTCGAGACGGTGCCGGCTGCCTCGGGCTATGGGCAGCGGAGTCGGCGTTGTTGGGGCATGTGTTTGTTTTATATACTTTCATCGTCGCTTGCAGAGGGGTTGATGTAGTAATTGTTGTTCTTAATAAGTTGATAACTTTAGATAAGGGTGAGATGGTGTTATTTGGGGTGGGATCGGGGATACGTGGTGGTATAATTGGTGGTTTTTGGTTGTATGTTGTGGGGTGGTCTAAATTTGACGAGTGTGGATGAATAGTTTCATTGGAGTTGATTAGGCTTGCGGTGATACTGTTTTGTGGTGTGTATGAGTTAGATGTTGTATTATTAAGTGAGCTCGGATTATCGTTCTGTGCGTGCAGAGCGAGTTTTGTACTAATTTTATTATTGGCTTGAGAATCTGGAGAGGGCGTGTTACGAGGGGGTTTGTTTGCTTCCGTTGATGGCATACTAATAGGGACTGGGTTTGGTTGGACAGAGCTCTTTGCGACAGTTGCATACGATTGTGAAGATGTGAGTTCGGGGTTTAAGTCGTTGAATATTTGATTTGCTTCAAACATTGAACATTTTTTGGTTGTTTTTATTTTAATTATTATTATTATTATTATTATTATTATTTTATTAAACGGTAAATAAATACAGAATAATAATATTTTACAGCGCTAGCTACCAGGGCTTTTGGCTGGGTTGATTTAGGCTGCTGGTTAAATGCTGCTGGTTAAATGCAGTTGTCTAAATTGACTTCCTTTAAGAGTTCAAAAACTATGTGAATATTTTGTACAGAGGGTACAGATAGAACCTCAGACAGTTCGTGTTTAGATGAGTTTTTTACTAGATTTTTTAATAGATTGTGTACCTTTTGGCATTCATATATAAAGTGTTTGGCAGTTAAAATACGACCGGATTGGCAGAGATGGCAAGTTGGAGGATTATCTTTTTGTAAGATGTAGCTGTGAGTCATTTGTGTGTGACCAAGCCGAAGTCGTATGAAACACTTATTCATTCTTGTTGTTGTTGCTGACGGGTAGGATGTTGGATCGCCGTTTGGATTGAAGCCTCTGTAGAGGTGGGTGTATTGCGACCATGCCTGTTTCCTTTTTTGTTCCCAGTAGAAGTTTATGTGCCTGGTAGCGTCCTTTTTGGTGGGTGGGTAGGGTGTGATGTAAGTTTTTGTTGCCGCACTACGGGCCGCCCTATCTGCGAGGTCGTTTCCTTTGATCCCAGAATGCCCTGGGATCCAGATGATTCGTAGCTTATTTTTTCCTTTTATGATGTTGTCTCGGATTTTGCTGATAATTGTTGCCCGATTTTTAGTGTTTCGAATGGCTTTGAGTGTGGAGAGGCTGTCGGTACAGATGATTGTGTTTTTACGTGTAGACGCGTGCATGTGTGCGGTGAGAGATTGCATTTCTCGCACGAGGGATTATTTTTGCACCTTTTGGCGGTGTGGCCCAATAGTTGGCAGTTTTTACAGCGCATTGGGTTGGGGAAGTATTCCTCTACTTTGCAATTATACCAGCCTATATTAACTGTGTTCGGCGGGCGGAAGAGGTCAACGGTGAAAAGGATGAGGCCTGTGGGTGTTTGCTTGCCTTCAATGTTTTTTTTAAATTTAAACACTTCTGTGACGCCTTGCGACCTCATTTCTTTGACAATTTCATCGTCTGGTACGTTACCTAGATAAGGTGCATAGACTGTTCCCTTGGAGGCATTGCGATTTGTGTGTAGTGTTACTTTTATCGGGCAGAGGTTTGATAACATTTTTTTGGACAGAAAAGTGTCTGCAATTCTTTGAGATTTGACTAAAATTAGTGAATTGCCATCTCGAAGTTGGGTAATATATTCGTATCCAGTACTTAAACCATCAATTGTTTTTTTTAATATGAAGACACTGAAGGAAGATAATGGTTTTTCTTCGCTTGCCGGTGCGATCACAATGAATTCGGGGTTAGGGTTAGCACTTGTTGAGAATGTTGGAATTAAAATATGGTCAATGTTTATATAATTGGGTTTTCTTTTTTTCGGTTCGGCAAGCAGATCTACGTCTAGACCGCTGAACCGGTTACCTGAAAGCACATGTGGCCCTAAGGCCATAATTTGACAGTTCTTATCCCTGGCTGTTTTTTTTTTATTTTTTTTCACTCACTGATGGGTTAGAAAGAGAGAGTGAAAACGGAAAAACGCTATTGAAATAGCGGAGAAAGTACCAACGAAAGTAAGCGAGAAGCACACCAAGAAGCGAAACGATGCTTTCGGCTTGGGGGTTAGTCGGTGACTGAACAAGAAAGTTAGAAATTGGTTACTAAACTATTTTCAAGTACATTTTGTTTTAAAGCATTCAAAGCAAAGCATTATATTTGTTTCAAATTTACATTTGCAGGAAATAATTCGTCCAGCCCCAACAAAAATTGCCGGTCATTTTCCATCTCGTGGCATACTTCAAGACTCTATAAAACTCCTCGATGCACATTTGATTTTCGAACCCTTACTCACTTGCCTAGGTGTCATGCCGCAACAGATGGTAAATAAGATCTCAAATGCTGACATTTCTTCGCTGGAGAACTTTGGAACAAATCTTTCTCTAATCGGTACATTTGACTCAATCCGTGTGGATATTGTTGTCAGCGAGGCAGGAGACAAAAAGAACAAACCTTCAAAACTGAATAAGAAAGCTAATGGTCGGCCGTCTCCGATCATAGACACGCCATCGTTCCTTTGCGAGCGTGTCGGTATAGAATTGGAGGTACTCAAGATGTCCGACGGTATGGTGGATCAAGCGCGTCAAAATGTCATCTACATGTCCAGGCGCCAATTGAAGAAGCACACAAGCACTGTGATCAACTTTAGCCTGAATATTCGATTTATTTCCCAGCAGGTATCCTTGATGCTTTAATTTGGCTTAGGTTGAAATTAACATGGTTTTTGATTTAGGTTAACATGCCACTTCTACGATTGCTCCATCAAATCAGTAACATGTACCAAAATGTGAAAGATGCACAAAATGAGTTCCACGAGCAGCCAGATTTGAGTAAGAAGTCCACAGCAAAGGATGAGTGCAGTTTGGGTAAATCAAACGGTTAATGACAAACATGTAGAACCTATGTAATACTTCTGTTTAGCCTCAGAGCCGAATGATATAATGCCGTTTGGTTCTATATCGGATCGTTTTACCCACAATGAAAATTCATCCGATGAGCGATATGACAAGTTCAACGAGATGATTGGTTTACCAAATTCGATGACCAAGTAGGTTACCATTCTTTGAGAATATATCTCCTTATTTGTTTTCTATTTGCAGTAGTAAAACTCGTGTGCCAGGCTTGGGACCTTTAATACAGCTTACTCCATCACCAAATGCTAAAAATCGTCCACAAAGTTTTGCTCAAAAGCTTCGTTCCACAGGGAAATCCGTAAAAGGAAAGCTAGGTGAGAATAAAACATTATTGTTGCTGAGCACAAATGATCATATTTTTTCAGGCTACACCAACCTTAACGAATCCAGTTCATCTCCCCTGCGTGCCAGCCCCACAACATCTGTCAGTGAACAACAAATGTTCAAGTTATCTTTGGAATCAAAGGCATCATTCAATGGTCTGAACGTTAGCATAGATTATCAAGGTATGTGTAAGAATGGACTCAACGGCTCGCTCCCACCAATGGACACACCGAATTGCTGGAAAACAATCTATCACCTGTTGGAATTGTATGGAACAATGCCGGAGACAAAGACTGTGCAGAGGTAAGCGGATTTTTCTTTTCGATAATTCCGCATTCATCAGCTTTTTAAGTTCTTTCCGCAGGACATCCATGTCGACAGATCCCAATGAATCCAATAAGCAAGCAAAGAAGAATACTTCCGTTTACATGCGTCATGACAAGGAAGATGATGAGCTGACAATTGCACCCACTCCTCTTCCACAGCACAGGGAATTACTGGAGAGTACTACGCAGGAGCGAACGCGATTGATTGTCTTCGGCGTGGCGAAGATCCACAAAACTAGACTTCTTGCAATGTTAAGCGGACTCAAGGTAAAGTCAGTACTTAATTCCTTAATCAATCTTCTTATATACTTTTGTTCATTTATAGCTCGAAGCGGAAATAACAACGCTGAATAGCAGTGCTACATGGCGCAAAAAGGCCCGACCGGTGTCTCTTGAATGCTCCCTAACTGGACAAGTTGGCAGAGCTATGATCGTTCTACTGGAAGGTGTAGCTCCAAGCCAGCAGTGAGTCAAAGCACACCAATAATCAATCCATCGACTTCAATATAATTTCCAACCTGCTTTTCAGAACTGTCGTCAAAGTGACTGTTGGCAAAAGTCAAACCCTCTACTCGAGTATAACTAAACGTGGCAAAGATAAAAACAGCGGACTGCTATCAATTGGACCAGTGAACATTGAAATACCGCAGCATCCAGTCGCTTTGCACGGAATGATGACCCGAAGCTCAAAACAGCTGTCATCCACTCTTCAGGTTAAAATAGCTCTCCTTTCTTGCATTTCACTTCTTACATGAGCAAATTCTAACCTTAGGAACTCCGAGTTGGCAGAAACTCAGGACGTGCACCACGGCAACATGAAGAACCCGACTCGCCATTCCATGTGCGTGACCAGAAAGAGCGGCCAAACACCCAGAAGAAGTTTGCAGCAGCAATGAAGCCCCCACCACCGCAGAATGGACTGCTGCAGCCGTTGGTCATGCAGTTTAATGTGTTGTTGCAAAGTTTATCAATAAATGCAGCACTCCTGCCATCTTTGCAGGCACAGTATCGCATGAATCATGTCAGCTCAACTGGTGTCACTGGTCACAGGGCGAAGTTTGTCATAGACTTGCCAACTCACACGCTGAGTTTTACCACCAAAATTCAGGTAAACTTAAATGATAACCGACAAAAAGTCAATTTTCCGCTCGGAAATATAAGTTCGCACGGACGAATGTCTGGAGAAGCTAGGCTGTTAACGCCATGCAATATTGCCTCGCCTTTAATTGAAATGCAATTCCACTTTTTTCAGAACGAGATCAACCTTCCATCGGAAGCGTGTATTGCTCTTCCACCTGTGCACGTCAGTGCCGAATATATCCCAGAAAATAGACAAGAGGTATGTAGTTGTTCTCATGCAGGAACATTTCACAGTAATTATCTAACCAAAAAATAAATATATAAATAGGATACTGAGATCGATGGAATAATTCTTCGCCAAGGTGGTTACGTTAATGCCTCCGCTGAAATCGGTGAATTCGAGCGATGCCTTACGACTGACCTGCTCAACCATTTGGTGTTTGTTCAGAAAGTATTCATGAAAGAAATCAACGAAGTCCTGCAGAAGGTTTACGGTGGTGAGAAACCAGTTCCTCTCTGGTCCGAAGACAGTGAAAGCGTGCAAGAATCTTCCTTAAAAAGAATTCTCTTTTCGCTGAATATATCGATGAAGCGGATTCAGCTAACCGCCACAACACCTTGCTCCTCGGCTGTACGTTTCGAGACCGGTACACTGGAATTGCATTTGTCCAATCGCGTTAAGAATGTTGGAGAGGGCAACGATCGAAAGATGTTTGGCAAGGCGCACATTGATTTCAACCTTTCCTTGGGGCAACTCATTAAAAATGTGATTTTTGACGAAGCAGAACCAGAATTTCAGCAGTTCGCGTTTTTCCACACGACAATTGGACTGAGGAACGCTTTCCAAGATGAACTCTTGAACGAGGACAAGGAGTTGATACTTCTTAAGCTAAAGCGGCCATTGGTCTACATTCAACCAGTTGCTGTGGACAAAGCCATCCTGGTTTGGTTGAATTACAAGAACGCCTATGAGTACTGGGCTGAAAAAAGGGCGAATTTGACATATGAAAATCCATATGGAAATCAGATGTTTGATCGAGTGCCTTTTGGTCAATTCAGCAATATTGCTTCGCCTAACCGGTCGACTCTGTTCCTGCAATTGACTGTCGAAGATATGGGCATATGTTTGCCACTGAATCAAGTTGCACAGGTTAGCTGGGGAAGTTGAGTGTTCAGCAGAATAATTGTTTTTTTTTTCTTAGTCATGGGGTAGTAGATCGTATCAGGATTTCGAGCCCAAGGGAGCTGTAGTCATCACTCTGGAGAATACAATTATTTCAGGTGAGCTAAACTTGGTCCTCCAATTGAAATGCAATTTGAATTCAATTCATGCCATTCCAGCTTGCAACTCTGGTTCGCTCGTGTCAAAAGGAAAATTCTCAGGCCTTTGTCTGCGGTTCGCCGATGATTTTGAGACAACACTCGACGATTGGAAACCCAACATGAGCGATGCAAATATAATGAACTTGTGCGTCGTCTCTGAGGGTACCTATGAAGTCTGTTCGCGGACGGCAGCGGCCAAAAAGGGAGAAAACGCCAAATGGCTTTTGAATGTCAAATGGCAGATGGAAGGAGTAGATATTCATTTGGATGTGAATATTGGCAAACAACTTTCCTCGTTGGGTCATACTCTTACCATGCTGACAGGCTCTGAGGATGAAGACACTAACATTGAGAGCCCAGACAGTGATGAGGGCGATCAGAGCTACAAAGAGACAATAATTCGTCGTAGGGACTTTGAAAATCTTCCGTCGTTTGTGTTCGATCCATCGATTGACTCCAAGAAGCGATCATTTATGATGGAGAAAGAAATGGCTGAGCAGCTGAAGATTATAAATGATTTGCGGACGCTGGGCGCCTCGCATAATACTGTGGCGCATGAGGAGCGGCGATTGCAGGAACTCCAAGCATTGTGCTATAAATATTTCCGTCGCGATATTATTCAGAAGTTCAAGAGACCATCGATTCGACGATCGACGTTAAAGAATACCAACCGATCTTATTCGTATGTAGGGCCATCTTTAAGTAAAGAACCGCTGGAAGATGTTTACCAAAAGAAATTGGACACAATTGTATCGAATGACGAGATCTCAAGCCTTCAGAGCACACCAGCATCAGGTCCTTCGAGGAGTGCCTCCTTACGGGCATGTGGAGCTAATCGAGTCACTTTCTCAGAGGCAATGAGGTCAGCATGGTCATTTGTAATGCAAAGCAATACCTTATTTTTTCCTTAGACAAACATCTCTTCCGAACGCTGATACGGACTCGGAAATGCCAGATAATGATGTCGATTGGAAGGGCTTCGACCCTCAATCCCCCGCGGAAATAGACATTGATGGAACGTCAGTTGAAATGCGCAAGAAGCATGGCAACTATCAGCAGAAGCAACAGGTATTCTCCGTTAAAATTCATTAAACATTTTTCTTTAATTTATTTGCTTTTCAGGAACCGAACATCGATTTCGAATTAGACATCAAAGTACTAGTCAATTCGGGTAAATGCGTTCTGCACACTAAAGAATCAACTGATGAACGCTTTATTGTCAGTGGCCCGACAAGCGTTAAGACCCACAAGCGGGAACGAAGCATTGGTAACGATTGGGGCAGTCCAACGCCATCCCGCCGGCAACGTGATAAAAGCAAAATTCGCTACAACCCTAGCAATGCTGTTCTCTCAGATCTCACCATCTTTCATATCCCTGGTCTGGATGTAAAATTGCACTATCAGTCCAAGACAATACCAGAAGATCCATCGAATCGTGTCGCATCCAGTGATAATCATTCCATGTTTCGTAGAACGGGCAGCAAGAGAGCTGCTCTCTTCGCCTGGATGACCCTGCAAAGTATTCCGGAGGAGACAATAATATCTCCGCATATTTTGGAGTTCTTGGAACAAACCCTCGAACCAATACCATTTAAGGCAGACGGCAGTTCGGCGACTTCATCAGCAGCGAACCCAGTAAATTTGGACATCTTGCCAGCAAACTATGTGACATATGCTTCATTCCCGGTTGATGTGATTGTATACTTTCACATGCAGCCATCGACATTTAGATTCTCTTGCCTGCCTGTGTCCCGAGTGGAATGCATGTTACAGCTGCCTAGTTTAGACATCGTGTTCAGTTCAAAACGTTCCGATGATGAAGACAAGGCTGGTACAGACACAAATGATACGGAGAAGTCAGAGAAAGATAAAATTCCATCGGGCGGTTTGAGTGTGACGGGCTGCTTAGCTGACTTTAATGTCTACATCTTCCACCCGTACGGTGGCAAAAAGACCAACACAAAGGAGGCTCAATTTTCGCCGCTTACGGACATCGAACGCAAAGACTCACTGAGTATAAATGTGGAATTCGTCAAATTCCATATTACTCGGTGCCGAAAGCTGTACATTGAACCTTCCCCCAGCTCCAAGCGTGCTATAGATCATTCGCGAGCTGTAATTCGCTTCTCCACAATTGTTGACATTGGTAGTGCATCGTTCAAGTATGACATGCGTCGTCTAACTGAAATTCTTGCGTTCCCCAAGGCTTGGTACCGCCGAAGAATTGTTCGTCGGCTGTTCCTTGGAGACCTGAGTTTGCATCAAAGCGGCAGTAACGATCCAGATGTGACTGCATCGTCGACATCCAAGGAATCCCATAGCAAAACTCCAGTATTGAGTGAGTTCAGAGACAAGCAACCGTCGGCTTCAACCGATGCGTACTATAGTAAAGATAGTATGCGGCTGGACTTTGACAAAGATATGCGCAAATTCGACAAATTACAAACGTTGGGCAAGTCTTCAAGTGCTGAATCGAGTACTCCACCGTCAGAGAAGAGTCAGATAACTGCATGGGAAACATTGGTATTATTTGCGATTAACTTTACAAAGCTTAATGTGCAAATGAACATGGGCAATGTAATGGGTAATGTGGTAAGTTACGCATCATCTAGATATTTTCTATTTCTTTTTATCACTTTTAACCTCATTTTACAAACATTTAGGTTTGGCTAACAAAAGACTTCCAAAGCGATGGCCGCCTAAGCATCGGCAGCACGGGCTACAAAAAAATGTACAGTGGCATCTACTTGGGCGGTTCTTCACTGGATGCTAAAGGCGGTATCGTCGGTGGCAGCTTTGAAGTAAACAAAATCAATACCCGATTCCATATTAAAGAGGAAGCCGGTGTGGAACCTTACCACACTATGGGACTGAATTTTATGGCTTTAGAGCTGCGACTCGACTACATGGGTACCTCAGTACTCATGACACGTATTAGCTCCTTCTCGGCAGCCATGAAAGACGAATGGAAGACGACGACAACAGAAATATTTGCCGATGTGCATGGTCAAGCTAGTTCCAAACCACGTGCCATCATTTTTATACACGGTGATCTATCGTGGGATCAGCTGCAGATCATGATCTCAAAGTCCACAACTGCAGATCTTTTGAAAATGTACTACAAGCTGGAAGAATTTTTCACGCAGCAGTTCAAATCATCGAAGCGGGTGTTCTCTAGCCTCGAACCAAGATTGCATGATAGGAGCTCGAGTACTAAGCGCCGTCAGGTGAGTACTTTACTGGTCGTTTAGCATTGTATATACTCTATGTCTAAACTGTAGCATATAAAGAAAAAGTCAAATGGAGATTGCTTACCACCGGTGGACAACACGAACACAGACGCTCGTCATCACCGACACTGGCAGAAGCCATTGGAGCAGGCAATGGGATTGGTGGTGCCGACCTTAGTCACCCGACTAGGAAGAAATGGAAATATATTGGGCGGAAGTGCAGAGTTGCATGGAAACAACATCTCTTTGGCTTGTTTCCATGGTATCAACTTTAAGGTAAGGCTTGCGAGCCCAGTTTTTGATCGCCTCTAAGAGCTCGTCCTTTCTTCTAGTCAAAATCATGGGCATTGTTCAGCTTAAAGGCTCCATACATAAATTTTACCACAGAGGCGCAACAATCGCAGGACACCAAAGAAGTTTGTGTCACCGAAACGCTTTCGTCCAGCTTGGGGCAGAATGCACAGAGTCAGCAGAATCATTCGATGGCAATTGTCAGTCGCATTACACGGAATATAATCTTCCCGCCGCAGTTCAAGACTCTAAACGAATGGTTCCATTATGCGTTTGCAAATAGTGAGATCGATGGTAAGGGTTACACTTGAGAAGGGACAGTCGATTGATCTCTTTCTTTCAGCTGTTGATCGTTTCCCAATTCTCGAGCGGGATCGTGAGATTGCAACGAACTCTATTGAACGTTCAAGGAGTGGCGCCAGTACTAATTCATCAAAGTCGCTTGAGCATAACCATAACCGCGAGGTGATATTCGCTTTGCCTAGCCTACAATTCAATTTTAAGACTGAACATAAACAGGGTCCGTCCACGCCGGAACCTACTGGTAAGTTCCTTTTTCATCTGACTCATTTCATCAGTGTTTTAAGTGAGTTTTTTTTTTTTTAGATGGGAAACCCGAAGTTATCTGCAGTTTTATCACAGAATTTGATGATCATATCTTTGTGACAGTCGATGCGGACGCATTCTTCTTCCTCCATGACCTGATAACTTCTTACGTTAAGGAGAAAGAGAAGGTGGTGAGTTTTTTGCTTTTGAATGAAATGAAAGGTAGTACATTGTAGTTGAAAATAGACTTTGTTTTGTGTGGAAGTCGGTTTTAGAAGTCGCCTCCTTCGGCATAAAAATACTATAAACCTGAAGTTTTGAGGCGGTGGTTTGTTAATACCTGGCGCCTGGCGAACGTTGCTCGGCATTTCTCTAAACACATTTGTAATTCCTGTTTCTGTATACTTTTACTTCTATGCATTTTCTAACTTTCATTTGCATTTGCTTGCGAGTTTTTATTTGACTAAATTTGTTTGTAACAAACTGTTTTCTTTTTTTCCAGATCGGTGTACAATCGGTTCGAGCGGCATCACCCAATCTTTCACAAAATCTTAAAAGCCAACTGAAACCCCTTGTTACAGATGAAATGTCCAAGGATAAAAAGGGTAACGGCGAAAAAACTGATTCTATAGACTCTGCGAACTCAAGCGGTAAAACTACTGACACCAATGCCGATGCTCTGGATTTAGAATCATTTGTTCGTGATTGGCGTCATTTCGAGTGCCAAACATGGCATTTGGAACCAACAGTTCGTTTATTATCATGGGCGGGCAAATCAATTGAACCCTATGGTATAGATTACATATTAAATAAATTAGGATTCTCCCACGCCCGTACCACTATTCCCAAGTGGTTGCAACGTGGATTCATGGATCCGCTAGATAAAGTCCAAGCCATTATGATGTTGCAACTACTGACACTCATTAAAGAGAACAAAGTCGATGCTTCATCAAAGAAAACTTCAAATTAGACAACAATTGTAAAAATAAGTTGCCCCGAGTTTAAAAATAACAATTTTTATCAAATAGCTGTAGTCTATAGTAAGCTTTTAACCAAAAATTATTAATTTAATTCTAGTTGTTACTTATTTCGGCAATGCAAACAAAGAAGTTAAAATAAAAAAATGTCTACTTGTACTTATTTTCAGTTTTAAATCGGCACTAGGAGTGGGCATTCGCTATCGAGTCTTGGACATTTTTCCTCCAAAGGAATAACATCAAAACTTATACATATATGTTATAACAACACATTCAAATGCAAATCCTATATTAACAACAACAAAGAGGAACGTTCTATTGCCGAGTCAAGGTAACTAATTTTGCCGGCAGAACAAATTGTATACATGAATAACTTTTTACTGTGGTATGTATTTCAAAAAACTCGTTTGAGAGTCGATTGATTATACATTTTTTAGACCTTACATGGTGAAAGTATTTTTACCTTGTTCGACCGCTCAAATTTGGTAGAACAACTTCAGTCCCTTTGCTTTTAAAACCAATTTTATGCCGGTAGAAATAGTCTCATGAGCCAAGGACGACTGGTGTCACAACTTGTCTTAACAAAACAAGTATGTACCTCTGCCTGATTTTTGTTCTTATTTTTACCTGTGGCCTGATGAAGGAATTCGAGGCGAATCGTTTTTTTGTTTATTTACTATTCACCTCGTTTTGCTTAATTATCGAATTCGAAGAAAATCAAATATTGGCCTTCCAAAATTCCCAGTCAATTGAAATTAGTTTCCATTCAATCGAAGGTCTGTTTCAGAATGTAAAAGTAAAGTTACAGTTAAGATACTCGCAACTTAATCAGCAACTAACATCCTCATGTGTGTTTCACAATAACCAAATAAGTCTAACCAGTGGTTTATGTTCTAAGTAAGTAACTTATGGGGTGGATAAGGTACCCAATAGCTAAACAAACTGTCAAATATTTTGCCAGTTGCATTGTGCCTGCCACAAGAAAAACATAAGTTTTGTTGGGATAATGGATGCCCTTCTGACAAATGTCACGGCTCACTTAGACCACCAGTTGGGTCCATTCCCATTGTGTCTAGTGGATATTAAAAAAATCAAACCCATTTTTTAATATTACTATTGTGGAAAATAACGCATATTCAACGCGCTGTCACACGCATTGGATGCCACTATTTGCTGCCGGACTAATATTTTCGATACACCCTCTACTCAGGCTACACAGTATGCAAATATCTTTCGGTTACCTCTCAGACCGAAAAATTACTACATACTACTACATACACGTGCCTATCAAATTTTTAGGTAAGTCTTATATTATGTTATTTATATATTATTTTTTTGTTAATGCTTAACTGCAGTATTACCTGTGAGTTCAATAAATAGAAAGAAAAAATATTATTTGTATGCGCATTTTTTTTTGGCTTCTGCACCTATCCGTACAAGAACTTAAATTACTTAATTTTGAACGGAAAATGAAACCCATATATTACTAGTGTACCCATGCGACAACCTTTTTATTGGATATCCGTTCCGCGCTTTATATTAACAAAACCCAAACTACAATTATTTCTTTTCCATTTGATAATAAACGTTATAAATATATATCAAATGAATGGCAGCTGATTTCGAATTTCCGAAATTTTTGAGATTTCTGATTATTGAGTTGAGTTAGCAGTTTCGTATGCTATTAAGAAAATAAATGTTTAATAATGAATTTTTATTGAGGAGACGAGTATTTTGCTTTTCAATATCATGGCAACTCTGCTGATTCAACAAATACGAGTTCTCCCCTCAGTTTCGACGGTTACACAAGGAAATTAGAGCTTATTTTAATGTATTGGTAAGTTTGAAAGCAAACCCATATTAAATTTGAGATCGCCTCTTTCTTGTGATGAGAAAATCTTAAAATGGACTTTTTCTTAATAAAACATGCGAAACCGCAAAAGATCGCATCTGATGGATTTGCTCTTTTATGTAAAATGGCACATTGCTTATTTCTGAAACACATGCACAGCAAAAGCCGAGCAGCCAGCGACTGATCAAGAGTTCTGAGCGCGATAGGCATGAGGACGCGCCCCCGCCAGAAATTCTACGGACGGCCTAAAAAGTAGTAAGTGAGTAGAGTAGTAAAGTGAAAAGTTTTCAGATCGATCTGCAAGCGAAACTAAAGTTGTCCTTTAATCTGCATGACATTCAACCTTAGGGTGGCAAACCATTTTTGAAGTAAAACTTCTTTACGCACGCTTGATTTGGGGAGTAAGCTGGTGAATACGACACGAAAGTGTAGACCAATGTAGACTTCCGGCGCAACGAAAGTGTAGACCAATGTAGACTTCTGGCGCAACGAAAGTGTAGACCAATGTAAACTTACGGTGTAACGGAAGTGTAGACAAACGTAGACTTCCGGCAATACCGAAGTGTCGACAAACGTACACTCTTTTGTTACAACCCATACAATTTAGTCGGCGAAAGGTTCGTGGAATGGGTAAACACCCTTGAATCTCCTCAATGGAGGACAATACTAAGCTCATCATCTATCCAAACCGATCCAAAGGAGAAAGCTATATCTAAAACAGTTGCCAACAGATGGAATTTACCGGAAGTGAGTAAAATCATTGTGTCCATGAATCGCAGTTCATTAGTTGGAAATATAAAGCGTCACCGTCATCGTTAGATTTTCAGGTCGGACGGCAAAAAACCAAAGTTTGAGCTAGGGAGCTGAAATTTATAATATAGACTCTCCGGTGGCCCTTGATGCTCATGTGTAAATATTTTCAAAATTCGCCCACTGACACGCCCACAATTAAAAAAAAAAAAACAAAGTTTGAGCTAGGGAGCTGAAATTTATAATATAGACTCTCCAGGGGCCCTTGATGCTCATGTGTAAATATTTTCAAAATTCACCCAGTTCGAAAGTCGAACTTCGTCAGGGAGAAAAAAAATAAATTCATCGATTATAGAGGATGACAAGTACGATGGCGAACCTATTCTGCCTTTTTGTCCAAATCTCACCAAATGCTCAGTCAGAAAGGATCAAATTTAGATATAAGCTCAATAAATGGAAGCCCACGAGAAGCTAAAAACTTAATTGTTTCTATTACCCGCAGTAATACATTTCGCCAATAAGTTATTTCTTCATTATATTGTTTGACTATTTGGGTATTCAGTTCTTGTAAAAATTTACATCTAAATACATATTGCCCCAAACATTTACGATGATCCGGAGAATTGTCATGATCAGTTATTAAGTTAGAATTTTTCCAGTCATTAAATCCACTTTTGGCAAATACGGATGTTCCTCCATATAATTTGCAAGGACCACAAAACACGTGACCTGTGGATTCTGGATATACTAAGCAGCTTCTCTTCACATTTTTGCAATTAACAAGCTTTTTCTCAGGGACTCTCAAGCTCATTTATATATGTAGGGTAGATGCAATGATGCTAGATTAGTGCATGCGATGACACAATTTCAGCTCGAGCGCGATCCTCGCGCCCTAGGCTGCAGCCTAATTAGCATAAGGGTCAATCAGGCCCTGCGAGCAGCTAGATGATTTCGAATGCAAAATGACACATTGCTTACTGCATGTCAATTCTGGCTGCAAGTTGTTTCTATTTCTAATCTCGCTGCACCAATTGTAATAGAACAACACAATTTGGCACCATTTTTCCTGCTTGACGTTTCATGCTGTGAAATTCTACGGCCATACTGCGTGCGTCCCTGCAGCACATCTGTTTCAGGCACAAGCGGAGATTAGAGGAATCTACGATGTGGTTCTTTGACAGCAATAACAGATGCTAAGCAATGCCTTTAAAAAACTAGTCGTAAGTTTACTTGCAGGCGACTTGTGTTTCCTTTGAAGTTAAATTCGCCCAATGTGATTTCTCCCCCTCACTCGCTTTTTACGGCAAGCGATTTAGGTTAGCGCTGCAGTAAAAGATATACAGTAATGTTTTCACACTACGAGAAGTTAGA
Organism: Portevinia maculata; assembly: GCA_949715645.1. Lineage (NCBI taxonomy): Eukaryota > Metazoa > Arthropoda > Insecta > Diptera > Syrphidae > Portevinia > Portevinia maculata. The sequence goes on from OX454525.1 coordinate 77,158,717, forward strand.
AAAAGAGACATAACGAATTTACGCGCAGTAAGCGGCACATCTGTTTTGAGCTTAAGCCCGTTCCTGTAGTGGTTATTTGAATCCCTTTGTTATTGATAGTAGGTATAAATGCCTGAAATAAGTTTGGCTGAATCAGAGAACGGGCAGAAGCTATACAGGTATTCTTTCTTCCTTTTCGGACGTATACGATTGGTACTTTTTGCCCCATTAGGCATCCAATAAGCAATCATTACAGGGACATTTGATCCCCGCTTATGTTACCTTTTTTTATTTATTTCTTATGTTGGCTCCATCGTCAGCCAAGAATATTTGATGCACTTGTGTGTTCGTAGATTTTCCGTCATTGCCGCAAGGTTGGTGGGATTTGCACTTCAACTTTGATCTTACGATTTAGGTCTAACGTTAAAGTCGAAGTTGGAGTTGAGGTGCTAATGTTTACCATCCCATTAAATAAATGGTTTGAAAACGTGCGGCGCGGTTGTCAAAGTTGAAGTCGGAGTTAAAGTGTTGATCTATTTCTACCATAAGGCAGATCAGAATGGGAATCTGAAGCTTCCGTCATCTAAAGCAGCAGCTGTCAAAACTCAGATACACGGCGTGTTGGCATCACCAATCATTTTAATTTCCTGCTTCACGTGCAGATGCAAGCACAAGATACCCAATCTGATCAGCCCCTGTAAATGGCATTATTATTTTTTAATTTGCGTATATCTGGATGGCAACTGTTATGAGTCAACATTTTCTTCCATTAATTTACTTAACATTAATGAAAAATAGTATAGCTACATACGTGTTTGTCGTATCAGGGAAACAAAATCTATCTAACTGGTAGTTGTGACCTCTTTTGATACTACACTTGTGGGTAGCTATACATATATAATGTATAGCCCAAGAGCAGATAATATAATTGGCAGTTGTATGTGCCCTGGAAGTCCTAATATTTGGGCCTAAAAAATACGCACGTGTACATGAGTAGATTGATGTCTATAGAAAACTGTTCTTGAATATTTTATAAACCTCTACACATTTCTCTGACCTATCCTATGTTCTGCCTATGATAACGCACACAAATCCAAGACCGCTAAATCTTGAAACAAACGTACACCACTTTGATGAGCATTTCAGTTATCAATGGGCTAAATTGGGACTAAGGTCAGTAAGGTCTTTATAACAATGAACGAAGTTTGTGGGTTTATAATTTTTGTTTTCATTAACATTTAAATTGAAATGAAGAAATTTGGAAATCGGGGCATGATATGATGTGACAACGCAAACTATCACCAATTGTGGCCTTGAGATATAAAAAAAATTGCATGGGCAACAATGCTCGATGTCGCTTTGCCTGTGAACATTTTAAAATCGATTGTTAATGTTCAACGACCAGGCTCACTTATTGGGGCTGACTCCCCGAAAGGGTAGACATATGTACTTTGATTGGCGTTTCAATCATTTGACTACGCACATCTAAATATTATAAATAAAATATTATATATTATAATATTACAAAAATATTATGCACCCCTGCTTATCATTATGACATTTTAATTAGTTTCATAGGATGCTAATGATGGTGTCAGAGAGATGTATGCTTAATAGGTGGATAGGCGACCGTCAGATGACTTAGCTCATCGAGATAAAGTTTTCTATGCCGCTAAATCGATAGAGCTCCCGAGAGAAATCCAATGCATCCGAGTTGCCTAGCATATTTTGGTCGGATGACGTCTGAAACGGGTCACTTCACGTGAGTTTTTTTTTACCATCACTTAGTTCACCGAGTTAAAGGTTAAAACTAAGCACAAAGTTCAGAGCACGACGAGAGAAAACAAAATATATAAAGGGCTGCTTAATTTTAAATGATCGGATCGACAATCATGTGTACATGCACTAACTCAACTCCCCTCTACATTTTTCAAGTCAATTAGTGACCTCTTTTCCCAGAACGACACACAACTTGACTACCAGTCAACGGATTTACGCATCAATAACAATACGTCAAGTTGTTAATTTTGCTGGTTTAACATTTAACGTTGAGTTTTCGGAGCCATTTAAAATCGATGAGCAAAAAAGGTTAGGAAATGCAGGCAGCGCTCTGCAAGATCCTCCAAAACATAGGGGGACCTAGTTAAGTTAGGTTACGATAAATGAGGGTATGAAAGCTCATAGCCCTATCAAACATACTGGGTGAACGTCTCAAGCCGTTCTGCAACACCCTACTCGGCACGTACCAGTGTGGCTTCCGGACCGGCAGATCGACAATAGACCAAATCTTCACACCAAGTCGAATCCTGGACAAGACCAATGAATTTTCGAGATCCAGCCGCATATGATGGCATTCATCGTCAGGAACTCTTCGTGGCATGGCAATGACCGAATTCGGGATGGCGGCAAAACTGATCCAGTTGTCCAAAATTTACCAGGGTAGCCGTTGCTACTTCGGTTTGGCAAAACAAATGGGTACAAGACTCCTACCTCGAAGAAAAATATTCCTTTGGATATTTGGTCCTGTGCTCGAGGAGGGCGAATGGAGGAGAAGATAAAACCTCGCACTCTATGAGCTGTACCAAGATGTGGGTGTAGTCCAAAAAACTAAAACACTTTGACTAAATTGGCTCGGTCACTTCGAGCGATTGGCCAATAATGCTCCACCGAAGAGGATCTTCGAATCCAAACCCCCGGGTTCGAGACGATAAGGAAGACCGAACGTCCGTTTGACGGACGAAGCCACCGCGGATGCCAGGTCTAGACAGAGGCTCTCCATTGGTCTGGAGGCCGTTAAGTAAGTAAGTAAGCAACACAAATCCGTTATATTTTTGCGGCGCAAGGTAATCATACTCTGTTTCTAATTCTGTTTCAAAACTCCTAACCCGGAAGATCAATCGTAGGCTCTAAGCAACACTGATACCCGCCAGTTGTGCTTTATGGCGCCGAGTGCTCGGCGATAAGCACGAAAAGAGAGCTTATTTTGGGTTCTTCCGAAAGAAAAATACTCCGTCGGATATTTGGTCCTGTGTGCGAGCAGCGCGAATGGAGAAGAAGATGCCGGACCACGTCGACTACATTGTCTCGATTACATCGAGCAACTAGACAATAATGCTCCAGCGAACACCGAACCAAAAAATGCTGTCAAATTGACAATTGTTTGAATCAATAGGTCCGTTACTTTAGGTCCGTTCGCGAACTAATATGCAAACTTAAATTTATATAAACTTTCGTGCAAAACTACACAAACGCGTTCGCGTACTGAGAAAATGGTAAAAAGATGAACGAAAGAAAAATGTACTTTCGTTCATTTTTCTGCACACAGAATTTCAGCTGGCAAGAAAATGAAAACTGTCAAATGATGAAATACTATGAGTTTGCCAGCAAAAAAAAACAGCTGTTGCTTCTTTTCAAGACAAACTACGATGTTTTTTCAACTTTTTACACAAAAGCGTTCGCGTACTTTTCTTAGAAATGAGAGGATTCTCTCTCGACTTTCAAATGAATACTTGATGATTTGTTTTTCATATTGACAGTTATGGGTTTCATTATGAAAAATCAAGTTGTCAAATTAAAAACTTGCAATTCTCAATCTGACGAAAGCCATCGTCAAATTGAAAACTAAGGTTGTCCGATTGAATATCTCGATTTTCAACTGTGAATTTAAATGTTCATATTGGAAATCGTAATGCTCATTATTTTTACTGCAGTTGTCAAATTGATAACTGGTTAGATAGAAAACTTCGTTTTCCAATGCAAATTCTCCTTTGTCATATTGAAAATCACAACATTCAATCTAATTTTTTCGATTGTCAAATCAATAATTGAGGTTATTAAATTGAAAGCGTCAATTGTCAATATGTTAAATGTAATTATTACATTCATCATAATAGGAGTAATTGAATGTTTTCAATCCAATTATACCTACATATATGTATTTACAATATGTATATTATACATATGTATAGGGTGATTTCTATGGAGGCATACAAGTTTTTTTTTAAAAATAAAACAACAAATTTATAATGACCAAATTTAAATATAAATTCTGGCATATGGCCTCCGTGACTGCGCCTTCTGAACGCCATCCCGTCGGTCCAATTTTGCACCACTCCTTCGAGCATACCAGGTCTTATTTCGTCAATAGTGCTTCGAATGTTGGCTTCTAAGTAATCAATCGTTTCTGGTTTATCAGCATAGACCAGAGATTTAACGTACCCCACAAAAAGTAGTCCAAAGATATCAAATCACACGATCCATTTCTTGAAATGATTCGGTCACCAAACGTTTGGCTCAACAAAGTCATGTTTGCACGCGCTGTTTGTTAAGTTTGGCGAACCGAGCGCGAGTTTTGAAAATAAATTTCGATGATTATTAAACGTTGTTCTGGTCTATCAATGGTGATTTTCCAAAGTATACCTATATTGATGAAATAAGTCAAACACACTTTATTAGTATGACAGCTAGTTTGATAGTTATCCCTATCAGAAGTTTTATACCTCCATAAAAAAAAACACCCTATATATACATCTGAAACTTTCAGTTTAACAACCATTTTTCAATTAAATGTAATCTTTACCAAGTTTGAATTGGTATACCTACCTATTTAGCATCTTCACTCCCACTTTCTATCCTGAAATATTAAAATTCTGAAAAATATTTAGCATCTGGCGTGTATTCAATATTGAGCAATATTGTTTCCCCACTCGTTTTAAGGACAAAAAATTGGTTTAAGCCTGCTGCGTTGTTTCGCCATCAAAAATTAAGGCCATCTGCGAGTCCTTTATCGTAAATTTTGTGGAGCGTTTCTTACCAGTATATTTGTTTTTCTTATATGCGCTTTGTTGGGACCAGTTAATGGTGTACAAATAAAATGATAAAAAAACCTACCTTGTTAAGATTTGTAAATACTGGTTAAAACAATTATGTGAAACAACTTCTTTGTTAAAAAAAACATAGGTTACTTCAAATTAATTTTAATTTGAGTACATATACAAAAATACATACAAGGTTGACTTACAATTTTTACTTTCAATACACTCATTCAGCTTGATTTTCAAATATGGAGCTAGTTGGTGATAATTTACATCATACTGATAATTGTTTTCATCAATTTAAAAGTTTTTAGTTGACAATCGCCAATAAATTGTCAATATGACAACCGGTATTTTTTTCAGTGAAGTGGATCTTCGACTCCCAGTCCCAGGTTCAAGATAACAAGGAAGACCGAAACTTCGTCTTAAAGACCAAGTCATCGCGGATGCCAGAGCGCATGGTTTGGACAACTGGAAGCAACGTGCCCCGGATCGCAGAGGATGGAAGGCCGCAGTGTCTTAGGTAGAGCCTCTCCGTCTCCATCGGTCGAGTGCCCGTTAAGTAAGTTAGTAAATTGAGCATATTCACCGCTTTACCATTTTAATCTGTGGTTGAATTCCACACAACAACTCACAAAAATTAAGGAAAGTAATTGGGTTAACAATTTCAACAGACCATATCTGAAATTGAAATTGAGTAAGGCACCGTAAAATGGGGTGACAAGCAACACTTTTTTTTTTTGATTTGCTGCAATTTTCAATGTGAGCACATTTAAATCTGAGTCACGGCTCCTACTTTCAGTGCTTATCACCCTGTTGCTGTAAAATAAGCCTTTCTATTGAATTTTAGGCCAAATGGGCCTTGTTGCGGGTCACCCCGCTGTTGGGGTGAATAACCACCGGAGAGGGATGACTAGCATCGCCAAAGGGGTGACTTGCAACTACGTAGGATGCAGACAAGAAATAACAACAATATAATAATATGGGATATTCAGAATCTTTTGCAATCAAATCCACCACCAACCGTTAAACGCAGATAAAAAAAAATCACCACAATGACATATCTGTCAAAGACACATTATTTACCTACCACACTCTTATTATGGTATCGCGTAGCGATTTTCCTTACCCTAGTGTAGTTGCTAGTCACCCCTTTCGCTGTGGCTTGTCACCCCGTTCTCGTGGCTAATCACCCCATATTGGTCAAAAAAAATCTGTTTCCAAACCTTTCCCTTAAATATAATATTTTCTATATTAAATAAGTTACTGTTTCTTTTAACCTCTTGCCAAATAACAAGGCTTTATTGTAAAATTAGTTCAAATTACTGAAATTCACTTTTTCACACTTAGTGTCTGGGGCGTTAAAAACATGAAAACCTTGGATTTCCGTTACAGTGAAAGAAATTTTATAATTAAAAGTAGAATGTTTAGCTTATAATATATACAAAAAAGTTTACCTATTAAAAAATTGTGATCTGGATTAACAAAAAAAATTAAAGAAATAATTACAATTTTGATAGTTTAAATGATACAATACCTCATAATATTAGACTGTAGAACATTTTTCTACACCTAAATTGAGTTAATTTATATATTCATATAGAGATAGTAACTAGGAAAAAGGAATAAATGAAGGAAAATGAAAGAAAAAAAAATTATCAAGAAATCATTTGTTTATTTAAACAATTTACATTTTTGTCTATTTAAATATTTTCTTCAACTTCACTTATTTCAATGATTGGCGGAGTATTAAAACAAGTATTTTTTTGCAGCTACAAAACAACATTTGCAATAAATTATCTGGAGCTGGTGATTGATTCATTGTTATTGGGATAAGCATGTTATTAAAATACTTCCAGCCCCAATTTTCAATATCTACATTTTCAATATCTACATTTCCTAACCATAACTGGATTTGTAGATATACTCTTTTCAGGTGTTCAAACACTGCATCAGCTGTAGGAAATAATGATGGCAAAATAACACTTGTTTTTTCGTCTGTTCCTTTTACAAAAAATTAAAACTCAATGAGCTCAAAACCTTAATTTACGGGAAAGAAGAAACTGTTAACTCTACTGGCTACAAAGACCTTGGGGTCTGTGGCGTTTAAGTTATCGTGTGTAGCACGGATAGATGAGCTTGGAAAGTGAACCTGAAGTAAGTTTCTTATAGTATCCTCGGGTTACGTCGTGTAGGTACCATCTGTTTTTTTTTTGTAATCCTGCACAGTTTGTATGCTCTTTACCCAGAGCTTTATAGATACGCATTGCGACTGGCATGCCTGCTATGTCTTCGGTGCATTTAGTCCATGTAGCTTGTTTCGATCTTCTCAATTCTGAGTTGTGAGAGCGATCCTGTAATGGTCCCATAATTTTATTTATTTGGCTCGATGAAGAGCTTCCTAACATTCTTCCCGAGCTTAGCAAGTTCGTCCTTCCACCAGGAAAACTTACGTATCTTCATACTGGTTTTACTGACACAACTACTATCGTCGGAGGTTAGCAGCACTTTGTTCAGCTACAACGATGCTTTTTCCAGGTCTCACGTGCACTCACTTGACTTTTGAGAGGACAAGTCCTCAATGCATTTTCCAGTCCGTCGACTTAGGATCGTAGTTATTCGAAGCCTGTGTCAGTTTGCCAGATATGTCAAACCTTCGGAAAACGTATACTATGAACGTAAGTTAGTTGAATCTCCGTCTGGATTTGCGTTGCGGAAGGTGAACCCAATTTTTCACAGATAATGTAGCTGTACTCATTAGTTGTACTACTGGTCCTTGATTCATCCATTGTTAGAAAACTGTGATAGAAAACAATTGAATACATTAAATGATTAATTTATTACATTTTATTTTTTTTCTTTTACTTGCATTAATCTATAATTATCTATGTACATATTATTTAATTTATTATCTTATAATCATTATGGTCATATTATAGCCATCATGATCATATAATAAACTACAGATTTTTAATGAGATTACTTACCAAATGAACAAATAAAAAATCTTACATAGAAATTCAATAGAACGTCTTCAATAAAACTTTTGTCAGAAATAAACAAAAAACACACAACTTTTACTCTTAAATATATGCAACATGCGCAGAACACGTGTCATTTATAACTAAAAAGTAAATAGAAAAATTCTGTTAAGTTTTGGAGCAGCTGCCGTTGCCGTTCTCCCCTCTCCACGTTCTACTACCTGTCCAAGGTAGTTTCAAGCAAATATTCTTTTATGTCTATTTAGGTATTATTCAACGTATAGATACGAAATTATTTCAAATAAAATTATATGCTTAAGTATTATTTTTTTATAGTTTTTGTTTAAATCATAAAAAAAATCAAAAGCACAAACAAATTTTGGGTAAACTTTAATAATAATATTTAGTAATATTTAGTTAGGTAAACTTTACACTTTATAGTATAAAAAAGAAAAACCCCCCTCGACTATTTAAATTCATTCACTGTAACAAAAGTCTGAGGTCAAAACCCACAGACACTCCACTAACTGTAAATAGCAAAGTTTTAGAAGCACAAAAAAAGCGCTTCGCAAAGTATCCCGCACAAACTCGATTTGGCGCGAAAGTAGGTCTGTCATTTGGTGTTGGAGTTTGCAAAAATAATACTTTCCTAACGAAATGACTCCTTTCTATGAACCAGTGTGGCATTATGTTGGTTGTAGAGTACGATTGGCTTTTTTCCTGGAGATTGTTGCTAGTCACACCGATGTTGCAAGACACCCCATTTTACGGTATTCACTTACAGCTCTCCTATTTTGGGGACGCTCCTTCGTTAGTTGCAATCCGTTATGTTCTAACTCCTTTTGTTTTTAATTTATGGAGAAGAACTTCGTTTATTATTTTATTTTTTGTTTGTTTATTTCTATCTTGGTCAATATCAGTTTGTTTTTTTTTTTGTTGTTCAATACCCAACAAATTTTACCAGCTTGTCGACACTCCATCTAACAAAGTCCAATATCAAAATTGACGTGCTAATTGATTTTAATATTAAATCTATTCGAAAAAAAAGAAAATATAAGTTTATAAACCGTTTTAAGGTTTTTAGTTTTAAGGTTTTCAGTAAAAAAAACTAGCGTTAAATAAAATGTTCGTAATATAATGTGTCCAAAAAATCACGCAAGAAGTAATTTTGATAGAAAACACAGGTTTTTAATAAAAAACATAGGGACGGGCTACAGTCCGCTTGGGCGAACTGTTGGATACCCTATTCTTATTCCTATCCCTCATAAGAGGGCGTGACAAAAGTTTAAGTATAGTTGAATTGTTAAGAACGTTCTACATATTTTGTTATATAACATTTAAAGGATTTTATCAAAAAAACGAAGCTTTTGTAAAAAACGCTCTCTAGCTCAAACTTTGGTTTTTCAATAAAATTGTTTTATTTAATTGTGGGCGTGTCGGTAGGCGGATTTAAAAAAAATTAACACATCAGCATAAAGGGCTTCTACAGAGTATTTATTATAAATTTGAGCTCCCTAGTTCAAACTTTGGATTTTCAAAAAAAGTTTTTTTTTAAATTGTGGGCGTGTCAGTAGGCGGATTTTGAAAATATTTACACATGGGCATAAAGAGCCCCCCTAGAGAGTAGATATTATAAATTTCAGCGCCCTAGCTCAAACTTTGGATTTTCAAAAAAAAAAAAATTTTAAATTGTGGGCGTGTCAGTAGGCGGATTTTGAAAATATTCATACTTGGGCTTGAAATGCGCCTAGAGAGTATATATTATAAATTTCAGCTCCCTAACTCAAATTTTGGTTTTTCAATAAAATTGTTTTATTTATTTGTGGGCGGATTTTGAAAATTTTTATCTCCGGAAGAGTTTTAGGAGTCATAGATTATGTATAAAAAATTTCAGCTTTCTAGCTCAAAAATCGTTTTTTCCAAAATTTTGTTTTTTTTTTGAGTTTGTGGGCGTGTCTGTGGGCGGATTTCAAAAATTCGTAAACTTCATTATTTCGGGACCCTAGAGAGTATATGGTTAAAATTTCAGCTCTCTAGGCCCAGTTTAAAGGCCTAATTTTTGATGGCTAGATCGACATTACTATCGATGCTGATCATAAATATAGTAACTTTTAGGGGTCTACGGGCAATATTAAGGTATGTTACAAACTATGCGTCAAAATTATTATACCCTTAGAATAGGGTATAAAAAATAATTTTCTTAAAGTGAACAGTATAACTTATGTATGGAATATCATACCGGGTAAATGACCTCCACAGTTTTGCTGGCATAAACGCACTCGTTTGTCGAAACTTTAAATGACCGTTTTGCATCAATGTGGCTGAATTTCGATGATACAGTGGTCAATTTAATCCTTGAAGGCGAGATAGATCGTGGGCTTTTTTGGAAAACCATAGACCTCAAATAACTCCCAAGAAAAATTCCAACGGCGTTAAATCGCATTCAAATCTTGCTTGAACTTTTGAGACACCCTTTATAATCAAACATTTTCAGTCTGAACTTTAAAAATCGATAGCCTAACTTTTCGAAAACTGGACATATGACAAGATTGACAAAATAGAACTCATGTGACGACCTGATAACACAATTTGACGTAAACAAATCAATAACAGACTCAGATTAAGCACGATTTGGGTGTGTTTCCATTTCCAAAGCGAAACACTGCTTCATTTTTGGTTTACGTTTTGTTGCATAACTAAATAATGCCAAATTTGGCTTTATTTCATTGGGCATTTTTTCACATCACCAGCTTAATTTCTATTTTTGCTTCTCGAAGTTTCTCGGCGACAGTTACCTTACAAAAGACAACACCTATTTTTATTTCCTTGTTTTTATTTTGTATAACTACATTTTCATTAGCTTTAAATTTGCTTATACTTTCATGCTGAACGCATCACATAAATCAGATACATATTGCAAATCCGAATTATCTTTATTTTTTTTAAAAAAGACGTAATAATTACATAGAATCTAAAACTACAATTGTTCACCATTTCTTTTTCTTTTTCTTTTTATTTAAATTGGCAGTAAATTCTTCCACATAACATTCAGGCAGTTTAACGAAATTTTCGGAATTATAATTATTATTACCTTTAGTTTTATCTCTTTATAAAAGAAGCGTTGATTTATCGGTAGACATTTTTAATGTTAAACAACACTATTATTCGTTTACATATTGCAAAAAGTTCAATTAAAGTTTAACTATAAGTTCACATTTTGCATTAAAAAAGAAATTGATTTGGTGTATAGCACTTAAGGAAGAATAAAAAAAAACACATAAAACAAAAAAGAAAATAATAATAATTATAATTAAAAATTACAAAAATTAAACAAATATATATATAAAGGTAGTATAAACAATTGGCTGTGTTTTGTGCGATTGTCTAAATAGTATATTACAAAAGATATCTATTACTTGGTCACTCCTCTTAAGTATAGCAATCTAATATTAACGATTTTTTTTCAACAAACAAACAAAAAATTAGATTAAGGACTCAAAGTTCTTTGTTTTTCATAAGTTGGAGTTTACAAATAGCGTAACAAAGTAGAAATGAGAAATAGTTATAGGAATACAGAACTATGGCATTTGATTTTGGGTAAAAAAAAAGTTGTATTGTTTGTTTGCCTGTAGCTTTGGACTTATGTGGAGTTCTTAATACACACTTGGCACCTGGATACCCGCTGTCTCAGGAATCCAGACTTTAGTGTCTGCTGTTCAGGCTTAATAAACTGTTGGTCCTGCTCGACAGTGACTAACCAGAAACTGGTTTGAGTCTCATAGAAGAAGCAGTGCCCTTTACCACCATTGCACTCGATGAAGGGTGTTGCTCTAAAGTCTTCTAAGCAAGAACCGGGCGAAGAAAGACCTTGTCCTCCACCACCATTACCGACGGCAGTGTGCTAAAAGAAAATTAATTCAAATTTCTTTCAACGTAAAAGAGTGATTTGTCTTACCATTAGAAAACTGTAGCCAATCCAGAGTCCATCCCAACCACGCGGGCATCCGGGCACCTCCAGTGATTGACTGTGTACCGCTATAACATTGGCTGGCACTTCACATACCACGCAGCGTGATATGTACTTTTGCATTTCGTAATTTACGATGGGCATCATTGGAATGGCAGCTGAGGTTGACAGCCAGAAAGTGCGATCGTTGCGAGCGGCATAATTACAGACGTTGTTCTGGCCACAAGTCATGACTGGCAGCGTTGAAAAGCGACGAACGCATGAACCAGCCGATCCGAGGTCCTGATTGTGTGGGTAGTCATTACCATCGACGTAGAGTAGCGAGTAACCGTTCCACAGCTCAACGTGTCCACGTTCACAGCGTGGGGTCTCTTCCGTTTGACTATGTTTAACGAGTAATGTCCCTGTCAGATAGTCAGGCGCTGGGGCACAAGCTTGTCCTTGTTCACCCTTTGGTCCAGGAGCGCCAGGAAGCCCATCGCGACCAGATTGACCAATCAAACCGAACTCTCCTTTTGGCCCTGGTCGACCAATCGGTCCAACAAAACCTGGCATTCCTCGATCACCCTTCTCCCCACGTTCACCTTGAAGTCCCGTGAGACCAACAATTCCTTGGAAGCCACGCTCACCTTTTTCCCCATCTCTTCCTGGCTGTCCTGGTTCACCCTTTGGCCCTGGGGGTGGCACTAAGCCTGGCTCACCCTTCTGCCCTCTTTGACCGGGAATACCATCAATTCCATCGCGACCCTTTGGCCCGATTGAGCCCTTCTCGCCAAGCGGGCCCATTGGGCCAGGCAGACCTTCAAGACCGAATAAACCACGATCACCCTTAGGTCCTGGATAACCATTAGCACCTGATGGACCAGGAATGCCTTGGTTACCCTTGTCACCCTTTTGCCCTTCGAATCCAGGCAGTCCACGTTCACCTTTCTCGCCGAGGTAGCCACGGTCTCCCTTTTGACCGACAGGTCCGGGAAATCCGTCTTGTCCATCCTTACCAGCAAGGCCTGTGAGACCACGATCACCTTTCTCGCCTTGGGGACCTTGCCTTCCGGGCAAGCCAACGTTACCGTGAATACCGGCTAAGCCAGGAAGACCTTTGTCACCTTTAATTCCGATTGGACCAATCATACCCTCACGCCCGTTCTTTCCAGATCGCCCTGGAAGACCTTTTTCGCCCTTAATTGCGATTCCAGGCTCTCCAGTCTCACCGACAAGTCCAATGTCACCCTTCTGTCCAGGGGCTCCTGTCAAGCCTGGTAATCCTTGTGGGCCAGGGAATCCACGTTCACCCTTCCCTCCGTCACGTCCTGGAAGGCCAGTGTTACCCTTTGGTCCAACAGCACCAGGAAGGCCAACCATGCCAAACTCGCCTTGCTCTCCTTTTTCACCAACAATTGTGATGGCTTCAGCATCACGCCCGCTAGGTCCAGGGTAGCCACGTTCTCCTTTAAGGCCAGGAGGTCCGTTGATTCCTGGAAAACCTTGGTTACCCTTTTCACCACGGCTACCATTTAATCCGTTTAGTCCTGCTTCTCCCTTCACACCCTTGGGTCCATCAAAGCCGCGCGGTCCCTGAAGTCCGGGTTCGCCGGGCATTCCATCCAAACAAGCTCCACCAGGAGCACCTGGCTGTCCTGCGAAACCTCTCTCACCCTTTAAACCTCGCTGTCCCTGATATCCTTGGTCGCCCTTAGCTCCATCAACTCCAGGATGGCCATCAAGTCCATCCCTTCCTTGTTCTCCTTTTTGGCCTACTGGACCAGGTTGTCCGTATCCAGGCAGGCCTGCGAGTCCCTTATCACCGGGGAACCCTGGTGCTCCATTGATTCCATCGACACCACGTAGTCCTGGTGAGCCCGGCTCACCTTTTTGTCCCTTTTCTGAAGCATCACCTGGCAAACCAGGGGCTCCTTCTAAGCCAGGAAAACCTGTATCGCCCTTAAGTCCATCCAATCCTGGTCGCCCATCAGTTCCAGGGGCTCCAACTGGGCCAATATCACCTTTGGGTCCCATTAAGCCCTGAGGTCCAGGAGGTCCTCGTAAGCCCGTGAGTCCATCAACGCCACCTAAGCCGCGTTCACCCTTGTCGCCTTTAACACCAGCAATTCCAGGTTTTCCGTGAGTTCCTCGAATACCGGGCTGACCGCTGATTCCAGGGAAACCTTTAGGACCATCAATGCCCACTTCACCACGTTCGCCCTTTAAGCCGGGCATACCGACCAGTCCAGAGTTTCCAGGTTCACCCTTAGCACCTTCACGGCCTTGTACACCATCAACACCAGGCGCACCTCGTGGACCAGGAGATCCAGGTGGTCCGATTGGGCCAAGATCACCCTTTCCTCCCACGGGACCAGGTAGTCCTGGCGCTCCTGGAAGTCCAGAATCACCCTTGTCTCCAGGATATCCCGGCGCTCCTTCAGTTCCTGGTGCTCCATAGCTCCCTTGCAGACCCCTGTCACCTTTTTCCCCTTGCGGACCATCGTTACCCCTAGGGCCAGGTGGGCCTGCCACAGCAATTCCTTGTTCACCTTTCATACCACGTTCTCCTGGTATACCGGGTAATCCTCGAGCACCATCCTTACCAGGATTTGCTGGGAAACCAATCGGTCCTGGATTACCCTTATCACCACGTGGTCCGGTCAATCCCCTCGGTCCAGTACGTCCAGGAGGGCCTAGTGGGCCTTGTTCACCCTTTGCTCCAGTCCTGCCAATGTCACCCTTATCCCCCATCGCACCCATGGGTCCTGTGTTGCCTAGATAGCCCTTCTCACCTTTGTTACCCTTAGGTGGAATCATGGTCCTGTCCATTTCGCAAGTACCCGGCTCACCCTTATCACCACTATATCCGGAATCACCCTTTTCGCCTCTGAGCCCATCACGTCCGGGTTGTCCTTGTTCACCCTTAATGCTCTCGCCTTTGGGTCCCGGATAACCATTTCTGCCGGGAGTACCCGGAGATCCATCTTGTCCAGGACTGCCAGGTAAACCTTTGTCGCCTCTTGGTCCAACCTCGCCTTTTAATCCTAATGGGCCGGACTGACCGACTTCACCGCGATCGCCTTTTAGACCCGGAAGTCCCGAAGGACCACGTTCACCCTTATCTCCTTTTTGGGTTTTAGTCAGATTCAAGTCGACTATTGCATCACGTCCGGCGGGCCCTTCTGGGCCAATCAAACCCGGTAAGCCATCGCTGCCTCTATCACCTGGTGCTCCCATTGGTCCAGGAATACCATCTGAGCCTCGTTCGCCTGGGTAGCCACGTTCTCCTGGAGGTCCTCGGACACCTGGAGCTCCATTTATACCGTCAAATCCACGGTCACCTTTAGCTCCTTTCTGTCCCGGTGCGCAGTCTGTACAACGTCCACCAATATCACCTTTCGGTCCAGTATCACCCTTATGTCCAGGGATTCCTGACCGGCCTGGATCACCCTTGTCACCTTGCCTACCGGGGTATCCAGGAGTGCCAGGTTTTCCAAGCTGGGAGTCACCTGGAACACCAACATTACCCTTGAAACCTCGCTCACCTTTCATTCCTTTATCTCCAGGACGACTGCAAATGAAAAAAATACGAGAAGTAATACAGTTTCGTCAGTGAGTTGAAAGTTTAGTATAAACTTAAAAACGAAGTTAAGGCCTCGTCAAACAGAGCGCGTTTTTAGTGCAAACGTGAGTTTATTTTATGACGAACATAATTTGTAATTTCCCACAATCTTACGTTGTGCGGTCGACGGTGGGATGCAACGGTAAGCCGCGAAGTTAATACGAGCTCTGGTTGACGAAGACTTAAGCTATGATGCCTGGGGTCTAATATTAAGAAATTAAACGGTGATTGAAGCATAAAAATCTTCACTAACCCTGGGGTACCGACGTCACCCTTTAATCCTTCAACACCAATTCCAGGTGTTCCACTTTCGCCTTTCACTCCCTCGGGTCCAGGTGGTCCATTATGTCCCCGTGGGCCGATAGGTCCTATGGTACCTGGTCTGCCAAAATCTCCCTTTTCTCCTTTCTCCCCAGGAGGACCTTCCAAACCTGATCGGCCAGCTAAACCAGGCCCACCTTTAGGTCCAACAGGGCCAGGTGGTCCTTGAGCACCAGGATATCCATCTAAGCCTTTTGGTCCAGGTTGACCACGGAAACCGCGTGGCCCCTTAGCTCCTTGTGGTCCGGGGGTACCCTTTCCACCACCTGGTGGACCAGCGGGTCCAATTAAACCTTGTGTGCCTGGCGCCCCTGGTCGTCCGGGTTCACCTTTAAGTCCTGGTTTTCCGTCCAATCCCCTCAATCCAATCTCTCCACGATCGCCCTTTTGCCCAGAAGGACCAGGTGGTCCGAAATTTCCTTGGCGACCCTTGAAAATAAGAAACCTATAAACCTTCCAACCTTTGGCAAACAGTTTCTAACTTACTCGGTCCCCTGATGGTCCAGGGAGACCCTTTTCGCCCTTCACACCATCGTTACCAGCCGGTCCTGGAAAACCAAGGTCTCCTTTCTCACCCATCAAGCCTGGTTCACCTTGATTTCCTTTATCACCTTGAGCACCAACCCATGGATGATCGCTGTCACCGAAGCCCGCTTCCTTAGCTGGTTCTCCTTTTTCACCCTTGGCCCCCTTTAGTCCAGGTACCGGTTGAGCAATGCAAGAGTCTCCCTTCTCTCCCTTAATACCACGGTCACCCCGTGGACCAGGCTGACCATACGTTCCAGTATCACCACGGTCTCCCTTCGGTCCTTGGGGCCCATCAGGCCCAGGCAAACCAGATCTACCCATAAAACCTGGTTCTCCCTTATCGCCCTTAGCAAAATCGCCGATTTCCTTTGCCGGTTCACCTTTTTCTCCTTTACCACCGGGCTTACCAGGAAAGCCTCGCGGACCAGCGATACCAGACAATCCTTCGATACCAGGCAAACCATCTGTGCCATTGCATCCGTCGCGACCGGGAATACCAGGAAATCCAGGATTGCCTAAATTACCTTGTAAACCTGTTACACCAGGAAGACCAGGAGAGCCACCTGAACCACGTTCACCTTTTGGTCCTCGTGGACCTAATGGACCTGGATCACCTTTCTGGCCCTTATCGCCGGGGGGACCATCAATACCTGGATATCCGGGAATACCTTTTGGCCCTGAAACACCAGGTTGGCCCGGAAAGCCCCTGTTTCCCTTCTCAGCAAAACATTTTGGTATACAACTTCCATTTCCAGTGCAATTCCTTGGCTGTTGACCCGTTCGAGCAACTGTTGCCGTGTCAATTATAGCATAACTGTCATCGATGACAGGTCGTGAAGGCTGTTCCTCACGATATTGTTGAGGGTTGAAGATTCCTCCATTGCTTCTGTCTCCAACTTCTTTCCAAAATTGCTAAACAAATAAAAAAATAAACATACATGTTGACCTCATATAAGGCTGTAGTTAAGGTATAATTACGGCTTGAGCTTCCCAAAGAACGCCAGATAAGACCGCAGCTAAAATTAGCCTGAAAAGGAAAGAAAATCCTCCATTAATTTTATTTGATAATTGAAAATGATGTATAGATGAAACACAATCGTGAAGCTGCAACTATGTGCTGTAGTTATTGTTCAAAGTATTGGCCCCGGGTATTCATACCGAGTTTTCTTTGGTATCGGTCGGCGAGTATCGATACCTAATAAGTATCGACAATACTCAGTATCGATCACTTTTCTTAAAAAAGAAATAGAATAAAAAAATCGCTGTGAAATAGTTTTCATCCAATCCAAAGAATTAGTTTTTGTTTATCGGCTTCTGGTATCGAGTACTAAGTTATAGGTATTAAAGACACACTAAGACCGTTATTTTGATTATTGTGCGACACCACTGGGGGGCGGTAGTAGCAGTCGACCTAATGGCAAACCCTGATTCAGCTGCAAAGTGAAGTGATGGTAGTAAAGAAACAACAAGATCATATTCCTATCCCATAAAGTAGGCGTGCCATTGGGTTGAGAACCCTTGTCCTTTTATTTCTAGCAAAAAAGTGGTCTGGGTGCGATTCGCAAGGTCCACACGACTAACTTCCCAGTGGGATCAATATGATTTATGCGATTATGTAGTGGGAAATTTTGAAATGTGGTCAACCATAAGATATGGTTAAGAATTATTTAATATTAAAAAATGCTCTTTAATATTGTTCATGGAAATTAAATGTTGTCAATAACAGCGAAGTGTGATATATATTAATGCAACAATTGGTATAAACACGGGGACCTGTAAATGTACATATATACGAAATAACGGAGCACAATGTAATAATGATTTGCTCACTGACAAATGACAATAAATAGTACAAATAAAGGAAAATTATTTTAGTTATTTATTTACTAACAAAAAACGGCTGGACCGATTTCGCTGGAAACTTAATCTGAGTTACGTAATTACGCTTCGAATAAACCCGGTCCCATGTCAATATCATCTTTGGTTCTCGAGATAATCGTGACGAAAGATAGTTCCGAACGCACATATGCACATACGTACATAATAGTAAGTAGCACCCAAAAGCATGCAATGAAATGCGATAGTGCTGCTTGCTGTTAAACACAAATGCTTACGCTGTGTTACGCACTATAATGGTACTGTAACAACAGAAAAAATCCCTTTAGCGTAAGCAAATTATAAAAAAAAAAAACAATTTCAAAATTCAGCTTGTTGGCCTTTATTTTTTTAGTTATTTATTTATTAACAAAAAACGGCTGGACCGATTTCGCTGAAAACTAAATCATTTTTTCATTTTCATTTATTTATTTTCATCAAATGAGTAAACATTCACTGTTCTCTTTAGATTACATAATACAAAAAATAAATACCTATCAGCTACCACCAGAGTTGCTTAATGCTAATATTAAACAGTTCTTAAAAGAATACCTACTAAGTTGAAATTCTAATAAATCACAGTAATTATTATACCACTCGTAGACATCTAGATATAGGTTTATTATAACCATAGTTAGCCCTATGAATGGGAACGTAAAATACATGACGATATCTGAGTGCTCTCGACGGAGCATAAAAACCAATTTGTGATAACAGAAAGGGGCAATCGATATGACAGATAATTAGATCCCTCACAAACATTATTGATAAGTATTTCCTCCGAGTCGATAGAGGTAAAATTCCCAGTAGTTTACACCTAGTATCATAGGAAGGCATTTCAATATTCCAACGAAGCCGTCTCACTGCAACTCTAGTCAAACACTTTTGGATCCTCTCAATTCTGAAGGAATGAACTTCATAAAATGGATTCCAGACAATGTTGCAGTACTCGAGGTGAGATCTAACAAATGCAAAAAGAGGCATTTGAGACTATAAGGATCCTGAAATTCCTTTGAATTTCTCAATATAAATGCTAGCATTGAGTTGGCCTTAGCAGCTAGAAACTCAATATGTTCAATAAAATTCAGTTTCTGATCAAACATAATCCCAAGATCTTTTTTTGATCGTATAATGGATAACGGAACATCACAAATCATATACGAGACAGGAATTGGGGACAGATTACGACAAAAACTAAGGCTTTGACATTTAGATACATTTAAGTGCAGGTCATTGTTATGGCACCAATTTGAGAGTCTATCAAGATCATCTTGTAAAAGTCTACAATCTAACACCGATGTTATTTGACGAAAATTTTTCAAATCATCGGCAAACATCAAACATTGAGAATTCTGAAACATTTCCGGAATATCGTTAATAAATAACAGGAAGAGTAAGGGGCCAAGATGACTACCTTGAGGTACACCTGAAGTAACTTGTACCGGTGTTGACCGAATGTCGTTTAAGCATACAAACTGAATACGCTCCGTAAGATATGAGCTAATCCACTTCAGCAGATTGGAATGAAATCCGAGCCTTGCCAGTTTCGGCAGTAAGATGGCGTGATTTACACGATCAAAGGCCTTGGAAAAGTCAGTGTATATGACATCAAACTGAAAATCTTTCTCCCAACCGTTTAAAACCTGATTACAGAAAATTGAGAGATTAGTTGAAGTTGATCTACCAGCCACAAAACCATGCTGAAATGGAGAGATGTAATTCTTGAGGATAGGTGCAAGTTTATCAGACACTAATTTTTCGAAGAGCTTGGGTATAGTTGGAATTTTGCAGATTGGGCGATAATTAGAGATATCATGTCTGGAACCAGATTTAAAAATAGGTGTAATTAAAAAATTTTTCCAGACCTTGAGAAAGACTCCATTTTGAATGGATTGATTAAATACTAAACAGAGAGGTACAGCAAACGCGTAAGAACAGTTACGAAGAATAATTGGCGGAATTCCATCAACACCAGGATTAGTATCGGTCTTCAAAAGGGAAAGTGCTAATTCCACTTCAGAAGACGAAAATTCGAATGTGCCAAGATTTAAAGAATTATTTGACATTGAACTATCGCTAAAAGAAGAAGATCCGGAGGAAGTATAGACCGATTGGAAGTGCTTAGCAAACATATTGCAAATTGTTAATAAGTCTGAAGAAGTTTCGTCATCTTGGCGCATAATTTTTGGAATACCAATTGATTGTTTTTTATTATTGATATACGAGTACTTCCAAAAACATTTGCTATTATTCCTTAAGTTTGACTCAACTGATAGAACATACTGTCTATACAGGAACTTATTTAAAACATTAAATTGCTCCTGGAGTCGACGGTATTGGGTATAGAGCTCAGGATCATTATTGTTTTTCCGAAACTGTTTGTAGATCTTATTTTTCCTATTGTTAAGATTTATAACCCTTTTATTGAACCAAATAGGTTTGGTGCCAGTTATGGCTTTTACTTTCGGCGTAAACATATCGATTGCCACTCTAACGATATCCGTAAAAAGGTTGAAGGAATCATTTAAATTATGGCTACTAAAAACATTTAACCATTCAGTGCTATTTAGGTAATTCGAAATGCTATTAAAATTAGCTTTGGAGTAGTTATACTTAAAATTACATCCAGATGAAGACGGTTTAATAAATTCACAAAATTATAATCTTATAGAAAGTGCTACATGAAAAATTGTGCTGCGACAAAGAGGAACTATGGAGTTGCTAACACTAAATAATCTAAGTTAATTTGATGGAATAAGCTTAGATTCATTGTAATCAAAAGTCCATATTAGATTAGGTAAGTTGAAATCACCAATTAGAATTACATGTTGTTTGTCGTTTAGGTTATTTATAATGAAGCAACAATTTTCAATATTTATATAATAAAAAGGGGCTTCCTGGTGGAATATAACTAACAACAAGAATGATTTCTGAGACAGGAATACATTTAATAGTAACAGCTATTTGGTCCACATCAACTGCAGCGGTTTGTACAGGCAATACAATTTCTTGGCTATGCCATGAGGCTCGGACAGCAGCCAATACTCCACCTCCCCTTACGTTCTGGGTTATATCGGAGCAACGATCTTTCCGAAATACGGAATATTGGTGGCTGTTGAACATTTCCGCATTGTGATGTTTATCGGTGAGCCAAGTTTCAGTGAATGAGATGATGTCATACTGACCAAAAGAGGAAAACAGCAATACATCTTTAAGCTTTGTGCGAAGACCACCTGTGTTCTGGTAGTATAAGTGGTATGATGTAGATTTTATGTCATCGAGTTTTTTGAAGTCACTGCCAAGTTTTTTGACTTGGAGTTTTTAGAGCTGGGAAGGTTAACGAACTCCTTTACAAGCATGCCGTTGGGCCAAAAGCTTGGATTGACCAGTATCTTACCAGTCGATGGTGGAGCTAAAAGCTTAAATGAAGAGGAGCGACGACCAGGTAAATTTTCGGGTGTAAGACCGTAGCATTTGATATTTTCTATGTCGACAGCTTTTGAGGCAATATAGCTCATAATATCACTAGACTTAGTGCCGTATTCCAAGCGTGATAGGAACACCGTGAGTGGTGGAGGTACAACTCTAAGTGAGCATATATCCGAACTATTGTTATTAATCACGGACGACTGAATTGCGTTAAGGGCTTCATTGTCGGTCCCTATTACATCAGCTGAGGGTATTGTATTTCTATTTATGATGACAACCTCTCTGCGTGGTAATGAAGACTGAACTACAATTTCGGGATTAGAATTGGAGAGCAGATGCCTTTTTTGTTGAGAAACATGTAGATTTGACATATCAATATCTGATTTCGGTAGCTCTTGGTTTTCCACGGCTGCCATTAGTGGCTGCTGAAGCATGTTAGGATAACCATGGCTACTATCTTGGTTTTCCTGTTGAGGTCTTAGTTTTTTATGTTTTTGGGATTTTGTTTGTTGTTGTTGGTGTTGTTGAGGTTGCTGTTGTTGCTGGTGCTGTTGTTGTTTTTGCTGCTGCTGTTGATGTTGTTGATGGTGTTGTTGTTGTTGTTGGTGTTGTTGTTGTTGTTGTTGTTGTTGTCGTCGTTGTTGTTGTTGTTGTTGTTGTTGTTGTTGTTGTTGTTGCTGTTGTTGGTGATGTTTCAGCAATTCTTCTTGCATGTGTATAAGTTGCAACTGTTGGTCGTTGATTTGCTTCTGTTGAGATAATTGCTGTTGTTGTTCTGTTGTGTGGGGCTGATTTTTCTGCAGGAGCCGTTCAACATTAGAAAATCCTTCCATAATTTTATCTAGGCTAGATGTGTCAATCGCACAAATCTCTTGTACTTCAGAAAATATCTGAGATAAATTTTTGAACATTTTTTCGAGCTTCACAATTTTCCAATGCAGCACATCTATAGAAATACCGCGATGTTTCTCGCAGTAGAAGCACAGGCCGGGAGTTAATATAATTTTATCAACATAATTACCTTTAATGCCTTTGGCATACACATCAGTTCTGAGTTACGTAATGACGCTTCGAATAAACCCGGTCTCATGTCAATATCATATTTGGTTCTCCAGATAATAGTAGCGAAAGATAATTCCGAACGCACATACGTACATACACACGGACATCTCTATAAAAACGTTGAATTTGGATTCTGGTGACCTTGAAACGTGGAGATATGTCAAAATCTGCGATTCACAAAATCGACCCCATTACAAAAACTTCCACTGGGAAGTTAATAACCGAAATTTGAAAGTTTGCTTAAAACGCCGTGGCAAAAATGTTTGTTAAGGCGACTTTTTAAGAAGGACATTGGCTTCATATTTGGCTTATACTGTTATTTTCGTGTTTTAAGTAGTAAATCGAAATATCAAAGTTTTTCAAAAAAAACGCCTCCAAAATGGCCACACCCAAAAGAAAGACTTTGTATGGACTAATTGAACAAAGACTTTGTTTACTTTACGAAGAACACGACCTTCATTTTCAATGACTTCTTCAACAAAACTGTTCTACTTAAAAAGTGGACGTGTCAGAGAGCACTTGATCATTTCGGGCCCGAAAGTATATGTTCAAAATTTCAGCTTTCTGGCTCGAATATAATAGTAAATTTCAGCGCTCTCCGATCAATATTACCCGTGCGGTCACAATCCCCATGGGAAACAACACCATACGCCACACATTTATGAAGAGAAACGATTGACACCTTAGGCTCTCCAACCTCTACACCAATATGGTAGTACAATGGACCGTTACCGAGTTTTAGTAGGATGGAGCGACAAATATAAATATAAAAAAGGAGCAAGTCGGCAGCCACGGACTCAAATCAAGTCGCTCAATTCATCTATTTATAAATTCATTTTACTGAAGAATTAAATATTTTGGTGCAACCACTTGTGATTTCCGCGCGCAACCAATTTTTGACAGTAGCTGTCCGTATGAAATGTTCTCCGTTCAGTCTCAAAGGGAACGATAAAGTGAGATTTTGAAAATTTCTTCGCAAAATGTTGAATAATTTCGGGTAGGTCTACGTACCTACTATTTAGCTAAATTCAATAGCGTATGCAATGTTGAGAACTTCGTGTGATTCCATTTGCCCACAACAAAGTTATGTGGGAGACAGACTGCTGGTATTGATACTATTGTGTTTAGCGTCCTCCCAGCAGGAGAAACGTACTCGTCCCCAGCACGTAAGCCATAACCGTATTTACGGACGGTTCAAAAATGCTAACGGGGGTGGGGTCAGTCGTCTTTTCTGCACCACTGGGCATATCAAAATCTATACGCCTCCCCGACCACAGCAGCGTCTTCCAAGCAGAGGTCCTGGTAGTGAGTCTGTGGTAAGGGCAATACCACAGGATGGTATTACCTTCTTTATCGACAGCCAGGCAGCAATAAAAGCCTTAATTACAGCAGTAATAAAATCCGAGCTAGTGAAATGCTGTCGCGAAGAACTCAAGGTTCTTGGTACTCAGCATAAAGTATCGCTCTGCTGGGTTCCGGGACATGAAAGCATTCTAGGCAAAGAGAAAGCGGATGAATTAGCAAGACAAGGTTCGGCAGCTGTATCAGAACAAGCTGATCCCTATGTACTCATCCCGCCTTGCACACTCAGACTTGAAGCAGGGAGAAAGGCAATAAGAGAGGCGAACCTTAGATGGACGGCACTAGATACTTGCCACACCACAAGAATGCTATGGCCAACCTTCAATGGGGCCAGAACCGAGAGTCTCATGAAAAAGGATAGGAAATCACTATCCAGCCTCGTAGGTATATTAACGGGGCACAATACTCTGCGGTACCACATGAAGAAATTGCGCTTGACGAAAGAAGAACTCTGTAGAGGCTGTGGCGACGAGGAAGCTCTGGAAAATACAACCCACTTCCTATGTCACTGCCCGGGTCTCCAACCAAATCCACAGGATGGGTTGTATCGAACAACACGGTGAGTAATTATTCTCAGTTTTTGTAGACAGACAGGGTTGAAAAATGAGTAAGGGACAACCCTCCTCCCCCGATGGACATCACAATGGGCTAGTATTGACCTGAGTGTGGCGCTAGGGCTGGCTTAGCGCCACACTCAGGTCTACTTAACCTAACCTAACCTACTTCGCGTCCTCGCTGATTTTTATTAGTGGTGAATTGTTAGAAAAAATACTAGGTGGTGCTTCCATATCAATAACAGCATATTATTATAATATACAGGGTGTCCCAGTTAAGTTGTATAATCCTTTAAGGAGAGATTCTTGAAGTTCCGGCGAACAAAAATTGTATGGCAGAGGGGTCTATTCTAACCCCATTTCAAGTTATATCATCAAACTTGGTGACCTCTAATTTGGTGTAACCAGTTTAAAAGCTATAACTTCTAAACTATTATAGGTACAATAGGTGATTTGTACATTTCGGAAAGACAATTTAGTAGTGCAGACAAGCACTTTGGGTACATCTCTGTAGCAACAAAAAAGTTATGACTACCTAACCTACCAGTGGCCCCGCGAAGGTCAGTCACCTTGACGTGTGTACCATCATTGCCTTCGATGGTGCCGGTGCGGCGGCTTACGGCGCAAAGATTCAACGGGCTATGCTGTCGACGACTTCTGTCGTCAGAAGGGTCACCCATGGCAGACAGACCGACTGATGAGCGCTAACCAAGAGCTGGCCAGGACATTCCGTCCGATCCCATGCCCCCCCTCGCCATTCCCAATATCCTTACTCGACCCCAATGCCCCCCTACCCCTGTTCCTATCCCTACCCAAACCTAACTCCAGTGGTGGTGTGAGCGAATTAGTAAACCGTGCCCAGGGATGAAAGGTTGGGGGTTAAACCAACCGTTAACTGAGCTCCCTCAGGCGCCTTGGCGCGGGCCTGTTGTATATAGCCTTACCCAGGTATGGCGGCGCTGCCTGGGCTGACCTTGTTTTTTCCGGCCTTACTCGTGGGAATCTAAACTAAAAACTAAAAATGGAACAAACAAAACAAAATCAAAATCAAAAAAAACAAAAAAAAATTATAAAAAAACAAAATGCAATTCCTGTCAAGGGGGAGAAGGAGATGTGTGAGGACGATTTATCATCTTCATCTATCTCTCTTCTAGCACAGGAATTGGATGAAACGGCGCTTTTGGCTAGCGACAGTGAGGAGTCGGTAAAAACCCTCACTAGCGACAGCGAAGTCACCGGTGAGCAGGCTGGAACTCTCATCGGTGACATAGACACACAGGGCAAGAAGGCAGCCGAAGAGATGCCCGGGACAGCAGGATCATCCGCTGTTCCTGGGACCATCTTGGAAGCAGCGTCAACAAAGACAGGAAGAATAGAGGGAAAAGTAGACACAGCTGGCTCAGCCGCTGCGTCTGCAGTTTCCTCTAATATAACAACGAAGAGTGCGAAACAGAGCGCACAAAAAAGGGCTAAGGCTTTGCTACGTAATGCAAATCGCAAGGTAGCCAAGTATGGGAGCTGTGAACCCAGCACCCTCAGTGACTGGGAAAAGGCAGCTTTTGCGAGGGCCAAGACTTTTCTGGCCGACCTGAAAAAAGCAAAGGAGGGGAAAAAGCTGGCCAATGAGGAGGTGGAGGTTGAACTGACTGCACCCTCCACCTCCTACGCAGCAAAAGCTAAGGAAGGGAAAAATGACTCGGGAAGGAAGACGAGTTTCAACAGCAAGAGAGGCAGATCCGACGATGCCGCCGAGTCCAACGCAGCGAAAAAGGTGAAGGCTGCGACCACACCGGCAATGCGTCGCGGACACAGCGACCCGAAGGACGAGCATCTCGTTGCTGTGATAAACGAGCTGGAGCCTTGCGGTCGTCTCACAATCGACCAGTGGAAAAACGTCGAGGAGAGGTTCCAAGACGCCCTGTGGAAGGAACTATCCGCCGCAGGAAACGGGGAGCTTCAATTTGATGGCGCTGGTTGGGAAGGCGGGCGCAAAGTTGTTGCTTGTGGAAACAAGCTTTCGGTAGTTTTCCTCAGACACTTCGTCACGGAGGTATCCGATGCATGGGAAGGTATTAAGCTAAAATGCTTAACGGTTGCCGAGTTGGCAAAGTACAATCCGCCAACAGCCTGGGTTTGGGTACCTAGTCCCTACACATACCCGGAGAAGCTCCTAGGGCTCCTACATGTTCAAAATCGGGAACTTAAAGCCGATACATGGAGGGTCCTAAAGACGGGGCCTAGACGGCAATACGGCCAACACTTCCTACTGGCCCTAAATAAGGAATGTCTTCCATACCTGGAGAAATCCAATGGGATGGTAAGATACAGCATGGGGAGGTTGATGGTCAAAACATCGACCAAGGGCAGAGATGAGGAGGAGCCCCCCCATGATGATGATGGAAGTGCTGCAGATAAACCTGCACCACAGTAGGGCTGCGACGGCCTGTCTGATGGAGTACGTCATTAGGCAGGACATTGCAGCCGTACTCATACAGGAGCCCTGGATCAATAAGAACGTGATTCAGGGGCTCCGGCAAAAGAACTATACATTGTTCTACAAGGCGGAAGGTAAAATCAGGACTTGTATCCTTATTAAAAACCACATAAAGGCATTTCTTTTGAATAATTACAGCTCTGGCGACTTGACGGCGGTCATCTGCGAGAGGGAAGATGGAAAATCTCTGTGTCTGACCTCGGCCTATCTTCCCTACGACTCTGCGGTCGTAATAGCGGAAGATCTAAAGGACTTGGCTGGTCAAAACTGGATGCACGTACTGGGCTGTGATGCAAACGCCCATCATACCCAATGGGGTAGTGGAGACACAAATTCAAGGGGTGAGTGTCTTTATGATTTTATTATATTGTCCAACCTTACGGTATGTAATAGAGGGAATTCACCTACTTTTGTTACACGTAACAGACAGGAGGTTTTAGACGTTACACTTGTCTCCAACACAGACAAAATGGAAATCAGGGAGTGGAGGGTAGTTGATGAGGCATCTCTGTCTGACCACAGATGGATACGCTTCAAAATTAATTTTCAGCATAGGGCGTGTAATTTCTATAGAAACCCAAGAAAGGCAGACTGGGATAAATACATAGATTTCATTAATCTACGTTTAGATACCCAGCCGATCACCGGCGAAAATATGGTGGACTTAGATAGGGCAGTAGAAGCCGTGAGCAGAACCCTAAACACAGCGTTCGAAAAGGCATGCCCGGCAAACAAAAAGCCAAAAAGGGCTCAACCGAAGTGGTGGAATAAGGAAATCGGCCTTAAAAGAAGGGAGGTAAGAAAACTTTATAATAGGGCAAAACTTATTAAAAACGATACCACATGGGACGAGTATAGCGAAAGCAAGAGGGAATTTAAATACATAGTGAGGAAATCCAAGAGATCTTCATGGAAAAAGTTCTGCGAATCTATTGAGTTAACTGAAGAGGCGTCGAGACTGCGTAAAATGCTCTCAAAGGAGGGTAGCGTACCTAGCTACCTAAAAAATAGCAACGGGACATGGGCCGTGAGTAGTCAGGAGGTTCTGGCTACCCTGGTGGAAACCCATTTCCCCGGTTCCACAACCACAACGGACCTAGGCCTACAAGGGCAGGAGGAAGTCGACTGTCCCTCTTTGGAGTGGGAAGAAATTGACAATATCATCAACCGAAAAAAGTTACGGTGGGCCATGCATACATTCAAACCGTATAAATCTCCAGGGCGCCAGAGCATGCAAAACAAAAGATTTTGGATATACTGAGATTCAGCCTAAGAACAGGGCATATTCCAACAGCCTGGAGAGAAGTCCGGGTTGTTTTTATACCCAAAGCCGGCAAGCAGGGTCACACGACGGCTAAGGACTTCAGACCAATCAGTTTGTCGTCCTTTTTGCTCAAAACCCTTGAGCGTCTGGTGGAAGCTCACATTAGAAATAAATGTAGCAATGGTTTCTTATGCGAGTCACAGCACGCATACTTAAAGGGTAGATCAGTAGAAACTGTTCTACACAACGTAGTGGGTAAAATTGAAAATAGTCTACACTGCGGCGAATTTGCTTTGGCCTCTTTTCTCGATATAGAAGGAGCCTTCAATAACGTTGAGTGTAGTGCTATAAAAAGCGCATTAACAGGCGCTAACATAGAACAGGGAATCATAAATTGGGTATGCAACATGCTCGCCAACAGGAACATAAACTGCTCCCTTGGTCAAAGCTCCATAAGGATGTCTGCAACCAGAGGAACCCCGCAGGGGGGAGTCATATCGCCACTGCTGTGGGTACTGGTCATTGACAACGTCCTAAAGGAAATTAAGTCAATGGGTATAAGTGCCACAGCGTATGCGGACGACGTGGTCATAGTAGTGCAGGGAAAATATTTGAATACCTTAAGTGAGATCACAGAGACCGCCTTAAGGAAAATTAGTAATTGGGCCAAGGGCTGCGGACTAAATGTCAATCCCTCGAAAACAGAGTTAGTCCTGTTCACGAGACGACACAAATTACCGCACTTCAATCTCCCGAAACTTGACGGAGAGGAACTGCTCCTCAAGGACAGTGCGAAGTATCTGGGCGTAATCCTAGATAGAAAATTAAATTGGAATCTTAACATAAGGGAACGAATGAAGAAAGCGTATAATGCCCTCTTTATTTGTAAGAGAACAATAGGCAAAACATGGGGCCTGAAACCCGCCATGGTACACTGGATATATACAGTAGTGGTGATACCCATACTTACATATGGCTCACTTGTGTGGTGGAGGGCAACAAATAAAAGAACCATAATTGGAAAACTAGCAACGGTGCAGAGAACGGCAAGCATAGCCATTACTGGTGCAATCCGTACCACTCCTACGGCAGCACTGGATGCCTTCCTGCACTTTATCCCGCTAGATTTAAAAATAAAGCAACTTGCTGGCAACAGCGCTTTGCGCCTAAAAAATTTAGGCCAGTTTAAGGACTGTAGTTTTGGGCATTGCACGATCTTAGCTGATGTGCTACCCGGAAATCCTATACGGACTGATGAGATTTGCCCCTTGGTGGACCATGACATCCCCTATGAGGTGTCATACCCGCGAAGGGAGGAGTGGCAAAGAGATGCAGTCATAATAGCAAACGAGGTTGCTATCTACACTGACGGCTCTAAGACGGGGGAGAGAACGGGTTCTGGCATTTTTTCTGCTGATCCAGACCTGAGAGAGTCTATACGACTCCCGGACACAAGCAGTGTCTTCCAATCGGAAGTTCTTGCTGTTCTAAGGGCGGCAGAGATAGTGCAGATGAGATCATTGTCGGGAAGAGACATTGCCATCTATATTGACAGTCAGGCGACACTTATGGCACTTGAATCTGCTAACATTAACTCTGAGATAGTCAGAAACTGTCGCACAATGCTTAAAGCAGCATGTAGACGGAATCGAGTAAGACTGTGCTGGGTACCGGGACACTGCGGTATAGAGGGAAATGAGCAAGCCGATGAGCTAGCAAGAAAGGGAGGGGAGCTGGAAAACAGCGGAGGTGTGAACATTAAACCACCCCTGGGCGTCTTTAAGGGAAAAATCAATGAAAAGATCTTAAAAATGGCTGACCTCAGATGGCAGAACATAGTGGGACATAGGGTGTCTAGAGCCCTTTGGCCCCATTTGGATAAGAAAAGATCTAAGGAAATTCTAAAATTGAGCAGGGAACAGCTTAGAACAGTAATTGGGATTATGTCATGGCACTGTCTTCTAAGAAAGCATGCTAGGCGACTTGGTCTGGTGGATGTGGACACGTGCAGGTTCTGTGGTGATCTACAAGCCGAGGAAGACATAACACACATATTGTGTGAGTGCGAGGGTATAGCACGGAATCGTAGGAGGATTCTAGGGGAATACTTCTTCGAGGAACTAGGGGAGCTGAGCGGCATAGACCATAGGAAGCTGGTTAAGTTCTGCAGGAGGATTGGGCTCTGTCTAGGAAAAGTTTTTTAGGTTTTTAGGTTTTTCTCCAATTGAAGTTTTTTCAAGTGGTTCCCTAGGGATCGCGATGGGCCCTTCTGGTGCCTAGTGCTGTGTGCAAATTGCATACCCCTTTTTAACCTATGACCTATGACCTATAACCTACCAGTGGCGTCGCGTGAACTATTTAGAAGGATGTGCAATTTTTGAAAATTATATACATAGTTTTAAAAAATATCAATTAATTGCAATTGGGACAATACATTCCGTGAAAACACTTCCCATTTATTGTTTTCTCAATCAAAACTAAAAAAAAAACTGTAACCAACTGAAAAGTAATACCTAATAAGGCCCATACACTACACATGCCTGCATGCGCAAGCACAAAAATGCGCAAACACGCTTTCCCCACACACTACGCATGCAAACTGCGCAATCTCCAGTCGTGTGTTCACCGCTGAACAGACAACATTAAAAAAAATGTCCAGCTCCGACACCACTGCTGCGGCAATTTTAATTGCTTTAGCAGTGCAATCGTGCTTGCATGCACAAACTAGCACACACACCACACATGCCTGCATGCGCAAGCAAGAAAATATCAAAAATTTTTGATATTGCTCATGCAGCTTGCGCAAACACTTGGATCACCCCATACACTGGCGGATTGCATGCGCAAGCACTGTTTGCGCATGCAGGCATGTGTAGTGTATGGGCCCTATAACGAAAAGTTAAGTTCATTCATTCATAATTTACATTTTTCTTATGTACCAGAGGTCAGTGGAAGGAACCAGCTCGGTTCCCAAGAGGCAGAGAGTGCACAACACCGGCATCTCTCCCACCATCACACCTCTCAGGTCTTTCAGCGACATCTTGAAGGACAAGATTGTGGTCGCAGTCATCGATCGCAACGACATTGACGGGTCCATCAACCAGGAGAATTGGGATATGATTAAGAGAGCGCTTTCGCGCTCCTTCTCCACCTTCATAAGGAATCATCCCGGACCTCTTCCGCTTACGCATGAAGGCGGGTGGCATCAAGGTCACATCAAACTGGTCGCGTGTGATGACCAAAGATCGGCCGATCTCTACAAGCTTGCAATAAGCAGGCTTGGAGAGGTGTGGCCTGGCGCAAAGCTCGAGGTTGTTGCGAGGGAAGACATCCCCTGCCGACCAAGATCTCGCATCTGGATCACTGCGGATCCATCCACCCCTGAGGGCATCCTGGAAGTCCTGCAATTGAGCAACCCTTCACTTCCGACCCATAACTGGAAGGTTGCCAAACTGGAAGAGCTGAAGGGCGATTACAGATGTGTCGTGGTTGTAATCAACCAAGAAACCTTAGCTCCTCTGGCCAAGAACGACTACATGATTAGATTCGCATGGGACGATGTCAAAATGCGGGTCTATAAAAAGGACGAAATGGATGCGGGTAAACTACCCCCTCCTCCTCCTCCCCCCTCTGACTCTTTGATCGCAGTCTCAGATCCTGGAGCTTCAATCTCCTTCCCCTCGCTGGAGGATGATGAACCCTCTTTGCCCAAAAAATCACCATCCACTTCCGACGTCCTGTCAGATATGGAGACTGATTATCTAGACAAGGTTCTTCTGAGTGAAGACGAGCTCCTCAGCTCATCCTCGGAATTGGAAGGCCTGAACAACACCGTGGTGGAGGTATCTCTGCCTGATTGTAGCGAAAATGCTGCAGTTAGTACAGATTAACCTCCAACACTCCATTAAGGCTTCGGCCGCACTCATTCTTCGTCTAGCCAAAGGCGTGGAAGACATCGTCTTGATCCAAGAACCCTGGATTGTACACAACCAGATTCGAGGACTCAGGACTCCCGGATACTACCCACTGTATGTGACTGATAAAGGTAAACCCAGATCGTGCATACTAGTGAAAAGTAATATTAATGCTTATTTACTCCCTAATTTCAGCGATCGAGATATGACTGTGGCAAGACTGGAGACTGCAGGCAGATCATTCTGGTTGGCATCAGCTTATCTCGCCCACGATCACGTGGGGCCTCTCCCTGGTGATAACCTAGAGAGGCTGGTCGATGAAGCAAGGAGGCAGAAAGCTGAACTCATAATCGGTTGTGATGCTAACGCTCATCACACCGTATGGGGCAGCTCAGATATTAACAACAGAGGTGAGTCACTTTTTGAATATCTTTTAAGTACTAACCTCATTGTCTGTAACCTAGGTAATGAACCCACATTCATTACCAAAAACCGACAAGAAGTCCTTGATATTACTCTTGTCTCCGATACCATCAACGACATGATAACGGGGTGGAAAGTATCGGCTGATCATTCGTTCTCTGATCACCGATATCTTTTATTCAACCTTAACGTTGATCCTCCATGCCAACCTTCCTTCCGTAATCCTCGGAAAACCAACTGGCCATTATACAGAGAAACTCTATACAAACGTGTTAACTCGGAACTCTTAAGTCCCCCCTGTAACTCCAACGAGCTCGACAATAAAGTCGATGAGCTTACTCTGGCCCTTAACGAAGCAATGTCTGCATCGTGTCCCCTCGTACAACCTAGGGGGAAAAAGAAGCTTCAGTGGTGGTCCACTGAGCTGGGACCACTTAGAAAGGAGTGCAGGAGACTCTTCAATCTTGCTAAAACCTCAAAAGCTATAAACGATTGGGACTCCTACAAGGAATCCCTCAAATTATACAAAAAAGAATTAAGGAAAGCCAAAAGAACGTCATGGAGACTCTTCTGTGGAAAAATAGAAGAATCCTCTGAGGCATCTAGGCTAAGAAAAATCCTTGCTTCAAATCCTACTATGCCTAGCTGCCTTAAGAAGGCAGACGGCTCTTGGACGACATCTAGCGAAGAATCGCTCAATCTGCTACTTGATACTCACTTTCCAGGTAGCTCCAATATTACCGGCAATTATAGCCTTAATAGGTCACATGCACAGGTAACTTACCCTCACGGTCTGATAACTAGGGACAAGCTGACTTGGGCGCTACAAAGCTTCAAACCCTTCAAGTCTGCAGGACCAGACGGCATAATACCTGCCGAACTACAAATGTCAGCGGATATCATCCTGCCTGTGCTGGAGATGATCATGATAAGCTGTCTAAATCTGGTACATATCCCCCGGGCTTGGAGAGAAGTAAAAGTGGTTTTTATACCCAAGGCTGGCAAATATTCCCATGTCAGTCCAAAGGACCTCAGACCTATTAGTCTATCTTCATTCCTCCTCAAAACGCTGGAGCGATTGATTGATATCCACCTCCGTATGCACATAAACCCGCAATTGCTGTCTACAGCTCAGCATGCGTACCGTAAGGGAAAGTCGGTGGAAACCGCTCTTCATTCCTTAGTACGCACAATGCAGCTTGCGCAAACACTTGGATCACCCCATACACTGGCGGATTGCATGCGCAAGCACTGTTTGCGCATGCAGGCATGTGTAGTGTATGGGCCCTATAACGAAAAGTTAAGTTCATTCATTCATAATTTACATTTTTCTTATGTACCAGAGGTCAGTGGAAGGAACCAGCTCGGTTCCCAAGAGGCAGAGAGTGCACAACACCGGCATCTCTCCCACCATCACACCTCTCAGGTCTTTCAGCGACATCTTGAAGG
Organism: Portevinia maculata; assembly: GCA_949715645.1. Classification (NCBI taxonomy): domain Eukaryota; kingdom Metazoa; phylum Arthropoda; class Insecta; order Diptera; family Syrphidae; genus Portevinia; species Portevinia maculata. The sequence continues at coordinate 77,192,737 of OX454525.1, forward strand.
ACAAGATTGTGGTCGCAGTCATCGATCGCAACGACATTGACGGGTCCATCAACCAGGAGAATTGGGATATGATTAAGAGAGCGCTTTCGCGCTCCTTCTCCACCTTCATAAGGAATCATCCCGGACCTCTTCCGCTTACGCATGAAGGCGGGTGGCATCAAGGTCACATCAAACTGGTCGCGTGTGATGACCAAAGATCGGCCGATCTCTACAAGCTTGCAATAAGCAGGCTTGGAGAGGTGTGGCCTGGCGCAAAGCTCGAGGTTGTTGCGAGGGAAGACATCCCCTGCCGACCAAGATCTCGCATCTGGATCACTGCGGATCCATCCACCCCTGAGGGCATCCTGGAAGTCCTGCAATTGAGCAACCCTTCACTTCCGACCCATAACTGGAAGGTTGCCAAACTGGAAGAGCTGAAGGGCGATTACAGATGTGTCGTGGTTGTAATCAACCAAGAAACCTTAGCTCCTCTGGCCAAGAACGACTACATGATTAGATTCGCATGGGACGATGTCAAAATGCGGGTCTATAAAAAGGACGAAATGGATGCGGGTAAACTACCCCCTCCTCCTCCTCCCCCCTCTGACTCTTTGATCGCAGTCTCAGATCCTGGAGCTTCAATCTCCTTCCCCTCGCTGGAGGATGATGAACCCTCTTTGCCCAAAAAATCACCATCCACTTCCGACGTCCTGTCAGATATGGAGACTGATTATCTAGACAAGGTTCTTCTGAGTGAAGACGAGCTCCTCAGCTCATCCTCGGAATTGGAAGGCCTGAACAACACCGTGGTGGAGGTATCTCTGCCTGATTGTAGCGAAAATGCTGCAGTTAGTACAGATTAACCTCCAACACTCCATTAAGGCTTCGGCCGCACTCATTCTTCGTCTAGCCAAAGGCGTGGAAGACATCGTCTTGATCCAAGAACCCTGGATTGTACACAACCAGATTCGAGGACTCAGGACTCCCGGATACTACCCACTGTATGTGACTGATAAAGGTAAACCCAGATCGTGCATACTAGTGAAAAGTAATATTAATGCTTATTTACTCCCTAATTTCAGCGATCGAGATATGACTGTGGCAAGACTGGAGACTGCAGGCAGATCATTCTGGTTGGCATCAGCTTATCTCGCCCACGATCACGTGGGGCCTCTCCCTGGTGATAACCTAGAGAGGCTGGTCGATGAAGCAAGGAGGCAGAAAGCTGAACTCATAATCGGTTGTGATGCTAACGCTCATCACACCGTATGGGGCAGCTCAGATATTAACAACAGAGGTGAGTCACTTTTTGAATATCTTTTAAGTACTAACCTCATTGTCTGTAACCTAGGTAATGAACCCACATTCATTACCAAAAACCGACAAGAAGTCCTTGATATTACTCTTGTCTCCGATACCATCAACGACATGATAACGGGGTGGAAAGTATCGGCTGATCATTCGTTCTCTGATCACCGATATCTTTTATTCAACCTTAACGTTGATCCTCCATGCCAACCTTCCTTCCGTAATCCTCGGAAAACCAACTGGCCATTATACAGAGAAACTCTATACAAACGTGTTAACTCGGAACTCTTAAGTCCCCCCTGTAACTCCAACGAGCTCGACAATAAAGTCGATGAGCTTACTCTGGCCCTTAACGAAGCAATGTCTGCATCGTGTCCCCTCGTACAACCTAGGGGGAAAAAGAAGCTTCAGTGGTGGTCCACTGAGCTGGGACCACTTAGAAAGGAGTGCAGGAGACTCTTCAATCTTGCTAAAACCTCAAAAGCTATAAACGATTGGGACTCCTACAAGGAATCCCTCAAATTATACAAAAAAGAATTAAGGAAAGCCAAAAGAACGTCATGGAGACTCTTCTGTGGAAAAATAGAAGAATCCTCTGAGGCATCTAGGCTAAGAAAAATCCTTGCTTCAAATCCTACTATGCCTAGCTGCCTTAAGAAGGCAGACGGCTCTTGGACGACATCTAGCGAAGAATCGCTCAATCTGCTACTTGATACTCACTTTCCAGGTAGCTCCAATATTACCGGCAATTATAGCCTTAATAGGTCACATGCACAGGTAACTTACCCTCACGGTCTGATAACTAGGGACAAGCTGACTTGGGCGCTACAAAGCTTCAAACCCTTCAAGTCTGCAGGACCAGACGGCATAATACCTGCCGAACTACAAATGTCAGCGGATATCATCCTGCCTGTGCTGGAGATGATCATGATAAGCTGTCTAAATCTGGTACATATCCCCCGGGCTTGGAGAGAAGTAAAAGTGGTTTTTATACCCAAGGCTGGCAAATATTCCCATGTCAGTCCAAAGGACCTCAGACCTATTAGTCTATCTTCATTCCTCCTCAAAACGCTGGAGCGATTGATTGATATCCACCTCCGTATGCACATAAACCCGCAATTGCTGTCTACAGCTCAGCATGCGTACCGTAAGGGAAAGTCGGTGGAAACCGCTCTTCATTCCTTAGTACGCACAATCGAATACTCCCTCCATCACAAGGAGTATACCATGGTTGCTTTCCTTGACATAGAAGGCGCCTTTAACAACGTTAACACATCTGCAATCGCAAACGCACTGGCAGAACTGAATGTGGATAGCTCGCTTGGTGAATTGATCAATCTACTGCTAAATAGTCGGATTATCAATTCAAAACTGGGCGTTACATCTGCTAGGAGGTCTGTCAGTCGAGGGACGCCGCAAGGCGGTGTTCTTTCTCCCCTTCTCTGGAACTTGGTGGTGAACAAACTACTGATAAACCTGGAAGGGGAGGGCTGCAGAGTGATTGCCTATGCGGATGATGTTGCTATTGCCGTCTCTGGGAAACACCTCAACACCATAAAGGAACTCCTGCAAAACGCTCTTAACAAGCTAACGAGATGGGCTAATCGGTGCGGACTGGGCGTTAACCCCCACAAAACCGAGCTTGTCCTCTTTTCCAGGAAATATAAAATCCCATATATTGACCCTCCCTCTATTAGCGGTACAAGCTTAACTTTCTCTGACGAAGCAAAATTTTTGGGTATAATCTTCGATAGAAAGTTAAGCTGGAAACCCAATATACAAGAAAGAGTCAAGAAAGCTACAGTAGCACTTTTCTCTTGTAAAAAAGCCATTGGCAACAAGTGGGGTTTACAACCCCGCATTACGCACTGGCTATATACATCGGTGGTAAGACCAATTCTTACTTACGGGGTGGTTGTCTGGTGGACTGCTCTAGAAAAAGCTATTAACCGCGACAAGCTGGGCAAAGTCCAGCGTTCAGCGTGTCTATGCATTAGCGGAGCACTCCGAACTACCCCCTCCGCGGCTCTGGACATTCTGCTACACCTGATACCCCTTGATATATTTAGCATGCAAACAGCGGCATGTTCCGCTGTCCGCTTAAAAGCTACCTCGCAGTGGACCAATAACAATATTGGCCACTCCATTATTCTAGACTACTTTAAGTTTCTACCCAGAAACATAGACTACACCATACCCCGTTTGCAGTTCGGAAAAAACTTCCAAATCACCATTCCTTCCAGATCTTTCTGGGATGATGATGCATTTGCGAATGATAAATCGATCCACTTTTACACCGATGGATCAAAAACTAGCGATGGGGTAGGTGGTGGAGTCTTCTCAGAAAAGCTAAATCTTAGCCTCTCTTTCCGTCTTCCTGATTACTGTAGCGTGTTCCAGGCGGAAATTTTGGCGATAAAAGAAGCCCTGACGTGGCTGAAGAGGAATGTGATATCCTCAAAGGATATCCGTATCTTCTCGGATAGTCAGGCCGCGATTAAGTCCCTGGACTCAGTCTCTTCAAATTCCATCATAGCCCAAGACTGCCGATCATCTCTTTCGGAGATGGCAGAGCAGTTCAATATTCACCTCTGTTGGGTGCCGGGGCATAGGGACATTCCAGGTAACTGCAGGGCTGATGATCTCGCCAAAAAAGGAACCACATTACCTCCTTTACCTGATAAAGGTTCCCTAGGTATACCAATCGCTACTTGTAAACTCTTGTTCAAGCTATCCGCAATCGAGAGAACAAACCTTAGGTGGACGAGTAGCAATACATGTCTAGCGACTAAGCGGATCTGGCCAAAGCTGGATCTGCGACGCTCTAAGTGTCTAATCTCATTAAACCGACTGCATATTAGCTCCACTATAGGTGTTATTACAGGTCACTGCTTAATAGGCAGGCACGCATCTAGACTCGGTGTGTGCTCAAATGACTTCTGCAGAAGCTGTATGGACGAGGAGGAGGAGGAGACTGTACTTCACCTTCTCTGCACGTGTCCTGCGCTCTCCCATAGAAGAAATCTCCATCTAGGGGACTTCTTGTTCAATGACGCAAGCGACTTAGCCAGCACTGGCGCTAGAAGTCTTTCGCGCTTCATAAGAAGCTCCTATTGGTTCAACGAGCAGTGAGGGTAATCCCCAGATCTGTGTGGTACCACAATGGACCTATCATTGGTCTAAGTGTGTTGGCTTTGGCTGACAGCCACGTCTACCTAACCTAACCTAACCTAATAGATAACACCCATTCCATTTAGCACCGGAAGAGAATTCACTATACCAGGACATGCGCAAAGAAGAGCGGAATTTTGCCAAGGTTACTGCGCAAACAGGCAGATGACGGGCACTTCCTCAAGAACTTTCTGTAGCCTGACGAAGCGCAATTCACAAGAGATGGGACTACAAAATACCACAATTTGCACCATTGGTCAGACTCGAACACCCATTTAATACACACACCATCATTTCAAAGGTAAGAATTGAATTACTGTGAAGAACTTCATCAAAATGTGTTGCTTATTAGGTTTGCTTAAGAAGCTTAACGTAAATGTTTAGGCTGGATTAATAGGAAACACTTTAGTAAGCCCGCACGTTCTTCTACATACAGTTAATTTCCATTACTAGCTGGACCTTTTTTAGAACGATCTCTGGATTTCCTTGAAGATGTTCCTCTTTTTCAGAGAAGGGTGATGTTCTTTCAACAAGATGGAGCACCTTGTCACAGTAGCAGCGGGCTACTTCGTTCCGCAACCATACTTTCAACGAATGGTGGATTGGTCGATTTTAACCCAACCCTTGGCCACAGAAAACGTTTATTTTAGAAAAATGTCAAGTCTGGAAGAGGTCCAAGAAAAATGAGTGCCGTTTCAGAAGAGATGAGAAGAAGTTTGCTGCTCGTTACTCTGGCATCCGAAATGCTTAAACGCGCCCGAAAGTGTATTCAAATGGAAAGAAGGCACTTCGAACAATTCTTAAAAACATTCCATAAACGGTTCCAAAAAGGTTATTTTCAGGACCACGAAAAAATATCTAAGAGATTTTAAGACGAATTCAGTAGATACATTTCTTTTCGACCATTTTTGCCTGACAAAAAATGGCTTTTACTACAACTTCTGTTGATCATACGTAAATAAGTTACTTAACATAATTTTTAGGAAATTTTTCAGGGATTTTTTATTTATTTTTTATAATTTGCGTGCGCTAAAGGGATTTCTTTTTTCCGTAGTACACAGTACCCTTATAGTGGAAACCACAGCGTAGGCATTTTTGTTTGTTTCTGTAAGTAGCTGCCAGCAAATGATTCATTGCCTATTTCTGGATGCTACTTACTGTATGAAAGAATAGAAGGATAGGAAAGAAGTTTGGTGCGATGGGATGTTTTTCTCAACAGGTGGCGCCTAAATTGCTTTAGGGAGATCTGTTTTTGTTGTGTGTATTCAATTTATAAAAATCATGGCCCTGGTCGGGATTCGAACACACGACCTGCCAATCACTTAGTGAATACACTACCATCGCACCATTGCCACCTGCAAGGGATTACAATTTTATAAAAAAAGACAATTATTAAGTAGACATTTTGAGAAAAATGTATTTTAAGTAAAAAAATGGAACAACAAATTTTTATAATTATGTATTTATAATATTTTTGTTGCTGTAAAGTGCTTAAGACCTATATCTGCGCTACTAAATCGTCTTTCCAAAATGTACAAAATACCTATTGTACCTATAATAGTTAAGAAGCTATAGAGTTTAACGTGGTTACACTTCCAAATAAGATGTCACCCGCTTTGATGTGCTGTAACTTGAAATGGGGTGAGAAAAGACCCCCTTGCCATACAATTTGTTCGGCGGAACTTCAGAAATCTCGCCTTATAGAATTATACTGCTTAACTGGGACACCCTGTATACAAAATGTATACTTTATACTAGAATCGAACAAAATAGGTTATTGAAGTGAAGTACGGTATAGAATAAAGTGTTGGTATAGGTACCATACTATAAATACCAGCAGTCTGTCTCTTAAGCGGTCCCTAGACGCTCAATATTATTGTCCGTCTATGGATAATATTGCAAGGTTGTGCAATATATTGAGGAAAATCAAAACCCTTTTGATATTTATTGCACAATATAAAATATTGTATCGTCTGTGGGTACAATTGCACAATATTTGTTTATTTAATTTTCAAGCGTCGAAGAGTAAACACCTCCACGAGTGATTTCAGTGAAAATGTCACAAGCAAAAGAGGATGAGAGAAAATTTATTTTAGAGTGTATCGAAGTGTTGTCTACACAAGTATCAGCTGTCAACTAAATTATTGTGTAAAATATTGAACCGTCTGGGGGCCTAGCCAATAATATTGTGCAATATTTTGCACAATAATATTGAGCGTCTAGGAACCGTTTTACAGTAAACATCATATTGAAGTGAACACCAAGCCATTTTTCTCCAATAGCTTCTTAAATTTGAAATTAAAAAAAATGGTATTCGAAATTTTTGGTCAAACTGAAGAAAAGTACAAAAATGCACCAAAATCAGCTTGAAATTGAAGTCATAAGGCTAGCCTATGACACTTTAATCGTTCGAGTACTTAGTCGAAATAAATGAAACACACCCACATACCTATATCAATACGCGCACAGAACATCTAAAATTCTAGGCGTATATTCGGCCGCGATCTGTTCCATTTTTTTCAGCGACGCGATAGTCTCCAAAATAAATGAATCATATGAAATTCAATGAGTGAGCAGAGCACGCATTGGCGTTTTATTGGTCGCCATTAAAAAACCGTAGTAGCAGTAATATGAAATAGTGCGACCACTGGCGATTTTCTATTGCGCTACTTTTAGTCTAAGAGCCCATAGCATATTTTGGGAGTAAAGATATAACCAAAATTAGGATATATCAAAGTTAAGTGCCTAAATAGCTTAAGTCTATTTCGCTAGTCTGGCAGCATTTGTTTGGGGCAAAGGTTAGTAATAGCAAAGTAAAAAAACCGTTTTTTCCAAATCCTGGATCGAAGATATAGCCACTTATGAATAGTATTAAATGAAAGAGGTTGAAGCCATCTACACAAATCTGTGGGTGCCAGACGTTTTGCTTGGGGCTATCCCCTTGCCACACGTACTAATAGTATGCAAAAAAAAAACAGTTTTTGAAATAATTGGTATAACCACTTATAGGCTGATAAATAAAACTAAAAAAAACAAATTTGTGTGGTTGGTATTATTACACCTATTTATAAAATGTATTAACAAAAATATTCTTATTCTAATATATTAAATTAACGTCTTTGTTCTTTATACACCATTCAGTAATTTTTTTTACTAAATGGATGAATTAAAAAAAAACTTATAAAAACAAATTTGTTCGATCCGTGCTACTAGACGACACAGGGTATAAAGTTAAATGGTTTGATGGCAAAACTGCACCTGACAATCTCGATGATATTCTTAAGACTAACTTGGATGCATCCGGTGATGAAGACAATGTTGTATTGTATTTGTATTTGTATTTGTATTTTATTTATAATTCATGTTAACACATAGATACAATGCAATCTTTTAAGTGTGTTACAGTATTGACAAGGTTGGTACATTAAGATATAAGTATATTTTACAATTTCAAATTGTTCTAAATGGCAAAAATGTATTTATATTGATTGGATATTTTACTTAAAAAGAGAGAAAAAAAATAAAAATAAATAAATAAATAAAAATAAAAATAATAAGCTAAAATTCCCTAAAACCCTATAGCAGTTAAATAATTAAAATTAAATTCAAAAGTTAAATTCAAAAGTGTTGTTTGATTTGTCTTTGAAAGTCGCTCATGCCTGAAGATCTTCTGATATGAACCGGAAGCGAATTCCAAAGTCTTACGGCGTATACAAAAAATTGTTTTTGTGTCACATTATAGTTATATGCTGGCGGGACAAAACTTCTACTTCTGACCGAAGAAGATGCAAATTGTAACCTTTGGAAAAGATATTCTGGTACCTGTTTTTCTCTGAGAGTGAATAGGAAAGTCAATATTTTAAGGTCGAGATATTTTTGTAAGTCCATTCCAAGAAAATGCCTTACATATTCAGAAATGTGTTCCCTTCGACCCAAGTTATAGGCAAATCTCACTGTACTATTTACTGCTACCCTTAACTTTCGAGAGCTATGACTGTCTAAGTCACAAAAGACTGGATGTGCGTAAAAAAGAATGGGCAGCAGAAGTGACTTAACCAACATCGCTTTGATCCTAAACGGCAGATCTTTTCCTACTTGATACAGAGCGCGCAGGGATCCATAAACTTTAGAGACGGTTTTTATAATATGATTCTCCCAAGTCTGATTTTGGTTAAACGTTACACCGAGATTTTTTACGCTCGTGACGTATGTCAACTCTGATCCATCAACAAAAAGTTGAGGTAAGCTTTGTGTATCGATACTTAAACGGCTGATTGCAATTGCTTGACTTTTGCCGGAATTAAGCCTAAGCTTATTTTTTCGCGACCAAGTGACTACAGAATTGAGGTCTTCATTCAGTCGCTGAGTGGCATCCTCAACTAGACCCAATGGATAGCTTAAGTGCAGCTGGACGTCATCGGCATACATTTGAACCTTGCAGTACTTTAGCACTAATGGAATGTCATTATTGAATAAGGTGAACAATAACGGACCCATTATTGATCCCTGTGGAACGCCGGCTCTGGTTATAATAAAGTTGGATAATGTCTCGTTAATATACACAGCTTGAGTACGCCCATTTAAGTAGCTTTCCATCAGTCTTAAAGCCGTCGTTAATTTAATAATTAATATTTCATGGGGTACAATATAGGGGGTCTCTTCTCTGTCGACAGGAACATTCGAGTTAACTGAAGGAGCAGCAAAATCGATGTTTAATTCGTCAGGACTTTTTTCACAGGCATCTGCATCAGCTGCCTTTTTTTTCCCAATGCCTAACTCCTTTAAATTATTCCATGTCTTTGTTTTACTGAGGTCGGGCTTGAACTTAGACATGAAAAATTTGTTCTTTGCAATCCTTATCTCTCTTTTAGCATTGTTCCTAGCTGTCTTGAACTCATTGAAGAACTCGGGGATTGTATGTAACATTTTGTGATTAAAATCATTTTTGTAGCCTTAAACAAAATATTATAGTGTATGTAATCTGTAGATATTTAGTTGGATTTATTAAGCTATTGCATAGCTTTTTTCACGGGCTTTGAGCGAGGCGACCGAATCAAGAAATTCCGTAACGAAAATAAAATCTAACACCCAATCCTTTCTCACAAACATAGCAGCTGTTTGTGAGAAAATATTTAGGTGTATAGGTATCTATCCACGTGAGTGGGCGCGGTTAGTACGTAGATGGGGAACCGTTTGAGGACAACTGCGTGTCGTTGTTTTTTTTTTGATATGTAAACATCTTTGCTCTCGGTAGGGGCTAGTTGGAAATATCGAGCGTCACCGTCATCGTCAGATTTTCAGGTTGGACGAAAAAAAACCAAAGTTTGAGCTAGGGAGCTGAAATTTATAATATAGACTCTCCAGGCGCCCTTGATGCTCATGTGTAAATAAATAAATAAAAGAAAAAGATACAAAATTATATGCAATAGCTTTACCGCGGCAGTCCCCGAGTGCCACTCACTTTTTTATTATTTATGTTTATATTTTCTTAGAAATGTGATCGAACAATTTTTGTTTTATAAGTTTTCTTTTGAATTTATCCATTTAGTAAAAAAAAATGAGTGAACTATGTCGGTGTATAAAGAACAAAGATGTTAATTTAATATATTAGAATAAGAATATTTTTGTTAATACTCGTACATTTATTTTATAAATAGGTGCAATAATACCAACCACATAAATTTGTTTTTTTTAGTTTTATTTATCAGCCTATAAGTGGTTATACCAATTATTTCAAAAACTGTTTTTTTTTGCATGCTATTAGTACGTCTGGCATGGGGATAGCCCCAAGCAAAACGTCTGGCACCCACAGATTTGTATAGATGGCTTCAACCTTTTTCATTTAATACTATTCATAAGTGGCTATATCTTCGATCCAGGATTTGGAAAAAACGGTTTTTTTACTTTGCTATTACTAACCTTTGCCCCAAACAAATGCTGCCAGACTAGCGAAATGGACTTAAGCTATTTAGGCACTTAACTTTGATATATCCTAATTTTGGTTATATCTTCACTCCCAAAAAATGCTGTGGGCTCTTGGTCTATTTTCACACCAGAGAAATGGAACAAATGACTTATAATAGTAATACGCGCATTTGCGACTCAATAATCACAGAAATTAGGAAAAGTCCATAAGTCTTATATTAATTTGGGATTTTTCTGTCAAATTCAACCCAACAATAGTTGGGATTTCAATAAAAAGTATATTGTGTGGCTTTGGTTCCTCGTCAAGCAAATGTAAAACGTAGAAACATAATTTGGGCTTAAACAGCACCTTAAGAATTTCATGAGATGTTATAGAATGAGTATACAAAGCTTCGATGGATTACTACATCTAATTGCATCTAAAATAACGCTGTCCATAGCATCTGAGAAACGCTTATCTGGTTCAAAGATTCTATATGTTTGCACATGTGCGGTAGCGGGTGCAATAGTTTGCACATGTTGTATTGTTTGAGGTACACTGGCGATCACAAGGCCATACATTTTGCAATAGATTTTCAGTCTTTATACCTGCTGGAAATTTTATACCAGAAAACTTTTACTTCCTGCGACAGGTACATATTTTCCCAACAGTAAGTCATAAAACTAAGTGGGAAATAAAAAACGATCGCTGGCATTTTCCGAGATCAAACAATGAACTACATACTTGAAAAGCGTATAAAAAGATGCGCCACTAGGATGAGGCCGTTGCGAATATTTCGTTGCAGGAGTTCCCATCAGCGATTTTTTTTCAAAGTTTCGTTAAGAATATTTAAAAAAGCGTTGAGAAGAACTGTTTTTATTTAGTAAAAAAAAAAATGGACTCCGGAAAGACTTTGACAGCGACAGAAAAAAAGATGCTTTCAAGGAGTTAGATTGTCAGGCCGAGAAATTGCAAGGAGGCTAAATAGAAGTAAGACTGTTGTAATCAGTTATTTTGCGGATCCACAACACTATGGGAAAAATCAAAAAGGACGCACGGCAGAACAACAACATTGCGAGAAAAGCGGATTATTCTACGGCTTGCCTGAAATTCTACTCTACCAGTGAAAGGGGCCAACAGCGAAGTATCAGCCAGCATAGCAACGGTCCGAAGGATAATACGCAAAAGTGGTACTATACAGAGAGGAAAGCTTCAAAAGAAACCTGTTTTAAGGCAATTACACAAGGAGCATCGATTGAATTTTGCACGAGAACATGTCGCTTGGAGCAGTGAATGGAAACGCGTCGTCTTTTCGGATGAAAAAATGTTGAACCTTGACGGCCCCGATGGTTACAACTTTTATTTTCATGATCTAAGAAAGGAGGAGACATCATATCCGCACATCAGGTGTAAGGGTGTGGGGAGCTATTACCCACTATGGCACAATTAAGTTGTAGTTTTTGGTCACAACAATGGACGGAAACAACTACAAATGTTTGCTGGAACGGTCATTTCCAAAAGTGAAAAACATTTTCAGACCCTGTCTTGGATATTCCAACAAGACAATGCCCCTATCCACATTTCCATATTTGTTAGAAGTTGGATTCAATCAGAAGACGTGGAACTTTTGCCATGTCTGCCCTATTCACCGGACTTAAACATAATGGAAAATGTTTGCGCATGGTTATCTCGTAAAGTGTATGAACGCGGCAGCCAATTTGAAGACAAGGACACTTTAATCGAAGCTATTCGTGATGCCTGGGCCCAAATTGCTCTCACTGTGTGATTCTATTTAAAAGCATCTTATAGAGATCATATCGAAAAATGGCGGGCATATTCATTATAAATGTAGAAAAACATAATAAATAAATGTTTTAAACCCATCAAATTTAAACATTTTATTAATTTTTTCCTTTCTTTCCAAGATTTTGCATTTGGCCTCATCCTAGTGGCGCATCTTTTTATACGCTTTTCAAGTAGTTGTTGTTTGATCTTGGGAAAATCCAGCGGTCGTTTATTATTTACCCTTTAATTTTATGACTTACTGTTGGAAAAATATGTCCCCGTTCACAGGTAGTAAAAGTTTCCGGGTATAAAATTTCCATCAGGTATGATGCAGTTAGTCAGCCTTCTCCATTGAAGGTTGGCTTTCTGCAGGAAGTGTGAGTGTATTTGTGTCTTGACCGCACCTAGCGGAATGTGAACCCTTGCAGCGAGTGAGCCGTCCAGAGCCTGGCCAGCTCATCTGCACGCTCGTTTCCTGTTATGTTACTATGCCCTGGAACCCAGAGTAGTGTAACTCTGAAACGTTCGCCCAGTCGCGCAAGCTCGTTCCGGCACTCCTGCACCAGTTTGGAGGATATGGTAGCCGAGTCAATAGCTTTGATTGCGGCTTGGCTATCTATGAGGATAGCAATGTTTTGTTTGTACGCTGTGTCACGCCCTAGTTGCGTGCAGGCCTCTCGGATAGCCAGTAGTTCCGCCTGGAAAACGCTGGCAAAATCCGGCAGCCGAAGGGATATTGATATTTTTAGTGATTCCGAGTAGACACCGGCCCCCACACCACAGTTCATCATAGAACCGTCGGTGTATATGACCGTGTCGAAATCTTTCACTACTTTGTCCCTCTTCCAGCAAGCTCTGGAAGGGAAGCTTACTTGGAAGCCTTTTTTGAAGTTTAGTTTGGGTGTGATGTAGTCGGTTGGAAACGTGATCATGCCTTCTGGTAGCGAGTCCAGAATGCTGCCGTGGCCGTATGGCCTTGCAGTCCAGCACCCCGATTCCCTGAGTCTTACCGCACTACATAGTGCGGTATCTTTTGTGTGTAGGTCAAGAGGCAAAATGTGCAAGAGCACAGTGAGGGCGTCCGTTGGGGCCGACCTCAGTGCACCCGTGGTGCCTATACAGGCTGTCCTTTGCAATCTTTTCAGTTTTGTGAGGTTGTAACCTTTACTCAACGCGGGCCACCATACTAGTGATCCATAGGTGAGGATTGGACGCACTACTGCTGTGTACATCCACAAGGTCATCTTTGGTTGAAGTCCCCACTTCTTTCCAAAGGTTCTGCTACATTCATAGAAGGCGGGTATTGCCTTCCTCACTCTGTGTTCAATGTTATGTTTCCAGTTAAGTTTAGGATCGAGCGCGATACCCAGATACTTAGCGCTGGAGGATAGCGTAAGTGGTTGACCGTTTAGGCGGTGTAGGGTAAAATCGGGTATTTTGGTTTTGGTGGTGAACAGCATCAGTTCGGTTTTGCTCGGGTTAACGCCGAGGCCACTACTTGCAGCCCAGGTGCTTACCTTGTCTAGAGCATTCCCCATGATATCACTTATCACGGTGGGAAACTTCCCTGACACTATTATCACTACGTCATCCGCATGCGCGACAGCTTTGACCCTTTCCCTGTCTAGTTTTACTAGAATTTTGTTCATAACCATTAGCCATAGTAGCGGAGAAATGACGCCACCCTGTGGCGTTTCTCTATAAGCAAATTTGGTTAAGTGGCTGTTGCCTAGTGTTGCCTGAATAACTCTACCTTCCTACCTGGCTGCACCTTCTTCTTCAGCTAAAAAAATTTCTGTTTTGAAATGTTCTATCATCCTAATGAGGTTCAGGAACATTTCCAGTGGTAGGCCTTCCACAAGGAATTTCAAGAAAAGCAGCGAATCGAAACTCACGTAGTTTCTCCTATTTTCCGCCGTTTGTCCACAGACACACGATCGTTATCTTGTCAACTACCTTACAGAACAATGCCTCAAATTCTTCCATTTTTCTACACCTCTTTTTCTTAGAATAGAATGTATTGATCTGCATCTACCTTAAATTAATTTGCATACCCAACCTGTATACAATACATGCATATATAAATACATTAATTTAAAGGAACATTAATTTAAGTTTATTTCTTTTAGCTACCTTGCCACTGGGACTGGAGTCAGCTTTAATGCACTACAAAATCAATATCTGCTAGGTGCCACTTCTTTTCGGGAAATTACTAATGATTCCTGTACTGTAATTTGGGATTGTTTGCTAGTCTAACTAATCGTATTGGGTGTAGCTAGCAAATATACGGTTTAGAGTTCCTTAGCTAGCTACAAGACATTTTTTCCATGATTCTATTGGTTGTAGTCGATGCCGAGTATTGCTTCATTGCAATGAACTCATTCGGTGCAAACAGTAACTTATATGTTCCATTTCTATGTTTTGGTTTGCGATTAAAAATCCCCTAAAAATTTACAGCTTAATTCAATCGCGGCCAATTCTTACAGCGACATCGATTCCTTAATCGCCATGGCTGAAAACCGCATATGCGCGCCTACACTAATTTCTGCCTTTTTTCAGGAAATATTGACTTTGTCTCGAAATGGGGGCAACAAAAACGGGGATTTTTCAAAATAGGCTCGATTTCGGTAGTTTTTGAAATATCCCTTCCTTCCGACTAAGCTTTTACTAAAGTATCGGACCGAAAGGGTCCTAGTCACAGAGTTCACCCACCTTTCAGGTGACCAAGATCTTATAACTAGAACAATATTGCCACTACTAATAATGTGAAAAGTTTATGAAAAAATTGATTGTCTTGCTTACCCTTGGTTAATAAAGATCACCAATTAGCTTTCCACAAAACAACCAATTAAATTGAAAAACCCAAGATACGAAAAAACAACTTCTAGCGTTTATGTTGTTTTCTTTTTTGACGTCTTAGAGTCTTATATACATAAGTACATATACGTCTTAAAGTATTGCATTTGCAAGATGCAAGATGTGGACTTAAGGTGATGAATGAAGGGAACACACTCACGTTCGCAAGGTCTGGACAGGAAGTATTTATCCCAGACATCACCTTTGTGACAGAGTCAACATCGCATAAATAGTAAATTGGAGAGTCATCGAAGACTATACGGCAGCGACCACCAGTACATCGTATATGATCTACAAAGTGATCGACCAAATCGGCGAACTCCATGTCAAAATCAAACACGAGGCCCGAGATGGAACGTAAATCGACTCAACGAACAGCGTCTTCACACTGTGATAGAAAAAGAAAAAGATGGTTTACTTCAACTTGAAGGAGCTGCAGAAACGAAAGCGGAAGCCACGACGCAGTTAATACGACGCTGACGCTTCGATGCCCGAGTGAGTAGCTCGAGCGAAACAGGGACCCAGTGTACTGGTGGACGTAGGAGATAGCTCTGCTCCGAAGTCAGTGCCTATATCTTAGGCGAAAGGTCACCAGAGGAAGAAGAAGACCTGAGTCTATAGAAGACACCCTCGCAGACTTTAAAACCAGAAGATCTTAGCCGAAGAGGGCAATCAATTCAAGCAAAAGGCAGAAGTGAGAGGATCTAGGTCGAGATGTAAAAAACAAGCCCTGGAGACTCGGCTATAAGGTCGTAACGCAATAGCTTCCAGCTCAAGCGACCAGCTCTGCCCTTAGCGAAGATGGAGTGAATTGTAAACACCGTTACCAACTTATCCTGTCAGTCCCCCTCAAACCGCGCCGGCTCAATGGCAGGATGTTCCAGCTTTGAAATTGGAGGAACCGAGTTTAGAGACAAAAACCCTGAAGCTCCCGGACCAGAGGGAATATAAGCGGAAGTGTTCAATACGGTTTCCCATATATGCCCACAGCTATTGCTGAACATGTATAACAGCTGCCTTAAAGAAGGAGTCTTCCTTAGAAGCTAGAAGACTGCAAAGGAAAAGGCGACCCCGACTCCCATTGGCATAATAGACCACTATGGATCCTGGACACCGCAGGGAAACTCGTTGAAAATATGCTAAAACCGCAGCTCACGGTGGCAATACAAATGGCGGGGAACTTGGCTGAAAGACAACATGGCTTCAGAAAGAGCCAATCTACGATCGGAGCTATTGAGGAAGTAGTGAAGGTCGCCCAAATTACCCAACAGGGAAACCTTCACTACTTCCTCAATAGCTCCGATCGTAGATTGGCTCTTTCTGAAGCCATGTTGTCTTTCTACTCAAGAAAGATCGCATTGCTGGCAACACTGTACGTGCGAAATGCCTAGTCAGGGGGATTGATATCACAAGAGCGGAAGAAATCACTTTCAACGTCCCAACTTATCTCTTGCTGATGGTTACGGACTGTCTTAAGGACCGGGAGCTATTATATGATACCGTAGAAGGACCCCGAAGAAAGAACATCACTGCCGGAGCCGCCCAAGAATCGATCTTGGGGCCTAATCTCTGGAACATCACTTAAATAAATATTTCAAAGCAGGTGTTGCCTGTTGTACAAAACGACGATATCTTAAATATTGTAGTAGGTACTTGAATGTAGGTAATATGTGCCTTATATAACTTATTAAAATTTCGATTTTAAACGTGTTTAAATGTACTTTATGATTCACTAGCTTCGTTCGAGAAACAAAAATACAGTTACCTATTTGATTTTATATTTATTCGTTGTTTCTATTTATTGTTTTTTTTTATTATTTGTTTACATAACTTGATGAAAAGGGTCACTGTCACTTACTGATTTTATTTGTTTAGTAAGTTTTTGAGTGTTTTTTTCTTTCTTTCTTTTATTAATTTGTTGTAAACCGAACTTCTACACTACTGACATATTCGATTTTTTTAACCTCTTGCCCAAGTGCATGTGTTGATCTTTCATATCTTGGAAGTCATATTCCTACTCGCGTTTTACCTATTGTATGTTGATCGTTTTTTGTACGTTGATGGTCCTCTGTCAGAAACCTTCACGTAAGTGCCAAGTAAAACTGTACTAAGTTTTAACTCAATCGGATCAAAATCACTGTTCATTTTAATATACATATTATATTGAAGTTTAGTGTTTAAACGTAATGAAGTTAGATTAGATTAGATAAACCTTTATTAATATTTATCAAAAACAATGAGTTTCAATAAAGTTTTACAAGGCATGGCAAAAAGTAAACGCTCGATCCAAACTTTTAACATCCAAAATGGCTTTGTTCATAGCCTCCTCCTAAGTCTGGCAGTTAGACCGTTACACAGACGAACTTCTTCATTTAAAATATTTTTTCCTTATTCGACTAGAATGTTTTTTGACTCTGGGTGGGTAAATAAAATAGGCTATAGGATTCGGCCCAAAGGCCAAAACAAATTGGACAGACTTACATTTTGACTATCAAAATAATTAAGAACAAACATGAAGTTGGGTATTGAAGGGTTGACTGTGCTTGCAAATTCCCTAAGCCCGGGTACACAGCTATTCCCAATAAGATGACACTTTTCCTTGTTACAAAATAAAGCGGCCCAATCAACCCAGCTGGCCGAATTTGCCCCATCTTCCCTTCCGACTAACATATGCATTTTTAATAAGACAAAACAAATTATGAAAACATAAGTTCGGTACTTAATCTTGACTTTACCAATAACTACATTTGTAGCTGGTAGCAAGGCTCATTACAAACTTGGTAAAAATTCCGTACGCATAAGAGGCTTAATATTTGAACAAGATACTGGGATTGGATGGGCGCATTATCAGATACAAGCAAATGTTTTGGCTAAGTAATTTTCAAATTTTCCAAACTCAGCGTGAAAAAACTGGTTTTATACAACTTGGGGCTGAACCAAAAACCGTTATATTAATACTCGATCCAACTTTATACAGGCTCAGTCTAGTTGGATACCATACTCCTATTCCTATCCCTCAAAAAGTGAGCGTGGCAAAAATCTAAGTGTGGGTGAATTGTAATGCTAGCCACTCTTCAAATCAATGGATACGGCTATTTTTTTCCAAATTCATGGAAAGAACCTATTGTAACACTAATTGAAAATGTGAAAATTATAGATGTGCAGTCGGGCTTTAGAAAGACTCACTCATGTGAAAGTGCACTTAACCCAGTTCTGACTGAATGGAAAGAACCAAAAAAAAAAACGCTAGTGATTCTGATCATACTTAACTAATCGAACACAAAATATTATAGAGAATGGACAGCTATCAGCAGAAAAGGTGGTAACATTTGGTGTGCCACAAGGATCGGTGCTAGGGACATTGTTTTTCATCATTACGGCGAAATATGCTGGCAGATTTAAAAACTGTCGTTGACTTTTCAATGCCCCGTCAGGAATCCGGTGACTGTATGTACATTATCTGCCCTCTGTGTAGTTGTAGGAATTGTTTTGTTCTCTTTGTGGATGGGGTTGAAAGGAATTGTTTGGCCTGTCTGTTACTTTCAGTATTTTTCCGGTAATAAATTCCTTTTTTTCAACCATTTGTTAATGCAGCTTTTAGCAGAGCTGTTAGCTACACCACAGATTGGTGTTGGCAAGCTCGTCTGCTTACGCAGTGCCGTCAAAGCCGCTAAGGCCAAGCACCCAGATCAGGTGGACTCTGTTTGTGCTGGCTAATATCTTGAATAGCTTGAGGCAGTCCCACACTAGTTTTGATGTTATTTTAAAAGCGTCGGCAGCAAGTAGTGCCGCTCTGCTGTCAGAGAGGATGTAAGTTATATTGTTGGTGATGGTCCTGTTTAGATTCTCCCTGATGCAAAGTTCTATTGTCCGTATTTCAAGCTGAAATACACGCTTTACTTGCTTATCTCCATAATCGCGTATAGAGACGTCTTAGTTGTAGCTTCGTATACTCCTGCCCCAACTCTTTCATCTGTTTTAGATCGATCCGTGTACCACACGAGTGGGCCTTTAACAAATGTAAGCTTATTACGCTCCCAGTTCTGTCGTTCCGGGAGGGTTACCTTTAAGTTGTACCTTTTCAGACAGTTGTCCGTAAATGTCATTCCTAGTAATTCATTCCTATCGAGTTCGTGGCCCAGGTCTGAGTAAATCAGTTTGGAGTTTCTTTCATCTATTGAGATGAGCGTGTAGGCGTTTGCCATTGCTGGCCCCCTACAGAGTAAATTTTAAGGAAAAGCAATTGACAACCGGCGGACGGACATGGCTAGATCGATATAATTTTCGATGCTGATGACAAATATAATAATCTTTAGGGTTCTACGAGTAATATTAAGGTCTGTTACAAACTATGAGTCAAAATTGTAATACTCTTAGAATAAGGTATAGAAAAGATCACACTTCCAACGGTTTTCTAGGTTAAGTTTGAATGACTTTTTAATTCGTCGGAAGGTGGAACGTGATGAAATGTTGTGGATTGTAAATAAACTTTGTGAGTTAAATTCGCGGCAAGGGTGTTGCTGTTCGCGGCAAAAAGTTTGGAGTTCGAAATGTGGTTATCCGTGCTGAACTCTGTTTTCTCAATATATTTTGCTGAACTTATCAAACATCCCGCTGTTGGATTACCAAAATTTGCAATTTTCTGTTTATAAATGTATTAATGTGGTCTTCTCCACAGATCGTTTCGGATCACTTCTTTACTGAGGCCAATCAAATGATGGTGTAATTGCGTTTGTTTGATCCCGGTGTGCATCTTTTGTTTGATTTTGACGCGTGCATGCTCCTAATATTCCTTTTGTTTGATCGTCCTTTTACGACAGCGGAAATCTCCAGTCGTGTCTATCCACGATTTCTCATTCAGACTTAAGAGATAGTTTCAAGATGTTAAATGCGTCGCTAGACTCACCTTCATGTTAAAATTGCCTATATGTGATTTGTCCCCTTAGTCGCCATTTGCGACCAACGATGTTTTTTGGAGGAGCGCTGCAGTGTAGTTCTTAACCCGTCGCTTATTAATTTTTAAAATCATTGATACAGAGTTTACATATCTTAATGTGAATCGGGCCGGCAGTTTTTTTTGTATGAGTTTTAAATGTATGTCACAATGACAGCCAGCAAAACTGCCTTTAGTATAGAATGTTTTGGGAAAAGAAGGAAAACAACATTGACAGATACATTCTTTCTCCGGCGAAAATGTTGTTGCACTTATATCTGTCAAAATAATTGTCAGATAGACCTCCTCACGACAACGTCAGTGTTAAATGAACACAAAAAAAAAAATAGGTGAATGAAATGAAGGAAAACAATGGCGAATTTGCATGGCGGGAAATACGTTCTTCGCGGATATTTCCTAAAAAGTTTATAACAAAGCCTATTTAAACAAAAAAAAGTTTCGGAACTAAGAAGCAGTATCCAAACCACGTTTTGGAATATTAAAAAGTTAACATTATAATATGATTGTGTACAAAAAATAAAACTGAAAAAGTGAGAATCGCGTAGTTGTATCAAAAAATGTTTCTGTTGCGAATAACTTGTAATAAGTTTGTATTAAAGCGAATTATAACAAAAACAAATTTCCAGAACTAAGAAGGAGTATCCAATCACTATTTTGGAATACGAAAAGGTTATTCCGTGACAATCGCGTTGTGGCAAATCGCGTTGTGGAAAAAAATATTTTTGTTTGGAAGTAAATAAGTTGAAAAGTTTTCTAAACGTGCATTTTTACTTTTTATTCAAACACATTTTTCAATTTTTGGTGAACATGTTCACTGTTTTTATTTTTTTTTTTGCTTTAACATACTTTCCCACGTTTTTCCTCTATAATTTTTAACTTTTTAACCTTCAATAACTGCAGCTTTCACTTAAATATTCAATTCATTAAAAATAACAATGATTATTCCATACGATTTGTGCAAATTTCTGCAATTTTATCATTCAGTTTGCTTTTGACGTTTAAGGAAGGGGTCCGGCACTTCAGAAAGAGATAGCTTGGTGAAAAGGTCTATTGCAAACTGTCACCGTAATTTTTTTCACTAGTCTTTGCATTTTGTTCATACTGACATACACGCTACAACAACGTTGCCAAGTTTTAGAAATTTGGTACCAAAATTATGTTTCTGTATGCCAAACTTAGAGAGCACTTGTACTACTACTTACACCTGCATAACCCACCATCTTAGACCGCTATTCGCCGTATTGTTGACCGTTTTCGCACAACATAATAAGGGTAATCAGCATGTTACGGTCGGTGGATTTTGCTATAAATCCTACTGAGCGAGCGGTTCGAGGTTCGCATCCCATCTAACAACGAAAGTTTTTCCACTGCCCCATCTCTTGCGCAGTCTGACAAACATCCGAGAGTATAAACTGTCATGAGAAGCTTCTCCAAAATTTGACGCTCGAAATCGACGTGTTATTAATATACAGCCACAAATGCTTGGAAAAGTGGTCGAAAACTTTGTTTCTCCTATGACATTTACCAGATCTAGGTGGGCATATGCCCGAATTTGTTTTAAAAAGCTAATAGCAGAATGTATTCTCTCGATTGAACACAATAAATGAATATTTAATCGAATTTGATGTGTTCTATTCAAAATCAAAGTAAGTATTGCATTGAAAGAAAAACACCCTTTACATGAGGTCCGTTCGCGTACTTTATGTGTAGAAAAATTAAGTGTCAAATCTAAAAAATCGAGAGAGAATCCTCTCATTTTTAAGAAAAGTACGCGAACGCTTTTGTGTAAAAAGGTGAAAAACGTCTTAGTTTGGCTTAAAAGAAGCAACAGCTGTTTTTTTTTGCTGGCAAACTCATAGGATTTCATCATTTGACAGTTTTCATTTTCTCACCAGCTGAAATTCTGTGTGAAGAAAAATTAACGAAAGTACATTTTTCTTTCGTTCATCTTTTTACCATTTTGTCAGTACGCGAACGCGTTTGTGTAGTTTTGCACGAAAGTTTATATAAATTTATGTTTGCATATTAGTTCGCGAACGGACCTATTACTGCACGGCAATTGCATCTCTGGAAGCGTAGTGGCTCAGTCGTTGGTGCGTTGGACTACTCAACGAGAGATTCGAGGTGCGAACCCCAGCTAACAACAAAAGTTTTTCCACTGCCCCATCTCTTGCGCAAGTCTGACAAACATCCAAAAGTAAAAACTGTCATGAGAAGCCTCTCCAAAATTTGACGTTGGAAATCGTCGTTTAACTGGGACCTACAGTCGCTGATAATGCCTAATATTCATTTGTTTATCTTAACGATATAAGATGAGGATCAAAAAACTGGATGCCAGACAAAGAACTACTACCGCGATATGTAACTGTTGACTGAACAAGAAGTTACCAATTTAAAAATAGAAAAAAGGTGAAAACATGGCGGTCGGTATACACATTTATTTTTCTCATGAAGGGAGAAACTTAACTAGCGCCCCTGGATGCCTTCAGATAAATGCTTCTTCAACTCTGAATTTTCTGGAAATTGTATTCTTGTTGTTTTAAAAAAAAGATTTTTTGCTTTCCAAACAGACAAGTGCACCATCAGCGCGTGAACATAAGCTCGAATAACTGATGTATTACGGTTATTTCGCCGAACATATCATATGCTAGCACTTTTCTATAGAAAAGCCAGGGATTTGAGATTTGATGTCAATTCTGGGTCATCGATAAGATGAACTACACACATGTACGCGTATATACCGCCATCCCTATTCCCTGTTGCTGTGCAATCCGAAGATTAAAACACTGGTAAGAAATCGCTCTGTGCGCACGTTAGGACTGGGGACTAATTGAGAACGTATTTTAGTATGCTGGCACAAGCAATGTGACGTTTAGCTGCGCCAAACATTCGTGCTTTCAAAGTTATATCCATAGAAGGTAACGTAAAATTATATATTTTATCTGAACAGCAGATTTCAGAACCTTTTCAAGTGTACGATTATTTAAAATTGGCCAAGTTCTTGCAGTAAATCCAGTGTAGCAAGCACAGTTTTCACATTCACTCCAAAAGTTACATACATGGCTCCATACAACTTATGTTAAGTAATCAAAACTTGGGAAACATCTAATTTTTTTTAATCATACATTATAACACATACAAATTTTTCAGGTTTTTTTCAAAAAAAAAAAAGTGTATTCGAAATATTGCTCACAAAAAAAAGTAGTCGATTCAAAAATCTTATAGAGAAGAATATCTGTTTGAAATTGCTACACTTCCGAATTTATTTGCAATAAATTATACCGTAGAAAGATTAAATCCGGAAGTGAAGCCATTTTCAGTCGGAATAAAATCGAAACACAACGACAAAATTATATGTTGCCCCCAATTCGAAATCAGAGCTTGCGATGGCCTTTTTTCCTTACCCGACGGTAGTTTCCGATTGAATTATGTTTAGCGAACACATCATTTTGAAATTTAAATCAAATTTAAATTCAACGTGCGCACTCGAGTTTTACATTAAGATTTTGATTTTTAAACTTACCGCTTTATAAGGGGTCCCATTCTCCCCAATGAATTTTTTCAGGAAATGTTATTTTTTGAACACCTCTCTTATGGTAATATTGTTTAAATTAAATTTTTTTTCAATAAAAAAAAAATATCACATGGATTCGTTATAAAATGTCTACATATATCGACTCCCTTCGGAACATTGAACGAATTCACAGATGCTTTTCGTATATTTTAAACTAATTTTTTATTCTAATCGGTTTCTTCTGAAATGAAAAAATTAATCACTTATGACAAAAATGTATAAACTCGTAAAAAGGATAAAAACCGCGCGCCACACGTTTTTTTCAGAAAGTCATAAAAATTTTATTAAAAAAAAAAACAGAAAATTGTTACAAATATATATTCTTTACTTTGTAATTAAAGAAAACCCCATCCACCCTTAAGGAGAGGGAACGGCGGGTTCTTTTCTTTTTTTTTTGCGATCTAACGCGATGGATCGACTAGAGCGTACTGATCTGGAGCGAATTCAGAACAGAAAAATCCTCCTAACAGCCAGCCAACTCTAGAAGCCAGCAATCAACTAACTATGCTCAGCTCACAAATAGTCCACAAAAGATGACAACGACAACGACACTACTAAAGTATCCGCAGCTCCTCTCCACATCTACACGCAGGGAGAGAATGCTTCCACCATCGGATTCCAGGCCATATCGCCCAGTGCGAGTAAAATATCTTATTGTGAGAGCACTATGCTCTGTGTATGTGGAACACGATGATGATCATGATACCACCACGCACCACCACTAAAAACACTATTCTGTGGGTGTTTTTTTTTTTTTTTATTCCAGATACATACTCGCCATTCTGGAGCAGAATCAAAGATTGCCGCTCCAGTCCGTATTATTTTAATGTTGGAAAAGCACGATGAAGAGGACGCGCGAGACTGCTCGATCGACAGAGGATCGCAAAACGATCGTTTGGAAGTCATATCCACGCGAGGGTGGCTAAAGGGAGGCAGGTGGAGCGTGGAAGAGCCTGCTACAAGTCATAATTAAAAGGAACTTCGCGAGAGTGTGCGGTGGTGAAAATAATACATTAACAACAGAAAAGCATAGGCGCTGAGGGTTGTAGCTTGTAGTGGCTGGCGCAAGATCAGTTTGCGTTCTCTTTGGCATCTTTGCGGATGTCTATGTATTGGGGGCATTGGGCAAAACTGAAATTCTGTTAGGAGCCTCGTGTTTAGTAACACTTCGAACGTTTGTCGATCTCCATGTAGGAGGAGAGAGTACTACTCTGCTGCTGGGATTATTCGTCCATTCGTCGTTGGTTGGAGATCTACGAGCTTGAAACTAAACTAACGATATCGTCTGATTTCTTTGTTGATGTTGTTGTTGTTTTTTTTTTTTAATTTTCCGATTCATATAAGAGCAAAGCCCAAACGGACTACAATTTGATAACTAATAATTGGGAAAAAAAGTAAAAACCAGTTAAAAGAGTGTGTGCGGTTTTTCGATGTGCATAAATGCGGCGGGAAGACTGAATGGTTCTTAAAAAAATTGTTTCCCTAAAAAAAAAATTGATAAATATATATCTAACGGCGCGAATTTAACAATTCGAAAATCGCGTTGATCGTGGTGACTTTTCTGTTTGAAAAATGAAAATTCCCAGAGGCCTGGGCGGTCTCTTGGGTATCCCGCGCTTGTCCTACCTGTGGACGTTAATATTCGCGGTTTATCTGATAGCCCTCCAGCAAAGTGGATCGAGTTTGGTTGATGCTGCAATCGTAAGTGAATTGATTATGTTTATTAAATACAAAACCTGGGCATCGAACTGTTTTAAAAGGGCAGAAATTAAAAATCACTCCGTAGTAATTAACTCAGCCATGCCTTTGTTATTAAGTCATATTTAAGATTTAGCGATATTTGACATTTACTGAAAATCTTCTACACAATAATTTCGTTGAGCCCCTAGAAAAGACATCACATTTTTAAGATAGTCCGTTGTTGACAGCATCTATTCATTGGATTACGTAAGAGCTACTCCCAGCAACTAAATTTAATAGTTCTAGTGTTTACTCTTATAGAAAATGACAACAACTTTTCGATTCCACTTGATTCATTCAAATTGATTATATTGATTACGTCAAAATTTTAATTTTGCAAATAACCATGTCAAACAGATGATGCCTACATAATGATTCTTTTAAATAGCTGAATGATTGATTCATATAAATACCAAATGTAAATGTATGTTCAAATCCTTGCTTTCAATTGTTAACAACACTCAGTTTCACCCACCCGCAGATTACATCCGAAGAATATCTAATGGCATTTATTATAAGTCATAAAACTTCTGTCCGAATTTGTTTGACATCCGTGTGCGTATAAAAAAAATCACTTACAAATACAAGCCTATATCTGGAACTTAATCGCCACTCTAAAACAATTTAGTGTGCCATTTTTTGTTTTATTTTGTAGTAAAATTTGCAAACAATGTGTTCTAAGATCTATGTGCGCAAAAAAAACTCACGACCTTATTATTCAGTGAAAGTTTATTAAGTTAAGTTCGAATAGGCAACGTTAACTTTGATAGTAATTGTTTGATAATTTATTGTTCTAAGTTTTATTTTTTAAAAAAGGGTTCTATAAAAATGCAAGGTACAAGAACACGCTTTAACAATTTAAGCTGTTTTTAGGTTTAGACTTTTTCGAAAATCTGCGATTCCTTTCAATTTGAATTTCTCTTAAAGCTTATGTGCCAATCGGAAAGGAATATCACTTATACATTATCAATGGACTGTACAACTAATATTGATTTCACATTTTATGCCCTGGCAGTTGTCGAGTTTCGGCCTATAATCTTGCCTGTGTCAAAAAAGTAATAGTATTGGCCAAAGTTTAACTAATATGCATTTATGGAGTATCAAAACACCTTTTTCGTGTAGGTTGAAACAAGAGAAAAAAAACCACAAGGATTAGCCTAATTCTCTTTCAAAGAAAGTACTTTAAGACAAAGATTTAGACTATTTAATTATACACACATACATACATATTTGTTCGAAAAACATTGAAAAAGTAAATATTAGGCATTTACGGCCCATACAGGGCCTAAGACTTAGCTTCTCCAAGTTATTCCTTGTGCGAAGTGGAAGGGTCCTACAATTTTTAAGCCGAATCCGAACGGAAAATTTGAGAACCTTCTCATGACAAATAATACCCTTGGATGTTTGTCAGATGTTCGCAAGAGGTGGGCAGTGGAAAAAACCTTTAGATGTTACTTAGCCCCGGCGGGATTCGAACCTGAAACCTTAAAAATTGTAGTCCATCACCTTTAACCTCTGCGCCACTGCGCCACTGCGCCACTGCGCCTCAGGATGAATAATGATCCATATGCAATTGAAAAAACAGCTCAAAGTCTCCTTTTCCAAAATCCGTTTACCAATCAGTATATCTACTCTTAAAATGGCGTACGTGCGCTAAAAAATTGTTTCTAAAAAGGGCCTAGGTTCCAATCAAATCAAAAATTTGCTCATTCTTGTTAATTCGAAATACATAATATTATTATCTTAGCATAGATGCTGACCTATTATAACATTAGTTATAACGGTAATACGTATTCCCCCCTTAAGACGTTTCCAAAGTATATAAAGTCATCACTTTAGATTCTCTAAGAAAATAGTTGATAAGCCAAACTTTACACACAGATCGGCCTCAAAAACTCTGTTCTGTTATTTTTATAAATTTTGTTTCGTATTTGCAAAGTTTGAGGCTTTATCAATTTCAAGAAAAATACCAGAAAATAATTTTTTGATTCAGAATAAAATGTTGCCAATTTGAAAGTCCTTATCTTGACAAAGGTTAACATATTTGGATAACCTTAAAAAAAGAGGATTTTTCTAAGCTATCAATTCACCGATTGTTTTTTGCTAGCAGTGAATTCTATGAAATATAGACAAAAGTTTTAATAAGAAACAAGAAATCATTAAAACCAAAAATAAAACCTTCAACATTTTGAAACCATACTTCCGGCACTATAGCGCTATATAGACTTAATCTAACTAGTCCATGGATTTTGTATGTAATCATAGTCTTGCAAGTGATAACCTTATTTCGCAATTGGTTTTCATATGTGAACTTAATAAATTTTCAGTTTTCACTATCAAAACGGAAGACGGGGTGGAAGTTTAATTTGGAACACATAAATACTAAATTAAATGTTTGCGTATTTTCTTTAAAAAAAAATGATTTTGATTCGAAATATCAGAATGCAATTTTTCTTTATCAAAGATGCAAAACAACATTGCCACTAGTTGTTGGATATGTATGTATGAGGAGCAGTAAAAAGTTGAATATTACAATCATTTCTTACTATTGTACGCACATTGCAGATTATCTTCATTTTTACATTGTCACAGATTATCTTTATTTTTACATTGTTTTTTTATTTGCTAGCGACGCAGACCACGGTCCCTAGTAAATTAACATTGATTAACCATTCGATAATGTAAAAAAGATCTACTTTTTTTTCCTTAAATAAAAACAAATGGCGCGAATGGGAAGGTGCTACAATTTAATGGATCGTATGAAATAAACCTACCAATTGCTTTTAGTAAAATTCAAAATCGGTGCATTTGCTAGCTTCCGAATGAATACAAACTGATTTGAGTTAACTTTATTGAAATATTCGATTTGCGGCGAGGAGCCAACTACCTTTTATTCAAATCGGTATGAATAAAACTTTTGAAAGAAAAGCGATTACTATTTAGAAATTCCAAGTCTGCTATTTCGTGGACTCAGATCATTTTCTAAGTATTTTTTACAAAAAACAACTAAGGCTTTAAGGTGTTTTTTCGTTGGTTTGTTCATAAACTGTTAGATGAACTTGTTTGTGTTTTGTATAGGGTGCTCCCGACCCGTGTCCATGGCACCGATTGCGGCTTTTAGGTCTTGTACAGGAAAACCAAAATAGATTCGAATTTATATTTGAATATTTGAATTTCTCCATATAAATACGTGCATCATGGCTTGCTTACATCCACTTACGTTCGAAAACAGAACGTTGCAATTCGTTGTTTTTATTTATTGTAATCTTGAAATATTCTTTTGATCTAGCCATCTAGGGTCATCAAAGTTGTCATTGTCAGTTGGAAAGCAATTGAGAAGCGAAGTACACGTTCGTAAAGTAAATTCTAAGTTCGAACTTTCAACAACAAAGCAAGATTTTATTCATACCGATTCGAAGCAATTGCCAAAGGACGACTTTTTACTCAGGCAAATGCAAGTTTTTATTCATACGACCCAATAGCGATTCCGAACGGCAGGACTAATTATATTCTTTGATTTTTGATAGACTTTTGCAAGAGGAGGGGCATAGCAGATACGGCAATAATGTGCCATTCTGGCACATTTTCTCTAAAGTGGCACGATGGCACGAACAAATTACATAAGGCTTTGACTTCTTGATTCGACTCTCTGTTTCCTACATACACCTACTTTTCGCTCGATTTATATTAATATTTAAAAATAGTAATCCACAGGTTAATTATGGCACTCAAAGTTTCAAAATGGCATTATTTTCCGCTAGTGGCCGCGAACTATTTTTTGACGCAGCACCATTTTTTTTGAATGATGAAATGTTTGTTCTAAGAAAATACGAAGTGCGAACTTTAAACCCCCTGCTAATTGCAGAGCTACTGCCCCCACCAAATTTTATACGATTTTTTAAGCGATGTGCAAACACTCCGACCAAAAATGTAGACATTGACCCATAACAACATTAATTTTAATTCGAAGTTAATATTTAATTTTAAAGTTCCTTTCGCGCCAATACAAATGAATTTTTAAATAACAAAAAAGACCACTAATTGATTTTTTTATTAGTAATGCCTGAAGGCAATTGTTATGGTGAATATCCGTCCTTTATTATAAATGGTATATCGTATTATTATTCTTATAAAGTCCTTTATTTTGGAAGCTGTCCTTTGAAATGGAGAAATAAAAATATTCACGGATCGAATTCTAATATATGTAAAACAAAACAGTCTCTTGCGAACGTCTGATAAACATCCAAGAGTATCAATTGTCATGAGAAGCTTCTCAAATTTGCCATTCGGATTCACCTTAAAGTTGTAGGTCTCTTCCACTTTGCAAAGAAAGTGGTTGGAGAAGCTAGGTTTTAGGTCCTGTATGG
Source organism: Portevinia maculata (assembly GCA_949715645.1). Taxonomy (NCBI): domain Eukaryota; kingdom Metazoa; phylum Arthropoda; class Insecta; order Diptera; family Syrphidae; genus Portevinia; species Portevinia maculata. The sequence goes on from OX454525.1 coordinate 77,222,376, forward strand.
CCCGTTATTAAATTGTTTAAATTAAATAATGCGCAAATGTCACCTATCTAGATTGTTATGGGCGAAATGCATAAAAAGTAGGCATTTAATATAAGTATAAGCTAATAGTTAATACTAGTACTATACAAGTGGAATGTCAGATTTCAAGTATTTACTTGATTTGGTATGCATAAAATAAGTTGTTCCTTGTTTTCACTAGTAGTAAATACTGAATACTCAATTCATTCCATTAAATACTGCCAATTCATCGGAAAATAATAGTCAATACTAGCAAATCTGTTTACATGCGATGGAAGCCACTGTAACTCCTATGCATGATAGAAAACTATTCTTTAAAAGCCAATCCTGTTTTGCAAATAAATCCGAAAGAAACTTGAATACCATAAGTTTTGCTACATACTACAAAGTTTCGCAAACGGTATATACTCGCTGATGCATGCCTATGTCTTCATAAAAATTTGAAAGTTTTCTTCAGGTGAGCTGCTTCTACTTTGTTTTAAGTTTTAATATCCTTAAGCTCATATAGAAAAATACAAATGTTTAGGTACCAAAAAATACCTTGATGCAATTGAACAAAATTTTTATTAGGCAATGACGGCCTGTACAAGGCCCAAAATTTAACTTACTTACAATTTAAAGCCGACTCCCAACGGCAACTTTGAGACAACTTTTGAACCTAATACCGCTCGACTATAAATCACTGAGCCACTGCGTCCAACCACTGATTCCAGTAAATTTCAACTTAAAATCCTTAATTAATTAAATATTCACTTGTTTTTCTTCTCAAAACGGTGAAGCAATTTAAAATGAATGGATACAGGAACTCTTCGCTTCTGGCGAACTTTATTTGGAGCTCATACGTAAAAATGCAGTCATTGCGAAACCAACTTAAAGTTAAACGATTGTTTTAAAATCAGAATACTCCTGTTTCCATTGCAACTGGTATTTACTATTAAATGTTCTAGTTAGTTTTTCGAACTTGTACAATTGCTTAGTAAATACTAGAAAAAATAGTTCTTAATAGTTTTCATTTATACCGAAAAAAGTATGTATCTACGAATTGAATTCGTAGCCTGAATGGCGCGCATTTCAAAAAAGGAAGTTATGTTGTCGCACCCTGTAATTATTATTCAGCATTTACTCTGATTTTATGCATACCGATGGAAATAGGTGAATACTATATATATTCTCTAAAGTAAACGCTTTTTACTATCGTTTATTCATAACATACTTTCGTAAACAGATTGACAGCTTAGTACCTGTGATATTATCACTCTGGACAGTCGAATATATAACAAGCCAATGAACGCTTAGCGAAAATTGCTTCTTATAAAGCGGTGTTTTCCGATTGAGTCTACTAAGCCTCTACTAAGTTGGTGGTATCGCTTAGGCCTAGCACCTTGAGATGTCTGTCTGCAGTCTTTGTTGTTGAGAGACAACAAGAATGCCACAGATTTCCTACAGACGTCGGAGAGAATTTGCTTAGTCTGTCTGCACCCTGGAGAGTGCATTGTGATGGAAATGAATGCCGTTTTCTTTGCATGGTATGTCGATAATGTTCTTCTTAACGATTCTTTACAATTCTTAAAAAAAAAATTGGGGATGTTTTTGACAAGTTGTTGTTTTCAACCATTTCAAAAACGTTTTCTGTTTCATTAATTCCTTAAAAAAGCGGAAATAAATTTAATGAATTAGAAGAAATGTTTATCCTAGGCCCTTTCAATTGCGTTTTGACCCAATTTTTTAATTTTTGGCAATTTTGTTAGAAAACTTAAAAGAGGAAGTAAAAGCGCTCCACTTTTCGTCTCATGAGTCTGAATTGGAAAATCTATTATATAATGTTCTGCCCCTAGCACATATCTTCGAGATTTTAAAAAGAGATAAAGTGCATATGCTCGAAATCAACCTATTCCAAGATCCCTTAATGATTTATCCGTTGGTCCGAAAGATTTAAAAGAACATTTCAGAAGTTTCTGACTAAGTTCTCCCTAAACTAATTTGTTCCTTTTGTTATTCCTAAAACTCCCTTTCTTAGTCTAACCACTCAAAAAAAAATTATCGTTTTCAGATTTGAATTGGGTTCTTATTTAGTTTCTATATATCTGCTAAAATTTGATATGGTACATAAATAAATAAATGAATAAAGAAGCTGTACTCTTTTTCTCTGACAGTTTTCATTCATAATACCTACAAGAATACAAGGTACGAGCACACATAATAAATAGCACAGACATAATGCAAGAGCTCTCGCATTTGGAAACCCCGACGCCGTTTTTCAAACAAATGGAACTTTTTGATAAATCGAGCGCCTCGGTCAGTAGTCAACGAACTTAAAAATTAACAGTAACAGACTTTATTTACTTTTTGTTTTTATGTTTTTGGTTTTTTGGTTATATTTTGATAGTCCAGTACCCTGCGCGCACCAAACTTAAGCTACCATTCTAAAATGTCTACAAAGATAAAATAAAATGGAGTAGTTAAGCAAGGCAAGGCCGTATCCTGTTCGCCCCTTGCAGGAGGGTAGGTGAAAATGGTAAATGAAGGGTCCCCCTACACTATCCAATAAAGTCACAGTCGTTACTGTAAAAATTAAGCATTCCAGGCAATAAGCGTCGCTTTCGCGCAATTATCCTAAATTTTAACTTTGACGAGCAGCGTATAGTGATAAAATACAAGCATTTTTAAAAATGGGGCCTGGAGTCTATTTTCCAACCTTTAGGCGGGAGGAACAATTTTGTTAACTGACTAAAACTGAAAGAAATTATTTAAAATAACAGCAAGACTAATAAAAACAAATTATGACTTTTTTAAAGCCAGAAATCCCTTTTTTTATATGACTTTAAAATGAAGTTATGAGAAGTCACCCAGTTATTGTGGTGCGAATAATCTCTCCAAACGTCCAAATTCCAAAAATGATCAATCCCCAAAAATGTCTTAAATTTTTTAGTGTTCTCAACCTAGCACCTACTCCAAATCCTACAGTGTGATCAAGCAGGGGGATTGCAGCGGGCAGGACGCCCCCATACATATTGCACTATTTATGGGATCTACTTGTGATATCAGAACACGCAACGTCGTCTTAAATATCACAGGTAGTGCAACCCGCCTACATGGACTCACTCTTCGGTGCTAGATTGAGTATTCTTTGTTCATTATAAGTCAATTTATAGAAAATTGTTCCTCCCGCTTAAACGGGAGGGGGGGGGGGGGGGGGGGAATAGACCTTCTACAGTATTGAAAAATGTTTTTGTTTTTCCTTTTATTTTTTGGCAGCGCCAAAGTTATAGTACTCTTGCCAACCAAAAAAGTTAGGACTGAATAAAACTGTATATTTTGTTATAAGTTCGGTTCAGTCAGGAGATACCTGCACCCATCACTCTATGGTCAATGGACGATCATAGAATTCTCTCAGTTTTTGTTTCCTGGTTATAACACAATAGCAATCCATGTTTTTTTTGTTGCTTTCAATATTATGTGACTGATTACCATTTTAAGATTACAGGTCAGGATCTTGAATAAAGTGCCTGCCTTGTTTAATTCAAGGATAATCCCATTCTTGCCAGTTCATCAGCTCTTTCGCTTCCCGGCACACCACTGTGTCTAGGGACCCAATAGAGTCCTACGTTGTGCTGCACGCCATAACCCGCAGCTCTTCCCGACAGAAACTTACAAAAGGTTCTTTAAGGTTCAGTTCCTCTATCGACAGCCTATCTCTTTTTTTCACTCTTTCGTTGTTGATATGCAAAGGCAGACAAAATAAAAATAAAATCCACAAAATGAAATGATACCCTTGAACAATGGCAAATGTCAGAAAAGCCAAAGAAGAGGGAAAACGAGAATAGAATGAACAAACGAAATCCCCCGGAACCGGAAACATAGTCACAGTCTTTCTACCGTACATGTTTAAGCTTTACTTTTTACTTTTTATTATGACTTATCGATTGATAACTGACTATTTTTAACGTGTGCTCTTGTAGACAGACGATTTCCGGTTGATTTTTTTGATACAAATTGAAAATAGTCAATTATTGATTTTCGATTTGAAATCAAACCTAATAGGGGTGATTTAATTCAATTTAAGAGAAACGACATATTACAGATTGTCAGCCAATATGGGAAAATAAACCTCATATGAACGAAAAAGCTCTTGCGAACATTTGATACCAAATTCATACACGTCACGAAGAACTCAAATGCCTACTCAACGTCTGCCTTATACTATCTGTAGGTGTGTTTGATGAACCTGAGCTGCACAGAAAAGTACAGAAAAGATCAGAAAAGTACAGGATTTTGTGTTCCATGAGCAAAAATCTTGCCCCAAAATGTTTTACATTCTGTCACTTTGTGTTTCATGATGCTGTCCAGCTCAGTTAAGATCAGAAAAGTACAGGATTTTCTGCACCTCCTTTTGAGGAAGGGCAACTGCGTGAAAAGTGTCAAATTGAAGACGTCAAATGTCACTGATGTCAGCTGATTTGTTTGTTTGGCATGAAATTCGCTATTGCTCGTATCCGACGTTGTAATATCCGACGAACTTAACAAGATGCTACTGCCAGAATCTTCCAACATCTCGACTATTAAAAAGTCTGAAGTATTCATTTTGTTTTATTTATCAAAAGCAACTTTGAATATCACTTTTCATTTAGATTTATTCATATTGGAATTCAACAGCTGATATGAGAGCTGTCACATGAAGCTGTACTTTTTTGTTCTCACTTGATCTGACAGTTTTCGCTCATGTGTGCTGATCTGATCTGTTCTGTTCTGATCTTTTTTTCATTAAACACAGCTTGTGGTATCATCTGATTCGTGAGAAAGCTTTTGCTAAAATTAAGAACTTGACGTAAACGTCATGTGATGGTTTGATGTGGAGTTGGTTGATAGGATATCCTTTCTCGTAAAATTAAAGAAATAGTTTGGTAGGTTAGGTAGTAAAATAATAAATTAACATTTGTTATGTCTTTTCAAAATATCCTTAAAACTTGTGCGACTATAATCCCTTTAAAAACGAATTTCATCTGCATTCCATTACCATAGATTGATTTCACACTAAAAGCAATCTCAAGGAAACTCAACTCGCAACCTGTAAATGCGAAATTTTACACCTAAGCCTTGAAAGTTGCTTTTGACTAAAGATTTCCTTAATTTATTGCGCATAAATGAAAATTGTGAATTTGAACTAACAAATTATAATTTTATTATCACGTCTTCTCTTCGTTACTTCTACATTAATAATGCCCTTTACGCTTCTTTCTTAACATCCGCGCGCCTAATCTTCTTTCTTTCTCTTGTTGTCCTTGTCAGAAGATGCTGCCAGGTTATCTTTTGTTACAAATATATATTTTATAGAATATCCGATTGAAGCCGAATTGGAAGTTTGGAGCCGTGCGGTGCTCAGTCGTTCGTCGACAGAAAACACTGAAATGAGTGATCGAGAAACTTTTCATTTCTAATGCACTTTTAACATAGAAAGACATTTATAAGTGTGTTCCACATATTGCACAAATACACAATGACATTATGTAAATGATGTCATCTTGTATATTGATCAAAAATGTTTCGCAATTTATATGGCGCAAAATATTTCGCATGCGAGTATTCCTGTAACAGTGAATTAACGCAAAACTTGAACCCTTCGCCAAACTTATTTCCAATTCAAAGAAATTCTATCCTGATAAGAAAAGTGTAAACTTTTGTTTGCCAACGATGGATGCTGTCAGTTCTAAAAATACATAGTTAAACCAATTCATACAATAAATTTTGCGTTTTTTCTTTTATAAGCTTCTTAATCTTATCAAAAGAAGTTCCTTGAAATGAATTCAGAATAATGAAAATGCTGAAATAATGAAGTGTTACAATTATTAGTAATACAAAAAAAAAACACAAACACTTCTGTGAATATGTCGTATCAAATTGTATAATGGCTGACATCTACAATAAAACTGTTAAAACGAAAGCGATTAACTCTGACCAATGACAACATTATTTCAATAAAAAAAAAACGAAAAAACTAGTGTCAAAACATTTCCATTAATAATATACTGGTCCCTAAAACGTGTCAAAGGTGACTTTGAAAGAGATAGCTTAAAATCAGAAGTCCAACGTTGAATGATTTGTCTTGCGATTGTAAGGCAAAATTCTAGTTCAAATTTATAATTTTAAGCTTATCTAAAGCTTGTTAGTTTAACTTATGACAGATGAAGATGAAATAAAATAACGAGTGAGGGCTTGGAAAAAAAACTTGTTATGCATGAGCATAAAATATGTGCATCGTGCCTGATAGTTTCGTATTGTTCAATATATGTACCTCCTTTATAGTTGCCATACTAAGAACCATTTTCTTGTTAACAGATAATCGGTGATTAACAGGAAAATGAGAACAGCGGGATATATGTTTTTTTTGTTGCAGCAAAATGTATTACACCGAACTAGGATGTACATATAATGTTTTGGTAGTCGATTTAAATTCGCTATCATAGCTAGTTAAAGCGTATGTACATTCAAACTCTTAACCAAATCGAAGGCTAAGGACTACAGACTAGGCAAGGACATAAGAAATAAATATTAGGCAGAGTCTAAAACCTAGCTTCTCCAACCCCTTTTTTGTGTGAAGTGGGAGAAATCTACAATTTTAAGCCGAATCCAAACGGCAAATTTGAGAAGCTTCTCATGACAATCGATACTCTTGGATATTTGTCAGACGTTCGCAAGAGGTGGGGCGGTGGAAAAAGTCTCTAGATGTTACTTTCCCCGGCGGGAATCCTTTTGATTAATATTCCGACACACTAACCACTGAACCCGATCCAAGGACACACTAATGTTCAATTTTAATCAAGCTTGAAGAATAAACATTAGGTACTCTTCAGTTCAGTTCATTTCAAGAAAGGCGGTATTCTTGTAGAAATAGGCAATTTTTAAGCTTTCTATATTCACGCCAATATTCATATTTTTTAAGAAAACCTTAGTCGCGAAATCATTTTTTTACGAATACAAATGGATGTGTTTAAAGTAGTTAATCAAATTAAGGGAAACTATTTGCTTTAATAAGTGACTCCCTCTTTTATTATAGCCTCTGAAATTTAGTCCCTCTTATCACAAAGAATGCAAATTTGGAAAAAAGCTATGTTTGTCAAAAAAAACCAAAGAAATATCAAAAATCTTAAAGATTACAACATTAGACAAAAATAAACTTAAAATTTCAGCATAAACGCTCGCGTCACGCTAAATTGAAGTTCGTGACGAATCATGCAGCCACCAGTTAGCTCATTACGCTAGCATTCTCCTTATTAAAAAACTATCGCAAATGTCAATTGTCGGTCTGACTGACAAATGCGCGGGCAAAGGAAAGTTAAGCCAAATGCAAAAGTTGATCCAATTTCCAGGGCACCTAAGCTACCTTTGCTTTAACGACAAGGCTATTATCTGGGCTAAAGGGAACACAACCCTCCTACTTCTTTGCATCCCCACTGGTCCATATATGGGGAGCGCCAGTTTGACCTCAAAGGGTATCGGCAGAATTTAAGATTTCGAATCAGAACCTCATTGATGCTAATTAAATTCTCGTGTTGTTTCATTGTGATCCAGAAGTTTGAAAAAGTTCGCAGGACCTCTCCTTTAAACATGACGGTAGCAGCTTAACCAGTCGCACTCCATTTTCTTTTAGATAGGTTCTTTGACGTGAAGTCTTCGTCGGATTCTAGAACCTCTTGTACTTATTCCATCAAGCTTTGTTACTCCTTCTGCCATGCGAAGCATCTTCATCTTATCTGCACTTAGCACTTATATATACTTGCTGTCCAACATTGTGAACCGTATGCCGTAAAGCCGTTCTTTCAGCTTAGGGCCATTTTCCGGTCATAGAAGATGGCTGAGTTTTCCCGCCACTTAATTTCATTTGAAGCTCTCCTACAAAAGTACATGCAAATCCTTGACAGGACTTTAGATCAATGGTGTCATAAAAGGACTATCAAACAAAAATCAATAACAGGAGCATACACGCGTCGAAATTGTAAACAAAAGGAAGGCCGGGTTCATACAAATGAAATAACAACAGCAAAACCGTGAGGCCTGCCAATCTTTATTGAGGTCGTATCGGCAAACCTAAAAGGTCGACAGGTGACTCCTGCGGGGCATTTTATTCTTGTCTTTACTCATACATGTTCATGATAATTTGTACGTAGATTTCTGGAACTTCTCGTTGTCTTAGCGCCACCCATTACAGATCTTTTGGTTGTATATCAAAGGCTTTTTCAAAATCAAACACCATATGCAAACCCTTTAAGGAATGGTGATGGCTATCCATCCATCATGATCCTTATACTTTTTAACTTCCCAGTACTGAGTAAGCTGTTGTAATTGATCCGAAAATGAAAATCGTGGTTGACAGCATATTTTAAAATTTGAAGATCCACAATATGTTTTCCACATGTTTTTACGAAGATGTGTGTGGGGTGTGTCTCATTACTTACGTAAGTACGTTCGCGAACAATTTTTTCGCTCATGGCACCTATCAAACGTATAAAGCATGATATCGACTTCGTTCTGGTCCCAATCGACGGGTATTTATGTAAATATAATCTAAAAAAAATACATTGAATTCGGTTTAACCGTTTTTTTGTTTAAACAAAAAGGCTGATTTGAATTTCTTGAGAAAGAGTTATCCACTGTAATCTGTTCCAGTGGCAACCCACACTTCGAAATATCAAAGAGCAACTCATAGTTTTTTTTGTTTATGTAAACAAAACAGTAAATATTAATAATAAATGAAAAGATGAATAGAATAATATTCATTTTAATGAGTTTTCGCGTACTTATTTTATTTATATTATTCCAAGCAGAACCATTTCCAATATTGCCGCTCAGAAACGAAGAAATGCCCAGGAAATCCGTTCGCCAAAGTTCATCAACAATGCTCAAGGGCAGCTTCTTGTGGATGATGAAAAATTACTACTATACTGTTGCCACCTTATTGTGAAGGACTTCTAAATGAACAATTTCCTCGGATATACTTTATGAGCGCCTTTACTAACAATGAAAAAGTACATGACATTATAGTCGAAGAAGTTAGGAAGACGGTCAAAGATGAAAAGCAGTTGGGCCGGGCGAGATACCCTCTGAGTTCTGGAAAATGTTGGAAGACATTGATTTTTTTTCGGGTCCACGAGATACACGAGACTGTGATTATTACTGTTCAATCAAGCTGATGTCACATAACATGAAGATCGTTGAGCGAGTATTAGAAAGAAAAATGCGGAAATTAGTACGGCTATTGGAAGACCACAGATGCAATCCAAAGTATAAGGATCATTAAAGGATTTGCGTATGGTCTTGGTTGATTTTGAAAAGGCTTTTGATTGACAACCAAGAGATCTATTCTCGGGGGAGCTAAGTCAAGGCGGAGTTCCAGAAACATACTTGCAGATGATCATGGACATGTAGGAGCAAAGACCAGAGTACACCAGGGTAGCGTCTTAAGTCCCTTGATATTTATTATTCCCAGAGCAATTATTCTCGGTAACGGTCCATTGTACGATATTTATTACAGTCCTTGGATATTAGCTTGGAGGAAAAGTGACGGACCCCAAAAAACATCAGTTAATCTTTGCTGGCGATGGAGCCATCATTAGCGAGCCAAACGTCCCTGCAACGACCACTTGATGTATGGGTGGAAGTTTTTGGAGGGGTATGGGTATTCTATTAGTCCGAAAAAACAAAATACATGTGCTGCCCTTTCTCTGATGCACTCCGACCTATCCCAGACATTTATATGAATGGAAGACTGATTCCCAACTGCGAAAAGTTCAAATATCTGGGATCTATGACCAATAGCGAAGCAAGCTGTGATGACGAAATTGAGCATCGTGTAAGCGTAGGGTGGATGAAATTGCGGAAAACTCAGTCCTCTTCTGTGACCGAAAAATGCCCCTAACCTGAGAGGAAGGCTCTACACCACGGTTGGGCGCTCGGTGCTCACATACGGTTCGAAGTATTGGACATCGTAAAAAAACTACGAGGGCAAATTAACGGCAACTGAGATGAAGATGCATCGTATGACAGCAGGAGTAATAAAGATTGGTCGAACAAGAAGTTCGAAAATCCGAGGAAGCCTTCACGTCAAAAAACATATCTAAGAAGCGCGACTGGCTAAGTTGGCACTGTTATGTTCAAAGGAGAGATGTTATGAGCCCTGTCAAAAATCCAGTATCAATCAACGTTTCTAAAAACTCCTGGATCACACAAATGCAGCAAGACCAGCATTTGACTGTCCTCAAAGACGAAGTGATTCAAAATCGGGAGGCCTGCCGTTGTTTTCTAAGGTCGAAAGGCCGATCAGTAGCGATGCAGTTCAGTGGAAGGGTTATGATCCCTTTAATCCTGATAATAGCCTTACCGCCAATAAGGAAGAAGAAGACAAAGGTATTATTCCTAGCAGACTGTCTGAACAAAATGTATGCATATTTTCTTTTTGAAACCTATTTTTACTATTGATATCATATTCATGTCACGCTGGATAGTTGATCGTATGGACCTAATGCGTCGCACTTACCCCACTTGTTTATACCCTATTCTAAGGGTATATTAATTTTGAAGCATAGTTTGTAACATACCTTAATATTGCCCGTAGACCCCTAAAAGTTACTATATTTATGATCAGCATCGATAGTAATGTCGATCTAGCCATGTGCGTCCGTCCCTCTGTCGGCAAAAATTAGGCCTTTAAACTGGACCTAGAGAGCTGAAATTTTAACCATATACTCTCTAGGGTCCCGAAATAATGAAGTTTACGAATTTTTGAAATCCGCCCACAGATACGCCCACAAATTCAAAAAAACAAAATTTTGGAAAAAATCGAATTTTGAGCTAGAAAGCTGAAAATTTTTATATATGATCTATGACTCCTAAAACTGCTCGGGATAACAATTTTTCAAAATCCGCCCAATGACACGCCCACAAATAAATAATTTTTTTTTTTTTTGAAAATCCAAAGTTTGAGCTAGGGGGCTGAAATTTATAATATATACTCACTATGGGCCCTTTATGCTCATGTGTAAATATTTTCAAAATCCGCCCACTGGCACGCTCACAATTAATTTTTTTTTTTTTTCAAAGATTCAAAGTTTGAGCTGGGGAGCTGAAATTTATAATATATACTCTCTAGGGGCCCTTTATGCTCATGTGTTAATTTTTTTTAAATCCGCTTACTGACACGCCCACAATTAAATAAAACAATTTCATTGAAACACCCAAGCTTGAGCTAGGGAGCGTTTTTTTTTTTGATAAAATCTTTTAAATGTTATATAACAAAATATGTAGAGCGTTCTTAACAATTCAACTATACTTTGACTTTTGTCACGCCCACTTATGAGGGATAGGAATAAGAATAGGGTATCCAACAGTTCGCCCAAGCGGACTGTAGCCCGTTCCTATGTTTTGTATCTGCGTTTGATTTAATTGTGGCCAATCCGCACTGGTCATCATAGCAGCCGTATTATTTTTCGCAATCGGCTATCTAATACCCGCTCAACGAACTTGATGGTGTGAGACACCTGCTGGACACCTTTCCCTCCACTGGTTAGGCATTGGATCTCCTCTCATCAGTTTGGAGATTAAAATCATTAGCCATTTGCACCCGATATCTCACATATTTTACCAGAACTCAGAGGGTATCTCGTCCTGCTCCATCGCTTTTCGTCTTTTGGAGTTTCTGACCGCGTTCCCAACTTTTTCAACACTAAAACCGGGTACTTCTTCATTTTCAGAAACGACTCTTCTGGAAAATTGAAAAGCATTTCTGAAGAAATAATTAGTTTTGTATTTATTTATCCATTTTGACACTTCTGTTTTACCTGGCCTTTGTCAAGAGACATTGCAGTTAAAACTTATCATGGTTCAATAAAAAAATGGTTAAAACAAATCAATTTTCTTTACCACTTATTACTTGATTTCAATTAAAAGCTTCATTTGAACTGTCAGCTTTTAGAACCATGTAGTCATTTTGTTGTATACTATTACGGAAAAAATGCGTAATGGGCTAATAAATGCATCTCCTTTTTCCTGAATGGCGATATTATGTTCATGATAAGAGGACAATAGCCCCTCCTCATACACACACACACAAACGCAAATCTTCTGGCCTCTCCAATTTCTTCGAGTGAGTACAACGCTCTTAGACTTTGACTGGGGAGATTTAATGCTTTAAATATACTCCTAAAACTTCAGTGTCAGGTCAGTGGAACGGAGCCTTTCTAAATGTGTACTGCTACTGAGGTCGAATCAGCAATGTTGGGTTTACTACTCATTTAATAAAAAAAATCCGATATATTACATATACTCGTACAATAGTAGATACATTGGAATTTACTATACTGGTTCAGTCATATCTATTCATTGATCCAGAAAATGCTTGGGCACAAATCCCCAAAGGATCATCTTGCAAAAACTGTTTCCCCCTTCAAATAGTTTATATCATTGCCCTATCATTGACCGACAATCGGTAAAGAAAAACTTATATGTCTGCCTGCTTCTGTGGCCTGCACTTCAATTTAATTCGGAAGAAGGAAGAAACCATAAACAAATGTCAAACAAAAGAAAAAAAAACCCAACAAGACACAAGAGCGTTTTTTTTTTATCAACTGCTGATACATTCGCTTAGGTCTTCCATCGCATACAATATCCAGTCACTTGGTTCGGTTAGCCCTTTTGAAAAATCGACAATCTTCAGTAGAGGAAGAGATGATGGTGATGCACTGCTGCGAATGCTAACAGAAAGTTCTCGTGGTAATTTATTGCGAGGGCCGCCAGCTTTGCGCGTGCCTCATGCTCTCGCGTATTAAATTCGCTTGCTCTACTATAGGCTGTCGGATTTGAAAAATGGTAAAGAATCTCCAAATGAAAGCAAAACAAATAAGCGAAAACCCAACTTTCTAGATAGAATGGTTTTGTTATAATCGTCTGTGATTGTGATACTGGAGATGAGGCGCATTCTTCGTTTTCCTACAGCGTTGTTGCATGCTCGCCGACTACATCAAGTTGGGGTCAAGCTATGATGGTAAGCTGTTGGCGCAATAAGTATCCATGATCTGAATAATTGTGTGTGTGTGTGTGTTGTGAAGGAAATATGCACAAATATGAAGAAGATAAGATTTCTAAGCTGCTGACTTTTGTTGGCTCGCATTTTCCTTCTTGTTTTGCATCTGCTGATTTTTAGAGCAATAAATAAATAAGATGCGTGACTTCAATAAGTGGCGGCCCTCAGTCAGGGGGATTCTTTGAATTGCTTGCTGTGATATGGAGGAGTGAAATATGATTGTAGATATGATCTATAAAACGGAGCAGTATAAGTGCCCACTTATTACTAAGTGTACCTACAGGGTGGTGAAATTTCGAACAAAATTATGACCTCACAAGTTTATTATGCTAATTGTTTAGCTTCGAGATGATTTACAGCGAATGTAGTTTAAGAATAGGAATTAATGATATTTCCCGTGCAGGGACGGGCTATCAATATAACTGGGGACCAATGGAAGAAACATTTGAAACAGTGCCGCAAGTGTGCATGCGAATCCGTGGGTTAATACGACTGGAGATCACCGTTGTCGTAAAACAAAGATCAAACAATAATCCATGATGGAAGCACACATGTGTTGAAATCGTAAGAAACCAGGTAGGCCTGGAAACTCTTTTATCAGAGAAATTCACACCACAACCATTTGATTAGCCTCAGTCAGGAAGTGATCCGAAAAAGGGACGTCTGCCAGTAATTATTGAGGTCAAACCGGTGAAACATACAGGCGCATCAGTAGGGATGCAGTAAAGTGGGAGCGTTATGATCCCTTCAATCCTGATCATACCTTCGCCGTTAAGGAAGAAGAAGAAAAAAAACAGATAGGTACCTATAATTTGTTGACTGTTATTATTGTCAGGCAAACTTCCGAAAGTAAATATTAATGTTTTGGGAGGCCTTTTAATTTCGCCACATAGGCATGCAATTTGCTCTTTGGCGCAATCACAAGACCACGCATGTCTTCTATTGATAAAGATATCCTTTTCTCTACTAAAATTTGAGTAAAGTTACTTCACTTTCCTTCCGTGCAATCTGAACTTGGAACGGAAATGAAGAAACGAGTCTAGCCGAAAGACTTTGTAGCTAGAGCCGTATTTGTTTTTAATTATTGTTGTTGCTATTCATTTATTTATTTAAAAAGTTATAATAATAATAATAAAGAAACGAGTATAATATATAATGCACGTCTAAGAACGGCAACAACAAAACAAACCACTTCGGAATGATCCGATGCTCTTGTATGACTGACATCGTTTACTCTTAGTCCATACAGGGTACTACTACTGGAATGAACCAACAGCTTTGTTTTCAAAGGGACAAGAGGTCATTTAAATGCCCAAGGAAATCTTACCGTTTGCAGAAAACAAAGATTACAAGGAGATGCTGAAAGCTATTAATGACTTGGTAGATGGTGTGGTGCAATACTCGAAATGCAAATAAACATAATGTCAAACAAAGATTTAGTTATAATGCATATTTTCATTTATGTCGCCACTACACCTATTCCCGATCTTCTTCTTTTTCTTAAACAACGAGGTTTTGATCTGTGCTTCTCCGCCTGTGTGGTTTGAACTCAAAAAGTTGTGGCAGTTCTGCCGGTTTTGAATCAGGACGTTACTGTTGTTGAATTTGAGAGATCCAGGAGTTTTACGGTCTACCTCACTTTCACGTATATATAGGAACATTGGATGATATTCATTGATTAACGACAAAATGTATCAATCGATCGCAGTTTAGGTTTTTTTTTTTTTTTTTTTTTTTTAAAAAAGGAAATCCAAATCCCACAGCACTCAGACTCGGTAACGGTCCATTGTACTACCAGGCAGAAATCCTTCTTTTGATGTAGAGGCATGAGAATGGGTGGCGTATGTTGTTGTTCCCCATGGGGATTGAACCTGCACCGCACGGGTCACAAGCCAACACACTAACCTCTACACCGTCGCCACCCCACGCAGTTTAGGTTAGGTTAGGTTAGGTAGGCGGGCTGGCTTAGTGCCACACTCAGGTCAATACTGACCAATTGTGATGCCCATCGGGGGAGGAGGGTTCTCCCTTACTCATTTTTAACCCTGTCTACAAAAACTGAGATTAATTACTCACTGTGTTGTTCAATACAAATCATCCTGTGGATTTGGTGAAGTTCATTATCCTGTCTATCGGTGTGCTGGAGAGCTCGTCTAGGTCATGGAAGAAATGTCTCCCCAGGAAGTGACATAGGAAGTGGGTTGTATTCTCCAGAGCTTCGTCGTCGCCACAGCCTCTATAAAGTCAAGCGTAATTTCTTCATGTGGTACCGCAGAGTATTGTGCCCCGTTAATATACCTACGAGGCTGGATAGTGATTTCCTATCCTTTTTCATGGGACTCTCGGTTCTGGCCATATTGAAGGTTGACCATAGCATTCTTGTGGTGTGGCAAGTATCTAGTGCCGTCCATCTAAGGTTCGCCTCTCTTATTGCCTTTTATCGATCGCAGTTTGGTATTATTATTTCGTAATTTAGTATTATTTACAAACAATGTCAGCAAATCATTTCTTAAAATTGAATTGTCATTTGTCAATGACGAACTTATGATTGACTTAAAATTTGAAAGCTATCAATTTTTTGACAACGAAAATACCAAATTTATCAATAGAAGTGGTCATAATGGATCCAAAATCCGCATAAAATTAACAGTTGATACAAATTGTTGATGATTAATTACGATACCACCGATTCATTATTTTTTTCTAATCATTCTCAATTATTGTCATTTATCATGTTGATATTTGACTACTATAGTAACCCCCTTTGCCTTTTTGATGGGGTTTCTAGGATCAATCATTTAATCCTGAAAGTACCAACTTAGCCGTGGCTCAGTTAGCCTTAGAACAGATTGCTTCGTACGTCAATGTTAAACTTCTAAACGTCTTCTTTTATTTTTCATCACGTTCCAGGTAAATGACTAAAGCTCAAAATAGATATTTATGTAAAAGGACACATTGCCTACTGTATGCCAGTTCGTGCTGGAAGTTGTTGCTTTTTCTTATTTTATTGCATCTCCAGCAGTACAACAGCACACTTTGGTAAACAAAATATAGTTAAATTCTACTGCCCATCTTTTTCATACGCGATACTGCATGCATAACTGCGTGCAGCCTTGCTGCACATCTATTTCAGGTACAAAGAAAGAGATGCACACGTACTTCTTTAACCAGGTATGCACAAACCTCTGCTGTTGTGTAATTTACGACATGCTTATGGGAACAAATTTTGTTGTCAAATGTAGTGACGTGGCGAGTAGAGCCTTTGTCATTAAAAACGGTTTGCGATATGGGGCGGTGAAATCTCCGATAGTGTTTAACATCTACATGAGTGATCTGGTAGGTTTACGCAGACATGCCATAGCGTGTACCGACGATTAGGAGACCGTTTCACAGCGGGGTTCTCATCAAGTAACTTTTCAGACAATCATCAGCCAAGCGATAATAGTAAACCAGATCGTCATCAGTTTGCTTCACGTAACTCAACCATCATCGTGTCGTCTATCGTCAATCACATAAGACGATCTTACGAAAACATTTTGGAGGACAAGAAGAGAGATAATAGAACAAGATTTCAGGAAAGCAACTAGCTCAACTTCCTGCTTATATTTACTATGCTTCTTGCTTGGAAAATATACAGGAGCCTCACTATAAGCTGGCGTCATATTTGAATTTGGCCTCTAAACCGTCCATCCATAAAATCATTGCGCAAATAAGGTGTGCCAACAGGTATGCCCATAGGATAATTCTGCACGGTGACCGACATAATTTCCATCCAACCAACATTTGTACGATTTGTAACACGCATGAAGATGACACTATTGAGCATTTCCTCCTAAGATGCCCAATTTTTAATGCAGTAAGAAACCATTTCCTCTTTTCTAATGGATTAACTGACCTAGGAAGCATAATGGCTGTCGAAGACAAAAACATTGAAACTAATATTTACAAATATGTCATCAACTCGCTTAAACTAAGAGCTTTTATACTAAATGAATGATCCAGGTTTCTTAATAAGTCTCTTAATAAGTACTGAACTCTATTTTATATGAAAAAAAAATCATAACCCATTTTGTGAAATTATGTACATTATTGTCAATCAATTTGTAAAAGCAAAGCTTATAGCAAATAAATATATCTATCTATCTATCTATCGTCAATCACATAAGAATTCAATGAAGAAATGTGGTACGAATCCAATTGAAATCATACTCCTACTTAACTATAGACGGTGTTGTTACCACTCTTTTGGGAAACAGATGATTTCCGGTGAAACTAAAATATCTTATATATTAAGAAAGCAAGTCGCAATTTTATTACTCACGAAGACTTTTTTAAATTTTTCTTTTCCAAATCAATTTTCCTTTTTAATATTTAGCCCTTGTAAACGAATTAGTATGAATGCTTTTGGGGTTCAACTATTTTACATTACATATGATTACATATGATACATTTCAAAATTGCAACGAGAAATGCAATGAAAAAGAGTTTCTTATTTAAAATAAATTGTATTGATTGCATTCTGTAGTCAATTGTTTCTTCTAAAAACTCATGAAAACTGCTTTAATTGTCTGCAAAATAAGTAAATCTATGCGAGACGATACCTCATTAGGTATCGCGCAAATTCTATCGTCTTTATGTTGGTGTTTTGACATGGAGTCGTCGAAACAATGGCGTTGAGACGACAGTAATTTTGAAGGTTGGACGTAGCCAAATCATCGTCAAAACGATATCGTTAGACAATCATCATCTTACGTAATTAGGACCACAGTCTACTTGCAACCAGGGTGAAGATTACTTTGCTATGTGGTCCTGATAAGGTCAGTAATCGCTTATTGTTGCCAATTGTGGTTCAATATAGCGCCTTGTTATTTCGAAAGGATTCGGGTGTTCGAGAGCCGGTGTCTGAGGACTTGATTGTCTCAGGGATTTCATTAGGTACATAACATACTGTCCCAATAAGGTCCTTTGCGATGGGACTCCGTTGACTATGATTGCAGATTTCCTCATTAAGTTTATTCAAGGGCACATTGCGTGGGCTTGATCTTCGGGGCTCATTACGCCAATGACTCTATCTCACCGGAGTTGCTCATCGATATCGACGCAAAAGGCTAAGTGCAGATGATATTGACTGAAATTGTTCCGATTTTAATAAAAGAAATATCCATGAATAGAAAACTTATAGTTGAATTACAAAATGATAAAGCCTCTGTCCACAGTATTGAATTTGGAGTCCCTCAAGGTTCAGTACGTTTTCCTTCGAACATGACAATACCAAGTGAGCCGCTCGCGCTCCATTTTCTTTGAGATATGTTCTTTCACTTAAAGGCCTCCTCAGATCTTGGAACTTCTTATTCGAACAAGCTTTGTTACACCTGCTGTCATTCTAAGCGTCTTCATGAGCTGCCGTTAATTTGCCGTCATACTATTTGCACGTCGTCCAACAATGTGAACCGTATGTGAGAACCGAGTAGCCTCCGTTTCAGCTTAGGTGGTACTTTTCGGTCACAGAAGATGGCAGGGTTTCACGCCCCTTTATCCTCCCTACGCCATGCTTAATGTCTTCATCGCAGGTTGCTTCGCTATAATCAACTATCAGCATTATAAATTAGAATCAAGAATGTAAAGAATTGAAGTAAGAGTGGCAACGGCGCAGTTGTAGAGTATTCGCTTACTGATTGAAATTTCGTGCGTTCAAATCCCGGCCAAATTGATTACTTTTCGTCGAATACATGAAAAACTAGATCTCCCTAAGCAATTTAGACACCACCCGTGGAGAAAAACCTTACAACTGCACCCAAACACTTCTTTCCTATCTCTCTACTCTTTCTAATAGTAAGTAGCGCCGAAAAGCATGCAATAAAATACGATATTGCCAGGTGCTGCTTGCTGTTAAATAAAAATGCTTGCGCTGTATTCTTAACACTATAAGGGTACTGTAACATTACAGAAAAACCCCTTTAGCGTAAGCAAATTTAAAAAAAAAAAAAAAAATTTGGAAGTGCTGCGATACTAGGTGGAGCAAAAGTTGTCACCCGATGTTCCTGGCTGTAATTTTAGTTATGAATGAAAAACGTAGGTTCTGCTTTAAGAATATGTTAATTGAGATATAAATAAACATAATCCAAAATAAGAACCAAAGTTTTTCATTCATAAAAAAAAATTACAGAAAAAGAACATCGGGTGACAACTTTTGCGCCACTTTGTATAAGGATTTTGTTGGTGTAGATTTCCCTTAAAATATTATTATTTTTATTCGATGTTATTGTGTCGTATAACCTATATCATAGTTTTAAAGGAATATTTTTTTACCCTTAATCTCCAGAATTAGTTTGTAATAAATGTAACATGTTGCTACTGAATAAACATTGTTCCATTAATCTCTGATAAATGTATCGTTCTCAACATTCATGTTCTGCTGTCGTCGCCTGCTTAATTCAGTGCTAAATGCAACACATGACACAAATTAACAGAAAAAATTAGTAATTACACTCTTCTTATTGAACATCTGATCCGCCAAATTGTATCAAACACAGCATGCATTGAAATAGTCACTTCCTCTGATCTAATGCATCAATTTCACTAGGAGATCCACGAACGCTCACATATTTAATGCGATACCTATCAAGTTGTCGTGATGCGAGTTCAACACTATCATGGCTCTGCTCTGGGTTCTGTCACCAGTAAAATATTAAGTATATTTTTAGATCCAATACAAAAACAACAAAGCAACAAGTGGCTTTATGAATGCTGCGCGAACTGTCTACAGTGATCTGCCACACTCTTAGGTCATGCATGCATCATTAGAGAAGCGACCAAAAAGATCTGTCTCAGGGAGAACGAAAGTCCTTTGGGAGAATGAAGCGGATGGCGGTTTGGGGTGTATCATGTCAAAGAATAACATTCAGTGCCTTCCATGTGTTGTTTTGTTTTTTTTTACCAGTGGACTACGATGATGATGAGTTCCACAGATCGGTGAAGGAATTTTTTTTTTTTTGAATTTCCCTTTGGAATTTTTACGATGTCAGGTTTGTTATTCTTTTTTTATTACTATTATTTATTTAACGACCGATTTTTGGATGATTTTAAGAAGAAAAATAATGGAGAACCATGATTGTATATTTCTGTCTAATGATCTTTAAATGGAATTAGGTGGAAGCCGCATTACGTCACCTATGTACATATAGGTATATGCGCAATAGATGCATGTGGAATTTTACATGGGCGATTCGGACTAGTTTAAGGTAGGACTTAAGGCGTTTTGGTAAATGATTTTAATTTTTAATGGGAATGATTGATTAAATATTAAATTTTCAATCATTATCTATCCAGTATCGGTAATCAATGCAATAAAATACCTAGTAGCAATGGAAAACCACATCAAACACTCAAGTCATGATATATCACAGGAAGGAGTGTGTGAACTTTCCAATACAACGCTGTTAATGGCTGCAGCTAATATTCAGTCGACGGTATATTGCTAAGAAGTGTCGTATCACATACCGAGGCGTTGGTAGTGAAATCATGATCTTGATCTTTCTGGCCGTGGGACTAGTTTGCCGTTAAGTAGGTGAGGAAATCCGATGCAAATGTGTGATCTTTTGAGACAAAAACGTAATCCCGTGCGAATTGACTCACATGTGAACTACTGCTGGAACAGGAATGTTTTTTTTTGTTCAGTGGGTATATTATTATGGAAATTGGTCGCCTTGACATTGGAATATATCTAGTTGAATGTAGTCCATTGGGGACAATTTAAAATTAAGTACAAGAACTCAGCACCATATCTGTTGAAGTCATAGGGATTTGGTGCTCCCCACCCCCGTTTTAATTCGAGTTATAATATCAAGGATAAATAAAATATTGAAATATGTTTCCTTCAACTGTATGCGCAAACATTTATGTCAGACGAATCAGAAGACATGAGATGGAATCAAAAAAAAAACACCAGTGAAGATTATTTAAACGAAAGAAAAAAAAAAAAAACATATCACCATTTTATAAGGAATGCCAGACGTCCCGCTATTTGTCCCACAATGACAATTTATCCCGTAAATGTCCCGTCTTTCAACTTGTCGCTCTATTATTACTTCATTATTAAAAAATAAATTACAATTAATAATACATAGAAATTATAGCACTAGCCCTAGTTAGCTATAATCATAACATACAAAGTGTGAAGTGCACCTTAATCTAATGCTGATAGTTCAGTGGTCTCCGAGCTCAAAAAGTTAGCCGCAAGCCGCTTGTTTGACGTTTCACTAAATGTTTTGTAAATGAACGGCTCATTTCAACTGAACAAAGTTCAAAATAGGGTAATTTTGGAGCGATTCTTCGTCGCAATAAGGTATTTTTATAGATAAATTAGTTCTTAACAACGACATATTTTATTAATTTGAAATCATTAATGAGCGAAATCAGCTTTCTTGGAAGTAGTGGAAGCAGACCTTCTTGTTAAGCAACATTTTGCGATGAGTTGCAGGGAATTCAAGGATTTTTGCGAAACTGACTTTGGAAAAAAGAAAATAGTTTCGAAAATAACTTCATCCGATAAGTACTGAAATTTAGAGTTTGACTTTCCTAGAATCGCATCTTTTTTAATATAAAAAAAACGTTGATGTGTATAACTTAACTTACCTATAAATTGCAATTAAAACGAAGACTGTGTATATACCTAAATAAGAGGTAATAACTTGTTAGTTTTGTGAAATGAGTCGTTAGCTTCTACTGTTCTTTTTGCATAATTAATTTTTGTTTATATTTTTGTATAAAAATAGCTTAGTCAATACAAAGACTGGTAAAACATTATCTTAATATATAATCTTCATTTTAAATATTTATTTTTACCTATTTATATTAAGTTACGTTCCTTCTTGAATTGTTACTTATTTAACATGTACATCGGCAAAATCCGAAAATTAAATACTTTTAAAGTTTTTGCTTTGAAAAAGTTACATAAAATGCACAAATATGAATTAAAAGACTAACTTAAACCAATGTTACTTAATACAACAAATAAAATGCAAACTAAAATAGAAGCGTTTTTTTCACTTCAAATGCAAAAATGTCCCGCCAGCTAATTTTTTAGATCTGGCATCCCTACTATTTAACCGTCAAAAAATTGGCGCAGTTTTAATCTTCAAATTAGACAATTATTTTAAAAACTGAAACAGTCGCTGATCCTTGTATAAAATATAAGAACTTTTTAAATTATTCCCTGAGTTTCATTTTCATTCTACATTTGTTGTGTTTGATCTTTTGTTCAGACAAAATACACAAACAAAGAATTTTTAATAAAAAAGAAAAAGAATAGATCAACCTTCCATCCAGCACAGCAGAAGACATGTTTTTTTTGTATAATTAGCATGCGCTAAAGGGATTTTTATACCCTATTCTAAGGGTATATTAATTTTGACGCATAGTTTGTAACATACCTTAATATAGCCCGTAGACCCCTAAAAGTTACTATATTTATGATCAGTATCGATAGTAATGTCGATCTAGCCATGTCCGTCCGTCCGTCCGTCGGCAAATTAGGCCTTTAAACTGGGCATAGAGAGCTGAAATTTTAACCATATACTCTTACGAATTTTTAAAACCCGCCCACAACGCCCACAAACTCAAAAAAACAAAATTTTGGAAAAAATCGAATTTTGAGGTAGAAAGCTGAAATTTTTTTTTATATGATCTATGACTCCTAAAACTGCTCGGGATATAAAATTTGTATAATCCGCCCACTGACACGCCCACAATTAAATAAAACAATTTTATTGAAAAACCAAAATTTGAGCTAGGGAGCTGAAATTTGTAATATATACTCTCTAGGGGCCCTTTAAGCTCATTTGTAAATATTTTCAAAATCCGCCCACTGACACGCCCACAATTTTTTTAAAATCCAAAGTTTGAGCTAGGGAGCTGAAATTTATAATATATACTCTCTAGGGGCCCTTTATGCTCATGTGTTAATTTTTTTTTTAAATCCGCCTACTGACACGCCCACGATTTAATAAAAAAAAATTATTGAAACACCCAAGTTTGAGCTAGGGAGTGTTCTTTTCGATAAAATCCTTTAAATGTTAATTAACAAAATATGTAGAGCGTTTTTAACAATTCAACCATACTTAGACTTTTTGTCACGCCCACTTATGAGGTATAGGAATAAGAATAGGGTATCCAACAGTTCGCCCAAGCGGACTGTAGCCCGTCCCTATGTTTTTTTTCTGTAATTGATACAGTACCCCTATAATGTAAACAGCGCCAGCGCAGGCGTTTATTTGTTTCTGCAAGCAGCACCCAGCAAATGATTCATTGCCTGTTTTTGGGTGCTGCTTACTTCTTGAAAGAATATGAGGATAGAGAGAAGTTTGTGGTGCTATAAGGTTTTTTCTCTCCACAGGTGGTGCCTTAAGGGAGATTTGAATTGTTGTGTGTATTCAATTTTACAAAGCATGGCTCTGGCCGGGATTCGAACACACGACCTGCCAATCACTTTGTGAATACATTACCATCGCACCATTGGCACCTGTGTAATACCCTATAGCGACCTTGCGTAGACAGGGCCTGGGGTTTCAAAATGACAATATCAACATGGCAAAGAAACAATGGTGAGACTCCCGAAGAGAAAGTACCCTCAAATTCAAGCCAAGTGTGTGGAGCAGGCCTGGAGTTGGAAAAAATTGCTTTTCCCGTTGCCGATAGGAACCAGGCTATCCATGAATTTCGACAAACCAGCTTGAACATCGCTGTTCAGGGAAGGAGAGATTCTCAGGAAATCCCTTCGCAAGTTCATCAACAATGCTCAAGGGCTGTGGGCTGCTTCTTGTGGATGACGAATAAACACTACAGTGTTGTGATGGACTTTAAAACGAACAATCTCCTCGGATATACTTGCCCAGAGCCGTTCCTAACAATCAAGAATAACCCGAATTTACTGAAGTTAGGAAGGCGGTCAAAGAGTCCCAAAGAAACAGAAGCAGTTGGGCCGGACGAGATACCCTCTGGAAAAAGAAGAGAGACATCGGGTCCAAATGGCTCCTGATTCTCATCTGAAAACTGACAAGACGACACTCAATGCCTAACCAGTGCAAGGAAAGTTATTTTCTTCCTTTCTGCAAAGGAAAAGGCGATACGAGACACTGTGACGGACTCCAAGAGCATCATTCTTTGTTCACGATGGAGCCATCATAAGCGAAAATCAAATGTCCCTGCAACGAGCACTTAATGTATGGGTAAACGTCATAGAGTGGAATAAGTATCGTATTAATCCGAAAAAAAAACAGAATACTTTTGCTGCCCGTTCACTGATCCAGTCAGACCTAGAATAGACAATCATATGAATAGAAGAGTGATACCCAAGTGCGAAAAGTTAAAATATCTGGGGTCTATGTCAAAAGCGCAGGAATGCGACTGGCTCAATTAGTAATGTCATGTTCAAATGAGAGATCATACGAACCCCACTGTTCATTTACAATCGCGAAAGAAAGGCATGCCATAAAACTACTGGATCACACAAGTGCAGTGATTCGAATTCGGGAGGTCTGCCCATACTTTTTGAGGTCAACCCGGCAAACCGATCAAACGGAACAATAGTGCGATGGTTATCAGCCCATTAGGCCGGCCCGATAACAACCTCGCAAGGAATGTAATGAGACCGATACTTATGATTGTTTGGTGGACTGCCTTAGACAAAGCGATAAATCGCGATAAGCTAAGCAAAGTCCAACGAACAGCGCGTCTCTGCATGCGTGGTGCACTGCGCACTACCCCCTCTGCTGCAATGGACATTCTGTTTCACCTGACACCCCTGGACATCTTTAGCAAGCAAGTGGCTGCTAGTGCGACTAGCCTCAAAACAACGTTCCAATGGTCCGAGAATGAAATCGGCCACGCATCTATTCTAAAAAAAATTAGAATCCTTCCTAGCAACATAGACTACACCACGCCTCAGACTCTTCTTGACAAAAACTTCAAGGTCAAGATCCCTCCCAGAACATTCTGACAAGTGGGTCCCCCCGTCGAAAATAAATCGATTCACTTTTATACCGATCGATCCAAAACCGACGAGGGGGTAGGGGGTGGTGTGTTCTCTGACAGGCTGAACCTCAGCCTCTCCTTTCGCCTCCCTGATTACTGCAGCGTGTTCCAGGCGGAAATCTTGGCGATTAAAGAAGTCCATCTCTAGTGGCGGAGCATTTTAACATTCATCCATGCCGGGTGCCAGGACATACAGACATTCCAGGTAACTGTAGGGCGGATGAACTCGCCAGAAAAGGAACCATACTGCCCCTTCTACCTGATAAAGGTCCATTAGGCATCCCAATTGCTACATGCAAACTCATGTTTATGAGGGAGACCATTGAGAAATTTAACCTTAGGTGGACAAGTGGCAACACTTTAGCCAAAGCTGGATCTGAAACCCTCTAAGTGTTTGATATCTCCGAACAGACTTTATATTGGTGCTATAATTGGTGTGATCACCGGACACTGTCTCATAGGCAGGCATGCAACAAGGCTTCGCGTTCACACAAATGACTTCTGCAGAAGCTGTATGGAGGAGAAGGAGACAATTCTCTACCTTCTCTGCACATGCCCTGCTCTCTCTCAAAGACGTAAACTCCATTGAGGATCTTTCTTTTACAACGATCTTAGCGATCTCATTAACACCGACATCAAAAGTCTGTCAAGCTTCATCAAAAGCTCCAACTGGTTCAACGAGTAGGGGGATGATACATCCGTCTAAGTGTGTGGGCCTCTGCCGACTGCCACTATAACCTAACCTAACCTAACCATCATTGCTTGTGAACTCACAGTGCATCATTTTATTTTAACAATTCCATACATGAACACCTTTCATTTCAAATCTGTATATACCTAGTTGTGTATGATTGGTCGATGTCCAAAAACGGTGTGTTGTTGCTTCTTGAAATAATGGACGCTCTTTTTTGATTAATTTCAAGAAAAACAGCTTCGAAATCCGCACGGGTCAGACAAAAATAAAATTCCAAAAATTGTTAACAGATAACAAAGGTTAGCCGCCTTGATCAAGCAAGAGGAACTAGATTACTTTATTGGTCTTAGCAAAGCCGCTTCGCGCTCAACTTGAAACTGTTATATTCACGAAATAATCAGAAACCAAGCACGGTCCATTCAGCAGTTCCATCAAATTAAATCTGCACAGAGAACAGCATATACACAATATTTTAAAGAATTTAATTGATTGTCCTTTTAATCAGAAAATCCGCTTCGATTAAACGAGGTCAGTTGACGCAAGATGAAAAGAATTCAAAAGTGAACACATCAACTCTGGACAATCATCAGATTGTGCTACTCATGGAGTGTTTGGTTAGGGTTGGGAGATAGATTCGGTGGGATATTTCACGCGCCACATGCCACAAAGAGTGTGAATGTTACATTTGGCCTGTCATTCATTGATGCAGCGACCAACACTGAAGAATCTATGAAAGCACTATCGCGCTAGCAGCTCTGTGTCTGTGATTCTTTTTATATACATTGTTTTTGATCCGCCAACGGGTGAGAAGTGATGACATCATTCGTAAAAATGGTGGCATGCCTTATCATTTGCATTTTTCTTCAAGTCGAAGATGATAACACAAATTGATGTAAATGCAAATACGTATGCAGATGGGGAATCGATTAATCGAACTTGTCGTACCGCAAAAATACTGGGGGTGATCGGTCACCCCCATGGACATAATTTCTGACAGTTTATGTGTTTAGACTTGCAATTGCTTGACATAGACACAGAATACGCGAATGAATTAATGGCAAATTGATATTAATTGCATGACATAAGCACAGAATGCGCGAATGAATGAATGAAATGAGCAAAGTGCAGTGATAAGAATGTGCATTGATAAGGACTGGCTTGATATGGTGTTATGAATTGCTTTCGAGTTGTAATCTATGAATTAAATAAAAAACTAAAGCTGACTGCAAATACTCAAGTCGAATGAAATGCATTTATTTCATAGCATCTACCGAATATAGGAATTTTCATACCTACAAAGTACTAACTCCATTCTTGGTTTCTCAACAAATAATACAGTGATTTCGAACCAATTGGAGATTCGCATAAAGTGCTGATTTTGATAAAGAAAGGAAGACCAGCTCTAGTATAGGCATTCACTCCATACTAACATAATTTCCTATTTCAATGTTTTAAGAGATCGCATCAATTTATGTTGTACTCTAGCTTTTAAGATACTACCATGGGAGATGTTCTAAGCTCTAAGGAATAAAAATATAAATAAATAAATAAAAAGATTATAATCTTTAAGAATGTATCATTTGTTCGTCAACTAGACAGTCAGTAAACGCTCAACATCTCACGAAGCACTTGTCACCTGAACGTCTGCATACCAAAAAAAAACTGACAATATTTTACCGCTTGACTAACAACAAACAAGCTGTATAGAAAAACTTAATTCTACTCTTAGATGCAATAGTAACTCGAAGACCGTTCGCACCCATTTGCCTTTCGGAAAGAACATTTTCAGAGACTTCCTGGTGAAATAAACAAAATTGACCAGTGTTCCCACTCTTTTCTTTCCAAATTGTAGTGTTGCGCTCCGATAAATTATGTGTTTGACATTTAATTGTTGTGACAGAGGAACATAATGTTTTTTTTTCATTTATTTATACACTCTTTTGTATTCCCACGGAAGGTACCTTTTATATATGTTTTTTATTACTATTTTTCATTTTGTTTTGATAAATTTACTATGAACGAATTTATTCAAATTAACAAAAGACAATAATTCTAGTGGTACCTTAAATGTATTCCTATTTTCTATAAATAAGCGTTTACAAAAGAGAAGGTTGTTTCCAGTTTCTTCTTTTTAGTTTTTCAACTACGTCAATGCTCAATGAAAGTTGTTCGGGTTATGATTATGGCTGGTATGTACTTGAGCGATGGCTCTGTTAGTTTTAAGTTAGGATGTCTACAACTCAAGTTGATATGTAGCACATAATAAAAAATGTATTTTAAAGTCAAAAAAGTAGTGTGGTGGACTATTAATCAAAAGGTCACCGGTTCAAATCCCTCCAGAGCCTCCTACGCATAACTTTTTTTTTTTTGCCATCACAAATATCGATTGAACTTGTCGATCGGATTTGGCTTTAAATTGTAGGTCTCTTCCACTTCTCGAATTTGTCGATCGGATTCGGCTTTAAATTGTAGGTCTCTTCCACTTCGCACAAGCAAATTGTTGGAGAAGGTAGATGTTAATGCTTCATTTTTTTTCATTCATGATGTTTAGGCATGTTTTAATCACTGCATAGGCTTTTCTATCTGTCCTATTCTTCAGGCTTCCGAGAAGATGGAAATCAGCATTTGTCCAGCCTGTAACATAAAAATGCGAATCTTCTTCTCCCTCCTCCTACCGGCCAATTGCACTTACGTCCCTTCTTTCTAAGCTCATGGAAACGGTAATCAACCGTCAGCTTATGAAACATTGAATCCCGAAAACTTCCTTGTGACCGGCAGTATGGTTTTCACAGCAAAAGGTCCAGTTGCGATTTGATGGCATATCTAACCGAAAAGTGGAACCAATCTCTTCACTAATGTGGTGAAAGTAAGATCGTTGCGCTTGATATTTCAAAGGCATTTGACAGAGTTTGACATCAAGCACTTTTGTTTAAAATGCCTGCATTTGGAATCGATGATACCTTTCTTCAATGGATTAGAAATCACCTTTCGGACCATTGAATGCAAGTTGTTTTGGACGGTTTGAAGTCTGAGACTCGCCAAATAAATGCTGGTGTTCCATAAGGCTCTATTTTGTCTCCGACTCTCTTTCTCTTTCTCATCTTTCTCCTGTCTGTTACTTCTAATCCAATCCATTCCTTCGCTGATAACAGTACCCTCAGTTTCTCATATTCATTTCATGGGTCACGCCTTTCTTCTTTGAGTGTGGAACTGGAACGGAAACGTATGTTAAGCTCATTAAATTCCGATCTTAACGGCATAACTCAGTGGGATACAACCAATAGACTAGAATTATATGCTTCTAAAACGCAATGCTGTCTTCTCTCATTGAAGCGCAGCCCACACACACTGCTATTACCCATGAGTGGCACTAGCTTCCCTGAAATATAAAAATTTTTCATTCTCGGTATTTGTGTTTATCACAACCTCCGTTGCAATGACAACATATTCGATGTTGCCAAGAACGCTGCGAAATATCTAGGCTTCCTTAAGCGATGTAAGAAATATTTCACCCCTTCTGATCTGGCTACAATATATAAGGCGTTTATCCGCCCAAAACTCGAGTGCAAAGCTCATATCTGGTCTGGTGAACCAATAATTTATTTGAAGCTGCTTGACAGGATCCAAAAACGCGCGATAAAACTCATTGGCGACCGAGACATCGCGAGATCGATTGACTGTCTTTGTCATCGTCGTCATGTCTTTCGTCATTTCCACCATAAGTGCTCAAATGAAATACCCAGTTGCATTCCTCATCAGTTCACCCTCAAGCCTGTATTCGGATGTACAGTGAAGTTCGAAGAATCTTTCCTCAGCCGTACAACACGAATGTGGAATACTCTTCCACGCACTGTTTTTTCTTCCCATTATAACCTACACACATTCAAAACCAACGTGCATGGGCATCTCTTCTTTTCTTCTCACCCTAATTTCCTTAACGCTCGCGCTGTGTAGCTACTACATTATAAGGGTCCTGATAAATCCCTTTAGCGCGTATATATATAATAAAAAAAACATAAGTTAACATTACTTATGTAGTGGACTTATTGTTTAGCCCTATATAGGCATGAGCCTATTAGTCCTATGAGTAGAATCTATAATTTTAATGATAATGTGATTGACTTGCATAATAGCAATATTTGTTTGCGTTAGTGGCTTTAAAATTTGCATTATTTGAGTCTGTGTTAGTTTATAGGTTCATTGCATTATTATATTTGTTTTTATATATGTTTATTATAGTATAATCTCGATAATTCGTGCCCAGTTAATTCGTAAACCTCTCTTGTTCGAAATAAACTGCAGGTCCCTTGAAAAAATCCCGGTTATTCGTAAAAAAAGCAGTGCATTTCGGTCCCCTCGGTAATTCGCAATAATATAGGTACATATGCAAAGTCATATTTAAAACGTCTTATAATTCGTAAGTCTCTCTTGATAACCCCGTTTATTCGAAAAAAAAGTCTCATTCCTCATCTTCAATACTCCGAATCACGTTTGTTACAATATGTTTATGTTTAATCACAAAGAAAGGACTTGGAGTAACATCCGGGGGCGAAAGTTGATTTTCTCACTCTTGCAAATGTGTGCAGCTACAGGTAATGGCAGCTGTTTCTGTTTCAATGTAAGCACGTGATTTCACAGACTTTCTGGCAAAAACGGTTACCGTTATGCTAACGTAAATTTCCTATGACATTGCAGACTTCTAACCGTATACCTACATAAGTGTCTGTCCATTTGTAAAAAAAATATTTTCATTTTTTTTTTGTACATACATGTAAATACCTATTTCGAAAAAATGGTTTTTTGTGCATAATATATCCAATATATTGTGTTAAATATTGAATTTGAATTTAAAACATAAAATCCCTTTAAATCGTATTTTTATTTTTTAAACGTATTTTTATTTTATAATACGTAATCTCGCTAATTCGAAAACCCCTATAATTCGCAATAAACTCTAGGTCCCTTGACACTACGTTTTATCGGGATTATACGTAATTATATACTAACTAATATCTGCACTAAATGATGAGCCTGTGCAAGTACTAATGTGCCGCCAAATTTCTGGTCGTACTAGTAAAGTGCTTTAAGCATTCCACGACACAGACTTGATAATGTAATTAAAATAAAAACTTATGTGAAAGTATCTTGGAGCGCTTTATCTAAGAGAAGTCATGAAAATGTACTAAATATCCACAGTTTTTGGTTTGGTCAATATAAGAAACTATTTTTCAAGGACGGCTTCGGAAGATATAGCGCCATTAAATGACATCAAATCCCAGTCAAATTAAATGCCCACTGCATTTGTAACCTTCCATAACTCAAACCATAAATAATTCGTACATGTCGAAAAATTACTAAGTTACTGGATGTAGATTTGTATTTAAGGAATCTTATCTAAATAAGTATCTATGTCATCTCAGTTTGTTGTTGCTTAAACAAAATTGTTAAAGATCCAACCTTACAAGACTCATCTAACCCACTTAGTATGTACATATATTTGGTTTTGCTTATTTGTGTTTGCACTCGCACTTGACAAATATGCAACAATTTAGGTGTATGAGATCACAAAACTGTTTTAGAAGGAAAGCCTGACAATAGTATCACGCAACACTCAATCTTAGCAATTAAAATTAAACTTGTGCAACTTTTCGCGCAATTTGTGCATCAAAAATGTACCGTATGTAAAAATGTACGAAGCTAAATCTAGCACTAGAGGGTCACGAGAATCTCTATGGCTAAAGACAAAGACATTTGTTACGCCCACGTTTCGTTTTGTATTATCACTGGCAAATTACAGTTTCTACAATTCCAGATTGCCCGTTTTGCTAGGTTAATGCAACATAGATGCATGCCGCCTCACAGCTATGCTGTCACGTGTCATTGGCAATGGTCGGGTCGGTCGCTCATTGAGGCACCATTGCCGCACAAATCAAATCACTCTATCTCTCGTTCTAATTCTGGCTATTGTTGTCGTTATTATACTCAAATTCGTCGTCGGCTGTAATTTGAATCAATTTCACTGGGGTGCACTTACTTTCAACTGACCTTTCAGGAAGAGCTGCAGCAGCCCCCCTTTTCTGGGGTTGATTTGACAAAGTGCAATGCAAAGGCAGTGGTTAAAACATTGACGTATCATATTAACCTTCAAATGTTAAGTGAATTTTATGAAATTGAGCTTACCAGGAGGTAAGCAATTTTATTTTGTTCCGTCTGAGCCTATAGTATCTGCAATTTTATATCTGTCTCGGGAATGTTTTGTTTTCAAATTGTCAAGTTCAAGGGAATTGCAATATGTGCGGTTTTATTGGCGCGCATATGGCTAACATGCTTAGGTTGACTATTTGATGCAGTATATTCATATCCATTTCGAAGAAACATAAACCTCAAAAAATGTCTGTGCTTGGAATGGAATGCATTGGCCAACAGCTTTTAAGTCGCGGGAGTTTTGCACACACATATGGTGTTAGCTGAGAGTATCGAATTGCTCGTTCATTATTTGTAGCAGCTGCAGGTGATGAATCTGAAACCGACAATAAGAAAGAAGAGAACATGAGTTTGGAAGAAACATTGACGAACCATCAAAACCTGAAGAAATGGGAAGACCGCAACATATTTTTAGTCGTTGCTGCTACGAGTACCAGTTTATTCAATTTAAGTTGCTCTCATTGACGTACTATATATATGGACTGTTAGAAGCCAACTTGACGCTGGCTCCAACATAAACAGTAGCGCTGTAGGGCACTAATGGGTTAAGATAAGGAGGTGTGCTTAACTTTAACGGAAAGTCTTCCTTTTTGAAATGATTGCGACATTAAGATGGTTTTTGCTATAACAAACTAAAAAAACGCAAGCATTTTGAGGTGAAAACATTGAGACTTAATATAACAAACTGACCCTTTCTCTAAGCCCGATAAAGAAAGGCGAAAAAGATGAACTTATCTTGTTCTGTAACTAGTGCTATTATTAAAATTTAATAGAATACTTTGTTTTAGATAACGCTGTTTTGTTTTTTATTTATATATATATCATATTCTGATGAAAACAAACAGTTAACAGTCTTAATGAAAAAGCAATAATTAAAAATTAAACAATACTGTTGGAATTTTAAAATAGATGTAGTTTGCGACTCGTTTTCTGGGTATGATTTCGGTTGGCTTGCTAATTCAGCCATTTTTTTTGTTCAAGGAAGTAAAAAGTCCCC
The DNA here is from genome assembly GCA_949715645.1 of Portevinia maculata. Lineage (NCBI taxonomy): Eukaryota > Metazoa > Arthropoda > Insecta > Diptera > Syrphidae > Portevinia > Portevinia maculata. Next base: position 77,255,388 of record OX454525.1, read on the forward strand.
ATTGTGTTCTTACTTAATTTTTCCTTAAGTAAGCATTTGTATATGCATTTCATTAGCTTATCTCTAAGGCCGCTATTGTGTAATACCTAACATTTGTCAAAGATTCAACAAATAAATATTCAATCAAACAAATATGACAGTGACATTTGATAATTTGAACGCTATACATAGCTGCACCTTTTTTTATTTTTAACAACCACTGCCTTTAAAACATTCAGTAAAACACATGAAATAAAATTGTTTCCGCTGGTGATTTGAACCCACAGGAATTATTTGATCATCTAAACCATAAACATCATCAACTAGCGGCATCTAGTGACATCGTCTAATCAGTTTTCTTTGGCTGCCACATTATTTAAAATCGTTCAAACCCCGTCCCTAAATATCTCACAGACTAGAACATACGTACAATATGTCACATTATTCTAATACAAAATTAGATCATCGATTCCGTCTATGTGTTCAGCTTCCAGCTGCACTCAGACAAAGTATCTCACTTCCGACCTATGTATAAGCGATCCGTCTTTGGTCCTGTAATGCGCGATGAAAACAAACATAGTCGCTTCAAATTGTTGAGTTGCACTCCCTCCATACTCTGATCCAATTCTAATGACAGGCGACTCTATTAATTGTGAAGGTATTTCGCTGATATAACATATTTCGTCAGAAAGGACCATCGTTGTTTCCACTTAATATTAGGTTTATTTCGAGTGTGTGTGTTTTTTTTAAATACCTCAGGTTACATTTCGGTTTATAAGTATTATATCTTGTATCTCCTACAAAACACACGAGGTAGAGTGTTTGAATATTTGCCGTGTGTTAGAAGAGAAATGCAAAAATTATAGTTATCATCATACATATGTGTATGCATCTCAGAATTAAGGCATAGACATAATTATACGATTGCAGGGCATGCAACGGAAATTGTGCAATAAGCAACTAATTTTTATGGAACACTGCAAGTGAACAGACAGTTTTTTCTTGAATGTCAAAAAAAGTGTAGAAACTGCTGTATTTAGAGCAGGGCCAGCTCCAGCCAAACAAGCGCCCTGTGCAAGATTTACAGAAAGCGCCCTATTTTGAGTTAGATTCTCCTTGAAATTGCAATATTGCAAGTGATGTGAGTTAATGTGCAAAAATTCAGCACAGGTGTGATGGATGTAGCTATATTGGGCTTATTTGAACAAGTTTTTTGTTTTAAATGCAAATGGCAGTATCCGGGAAAGGTAAAATTAATTTTTCTTACTCCTAGCAATGCGCACCGGAATTTGGCGCCCTGTGCATTTGCACATCGTGCACATATGGTTGGGCCGGCCCTGATTTAGAGGATTCCATAGGGTTATCAAAGTTTGCGACCAGTTAATAGGTAATTGAATTTTTTTTCTGCGATAAATTTAATCTTCGCTAACTTTTATGTATATGCCACGACCTTTTATGGAACTCTTTCGGCAAATAATAAAGTTTGCACCTCACACATCTATCGGTGGAATTTGTTTTTAGCCGGATGAGCCATGCCATGAGTTTTGCATTTAACAAGAAGGCAAAGAACCTGTCCGTTTAACCATTTTTCCGTCTCAATAAGTTGTAGCTCAGAAGTGAAATGTTTTAAAGATAATTGACAATGATCGATAAAATTGATTCCCGGCACGGGAAAAAATATAACAGCAGCGCACACCGATCTTGTCGTAAAAGCTTACCAAAGAGAGAAATCACATCTAGCCAATTTTCGAATTCAGGTTCTCGATAAATCTAACATCTTAAAACACTCCCGCACGGGTGCACGACTGTAGATCACCTTTATCGCAAAATTGCAATTTTTTAATAATCAATTGCAGGTGCATGTACGATCTTCTCTTCTTCTTCGTCCTTGACGGCAAAGACCATAACCTTCACACTTTACTGCATTCCTAGTAGTCCGCTTGTGGGCTACGCCGGTTTGACCTCAATAAAGATCGGCAGGACTCTCGGTTAAATATCACTTTTTTACTAAGGCCAATTAATAGCTGGCGTTTTTGCATTTATGTGATACAGTAGTTTTCAGACCTGGCCATTTTTCTTACGATTTTGGTTCACTGGCCTACCAATAGGGAACCAGTAAAGTGGGTGAGTTTTGATCCCTTAATCCCGATCATAACTTCGCTGTTAAAGAAGAAGATTGATGAATCGGTACGGTATTATCATGATCAATCATCAAAATTGTTAATTAACTTTAAATTTTACGCAGATTTTTGATCTATTGTCAAACCTTCCACCCATTCACTTTCTCGGCCTGCTTATTATCTCTACATAACGTCAGTTGTGCTTTCCTATAAAATGTTTCGTTTGATATTGCCTTTGGCAACTTTTCAGTACTTAATTGAAATTTTTGTACCTAATAGAAAGCATTGTGAATATTTTTGAAAGTGGTGGCCATGAACATTTGGCCCATAAATGGTTGATAAATGTCTAGGGCACAGGGCATAGCGTCTGCAATCATTGGCTTCTGCGAAGAGACCTTCACTTTTTCGCCAAGTTCAAATGGAACATTCCTAATGCTTTCCATAACAATTATATTTACAATTATGTGTGTGTCACACGTTTTTAAAACGTACAGTAGTGAGCACACTTTCATAAATCTTCATGGCAGAGTCCGTGCTTATATTAATCTACATTTATAGAATTGTTTTTTATCTCAAAAATGGATTTAATTTTCAACATACACCTCTATTATGATTGTCAATTGGCAATTGACTATTTCCAAATTGTCTCTCACTGACACGACGAAATCGGTGTGAGCGGGGCTATGTATTGCGGTGTATTACAACGCGAAGTTAAAACGCATTCTATGTGGCGAAGCTTATAGTCAACGGGTTCTATGTGGCGAAGCCTATAGTCAATGTCGAGATTCTTGTAATTTCGAGATTGCATTTGAGATTACATCGCGATCCCGCAAGACATACGATCGCTTTTCTTGTAGATGGGGCATATGGAGCTGGATGTCCAGTCATCGGGCATGCTTTCTTCCACCAATAATTGAAAACAAAAACATATTTAAAAACAAGAATGGGGCAAAAAAGGCCAGGGGATCTTTTAATGCATATAAAACCCATTACAAATATTACTTTTACAAAGAAACGGTTGACACATTCTTTCTATGAAAATTTCATTAAAGTATTTTTGAACGAATCTATATGGTTGGACTTGTTATAGATATAATTCATATTTCAATGCGCATACATATTATGTATTCACGTATATCACAAAAAATGTAAGAAAAAAATTGATTTTATGAACTAGGTATACCCTTTTCCCGCACGTCGCCAGTGACTACCTACCATCCACTCCTCCTCCGCCAAATTGTAGTTATTGAACACCCAGACGATGTAGTGCCTATGTACATAATATAATTAAACTTCTCCCCAAACTGCATCGAATCATAATAAATATGCTCATCGAAATCGAAAAACCCGAATTTTATAAACATCTATACTAGATGGATGAACTCATCAGTCATCAGGCGCTTCGGAAAACAAAGCACTAAAACGCTAGGAGCATCCCGAGAATTTTCATCTATCCTGGGCTGGGCAAGCAAATGTTCCATAAATAGCAATGGAACATCATGTTTTTTCAAACTATTTCCTCCCACCTATCTCACTTTATTCAATCTATCGTCAATTGCATATATCCTCCGTGCATATGGTTTGTATATTTAATGTCCGACTTTTTGCTTAATATCCACTCCATCGTTTTGAAATGACGGAATTAATCCACACCCGTTGGCAAACAATTCAACATAGATATTGCGTATCTACAGAGATGCGTCGATCGTAAAAGGACCATCTGCAATAATTGTCTATGTAAAATTGTTTTCCTTTCTCCTTTTAGAATGAGATGCATTTTGCATCTTGCGTTCTTAGAAATTGCTGAACACAGCAAAAAAACACAAAATTGCAAACAGCACAGAAGAAGTAGGTACATTCTATCCCGTTGATAAATCCCAGTTTATGTATTTCCATTTCTGATTTTTTTTTTTTATTTTTTCAACTTACCACCTAGAGTTTAACTGGAAATTTATTACCCTGTTGGAGTGAACTGTGTAGTGTGTATTACCTATGATGAAACTTTTCGGAGTTGAATCACTCCGTACCAGATCGTGCTTCCTGAATTATTTGTTTTATAAGGTTAAGAGATGTGTAAAAGTTGAGTTTCGAGTTAAACTAAATTTTTTAGAAGTGGTGGAAGACTACATAGGAATTCAGAATAAATTTAAGCTGGGATGAACTACATATTACCGGTATCGTGATGTTACAGTACAGAACGTAACAGTGATGTATAAAAGTTAATCGACAATTTTGATTCTCAAACGGTACGAGAAGTGTTGTAAAAGAGATTTTTAAATAATCTGAGAAGGGTGATATTGTATTTAGAGTTATACTGGATTGTGCCAAATTTATTTCATTATAAGGGTGCTGAGGTGTTTTTCTATTTATAATTTTATGCAATAGGATGCAACAACGAATATCCATAAATGTCTATAGCGCACATCCAAGTATTAACACAACATATCTGGTCATGGGTGGCACTAAGACAGCGAAGAGTTCCAGAAACATACGTACAGATGATCATGGACATGTATGAGGAAGTAAAAAAAAAGAGTAAGATGCCCCGCTAGCTTTAACGAATTCGGTGTACACCGGGGAACATCTTAAGTTCCTTGATATTTATTACAGTCCTTGATTATCTGTTTTAAAGAATAGTAACGGACTCCAAAGTGCAACAGTTATTCTTTGCTGACGATATAGCCATCATTAGACAGGATCAAACGTCCCTGCAACGAGCACTTGATGTATGGGCGGAAGTTTTGGAGGGGAATTGGTATCGTATTATCCCGAGAAAAAACAGAATACTTTAGCTGGCCGTTCTCTGATCCACTCCGACCTATTCCAGACGTTTATATTAATGGAAGACTGATTCCCAAGATTCCCGAAAGGGGATCTACGATCAATAGCGAGGCAAGCTGTGGTGGACTACATTGAGCATCTCATAGGCATAAGGAGGATAAAATATTGGGAAAAATGTTCCCTAAGCTGAAAGGAAGGCTCTACACCACAGTTTTGCGCTTGGCGCCAACATACGGCTCAAAATGTTGGACATCGTACAAAAAGTATGTATATAAGTTCACGTCAAAGAACCTATTTCGAAAAAAAATTGAGCGCGACCGGATCTGTTGGTAGTGTCATGTTCAAAAGAGAGGTCATACGAATCCTGTCAAAAAGGCAATATCATTTATCATTCCTGCCGTATCAATATCAATTAACGTCCTTGTCGTTTTTTTCTAAGGTCGAACAGGTGAACCCCACAGGCGGGATAGTAGGGATGCAGTTAAGTAGGAGGGTTATTATCCCTTTAATGCTGATCACAGGCTCACCGCTTTTTAGGAAGAAGATCTTTTCTTATCATTCAATAGAACTGATAATTTATGCATGGACTGGGAATCAGGCTTACAAAAAACAACTACAGCATAATCAATTATTGGAACCAAAAGCGCCCTAGCAAGTCGAAGTTATTTTTCGAATGGAGTAGAGCTTGATAACAGCCAGAGTTTACGGAATCCACCATAGATACGTGCAACAGTGTAGTTAATATGAGCACTATCGTATAAGGAACTATTTACTTTGAACCGACCGGTTGGTTATAAGTTTTGATTTACTCTGCATCTGCATACTTAATCTTCAATGAGGACACTAGGTCTGAACATATAGATTCGCACATCGTTCGCGAAGAGATGCACAGAAACAGTAGAACATATTTTGCGAAGGTTATTCATATACAAAAAAAAATAGGCGAGCATTGACCCTTGCGTTACACCTGACTGCACCTTAATAACTATTTCCAAGTATAAAGCCGATTTTTTTAAGTATTCAACGATTAATCTCACCGATCTTGTACTAAAACCGAAAAATGAACCAAGTTTAAGACACGAGTTACATGACTAACACAACCAAAAGCCTTAGAAATAATCATGCAAACACTAGACAGTAAGATTGTCCTGGTCATATTGGGCTTTTATTATTGCTGTGGAGTAACTATGACGCACCCTAAAACCAGATTATTCTGTGGTTAAAATGTCGTTTAGATTTAAATATCCTTTAATTTGCATCGCTATTATTTTTTAAGAAGTTTTGACAGACATAGCAACATGCTAACAGAACGAAAATCGGAGAGTGAGTAGGCACAATTGGATCAATGGTGTAGATAAGGCTTCTTCCCCTACAGCATCTGACTTGAAAGCACTGATGTCCACTTCCAATCACATCCACCTTTGAGACCATTTGAAACTCAAAAACAGACGAAGGCTGATTTGTTGAATCAATATGTATACCGCGCATATTATTTGCGACACTTGTACGAAAAGATTAATTAAGGTCGTTTGGTTCAGGCATGTTCGTATACGTAACATTTTTTAACGTATTTTTTTAGTTTTCTAACAAAGCGAAAAAAATTGACAAGTTGGTCAAAATACCCCCAAAAAGTAGGAGTGGGAAAAAACTTGGTTTTAGACAAGAACGCCACCAATGGTAGGCGCGGCAAACAATTTTGTATCGGTGCAAAACTTTCTACACTGGAGCCTCAATATTGGTTCATTGTATATTGTATATACTTATACTTTGGAAAAGCTTTTTCGATTAAGCGGTTTTGTTTTTAAGTGGGCCTGCCAGTATTCCCCAATATGTGTTCAAAAATTCAGCATTAAAGCTCGAATTAAAAGGTCTCATGGTTGGTAACAGATGAACGTCTGAATATGTCTAGATTGACATTCTGTAACATTCCATGTCCATCATTAATATATTAAATTTAAGGAATCTACGAACAATGTTAAAAAATAAATGAATAAATATTTGGCATTAAAGGTCCATAAAGGGCCTAACACCTAAATTCAACCATTTGTGTGAAGGAACCTTCAAATTAGTGACGATTCCATGGGCGGACATTTTTAGAAGCTGCTCAGGACTGTTTATGTTTTGGATATTTGTCAAATTTCAGTAAGAGAAAAAAATATAAGGTGTTCCTAAATGGGACCGGAACCCCGCACTAATCCAACGCAATAACCACTAAGCCACTGCATGATCAAAAAAAGCAAGCTGAAACTACCAATATTAATATGATTATTAAAAAAAAAAACTACAATCCCCTAAAACTCGTTAACTTTTGTCAGCGACTAAATATTGAGAATTGAGTGTTAGTACATTTAAATATGTTTTTTGATTGTGATGTTCAGCAAACACTGAAGAGCACATCCTGACAAATCTTATTGGTTCCGCTAGCTACATACATTGCATTCTAATATTACCTACTTACATAGGTTGTTGTATGTATATGATACATATACGTCTTTTTTTGAAATGCATACATGACCCGAAGATATACATTAATTCATTGGCGATCTCTAACTTCATAACGTCAGTGCACTTTCAAATAAAACAAAAGAAGTAGTTTCTATTCTATTTCCAGGCGCCATGTTACAAACAGTTGGTTCGTTTATTGGCGTTGCTAACGCCTACAGAATGTTGCCATGCACTGCACATGCACTTGTTGCCTTGAAATTATGTGCTGATAATGCAGAAAAAGAATATTAAATACCTTCGTCTGATATAAAGAGTGAAACCAGTTTCCCTAAAGTTAAGTTAGTCGTATCAGATGATTGCATGTGGAGCTCAGCTCGCGTCGTGTTGGTGAATTTGATTATCACCTAGGAATATGATCTTGAGTTTAATAAGTATAGATAAATGTGTTTTGTTTTTTCATAATTATACATTATGTTGATAATACATAAAGACCAACCTGTGTAGGTACTCTTATGGGCTGTCAATGCATAGCTCAAATCCCAATCGCATAATATGCAACTGTAAATTGACAACAGGTTTGTTTTTTTATATTTACCACAATTTCTTGCGAAAATATTTGAAAAATTGTTTAAAAGTATTTGAACAATTTTTCAAAAGCACGTGCAATTTTAAGTTAAAATTTCGTTATGCCTGTATCCAAAGTAAGGTTGCTGGCGTACTGTGCTTAAGCTTAACGAAACTGAAATTTGTTTGCGAATGCTGGGATGTTCCTATTACAGATTGATGGAGGGGATTCAGTACGGTCGTTTTTTTGGGAATGTTCCCATATTGGATGGCGGTTATGCACATTGTGGTTGGGGTTAAATGTATCTATGTATGTCGGGTGTATGCACCAAATATTTGATTAGACTATGGGCCAAGATGACATTACATTTGTCAAAATGATCTATGCTATAGGCTTGAGATTGCAAATTATTCTTTTAAAGCGCTTTTAGGCTCTCAAGTTTGTACACGAAACATCCTAGAGCTAGTTGCCAAACTTTTCCTGGCTTCAGCAGAAGACGTAATCTTAATTTAAAAATACCTCTTTGTTAAAAAAATATTTCGTTTCTCTTTAAATTCCTTTAAATAACGAGAAAAACAGGTATAAAAAAATATTTGTTTTTTTTTATAATTTACACGCATTAAAGGGATTTTTAAAGGATAGTATAGTACCCTTATAATGTAGATATGTTTATATGTATATAGTGCGGGTATAAAGGAAATGGCGATAAGGATGACAGCGGAGAAACCGATGCGCGTTCGTTTTAAATGTTTGTAAATTATAATGGGTAGGGAAAACAGAGCTAAGACGAGCATTCCACATTCGTATTATACGGCAAAGGAAAGATCCTTTGTACTTAATTGTATACTTCCGAAAAAGGGCTTAAGGTGTACTCCTGGCTTGGCGGGTATCGCGGTTGAAATGTTCTAAGCGTGGAATGCAGGCATCTATTTCGTTTGAGCACTAGTGGTGTAAATATCGTTAATGCATTTGCATTGTATTCTGTATTTTGTATTCTGTCAAGCATCTTAAAATATGTGATTGGGGCACCTTATAAATTGAAGCTATATCAAGGGGGGTTACATATTTCTTGCATCATTTAAGGAAGCCCAGACATTTCCCAGCGTTCATGGCAACATCGAATGTGTGGTCATTACAACAAAAGTTGTCATTTACACACTACACAATATAGGTAATGGCAGAGTGTTTGGGTTTTGCTTTAATGACAGAAGACAGCATTGCACTTTGGAAGCATTAAATTCCATTTTATTGGTTATAACACTGAGTAGATGAGGGACGTGACCCAAGAAACAAATATGAGAAGCTTTAGGGAAGGAGTTAATTGCATTAGAAGAAACAGACAGTCGGACACACACTAACAAACACTAGCATTTATTTGGTAAATTGCAGACTTGAATCCGTCCAAAAAAACTTGACTTGAACGTTCCCAAAGGTAGTTTCTAATCCATTGAAGAAGAGTATCATCGTTTGCAAATGCACGCACTTCGATGCCAAACTCTGTCAAACGCCTTTGAAATATGAAGCGCAACGATCTTACTTTACCATGGTGAAGATATTGGTTCAACTTTTCGGTAAGATTTGTCATCAAGTCACCAGAAGTCCAGTTATTAGCATTTTATGGCCTCGGAAAGAAGTGACGTAAGTGCAAATAAAATAGTACAATGGAACGTTACCGAGTCTGAGTGCTCTGGGATTTGGATTTCCTTTTTAAAAATAAACAATAAAGTGCAAATGGTCGGTAGGAGGAGGAGGGAGAAGAGTTTCGACTTTTTCTGGGACGGGCTGGACAAATCCAGATTTCCATCGTCTCGGAAAAATCCCTAAAGAAAAGTATAGAAAGAAAAGCTCACGCAGTGGTTTTGCCAGCGAATAACACCTCTTCCGAACGATAGAGGAAATACAGTCCGGACCTGCAGGATTTATGAACGTCAAGATCTTGAAGTACTCTTCCCACTGTACGAGTGCGCAAGTGGATTGGTCGCATGGGAGATTCTACGCGCTCGAGTACAGGGGGAAATAAAACACAATCTGGGAGCATTAAGCTAGCTGCAAAGTAAACAGCAGGCCGATTGGCTTTATCTAAAGAGCTGGTATCTGGAATATTATTGTAAATGAGTGTTGGGATAGATGACGATGCCGAATTTTGCATGTTTTTAACAATCAATCAAAAGTGTTTACTACCCGTGGGACTTTGAAGTATTTTTTGGTTAAATTTTTGGCAGTATCAGAATTTAACACTATAAATGTGAGCATTGCAGTCATTGCCGGCTAGCATAAATTGTTTCGGGTTTCCTCAGATGGGTTGAAAGCATACCTCTTTTAACCTGATAACCTCTTTGCAGCTCGAAACACATTATGCGTTTACCTTGAGTTTGCTCTTTTTTCTCCTGTTAGGGATGAAGGATTTCATTTCGAGGTAAATTATGTTTGTTATCACGTCAGCAGCAGCATCCACGTCGCTTTCGAGGAAACACAGCGACCAGTTAAAACTCTTTAAGAAACCGTTCAGCTCTTCCAAATTGTCTTTAGCGTATTACCTCTAACTTTGGTCCTCGGTGGAAACGTAGCATTTAAATTACAGATGAGCTATATGAGATTGTCGACTTCGAGAGTCTTTCAATTTGCACCCAGATGAAAAAGCAGTTGTAAGCCATGCTAACTGTTAGTATCTATTAGTTTTTGTATGGAAATTGAATGGGAATACTCACGTACACGTATTCAATCACAGGCTTTTCCATGGGGTCTGCCTTTTTCTTACATAAGAAGTTACCTGGTAGCGAAATATTTTTAAGAGTTAAGAGTAGAGATGCCAGAGTAATCTTCCTATACATTGGTCTAGATGGCCTCACAAGCGCAGTAAATAAACATAGGGACGGGCTACAGTCCGCTTGTCCGAACTGTTGGATACCCTATTCTTATTCCTATCCCTCATAAGTGGGCGTGACAAAAGTCTAAGTATGGTTGAATTGTTAAGAACGCTCTACATATTTTGTTATATAACATTTAAAGGATTTTATCGAAAAAAACACTCCCTAGCTCAAACTTGGGTGTTTCAATAAAATTGTTTTATTTAATTGTGGGCGTGTCAGTAAGCGGATTTAAAAAAAATTAACACATGAGCATAAAGGGCCCCTAAAGAGTATATATTATAAATTTCCACTCCCTAGCTCAAACTTTGAATTTTCAAAAAAAGTTTTTTTTTAAATTGTGGGCGTGTCAGTGGGCGGATTTTGAAAATATTTACACATGAGCGTAAAGGGCTCCTAGAGAGTATATATTACAAATTTCAGCTCCCTAGCTCAAACTTTGTTTCAAAAAAAGTTTTTTTTTTTAATTGTGGGCGTGTCAGTAGGCGGATTTTGAAAATATTTACACATGAGCTTAAAGGGCCCCTAGAGAGTATATATTATAAATTTCAGCTCCCTAGCTCAAATTTTGGTTTTTCAATAAAATTGTTTTATTTATTTGTGGGGGTGTCAGTGGGCGGATTTTGAAAAGTTTATATCCCGAGCAGTTTTAGGAGTCATAGATCATATAAAAAAAAATTTAGCTTTCTAGCTCAAAATTCGATTTTTTCCAAAATTTTGTTTTTTTTTTAGTTTGTGGGCATGTCTGTGAGCGGATTTAAAAAACTCGTAAACTTGATTATTTCGGGACCCTAGAGAGTATATGGTTAAAACTTCAGCTCTCTAGGCCCAGTTTAAAGGCCTAATTTTTGCCGACGGACGGACGGACGGACGGACATGGCTAGATCGACATTACTATCGATGCTGATCATAAATATAGTAACTTTTAGGGGTCTACGGGCAATATTAAGGTATGTTACAAACTATGCGTCAAAATTAATATGCCCAACCCTTAATAGGGTATAAAAATAAGCTTAATATGCTATGAAAATAAAAAATGTAACAAATTCATTATTCATCTAATATATTGGTATATTTTATATTTTATTCGGACAGTCCGAGTCTGGGTGCAAAAACAAAATAATAAATATAAACCTTTACTGTATTCTACATATGCGTACGTGCGTCTGCTTGATAAGGCTTCGTTTTCTACGTTAACTTCCTGAATCCGTAGCAGACAAAATAAATTAATTTTTTGGTAAAAAAAATGTACTTCAGCTCTCCCTCTTCTTCTTCTTCTTCTTCTTCTTCTTCTTCTTCTTCTTCTTCTTCTTCTTCTTCTTCTTCTTCTTCTTCTTCTTCTTCTTCTTCTTTTTCTTCTTCTTCTTCTTCTTCTTCTTCTTCTTCTTCTTCTTTCTTTACGTCGAGGTTATGATCCGGATTAAGGACATCATAACACTTCCACTTCAATGCATCGCTATATGTCGACTGTGGGGTTCGCCGATTTGACCTCGATAAAAATCGGCAGGCTTCCTCGTTTCGGAAATTTCAAATGCTGGTGTTATTGCATTTGTGACCCAGGAGTGACCTGCCTCTATTGTACGATTTCGACACCTGGATGCTTCTATTATTAATAATTATTCGATCGACCTTTTACGACACCGGTGACCTGCAGTCGTGTCAACCCACGGATTTGCATGCACACTTGCGGGATAGCTTAAAGATGTTAAATGTGTCGCTAGGCTCACCTGGATGTTAGAATTGCCTAGATATGAATTTTCCCCCTAAAGCTACGAGCAGACGGTATGCGAAAGTCGCATATATATGCGAGTCTGACATAATTTTTGCGTCATATTATTCGATTCTTGCTCGCATATCGTCTGAACGCCTTTTTGGGACAGTCCGCAAATGCTCGCAAACCATATGCGGACGATATGCGATACCCAGCTCGCAAATCTGTTTGCGACTTTTCCGCATATCGTGTGAACACGCTCGCATATAACTTGTGACAATTTGCGAACATATGCGAGCATTTGCGAGCGTCCCAACCATATGCGACCGCACGAAAACAGAACATTGCATATTCTGCCATTTGCGAGCAAACAGTTCGTCATTTGAGTTCTTATTTGTCCTATAGACCTCTAACGTAACTTTTCAGGGGAGCGTTTTTAAACTTAAAAGTGGTGGTTTGCTTATTTTTTTGCGCATAGTCACAGAGATTTTTATATTTTTTGAAAGATTGGGTATTCGGCCAACCACACATAAAGCATTTTGCATTTTATGGTTTAAGACATTGATTTAATTGAGTTTAAAAAAAAAGTAGTGAATGGATATAGGACACCTGTCCATACAGTTGCGGATACATTAAAAATCAAAGTTACAATACTGTCTCCAGTGGAATTTATTGGATATAGGACACACAGAAAAATACAAAAATTAGGATATCAAATATTTTTATTGAAATCAGAATTCAATTCTTTCTTTATTTGAGTTTAAACAAAAAAAGGAAAATATTATAATGTTTATAAAGTTTCTCAACAAAGTAAAAATAGATAAAAGGAACTTTTTTCTCCAAGCTTAATACATAAATTAATTAAAAAAAAACATAACAAAAACACAATTCTTATTCATATTGTTTATGACTAGGTAAAGTGTGGATAAGGTAACTTAGTAACTTAGGTAAGTTTTAAAACAGCGACACCAGGAAGATGGGCCTAGTTATATGCAGCGATGCCAATTGATCGGCCGACATGCGAACGAAACCGCGATATAAATCTGGTTCATTGCCACGTAATTCCAACAACAATTTTGCGCAAAAGCCTTAAGTCTAGCAAAGTCGCAGCCAATCCTTTGTCCACACACGATGCACATGTTTCACTTTTGTCGAACTAGCTTCTTCGTCGACATTTTCCAGCATATCTAATGCCAAAACAGCAATAGCAGCCCACTTTCTTTTCGACATTTTAAATTTAATTTAGCACTTTAAAATGTTTGAGACGAGGTACCCAAAAATCAGCAACACAATACACAAAGTGACAGATCGATGTTATGTTCGTAAACCTGCATATGATTGAAAATATGCGATGTGCAAATTCTGTCGCATATCGTGTGAACACCTCGCATATAGGCCTCAACATTTGCGATCCCATTTGCGGACATATCATATGCGAGCACCCTAATCGCAAATGCATTTGCGATTTTTGGGACAAAAGTTGCATATCGTTTGAACACGCCTATATGCGAGTTTGCGAGCACTGCCGTACGTATGGAATTTGCGGCACATTTGCGAGTTATTTCGTGACGTCAGCACTCTCATACATATGCGACTTTCGCATACCGTCTGCTCTTAGCTTTAGTCGCCTTTTATGACAAGCGGCGTTTTTTTGGGTGGCGTTCCAGAGATATCCTTAGCCCGGCACTGCACGGGAGATTTCAGCTCCCTCTGGGCATCAATATTGCAACTAAACGTAGGGAAACGTCATTTACATGTTCAACATAATATTCAACGATAGGAAATGTGGTGAGCGGATTAGGCGCGGCCATTTTTCTGGTTTTATGGGTCGGGCATGTGAATGTCGACTAGATCGTATTTCACTGTCCCATCTCTTGCAAACATCCAAGAGTATAATTTGTCTTCAGAAGCTTCTCAAATTTGAAATTCGCAATCGATGTAAAATAGGTCCTTCCATTGACGCCAAAATTATAACTTCGTACACACAAATGGTTGAAGAAGCTAGGTTTAACTGGGCCGTTAATGCCTAATTTTTATTATTTTCATGTATATGCTAAAAAAGTGTTAAGTTAAATGAAATAATGACCTCTGAAAAAAATTTGGACTATCATAGTCACCGAAAATCCGGGAAAAAAATATCAGAGTCAAATTTCACACGTGGATACGAGCTGTCTTGGGGCTTGGCCACGCATTAAGCTATAAGCGACAACTGGCCATTTATTGAGCGACATCTCTTGAGCTATCTTTTCCAAGTGATGATCGCCATCGAGCATCCGCTGAAACATATTAAGAACCATACTGCGCTTGAGAAAAAAGATGAATTTATGATGAAGAATTTCACCACTCATTCAATCTACAAAATTCCGATTTTTCCAATGCTTACGTATGTCAATTACTTCATTTGATTTGTTGAAGAAAACATTTTGTAGGTTAAAAAAAACAAAGCAAATCAATGTTTTTTTTAATTGTTTTTTTAGTTTTCTGATTTTTAAAATTTTTAAGCATGTCTTGCCATAAAGCAGGACGCCTTTGCATAGCTTCAATTAAAGCCTCTACGTTTATTCTGGACATAATATTGCTTTGTCGCTCAGAACTAAACTAAATAAAATAACAGAAATCAAAGCAGAGCAACTTCGCTCTGTCACTAAGAAATGTCGCCATAGATTCTTATATGTTTTGATTTGTTTTTGTCGCTCAGGGGTATTGCGCTCTGTCGATTACCAGTCACTAAAAACTAAACCCACATTGTGCTCAGGCTTGCATTTCTTCTGTATTCTATCGTTGTTTAGTTTAATGTTAATTTTTATTTAATTTTGAGTAAAACCAACAATATTTCGAAGGCTCTAACATCTAAATTCAACTGGACGTGACTCGTTGTAATACCGAAATTTTCAAGTGAAAATCTTTTTAAAACCATTACAGGATTCTTTATTTCGTTAAAATGTTCGCAACTTTCCATACAAACTGTCATTTTGCTCCCCTTTGCCTGCCACACTTAAACTAAATCTATTAAGAGAAATCTTCAAATTACAAAAAAACATAGGGACGGGCTACAGTCCGCTTGGGCGAACTGTTGGATACGTGACAAAAGTCTAAGTATGGTTGAATTGTTAATAACGCTCTACATATTTTGATATATAACATTTAAAGGATTTTATCGAAAAAAACGCTCCCTAGCTCAAACCTGGGTGTTTCAATAAAATTGTTTTATTTAATTGTGGGCGTGTCAGTAGGCGGATTTAAAAAAAAAATTAACACATGAGCATAAAGGGCCCCTAGAGAGTACATATTATAAATTTCAGCTCCCTAGCTCAAACTTTGAATTTTCAAAAAAAAAAAATTAATTGTGGGCGTGCCAGTGGGCGGATTTTGAAAATATTTACACTTGAGCATAAAGGGCCCATAGAGAGTATATATTATAAATTTCAGCTCCCTAGCTCAAACTTTTTTTCAAAAAAATTGTTTTATTTATTTGTGGGCGGATTTTGAAAAATTTGTATCCCGAGCAGTTTTAGGAGTCATAGATCATATATAAAAAATTTCAGCTTTCTAGCTCAAAATTTTGTTTTTTTGAGTTTGTGGGCGTGTCTGTGGGCGGATTTCAAAAATTCGTAAACTTGATTATTTCGGGACCCTAGAGAGTATATGGTTAAAATTTCAGCTCTCTAGGTCCAGTTTAAAGGCCTAATTTTTGCCGACGGACGGACGGACGGATGGACGGACATGGCTAGATCGACATTACTATCGATGCTGATCATAAATATAGTAACTTTTAGGGGTCTACGGGCAATATTAAGGTATGTTACAAACTATGCGTCAAAATTAATATACCCTTAGAATAGGGTATAAAAATGCACACAACAGAGTGACTAATTACAGTTGCACACTTACATAAAACTAGGTCACATCTTATCACAGCATTCGATTAAGCAACTTATAAATAACATAATGTGAAAAATCGTTAATTGTAAAAATGTGAATCGCTGACATCCTGCTTCACTTTCCGGTCTTCCTTACCGACTACGTTTTCCATATTATATTTATGCAAAAAAAATATATTGCAAACATTTATATAATACTTTCGTGGTACTCCCTCCATTATTGTGCCGATTTATTAACTAACTAAACTTAATGCATATGGAATGCATATACAAATCTTATCAACATTAAAATTGTTTCTTGCATCCGGGACCAAGATCTTTTGTATTTACAAGAAAACATGCACACGAGCGTTCACAGTATTCTGCTGAAATGCATATTCCCTCATATATACATAATCTTTAAGCGGAACTATTCGTAGTGATAAAATTTTAACAGCATAACAATCATTTCTCGGTGTTTGTAACAAATGCAAAATGAATACACAGTTATTATGCGAGCACAATTAAAATAAAATTAAATACATTCTATAAGCGCACAACACAATAATCCAACAAAGCCTGGCTTAATTGCTTAGCTTATTTTGTTTAAAAATCTTTGGAATTGCAACAATGTTGCATGTGTGCATTTTTTTTTTTAATTTTAATCATTTTGTCTGTTTTTAAGTAACTTTATCAAATGAATAACTAGGTTATCAGAAACAGTTTCGGAAATATTTTTCAATCTACGATTAATTTCATCTGAACGCACAATGTGTCCTAGTTCGGAGTGATGCGATTGTGGGCTGAATATGTCATGTATCGTTTGAATCAACTACACAGTTTGCAAATGTGATGAGATGCATCACCTTGAAATGGAAATGAGAGCGGGACATTGGAGAGGAAATAGCCATTCTAGTTGCGGTCTAGATTAGAAACAATTAAGAGGACTTTTCTAGCTGCATCTAAATGTGTGGATTTCATGCATTTTAAAATATGGCAATGGGGATCTGCAAAATCTATTTTGTTAATTTTTTAGAAATTGAGATGAAAATTTGTGGGTGCACGAATATAAGTAACAGTTGAAGAAGACAACTCAAATGACAATAGTTAAATTTCCTGACTTAATATGTATTCCTTAGATTTTTTTTCAAATAAAGCAACAATTACATAACGGGCTCCCAACCCAAAGAGTCTTTGCGATCTCAGAAAAGCTGAATCCATTTATCCACAACAACAGAGCTGTCATGCGAGATGGCTTTGTGTTTGAAACGAAGGTTCGGTCTTCTTGTTGCCTCAAACCATAGGGCTTGGATTAAGAGATCCTTTTAACTTGGTGAAGCCAAGCCAGTAAAGTGGACTCCTTGGACTTCCTCGACATACACTGGCGATTACAAGGATGAGGCCATACATTTTGCTATCGATTTTTAGTCTTTATACCTGTTGGAAATTTTATACAGAGAAACTTTTACTACCTTTGAACGGGTAAAACAATGAACTATACTTAAAAAGCGTATGAAAAGATGCGCACTAGGATGAGGCCATTGCGAATATTCGTTGCAGGAGCTCACATCAGCGATTTTTTTTCAAAGTTTATTTAAAAAAACGTTGAAAAGAAATGTTTTTATTTAGTTAAATAAAATGGGTTCCGGAAAGACATTGACAGTGACAGAAAGAAACAAAATATGTAGATGCTTTCAAGGAGTTAGGACTCTCAGGCCGAGACATTGCAAGGAGGCTAAATATAAGTAAGACTGTTGTAAACAGTTATCCACAACGCTATGGGGACAACAGCGCAGTATCAACCAGCATATCAACGGTCCGAAGGATAATACGAAAAAAGCGGCCAAGTGCGAGGCGGACTCGCCCATTAAGGGTACCGCGCGAATTATAATTATTATTTACTTAAGCACCTTTTACACATTTATTAATAGAAAATAATGGTTCACGGTTTACGCATAAGGTTTATGTTTAAGAAATTAAATGTTTTTTTTTTTTATTTGAGTTGATTGAATGAAAGGTAAATTGCGGTTTACGATTTATGACGTATGATGCAATCGTATCTTATTTTTCTCCCTCCTCACACAAAGGATTGGTTCTTTATACGCAAAGGATTTTTCTTGTAAAAAAGTTCAGTTCAGCATTTACACTCCTTGCCTTACGCAGGCAAGAACGCAGACCAGAACTCGAGGCCGTAAAGCAGTACTGGTAGGATTTAGACTTAGATTTATGGGCTTGCCGTCGCATGTATGGTAAAACCTGGGGGATCACTCCAAAGATCCACAGTGATGGTCAGGCCCATCATTACATACGCTTCTACAAGGTGGCGCAAAAGTTGTCAGGTGGCGCAAAAGTTGTCACCCGATGTTCTTTCGCTGTAATTTTTTTTATGAATGAAAAACTTTGGTTCTGCTTTTGGATTATGTTAATTGGTGTCTTAAGTTTTTTCTGTATCAGTTAACTTCACAAATATCAAAGTCGAATTTACATTTGCCACCATTTGCAAAAATTATGCTTCTTCCGATAGGAAGATGACTTTTGCGCCACCTTGTATAATATGGTGGACCAAAACAAACCAAAAAACCGCCATATCAAAGCTGATGTCTTGGTTTATCCGGAGCCATGCGAACCTGCGACCTGCCCCATAATAGGATTAATACCCTTGCATATACACATAAACAAAGTGGCAATACGCAGCTCAGCAAGTCTGTTGCAAACAAATGAGATATGTCTTAGTGACCACATGGAACTTATGACGCTGCTGTCAGAAATTCCAGAGCTTGACATGATCTGCGCGGTTACAGACTGCCTCCAGCAAACATTATGTTTCAATAAGCGGTTCTCTACCGAGATACAAAAAAGAGAAGCATGGACTATGGATGGTTCTAAAATAGAATCGGATACAGGAGCTGGTTTTCACAAACCAAATCTAAACGTCTCAAAACCAGTGGGAAAAGCATTGGTGTATTCCAGGCAGAACTCCACGCCATTCAAGAACGCGCTAACCACATCTTTAACACTGGTATCAAAGGCGCTCACATCCATTTGTTCACGGACAGTCAAGCCGCTATAACAGCCCTTAGCTCACACACAATTGACTCCAAATCAGTCCTACACTGATTCAATACCCTCCAGAAAATCAGCCAAAGAAACAAAACCAAACTGTGGTGGATTCCTGGCCATGGGGGTTTTGAAGGAAATAAAAAAGCTGACGAACTAGCCAGAGGTGGTTCAGAAACCCCTTTCACAGGACCTGAACCCTTCTGCTACAAACCTAGTTCAGCTACTAATTTAGCTATAAAAAACTGGGAACACTCAAAATGTATCTCACACTGGGAGAACACTCCAGGTCTAAGACAGGCCAAACGAGCCATATAGCCCTTTAAAAACAATGCCAGCAGGATCCTAAACCTACGTAGGCATGATATTAAAAACCTAATAGGCTACCTCACAGGTCACTACGGTTTACGATATCACCTTAACAAAATGAATTTAGCCGACTCTTCAGAGTACAGGCTGTGGCTCGAGGACGACGAAACCGTGGAGCACATATTGTGCGAATGCCCAGCCCTATGCGGAATCAGAAAGAGGATCTTGTTCAAATCTTCTCTGACCTACGGTACAATAGATCTACTCAGGTCGACGTACCGTTTTTCTTCGGCTAGGCGGGTCAGGAGCTTAAAAAAAAGCGATCATAACCCATCTACGTTTCTGCACTCCTATACTGGTCCGCCTGTGGGGTTCGCTGTTTCGACCTCTATGCATATTGACAGACCTCGCTGTTTCGGATCACGTCATAATTGAGGCCAATGTAATGCTGGCAGTGGGGCATTCGTGTGATACAGGAGTTTTTAGGCCTGCCTATTTTTTAACGTTTTTAACACTTGCGCTACACTTTGCGCATTACTAGAAATTAGAATGATAGGGGTGGGCAAACTGCAATTCGCACAATTGTGATGCATGTGGAATTTTAGATGTGTTCCCACCTATTCAAACGTATGTGTTCTATTTTCTCTGAATGAACATTTCTGCACATGTGTTTCGGAAATTAGTGGTATTTTTTTTAAACGCCGAAATTCAAATACATGTGAACAGACCACAAGAAACAAATTCTTACCAAAAAAAAAGAGAACGATCAATCACGCTGAATGAGCGATCTTCATTATAATTATGTCCCTCGCATGTTCACCCAATAATTTAAGAAAAATGAATTTGTTTATGTTTACAAAATGATTTTCTTTTCGCTTGCGTTCCAGTGACTCAAGCAAAGCAAAGCCTTAAGATGTTGGAACGCTTCCAATTCAAAAAGGATTCGGTTTTTCGTCCACCAATTCTAATTCGTGAAGCAAAACGAAATGTTTACCTCAATGGAGCAACCAAACCGTTTTTGGAGCGCATATGAGAAATGACTAGATATTTTTATTTATTTATTTTTTTCAAACATACGTTCAACACGTTCGCAGAATTCATGTGCTGGAAATTATGTCAATTCTATTAATAAAAAATGTAATCGGTGAAATGAGTTTGATTTTTTTTTTTTTGGAAGATGAATCGTCTGCTGGGTTGCCTTGCCATCATCGTGCTCGTTAATAGTATGTGCATTGATCATCAAAGGAAACCTTTTCAACTGTAGTGCGTGTGGTAAGATGTTGGCTGACATGATTTTGTGGCATCCCTTTGGTTCGATTTCTTGTTCTTTGGTCCGTGGAACACATCTTTATACGCACCAGAACAGGTTTTATTCTAGAGGTCAGTAATCTTCTGCTTTTTTTTGTGATTGCCAAATAGCGTCTACCATCCATGGCTTCTTGATAGCCCAAAAGTGCACTCATTTTGTCTGTTTGCCAAACTGTGGATGATGTCATATTTTTTCGAACGAACGTGTATCTTTAGGCAGACAAAGTCAAATATTACTCGCCATGTGAAAAAACAGGCTTTCTGAAAATTGGTTTGTTTATGCATGAGTAAGGGCAGATCTTGGAGAATGTGCTTTAGTAAATAATACATATTCATCCCATGCATGCAATGTCGCCTCCAAAACTGAAACAACGTCTTCAGATGTCAAAGTAAGTTAATTGGGAATAATTAAAATGTATCCATACCAAAGTAAATTCTCTTCAATTCATTGCAATAATGAATTTGTGAGTTTCTGTATAGATCATTTTCCATATACATACATTCAAATGGCATTGATGT
The DNA here is from genome assembly GCA_949715645.1 of Portevinia maculata. Taxonomy (NCBI): domain Eukaryota; kingdom Metazoa; phylum Arthropoda; class Insecta; order Diptera; family Syrphidae; genus Portevinia; species Portevinia maculata. The sequence goes on from OX454525.1 coordinate 77,276,909, forward strand.
CATTAGTTAAGTGTGATCTTATGTCATAATAATTACTAACAGCCTTATTAATAAAATAAAACACTATTCGTTTGTCAACTTGTGTGTTATCAAAACAATAGTTTAGAAATAAAATTGTTAGATTCATTTTCTTATTAATTACTAGCAGTATTTGTGACTTTGTTCACATTTTTTTTCTCCCGCAAAAATCTACCGCAATACCCATGAGAATAACTACAGAATAAGAAGATCCACCATGCAAAATTTCAGTTTCCTAAGCCTATAGTAGTTATTTCGATCAATGAGTGTCTTTTCACGTTTTCACGAAAATTCTATACCTATTTTTGTATTTTCTTATAATTTAATTAGATCTCTTCTTCAATAATGGCGGGGTTACAATTAGTATTAAAGGTATCACAACACTCCCACTTAACTGTTTCCCTACTGGCCCGCCTGTGTGACCCGCCGGCTAGAGCCCAATAAACCTCCGTAGGGCTCCCAGTTTCGGATCACTCAGATGCTAGTGGTATTATGTATATCTGTGTGATCCAGGAGTTTTCGGACCAACCTCTATTTGTACGTTTGCGGTACGTGCATGATATTGTTTGCTCGTCCTTTTATGAATCTCAAGTCATGGCAACCCACGGATTTGAATGCACACTTGCGGTACAGTTTCAAGATCTCAAATGTGTCGCTAAGCTCACCTGAGCTCACCTAGCCGAGCGAGTTATCTAAATCATAGCGTCCGATAAGTTCGACATCGTTTTTTCTGAAAACAATGGACAGGATTATTAACGTTTACATTAGAGAATGCATATCAAAAAGCATGCCTCTGCACCCATACCAATATGCGTACCAAAAGGGCAAATCAACGGAAGGCGCTATGTTAAAACTAACAACAGAGATAAAAAAACAACTACCGATGCCAGAGATTGCACTATGTGCCTTTCTGGACATAGAGGGTGCTTTTGAGAACACTGGAATCAAATGCTTTACCATAGAAAAATAGACAAACCAACTATAAAATGGATCAAAGCGATGCTGGGAAGTCGCAAAATTACTGCCTCGTCAGGAACGAGCTCAGTATCAGTTACAGCCGCAAAGGGCTGCCCACAAGGGGGAGTACCTACTTTCACCCCTCTTGTGGTCCTTGGTCATCGATGACCTACTACACAAGATGAGCAATCTGGGCTACATCACAATTGGATACGCCGATGATATTGTCATCATTGTCAGGGGCCAAGACCAGTTGGAGTAACATCTAAAATGAAAAATGCTCTAAAGACAGCCATAGACATCAAGGAAAATCTTTCCATAAATCACAGTAAAGCCGTCATCGTTCCTTTCACCAAAAGAAGGAAATTAGACCTAGATCTAATCACAATTAACGACACGTTCGTAGAGTATTCCGAAGAAGTCAAGTATCTTGGAGTAATCCTAGACAAGAGACTTAACTGGAACTCCCACTGTTTAACAACGCACGAAAATTAAAATGGGCACAGCAAGAACTTGATTCAAAGAAACGCAGCAACGCAGAATAAAATACGAAGGTTACCACGTTATAAATTTATTTTGTTCCATTTGTTGTTACCCTTCCTGTGGTCTAAATCCAAGTGGGCGAGAAATAGATTACTTTTCGTAATTTGCTAGAGGAGCAATTAACATACACTGCTAGTCATAAGGTTAGAAGCAGGCATTTTTGAGAATTAAAATCGATATTTCTCCCGTTACATGATGGATTAGAAAAAAACGACTATGGTAAATGAGAGACTATTTTGTTAACAACAAAATATGAAATGTGTGTATAGGAGAGAAGACAAATTGTAAGTTGAGTAAAGAATATGCGGAAAAAAATCGAGTCATTAGATTAGAAGCAGTAAACAAATCAACGTTTTTTTATGAAGTTAATATGTTTTTTTCGGTTTAAACGGTACAGTATCATAAAGTAATTGTTCTTGATTGAGAATAAAAACAAAAATGGGAAAGAAAAAATGTTTAACAGTACAGGAAGGGACACGAATAGAAGGTTATTGTTCTGAAGGTCTTTCATGCCGTGATCATTGTGTCAGCAAATATTTAAAAAACCCTTCGTCTTACACAAACAATTATAAAGGAAACACTTCTTCTGCCTTAACACTTCGCGAAACGCGAAGTATCCTCAGAATACCGCCAAATTCAGCTTTATCGGCAGCTAAAATTAGAGAGAAAGCTAATGTTAAGGCCAGCTTATCCACTGTTACTGCACCGTTCGCCGAGCTAAACACTTTAAGCGTATGAAACTTTAAAAAAAAAAAAACACCACATAATGACGCAAGAAAGAGACAACGCTTGTGTTTCGCGAAAAATCACATGAGCTGGAATGTCCAAAATGGAACGAGCACAAATGATTGGCGGAAGGTTTTTTTCCGATGAAAACAAGTTTAACCTAGATGGGCCGGACTGTTATAATTATTATTTCCATGACCTGAGGAAAGGAGCGGTTTTTGAACCGTCACCATAGTAGAGAAGGAGGCGTTATGGTCGCGTTTCGCGAAGTATTAAGGCAGAAGAAATGTTTCCTTTATAATTGTTTGTGTAAGACGAAGGGTTTTTTAAATATTTGCTGACACAATGATCATTTCACTTTATTTCTTGGGCTATAGCACGGTATGAAAGACCTTCATAACAATAACCTTCTATTCGTGTCCCTCCCTGCACTGTTAAACATTTTTTCTTTCCCATTTTTTTTTTATTCTTAATCAAGAACAATTACTTTATAATACTGTACCGTTTAAACCGAAAAAAACATATTCACTTCATAAAAAAACGTTGATTTGTTTACTGCTTCTAATCTAATGACTCGATTTTTTTCCGCATATTCTTTACTCAACTTACAATTTATCTTCAAAGTTCCGTTAGCTAAATCTCTCCTATACACACATTTCATATTTTGTTGTTAACGAAATGGTCTCTCATTTACCATAGTCGTTTTTTTCTAATCCATCATGTAACGGGAGAAATATCGATATTACTTCTCAAAAATGCCTGCTTCTAACCTTATGACTAGCAGTGTATATATAACAATTTGCATATGAGATGAGAGCCAAAATATTAGCAAAACGGAATATGTACAAATACAAGTAAATGTAAGAGAATTTCTAGAATAGTGGATGCAACTGTAGATTGTTAACAAATATATCAGTGAGTAACAGAACATTATAGGGTAAATTATAATTAATTGCGAAATGTAACTAATTTAATAAGTTCCATAGAACGTTTAAATGGAAAATAAAATAAGACCAAACTTAAAAATAAAATTAAAATGAATTCTCAAACACGCACATTAACAACAAAATCACCAAATCTAATAGAGCTTTATGGGTCTGTCGCCGCACATATGACAGAACCTGGGGAATCTCTCCAAAGATCGCCCACTGGATCTACACAGTGATGATAAGACCCATTATAACATACGCTTCCATAGTATGGTGGACAAAATCCACACAAAAGATCGCAATAAAGAAAATCAAAAAGGTACAATGGCTTGCGTGCCTTGGTATCTCCGGAGAACCTCTCCATGCGAACCTGTCTAACGGCTGCCATAACAGGACTAACACCTCTCAATATATATATTCAAAAAGTGGCGATCCGCAGTGCAACAAGTCTAATACATTTAAGCGAGATAAGGCTTAACGACCATCCGGAACTTAAAACCCTTCTCAATGAACTGCCAGTATTTAACATGAACTGCGCAATCACAGACCGCATTCAAAAAACACTGTGCTTCAACAAACGTTTCTCCACGGAGATCCCCAAGAGAGAAGCATGGGTTAGTAATAAGAGTAACCCACCAAACAGCCACAACGGCAGAAAGTGGTATACGGATGGTTCTAAAATGGAAACGGGGTAGGAGCGGGAATATACGGACCAAATAAACGCTTTACGATACCCATGGGAATAAGTTCCAGCGTATTTCAAGCAGAGCTCCACACCATTCAAGTATGCGCCAGCCACATTTATTCATCTGGCATAAAAGGCGCAATCATCCATATATTCACGGTTAATCAAGCAGCTATAAACGCCCATAGCTCGCATACCATTAACTCCAAATCAGTCATGTACTGCTTCAATACCCTTCAAACACTCGGATTAAGAAACAAGACCAAATTATGGTGGGTTCCGGGCTTCCGGGTCATGTCGGGGTAGAAGGTAACGAAAAGGCCGACGAACTGGCTAGAAAAGGTTCAGAAACACCTTTCATAGGTCAGGAACTTTTCGCTGCGCAGCAATAAAAAGCTGGAAACATAGAAAATGTAGGTAGTAGGTCTAAACCAGGCCAAACGAGTCATTCGGCCCTTCAATAATAATGCCAGCAAATGCCTAAACCTAAGCACTAAGCAGGCATGATATCAAAAACTTAGTAGAGTACCTTACTGGTCTGGTCACCATGGTTTAAGATATCATCTAAATAAAATGAGAATAGCAGACTCTCCTGAGTGCCCAATTTGTCTTGAAGAGGACGAGTCAGCTGAACATATTTTATGTGAATGTCCAGCCCTTTATGGAAATAGAAAGAAGATCTTTTTCATGGAACATATGAGTTCCGAGGAAATAAAGTATTCTTTTACTGGTAAAATTGTCCGCTTTACATGGAAATTGGAAATTTTACTAGTTTAAACTTTTTCTGGCCCATACGGTACAAAAGATCTTTTAGGTCGAAGTGCCGGCCCTATTAAATCGCCTTGGCGAGCCAGAAGTTAAAAAAAAAGAAAACAAAAGATATAGGAGCTCAGACCTCTACCGAAATGTTGCATAAAATAGAAAACCTACATAGGCCAAATTGGTCAAAATCTACTTTACGAGTATTATAAAAAAGAAATAATTTGAAAATTGATACTTTATTATGATAGGTAAAGGTACTACATATTTTATTTAAGGTAACAGACTTAAGGCTTAAACAATTGGGGTTATAATATAGGTAAAATGTTATTTATAGGTAAAATGTCGAACTAAAATATTTGTATCCGTTAAAAATGGATTCAGAATTTTCCATTAATGGAGCGTACTAGTACCTCTTTTTCAAGCCCCAACAGATCTACTAATATTATTTTTCAGAAAAGGTACCGTGGAAACCGTTCATTTTTCTAGCTCCCTTAGAGACCTTTATTTTCGACATTTTATGTGGAGGTAGTACTCGTACCTACTTAGAATATTATATAACGAAATAAATCGAAAATCTGTTAATTTCAAGAAGAAAGCGTCGTTAATCGACAGGGAGCGGGTGGAAAACAGAAGGCATCAATCAAGTAAAATGTACGACGCACTGAGGGAGTACTGAGTCCTGAATGCGAAATCTGGATACCTGGGCGTACAGTTTAAATTTAAATTGCGCCTATCTGCAAACAGGTGGTAAGTGCCAACGGATCCTCTTATCCCCTTTTTTTAAAAAAAAGAAGATCCAAATCCCATAGCACTCAGACTCGGTAACGGTCCATTGTACTACCAGGCAGAAATCCTCCTTCTGGTGTAGAGGCAGGAGAATGGGTGGCGTATGTTGTTGTTCCCCATGGGGATTGAATCTACACACCAACCTCTACAACGTCGCCACCCTTAATCAAAAAGATTTGTGTGTGTCATTTAACTTTTCCATCTTACTTACTTTTGGTGGCGCTTACAGACCGGGGTGGTCCACGGCCTCAACCAACAAGCCCCTCCAACCAGCTCGGTTCCTCGCTAGCTGCTTTCAGCTACGGACACAAAGTTGGTTGACACCTAAGGTGGGATCTTCCTCTGCTGCGTTGACCCTCACTGGTGGATTCGAAGACTCGTCGGGGTGGTGCGTTGTTGTCCATACGCTCCACGTGTCCAAGCCATCTTAGCCGTTGTATTTTAAGCTTTTTGACCAGGTCAGCGTCGCTGTATAGTCTGTATAGTTCGTCGTTGAATCTTCTTCTCCACATTCCATCGTCACAAACTGGACCGAATATCACTCGAAGAATCTATCTCTCAAAGCATTCAGAAGGTTTTTATCCGCTTTAGACAGGGTCCATGCTTCTGCACCATACAGCAGGACCGGGATGATTAAGGTCTTATATAATATTTCCTTGGTTCTATAAGAGAGGACTTTACTTCTTAGATCCCTTCTTAGCCTAAAGAAACAGCGATTGACAAGAGTGATTCTTCGCTTGATCTTTGCGCCGATGTCATTTTGCGAAGTGATAGTGGAGCGCAGGTAAACAAAGTCATTAACTACTTCGAAGTTGTATCTGTGCATCGTGACCGAGTCTCCGATGTTGAGAGTCCTTTCTCGTTGACAGCATATACTTCGTTTTGTCCTCATTAACAGTCAGACCCATCTTCGCCGCCTCTGATAGCTCGCCGCGTTCTCCCAATAATCTCAATATCATCAGCATAGGCAAGTATTTGAACGGACTTCTAAAAACTTGTAACTCTGGTTTTGGCTTGTGAGTTCCGTACAATTGCTTCAAGAACGATGTTAAAGAAAAGCGCATCGCCTTGTCTCAAACCTTTTTCGACATCAAATGGCTCGGTGGTGTTCTTGCCGACTTTGACGGAGCAGCGAGATTTCTCCATCGTCATCCTGCACAAAACTTGACATGGCTTTGTATAAATCGTCCCCATAAACGCTATCATAGGCGACTTTTAAGTCGATAAATAGATGGTGTGTATCGATCTGAAAATTCCTGGGTTTTTTCCAAGATCTGTCGGAGTGTGAAAATTTGGTCGATGGTTGACTTTCCTGCCCTAGGACCACACTGATATGGGCCGATCAAGTTGTTGGCGAAAAGTTTTAGGCGTTCACACAATACAGCCGACAAGATCTTATACCCGACATTCAGGAGAGTCATTCCTCTGTAGTTGGCGCAGTTCAGATTATCTCCTTTCTTGTGGATGGGGCACACGATGTTGAGGTTCCATTCGTCGGGCATGATTTCATCCGACCAAATTTTACCGATACCGTCCAAGCTGAATAGATCATTCTGCCTGACAGCGGGTTGTTGACTGCCTCTGCCGTTTAACAGTCTACAGAAGTGTTCTTTCCAAATCCTCAGCGCCGACTGTGAATCTACTACTGTATTCCCATGCTCATCTCTACAGGCTTCTGTTCGGGCCTTGTATCCTTGGGTGCATCGTTTTAACCCTTTGGTAGAACTTTTGAACATTGTCTCGCGCGGTAGCGTCCCTCAATTGATTCGATCGCTCGCTTCTCGTGCTCCTTATTTTTCCTTCTGAGAAGTCGGTGTTCTTCCCTTCTTTTTTGTCTGTAGAGCTCGCGGACAGCATTCTGGTAGTCTTAAATTCATGAAATTATACCTCCTTTCGAATAAATAAAAAAAGTGAGTGGCACTCGGGGACTGCCGCGGTAAAGCTATTGCATAGAATTTTTTATCTTTTTCTTTTTAGCTCTTTAAGTTTTTCTTCTCTATAAATTATAATTAGGTATAAATAGTGTAATTACACACCAACAAAATTATTCATTCAAAAAATTTGAACGAAAGGAACGTTATTAAGAGTTTGTTCATCGAATTTCGCGCGATGTACATTTATATAGATATAATAGCATATATACTTTCTCTGCGCAGCATTAATGTGTATTACCTATACACAAAAAAGGTGTGAGCCACGCTGCACTCATGGTATAGTTAATGTGTAAACATGTCGGCTCGTGAGCGTTGCATTAATTTAAATTGTGGGCGTGTCAATGGGCGAATTTTGAAAATATTTACACATGAGCATCAATTTCAGCTCCCTAGCTCAAACTTTGGTTTTTTGTCGTCCGACCGGAAAATCTGACGATGACGGTGACGCTCGATATTTCCAACTAGCCCCTACCGAGAGCAAAGATGCTGTCATCGATCCAAATTATTGTTGGCTTTCAGTTATAGTTTAATTAGTTTAGTTATGAAGTTATCGTAGTCGTCTTTTTTGAATTAAGTATTGTTGAGTTTTGACTCAAACTTGTAAATGTATATAACGAGCAAAGAGTCGGGAGGTTAACACGATGGCAACACTGTTTAAAGTTTCACCAGTTCAGGCAGTTTCAGTCATTATTGAGTAATGGCGAATTCGTTGCCCTTGGCTAATAACCTTTGATCAGTTGTTCTGTCAAAAAGGAAAAAGAAAAAAGAAAAGCTGTCGTTTCCAGACTGAGTTCTATGCAATTTTCGTGATATTGAATATTTTAGGTAGAGTATTTGGATAAGCTAATGTAAAAAAGAAAGAAAATTAAAATTGTAAATTTAGATACTCAATTTGGTTCAGCAGTGGTTGCCCTGTCAGTGATTCGCGGTGGTTTTAGAATAGTCCCGACCAATGTAAGTTATCTGCCATTGTACTGGTACAATTATATCTAGTTTGTGTCTTATTTCAGAAAATAAAATTGAATTTCCACTAGAAACGTTCGCCTACTTAATTCCCTTTCGTAGGATCTAGGTGGAAAAAGGATTTCGATATTTATCGTTGGTTAGTCGGATTGTTCGCTGGCGAATTGCTGTGAAGCAACAGATGCGGTGACGCTGAAAATCTGACAATGACGGTGACGCTCGATATTTCCAACTAGCCCCTACCGAGAGCAAAGATGTTAACATATTAACTCACGTGGATAGATACCTATACACCTATATACTTTCTCACAAACAGCTGCTATGTTTGTGAGAAAGTATGGGGTGTTAGGTTTTATTTTCGTTACGGAATTTCTTGATTCGATCGCCGCGCTGAAGCCCGTGATAAAAGCTATGCAATAGCTTAATAAAAAAAACAATTAATTTATTAACTTCCCACTGGAAGTTCTTGTAGTGGGGCCGATTTTGACATATTCCCACGTTTCAAGGTCACCCGAATCCAATTCCAACATTTTTATAGAGATGTCTGGCTGTGTGTATGTACGTATGTGCGTATGTACTTATGTACGTATGTGCGTTCGGAATTATCTTTCGTCACGATTATCTCGAGATTGAAAGATGACATTAATATGGGACCGGGTTTATTCGAAGCGTAATTAAGTAACTCAGAACTGATTAAGTTTCCAGCGAAATCGGTCCAGCCGTTTTTTGTTAGAAAATAAATAACAAAAATAATTTGCCATTATTTGCACCTTTTTTTGTCATTTGTCATTGAGCAAATCACTATTACATTGTGCTCCGTTATTTCGTATACATGTAAACAGGTCTCTGTGTTCATAATATTGGTTGCATTAATACATATCACACTTCGCTGTTATTAACAACATTTAATTTCCATGAACAATATTAAAGAGCATTTTTTAATATTAAATAATTCTTAACCATATCTTCTGGTTAACCACATTTCAAAATTTCCCGCTAATCGCATAAATCATATTGATCCCACTGGGAAGTTAGTCGTGTGGACCTTGCAGGTCGCACCAAGACCAATTTTTAATATTGATTTAATCTCACTTTTTAATTTCTATATTTTGAACCAATAGTATATTGTTCTTTGAAAACCAGCATTTTTTAACAATAGGCGCGTTTTATTGGTTACTTATCAAGGACAGGAATGCAAGTTCCAAAAAAGCGTTACATTTACGAATCTTACACAATCTCAGCTATAGGTGGCGTTGTTTCCACTCCTTTGTGAAACAGCTCAGCGAAATAAAAATGTGTTTTTAGACGTACATATATTCTCGAAATTAAGACTCGAATTTAACATTTCCGTACAATATTTTATTTATTTTCCTTTCTACTATTTATCCACTGTGATGACACTTGGGTGACATTTAATTTCAGTCATTTCAAAACTTTATCTTAAATTTTTATGTGCGCTATAAATGTGCTGACCTTTTCATTCTCAATTTTGGTTTGTTGTTGTTTACCGAGTTAAATTTTGCTGCGCTGGTGAAACACTAAAAAGGGATGATCTACCCCAGTTTGCCAACTATTCCATCCAAAATACAATTTATAAAACTTTGAATGATTGAGTTCTTTCAAAATAATCCCATTTCCAAAAACGAAATCCAATTATACCTAGTCTATATCCTTATGGCTATATTAAATTTCATTGATGTCCTGGACTAAAATAGATTTAATAAAGATCTAACTAGACCTCGTTTTATTTACCATAGCTATACTTTTTACTTCATTGATGTAAATTTCAGCCAATGCTCTGACCACACACAGGAAATAGAAACGTGTTCCTCACAAAATAATCAAATGTGTAGGTATTTCCATTGAAAAGTGCCGGTGCATTGAACCAAACAATCCATTACTCATTACTTAAAAATCCTAGAATTCTGTGCCAGATATTTTGCTAAAATATCGTTTAAAATTTTCTGTACCATCTGTTGGTTGGTCAAAGACAAAATGTAAATATTTTTGCGGAATTTGAATAAACAGAAGCATACAAGTTTATCTCGCACTAAAAAAGGTACATATGTATTGGAGTGAGACCGAACAGAAAATTGGAGATGCCCTCAAACTCAACACTAATTGCCGTAAAAAGTTTTCACTATACTGCAGGCCCTTAAATACAGCCTGTCTTCTTCATCCGGTCTGGAAATGCTAATAACTCACCAAAAGCGAACAGTTTCTTGCCAGTATTTAAATGTTCTACAAAGGTACCCATTACCGGTGAAAAATTATTGCAATCGGATTCCATTGAGTTCCAATAAACACAATCACTTCTTGCGCGTGCAATAAATTAATTATTGACGCCCAGCATGCATTCGATTCGATTGCAAAATATATAGGAATTCTGAGCGCACGTTGCTTTCGACAAGAAAATAAAACAGAGGTGTTGGTGCACGCGAGAGATCCTGGGTGGTTCAAAATTAGCTCACCAAATGTATACACAATTCCATGCATTTGTTTACACTTTCAAGATCTTGCCAAACACTCTTACTTTAGTCGGTCTGTGATATTTAAGCGTTCTCGCTTTACCGCTTCTCGTATGGTGGTGTAGCGTGCAAAACTATTCAGAGCATATGTAATTTTTTGCATTATAGTTTGCGCGCTACCTATTTACTTCGAAAGTGCAACAAACAACTCGCAGCTGTATGTACATCTTATGGATTTTGAATGACGTGTTGAAAATGGGACTGCTGCAATACATCAATCTGGAGAAAATTGAAATTGAGATTTTGAACAATCTACAGTCAAACTTCTATAATTCGAACGCATTTTGTTTCAAATTAGGGAAAGCTCAAAATTCAGAAACCTTTCTAGAAATGGGAGTTTTCGAATACCTATGAAGAAAACACAAGATATGTAGATACTCAATTTAAAGTAATTATGGAGTTTATTGTGTTACGGTCAAGTATCTCTTTTAGAGTTAATGTTTTATATACCTATTTGTGCACTCATCACTTTCAATAGGAATAGAACACAACTTGTATCTTATTAATTGCGAATGGTATGATCGAATACCAGGACATGTGAAACAACGGAGAATTAAATTATTTTCGTAGCAATATTCAGTTGAATGTTTTACTCGTATCTATGTATAATGCGTATGAAGTTATGTTCTGAGAAACACGACTGTTCTCAGGAATAGTTTAAGTTGAAGAAGTTAATACTGAGAGAATTAGGTACAGGCTCGCTAAAAATCTGGTTCAAGTTAAGAAACAATCCATCTGGAAACACAGCTCCTATTGGTATTGATCTATCCAGAAAAACGGACTATATAATTCCCAAACGAAACTTCGAGAAAAACTACTCTACATGTACATACCCCAAAGAGAGAACTGGAACACTAACACGCACGCTAGCGTACAAGAAATCCATATCTATACGGACGGGTCAAAAATGGATGTAGGTACATGAGCAGGAGTTTTCTGCGAGCCCTTAGACATAAAGGCATTGAATGCAGCGCCTTTCAAGCTGAAATAGTCGCCATCGACAAGGCAGCAAAAACAATTTCCGCGAAGAATCTGGATCCTTCCAAGATTACTATCTTCGTAGACAGTCAGGCGGCGATCAAAGCACTAGACAGCGAAACCATAAATTCAAAAACAGTCAGGAACTACCATAAATCCCTGAACGAAATAGGCGAACGACACAGGATCACTCTCTGCTGGGTCCCCGGTCATAGCGACATTATTGTGAATGAAAAGGCGGACGAGCTAGCAAAAATCGAATCAATCAATCGAATTGAACCAACGACCATACCACGTCGAGTTAATCGGTTCTCGTCAGATCACCGTAATTAAACGACGTTAGGCGCGGTTAGTACGTAGATGGGGGACCGTTTGAGAACAACCGCGTGTCGTTGGCCAGTCCCATCTACAGAGTTGAGGTAGATAATATACGTGGTATCACAATGGACCTAAATTGGTCTAAGTGTGTCGGCTTCTGCCGACAGCCACATAAACCTAACCTAACCTAACCTAGCAAAAATCGGGTCAGAACTTGACACAATGGACGCAGCAAAAAGAAACATTGACCTAAAACTGAGAGAACAAATTAACACTACCTGGTCCAAAAGGCATGACTGTGTTATATCTCGCAGTCTATGGCCAAGAATCGACAAAAAAAAGAACAAAATACATTCTGAAAATAAACAAACAAGAAATACGTATCTTAACCGGCGTACTGACAGGCCACTGTATCATAGGTGTAATGGCAAACAGGCTGGGCATCAGCTCACCAGACTACTGCATCAGGAGCTGTCAAGATATAGAAGAAACCGAGACCATCAAACACCTGCTCTGCGAGTGTCCAAACCTCTAGACATTTCGACTTCGCTATCTGGGTAACAGATTCTTCGAAGACCTAGAGGACGTAGAGCAGGTACCATTGACGGACACAATCAGGTTTGTCAAGAACTCAGGTTGGTTCCAATAGGCCAACCAGCTAAAAAAAAACTTTAACTGAGAATGGTAAGTGTTTATTGTAATAGTAGTTTTTACCACGAAAAACAACAAGGGATCACAATGGACCAATGGGCCCCGCGTGCAAGCACAGCATAGGCTTGCTGTGTACTTCCCTTCTAACCTAACCTAACCTAAAAAACAGTCCACTTAAGGGAAAATCATATTAGTGGGAGGTTTTCCTTTGAACTTCCTAAAATAAATTAACGGGCCAAACAATTAGTTTGGAAAAGTTCACGTCAAGGGAGTTCATAAAAGTGGAAACCTCCTATCGCGGACAGCAAAACTATCTCGAGTCTGTTGATGTGCTGACTTGGATTCCAGTCAATGGCTAACTATATACAATATCTGCTCCTGAAGCTGTTAGTGAACACCGTTCATACAAACGTTACCGTAGATCTGAATGGGAAATTAATCTACCCCCTATATTGATTATGACAGAACCAGAACACTGTGGCCTTTTAAGGTCGTTAGCTAGTCGCCGGTAAAAATTTTATTAATTAAATGAATACCACCAACAGCGGTAGTATCGATTTTGCAATAGCTGGTCACACGGTGATAAGTAACACTAGGTTTCCAAGACTCAGGAGCCACATATCAACCTGGCGCTCCCCAGATGGTCGAAATCCACCATGTGCTAATCGATGCGAGGCACACATCCAACATCTTAAGCATGCACACATTTCAAGGGGCGACCGTCAACTTTGACCATTTTCTTGTTGCGGTTAAAATAAGAACTCGGCTGTGCAAAAAGAAAAGAAGATGCGCAGTGCCCACAAGAAGAAATTCAATCTTGGACGCCTTAGCTTACCTGGAGCAGCAGAGTCTACAGAGAGCGAATGAGCGAGAGACTCTCCTCTGTGCACTCACCATCCACAAGCACCAACAATATGTGGAACCGATATCGCGACATCATCAAGGGGGTAACCGGGACCCCGTAGGTTGCCAGGCACTACACACAAAAGTCCGTGGTTTGATGGTGTATGCTTTACCCAAAGAAGGTGACAGAAGATGCACTTTTAAAAACGCTACAGCGGAAAACATGGGCACCGAAGACAAAGTATCAAGATGGTAAAGGGAGGAGAAGCAGATCCTGCGTAGAAAAAAGAGGGCATACGTAGTCTTCCAGCTCAAGGAAATCGATGAGTCTTGCGATCGAAACAACAAGAAAGCTGCTAGCTAGACCGGAACGCAGGCTCCTCGAAACAGCGACGAAAACCCGGGATCGCAGATGATGGCAGGCTGCAGTTCCCGTTAGAGCGAGAAAGGTTCGCATGGTGCTACATAGAAACGAAAACATAAAAATGAGAGTTTCCATTCAGAAAAAAAGTTTTTTAGTGACGAGAGTAAGTTTGAAGCATTTGAATCAAGAAAGCCGCCTTAAAATAAAGGAGCAAAAACAAAGAGTTTGAAGAAATTATGTTTTTTCACTTTATTTTGCCTTAGAAAATTAGGTTTATTTTTCCTTTATTTTATTTTTATTGTTGCTCATATTTTATTCTCAAAATGTTAAAATATACTAAAATATTTGATATGAGGATACAAACCAGCTTAAAATAAAGTGTCAATAGTGAAACATGGAAACGTACACTTTCTTTTGGCACCGACATAAATGTAGGTACCTTATCATATAAATAACATAATCTGCAATTGTTTTCTTTTTAAATATATACCACTTAACCCACAGATGACAGATGCTTTTACGTAATAAAACAAAATATCAATTTGGTCTTTTAAATGTATCCGTGGACAAACAACGCTGTCATGTTGATTACAAGTGGCACAAAGAATCCTAGATCACGCTGTCATGTAGTCAATTAATATGAAATTATTTCATTCAGCACCATAAATATCGTACTATTGCAATCATAGTTCCAATTTTAATTTTTTGTGTGCTCCTCTATATTTGAAATTTAGAGCAAACGATCGCAATAAACAGCGAATTGTTTATATATGTACATATGTACCTATAATAAAATGCGCTTCCAGTTGTTTACATAAAGTTTACTCAATGAAAAGCGTGGCAAAATTGTGCTGTGTCCCTTGCAACAGAAAGAATTTTCATCGACTTGAAAAAAAAAATACACTTTTCCGCTAAATACATAATTTTGAATACCGTGTGTCAATGAACTTCAGTAGCATAAGGAAGTAAATCATCGTTCGTATTATTTTTTTTTTTAGATGCATTTTCCTATTTCTTATCTTTCATGTGTGCGACTTCGACTATTTTAAGATTTCCCCCGTTTTTTTTTTCTGGCTAAAAATAAGAACCGATCCAAATGGTCTCAGATCTATTGAGTATAAAGAGAGCGCCTAAGGATGAATTACAGATCGGGTTAGCAGAGTGCAGAGCCATTGAGTCATGAACGCGTGTCTCCATGCCACCTCATTCGTGTACAAATGCTATACAGACGACAAAATCAAATTTAAGAAATGTTTCTTTTCAAATTCACAGCGATATGGGTTAAGTTGATCGTGATTAAAAAGTAAAATCTTGGCAGTGGGCCACACGAGATTCCCTATTCGCCAAATAGGTTTTCATGGTCAAATCTTACATAAATGTAAATATCAGACACACTAGAATTGGGTTTGAAGGCGACAGTGAGATAATTTTAAGAATTTGTCGCCAGACTGTCTCGAAACAATTAAAAGGAAGCACCTACACGTGCTGGTTGTAGGTATGTACGTATAAATATGAATTGTAAGATGGTTTTCGAGTGTTGTTTGAGTTTGACAACTTAAGATACGATAAGATTGTTTGACAACTTTTGGAAAATGTGTTATTAAATGTTGTTTGGCCGTTTGTCACTCTGTTATTTTGTGTGGTGTTAAATTCCTTGTCAAACAGCGATGGAATATATGGAAATTATTATGTATTAGCAGGGTCCAACCATTTTGGCATCTGCCTTAAACAAAGCTGTTTGACAGTATTTGACAGCGAATAATAACTGAATAGAGCCTGAACACACGGTCTTTCTCATGAACGTCATGTCCAGCGAGAAAGGTCGATTTGAAATAAGTAGAAAGGAGAAGGGTTGATTAAACAGAAAATCTAATTTCAGCAATAGTTTTCGGTGCGGGCTTGAGAGTGTCGTTTCGAAATCATTTCACTTTCGACAGAAAACCTCATTGAAGTGAGTACCTGTACCTGTACGGATACGCAAATTTGATCGGTTCGTTTCAAAGCCATCCCACTAAGGACAGTATTCCTGTTGAACGAGTAGAAACCTATATAGAGGATGAAGAATAACACTTAAACTGTCTGCCAAAATATCTTTCATTTATTTTTTGTGTGTGTACCTATAACTTTCACGGGAATGATAGCTATGGGAGCGCCCGTATATTCAGGCTGATATTGAAGCTGCATAAATCAATTGTGTTTGGAGGTGGATAAGTCCCTGCACAAGTGTGTTTGGGTATCAAAAAGTCATTCAAACCTTTTCCCTTTAACGCTGAAAATTTTAAATTAATTTCGTATTTTGATTTGAGGAAGCTCAGCATTTCAGCATTGAGGATTCTCAGAAAAAGTATAAATCAAATATGCGAATAGAAATTAATTTATTAAGGCAGAGATAGGAGAAAACATATTTCTAAAATAGTTTGTACAGCCTTCAAACCTCACTCAATAAATTAGTGACACCAAATCCAAAAAAAAAAAACATCCATGGTGTTTGCGTTCGAAACAACCACGCTTCTGCGCCGTACAGCAGTACTGGGATGATGAGGGTCTTATACAAAGTCTCCTTAGTGTTTCTTGACAAGGCCTTTTTTTATAATTGGCTTGCGCTAAAGGGTTTTTTTATTTTTCTGTAACCTTATAGTGTTGCCACAGCGCAGGCATTTTCGTTGCTGCAAGCAGCACCCAGATTCATTGCCTGTTTTTGGGTGCTGCTTACTACCAAAAGAATAGGAGGATAGGAAAGAAGTTTTTTTGCGATAGGGTTTCTTTTATTTCCACAGGTGGCGCCTTAATTGCTTAAGGGAGATTTGATTTGTTGTGTGTATTCAATTTTACAAAGCATGGCTCTGGTCTGGATTCGAACACACGACCTGCCAATCACTTTGCGAATACACTACCATCGCACCATTGCCACCTGCCTTACTGTTACTAGTCAATTGCCTTCTTAGGCCAAAGAAACAGCGGTTGGCAAGTGTAATTCTTCGTTTGATTTCTGATGTGATGTCGTTTTCAGAATTTATAGCGGATCCAAGGTAGACAAAATCCATAACTTCCTCAAAGTTGTAGCTGTCTATAGTGACATTCTGTCCGATTCGTCGATGTTGTGTGTCCCTGCAGCATATTTATACTTGGTTTTGCCCTCATTCACCACTAAACCCATTTTTGCCGCTTCTGTGCTAATACTTGCAAGCGCACCAGTTACAGCTCGCTGTGTTCTGCCAATTATGTCAATATCGTCAGCATATGCAAGATACAAAATTGTTAATCTAGTGTTGGTTTGCGAGTTTCGCACAATTTTCTCAAGTATGATGTTGAAGAAGTCATATGACAGCGCATCACTTTGTCTAAATCCTTTTTTGACACCAAAGGTCTCGGTGAGATTGTTTCCGACCTTTATGGAGCAGCGGGCGTTCTCCATCGTCATTCTGCACAATCTGACAAGTTTGGCAGGGATGCAGTACTATTTGATATAGTTTAATTAGAACCAACAACATCTTCGGTTTGTTTTATTATACCATATTCTAAGGGTATTACAATTCTGACTCATAGTTTGTAAGATACCTTATTATTGCTCGTAGACACCTAAAATGACTATATTTGTGATCAGCATCAATAGTAGCCGTGTTTTCTACTCAAGCGTATACACGCTTAGATATAAAAGTGTAAAAAACGCTTGACTTCGACTTGGCAGCACTATGCTGGCTGTCATTTGACATTTCGGTGGTTTTATCCAGTCAAACAAGAGTATCTAGTTATGCCATCATTTCGGGCAAGAAAATTGCAACTTAAAAAAAGAAAGTTAGTTTATTAAAAAAAAGTGGACATTATATCTGGAAGTTAAATTTCAAAATACTGCTCGGATCAAAAATCTAATTATACCACCGTTGAGGGCGAGAAAATTGCAACTTTAAAGTAAGAAGTTGACCCCTATAGGACAAGTGGTTTGGAAATGGCAGCGATTCAATATTTTGTTGGTAATAATAGAACACACGCAATTAAAATTTGGAGGTACTCGTATGTATGTGTCAGTTGAATAGGTGAGAAATGTCAAGGTTTTGACATTCGATGACAAAAGTTATCGGAATACGTAGAAAACCGCGATTGGAAGCACTGATCTATGTCCGCTTAAGGACTGAGCGGTGATAGTTATCCCCTCTAAAGCAAGCGTATATAGGCTAAGTTGATGTTGTATTTAACATGCGAATGTGAATAAGCGTATATACGCTTGAGTAAAAAAGACACGGCTAGTAATGTCGATCTGGCCCAGTCCGTCCGTCTGTAATTTTAAGGCCCTAAAATTCGAGCTATGAAACTAAAATTTGGAACAATTGTAACAGAAGAAGACAGAAGTTATCGGAATACATAGAAAACGGTGATTGGAAGCACTGATCTATATCCACTTAAGCACTTAGCGCCGATAGTTATCCCCGCTAAAGTAAGCGTATATAGGCTAAGTTGTTGTTGTACTTAACATGCAAATGTGAATAAGCGTATAAACGCTCGATTAAAAAAACACTGCTAGTAATGCCGATCGATAGAATATTAGATTGGTCATCTTCATCTGAAGACGAAGAGCAACACAGAGTAATAGGTTCAAGCCTATTCGGGTTCACAGGAGTGAATTTTCCGAATATTACGACATTGATTTTAAAATGAGGTTTCGAATTTCGCTTTTGCTAATTTCTGTTGAAATTAGCGACAATATCAAATAGAGCATTTTGCTGTTCTTCGGAGTAATTTCTTTCTCTTTCTCTTTTCTTTGTAGTTCTGCATTCAAATTCAATGAAACAATAAAACGCAAAACCACGAAACTCATTGAACTTTGAAAACAAGCACCATTATTTGTTTGCACTTCATGGCATAAGTATTTACATTATAATGCTTTTACTCACATTTTCCCATACACGTTACATGTGAGAGGGAAAATACCTATTGTTTTTGTATTCAGGGCTGTGAATCAGACCCTATTTTAACTTAAATTTCTCTAAAATTTACATTTTTACATTAGTGAAATCCAAAATTATTTAATGGTCAGATACAATTTAAAAGGACTTTAGATAAAAGCGCTTTTAGTGTGTTTTATGAAATCGGTCATAAGAATTTTTAAAATCAATAAAGTTATTTAAAGTCAACTTTGCTTTTGCGACAAAGTCATTTAAGAAACGTTCAAAACGTAGACCATATCCTACCCATACTAAGATTTTTTTTGTACGCAAACTTTCTGGGTGAAAGGAATAGGAATAGGGTATCCAACAGTTCGCCCAAGCGGACCATAGATTTTCCTTATGTTTTGTTTACGGATTTACCCAACAAATTATGGGCTCTGTTTATACCCTATTCTAAGGGTACCTATATTAATTTTGACGCATAGTTTGTAACATACCTTAATATTGCCCGTAGACCCCTAAAAGTTACTATATTTATGATCAGCATCGATAGTAATGTCGATCTAGCCATGTCCGTCCGTCCGTCCGTCCGTCCGTCCGTCCGTCTGTAGACAAAAATTAGGCCTTTAAACTGGACCTAGAGAGCTGAAATTTTAACCATATACTCTCTAGGGTCCCGAAATAATCAAGTTTACGAATTTTTGAAATCCGCCCACAGACATTTTGAGCTAGAAAGCTGAAATTTTGTATATATGATCTATGTCTCCTAAAAGTGCTCGGGATAAAAAAATTTCAAAATCCGCCCACTGACACGCCCACAAATAAATAAAACAATTTGTTTATACCCTATTCTAAGGGTATATTAATTTTTGAAAATCCAAAGTTTGTGCTAGGGAGCTGAAATTTATAATATATACTCTCTATGGGCCCTTTATGCTCATGTGTAAATATTTTTAAAATCCACCTACTGACACGCCCACAATTTTTTTTTTTTTTTTTTGAAAATTCAAAGTTTGAGCTAGGGAGCTGAAATTTATAATACAAGGTGGCGCAAAAAAAATCATCCTATCGGAAGAAGCTGTAATTTTTGCAAATGGCGGCAAATGTAAATTCTACTTTGACATTTGTGAAGTTAACTATACAGAAAAAATTTAAAACACCAATTAACATAATCCAAAAGCAGAACCAAAGTTTTTCATTCATAAAAAAAATTACAGCGAAAGAACATCGGGTGACAACTTTTGCGCCACCTGACAACTTTTGCGCCACCTTGTATATACTCTCTAGGGGCCCTTTATTCTCATTTGTTATTTTTTTTTTAAATCCGCCTACTGACACGCCCACAATTAAATAAAACAATTTTATTGAAACACCTAAGTTTGAGCTAGGGAGCGTTTTTTTTGATAAAATCCTTTAAATGTTATATAACAAAATATGTAGAGCGTTCTTAACAATTCAACCATAATTAGACTTTTGTCACGCCCACTTATGAGGGATAGGAATAAGAATAGGGTATCCAACAGTTCGCCCAAGCGGACTGTAGCCCGTCCCTATGTTTTTATGGAAAGTTTGTTTAAAGGTGTAAAATTGATGTTTGATATATAACTCAGTTGTAGACTTTTTTTCCTAATTTTGTTGCTTCACAAATTTAAAAACCGAACTGATATTCGATGCCATTTGTAACATCTTTCCGATAGGGTCATATCTTTTCCCCCTCTCTGTATAAGGGTTTTTAAAAGTCGAACAGACGTATAAAACACCAAAACAGTATACAAACATAAGGAAAGGCTGCAGTCCGCTTGGGCATCAGCCCAGCCCATAGAATCCGTCGCATACGTTGTTTCGACACATCCGGCAGCGTTAACGCACTTAATGGAAGGAACTGTCCTATGGAAACCGTCGCCAACTCTGTCAGCCGAAAACACACCGCATTTAATATGTCTTTTGCCTAACCTATAATTACCTAAATACCCCTGAATTATCCAACCTTTTAATATGCCAGTACAATACAGTTGTTCATTTCTCACCGACACGGCTGATTTGAAAAAAAAATTGTTGTGATGATTTTTAAATTCAAACAGAGAGTTAGGTGAGAAATAAACAATTGGACTTTACTGGCATCTAAGTATGTAGTTGGATCATTCAGTGGTATTTAGGCAAATAAAGGTTAGGCCAAAGGCATATTAAATGCAATCAATGTGTTTTCGGGTGACAAAGTTGGCGAGGGATTCTGTGGAACGGTTCCATCCGTTAAGTACGTTAGCGCCGAAGGATCCGTCGAAACAACGGATTCTACAGGCTGGGCCGTTAAATATCTTCCGCATCATTATACCCTATTCTAAGGGTATATTAATTTTGACGCGAAGTTTGTAACATACCTTAATATTGCCCGTAAACCCCTAAAAGTTACTATATTTACGATCAGCATCGATAGTAATGTCGATCTAGACATATCCGTCCGTCCGTCCGTGTGTGGGCAAAAATTAGGCCTTTAAACTGCACCTAGAGAGCTCACATTTTAACCATATACCTCTATCTAGGGGCCCAAAATATTCAAGTTTAAGAATTTTTGAAATTTGAAGTAAAACTTCTTTACGCACGCTTGACTTGTGGAGTAAGCAGGTGAATGCGTCACGGAAGTGTAGACAAACGTACACTTCCGGCAAAACGGGGAAATATAAGATAGTGAAGATAGAAAGAGTGAGAGTTAAGTTTCGTATCATACACTCTTTTGTTACAACCCATAAAATTTAGTCAGCGGAAAGGTTCGTGGAATGGGTAAGCACCCTTGAATCTCCTCAATAGAGGGCAATACTAAGCTCTTATCATCTATCCAAACCGATCCAAAGGATAAAGCTATATCTAAAACAGTTGCCGACAGATGGGATTTACCGGAAGGGAGTAAAGTCATTGACTCCATGAATCGCAGTTCATTAGTTCGTCTTTTTTTGTACAGATGGCCCTCGAATTAAACAAACACATTGGTAGTTGTTTACATTTCGCCCAATAACACAGTTAATAATATTATAAAGTTTTTATATAAAAGACTTATGATTTACGGTCGAGTAGGCTCTGAAGAATTAGGAGAAAACTATCATACGTTGCGATGCCAACGACCTTGCCACGTCGAATAAATCGGTTCTCGTTCGATCACCGCAATTGAACGACGTTGTTCGTGGTTAGTAGTTAGATGGGGGACCGCGTGTTGTTGGCATCTCTTGCGAACGTCTGAAATTTGCCGTTCGGATTCGGCGTAAAACTGTAGGGACCCTCCCATGAAAGTGGTTGGAAGGTAGGCCCTGTATGGGGCCGTAGCCTAGTATGATACGTTGCCACTAATTTCAGCAGGGGATTTCAATATGAATTTCGCGTCCGAAGATGGACAACTCTTGGTTTTTTTTTTTTTTTTTATAATTTGCTTACGCTAAAGGGATTTTTTAATGTGTAAACATTTTTGCTTTCGTTGATGTATAAATATATTTTTTCTCGGTAGGGGCTAGTTGGAAATATCTAGCGTCACCATCAGATTTTGTCATCGTCAGATTTCGTCATCGTCAGATTTTCCCGTTAATTTTCATTACCACGTGAGTTAATCGCTGCTCGACAGATCAACGCAATTAAACGACGTTTGGCGCGGTTAGTACGAAGATGGGCAACCGTTTGAGAACAACCGCGTGTCGATGTTTTTTTTTTATTGTGTATTTTTTATTTTATATATTTCGTTATTATACATATTTTCCAGTTTTAATTATGTTCAATTTTGGAGATTATTATGTAATTACGAAACACCGGAAAGTTGTGTGAAAGTAGATTTGTTTTGAATAATATTGAGGTTGTATAGCTTGAAGTTTGTTGTACATCAGTTGGAGGTAAGAGGAAAAATATCGATTATACTTCGGTAACCGATGGCCGATTTAAGAATGTCACTTTTAGTTGTAATAAGGTTATTTACCAAGTGGTCCTTGGATCGAAGAAAGGATATTTTTCTAAAATGCCGTTAGAATCCACACGGTATATCTGTGTTCAATGCTATTTGACTAAGAGGTCCTTGCAACAACAAAAAAGGTCCTTAAAAGTCGAAAAAAGGATATTTTTCCAAAATGCCATTAGAATCCACACGGTATATCTGTGTTCAATGTTATTTGACTAAGAGGTCCTTGCAACAACAAAAAAGGTCCTTAAAAGTCGAAGAAAGGATATTTTTCTAAAATGCCGTTAGAATCCACACGGTATATCTATGTTCAATGTTATTTGACTAAGAGGTCCTTGCAGCAACAAAAAAGGTCCTTAAAAGTCGAAGAAAGGATATTTTTCCAAAATGCCGTTAGAATCCACACGGTATATCTGTGTTCAATGTTATTTGAATGAGGGGTGCTAGGAACAACAAACATTTTGGTAAAATATCCGTGCCGTTTCTAAAGACATTTTGGGAAAATATCCTTTTTCGGGTTTAATTATTGTGGCTCCAAGGACCTCTTTGTAAAATAACCTGATGTAAAATAAAAGGGACATTCAATCAATTTTTATTTTAAACGCAATATGCATAATAAATCTCAATAAATTATCACCATTATAGCAAAATAAAAAATTTTGATTTAGTTATTAGTCTTTAACGTTAGGCAAAAAGGTCTTAAGTCAAAAAATTGCATTTTGGGTTTTTGATTGGGTTTAACTCAAATTTGGTTTAACGAAAAACTGCAGTTTCTGACTCAAGACCTTTTTGCCTAACGTCAAAGAGTTATTACCTAGGCAGTTAAAAAGCTACAGCTAAAAACTAATCAACTTTAAGTTAGTTACACAACCTGCAACTAATAGCTAATAGCAAAAATTAGTTGTCTTTATGATAGCTAACCACCAAATCGATTGCATTTTTAGCGCAGCTAATTTAACTACGTTAGTTACTTAGTTGTGGCGTTAGCTAGATAACAAATTAGGTAGCTAACTCGCAACTGCGCCTACATGTTTACACATCAACTATACCATGAGTGCAGCGTGGCTCACACTTTTTTTTCTATTGTTACAGTACCCTTATAGTGCGTAACACAGCGTAAGCATTTGTGTTTAACAGCAAGCAGCACTATCACCTGGCACTATCGTATTTCATTGCATGCTTTTCGGTGCTACTTACTTTTTAGAAAGAATAGAGAGATAGGAAAGAAGTGTTTGGGTGCAGTTGTAGGGTTTTTCTCCACGGGTGGTATCTAAGATGCTTAGGGAGATTACGATTTCATGTATTCGATATAAATTAATGGACTTGGCCGGGATTCGAACGCACGACCTTCCATTCAGTAAGCGAATACACTACTACTGCACCTGTTGCCACCCGCAAAACTGTCTACAAGATAAATTAGAACTACAAATGAATAATGACCTAAATGCACAAGACATGGAACAACAATCGATGCAGTTATTTCTCTAATTTTCATTCGAAAACATATGTATCTTATTTCTCATACCATAAGCCTATTATCTCGGTCTTACTATCAACCACAGTAATTACTGATGTATCCGATAATGAAAATAATGAAAATAATGAAAATAATGAATAAAAATAAAAAATCTATTCAAAAGTGTTAATTTATCAATGAAATCCCATAATAAATTTAAATATTTGTAGAAAATTAATATATGTACATGTATATACATTAGGGTGGCTCGATTATTAAAAAATTTGTATGAACAAAATTTTTTTTTTGTTTTATCGTTTTTGGGCTATATATAAAAGATGTCATAATAGCTCGCCAAAAGAAATCCAAAATATTTTTCAAAAATTCAAATTCTAAATACTGCCCCAAGCACCCCAAAATTTTTCGAAGTATTGGCAAATCTTAATAAAAAAAAATATAAAATCGTTTAAAAAATGGCTGGTTTATCATAAGTTAAACCATTTTTTAAAATCAACAGGCTTAAGCTTATGCGTCTGCGGTGGTTACAAAGGGGTTATTTGCCCCCCCCCCCCCCCCCCCCCCCCCACCTACCATTCTGTCTTAGGAAAATACCACTTTCAACAAATTTTATATTTTGTACGACCTTTACGACGAATTTTTAAAATTCGACTCCTTTTTGCCTTTTTCTGTCAAAGTCAATGGTTTGCTCCACCCCTGGGAATAAATCTCCTGCATGCCGGCTCAAAATCCGCTTTTTATTTAAAGTTATCTTATAACTGCCAAATACAAAATTTAAAACAAAAATATACCAAAGCAACCCGTCTCTCTGCTAAACGAAAAATTAATCTAGTAGGCCTTGAATTATCAGTAGTGGATTTCTCATAGAGAAATGTCGGTTTTACGGAGTGATTTGATTTGTCCGGTTTTCGGTTTTGGTCGAGACTTGCCAAAAAACGTACTTCCAACATATGAAGACGTTATTCTCTGTTTTTTTGTGGATAAGTCGGAATAAACCAAAAGAATACAAGAACTCGGTTTCAAATGCTTGTGAAATATTAAGTGAGAAATTAATTAAATTATGGGAGTTTGCGTCCATACCAGCTGTTATAGAGCAGCGTTCGATTTCAAATAAAATAAAAAGTTATCATGAAAAATACCGAAACTTAATGAAACCCTACAAATCCAGAAAAGACGTAGAGTCATACAAAAATCGCATTCAAATTTTTAAAGAAAACTCTCGCTGTCTGTTTGATATCGCGATTTGCAAATGTAAAGATTTAAATTCATGCCAATGCGAAAAGCAACTCAAAGTTCCAGTGAGAGAGAGACAATTTTTGTTAGATCAACGAACCGAACGAAAAATGGTTATAAGTAATGTTGACGTGAGAGTGACAAAGCAGATTTCAGAAAGCCTTCAAAGAAAAAGAAAACATGATGCATCACTAATAAAACATGCCACCAAAGTTAAAACCACATCAGCATCGCAAACGTTTTTGGAACAAACCCCTTCGACTAGTAGAGCTGTGATTTCTGCAATTCAAAATGATGAAATACCGATGCCACCTTCTCATCAAGCTAGAAATTACACTTTGTCATCAGAATCATCACTGGGATCTTCTTCTGCAATATCTGAAACTCCAAACGTTGCAGAACATCTAACCACACAGAAAATTGAGAACTTATCTACAGTTGCGAAAACTCTCGACAGATTTGGGATCTCGGACAGGGCAGCAGCCGCAATTGTTTCAGCGACTCTTCAAGATGTTGGAATGATTACAAATGAAAATTTAAACAATGTTGTAGATAGACACAAGATCAGACGTGCCCGTGAGAAGGAGAGGGCATCCTTATCTTCATTGTCATTATCGAAATCATTCCAGGAGCTCCAGTTTGGAATATATTTTGATGGACGAAAGGATAAAACCTTGAGTATGATAGATAACAGAAGGAAGCTTATTATTGAAGAGCATTTAAGTTTAGTGAAGGAGCCTGGATCTGAATACTTAGGACATCTCTCTCTTCCAAATGGAAAAGCTGAAATCGTAAGTACAAAATTGAAAGAGTTCCTTGATGAAAAAGGGATTGATAAAATGAAAGTTGTGGTTATTGGAAGTGATGGCACAGTTATAAACACGGGATGCAAGGGGGGTGCTATTCGTCGTTTGGAATTAGAGATAGGTAAACCATTACAATGGTTTATATGCCAGTTGCATGCAAATGAACTTATACTTCGACACATATTTGAGCATCTTGATGGAACCACAACCGGACCACGAAGCTTTACAGGTACTTTGGGAAATAAATTAAAAAATTGTGAGAATTTGCCGGTAGCATCATTTCAAGCTATCCAATGTAACCTTCCACAAATTTCAAGAACTCATGATCTCAGTACTGACCAACGATACTTGTATGAAATTTGTCAAGCTATTAGTTCAGGAGTTTGCAGTGAAGGTTTAAGCAAGAGAAATCCTGGTAAAATCGTTCATTCAAGGTGGCTTACAACCGGCAACCGTATATTAAGGTTATATCTGTCTACTATAGCTCCATCCGAAAATTTGCAATTGTTGGCCAACTTTATAATACAAGTTTATGCGCCAATGTGGTTTGAAATAAAAACTAGACCTCAGTGCATTTATGGCGCTCGGCACCTTCAAAAAACTATAATGTTGACAAGATACCTGTCTGAAAATTTAAAATTAGTAGTTGATCCTGTTATTCAAAGAAATGGCTACTTCGGACACCCGGAAAATATTTTAATTTCAATGATTGCGGACGAAAGGGAAGTAATTCAAACTCTAGCTTTGAGACGAATTAAAAAGGCACGAGAGCAGCTTAGCACTACCTCAATTTCGGTGCGGTCTTTTGTTTTGCCGAAATTCAACTTTAATGCTGAGGATTACATTGACATAATCGACTGGAATATGGGTATTTTATGTGATCCACCAATATTAAGAAACATTAGTCTGGATGTCATCAATGAATGTATTCAAAATCCCAAATTGATTGGAACTCTTATTCTACCGTACATAAAGGATTACCCTTGCCACACCCAAGCGACGGAACGGTGTGTTAAAATTGTTACTGAAGCTTCAGCTGCTGTCTGTAGTCCAATGAAGCGTGATGGATTTATAAGAACCAGAATTGAATCTCGAAAAAAAATGCCGTTTTTTAATTCTAAAAAAGATTTCAAAATGTTGTAGTTTTTTTAACCTTTAACTTTTTGCTTTTTTAAACTTTATTCAAACTTCTCTTTCCTAATATTTTATTACTTTTATGCTTAAAATACTCTTAATTACCATTAATAATAAAAAATAATACCAACGGATTAAAAAAAAATGCGTATGTTTGTGGAGAAAATTAAATTTTTTTCAGGTTTTTTTTTTGATTTTAAGAGAAGATTCTATGACCTTGGGGCAGTACAAGATTTTAATTTTTTTCAAAAACTTTTAAATATCTTACATCATGGTATATTAAGGCAACTTTTGACCAGTGCCCAAAAACTATATTTAAAAAAAAAAAAATCGAGCCACCCTAATATACATGTATATATTATAATAAACATGTATATGTACATATAGATGCAGCAAAAGAAGTTTTACTTTAGTCGTGTGGTCTTAAGCACACTCATTTTTTACAAAAGCTTCCTTTTTTTCGATTAAATCCTTTAAATGTTATATAACAAAATATGTAGAGCGTTCTTAAGAATTCAACCATACTTAGACTTTTGTCACGCCGACTTATGAGGGATAGGAGAAAGAATAGGGTATCCAACAGTTCGCCCAAGCGGACTGTAGCCCGTCGCTATGTTTTTCGTTCTCTTGAATTCTCTCTCTGCGCAGCCGATCGTTGGCCAAGTGATTTGGTTCGAGCTATGCAATGATTGAATGCATTACCTACAAGATTACTCCAAAAAAACTGTCGTTTGCGGATTATTTGGCGGAAAAGAATCTTGGGTGTAGGACGGATCCTGAACGGAGCCGCTCCGTATGCGGAAGCCATTAGTTTTCACTACATCTGTGAGCTTTGACAACAATTTTGGGCAACGCGTTGAAATATTGTCCAGGAACGCATTAACGCCGAGCTGTTGAGCGGGGTAAGCCTTTAAACTAATAGTAACAGTCAAAGTACGAATCCTGCAGCACTTAGTTTTTTCTCATTTTAATTTCTAATTCAGCCCAGCCCACCATCACGCACAATGCGTTAACATACATGCATTCATATGATTAAGTCATGTAAAAGTTTCAATTCACAAGGCGTTCCCCTTGATTACAACCACACACCATTGGAAACCACACATAAAGCCCTACTTCTCCCTCCGACATTATAACCATGCCAAATATAGCAACTGCAATGAGTACAGCCATATACCGCATTCGATAAAGTTTTAATATCCTTCTCGGTATCATCTTCATCTCATCTTCATCATCATCTTGTCATCATCAATTTGCGTACCTAACAAATTAATAGGGCACATACGAGCCGCGTCCGCGACTCCGCGTTCGTAGGAAAGTGTTGGAGCGAAGAGAAGTGGTAGAAAAATACTCGCGGTTAAATTAATTTCAATTGGAAAGTTTGCTATTGGCTTGCGTTCCCTTAATCGCCATAATCGGTCGCATTGTATCTAAATACATATATGTATGTATATAATGTAGACGGGGAGAGTGAATTTCTTTTAAGTGCTCCAGCTTATTGCAATACCGTTAAAACAAATTTTATTTTTAATATATTCCAGGTGTGTAACCAAACTAAATGTGATTGCGAGGGTCTAAAAGGTGCTATGGGCTCGATTGGTGTACCCGGAGTTCCTGGTATAGAAGGCTCTCCAGGTGATGTGGGCCCAGAGGGCCCATATGGAAGGACCGGCGAAAATGGAGATGTAGGCGAATACGGTGACGTTGGTGAGAAAGGTCACAGAGTAAGTTTAATATGATGCGAAAATTGGTCGCCTATTTAATGCGATATTATAAATATTTTTAGGGCGACTTCGGAGAATCGGGACGGCCTGGTCAACCAGGGCGAACGGTAAGACTATATGCTAATTATATCATAATTAAGGTGACTTAATTTCTCTGTATTATATAGGGTGTGCCCGGTGGGGAGGGTTCGGAAGGTCCACGCGGTATTGATGGGTGTAACGGCTACCCAGGCGCTGATGGTCCTCCAGGTCGACATGGTGCACCCGGCGTTCCAGGCCCTTTAGGAAAACCAGGTCCAACTGGACCAACTGGTGAAGCTGGTGATGGTGGGACCAACTCTAAGGGAACCAAAGGTATTCGCGGTACAGAGGGTAGGGCAGGGTTTGATGGCCCGGTTGGTCGTGAGGGATCCAGTGGCTTCAAAGGTGATATTGGATTCGCTGGATTGGATGGACCCAAGGGTGATATAGGAGTGCAAGGATTAAAAGGTGATAAAGCAGAACCGTATGATCCACTCATTGGAACCGGTCAAAAAGGAGAGAAGGGCGAACCCGCTGATTCGATTTTCCGACGATTATCCAAACAAAAAACCGAGAAGGGAAGGAAAGGTGGATTGGGGGATTATGGAATTCCAGGCGCTAAGGGCGTGACCGGTGAAGATGGAGAAATTGGACGTACTGGCCAACCTGGACAACGGGGAGATGAAGGTTCAGCCGGACAACGAGGAAAGCCGGGGAAATCTGGTGAAGCAGGTATTGCTGGCGAGAAAGGGCATAAAGGGGCGCCAGGTTACGCCGGACAGGATGGCTATGATGGCCAACCAGGTCTGATTGGTGATCTAGGTTACGATGGTACTCCAGGTATTCAGGGCCCGATGGGTGCACCTGGAATTTATGACCCGAACTTGGACGAAATATTTTCGGGCTCTGAGGGACCACAAGGTGATATAGGTGAGATAGGTTTGCCTGGTGTATCCGGCGCACCTGGCCAACCCGGCCGCAGAGGACGCATGGGGCCAGCGGGACTACCCGGTGATAACGGACTTGATGGAAATCCGGGTAGACGTGGAGTTTCAATTAGAGGACAGCAAGGTGATTCGGGTGAGATAGGTGCACCGGGACCCCAAGGGCCTGCTGGTCCAGCTGGGCCAGTTGGGCGTCCTGGACGAAGAGGAAGTGACGGTTTGGATATAATGGGACCAAAGGGATATCGGGGCGATTCCGGTCGACCTGGTTCTTATGGATACAGAGGTGATCGTGGTGAATCTGGCTTACCTGGTGATAAGGGTTTCCCTGGTGTGGGTGTGAACATTGTTGGACCAGCTGGAAATCCAGGATTGCCCGGCGTGCGGGGACCTCCCGGTATTGATGGCAACGATGGTTATACAGGACCTACTGGTGACAAAGGTTGGCGTGGGGATGACTGTGGAATATGTCCACCAGGACCAGCAGGTTTGAAGGGTTCTGTCGGTGACAGTGGATTCTCAGGAATGCCCGGCTTAGCTGGTAAGCCTGGTTTAATTGGACCCAGAGGAATCAAAGGCGAATCTGGTCGCCGCGGGGCTTTTGGCTTCAAAGGTGTTCAAGGACCTAGTGGAATTCCAGGAGAAACAGGTCCTCCTGGATCTGCTGGACGTGATGGTAAAGTGCTAGTCGTAAACTTCCAAGAAAAACCCGAAAATGGTGACATCGGAGACCGAGGCGAGCGTGGTGAGCAAGGGGAATTTGGTCCTAAAGGATATCCAGGGTACCCGGGCAGACCGGGTCAAATAGGTGAATACGGTCCACGTGGTGACTACGGTGATCCTGGTCTATCTGGCAAGGATGGGCTCAATGGTATCGATGGCAGAGACGGCCTCAAAGGAGCACCTGCTGATACACCAGCCCTATACTTGATTGGTACACCAGGTTATGGAGGAAGAAAGTAAGTACATACGAGTACAGTTTACATAATAAATTAAGACAGATAACCATTTTTTCTCTTTTCTCGTAGTGGTGATAAAGGTAGTCTCGGAGAAAAGGGCACAAAGGGACACAAAGGTGAACCTGGACCTGGTATAACATACGACAACTTAGGCGACCGCGGTGATAAGGGTGATGATGGCCCTGCTGGGTTGAAAGGTCCCAAAGGACCAACAGGGGAAGAAGGCTACACGGGTCCTCGCGGTGACATAGGCCTTGCTGGCATTTTGGTTCAAGGAATACGTGGAAGCAAGGGTTATCCAGGTCTTATGGGTGATCCAGGCAAAACTGGAGCACCTGGTGCCCCTGGTCTAGATGGCCACCGTGGTCTTCCGGGACACGTAGGAAATAAAGGCCAGCGTGGCAACCCTGGTCCGTACATTCTCGCTGGTGAGATCGGAAGGGATGGTGACTTTGGATCAAAGGGAGAACTTGGCGACAAGGGTTTCCCCGGCTACCCAGGGCCGGCAGGTCGCCCCGGTGTTCGTGGACCAAAGGGCGAAAAAGGGGATGATGGACCATACGGATTTATTGGAATTCAGGGCAGGAAAGGACAAGTCGGTGACTATATTCAGGGTGCACCTGGTTTGGCAGGTGAGCCCGGTCGAGATGGAAGAACAGCTCCGCATGGAGCGAAGGGTCAGAAAGGTGAATTAGGCCCTACTGGGCCTTCTGGAGTGCGTGGTGCAAAGGGTGATATTGGTTATCCCGGACGCAGAGGTCATCCTGGTGATGCTGGCTCACGTGGTCCATATGGTATTCCTGGAACTGACGGCCATGTAGGAATTCCCGGAGAACAGGGCGATCGTGGTGACATCGGCTTGGATGGACAACGCGGAAGCATTGGTCCTCGGGGAAACATTGGCCCCAACGGCCCCAAGGGTGAAATCGGAAGTGTGGGATACCCTGGACGCGCTGGAAGTTCAGGAATTTCCGGTCGAAAGGGAGAACTTGGTGCCAGAGGCTGGATTGGACCTCAGGGCCGTAAGGGTGAACGTGCTTTCAGCGGAATCAAAGGTGAAGTTGGCGTTGCAGGATACAGAGGAATGCAAGGCTTAAATGGACTAACCGGCCCTAAGGGCGAACGGGGGCCTGAAGGTGATCCTGGACTGGCGTATGATGGGCCACAAGGTGCCAAGGGAGAAGTTGGTCTGAGCGGTCTTCCTGGCCTTAATGGTATTCACGGTATCAAAGGTGAACTTGGTGATTTCGGTGAAGAAGGACTTCAAGGAGAACAAGGAGACCAAGGTGTAGACGGTATGCCCGGAATAAGAGGGAGAGATGGTGTGCATGGGCGAAAGGGTGCAAATGGGCCCATTGGTGAGTTTGGTCTTATTGGGCAAAAGGGAGAGATAGGAGAGCCAGGCTATTTTGGAAGACCAGGACTAAAGGGAGAACTAGGCGAAAATGGTCAAGCAGGTGCAATCGGACTTCAGGGAGAACGTGGTGAGACTGGACCCATTGGTCGACCCGGCCGCGTTTTGACAGGAGTCGCACGTTTTGGAGATAAGGGTGAACCTGGTCCTGTAGGACTTACCGGAGAACCAGGTGCTCAAGGAAAAGACGGCGAAGTCGGATACCCAGGTCGCAAGGGAGAAATCGGTGATATTGGTTTCGTTGGTGGGCCCGGTATCGACGGGTATCAGGGCAGTAAGGGTCAATCGGGAGAAAGAGGCTACCGTGGTGCTCAAGGTCCTCTACCCGATTACGTTGAAAGAGGTGATGAAGGAGAAGCCGGTTATGATGGACTTGTCGGTCGTCCAGGTCGCATGGGACAAAAGGGTGCACCTGGCGAACAAGGAGAATATGGGCAAAATGGTCTTATCGGTCTCCCTGGTCCAGAAGTTTCTGGTATTAAAGGTGTGGTAGGTGATCGAGGCTATCCCGGTCCCCCAGGTGTCAATGGGCTCTTTGGCCATGTTGGTGCTAAAGGTGAGCAAGGAGACTACGGATTCAGAGGAGAGACTGGTGAAAGTGGTTTTGCAATACATGGTCGCACTGGAGATGTTGGCGATGTCGGTCCACCTGGATTCGATGGTGCGCCTGGTCAAAAAGGTGATCCTGGTGAAGTTGGTCCTCCAGGCCGATACGGAGAAATGGGCCCACGTGGTCCGCGTGGCCCCGACGGTGATATTGGCTGGAGTGGCATTAATGGACTTCATGGTATAACTGGTGAAAAAGGTGAAGCCGGAGTTACATTCCCCTTCGAATTAGTACGTCCCGGTGATCTCGGTGAGCCAGGCATGCCCGGATTTAAGGGACAAATAGGTGAACAAGGTATTGCCGGAGAAATCGGTGCAATGGGATACCGTGGTTTAAAGGGATACATAGGAGATGTTGGACAAGAAGGTCCCCCAGGTCCTGATGGGCCAATAGGAGAACCTGGTATGCCAGGCCCATTCGGCTTGCCTGGAGCCAATGGATTCGCTGGTTCCCGAGGAGCACAAGGCGATGCAGCTCCTCCACCACCCCAAGCTAAAAGCCGAGGTTATGTTTTCACTCGTCACTCGCAAACAATCGAAATTCCACAATGCCCAGCAAATACAGGCCTCCTGTGGGAAGGCTATTCCCTCGCCGGCAATATTGGAGGTTCAAATTCTGTTGGACAAGACTTGGGTTCGGCAGGCTCATGTTTAATGCGTTTCACAACTATGCCTTTTATGTTCTGCGATGTTAATAACGTCTGTAACTATGCCCAGAACAACGACGACAGCATGTGGCTATCCACTGCCGAACCGATGTCCTTGTCAATGGCGCCAATTCAATCCAGAGATCTTATGAAATATATATCGAGGTAGGTTAAACATTAATAGTCTCTAATGTGAGTAAGATAATTCCATTTTTTTAATTTCCTACAGATGCGTTGTCTGCGAAACAACGACAAAGATAATTGCTCTGCACAGTCAGAGTATGTCAATTCCTGATTGTCCTGGTGGCTGGGAAGAACTTTGGACTGGTTACAGTTACTTAATGGTGCATAATTCTGATAAATTCAAAACTGATCTATCATTATATTACTGCTTTTTCTTATTAGACTACTACAGACAATAGTGGAGGTTTCGGACAGAACTTAGTATCGCCGGGTTCATGTTTATTGGAGTTCCGTGCCAATCCAGTGATTGAATGTCACGGACACGGTCAGTGTAACTACTACGATCCTCTGGCATCATTCTGGCTAAGTGTTATCGAAGAACATGAACAATGGACAGTTCCAAGGCAGCAAACCTTAAAGGCAGATCAAACCAGTAAGATAAGCAGGTGAGCAATCCATTAGTCAATCTTTTGCAACATTTCCTACAAAAATTTGTCACTTTTGTTTATAGATGTTCAGTTTGTCGGAGGCGCAACACCTCGCTAGTTAATCGATTGCCTATCGCTCCCAGTGCAGTCGCATTTAGACGAAGCGAAGAAAGGATTGCATTCTCACCACCACAACCACAACCACAGCCGCAGCCAAGAAGATTGTCACCGCAAAATTCATACCTAAGGAGGCAAAGGCAGAGACGCCCACCACGTGGAGAACGAGGTTAAACGGTCATACAATAACTTCTTTTTGAATGTTCTCTTTCCGTTATTTTCTAATTAAATTACTTTTAACAACCTTTTTTTTAATTTTATTTTTTTAATTGTATTATCACTTACTTTTTCTCAAAAAGTGAAAATCAACTAAAAGTAGAAAATTCTAATTTTTCCACAAAAAACCATACTAAGATTCCTTACCAATTACCGTTAAAAACAAGTTTTTTTTTAATATGTATTTAGAACCTAAACTTTAATGCACACTTTTTGTAATGCGCATTTTTAAGCTGCATTAGATATATTTCAAAACATTTGTCAAGGTGAATGTTATTTTATACAAATAGCAAACAAGTTTGACAGTTGTTGAAAAATTTATATTATATACATGGTTGGTCGAATGATTGTTTTAAACTCGTACTTGTATATGAAGAACTATTGTTGTTTTTTTTTTTCTATAATTTGTGTTTCTTAATGCAAAATCATAAAATAAAGATAGTAAAATCATTTTATGTTATTAAAAGTAAATGGTATTCATACATGATACCCACTGCCAAAAATGTAAATACGATTATTTTATGCTTGTAATTATTGTAAAGAAAAACGTGAAATAAAAATAATAAAGCCAAATATGTTTTAAGCCAACAACAATTTTATCGGTTGTATCTTCTCCTCTATTCGCTTTCCTCTTAAGTGTAGGCGTGTATATACAATTTTCCGTGGCGGTGATTAAAAAATCGTAGTCGCTGTAGAAAATGGCCATACGCGCACAAGCGACAATAAATGTCGCCATTTTTTAATTGGAAAAAAATAGATCACACATCTTCTGGAACTTAACCATTGCTGCGACTGCGATTAAATTAAATTTAAACTGGAACAGAAAAGTAAGACTTTTTGTACACGTTTGCACCAAATGACCCCACGTATATTGCAATGAAGTAATATTCTGTTACACGCAAAAGAATCATGGAACAAAATTTTGTTGTTTAAGAACTCTTAACCGTACTAACCCACTTGGATGTCATTTCATTCCAAACCTTTATCTTCACTTTTTACGTTCACTCTTGTCAGCCCCTGATCTAGGGGGAGGGCAAGTTCAGAGGGCGGCCAAACTCACACTTTACAGACGAATGGACAACTCATGAACAAATAATAGTACAAGTACAGAAATTTCATTGCCAAATCAACTCGATCGATACCCAGAGCGAGGAGTGAGACGTGCTGCACGAACATTTATTATTTGCGAGGCGCTTATGCATAGTTCAAAATACGCGCCCGCTCGCCCACAGGAACCGCAAATCGCGATGGAGACAGATACTGCGTATTGTTATAAATGCTGTATTGTATCTGTTTGAGAATACATATATATTAATTTTTTTAATTTTATTTTGAAATTTTGTATTATTTTATTATCCATTTAAACGTTCTATGCAACTTATTAAATTAGTTACATTTCGAAATTAATTATAATTTACCCTATAAGTTACTGTTGCTCACTGATATATTTGTTAAAAATCTACAGTTGCATCTACTATTCTAGAAATTCTCTTGCATTTACTTGTATTTGTATATATTCCGTTTGCTAATATTTTGGCTCTCATCTCATATGCAAAGTGTTATACATGTTAATTGCTCCTCTAGCAAATTATGAAAAGTAATCTATTTCTCGGCCACTTGGATTCAGAACACAGGAAGGGTAACAACAACCAGGAAAAATAAATTTATAACGTGGTAACCTTCGTCTTTGTTTTCTCGTTGCTGCGTTTCTCCAAAATTAAGTTCTTGCTGTGCCCATTTAAAGTTTCGTGCGTTATTAAACATTTGTTGGTCCAAATTCGAGCCGGATCTTATTTCGTGGATTTTTTCTGAATTTCGTTTTAATACAGTCCATTCAAAGAAATTTTACTGTTGAACATTTTGTGACAATTAGGAATAATTTGAACAGTTACTTACGTGGCAAGTTATATCACACGCGCAATTTAAATCCAATTCGATTCCGCAAAGAAAACTGCATCGTGTTCATTGTTGAGGAACACCGTCGTTTCCACTTATCCTTTGCTAAAAGCAATATTTAAAGGCGCACGTGTTCGCCTCTTCGCTCTTGACTTCAGCCATTTCAACCTGATTTATACCAGAGTTCAACTTGCCATACAGTTGTGAAATATTTTTCGGCTTTATTCGTTAGTCACCATTAAAGATGCCTGAGACACCTTCTCTTGCGGCACTTCGCTCGATTCGCGGTCACCTTAAAGGCTCCCTGACAAAGCTTGTTAAGTTCACGGAATCTATAGACGACAAGGTTTCAATAGGTGATTTGGACATTCGTTTGAGTAAAGAAACAGCGTTATGGGATGAGTTCAATGCTTCTCAGACGTGTATGTATGAATTCGCTGAAAATCCAGAATACGTAAATCCTCTTTCAGACTATAAAGAGTTCGAGATGAAGTATTTAACGGTGCAATCTATGTTAATATCATCGATTAGAGAACGCGAAAAGGTTGACAGAAACAGAGACGTGGTAGGGCAGTTAGCTGATCAACAAAAAATCTTGCTCGAAACGTTGGGAAAATCGCATTCGTCGGAATCAAAATCGGATTTCTTTCTTCCCAAAATTCACATTGAACCTTTTTCGGGAGAATATCATGAGTGGCCATCCTTTAGGGATATGTTTGTGAGTGCCGTTCATGATAAAACAAGTTCCAGAAGTTCCTGTTTTTGAAGTCTTGTCTTCGCAACACTGCGTTAGCTCTTCTCAATCATTTACCGCTGACCAATGCCACATATGATGAGGCGTGGGGCAGGCTAGTGAAGCGTTACGATCGTCCTCGTCATATTATAAATGGGTATATAAAATTATTCATGGAATTACCCAGCACAAACGTTGCTAGCGTCAATCATTTGCGGAAAATCTCTAACGGTGCGGATGAAATAGTAAGAGGTCTTACAGCGATAAATTCACTGGGCAGAGATCCGTGGATTATTTATCTTCTGCTTAACAAACTGGATTCTGAAACTCGCAAAGCGTGGTCAGAGGGCAGTGTTGCCATAGACAGCCCAACCATCGACGAATTTTTAGACTTTTTGGAATGTCGCTGTGATGCCCTGGAAAGTGCTCACACTAGCTCTCGTGAACCATAGGGCGAGAAATTCCGGAGTAAAAAGTATGCATGTAGCGTCGCTTTCCTGCATCAAATGCAGTGCTTCGCATATGCTTTCGCAATGCCCAGACTTTCTTGGCATGGAAATTAACTTTCGAAGAGATTTCTTTAAATCCAATAAGGTTTGTTTTAACTGTTTGCGACCTGGCCATTCTGCAAATCGGTGTTTATCAAAATTTCGATGCTCGGTCTGCAAATACCGACACCATAGTTTGGTGCACGATGATTCCGTGTACGTAAACCGAAATGACAATCATCCTGCTAATACAGCGGTTAACAATTCGTTCAATAGAGATACAATTCGAGAATTCGTCCCTCAAACCACGCCAAATAATCCTTCGACGTCAAACGCATTTCTAGTTAATAACCACTCAGTTAACATCGGGCATTGTTTACCTCAGACCCTACTACCAACTGCTATCGGTAAGGTGCAAGATATCCACGGTGTATATCAAGAAGTTCGGATCCTCATAGACTCAGGCTCACAGGTTTCATTCGTTACGGAGTCATGTGTTCAACGACTTGGTCTCAAACGAAGAAATGCTCGTAAATCCAGAGGCTTGTTATCGTTGGTTATAGCTTCACGCTGTGATTTATTCTGTATTTCCGTCAATACGTACATATTATCAAGCGTTACTTCAAACTTGCCAACCACTTCATTTAACATCGAAGACTGGGACCATTTACATCAGTTGGACTTAGCTGATCCTTCATTTAATTCCTCTAATTCCGTCGATATTTTGTTAGGATCCGATAAAGCGTTTGAAATTCTACTTGGGAGCATCGTTTACAGTAAACAGGGTTACCCTATAGCTCAAAAAACAATTTTCGGTTGGGTATTGGCAGGCCAGTTGCCATCCTTCAATGAGGCTAGTATTGTGTCACACCACGCCACTCTAGACGTTGACTCGATTCTGCAGGCATTTTGGACAATAGAGGAAGTGGATTCTAAATCACAAATTTCGAAGGAAGACCAGGAAATCGAAGAACATTTTCTCCGGACTCATAGACGTGATTCAAACGAAAAGTACATAGTCGACCTTCCGTTCAAATTCCGTCCAAATTTTGCTAATTCCTTAAGTGGAGCATCTTCTCGACTTAAATCTATGGAAAGGAAGTTTTCTAGCAACCAAAGCTTTTTTGAAAGCTACTCCTCGTTTCTGGAAGAGTATGTCGCGGTAGGACATATGACAAAAATTCCTTCCACGGAAATCGGCAAACCAAATGTCTTTTATCTGCCTCACCATGCTGTTTTGAAGCCAGACAGCACAACGACCAAACTTCGGGTCGTTTTCGATGGCTCCTTCAAGGATTCAAATGATCAATCTCTTAATGATTCGCTGATGATAGGCCCACCCATACAAAGGAATCTTTTCGCTGTTTGCTTGCGTTTTCGCCGTCATGAATACGTTTTTACTGCGGACATAGTGAAAACGTTCCGCCAAATTTGGGTGTCGGAGAACGACTCGGATTTCCAACGCATTGTCTGGCGAAAGTCTCCATCGGAACCTTTAGAACATTTTCCTTTACGCACAGTGACTTACGGAACTTCTTGTGCTCCATTTTTGTCGGTTCGGGTCTTGGAACAACTTGCCAATGACTATAAGGAAGAGTTTCCAATCGCGTCGGAAATAGTGCGGAATGATTTTTACGTGGACGATGTAGTTTCGGGCCCGGACACATTAAGTGAAGCGCTATTCAAGCTAAATTCGTTAATAAAGCTTTTACTAAAATGCCGGTTTCAACTAAGTAAATGGGAAAGCAATAGCAAAGAACTTATCCCAAACAAAACTACAACCAGTGATCCGAATATTTCCCTAGACACTGACGCGGATTCGTGGATCAAAGTGCTCGGACTTTTTTGGAACTCAAAGTGCGATTTATTTAGTTTTCGTTTAAATTACACCGCCAACGAACCGATCACAAAACGCCAAATCCTTCGCGACGTTGCACGTATCTTTGACCCCCTCGGTTTCCTTGCCCCTTCGGTCATTCTGTTAAAAATTCTCTTTCAAGAACTGTGGCATAGGAAATTATGTTGGGATGAGGAAATCTCCGGTGTAATTTCGACTAAGTGGAGTTGTTATAGGAATGAACTCTCGACTCTTACCAAAATTAATATTCCACGGACAATAGGTATCGCTAAAGCTTCCTTCCAACTACACGGGTTCTCCGACACATCGACATCCGCGTACGCCGCCGTGATATATTCGCGCTATCAGCTCCCAGACGGACATTTTGTCACCAACATCGTAGCCGCCAAATCTCGTGTGGCTCCATTAAAAATGCTGAGTATTCCACGATTAGAACTTTGTGGAGCTCTGCTTCTATCTAGGTTGCTCGTCCCCGTTCAAAGGGCTTTGAATATTACATTTTCTGACGTGTATGCGTGGTCTGACTCAACGGTAGTCTTATCTTGGTTGTCATCTCCTCCTCGCCGTTGGAATATTTTCATTGGAAATCGGACTTCAGAGATTCTTAACACGATTCCACGGGACAGATGGTTTCATGTTAAGTCAGAATGCAACCCAGCCGATTGTGCATCGCGTGGAATACCACCATCACAACTGCACGAGCACCCGCTTTGGTGGACAGGTCCCCAATGGCTTCGGAAGGGTTGCGAACACTGGCCAATCATAACGAACATAGAAGATGAACCACACTGCAAAGCTGAAGAGAAAAAACAGCCGCCGTTGTCGTCGTATCTAACAACCTACAACGATCATCCCTTTGAACTTCTTTCGAGTCGAATATCGTCGTGGTATATTTATATTAGAACTGTTGCTCAATTAAATCGTGTTATTGATCGTTGCCATAAGATCAAAAATGCTTCGCCTTTTTTCGCTCCAAATGAGATTTTTCGTGCTAAAACTGGTATCATCGTTAAATCATCATCATTACAAAATCGGTATTTTGGTGAATATATACAATATTTCAAAAAACATGGATTTTTCGAGAAAAAATGTAAAATTACTGCTTTATCTCCTTTCTTAGATAATTTCAACATTCTTCGAGTAGGCGGTAGGCTCGAGCAAGCTGACATTTCGTTTAATGCAAAACACCCGATAATCTTGCCTAAGGAACATGTTCTCACAAAACTAATTCTCGTGGATGCACATATTCGGTTTTTGCACCCGGGTGTATCCGGGTATTCAGTCGTGGCAGAATCCTTAGCTCGCGATGGTATTTCCTGGCATTTCAACCCTCCTTCGGCACCACACTTCGGCGGTTTGTGGGAAGCCGGAGTAAAATCTGTTAAACAACATCTGCGACGTGTAATAGGAACAGACTGTCTATCGTTTGAGCAGCTATATACTCTCCTCACGCAAATCGAAGCAATCCTTAATTCGCGACCGTTGTGCCAACTCTCCGATTCTGACCTAGATCCACTAACACCTGCTCATTTCTTTCTAGGCGAATCGTATGCAGCTGTCCCAGAGCCATCCGTGGATATCCCAATTAGTCGGATGTCATGCTGGCAACATTTACAATCGAAGATCCAAGGATACTGGAATCGGTGGCAAACAGAGTATCTGACATCCCTTCAGAATCGTCCTCGATGGCAACAGATGCAAACTGATATCAAACTCAACGACCTGGTGGTAATCAAGGATTCTAATTTACCCCCAGGCAAATGGGTGATGGGTCGAGTTGTCGCAATCCATCCGGGCAAGGATGGTCATATCCGTGTTGTCACTCTTAAAACATCCAGTGGCAATATTCTTCGTCCAATCCATAAATTGGCCACTCTACCCGTGTGCTGAAACTTTGTTCCAGGGGCGCCGGAATGTTTGAGAATACATATATATTAATTTTTTAATTTTATTTTGAAATTTTGTATTATTTTATTATGCATTTAAACGTTCTATGCAACTTATTAAATTAGTTACATTTCGAAATTAATTATAATTTACCCTATAAGTAACTGTTGCTCACTGATATATTTGTTAAAAATCTACAGTTGCATCTACTATTCTAGAAATTCTCTTGCATTTACTTGTATTTGTATATATTCCGTTTGCTAATATTTTGGCTCTCATCTCATATGCAAAGTGTTATACATGTTAATTGCTCCTCTAGCAAATTATGAAAAGTAATCTATTTCTCGGCCACTTGGATTCAGAACACAGGAAGGGTAACAACAACCAGGAAAAATAAATTTATAACGTGGTAACCTTCGTCTTTGTTTTCTCGTTGCTGCGTTTCTCCAAAATTAAGTTCTTGCTGTGCCCATTTAAAGTTTCGTGCGTTATTAAACAGTATCTATCCACAAACTGCCTTTCTCCTAACACAATGTCCTCAGCCTGGTCAAGGTGACTTCTTGAACTTAATTTCCCTGCTCGCCAAACATAATTCAACTCTTAAGTTTCAATTAGAACACTTAAAAAAGAGACAAGTATCATATTTATCAAAAACAATGCAGAATGAAATAATTGACATACTAATGCCAAAAACAGTTAGAAATAGCATTTTAAATGGCATCAAAGAAGCCAAATACTACACGA
Organism: Portevinia maculata; assembly: GCA_949715645.1. Classification (NCBI taxonomy): domain Eukaryota; kingdom Metazoa; phylum Arthropoda; class Insecta; order Diptera; family Syrphidae; genus Portevinia; species Portevinia maculata. The sequence goes on from OX454525.1 coordinate 77,319,220, forward strand.
TAATGTTCGACTGCACTCCAGATGTATCCCATACAGAACAAATGAGCAAGGTAATTCGATATGTCAAAAGAACTGGCGATGTGTGTGAAATAAAAGAAAGTTTCATTGGTTTAATAGAAGTTGGTGGAAAGACGGGAGAGGACAGTTTTCAACAGATTTTAGAAAAATTGGCAGTTGATGATTTAGATATTGGACAATGTCGTTATCAAACTCATGATAATGGGTCCAAAATGGCCGGTATCAATAAAGGAGTACAAGCCAGGATTGCAGACAGGAATGAGCTGGCCGAGTTCGTACCGTGCTTGGCTAACTCATTAAATCTTATAGGTGTTCATTCTGCCTCATCATGACAGGAAGCTATTAACCTATTTGGACTGATTCAAAAAGTGTATAGCTGTACTACTGTTGTGATAGGAGTTGCTGAAGACATTTTTTTTTTTTTTTTTTTTAAATCTGGCTCACCGAGGCGATTTATAAAGGGGGGTACTTCGACCTAAAAGATCTTTTGTACCGTATGGGCCAGAAAATGTTAAACTAGTAGAATTTCCACTTTCCGTGTTAAGGGGACAATTTTACCAGTAGAAGAATTCTTTATGTCCTCGGGGCTCATTTGCTCCCTGAAAAAGATTTTCTTTCTAATTCCATTAAGGGCTGGACATTCACATAAAATGTGTTCAGCTGACTCGTACTCTTCAAGACAGAGTCGGCAGTCAGGAGAGTCTGATATTCTCATTTTGTGTAGATGATATCTTAAACCATGGTGACCAGTAAGGTAACCTACTAGGTTTTTGATATCATGCCTGCTTAAGTTTAGACATTTGCTGGCATTTTGATTGAAGGGCCGAATGGCTCGTTTAGCCTGTCTTAGACCTGGGATGCTTTCCCAAAGATAGATACATTTTCTATGTTCCCAGCTTTTAATTGCTGCCGTTGCTGCTGATCTAGGAGTGCAGCAGAAAGGTTCGGGACCTATGAAAAGTGTTTCTGAACCTTTTCTGGCCAGTTCATCGGCCTTTTCGTTACCTTCTACTCCGACATGACCCGGAACCCACCATAATTTGGTCTTGCTTCTTATTCCGAGTGTTTGTAGGGTATTGAAGTAGAACATGACTATTTTGGAGTCAATTGTATACGAGCTAAGGGCGTTTATAGCTGCTTGACTATCCGTGAAAATATGGATGGTTGCACCTTTTATGCCAGATAAAATAATGTGGCTGGCGCTCTCTTGAATGGCGTGGAGCTCTGCTTGAAATACGCTGGGACTTTTTCCCATGGGTATCGTAAAGCGTTTGTGTGGTCCGTATATTCCGCTCCTACCCCCGTTTCCATTTTAGAACCATCCGTATACCACTTTATGCCGTTGTGGCTGTTTGGTGGGTTATTACTAACCCATGCTTCTCTCTTGGGGATCTCCGTGGAGAACCGTTTGTTGAAGCATAGTGTTTTTTGAATGCGGTCTGTGACCGCGCAGTTCATGTTAAGTTCTGGCAGTTCATCGAGAAGGGTCTTTAGTTCCGGATGATCATTAAGACTTAGCTCGTTTAACTGTATTAGACTTATTGCACTGCGGATCGCCACTTTTTGAATGTATATGTGGAGAGGTGTAATTTCTGTTATTGCCTCTATGGCAGCTTTTGGACAGGTTCGCATGGCTCCGGAGATACCAAGGCACGCAAGCCGTTGTACCTTTTTGAGCTTCTCTATTGCGACCTTTTGTGTGGATTTTGTCCACCATACTATGGAGGCGTATGTTATAATGGGTCTTATCATTACTTTGTAGATCCAGTGGACGATCTTTGGAGAGATTCCCCAGGTTCCGCCATATGTGCGACGACAGGCCCATAAAGCTCTATTAGCTTTAGTGATTTTGTTATTTATGTGAGAGTTCCAGTTAAGTCTCTTGTCTAGGATTACTCCAAGATACTTGACTTCGTCGGAGTACTCTACGACCGTGTCGTTTATTGTGATTGGGCCTAGGTCTAATTTCCTCCTTTTAGTGAAAGGAACGATGACGGCTTTACTGTGATTTATGGAGAGATTTTCCTTGATGCACCAGTCTATGGCTGTCTTTAGAACATTTTTCATTTTTGATATGACTCCAATTGAGTCTTTGCCCCTGACTATGATGACAATATCATCGGCGTACCCAATTGTAGTGTAGCCCAAATTGCTCAACTTGTGTAGCAGGTCATCGATGACCAATGATCACAAGAGGGGTGAAAGTACTCCCCCTTGTGGACAGCCCCTTACGGCTGTTACTGATACTGAGGTCGTACCTGATGAGGCAGTTATTTTGCGACTTTCCAGCATCGCTTTGATCCATTTAATAGTTGGTTTGTCTATGTTTCTATGGTACAAAGCATTTGATATGGATTCATATCAAGTGTTGTCAAAAGCACCCTCTATGTCCAGAAAGGCACAAAGTGAGATCTCTTTGCAACGGTAGGCGTTGTAGTTAGTCTTAACAGAGCGCCTTCCGTGGATTTGCCCTTTTGGTACGCATATTGGCGAGGGTGCAGAGGCATGCTTTTTGATATGCATTCTCTAATGTGGATGTCAATAATCCTTTCCATTGTTTTCAGAAAAAACGTTTTCAGGCTTATCGGACGATATGATTTAGGTAATTCGCTCGGCTTGTTTCCCGGTTTAGGTATAAATACTATGTTTGCCTCCCTCCAGGTAACTGGTATATACCCCCAGTTGAAGCTGAACTTAAATAAGGCAATCATGGATGGTAATAAAAATTCTATTCCATTTTGAATGAGGGCTGGAAAAATAGCGTCTGTTCCTGATGCCTTGAATGCTTTGAAGGAGTTAATTGCCCTTTTAACCTTATCCCGATTAAAAAGTTTTCCGCATAAACTATTAATTCTGCTGAGGTTTCTTGGAATTGAGACCTCCTCTATATGGTCATCTGTAATGACCATCGTGTGAGACCCTGGGAAGTGAGCCTGAAGCAAAGTTTTCAGCGTTTCTTCCCGGTCGCGTGTGATTGAACCATCTGATTTGATTAACAATCCCATGCTTTTTTCTTGATCTCTTGACAGAGCCCTTTGGAGGCGTGCCACCTCTGGAAGTTTTTCGATCTTCTCACAGTTTGCACGCCATGACGCTCTTTTGGATCTGCGCAACTCTAAGTTGTATATGGTCAGCATGGTTTATATTGTTCCCATGTGCCGGTGCGTTTGGCTTTGTTAAAAAGCTTTCTCACTCTCTTTCGAATAGACTCAAGGTTATCGTTCCACCATGGTACGCACTTTTTAACCACGGTTCTTTTAACCTAACAACTACTTTTGAATGAGGCAAGAATAATATCATTTATTTGACATTGCGCAGCATCTGCATCATTTGTTGTTGATGGTGCTTCTGGCAGCATGTCAGATCTGACCGCTAAATTTTCGCGGTAAGTTCTCCAATTAGTCAGTCTGTTGTCATAACGTGCTGAAGACATACGGCACGCTCTTGACGAAGGGCAGGTATCTTTCTTGGTCCTCCTCGATTTTTCCAAGGCGTTTGATATGGTGCAAAAAAGCCATTGGTAATAAATGGGGGCTTCAACCCCGCATTACCAACTATACATCTCGGTAATAAGACCGATACTTATGTACGGGGTGCAGTGGCGGATCTAGGATCTCGACTAGGGGGGGGATCCATAAAATATATGCTGTCATGACCTAACTTAACCTCATTTTCTCATTCTTTTGATACATTTTGCATGAAACTACGATAGTGCCGCTTGTGTGGACACACGGTTACCACTGCAAACAATTTTAATTCGGAACATCTACTTCGCGACACAGTGTCGATAATTTTTTGTTACACAGATATATATATGCACCAGTTATGAGTGGCGAAGTAAACGGATTACAAGCCCATATCAGGTCTCATTTTCCTCTTGCAATCTACGTTCATTGTGCCGCGCATGGCTTCAGTTTGGTCATCAATGCCGCTTGCCGAGTTTCGGGTATAAAAAATGCGTTAGGAACTATCGGAGCAATAGAAGCATTTTTCCACTGGCCGAAGAGATAAAGCATTTTAAAGGAAGACATTTTGAAAATGCCGAAAAAGAGTGACCGGAGAAAAGAAAAATTTAATTCTTTCGCTGTTACAAGATGGGCTCAGTCTCATGAAGCAGTTTCAACTTACCCCGAACCTTCAACAGGCCGTTATAGAAGCTTTGGAAGAAATAAAAAAGTGGAAAGATCGAGAGACTTCACAAAAGACTTCTCAGCTTTTGACCGCGATTTTGACAATCGAATTTCAAATCTTCTGTCATATAATGGAATCGATCAATTCTATCGTCTTGCCTCTGAGTCGGGAATTGCAGACGAAAAATCAAGATCTAGGAGAAGCCACAAAGTTAGCTGATGATGCTACGAATGATATCAAGGAAAAGCGAGAAAACGTTGATTTAAATTTTCGTATCATTTACGACAATGTTGCTGAAATCTGTTCCGAATACGAAATTAATATGAAATTGCCTCGTCGTTGCAGTCAACAGAAAAACCTTTGCAACGTTGAAACACAAAATGTCGAAGATTATTACAGAATTGCCTTCTACATTCCATTCCTTGATACTTACATTTTTCATCTCCAAAGTCGGTTCGAAAAACACAAATCGATCTTCCACAGTTTCGGACAACTATTTCCTTCCAAGCAGGAATTTGATGAGGAAAAAGGACCTGAATCTGATGTGTGATCACCGGACACTGTCTCATAGGCAGACATGCAACAAGGCTTGGCGTCCACACAAATGACTTCTGCAGAAGCTGTATGGACGAGGAAGAGGAGGAGACAATTCTCCACCTTCTCTGCATGTGCCCTGCTCTCTCTCAAAGACGTAAACTCCTTTTAGGATCCTTCTTTTACAATGATCTTAACGATCTCATTAATACCGACACAAAAAGTCTGTCAAGCTTCATCAAAAGCTCCAACTTGTTCAACGAGTAGGAGGATGATACATCCGTGTGGTATCACAATAGGCCTGTCAATGGTCTAAGTGTGTCGGCCTCTGCCGACTGCCACTACAACCTAACCTAACCTAACCTTGATATGGTGGACCATTCTATTTTATGCCACAAGCTGTCAAAGCTCTACAATTTCTCATCATGTGCGGTGAAACTAATATCGTCTTATCTAGCTGAAAGGACACAAGCAGTTGCCGTAAACAATAGTTTATCTGAGTTTCTTTCGATAAAGAGTGGTGTGCCTCAGGGATCTATCTTGGGACCTCTTCTATTCTCACTGTATATTAATGAGCTTCCAACTATCGTTAAGCACAGTTCGATAAATATGTATGCCGATGATGTTCAGCTCGTCTTTAGCTGCCCACTGGGCTTAATCGAGCACGGTTCCACTTTTGTTAATCAAGATCTGGCTAATATCGTACGTTGGTCAAAGCAAAGTGGTCTTGTTTTGAATTCCAAGAAATGCAGCTGTATAGTTATATCAAGAAGGACATTAGATCTATCCTACTTTCCCTAAATTCTTCTTCCCTAAATTCTTCTTAATCAAGTATGAGCAAACTGTCAAAAATCTTGGCATGACTTTTGATAGGAAGTTAACCTGGGACAATCATATTAATGTCGCTGTTGGGAAGACCTATGGTATACTCCGTAAGCTGTGGGCCGCTCAATCCTTCACTCCATTTAAAGCCCGATGTCTGCTCGCAAAAACACTTGTGATGCCCATCTTGACCTATGATTGTGAAATTTTTTATAATTGTAGCTATGATTCTAAACGGAGACTCAGTATTGCGTTTAACAGTATAGTGCGCTATGTACTCGTATTTGGACTACGTCGTTTTGATCGCATTTCTATTTATTCAAAGTACTTGTACAATATGACATTTGATGACCTTCTTAAGTTTCGTACTTTAAGTATGTTTTCGGACATTCTTTGACTTTAATTTTTCAAACAGATCAGCTCAGCTGGTTCCTCCTCGGTGTTCTTGTTTGACTTCGGAACGTCAGTTTCTTGTAACTTCGTTTCGGTTGTGGAACTCTTTGCCACGTGAATTAAGGAGGATAGACAGCACAACAGAATTCAGAAGCAAACTTAGGAAATATTTTTCTACCAATTCTTAGAAACATAGCTCTTTATTTTATCTTTTCATTGCATAAGTCATATTTTTATTTTTATTTTTTTTATTTTTTTATTTCAATTACTTGGTATTATTCATTGTAAATTAATTATCAATTTTCCCCCAATTTTTATGTTGCTCATGTAGCTTTCATTAATTGAATTTTATAATGTTTGTTCCTCTTTTTCTATGCTTAATACTCTTTAATAAGATATGTATCTTATTTTTATTTATTTTACATGTTGCTGTGAATACCCTATTAAATAATTTGCCAGAAATAGCGGAAGCCTTCTCATGCTCCTGAAGCTAAGTACGAGGCAGGTCATCTCTTAACTGCTATAAAGGATTTTAAATTTATTCTTCATTCACTATTTGGGCGAATATTCTCCGCGAAATCAATCGAGTGAATATAGAAATTCAGAAAGAAATGAGACAAAATCCAATGGAGTATTGGATAAAAGAGGCTGGAGAAGTTGCTGAACAAAGTGGTGTTGACCCTATTTTGCAAAACAAACGAATTCCGAAATGTAAAAAACATTTCGATGAGATGTGTGAAGAAGAATTACAAACACTCCAACCTGTTCAACTATTTTCTAAAGAAATAATGATGATATTTGATCGAATCATATCAGAAATTAAAAAGAGGTTTGATTGTGCTATTATGCTGAATTTTAATTTTTCTTTTCTTAATGGTACTAGTATTTTAAAAATGTCAATTGAAGAACTGCAAAAGTATGGAGCAGATCTGCCTCGAAAATACGAGCGAGATTTAAGCGCCGTTGAATACTGCCTGGAACTCTACGTTTTTGAAGAGCAAGCTCCGCTTTTATTTGGTGATATAGAAAAGGCTAACGGTTTCTACCTCTTGCAACAGATCTATGCGCATGATTTGCTTTTCCTAATATTTGTATTGCCATCCGAATTTACTCTACGCTTCCTACTACAGCTGCAAGCTGTGAGCGAAGTTTTAGCAAACTAAAACTAATTAAAAAATATTTGCTATCTTCTATGAGCCAGGAACGCTTATCGAGTCTTGCAATCCGAATTGCACACGAGTTAAATTATGACAAGGGCATAGATTTATTTGCAGAACAAAAAGCTCGAAGAGTAAAATTGTAATTTCAATTAACAAATGCAATAATATATTTGATTTTTATTTTTATTATACATATTTTAAAATTTTTAACTCCTATCCTGTGCTGTGTATAAAATATATATTCCATACCTTCGTGTCTATATATCTGAAAATATAGGCATAACACATAAAGAACAGCGATGGATGCATTATTTCCGGAAGACCTATGTAGGCTATGTCCAAATGTCAATCAATTAGTGGACATCTGATAGCTGAAATTATATAGATGATAAAGGTAAAAATAAATATAAGTGGGCGAGGGCCGCATTTTTCAGTTTTTGCCCCGCCTAAACAAAATTGAAGATCCGGGGCTGGCGAGTTTCGAAGTCACACATTTCGACGCGAGTTCTGGAGGGTTAAAAACTCTTAACCGTACTAACCCACTTTGTTGTCATTTCATTGAAGACATTCCAAAACTTTAATTTCGCTTCTTATGTTCACTCTTGTGCTGACCTTTTTATCTTCACTTGTAGGTTGTTATTGTTTAAGGTGTTAAATGTTGCTGAACAGGCTTTACACTTACCAATAATATGCGCCTATTTTAATATAAAAAAAGAGCAATCAAATATCACAGAAAGGAATCTTTTTATACCCTATTCTAAGGGTATATTATTTTTGACGCATAGTTTGTAACATACCTTAATATTGCCCGTAGACCCCTAAAAGTTACTATATTTCTGATCAGCATCGATAGTAATGTCGATCTAGCCATGTCCGTCCGTCCGTCCGCCTTTTGACAAAAATTAGGCATTTAAACTGGGCCTAGAGAGCTGAAATGTTAACCATATACTCTCTAGGGTCCCGAAATAATCAAGTTTACGATTTTTTGAAATCCGCCCTCAAAAAAACAAAATTTTGGGAAAAATCGAATTTTGAGCTAGAAGGCTGAAATTTTTCTTGTATGATCTATGACTCCTAAAACTGCTCGGGATATAAAATTTTTATAATCCGCCCACTGACACGCCCACAATTAAATAAAACAATTTTATTGGAAAACCAAAATTTGAGCTAGGGAGCTGAAATTTATAATATATACTCTCTAGGGGCCCTTTAAGCTCATGTGTAAATATTTTCAAAATCCGCCCACTGACACGCCCACAATTTATTTTTTTTTTTTTTGAAAATTCAAAGTTTGAGCTAGGGAGCTGAAATTTATAATATATACTCTCTTGGGGCCCTTTATGCTCATGTGTTAATTTTTTTTAAATCCGCCTACTGACACGCCCACAATTAAATAAAACATTTTATTGAAAAACCAAAGTTTGAGCTAGGGAGCGTTTTTTTACAAAAGCTTCGTTTTTTTTGATAAAATCCTTTAAATGTTATATAACAAAATATGTAGAGCGTTCTCAACAATTCAACCATACTAAGGCTTTTGTCACACATACTTATGAGGGATAGGAATAAGAATAGGGTATCCAACAATTCGCCCAAGCGGACTCTAGCCCGTCCCTTTGTTTAATTAATTGTTTTCCAGAGAATTTCTTATATATGTAGGTTCTTCTAATAAGTTGTCCCTATAATTGTTCAACTTCAGGATAACCTACAAAGATGATTTATATCTTAAAATCTTTGTACATAATTGAACTTTATATTAAAAAAATCCTATTTCATTTGGATGAGTCATTCCAAAGATAGGAGCTAGAAAGCATTCGAGAGTTACAACTTTTCTTAGATATCAGCTTAGATCTCCGCCTCTGGACAGCGGATGAAGCATTTTCCCGCGGTAAAAAGTAGCCTATGTCCATTCTCAGGCTCTAGACTATCTGTTTACCAAATTTTATTTAAATTAGTTCAGTAGTTTTGACGTTAAAGCGAAACAGACAGACAAACAGAGTTACTTTCGCATTTATAATACTCGTATTAGTATGGATAAGTACGCTTTTTTGGTTTTACAAGATTTTCATATGCTTTCAATAAGTTCCAACTATCGTTTCCAATAGATTTGCACATATTTTTCAATAAGTTTTGTTCAAAAAGTCTTGAAATGTAAATGATATCTTCCTAAAAAATATTTGGAGGTCTATTTGGAAATTTTGATACACATTCTATAGTGCAAATGCATATCAAAACTTCAATAAGATTTTCTCTATGATTTTGATAAGAATTTCTTCTTAGATAAAAACCATAGATAAGTCTTATTGTTCTTCTTCTTATATTATGTGATTGCTTTCGCTGTACGTCACTATAGCATTACTTCCGTATACAGTATGAATATGATGGGCATTTGCCCTGCACCCTATGATGCAGGTCAGGGTGTTTTCCTGCAGTGGCGAACTAGAGCCTGAGCGGGGTATTTGTGTTGTCGCCGGATAAATAAGCCGAGGCTCATGCGATGTTTTAATGGTATGCTCGTACGGGGTTTCTACCATTAGTGCCATCAAGTCTTTTGTGATAATTTCAAGGCGATCTTATGACCTGCTCCCCACATTTATGATTCAATTTACATGTCTTACTCGCCAGACCTTTGATTCGTTCACCGATAACCCAAGATTAATTGGCGATCCAAGTTTCTGAAATAGAGGCACTAAGAAAGGAGTTCTCTTCAAGGCGGCCCATTTCAGTGTCGATTTTTATTGGTTCGGCCCGACTGGCATATGTCATGTCGGAATTAACAGGGTACTCTAAAAACATCGCTAGTTGATCATGCAGTTTAAGAAGCACCATTCTCTATTTGGCTTTTCTCACGAGGATCTATTACAATTTCCACGAGTATTGCGTTAACCACAATCACGCTTCGGTACGTGCGTTACTTTCATTACGTCTCAATGCTTTGCGTGCGCTTCGAACCTTGACTCAAAACAAAAATTCAAAAATAACCGAAGACTCGTATCATAAGGTCCGTTCGCGAACTAATATGCAAACGTAAATTTATATAAACTTTCGTGCAAAACTTCACAAACGCGTTCGCGTACTGAGAAAATGGTAAAAAGATAAACGAAAGAAAAATGTACTTTCGATAATTTTTCTTCACACAGAATTTCTGCTGGTAAGAAAATGAAAACTGTCAAATGATGAAATCCTATGAGTTTGCCAGCAAAAAAAAACAGCTGTTGCTTCTTTTCAAGCCAAACTAAGACGTTTTTCACCTTTTTACACAAAAGCGTTTGCGTACTTTTTTTAGAAATGAGAGGATTCTCTCTTGATTTTGGAGATTTGACACTTTTCATTTTTCTACACATAAAGTACGCGAACGGACCTATATTCAAAGAAACGGCTTGACAGACCATGCTTTTCCCTACATTCGCGTTGACACACGGCAGCTTACAGCAACGCTACGAAACATTACGTTCTATGTTTACGTCTCATTTTGAAGTTGAAACGCAACGCACATTTGTTGTAGATTTCATTGACTTCCTGTGGTTCAACTAGATGCGTTTGTCAACGTGAAGCTCCGAAGCGTGATTGTGTTTCAGGCATAGACCGGATAATAGGAGGGCTATCATCATATTAATAATAATAATAATATTTGGGTAGGGTATATTACACTGCGACCTATTGGTCTATTGTGTCCCCTTGCTTGTGCCTCGGAGAGGTGCATGCCCTCGTTCAGAGCCCTCTCTAGATACTTCTTTGTGAAGCGTGTCGAGGTATTGCTCTGATTTATACTTGGCAGGTCACACTCCTTAGAGCACAGCGTTCAGTCCAGTTTCTTTGATGAATCTGAGAATGAGCTGTGGGTCCATGATTTGTATGTCCTTGTCTGTTATTTGGTGCCTGCCCAAATATTTCATCCTTTTGTTGGTCAGTGCCCCACAGGATTCCAGTATATGGTCTGGAGTTTCGGCGGTTTCACTGCAGAATCTGCAGAGCCCGTCCTCCGATATGCCCATTTTCCTCAGGTGCTCCTTGAGTCTGCAGTGCCCCGTGAGGAGGCCTGTTAGGATTCTTAGGTTGTTTTTGTTAAGGCCGATACAAACTTTGAATCTCTTTTGGTTGTAATTTCCTAAGAGTTTCTTTGCTTGCCTCAGATCTTGGAGGTTGAGAAAGGTTTTGGCCTTTGTTTCTTCCTCCAGTCTCCTGAACTCTTCGCGTATAGTGTGTTCTCCTATCCCGCAGAATGGTTCAGGTCCTATGAAGGGTTCCTCTGCCCCTTTTCTTGCCAGAGATTCCGCTGCCTCATTGCCCGTAATGCCAACATGGCCAGGTACCCAGCAGATGGAGATTCTGTTATTCTTGCCTAGTCTATTCAGTCCTTGTAGGCATTCCCACACGAGTTTTGACTTGATAACGTAGGCGTCAAGAGCCTTTATAGCTGCTTGGCTGTCAGACATTATTGCTATGTTGCAATTTCTATAGTTTTTCTCGAGGTTGATTCGAACGCACCTGTCTATGGCACATATTTCTGCCTGGAAGATGCTGGTACATTTGCCCATGGATTCGTAGTGCTTAGTTCCCGGCCCAAACACTCCTGCACCAGTTCCCTCCTCAGTCCTCGAGCCGTCCGTATACCACTTTGTTGTGTGGTTGCTCAGTCCATAAGTTATGGATTCGTTGCTCCAGTTCTCCTTATTGCTGAGCTTTATCTGGAAATTCTTCTCGAAGTTGAATTTCCTGATGCTGTCGTCCCTATGTATGCCAAGAAGTGGGAGTTTTTTGAGTAAGTCACCGTGTTCTTTCGAACCGATGCATTTCCCTCTCCCAATTCCCTCCTTTGCCATCCTAAGGATTGTTTTGTCTGCCTCGTTCATCACCATGATGTGTAGAGGGGTCAGTTCCAATAACACCTCCATGGCTGCGGTTGGGCAGCTACGCATTGCTCCGGTAATGCACAGGCACGCCAGTCTTTGCACTTTGCCGAGTGTCTCTCGCGTTGTGACTAGACTGGTTCGTTTCGCCCATGCTACCCCTCCGTATGTGATCATTGGTCTCACGATTGCAGTGTACATCCATCGCAGGATGCTTGGGCTGCATCCCCATGCCTTCCCCGCTAGGCTCCTACATATCATGAGAGCGCGGATGGCCTTCTTGGATATCTCCTCTGTATGTTTTCGCCAGAGGAGTTTACTATCTAGATGGAGTCCTAGATATTTTACTTCTTTGACTGGTATCAGTGTCGTGCCTGATAGGTTTATGTCCTTAAGTCTTTGAAGTTGTCTTTTCCTTGTGAATGGTACTATCGTTGTTTTCGCCGGATTGATGTTAAGTCCAACAGTATGGCACCATTCCTTGGTTACTTTAAGCCCCTTTTGTATGATGTCTCCAAGGGTTTCTTCGAACTTGCCCCTGGCAATCAATACAATGTCATCGGCCTGACAGTTGATGCCATGGTTGGTTAATTTTTCCAGCAGTTCGTCTACAACTAGGCTCCACATTAAGGGTGATAGTACCCCTCCTTGTGGACATCCTCTCGTTGTGTTTACTCTGATGGTTCCAGATGGTGTTTGCGTCTCTGCTGATCTAGTGCTCAGCAGCTCACACATCCAGTTGGATACTGTACTGTTAACTCCTTTCCTATCCAGGGATCGTTTGATCGCATCATGTGAGGTGTTGTCAAATGCTCCCTCTATGTCTAGGAAAGCGCACAGTACTATTTCTTTTGCCTCCAAGGCACTTCGAATTATCTCCGTCAGCTGATATAGGGCGGTCTCTGTTGATCTGCCCGCTTTGTATGCATGCTGACGATTATGTAAGGGGGATGTGTTTAGAACATCTTCCCTTAAATAATTGTCTACAGCCTTTTCTGTCATCTTCAGAAGAAATGACGTAAGGCTGATGGGTCTGTACGATTTTGGCTGTGTGGGGTATTTTTTCCCCGCTTTTGGTATAAACACAACCCTTGCTCGTCTCCATTGCATTGGTATGTGGCCCAAGGCAATACTGCTCCTTGTTATCTTTAGCAGGTGTGGTATTAGTACCCTTTGCCCTTCTTGAAGAAGGGCGGGTATAATGCCGTCCACTCCGGCAGATTTGAAAGGCTGAAAGGAATTTATTGCCCATTTCAGTCGTTCCTCAGAACAGATGGTTGATGTTGTTTCCCAGTCTTCCCTCCGAGGTCTGATTGAAGTGGTATTGATTCCTGGCTCAGTACTAGGCGAGCTGCCAGGAAAGTGAGTTTCTAGTAGCAATAGTGCCCTTTGATCCTCATCTTCCGTGAACTCGCCATCTGGTTTCCTCAGAGACATCGGCACCCCTCCTGACTTCGCAAGAGCTTTGTGTAGCCTTGCCGCAGTAGGGGTGCTGGTGATTGTCTCACAGAATTTTCTGAAGCTATTTCTTTTAGCTTTTCTTATTTCCTTATTATATGTAGTAAGGGCCATTTGGTAGCTTTGCCATTCTCCGCTGCGCTTTGCTTTATTGAAAAGCTTCCGCACCTCGGATCTTAATTTTGACAAGTTATTGCTCCACCATGGCGTCTGTTTCCTGTCCCGTTCTCTACTTAGAGGACAGTTTTCTTCGAACGCAGTGATGATGGCGTTTGTTATGCCTTCCACTGCGCTCTCTAGCTCTAGGGGGTGTCCCGGAGCCTTCCTCAGACTAAGGCGCCCCAGATTGCTCTCTAGAGTAGTTCCATAAGTTTCCCAATTGGTTTTCCTTGGGTTTCTTACTGGATTTCTCGTGATACTTGTGCTGTCCAGGTCGAATACTATTATTCGATGGTCAGACAATGACGGCTCACTAGATACTCTCCAGTTACTAATTAATTTACTAACGCTTGGGCTACCAAGCGTGAGGTCGAGTACTTCCTCCCTGACACTAGTTACAAAAGTGGGGGTATTTCCCACGTTTATAATATCAAGTGACGAACTCATAATAAATTCTAGTAGGTACTCACCCCTGTTGTTGGTGTCGGTGCTCCCCCATATGATGTTGTGGGCATTTGCATCACACCCTATAAGGAGCGACATGCGGAGCTTGTTGCAATGCTCCACCAGTCGCTGCATATGGGATGATACAACCGGCTCATCCCCTGCACAGTACGCCGATACGATGACAATGGTGCGGTGACATCCTTCAACATCCAGATGTACCTGAATTGGCACCAGATCTCGTGTCGCGTATTCTGAAAGTAGAATAAATTTATATTTATTGTTTATTAGAATGCAAGCTCTCGGTTTCTCGGCCCGAATGTCCCATATTACCTTTGCATCCTTGCTCGCCAATCCTTTGACTTGTCCTTTCAGGATCCATGGCTCCTGGATCAGTACTAGCCCTAGGCTTTGGCAGGTAAACATCCTATATATAGTCGCCGAGGCGGCTAAAGCATGATGAATGTTCACCTGTGCTAGTTTAATTTTTCTGTTGGCGGGGTTCATCGAGCTATTGCTCGCGCGGGGCAATTGCCCCGTCCTCCTTCAGCAACGAATCTTCCTCCTCCTGGGTGATTTCCTGGAAGAGGTCGATGACCGTGTTGTCCATTTCCCCCTCAGAGATCGTGCTCTCCGAGACGGACATAGACTCCTCGGTCTCCTCAGGAGCCTGCTCCGCCGATTGGACAACGGAAGAAGGTGCTTTAGTCTTCGGAGGAGCAGTATGCTCTACCTCTGACTGCGCGCTCTGCGAGTTCAGATTCGATGCTGGCTGGGCTGTCTGCCCAGAGATCTCGTTCGACCTCTTGAGTCCGCACACCGCAACCCTGCCGAATCGGTAGCTCAGTTATCCTTTTTGGGTTTTTATGGCGTCGAAAGATTCTCGGTCGATGCCAAGAGCCAGTACCTGCCCAGTTCCCTCTTTTCGACAATTGAGAATCCTCCACGCCTGGACGTTAAGTCCCACATTCTGTGCTTCCAGCAGTGCCAAGGAGGTTTTAGCTTCTTGCTCTGCACTGCGTGGAAGGAAGATTGTTATGGAGTAGGACCGTGGTTTATCTGTCCCACTGCATGCCATGAGGCGTGTCCCCTTCCATTTCCCCAGCTTTGGGGCTACTGCCTTTAGCCACTCAGCTGTCTGCGGAGTCTCGCAGTCAACTAAGAGCATTCCATGTTTGAAATGTATGCCCTGGAATTTGAGCTTATGCTCCCATCCCAAGGCCATTTCCAACACAATGGCGTCTTCAAGTGCCGTGAGGTCTGGGTTGCTGAGGATCTCCTGCGGATATTTCACCGGGAGAACAGCAACCTGCTCAGCAATCGCACCTGTCTCGTGTCTACCGCTAGCCGGGACCGTTTTCACCGCCGTAGCATAGCTTCGACCGACCACGGTGGCGCTCGCTTTTGCAGGCTTTCCCGTGGCCCTCTCGGTGCCTTCATCCACCTTCTGTTTCTTGGCTTTATTTGTTGTGGGGGGGTGATGTTGTTGTTCCACCTTTTTCCCGTCGCCACTTCTGTACTTCCAGGCTTGGCCCGATGTTCCTCAGCCCTCCTTTTGGCTTCCTCAGGCCCGAAGCCTTTATTGAGGTAGCGGAGGTACCATTTAGTGCCAGCACCACTAAGTCCCCTTCGTAGTGGGTCGTCCCTCGCGCCTGGTTTCCCAGGTGGGGGTAAGGCTGGCTTATTCCTCTTCCTTCCGGTGTTGTTGTCGGGGGGTACAGGGGCTGGTACTTGAGCTATGCTAGTTCCCGCTGCCCTAGTTCCCTCCACCATTACCTCCCGGACAGGGAGGGGATTAGGATTTGGGTCCTATCCCCACTGCAAGCACCTGTCGGTGCTACCGGGCTTCTTCCCGGGCCTTTTGGCACCCCCGTGGCTTGTCGTGAGGTGACGATGGTTCTTTGACTGGTGCTTGGTTGCACCAGTTTAGAGCCTCCCTCTCGACTCGTTCCGGGTCTATCTTGTGCCAGGCGGTCGTCATGGATGTCCTGCTCCATCCGACCAATGGCTTCGTCTGCGGTCTGTCCCCGCACTCTGTTGAGTTTGTTTTTGTTTTTGTTTCTTTGTTTTTTTTGGTTCATGTCCCACGAGTAGCGCGGGAAAGACGGTCGACCACGCCAGAGCCCCGCATTAGCGTGGTAAGGCCATGGTTACTCTCTGAGGTGGCCCGGTATCAGAGAGGCTCCGCAGAAATACAGCCGGATACCCCTGGCTGCAAACCATCCAATAAGCACGGGTCGCATGACACTCTGGATTAGGGGTGGATGGACGTTAAGTCCTAGACAGTTCTTGGTTGGCGCTCATCAATCGGCCTGTCTGCCATGGGTGGCCCTTAGACAGCATAGCCCATTGAATCTTTGCACCGTAAGCCTCCGCACCGGTACCATCGAATGCAATAATGGTACACACGTCAAGGTGACTGACCATCGCGAGAGGTATCATCATATTAGTCGGTAATTTGATGACGACACGACAACAAACAGATAAGTAGTACTAGGTTCCCAAGACTGCACATCCGCAAAGCAACCTTGCGCTCTCCATATGGTTGAACCGACAACCAAATTGAACTTTTGCTTATCTATGGTAGGCACGCAACCCATATCTCAAACGTGCACACATTCCGAGGGGTAATCCTCGACTTTGACCATTTTCTTGTTGCGGTTAAATTCAAAGCTCGACTGTCCAACGAGAAAAAACAGCGAAACTCCCAGAAAAAGAAATTCGACGTTGGACGCCTTAGCGCGACTGGACACTGGAGTAGCCAGAGTCTAAAGAGAACGCCTAAGCGAGATTTTCCGCTGTGCACTCATTACCCGCAGATGCCAACAATTCCTGGAACCGGTATCGCGACAGATCAATGAAAAAGCCGAGAGCACCGTAGGTTACCAGCCACCCCACAAAATGAGACCGTGGTATGATGATGCGTGCGCTCAATGGAAAATAATGACAGAACGTGCAAATCTACAAACGCTGCAATGCGAAACTAGGGCAGGAAGGGACAAGTATCCAGCCAGGATAAGGGAGAAGAAGAAGATGCTACGTAGAAAAAAGAGGGCATACACAGTTTCCCAGACCAGCTCAAGCAGACCGAATGGTCTCGCGACCGAAACAACATCCGGAGGTTTTATAAAAAGACCAAACAACTGACTGCTGGCTTTAAGACCGGAACGCCGGCTCTTCGAAATAGAGAAGAAAACCTATTCACCGAGGCAAAGGGAATAGTAGATGTGTTTAAACAGCATTTCCAGCAGCTGTTAAATGGGCATCATGTAGAGACCGTGATAGAGCAAGAAAAACCGGTTCCACCACTCTTCAATATTAAAGAGCTTAATATAGCTGTAAAAAAGTTAAAGGATAACATGGCTGCCGGCTCTGATAGTTCACCAGCGGAGGTTTTCAAGTACGAAGATGATGTATTGGTAGGTCGCATGCACGAAATCATCAACCAAGTATGGGTGGAAGAAAGCATGCCCGATGATTAGACTATTAGCTTCATATGCCCCATCGACAAGAAAGGCGATTCTATATCTTGCAAGAACTATTGAGGCATCTCCCTGCTAAATGTAGCATATAAGACCCTATCCAACGAACTGTTTGAACGTCTGAAGCCGTTATTCAACACACTAATCGACATGTCGCAGTGTAGCTTCCGGCTAGCCAGATCGACCATAGACCATGTCTTCACACTAAATCCTTTACCAATGAATTTCAAGTACCCACCATCTTTTCATCGAATTCAAAGCCACATATGATATCATTCATCGTCAGGAGCTCTACGTGGCGATGGCCGAATTCGCTATCCCGGCAAAACTGATCCAGTTATGCTCAGGGCAGGTACTCAGGGTATGTGTTGACACGGAACGCACTATCTTCAACAGATCCGTCTAACATCGACTTCATCGGCCGATCTCAGCAAACCGTGTTAGAGGCATTCATGGCGATTGGACAGCAGGCAAAATTGGTTGGCCTTCAAGTCAACGAGGACAAAATGAAGTACTCGGTTTCAACAAACAAACAAACCTCTGTCCACCGACAAAACGTCTCTGTTGATAGGAGCAAATTCGAGGTAGTAAGGGAGTTCACCTTTCTCTGAGTAAAAATCATCTCCACAAATGACACCCAAGTGGCGCCGAGTGCTGGACAATTAGCACTAAATGACAGCTTATTTTGGGTCTTTTCGAACGGAGGATGGCGAATACAGAGGAGATACAACGGCGAACTATATGAGATGTACCAAGATTGTAGTCCAAAAAGCTGAAATAAGTCGTTAAGTTTTTTTGCTCAGCCACATCGAGCGAATGAATGGTAAAAAAGGCGTGTCGCCTAAATAACAACAACTTATAAAATAGTGAATTGCATCAACGATGTTTCTTACCGTATCAAACTCAGAAGAGTCAAGCTGAAAGTTGTCTATGTGGATCGTCTCCATCGCTACCATGGTTATGGACGTGCTTGTTCGGGACGATCAAGTTTAAGAAAGGGATATTGTAGCAGGAAAACGCAAAAATCAGTGAAATTTAGCGCCATCTATCTAACCAGCTACTTGCAGTTTGAATTCCATGGAAATCCCCATATCCGAATGGGCAGAAATGCTCTTATTCTCAAACTTTATCTAATACACGAACCATCGACATTATTCTGGCAAACGCCTGGGAGCTTGGTCGCAACTGCAAGCAACGTGCCCAGTATCGCAGGGGATGGAAGGCTGCCGTGTCTTCACGGGTCAGGAGAGATATAGGAGTCAGAATAAAAGATTTGATTGTTTGTTAAATGTGTTGATTTGAAAGTGAATTTTTGTCTAAAATAAGTGAATTACTAGAATAATATTCAAAAGATATTGATAGAGAACTAATAAAGATTTAATAAACAAAATATAGTTTTATCTTTTCGAATACTAGAAATGATCGCTACTGTTTTTATTCGTATAAGTAATGCAATCGGTTTTTGTAAAAAAAAATTAATAAAAAGTTAAGTTATTTTTGAGTTTGCCACTTTCATGCGAAGTGGAGGGGACCTACAATTTTACGCCGAATCCGAACGGCAAATTTGAGAAGATTTCTCATGACAATTTGATAATCTTGGATGTTTGTCAGACGTTCGCAAGAGGTACCAACAACACGCGGTATTCCCAAGTGGTCCCCCATCTAAGTACTAACCACGCCCAACGTCGTTTAATTGCGGTGATCGAACGAGAACCGATTGATTCGAAGTGGCAAGGTCGTTGGTCATATAGATAATAACAATAAGTAATATTAAAAACTTGGCGTTTGTGGGTGGTAAGTTAGTGCACAGCGCAGAGTCTGCCGCTCGGTGCTCTCTGCAGACTGGCGTGCTAAGGCATCGAATTTCTTCTGTTGGACAGTCCGCAGCTACTTGCTGGGCAGTCGAGCTCTAAATAACTAAGCACTAACAAGAAAATGTTCAGACTCGATGTTTGCCTTTATTTGTTCGTTGGATACGTGCCTCGCATCAATTAGCACGTAGTCGATTTAGTTCATTGTTTCACCGTCTGGAGAGCACCAGGTTACCATGTGGATAATTAGCCTTGAAGTGCTTCTTATTACTGTATTAGGAACTACTGAAAAATCGATAAGTAGGTAAGCGTTATCCCCGCGAAGGTCAGGCACCTTGACGTGTGTACCATCATTGCCTTCGATGGTGCCGGTGCGGCGGCTTACGGCGCAAAGATTCAACGGGCTATGCTGTCGACGACTTCTGTCGTCAGAAGGGTCACCCATGGCAGACAGACCGACTGATGAGCGCTAACCAAGAGCTGGCCAGGACATTCCGTCCGATCCCATGCCCCCCCCTCGCCATTCCCAGTATCCTTACCCCCCCCCCCCCAATGCCCCCCTACCCCTGTTCCTATCCCTATCCAAACCTAACTCCAGTGGTGGTGTGAGCGAATTAGTAAACCGTGCCCAGGGATGAAAGGTTGGGGGTTAAACCAACCGTTAACTGAGCTCCCTCAGGCGCCTTGGCGCGGGCCTGTTGTATATAGCCTTACCCAGGTATGGCGGCGCTGCCTGGGCTGACCTTGTTTTTTCCGGCCTTACTCGTGGGAATCTAAATTAAAAACTAAAAATGGAACAATCAAAACAAAATCAAAATCAAAAAAAACAAAAAAAAATTATAAAAAAACAAAATGCAATTCCTGTCAAGGGGGAGAAGGAGATGTGTGAGGACGATTTATCATCTTCATCCATCTCTCTTCTAGCACAGGAATTGGATGAAACGGCGCTTTTGGCTAGCGACAGTGAGGAGTCGGTAAAAACCCTCACTAGCGACAGCGAAGTCACCGGTGAGCAGGCTGGAACTCTCATCGGTGACATAGACATACAGGGCAAGAAGGCAGCCGAAGAGATGCCCGGGACAGCAGGATCATCCGCTGTTCCTGGGACCATCTTGGAAGCAGCGTCAACAAAGACAGGAAGAATAGAGGGAAAAGTAGACACAGCTGGCTCAGCCGCTGCATCTGCAGTTTCCTCTAATATAACAACGAAGAGTGCGAAACAGAGCGCACAAAAGAGGGCTAATGCTTTGCTACGTAATGCAAATCGCAAGGTAGCCAAGTATGGGAGCTGTGAACCCAGCACCCTCAGTGACTGGGAAAAGGCAGCGTTTGCGAGGGCCAAGACTTTTCTGGCCGACCTGAAAAAAGCAAAGGAGGGGAAAAAGCTGGCCAATGAGGAGGTGGAGGTTGAACTGACTGCACCCTCCACCTCCTACGCAGCAAAAGCTAAGGAAGGGAAAAATGACTCGGGAAGGAAGACGAGTTTCAACAGCAAGAGAGGCAGATCCGACGATGCCGCCGAGTCCAACGCAGCGAAAAAGGTGAAGGCTGTGACCACACCGGCAATGCGTCGCGGACACAGCGACCCGAAGAACGAGCATCTCGTTGCTGTGATAAACGAGCTGGAGCCTTGCGGTCGTCTCACAATCGACCAGTGGAAAAACGTCGAGGAGAGGTTCCAAGACGCCCTGTGGAAGGAACTATCCGCCGCAGGAAACGGGGAGCTTCAATTTGATGGCGCTGGTTGGGAAGGCGGGCGCAAGGTTGTTGCTTGTGGAAACAAGCTTTCGGTAGTTTTCCTCAGACACTTCGTCACGGAGGTATCCGATGCATGGGAAGGTATTAAGCTAAAATGCTTAACGGTTGCCGAGTTGGCAAAATACAATCCGCCAACAGCCTGGGTTTGGGTACCTAGTCCCTACACATACCCGGAGAAGCTCCTAGGGCTCCTACATGTTCAAAATCGGGAACTTAAAGCCGATACATGGATGGTCCTAAAGACGGGGCCTAGACGGCAATACGGCCAACACTTCCTACTGGCCCTAAATAAGGAATGTCTTCCATACCTGGAGAAATCCAATGGGATGGTAAGATATAGCATGGGGAGGTTGATGGTCAAAACATCGACCAAGGGCAGAGATGAGGAGGAGCCCCCCATGATGATGATGGAAGTGCTGCAGATAAACCTGCACCACAGTAGGGCTGCGACGGCCTGTCTGATGGAGTACGTCATTAGGCAGGACATTGCAGCCGTACTCATACAGGAGCCCTGGATCAATAAGAACGTGATTCAGGGGCTCCGGCAAAAGAACTATACATTGTTCTACAAGGCGGAAGGTAAAATCAGGACTTGAATCCTTATTAAAAACCACATAAAGGCATTTCTTTTGAATAATTACAGCTCTGGCGACTTGACGGCGGTCATCTGCGAGAGGGAAGATGGAAAATCTCTGTGTCTGACCTCAGCCTATCTTCCCTACGACTCTGCGGTCGTAATAGCGGAAAATCTAAAGGACTTGGCTGGTCAAAACTGGATGCACGTACTGGGCTGTGATGCAAACGCCCATCATACGCAATGGGGTAGTGGAGACACAAATTCAAGGGGTGAGTGTCTTTATGATTTTATTATATTGTTACATCCAGGCTAGGATTCGAAAAGATAAAACGTAATTCTATTTAATTAATCTTTATTAGTTCTCTTTCAATGTCTTTTACTTCTTTCAATATTCTCTATACTTTTCACTACTGTCATCTATCGCCCTTCTTTATCGCGGTTCACAACTAGAATGTCCTGGGTGCTCCTGCGACATCTATTTATATCTCCTAGTGACACCTCTCGAAATTTCCAGATTCGTTGAGAAGGTTCGTTAAGTTCAGAAGGTTCGAGAACAACATACCAAGTTATATCACAGCTACTCAAACTGCTATTCCAATGCTGCCAAAATCGGTAATATGGCCACTTTCTACTAGATGGCGTAGTTGACTAATTAATGACACAGTTCAAGCAAACATGCAACAATATCCCCCTCTTAAACTTGTTCGTCCCGAACAAGCACGTCAATATTTTCCCCATGGTAGCGATGGAGACGATCCACATGGACAACTTTTAGCTTGCCTCTTCCTCGCTGGATCCGGTAGACAACATCGTTGATGCGCTTCACTATCTTATAGGGTCCTTCCCAATCCTGCTGTAGTTTAGGTGACATACCTTTTCGGCGATGAGGGTTGTATAGCCATACCAGATCTCCTTCCTGGAATCCTGTGGTGGTCGCTTTTGTATCGTACCTCGTCTTCATGCGGTCGCTGGATATCCGAATCTTATCTCTAGTTTTCCGATGAATGTTTCTGATGATTTCTCTGAGATCCGCCACATAATCATCTTCATTCGTTGCTTCATCAGTCGGAGATCCAAACATCAATTCACTAGGTAACCGGATGGTTCGACCAAAAAGGATTTCGGATGGAGTATGTCCTGTTGTGTTATGAACTGCGCTTCGATAAGCTAATAGGAACATGGGGATGTGCTTGTCCCAGTCCCGCTGGCAGTCGCCAACAACCTTAGAAAGGTGTTCGTTTAAGGTTCTATTGAAGCGTTCCACCATTCCGTCCGATTGTGGATGAAGCGGGGTTGTTCTTGTCTTCTTAATCCCTAGTAGCTGGCATACTCCTTGAAAGATCTTCGACTCGAAGTTGCGACCTTGGTCCGAGTGCAATTCCATTGGTACGCCAAATCTGCTTACCCAGTTGTGGACAATCTGCTCTACCACGGTTTTAGCTTCTTGGTTAGGTATAGCAAAGGCTTCAGGCCATTTAGTGAAGTAGTCCATCACTACGAGGATATAGCGGTTTCCACTGTTGGTTTCTGGAAACGGTCCTGCGATGTCAACTGCAATCCTTTCAAAGGGCGCTCCAACGTTGTATTGATGCATCTTGCCTTGCATTTTTACTCTCGGGCCTTTACTGGCTGCGCAAGCGGCGCATTTTCGGCACCAGTTTTCGACATCGTCTCTTGCGTGGATCCAGTAAAAGTGTTCTCGCACTTTTTCGAGTGTCTTACTTACTCCCAAGTGACCTCCGGACACTCCATCATGTAGTTCCCTAAGTACTTCGTTGACTTTCGATCTGGGTACCACAAGTTGCATCACGGCTGATGTTCCATCCGAACTTTCCCATTTTCTTTTCAAAATGCCATCCTGGACATGAAGTGAGTCCCATTGTGCCAAGTATGCCTTCAATTCCGGACTCCTATTGGAGATCTGCTGCCAGTCCGGCTTGCCCTCATGTTCTTTCCAGGCGAGAATCGGCTCGATATCCGGATCTTCCTGTTGAGCATTCCGGATCTCCCGTGCACTCCAGCCGCTAATGGGCTCAGCTCTCAACCGTTGGACTGATAATTTATCTTTTTCCTCCTGGCGTACGCAATGTTTACAATCAGCCTTGCAGGGTCGCCGGGAGAGGGCATCTGCGTTGGAGTGAAGAGTTCCCTTTCGGTGCTGTATCTCGTAGTCATACATCTGCAGCCGCTCAATCCACCTCGCGACTTGTCCTTCAGGGTTCTTAAACTGCAGCAGCCACTTTAGAGACGCATGATCTGTACGCAGGATGAATTTCTGCCCATATAAGTACTTGTGGAAGTGCTTTGTTGCCAGGATCAAAGCCAGGAGTTCCCGCCTGGTTACGCAATAGTTCCTCTCCGGCTTGGATAGCACTTTACTGAAGTAGGAAACTACTCTCTCTTGGCCATCATGGATCTGCGAAAGAACGGCTCCGATCCCAACATTACTAGCGTCGGCATCTACAATAAATGTCTTTCCTGGAGTAGGGTACGCTAGAATTGAAGCATCACACAGTTGGTGTTTGAGACTCTTGAAACTCGCTTCGCATTCACCTGACCATTTAAATGGTTTTCCCTTTTCCGTCAGTTGATGCAAGCTCTTTGCGATCCTTGCGAAGTCCTTCACAAACCGTCTGTAGTAAGTTGCAAGTCCCAGGAAGCTTCTCAGTTGGTGTTTGTCTTTGGGAACGGGCCAATTTTTCACCGTATCGACCTTCTCTGGGTCAGTCCTTACTCCTTCGGACGAGATGATGTGCCCCAGATATTTTACCTCAGATCTAAAGAGTTCACACTTTTTCGGGTTAAGCTTTAATTGTGCACTTCGTAGTCTCTGGAACACTTTCTTCAAGTTATCTCGATGTTCTTCAAACGTTTTTCCAACCACGATGACATCGTCCAAGTAGACCAAACACGTTTTCCATGTTAGCCCCAACAAAACAAGCTCCATTAGTCGCTCAAAGGTTGCCGGCGCGTTACACAGTCCAAATGGCATTACTGTGAATTGCCAGAGCCCGTTTCCTGCTGTGAAAGCTGTTTTCTCACGATCTTCCGGATGTATCTGCACTTGCCAGTAGCCACTCTTCAGATCTAGAGTGGAAAACCATCGAGCTCCGGACAGTGTATCCAGCGTATCGTCAATCCTTGGTAGAGGGTAGCTATCCTTTTTGGTGACATTATTCAGTTGGCGATAGTCTACACAGAACCGAGTGCTGCCATCTTTCTTTTTGACTAGGACAATTGGAGATGCCCATGGGCTTTTAGAGCATTCGATTACTCCTTCCTTCTCCATCGTCGACACCATCTCTGCAACCTCCGTCTGCTTAGCCAATGGTAGTCGTCTGGGAGGCTGACGAATCGGTCTCGCGTCTCCAGTGTCTATCCGGTGTTGTACAAGGTGTGTTCGGCCATACTCGCAGTCCCGCGAAGCGAATATATCAGCAAACTCGTTGATGAGGTTCCCTGCCATGGCTTGCTGCTCCCGATTCAGATCGCAGTGCTGGAATAAAGTTCTTTTGACCTCAGTCATTCCCATTAGTGAACGAGGCTTCGCAACACCTTCCTGTGATAGTTTCGTGATGGCAGTAACCGGTACACACCTTCCAACCACCTCACCTTGCTTCAATTTGACGCTTTTGTGTTCCGCATTAAGAACTCGTACGGGAACCATATTGTTCTTCGGCTCGACAAGCATTTTTCCAACCACGCAATTTCGGCAGTGGTTGTCTTCTGGCTCGACTAGAAAGAATCGGTGGGCCCCAGGATCACCTTCCAGCTTTGTCCAAATCAGTGTCTCTGAAGAAGGTGGTAGGACCTCGTCCTTACTAATGACTGTCCTCAGGGATGCGACGTTCTCGTTCCCGTACACCATCGGAATTTCTACGCTTCGATACTTGAGTACTTGCATACCAATGTCCAATACTACATCATGCGCCTTCATGAAATCGATTCCAATGATGCATTCGTCACATATATCGGCTACTAGGAAAGCGTGGGAGAATACTAATCCTGCCAAATTTATTGTTAGTATGACCTCTCCATACACTTTCGCTGTCACTCCTGTTGCTGTTTTCAGACAGTAATTGCTGGTGTTGTGCAGCCAAGACTGACGGACGATGTCCCTCCTTATGATGGAAGCGGTGGCACCGGTGTCGATGGTTGCCACGCACTTATTTTGTCCGATATAGGCTTCCACTGTTAGACTCTGGTTTCCTCGTTTGGTTTGGGAGACTTGAATTGTGGTCCTGGAGTCATCGATTCTGGAAACCCACTTCTGCTCCGAGAAGCTGCCCCTTACACGTTTCCCGACTGCTGGTTCTCCGAAGCTATATCTGCCAGATGCTTCTTCGTTGCGCCTCCTAGGCCCGCAATGTGGACAACTGGCTTGTCTGGGTGGAGCTCTGCACTGTCTCTGCAGGTGCCCTATTTTGTTGCAGTTCCAGCAGCGCATTTGACCTCTGTTATCTCTGCTCCGGTCTACGATGTCTGCTCTTTGACATGAGCATTCAACAGCTGTAATTTCCCTTACGCGGTGGAACACATTCGATGCCTGATCAGCAGCTTGCATTGTCAAGGCAAATGCTAGGGCCTCAGCGAGAGTTCTCTTTCCAGCCATTCTTACGGCCATTTGCAGTTGTCTATCTTCAATGGCTTATATAAACGCCTCCACAGCCATTTCATTGATGAGAACCTCACCAGCATTAGGATATGACAAATGTGCCAGACGTTCGATATCTGCTTGCAGCTGTTGAAGTGTTTCTCCCCGCTTCTGGACTCTACTGCGTAGCTGGACCCTGTACACTTGCTGCATATGCTCATCACCGAAGCGCATCTCTATAGCCTTGACCAGGGCGTCGTAGTTGTGTTGCTTCTCTTCTGAGACGGTTTGGAGTAACTCCGCAGCTGTACCTCTTAGTGCGAGCGTTAGCGCAATCGACTTTTCCTCGTTGTCCCAGCTGTTCGCCACTGCAGCTGCTTCAAACTGTTTCTTATAAATTGGCCATGATGTTTGACCATCGAAAACAGGAGGCTGCATCTCTTTCCTTCTCGGGCAGTCCGCAGAATTTTCTCGAGCCTTCTGCTTCTTCACTTTCTCGAGCTCTTTAGCCAAGTTCTCGATGTTTGTATCGATTTCGTCGAATTTGGTTTCAACCTTCTCGAACTTTTGGTCAATTTCTTCGAGTTTTCCTTCGAGAACATTTTTAAAATCTTCCACAGCGCTCTTTTGGGCGGCAACTATGGAATTCTTTTGTTCTTCGAATTTAGTGTCCATTGCTTGCAATTTGGAATCTAGAGAATTCTTCTGTTCATCAAATTTAGAGTCCATTGATTGCAATTTGGAATCTAGAGAATTCTTCTGTTGTTTTAGAGAATTGTTTTGTTCCTTGAACTGAGAGCCCATAGAATTCGTCTGTTCATTGAACTGAGAGTCCATAGAATTCTTCTGTTCATCTAACTTGGCCAGAAGTAATTCCATCATAGCAGTCATATCAACGCTTGTACTTACTTGTTCTTCTGCTACGTCGAACAAAACGGACTTGGGGTTTTCTCCTTCGTTTTCAACAGATTCCTGCAGTCGAAGCACAAGATCACTTTTTCCTCCAGCTGTGGAGAGATTCCGCTTTTCCAATTCAGCTTTTAACTGCGGAATACTGAGCTGTAATAATTTTAATGTGCGGCCCATTTTTTTTTTTAATTCTCTTTTTTTAAAACTTTAATTTCACACTGAATACGTTTTATCCCACTTCTGACACCAATGTTACATCCAGGCTAGGATTCGAAAAGATAAAACGTAATTCTATTTAATTAATCTTTATTAGTTCTCTTTCAATGTCTTTTACTTCTTTCAATATTCTCTATACTTTTCACTACTGTCATCTATCGCCCTTCTTTATCGCGGTTCACAACTAGAATGTCCTGGGTGCTCCTGCGACATCTATTTATATCTCCTAGTGACACCTCTCGAAATTTCCAGATTCGTTGAGAAGGTTCGTTAAGTTCAGAAGGTTCGAGAACAACATACCAAGTTATACCACAGCTACTCAAACTGCTATTCCAATGCTGCCAAAATCGGTAATATGGCCACTTTCTACTAGATGGCGTAGTTGACTAATTAATGACACAGTTCAAGCAAACATGCAACAATATTGTCCAACCTGACGGTATGTAATAGAGGGAATTCACCTACTTTTGTTACACGTAACAGCCAGGAGGTTTTAGACGTTACACTTGTCTCCAGCACAGACAAAATGGAAATCATTGAGTGGAGGGTAGTTGATGAGGCATCTCTGTCTGACCACAGATGGATACGCTTCAAAATTAATTTTCAGCATAGGGCATGTAATTTCTATAGAAACCCAAGAAAGGCAGACTGGGATAAATACATAGATTTCATTAATCTACGTTTAGATACCCAGTCGATCACCGGCGAAAATATGGTGGACTTAGATAGGGCAGTAGAAGCCGTGAGCAGAACCCTAAACACAGCGTTCGAAAAGGCATGCCCGGCAAACAAAAAGCCAAAAAGGGCTCAACCAAAGTGGTGGAATAAGGAAATCGGCCTTAAAAGAAGGGAGGTAAGAAAACTTTATAATAGGGCAAAACTTATTAAAAACGATACCACATGGGACGAGTATAGCGAAAGCAAGAGGGAATTTAAATACATAGTGAGGAAATCCAAGAGATCTTCATGGAAAAAGTTCTGCGAATCTATTGAGTTAACTGAAGAGGCGTCGAAACTGCGTAAAATGCTCTCAAAGGAGGGTAGCGTACCTAGCTACCTAAAAAATAGCAACGGGACATGGGCCGTGAGTAGTCAGGAGGTTCTGGCTACCCTGGTGGAAACCCATTTCCCCGGTTCCACAACCACAACGGACCTAGGCCTACAAGGGCAGGAGGAAGTCGTCTGTCCCTCTTTGGAGTGGGAAGAAATTGACAATATCATCAACCGAAAAAAGTTACGGTGGGCCATGCATACATTCAAACCGTATAAATCTCCAGGGCGCCAGAGCATGCAAAACAAAAGATTTTTGATATACTGAGATTCAGCCTAAGAACAGGGCATATTCCAACAGCCTGGAGAGAAGTCCGGGTTGTTTTTATACCCAAAGCCGGCAAGCAGGGTCACACGACGGCGAAGGACTTCAGACCAATCAGTTTGTCGTCCTCTTTGCTCAAAACCCTTGAGCGTCTGGTGGAAGTTCACATTAGAAATAAATGTAGCAATGGTTTCTTATGCGAGTCACAGAACGCATACTTAAAGGGTAGATCAGTAGAAACTGCTCTACACAACGTAGTAGGTAAAATTGAAAATAGTCTACACTGCGGCGAATTTGCTTTGGCCTCTTTTCTCGATATAGAAGGAGCCTTCAATAACGTTGAGTGTAGAGCTATAAAAATCGCATTAACAGGCGCTAACATAGAACAGGGAATCATAAATTGGGTATGCAACATGCTCGCCAACAGGAACATAAACTGCTCCCTTGGTCAAAGCTCCATAAGGATGTCTGCAACCAGAGGAACCCCGCAGGGGGGAGTCATATCGCCACTGCTGTGGGTACTGGTCATTGACAACGTCCTAAAGGAAATTAAGTCAATGGGTATAAGTACCACAGCGTATGCGGACGACGTGGTCATAGTAGTGCATACCTTAAGTGAGATCACAGAGACCGCCTTAAGGAAAATTAGTAATTGGGCCAAGGGCTGCGGACTAAATGTCAATCCCTCGAAAACAGAGTTAGTCCTGTTCACGAGACGACACAAAATACCGCACTTCAATCTCCCGAAACTTGACGGAGAGGAACTGCTCCTCAAGGACAGTGCGAAGTATCTGGGCGTAATCCTAGATAGAAAATTAAATTGGAATCTTAACATAAGGGAACGAATGAAGAAAGCGTATAATGCCCTCTTTATTTGTAAGAGAACAATAGGCAAAACATGGGGCCTGAAACCCGCCATGGTACACTGGATATATACAGTAGTGGTGATACCCATACTTACATATGGCTCACTTGTGTGGTGGAGGGCAACAAATAAAAGAACCATAATTGGAAAACTAGCAACGGTGCAGAGAACGGCAAGCATAGCCATCACTGGTGCAATCCGTACCACTCCTACGGCAGCACTGAACGCCTTCCTGCACTTTATCCCGCTAGATTTAAAAATAAAGCAACTTGCTGGCAACAGCGCTTTGCGCCTAAAAAATTTAGGCCAGTTTAAGGACTGTAGTTTTGGGCATTGCACGATCTTAGCTGATGTGCTACCCGGAAATCCTATACGGACTGATGAGATTTGCCCCTTGGTCGACCATGACATCCCCTATGAGGTGTCATACCCGCGAAGGGAGGAGTGGCAAAGAGATGCAGTCATAATAGCAAACGAGGTTGCTATCTACACTGACGGCTCTAAGACGGGGGAGAGAACGGGTTCTGGCATTTTTTCTGCTGATCCAGACCTGAGAGAGTCTATACGACTCCCGGACACAAGCAGTGTCTTCCAATCGGAAGTTCTGGCTGTTCTAAGGGCGGCAGAGATAGTGCAGATGAGATCATTGTCGGGAAGAGACATTGCCATCTATATTGACAGTCAGGCGACACTTATGGCACTTGAATCTGCTAACATTAACTCTGAGATAGTCAGAAACTGTCGCACAATGCTAAAAGCAGTATGTAGACGGAATCGAGCAAGACTGTGCTGGGTACCGGGACACAGCGGTATAGAGGGAAATGAGCAAGCCGATGAGCTAGCAAGAAAGGGAGGGGAGCTGGAAAACAGCGGAGGTGTGAACATTAAACCACCCCTGGGCGTCTTTAAGGGAAAAATCAATGAAAAGATTTTAAAAATGGCTGACCTCAGATGGCAGAACATAGTGGGACGTAGGGTGTCTAGAGCCCTTTGGCCCCATTTGGATAAGAAAAGATCTAAGGAAATTCTAAAATTGAGCAGGGAACTGCTTAGAACAGTAATTGGGATTATGTCAGGGCACTGTCTTCTAAGGAAGCATGCTAGGCGACTTGGTCTGGTGGATGTGGACACGTGCAGGTTCTGTGGTGATCTACAAGCCGAGGAAGACATAACACACATATTGTGTGAGTGCGAGGGCATAGCACGGAATCGTAGGAGGATTCTAGGGGAATACTTCTTCGAGGAACTAGGGGAGCTGAGCGGCATAGACCATAGGAAGCTGGTTAAGTTCTGCAGGAGGATTGGGCTCTGTCTAGGAAAAGTTTTTTAGGTTTTTAGGTTTTTCTCCAATTGAAGTTTTTTCAAGTGGTTCCCAAGGGATCGCGATGGGCCCTTCTGGTGCCTAGTGCTGTATGCAAAATGCATACCCCTTTTTAACCTATGACCTATGACCTAAGCGTTATCTATTGTCGTATGTCGGAAAGCTGTGCTTACCAACTCATCCGCCGAAGACATTCTCCTTTCATACTTTAGCATAGAAATCTCCGATCAAAACTTTGGCACCGTACTGCTGGCAGGCTGTGTGCATGAGGTCATAAAACAACTCCTTGAGAGGATCTTCCGCCTCATAATGTTGTTACAACGGCTTCGCTGGTTTTTAGTGGTAAATAGCTTAGTGAGTATCTGGTTTGTCTGTACAAATCGAGGCCTATTGGCTGCCAGTAAATGAGTCGAAGAAATGTTCAGCGTTTTAAACCCTTTTACCCGCGAATCGCTCCCTCAAGTACTGTTATCTGTTGAACTATTTTATACCTTATGAGCTATTTATTAAGTGATTATTTGTGAAGGCCTTTTCTGTGTTTAAAAAAAAAATCGATTTCCTTAAAAAGAAATCCACCCCCTATATGAGGCCAACACCAATTTGTTCAGTTCTATGTTCGTTTTAGCCTTTTTAACGAAAGAAAAATCAAAACAGAAATTTGAAGAATTGCCGCCCGGAAAGTAAAATCTTGTAAATTTGTGTCTTTTTTCCTTCTTTCTTTAACCATTTTGCATTGGAGTCTTTTTTTCATACTTACATAATCCTACACATCGTATTTTTTTGAGTAGCACCTGGGGTGTACAGCGCTCGCACATTATAATGTGTACACTAACAAATCAAAGTTCCTTTGCGTTCTTCGTATTAATTAAATGACTCCACGTGCCCCTCGTTACTACACTTTTTTGACATTGCAGAGAGTTACCACTATAGCACAACCGCCTGGAGGCCCATTATTCGAGCTGGTTAACAGATCAGATTCGTGTACAGCCGCCACCATCTCTTTCAACACCATAAATCTAAAAAGAATCTAAAAATACTTACTGACCTCAACCAGCAAGTTTTTGCTGTTTTATTTTTATTTGCGGATTTTACAATACATTTAGTTCACATACCAAGAAGAGAAATATACATAATTAGAATTATTAACAAAGAAATCATCAATACAACTCATAACCCGCAATTGAAATATATTTTCTGGTAAAACAAACACAAACTCGACCGTCATTGATATTAACTAACCAATAAGATGTGGAGAGCTTAATCAACTATTGAACATAAATTAAAATAAATTCAGGCTCACGTACAACTTGGACAAAAGCTGATGACTTCTGTTAACTGGATGAGGATGATAGAGGAAAATTAAATATGCACATAAGTTTTGAACTGCAGTTGGGAGAGAATAGCAATTATATTTGTTTATTCTACGCTATCGTTGGGGTGCGTGAACTTCGTCTTATTATTTAACAAAATCGGGGTTCTCCTGAATCTTGTCGCTAAACTGCAGCTGACTATCGATGATCTGGAATAATTCTTGGGGTGCAGGAATCCTGCCAGTTTGCAGCTTCGACCAGACCGGCACATCGTTTAATGTGATTTCAAATGCCCCAGACGACACCAGCTGTGAGTTAGTCACGTTATATTTGTAAAAAAAAAAAAATGCGTTTTAACTGCTTACCTGCGCCTCAAGCATATTACCGACAAAAAAGATCATCATGCAGGCATACAACTTGTTATCGATTAAATGCCGCCACCACCCAGGTGTTGCTTGACCCAGGAGGCCAAAGATATCAAAAGCCGATACAATTACAACGATCAGTACAATCTTAAGCAGGAACACTACTTTTGACAGGTACATATTGAAGCCAGGTGGGTCGTAGTTGGCACCCTGAATGGTTATCTGCGGATATTTTTCGGTCAGAATGTTAACATAGTCATCGAATGCCTTACGATAGCCGCACGAATAGCTGGAGTAAAGCAAACAATTAGATTTAAGTACAGGCAGATAGAAGAATCTTACCAATAGAGAAAAGTTATCGTCGGTCCACCAACATTTTGGCCGAATTTTGTCAAAGGAATTTCCTTTTCAGCTTCAACGCCAAAATTTATGTTTCCGATTAATAAAAATCCAATTAAGACGAACAGTACAATTGATACATTTTTACTTGTGAAACCCATTTTGGGTTGTTGGTGTGTTTTCTTTGTTTTTCTCGTTGCAACGGTGATACTTATTAGTTTCTAATAAACTATAAAATTACAATAGAAATCCCAATTAATATTCTTTCACCGACGAGATAAGCTAGAGTGAATTTTTTTCTTCAAAGAAAAGGTCTGATAATGCACTGTCAATTAATGAAATTTGACATTAGGTAGTGTGGTGAATTTCGCAGTTACGTAGATGGCACTACAGAGGTGATTTTTTGGAGTAGGTAGTGCTGTGGTGATCACATAGTTGGCGACCAATCACAGTCAACCGCCGCACTTTGGGCCGAAATGCCAAAATTCGTAGCAAGAATCGAAAATGCGATGTTTTTTGATTATTTTGATTTCTAATAGCAATAGCCGTGTTTCTTTGCACGCGGATATAGGGATAATTTGAAATTTGCATGTAAAATACAACAACGACTTATCCTATATACGCTAACTTTAGCTGGGATAGCTATCGCCGCTAAGTCCTTTAGCGGGGATAAACAGTGCTTCCAAAACCCATTTTTTTCGTTTCTGATGAATCGTAGCGATGAATTTTTCAGGAAATGTCAAAGTTTGACATTCCGCCGACCACTAAAACATCCCGCCGAATATTTTGTTCATGATTTTATTATTATTTTTTTTTTTCAAAATTTAGTAAATCTGTCAATGTGAAAACAATAATTTCAACTGTCGGAAATTAATATTTTTGAATTTCACGATTTTCAATACAAATTTCTTAACTCAACTTGCAGCTGTGTCACTAATAAACGTCATAGGTGCATGTGTTGATGAATTCTTAAGCGGCGATGGTCG
The DNA here is from genome assembly GCA_949715645.1 of Portevinia maculata. Classification (NCBI taxonomy): domain Eukaryota; kingdom Metazoa; phylum Arthropoda; class Insecta; order Diptera; family Syrphidae; genus Portevinia; species Portevinia maculata. The sequence continues at coordinate 77,353,034 of OX454525.1, forward strand.
TTTTTTTAATGTCATGCCTATATCCGCGTGCAAAGAAACACGGCTAATATAAACAAAGCTTCAAAACTTGGTAAATTTTGTTCTAGAGTAAAAAAAACAAAAAAAAATCTTTATTTTCTCCCCATTTGGATATATTGTATGCTTAGTGTTTACATTTTTGTTTATTTGAGTTGATTCATTTTTAAATGAGCTAAGAATTTGGAATTTAGTTCTTATATTAAGTTCCACGTGGCCCAAAATAACTTTGTTTTTTTTGCAAAAATGATAACTTCTCAACGAATAAAGATAGCCTTATAATTAATCTTTTTGCTTAAAAAAAATCGCTACAACAATAGTAAACTTAAAAAAAGAAATAGGTTTACATGATGTTTCAGAATATTGGCCGAAATAAGATTTTCTTCGAAAAAGCAAGTTATGTTTTACTTTGAAAACAATCCAAAATATTGCAGATCACGTATTAAAAAAAGTTCATGACTATTTTGTTTTGTGGCGCCTCAGAGTATCTTATAAACTGTTTCAGTTGTAATACGATTTTATTTTTTTAATGTTCTAAGCTTAAACTTACTCTATACAGCGCTCAGAAGGAAGTGCCATCATCTGTCATATCAGCCAGCCATATTCATTTTTTGTATTGCGTGAAGTTAGTCGCATTCTTTGGTGGTTTCATTCAGGGCGGATACCGAAAGTGAGAGATTTATGAATGATTGGATAGATGGCGGTATTAAATACTTTACACAGTGATACATTATTCACGTCAAACAGTGTAAGAATATAGTAAACGGACCAAATAAACTAAAATCAACTAGAATTAAAAAGGTATAATTAAACGCAGTACGCCGCCTACCGAAACGGCAATTGAAGAACATGTGCAATTGGCGATTTCATGAGGATAGTTCTAAATACGTGATATCAACAAACATAAAACATCTGTTTTATGTTGGTTGCTGAAGACAAAAAGTCACTGTTGACAGCAATAACTTCGAGGTAGTTAAGGAGTTGATTCACCTTGGAGTAAAACATCAACTCCACAAACGACACCTTTGTGGAGGTCCGACGGAGAACTGTGTAACCTAAAGTAGTGTGCCCTGGTTGCAGAGGTTGCATTTCTATTTTTTTTTTCCTTTCTTTTATAAGATTTGGGGTGGTACTTTAGATGCCAGCTTCTGTGCATTTTCTTATAAAGGCAAACATAATCAAACAAAGCAGTGTCAAAATGATATACTCTATCCCACAAAAAGATGCAGTACAGGGGGAGCTCTCACATAAGTGGATTACGTAAATTGATACTGAAATAAAAACTAAACCAGTGAACTTGGTTATTCTTGTTTTGTAATTTCCCTCAAATTAGCATAGATCACAATAATCACAACATATGGTAGCCATCAACCCTTGCTGCTTGTAATGAAAATATGAACATCACAACTGAGTTATCAGCTGAAAGGCAATAGTTTCTGTGTTTTTTGTCAAATAGCTTTGTGTTTTTTTCTATTGAGAACCAATAGAATTTCCTCAAACTTCAAAAAAATTGGTGTCGGCGCGAAAACGAAACCGGAGTAAAACTGCTGTTTTATGTATTGATACAATTTTACATCTTTTTAATTAAAAATTGTATCTTATAAGCTATTGATTTCCAGCCCTAAATTAATACATAATGAAAAAATGCCTTCTATTACAAATTTTAATTTCATCAAAGTCAAGCCCTTGACCATTTTGTAAACAATTATCTTTATTTCGTTAAGCAAATCGTTTTGTTTTCAAATCAGAATTTGGTCCTGGATACCATACAGGTATTGCTCTCCGATTTGCGGCGATTTATTCTGCACAATACGATAACCAAGTAAGGGCTTTACCGAGTGACAGGTTTATGTCTGAAACAGATGAGCAGCCAGGAAGCATGCAGTAATGTATTAACGCATTAAATAAAATTGGCATCATTCAGTATGCTTTTTGCATACTTTTATGGGACAGAGGTTAATTCAGCCGTAGCACGGAATTAAAAAAACAACATATGCTTGTTTCACGCACCTAATGAACACCTCGCACCACATTAGACAGTCATAGCTGCCAACCTAATCTCAATAAATTTGCCATTTCTCGTGTTTTTCTAGAATGCTCTGTTAAATCGGTGATAGCTGAATTTTCAAATCCATCATTTATCCACGCTTCGCGTAAACCAAGTTCTTTATTGCGTATATTTACATAATAAATATTACATCAGGCTAGTCATTTAATTAAGCAGCACATTCAATTCATTTCAATTGGTTTTGTACAATATTTCCCGAAACATCTGAGTCATGGACAAAGTAAGTAATTAATACAAAAAAAAATGGTTATGTACAAGGCTATATGTGCAATTTTACTGCAATGTCCTAGGTGAACGAACTCAAAGAAATAGGCAACAAAGCCCTCGCTGAGGATAAATTCGATGAAGCTATTTCTGCCTACTCTGAAGCAATTACTCTAGATAGCAAGAACCATGTTCTGTACAGTAATCGATCCGCAGCATATGCTAAAGCCGGTAAATTCGAACTGGCCCTGGCCGATGCAGAGAAGACAATAGAAATCAATCCCACATGGCCAAAAGGTTACTCGCGCAAGGGTTCCGCCCATGCGGGTCTAAATAATTTTCCAGAAGCATTTGAAGCTTACTCTGAAGGTAAGTTGAAATATATTTATTTATTTTTCATATATGTATTTTATGGATAGTTTTTTTTAATATAAAACTGCAGTACCTTGGGCCACATCAGTTTTAATTTTCAAGTGAGTTGTTGTACATAGTTGATTATTATCAATAGTACCGTGTCGTTTATGATTCACAAATTGTTTGGTTAGAAGTTCTTTCGAACTATTTCGGAAGTTTCTAGAAAAGTTTATTTTGACAAAAAAAACGAATTTGGTTATGTTAATCGTAGCCACAAATAAATGCAGTTTTTGTAAAATAGAATTACAGTATATCTTTACAAGGCGACGGTGTAGAGGTTAGTGTGTTGGCTTGTTACCCATGCGGTGCAGGTTCAATCCCCATGGGGAACAACAACATACGCCACCCATTCACATGCCTCTACACCAAAAGGAGGATTTCTGCCTGGTAGTACAATGGACCGTTACCGAGTCTGAGTGCTCTAGGATTTGGAATTCCTTTTTTAAAAAAAAAAATATTTTTACAAAAAATAAAATTTGGAAATGGTAACCATGTGCGCAACAAAAAACTGTGCTCATTTACGCTAACAAAATCGTTTGTCTGTATCGAACTACTTCAATTGAGTTGCTAGTGAAAGTACTTTTTAACTCGATTGCATTTTTAACCCGCAGCGGTTGCCTAGAGTATTATTCGTTTGCGCCTTCTCTGTGAGATGTTATTCTTTCTTGTAACGAAGAAATATTGATTTAATAAACATGTATAACGGTGAATATAGCGCTACAAGACACCAATCCATATTCAACAATATTTGTGTGCGAAACTTTTCCACTCCCTCAAAGTCTAACAACCACCCAAGTTTTTATAACATGACAAGCTTCTCAAAATTTGCCGTTTTGAATCAGCGTCTTTCATATTCGTATCAAAAATATATCTGAACCCACAAAATAGTTGGAAGTACCATTTCGGGTGGCTGAAGTGAATTTTGGCGGCTATAGAGCTCTGGTTCCTCAATTGAGTAGCATGAGCACTTTAATTTTTGCAAGAACTTTTTCCCCATATGAGCTGGCAAACTGTTACTCTCGGTGGTCTCACGCATTAGTAATTTGATGTGTTTTCAGTGATCGAAATGCCAGTCAGATCGAAGAGCCACAAGCTTCACAGGCACACACATCATTTATCCTTCTTTTGAGAGGACAGTCCATTTTTCCACAGAGTCCTCTCAGATTTTTTTTCTTAAGTACCTACATTGTCCTTTTTTTAAATCATTGTTTCAGATGTTCTTTTTTTTTACCAGCAGTGACTAAATATTTGTTTGTATTTACTTACACCGACAATTGCTTCTACATAAACTATAGTTTATTACATGGTAAACAACAACTAACCAAAAGTGAGAATGAACAGGTTACAATAATATTATGATGCGCGTAAAAAATGAAGATAAAGTTTTGTAGTGTCTGAAATGAAATTACACCTAAGTGGGTTGGCTATCTATAATCTATAATTCACCTAAGATTTTCAAGTAAGAAAAAGCTGCCTTTTTGTGATTTTAGAACATTTTTTGTTTGTTTTTAAAAAGATTCAGCTTTCCATTAGTAAGAAAAAGGCATTTTTAATCCGGTTTTAGCGCACTTTTGCAAATCTATATTTTTTATATAATTTGCGCGTGCAAAAGGGGTTTTCGGCACCCTTATAATGGACATAATAACACAGCACGGGCATTTAGAAAAAGTGGAAGAAGAAAGGAGTAGAAACCGATGCACGTTGGTTTTGTATGTTTGTAAATCATAATGCGCAGGAAAAACAGCGTGAAAAAACATTCCACATTCGTATTGTACGGGTAAGGAACGATCCTTTGTATTTCACTGTACGTCCGAAAGTAGGCTTAAGAGTGAACTGATGCGCATTCCTGGAATGGCGGGTATTCCGGTTAAAATGTTCTAGGGGTGGACTATTTCATTAGAGCACTTTAGTGGAAATATCTAGTTGCACTATATAAAGGGTCTTTCGTTAAGCACTTGACAACTTCTTTAAATAAAATGCAAACTACTTGAGATATCTGAAAAAAAAATTATTTGCTTGCATTACTATCAAAACATTTATAATTGGAGTTCGACTTCGTTCATATGTCCACCACGAGAACGTATGCAGCGGTCGATCCATTAAACCCAATTTTCGATGACTCGGTCGCACATTTCGACCGATACGCCCGCTATTTCTCGTTCAATATTGGCTCTCTGAGCTCCTCTAACGTCGCTGGCTTGGTGGCATAGATCAATGATTTAATGTAGCCACATAAAAAAGTCTATATGCGTTAAATCACACGACCAATAGACGGGTCCGTTTCTGGAGATAACACGTTCACCGAACTGAGACTTCAATAACTCGATTGTTGCATCCGCTGTGTGGCTTGTGGCACACACAATCACAGATGTCCAATTCATGCAATTGCTCAAAGAAATAACGTTCATCAAAATATGTATTTACTTGTTCAAATTTGTGTTTGCTTGCTTCTGTAGAAAAATAAATATATTAATATAATATAATAATTAAAATTATTTAACAATAAATGAAGTGTGGTTTGGGTTCTGGGGAAAAGAAAAAGAACTAGAATCAGGTTTCTCATCCAATTTGCTGTCAGGTAGGTAATATAAATAATAATAAAAAAACAATTGCGTTTTCCTTTGGGCTCAAACAAAATATCTGAAATCTGAGAGCAAAATCTGAAGTTGCCAATGGAAAGCGACATTAGCTAAGATTGTAAAATAAAAAAAAGTTACAAATCCAAAACCACCCACACTCATTTGTTTACAGTGGAAAAATAGTAGAACGGAAAATTGGAAAGTAGAAATAAGATAAATTAAACGGACATAAAAAATTCGAGGCTTGCTTTCGTGAATACCTATACCTACATCTAAAAAATATTTTCATTTCACTGAAAATCAGCTGTCACAAAGTGGGCACTTAAAGTTGACCATTGTTCATGATTCCATATCGTTATTTTGTTGCAATACCGTCCTAACTCAAAATAAAGAGATTTTTTTATTGTACAGTTTCATGTCTCAGCCAAGATATTGCACCGTCCAATAACTTTTTATTTTGAACTTCAGAGCAAATATTACGAAAAATATTTTCGATGTGAAACAACGTCAGCCGAAAAATATAAGTTTTTGAGTTATGAGATGAAGAAAATGAGCGATATGTATTCCACATTTTTAAAGTGTTTTTTTTTTATTTTTTCGGTACAAGTAATAGATAAAACAGAATCTTAAATCTGGAATATTTAGAATGGAATGAATAAAGAAACAGACCTGGACCGGGAGTGGGGGGATTTACAAGGAGGTCTGTCAGTAAAGGCCTCCCCCCCTTCTGTTGAACTTGGTGGTGAATGAACTACTGATATGCCTGAAAGGGGGAGGGCTGCGTGGTTTTTGATTGCCTATGCAGATGACGTTGCTGTTGCCGTCCCTGGAAAACACCTCTAAACACTTTAAAGGAACTCCTACAAAACGCTCTCAACAAGCCAACAAAATGGGCAAATCGCTGTGCCTTGGTGTTAAAACCCACAAAACCGAACTTGTCCTCTTTTCCAGGATATGACATCCCTCATATTGACCCACCTTCTATTAACAAGCTTAATTATTTCGATGAAGCTAAATTCTCGGGCCTTATATTCAATAGGAAGCTGGAAACCCAATATGCAAGAAAGAGTCAAAAAAGCTACAGTAGCACGTTTCTCTTGCAAAAAAATTAACCGTGATAAGCTGACCTACAGCTTGTCTGTGCATCAGCGGTGCACTCCGAACGACTCCGTCCGCTGCGCTGGACATTTTACTTCATCTGACAGCCCTCGATATATTTAGCCGGCAGCTGCCTGTTCTGCTGTCCGCTACCTTACAGTGGATCAATAAGATTATTGGCCACTCCATCATTCTGAACTTATTTGGGTCTCTTACATATGAACTTAGACTATTGCGGCGACACCATATCCCAATTACAGTTCGGAAAGAACTTCGAAATCATTCCCACCAGATAATTCTGGGACGATGATGCATTTATGGAGGATAAATCGATCCACTTCTTCACCGATTGGTCAAAAACTAGTGATGGGGTAGGTGGGGGTGTTTTCTCAGAAAGACTAAATATTAACCTATTTTTCCTTCTTCCTGATCATTGTAGCGTGTTCCATGCCGAAATCTTGGTGATTAAAGCTGTCTTGTCGTGGCTGAAGAAAATGTGATATCCACTAAGGACATCCGTTTCTTCTGAGACAGTCAAGCCGCGATAAAGTCCCTGGACTCAGTCTCTTGAAACTCCATCGTAGCCCTAGACTGCAGTTCATTTGTTGGGTGCCGTGCATTTAGACATTCACCCCTATCGTGGAATCCGTCGGATCTGAGTTTCACTTTACTTATTCGATTCACGTGAACAGAAAATTGCTATCGTGGGATCCGTCGGATACTCTCCCTTACCGACCACTATTGGTGATTAGGAAATTCAATTGTGGCAGCTCATTTCAAACACATTTGTTTTGTAAAAATTAAATTCATTTTCATTCACATTACCGACATGTGGATGGTTCACGTCTGTGGATTACACGATGCAATTTGTTCACTATTAGCGGATCATTCACCCCGACGGATTCCACGATAGGGGTGATTCCATGGAACTGAAGGTCAGATGACCTCGCGAAAAAAGTAACCGCATTACTTCTTTTACCTGATCAAAGTTTTCTAGGTATACCTATATTTAAGCTATCCGCAATCGAGAGTACAAACTTTAGTAATAAACAGGTAGTAATACATGACTAGCGATTAAGCATATCTGGCCAAAGCTGGATCTGCGACGCTCTATGTGTTTAATCTCACTAAACCGACTGCACATTGGCTCTGCTATAGGTGCCATTACAGGACACTGTCTAATAGGCAAGCACGCATCAAGGCTTGTCGTCTATTCAAATGACTTCGGTAGAAGCTGCATGGATGAGGATGAGGAGGAGGAGACTACACTTCACCTTCTTTATACATGTCCTGCACTCTCCCATAAAAGAAATCTCTATCTAGGAGCCTTCTTCCTTAATGAAGAAACTCACGTGATCCACGTGGCATCACAATTGACCTTACTGTGGGATAAGTGTGTTGGATATAACCTAACCTAAACGAAAAATGTTATAACTCTTCGAAAGCAAGTTTTTCGAATCCTAATAACCTGTTCAATAGTATTGATTGGAATAATGAATTAATTTATCTTACACCCCTATTATGGTTAGCGAATCGAACGTTCGACTCGAATTGAATCAACACGGTGTTCACTTTTAAAGCTATTTGCTCTAAGGATATAATTGAAGTTTTAAAATCGATGGGTAAAAAGAAAGACTACAAATTTTTAAGTGCGGATATGTTCTTGGACGGTTTTGAGATTCTTTTTCTGTTGTTAAAGGCAATTTTTAATAAATCGATGTTAACGGGTTGTTTTATAAGCAAATGGAAAGAGTCAATGGTTGTACCAATTCAAAAAGTTCAAAATACTAAATTATGTGAAGAGTACAGACCAGTCAATATGCTTCCTACGTATGAAAAGGTGTTCGAAAAACTTATAGAAAAACAATTTAGGTATTATATGGAAGAAAACAATTTAATAATGGAACAACAATCCGGTTTCCGAAAGGGATACTCGTGTGAAACCGCGTTGAATTGGGTAATTGAAGGATGGAAAAATGAAATGGACGATAAAAATATAACTATTGCGGTTTTTCTGGATTTCAAAAGGGCGTTCGAAACTGTTGATCGAGAAATTCTCTTAAAAAAGCTTTCAAAATATGGAACAAAAAATAATGAATTGAATTGGTTTAAATCATACTTAAATTCTCGTACTCAGCGTACCTCAGTGAACAATGAAATTACAGATCAACAGGAAGTTAACACCGGCGTCCCACATGGGTCGGTGTTGGGTGTGTTTTTGTTTTTGTTGTACATTAATGATATTAATTTGGCTGTTAAGTACTGCAAACTGTGTATGTTTGCTGATGATGCCCTCCTCTTTATATCGGGAAAGGATATTAAAGATTGTAATGCGAAAATAAATGTGGACCTACAATCAATAAGTGAGTGGCTGGTAGTTAATAAACTAAAGTTAAATATGAAGAAAACCAAGTATATGTGTATCAATGGTATGGATGATAATGATGCAAATTGATGGAGAGTATTGAGCGTGTGAATAGAATTTAGGTATTTGGGTGTTGTGATTGATAATAAAATAAGCTTAAAAGCTAATACAGATTTTGTGTGTAAGAAAGTGTCAAAAAAATATTCTTCCTTGGACGAATTAGGAAAAAATTATCGGTTGCTGTAGCTATCAAAGTGTATAACGCGATTATCAAGCCGCATTTTCAATACTGCTCTACTATTTTATTCCTATCATCTAAAGGTGATATAACTCGGCTCCAGAGACTCCAGAATAGGGCAATGCGAATTATATTGCAATGTGATCGCTTAACTCATATAAAAGACATGTTAAATAGACTAAGTTGGCTAAACATATCTCTACAAATTGAACTGAACGTTCTGTTATTCGTCTTTAAAATGAAAAATAAAATGCTTCCAGAATATCTACACAAAAACTTAAAATATATCAGTGATTCTCAACCCTATTACTTAAGAAGTGGTCAAAACTTTAGGTTAGACTATAAATCAACGAAGCGAGCACAAAATACAATAATGTACAGGTGTCTTGCACTGTATAATAATCTTCCTAACGAAATTAAAAACTTAAAAAATCTTTGTAAATTTAAAAAAGAAGTTATGACATACATATCTAAAATCGGATGATAATTAATATAAAAAAGAAAAAAATTTGTTTACAAAATGGCTTTTTAGCCAAATAAACAGCTCCTAATTTCTTAAACCTCTTAAATTTATTTTTCACTTTCGGCCTAATTTATCTTTGTCTCTTAATAATTAAATATATAAATAAATAGAAAAATATTAAAGGTACTCCCCGAACGCCGGTTGGGAGGGGTAAGGAGGCGGGGCATAATAATAATAATAACATCTAACAGAAAGCAACACTTTTAACAATTGCAAATCAACTGAAATGTATCTTATATAACTCAACTTTGAAACAAGTGAATACATTTTTCATATTATATGACACAACCTTTTTCAGTTGTTATTGTTAAACGTATTGCCTACATTTAGATGTTAATTCAATTCGAGTCGAACGTTCGATTCACTAACCGTAAAAGGGGGAAATCTTAGTAGAAAGTACAAACAGTTCACTGAAATTTGATACTTTTATTAAGTTTGTCCATTTCTTCCCAAAAAAAGAATATTTCTAAGCGCCTTTGATACTTCTCAAGCTTCAACAATTTAAAACGGAAGGAATTCAATAATTTTAAGAAATCAAAAACCCAATCCAATTTTTTGTAATTTACGCATAAGAAATCTGTAAGTCAATTTCTTCACAAGGCCTACATCATGAATATTGAAAGTAATATCAAACATAATGGCAAATCATTGTAGTCATTCATAAATTCGAAAAGGAAGTCGGTCGGTATTCCAAATGGTCATTTGATAAAACTGGATCCTTCAATTTGGAACCAAAAACTTGATTTATTTTCGAAATTTTTTTGAATCGGTTCACTCTAACTCTCTCATAACTATTTATGTTTCACGTGATCGGGAAGTTACCCCGACGGCACAACCCCCAACCTGGAGGGCCAGTTCTATTTTGTTACCCCTAGGACGAGAGCCGGGTTTTCCGGAGTCAGTAACCCACTTCGGGGATATGAGCCCTTCCGTTGGCCCATTTAGGGCTCATCTGCCACCAACTCTTTTCCAATACCCTGGCTCAGTATTGGAGATCCCTAAAGACCTGGGAGTTGTTGTTTGCCTCCCGTCGCGTGCGGACGCGTTGCCTCTTTTAAATGCAATTTCGGTGCCACTAAACCGACAAACATAATACCTACCGGCTCGCCAATACTTTTGTATTCTTGACTATTGCATGTGTAGATCGATTATCGTTTGTGCACTTGCAATGTTTGGGTAAAGGCAGCACCGGGCGAATAGCGGGTCGTGAGTTGTTGATTCTGTTGGTGGACCAAACAAATTACCGTACGGGCATAACACCTGCGGTAGATTGTTTTGGAAATCTAACGTATATTTTCAATTCACGGCCTATGCTTAGTTAGCGTCGGAGTTGTGTTTTTTTTTATGTTTGTTTTTTATAATCTGTAGGAATTTCGTTGTGGATGTCAGCAACATTCGTGGGTTGAGAAAGATTTTTTTTTCATTATACGCCCATGTTTTTCACAACAAACCAGCTGTTTTGGCACTTAGTGAAACCCAGGTTAGCGTTGGCTCTGATTTAACAGAGTTTAGTCTACCTGGGTACAACTTAGTGCCTTTATTCTTTCCCCATCGCGGTATCGCCGTTTATATACGTAGTGACGTAGCCTACCAACTTCAGCATCAATATGGCCAATGTGCCAACCCAGAATTTAATTTCATTTGGCTAAAACTCCATGTCCGTAGGCAATTAATACACTACTGTTTTATTTACAGAAGCCCCAACTTGGACAGACATTCAACTTATAATGAGTTTGATGCCCTGTCTGATTCTATTACAAGAATTGTGACCCTTCATCCTCGTTCTGAAATCGTTATTGCGGGCGATTTCAATATACACAATTCAAGCTGGCTTCGACAATCTGGTCAGACAACACCCGAAGGAAGGTACGTCGAGATCTTTGCTGAGGTAAATAACCTGACTCAGCTTGTAAATGAGCCGACACGAATACCGGACATTAGCAGCCAAACTGCCAACAAATTGGACTTGTTTCTTACCTCTCACCCTGATAAATACGCTTTGAACGTATTATCGCCTCTAGGTTCGTCAGACCATTGCATCATATCAGCAATTTTCTCGTACTCCAACCACATAGTTAAAGAACAAACTCCTAAAAGAACCGTATAGCAGTACGAGAAAGCCAATTGGGAAAAATTAAACGGTTTCTTTAAGAGTTTTAACTGGTCGCTGTGCTTCCTCGACAGCGACGTGGATGCTGCTGCTGATATGGTCACAAACATAATTCACCTGGGTATGAAGGCTTTTATCCCTAACAGGATTAAAAGTATCAAACCCAAGGTTAACGCGTGGTGTGACTCGAGCTGCAAAGAGGCTATCGGGTTAAAAGAGGTAAGTTTTCGGCTATTCAAAGCCAACCCATCTGAGGAAAGCCGTAAAAAGTTTAAACGAGCCAAAAATTACTGCAATGCCCACATTAATCGTGTCAAATTCTCCTATGATCAAAAGTTGATGCAAAAAATACTACAAAGTCCCACTGGTAGTAAAAACTTTTGGTCATTTGTTAAAAACATCAAGAATTCGGCCTCGTCATCTATCCCGACACTCATTTACAACGTCATTCCAGCTGTCAGCTCTACAGATAAGGCCAATCTGCTTGCTGCTCACTTTGCAGTCAGCTCAACGTTCCCCCTGTACTCGAGCGCGTAGAATTCTCTATGGGACCAATCCACTTTCGCACTCGTACAGTGGCTAGAGTACTTCAAGATCTTGACGTTCACAAATCCGCTGGTACAGATGGTATTTCCCCTATCGTTCTGAAGAGGTGTTCTTCTTCGCTGGCAAAACCATTGCGTAAGCTTTTCCATCTGTCCTATTCTTCAGGACTCTTCCCGGGAAGATGGAAAATAGCATTTGTCCAGCCTGTACCAAAAAAAGGCGAATCTTCTTCTTCCTCCTCCTGCCGACCAATTGCACTTACGTCCCTTCTTTCTAAGGTCATGGAAACGCTGATAAACCGTCAGCTAATGAAATATCTTGAATCGCGAAAACTTCTTAGTATGGCAGTATGGTTTTCGCAGCAACAGGTCAGGTCCACTGGTGATTTGATGACATATCTAACCGAAAAGTGGAACCAATCTCTTCACCAAGGTGGTGAAAGTAAGATCGTTGCGCTTGATATTTCAAAAGCATTTGACAGAGTTTGGCACCAAGCTCTCTTGTCGAAAATGCGTGCATTTGGAATCGATGATACTCTTCTTCAATGGATTAGAAATTACCTTTCGGACCGTTCAATTCAAGTTGTTTTGGACGGCTTCAAGTCTGCAACTCACCAAATAAATGCTGGTGTCCCCCAAGGCTCTGTTCTGTCCCCGACTCTCTTTCTCGTTTTTCTAAATGATCTACTGTCTGTTACTTCTAATCCAATCCATTCCTTTGCTGATGACAGTACCCTCAGCTTCTCATATTCGTTTCTTGGGTCACGCCCCTCATCTTCGGATGTGGAACTGGAACGGCAACGTATGTTAAGCTCATTAAATTCCGATCTTAACAGCATAACTCAGTGGGGTAAAACCAATAGAGTGGAATTTAATGCTTCCAAAACTCAATGCTGTCTCCTGTCATTAAAGCAAAACCCACACACACTGCCATTATCTACGAATGGCACTTACATCGCTGAAACCGAAAGACTTTCCATTCTCGGTATGTGTGTTAATGACAACCTTCGTTGGAATGACCACATGTCGCCAAGAACGCCGCGAAATGTCTAGGCTTCCTTAAGTGTTGTAAGAAATATTTCACCCCTTCTGATCTGGCTACAATTTATAAGGCGTTTATTCGCCCGAAACTCGAGTACAACGCTCATATCTGGTCCGGTGCACCTATAACTTATTTGGAGCTACTTGACAGGATCCAAAAACGCGCGATAAAACTCATTGCCGACCGAGACATCGCAAGATCGATTGACTCTCTTAGTCATCGTCGTAATGTCTCCTGCCTGTCGTTATTTTATCGTTATTTCCACCATAAGTGCTCAAACGAAATAGCCAGTTGCATTCCTCCCCTTGAACATTTCAACCGCAATACCCGCCATGCAGGGAATGCTCATCAGTTCACCCTCAAGCCTGTGCTCGGACGTACAGTGAAGTTCAAAGAATCTTTCCTCAGCCGTACAACACGAATGTGGAATGCTCTTCCCCGCTCCATTTTTCCTACACATTATAACGTACAGACATTCAAAACCAACGTGCATCGGCATCTCTCCTTTTCCTCTCACCCTAATTTCCTTAACGCCCGCGCTGTGTAGCTAATACCTTATTATAAGGGTCCCAACAAATCCCTTTAGTGCGCGGTTATTATAAAAAAAAAAAAAAAAAAAATCAATTAGGTCGAAGCAGCTCATATAGTAATAACTGGTAGACGCCACCGTCGATCTCATCTAGGAAATTCCTCCGCTACCGTCTGAGGAAGTGTCTCAGTGTGAAAAACACTCCACGACCTTCCAAAGAGGTTGGTTACCCAATCTCCAGCCGAGGTACTAGGCAGCCAAGAGCCACCAACAACGTGGAGTTGTAGAGTAGGAGATTGTAGTGAGAAGCTATCGTGAGAACGCCTGTGCTCTCATATATGCGCAACACTACCTTTTGGCGATGGCCGAATTCGGGATCCCGGCAAAACTGATCCAGTTGTGTCGCGTGACACTTGAAAACACGCGGTGTTATGTGTAGTTTGGCAGTTGCTTTTCCGAATTATTCCAAACTTGTACGGCAAGGAGATGTGCTATCATGTGACTTCTTCAATCTTGCTCTGGAGAAAATAATGCGAAGCGAATGTCTCAACACGGAAGGCACTATCTTCAATAGATCCGTCCAGCTACTGGGGTATGCGGACGATATCGACATCATCGGCCGTTCCCAGAGTGCCGTGTTAGAGGCTGTCACGGCGTTTGAAGAACAGGCAAAGTTGGTTGATCTTGAAGTAAATGAGGACAAGACCAAGTACATGATCAACAAACAACAATCTGTCCATCGCCTACTACAAAACGTTACTGTTGATAGCAATAACTTCGAGGTAGTTAAGGGGTTCATCTACCTAGGAGTAAACATTAACTCCACGAATGACACCTTAGTGGAGATCCGACGGAGAACTACCTTAGGAAATCGCTGCTACTTTGGTTTAGCGAAACAAATTGGTTCAAACTCCTCACTCGAAGGACAAAATGCTTGCTCTGTCGAACCTTAATCCTACCAGTCCTGCTTTATGGTGCCGAGTGCTTGACGATAAGTAGAAAATGGGAGCTAATATTAGGTTCTTTTGAAAGAAAAATACTCCGGAATATTTGGTCCTGTGTACGAGAAGGGCGAATGGAGGAAAAGATACAACCGCGAACTTTATGAGCTGTACCAAGATGTTAACGTTGTCCCAAAAGCTAAATCACATCGACAACATTGAGCGAATGGAAAATATTGCTCAGCCCCCTGGTTCGAGAAGAACCTTCGTTTTAAAGATAAAGCCATCGTGGATGGAAGAGCGCTTGGTCTGGAGAACTGGAAGGCTTCAGTGTATCAGGCAGAGACTCTGCACGGGTCGGGACCTCATTTAGTAAAGTAAGTAGGAGGAGTGAGTAGCCTGTCGTTTTTTTTTCAAATACCTAATGACTGCCAAAGATCTATTTGGGTTAACCATTCTGGAAATACAGAAGTATTCGGATGTTTACCACTGTACTTATTTTTCTGCGAAAAACATTTACGTAGATATTGACCCATGTTCTGCATTCCACTTTTTGTGAATATGCAAGGTGAAAGTGAAATTGTGTGTTCGATCGAAATGAATATTGTGAATTGGAGCAAATCTGTAGGGAGTTATTACGAATGGTTCAAATGCGAATCCAGCATTTATTCATTGAAAATTGCTAAAACTATTGCATCCATATTGACTTAAAAGCAAACATTGTGTTTGTTTAGGATTTTGACAGTTCGAAAGTGAATTTGAAAAAATCTAAAACGATCGAAATGCACAACATCAAATTTCATTCCAAGTGAAATTGAAAAGTGAATTAAATTCGATTTCGATCGAAATGCAGAACATGGGTGGTTAAATATGTGAGAACGAATTTAAAAAGAGAAGCCAATCCGAAATCTTGTTCTGAAATATTTGTATGCACAGATAAAAACTGCGATCAAACCTGTGAAAACCTTAAATATAATATTAAACCCAAATTTGCCATTAAACGAAGAAGATATCTAAAAAAGAAAGAGTTTGTCAACCAATAATGGAAAAGAAACCGATCAATAGCTATCTTCTCCTTTACCTATTAGTGATTACGATTCTCCACTCAAATTGGTTAAGCCTGATTACCGACATTTCCAAAATATGATTCCGACATTGTAAAACAACACTCACGCTTGTCAATCTTGGATTTCGTTGGGTGCTACATCCAACCATCATGTTTTTTTTAGGACTAGACCAAGAAGAAAATGTATTTAGAACTAACAAAGAAGCATATCATCAAAATCCCTCAGCTCTCCGGTTTAGAAAAAAATTTAAAAAAAATAATTTTTCAAAAATTACACCAGTTACGATATTACAAATACAGAAATAGTTTTATAGCATTCTAATATTAAATACTTGCATAAAGATGATTTCGATTATGATATTTCAAATTTGAATGAAAATCGTACAACTGTTTGTCCATGTGAAATAGAAAAGGAAGCAGACGAAAATCAGCTGAACATTCTAACAGCATCAAATAATTACAAATATGACTTACAATCTCAACGAAAATTGGGCAAAGCTTGCACCAAATGCTTGCATGTATTTCGTGGGATTTTAAGCTCACAAATTGAAAAGCAAATTAAAATGCGCATATAGAACCCGATAACTTTCAGAAACTTAGGAAACTGGCAATAGGGAATACTTGGTATTAATAAAAGAAAGAGCTTATCTGAAGAAGCTTAATGATGAATTTGAAAAGGATTATCTAAAAATTCACAAACAATTTGAAAACATTTTCCTTTTCCTAATTCTGCGGTAACCCATTTTTAGAAAACAGTTTTGGATCCCATAACGCCTTCAACAATAGATAAAACACTCATTCATTCATCGAATCCCATCATCCCACATTTGGGCGTAAACAACAAATAAAAAGATGGAACCTCCGATCGACCACGTTCTCGCGTGGTTGAGAGTGGATCACGAATTATTTTATTCAATTTTCTTTTGCGGCACAACCTTTTTTCTTTATTGAAAATAAATAGGTACCACATTGGAAATTTTTCTAGTATGTAGACTAAACAGTCACCTAATCTTTACTTCTGTTCTGTACTTGCTGTTATCTATTCGAATCATCCTTCACTTCAAACAATTAAAATTCACAGGCCAAATATGTAGGGTAGATAATTGTAAAGGGAAAACTCACACAGGCGCTGAAAGCAAATGATTTCAAAAAACTAAATACATTATGTACATAAATATGGCATCTAAAACAAACAACTAATTTTCTTTGACAACTATCAAAAATCTATCAAAATGCCTAGACTTTCGTTTGCGCTGGTCGGTTGTTGTTTTTGATGTTTTTTCCTCACAATATCTTATTGAAATATGGAATTTTGTTTTTACGAAATCTTCATAAAACTTGAAAGCTCCACATTTATGAATTTTGGACACAATCCAGTTTTCGTTAAAGATCGATTGAAGCGCCAGAGGTTGGGTGGGATACTGGAACAACATTTCTTAGCGCTACTATAGGAATATATATATACAAAGATATAATTCATTACAAACAGAGCACTTGCTCCGAGAAACTGAGTTTTGCGCAGGTACTCTATTTTATTCATATCATCGAGTCTCAATTAAATGCGTTTTCAACGCCTATACTAAGTTGATATCCCACAATATTTTGTAAGCCGATTACCTGAGTTAAAGCAACTGCCCCTATAGACGCACTTTAAGCCAAGAAACATTTCATTTTCCAAAACTGACTAAGCCAAATTAAATTTTCCATTTGTTTATCTTATGTAGGTTTAAAATACGATCCGCAAAACGCAATGCTATTACAGGGCCGTCAGGAAATCCAAACAGCTCTAATTAACTATATGACTAAAAATATGACCTCACCGATGGACATTGATCCGCCCAAACCGCCGAAGAAAGAAGAACAGAAACCTAAAGAACCGGCAAAGCCAGCGGAACCCAAACTAGAGGACATGACCGAAGAGGAACGCAAAAAATTCCTCGCCAAGAAGGAAAAAGATGCCGGAAATGCGTCATACAAAAAAAAGGATTTTGACAATGCCCTCCAGCACTACAACCAGGCCATTCAGATAGATCCAACCGACATAACATTCTACAACAACATTGCAGCTGTCTACTTTGAGCAAAAGAACTACGACGAATGTATAAAGCAGTGTGAGAAGGGTATTGAAGTAGGCCGCGAAAACCGAGCCGACTATAAACTCATCGCCAAGGCATTGTCACGCATTGGCAACTCATACCGCAAACAAGAGAACTACAAACAGGCAAAGACGTATTACGAGAAGGCAATGTCAGAGCATAGGACTCCCGAAATTAAAACCCTTCTCAGTGAAGTCGAGGCGAAAATCAAGGAAGATGAACGTCGTGCCTACATCGATCCGACCAAAGCCGAAGAAGAGAAGGAAATGGGCAACGAGCTGTTCAAGAAGGGCGATTATAGTACAGCAATTAAGCACTACACCGAAGCGATTTCAAGGAATCCAGACGATCCAAAGCTGTACAGCAACAGAGCTGCGTGCTACACAAAGTTGGCTGCATTTGATCTGGGGCTGAAAGACTGTGAGATGTGTATCAAGTTAGACAGTCAATTCATCAAGGGATACATACGCAAGGGAAAAATCCTCCAGGTAAGTTTTATTTATCAGGCAGAATGGAACTTTTAAAACGAACAGTCTGTCTACTTTCACTAGGGAATGCAACAGGCATCCAAGGCATCGGCTGCGTATCAGAAAGCTCTTGCGATCGATCCAAGCAATGCCGAGGCTATTGAAGGTTACCGTTCGTGTTCGATGGCATTCCACAACAATCCTCAGGAGGTGTGGAAGAACGCTATGGCAGATCCTGAAGTGCAGCAAATTCTCAAGGACCCTGCCATGAGACTTATCCTCGAGCAGATGCAAAACGAACCTAATGCAGTCAAAGAGTAAGTTTTACCACTAGATTATCTCACTACACATAGGTAACCTTATTCCTCCATCATTTTTTAGCCACTTGAAGAATCCTGCTATAGCCGATAAAATAATGAAACTTCTCGAATCAGGAATAATTCAAATTCACTAAAACAGCAGCAAACTCAACCAACAGTAATTATTTAAGGGCTTGCACTGAAAGACCGGCGCTTTCAAATGCGACCTTCCTTCAAAGTGTTTCTACTTCTTGTTACAGGCGATAAAAGTACCCGGGAATATTTCTTTTAAATAATATGCAAACAGGTTACATTATAAACAAAAATAGGAGACGCACTTCTAAATATAAACAAAAAAATAAAAATTAAAACAAAAATTATAAAAAAATAAATAAGCCTATGTTCAAATTATGTATGTATGTCGAAGAAATGCTTACCTTGGGAGATGATTGCACTCTGTTTTTAATTTGTTTGTTTGCTAGGAAACTATTAACTCCACTAACTGCCTTTTGTTTTAATCGATATAAAACAATACTTGTAATAAATATATATAGGTATCAACTGTTTGTTTAAACCGAATGAATATTTAAATGGCAAACAAATATCTCTATAACCCGTACCTTAAAAATAAGTAGGGAAAATAATAAAGCTGAAAGTGGAACCGTTAATACGGTAGGTAAATAATAAATATCCAGTTGGTTTTATTTGTGGGGCCTTTTATCGTGAGCGAGTCGAACAAAAATGTGGGCACTTGTTTGTATTATCGTTACCTTAATCGTTTTACATCGTTTTCATTAATTGTCATTTTATGTTTTGTTAAACGTCGTAATTCTTTTTCGGCAGTTGGGATTGTTTGTTTTTCATGTTCTGGCTGTCGTAATGTTGCTAAACGCCTGTTTTTGTCGATAAGGTTATTAATGAACGCCAGGCATTAAAAATCTGTGTTAAATTTAAAGTAAAAAGATTATTGTTTTCATCAAAAAAGAAATAGGCGCCACAGGAGAAGGACGGATCAGACAACACTACTTGAATGAAACAGACAAAACTTCTTCATCTTCCTTAATGGCGGTGAGGGACTAAAGGGATAATAACCCTAGCACTTAACTGCATCACTACTGGTCTGCCAGCAGCATGCCTGCCGATTTGAATCATTTCGCCATTGAGACAAATCAAATGCTGGTGTTGCTCCATAGGTGTATTCAGGAGTTTTTTGGCCTGCCTCACAAGATTGGGTCGATAGACCAAAAGAGCAAACCAAGCTGTTCGTGTTGTCATTTTACGTATGGCTATAACTGCCTTCGGCAATACGTAAAAAGTGGAACAGCTAAAAAATTGAAACGAAAAAAATCATAGGAACTGAGAAGTTGAGCAGAAAATCAATTATTCCGTACGGACAAATCAATAAATTCGTTTTCTAGCCAATTTTATGTTCAATTTCTAAATTATTTATGACAAATTAGTTTAATAATTTATTGGCAACATTTTGACGCAAAGATTGTGTCGATTTATTCAATTTAAGTAGACCAGAAAAGCAAATCGGAATTTTAACGTTTTCATATTACGTACTATAAGGCCCCAGTTATGCTTAATTATTTACTGAACGGACTGCCGACCGGTGAAGAGTCGCTGCCTCCATCCTCTGCGATCCCGGGAACGCTCCTTCCAGGTCTCCAGACCAAGCGCTCTGGCATCCGTGATGGCTTGGTCTTTAAAACGGAGGTTCCGCCTTCCTTACCTCCTCGAACTAGGGGGCTGGGAGTCGAAGATCCTCTTATATGGAGCATTATTGTCCATTCGCTTAATGTGCCCGAGTCTGTAGTCGACGTGATTTAGCTTTTTGGGACTACATCCACACCTTGGTACAGCTCATAAAGTTCGCGGTTGTATCTTCCCCTCGATTCGCGCACCTCGTACACAGTACCAAATATCTGACAGAGTATTTTTCTTTCAAATATTGGCTTCCCTTTTCTACTTATAGTAGAACTCGGCACCATAAAGCAGGACTGGTAGAATTAAGGTTGGATAGAGCATGCATTTTGTCCTTCGAGTGAGGAGTTTTGAACCAATTTGTTTCGCTAAACCAAAGTAGCAGCGGTTTCCTAAGGTAATTCTCCGCCGGTTCTCCACTAAGGTGTCATTCGTGGAGTTGATGTTTACTCCAAGGTAGATGAACTCCTTAACAACCTCTAAGTTATTGCAATCAACACTGACGTTTTGTCCTAAGCGGTGGACAGATGTTTGTTTGTTTGTTGATATGATGTACTTTGTACATCAAAACCAACCAATGCCGCCTGTTCTTCAATCGCCGTGAAAGCCTCTAACACGGCACGCTGGAACGGCCGATGATGTCGCGATATCGGTTGGCGCTTGTGGGTGGTGAATGCACAGAGGAGAGTCTCTCGCTCATCCGCTCTCTGTAGACTCTAATTACTCCAGGTGTGCCAAGGCGTCCAACGTCGAATTTCTTCTTTTGGGCAGTTGGCAGCTTCTTTTCGTTGGACAGTCGAGCTCTAAATTTAGTCGCGACAAGGAAATAGTCAGAGTCGACGTTTGCCCCTCGGAATGTGTGCACGTTTATGATATTGGATGAGTGTTTCGCATCGATTAGCACATGATCGATTTGGTTGGTGGTTCGACAATGTGGAGAACGCCAGGTTGCTGTGTGGATCCTGAGCCTTTAAAACCTAGTGCTACTTATCACCGTATTACGAGCTGCTGCGAAGTCGGTAGCCGTTATCTGGTGTCGTGAAAGCTGTGCTTACCAACTAACACGCCGAAGATGTTTTCCTTACCGACTTTGGTATCAAGCACAACTTTTACATCGTACTCCGGACAGGCTCCGTAGGCTAAATCCAGGAGGTCATAGAACTAATCCTTGATAGGATCTTCAGCCTCATCGGTGGGGCGTGTGCACATATTAGGCTAATGTTTTGAAATGTAGCTTTGATGCGGATCACAGCCAGGCGATCACTTATCGGCTTGAAGTCTATTACGTTCGTCCTAAGCCGATTTCCCACGGCGAATCCGCACCTTAACATATGCAATCTTTTATGGCAGCTGTAATAAATGTCGCAATTTGTTCTTTTCATCATACCTGATCCTATCCATCGTATCTCCTGGATCGCGGTTATATCTGCCTTGTTTCGCTCGAGGACAGACTCAAGTTTTTGAGTAGCACCTGGGGTGGTACAGTCTACGCACGTTCCAGGTGCATACTCTTAGATCGTAGTCCTTTGACGTTCCGGGTCTGGTGGCCATATGAGGGTATCGTTATCCGAGGCTTCAGATGTCTCTCTCATAACTATTTATGTTTCACGTGGTCGGGAAGTTACACCGACGGCACAACCCCCAACCTAGAGGGCCATTTCTTTTTTTACCCCTAGGTCGAGGGGCCGGGTTTTCCCGAGCCAGTAACCCACTTCGGGGATATAAGCGCTGCCGTTGGCCTATTTAATGCTCATCCGTTATAGCACTACGTAAAAAGTGTAACAGTAAACATATTGAAACGAACAGATAATAGGAACGATTATTATTATTATTTTTGTAAATTGAACAGAAAGAGTTGTCCGTACACAAAAATGAATGAAAACGTTTTCTAGCCAATCTTATGTTCGATTTCTGAAATATTTGTGACAAAGTAGTTTATTAATTTATTTAAGAACACAGATTGTGTCGATCTACTCTACTAGACCAAAAAAGCTTGTCAACATTTTTACGTTTCCATTTTACCTATGGCTATAACTGGGGCTAAGAAAAACCAACATGACCAATGACCTAAAAACGACCTTTTTGTCGTTTGCAATTTTGCTCCCGTCGGGTAGTCGAGGGGTTCAATATGACTGTGTTTGCGCGTTTGTACCTAATCGTTTTTTCAAAACAGAATTTATTTTCTTCTGGATGGACGTCGCTTTCGTTTTTGCTGGGTTCTTTTATGGGCCAATTATTATTATTAGTATCCGGATTAACTATATTTTTATCTGGATTAGGGGCTAATTTTGAGTTTGACTTAAAAAAAATTATTGCTTTATCAACCTTAGACAATTTTTGTCCTGTATTATTTTTTTCAATTTCAAAATATTAAAAATATATACATAACAAAATTTCAGCCGATGAGTAAATAAGATCAATTTTGAACATTCTCGGAACTGTATTGCTTCAAAAATAAACAGCTATAGCGCTCCAATAAAAAAATGGCAAAGGTTGGTGCGTATATTTTTTCTAAAAAAAAGTGTGTAATTTATTTTATTTTAAATGCAGCCAAACCTCGCGATTATCGTATTGTAGCACAGATGCTCCAACAGTAAAATTCAGTGCCATATAGTCGAGAGCTATTTGAAGACTGTTGCTCATTTTGAATAGCTACAAACAATTATAGCATCTCCTACTCTCAAACTTTCTCTAATACACGAACTGTCGGGAATAGTGTGGCACTTTCGTTGTGGTCACTTTGATATATAAATACGAGTCGCAAAACGAGCACCATATTATATAGTTGCAGCACCGTTCCTTCGGTAGGGGATGATTAGCTGGAGCATTAACCCTGAGCTGGGACACCACACCGCATTAGTAGTTACCCCGCAAATAGGATAAAGAGTAAGGTGCCCTCCCTAAGAGTCGATGCTCACTACATATTCTTCCCAGATTTACTTTTCCCCTTCCACTTGAGGTCACTGACAGACACCTGACCCTTCTGCCCTTCTAAAATATCCTTAATGCCTCATGCTACGACTGGCGTCAGATACTACATAAAATTGCGGCGCACTTGGGTATGGTTTTATATTTTTATCTTTATTTAGTGTACCTTAAATGCTAAGCGGAGAAACAAAATCGAACCGAGAGCATCTCGTCTCCTATAAATTATATTTGGTTTCAATTCATTTGGAATTAAATGGTAACTGCAACCAAAGGACCTTCGACATCTATTCGACACGTCTATTTCGAGAATAAGAGAATTTTCCTATAAATTGTATTTGGTTTCAATTCAATTGGAATTAAGTAGTATAGTCCGTACCAAAACAGTTGGCCAACGGTCGATTGCGCAGAGAGAGGATTTAAGAGCACAAAAATGACGCGAAAGAGATTTAATCACTAAGCGTTTTTGCCTGTAATTTACAATGCGTAACCCAACTTTACAGTGCTTAGAACTAAAATGCTGTTGAATATCTAAACTTAATTTTTTATTATGAGGTCGACTTTTATACATTTCTACCTAGAAGTCCGATTGTATTTGAAAGGGTTCCCAACCCTTTTTATGGTTGAACATTTCGTGGTTTAGCGCTAGGTACCTGTATGGGTGGTGTGCTTGGTTAGCATAAATTTTATGATGTTTGATTTTACCTGTTTGACTTAAGTGTAAAAGTTTTACGACATGATTAGTGTTTGCATTTGGTTACCTGTAGGGGCAAGGAATAAATTTGTTGCTTGGTTTTTAGAGTTTTTTATTTTAAGATAACGCATATATATTATGGATTTCCTATTTGGAATTCACTTTCACGAAAACAAAAGCATTGCTAGGACATAAGTTTATTAAAATAAAATAAATTGTCATGGATCTTTCAAGAAAAGGAAAACCAATAGGAAATCTAGGACGTAAGATCGTTGTTAGGATATATTACAAAAAAATTGAAGAAGCTAGGAATTTATGTATAGATTATCCCATCACATACGCAAATTCACAGACAGAGGAGTTTACGGGAATTTCGGCCCGAACAATAAGAAGGATAATTAAAGAATATGAGAAGAAAGGCGCTATTGAATCTCCAACTAAAAGAGTACCACATACAAAATGGAAAACTGGATTGGACGAATTTGGTATCACAGCTGTTCGGCGAATTATATACAACTTCCACATTGAAGAAAAAATGATGATAACATTAAAAATGTTAAGACAACGGGTGCAGGAAGATTTGGAGCTGAACCTGAGCAATATGTCGCTACATAGGATTTTAAAAAGAAATGGATTTTCTTATAGGAAAACGGAGAACAACCGTAAATTTCTTTGCGAAAGAAATGAAATCAAACTTTTACGAGTGAAATATCTGAGGAAGGTGCGGGAGTACAGGTCAGAAGGATATGAGATTATTTATTTGGACGAGAGCTATATTCACAGCTCTCACACAAGGCCAAGGGCATGGACTGATGGCACCAGTCAAGGTTTAAAGGCGCCAATTTCAAAAGGCCAAAGGCTGATAATGGCGCATGCAGGTGGAGCGAAGGGCTTGGTGAGTAATGCCTTGCTTTTATTTAAATCTGGGTCGAAAACAGGAGATTATCACGATGAGATGAATTTTGAAAATTTCTCCAAATGGATGAAGGATCAAGTTTTAAATAACCTAGAGGAACCATCGGTTATTGTAATGGACAACGCATCATATCACAACAAATGGGAACACAAGCAAATCACTTCTGCTTCCGTTAAATCGGAGATGTTAGAATGACTTTCCGTCAACAATATACCGCATTCTTCAAAAATGCTCAAAGTCGAACTTTATGACCTTATAAAGCGACATCGGACTAATCACCACCCAAGCATAAGATTGACGATATGATTCACGGCGCGGTACACGAAGTACTACGATTGCCACCCTATCATCCAGATCTCAACCCTATTGAAAAGATCTGGGCAACAGTCAAGGGAAGAGTCGGAAGCCGAAATACAACGTTTAGATTATCGGATGTTCAGAAACTAGCTGAAGAAGAATTTTCAAAAATAACAGTTGAAGATTGGCGCAAAGTTTGTGAAAAAATTATAAGGACAGAGGAGGAATACTTTTCACACGAGCAGATGTGGGACACAATGTCGGATGCAATAATTATCAATCCAGGAGATGATTCTTCAACCGATTATGAAACTGACAGTTCTTCGAATTCAATTTAATATACATTAATATTAACTATTTCATATATAGGTAGCAAAATCAATAAATATTTTTATCTTAGTACTAAAACGTGTGTGTTTTTACTTCTTAATTCAAACCAAACCGAACCACCCATTTGGTATACTGGTGTTTTGTTTTGCTGCTCGCTGTAAATCTGTTTTATATTTGCAATTCATCGTCCATTTTATCTCGCTATAATTTACACTTTTAATCAAGGTTACAAATTTAAAAGTGGTGGGTAGTTCAATAAGTTTTAAAAACTGCATTTCTTAAAAAAAATTATTGAAGAATCAAGAACGTTCACCAATTTGTCTTTAACGAACCGTTTAATACCCCATCCTCTTTTTTGTGACAGAAAATCGTGCCTATTGTTATTGGGCATAAAATCGTTTACGTTTCCAAAAAATTCCCAAATTGTAAATTTTTTATTAAATTTACCTACCTCGCCCAAATTCAATGATATAAACAAAAAAAAATTGGTGTGACACTGCAATTTACTTTACTTTGCGTGCCAATATCAGTACCTACATGATCAATATGCACGACACAATTAATAATGATCAACGAAAGCATAATGAGCAAATAGGGTTTAAATCTAAAACCGTACACCTTCATACAGACACAGTCACACAATCAATTCATGTGCAATGTTTTGCTTAATCTATCCGACCGTGATCACATCATACTCCTACAAAGAACCGACAAGACAAAAAACGAAACAATATATTTGCCTCCAAGTAAAATTGACATATAATGGTCTATATTTTTCCTCCGCTCCTAATTTCAGTATAAAAGAAGGAAAATGAAGAAACCACCCTCAGTGAGATCGCGACAGCGATCTTGAACACAAGGCAGTGTATACGTCGTTTTTTATTATGGCTCCGCCCATTTTCGTCTCATTATGCTTGTTTTTGCAATTTAAGAGATTGTAAAACACATTTTAAGAGACCTGCGCAGTAGAATGGCCAACTGTTTTGGTACGCACTATAACATTGAATAACTACAAATAGAAGTGGACACCGCTCATTTTGAAACGACATACGGACCTTCATTGCGGCGAAAATTTGTTTTAACTTAGTGTATGCATATACCAGCTTTTCTAGATTCGTGCATTAGGTAAAATTAATTTCCCAAAATATTCCCATGTTTATTTTTCTTGTGAATAGGTAGCGATGACAACAATTGAATCGTTTATTTCAGAAACAACATAAGTCAATGAGCATTAACTTTTCAGGAGCAACAAAAAATAATATTGATTTGTATCGATTGGATAAGAATCTATTGAAACTTTAGTTTTTATTTATTTTATTATCCATATTAATATTATAAATGCGAAAGTAACTCTGTCTGTCTGTCTGTCTCGATTTAACGCCAAAACTACTGAACCGATTTAAATGAAATGGTACACAGATAGTCTAGTACCTGAGAATGGACATAGGCTACTTCTTCCCGCGGGAAAACGCTTCATCCGCTGTCCAGAAGCGGTGATCTAAGCTGATATCTAAGAAAAGTTGTAACTCTCGAATGCTTTCTAGCTCCCAGCTTTGGAATGACTCATCCAAATGAAATAGGATTTTTTTAATATAAGGTTCAATTATGTACAAAGATTTTAAGATATAAATCTTTGTAGGTTATCTTTGTTGGTTATCCTGAAGTTGAACAATAAGCATTAAACTATAAATTTTATGCAATTCAAAAAAGTAAAATGTTCGATTGAAGCTAGATCGTTGGATTTTCCCAGCGTTAAGTGAAGGAAAATTTGTGTGTGTGTGCGGCACAAATCTGTTGCTCTACCTGTACCTTTTGTGTAATGTGCTTTTTCTTTCTTTTTTTATGCACCTTTTGCAGTCTGTGTTGTTTTTTTATGGCGCATGGCCATGGGATTGAGAAAGATAGGGTATGAAATGTAAATTAGATTGAGAGGGAGTCACACTCAGAGTATATCCATTATAATGAGTAGGGATACTCTCGACGTTTTCTTTATCAGTTCTTATGAGCAAGTATTTTGTTTTAAATTTGAGAAGTGGCAGACTGGCGAAGCAAAGCGAGCACGGGACAGCTAGTATTTCATAATTTGTATTCCTTTGCTGGGCTTGAAACATGGCCTTAGAGTGTGAAGCCACTACATTGCATATATTTTCCAAATTTGTTACTAGTTCAGAACTATATATTTAAACTGATATAGGCTTCTTTTTTAAGACAGTATTAACTTTAATTTTGAACAAAAGACAGGATATTTCATTGAGTGGTTTATTTGTATTCAACTGAGAAAATACATTCCGCAATTAGTTAACTAAGTTTTTAAGTCACTTGAACATTGTAAATAACAAATGATCAATATTGGAGGAAAGCACATTCCTCTGGCTGGTACGCATTTGTCGTTTAGAGATATAGTGTTTTTTTGTAATCCAGTTTAAACTTTGATTTTTAACAGAACACATGTAATTTTATTAAGCAACCATTTATTTGTGCTCAATCGAGAGAATACATTCTGCAATTAGTTATTAAGTTCTTAAACACACTTGTTTTGCGAAAACGGTCAGCAATATAGCGAATAGCGGTCTCACGTGGTCGAATATGTTGGGTGTATTTTACACAAATGAAAGTGTAATACATGTGATGTATGTTTACTAAAAGTCTACCTCGCCTACAAATCTATGGGGCTTATTGAAAGGTTAGCCCAAGCCTAGTGGAATTGGATGGCTGAAAAGCCTTAGTGTTGTTTTTTCTAAAGAGCCGACCTGAAAATTAAAATGAGACATTTACTGTGTCCAGTTTAAGATTAAATTTATTGCGTCTTTCGTAACCTATTTATACAAAATTCTTATTCTAATTATTTACACCTATTCACTAATACTATAAAATAAAATGCTTGTTGCAGCAGTAATTCTCAAAAACAAGTGTTTCAAATTTGCCATCCGCCTGCACAATTTGACACCATGCACAACGCGGCTCAAGGTGAAGCGGAACCATAATCTCATCGCTTGCACCTTTGTTTGAAAATTGTGTGGATGGATAGTAATTATAATTCCATCGTCTGTGGCTGGGGAAGCCCTTGTGTGAACTTTGAGTTGCTGTTCTAGTTGCCACGATTGGCGGCTAGAATTGTAATCTATGAAGTATTGAATATAATTATAGAGTTCTTCGATCCGGATGGTAGTTATATAATTACAGATGTAGTATATGAAGATGATGCACTAGCATCGAAGATAGTTCCGGTATTGCAAAGTAAGAATGTTTGTGTCATAGTTTTTGTCTTAATATGTGTCTTAGTTTGTGTATCCATCATATTACATAGGTGATGTTAATATTATCTGTCACGGCGACACCGAATTCAATGAAGATCCCAATGCTTGCGAGTATGACGATTTTGATGGGGAGAATTTAACAATATCAGAGATAGTTCCAACTATGAAAGATATGGCAACACATTATTTTTCGGGATATATTTCTCATGCCATTTTAAAGAAAACCCATTGTAGAACATGCAAATTATTTATGTGCAAAGAGGGTCAAAATGAGTCCCCTACAAAAGCCGAGGGTCTTATTGAAGCTCGTCAATATGAGGATACTATTAATGATGGTTTAGTCATTCCTACTACACATTTTGTCGAGTTAATTGAATGAATTATAAAGTGTTTTGAGGAACGTTTTGAAACTCTATGCTTCGAACAAAATGTCCTCAATACTCTTTTAAACTTTTGTAGGAACCTATTTGAGCTTCCATGTTCCGATTAATGGTTTTTTATGTGATACCACACGATTTTTTCTGGTTTTAATTTTAATAGAATTTTAATAGAATTAGAGAAAACATAGAAAGAAAAAACCAGAATGAATAACATAATATACTTACAGGAGCAAAGTTTGTCCAAGAAAATTGAAATAAAAACTGGATAAACTCGTGGCTTCAATGGCACAGTGCATGAGTGCTCGCCTGAGAAGACGCTGGTCTAGGTTCGAATCCCAGTGGAAGAAATGGAATTTCGGGATAAAATGAAGGAAAAAGACAGACCCAGCACCACAGAAGGAGTCTGATGATCGGTTGTGGCTAACCGTGAAACAGCGCTGTAACTCCAGCCGTCCACTTAACGTGGTAAGGAATGTAAGGTTATTCATTCAAAACAAAATTCCATGTTCCATTGAAGAGCACAATCAAGAATTCATCAAGCACACCATGCGGGTCTTTTATGTGCGAAAATAAATGTAATTAACTCCAAGGCAAAATGTACGAAAAGAAAACTAAAGATTTGATATAAATACTTAATCATATTATAACAGTGTTAAGAACTGTGCATACATATTTGTTAATAGTGTTGTTTTATTTTTATGCGTTTCTTCGAATTATATCAATGAATTTGAACTTTGTATTTATAATTTTATTTATTTTTTAAATACCTATCTATCGAAATAAAATTAAAAATTGTACCTTTATTATATAAAAATAAAAGCACAATTATCAGAAAAGGTTCTCAGCTCATACCATATCATACCATACCTATGCACCTACATTACATACTTTGAAAAACAAAATATTATCTAGCTATAATTATTCATATCTGCAATCATTATGATAGCTACATATGCATATGTATTTGATTTTTATAATCGCAATGAACATGAAAACAACATTTTCAAATCTAATCCAAAAGTAAAAAGGAAATAAAAACAATCGAAGCGTAACGACAGCAACGATAAGTATAAAATATCCTACCTTAAACTGATTAATAACAAAAAATTACCCATCCGGCATTCCTTGAGGGATATTTTTGTTGGGATATTATACATTTTTATTTTTATCCAATCCATTTCACAAACCCGCACAAGCGATTATAGCGACGATGAACCGCGTAGCGGATGTTTGCTTCGGTGCCGTTTCTATTTGTAGTTCAATTGTAGTAATAACCTGAGTTACCAAACTATATCAAAAATGTACCAGATTTGAATGAATTGAAGTGTTTCAAATTTGCCATCCGCCTGCACAATTTGACACCATGCACAACGCGGCTCAAGGTGAAGCGGAACCATAATCTCATCGCTTGCACCTTTGTTTGAAAATTGTGTGGATGGATAGTAATTATAATTCCATCGTCTGTGGCTGGGGAAGCCCTTGTGTGAACTTTGAGTTGCTGTTCTAGTTGCCACGATTGGCGGCTAGAATTGTAATCTATGAAGTATTGAATATAATTATAGAGTTCTTCGATCCGGATGGTAGTTATATAATTACAGACATTAAAACAATAATTTAACAGACCCCAATTTAAACTCCTTCATGCCGCAATAAATAATTTTCTGATCAGCAGGTGTCGCTTATGCGTGGATGAGCATGGAGGCCATTTACGATCTATCATCTTCAAAAACAATTAGTTATATAAAATAAAATTGAATTTTCTGTACAATAAAAAAATTAAATACCTACATTGATTAAAAAAAAGTTATTTGAATTTCTTATTGTAGCACAATTGGTGAGCCACCCTGTACCATTGTATGGGTAACGGTGCTTGCGACCAAGACCTAAAAGCCAAACAATCCCTTCGTTCTTACTAAGAAGCTTATTAGAAGCAGCGAAAACATCCATGTTCTTAATTGATGCATCTAAAAGTTTCGATGCATGCGATTTTATAATCGATGTACATTTTGTATGAACATCCCTGAAACGTCGGTGGACTTATCGTTGGTAAGCTATTTCACAGTTAATTTACCACGTTGTAAGCATACGACGTTTACGACGGTTTTGCAGGCTTCTTTTATATATCTTTTTTATTTAATCAAAATATATTTTTTATTATTTTTGATTTTAGTTTATTATCATTTTGGTACATTAACGAAATCAGTCAACTTTTCGGGTTAAGGTCAGGCTTGTCAGAAGCAACAGAAACGGAAACAGAAATAGAATCCAGTTTGTGTAGAACAGACGTCACTGTCAACAGAAAACTGTTACTTAACATACAGAAATCTGTTATCGTGGGTTGGTATTTTGCCCCTTTAGCCTGTACACCCTAAGAATAAGAAGTACAGGAAAGAGTGTATATCATATATACAGTGTACGTGAGTGCCGCAAGATATGAAAAAAAAATAGGCAAAATGAAACTCATCTGTCATTTTGCTAGGCTGAAACGGCTGAAATTTGCGGTGTTTGAAATTTGAAAACGTTAAAATAGTGAAATTACGTATTTAACATAATAAAACTGTGAAACAACAGTGAATAAATACAATACGTTACTAAAAAACATTTAAAACAACATGCGGTGCTGAGGAGAGTAACAATTTTTCATTTCACAGGTCAGTTTTATCTCATATTGCACATAAAATAATGTTGTTAGGTATTTTTTTAGGTAGATATATTATCGTATAACACTTTTAAATTGGTATTTCATAGCATTTTGTTGCAAACAAGGAAATTTGGTTGAAAAGAAAAATATAGGTACTTTATTTTTGTGATAGCATTTGATTTAGCTGAAACTCATCTGTCAAAATCGGAAACTCTCGTTCAGGGACGAACTTTTTTTTTCTTGGTGAGGGCTTAACTCGGTTGAGCGCCCTAGTGCAGTTTTCTTGTTATAAATAGAAAATAATATGTTTAAAGGTATTCCTTCTGTTGTCCTGTTTTCGCGTCGGTTGCTATCTTCGTCAAGAAGTGTTTATGTCGTGTCGGTTGGTATCTTCGTTAAGAAGTGTCGTGTAACGTTGAGTAAGTTAAATAAATTTAAGTTAAATAAATTAAGAAAATATCTGTGATACCTGGCGGGGGTACTTTAAGTTGTCGGTGTCACTGATCACACTCACTTTCCCTGCTCTGTGCTGAACACTATCTATAACGAAAATCAATGCCGCCAACCTAACAAGAGAGCAAAAATTAAAGCCGCAATTTTTGTCACATCTCTCGCTTGTTTGTGAATTCGTCGTGTGTAATTCTCGATTGTCGTCGACAGAAAATACTGAATTAAAAATTTGTCGACGATACACATCATTGAACTGTGAATAGCTGATTTTTTTAAAATATGGCCGAATATTTGGCATCTATATTCGGAACAGAAAAGGACAAGTAAGCTTGCCTCGTCTACTCATTCATTTTGTCGGCCCTTGTAACCAAACTATTTGCCTACTTTTTCAGGGTTAATTGTTCGTTTTACTTCAAAATAGGAGCGTGCCGTCATGGGGATCGATGTTCACGCATCCACAACAAACCCACCTTCTCCCAGACTGTTTTACTGCAAAATCTCTACGTGAATCCCCAAAATTCCGCAAAATCTGCTGACGGTAGCCATTGTGAGTAGATGAAACCACTAAGCTAATTTAACCACACAATGCATAAATAATAATTACTTTTTTTCAGTGGTTGCCAATGTATCGGATGAAGAGATGCAGGAGCATTACGATAACTTCTTCGAGGATGTGTTTGTCGAGTGCGAAGACAAATACGGCGAAATAGAGGAAATGAACGTTTGCGATAATCTTGGAGATCACCTAGTCGGCAATGTATACATCAAGTTCCGTAACGAACAAGACGCAGAGAAGGCCGCAACTGATTTAAATAATCGATGGTTCGGCGGACGACCTGTTTACTCTGAACTTTCGCCCGTAACCGATTTCCGAGAGGCATGTTGCCGGCAATACGAAATGGGCGAGTGCACTCGATCTGGATTCTGTAACTTTATGCACCTGAAACCGATATCAAGGGAGTTGAGAAGGTAAAAAAGAAATGGTGATTTTATGTGTTATTTTATCATATTTTTTGTTTGTTTGTTGCAGGTATTTGTATTCACGTCGACGTGGACGTTCATCACGTTCAAAATCACCCAAATCGCCAAGGAAACGTCGGTCTAGGTCCCGTGAGCGTCGTCGCTCTCGCAGCCGGGAAAACAACAACCGAGCAGACGGGCGAAAGGGTCGCTACTGAACTAAGTACTTTTAACAATAATTTCAACGGCATCAGCAAACAAATCTTTATAATGACATGTAAACCCCATTTACAGAAGAGAAACGTGATGTTTTCCAATAAAATCAGAGCGTAGTCTAATGGGATAAGTGTTGTTGCTTCGCGAAAAGAATAGCCTTACCTTATCAAAATATTGTTAGCTCTTATGCGGATCTAATAAGGCAACGACAAGGAAATCAATTAGTTGGTATCATGGTTCTGCTGAGTTTGGGCGATTAGACAAATGCAGCCACCGCAATTCATGTGCCTCTTTTTCGCTGTAACACGTGAACTTGGCTACCGGCAGTCCATGTAAAATATGTCAATGAATAGCAGGTTCGCTATTGGTGCTAAACTGCCTTAAAGCCAAGGTTATAAGGGTCTCCACTCACCTTAAACACTAAGCTCGCTGAAAAATTATTTTCACAGTAAAGATGTCTTATGCAGTGAAAGCTGAGCATTCTCACTCACATAGACATGTACTTCTCGTTCAAGGAAATAAATCTAGTGCTGGGAAACGTTAATCCTTATTCATTTCATTGTTGCGAACCGACGAGCGGCAGCTTATAGATTGTTGTGTCTATAAGTCACCTCCTGAGCCTTTCATGGGCAAAGTTTAAGGTATTTCTTTACTAGGGGCACCTGTTTGGCAACGTTACAAGAAATGTTGACCTTAATTGCAGCATCGTTCAATTAACGAAATTTAGGTTGCGAATACGCAAGGTGTTGAAGTTTTCTTTATTTCACTTCTGAGGACGTGGGCTTAGACCACCAAACAACCACTTTTACGTTGCGAGTAGTCCCCTAGTTCTGGTGAACGGCCTATTGAATTACCAGTCCTTATGTTATGATGAGTGCGACGTTCGCGATTTCAAAGTATACTCAGGTGTGCCCATAAATTTCAATCCAACATAAAAAAAACTTCCACCAGGAAGATACCTACGTAAAAACTTGAACAATTAGGACTTGTTATTCTCTGATTCACTTCACAAGTCTTAAAAATTATCTCTTCGGCATTCAGCATTAGTTCCACGGAAATAGTGGCTTCTTTTTTTTGTATAAAAGCCAAGAAATGTAGTTTGGTGTGATATGTATAGTTCAGGTTACGACAGCTGTGGAATGATAATAGATACAATGAGCCAACATTGGACCAGAGACCGCATCTGGCAATGCGTATACCATTCAGACTATTCTAAAAACAAAAAATAACTATCCCAATGAATTTCAAGAAGACTCCTTCCTAAAGATAAGAAAACCTCAAGTGAACGTTGTTTAAACGGGTGTTGCGACGGTACGCCTCCCGTTCCTTCTTAACGATATAAAGTAGTCAAAAGGGAGAAATAATAGGCGAATCGAGTTTGATTGAAAACAATTAGCTTATTGCCCAAAAGTTAAGAAACTTTCCGATCATTGCTATAAAGGAATTCACTCCTCAAATAATCCTTTTGGTGGCATGGCTAATATTTCTTGAAAACTTACCAACAAGCCTATTATTAAACTCGACGGGGGAATCTTAGATCCGCAGTGAGTTACAGGCGTATCAAACACCATACAAGTTTGTATGAAAACCAAAGTATTTAGTGATACAAATTTTGCAAAAAAAAGAAGTTTCCCATACCGGGAATTGAACCCGGGCCTCCCGGGTGAGAGCCGGGTATCCTAACCACTAGACAATATGGGAGTTATCACTAGGTACACAAAGTTGTTATAACAACCAATTTATTTACGATCAACTCAAACCCCATCACTACTGAGGCAACTTTTTCTCATCATCGGCGTTTTGTAATTCTCTCCTTAGCTGTTTTGTCAAATCGATCTGCTGTTGCAAGACATATGTATTTTCCAATTTCCTACGTTGTTGCCGTTCAACATCGCGCAGTACGCCTTCATGCATTTTTCCTCTGCAAAGTAAGGGTTCTGTCTGACTGAATTGTACACTTGGAATAGAATGAAAACTAACCTGTCAGACATTTGTTTGCGATGGACGTAACCAATAATACAAGCGGAAGCTGCACAAGCGGCAACGAGGGTGATTTTTGATGCTGTTGACATGGTCTTTAAAACAAAGTTATACTGCAATTTGTGTTTATCGTTTTAGACGATGTTGTCCAATTAAAGCTAACAGCTGATTTGATTTTGATATGAGCCAAAAGATTATTAAATGTGTTATATGAACGGGGATGGTATTGAGTGAAATGGAATTAAAAAGCATGGGTCCATCTGAAAAAGAATCTGTGTGTTTGTGATTGTTGTATTTTTAAAGTACGTAATTTTAGGAGAGTTTTTTCTATTTGTCTTTTTTGTGGTTTGTTTTCATGTTGTGTTTTCCAGAAAGAAGTAAAAGAAGACGTTTCGTGTCCACATCAACGTTGTAATAATATACATCCATTTTAATAGATAAGCAATAGCTGTGCACACCATTGTTTAACATATATAATATTGAATAGTAATGGAAAATAAAGTAAATGTTTAAAAAATCATCAATTCTAAATAAGTTAACATTTTTTTGAGATACAAATACAAAATAAAGAAAAACAACTCGTTAAATCTAATTTATTTCCCTCCATATGTTGGTTCTAATCTTCTAAAAGCCTTGAACAGTCTTGAATACTCTTTCCGCACAATGGGTATTCTAGCGCGTTTGGAAAAGAAAAACTGACTTTACTTAAAATTGCAAATACAAATTTGGAAAATCTTGGTGACGACGAAATTGATACCGATATTGGTTGCGTCCCAGTTTTTGGAAAAGTTCCCGTTGCTGCCATTTGTTTGGCATGTTTTTCATAGCTACAGACTCTGTAGCTACAGAGTCTGTAGCTATGAAAAACATGCCAAATTGATTGTACAGTACAGACTGTAGGCGATTAAATTTAAATTAATTCAAACCATCACCGACTTGTGAAACTAACGTTTTCTGGGCTTCTTCAATCAGTTCCTGATTTGTTCTCCATAGCTCGCGCAAATAAGCGAGTAACTGGCATTTTCATTGGCTAAAATCTCACGTGGGCTTGTTCGATTTTGAAATCTAGGGTGTGGATGCCAACCAGATTTCTTTTGCAGCTCTTCGGCGGCAACCAATTTGCCTTGCGCACATACGATATGCGCGCGCTGTGTTGCATACGGTGTACCAGCGCTATATATGCAACCATTCACATGTGTACTTATATGAAACCGCATCAAATGCGACCACACTGGTTGCATAATGTGAATATAAATTTTTTGACAAAAGATACGAATCGGTAATATCGATAATAACAATTGGCGAAAAGTCAATGAAAAGCGATTCAATCTTCTCTCTCTCTCTCTCTCATTAAGCTGTTTGATTCGAAAAAGGAATCTGATATAGTTACCTGCCAGACAACTTGCACCTACCAATAGCGGAGCAACGAATTTGCGTAAGCGCGATAAGCTCTGCGGAGAAAAAGGTGCAGTCCCTTTAACCGATTGAGATCAAAACAGCCATTCTTTGGTATTGGCCGGAGAGTGTTTCTGTGAAGTTTGGTCAAAATCGATCAACCAAGTATGCCTTGCGATTTTGTTTGTTACAAAAAAAGCATGTATTTATTTTGTATTTCTTTTTGTTAGGTGCAACGCAACGCGCGCCGAGTACCCGCTTGTCAATAAAAAATCCTTTTGAATTTCCTATGGGAAAATATATGTTTTGTTTCGGCCGTTTGGTCACATAATTTTTGTTAAATGAAAGATTATTACATTTACGTTCTCAACGTTTCGGCGGGGGTGGCCACCTTCTTCATGGGAATCTTTATTTAGTACACAACAACTTAATAAAAGTGAACACTTAGTAAGCAAACAAATTTTTAATATAAACTGTTAAAACTTTCACATTAAGTTTAAAAAGAAATAAAGAAGGCTGGCACGTTTAGGCAACGTAAAAAAAGCCAAACAAGCAAAATATAAAAATAAATAAGCTGAAATACGTTAGTACTTCGACGTCTTGAAGTTTTTTTTTATAATTTTGTATAATTTTGCAGATATGAGTGAACACTAGACTGCGGAGATGTTTTGTGTGTCCTGCTTCATGTTCACGTTGATTTTGTTGTTCAAAATATGCAGGGTTTCCAGGGTGAGGCGTTTGGATTTGTGATTTTCTGTTTGTAAAATTTGTGTGATGTCGAAGTCTGTTTTATTTGGGTTGCCTGACTTTATGTCATCATTGGCAAGTAATAGAGGTTTAACTAGTAGGGAGCTCGCAGTTGCCTTGCAAATTGAACACGTTCAATATTTTCCCTTTTAAGCGCTTTACGCTTACACGAGCGACGGTGTTTAATTTTAGCTATCATATGCACCCCCCCATTTGATATTGTCAACGATAAATAGTCAGCAACTTTTTATTTGTATGAATAAAATCTTAAACATATTCTTAAATTATATCAAACAATTTCACATCAACAGATTTGCCAAATTCAATATCCCTTATAGTAAAGTTCAGTCACAATTCCAACGGTCTTGCCAAATTCAATTTCGCATAGTAGTTAAATTCAATCCACTCCTATAAGTTTGTAAACTAACTATCACTGCATTGCCAATAGGAAGAAGAGCGAGAGTCGAGAGCATTTTTTTTGTAATGGCGGATTAGTTCATCTGTCACTGACACTGTCAATGGCTGCAGATATCATTGTCTTTGAAAAATAAACTTAAATTGAATTTATTATTCCGCGTAATTAATTCTTTAATTAAACTTTTTTGAATTTAGGTTTATCAAAATCACAAAAATGGCAACCGATGAAGGCGTATTTACCAACCGACCGAATTTCGATGATTTTCTTACTACCGGAACAAATTCATACTGAAAGACTATAACATACATTTTTATTTGCTTATTTCTTCGCAGGAGAATTTGTTGCAGAAATGGTTGTAGGTATACCTAATAAAAATATGTATTCTTATACGAAATAAAATAAACATGAACAAATATTTTTGATTTTTATTTTGCTTCCAACTGTAACCTACTCGGCTAGATGACTAGCCTCAATTTGTACCTTTTTTCAGATCAGTTTTGGATTCGTTTTTTGCTGAGCACAGCGAACTCACTCTCTCACAATCCATACACATGTGAGTCCGCAGCTATTACAATTTCCATACTAATTGGATCCGAAAAACGACGTATGCGGAGTAGTCCATATATGTCATCGACTCCGTTTGCGGACCTAATTGAATATCCGACACGCCGCATCTTATGTTTCAAAATTAAAGCTAGTTCTGAAAGAACTTATTTTTTAGAGCTCCAATTAGAGGATGTAGTCTTCCAGATTGGCCATTAATGCTGCCTTAAGACTTACATATCTCTCAAACTTACTCAAACACCTTCAGTAGTATTTCCCGCCGCCATATCTACCTACTTTGGATTAGTATTTGATTAAGTCTGATTTGCTCTAAAATGTTACCCAATAACCATAAGGCAAACCATACTTTTTCCTTGACCGACTCATATTCGCTGTATGTGTTTCTCTCCCAAGCTTACAACGCCAACAAATTTAATCGATACAACAAATATCTTTTCCTCATCACCATCCCCACCATATTAATTGCTTCATACCAATTGATTTTTTGACCTTAAAAAAAAGACTTACAACGAAATTAATGAAAAACTACAAAACACAAGGAGTTGGAAAAGCTAAATTCATAAATGCAACCAAGTCAAGTCATCCGTCGTCGCTTTAGCAGAGATAGCTACTTTCAAAGTAGTAATCACTTGTTTAATACTGCTGCAAAGAATCTAGACTTGCGCACTATACCCTCAACAACAATCAACCGTACTTCATATGAACTGATATACGGAGTACGGTTGATTGTTGTTGAGGGCAAGCAACAGAAAAAACGAATACTAATGATTAAGAATCCATCCATGGTCCCTCAAAAGAACACTGTTCCTATTTATTCCCCCCGAAATACAAACGCAGTAGTTTAGTTATCTCCTGTAGTTCAAACTCAGTTTATGTACGTGCTGATACGGTACGGATAGAATTCCTGTTGTGAGAGTAGATACATCTCTTTTTACATGGTTCTGTTAAAGTTTTCTTACTTTTTCCGTTTTTGATTTTGCATTACATTCAATGAAAAATAATTAAAAAAAAAGCTGAAACCGAAAAAAAGTATCTATAAATGAATTCTTCGTGTTTTTGCAATTGCATCCGCGCGATATTTACTTGAAACGCTTGAATGGTTTTTAGTCGTACTTTTGTATCTGTCGGATTACAATTATTATTATTTTGATTCGCAATACTTTTAATGAGCCATCCTCTCTTTTAATTAT
Organism: Portevinia maculata; assembly: GCA_949715645.1. Taxonomy (NCBI): domain Eukaryota; kingdom Metazoa; phylum Arthropoda; class Insecta; order Diptera; family Syrphidae; genus Portevinia; species Portevinia maculata. Next base: position 77,392,700 of record OX454525.1, read on the forward strand.
TTGTCGCATACCGCATTGATGTAAATCTACGCAACTATTTACATAGAGGTATTTTTTACCAAACACTGTGATTTTCTTTAAAATTTGAGTCTTAAATTAGTTAATTACTATTTTTTTAAAGATAAGAACGTGGCTTATGTAGCTATAATTAACAGAGAGTGATAAGGATACAGTTTTTTAAATGAAAACAAAAATACACATAATTTGAAATAAATTTTGAAGAAGGTGAAAATATAAATAATAAATAAGAACATAACCCTAATTGGCAGGGGAGTGTACATAATATCATTAGGCAAGGTCATCTGCCGAGACATCAACCTGAAAGTAATTCTTACCGTGGCTTGAGGCCGTTCTTGCCTTTTGTTGCGCACACTGTGTCAATTGATTTAAAAGTGTGACATCATATCATCAACATGACCAAAGTTGAATTGTACAAATCGCGTGTCTTCGTCACGATAATCCATTTGCTAGCCTTGGGCCAATTTGTTTATGCTCTATGGTTTGACAAATTTCCAGCAAAGGTACAAAATGTTTCCCTGCCGAAAGGATTGGCAAACAAGTTGAAATGGCTTACATACTGGGGACTGGTGAGTGCAAATTCTTTTTTCTTACACATTTGTTTTATTTATTTTACGAAAATCTCTGCAAACTCCTTTTCCAGGATCGTGTTAGGGGTGATTGAATTAAAGCTTTTTAAAGGCAATGTTTTCCTTTCTGAACATTATGTGATCTGATTATAGTGTATGCAACAGATTCTTTTGAAAGCACATAAACCGCTAGTGAATTATTCGAGCGGTTGAGAATCATAAAGTTTCTCTTTTCCCTTTTCGCATCATCTTGAGTTTTGACCTTGGAAAATTCAAATGGAAAACTTATGCGTATGCCTATAAAGTATTCACTTTGTTTATGGTAATACTTTTCCATGTTTAGGTTTGCATTTTGTTTGAAATAATACTGTGTCAGATTTGGATATATTTTATCTTGACTTTAATTGAGTGTGGACAGATTTTCTTTCGAAAAATAAGACTATGAATTTGCTTTTGAATCAATTCTAAAGGTATGTGGTGTTTAAGATCCACCTGAGTGTGGCCTCATTTAAAATCTATTTGGTTTATTATCTTATTTTTGGGATCAGTGAATTATTATAGATTTAATGTAAATTGGATGTACAACTGATTTGAAACATACTACTTGTTCATTTTTGGAGGAGGATTCGAATGACTTAATAACTAAATAAATGTATAAATAAATTCTTGAACAGCAATTAAACGTGTGAAGTTGATTACAAAACGGGGGGTTATTATTTTTGTTATTAAAATTTATTGAAATTTAAATGCTTGTTATTCTAAGTCAAAACTGTTAATTTTACTAGGGCTTTAGATTCAATATCGATTTCACTTTTTAGTTCTTTAAAAAGAATAATTGTATTTCATTAAAATAATACGACGCATATTTGAGGATTTTGAAAATTGTATTTTTACAGGTTTCCATTATTCAAATGATCGCAACATCGTGTTTCTTTTTATATTTTTTTTGCGACAAGGAAGGGCAAGACCAACGACCATACCACGTCGAGTTAATCGGTTCTCGTCAGATCACCGTAATTAAACGACGTTGGGCGCGGTTAGTACGTAGATGGGGGACCGTTTGAGAACAACCGCGTGTTGTTGGCCAGTCCCATCTACAGAGTTGAGGTAGATAATATACGTGGTATCACAATGGACCTAAATTGGTATAAGTGTGTCGGCTTCTGCCGACACCCACATAAACCTAACCTAACCTAAGGGCAAGATCTTCCGGCACCAAAAAAATATTTATACATTTGTTTGTTAAATAGGCCTAAAACAAGCATACAAGTCACGTCAAACAAATTGGTGGAGCTCTAATGCAGTTTAACGGCCATATTATTCACTCCCTTTAATCCGGGTTGAAGGTTACACCCGGATTAAATATAGTTTAACCCAAAAATTAAACCCAAGTCCATATTATTCAGTCGTTAAACCCAAACATAAGCCCAGTTTTCTAAATTTGACAGCGTTTAATCCGATTTAATTTAAACTGCACTCCGGAGACCAGTTTAAGTTCTTTAACTCGGGTTAAAACTCTATTTCATAATATTCACTGTTTTTGTCTAGGTCACATTTTTGACATTTCTTTGCTCGCAGAAGGCAGGAAATAAAAAAGTAAAATAAAATGAAAAAAGCTGGAAAAAGTACCTATCAAGACGCTGAAAAAATGGATTTCATTCGTGATATTGACGAAATGTTGATGTCTTCGTCGTCGGACGATGAATTTATTGAAGAGCTGATGGAACAGCAGATGGTGAGTCAACATCGTTCTAGTTGTCGAATGTATCGAATACACAAGCGGGCATTCAAGAAAAAATTGACAAACAACAAGAAACAAATGTCGTTATATGTGACTTTTGACATTACGTAGGTTTAAAACGGATTAAAAGCGGTTTAAAGTGTAGCGGGTTTAACGCATGTTTTTCAGTGAATAATATGGACACAGATTTAAATTGTCGGGTTTAAAAAATGTGGATTAATGGGCGGGTGTAAAATTAACTTAAACTTGAGTTACACCCGGAGTGAATAATATGGCCGTAAGAGTTATAAGCTTTTGAAAATCCCAATTTTCAAGGATAAAATTCGTGGATAGATGAAGACATTTTTTTTAGATTTAAACTAATTTTAGTTGAGTATCACAAGTAGAACCCGTAAACAGTAAACTCCTTTGGGGACATGTTGATCACCTGCAACCCTCCTGCTTGGTCTGTCTGTAGGATTGGGTGCGACGTGCGAGATTGGATATATGTACGCAATGCGTGACAGCGCTGTTTCACGGCTCGCAAAAACCGATCATCAGACTCCTTCTTTTCTGTGGGCTGGTCTGTTTTTTTGCATTCATTGTTTCCAAAAAAAAATTTACCTCCACTGGGATTCGAACGTAGACCAGTATTTTCTCAGGCAAGCACTCACGCAGTCACGCACTGTACCATTAATTTGATTGAAGCCACAAGTTTCAGCTCATCCTGAAAACGGGTATTTGGTTGTTTATCGATTCTTAATGAACATGCCAGCATTTTTCTAAGCATATAGGTACCTATATGCAATTCAAACTGTTTCTTTCTATTTTCTACAATTTTATCCATACAATTTTTTGTTAGCTGAAAGAAGACAACATTTGAAAAACCGAAACATGCTTCGGAAATATATCCGCACCATGTAGGATCAATATCCTTAATATATTTTAACTTCAAAATAGGAACATTATGCTCTGGTTCCCTTTGTAAATCTAAAACCAGTTTATGGTGTACGTGCAAGTAAAAGTAGGTATAATATTGTCCGTGGTATATGTAAATTAAATATATATGTACAAACACACCGAAACTCTGGAATGTTGCAGGCAATGAACGAAAAGATCGAAGGCTATTTAAAGACACGTTCAGATTCTGATTTCAGACAAAGAAATCTCGAAAAGATCTTTAATGTTCAACAATAAATTGTCTTCAAGTACGTTGAATGAGGCCGTCTTCAACCACACAAATGCACTCGTATGTGATGTGTGTAGGTATTTACGAAGTGATATCGATTTAAAATATAAAAAAAGATATCGGTTTTTATTATATTTTTCAGAAACTCGGAAACTGTTTTTTCTGAATAGGAAGCATACAACGAAGGTTTCCTATTTAAGAAGGCCCAACGGTAGTTGAAGACTCTTTTGTATTTCGAGCAGATTTTATTGATGTTGGTACATTTGTTTACTCATGAGACGTGTTCTGCCTTTCCTAAAAGATTTGCTCATTTGAAATGTGACCTTTTTGGGCAGGGCATGTAGTGTCACTGACTGTACAAAGCAATTGTTGATTTGCTCAGCTTTGCTCGGGATCGCGGAAGATAGAACTCTACAGTTATTAAATAAACTTTTAAATTTTGTTTTTTTTTGTTAAAAATAAAGACAATTTTCAATTAAGGACTCTTAACCCAATGCCATTTAAACTTTAGGGGATAGAAATATGAATAGGGCGTCTAAGAGTGACAACAAAATGATATCATATAAACAATAACCTCTACGATATTGACGTTTTTCATTGCTTATCCACTTAAAAATCATAGGATGAATTAGGTCTTGGCAGCGAACCATATCGCCTTTTGAAAATCAAACTTGTATGGAGTTTCCTTTTAAGCTAGGTAAATTTATTTATACAAACTTGCGAGTGGAGTCAAACAAATCATACCTATCGGCTCTAAATCCACATTTGGAACTTGGATTTTATCCTGGAAATGAGACTTGTAAATATCCCATATTTTTATTCCAATTCTTAAATCTTGTACAAGATTTTGAGAACAAGTTAATGTAAGGCTCAAGTATTAATGCATAGTTACTACCCATGACATAACTTATTAAATTGAATAGGTACCTCAAATGTGCACATTTATTATGGTTATCTTATTACCTTCTGATAACCCCTTTTTAACGCCTTTCACTGATTTATATTTTCCATAAAAAACCTACCCTTATCTAGTCAAAAACAGGATAGTTATGCAAATTATGACCCAATTTCAAAAGGGACACTGGTATAAGACAACATAATATGCCAGCATTAAATTGTTAATCGCTTTAGCTCAATGTTGCTAGCTTAACAAACTAACACTTATTTATTATTATTGTTTTCAGCTCTCATGAGTAGGAAATTCCTGATTGAGTTACCTAATCGCTGTGCCTGAAGGCAAATTTGTCCATTGGATGGAAACTTTTACTGAATTTCCACTTGAATGGGCTATTCAGGTATATATATTTGGGGTTGTACTTCTCTATCTGCATAATAAATTAAACGTTATTCGCTATTTGCGGATAAAGATAAACTATACTGTAGTGTGCATACGATTATATGGTGTATGTTCATTTCTATATCCATTATGTCAATAAACAACCTTTTATCAGAAGAAACAAAATTTAGATTAAGATAATAAAAGTAAACAAAATTGTATTTATTTATGTTCAAGAAACACCTCACCACTTACAATCTATTTAATGTTAAATGACAAATCTTGCTACAGGTTGGTATTTTGGGTGGAAATTCGGTTCATTTTCACGGTTAATACATTTTGGAGATAAAATTCATTCAGCACGCCCATAACGCCTTACCTGCCCTAGCTAACTTAACCTAACTTTAATACTAATGGGGATTTTACCTAGAGTAACGCGATGTTCACGGAATATCTACAGTCGACTTAAGTGTTTTTAACTGTTTAACGTTATTTGAAACTTATTTTCTTTGCCCTGTTATTTACAAAAAAATCCCAATAAAAAAACTTAAAGAAATAGGGAAGCTATTAACTATTTGTAAAATAGCTTAAGTCAATAACACAGAGCATTGCCTAATCCAAAACGGCTTATGTTCATTAATTAAAGGGAATAGCCGCTTATGTACTAATATTCACATAATGAAGGTTGCAGTAAAAGAGCTTTTGTACATTAAAGATAATTTACCGCGAAAAATGTTATCGGATATTTTCTTACATGTTTTGACTTGAGAAACTTAAGTCGACTGAAAACTTTTTTATTGTTGAGCTAGTAGATAAGACATTTTATCTATACTTAAAACTTTACTGATGTTTGAAACGGTAAAACGACTTACATAATTCTTTAATCTATTGCAAATAATTATTTATTTTAAATTTGAAAATAAAGTGTTCCTGTATTCCAAAAGAATTATTTGGCTACGACCCTAATTTTATGTGAAGAAATATGAAGTCTGTCAATTCTCTTATTCTCAGTGTAATGTTAAAAATATTCGCATATTTATAAAAAAAAAAACAAAAGATTAACATGGAACCAGTTCAGATTGTGACCAAATTGACATCAGGCCAAACATTGATGGTACAATGCTCAATCAAACCCGAAAGTTCACTAGAAACCACAGAGGATCATTTAATCTTCGTGAAAGACTCTAACGAGGCATGCTGGGAACGACCGATGATGTCGATATCGTCCGCAGCCCCCAGTTGCTGGACGGATCTATTGAAGATAGTCCCTTACTTGTTGATACCTGCCCTTCGCACTATTTTCTCTAGAACAAGATTAAAGACGGTACACGTTTGGAATAATTCGGAAGAGCTGCTTCCAAACTGCGCAGTACACCGCGTGTTTTGTGTCACGCGACACAACTGGATCAGTTTTGCCGGGATCTCAAATTCGGCCATCGGATCGTAGAACTAATGACGATGGTTTGGTCTATTGTCGATCTGCCGGGCCGGAAGCCACACTGGTACTTGCCGATTAGTGTGTTGCTAAACGGCTTCAGACGTTCACACAGTACGTTACGTAGGGATATGCCTCGATAGATCTTGCAAGACAGCGGATCGCCTTTTTTGAAGATGGGGCATATGGATCATATGGATAAATATCAGCAGGCTTTCTGGTTTTGGATCACTTCATCACTGCTGGTTTTGTTTCATTCGTGTGATGATCCAGGAGTTTTTAAAATGAACGGTATTGGACAATAATTTTCTGGTAGGCACATATTGCCTTTTTTGGGAACTGGTTGATCGCTGTATCTAAAGACCAATTAGACAAGAAACTGCAAATTTGTATTATTACTCGCCTCAAAACAAACCTTAGAGATTTGGCTACTATGTATGGCAATTGATTGACAATTTTCACAAACTTCAAAAAATGGGTGTCGGTGCGAAAACGATACCGGAGTAAAACTGCTGTTATATGTATTGGTATGATATTACGGAGTGTTTTTTTTTGCGGCTTGAACTGCGGATCATTGCAAGCACGACAGAAATGGCAAATATGGTAGTGTGAGTGCAAGACTTGTTTACCCTTGCTATTTATCTGGAGTAAAATTGGAGTGCTCTCAAACTGCACCGATAATTTGCTCTGACAAAGTTAGAGTTCACTCGGGGTAAAAAAAAAGTTACCAATCGAAATCGACGTAAGATAGTTTGGTTAAGATCCTCTTGTACAGGTATGAAATATATGATATTCTTACGATTTTAAATCTTACAACGAGATTTAATACGGATAGATATGAAATTTCAACAAATGACAGTTGAGCAAAATTTATATTTACCATATATAACTAATAGTTCGAAGAAGACAATACTTAAATCGTTGCTGCTTAGTAGGTATTGGGACCCTTGGGACTGGGAATTCTGAGCTAGAGCGAGAGGGAAGATATGAGGTTGGAGCTAGAGCGAGAGGTAAGATCTGACCTTGGAGTGACGCGCCGGCCGCCGGTGGTGGTTGTTAGTTTTTGTTATCAGTTTTGTGTGTTTAGAGTGAATAGCTTGGAGATATTGACTTCCATAGTAATTAAACGGTTGATGCGATAAAGAAACCCCATGGATATTGGAAGCAACGGTGAATAGTGAGTTCAAGATCGTCTTTGTTTATACGACTAAATTGTGTATTGTAGCGATCTTGAGCTCATTTGTTTGTTTAGGACATTGCATTGTATATGGTTTCTTAGTTTGATTAATGTTAGACATTACATGTGTATGGTTTCTTAGTTTGATTATTTAATGTTTTATTTGTTCAGGACAATACATTGTGGGGCGAGATAATATAATATTATCGGCGTCAGATATGGCTCGCTCCCCCTTAAGATTCGCTGACCATATTGCTCTGTGTTACTTTTATCTTACTGACCACATTGTTTGAGAAGAAATTGTGATATTTTCGGAGGTATTTTCATGTATAAAAGGCGAGTGTTGAAGGTACTAAGTAACAGTTTATTTCAAATTAGACATGCAAAGAACATGAATTTCCTTAACCAACTGGGTAAAGTAAAGCCCCTAGAGGGTCTGAAAATGGTAGAATTGGGGAAACGGAGTCGTATCTTGAAGGCGATGCGGTGTCAGACCAAGTATGGACCAAGGATCCTGGTAGAGCTGGAGGCGAAAAAGGTATTTTTGCCTCTCAGATTCAACGCAATGGAGGAGGACACCATTACCCAACTCCCCTTATATGAGATGGAAGTCATCAAAGCGGTTGGAAATTCCTTTGAGTTGGCGTTCCATCCTGTTGCAGAGGAAGACGATGAGGTGCAAGTTCCCTACTCACAACCATTTTTATAAAATAAAAAATAAATTAAAAAAAAAAAAAAAAAAGTGAAACAAAGAAATTAACTGTTCTTTTTCTTTTTTATAGGTTTATTCGACTTTTAAGTGCTTTGAGGTGGTTAAAGATTACCCAACCTTTGTGAAAAGATTCAATTTGCGTGGTCGTAAAATTGAATTCCGGATTAGGGATGTAGCAGACAACTTTGAACCATCTAGCTGGATTCAGAATGCAGTGAAAGGGATATTTAAAAAAGTGACTAACGATTTGGATCCTTCTGATATGGTGGGTATAACATTTACAGGGAAGAATTTCGAACACCATGGTCCTGGTTGGATGAGCTATAGAAAGGCATCCGATTTAAAGTGGAGCGAGGTATGGGATTTAATCACTAAAATTTTCCAAAGCAATTCCGAGGGCTTAAGCACGGATACTTTCCGTATAAATCTTACATCGATAAGGCCTCCTAAAGGACAAGGAAATGATCGAAATAAGAAATACAATTCTTTCGATGAAGAATGCAAAAAGCGGAGGGGAATCATTGTAATAAGAAACAAAGACAACCTATGTTTACCTCGTGCGTTAGTTGTTGCAATTGCCTTTATTGATAAAGACTCAGAATATGCAAAAATTCGGCGCAATATTGGTAAATCTCAAGATCTTCGAACGGCTAATCTAATAATTTTGACCGGTGTTAGTATACCTTCCGAAGGTTGTGGTATTCCAGAGCTTCGCACTTTTCAAAGTTATTTGAAGAATTATAAGATCACAGTCTACGAATATGAGCAAAAAGGACGAAGTATTATATTCGAAGACGATACATATAACAGTGATAAGAGAATAAATTTACTGTTTTACAAAGGTCACTTCAATGTTATAACATCTTTGACAGCGGCATTTGGTTGTGCTTATTTTTGCGAAATTTGTAGTGTACCATTCAATAATAAAACCGATCATAGATGTGTAAAGTCATGCCCTCAATGTCAGCAATCACCTATATGTCCTCAAAAACTATCCGAAATTGTATGTAAAGATTGCAATAGAAGTTTTAGAGGACAGGAATGTTTTGATAACCATAAGGCTTCGGGGTCAACAGGAAACCGAGCAATTTGTGAAACAGTTAAAAAATGTGTTGATTGTCTGAAAACATATAGAAGAGATAGAGAACATACTTGTAATGAATACTATTGTAAAAATTGTAATAAACACGTTTCCCAAGAACACTTGTGTTATATTCGATGCGACACTAGAAGACCAAAATTAGGCAATGTTCTCTATGTGTTTTATGATTTGGAGAGTCGTCAAGAAACGATTATTGCTGAAAAAGTGATAAAAGACTATGCTGTTCCAGTAAAACTTCATGAACCGAATTCATGTGTTTTCCAGCAAAGATGTGACCTTTGTTTGGATGAGAATAATCTACACTTCTGTCAGAAATGTAAATTCAGACTTAATATAAAAAAGGGTCAGAATGTTATATCCGAGTTCTTAGAGCACCTTTTGAACGCCCGAAAAAGTTTCACAAAAGTTATTGTTTTGGCTCATAATGGGCAGGCATATGATCACCAATTTATTTTAAACTATATCTTGCAAAATACAAAATTTCACCCCGAATTGATTATGAGGGGAACTAAAATAATACTCATGGGATTGGGGAATGTGAAATTCATAGACTCATTGAACTATTTTCCCATGGCTCTATCAGTTCTTCCAAAAGCTTTCGATTTACCGCAAGAGTTAAAAAAGGGGTATTTTCCGCATTTCTTTAATACCATCGAAAATGAAAACTATATTGGTCCACTGCCGCCTGCAGAATATTACAATCCGGATGCCATGAAGATAAATGATCGGGATGTATTCTTTAAATGGTATGAAGAAAATAAACAAAGTGAATTTAATATGCAGCGAGACCTTGTTGCATACTGTGAAAGCGATGTACAGATCTTATCTGAAGCATGTATAAAATTCAGAAAATTTTTCCTTGAGCAGTGTAATGTGGAACCGTTTTTGGAAGCTGTGACTATAGCATCAGCATGCAACTTGGTGTACCGTCGTAATTTTCTTAAACCAAACACTATAGGCTTAATACCTAGAAATGGATACAGACAAACTGATAATCAGTCGATCCAGGCAATTAAATGGCTTATTTTGGAAGAAAGGAGACGGAATTGTTACATTCAACATGCAGCTAAGCAGCGAGAAGCGGTAGTATGTGGTGTGAAAGTTGACGGTTTTTGCAAGGAAACCAAAGAGGTGTTTGAGTTCCACGGTTGTTATTATCATGGCCACTCATGTTTGAAAACGTTTCGCGACATGCCTTTAAGCAAAGATCCGTGCGACACGTTAAATCTACGCTATGAAAAAACCATGGCTAAATCTACACGGCTAAGGCAGTTCGGGTACAAGGCAATTGAAATGTGGGCTTGTGAATTCGAGAAACAATTGAGTACTGATGATGTCAAATATTTAAAAACACATCCTTTAATACAACAAAGCCCATTAAATCATCGCGACGCATTTTATGGGGGCCGTACGGGGAACACATATAATTATTATAAATGTAAGGAAGGTGAAAAAATCAAGTACATAGATGTATGCTCCCTATACCCATGGGTTTGCAAATACGGGAAATATCCAGTGGATCACCCTAAAGTTCACACCACCGATTGTTCTCAAATCGACTTAAAAAACACGAATGGGATTATAAAATGTAAAATAATACCTCCAGAGCAATTGTTACATCCGGTATTGCCTATTAAACAAAATAATAAGCTTATGTTTACATTGTGTAGAACATGCAGCAAACAAATGTCTCAAGACGAACGCTGCGCCCATACTGATGATGAAAGAGCTATACACGGAACCTGGATTATTGATGAGGTCTTAAAAGCAAAGGATAAAGGGTATAAGATAGTAGATATTTTCGAAATATGGGAATATTCTATGATTCAATATAATAAAATGGAAAAATCAGATGGCCTTTTCAGTCAAATGATGAATAAATTCATTAAAATGAAACAGGAAGCATCAGGGTGGCCAGATAAATGTGCTACAATGGAAGAGAAAAAGAAATATGTAGCTGACTTTTTGAGTAATGAAGATGTTAAACTCGATTTTGCACAAATTTGTGATAACCCTGGGAAGAGATCTTTTGCTAAGCTCATACTTAATTCATTTTGGGGTAAATTTGGACAAAGAGAAAATCAATCGAAAACATGTATAATTAATAGTCCATCAGAATTATTCCAAATGCTTACAAATCCAACTATTGAAGTCTGTCACATTCTACCTATAAATGAGGAAAATGTTATAGTAAGTTGGTTGTATAAAGAAGAAGAAGCGGAGACCTTATCAACTGTTAATGTGTGTATTGCAGCTTATACTACCACACAAGCTCGTCTGAAATTGTATAGTTACCTGGAAATATTAGGAGCTAGAGTCTTGTACTACGACACCGATTCTGTAATCTATGTAAGTCGTGAAGGAGAACCTGATCCACAGACTGGTGAATTTATAGGGGATATGACTGACGAGTTACAATGCTATGGGTATGGAAGTTATATTACTGAATTCGTAAGTGGAGGCCCCAAAAATTATTCCTACAAAGTCTTTAGTACAAAAGATGGCACTGAAAAAATCGTGTGTAAAGTAAAAGGAATCAATTTGAATTATTCAGCATCGAAGAAAGTAAATTTTGAGACAATCAAAGAAGCTGTACTTAATGCTGCGAATGCCGATGATATCCAAATTTTATCAAATAATATTCGCCGGACACGAGAGCACGAGGTCATAACAATTGCTGAAACAAAAACATACAAACCCAGGTCAGAAAAACGTAGATTTCTCGAAGACAATAGTTCCCTTCCATATGGTTATAAAAGACGTAAATAAAGAAAAAACATTTGTATTTAAAAAAGAAGAAATTGGTTTTTATTTAATTTCCAGATAAGAATTTGTCCAATAGGTATACATTTTGTAGGGCACAGCATTTGCTATGGAGCGAACATTTTATTTCACAAGGATAGAGTCGCTTCAATTCGTTGAAATTAGGACAGCCAACTTCTTCGATATTCATCACTTCAACATTTTCATCGCAAAGTAACTCCTTTATCCATTGAACTTTTTCAACTCCTTTGACGTACAAAATTGTATTTTTTATTTTCACGCGAAGGTATTTCCGAACTTTCTTAAATTCGGTGAAACCTCCATCCCAAACTAGGCCATGATGATTTTGGTAAAGCCATTGAACTTGTCTTCTTAATGCAGATGATAATTGGTCAGAGTTGAATGGTGGTTTGATGATGAAATGATGATGATGGCCATTGTGTAGTATTGCTATTTCTTTAGCGATAAACTTATTATTAGGTCCTTTGAAACCTTGTACGTCAAGTATAAAATACATGGTTTATGCATGAGTGTCTTTTCCCCACAAGAGTTAACTTTGAACTAAGAAATTAGATTTCTCGCGAAACTATTTGACTGAGTGGATTATAATTTACGAGGCGATCGTGTAACATTAAACAGTAGGCTGACGTATTTGCTGGGATTGGTTTTGTTCCTGTTGTTTTGAATTCAATGCGAATATCAACTGGACCATTTTTGATTATTTCACTCTGATGTCTGCAATCTATAACGAAAATTGTCGCTTGAGATTTAAATGTATCTCTTGGTAAGAGTGGTTCAGCAACTAGTCGGTTGTAGTAGGTTTTTTGAAAGTCGCAGTACATATTGTATAGTAAACTGTAATTATTTTTATCAAAGGATAAATTTAAATCTTCACAGGGGTAAGCGTCAGAATTTAAGTATGCCTTCACGTTTGTAATATCACAATGATCAAAATAAGTTGGATTTCCTTTTAGTAGATTACGTTTGTTAGTTTGCAATGCAAGGAGAATGTAGCGTGGCTTCTCCATTTGTGAGGTTGTCTTCACATTCCAAATATGATGATTGGTGCTGGGCAAAGTAGGATATTCATACAGATCCCAGTTACGAAAGGCAAGCTTCATAGTTTGACCATTATTAATAGGTTTGTAAAGTTTTAATTTGTAAGAATCAGACAGTGTAATATGAGGAATTTTCCATTGTATTTTAAGTAATTTTATCTTTGCTTTTTCATCATCGTCAGCAATTAATGAATTATCATCTGTGCGTGACCGTGTTAGAATCAAATCATGGCGTCCATTGGGTATTACTCTCTTATAGTCTTCAGCAAAACCCAGTAATTTATTTAGAGGTATACAAAAATTAAAGTAGAAACTATCCAGATTAATTGAAGAGTTGGGCGACCAAGATGCATTCAATAGCATATCGCTTTCGTTTTTGTTTAAAGAAATGTAGTTTTTAATAGTTGATGTTATGCCAACATTACGATTGCTATCAATTTCCACGCCATTTAATTCATAACGTATTTCGTCAAATAAGAAAGCTATTCCGTTGTTTACAAGTTTTGTTTTCGTAACTGCCGATCCATCAGATTTCGATACAGTACCTTCAATATAAATGTAACTTTCTGAAGGCAAAATATTAAGATTTTGATGTTGGACACAAATTTGTATAATGTCATTTTTCTCAAAGTTATTCAGATATGGTGAATAGGTGTGATAATTCAGTTTTGAGATACTCTCCTCAAACTTTGGTTCTTCGAAAATATTCAGCATGTTGTTAGGATTGATTTAATGTTTTAATTTATATCCCAGTGACAATAGAAATTGTTGATTTTCTATAGTAAGTTTTGATGTTCTCTTATCAGAAGATGATAGTATATTGCTAGAGTTAGTAGTGTTACCTGCTCTTTTATAACTTGAGGGGTAATTATATACTATCATTATTGTGGTTTCAAATGCAAGCGAATTGTTATGATTTCGTTTCGAAAGTTTATACGATTTCCGTCCTGATCCAAGAGATTCAATGTTATAGAACTTATCCTCTTAGCGTTCACTGGCAAATAGATGGCATTGTGTGGAACTTCAACTATTTTATATCCTGGACTAACGTTGACTGAAAATTCATGTAGTATATGAGCAGGTTGACTATTGATATATGTTTCGTCAATTAAATTACATTCAACTCGTACAATATTCACTCTATTGATATTAACATACTGGTCAGATACATGCAGAATATTAGGAGCTAGTTTCTTCTTACTGAATCCTAAAAGAGAACCAATAGATCGGTCTTGTGTAAAATCGATTTCCACATTGCTGTACAGTTCACATTTCAAAGTATTATTATTGGCTTTTAATTTGATTATAACTTTTTCAACGCTATTCTCATTGTGTGTGTTCAGAACCTTTTGAATTATTTTATTAATATCCTCAATTTCATAAGAGCCCTCTGTAAATTCAGTCTTGATTTCTCCATTACCACCACCACCACCATCACCACAATGAAATAAATTATTTAATTTATCCACATTAGGTATAGAATTATAGGTCTGCAGATCAACTAAGCCACATACATAATCAGAATTTAGGACAATTGGAGGAAAGTACTCTGCAGTGAGAGTAGATTGGTTTCCGCTTAAAGTGAGTGTTAACGACATAACTATTGGAATAGAAATGAAACACAATATATTGATTTTACTCTATTTATTTATATTTTGCTCAATTAGAAACTTTAAACATAGATGACCACATATAAATGTATTGAAATTTTGACAGCTGTTATAATTATAGTGAATATTTTCACCTAAATATCGTACAACCTCTATGGGTGGTCTTAAGTTACCAAAACTATCGAAATATTTGACAATATTTTTATTCTTAATGTATGCTACCCAATGTGTCCCTGGCCCACTCTCATTGTCCAAATTAATTACACCACATTCCTTGTTATCAGATCTTACTGGTAATTTATCACTCATGTAAACACCCCTGAAGCATGGTATATTCAATTTTCCAAATTTCATAATATCAATATTGGTGAGTGGACGATTAGGTAGCGAATTTAAAAGTTTTTTTGAATCGTATGGTTTAAGGAAAAGTCCAAATCCTTTTTTATATGGCTGTAGATAAAGTCCACTACCATGCTTAATTTTAATTCCTTCCATAGTCTGATTGTGACGTTTATTCTCTTCCAATTGTTTCTTGGCTACCTTTGATTCATTTATAGCTTTAACTACGCCCGCAGCTCCTCCAACTACTGATCCAATAGCCGATAGCCCAGCTAAAATAGGTAACAATGGTAAGAAACCACCAATTTTCGGTAGAGGTATTACTCGAGGAATTGTAATGCTCTTTCGTTTATTTTTAATGATCTTTTTAGCTGCTTGTAGAGCAGTTGTTGCAATTATGTTAGGATCTTCGTTTCTAGTGTCTCGAATAGCATTTCTAGCCTCCATAATGGCTTTTTTAAATAAATTATACTTTTTGCGTGGGTTTCTTTTCCTTCTCTTGGCTTTGCTGCAACCCATACCAAGTTTCGTTTTAGCTTTCATCATATTCGTTACTAATATACTATTTATTTTCTCTGCTATCGATGAGTCTTTTGCCTTTACTCTCTGCCAGGCCTTTTCAGTTAAAATTTTGTCTGCAATATGTCGTTCAGGTAGATTTTTATTGTTAGCATATGCAATATCGTGTTCGCGACAAGCTTCATCCAACTGATTAACTCCCCTATCTCCTCTAGCAAGGCGTTCTTTCAATTTAGTCCCTGGCCCACAGAAGTTATATGAGGGAAGATGTAATTCAATTGGTAATTTTTCGATTAAGGAATTCACTAATCCGTACCCTTTGAATGTATCTTTCCAACTGTTGGCTTTCACACTATAATTTATCATTTTATACGACTTTCTTGTTGTATATGTTGAACAATTATGAATTTCTCAACTATAAAACATGATCTTTTATATTGATTAGTTTCATTCAATAGCAGAATGAGGTTCATAAAACAACAACAACGAGATTTTATTAAAGTTAAGAACTTTGATAGTAAAATTAAAGTACGCAGGAAACATGGAGCAATATTTCCTAATAGTATTAGAGGAATAATTGTGGGTCCATCAAATTGTGGAAAAACCAATGTCATGTTGAGCATTCTCCTCGATCCAAATGGTTTAAAATTTGAAAATCTCTACATATACTCAAAGTCTCTGCATCAACCAAAGTATGCATACCTGAGAAAGCTAATAGAGTCCATCACGGGTATGGGATATAATGAGTTTTCAAATAATTGTGAAATTATTACGCCTTCTGAAGCAAATCGAAACTCAGTTTTTATATTCGATGATGTGGCTTGTGATAAGCAAAACAATATTCGAGAATATTTCTGCATGGGTCGACATAATGACGTGGATAGTTTCTACTTGTGTCAATCTTATACACATATACCAAAACACTTGATTCGAGACAATGCAAACTATTTAGTTATTTTTAAGCAAGACGAACTTAACCTGAAGCATATATACAACGATCATGTCAACTCTGACATGACATTCAATCAATTCAAGGAATTGTGTAAAAAATGCTGTAAAGATACATATGGGTTTTTGGTTATTAATAAAGATTTTAGATTGAATAAAGGCCGATATAATAATTCATTTAAAGAAACTGTATCTATATAAATCTATTCAGTCATAAATCAGCGGTTTAAATGATTACATACGATTAGAGCATTCGTCCCTGTATTCGACAATTATGGATGTTGATGAAAATTTACTTAAAGATTTAGTAAAAACTAAAAAAGCTTTAAAGAGAAAATATATGTTTCTTCAGTATGGAAAAACTACGAAGGATGCGGAACTTGAGACTACTTTTAAACCAATAGTTGAACCCTTAAAAGAAATCGTGAAAAATGTCAAAAGTGCTCATACTCAAAATGATACTGCTGCTGCAGATATTGCTTACAATAATATAGATATGAAAATAAAGAATCAACAACTACTACGACGACGTTTACAATACCCAGAAGAAGAAAAAAAATCCATTTCTAATGCAAGTTTTGACTTCTCATCTCCAGAATCAAATCAGACAACGAACAATGATAATTCATTTAGGACACCCTACGACAATAGCTTTGATCAAAGCACTCCAGTTAATCGATCATCCCCATCAGATTCGAATCGTGACAAAATCTATGGTCCACATTTCGACGTGGAATCAAATTCAACGAAATTAGGTAGATCAAGTTTTGTAATTAACGAACACAAGAATTTCGTCATTGATGATGAAATCTTCCATGGAACGAATGGCCTTTATGAATTAATATTTCGAAAAAACCCTAGAAAAGATCGATATACCAATGAAGACTTGGATCAATATCTAAAGATATTACAAAAAACAAAAGCACACTTGAAAAACTATGATAGTAACTTACAGGTTAAAGGCAACAGAGGTTATAAGTATAAACATATAATCCAACCTTTACTTCAGCACCTAACGCAGAGAGTCATAAAGAAAATTGGAAAAGCATACAATAGTAATTCAACTGATATGAGTTATTCAAATAAACCCGTCGAATATGTGTATTGGGATAACCCCAATGAACTCGTCAATAGATTAAGGCTTTTAATTGCATCTCAAAGAGCCGGCAATAATAATCTTCAAAATGAGGTTAACTCAATTGTAGAAGAATTACGTGAATCAGATATCATACACTAATAATCAATTCAATCCATTAAAAGCAAGCAAATCAGTATGGCCTCACACCTGAACCGACCGGATAGGAACCGACCGGATAGAAATCGCCCTGCATGGATTTAACCTCAACACTTGGTTCAGGAATTGGCCTATATAAAATCAATTCGCGTTGGAAACGAACATTATCTATATATTAGACATCGTTTAGAGAATAATCTTCATTATTAATAAAATGAGTGTTGACAAGTTCGGACGAAGCTCCAACCAATTTCATAGAACAACCGAGAGTTCGCGAGGACCTGCTGGCGTAGGATTTAGACTACTACCTAATGGTGATTTCGATATTCAGGGAAAATGTCTAAACAATGTTGGAAAACCTGTAAACCCAACACAGGCGGCAAATAAGGAATACGTAGATAGCAACATAGATGTTCAAGATAAAAACATGCTAAATCATCGACGGTATGTAGACAACAATTTCAACGCACTCATGGGGACTATAAATGATGAGGCACTGAAGCTACAAATCATCGAAGATAAACTGGGAAAAATGGGTGCGGATTTGCGGTCATACACCGATGAGCAAAATTTGAAGACTCTTGAATTATTAAACAAAATTAGAAAGTATATGTTGGATATTTTCGAGAAGTATAAAAATAGTGGTGAACCTATTAGAGAGGCAACAACTAGTTTTTCACCAATTTAGTACGCATTCGGAATTCGATTTGAAATCATGTCTGCAGTAAATACGTCTACGATCTTCGATGAGATGTTAACATTTCTAAAAACAAATAACCAAACTCTTCTTGAGGAACATTTCAATGAAATTATTGATTGCATTAGTTTTCTGAGGAACTTTGAAAACGTATCTTCCACCACCTCTGTTCATGGGTGTCATTTTATAAATTGCCCCTGGTCTGCAAATCTCTGTCAAGAAGGACCAGATACTTGCGCATGCTATATGGTTGAAAGCAGATTGATTAGAATTAAGAAATTGATGTTACTTTATCGACGATTGGTCAAATAAAATATCTAATAAAATACAAAACCTCTCCTTGTTTCTATTCACTCGTTTTTAGGATGAGTAAAAGAAAAGTTGTTGGTGAGCTGCACAAGCCAGCCCGAAGGAATTTCACCAGACGAAGAGTTATTATTAAGGGTTTTGATGATCTATGGCAAGCAGACTTGGTTGAAATGATACCATACAGTGATGAGAATGAGGGGTTCAACTATTTACTAACCGTAATTGATACTTTTTCAAAGTATGCTTGGGTCGTTCCTTTGAAACATAAGACTGCATCAGCTACAACACAAGCTATGAGAACAATTTTTACCAATTCAAATCGAGCACCTAAAAATTTGCAAACCGACGATGGTAAAGAATTCTTCAACAAGGCCTTCCAAAATTTGATGAATACCTACAAAATTAATCACTACTCAACGTACAGTACATTAAAAGCATCAATTGTTGAACGCTTTAACCGCACCCTTAAGGAGAAAATGTGGAAAGAATTCAGTTTCAATGGGAACTACAAATGGCTACCCATTTATAAGGATTTGCTGCATGCATATAATCACTCGGTACATAGAACAATAAAAAAACGTCCCGTTGATATAAATAAAAACAATGTCAAAGAATTACTATCAGGAGTTTATAAACGAATAAAAATTGCTGAGAAGGGAAAATACGAAGTTGGCAATAACGTTCGAATAAGCAAGTTTAAACATGCTTTCGAAAAAGGATACACACCAAACTGGACAACTGAAATATTCAAAATAAGAAAAGTTCAGATAACAAACCCTATTACATATCTAATTGAAGATTTTCAAGGTCAGCCTATTAGAGGGAGTTTCTATGCACACGAATTACAAAAGACGAATTTTCCCAACATATTTCTCGTGGAAAAGATTCTTGCAACAAAAGACGAAAAAGTATATGTCAAATGGTTGGGTTTCCCATCCACTAACAATTCATGGATTAATAAAAAACAATTAATTTAATGGTTTTTTTTTTTTTTTTTTTATTTTATGAAATGGTCATTATATATGCTTGTTTCATCGATTTGAGATTCACTAGTTCCATGTTGGGCTCATGCCTCAATTCCTGATTTGTAAAGAACTCGATTTCACCATTACTTAAAATCCTTTCCTGTTCATATTCTCGATACTCGAAGCATGAAATACTCAAAGATCGTAGCTTATAATTGCTATCATATGTGCAGCGAATAGCTAATTCCTTGTTGTCATCGAGTATTTCTTATTTCGATCATTTCCTTGTCCTTTAGGAGGCCTTATCGATGTAAGATTTATACGGAAAGTATCCGTGCTTAAGCCCTCGGAATTGCTTTGGAAAATTTTAGTGATTAAATCCCATACCTCGCTCCACTTTAAATCGGATGCCTTTCTATAGCTCATCCAACCAGGACCATGGTGTTCGAAATTCTTCCCTGTAAATGTTATACCCACCATATCAGAAGGATCCAAATCGTTAGTCACTTTTTTAAATATCCCTTTCACTGCATTCTGAATCCAGCTAGATGGTTCAAAGTTGTCTGCTACATCCCTAATCCGGAATTCAATTTTACGACCACGCAAATTGAATCTTTTCACAAAGGTTGGGTAATCTTTAACCACCTCAAAGCACTTAAAAGTCGAATAAACCAATAAAAAAGAAAAAGAACAGTTAATTTCTTTGTTTCACTTTTTTTTTTTTTTTTTTAATTTATTTTTTATTTTATAAAAATGGTTGTGAGTAGGGAACTTGCACCTCATCGTCTTCCTCTGCAACAGGATGGAACGCCAACTCAAAGGAATTTCCAACCGCTTTGATGACTTCCATCTCATATAAGGGGAGTTGGGTAATGGTGTCCTCCTCCATTGCGTTGAATCTGAGAGGCAAAAATACCTTTTTCGCCTCCAGCTCTACCAGGATCCTTGGTCCATACTTGGTCTGACACCGCATCGCCTTCAAGATACGACTCCGTTTCCCCAATTCTACCATTTTCAGACCCTCTAGGGGCTTTACTTTACCCAGTTGGTTAAGGAAATTCATGTTCTTTGCATGTCTAATTTGAAATAAACTGTTACTTAGTACCTTCAACACTCGCCTTTTATACATGAAAATACCTCCGAAAATATCACAATTTCTTCTCAAACAATGTGGTCAGTAAGATAAAAGTAACACAGAGCAATATGGTCAGCGAATCTTAAGGGGGAGCGAGCCATATCTGACGCCGATAATATTATATTATCTCGCCCCACAATGTATTGTCCTGAACAAATAAAACATTAAATAATCAAACTAAGAAACCATACACATGTAATGTCTAACATTAATCAAACTAAGAAACCATATACAATGCAATGTCCTAAACAAACAAATGAGCTCAAGATCGCTACAATACACAATTTAGTCGTATAAACAAAGACGATCTTGAACTCACTATTCACCGTTGCTTCCAATATCCATGGGGTTTCTTTATCGCATCAACCGTTTAATTACTATGGAAGTCAATATCTCCAAGCTATTCACTCTAAACACACAAAACTGATAACAAAAACTAACAACCACCACCGGCGGCCGGCGCGTCACTCCAAGGTCAGATCTTACCTCTCGCTCTAGCTCCAACCTCATATCTTCCCTCTCGCTCTAGCTCAGAATTCCCAGTCCCAAGGGTCCCAATACCTACTTTTCGCCTCCAGCTCTACCAGGATCCTTGGTCCATACTTGGTCTGACACCGCATCGCCTTCAAGATACGACTCCGTTTCCCCAATTCTACCATTTTCAGACCCTCTAGGGGCTTTACTTTACCCAGTTGGTTAAGGAAATTCATGTTCTTTGCATGTCTAATTTGAAATAAACTGTTACTTAGTACCTTCAACACTCGCCTTTTATACATGAAAATACCTCCGAAAATATCACAATTTCTTCTCAAACAATGTGGTCAGTAAGATAAAAGTAACACAGAGCAATATGGTCAGCGAATCTTAAGGGGGAGCGAGCCATATCTGACGCCGATAATATTATATTATCTCGCCCCACAATGTATTGTCCTGAACAAATAAAACATTAAATAATCAAACTAAGAAACCATACACATGTAATGTCTAACATTAATCAAACTAAGAAACCATATACAATGCAATGTCCTAAACAAACAAATGAGCTCAAGATCGCTACAATACACAATTTAGTCGTATAAACAAAGACGATCTTGAACTCACTATTCACCGTTGCTTCCAATATCCATGGGGTTTCTTTATCGCATCAACCGTTTAATTACTATGGAAGTCAATATCTCCAAGCTATTCACTCTAAACACACAAAACTGATAACAAAAACTAACAACCACCACCGGAGGCCGGCGCGTCACTCCAAGGTCAGATCTTACCTCTCGCTCTAGCTCCAACCTCATATCTTCCCTCTCGCTCTAGCTCAGAATTCCCAGTCCCAAGGGTCCCAATACCTACTCTGCTTGTATCCGAAGTATCTGTGTTCTCTGCCGTTTTGTTTTTCTGCTTTAAGGTACGATTACACGGTCATTTTTTCGAGTCATTTAAATGAAGCTGTGACGTCAGGAAAATATGTTGCATTAGAGAGACATTTAAGCTACGATTCGTCATTGGTATTTGCGAAAAAATGACGATCACACGGTAATGACTAGTATCGTCATTTTTGTCCCAAAATCAAATGACGCCACACTGCGAGTCATTTAAAATTTTCCGTTGGGATGTCATTAAATGAAGAGCGAAAAATGACGATCACACGGTAATGACTTGCCTCATTAAAATGACAAATGACACCTTTCCTATTATTTCGATTTCGTAATGACCAATGAGAAAATTATAGCTTCTCTCATTTAGTGTTTTTCTCTCATCTATAAATAAAAGATGTAAAAAAGAACTTTTGCGATGATGGTGGAAATTGCGGAGACGGCGTATTTGGCAGCATGTGTGCTAAAGCAGTAAAGACGATCTTGGTTACGAGCCAACGCGACGAAAGCGGAGAAATTGGCAAAATGTGGTGCTGGCGTGCACGTCGCTCCATGCGCAGTTTCGTCACAAACGCCTTGAAGTTGCTGCGCGTTTCCCATTTACATCCGTATCTTCTCGGACAGTCAATCCGCGATAAAGTCCCTGAACTCATTCTCATCAAACTCCATCGTTGCCGTAGACTGCCGTTCATCTCATGAGTAGATGGCAGAGCAGTTCAATATTCACCTCTTCTGGGTGCCGGGGCATAAAGACATCCCAGGGAATTGTAGGTCAGATGAACTCGCCAAAAAAGGAACCGCATTACATTACCTCTTCTACCTGATAAAGGTTTTCTAGGTACATATACCTATCGCTACTTGTAAACTTATGTTTAAACTATCCGCAGTCGAGAGTAAAAACCTTAGGAGAACAGATAGTAATACATGTCTAACGACAAAGCATATCTGGCCAAAGCTGGATCTGCGACTGAACATTGGCTCTGCTATATGTGTTATTACAGGACACTCTCTAATATGCAAGCACGCATCAAGGCTTGGGGTCTATTCAAATGACTTCTGTAGAAGCTGCAGGGACGAGGAGGAGGAGGAGGAGAGTACAGTTCATCTCATCTGTACATGTCCTGCACTCTCCCATAAAAGAAATCTCTATCTAGTGTGTTGGCTATCAGCTTACAGCCACCTTGACCTAACCTAACCTCACCAAACCTATCCCTATATACTCCTGTTTTCTGCATATTGCCTAATTTGCTCGACTTTGTTGTACTTTCGGTATTCAAACTCAGACGATTGTTGACAGAATAATCCATATTTTCGGCACTTGACGACAACGGTTCGTATTCCATTTCAATCATAGTAATTTGTACCGAAATAGCAGCCAGACACATGCAACAAACACCAAATGAAAGCACAGATATCATATTAAATGCTGTGTCAGTTATGATTTGCGTAGAAAAATGACACGCATGAATTTCGTGCCGTGTCATTTTTTTGAGGGTGTCATTTAAATGACGCAACAGATAAAAAGTGTAGTCATTTGTCCTAATCGTCATTAAAGAGCGATCACACGGTCATTTTTTCGAATCATTTTAATGGCACAAAATTTATCTCATTTTCTTAGTCATTTTGCTAGTCATTTAAATGACGCCTAAAATGTCGTCCCATAAATGGCGATCACACGAAACGACATTAAAATGACTGCTTTGTGACGTGATTTTTACGTCAGAGCGTCATATAAATGACTCGAAAAAATTACCGTGTAATCGGGCCTTTATAAACAATAACGAAATCCAAAGGAAAACGATTTTGGGAAATGGTCTGGGCCGCGTAGCAGGATTATCTATTTAATGTTCGATTCACCAAACAGTGATTAAGTAACCCTCTACTCAGGCGCTAAAAAAAACTATGGACATATTTTGAACTTACCCCGGACGGCCTTCGGCGTCGAATACAGGGAGACCCCTACCGCCCGCACCAAGCCAACACCCTCTAATGGGGTGGGGTCATTTTCTGAATACTATTTACAAAAATGACTAATTGTTCATATAGGTAATATGAGCTTGGCCAGAGCTGTTATGTACGTATGTGGATACATATTTTGGAAAATATGAAAAAAAGTCAAAGTATTGTTACTATCGTCTTTAGGAGAAATTCAATATTCAAACATAACCAAACTGTCAACGTGTTTTGTATATTGTATGTACCTATTTCCGACTATAATTTTGGGTTTTCAGCTTGGTATTTATTCTGACGATAATTATTATAAATTACATAAGTATGCACTATTAACTCGTTGAATGGAATTGTTGCTATGATCTATGAATGATGTAATTCGACACAATTTTTTATTAATATCATCCTGCATGTGAGCCTTCTATGCGAAATGTGTGAAATTCTTATATTATTCTCGAATTAACGACTGGATCAAAAAACGCAATGCTTACCTTCATTTCTCTTTGTTTTCCATGAACGTACGGGTACTTATATATTTCAATACATATGTCAATATACACTGAAGATAAACACATGATTGGGTTTATAGCCTGAATTCCGTAAATTGTAATTACAATAGTCTGCTATAAAGCGACTTGTTTTTATTTGATTTGATTTCACCGTGATTTTATAACGTTTAATTCAATTAAAAGATTCATGACTTGGAAAAGTTCATTATTTGGCAGCGCGATAATTTGTAAATAATTTCGTTGTTGTGAATGATATAAACACACGTTATTGCTGTTTTCCACATAATTCATGATTCAACTTTTTTATGAATTCTCTTTTTGGCAATTGTATGCCATTTGGTACAACTTTCCAATAGCTTTAATAATAAACATTTTGCTGGGCATTATGGCCACAAACGTCCAACTCATGCTGCAGACTAATCTTTTCATATTGCGAACAGTGAATTCTTTTCATTTGATTCATGAAAAAAAAACGATAGGTACTCAAGTTCTTTGTAAAATCAAATTTTCATTAATCAGTCAGATATAAGAGATATGCATTTTATTTTCCAAATTCAAATACTACAGGCCTTCGACCAAAATTAAATTGTTAAAATATTTGCATTTAGAACAAACAAATCGCAAGGAAATTTAGCGGATTTACACATAGTTTTTGTAGAAAACTCGGAGTTGGCTGGGATTATATTCCATATTGTTTAGTTTTGGAGTACTCATGATATTGTTAAATGTGTCATGGTCCTGGGAATGGGTTAGTGAGTGTATAAACATTCAAATATACCATTAAATTAAAGTGAATCTTACATCTGTTAAATGTTTCCAATTGGAAAAATTCAAAGATAGGTCAACTTGTACATAATAATTGATGGCTGGAATTTAAGAAAGCAAAATAAACAAGCAAATGTGTTAAGGAATATCGGTTAGGTAACGTGTATCAGTACCCGGCTACGTAACTATTATTAGTAGAGCCCGGAATAAATAGAAGCGACATGAAAATCTTAGTGGGTTCCGTTACTGGGCTTATGCCATTAATGTCTTGAGGGCGGGTAAAAACCTTATGCAAACACACAAGGAAAAACTGGTTCCATCTACAATCATTAAACTTTTAGAGTTATTCAATTCAATTCAATTCAATTTATTCATAAAGGATAGTACAAGTAAGACATAGTCTTTTATAGTACATGTTATTGAAATAATAAAACAATGAAATTTAATAAAACTAATATAAACATAATGAAATATAGGAGAAGTAGAAAAAGAAAAGTTATAAGAGATGAGAAAGAAAAGAATATTAAGGAAAAGTAGTTATTGTTGTTGCTGCAGATGCTCTATAGCGGCATTTTTAAACTTATTAGCTCCAATTATTTGCTTAGTTGTGGTCGGGAGGGAGTTCCAAAGTCTAGTCGCATGGATGAAGAAGAGGCGCGTAGAGTTCAAATAATTAAACGAGGGTATTATAAGATTTTGTGTCCTGGAGGATTGAACAAATTGAAATTTCTCGAAGAGATATGCAGGAGATCTAGTTTTAATCAGGCTGTACATAAACTGGCAACACCTGGTATTCAAAAATTGTAGAAACGTGCAACCCAGTACTAGTTTGTGGTAGTGCACACCATATAGATATCTGATGGCATCGTTGAACGCGACAAGAAACGTGTGTTGACAGTGAGAGTCAAGTTTGCAGTATACAGTTGCAAGTGTATCCACTGGGGTGAAACTAGAAGACTTCCAAAGTTTTCGCAATCCGGCATATATTCGACCAACTACGTAATTTGTTTGGTCTACAGCGGAGAGCGAGCGATTTATCTTGAAACCGAGATTCGTGACAGTTTCGACAAACTTAATTTCCCTATTTTTTAGTAACACGGGTGGTAGTTCAATAGTATCATGACATTTTTTTGATATCAAAATCAGTTGAGATTTTTCTGGATTGATGATTAGCCCATTGGAAAGGGACCAGCTATAAATTTACGAAAGATCCTCATTAATTCTAGAAATGAGATCCTACACCAGTCCAATTGGACGTGACAAATAAATCTGGACATCATCAGCATAAAGGTGCAAAGAGACATTCGAACAGACACTGGGCAGATCATTTATATATAAACAGAATAATATTGGTCTCAAAATTGATCCCTGAGGTACACCTATTAGTAACGCTCTAAATTCGGACGATTTCCCATTATGAACTACTCTTTGATAACGATTATGCAAGTAATTACTTATACAGAAAAGCAGTTCCAAAATAAGAGTTATTAATTGTACTTTTTAAAAAAGCATCATTAAGTGCAGTAACATCAGGGATGCTATCAGCAGAAGCCCTTTTCCCAACGCCAATGGAACGTAAGTTGGTCCAAAGCTTTTTAGATGGTAGGTCAGTGTTCAATTTGGAAAGGAAATATCTCTTTTTTGCTCTTCGTGTGATAAAGGTAGAGTAATTACGAGCACGACAAAAACATTCCCAATTAGGAGTTGTTGGTCTTTGCTTCCACTTTGAATATAGCTTGTTACGAAACTTCATCGCATTTGTAACCTCAGTGGTGAACCATGGGCATTTCTTATTTCGTATTGCAACTGTCTTAATAGGAACATGTCGGTTAAAGAGGTCCAATTCAAGTGATTGAACATGATTCACTTTGTCCGTTACGCTTGATATTTGATAGCAATGACGCCACGGAAGCAAGCTTGCATCTAAATGTAACGCATTGTAGTCTATTGAAGCATAATCTCTGAATTCGAACGATGAAGGAGAGGGAAAACGGGACATATCAACACCATAAGTACAGAATATCATGTCGTGGTCAAATATTCCCGCCAGGGACAGCTGATCTTGACGCAAGACATCAGCACGATTTGACACCATAACAACATCAAGAAGACTGGGAGGGGCATCAGGAGAAAAATGGGTGGCATACGAATTTACTACCGATAGCCCGGCAGCAGCAGCAAAATCCAGTAGTTGATAAGCTTTATTATCACATTTAAGAACGATATATTTATAAAAATCACTTCTTAAATAAATCTTAGGCATTAACGGCCGTACAGGGCCTTACACCTAGCTTCTTCAAACGTTTGCTTATGCGAAGTGAAAGAACCTACAATTTTAAGCCGAATGCGAATGGCACATTTTGCGAAGCTTCTCATGTCAATTGATACTTTCTTGGATTTTTCTCAGAAGTTTGCAAGAGGAGGAGCAGTGAAAAAAAACTTTAGGTACTTGGCCCCGATGGGACTGTAACCGGGACGTTTCGATAAGTAATCCAACACACTACTTTTTGACCTTGACTTTTAAATTAATTTTGTATTATGTATTATATATCTATCAACTTACGAACTAGACAAAAAATATTATATCTAACTTAAAATAAACATAATACTTATTTTAAATTAATGGTCCTTATGCGGACGTTCTTAACTTTATAACCTGAGAGGATGTTGTCTAAAGTAACGCACCTTTCTGTTAAGGCATGTTGACCCACCCCCCTCAACAAGCAACCAAAACTCGGCGAATTGCTTTTCCGTATCGAAAGTACAACACACTAACCACTGAGCTACTGCGCCCAATTCTAGGCAATCTTAACATTCAGGTTGGCTAAGCGACAAATTAAGCAGTTTGAAACTCTCCCACAAGTGTGCATGCAAATCCTGGCGATGAGACGAATCGCAACGTCCTCTATTTGTTGTGTACGCAAAGTATTTGCAACCTCTTGTTAAAAGGTTCATGAACACAACTATTCGTATGCGCAGTATTGCAATACATGCGTAGCCGTATAAGTTGATTTACTGTTAATTGTTATGGTTGCAGCTTAGTAGTCTGTCTGCAGCTCAATTGTGTTTACCTAGTTTTTATAATCTCTATCAAATTTCCTTTCCCCCTCAAACCGTTTTACCAAATCAACGCCCCCTTTTAGGAAGCATTTCACAAACATCCAGCACACAACATCAGTTTATCGCGCACCGGCAAGATGAACAAATATAAACCTCCCTTCATTTCATTATTACTACTTATCGTCATAGTTGTATTAAGCGCTTCAGAAAAATTATGGATTGAGTACCCAGATTTTGATAATCCCAACAACTGGCAATCGGAATACCTCCCCTGCTCTCAAGATGAAATAGTATTTCCTGAATGGTACTCTTCCGCTATTCTACTGGCCGCCACCATTGACACCACCGGGATAACGCTGCCCAAAGATGGAGCACTACTTCTGCAACCGGATTCAATAATCTCTTTCTCGAATGGCATTAACAATGGCCGAAAATGTAGAAACTTCGACCAACTGGCAACCGTTAAAGCATCACCTGCGCGAAACTGGTTTGACCCACATAACTGGCGTGACATTTCGAACGATGGCAGCACATCATCACCAAATGCAGCAGTGCCTCACATTGAGCGCATTCCCTGCAACAATGAATTCCTAACGATTCCTGCAACTGGGCCATTGTCGATTGATCTGAGTGATGTTCGTACTCTGAGAGTGGGACAGATTAATTTGGCAGGGTTAAATGTATCAAAAGAACTCTTGGAACAACTTTTTAAGAGCGACCTAGGTGAAATAATATTCAGGTATGCATCCCTTACGAAAGTGGAATATTTCAATGAACCGCTGTGTGGATGCCATCAGAAGGATATCTTCTGGGAATACGAGTGGAATGTGTGTCAACATGTACGGGACATGTGTGAACGACCAAAGTGTTTGACACCAATTATACCAACCGGACATTGTTGTGCGATTTGTGGAGTAATGTTAAATATGATGGTGGATAAATGTGATTCCTCATACCCTGGTAAGTTAATTGAAATGATTGAACACTCCCTCAAGGAGCAGGAGATGCAGGATATACTCAGCTACCATGTCAGCTTTGTGGAAGGAGCAGTTAACAGTTATTTACAGTTGGTTATGGTGGAAAATGACGACTACGAGGAGAGTAGTAGTAAATTTATGCAACGTTTCAATGAAACCGTCGATTGGGGTGTGTTCAGGAAGAGTAAGAAGAATTTCTTTACGTCTGGTCGTCCATATAACCCCAACGGTTTGGGGGCAGCACTTCTTCTGATGTTGGGAACACTTTTGGGTGTGCTGGTATTCTTCGCAGTAATTTTTGTCAATTTCGTACCTGAAAATGGAATCGTCCGTCTACCAAGATGGATGTACGTCTGGTGGTACGACATTTTCCAGTCGCCATTTGTATTTGCCCGTTTCGATAACACAGCAGCAACTGAGGGAGATACCGTCGAAAATGTCGTCATCGATGTGCAGCAGTACAATGTGTCAACGGGCTGCCCTGAACGACCGGAAGGAGCCAGCACATCGTTTGATAATCCAATGTTTGTGGAAAATCCACCTGCCAAAGAAGCTTCCCAGGATGATGACGGCATTTCATTACGCGAGGAGGATTTAACAGAAATCGATTTGGAGTCGGAAATACAAAGGAAGTTATAGCTGTTTATGTATGCAATACCTATCTTAATATAAATTAATAAAGTTGGATTCAACCATGAGTTAATATTTTTGTTTTGTTCTAACAATTTGATCAATTGGCTGTCATGGCGTTTTTATACGTAATATACTTTAATATAATTCACTTTGCTTCACAAATTTTGAAAGGATATAGTATAGTATATACAATGCTTTTTCATATAACGGCTGCCAAGAAATTCGTCCTTGCACTTGCGTTTTGATGTTATGTAACACTACAAATTGTGTATACATATTAGGTTAAAACGAGCGGCTTATGTGATGACTCAGTCGAGGTAATCTTTGTCATTGTATTATTTGTGTAAGGTTTGATACATTTGTATATGAAACCTAAATTAAATTTCGAATTGATCATCATTTTACTAATAGGCGTTTTCCATAGATTTGATTGAATCGGAGATTAATCAATTCTGAAACGCCAATTAAAGACATGGTGTGTTTTTTTACTAAAGTTTTAATTTTTGTTTTCTATATTTCTATATAATGAATTTATTTCTATGAGCAAAGTCTTCACCTCGGAGTCGGAACAGTATTTGTTGATTTCGGCCTATTTGTTTTGCCCAATGATGGAAAACGCCATAAGTGAAATTCAACACAAAAATATCCTATTATGTACGCTAAACCACTTTTTTGATTTGCGGCCTGAAAACTGTTCCTGTAAGACGGCAGACTGTCCATTCGGCATGTAAAAACTGAAATCTGAAGTGCTCAATGATAACTACATGAGATAAGGATTTGCTATCCTTTCTACGTTCGTGCTTTCCATTTTACAAATCTGGAGCGTACTAATTGCACGTGCACCTATGGTAGAAACACATCAACACTTCAGCTCGGACTTCCACTTTGACAGCCACGCACGTTTAAAACCAATGATTTTTAATGGAATGGAACACATTAGCACTTCAACCTCAACTTCGACTTCAACGTAAGACCTAAATCCTAAAAGTTTGTAGTGCAAATCCCACCAACCTTTCAGCGATGTTTTTAGTTTTCCCAACATGCAAATGCTTATATTTTGAGCGAATTTTCTACCTTGCTTGTATTTTGACATAATTTTCTCTTTTGCTTACAACCATTTTTTGTTTCGCTCTCGAATTTGCATTTTTCAATATGTTTGGATCAACGTTAAATGCTGAAGTTCTCCCTCTTGTCAAAGTCGAACTCGGAGTTGCAGTGTTGATGTGTTTCTACCATAATAAAGAAAAAAGTAATTAGAGCGCTCAATAGGGTTTTTTGCTTTTTGACAGATCTCGAATGTAAACCAATTGAAGTGGAGGTTAAACACACGAAATAATTATCAGTAACGGAATAATAAACGGAACCAGGAAAGAAAAATAAGTTTTTTTTTATTAAAAATCAATAGTTTTTTGACTTTATTTTCAGGAAAATGGATTCAGTTATATATGCAAAGAAGTTCGATGCAGTAATAGAAAGAACTGTACTGCAAAATTCTCTTTTTTTGCAAACTTTCAGGTGATATCGAAGTAGGAGCTGTGGCTTCGTGGTAGCAAAGAGCTAAAGGCAGGTTTCTTGAAGATAAAGGTAATCCAAATACCAAAATAAAGAGAACATTTTCATCATTTTGCAAAGCGTTGGTCATTGAACTTGACGAAGACCTATATGGACCCGATAATCATCTCGTAGGGTGGCATCGAACGTATATTACTCAAGAAACCGATGCCGTTCAAGTGAAATGACCTGGTGATAAAAACATTCATTGTACAATTCGCTTTCTCTCTGACTATCTGCCATTGCATTTAAATTTGGACCCAAGTTTGGCGCGTTTGCTGGGAGTGCATACTCAGACTCGTCCAGTAATGATATCAGGTATTTAACAATATATTAAGACACATGAATTACAAGATGCACACGAGCGTGAATAAATCAACTTATTGATCCCAACTATATCTGGGGATGAAGCAGTGGGTTCAAACATGTGGTAATCAGCAAACTTCATTCTTAGATAACCAAATATTTGCTCCAGATATTTATCACAGTTTATTTATTGACGCTCGTGTGCGTCTTGTAATTTATGTGTCTTGATATATTGCCAAAGACCTGATATGATTACGGGACGAATCTGAGTATGCACTCCTAGCAAACGCGCCAAACTTGGGTCCATATTAAAATGGAATGGCAGATAGTCAAACAGAAAGCGAATTGTACAATTAACGTTTATATCACCAGGCCATTTCGCTTGGTCGGCATCGGTTTCTTGAGTAATATACGTTCGATGCCACTCTACGAGTTGATTATCGGGTCCATATAGGTCTTTGTAAAGTTCAATGACCAGCGGTTTGAAAAATGATGAGAATTTCCTCTTTTTGTACCTATTACCTTTATCTTCAAGAAGCCTGCCTTTAAGTCTTAACTCCCACAGAACCACAGCTCCTACTTCGCCATCACCTGACAGTCTGCAAATAAAGAGAACTTTTCAGTACAGTTCTTTCTATTTACTGCATCCAACTTCTTTGCATATTTAAATGAATCCATTTTCCTGAAAAAAAAGTCGAAAAACTATCGATTTTTAATAAAAAACATACCTTTATATCCAGATTCCTTTGATTCTCCCACTTATTACTGTCAGTTATTTTGTTTGTTTATCCTCCAGAAGAGTTTGTTTACTTCGAAACACAATAAAATAAATGTTTGACAACTAGCGCCGGAACTCTATTGTGTATGACTAGTCCCAAAGAAACAGTCCTAATATTAACCAACAGCCGTCATATCTCATCAATTAATCTAGTACGTTTGATACAAAACAAAACTGACAAACGAGCCCCTATCTGTCAACCGGACTCCCCTTCACTCAAAACGACCAGGTTTTTTTTTGTTATCGATTCGTCTGATTGTGCTTTGTTTTTTTTCATATTCTTCTTTAACTCTCGTGAACTTTGCTGCTGAATTCCATTCATTCATCATAGCTGAGAGCGAGGGCTATAAGTCTGTGCCAGTCTCTAGCATTAGTGTTTGCATATTAACGCTCGCAGTAATAAAACATTGAAGAAGTAATTCCAAATGGCTAAAAGTAAAACTACAAACACTACTTTAACGTACGCCTGGAATCAGGGAATTTTCAAGAGTCTCCGCATATTGCTGCGCTTTGTTGCTTTGGTTCTATTCACCTATGGCACTTACTATGACTATAGTTACGTGTACTTCCCAAACAGTCCAAGTCGAATGGACAGCACCTTCGGCGGGAAATTCCGTTTTTTGACATTTCTCAATGCGGTATTATTTTAAATTTATTTTCAATTGCAAAGCTTATAACCTAGGTTGCATAATATCGACATTAACGTTTATTTAAAATTTATATCAAGCATCATTTTATCTTTTCTTTCGAATCACTATTGCCTATGATTTGTCTGACTTTTAATCTTATTGCAGATAATTCAAGTCGTGTATTATATAATTAGTCTTGGCAATGACTTGATTGGAACGAATGAAGTGGCTCCAAAGAAGTTGCCAGTTATCAGAAGGGTGAAAGATTACCTATTGGCAGCTTTGGCATTCCCTATCGCCTTGTATGTTGGCATTACTTTTTGGACACTATATGCCATCGACCGTGAGCTTGTTTTCCCAAAAGTTCTGGATGCCGTCTTTCCAGGGTAAGTTTGTAGATGTATTTGTTGTTTAAAATAACGTACAGATACGTTTGCCAACTAAACAATTGCATAGTTTGCTTTGAAAATAGACAAGAGGGAAGCAGTTAGTTATCATCGATGTTACTAGCGGAAACATGAGCATGCTTTAAAAAAACATAACTGCGGAAAAAATATTATTTTATTTCCATTTGGTGGTAGGTAGTGGGATGTTTAAATCAACACTGCGATTATGTAGTCACTAGGTAAACAGTAGCGTGGAAAAACAAAGAATTAAAATCGATTCATATCTTCCGATCATGCATTCGTTTAAAGTATGCGAAAATTCGGAAACATTTATGTTTTTACTATAATTTTTAACATTTTTAACCTTCAAGCGGGCGCGCGGTCATTCGTAACGGCCTCGGTCGCGCGTAATCAAAAAGTTCTATGGGATATATGAGAGAAATAAATCATTAATTATCCAATAATCATTTATTTTTTTGTACACAGATATATTGAGCCTTATTGTGAAGATCAATCGACAGTTGATAATTGACTATTTTCAATGTGTGCTATTGTGAACGAACGATTCTAAAGGATTTTGTCAATCGCAGTCAATTAAAAAAATGCGATTGACAAAAATACCAAATGAATCATTCGTTCACAATAGCACACATTGAAAATAGTCAATTATCAATTGTTGATTGATCTTCGCAATAAGGCTCAATTATCATTGTATTTAACGTATATAAATATGTATTCTAAATTGGCGTTGGACATTTTCAAAGATCCCGCTATATACAATAATCAGAAAAGTGCTCGAATTTCTGCAGCATCAGTCAGTTTGCAGTCACTTGGTCTGTCATACGATGGTGTTTTTTTATTATAAATTCGTTGGCATGTCTAACAACTTTTTCATTCTCCGTAACGAATAAACTCCAGGCTTGCATAAATATTGTTACCCCCACGCCATTCCTACGAGTACCTGAATCTTCAGATAGAATATTTTGTACTTGACGCGTCACCCTGTTGTTGTTGGATTTTTGCCACTTCGTTACTTTATCACGCCTTGTAAAATAGCTGTTTATTATATCTGAAAGAGGCAAATTGTCCTCATCTGAATCCGAGCTGTTTGATTCCTCAGCAGATTGAGATCAATCTGAAATGATGTGGTCAGAAGTTTCTGAACCTTGGTCGCTGGCTCTGATTCACTGTCTTCTTCATCTTCTCGTAGTAACTCCTCGAGTATTGATCTTCGTGCTGGCGGCTACGACTCATTTTGTAAATAAAAGCAGTATAACAAGCTTAATTCGATAATATTGGGCGATATCCGAAGAAATACGATATCACGTTGAGGGTCGCGCGTAACATTTTTGACGACAGGCACGTGGTGTGCTTTCCACGCCTGCGCCGCGTCTAAAACAACAGCGATCTTTAAGGTGGGTGGGGGGGGGGGGGGGGGGGAGTGCGGCTTGCGGAGGTAAATTCTTTATTTCGCTCACAATGACATAGCGATAGGCTACTAAAAATGAGAAATATGACAAGTCATAATAATATTATGAACGAAAATG
Source organism: Portevinia maculata (assembly GCA_949715645.1). Taxonomy (NCBI): domain Eukaryota; kingdom Metazoa; phylum Arthropoda; class Insecta; order Diptera; family Syrphidae; genus Portevinia; species Portevinia maculata. The sequence goes on from OX454525.1 coordinate 77,427,936, forward strand.
TATTGCGGTCATTCGACACCGCGGGCTCGCTTGAAGGTTAAATTAGCCTCTTCCCAAATGTAATGTAATAGCTCAATAAACTGATCTGCTACAGAACAAGATTGAAGAAATCACATGATAGTACATATCCCTGCCGGAATTCGGTTCATGTTTGGATGAGCTGCTTCCAAATTGCACATTACAACGCACGTAATGCGACAATTGAATCCAGTTTTGCCGCGATCTCGTATTCGACCATCGCCATGTTAATGTCGATGAAAAAGTGGTGTCTCGACTCGAAATTCGTAGGTCTTTTCCAGGATTTGAAAACAAGGAATTTTCTCTGATGTGAATCGTAACCTACGGTGGTCTCGGCTACCTCCTTAAAGATGTTGCGATATCGGTTGCACATATGTGCTAAGGAGTCCAACATCGAATTTCTTCTTTTAGGCAGTTTGCATTTTCTTCTCGTTTGACAATCCCGCTCTAAATTTTGCCGCAACAAGAAAATCGTCAGCGTCGACGTTTATCTCTCTGAATGCATCCTCGTTTGAAATGTTCGTAAATGCTGTAAAAAAAAATCGCATTGACATGGCAATTTGATTGCATACTGTAGACAGACGATGGAATAACAAACAATTGCGTATATAAGCACGTCAACGTATGCGACAAAATTATCACACAAAAACTCACAACACCGAACCAAATACCATTTTGTTGGAGAAGGAATGGCATTAGTTGACGCATTCAAAATCGCCAACGAAGGACATTACAAAACAGCTATTTGTAGTGACTCTGTTATAATAATACGCAATTTCGTCAACATCAACAGTAAAACACCTATTGTCAGTTCCTACGTTCCATCATTTGCTCCAACTTCCCAAGAATTCACTTAATATGGTCTCCTGGCCACATAGCTTTTAAATTCATAATGTCAAGAGCATTCTACTAATTATTCCATTCTTATTCTTAGAAGACGCCTACCACAATACAGTCTTAAGGCGAAATAGATAATCAAAACTAATGTACAAGCTTTCGCTTATTACATTCAATAGATAGCCATGATAATATTATTATAATATCAATAAGCAATTCAAATATATAAATTAATTTTATTCATACCCTTACTTTCAGATGGCTTAATCACATTATGCACACCAACATTGTGATCTTCATCATTCTGGAGATGTTCACATCATTCCGCGCATACCCTAAACGTAGCAAGGGTCTATCCGGTCTCCTTGCCTTCATGGTCGGCTACCTAGTATGGCTGCATGTTATCCAGCATTTCTCCGGCGTTTGGGTGTATCCCATTCTGGACGTGCTCGAACTTCCGCAACGAATTGTCTTCTTTATCGCTATGCTGGTGTTTACAGCGTTCCTCTACATTTTTGGAGAAACTTTGAATAAAATCATCTGGGCCAAGGAGCTCAAACTTGCTCAACGTAAGGTCAAGTAAAATGGGCGCGAACAAGGAAACTAAGAAAACTTTTATTGCAAACTAAAATATTGTATTGATATTCTAAATCGAAGTTTACTATTCCAAAACGAAACAAAATATATCTTGTTATCACAATAAGTGTATTGGTCAATTTGAATCGCGTAAAAATATTTTTCCACCTCGTCATCTTCGTCACCATCGTTCACCATCACTTAATCGAACGAGAGAACATTGCAAAATTTTATATAATCAAAATGAAAATCTTTTTATGAGCTAAATTTTTTCGTGAGCAATTTATTATTATTCAATAAATAAAAATTTAAAAAAAATAGAAATTGTAAAGTTAAAAGTGTTATTCTACATTTTATATAGAATGACAAATAAATATATTATATATTTTCTTTGCTGTTTTAAAAAGAATGCAATACCTCATATTTAAAGAAAACAATACCAAATTTCACACACACTGAATAATATGTGTTTTTAAAACTCGGTAGCTTTAATAAAATTTTTAAACTTTTAAGAGACTAATGTACACAATTTTAAACGCAGAGCGGTAAAAAAAGTTAATAAATTGTAGTCCTAGTGTGGTTGCTTATTATATTAGAAAACACGGTTTTATGGGTTTAATGAAATTTCGTTTGCATTTATCTTACGTCACTATTTAAATTGCAAGTTAAAAGAATGGTTTGGAATGGATTACTGGTTAGTGGAATGAAATGAGAAACAGATTGCAATTGAAGCAAGAAAGTTTACAATGTGCGGTAAATTGCCATCTGATGTCTTTTAATTATTATTTTAGAATCGAGTCTGTTGGTATGTTTAAGTAATTGTTTTATTCAAAACCTTCATTTATAAATAATAAAAACCAAACACAAGAGTGAAGGGAAAGTTTTGTTTAATTTTTTTTATATTACGTACGCCGAACGGGCTCGCGATCTGTAGAGTCTTTCTGAGACACTGCAACCCTCTATACTCTGCGATCATAGGCACGCTGCTTCTAAGGGCAAACGCTCTTGCAAATGGAAATTCGGTATTGCTTTCCGTCGCCGATTAGGAATTTCAGATTACTATTGCCTGAACTTTTATGGACCATTGTCTCGATGTGGCCTAGGTAATGCAGTCAACGTGTCTTATTCTTTGCAGCATCTCGGTACAGCCCATAAAGTGTGCGGTTGTACCTTCTCTTCGCATACAGGACACAATATCCGACGAAGTATCTTGTTTTTAAACGAGTCCAGTACAAAATGTTATCTCCTGTTTATCGTCCAGCACTCGGCGCCTTAAAATATAATTGTCAGGATCAATGTTTTGTAGTGTTTGCACTAGGTCTTTGAACCCATTCGCAAAACCTAAGTAACATCGGTGTTATTCGTGGAGTTAAATGTTGCTCTGAGGTAGGTCAACTCTTTAATTACTCAAAGTTGTTTCTATCAACAATGATTTTTTGTCCCAAACCGTGGCGAGTTGTTGGTTTTTTGACGACAATATGCACTTGGTTGTCTTCGTTGATTTGAAGTTATTCAGAAAGTGTGAAAGGCTCTATGAATGGTATCATATACGGTCTACATATTAGGCCTTAACGGCCCATACAAGGCCTGAACCTAGCTTCTTCAACCACATTCATGCGAAGTGGAGGGGACCTACAGTTTTACGCCGAATCCAAGCGGCAAATTTGAGAAGCTTTCTCATGACAATTTGATACTCTTGCATGTTTTCAGACGTACGGTGAAAAAATTAAGTTAAGAGTTCCGGTTTCGCCAAAGTATGGAGATTTGGTCTATTGGCTCAGAAGACGCACTAGTGCGTTCCGATGAGTGTGCTGCAGAACGACTTGGGGATACAAAATTACAGGGCCTACAACTTAGCTTCTTCTACTATTTGCGTGTGCGAAGTGGAAGGGACCACTAATTTTACGCAGACTCCGAACGTTGAACTTGGGAATCTTCTCATGACAATTACTTCTCTTGGATGTTTGGCAACGTTGGGGTGGGGCAGTGAAAACAACGTTTGGTGTTGCTGGCCCCATACTATCAACAAACAACCAGAACATAGTTTCGTAACTTTTACCAAACATTGCGTTGTTTTTATAAGTCTCATTTTGAAGTTGAAACGCAACGCATCTTTGTGATAGGTTTCAATTATTTCCTATGATTCAACTGTATACGTTTGTCAACGCGAAGCTTCAAAGCGTGATTGTGTTTCAGGGATAGGATTTTCTGTGCCAAAAGTATATCCAAAATATTTTTTATTTTGATCCGGGTATAAAATAAAAATATTAATAAAGATGGACTCCATAGGCTGAACGGAAGAAGAAAAAGGATCCGATTCTACTGTATATTAAAAAAGGTGCAAAGGAAATTCATAAACATAATGAAAAGCTACAGTCCCATTTCTGTTTTCCTTTCCCCCATGGGTGAATTGTTAAGAAGAATATGGTCTACATATTTTGTAAATCAAACTGTTCCGCGAGTTTTTTTAAAAGATTTTATCAAAAAAAAAAAACGTCCCCAAAATGTGAGCATGGAAGAAAACTTTGTATGAAGGAAGTGTGGATGAATGGTTTAAAACGAATTTATCTTCATACTTTGCAAATAATAGTTCATTCATTTCCAATGGTTGATCAACTATCATTAAATCCGTCGACGGAAAAACATTTCCTAAATATGATTTCATCTTCATATGCAGGTAAATCGTGCATATCTGATCTCAGATTTCACCGGCGCATTTAATAATAGGGGTGGATGTAAAACACCGTCCTTAGTATTACAGATGTTTTCTCGGTGGGATTTGCACCTAGTATAGCTTGCGCAGTAGTCCACCGCACTCACATACTACTCCGTTCTCTTTACAATAACAAAAAAAACATCAATTTTGCTAAAAAAAAAATAGTTTGATAAAAAATTGTTATTCATCGCCTTACGGAATTGTCCGCAAATGCATAATACATGCACATGCCGTCAGCTTAACATTCTATAATCTTAATATAAGATTAAAACTAAGTTGTATACACTAAGTCGTTTGCAGTTGAGTATTAAATGTTTTTAAGATCATTGTATTGTCATGATATGCCATGAAAAAGGGTTCCCCCAGATCAGTCTGTTTACTTCGATGGTAGCAGAAGCATCTTCAATTTCTCAGATTCACTCATGATGATAGCGTCTCGGATTTTCATCATTGGAAGGAGTTCCTGCGTCTCTGGGTCATCATCTGCTGTCATTTCGCTTTTCCGACGATTTTTCGCATTCAGTTGCCGCATCGCTAGTTTGAGATCCTCATTGCCGTAGGATGTCAATGTTTGTGTTGCAATTTCATAAGCATTCGCCTGAATACCCACGTCACAGCTTGTTTTGCTGTTTCTCGAATGTGGCTTACCCGTCGACATGCCCGAGTAGGAACTATGCATTCCTGTCGGTAAATCTAGCTCGAGAGAATACGAGCTTATAGAGTCCTCGTCATTGTTAAGACAAAGGTTCAAATTCAAATCAGAGATGTCCACATCAGCAGTTGATATTTTTTTTGTCGATTTGCCGAGTTTGTTACGGTTACGCTTTGAGCCTTGTGTGGTCGATTTTCGGCTACACCGACTCTTTGTACTGTTTCTACTAATGCGACTAGCTGCATCAACTCGTGTATTATCAAATGACGAGGACTTGTGCATCTGCTTTATCAGATTCTCCAGGTTGGTGTTGGGCGATTTCTTGTTCGAACGCATGTTGTCATTGTTCTCAATCAGCTCTTCTATTCGTGGTCCATTACTATCGTCATCGCTGATGTCTTGTTTGAGTACAACATCCAAGCGAGAGTCTTGTATTTTGAAGGAGGCGCGAGATGTTTCCTCATCCGACGACGTTGTCATTCCTTGGTTTTGAAGGAATGGAATGATAAGTTGCCCATTTTTTGCCAGGAACTTATTAATGTCATTTGGATCAAGCCCTGCACTCCTTCGCTTCATATTCTTCTCCATCTTTGATTGGGCGAATAGCCCCATTTTGTGGCTTGTATTCGGGTAGGTCGTTTTCTGCTGTAGTGCAATGATTTGACTTTCAATGGATGTGCTGCTGCCTCTGCGGTTGTTGTATTTACGTCCAGATGTTGCCATAAAGTCTTTTCGGCGGCTACGGTTCTTCGAATGCTTACTGTGATGATGCTGCTGGTGATGACTGCTTGTGTTGCGACTGCGACTAGCGACTTTTGTCTTCATTTCTGCGATTTTTACCGAAACCTACATTGAATAGAGAAATAAATTCTGGTTCTAGAGACATGTGCCTCAAACAATACCTGCGAGTCGACAGAGTTGCGTCGAGATTCCACGGATACATGCCGCACACTGAAACTGATCTCTGAATCTAGGGAGCTTTTCCTTGGGCCGCCATGACTGGATGAGTTCGTCGTGGCTCCAGTTATAGCGAACCTCCTCTTTACAAACTGCGGCAGGTAGTTGGCCCATGTGGAACTGATCTCATTCGTTGCCGACGAATTAAAATCGTTCACGTCAAAGTTCAAGCCTACCGGATCGGTATGAGTATTGTAAAGCGTTATAGAGAGCCTCCCCTTGTCCTCGAACTCTTTACGCTTGGCCCAGGTTTGAGCAATCACTTTGTGCTTGGGCATTTTGATATCTTCAACAATCTCCCTGCCGCATTTTCTGAAAGTCGAGCTGTTAAAATTGCAAGACTTGCCAAGATAATGTACAACTTCGACACTCACTTCCTAAAATAACGCTTCCATGTCTCCACAGATGAGGGGGTCCAGCACCATGTCGACATAACGATTCCAGAACCGAACAAGCAGAGCAGATGCAGCTGCAGAACAGCAACACTTGGACGGTGTTCCAGTTTACAAACGATCAGCTCATGAGTAAAAGTTTGAGTAATGCGACATCTGTAACGAAAAGGTCTTAGCCTCACAAACAATCGTTTTGATCGCCTACTTACATGACATACTGTTTTAAGCTCTCAGCCCATAAGGGCGAGTTCCGAAACTCGGTAATATGGCATGCGATTGCGACCAAAATGAAGACCAGAGTAAACAGCGCACACAATCCCATGCGAACGATGATCAAGTGGATTTTGTTACTGGCCGACGTGGACTTGATGTCGTTCGCAAAGTTCTTAAGTCTGTAGAGCATTACCATACCTCGAATGATAAAGTATCCACCGATTAGTATGACTCCACATAGTGGACCAAGCAGTAGGCCAGCTCTCATCGGATGATAAAGGTAGCCGACAAAGCAAATTCCTACTGTGCTGTTGCCATCGACCTCGCTTAGAGCCATAGTTGTTATAGTCAGCACCAGGGGTAGCGACCAAGCCACCAAATGAAAGTAAGAACCCTTCTTATCAATGCGGTCCTGAACGTTACCCACAGCGCGCAAATGCCAGGCGTAGGTAAGAAAGACAAACCAAACCATTGCAGCCATCAAGAAGTAGTAGACTAAGACGAACACAACGACGCATGAAAGATTTTCACCAGCAGTTGGTTCGGAATGACGAAGTGTTCCATCCTTTCGACAGACAATATCGTCTCGACCACCTGGCGTAAATTGTGCTAGCCAACTGTCAAAGATCAAAAAGAAACAAAGCTGTCTACAGCGATAAACTAAAAATCAAATGTAAAACTTACCCCAGTGAAGCGACAAAGAAACACAAATTGATGTAAAACACAATCAGGGCTGGGTACTTGTTAGCATTCTTCCAGTCGATAAAAAAAGTCGCAACAACAAAAAGATTCGATAGAAAGCAAAGTGTTCCACCCCACGCGATCAGTTTGTGTATTTGACTGTGCTCGTTGTTCGTATAAAGCGGGTCTTTACATTGCACTCCGCATCCCTCAATACCAGCATAGTAACTGGCCATAGACTCCGTAGGGACTAGCGGTTCCAAGCAATTTCCTGTTAAATTAAATTTAATTTCACGGGCATCGTTGTTACACGCGGGCGGAAAGAGAGTTTCATTGCACCTCAGAAACTCTGGGAAGTATGACGTATTATAAAGGATCCTACACGGTTCCAAGGTAATTCGGCACATTTCCAACGACGGGAGGTACACCATTTCTTGGTTGTTAATTTTTTCACATTTCGGAGCGAAAACTGCACACAAAAATGGCTATTTGGCAAAAAGTAGTATAAAAACCTAGGGTCAGTGATTTTCGATTGATTACCTGTATAACAGCCCAGCACTCGGGTACATGCTGCAACGCCTGGTAGTTATTCAGTCTTTCCTCCGCCTGTTTTTGATTATCGTAGTCAATTAGATCGAGACTTGTATAATTGTAAGGAATCCTCGACCCGAAACAAGTATCAAACTTCAACTTTTCACATCGTCCAGGGCGAACACATTGAATTAGGCGTATGTCTAGAGTCCTTGTGCTTAACCACGGCGTATCTTCTCTACTCTTTTTGCCGTAGATGCGAAAATTTCTAGTCCCATTGATTGAATGCAATTCCGAAGATTCCACATTGTGCGAAAACGCAGCAGCAAATGTAGCTTCAGTGCTGCAGCTGATAATAACAAAAAGTGCAAGGACACAGCTCCTGTAACCAAAGAGGACACTTAAATACAACTCAAGTGCATAGACATTCCAAGGGATTACCTCATTCTCCGAAATAAAAGCAAAAACAAAACAAAATTGAGACAAAGAAAACAACACAAACGATAGGCAAAATTTTAAACAGTACTTAGCCAAATTTACATTCCTACATTAATTTGAATACAAACATGGTTTGCGATCAATTTCTTAAAACATTGCTAGTGACACCCATTTATGCGATGAGACAATGGAACGAATGGAACGCGAGTAGAATGCAATTGTTTTTAGTTTATGCAGCACATGTGGGTAAATTATGGAGCAACAGTGATTAGTTCGGATCTGCTTGAAGTGGGGAGCTTGAGCGCGCAGTTATTACAGATAAATGTGAGAGAATTTAATGAAAACAAACAAAAAACACAACAAGGAGATGCTGCGTGAAACAAATCAAACAAATAAAAAAGTGATCGAAAGACCACCCATGCCGCTCTACACGCATAAAATTTCTCTTTTGTTTCGGATTATTCATTTGACAGTTATTCTCTTCAGGTGGAATTACTGTGTCTGACCAATAGATGTCGCAGATGATGCTAATGAGAAACATTTTGTAGTGGTGCTGATCATGAATGAAGGGGACGAAACTTGAGATTATGCAGGTTTAAAAGGAAGAAACGGCTCCGCCTCAAATCGGGTTCAGTGTCATCAATTCAACAAAAATGGACAGGGGGGGGGGGGGGGGGGGGGTCAAAATGCCCTGCCTGGTCAGTTTCCGGGAGATGAGTAAGGCTTCAGTCGGCAAACGGCGACGCGCGGCGCGTGTAATTATAGTTAGTATACGTTTAGAATTTTAAGTAAGTAAGTAAGTAAGTATAGTTAAGTAGAGTAGGTAGTTTGTAATTTGATTTTATATAAAAATAAAAAAATTTAAAAATTGTTTCGATATGTAAGATTGGTTCGTTAAATAGTTTTAAGGCAGAAATGCAATAACTATAAGGTTGTAGTTACATTTAGAGCGTCCGCATAAGGCTTATAATTTTGAAAAAGTATCCTGTTAATTATTTTAGGTACGATTGAATCATTTTTGTCAAGTATGTAAGTTGGCTGAGGTTTCCATTATGAACAGTAAGCAAATTCTTTTTTTTTAATTTTTTTTTATTTAAATTGACTTATTCTAAGACGTACTGTAAAAGAATTTTTCTGAGGAAACTTTTTTTTCTATTTTTTTTTTTATTTTTAAAGTTTTCAATTTTCACTGAAAAGTGCACCTACAAACTGCACAAATGACGCGTTCACTTTGCATAACGCTTGTTCTAAGTGTTTTCTGTTGGTGTGGAGGGGGTTGGGTGGGGTGGTGAATGCAGTGAATGTTGGAAAATATTATAGGTATGTATTGCCATATGTCAAAAAGTTGAAACAATTTAAGTTAATTTGTCTTTTGTTTTTTTTTTTTGGCTGAACATATACTGGTAAATACCCCAAAGTAAGTATATATAAACTTTAGCTCCAGGCGCCTGCCTGACAGTTGTTGACATACCCTTAGCGGAGCGACGAAGTCGCGTGAGCGCCTAAACCCTGTGGAAGAAAGGGTTAAAATCCTGTTAGCGAGCGAAGCGAGCCACCCACGCCATACTTAAAATACACCATACTTTCTTACAGGCGCCTGCCTGACAGTTGTTGACATACCCTTAGCGGGGCGACGAAGTCACGTGAGCGGCTAAACCCTGCGGAACAAAGGGTTAAAATCCTGTTAGCGAGCGAAGCGAGCCACCCACATCGTTTTATTAAAAAAAAATTGTTAAAATTTAATAAAATATAACAGACTCAATTTTTCAACGATAATATCAGATTTTTATTTTACTTCTAGTTCGCTCTTCTTTTTTGTTAGTCTTTTTTAAAAAACACAAAACTCTATTTTACAATGATACACTGAACTCTCCTTAAAAACTAAAGGCGCATGCAGATGCATATCTCTCTCACAATCTAAGGGCATATGCACATGCATATCGCTTACAACTCGGCCGTTCTGACAAGGAACTCGACTTCATTTTACGTTACAATCATTATCAAATTTTAGGATACATAGGTGTTATATCTAATTTCAGAAGTGTTGCTTTAGGGGCCTCAGTCATATAATCCAGGGATGGTTTCAACCATAATTTTAATTTTGATGCTTCAAGTACACCGTCGTAAGGTAATTGAGTTATTTGACACCCATCAATGTCTCGAATGACATAACGATCATTGGGTAAACATTTATGAATGACATATGGACCTCGGAATCGCTGAATAAGTTTTTTGTTTGTGCCTATTGTAGTGTCTACATTCTTGATTACGACATAATTACCCACTGCAAAGGTCCTTGCAGGTCTATGATGCGATGCGAATTGTCTAGCGCTTGCTTCTTGTGCTTTACAAATGTTTTGATATGCTTCTTCCCTCACTTTCGGCAGGTCAATCTCAGACGTATCATCAATTTCATCAAGGTATTCCGTAAGTTCATCAACCATGGGGCCACGTTGCTCAACACCGAACAGAAGTACCGAAGGGCTCTTTTTCGTGGAAGATTGGACGGAATTATTTAGAGCATATTCTATTTTAGGGAGCTGGCTTACCCAGTCTGAATGGCTAAGTGGTTCGGAAAGTTTACTTAGCATAGGGCTTAGGACACGATTAATGCGTTCAATTTGGCCATTTGCACGTGGCGAAGCCGTAGCATTTTTTACATGTTTGATATTATTGAAGTTTACAAATTCTTCAAATTCGGAGGAAGTGAAACAGGTTCCGCGGTCGCTAATTATTCGTCTCGGTCTACTATAAAATGGGAAATAATAATTTTTCAACGCTGAACACAATTCACGTGCATTTGTAGTTGCCGTCGGAAAAAGCTTAACGTGTTTGGTAAATGCATCAATAACAGCCAACAGGTATTTTTTCTTTGAATTAATTGACGGAAGTGGACCCAAGTGGTCAACATGAATTATATCAAAAGGTTCCGGTTTCTTAGGTATAGAATGAAGGTTCGCATTGTTTTCATAGGGTGATGCGGAATAATAAATGCACTTTAAACAATTGGACACGAAATTCTTAACACGCGCTTTTATATGCGGAAACCAGTAATGTTTTTTGATTTTGCTACAACACTTATCGGTCGCTAAATGGCCTATTTTTTCATGGGTTATGCGTATAACATTGTTAATCATTTCAGAAGGGACACAAAGCTGAAGATGACCGGCAGGTGATTTGTGAAAGACTAATCCGTCTTTTAATTCGAAGTCTTTTAATGCAATCTCTTCTAATTTATCCCGTAAATTAAGAATGTAGGGGTCACGGTTTTGAGTGATTTGGAGATGAAAATCAAGATCCGCATTGTCGATATAACCTATGACCCCAGAACGACTAAGTGCATCAACATGAGCCATAGTGGCGCCTGGGCGATGAATGATAGTGTAATCATATTTTTCCAACATTAATGCCCACCTCGCTATTTTGGCCGAATAACTTTGATTTTGCAACGTAAGTGCTAAGGAATTGCAATCAGTTACTAATTTAAATGGAATTCTAATCAAATAAGTGTGGAATCTCTTAAGCGCATAAACGATGGCCAATGTTTCAAGTTCATAACTATGTAATTTTGATTCAGAGGCTGAAGTGGTTTTCGAGAAAAATGACACTGGATGAAGTTTTCCGTCGGTTTGCTTTTGCATAAGTACTGAACCAAAGCCTAGGGAACTGGCATCACAATGAAGTTCGGTTTCGGCATAGGGGCTATAGATGGACAGGATAGGGGCTTCTAATAATTTTCCACGTAAGTTGCAAAAGGCTTGTTTGCATTCGGAATTAAAAACATAGGGGGTATCCTTTCTTAAGAGTTTACTCATTGGTGCTGCAATTGTGGAAAAATTAGGAACAAAACGTCTGAAGTAAGAAAAGAGCCCAAGACATCGCTCTAATTCCTTACGATTAGTTGGTTCAGGGTAATCCGAAATGGCTTTCATATGTGCTCGTTTAGGTGCGATGCCTGCTGAATTTGCTAAGTGGCCCAAATATTCCAATTCGGTATATGCGAATTTACATTTTTTGAGCTGAAGACGTAAACCATTTTGACGTAAGGTACATTAAACATCACGTAAGGTTTGTAAATGGCTTCGGTAATCTTCTGATGCAATTAATATGTCGTCCATATAAATGACTAATTGTCCAGCGTTAATGAACTTCCTCAGAATTAAGTTAATGAAGCGTTGAAATTCAGGAGGCCCATTGCGTAAGCCGAAGGGCATAAACAGATATTCATATTGACCGTCAGGCGTAACAAAAGAAGTATACTTGATTGAATCAGGGTGCATTTTAACGTGATGAAAGCCATTTTTCAAATCAATTACCGAAAAGAAATGTTTGCCTCCCAAATGCTCAATACACTCTTCCATCAACGGCAGTGGATAATTGTCACGTATGGTAATTTTATTTAAAGGCCTATAATCTATGTATAGACGAATTTCACCGTTTTTCTTTTCAACCGGTACGATGGCAGAAGCGGCGAGGTCGGCAGAAAATCGGTGTGTCATGCGTTACGTTGATCCTCATATTATAATTTAAATTTTGCACTTTGTCTGAAGGAAGATTGTAATATGACTTTGCAATAATATTTTGAATCTCTGAAATACACTCAGCCGAAAGGGACGGATTGATGTCAAGTGAACCTTCCATAACACCAGAAAAGGGGTTTTCAATATTAATAGCACATAGTTCCAGAAACTCATCATTAGCATCATTGACCGCAAACGGATCAGAGGTACTTGCAAAAGGCAGTGTTTTTAACAATTTAAGCGATTTTTCATCTTGAACTGTGTTATGACTGAAGCAATGATTAATTAAACCAAGTGAGTGAAGAACATCAGTGAGTTTCGAATTTAAACTTAAGTTTTTTATATTTCATTCTACACAGTTGGATCTTTGCTTTTTTAAAAAAATCTCAACCCAATAAGATTGCATAAGGCATATCTTCAGTTGGAAGTACTATTAATTCATGGTTGATATTTTGATCTAAGAATCTGATGTCACATTGAACTGATCCTAATTGCTTAAGTGGGTGATTCCCAATGCTGCGGTAACTGATGTTTAGCTTCATTTTGGCGTAAGTGTAAGGTACCTCAGCACATCGAATGAAACTTCTAGGACTACCGGAGTCGAAAAGACAAAAAAACTCCTTAAACTCACTGTGTTCACACTCATTCCGAAAAGCAACACTTACCATTCTTAAAGATTCAATAGATTCAGCGAGAACGTCCTTCTCATCTGGTTCGACGGCGGAAACAATAGCAGCAGTGGCACGGTTGGGGCAATGACGGTACGCATGTTCTGTAGATGCGCATTTGAAGCACGAGTTCGGTGGTCGTTTTGGTTGTGGGCATTGGCTCTGGTAGTGGCCAAACTTTGAGCAGTTGTAACATCGGGGTAGCTCGGATTGATTGGTTGAAGAAGTGGCACTTGTTGATCCAGTTTTGCCTGAAGTTGTGATGGCGGATCGTACAGCAGTTGACACATTTCGATTGGCCGCAGATACTGAAGGTCGCAAGCGTTTGCGTTCATAACGTTCCACGTTTTGCTTCAGTTCAGCAATGGTGGATGCTGAATACAATAAACTGGCATTCGCGGATGTATCCCCGATGCCTTCAATGATAAAATCGACAAGTTCGGCTTCGGGTATGTTCGACCGCATTGCAATTTCTTGCATTTCGATAATGTAGCGATGAATTTTCTCATCAGACTTCAAACGGCGTCTGCTCAACTGAGCATACACCTCTTGTACAGTGCGTCTTCTGCCAAACTCTCGCATAAGTGCAGATTTCAATTCGGAATATTGAAAAGCGGAAATCGTGCGTACAAAGATTTTTGCAGTTCCCTCAAGCATACGGCGGCAGGCGACAAAGCGTAAGCGTTCATCAAACTGAAGAATTGTGCAAGCATCTTCTAAATCCTCAAACCATTTTTGGACTTCGTAAAAGTTGTCGGCAGAAAATTTCGGCACCATGGATTCAATTGCACTGACGTCAGCTAATCGGTTTTGCTGCAGGTTTGGCTGAAGTGTTTGCCGTGAAAGTGCCTCAATTTCGTTTTGCAGCAACAAAAGATCACGTTGTTTGCGTAATCGCTGCAGTTGTTGATCAATGGTTTCATCGGTGGCCAACGTTGGTGGTACAGCGGTTGCATTAGCGGCATCTGTTTCAGAAGATATTGCATCAGTGGCGGTAGAAGACACGTTGACCGCCTCCATTTGTTGGTTATGCACCTTTTCCTCAGTGTCGGATATATCAGACAGGTCGGCAGTGGCACCAGCTGACGGTAGCTGGAAATATAAGCCTTTAATTTGCTTCATTGTTGCAGTCGGTGGCACGATAATTTCTGCAGATTGTAATGCCATGAGCATCATTTCCTTTGTCACGATCACCATTTTGTATTTCGTTGAATTGTCCGCAATTTCGGCAGGAATCGATAAAATATCGGTTTGTTCACTTTCAATTTTAATTGTTTTATTGGTATATCCCACTTCTGAGTTATAACAGACTCAATTTTTCAACGATAATATCAGATTTTTATTTTACTTCTAGTTCGCTCCTCTTTTTTGTTAGTCTTTTTTAAAAAACACAAAACTCTATTTTACAATGATACACTGAACTCTCCTTAAAAACTAAAGGCGCATGCAGATGCATATCTCTCTCACAATCTAAGGGCATATGCACATGCATATCGCTTACAAAAAAAAAAAAATTAAATAAATAAAAAAAAAAAAATCATTTCCTCAAGAAAAAAATATTATATTTATCTTTTTTAGGCCATTTTAAGCCAGAAAAAAAATTCCCTTACTGTTCATAATGGAAACCCGCCCCTGTAAGTTGATATTTAATAACCAATAAAGAATTAATTTAAAATTAAAAAAAAAAACACACCTAAAAAAACAGGGTTCAGTACAACAACACTCTTGCCTCGATTTGTCAAAGTTCAGTCAGAATCCACAACAATCGGTCGCGTTCATTGAATAACTAGTCGCGTTATCCGAATGTTAAATCCGAATGTTTAAATGTTAAGGAGAGTGCCATGGCTCATGGCGATTATATGCCATCATCACCTGATTATGAGGCGGTTGTCGTTGAACCCTGAAGGAATTTGAAAAAACCCAGCAAATACAGAACTTCCTAGATGAGTTAAGCCTCTTAAGGGACATTCATGTACAAGCAAAACCTAGCGACAGTTGGATTTTTAGGTTATGTTTAAGCAATTTTTTAAATCGTAGGTATGGGGAACGCGACCAAATCTTATGGATTGTGTTTAATCTTTGAAAAACCGCTGCAAGAGTTTTGTTGTTTGCGGGAAAAAGCTTGAAATTCGACATTTGGTTAATTTAACTGTACTGGACCCGGGTTTTTTATATTATTTTTGATAAACTAGTCACATATCCCGCTCTTAGAATATGAATATTTGCGATTTTCTGTTTATAAATACATTGAAAGTAGTTTTCCCAACAGTTTATATAATCGTTCGTTCGCGTAAGTCGCGCTAATGTGAAAAGTCCTTTATAGCTTCGCAGGCCCAGGTTTGGTCAAATATAAGTTTTCATGTAGCGAATCGTATACCCTTTTCAGATAGCAAAGGTAAAGTAGTTCCACATTTGGCGAGTTAACCAGTCTTACAGTTCCCCAGAGTGTCCCTTTGCCCCGGTACCAAACAGATGTGAATGTTAAACTGCTCTGCCATCTCCTTGAGAGATGTTCGGGAGACTAGGGCTACGATGTAATTTATAGACTGATTTCACTCACTTGATTGGCAGCTTGGCCATCGGAGACTTCTTTGATCGCCATAATTTCCGCCTGGAGCACGCTTCAGTGGTTAGGAAGACGTAAGGAGAGACTAAGATTTAGTCCGTCGTAAAAAACACCTCCACCCACCCTTTCATTGGTTTTTGATCCGTCGGTGTAGAAGTGTATCGCTTTATCATCCAAGAACGCATCATCTTCCCAGAGTGACCTAGCGGGGATGGTTACTTGGGAAAATTATTATCACATTGTAGCTGAGGTATTGTGTAGTCTGTTTCTTGGAAGCGTACAAAATAAATTCAGGATGGTCGTGTGGTAAATTCTTTATAGATCAACTGTGATGAGGCTTTGAACCGTGCAGCCGCATTAGCAGCCGCTTGTTTGCTGAAGATGTAGAGGGGTGTCAGATGAAACAGAATATCCAGTGCAGCAGACGGAATGGTTCGGAGTGCCCCACTGATGCAAAGACAGGCTGATCGTTGGATTCTGCTTTGCTCATCGCAATTGGTCGCTTTTTCTAGGGCGGTCCACAAGATTCCGACCGAGACATGCAGCCAGTGAGGCTGATCTTTGGATTCAGCTTAGCTCATCGCAATTGGTCGCTTTATCTAGGGCTGTCCACCAGATAACGACCGAGCCATATAGCCATTGAGATATATGGGGTTGTAACTGTAAGACCCACTTACTCCCAATGGTTTTTTTTTTAGGAGAAAGTGCTACCGTAGCTTTTCTCACTCTTCCTAGAATAATCGGTTTTCAGCTATATTCCCTATCTTAAATAAGATTCAAATATTTAGGCTTCAAATCAATGGTACTTAACTTGTAATTCGCCTGGAATGACATATGACACAAGAACAAACATAACGTCATTTCATATATGAAATCACTGTTTATTATGAAGAAATATATACATATATATAATGATGATCGATTTCTTAATTTTTGTTTTTCAAAATAAAGGCATAAATGTATGTAAACGAACAAAAATATGATAATAAGTCTTAACAGCAGACAGTCTCCCTAGAAAATATGTAATAAATTTAATTCACTTTTTCCTCATTCATTTTCTTTGTTTGTTAGGTACACTTATAAAAAATATACATTATTCTCATCTTCCGGTTTTTGTTTGTTCTTCATTTATAGTTTTGTCATAACAATTTTCTTCAGTAAGTTGGCTTGTTTGTCCTTACTTAAATTAAATTGCATGTTGAAATAAAAAAAAAGAATAGTGTAAAACAATAACCTACAATTTGTAATACATATTTTGATTTTAAAGTCATCGATTAACGCAGACGTAAGCCATTTCTTTTTTGTTTAAATTCGCTCTGGCGAACCAAGGGAAAAAAATATTTTATAATTAATAACAATTTAAATATGTACTTCAAACAAGAGCACGTTACCCTCAAATTATTACTTAACAGAACTATCCTCACTTATACTTGTATCACACTCTAAAATTTAACAACGTAAAAATCAACTTATAATGAGCGTGATATATAGATTCTTGTATTTATTGTATAAATAAGACTCCTTTCATTTCTAAATATGTATAGATATATATGTATATACATATCTTAATTGCTATTTATCTATGCAGAGTGTAGGGGATCTTTTACAGTGTTGTCCTCATCGTAATATACATATTTAATAGTTTCGTTCGCCAAAAATATTCATAATAATTTAAAAACAAAATATATATATATATATAATAATATTATCAATAGATACAACTTGAGTTGTTTCTGGTATCGTATTTCTTATTTCGGTTGGTTTGTCTTCTTTAAAGTTTTAACTGGTTAATGCGAAATTCCCCGAGGAGATAACTGAATGATACCGATTGATTGATTTATGTTGGCATATTTATTGGTAAAACTGCATGGATGGTTTTAGTGAAAGACGGCGATTGGCTGGTTGTGGTATTGTCATCACGTCATAATCTCCTCAACAATAGGACTATCGATATCTTCTTGGACTTTTGACTGAATATCAGCTCGACACATTGGACAATATTGCAGTTGTTTCACGCAAGTTGAACAGAATCCTCTGAAAATAATTAAAAAATTATTTAATTATTGATTTGTGACAGATTTGATTTCGAAACCCTGGCCTGAAGGATTCAACATGAGTTGAAGCAAACATGAATACAATATGCTTAAAACTTAAACTATCATTTTTAAATCTGTGCTTTCTAAAGATTCGATTACAGCAAGACACATAAAAAAGGATTGTTATACAGACCAAGTAAAAAGCCCATGGAAAAAAGGGCAAACTTTGGGAAAAAAAATTGGGGAAAGTTGAGCTTTGGTATGGCTCTTTATATAATAGTTCTCACCAACGTCAAAAGTCCCCATTGATTGGAGCGCCGTTAAACATTTTACGCGAAATCAAATGTCACCAAAAACGGAATTTCCTAAATATTGCCTTAATTTACAGAAAAATTATGCACCTCATCTCTCGTGAAGATGGCGGAGTAGTTCAACATTCACCTGAGCTGGGTGCCGGGACATAGAGATATTCCAGGGAACTGTAGGGCTGATCATAGCAATGTAGTTTAAGAAATTTTCAATAATTTTATGGTAACACTTTTCCTCTTCTTCTTGGACGACCTGTAGGGGGTTAAGATTACCCTCCTTTCATTCGTAGATACCGCGTCAAGCATGGAGGGACCATACACAGCTGTACACCTGCAGCTGGCTTTAATACTCTAAGGCCCATATTATAAGCAGCGAATCGAACGCTCGACTAGATTCCAATGTTTTAGCAACTTTCGCATAGTTTTCACTGAATATTTTGTTCGTACTGATTTGGACAACAACAGCGAAAATGTTAGCGATCTATCGCTACTCGTAATTTATCAAAAATCGATCTCGCTATATTTTTGACATTGGAAGCGAGCTTTATTTAGCGAACCGATACTCATAATAGGCCTGTTCCCTAACTTTTTCAAGTAATTATAATCTACTCAAAGTAACAAAAAACTGCTAAAAGTTGTTCCCTTACACAAGAATTTGGTAAAAAAAGGCAACGAGAGAGCAACTGAACCAAAAATGTTTTATATTTCTTAGGGCAGGTTGTAAAACAGCTGTCAACAGTACTTTATAATTTATATGACAGTTGATATTCCAGTTTGTTCCTTTTTCTTTTATATAAATCCGTAGGACCTTCTTCTGATATACGTAATGGAACAACTAATGACAATATTAAATTAAACATTTTTTCCTTGTTCATTTTCAATCTAATATTTCTTTTAAACTTGACTTCACAAATTGTTTTGATTCATTCGACTTTTGGTAGAACTATAGAGGGTATGCCTTCCTAAACGAAGCAAATACACCGTATTCCCATTAAGCGGATTGCCCCGTTTGTTCAGTTTCAATCAATACCATTCGCACTTTAGGTTAGGTAAGGTTAATGTGGTTGTCGGACGAGGCCGACCCACTTAAACCAAGAGAATAAAAACAGTTGGTGCTTCTAATGAAGCGTTAGAGACTACTGATGTCTGTATAAGTTAGATCGCTTAGGTCGTCTTAGAAGAAGGCACCCAAGTGGAGAACTCTTTTTTGGGAGAGCTATACATGCACATAGAAGGTGGAGGATAGTCTCCTGCTCCTCCATGCCGCTTCTGCAAAAGTTGCTCGAATATATGCCAAGCCTTGTTGCTTTCCTATGAGACTCACCAGTAATGACAACTATAATGGTGCTAATGTGCAATATGTTAAGAGATATAAGATTCTTAGAGCTAGACATGCGTTGCCACCTGCCTACTTAAGGTTTTTTCTCTCGATCGCATTTAGCTTAAATATAGGTTTGCATGTAGCGGTTGGTATACCAAGGGAACCATTTTCGGGTAGCAAAGGTAAAGAGTTCCATTTGTTTGGCGTTTCATCAGCCTAACAGTTCCCCGAAATGTCTCTATGACCAAACCAACAAAGGTTAATGTTGAACTGCTCTGTCATCTCCTTGAGAGATGTTCGGCAGTCTGGGGCTACTATAAAATTTATGGAGACTGATTGCTTGCAGTTGATGGCAGCTTGGCTATCAGAGAAAATGCGGATATCTTTAGCTGATATCACGTTTTCTTAAAGCCACGATAAAACTTCTTTGATCGCCATAATTTCCGCTTGAAACACGCAACAGTGGTTGGGAAGATGGAAGGAGGGACTAAGATTTAGTCCATCGGAGAAAACACCACCACAAACCCCATTATTAGTTTTGATCCGTCGGTGTAGAAGTAGACCGCTTGATCATCTAAGAACGCATCATCTTCCCAGAGTGCCCTGGAGGGGATGTTTTCTTGAACATGATTACCAAATTATTGCTGAGGTATGGTGTAGTCTAGCACCTTTATTGCGAGTGTCAATCGACAATTGATAATTGACTATTTTCAATGTGTGCTATTGTGAACGAATCATTTTCATTGATATTCTTGTCAATAGCATTTTTGCAATTGACTCTGATCGATAAAATCCTTTAGAATCGTTCCTTCACAATAGCACACATTGAAAACAGTCAATTATCAATTGTCGATTGACACTCGCAATAGGGGTGTAGGTTTCTTGAACGGGTACTGAATATATTCAGAATGGTGGCGCGGCCAATAGCTTTATTGAACAATTGTGATGGATTTGAGTCAAACAGTCGCCTTAGCAGCCGTTTGTCTGCTGAAGATGTTGAGGGGTGTCAGATAAAACAGAATATCCAGTGCATCAGAGGGAGTGGTTCGGAGTGCTCCAGTGATGCGTAGACAGGCTGAACGCTGGATTCTGCTTAGCAGTTTCGCCCGTAAATTGGCAACCAATTTTTGTATGGGAAAACACAGTCAGTCGATTTTGTCACATGCTTCTGTTATGGGCTTTCTTAAAATGGTTCCCCCGTAGAGTTCGCGGGTTTGACCTTAAATAGTATCGGCAGGCCTCCCTATTAGTATCATTACGTCACTGAGGACAATCACATGATGGGGCCCAATTCCGCAAGAGTGAGCTTTGCTGTGTACACCAAAAAATGTATTCATTCAATTAATTCATTCACTGTGTTTTTGACCGTAAGTTTAGGAGTGTGAGCGTGGAAAAATAAGAGAAAGAATTTGAAAAAAAAACCGAACACTCAAATGATAAATTAAATTAAATTTCCCATTTTACAAAAGAGTATACATTCAACTCATTCAAACCCACAACGTGTTGCGAAATCTCATGGATCGCATTACGCGGGCCTCGATCAAACTTTGTTAACCTCCTGTCATGCGAAGCGACTTCAACTCAGCTGCCTTTAATTTGTACTATGTCCAACTGCGGTGTAGAGTCGTCCTTTCCACTTGGGGAATTTTTTCGGTCACAGAAGATGCCGGAATTTTCCCGCCACTTTACCCACCCTACGCTTATGCTTATTGCTTTTTAATCATGGATCTCAAATATTTAAACTTTGTGCACTTGGGAATTTTCTTTCCATTCATATAAATGCCTGGTTAGTATGTCCGAGGAAATTATTCGTTTAAGTCATTCACGTTACTGTTTCCACCGGTGTCGTATTTCGACACCCCCCAAGAAGCAGCTGTTAAGCAATGTTGATGAACTTTAACGAACGGATTTCCTGAGCATTTTTCCTTCTCTGAGCTTCTATTTTGAACATGGTTGCTGATCAAGCAGGTTTGTCACAGTTCGTGGAAAGCCTGGTTTGTATCAGCAATCGAAGAAGAAATTTCTCCTAATCCCCGATACACACAGACACACTTTGCTCAAATTTCGTGGAACATTCTCTTTTCTTTTGCAAAATATATCTTCTAATTCTAGTCGGGCATTTTTATCTTCGTTATCAGAGGGGCACAGTGGCTCTTAGCTAGGACGTTGGACTACTGACCGAGGGGTCTCAGATTTAAATCACTTTTTACCTCTTGCAAAAGACTGACAAACATCCAAAAGTATCAATTGTAATAAGAAGCTTCACAAATTTTCCGTTCGGGGACCGGCGAAAAATTGTAGGTCCCTGAGTCTTCGCACACGCGAATTGTTGGAGAAGCTAGGTTTTAAGCCCTGTATGGCATGATAATGCCTTATATTTTAAGCTATTTCGACACGTTCACATTCCTTATTTGATCGTCCTCGGTGAGATCTCCAGTCGAGTCAATCCACGGATTTGCTTGCACACTTTTAGAGCACCTTTAAGATTTAAAATTTGTCCCCAGCCTCACCTTTATGTTTAAGTTGCTATATGTGATTTTGCCCCTTAGTTGCGTTTTACGATAAGCCTCTTTTATCGGGGTGCGCTGTAGTGATGTTCTTATCCTGTATATATTCTTCTATTTTAGGCTACTCAAGCAAGTGATTGATCGGAAGGTGACGGTTCGTTTAAATATGACATTGGCTTCACTTTTCTTTTGTCTATTATAAGGGGTTTTTCTTTTTAAGCAGTGCATGCTCTGAAACCATCGTAATCGGAACGTTCTGATTTATTTATAGCGCTCAGCTATGATTTGATTAGTAGTCATGTTTAATTGATTTGGATTTTTTATTTTTCCTTTATTTTCCTTCTTCTCTGCCTCCAACTGCTCAGATAACTTTTTCTGAGCTCATAGAGTGCGCTCTGATCAAGCTCTTTCGAAAGGCAGTTTGAAAGCTCTAATCTGTCGTGAACTAAAAAAAAATCGTTTTTGACAAACTAAGGTTCGGTACTGAGTTGAAAATTAAAAACGCCTATAGTTGGGCCTTTAAGTTATATACCGTCCGAGAAAACAAGCACCCTACAAGTGAGGCGCACGATGAAGTCACAATGAATAAAAGTTTTCTGATAATTTTTATACGAAATTTCCTAAGCTACAAATTGATGGGATGCATATTGTTCCTTTTGTTTACAAAAATCTCTTACCTATGGTTGCAAGGTGATAGTCGAATAGTGGCCTTCTTATCGAAACACAGCGTGCACGAATCATCACGCACGCTTAGCCTACGTAGTTTCTCCAAAAATATATGCCTAGGAAGAACGATCTGCAAAAAGAAACTAGTTAATAAAACCTGATTATTATTCATAAAGAAATTACTTTATCTTGCGATTTGAGCGTCGCGCAATCGTTAAAACTAAGATACGTCCGGTTTTTGGGTGGATATTTAAATGGCTGTAAGCCAAAGTTGAACCGGCATTGCTGAAAGGACATAAAGCTGGCTGCCGCAAAGAATCCCTCCCTGAAATACAAAAAAAAAATGTTTGTAATCTAAAATGATGAGGTATCAGCACAAATCTGCCCTACTTTGCATTACTAAAAACATGGTCATACGATTCAGTTTCCTCTCCATCTAAACTAAAAATCACTTCTTGCTCCTTTAGGTCTAGCAAGCAACCTAAGACAGAACCATGTTGCCACGCAGGGAGATCATGCACCATAGATTGGGCATTATGCCAAATAAGTTTCCGGCAGCCATCGAATGCAATCGAGTACTTATCGTCACCGATGCCGTATCCGTCGTCACTCAGAAAATTAGAATCTTTTGTCGCCCATCCAATTTGCATTACTCCCGGTGTAATGATTAATACTTCATAATACCAGCAGTCGATCGTTGTCTTGAAAAGAGATAAATTACAAAATGGCGGTCGTAAAACTAAGTCCTCCAAACCTGGTATGTACACCGCACACTCTCAAAGGTGTATGCATCGCATCGAGCCTCCAAGCCGTCTGGTGATATCTTTAAATATTCACTTACATCCTTTGTGTTCAGCATAACGTTTATGTTAATTAAATCCACAGTCTCGAAGGAGTAGTTCCTTCCTTCGACAGTAACTAAAAAAAATAATAATAATTATAATAATAAGGCATTCTAGAACATCGTTTCGGTGGATGTTCAGGACAGTTAAACTAACAATAATTATCCAAACACCATCGGGCGCAAAAGCCGATTTGTCGCAACACATAATCGCCATCTGTGGCGAACTTCTCCAACCTCAAAAGCGGATTATTAGGATGATCAGCCAGTTTTTTCTGCAATTACACAAAATGATAAATAAAATTGGAAATAGGTAGTGGAATATGGGTTACCTTAATCGTTGCTTTATTCTCGCTGGTTTGAGCAAACTTTTCCAGAGCAATAAGCGACAGCAGCGTCACATCGAAGTTAACGCCATCTTCTAAGTTGTCAATCAGGTACTGAAGTGTCGTGTCATTCAACATTGCAATACTGCTAGGACCGGCTAATTTCTCTGCCAAACAACCTAGAATAACGCATAGGTTTCGTTCACGACGTGGCGTCCTTCGCAGGGAATGTGTGATCATATCAGCAACTTTCAATACGGAATCTTTAGTCGGCAATGGACTGTCATCGAGCAGGAGGGCAATAACACTTGCTCCCATGGGATGTTTTACGGGTACAACACGTATGAGAGATTTGACAAGCTCAATCCATCCGGATGGTTTATCGGTAATAACATGAAGCAAAACCATGGAACTTGGTGGTTCAGGTTCACTAAATCAGAGCAAACAAAGAGGTTTATGATGTTAGCTATTGGATTATGAAAAGAAGCACATTACTTCTACCCTGCTGACCTTCGCCAAAATGTTGCTATGATTTTGATTTCCGATCTTTATACAAAACTCAAACGCTGGCTGTCCAGATAACATTTCTATTGTTAATTTGAGGTTTGCGTACTTACAACTTTTTAGATTTTCGTTGAAATAATTTTCAAAATATCTTACAAAACAAAACTTTGAAGAAGTATTCTTCCGCATAGGAAAAACAAAAAAAATTCCCATCTTAGACCAAATCTTCTTGCAACATGAAGAATCAGATTAGATTAGAATGTACTAAGCCGCGAGTAATCAAAATGCTGGAGTAGATCGGTACATCAATCGAAGAACTAATTCATGATGACTGTCTGCGTTTAGGTTATCAAGGGGAAAAAAGTCTATGAAACGAACATAAATCCCCTGCAGAAGCGTTTAGTTTTGTGAAGGAGCTGGAGTAACACAATTTTCGGAAATGACAAACAAGCGCTTCAAGAGATATGCTTTTCTTTTTAAAGAGTTCAGTTTCTACCACCCTTACATATTTCGGCTCATTCATTTCAAAACAAGAACATTACTTGCAATCAAAATAAACAAGCTTCTACGCATAATGTTACCTTTTACTCCTACAAATTCACGCGTTATTATCTAAGGAAGAATGAACAAGTGTCGTAATACACTTATCATAGTTATGTGTACCACAACAATTCTACACACAGCGATAACACTTTTATTGCGATAACAACTTGAGGGTTGTTGATGCAGTCTTCTATGACGAGCTTCAACTTTTACAGATTAGACATGCAGATCACAGATCATAATAAATAAAAATGATCAGACGATCATTAAGTAATCAAAAATTAAGTAAGGTGCTTATTTTTGTTTTATGTGTATTTCAAAGTTCACTCTCCAGGGGCCACACAGACTACACGAATTCTCCCCGACGTCTGAAAGAAATCTGCGGAATTTTTGTTGTCGCTAAACAGAAAAGACTGCAGACTATTATTGGCGTTCTTACGGGCCAGTAAAAGTGGTGTCTCGCACCCCGAAAAAAAGAGCTGCTTCTTTACTTTCAGATCATCGTTTGCAGCACGCTTTCCGCCACTATTTATAACCAATGGTCGGTCTGTCGCATGGAAAAGAAGCATTGTTAAAAGAAAATCATTCCGAGTACGTACTGCAAAATCTTGAACAGTGAACATTTAACGCAACTATACAAGGCTTTTTAGGAATTGCACCGAAGCGTGTTAAGTTTAAAGAATCACCTGTCAGTCAACGATTTATGCAGCATTCGGTGAACGAATGCGGTGCCTCTTTTACTGATTTTGAATGAAAACGAATTAAAAATATAGAATAAGCATTTTTCTACGGTTCTTATTAGCGACATGCATGCAACTGATTAAGGAGGTGCTTAGAGAATAGTCTGTGGGCGTTGCGGTTGGTGCTTGGAATTACTGACCGAGAGGTTCCTGTGCCCAGTTAAACCTAAAGTTGTTTCCTTTAGCCAACCTGTTTCAAAACATGCAAGAATACACATCATCATGAGGTACTTCTCAAATTGCCATTAATGCCTCATATTTATTTTTTTTAATGAGAATATATATTTACCAGAATGGCGACCTCAAATAGTCGGGAGCGAGTCTTCCCAACAAATATACTGCAATATCTGCATCATCAACCTAGTGAAACCCTAATATACACCGATATTACATCTGCTATTAAGCATATAGCTGCCTATGTAGACACATAACAAAGTTTGTAAAATTAATATTTATATACCAACAGAAGTTTCGACAAAAGCAGAGAGCCTTATCGCTATTATTGGGAACTCCCTACGCATGTAATTGACATTTCAGTGCGAACACTACTTATTTTGCCTTGCCAATACAAAGTATATATAAATACCATCGAAACCAACTCCTCACATTCTGAATGAGGATGGAAATATTTTCAGAATACACCACCAAACAAAGGTAATTAAATTATTATTATTAATAAAATTTATTAACATATAATTTAAATTACATGCTAAATATTGAGAGCACTAGCTGCGGAGGCTTTCGGCTCTGTTGGTTCGATTTTTTTTTTTAAATTAAACTTGCACAGATTTCCAATTTTCAATTTACAACATTGCTCAAGCACATAATGACCACTTGACACCCATTTTGCACTCACTTGTCAATTACTGTGACGATAACATCTAGCGTTTCGTTCACCAGCTTGTCCACTGTCTCCGACAGCGATTTCATATTGTTATACGATTCCAGGCCACATGTGCTCCATTGGCCACTCTCGCGCTGTGTTGGTTCGGTTTGTCCCGCAACTTCAATGCGTCCATCTTCGACTTTGTCCTTGCATAGACAAACTCCCATTTTACAGTGGGAGCGAGATGTTTACCGCAAATAATACGATCCGTGTTCCTTCGAGGATGCGTGTACTACCACCACCCTAGTAGTAATTCAGTCTCCTTGTTTAGGCGGAAAAAAATTTAGCTACGCACTTAAGTTGACTCGCAGCGCAGCACTCACGTTGAGTGGTGTCAAATTAAAAATAATAATAATAGTAATAAATGTTTAGTCAACACTATTTTGGAGGACGTCATAAGTTTCTGACATTCAGCTGCATCATCATTTCTGTTATGGATGATCACTTCGTCGTCGTCGTCTTCCTCTAGATTTGTACATTTTGGAATATGTCAGTGGACATTGTACTTGACCGATGGAATTTACGCGATAACGAAAAACTAGTAAATATTTGTTAAATATAGTTTATTGAACTAAAATAAAGTATAAGTGCGAAATGTATTTGAGAATTTAGTTTCCATCCACACAGCACTACACAATCTTTTTAATGGTATCCTCTTTCCAATCTTCGAATTGGAATGACAGTTGTGTGCGAAATTTTCGATGATTTACCGAAAAGAGGGGGAAAATGGCAACTGGTTTCTGAAGTTGTACACACAATGAGTGATGCGAGTTCGGAGAAGGTATGCGTTTTTAATAGTTTTCCATTATTCTCTGAAAAATAAGAGCTAGGGTGAGTTGGCTTGTGATCCGTGCGGTGCAGGTTCAATCCCCATGGCGAACAACAACATACCCCACCCATTAATGGAGAGAAACCAATGACTCCTTGATTTCTCTAACCTCTACACCAAAAATAGAATTTCTGTCTGGTAGTAGTAACGAAGTCTCTGGGATTTGGATTTCCTCTGTAATTACAAAAACTTTTCATCGATTAGGTGTTAATACTGCAATGATGCAAAGTTTTCTTATTCAGTGTTTAACGGGAACATTGTGCATACGCCATACATCTGCTGTATAACAGTTACAGATTTGGCTTAAGAAAACAGCACGACTATTATAACAATTATATACATATTCACTTATGATACAGAATCATATCACCTTCTTGTGGAGATGTATGGAATGAGAAATTCCAAAATGGTATAATACTCGTACTTCCATTCTTCCTTAAAAACTGCTCCAACACGGGACAGAAGTTCTTTAGCCCTTTTCTCCCATACTAACCTATCTTCAAGGCCCTTCCAACGCTGTTTTACACTCTTCCGCTAAAAAGGTAGTGAAACTGAAATACTGAGACAACGTTATTTATTTTGAAAATTACCTGGTTTCCTTAAAGTTTTATCTATCTCTTCCCAAGTCGCTTACCTCTTGTATGCATTTTTGTGGCTTTTCAGCTTAGTGTTGTGAAGAAATTCTTGTTCTCTCACGATTGTGTACGATTGTGGATTTTTCAAGTGACATCTCTAGAGTAGAGAACACGGGACAGATATAAACATTCGCATTTTCACAAATTTTCATTAAAGAGAAGGACCAATCGAAGATAATGTTCTATGCAAATTTTTCCAGAAGTTAAAACAAAAATAGGATCAAAATTTGCGGGTTTAAAATTAAATAATAATATTTATCTACCTGCCTCAAACATTATATAAAAAAAAACATTTCAGAAAACGGCTAAGATAACAACAATCAAGTTTGACCATGCGTATTTTTCGCTACCTTCGCTTTGACGTGCAACGCAGATTTGTGATAGGTTTCATTGATTTCCTATGGTTCATCTGAATTACTAGGATCTTCGACCATAACAATTTGTTAAGTCGTATACAAAATTTTAGCTAGAAGTTTTTGGCCCATTCGCAGATATTGTAATTTGTTTAATGCTAACATTTTGGTCTTAAGCAAACAAACTATTTATTTATTTGAGATATTTCTCAAAAGAGCTAAGAACGCGAAATTGAGTTCTTATATCAAGTACAATGTACATGGGTATCTTGAAAATTCAACAAATCCGCCTACTTCACGCAATACTGTAGTCCAAAATTACTTTTTTCGTTGCAAAAATCATAACTTTTAAACAAATTTCCAAGATTAAAAAAATTTTTGTTTTCCGTCAATTTCCTTTATGTTGTTTTTTGAATGAATAACCTTACATTCGTTACCACGTTAAGTGGACGGCTGGAGTTACAGCGCTGTTTCACGGTTAGGCACAACCGATCATCAGACTCCTTCTGTGGTGCGGTCTGTCTTTTTCCTTTATTTTATCCCGAAAATCCATTCTTCCACTGGGATTCGAACCTAGACCAGCGTCTTCTCAGGCAAGCACTCACGCACTGTGCCATTGAAGCCACGAGTTCATCTAGTTTTTATTTTGATTTTCTTGGACAAACTTTGCTCCTGTAAGTATATTATGTTATTTATTCTGGTTTTTTTCTTTCTGGGATGGATAAAACTAAAGAACCAATTCTTAAGATGTTTATACCCTATTCTAAGGGTATATTAATTTTGACGCATAGTTTGTAACATACCTTAATATTGCCCGTAGACCCCTAAAAGTTACTATATTTATGATCAGCATCGATAGTAATGTCGATCTAGCCATGTCCGTCCGTCCGTCCGTCCGTCCGTCCGTCTGTAGCCAAAAATTAGGCCTTTAAACTGGACCTAGAGAGCTGAAATTTTAACCATATACTCTCTAGGGTCCCGAAATAATCAAGTTTACGAATTTTTGAAATCCGCCCACAGACACGCCCACAAACTCAAAAAACCAAATTTTGGAAAAAATCGAATTTTGAGCTAGAAAGCTGAAATTTTTTATATATGATCTATGACTCCTAAAACTGCTCGGGATAAAAAAATTTCAAAATCCACCCACTGGCACGCCCACAAATAAATAAAATAATTTTTTTATACCCTATTCTAAGGGTATATTAATTTTTGAAAATCCAAAGTTTCAGCTAGGGAGCTGAAATTTATAGTATATACTCTCTATGGGCTCTTTATGGTCATGTGTAAATATTTTCAAAATCCGCCCACTGACACGTCCACAATTAATTTTTTTTTTTTTTGAAAATTCAAAGTTTGAGCTAGGGAGCTGAAATTTATAATATATACTCTCTAGGGGCCCTTTATTCTCATGTGTTAATTTTTTTTAAATCCGCCTACTGACACGCCCACAATTAAATAAAACAATTTTATTGAAACACCCAAGTTTGAGCTAGGGAGCGTTTTTTTTTTGATAAAATCCTTTAAATGTTATATAACAAAATATGTAGAGCGTTCTTAACAATTCAACCATACTTAGACTTTTGTCACGTCCACTTATGAGGGATAGGAATAAGAATAGGGTATCCAACAGTTCGCCCAAGCGGACTGTAGCAAGTCCCTATGTTTTTTTTCTCCGACGATTCAAACGATCTTGTTTACTTTGTGGCGCATCAGAGTATCTTATTTCGTATGGAATGTGGCATTTCATCGGGAATTTCCGAACGCTCAAGAAAGTCACGAAAACTTGATGAAACCGAGCATAACTCCATTAGTTATGTAGTGCAATTAAAAGAGCAATGCCATTTATTTTTCTATCATTTCTACTAATTTTTAACTCAACTACAAAATATTTTAACTCATGAGTCGAAAACACGCATCGAGATTTAAACGCTACTATTCGCAGTGGGATGTTGAATTTTGTAATCTTACTTCATTACGGATAGCGTTTCAAACAAAATCGGGGTAATGCTTGGCCTTATTTGCTTACCCTCTGCTGACTCAGTCATCCACCAGCGCCAAATCGGTGCTCAATTCCATTCATTGTAATTTGTTCTGGTTATTGGCCAACATTCCATGGGTCTTAGCGGCTGCCATTCCTGTGAGGGTGTTAATGGCAACAATTAAATGTCTATGAAATAGCCCGGAGAAATTGTCGACTGTGGGACTGGCTGGGATGAATGGTTTGCGGCGATCAATATACTTTATATGTAGTTACTTTTCAAACATGGCCTAATGTGGACTTTACCCACGACGGTAGATTTGCCTCTTAATAATTCTCATATCAACAATAATAAATCTAAATGTAATAATGTAGTTCGGTACCATCACAAAAACTTCCGACAGGTAGCGTTTGTTTTCAAGACTATCTATACATATACCTATGTACAAACATTTGACATTTCAGTAATACATATTTCATATTATATGAATAAAAATCAATTGCCGTGCTTGAAAAAATTCGAGAACGGCTCGACCTATTTGAATGATTGTTTTTTATAAAAAAAATCGCAAAAATACAAAGGAAAAGCCGAAAAATCAAAAAATCCAAATTTGCGTTTTGTTTGGACATTTCGTCAGACGTCTTTTCTCTGCGGTTGCATCTTTTTTTCGCGAATTGAATAAAATAAAAATTGGTGTGAAAGGGAATGTGAAAGTGACTACTATCTTAAAATGTAAAACTTTTCGCTCCGGGTACGGGCGTCTAAAACTCGAGAACCGCTAGACCGATTGATACCAAACTTGGACAATATGTTAGTTTAGTCTGCAGGAAGGTTTCTCTTAAGCTTAATTTCAATAGGTCATGATATTTCAATTTTTCGCATTTATGATATGGTTTGCTGATAAAATTTGAACGCACTAAGTGGTGGCAGAGTAAAGATTTTTACCTAAAAAATACATTTACGGATATTTTCACATATCAGAATAGATAATTATGTTTAATTCTGATAGGTGGCGCTGTATTTACACTTTTGTATTTTGTTGGTCGATTTCGTTGTTGACATTTGAGTAGAATTGTTGCATGTAGTTAAACCGTTCTCACACATCAGGGCTGCTCCAATTTTTTAGGAGTCGGGCCAAATGGACGATTCAGACATTTTAGGTGGGCCAGTGATGGTTCCTATATTAATTAATAATTATTTTCTAATTTTTTTATAATAAAAAAATCAATATTATGAAGTGTAATACTTCTTTTTTAAAATAAGAAAAAAGGGCATATAATGCCAAATAACGAAACAAAACTGTACATAATGTAATAAATCTTAATAAAATCAATGTGATTTCTGACAATGTTTCTATTGTAATAATTTAATCGGATGTCGGTATGTGCGGTATTTATTTTTTACATAATTAAGATTTGAAAAAAAACCTTTTCCCAAATAGATGTCGATCCAAAAGTACTTAAGAACTGCAAGGCCAGGTCTGTTATTGCAGGAAAGGCCTTTTTTTGGTACTAACTTCCAAAAATCTGCAAAATCTTCTGAAGAATTTTGTGGTGTGAAAGATACTTTCTCGGTAAAAAGGTTTTTTTTCGCGAAAATTGATTTTGCAGTTCAGTGAGTTCCAACTGAATATCGGCAGGATAAGTAATTTATTCTCTCAAACTTATTATAAAGGGATTTATAAAAAAATAAAATATTTTTTTTTTTGTTTTTTACCCTCAAAGTCCTTAAATCTGCTCTCAAACAACTAATAAACATTATATTTTGGATTTGTACTAAGAACAGTTGACAGCGGCGATATTGAGCTTCTGTATCAAACATTTGAGTGTGGGAAAAAGGTCAATATTTTATGTAGCCAAATTAATTAAAAACAGATTTGATTAGTTTCGAATCCGCTTATCAAATCAAGCAATATCGGAAATGAACAATTATTGCCTTGTTATTTGAGATTCAAAATATTGAGATAATTCATAACGTTAACAAGAAATGCAAGACCGCTCAACCAGGATGTACTCTTCAGTAAATAAGTTCCCAAAAGTAAGGCCCCTTTTTCTTCTAAAAATTCCAACACCTGCTCTCTCAACTTGAAGAAATGTTTGAACATGCTGCCTCTTGAAAGCCATCGCACAGCACAGTACAGTTGTAACTCTCCATATCTCCATATTCGCTCATTTCTACTTTAAATAAAACTCTGAATTCACGTCTATGAAGAGCTTTTGCACGTATGTAACTTATGCAACGTACTACTGAATCCAGAATATCATCCAAATCGCAAGTTTCGTTTAACGTCAATGAAAAATATTTTCATTTTGTTAAGATTTCTTGTATCTGACTGCTGATATCAACTGCCATCTCCTCCACCTGTCTTGTAACAGTGTGCCGTGAGAGTGAAACACTGTCGGCTTTAGATTTGACGTTTTTATCATTACAGTTTTAAGCAAAGATTGTAAAAGCTTCTATAACAATTTCTCAATCTGAAAAAGGTTTCTTCTTTTTCGCTATAAACGAAGAAATCTCATAAGATGTTTTGACCATGGATTCAAGCTCGTCGTGTCTTTTAACCTTCCAACCACACACTGGGGTATGAGATACCCCGTATAGATTTCAAGTGTGCAGGTCCCGTTAAAACTTTTTCCTAAGGATGCCATGCCTATGTATATTTAATTTTAAACTCTGCAGTAGCAGGCGAGGGTGTTGAGCTCTTAGATTTTTTTTAACGTGTTTAGTCGTGTTTCGAAGTTTTAGCTTGGGTATCATATACCCCAGTGTGCAGTGCGTGTTAGTATTTTTTGGAATCTGTGAATACATTATCTTAGTAAAATGTTTTCTATTTTATTTATTTTGGACTAAAAATTAATAAAACAAGTGTGGGGTTTGTTCAACCATAAAGGAAGTTACTGTAGATGACAATATTATTTATAGTTTTACCGCAAAATGGCTTTTCTTCGAGACGAATCCATTGAAAGGCTTTTCCTTGATGCTGAAGGGATGAAGCCAAAAATAAACCAGATTCCAATCTTGAAAATCAACATTAAAAACTGTGTAACTTCTGTAATCGGAAAAAACTGAAAACGTGACATGCCGACTTCCCATGTGCGAGGCTCATCACTGATCACTCACTGCAATGCATAGAAAGCAGTACAAAAAAAATTATAATTTTTTCGACTGATTTTAGTCTTTTGTAACTTTTTGGAAATTATTTTTATTTTAAGTGTTTTTATATTTTATGTTATTTATCGTATTGAATTTTGTTTAGATGAAATAAAAATATGAATACAAAAAAAACAACATATATATATACAAGGTGGCGCAAAAGTTGTCATCTGTTTACTTCACAAATGTCAAAGTAAAATTGACATTTGCCGCTATTTGCAAAAATTATAGCATCCTCCGATAGGGTTTTCAGCCTTGGGTGTGCCTTAGGCAATTCTGTGTGCCAATGTTCTAAATGATCTACGACGTTTGACATCTATCCTATGTAGTTTTCAGTCGGATTGGTGAACGCCACTGGGTGATGACTTTTGCGCCACCTTGTATAAAATTACTTTTTTTTTAAATACTTTTGGGGTGGGGTATGTGATACCCCAGTGTGAGGAGCGCGTTAGAAAAAATATGTGTGTGGACGGAAGGTTAACGAAAATATTCTGTTGGTTGAATAATTCCCGTTTCTTTTTCTTTAAAAAATCTTCTCTGATAGCACTACCAACAGGATACGCTTATTCAAAATTATTATGATTATGCTGCTTCTGTAGTGAAGCAAAGTAAACATATTATGTGCTCACGCAAGTAGCTTTGAAAATATCCCGCAGCAGCAAAAAAAAATCTTGCTAAAATTACTTTGGAGAAAATTTGTATGGAAGATTTATTTTAGCATGATGTACACACTACCGATTTAAAAATCTGGTCCCAAACAAGATGTTATTCACTATTGTCCAATATCGAAAATTCCCACTATCCCGAAATTGTTCGAAAAACTTGTTTGTGGTAAACTTACAGCTCTTCTTAAGTGCACTAATGTTACAATTTTTACAAATTTTATCGCAAACAACATGGAAAATGGTATGCACATGCAGTGCGATGTCATCTACACAGATTTTGCAAAAGAATTTGATCGGGTAAACCACGATATTCTTTTTAATAAATTGCGTAACATTGGTTTTCACTCAAGTCTCTTAGAACGAATGATTCAATTCTTACTTAAGAGGGCGCTCGCAGTTTGTTAGGATTAATGTTATTGTCTCAGATCGCATTGACGCTACTTCGGGAGCCCCCCAAGGCAGCCATCTTGGGCCTTTGTTATTTCTTTTATTTGTTAATGATATTCCCAATGTCATCCTTAATTCTGAATGCCTAATGTTCGCTGATGACTTGAACATTTTTCGGTCTATTAAATCACCCCAGGACTGTTTATTGTTGCAGGAAGACCTCAATAGATTATCAGATTGGTGTACAATTAACTGTTTTAATCTTAATGTTTCAAAGTGCAATAGCCTTACATTCTCCCGGAAACGGGCACAAATTCAGTTTACCTACAGTATAACAAATCTACCCTTGGATACCATCTCATCCAAAAAAGACTTAGGCGTATTATTCGCCTATAAGCTCAATTTCAATAGTCACATAGACTACCTCGTCACAAAATGCATTTCAATGATGCGATTTATCTTGCGAAACTCTCAAGATTTTTCTGACCCGCATACCCTTAAATACCTATATTTTGCATATGTGAGGTCTTCCTTCGATTACTGCTCCGTTATCTGGAATCCATATTATATGGTTCACTCAACAAGGATAGAGAAGATTCAAAAATGGTTTACTATAGGTGCGATAAAAAAGCTTAATTGGAATATCGACTTGCCACCATATAATATCAGATGCCAACTGATTGGAAACTTGCCCTTATGTATTCGGCGGAGGTATTTTTCGATCATGTTTGTTTGAGACCTAATAACTAAACATATAAATTGTCCTTATCTGCTTACACAGATCAGATATCGAAGACCCGTGATACCATTGCATGGAGTGCAATACGGATATAATGAAACAATAACTAGATGCTTAAGAGAAGCTAATTCAGTTGGGCATCTCATTGATCTTCACTCTAATATAAGTAGAAATATGTTCAAAAATCAATTGCTTATGCTTTTAACAAACTTTGGTGAAGTTAATTAAGTAGGTATGTTAATAATTTGTTGAATTAAGTATGTATGTAATCCATTAGAGGACCAAGTGTACCTCCGTTGATGAAATCAATAAATAAATAAATAAATAAAATATACTTCGGCAGGAAATTTTCAAATTTCTTGCGCGGGCCATCTAAAATTCGTCTGCGGGCCTGGGGTTGAGCAGCCTTGTCATACACAAATTGGTTGAATGAAAATAAAAATCGAAGTTTTTTCTTTCGTGTTGCTGTTTGATTCGAAAAAGTAAGCCGCAATAGGCGCCTGCCAGACAACTAGCAACAACACTTGACGGAAGAATAAAGTTGTGTAATCGGGCTTATCTATGCGGCGAAAAGTGTGCATTCTGTTAAACCGCCAAACCTATTGAGCTCAAATCAGGCAATCTTTTGTGTGGTGTTTCTGTAAAGTTTGGTCAAAATATGTCCAAGTTTGCCTTGCAATTTTGCTTCTTACTAAAATAGACATGTATTTATTTTTGTTAGGCGCAGCAACGCCCGGCAGGTAGGTACCCGCTTGGGCAAGGCAAGACCGAGTGCGATGTCTCAAACCAAAAAAAAAAATCTGTTGAAATAGTAAAATTTAAATTTTCAAATTTAACACTTTTCACTCATTTGCTCA
Organism: Portevinia maculata; assembly: GCA_949715645.1. Taxonomy (NCBI): domain Eukaryota; kingdom Metazoa; phylum Arthropoda; class Insecta; order Diptera; family Syrphidae; genus Portevinia; species Portevinia maculata. Next base: position 77,463,979 of record OX454525.1, read on the forward strand.
ATCTCAAAATTAGATGCAGCATCTTTTGCTAAACTTATCTAACCATTTTTGAACTTATTCAATAGAATTCGCTAATACACTTCTGAGCAGAGATAACATGTAAACTACCTCGCGTAATCTATATCGGTTATGACCACAGACTACCGTTATGACGTCAATGCTTAAAATATGTATATATGCAGCGAAATCCGTGCAGTAAGATGATTTTGTATGTAAATTGGAGTATTGCTGGCATGCCAATTCGTGCTGCAAGTTGTCCCTATTGGCTGAAAGATATGTGCCGCAAGACGAGTGCAGTAAGATGATTTTGAGTGTTAAATGACACATTGTCTACTGCATTTCAATTCTTGCTGCATCATGTCTATTTGTAATTTTACTGTACATTGATAGTAGAACAGCCAAGGAACAATTTTTTCCAGTTTGAAATTTTAGCTGTGAAATTTTACTACATTACCTGGCATTTTAGTTTGTTTGGTCGTTTAGTGATTTGGGTCAGGCAAAAAGCAACAAATTTCTTACTGCAATGTGTTTCATGCGCGTTACGTTACGTAATCCGTATCCTGCTCCGGGTCTGGACATTCTAAGCAAGGGGCAAGCTATCGTGTAGATATTTTCGATAACCACCGTGATCGGTCGTGAACTGCGTAATGTGGCACGTTCATGTACTCACCTTGTCCAACTCTCAATTGTCGAGATCAACTTGTAAGTCCATCTGCCTGTTGTAGTGTTGCCCCACTTTTGCCACATAGCATCTAGAGCTGTTTTTTCTTTTTTAATTCTAAGAATTTCACTCGAGCAAGCTGAATTTGTTTGGAAAATTAAAAAAAAAAAACTTACCCATAAAAGCTGCCGAAATTAAACACATAAAATTATTATTTTGTTTTTTTTTAATTTTTAAGTTATCAATTGATTTTCTAAATTTGTGTTTTCATTACGAAATATTTCACATAGATACTAATTATACCAATAATTAATTGTCTATTTTTTTTTAATTATATATAGAAAATAAAAGATATAATAACATATTGCAATCAATATTTACAAAAAAAAGTTCACACATTTATATTGAATGCATGTACAATTTTATAAATCAAACAAATTTGAATAAAATAAAAAGTTACATCACACTCTTATTCTGATTTGTATCTGTGTGCATGTGTTGCAAATAAATTTTGGCATTTTTTATTCCATTCGAATTTTTAAATGTGACAGAACAATATAAAAAACAAAATAACTACGACTAAAATAGTTAAATAAACACCGAATATGTAGATACTATAAAATAAATTACAGAAACAGTTTGTCGTCAATCTCTCTAAAATTGTTTAATGATATAAATAAGCGTCGGCGTATACATTATATTTATTTATCTTTATTTTTTCATTATAATTTCGACATTAAATGATAAGAACATGTCAAAATACATAATAACATTGCGTATTTTATTATTTGCCATTAAAGGTACCAAAGTGTTTAAGAGAAAAAAAAATAACAAATTGATAGTGATAAGAAATAAAGATACCAGTCCAAAACTTTAATGAAAAGGAATGTTATTGCAAGTTTTTCTTTCTTTAAGAGTGTTTTTTTCTAAATCAATCCAACGTCCACGTTTAGATACACAGGGTGTTATCTACTTCTGTGGAAGTATTTTAAAGAGTTGTTCTGGTTCTACCAAGATACAGACAATTTAAGGAGAGCCTTACATATCTAAATTAAGATATGCGAAAATAATTGATTTTTTAAAACCAGTGAAATGTCGATGTACAGTCCCTATTCGCGGAGCTATAAAACCTCTGATGGGTAAGGGTAGGTTGGCAGTTCTTATTTTGGTGGATATTAAATTTACTTCCAAACCTTAAAATCATCCCATAAAATACTTCCACACAAGTCATAACACACAGTTTATTGCCTTAATATTAAGATGGCCAAAATATAATTTTATATGAAAAAGAACAATTTTGGTATGATTTTATTTTTAACGGTCCGCAGCACTCATTCATGCTCTTGTTGTTTTCCCATTCCTTTAATATTTGAAATAAATATTGAGCCTGTTGTTGGGCGCCATTTTCGGATAACTAATCTTTTATAACAAACTCAAACTTGAATGGAGATTTCAGCAGCTCCATTTGACGTTTTAATGTCACTAACGAAATAATTCCTGTTTTTTTTATAAGGGCTAAGTTTGCTATAGCTATTTTCAAAAACGCATTTAAAATTTTTAAAAAGTGAACTGTTGTGGACTATATTCACGTTATACATTGTCCTGCATTGTATTACGAATTCAAGATTAAACTTGAGGCTAACTACGGTTCTGAGCATGATTCAAATTGGGTTAGTAAACGGTATCAAGATGTGGAATTGTGGAGAATGCGTACTTGACAAAAATGGAAACAAAAGCAATGCTACCTCCTGTTTTTATAGAGATCACTGCTGCAATACAGCTTTCAGATTTTGCATGTGAAGTGCGACTGTGCTCCAAAAACAAGCTTCCATTGCTTGCTCATGGTTACTCATTTAAGTTTGTTAGGTGTATATGTCGTCTTGCCTTTGACGATTCAGATGAAAATAAGCTTACAAATCAAAAATGTTGACAAAGACCAAATGGTAAATAAATGTTGTTAAAAAAAAAGAAACTTTAAATACCAGTAATGGCCACCCAAACTATAGAATGTTGGATCATCAGAGCCAGTTTCAGCAATGATTTTGGGTTCATTGAGCGAAAACATTGTATTTATGTTGTGTTGAGGACAGTTGATGATCGTCGGAACTTAAGGTTAGATTAGACTGTATGCCACGTTGGCATTTAATGACCATTTTTGACAGTTCTCGGGGTCATGCAGTGTAATCGGCATATCTCAAATGACCTAATGACCAAATAACCACAAATGACCATGTTGATTTTGACAGATAAAAATGACAAAATTGCATGCAGTGTAATCGGACAATAAGCACGAATGCCAGTATAATGACCTAATGAGCATATGCAATTTATTGAAATTTGGGTATGGCATTGCTGTCATTTTTGTCATCTGAAAATTGTCACCTTTTCCAAGCGTGCAGTTATTTAATACTTCAATAATAACATTTTTGCATGATAATAATATTTTTGGATAACATTTGCCGTAAATTGTTTTAATAAATACATTTTTATTGTGCTTTTGTTCAGTGTTAATTAGTGGGTTTCTTGTTATTTTTATATGCATGGTTTGGTATTTGTTGTGTAATACCTATGTATTACTTTAATGTTTCCGATTATCTGTTTCGCTTTAACATGTACGGCGTTACCACAACTCACTCTGAAAATAGAACAACAAATGCATTTAATGACCAAAATGGTCATTGTGGTCAAGTAGTCTATTATACTACCCTGACAGCGCTGAACTTTTTTGCATTTGACAGACAATCTGGTCATTTGACAGATAATCTGGTCATTTGAATGCACAATTGGCATGCAGTATAATCTTACCTTTACATAGAAAAAAAGCGAAAGACAGAAAGAACAAAGTGTACATTGAGTGGACGAAAATCCCAATCTGCCAACGAGGACAAGATCACCTAGATCCTCACAAACAACAACTACACCATTCAAGTTATTAGGAGTCTTATATTACGACAAAAACATAAAGCTCCTCGAGAAAAAGGAACGGAAGGTACAAAGGGTTTATTTAAAAGCGCTCTCTACGTCCCTAATCTAGCGGATGCAGTTTCAAACAGTGGCAGAGACGTATACCTGGTGTATACGTCCAACAGAACCCTAGCATAGCTATTCGCCCAGCTCAAGTCAAAACCCGGCAAGTTCAAAGGGACTGATGTTGTATATACAGAGGTTATAAGGGGACAACTTGTGATTTTTGCTACATTGGGAAAACCAAACCATGGTATGCGAGTTCTGTTCACTCCCTTTAAGTTTGTTTCTCTAACTTCTTTATAATTGTTACTATATGTTCTCATGTAATAAAGATCATCTGAAGAAGACAGCAACCCCTGCCCGACGTTTCGGGCAATAAATGAAATAACTGCGTTTCATTCCAAAACCAACTTGACCATCAAAACCGACGAGGATCAACTGTTCTCAACACAACATAATTAGAATTACAATTGGCCGCATAAATCATTTCTAATGAAAATATTATATGTCACTGGACGTCTTATATTTTGTTTATGTTCACTAAATTTTAATGAAAATCTAACAAATTCTTATACAAACTGATATAAATCGCCCAACCCCAACAACTACTTTATTTCATCCTTGATCTGAGACACTCATTTAAAAAATGCATTTAACTATGAAATGCGTATTAAACACTTGCTACGAACACAAACTATAATGAAACTGTAGCTGTACGAATGCTGCCGTCGAAAGTCAACACTATATAAAAAAAAATCTATAAGCAAGTCAATGATTAAATTTTCCTTTGCTTTTTCAATGAGGTAAGGATTCAAAACACATAACGCGTTCTAGCGCCACGCTTCAACGCCGCGTTGTATTATAGTGCAATACACAGCCCCAGTCACACATAGAGCAACTTCAACGACGCCTCGAATTCACGTCCTCCGTTGTATAAAATTGCAATTATTTCCATGACGCTGCTCGTCAAATTTCATTTTAATAGCTTTTTTTTTGTGCGCTACAAAATAAATATTAATTAATTTAGATTTTTAAAAGATCGTAGCTAAGCAAATAATAATAAAAATTCTTCATCCGCGCTAGTTGACATTTTGTGAGAGTGAAAATGAGATTAGACGTCTTTCAACGCGACGGTAAAAACTCGTTCTATGTGGCGAAGCCTTTAACCAATTAATGGGTCAAATTTTAAGGCCCTGATCACAATTCAGTGAAAAGGGAAGCAGCATACAATATGTTGCTGCAAAAACTAAAAGAGGTGGATAGGAAGCGACGAAAGCAAAGGTTACGGCAAAGATTAACAGCCTTCGTTCTGCGTAGGTATAATAAAGAGTTGAACAAAATAAAGCGCTCAAAAAAAAGTGGAATAGGGACGGATGTAGTGCACGTGCCAAACCTGTGGTACTTTGATTTGCTGTTGTATGACTTTGAAGAAGAAGAAGAAGAAGAAGCAGACCAGTTTTGTACTACCTCATCCTGCCATTCAACTTGGCCCTCATTTACAAAATATTCCACAAATTTATTTCGGGAAACCTTTGCTTCAGTGGCAATGTTGTTATTGCTTCGAGCTTGATGGCATACTAGCCCTTGTTCCTCAATAACTGGATCTCTTTCAGATTCCTCAATTTCGGGTGCATCCTACGTATTTCTACATTTTTTCCGTTAAAAATTGAGCAAGTAGCAGCATGTCAATACAACAACATCCACATTTTCAATTTTTAAGTTAATAGCAGATTGAAAGATTTGAAATCTATTTGATAAAATGCCAAAGGCATTCTCAACAATGCGTCGAGCTCTTGATAATCTGTAGTTAAAAACCATGCGATTATAATTCAACTGCTGTTTATTGAATGGTTTCAAGAAGTTGCGTCGTAGAGCAAATGCCGCATCTCCTACAAAAGCGCATGGAAGTTTGTTGCTATTTGAGGTTGGGCTCTCATCCGAAGGCAATTTTAAATCATCGTTAATAAGTTTTTCGTAAAATGTTGTTTTGCTTAAAACTCCCCCATCAGAAATGCTCCCATTGGTGCCGACATCGCACATAATAAATTCGTAGTTCGAATTTACAATGGCAATAAGAACAATGCTATGAAATTTTTTGTAATTCCAAAATAGTGATCCACTTTCTTTTGGTGGTATTATCCTGACGTGTTTTCTTCTGACTTTCGACTGCTCACAAGTAAAATGAAAGCTGAACTGAACACCGGACTGAAGTCTAAATGCACAGTTTTTTTAACTGAACTGATAACTGATCGTCTAAAAGGGCCTTTAATTTTAAACGTTTCCTCTGCGACAGCTTCAGATACAAATTCACCTCAGTTAAATGAACTTACCATAAAAATAATATTGAAACACTCTTTCGATTTTGTGTATTGGTTATTCTTTCTTTCTGTAATTTTTAACTAATTTAAACACTAAAATATATAATTAAATAAAATTTATAGATATTCTTTTCTTCGATTCATTATAAAATAAAAGGAAATTCAACGAGAATGTGCTTAGTTTGCAATTCAAATCGAATTCCTTTTTAAGGTTACATAGTATCTTATTATATTTTTGTTGTTTTTCTTGTTTTAATTGTCATAACATACTATTGTTCGATTGCTGATTAAGGTGAACAAATTTGTTTATATACGCATAGATACATACAGATACATAAATGTATGTTTTTATTTTATTTATTTTATCACCTAACTATAAATTAATTTTTTGTTCTTGAGAGAATTTTGAATATACATAATTGAATAAAACCTAAAAAAAATCAAACAAATGGTTTTTCTTAGTAATAATAATAGGAGTCGTATTAGAGATAAACATAAATTTATATGCATTTTGTGCCTGCAATACTTTAAGACAGATGATGGATGTTTGTAAAAAAAGCTGTGATTGAGAGCTTAACGAATTAAATTTTTGGAGAGAAACCTGCAAGTTTTGAACTTACCGGCTGAGATGGTTGTAGATCTACGCAGCGTGTCGAGAATTCAAATCCTAAAGAGAGAAACTTAGAAGTTAGCTGGCTAAATATGGAAATAAATGCTTGCCATGTTTAGTCTGTGTTTAAACTCTGAATATGATTGGCGGGCATAATTGTAGAAAAACATGTAAGGAATTGGGTAGCTACACATTGAGACTCTAAAAATTAAGTGGCAATAGTAACCTGGAGTCAGATGGATCTCGGTTCCACGATAGGTTTCTCAATCATATCTATGCAGGTAGACAGAGAACGTAGTAGAAACGATGTCGTTCGGCTGTTTTCGTTTTATGTGACCTGGGATCGGGATACATACTCAGCAAATATTATCACCCGTCGTCAGTTCTATAATTTAAACGGTTTTTTGAATAAATTTTGATTATATTCTACTGATCATTTACATATTCGTAAATAAAGAAACGTGAACAAAATGCGCATTCATGCATCATCACTGCACAAATTGCCATCCCGACGAAATTTGGCATTTCCAAATCAGTTTACACAGCTTTACGAAAATTAACGATATGCCATTCCAGTGATGCAAAATGTTTGCCGTAAAGAAAGTGTGTCAGGACTGATTGAGCATCAACTATAAGGTGATGCGTTGCCGAATTTGCCAAGTTACTCGTTCGCATAAAGCCTTGAGGAAGTGAACTGAAAAGCGATAACCGAATCAGATGAGCGATTTGAGCGAAAGTCATTGGATTCTGAATTGCGACAACCAAATTAAAGACAACATACTTAATTGATCTTAACTGCAATCTATCACCAAAAAGGGATGGGACGTCTCCTATGCATCTCATACGGTTCACAGACTAGATACCACTATATCAGATGCATTCGACGACGAATACTAACAAATACTGACAAATCTGTAAAAAATCTACAAACGGGTTTTTGGCAACCAGTCTGGTTTAGCTCAGCTTAATCATTTTTTTTTTAGTTTCGAATTACAACGCTTTCAATAAGTGAGTTTATAAATGGGAAAATGTTTATTAAATCAAAAATTAAATAAAATATATTTATATATTTACTGAAAATGGACCGCAATATAGATTCGCTTTAAAGAGAATTGGTTCATCCATTTATTGCATTTAAAACTATAATTAATATTTACATATAAATACTTGAAACTTGTTCGATGTCTTAGATCGTGAGCATCCGTCTTAAGGCATTTTGGGGTGCTTGCACAACACAGCTAATTTGAATATTTTTCTAGGGGAGACTTGTGTGACTTAGGATGTCAAGTCGATCGACACAATCCGGCTAGCTGAACCAAATTGCATTAATGGCAAACTCCTTGAGCTACGTTCACTCACCGTTCTACTACCACCATTAGTACCGCCATTAAGTGTACTACTTATTGCGCTATTGGTCGCCGATATTGTTGCTGGGTACCATTCGGCGGCGGTTTTCTTTGAACTACTCTCATGATGATTCTCCTCATTTTGATAGCTGCTACTCACTATCAGGTCATTGTTGTTAATGTTTGCGGTTGGCGTTGTCGCGCCCGTCGCCGTTGAAAGGAAGGAATTGATGGGAAGTGGATTTGTCGTGTAATTCGAGAAGATGAAGACTGATGGTTGAAGTGGCTTTGTGGCATTACTCACAGCTCCATTCTGTGTAGGTGACATGAGGATGTTTCCTTCGTAGCGACTTACCAATGACGGCCGTCTTACGTCATCCTTTGTTTTCATTGGCGTTGAACGATTATGTAGTGCACTGCCTTTCGAGCTTGTGGTAGACGTCGCTGCAGCCACCACTGTTGGTGATAAATGCTGTCGTTTAAGGCCATTTGTGGGCTCGCGTGGTATTGGGGTCAATGTTATCTCAGAAGTAAGGCGCTGTGCGATTTTTTGCAACTCCGATTTCAATGGGTTCGTCGATGATATCGCCGCCTGCGTACTGCTATAGTCTGGCGGGAGACCAAGCTGATGCGGATCCGTTTCATCGTCCGAAGAACACAAGTCAATTGTGTCCACAATTATCTCCGCAGATGGCGAGGAGATCTTCCAATTTGAGCTTCTGGATGTATCGCGGGTAAGTTTGATATTCAGCTTGTTTGCGTTTATGGCTCGTTTCCGCTTAATAATCTCGTTGTCGGTAATCTTACGCAGACGCACTGAGATCGGACGACATCGCTTGATCAGCAGCGAATTTAGGAACATAAAATTCTCCGTGCGTTGCCGTTGGGAGAATTGCCGTCGCGGGAATATGTATGTATGTATTGTATAGTCTTGAGGCTTTTTAAATGTACAATGCGATACGGGAGAGGTATACTTTTTATCAAGAAATTTCGGTTTGATGGTCCCTTTGGCGAGAATGGGTGCGTAACAGAAACGTTCCATTCGATCCAGTCGTTCCATGAGGTAGTCTTGTGTCATAAGAGTTTTTGAGGTTTTTATGAGAAGTTGCCCGGCCGGCGATGACAGCGGTATTGTTGGGCATCGCGATAACGAATGCACAGCACGATTCCTTCGCGGAAGTCTTTTTAGCTTTTCAAGCGGACCGGCGGATGTGTCTTTAGGGTCTTTGGTTGAACTTGAGCCGGTGGTGTTATTAGTACAGGAAGAAGAGCCTTTTATTGATGAATGGCTAGAATCTCGACATTGTAAATTAAAATTGATTAAGAAGCCTATCCGGAGTTCATTGTTTTCAGTCGTTTTTGATGATAAATTTAATTGATTGTCTTCGGGAGGCTCAGGCGAGTCACAAATGATGACATCATCATCTAAATTGCATGTCTTTTCATGTTCCTGAAAAATAAACAAGTATTAAATAAAAGTTTGTTGGAAAGTTTGATTGTTTTTTTAAACACAACATTCAAAATTATTAACGCCATAACTGAATAACTAATGTTGTTGAATAAGCTGCGTTAAAAATGTAATTGATTTGCCATAATGGCAACTAATTTTAGCTATGAGCTATGCAGTGGCGGACTAAGCCCGTCAGAGGCCCGGGACGGCTAAGCTGAATGAGGCCCCCAGCTTTAAAAAAAGGGAGCGGGTCGAAATTCTGCTTTCAAAATTCTGACAGGCAATATTTTAAACAAATAAATTCTGCTTTTGTGTTTTTTTTTCCAATTTACGAATTACTATTTAAAGAAAACAAATATTTTTCAACAAACTACAATATATTTCTTATAAAGAAGGTACACAGGTGGGTACCAGGATCACCCAAAAAAAACAGCCAAAAATAACAAATTATTTCATAATTGAAATTACCAAAAAAAAAAAAAAAAAACAACAGCATTAAGAAACTAAACAAAGCACACGTTCACTCACAAAGGTATACTAACAGAATATTTGTCTAAACCAAGAGAGCAATCTTAAAACCAATAAAAAAATTACGTTTTCCTCTTCTTCTATAACAAGTGAGTGGTGGAATGTTTTACAAAATTCTGCAAATAATAAAAAAAGGTTTGGAAAATGTTTAAAAGCCCGCAGAATTTTGAAAAACAGAATTTTGAAAAAAAGGAATTCTGAAAAACAGAATTTTGAAAGTAGAATTTTGTAAAACAGAATTTTGAAAAAGGAATTTTGACCTCGCCAGAATTTTGACCCCAACCCTTAAAAAAATGTAGTTTTACAAGCTTTTTATTCAGTTCACATTTATATGTATAAATAAGTGTTTATGTTTAATTCGTTAAAATCTGGCAAGTGAAATTTATAATTCGAATAAAATTATTTAGGCTAAATAAAATACGAATCGATCGACAAAAAAAAATTAGATAAAATAAATCAAAGATAGTTTTTTTTAATTTTTTGTATCGTGTTATATGTGTTTTCGTGCCTTCAATTTACTGAACTCCTCAATAACTTCTGTGAAATTGATTTCTTTATATTGAAAGCACGGCTGGATCCATTGTAGATCGAAGATAATTTTTAATAAGTTTAAGTTTCGAAAAACTCCTCTCGCATGATGCAATCGAAAAGCAAGAGTTCAAGAAGTACTGAAGTATGAGCGATATACAGGGCAACGATTCACTGAACTCCCATTTTATTATAAATTGAAGGATTTGGGGGCCTTCCAAGACCGGAGGCCCGGGTCGGGCCGCCCCTTCCGTTCCTGGTTAGTCCGCCACTGGAGCTATGAGCTATTATTTGCAGGTTGTGCGACTAAGCTCGCTAGGTTGCAAAAGTTAGTTGCGATGACAAATAAAAGATGCAATTACAAACATTTCAAAGATTATTGACGTAAGCAGGCTTACTGCAAAAACCATTTCAATTGTAATATTCATACCCTGTCTCCCTTCTCACTCTGTCCTACGAATATTTGGCAAATGTAGAATAAATTGGAGAAAAAGAAAGAAACAGATTAAATTACATGTATAGTCATAGGCGCTTAAAAATGGCATTATCATGATGAGCTTTCAGGATGAGCTGAAACTTGTGTCTTCAAATTGTTCAGGAGGAAAGATCACAATATTTTTCCTTGTGTCCGAATCTCCCAGACAACAGATAACATACAGACAGTACTGACTACTGTAATAACTCCGGAAAGTTTGGCTTCAAACAACCGTTTTTTCGTGGTCGAGGACCCACAGAAGAGAGTGGATTCACTAGGCGCTTATTTTAAGGCCGTGTATACGGTGAACAATACGGTGAACTTGAGAATTTCTGATCTGAGAAAAAAGGATTCACCGATCAATGATAAAACCAGCTAATGCAGTTGTCGCCAATGGCCGAGACGCATCGCACTTGTTCGTGTCGAAAGATGATCTTCTGTGCATCTTCGAGTCACAAAAGAATAAAAAGTCGGAGGGGTGCTTGTACGGTTGATTTTGAGAAGGCTTCCAACACCGTATGGTTAGATAGACTTTTCTACAAGTTGACCAGGCGAGGTCTATACGTAATTTAAAAACATGTTTATGGAAAAGAAGTTTGTTGTGAAATGTGTCAACGTGACTTCGAGCAAAGTCTTTGAAATTAAACACGGTTTACTACAGGGGGCAGTGAATTCTCTGTTTAACATTTACACGAGTGATCTGGTAGGTTCACCCAGGCATGCAATAGCATAAGCCGACGATTTGCTGGCATACATCATCCCAAAAATCGAGGTCATTATAATTCTTCTGCAGCGTGACTTTGACCAATTAAGGGATATTGCGACCACTGGATGTTGAACATCAACTTTCAGAAGATGTAAACAATTTTGTTCAGAATAGTATTGGCTGGGGCCTCTAGGGATACACGAAAAAAATGAAAGATTTGACCATTTTTGGATTGGAAGCGTAATTAGATATTTGGGTATCTGGCTTGACCAATATTTGTTTCCAAGAAGGCTTACGCAAGGAGTCAACTTGACTCCAGAGTGAAGATCATATGTTACGTGGCTCTTATAAGGCCGATCATCGCCTATGGTTGTCCGTTGCGGTTTAATATAGCGGCGGAGAATATTCGGGTTTTGGAGAGAGGCCGGGCTCGCCAACTTCTAGTGGTGCTTCCGGGAGGTGACTGACGCTGTAAGGCTTCAGTCGGCTCCGGCGGCGCGTGCGTAGACGACTTGGCAGTCGGAAGCAATTGGGATTTTGACGCTTGCTGCGTTAGGCAACGAGTGCTCAGAATCCTAATTAAAGTAAGAATAGGTCATGTAGCTTTAGTAAGTTAAGTATTGTAGGTAGTTTGTTTTTATATAAAAATATAAAATTGAATAAATGCGCCGAAGACCTTTTAGTAAAATAACATTGAACAGATAATCTGCTCGGTTTTCTAGAATATTTTGGAAAAAGAATATCACTTTTACAGGTTTAAAGGACCTTTCTTGGTATTTCAAGTGCCTCTTGGTAAAATAACCTTATGGCAAATAAAAGCGACATTTTCAAATCGGCCATTGGTAACAATGGTACAAATCAAAATGTTTCCTCCAACGTTCAACTGATGTACACCAAACTTGAAGCTATACAACCTCAATTATTAGAAACTTATCGTAGAAAAACCAACTTCCACACGAATTCCCATTCCCATTCAATCCATCGACAGGTTAGTAAGCGTATAATTCAAATGTTTTTCAAGTTTCAGTAGAAGAAAGTTTCTGTATTGTGTTTCAGGTGAAAAAACAAAGAAAGGGGTCAGCTCAATGAACTTCTACGCAAACCGTTTGATGATTAGGCAGGATGTTGATATGATAACCGTTTGCTGTGATATCGTCGATTGTTCCAACAGTATGCGGTATGCAAAATCGAGACTAGGCGCCTGAACTTCATAAGATTTAATAAAGCAAAACTGCTGTAAGAGGAGTACATACACTTGAGAGATGCAATAACGTCCTAGGGAAATGTCAACAACATTGGTCGTTTGACAAATCTTCCGTCCAAATATGTTGGAAGTACAAGGAATGAATATGCCCAAGAAGCTATGACCTACGCGAGGAATTACGGACGTCCAGACATATTTATTACGTTTGCTTGCAACCCGAAGTGGACGGAAATATCTCTGATTGGCACTTGATGTCTGATTGGCACGATATCAACGTACAAGTATTCCGGCAGAAGCAAAAATTTCTCATGGATTTCATTGTTAAGCAAAGCGTGTTTGGTGAAGTATACGTTCTCGTGGTGTATATATGAACGAAGTGAAATTCCATTCATAAACGTTTTGATAGTAATTCAAGTTATAGGAAAAACAGAGCGTGAAGAGCATTACAAGTTCGTGTTGTACGGCTATGGAACGATTCTTTATATTTTACTGTAAGTCGAAAGTACGCTTAAGGGTTGTAAGGCAGCTGACTATTTCGCTAGAGCACTTGTGCTGGAAATATCGATGAAACAATGATAGGCAGGAGACATAACGATGGTGTCAGAGAGAGTCAAGCAATTACGCGAAACCTCGATCCCCAATGACGCGCGTTTGTGAATTCTGTCAAGTAGCTCCAAATATGTGGTTGGGGTAGCAGGCCAGATATTGTAAATGTAAGCCAGATCAGAAGGGGTGACATATTTCTTGCATCGCTTAAGGAATCCAAGACATTTCAAAGCATTCTTGGAGACATCGAGTATTTTGTTATTCCAACGAAAATTATCATTAACACACAACCGAGAAATGAAAATCTTTCGGCTTCAGCGACGCAAGTGCCATTCAATGATAATGGCAGAGAGCTGAGGTTTCGCCTTAATGACAGCATTGCGTTTTGGAAGCATTAAGTTCCACCTTATTGGCTGTAGCCTACTGAAATATTCTGTGAAAATCCCGAAGATGATTGGCGTGAGCCAGGAAACGAATATAGAAACTGATTGTAATGCCATCTCATCTCTATATTACATAATAACATATCAGTAGTTGCGTTATAATTAGGCACATAAAGTGGTGGGTGACATTGCATAAAAATGGCCGCTTACCTTTAATTGTTTTTTGTGACATAATCACTAATTGCAGTTTCTATGAACATTTTGGAAATTTTTTTTATTTCCGAATAAAGGACCGTGTTGGGGTTCAGAGGACGTCTTGCTAGAATAACCTTGAACACAAAAATACTCTGTGATATTTTGGAAACATATCGTTTTTTTTTTGGATTTTAAGGACCTTTTCGTAAAAAAACCCTTTATGCAGAAACACTGCGCGGTTTCCAAGGACATTTTAGAAATACACTGTTTTTAAGGACCTTTTTTGGGGTTGCAGGGGTCTCTTGGTAAAATAACCTAATGTCAAATAAATTAAAGTCAATAATTGTTATTATAGTTGAATTAATGTTCGATTAATACTAATATTGATTAATGTTTGATATCTAATGTTTGATTAATATTTTCTGATTTCAGGTTACTTTTTTTGTACCACATTCTCAAATTGGCATCGGTAAACACGCTACAAATAGACATTTTTCCTCCAACTTCTAAACGAACAATTTCCTCGGATATACTTTCCAAGGACCGTTTCTAACAATGAAGAAGTACCCGGCATTAGTGCAAAAAAGAAGTGTGTAGGACGATCAAAGACTCCAAGACGAAAAGCGGTTGGGCCGACCGATATGACTCATGACTCTTAACTCCAAACTGATTAGAGGGGATACAACGCCTTGCCAGTGCAGGGAAAGTTATCTTCTTAATCTGTACATATACAAAGGCAATCCGCGAGTCTCTGGTCGCACAGATGCAATCAAAAGTATAAGGATAATGATGGAAAAACATCGTGATTCCTTAATGGATTCGCATATGATATTGGTCGATTTTGAAAATGCCTTGATAGACAACCAAGGATCTGTTATGGGCCCGGCGCAATCAAAGTCGTTGTACACCAGAGAAGTGTCTTTTTTGTCCCTTGATATTGATTACAATCCTTGATTTATCAGCTTGAAGAAAAAGTGACGGACTCCAAAGTACATCCGTTATTCTCTGCTGACGATTAAACTTCCCTGCAACGATCCTTTGATTTATGGGTGGACGTTTAAGGAGGGGAATGGGTAGCGTATTAGTTCGAACAAACAGAATGATGAAGCGGCGTGAAAGCACAGACATCTTCTGTGAACGAAAGATGCCCCTAAGCTGAAAGGAAAGTTCCTCACGGCAGTTGTGCGCCGGCGCTCCCATACGCTTCAGTGTTGGATAGCGTTCAAAAAGTATGAGTTCAAATCAACGGCAACTGAGATAAAGATGCTTCGCATGGCAGAGTAAAAAAGCTTGAATAAGAAAGTAAAGATCTGAGGAAGACTTCATTTCAAAGAACCCATTTAAAAAAATATGGAACGCTACCGGATCAGTTGTTAAATCCTATTAAAAAGAGCAATATAATCGCGAAATCACAAAGATGCGACAAGTTTGGGTCACGAAGAGTCGCCACTCAGAAAAAGTGTACGGCTATCGACTTTCGTTTGTTATATTTTTCTTAAGAAACAACAAGTTAGTTTGTAAGTTTACGTTATACATTTCTTTTCATGCTTTACAAAACATTTTTAATTTGTTAGTTTTGTTGCATCTTAGTTTTAGATTAACAAATATAGTGTACACACTTTGGTTGGGCGCTTAATAAAGCAATTTTAAGACAAGCCTTTTTGGCGCGGAATGATCTTCACATAAAATCACGCTTCCAATATTTTTGATGTGAATACCCAGAAACTCAATTTAGTTTTAATCTTCAACAAAATTAATATTTTTATTTATTGAACGTTTTCCACTTACCATATTTCGAAGATATCACTACCTGACACTCAGCCTTAAACTAACTGATAAATTTAAGAACCCTTTGTTCTTACAGGATATCATATTCAAAATTTCCTTTTGCCATAGACCTATAGAACTATGCTATGCATGTGGCAAATATGAGAAATGTAACCAAAAGAGACAAACAAAAAAGATCATTTGTTGATTGTTTACGTTACTCAAGCAGTTGGTAGACAAATTAAACGACAAACAAAACAATGACTCAGTAAAAACATTTCATGATAACTATTCTAGATACAAAAACAAAGCTCGGTTGAATTTTATTCAAAAGGTTATTAAAACAAAACAAATTTAACATAGCTGTATGTTCCGAAAAACGATGCGTGTTGTAAATAACGAAGAAACGAACAAAATTTGTTTTGCAGTTGGCCCTTATGTTTTCTGGTGGTTTTTCGTGTGGCTTTGCTAAATTTTGGGGTTTTTTTTTTTTAGGTCGAAACGAAATGTTTAATTAAACAGTTAATGCCAGTATTTATACAATTGGTAACCTAATTGCATAGGAAACGGCACGGAAAAAAATTGTCAAAGCACCGTCAAAAGTCAGTGTCAGTCAACGCATGAAACGTTCACGGCAGAAAATTTGCAACTAAATAAAGCGTAGTTGTTTTCTATTGTGTCTTGAATAATTTTTTTTTCTCAGAGTAGAGCCTGAGTTGTCGAAAAAAGAACGTGTTCCTTTGGTTCAGAAACATCCGAGCTTTGAAATCGTATTTTTATTTTTGTTCAGAGAGTCATAGTAATGTGCATTCGACCTCACAACTTTAAGGTAACCCTCCAAGAACGGAAGTACTGTGAGCGAAACAAGCCTGCATTTGTAAAAGGTTAATACGTGTGGCACACGGATGGATCCAAAACGGATGAAGAAATTGGGACAGGAGACCTCTCTTTACGCGAGTATGGAAAAAAGTCAAAAACATCACCAACAAATTCATTTACATCCTCTCTAACAGCAGACTGACTTTGCTTGCCATTAATGCCTTTGAAATCACTTCAAACATAGGCTGAGTTCCAAAAAGAAAAAAAAAGGTTCGATATAAGAGTCATGCAAGCTTCATGACTCGGTAACGGTCCATTGTACTACCAGGCAGAAATCCTCTTTTTGGTGTAGAGGCATGTGATTGGGTGGCGTATGTGTTTCCCCATGGGGATTGAACCTGCACCGCACGGGTCACAAGCCAACACACTAACCTCTACACCGTCGCCACCCTTGTCATGCAAGCTTACTGACGTGTTTATACCTCGATCTTGGCATTACAGCCCTTTTATCCTGTTCTTAAAGTGTTAAAATTATCTAACCAGTGAATTTTCAAGTTAGTTGTTTCACCTGTCCGATAAATTTATAAATTTTTAAATTTGTGCTGCCGATCGTCAAACAGAAGTGATAATAAAAACAATTAAAAGTGGAAATGATTATGTTCAAACCGTTGATGGGGTCAGACGCGTCGAGAACCACCTCCCCAAATTGTTGATTTTTATAAGCCTAAAGCTAAAATTAATCGTAAAAAATTAGTTTATACATTATTAAAAGAACGCTGTTTAATTGTTTAAAATGAAATGTTCTACTTGCAATTTAAAAGTGGAAAGACACGAACAGAAAATTTCATGTGGCAATTGCACCCAATATCTTCATGCAAAGTGCGTTAAATTAGAAAAAAGAGAAATAGAGTTTTTTGAGAAGAGCAAACAAGGTTACAAGTGCAACGGTTGTGTTTCTCAGTGGAGAAATTCAGTTTTGGCTGCTCGTGTTCCCCTTACTCCATCTAAGGTCTCAGCAATTGACTCACCACCCGTTTCAAGAACTTGCGGATTCCCAAAAGAACCTTCTACTTCTCCTTCGGTATCTCTCATTTCTCTTGATAATACCACCGCTATGGAGCAAACGGTTACGCTTCACATGTTATACAGGGAAATAATGAAACTTCAAAAGTTAAACACCGATGCGCTTACCAAAATTAAGTACCTAGAAGAAAACAACGCATCTCTTACTAAGAAGGTTGATTTTCTGGAAATGAAGATGAATTTACTTGAACAAAGAGAAAAAAAAGAGTTCAGTGGTTATCGTCGGTATACCCGAAGTAAACAATGTTAACGCTAAAGAGAAAGTTATTAAACTTATTAATGTTGGTGTTGGAGAGAAGATCGATGCTGATGAAATTGAGGATTGCTACGTCAAAAATGTGAAGTCAAAAGAAACGACGAAAAAAAGTGCTGCATCAAACATTGTGTGTGTAGTTTTCTTCGCTAGCACGCAAGGAAAAAATCATTAATAAAATCCGTAGCAGCAAATTAAGTTTGTTTTCAAATATCTTTGAGGACCAATGCATGAACAGCGGCAGTAGCAGCAACAGAATATTTATCAACGATTCTCTTACCGGATACACAAGGTCTTTATTGGAGAAGGCAAAACGACTAAAAAACAACCGATTTTGCAAATATGTTTGGGTGAGAAACTCGTCGGTGCTTATCAGAAAGAAGGAAGGCGATAAAGCAATTAAAATTGTTAGTTTTGAGAATCTTTCTAAAGTAAATACTTAAGTAAATCTTCTTCTTTATTTTTCATAAATGTCAAATTATAATTCAATAAATTCGTCTATAGATCCTCTTAATAATAATCTAAGTGATAATAATTTCTACTCTCCCAATTCTAATAACATGAATTGTCTTTGTATTGAACATTCAAATAATTACTTCTCTGGCTTCTCCATTATACATCTAAATATTCGCAGTTTAAGAAAGAATTTTGATTCCTTTTACTCGCATCTTGCATCTTTGAACCATTTACCAGACTTGATTTTTCTTTCTGAGATATGGTTTTACAATAATGAGGTTTTAGACTTTTATATACCCAATTTTACATTCGCTGCTACGTGCAATGATTCTTATTCATCTGGTGGCATCGCAGTATTTTATAGAAGCGACTTGGCGTGCGAAATTTTTAATTCTAATTTCTATTATTGGAATTTATAGATTACATATGTGTTCTATAAAGGTGTTTATGGAAGAATTTTCCGACTTTCTCAAAAAGCAAACTTGTAAAAATCTTGTTCTTTTGGGAGACTTTAACATAGATATTCTATCACATTCGCCCAATGCTGATCTATTTCTTTCAACGTTGTCTTCTTATGGGCTTGAATCATTACTGACCCAACCTACTCGAGTAGTTTTAAACTCTAGGACTTGTTTAGATCATATTTTTATACGGTTACACAGGAATAACTGTTTGACTTATAAATCAGCAGTGTATGATCTAAAACTAACTGATCATTGATTAACAAGTCTTCAACTTAATAGTGCTGTCTTCAGATCTAAGCAGTCTGCTGTTAAAGATATTCTAAAAATTAATTTTATTGCTTTAAGTAGAGCATTAACTTTTGAATTTTGAGATGAAATCTACAGTCTAGATGACCCTTCTATTGCGTTTGATTTGTTTTTGAGTACACTGCAGTTTCATATTTCGAATTGCAGCCAAAAAATAAAAAAAAAAAACAACAAATTTATAAGTATCAAACCTTGGATGACTTTATCATTACTAAAGAAAATTAGAAAGAAAAATCAACTATGTATTCGTGTAGCCAAACATCCGAACAATATTAGACTGAAAAGGTTATATAAAAAAATATGTGACGAACTAAGAACCCAAATACCTCTCCGTAGGGATACTTACTTCAGTAGTAAGCTGTCTGAAAATATTGGCAACACAAAAAAGGAATGGGAAGTCGTTGACGTGATTTTAAATAGAAAGAAACCTAACGCTGACATAGTCTTAAGCAGAGATAATATGCATGTAACTGAACCTCTAGAGATTGCTAACCTTTTTAATGATTATTTTGCCAACGTCTCAGGAACTATTCAGGATTTATCATTGCTAAATAACTCTTCCGTTCAATTTGACCGCACAATCCAGCAGGAGGTATTTCAAATGCACAGTTTTTTTTTTTGAAAGTTTCACACCGCCTGAAATTCATAAAATTATATGCGCTCTTAAATCTTCCAACTCATCTTCTTACGATGGTATATCAAGTAGAATTCTTAAAAATATATCATTACTAATATCAGATGTGTGGGTGGCGACGGTGTAGAGGTTAGTGTGTTGGCTTGTGACCCGTGCGGTGCAGGTTCAATCCCCATCGGGAACAACAATATACGCCACCCATTCACATGCCTCTACACCAAAAAGGAGGATTTCTGCCTGGTAGTACAATGGACCGTTACCGAGTCTGAGTGCTCTGGGATTTGGATTTCCTTTTTTTTTCAAAAAAAAAAAAAAAAAAAAAATCAGATGTTCTTTCCTTTATATTTAACCGTAGTATTGAAAAAGGTATCTTCCCAGATTCACTCAAAACATCGGTCGTAGTTCCACTTCATAAAAAAGGAGATACAACAGTTTTAAACAACTACCGTCCTATTTCTCTTGTATCTACTTTTTCAAACATTTTTGAAAAGGGTGTTAAATCTAGAATGCTGTCATTTCTTGGTAAAACAAATTATTTAAGTGAGTTTCAGTTCGGTTTTAGAAGCGGAAGATCTACCGAAGAAGCCTTATTGAAACTGTGTGGCAAAATCTATAATAGCCTGAACGACTCTAAAACTTCTGCTGCTCTTTTTTATAGACATTACTAAGGCATTTGATACTATAGATCATAAGCTGTTGCTTAGCAAATTGTTTAACGCAGGGTTCAGGGGATCGATTCATTCGTGGTTTGCCTCTTATCTGCGTAACCGCAAGCAAAGGGTGAAAATAAAATGCTGCCTAAGCTCAGTAATCTTTATAAACATAAGTGTTCCGCAAGGGTCCGTTCTGGGCTCAATTTTATTCTTGATTTTTGTAAATTCGCTATTTGTTCAATCGTTCAAGGGCAGAATTACAGCTTTCGCCGACGATACTGCGTTATCCTACTCCAACAATAATTATGTTGACTTATCTGTAGATATGAGCTCTGATCTAGAAATACTACGAAGATGGTTTAAGTTGCATAAACTAGTAATCAGTGACAAAACTAAGTTCATGGTGTTTGATATTATGGGTTCAGTTCCAGAAGATATGACGTTGCGGTATCACTCACCTGATGTAAATGCCAACTGTTCTAATGACTGATTTACAATTGAAATGGTTGAAAACTTTAAGTACTTAGGAGTTGTATTGGATGCAAGACTAAATTGGAAGGCCCATACTACGTATTTAAAGCATTATTTTAATAGACTCGTTAGGCATCTTTATCATCTAAGTCTTTATTGCTCTTCTTCTGTTTTAACGCTAGTTTACAATGGTTTGTTCAAATCAAAACTTCAATATGGAATTTCGTGTTGGGGTGGTACGCATTTCAATAAAATTGAGCCTCTATTAATAAAGCAGAAGCATGTGATTCGGATCATCTGTCGAGTAAATCGTAGAACTCCAAGTTTCGAGTTATTTAGAAGTCTGGAAATTCTTACGCGTTAACACCAGGACTTTCGTTAAAGTACCAAAAATCAATAAAGCTATGTTTTCTCGGTTATATAATGTTACTGCGTGTTGCCTATTTAATAGGTTACCAATAAATATTAGATGCGATAGAAAGGAGTCAAGATTTTTAAATTATACTCGCATCTGGCTGTTTTCATTCAATAGCTGCGAAATAGAAAATTTGTTTACTCCAATGATTTAACACATTGGCCTGTTATTATATTATGATTATTATTATTATAAATATTGCTGCTGAATTTCACATTTTGATTCTTAGATATGTTATACCCCATTGACATATTAATTCAATTTGTTAATTTTTTATAAAGGTGCATTCGCCTCTTGTCCTTCTGACAATAGAATTTTCCTAACTATTTTATGTTAAAACGCTCGTTAATACCTGATGTTAAATTTTTTGTTATCTCTGTTTCCCCGTCTCATCTGTTTGACATGTCAACCACTCGCTTAAAAGCCATCAAAGAGAAAAGCGCAATGTCTATATCCAACTCATCCGCCTTGAAAAACGCACTTCTTCCGTGCAATAGAGAAGCCGATAAAACATCATCGTTATCTGAGCAACTTCGAGATATGGAAACGAACATGATGAAGAAAATTACAACGTTTATCTCGGACTTTAAAATGGAAATTAATAATAAGCTAAGTGAAGTAATGTCATCTCTTAACAACAAAGTCACTGAATGTGAAACCATTATCAAAGAGCTGCAAGAGGAAAACCACAAAGTAAAAGCGGACCTAGCTCCCACCGAAGAGAGTACCATGGATATAGCTAAAAACATAGCCGTAAAGCTACATCACCAGCTAATAGCACACACGGATGCTTTTCGCCTTGGAGGTAAAACTGCTGGCAACAACCGCCCGTTACTAATCAGGCTCTCTTCCCATTCCGAGAAAAAAGCACTTCTCTCTGCATTTCGCCGAAACAACGGACTTTTACTCTCACAGCTGGAGAAAGAGAAGGAACAACTTGATACCATTAACAACACCAACGACAGCAACTGCACCATAAAAACCGACCCTAAAATCTCCAATGCCACTCGCATATATATGAATGAAAGCCTTACTCCAGAAAATAGTTCTCTTTTACGTTATGCTCTTAAGCTCCGTAAAGAGGGTTTATTGTATTCTGCAAGAACGCGTAATGGCTTTGTGTATGTTAAAAAGAGTATGAATGATATCGAGTTCAAACTCTAAGCAGCAACAAAACTCACTTGCAGATCTTCAACAAAGCCTGCAACATTTTTGTCTCAACACCATTGCCGACATCTGGAGCGATATATAAATACTTTTATGTGCATTGCCAAAAGAGTAAACACAAGAAAAAGAAAATATATAGGTATGTATACACACTTTTGCTCTTGAGCTTATTCTTCACTAGTGATTAAATTTAATTTCTTGTTTTTTCACATTTGATTTTATATTAGATTTTATGTAATTATGATTTCTTATTTTTATACTTATTCCTATCCTTCCTCTCACTTTTTTCTCTACCATTCATTTAATTCTGTTTTCTACTCGTGTTGCTTTTTTATTTGTTTTTTTAAGAGTTGTCCTATTTGTTTTCATAACTTTGATCCTGCTATTTGTTTACTTTTTTTTTTTTTTAAATGCTGACTTTGAATAATGGGCACACGTCAGCTGGCATCGACGAAGTCAATGTGCGATCGATAATAAGAATACTGTCCAATGCGTGTGAAGGGTTTAAGATATGCTGTATCAATGCTCGTAGCTTAAATATATCAAAAGTAGATTATTTACGTCACGTTTTCGAACAATCGAGCGTTGATATAATATGTATCACTGAGACCTGGCAATAGGACTAGTAGACGACCTTGTTTGTAGGATGAATGAAGATGTATCAAAAATCGATGAATGGTCGAGGTGTAATGGTCTTCAGCTTAATTCATCAAAATCGCAGGTAATCTTAATGTCCAAAAAACCTCATGACACTAAAGAACTACCTCCAATTGTTCTTAATAGTGTACATTTGAAATTCATGGAAGTTGTAAATAATCTGGATTTTCGCATCAATCGTTCGTTATCCCCAGTTGACCATATTAACTGCACAGTAGAGCGAATTTACGGTGGTTTACGTAAACTGTGGTTATTTGCGAGCTTTACTCCAGTTGAGACGAAGATCAGGCTTATAAGATCCCTTCTTGTGCCTCACATTGAGTATGCAGTACCTACTTGCGCTCAGAAGACCTGTGAGTTCTGGAATTGATAAAAGCTTCTGATACAAAGTGTTCATTTGTGATAAAATTATAGAAAGCTGGCACAGATAAACAAAAACATACAACAATCCTTGAAAAACATCGTTGAAATTAAATCAAAAAACAACGCACTCCACATAAAACCGGTAAAACTGATTCAGAACGCAACGCAATCGTAAGATTTTTTAAAAGTTCCAATGCTTCTACAACAAGCGAGCGTTGCGAAAACGATTGAAACTTTTTAATTTGTATACCATTTTGTAAAACATTGAAAATGCTGCCCCGAATTTTTGAAAATTTCTAACTTTTAAGATACTATTAAAAAATTTAAAAACGCTTTCTGAAAAACCCCAAAAATAGACCAGCTAAATAATTTAATAAATTCTCAGAATCAATAAATCGTCCAATTAAATTCTTGATCAGATAAAAAAAACGTTGCGTTTTATTGCCATATTTTTAATTTTGTAATGTGGCGGTATAGATTTTTTTTTAAACTGACCAAAAACAGGCGGATTCATAGACCGAATTTTCGGTTCAAGCTGAGATTACGGCTTCTTTCAAATCTCTTTACCCGTTTTTAGAAATTTCCGTATTTCTCAAGTACAGTTGTTTTTAGTCTTTTGGTAAAAACAGAGTATACCATTTTCTAACCTCCACTCCAAGTATTTAAAGTACCAAAACAGATCAATATCGTTAAGGCAGATTTTGAGAAAAATGAAATTTAAAAACTTATATGACTTATATACATATATTACATGAATTAATACTATGTATATAATTTTTTTTTTAAATCTTAATATGCAAATTTGTTCTAAGGAATAGAATTACCTTGTTTGATTTTTTTTTTAAATCACTCCACCGGTTTTCGAGAGATAGCCATTTTTCTAATGTTCGGGTTTTCGACTCTTGTGTAAAAATCAGAGTATGGCATGTTTTTACATTTTCTTCGAGCATTAAAAACTCTAAGAACCATCAAAATCATTAAAGCCGTTTAAAAAAAAAGTGATGTGTTTTAAAATTTTAGCAACTCTTATAAAAATAATTATAAAAAAATATTTTACTTACTTACTTAACGGGCTCCCGACCCGCGAAGAGTCTCTGCCTGAGACACTGCAGCCTTCCATCCTCTGCGAATCCGGGCACACTGCTTTCAGTTCACCAGACCAAGCGCTCTGGCATCCTCGATGGCTTGGCCTTTAAAAGGGAGGTTCGGTCTTCCTTGCCTTCTCGAACCAGGGGGCTTGGAGTCGAAGATCCTTTTGGCTGGAGCATTATTATTCATTCGCTCAATGTGGCCGAGCCAATGTAGTCGACTTGTTTTTTTTTTAGCTTTTTGGACTACATCCACATCTTGGTACAGCTCAGAGTTCGCGGTTGTATCTTCTAATCCATTCGCCCTCCTACCATATCCGACGGAATATTTTGCTTTCGAAAGAACCCAAAATTAGCTTTCCTTTCCTGAATATCGTCCAGCACTCGCGCCATAAAGTAGAACTGGCAGTATCAGTGTTTTGTAGAGTTTACACTTGGTCTTCCGAGTTAGGGGTTTTGAACTCATTTGTTTTGCCAAACCGAAGTAGCAACGCTTTCCTAGGATAATTCTTCGTTGGATCTCCGTTAAGGTGTCATTTGTGGAGTTGATGTTTACTCCGAGGTATGTGAACTCCATTACTACGAAGTGGCCTAATCAGCAGTGACGTTTTGTCCTAAACGGCGGACAGATGTTTGTTTGTTTGTTAAAAGCAAGTACTTCGTCGATATAGTCCGCGTATCACAGTAGTTGGACGGATGTCATGAACCCTGCTTGGAATCCTTATTGGTTTTTGAGTAGGTGCGAGACTTTATGTCTTGAAAGTGCGACATTTTATTTGGAACTTGTTTCCCATTTTCGATGATGACAATAAGGAATTTATGTCCCATATAATAAACATCGATTTCAGAATAAGCATTTCACAAAAAAAAAATTTAAAAAAAAAATAAAAATACATGCATCCCTAAACATGAAATATTCTCTTAAATTGTTCACCGAAAAATTCGACTTGCTCATTGTACGTGACATTTTTTTGCCCGCGTTATAGAGAAATTCTAGATATGCAAGTTCGAGTTATATGGAATTTATAAATCTAAGCGCTGGTGACACACAATTTAGTTCGATTTATAAGAAATTTGAGTTAAAGAAGTATGAAAATATATACCAATAGAATAATAGGATGTGTATACAGATTAGAAATATAATAAATATAACTTCAATTTATTGAAAATAATCTTGAATACAGAAATAGTGCCCGGTTTCTAAGGACATTTTAGAAAAATATCCTATTTTCGGGTTTTAATTAAAGACATCTTGGATTACAAATTAAAGCGACAATCTCATATTGGGTTGTGGTCGAAATTCTGCCGAGGTCAAAATTCTTTTTTCAAAATTCTGTTTTACAAAATTCTGCTTTCTAAATTCTGCTTTTCAGAATTCTGCTTTTCAAAATTCTGCTTTACAAAATTCTGCAAATAATAAAACAAGGTTTGGAAAATGTTTAAAAACGCGCGCTTTTAAACATTTTCCAAACCTTTTTTTATTATTTGCAGAATTTTGTAAAACATTCCACTCCACCACTCACTTGTTATAGAAGAGAGGTAAAAGTAGTTTTTTTATTGGTTTTAATATTGCTCTCTTGGTTTAGACAAATATTCTGTTAGTATACCTTTGTGAGTAAACGTGTGTTTTGTTTAGTTTCTTGATGCTGTTGTTTTTTTTTTTTTTTGGTAATTTCAATTATGTGTACCTTCTTTATAACAAATATATTGTAGTTTGTTGACAAAGTTGAAAAATATTTGTTTTCTTTAAATTCGTAAATTGGAAAAAAAACAGAATTAGCAGAATTTAGTTGTTTAAAATATTGCCTTGCAGAATTTAAAAAAACAGAATTTTGAAAAGCAGAATTATGTAAGACCGCACAGAAAAAAAGCAGAATTTTTGTGTTAAAAGTCAGAATTTTGGAAAGCAGAATTTTGAAAGCAGAATTTCGACCCGCTCCCTCTCATATTGTCTATTAGTTTCTATCAAACGTACAAATAGAAATTTTTCCTCCCCTCTTCAACTGAGGTAAAAACAAGCATTTTTCATTTCCGCTGTCGTAGTTTGTCGAATTTCGGAACCAACTTGCACACCTGAAACTATTGCTGTTGCTATACCAACCAATCCTAGCGTTTCGACCCGGAACATAGCTGCTCTAATTGGAAATAGCAGATAATCACTGCATACAATTCTGCAGAAAGATTTGATCTTATTTCCCTAAAAGGCGTAAATAACATGCAAATTGAACACAGCAGACTTACCGATTCATTTGGAATTTTGCCAGATGGTGGAAGAGGACAATAACATGTTAATTGCAACGGCAATTCTTATCTTCCTTAGCGGCGAAATTATGATCAGGATTAAATGAACCTTAACCAACTTTACTGCATCGCTTCTGGTTCACATGTGGTTCATTCCCCGGTGCGACCTAAATAAAAATTGACAGGCCTTTCGATTTCGGATCAATTTAAAATTAAGCACTGTTGCCAAATTCAGCAAGAGTGAGTTTATTGCCCGTGTGTACTGATTGCGATTCATGAGATTCCGCAATACGCTGTGAGTTTGAATGTTCTCAATTAATACTCTTTTGTTAGCCGGTAAGTCGAATTAGGTTTATCATTTAAGATTTTTTAAACTCAAAGGACTTAGCGGCGATAGCTATCCCCGCTAAAGTTAGCGTATATAGGATAATAATAATAATATTGTGTCCCCTTGCTTGTGCCTTGGTGAGGTTCATACCCTCTTTCAGAGCCCTCTATATCTACATACTTCTTTGTGAGGCGTGTCGAGGTATTGCTCTGATTTATCCTTGGCAGGTCACACTCCTTAGAGCACAGCATCCAGTCCAGTTTCTTTAATGAATCTGAGAATTAACTGTGGGTCCATGGTTTGTATGTCCTTGTCTGTTATTTGGTGCCTGTCCAAATATTTCATCCTTTTGTGGGCCAGTGCTCCACAGGATTCCAGTATGTGGTCTGGAGTTTCGGCGGTTTCACTGCAGAATCTGCAGAGCCCGTCCTCCGATATGCCCATTTTCCTCAGCTGCTCCTTGAGTCTGCAGTGCCCCGTGAGGAGGCCTGTTAGGATTCTTAGGTTGTTTTTGTTAAGGCCGATACAAGCTTTGAATCTCTTTGTAATTTCCTAAGTTTCTTTGCTTGCCTTAGACCTTGGAGGTTGAGAAAGGTTTTGGCCCTTGTTTCTTCCTCCAGTCTCCTGAACTCTTCGCGTATAGTGTGTTCTCCTATCCCGCAGAACGGTTCAGGTCCTATGAAGGGTTCCTCTGCCCCTTTTCTTGCCAGAGAGTCCGCTGCCTCATTGCCTGTAGTGCCAACATGGCCAGATACCCAGCAGATGGAAATTCTGTTATTCTTGCCTAGTCTATTCAGTCCGTGTAGGCATTTGATTTGATAACGTAGGCGTCAAGAGCCTTTATAGCTGCTTGGCTGTCAGACATTATTGCTATGTTGCAATTCCTGTAGTTTTTTTCGAGGTTGATTCGAACGCACCTGTCTATGGCACATATTTCTGCCTGGAAGATGCTGGTACATTTGCCCATGGATTCGCAGTGCTTAGTTCCTGGCCCAAACACTCCTGCACCAGTTCCCTCCTCGGTCCTCGAGCCGTCCGTGTACCACTTTGTTGTGTGGTTGCTCAGTCCATAAGTTATGGATTCATTGCTCCAGTTTTTCTTATTGCTGAGCTTTATCTGGAAATTCTTCTCGAAGTTGAATTTCCTGATGCTGTCGTCCCTAGGTATGCCAAGAAGTGGGAGTTTTCTGAGTAAGTCACCGCGTTCTTTCGAACCGATGCATTTCCCTCTCCCAATTCCCTCCTTTGCCATCCTTAGGATTGTTTTGTCTGCCTCGTTCATCACCATGATGTGTAGAGGGGTCAATTCCAATAACACCTCCATGGCTACGGTTGGGCAGCTACGCTCCGGTAATGCACAGGCACACCAGTCTTTGCACTTTGCCGAGTGTCTCTCTTGTTGTGGCTAGACTGGTTCGTTTCGCCCATGCTACCGCTCCGTATGTGATCATTGGTCTCACGATTGCAGTGTACATCCATCGCAGGATGTTTGGGCTGCATCCCCATGCCTTCCCCGCTAGGCTCCTACATATCATGAGAGCGCGGGTGTCCTTCTTGGATATCTCATCTGTATTTTTTCGCCAGAGGAGTTTACTATCTAGATGGAGTCCTAGATATTTTACTTCTTTGACTGGTATCAGTGTCGTGCCTGATAGGCTAATGTCCTTAAGTCTTTGAAGTTGTCTTTTCCTTGTGAATGGTACTATCGTTGTTTTCGCCGGATTGATGTTAAGTTCGACAGTATGGCACCATTCCTTGGTTACTTTAAGCCCCCTTTGTATGATGTCCCAAGGTTGGTTAGTTTTTCCAGCAGTTCGTCTACAACTAGGCTCCAAATAAAGGGTGATAGTACCCCTCCTTGTGGACATCCTCTTGTTGTGTTCACTCTGATGGTTCCAGATGGTGTTTGAGTCTCTGCTGATCTAGTGCTCAGCAGCTCACACATCCAGTTGGATACTGTACTGTTAACTACTTTCCTATCCAGGGATCGTTTAATCGCCTCATGTGAGGTGTTGTCAAATGCTCCCTCTATGTCTAGGAAAGCGCACAGTACTATTTCTTTTGCTTCCAAGGCACTTTGAATTATCTCCGTCAGCTGATATAGGGCGGTCTCTGTTGATCTGCCCGCTCTGTATGCATGCTGACGATGATGTAAGGGGGATGTGTTCAGTACATCTTCCCTTAAATAATTGTCCACAACCTTTTCTGCCATCTTCAGAAGAAATGACGTAAGGCTGATGGGTCTGTACGATTTTGGCTGTGTGGGGTCTTTTTTCCCTATAGGATAAGTTGTTGTTGTATTTAATGTAAAAACACAGCTATAGTCAACTCTGCTATGACAACTCTGCTATTGCAGCGAAAATTGCCAAATAAGCTCATTACCAGGAACTCCACATTCTGTTGGCCGATAAGATCTCCTGACTGCGCCTTATTTTTTGTGGGGTTGTTGTCAACAGAAAGTCTATAAAACTAAACCCACAAATTTGATTGATTTGGTAAAATCCAGCCAAACAATAATGGAGGTATTTCCCACTGCAACCCTAAAGGCAGCAACCAACAACTTTTTTATAAGATGCCACACATGCATCGTCGAGCGTGGAGGCCATTTAAAATCATTCTTCTTCTTCCCCTTCAGTTACGAGTGCTGCAGTGATATTCTTACCCCCTCCATGCAAGGGCTATTTAAAATCATCAATTAAAAAAAAAAGAATTATCTTTGAAATGAACTGAATAAGTATTATGAATTGAAAAAAAAAGTTATTTAAGTTTTTCAATGTAGTAATATTCATCACCCAACCTATATTTTACTTTGTTTTGTTGTTTTACTTCTTCTTCTTAATAAATAACGTCTGCCGTTTCTGGAGCGTATACTGGATGAGGCCAACATAGGATACAGTTCGAGATATCAAGGACAAACAGACATCCCTCAAGTAATGAAAAATGTTTGACACTTACTAATTATGTATACATATATTGATTATGTTCCTACACCTGAACCTGACAGACGGGCCAACATAACATAACCATGTCATACGCAAGCCTAAGATTCAAAATTGTTATAAAATATGTAGTAATAAATCCTTTAAAATCGCAATTCTAAAAAAATGTAAACCTAGGTACATATTTGGATTGCAGTCATTGCAAAAAATATCTCTTGTGATCTGAACTACAATTTCAGTGAAATCACTTTTTGATCCATCTAAAGTAGGAACATAAAATACCCACACATCAATTGAATTGCAATAGATCAATTCCCAAAAAAAAATCATCATTCATTTTTGGTCACCTTGGTTAGGAAATATTTTTGCAGCAAAGAATTTGCACACCACACCGGTTTT
Organism: Portevinia maculata; assembly: GCA_949715645.1. NCBI lineage: Eukaryota > Metazoa > Arthropoda > Insecta > Diptera > Syrphidae > Portevinia > Portevinia maculata. Next base: position 77,494,399 of record OX454525.1, read on the forward strand.
TTACCTCAACTAAAACTCTTCCTCCTTAAAGACTATAGGGATCATAACTCTCCCCCTTCACTGCATCTTTACTAGTTTGCCTGTGGGGTTCGATGGTTAAACCTCAAAAAGTATCGTCAGGCCTCCTGGTTTCCTGAGGAAAATCAAATGCTGGTGCTGTTGCTTTTGTGTGATCCAGAAATTAAAAAGTTTCAGAGGAATTTTATAAAGAAAATATTCCATTAACTGCACCAAACTATTAAATTTATTTTGAAACAGGCTAGCCAACATTTTTTAATTCAACTCTCAAGCTACCAGCGGCCTATTTAATTAAAGTGTTGGATCTCCAGGAAACCCGTTTATGTAAAATAATTATGTTTATGAAAATCGGAATAAGGACTGGTGGTTGAGGACATGGGAAAACATTGCTGGTACCTGTGTAGAAGATGTGCAGATGTACCCCAACAACAAGACATACAAGAACTACTTCCGAGATTCACTGTGCTATAAAGATGTTTCACTGACTTTCAAATTAAGAACCGAACTTCTCCATCTAAATGGGAGCCCATATAAAGGAAGCTTTAAACAATTTTTTAATTTGTATATTTTGAGATCTAAAGAAGATTGTTTTAATTTTATAAGAGTATGTCCAGCAAAGAATAGCATATTTCGGTAAACAAACCCTTTCAATTTTAAATGGATCAGATTAGGCGAACTTTTCAATGAAATTTTTTTTTTTGAAAAATTCAATTGCTTAAAGAAAGATTATCGGAGCTAGCTTTGATTTACTTTTTCTACATTGCTTAGGGAAATAAAAAGCAAGAACAGTTGTGACGAGGTTTTGCAAACTTTTCAAAAAGACTAGACGTATTAAACTTACGTACAAATAATACCTACTTATGGTATAACATTGTTTCTTAAAACAAAATAAAACAAACAAAAGTAAACAAATTAAATAAAAACAAAATTGGATCCTAGTCTATTCGTCGTGATCCTAGAGAAAACTAAGAATAGCGCTATTATCGAACAAAAAAAAAGAAGAGTGTAGAACACCCTGTTGAGAACATCACGGCACGTCCCTGCCTTTAAAGATGACAGTACCCACATATAACACAATGTAAATGCACCAGCGAAAAATATTATTGTTCAGTAGGAATAACAACAAATACATTCACAACATTTCAATTTGCCGAAAACGATGAATGTCTGATACAAATATGTGCATACAACTACCTACTTTCTGAATTTATTTGGTTTCAGAGTTATCTGCATCTGAACCGTCATCTGCCGTAGTATGTATTTTTATTTCTCTCGTATCAACAATAGAAAATTGTGCATATGTTTGTTGAATAATCTGGAGATCTATGCATTCGAATTCAGTAGTTCTTCTTATTTCCTCATGTTCTTTCAAATCTGTCTTAAGTTTAAAGCTTCCGTATGAACAGCTTAAAGCTTATTCGACAGCAACGTCAGGCAAACAATTAAAAGAACATGTCCAAATCGCAACATCTCGAACTCCGAGCACATGTTCACCCTCAACGAAACTAAATGATTGTACCTGCGTCAATAACGAAGTTTTATTGCAAGCTGTCAATGAAATATTACGCATTTATAGATTAGCTATTCAATTGAGATTAACAAGCACTTTTTTAATCTTGTCTAAAATTCTTCACATGCCTTCGTTTATGCAAAGCATAGCCAAAGTACCGAGCAATTTACTTTGCCTCTATAAAAGTTGTATTAATATTTTCTAGTTCTTAATCTATAACAATGCAAAATGCCATAAACATTTGAAAGCTTATCGGGATCCTAGTCAATTGTAAAAGGTTCACCTTCCCTGAGAGAAAATTTCAATTATAAATTTCATGGCTATCGTTAATAAATTCTGATGGAACTTTTCCCATTGACAATGGAAATTTGAGTACACAGACTGCTTGAGACAAGTTGAAAGGCAACCATCGCAAATATAATTTTATACTCACCACAATGGCTTCTTCTGAGTACAATTCAGCATCACAATTATCACAGAGATAAATATCAAAGGGTGCTGGTTCAACCATATGCTGTTGCTGCGAATTTATTTTCGATTTTTGTTGTAAAAGGCATTTTCGACTTCGTTGTGGCTGATCATATGACTGAAAGAACATATGACAATACTATAAGCAAGTTTTCTTTATTGAATGCGATCAGTATTATACCATGTTCTCATTGCGAAATGTAACCAGCAGCTTGTTGCTTCGCCTGTCGAACAGTGACGTCGTCGAGTTATAATTGTTGATAAATCGCAGACTAGCATGTTCGTAGGCTGCTAAATCATTGCAGAACCTCAGTAGAAATACACTTTTATGAAACTGATAACAGATTATGACAATCTCCTTCATTTTCTCCAACCAATTCTGTGGATGAAAAACATTGATAAGGACAGTGTTGTAGAAAGAACGATGTACGAGTAAAAGTTGCAAATTGCTGTTTTTGTTTGGTTTTTTTCTTTAGGTTATATTTATAGCCAACCTTACCCCGGTAAATTTTTTGGGTTTCGTGAATGGTATCGTGTAGGCGACGTTCTCGGGCCACCATTCGGGTTCACTGTAATCGATTTTTCCCTGTAAATTGATATGACCAAGAGAACATTGCACCATAAATGGTATAAAGTTCTCTAATTGACTTTCGCTGATTTTTTCCAAAGAAGTTGGATACCCATTAGCAAAGAGGAGTGGTAAATTTGAAATCATGTTATGCTGTTGAACCTCTTCAATTTCGTCCATTTTAACTCAATCTGTAAATAAAAATAATAGAACGTCAAAAAGTGATTTAAAAAACTGACCGCATAATAAATATTAATTATAGAAATCAACGTGAATTAAGCATAGTATTGTGTAAGGTTATGTTATGATGTCCAAAAGGGAAGGTATAAGAAATCTAACATAAAAATTCCTAAAATCTTGAAGCAAATATAATGAATGTACGGTGTATATGTACGGTGGATGCGCCTATTTTCATTTATTACTGGAATTTAAGTAAATAACAGCGGTTGTCGTAAAAGTGATTGAGGGGAAAAATCACATCACAGAAATCACTGCTAGTTCCTACTATTTTACCCTTCCTTATTGATCGGATAACTCACGTGACCCTAGCTTGGCAAGTGATAAAGGTTTAACTACTAGAGAACTCGCAGGTGCTTTGCAAATTGAACGCGCAGCAAACACTGTAATTGTAGAATTTAGCGAAAAATATTTATTAGAGTTAAAATTGTTCTGAGGAAGCTAATATTCAAGATGAGCAATGCAGGTATTAAAAGACTGGCGCTAGCAAGAAACAGTTAAGTATTTAAAAACGGATGCATACAAACATTTAAAGAAATATTTAATAAGCTGCAAGAAAGTACAAAAGACGATAAATGTTCAGACAAATCATGAATCAGTTTTCCTGCCAATTTTCCTCATTTTCGGAACCTAGGCATCCTTAACAAATTTCGAATAAGAAACAAAAGAACATTTTTGTTAATTTCCCCTGAATCATTCCGCCGCCATTTTACTCGGGAACTTCGCGAAAGAATAAAGATGTAGGTAATGTTTACCTATAAATGTTGAAAATAACGTATTTAGAACATCGCAGGCTAATTTTTTTTACATATCTTTTTTTTAATAATTAAAGCAAACATGTTTTTAAAAATTAAATTTCGTAAAGCGTTTCCTATTCTGTCACTACGTTGTGCTTCGGTCAATTGCTGCAAACAATTTTTTTATTTGAAGCAATGAATTTGAAAGATTATGAATTTATACATACATTATTTAAAAAATGTTTCTTACAGTTTCGTTTTATCTTACTGACAACAGACACACTACATCATTTGAGACAATAACACTTGATACCGTTGGACCTTAAACCCATCAAACGGTTATAGACACATTTTAATATTTCAATACGAGCTAACGAAATTTTTGGAAGCATTTCCTCTAGAAAAAAGATACTACAGTAGCCAAGGCAACAGTTGAACATTTTATTTCAAAATACGGATTTTTTAGAAAACCGGAAACTGATAAGGTAACTGAATTTACCAATGAGCTATTAAAGAATATTTGCACTCTTAAATATAGAAATAACAGTTTTAAAACCTCTTCATCATGAGACTTTAGGATCAGTTGAACGAAATGAGTTTTTAATAAATACGTTATGAGCTTAGGTGACTAAAATAAGTGAGAAGAATGATTATTATAATTGTTACAATTTAATGCCACGCAATAGCACATTATAATCACAATTTGAACTTGTATGTAGAGGTATAAAACTTCTGATAGGAATAACTGTCAAACTATATGCCATACTAATAAAGTGTGTTTGACTTTTTTTTCAGTATACTTTGGCAAATCACCATGGAAAGACTTACACCAGAACAACGTTTACGTTGTTGAGCCAAACGTTTGGTGACCGAATCATCTCAAGAAATGGACTTATGAGTTGGCCACCTCGTTCGTGTGATTTGACAACTTTTGACTACTTTTTGTGGGGGTACGTCAAATTTCTGGTGTATGCTGATAAACAAGCAACGATTGATCACTTAGAAACGCACGATTAACGAAATAAGAACTGGTATGCTCTTAAAAGTAGTGCAAAATTTAACCGACAGGATGGCGTTCATAAGTCGCGGAGGCCATATGCCAGAAATTATTTTTAAACATTAAATGTCATGAAATTTGTGAGCTAATAAAGCCAAAATTTGGACATTCCATTAAATTTGTTGTTTTATTCTTAAAAAAAGTTGTATGCCTCTATAAAATATAGGGACGGGCTACAGTCCGCTTGGGCGAACTGTTCGATACCCTATTCTTATTCCTATCTCTCATAAGTGGGCGTGACAAAAATCTAAGTATGGTTGAATTGTTAAGATCGCTCTACATACTTTGTTATATAACTTTTAAAGAATTTAATAAAAAAAAAACGAAGCTTTTGTAAAAAACCCTCAAACTTTGATTTTTCAATAAAATTATTTTATTTAATTGTGGGCGTGGCAGTAGGCGGATTTAAAAAAATATTTAATCATAAGTATAAAGGGCCCCTAGAGAGTATATATTATAAATTTCAGCTCCCTAGCTCAAACTATGCTTTTTCAATAAAATTGTTTTATTTAATTGTTGGCGTGTCAGTGGGCGGATTTTAGAAATTTTATCTCCCGAGCAGTTTTAGGAGTCAAGATCATATATAAAAAAAATCGATTTTTTCGATAAATTTGTTTTTTTTTTTTGAGTTTGTGGGCGTGTCTGTGGGCGGATTTCAAAAATTCTTAAACTTGATTATTTCGGGCCCCTAGAGAGTATATGGTTAAAATTTCAGCTCTCTAGGTGCAGTTTAAAGACCTAATTTTTGCCGATAGACGGACGGACGGACAGACATGGCTAGATCGACATTACTATCGATGCTGATCATAAATACAGTAAATTTAAGGGGTCTGCGGGCAATATTTAATATACCCTTAGAATAGGGTATAAAAACACCCTATATTTCTTAAATTATGTACACTTCCTTGTAAAATTTAACGAATAATCAAACAATCTATTAAACTGGCAATTAGTTGAATTCGCATGAACAACCAACAAATAATTTGATTTTTCAATAAAATTATTTTATTTAATTGTGGGCGTGGCAGTAGGCGGATTTAAAAAAATATTTAATCATAAGTATAAAGGGCCCCTAGAGAGTATATATTATAAATTTCAGCTCCCTAGCTCAAACTATGCTTTTTCAATAAAATTGTTTTATTTAATTGTTGGCGTGTCAGTGGGCGGATTTTAAAAATTTTATCTCCCGAGCAGTTTTAGGAGTCAAGATCATATATAAAAAAATCGATTTTTTCGATAAATTTGTTTTTTTTTTTGAGTTTGTGGGCGTGTCTGTGGGCGGATTTCAAAAATTCTTAAACTTGATTATTTCGGGCCCCTAGAGAGTATATGGTTAAAATTTCAGCTCTCTAGGTGCAGTTTAAAGACCTAAGGCAAATAGAGTAGACAAAAATGCGAGAACAATGTCAATATATCAGACTTTAACTTTAACTTTCATTGCGAGTTTGTACGAATAGTATTTCACTTGGAATCGAAAGTGACATTTCGAACACTGCTATGTTTGAAATGGCACTAATGCGTGTTTTGACAGTTTTTAAATATAAAGTGCCAAATATATAAAATTCATGGGAATTATTTTGAACAAAAATATAAGAAGAATATTTTTTATTAAAATGCATAAAATCGCACTGCGGCTCTTAATACAGGAAGGAAATACTCAAGAACGAGTTATTTGAATGTACTGGAGAGATCAATCCAATCCTTTGAAATCGCGCGAGCCATTGTAAGAATCAAAAATTGTTTACTGTTGTTTTTTAATAAATAATGTGCATTTTTTTAGATATCATAAGTATTATCTATAGAGTTAATAAACCATCCAAAACACAATTCAGTTGCTTTGCTATATCTGGTTGTGCTATCATATGATTAAGAAAAACAAAATTTAATATCCAGTTTTGTACCCTAAAGAAAATAAATAACTTGCATGCTGCTGCTTGTTGTTACGAGTACGTTGTTCACTTCTAATAAAAGATTTTTTTTGGTGGAATATTTTTCGGAAGAAACTCACGATAGGGCTGTTATGAATAACTAAAAACCCAAAACAAAAAAAAAATAAACTTGATTAACCTTTTAGAGGAACATTTGAAATTGGTGAAAACAGCACTTATTTACTAAATAAAAGAAATATCAAATATATAATGAAAAACAAATTAAATCTAGAAATAAGAATAAGGAGTAAGTTGTTTGCATAATTATATAATATACACTACACAAACAAAAAATTATTGTCAACAAATAATATTTTATTTGAATTTAAAAAATGTAAACAAACATCATTTTTAAATAGGGAGAGATGTCATGTTATTACATTCATTGACTATACCATAAACAAAGCCACATGTCACCCGTGACGACACATTAAAAATTAAAATTCATTTATTACTACTATTATTTATTGAAATTATGGCTTTGTGACTTGATTTTTACGTCAGAGCGTCATTTAATGACTCGAAAAAATGACCGTGTAATCGGGCCTTTAAACAATAAAATATTTTCGTTTTTCATTTTCTCCAACGAAACTGAGTGTTATGCACAGGGCATTGCCATCGCTTTGGTGGCAATGTATTGCATCTGATATAGATGTATTTTCTTACACTACTCTAGATTTGAGTCCCCCAATATTATGTAAATATATATTGGAAGTACAAAAGTAAAATGCTGAGGCATCTGTTATGTGATGTCATAGAACTATATAGAGTAAGTAGCAATAAGTGTGTATCACCAAAGTATTTTAAAATAATATAATTAGTCATAAGAATTAAAAAAAGAGAGTCTTGAACGAACTCCTTCTTGACTTTTTTAACACAGCGGAATTTTTGCTATTAATAACAAGCGACCTGAGCTTTAGCTAGCTTAACATGCGCTTAAATGGCTTAGGGCTTCATTTGATCTAACAAGTTAAACCTTAGCAGGCCTCTTGCATCATTATGGATAAATTCCTCTGGTGGGATAAAGTCAGACCATAGCGTACTGCGCAGGCACTTTTCAATATGATAATAAGCCGTGGGTAAATGACTTACTGAGCGATTTCCAGGCGGGTTTCAGAAAAGAGTACTCAACAGTGGATCACATATTCTCTCTGACAAGCATAGCACGAACCAACCTTGATAAGGGCAAAAAGTTGTATGCATTTTTTGTCGATTTTAAGGCAGCTTTCGGTACTATCGATAGAAAGGCTTTATTTTACAAGTTAAGCAATCTAGGAGTATCGACGAATGTTCTAAGGATCATACGAAGCCTTTACAAATACAACACGGCTGCGGTATGGAATGGAAAACAAATATCCAACTGGTTTCAATCAGAGATGGAGGTTAAGCAAGGCTGTCTATTGAGCCCACTCCTCTTTTCAATTTTCCTTGATGACCTTACAACATACCTACAGGGCGGAATAGTATTTGAACGAATTCATATAAAGCTTCTACTTTATGCGGATGATATAGTCATTCTGGCGGAGATCCCAATGATGATGCAAATGATGATGAATAAACTGCAACAATACTGTACAATGTGGAACCTCAATGTCAACGTTGATAAATCCAAAATAATGATTATTCGAAATGGTCCTGGGAGGTACTCAAGACAGGAAAAATGGTTTTGGCAAAATCAGGAAGTTGAGATTGTTAAGACCTATAAGTATCTTGGGGTAACTTAACCCACAATGTCCTTCAAGTACCACCTTAACGAAAAATTAAAAGAAGCGAAGAGAGCAATCAACTGCAATTGGAAAGGGATAGGTACTTGGCAAAAAAAACATTCCATCGAGCATGAAATTTTAAATTTTTGAGGCTGCAATTCGATCTATAATTGTGTTATGCTGCACAAGATTGGGGTATCTATCGGTATGACGAAGTAGAAAAGTTGTTAGGATACTTTATAAAGAAAATCTTTAGGCTCGCAGAAAACACTCCAAATTATGTTGCATTTAGAAACAGGATTACCACCTCTATACATCTTTACAATTCGGTTGCATATGGAGTACATATTGAGAGCAATGGCGCTTTCCAGCCACCGCCTGCCGTATATAGTGGCAAAACATGCAGTGCGTGGACAGCTTCAATTTTTCGAAGAATGATCCAAATCGAGTGCAGAACATAATGTCCCGATAACAGAGTATAATGCAGAATTGTGGAAAGGATATGTACAGGAGCTGTTGAGGAATATTGATGAAGCTTACCGTGCGGAGTGTAGATCCAAAGCACAGCAGAGTGAAAGCAGATGTACGTATCGAATACTCAACCATGATCTTATGGAGCAAAACTATTTCCATGACCGAAATAGTATAGATATGATTTCGTCAATTTTTAAGGTGAGAGGGGAACTTCTTCGTTTAAATTATATGCCGCATAGATCGGACATCAATCCAGAATGCACTTTATGCAATCTACGCGTGAAAGAAGAAGTCCAGCATTTCATTGGAGTTTGTCCTATCTTGAGAAGTATCAGAAGAGCTCATTGGGGTAAATCTACACTTACGGAAGACGAAGTTGTTCTGTGCTTGAATGGTCAGGATTGGAATGTACTTTTAAGTTATGTAAAAGCAGCCACACAATATCGACAACAAATTGTAGATGAAGCATTTTAAAAAAAATAATATTTGTGTAAACTTTTATAAAAATATCATTAAAATTTAATTTTAAAAATGTTTTAACTTTGGTTAATAATAATATGTTAAAATGTCTCTCTTTTTCCGGCTGACGGCATTTGCCAATGCACATTATTGTGAATTATGTAAGAATTAAATATGATTAAATAAAATCACAATTACTACTACTACTACTACTAATAAGCCGCAATGACCAGGCTATTTTCGCTGGACATCACACTTGTGACGTGCCTTCGAATCATCTCAATCAGGAAATAATCAATCCTGTTCATCTGAGCCCCATAATATAGGACCTAGTTGAGATAATATTTTTTGTACTGAGACTTAGTATTTCGGTACAACCTGCGACAAGTCCGAAGACACTGTCTCTTAAACAATCGAAAACGGCTACTCATTTTGCCCAAAAAAGTCTAAATTTTTTCAGTTTTTTTATGGGTAGGCATTTAGAGGCATTAGACAATGTTATTATGAACAGAATTGGTTCCGATTTCTGGTAGTTGATGTTTAACTTCCAGTCGTTGCAATATCCCTTAATAAAGTATGTTGATAACTTCGAGCTAAGGACCTGACCTGTGCGCCTCTCAATTATCGCAAACGCTTTGGCATGTCTGAGTGAACCTACCAGATCACTCGTGTAAATGTTAAAAACAGGATTAGAGAATTTAACGCCTACTATTGTTAACCGATTTTAATGTCAAAGACTTTGCTCGATGTCACGTTGCCAAAATTAACTATGAACTTTTTTCCCATATGCATATTATATTTTACATAGAGCAGTCGTTTATGCATATCGAGACTCGTCAACTCTTAGAAAAGTTGCTATAGCCATACGGTGTCTTCTCGGTGTCAAACTGACAAGCACCCGTGTAATTGTTCCATTGTCCAATTAAGATACAGCATGAATATTGTCATGGCACGCTCTGAAACTAAACTTGTTTTCCGTCCAACGCCCTTACCACTGAGCCTGGTTCAAGTTGGTTTGTCATAATTCGTGGCTTCCAACTACCGATACAGGGATCTATACACTCCGCTTGAATTTTGGCGCATTCTCTTCGCGAGCCCCTTGCAACGTATATTTACCATTGCCGAACGAGCTTTTCGACCTCCAACTCTATTATTTTAGCGAAACTTTGAATGTCGTTTTCATTTCAATTGTTAAAACCTCACCTTTATCTGTTTACCACAATGATTTTTTTCGGTGTTGACAGTGTCCTTTTGAAGACCCGATCGATAATTGGTATAAAAAAGATCGCTGTTCGTTGATGATGTAATGGATATAATTTTTCACATAAATAAATGATTCGCCATTTAATTTTGGCCGTCCCTTTCGTTCGTCCCTGTCTCCATAAAAATGTTTGTCACGAAGATACGGGCATTGCCGGGCGATCGTCTCTCCCAGGATCACTTTGCAGTCGTTATGAAGCACGCTACCAAGTTATAATCAATCTGGGTTTCAATTCCGCCACTGCATTAATTAATCAGCTCCGGTTTTGTTTTTTTTTGGCGAGCATGGAACATATTTACATTCTTGGAAAATGAATCGACTTACCTTCTACATCGACGGATCAATAACTAATCACAGGGTAGGTGTTTCTGCTCAGACAGGCTAAACCTAATAGAGGATTTCATTTGAAATCGAAGGAGTTACTCTCAAAATCTAGAATTGCACTTTTCGATGAAATATGTTTTGATTCTGATCAGTTGAATATTCTATTATTGGTGAGGGTGGGGTATCACACACAGTATCTGTCCTACCTACTGAAATTATTTCCCCATAAATCAAAACCAAGTTATCCTCACTTTGTAGTTTGACGTAAGGCTATTTGTATGCATCAATATTGAGATCGCATCTTTCTTGTTAGGGGGCAAATCTAGAATTGCTCTTTTTCTTTAATGAAACATTCAAAATCTAAAAAAAAATTGCTCTTGACGTGGAGAGAAATTCCTTTAATTTATATATTTACATGCGCTGAAAACAGGTTTATGATTATTCACAAGCATCACAAAAATGCACAAACTGTAACGCATGTCTCAGTGCTTAACCCCCGACAATTCATTGATTTATTGATGATAATTATTCATATGTAAATGTTTATTTTATGGTTATTTTGTCGTTTTGTTTGACGGTTTAATATTTTTCTGATATTTGAATTTTCATCAAATTACCATTTAACGAGTTATTTCAATGGTCCATTGCCTATTATTTCCCGTTTATCTCTTCGTAGAGAACTTTTGTTTTTATGTTGGACTAGATTCCATTTTTTGAGAAGCGAGGGTGTGTGTAACAATGATTTGTTTTTAGTCTTGTGCCAGGAGAGTGTGATCCGGGATTTGTTAGGCCTGTCTATTTTTCACGATCTCAATTTGTGCTGCTCCTTTTATTGATTTTTGATGATCAAACATCCTTTTACGAAACTGGTGATCTCCAGTCATGTCAGCTCACGGATTTGCTTGCACATGGCACACATCCAAAAGTATCAAAAATTTTCATGAGAAGCTTCACAAAGTTGATCTTCGGATTCGGCGTCAAATTGTAGGTAACTTTCGTTCGTGCCAAAAATATAACTTTGCACACATAAATAATCGGAGGGTTTTTTTTTTGATTGCCTACATGTTCACCCTTGTTTTATTTGGCGTTATCGGTGCATGGTCGTTTCCTTTACATCCTTGATACGACATTTTAAACGTCCACATTTCACATGCGTCACAAATACATCCTACAAGAAATTTACGAGATAATCAATGAAACTGACAGATGAATGATAATGAGGAAGCAATAAATTAGTAAAAGAATTTTGTTAACTCTGTTAGGCAAATAAATGACAAAGACCAAAAAAAGGGAATAGAAAAATTTAACGCGTTGTTTGGCTCTCAATATTTGCATATTTGGCTCCCAATATTTGCATGTTCGCATGTCTTTTTTCTTTTATCAAATCGAATTGCTCCTGATAAAAAAACACAGAAGCAGTTGTTTATCCCTATTTGATTCTGAATCTGAGTAGTAGTTAGTGCGTTGGACTACTAAATGTTGTCCACGGTCCCACGTCTTACGAAAGTCTGACAAACATCAAAAATGTCATGAGAAGCTTATCACAACCTGCTCTTCAGAATCGGCTCAATATTCTAGTTCGCATACACAAATGGTTAAAGATGCTATGTTTAAGGCCTTATGTGGGATGTTTATGCTTAAGGATTTTTTTAAGAAAATAAGAATGTCAAAAATAAATTGAACATTCATTTTGTTTCTTTTTTTTTACATATCAACGTTTATATTCTTGGATTTGCTTATAAATTTGTCTTACAAATTTCATTTGAATTTATTTATTCTCCTCTCACCCCTATTGCGAGTGTCAATCGACAATTGATAATTGACTATTTTCAATGTGTGCTATTGTGAACGAACGATTCTAAAGGATTTTGTCGATCGCAGTCAATTGCAAAAATGCGATTGACAAGAATATCAATGAAAATGATTCGTTCACAATAGCACACATTGAAAATAGTCAATTATCAGCTGTCGATTGACACTCGCAATAGGGGTGTGAACGTGTTTCACATTTATGTGACTCATTAGGTCCGTTCGCGTACTTTATGTGTAGAAAAATGAAAACTGCCAAATCTCCAAAATCGAGAGAGAACCTCTCATTTCAAAGAAAAGTACGCGAACGCTTTTGAGTAAAAAAATGAAAAACGTCTAAGTTTGGCTTGAAAAGAAGCAACCGCTGTTTTTTTGTTGCCAAACTCATAGGATTTCATCATTTGACAGTTTTCATTTTCTTACCAGCCGAAATTCTGTGTGAAGAAAAATGAACGAAAGTACATTGTCAGTTTCCATCACAAGAATTGTTACCCTTCACCCGTACTGAGATCTTCATTGCGGACGATTTCAATATATATACAATTAAAGTTGGCTTCGGTATTCTGGTTAGACAATACCCGAAGGTACGTCGAGATCTTTGCTGAGATAAATACTTTACCTCCGGTTATAAATGATCAGACACGAATACCGGACATCAGAGGTCAAACCGCCAACACACTGGTCTTGTTTCTTACACCTTGTCCTGCAAAATACGTTATAGACATATTATCGCGTCTAGGTTCGTCAGACCATCAGCGAACTCCAACCACATAATTCATTTGGGCATGAAAAACTCTATCCCTAACAGGATAAAAAATATCAAACCCAAAGTAAACGTGAGGTGTGACTTAAACTGCAAATAGGCGATCAGGTTTAAAGAGGTAAGCTTTCGGTCATATAAGGCCAACCCATCTGGGGAACCTAAAAAAATTTTACACGATCCAGAAATGACTGACAAATTAGCCCACATTAATCATGTCAAATTCTCCTACGCCCAATAGCTGAGACAAAAAATACAAGACCCACGTGTAGTAAAAACTTTTGGTCGTTTGTGTTAAAACATCCCTACACTGATTAACAATGACATCCCAGCTGTCAGCGCTCTAGATAAAACCAATCTACTTGCTGATCACGCTACCGACCAATTGCCCTTGCATTCCTTCTTAACAAGTTCACGGAAACGCTAATTAACCGGCAGCTTACAAAATATCTTGAATCCCCAAAAATTTCTTAATGACTGGCAGTATGGTTTTTGCAGCAACAGGTCCACGGTGTTTTGATGCCTAAAAATTTAAAAGGCAAGAATAAAAGAGCCTTTATTCTCTGAAATTGCAAAAATAGCGACACAAAAATTGGAAAGCAAATAGTAAAAATATGCCATTCCTACAGTTTCACATAGAGTAACGATTTAAATTTTTAATATTTTAAAGTTAACCATTTAAAATGTAAGTCTTATCAAATCGATTAAAAAAAAAAACAGCGAAAAAAAAAAACATTTCTTAGGCCAAAGTGATGTGTTATTTGTAGTATTGAAACGAATATTCGGTTACTATTCGGTATTCGGCCTATATTTTGCTATTCAGCCGAATACGGAATATTGAGTTACTATTCCGAATAGTTAGAAAAAGGAGCAAAAAACCAAAAAATTAATTTCTATTAATTTAAGCGTAGAGCACTACCAACACATACGTAGGTACTCTGAGTGAGCGATCCTCGTATTTCAACAGTTGACGTCCGACCGACCGGCGCGAGGCAGGAGGCAGCGCGCCAATTGACCCTTCTCCTTTCTCTTATTTCTCGGAGACGAGCCTTTCAATACAAACGCGATTCAAGAGAACGAGGTTTGCACACAAAAAAATGGGCCACGGCCTGGCCTAATATTCGGTCTTAGGCCGAATATACTATTCGTTATTTTTGACATATGCAAGTGTAATATATTACAGGAGTGCAGTTGCCCTAGAGAAAATAAAGTTCAGAAGGAGGAGGAAACGTTTTTAGTTGATCAAAGACATAAAAGGAAAATATGAATTGGTGACATCGGTCGTAACTTCAAATTAGGTGTTTTTCTTTTTTAACTCAGAGCAGTACACTGAGCTATCAAAAAAAATCTGTATTTTTTTTTTTTTAGCTTAGAGCGCTCTACTTGTGTTTCTTTTTCCGCTCAGAGCGTGATCGAAGCAGGCTCCGTGGGCTCTGAATAAAATGATCGGGTAGTTGAAGTAAGAAGCTGTCGAACTGAACGCGGCCAGAAATACACTGAAAGGGGCGAAAAATAAAGAAGATAATTAAAGGAAAACAATTAAAATGGCTTTTGGGGGTTGTTTATCTGGCGTTAAATATAATAGAATTCAATAAAAATTGATTTTTATATAAAAAATGAGTATATGATTGGTGAAGTGTTGAAGTGTGTTTCATAAATTAATCGGAGCGCTCTGAGCTGACTCTGCTCAGAGCATACTCGACGTGCTCAGACTCTGCTCAGAGCTTAAAAGGGAGAACGCCTATTGAGTCTGCAGAAAAAATTTACTCGAACTCGAACACTTATGTGTTAACCACGTTCACTAACAACAGAAGTTTACTTCGTCTACAAGCCATAACAAACAAAAATGACAAATGCAAAGTCGGGATCTAAGTCTGTTATATGTTTTCCTATTCTTCAGCAGGAAGGGAAACAAACAAATTACGAGGCGAATTTATGCAAAAATACCTCTCGCGTGGTTAGTTACCTTGTCGAGTGTACCATCCTAGATTGGACGGTGTCGGTGCGGAGGCTTAAATCGCAAAGATTTAACGGTCACCAATGGCAGACAGTCTGTAAGAAGAGCGACGACCAAAATCTAACCAGGACGTTCCGTCCAAATTCTGTTCTCCCTCCTCCCCTTGTTCAACCCCTCTCCATTCCCAAGATCCAACATCTCCTTGGCCGGACTCAAGGTGTCATACATCCCGTGCCGATGGTCAACTTGGCTGAGGCCCAGTTTAAAAAAATAGATCAGTCGTTAACGGAGTATTCGGATACCTGGCGACCTCCGGATTAGCTAGCCTTACTTGCATATTGCGGATCTCTGTGCAGGCTCTGCGCTACTCGTGGGATATAAATAAAAATCAACTCAAAACTTACAAAACAAAAAACAACACAAAAAGACCGGTACCTCTTCGAAACGGGACGGTAGCACAGCGACCATGCTGTCTACTGGTACAGCTTCTGCAACGCAGAGCAGCACTGAGACTGTGATTAGTCGTGGTTCAGATGCAGCCAGCAATCGCAGTGAGCCTTTCCCTAGCAGCGGGGATTCTCTCACTTCACGGCCCTCCCGCTGCTAGTCAACCCAAAGGGTATTCCCAAAAACCCACCACTAATCCTAGTAGTCTCGCAGCGGCTGTCCGCGACAACGCACTCCCTCGAGGCATACTATAAAGACCGGCAAAACGCCATAAGTACTCTGAAAGTCTTTGAGGTATTCTGGAGACCGCCAGATCGCCAAATTAAAATGAGCCTAAGGCCTCATGTAAAAGGACAAACGGACTAGCAAGGACTGCACGTCCAAGCGCCAAAGATCGGTGGAGGAAACTGTTCCGGTTTCCAAAAAACTAAAAGTGCATAACACCAGCACTACCTCATATTCCACCTCCAAGTCTTAATAGTCTTTTAGCGACGTCATAAAAGACAAAATCTTGGTCGCGGTGATAGAACGCAGTGATCCAGAGGGAAGCATTTCCCCCGAACGGTGGCAAAAGGTTAGATTGAAGCTGTTAAGCTGCTATCTAGACTATATGAAGGACTTCCCTAGACCAGCTCCAGAAAATGAAAATGACCGACTACATCAAGGGCATGTTCGGCTCGTCGCCTCTGACGTTTAAATTCAAGTACTGTAGTGTAAGGTCTTTATGTGATACGATTAAAAAGTGCAATAATAAAAAAGACTTGTTTGGAATAAATAGAGACATGATATATAAATCAATAGAAATTATTGGCCCAATTCTGTTAAAGATATTTAACACATCTCTTCAATCTGAAATTTTTCCACAAAACTGGAAAGAATCAGTAATTGTACCGGTGGAAAAAGTTGCTAATACGATAAAGGGTGAGGAATTCCGCCCGGTTAATACACTTCCAACCTTCGAAAAAATTCTGGAAAAATTAGTGGTTAACCAACTACAAAAATATGTGGAAACGAACAAGATAATAATTGAAGAGCAATCGGGTTTTAGAGCAAATCACTCGTGTGAAACGGCTCTTAATTGGTTAATATTTGAGTGGAAGAATAAAATAGATGACGGTGACTCAGTCATAGCAGTTTTCTTGGACTTTAAAAGAGCCTTTGAGACCCTGGATAGAGGTATCTTGATAAAAAAAAACTGGAAATGTATGGTATAAGAGATAAAGAGCTTAAGTGGTTTGATTCATATTTATCGGGAAGATCGCAAAGGACCAAAGTGAATGATGTGTTTTCAGAATCAGTGAATGTGCGTCTCGGTGTTCCCCAGGGTTCGGTGTTGGGAGTATACCTTTTTTTACTCTACATTAATGATATCAAGAGCTGCATAAAGTTTTGTAAAATTGTGCTGTTTGCCGATGATACGCTTATTTACATAAGTGGAACGAATGTTGACCTAATGTGTGAAAGATTGAATGTTGACTTAGAGAATATAAATAATTGGTTAAAAATGAACAAATTAAAGCTGAATGTGAAAAAGTCAAAATGCATGAAATTTAAATTGAATGATCCTATTATTTTGCGCATGGGGACGTTATTGAATGTGTGGATAAAAGTAAATATCTTGGCGTCATGTTAGACTCCAGACTAAATTTCAAGGACCATGTTGACTACATTTGTGGAAAAATCGCAAGAAAAATTGGGTTCCTAAAAAGAGTGAGAAAGGAACTTACATATGAGAGTTCAATTTTAATTTACAATGCTCTCATATTGCCACATTTTGACTACTGTTCCACTCTTTTGTACGATAGTCAACAAGAAATAAAAACTAGACTCCAATTGTTGCAGAACAAAGCAATGCGGGCAATTTTGAAGTGTAGTGTATATACCCCAATTCGAGTGATGCTCAGCACATTAGAATGGATGAATGTGGAGCAAAGATTAATATTTAGTGCGATGGTGTTTATTTATAAAATGAAAAACAAAATGGTCCCAGAATACTTGCGGGCCAATTTGGTAAATGTTGGTGATGTACAGCCGTATAATCTGAGAAACTCAAATAATTTCAGGCCGAGCAGATGTAACCTCAGTCGAACGAATAGTTCCCTGATGTACACGGGCTTAACATATTTTAATAGTTTACCAACTACAATAAAGGATGAATCAAGCTTTGTGGTGTTCAAACGTAAACTCACGGATTTGATTAAAAGCAATTCCTAAGTCATTTGTGTCACTACATCTTATGTTTCCTAATTGTGCGTGTGTTTTGTTTATAAATAGATATGTACTATATTTTTATGTTTCAATGTATAACCTTATATATAAATACAAGGAGTTTGAACGTTGTGTGTGTAAAGTTCATTGAACTAATACTAATGTTATTATTATTCAGCATATCATAAGGGCTAGAACAAGGTCTATGCTCCAACAGAGCCTAATCCCTTGGTTTACAGGGATAGGTATGTCCCAGCTCCCTGCTGAGATGAATGAATGAAATAACTCTATATATATACAACGTTAGATCTCTGCGTCTATGTTTCTAAGCTAGAGGTTGTTGCGAGGGAAGAAATTCCAAGGAGACCGAGGGCTCACGCTTGGATTCCTTTTGAACCCCAACGTCAACACATCCGCAATCGCAAATGCACTGTCAGCTCTGAAAGTAGATGACTCACTTGGTGAGCTAATTAATCTACTTCTCACAAACCGGATTATAAACTCAAAACTGGGTGTGACATCTGGCAGAAGATCTGTCAGTAGAGTCCTCTCCCACCTTCTCTGGAACTTAGTGGTGAACAAGCTGCAAATGTGCCGGGAAAGGGAAGGCTGCAGGGCGATTGCCTATGCAGATGACATTGCAATTACCGCCTCAGGAAGCTCCTAAACACCCTGAAAGAACTTTTCCAAAACATTGACCCTCCCTCAATCAGGGGCACAAGCTAACCTTTTCTGATGAAGCTAAATACTTGGGTTTCTTACTGGATAAAAAGCTTAGCTGGAAACGTAAAATACAAGAAAGAGTTAGGAAAGTTACGGTAGCACTCTTCTCTTGCAAAAAAGCCATCGGTAATAAATGGGGCTTTCAACCCCGCATTACCGGTGGTTGTTTGGTGGACTGCCTTAGACAAAGCGATAAATCGCAATAAGCTAAGCAAAGTCCAACGATCCGCGTGTCTCTGTATGAGTTCTGCACTGCGCACTACTCAATCTGCTGCAATGGACATTCTGTTTCACACACCCCTTGACATCTTAAGTAAGCAAGCGGCTGCTAGTGCGGCTGTCCATCTTAAAACAATGTTCCAGTGGTCCGAGAATGAAATCGGACACTCCTCTATTCCTAAAAAAATTTATGATTGAGGAAATTGAGAGAACTAACCTTAGGCGGACAAGTGGCAACACTTGTCTAGGGACAAAACAGATTTGGCCAAAGCTGGGTCTGAAATGCTCTAAGTGTTTGATCTCTCTGAACAGACTTCCAAATCACTATTTTTCTGTTTAGATTATTACAATATACATAATTTTTCGTAAATATAACATACAAAATTGAGAAAACAATTGAGTTTTTTATTCAGATATTATACTACTGTCATCGCTTTCTTCAAACTCTGTATCTGTATCACCTAAATTTAAATCATGAAAAGAGGGTACGCATTTTGGGAATCTCTTGATAATTCTTCCGTGAAGAAATATTTCTGTGAGTCGAAATTAAAGGATCAGAAGTAAGTAATAAAACGTTCATAAGATCTGTGTTTGTCTGTTCCCTACTCATCTTACGCGTGTGATTTAATCGATTTTTTCCTCTTTCCTTATGTCGAGCCTCTAACGCTTCTATTGCTAAATCAAAAAAATCAATGACATTGCATGCATGAACTAGGATTTTATGAACGCTACTTGGCATATAATACCAGTTATATAAGCTTAGATATAAATTGTGTATGTTTTTTAGTAAAATTCTAAACTGCTCAACATTTATTTTTATACCTGCTGATAAAACTTTCAAAATAATGTAAAATTATTTAATTAAGTTTAAATCTATTCCTGTGATTTCTGAACTGATTTCACAATTGCTAAAGAACCGTCTCGCAGTATTGCCGTCATTTTGTGGAACCATAACCCGGTTTTGGCTTGTTTTGGTGCCATCAACTAACTTTAGAGGCACAAAAGCTACCAAGAACATAAATTCATCGGTTTGAGATGTGTTTTAGGTAAATTTCTGTTTATATAGGCTATGTCCTGCACTGACGTCAAATCCCCATTTGCAAATTAGCTTTAAATCTGAACCAACTTTGATTTGCTTGATTTTTGAAATGCTTTTTGGGGTGATATCTAATAACTCCTGTAAATTAACCTCTGCAGATATTTCAGTTACAGACACATTTGGCAAAAACATTTTCCTAGCTTGTCTCAGAGTCGTAATGGATGGAAAAAAGTTCTTTGTGTGATAATTATAGAAAAAACTGCGAAGAATATTATACTTCCTTTCAGAATGATCAAGATCAAAATATAATGCGAGCACTTGATGAGGATTTAAAGTTGGTTGTTGTTGACTTGTTGATGTTGATCCTCGTAAAATGGTGGCAAAACTAAGTTCTTCAACGGAGCGTGAATCTACCAGGTCTTGGACAACGTTTTTTCTAAAGCTGCTTCAAAACTCACTAAAGGTCTCTCGCGACGCGTTACTTCGTGGAGATTTTCAGTGGATCTCGAAGGTGTTGCTTGTACATTATGAGCTTCTTCATTCGGTATTAACACTTCTTTTTATAACCATTTTGAGTGTCGCTTGTATAAATAGTTACGGTTTCTAGAGCAATCTTTCCACTTTTTGCTCAGAGCTAAACAATAGACTTCGCCTACGTGACTTAATTTAATGTTAAAGTCCCCAGAACACTTTTTTTTAACAAAGCACCTAAAATCCTTATACATTTAAATTTTGAAACAAAAATTATTTCTAATGGTAGCACTACACACCTTGTTCAAAATTCGACATTATTCTAGTTTCAGAATTTACACGCACTTAATCAGAAAATTCCTTTATCTTAGCAAACGAAATTGCAACTAAACAGACTGCAGTACTAGCAGACCAGCTCAATATTCACCTCTTTTGGGTGTCAGGGCACAGAGACATCCAGGGAATTGCAGGGCAGACGAACTCGCCAAAATTGGAACCCCATTACCTCTTCTACCTGAGAAAGGTTTCCTAGGTATGCCTATCGCTACTTGTAAACTCATCTTCAAGCTAGCCGCAGTCGAGAGTACAAACCTCAGGTGGACAGGTAGCGATACGTGTCTAGCGACCAAGCATATCTGGCCAAAGCTGGACCTGCGACGCTCTCTGAGTTTGATCTCACTTAACCGACTGCACATTGGCTCTGCCATAGGTGTCATCACAGGACACTGTCTAATAGGCAACACGCTTCAAGGCTTGGCGTCTATTCAAATGACTTTTGCAAAAGCTGCAGGGATGAGGAGGAGACTACACTTCATCTCATCTGCACTCTCCCATAAAAGCAATCTCTATTTAGGAGCCTTCTTCCCTTATGGTACTCAGTGACTTAGCTACACATATGTTAGAAGTCTATCACGCTTCATTAGAAGCTCCAAATGGTTTTAGCGAGTAGTAGTCGAAACTCCTGATCCATGTGGCATAACAATGGACCTCATTGGTCTAAGTATGTTGGCTTTCAGCTAAGAGTCACCTCAACCTAACCTAACCTGAACAGACTGCACATTGGTGCTACAATTTGGTGTAATCACCAGACACTGTCTCATAGGCAAGCATGCAACAAGGCTTGGCGTCTATACAAATGACTTCTGCAGAAGCTACTTGGACGAGGAGGAGGAGACTATTCTCCACCTTCTCTGCACATGCCCTGCTCTTTCTCAAAGACCAAAACTCCATTTGGGGTCTTTCTTTTATAATGATCACAACAATCTCATAAACATCAACATTAAAAGTCGTTCAAGCTTTATTAAAAGCTCCAACTGGTTCAAGGAGTAGGAAGAAGATAGATCCGCGTTGTATCCCAATGGACCTTTTTATTGGTCTAAGTGTGTCGACTTCTGCCGACTGCCAGATTAACCTTACCTAACCTAACCTTATGAAAAAATAATGTTACCTTCAGATGCCCGTTTTGTATCCAAGTACGGACAAAACTCTTGAGACCGTAAGCAAAGGAAACAAAAAGTACAGGCAAGTGACAATCGAAGAACACATACCGATCATTAATAGAACCGGTCTCTGTCTACAGAGGCTACGTTCCACATTTACAAGGTACTGCCGAGCACACCTAGCAGTCTATAAGCACGCTTCTGGTCTCTAAAAAATACGCATTTTTAAATTCCCAACCATTAATCTTACATCGATTTCACAAATTAGCATCACAACAGTCTATTCTTCGAAACTTCGCAAAATGAGGAGATAAACAAAGTTATTTTTTCAAAAGATAAAGAATTTTTATTGAACTACCGTGTTACACGCAGGCTGTAGAATGCTCTGTGAAGGAAGGTAGTGAAACAGCAATGAAACAGCAAGAAAGATTTAATTCAAAAAATGCTGTTTCTCTTAAAAATTTCAAAACTAAACAGTCCGCGCGTGGGCTCATTATAATATGATTTGATTTTTCTTCTTTTACACATTCTCTTTTATTTAGATTAAAGGCAATAAAAACATGACTATGAAAAAACGGTTGGAAAACTTTTTTATTTTTCATATAAAAATGACCCACCCTAAAGTCCAATGTGTAATAGCGTTAAATTTATATAGGGCGTTTAATCTTATTTTGTTTCAATTGGGAATGCAGAAAAAGCATAATCATATAAGTTACGTATTTTTGAACGCATAACAATAAAATAACAACCGCCAAGGCGATTTAGTGTAAAGTTTTGACTTTTGTGTTTTTAAGACGAGTGCGTGGACAGTCTCAGCTGAACATAGAATATTTTCCTTTTTGTATACAGTAATGGGCAATGGGGGAACATCCTCTATTAAAACTACATATATATAAGCGATTTTCTGGGGTCAAGTGAGATAAAAACGATCGAAAAACAGGATGTCGAACATAGCAGCCTCTGTGTACCTCTATATGTTAATACATACATATATCTATGATAAGGCAGAGGCTGATTTTGTCGAATTGATGTCTCCCCTATTTTTCTCTAAAACAGAGACACAGTTATCGTAGCTCTAGGCACAGACGAGCTGTATGGGATAGCCGACTTAGTCTCTCAATTTGCCCTAAAAAAACAACTTTTTACTGTTTGTGTATTGGTTTTTGCATCGAAATCAAATCAAAAGCTCAAACACACATATTCAAATAAAGTACTCTTCCATGGGCTCCGTCATTTTCTTAAATGTTAAGTTGGACGCATATTATTTTTATGAGTTAAAAGTAGAGATGGCAGAGTAATTTGCCCAAAAAATGCAGCCATCCGTTAGGAAATGCCATTCCTTTGTTTCACATAATTATATGTATTCATCAAAAATGAATTTGGATAGAGGATAAGGGACCACCCATTCAGCAGTCTTGGGACAATTGCTTAGTAGGTTCCATACGTTTCAACTCGCTATCGTTTCCTCGTTTTCCTTTCTGCATCTGGAAACAACTGCGTTCCTGATATAGGTATTTATGAAAGCAGATTTGTTTGCCACTTTGCTTAATTGGTTCCGCACATATTTGAGTACGTCCCAACTCGTGTTTAAAAAGTGCGTATGTATATCATTTGTATATGTGTGACGGCAGTGGCTCAGTGGTTAGTGTTTTGGACTAATAATCGAGAGGTCTCAGGTTCGAATCATACCGTGGCCAAGCAACACACTGACACTGCAACTGCCCCATCACCTCTTGCGAAAGTCTGAAAATATTCGAGCATTCATTTTGATGAAAAGCTCCTAAATGTCCCGATCTGATTCGGCTTAAAATCGTAGGACCCTTCCAGTTCGCACAACAAATGGTTGGAGAAGCACGGTTTAAGGCCCTATATGGGCCTTTAATGCCTCAAATTTTTTTTATTTTTAATGTTTCTTGTATCGTCAATTTGTTTGTAGTTGAAATCAACATAACGTATAATTCCTCAATTGCATCTCCCCTAAAATACCACGCCCCCTATTGCCTTTTTTAAGTTTTTTTTTTATCAGCATCCCATTAAATCTGTGCAAATGCAATCGCGATTAGATATCAAAAGATACAAAACATCAAAAACCCCTAAGGACACTTCTCTTCCAACGCAACCTTTGTTATCACAAGATTTTCAGCTTAAACATCGCTGGCCAAGGTGATCCACCCTGAGACTGCTCATTTTGCATAATAAACGCTAAATTATTCATTGTCACAAA
This sequence comes from Portevinia maculata, assembly GCA_949715645.1. Classification (NCBI taxonomy): domain Eukaryota; kingdom Metazoa; phylum Arthropoda; class Insecta; order Diptera; family Syrphidae; genus Portevinia; species Portevinia maculata. Next base: position 77,518,442 of record OX454525.1, read on the forward strand.
ATTAGCGGAACAAATGAAATAACGCCACATACAACACCACTCATGTAAATCATGGATTCCCTCTTTGTATTCCAAGTGCTCAACTTTTTTTTTCTTCCTAGTGGGATAAAACACTATTTTTGCTTAGATTTACCCAAACAAAAATAAATAAAAGGGAAAACTTACATTATCCAGTAGACTGAAAATTGTTCGTGTTCCTTGAATTCGCTACGGCCGCATTGGTGAAATCGCAAAACACTTCCTCGACAGGGAGAGTCGCAAGTTACTTCTAATCGACGCCGTTGTGTACGCGGTGCACGGCACAAAGTGCCTGAAAAATTGGGTGTAAGTTTGTGGCGACTCGAAAATATGATAGTTTTTTTATTGGTATGCTTGTTGAACCGATGCCACTTCTCTAGAGTAGGATTCTTTTGGGTATCACGCGAATGCTTTTTTTCTTTTATTTTATTAGTTTCCACAAACACTATCACGTAACAAAATTGTTTTTCTCAGGTTTTATGTTACTATAGCGTATTACTGAGCAGGAGTAAACTATGCATTTAGGGTCCTTGGAGGGAATGCTGGCTGAGGTGAGGAAGAAAAAAAAAAACAAAAATTCCTCCCGGACAATTGATTTTCCCAATCACAAAATACACTGCGAGAGAGAGCCAGGCAGCAGAACATCAAAATTTTAATGAAAAAAAAATGGCGTCAAGTTTTCTGTGGCAAAAGATGGGAACAGTTGTTGGCAGGAAGTGTACTCAGATGAAATTTGGAAAATTACGACTTTTTGATTATTGTTAATAAATAAATGCGAATAAAAATATTTTAACAAATCCAATTTTGTTGGATTTTATTGTGTAAAAATGCATTTATGTTGATTTGGTATGCGAAATTTGTATAGAAATGTGAAAACAAGCTGGTAACAGTTTTTACACATATGTTATATGTATGTTCTTCCTGGGCTGAGTTCGAAGATGCGTCTTTTGTATTGAAGTACTTTTTTTTCTTGGCTTTAAATAAATTCAACATTCAATTAACCATCCATATCTGATCCGGATTGGATTTGCATTCAAAAATAAATACATATACCGCAACAGCACAAGATGTAGAGGTGGGATTCTGTACGGCGAAAACGTTCGACGCTTGCGTTTGCTACGATTTGCTTTGTAAATGTTGAAATGCGAAAGTGTGTTTCGTTGAATTGTTTACCGAACCTTAATGGTCAAATAACAAACAACGAGTATATACGTTAAAGCAATAGCAACACTTCTAAGTATGTGAGGTGACAATGATCTGCTTACAGAGAGGTCTATTTCTCTTTCGATTGCTTCTGTAAAGCTACCTTCAAGGGGAAAAACGACAAACAGCCAAAACAGATTTCAGTATGTTAAAGGGGCTTGTCAAAAGCAACAGAAATGGAAGCAGGACCCAGTATGTTAAGTGATCATCTCTGTCAACATAACAACAACAACACGTTGACCTTTAGTAGTAACTTTATGAACTTTTAGAAATAAATTTTTTCCTAAAGCAATGCCAAACTTTTTCTTTTTTTTATAATGAATCAAATTCATATGGAGCAATAAAAAAAGTAGCGGAATGTTTTTTTAATCGAATAAAAATGGCTTGTTAATGTTACGCTTTTTAAAGATGTTTGCTGTAATGCTTTCACAAAGCTGCGTTCTTCTTCCATTTTTAAACTGCTTAAAACCAGAACGTAATGTTACGAAACGATGTTGAAAAGAGAAAGGTATGAACTGTTAAGCTATTTCTTGGTATAGGATTCCTGTCTTTGGTTTTATTTGAATTTCCAATTAGGGGGACATTTTCTTACTCTCGAACTTTCTAATACACGAACAAGAATATTCTGGCATATTCGGTGAGTATTCACTAGCCGTGTTTCTTTGCACGCGGATATAGGTATGGCATTAAAAAAACGACCATCGCCGCTTAAGAATTCATCAAAAAAACTTGACAGCACACATGCACCTATGCAATGCACCGTGACACCGCTGTAAGTTGTAGTTAAGAAATTTGTATTGAAAATCCTGAAAATGAAAAATATTTACTTCCGCCAATTGAAATTGATGCCAAGCATATTCTAAAATTATGAAAAACAATTTCACATTAACATATTTGCTAAATTCAATTACCATTATAATGAAGTTTAAAATATAAAAATAATAAAATCACGAATAAAATATTCGGCGGGATGTGTCAGTGGTCGGCGGGATGTCAAACTTGACTTTTCCTGAAAAATTCATCGCAAAAATTCATCAGAAACGAAGAAAATTGATTTTGGAAGCACTGTTTATCCCCGCTAAAGGACTTATCGGCGATAGCTATCCCAGTTAAAGTTAGCGTATATAGGATAAGTTGTTGTTGTATTGTAGGCCTACACGCCTGCCAAAAACCATTTGTAGTACATTCGGCAGCTGGCAATGTAACAATTAAAGAAATATTTTGTGGGCGCTTCTTTCAGAAAGTCGGAAAAGACACAGTTCTGACATTTTATGTCCTGCCGGGACTAACGTCCTTTGATGACATCATCGGAGATGATACGTTGAAAGAACTAGAAGCGGTAATAGACAGGAAGACTAACATCCTAACCCCGAAACCAAATATTAAGATCACTCTGAAGGGAAAATTGTCCGAAAAAGTTAACATAACCCTAAATAACCTAAATGGAAGTCTCTCCGAAAACACGAAGAGTCGGCTTAAGGCCCTGGTAGAAAAATACAACGAAGGCAAATCTGACAAGCATTCTGAAGCAGAAGCTTCAACCAAACATCGTTAATGGAATTAAAATCCCTGAGTCCTGCCTTGGCCTACTCCAAGAGATCTACTTGAAAAATTTTGTTAACTACAAAATAAGAGTAACACAAAGAGTAGTCGAAGACGTTAAGGACGAGGAAGGGGTCGCTTCCCATATTACCAATGAGCACAGTAGAGCACATCGCAATCCTAGGGAAAATAAAGAACAACTCCTTGAGAGGTATTATTTCCCCAGGATGGCAAGCCTCATAAAGAAATACAGAAGCACCTGTGAGATATGTAAAGTATTACTTTAACTCCACTAATTAACACTGAACAAAAGTACAGTAAAGAGGAATACAATTTACGGCAAATGTTATCCAAAAACATTATTATTATTAGATATGCGAAAATATATTTATTGAAGTACTAAATAACTGGACGCTATGAAGAGATGACAATTTGCAGATGAGATAAATGACAACAACGCCATAACCAAATTTCAATAAATTGCATATGGTCATTAGGTCATTATACGTGTGTTTAATGAACCTGAGTTGCACAGAAAATTACAGAAAAGATCAGAAAAGTACATGATTTTGTGTTCCATGAGCAAAAATCTTGTCCCAAAATGTTTTACATTCTGTCACTTTGTGTTCCATGACGCTGTCCAGCTCAGTTAAGTACAGGATTTTCTGCACCTTCTTTTGAGGAGGGGCAACTGCGTGACAGTTGCCAAATTGAAGACGTCAAATGTCACTGATATCAGTTGATTTGTTTGTTTGGCATGAAATTTGGCATTAGCTATTTTTGCCTAAAAATATTTGCATAGTATAAACAATTCTCCACATAAATTTGAGAGCTCAGGATATCGTTCGCTATCCAGGATCAGGGATAGCGAACGACGATGTCAATAATTTGCTTCCTTTCGTTGCAGACAGCTTGTAAACATATACTTATAACGTTTTTTCTATTTATGTAATCGTCCTTGGCTCGCTTAGGAGCATTGAATAAGTACACATAGAAGTGGACACCGCTCATTTTGAAGCGACATTCGGACCTTCATTGCGGCGAAAATTTGTATTAACTTAGTGTATGCATATAACAGCTTTTCTAGATTCGTGCATTAGGTAAAATTAATTTCACGAAATATTCCCATGTTTATTTTTCTTGTGAATAGGTATCGATGACAACAACAACAACAATTGAATCGTTTATTTCAGAAACAACAGAAGTCAATGAGCATTAACTTTTCAGGAGCAACAAAAAATAATATTGATTTGTATCGATTGGACAAGAATCTATTGAAACTTTAGTTTTTATTTATTTTATTATTTATTATAAGGTTTAAACAAGAAAAAAGGTTTACAAAAATATAGAGAACTGGATTGGATTAGAAACTTTTCTCTATATTTTTTTTTATTATTTATTATAAACTTTAAATAACAAAACATTTAAAAAAAATATAAAGAAATACTGTTGATCTGTATCAATTGGATTAGAATCTTTTTCACAAGTTGGCCAAGCAAAATTTTCATCATAATATTCTTGAATGTTAATTTCTCCTGGCAGATACGATCTTAGTTTTTTTATGTCATTCATCTTCTTAATATTGATTGCCACCTTTCCAGAGGGATAAGCAAGGGTTTGCGGCAGAGCTCCCAGTTCATCTCTTTGGAGGTTTCCAAGGTTAAATGTATGACTTGTTAAATCATTAATAAAATCTCTCGCAACAACAGTTTTATCAGAGCAATCCGAGTGAGAAAAATGAGAAAATTTACTTATAGTAAACGTATACTTATTTTCTATGGCCACTTGTCTTCCAATAGACTCCATTGAAAGCATGTTTCTTTTATAAAAGCGTGGCCACCAGCTTTTGTAGTCGATAATGTCTATCGTCTTTGGTAAAATGACCGTGAATTTTTTTGATATGAAGAAGATAGTATCAAATCGGCATATTCTTGAACAGTGTAAATTCTATCCCTTTTTTAATTTTACGTTTTAAGACTGCGAAGTCTCTATCACATGGTATCGCATAGGAAAATACTGTTCGATATTTTTGAACTTTTTTAAGGATACTAAAGATGACAAAAATCTTATCATTGTGTGATTTTTATTTTGACCACCACAGCCATCGGAAAAAATATGCAACTCCTGGACGTCCTTCATTTTACTTTCAAAAAATTGATTTAAAAAAGAGCAGACTTCATTTGGGCCCTTTCCAGCGATTCCTTCATGGTAAACAAAAAAAAAATGCGGAGTTGTCCCGGAGATCGTGTATACAAAATACGCTTCCAGTAAGTTGTCTTAAGTAGAACGTTTTAAATCGTGGTACTACATCACGCCTTTCAATTTGTGCAATTCCAACAAAATTATTTAAGGAAAAAGAAATTTTCATATTTGAGGGTGACACACTTGGGGTACAAAATAAAAGTGATTGCAAACGTGTTTCGGTATTACAAAGTGCACAGTCCGAAACAATTTGTGAATAGGTGTCACAGACAAATCTTATATAAATATATTGAGTGATATCCAGGGAAACCACAATGAAATTTGTGAAGCACATTTTCCAACGCCTGCTGGATCCGCAGGTTGTTCGAATTATTTATATTTGGAATCTGAGGATCCAAATAGTAAAAACAATAACACATTAAAAGACGCTTTGCTCGAGTCCCCAAAAAAGAAATATATTCGTCCAAATGAACTGAGCGTCTGATATGAACTTAGTTGACACAATGTTGGTTGAGAAAAGTAAGAATGTTGGGACTTTTGTAAAAAGCCAACTATTTCACAAAAATAAATCTAAATGGAACTTGAAGGAAACGAATAATTTTCTTAAATTCCATTACAAGTCTTCGTCTTTTTATAATTTTATAATGAAAGAAGGATTTGTATTGCCTTTATTACGTACAATCTGTCGATGGTACGATACACTGCCTTTTGGAACGGGTATTTCCAATAACATACCTACTACAAATGCTCAAAATCGGCAGAACACGATCATTTGCCAATCATACACTCGTTTTTATGCTTCGAGGATTAAATACTTCTTGGAAACAGGTAGGTGCGATATTTTTAAGTTTTTTTGTCAAGTAACATTAATGAAAAATAGCCACCACACATATCAATGAACATTGACAATATTTTTGCCTGATGTCTGTTCACAAAGTTTTGTGTGGCGGAACTTAACTAAATTAAACAGATTAATTACATTCATACATACATACGTTGTTAGATTATTTTTTACTTCTGCGGAAATGTGAAGGAGAATATATTGGTGAAGATTATTGAATCAACAGTTCAGTTCATACACTACTTCAAGAAGGTATTGATGTCGTTTCAATCGCATGTGATCAAGGAGCTCCAAACAGAAGTGCGTACTATAAATTTGGGGTCACAATTGATCCCCGTATATTACAGTACTAGACAGAATAATCTTTTGCCTCTATGACGCTGTCCATCTAATGAAAAGTGTGCGAAATAATTTATTAGTCGCCAATATTTCAGTTGGCAATTATACTATATCCTAGTCAGTACTTCGAAAATTATTTTATGCTGATAACGGCTTGATTAGATCGATGCATAAGCTCACAGAAGCTCATATCAAGCCCGATAACTTCCAAAAAATGTCAGTAAAGTTAGCGACTCAGGTATTTAGCCATCATGTCTCTACTGCGATTTTTGCAGCTGTGTCAACAGATATTTTTGATGATAAAGTAAAAGTAACAGCTTTATCCACAGCAAATTTTTTTTTCAAATCTGATGAAGATTCAGATGTTTGATAATTTGAATAGTAATAACCAATTTTCAAGTAATCCTGATAAATGTGCTATATCAGAAAACCAAATGGGCATTATATCAAACTTACAGAATTCCGTTAGATGAATATCGTTATGGAAAAGGGGCAAAAAAGGTCCGGTGTATTGTTTTAACGGTCTTTGCCCAACGATAAATAGAACACTGCAATTGTGGCTTGTGGGACTATATAAAAGGAGAACAACAGCAGTACCTAATAACATTCCACTTAAATACTGATTCTAGAGAATACTATATCAGTACCGACTACATAAAAATTTAAAACAGATGAGTTTCTATAATACAATTGCTTCTAATAGAACTTCATATGAAACATCAGATTCATTAGTTCTTTTAAATATGGCTGATGTTTAAAGTACGTTTACTGAGACAAAATTTGTATTATACTTATGAATTGAATATAAATATAGAGTTCTTCGATCCGGATGACAGTTATATAATTACAGATGTAGTATATGAAGATGATGCACTAGAATCGAAGATAGTTCCGGTATTGCAGAGTAAGAATGTTTGTGTCATAGTTTTTGTCTTAATATGTGTCTTAGTTTGTATATCCATCAAATATATTTTCTCCCTTTGATTACGACGTACCTAATGATTATATGTATTACATAGGTGATGTTGATATTATCTGTCATGGCGACACCGAATTCAATGAAGATTCCAATGCTTGCGAGTTTGACGATTTTGATGTGGAGGATTTAACGATATCAGAGACAGTTCCAACTATGCAAGATATGGCAACACACTATTGTTCGGGATATATTTCTCATGCCATTTTAAAGAAAACCCATTGTAGAACATGCAAATTATTTATGTGCAAAGAGGGTCAAAATGAGTCCTCTACAAAAGCCAAGGGTCTTATTGAAGCTCGTCAATATGAGGATACTATTAATGGTGTTTTAGTCATTCCTACTTGACATTTTGTGGAGTTAATTGAACGAATTATAAAGTGTTTTGAGGAACGTTTTGAAACTCTATGCTTCGAACAAAATGTCCTCAATACTCTTTTAAATTTTTGTAGGAACCAATTTGAGCTCCCATGCGGGACTTTTATGTGCAAAAATAAAAGTAATTAACTCCAAGGCAAAATGCACGAAAAGAAAACTAAAAAAAGATATACTTAATCTTATATAACAGTAGCCGTGTTTCTTTGCACGCGGATATAGGCATGGCATTAAAAAACGACCATCGCCGCTTAAGAAATCATCAAAAAAAACTTGGCAGCCCACATGCACCTATGACATGCACCGTGACACAGCTGTAAGTTGTAGTTAAGAAATTTGTATTGAAAATCCTGAAATTGAAAAATATTTACTTCCGCCAATTGAAATTGATGCCAAGCATATTCTAAAATTATGAAAAACATTTTCACATTAACAGATTTGCTAAATTCAATTACCCTTAAAATGAAGTTGGAAAAATAATAATAATAAAATCACGAATAAAATATTCGGCGGGATGTGTGAGTTGTCGGTGGGTTGTCAAACTTTGACATTTCCTGAAAAATTCATCGGAAGGATTCATCAGAAACGAAGAAAATGGATTTTGGAAGCACTGTTTATCCCCGCTTAAGGACTTAGCGGCGATAGCTATCCCCGCTAAAGTTAGCGTATATAGGATAAGTTGTTGTTGTATTTTTCATGCAAATTTCAAATTATCCCTATATCCGCGTGCAAAGAAACACGGCTAGTGTTATTGGTACTGTGCAAACATATTTGTTAATAGTGTTGTTTTATTTTTATGCGTTTCTTAGAATTATATAATTGAATTTGAACTTTGTATTTATTATTTTATTTATTTTTTAAATACCTATCTATCAAAACAAAATTAAAAATTATACCTTTTTTATATAAAAATATAAGCACAATTATCAGCAAAGGTTCTCAGCTCAATTTGCATTTATTTGGCCGTGTTTAACTTCAAAATAAAAATTTTAAATCAGGTAATCGTACCTAGGTATGTACTAGGTACATATTGATTTCCTATACCTACATTTTAATTTTATCGGATCTTGTGTAATTATTAATGGCAGAGTAAAAAGAAATTGCACAATGATGCATGAACATATATAGGTATGTACATTATAAACATACATATCTATCTACCTTACCTATGCACCTACATTACATAGTTTGAAAAACAAAATAATATCTAGCTTTAATTACTCATATATGCAATCATATGATAGCTATGTATTTGATTTTTATGATCGCAATGAACATGAAAACAATATTTTCAAATCGGATACCTAGGTAGCGCAATGGTAGTGCAATCAGAAATAACACTATATAATTGTCAGAACATCATTTTTCAATTCCAAAAGTAAAAAGGAAATAAAAACGATCGAAGCGTAACGACAGCAACGATAAGTATGAAATATCCGTTAATAACAAAAAATGACCCATCCAGCATTCCCTGACGGAAATTTTTGTTGGGATATTATACATTTTCGTTTTTATCCAATCCCACAAACCCGCACAAGCGATTACAGCGACGTATGGACCGCGTAGCGGATGTTTGCTTCGGTGCCGTTTCTATTTGTAGTTATTCAATGCTTAGGAGGGTCAATCCTTATATGGGTACCGTCGATAGCACCTAAATAAAATATATTAAATTTATTCTGGTTAGATTAAATAATATTAACATTACCTATTATTCCCTGAATACCAGTTTTATTATACATCCATAAGGTAGTTCTACCTTTTTCTTCATCTGTAGGCCACCACATAACTGAATCTGAGAGGTTGCTTAAATAGTGGAAATTATAAAAAGGAATATAAACTACAGTAATTATTACTAATTTTTGGAGTTTAAGTGGTCAACCGCTAGTGCCTACCTACTCCACACACCCATCAACGCAAACAACTTAGAGCATTCTTCAATAGAATTAGCTTAAACATCTCAAAATGCATATCTTCTTAAGCAGTGTTTAAATATTATATTTCTCCAGCCTTTATGCATAAATCCTTATTCATAAAACAGTGTAAAAAACATATAAGTTATGCACAGTTTGTGTCGATTAAAGTATCAAAAAAATACATTAATCAATTACATTTAGCTGTCCAAACTGTCGAAATCAATTGTTTGTGGAAAACCAAATGAAAAAATTCAGCTTATACATAATATTCGGAAATTTATTTGTGCAAGATAATGCAATCGCAATATGCACATAATATGAGTTTGATACCGATTATGAATGAATGAATACCTACCCCTGACCTACCGCAAACTTTCATCAAAACCAACAACTAATATACCATCCATATACTGCACCCACCCCTCTCACCAACACATCATATCCCCATCATGAGAAGTAAACAAAATAAATTCGATAAATGAGGAGAATGGAAGACAACAAAAATAACTACGAATATGCATATTCAAAGGCTTACTAGCATTTTGTAGAAAAGGTTCTACAATATGGTTGTATAAATGTAGCTTTTTTTAATGACATACTTAAGTCGTAAGATGGTGTGTAAGTCGAATACTCGAAGTGAGACTACTATAGAACTCTATATACATTCGATAATGCAAATTGTTGCACTAGGTATGCATTGATACAAATCGCGACTTACTCGAAAGTGGGTTATAAATTCTTTTTCAGTATAAGAAGGAACTACTTCTTCTAAATACCTAGAAATCGCATTTCTGTCGTCCTTTCCAACGAAAAACAGTGGCAAATCTTCTTGATCATCGCTATTGCTGGTATCCGATGTTGTAATATCCGACGAACTTAACATGATGCTACCGCCAGAATCTTCCAACATCTCGTGTATTAAAAAGTATGAAGTATTAATTTTATTTTATTTATCAAAAGCAACTTTGAATCTCATTTTTCATTTGGATTTATTTATTTTGGAATTCAACAGCTGATATGAGAGCTGTCCCATGAAGCTGTACTTTTTTGTTCTAACTTGCATCAGCATATTCATTTGTGGTCATTTGGTCATTAGGTCATTTGAGAAATGCCGATTACACTGCATGGCCATTTTTTTAAAGCGAGAACTGTCAAAAATGGTCATTATATGCCAACTTGACATACACACCCCTATTCTGCTATTCATCGGGGGGAATTTTTCTTCAATTTTCAGTGAACACTATTCTACTATTCATTCGAATTGAATCTGGATTCCCCTCGTTAATGTCGGTAACATCGGTAATTCTCCGCGGTATTCTCTTATTCACGTGAACGCATTCGTTCTCTACAATTCAAATCCGCATATCAAATGTTGCGGGTTTTTTATTTAGTGGATCGTCTGTCTGGTTGGTGGTCAAAAAAATGTAAGTAGAAACTAATTTATTGCTTGATTATTTGTATAAATAAAGATTATTAACATTTTTAGGGGCAGAACAACAAACCGAGACCAATTTAAAACAATAATTTCCGCAATGAAATTAAATTCAGACATTCAGGCCTATTCTGCTATTCACGTGAATCGCAGATTCGATTCCCTTTCACTCTGGCTTTCCATTCTGCTATCCATCGGGTAAACTACATTATCCAACCCAATTTGACATTCAAGTTAACAGCTTTTCGTGTGAAAATAATATGAGGTTCGTTGTTTTTGCAAATTGAAATTAATGTAATCGATTTGATCTCTGTTTACGAAAATCTTTGGAAAGTTGGATATGTTGTTTTGATTAATTATTTTCAATAAAATTAAAAATATACACAAACAGGTATGAATAGTATTGGACTTTTTTTCCACTTCCAAACAGTGGATTGTTTTAAATTGGTCTCGCGTTATTGTTCTGCTTCTAAAAATGTTAATAATATTTATTAATACAAGTAATCAAGCAATAAACTTACATTTTATTGACCACCAACCAGATAGACGATCCATTAAATGAAAAACCCGCAATATTTTATATGCGGATTTGAAATGTATAGAACGAATGCGTTCACGTGAATAAGAGAATACCGCGCAGTATTAGAGATGTTACCGACATTAACGAGGTGAATCCAGATTCAATTCGAATGAATAGTAGAATAGTGTTCAGTGAAAATTGAAGAAAAATCCCCCCGATGAATAGCAGAATAGGGGTGATTGCCAAAAATAATGCCAAAAAGTAACCCGAGGACTTATGCGAGTTTTTGAACAATTTGAAAGATAGGCTAAACCTCCTAGGTCCACCAATAAAAGATGTGACTGAGTGGAAGAAGGTAGATTCTAAAATATTTCAGACTTTTTTTTCTACAGAATTTTCCAGGTATGGAGCGACTACAAATCGCATTTGAAGAAAAACCTCTCCCATCATTGACATACTATACATGGACGGCTACTGAAATGTCAGTTCCATACAATCTCAGCCCAGAAAATGACGCCAACATAACTAGCGCTCGTGGTTCCATGCGAAAAATAAGTGAAACAAAATGACAACCATCTTCGATTTCTCCATAGAATGCTAGAGCCACCTATTGGGCATGAGTGGATTTGCCAAGTGAAACGCTTCCAATTCAAATTGTTGCGGCATTGTTTGCAATAGACGTCCTCTCAAAATCGTGCTAGTTCAAATAATTAATAATAGATGGAACAAACAAAATTTAAATAAAAAACCCTTTTTCATTGTCCCATAAATTGCACAATTTTCGTATATTTATTGCGAATCAGTTTTTTATGTTGTTTTTCATTAGTCTTTTTGGAAATACGATGCAATATCACTTTGGCGTATATTTCAATCACATTTCGGATTAATAAATACTTATGATTGTCAAGAATATCACATTCAAGTACATGAGAATTTAATTCATCATATAAATTATTTACATCTATATTTCTTAAAGTACTTATAATTATCAGGCTATAAATCTTATTGCATCCTAATTTATTTTGTAATTCATACAAAGACAATGTTTTCTGTACTGTTTTACAAATTTTGATTGTGTCCTTATGTGGGTTTCTCAAGAAACCTTTAGATTTTATATTAATAAAAATTGATTTTTCTGTTGCACAAGAAATTAAAAATTGTTTACATTTCGTACATTTGATTGTTTTAATTATTTTGTGCTCTATGAATCCATTTATATAGACAACGATCTCTTCAAATGGTGAGTTGTTCATATGACCATTAGCGATGTAGTCAAAAATTATTAGATCAGCCTGGTTTTTCACTACTTACAACGGCTGCACCACCTCACACTTTGAAGAAAGATGCCATTAAAATGTTGGTATTTTCGCATGAAATACAGTTTGCTTCAGCAGACGAACGAACTTCATTATGAATAAGAAGTCGTTTATAAGCTGAAGCAAACTGTGTAGCTGTTGGTTTATTATTAAAACCACCTCTAGATCTTATGCTCGAAAAAAAAGTTCCAAGTGATCTTGTGACAACTTGTAAGATAAAATGTATTCCAAGCTTTTTTTGTCTTCAACGTATTTTAAAAAAGTTATTTTTAAATTCCGCGTACAAATAATAAAGCCCATAAAACCCACTTTATTTTTGCTTTTTATAATTTGCCGGTTATTTATTGTTAAGCCGCGAAGATATTTTATTGCGTCTTCAAGGAAGCTAAAAATTTGTTCATTGTTCTCTTTATTTAAACCTTTTTTAAAATTGTACCCAAACTTTGACTTTGTGTTTAAGCAATCAAAAATATTGTTTATTGTTCTAATGAATAAAATTGTTGCTTCACATCCCTCAAACTCAGCTTCTCCACTATTCAAGAGAAAAAGCAGAGAATTTGCGGTGCTTTCACTCAAAGTCTGGGCAGCAAGACTGACATTCATGATTTTAGAGTGCCAGTTAATATGTTTAGCATTTAACTTGTTTGCAAAGTGGAGCCCAAGTTTATGTTGAAAACTGACCAATTTTTCAATATACTCCCACTTTATTGCCTTCCCATTCTCATAGTAAATTACTTTATTGGCTCCCCATGTATTACGAATTAATTTAAGACAATGGCAAGCGTCTAAGAATACTGAAATTTGTTCATCTTTTTCAGGATATTTAAAACTTGGCTTCAACTCCTCTAAAGACCCGCCTAAGTGTTTAATCATGCCAAGATTAGATGCGTGCCCATCAAATGTGAGTCCTACAATTTGTACATTTGATGGTTCTAAAAAACTTAAAACTTGCCCACTGGAAGCTTCCACGCGCTGTTCAACCCCACCAATAAATACACCAACGCTTCTTTAGCAAGAGGTAAATCTTCACTGGTGGTAAAATTGCTACCGCAGTCTATGGTGCCAATGTATTTCTTCTCTTTGGTGTCCCACTGAAGATGTTTCCTTATTGCCCTTTCATCCATCAACAAGCAAGCAACTAACTTTCTGTTGGTTCTTTTTAAAGCAATGTTTTTTAACGTTAAAACCTCTAAAGACTTTTGGGTAAACCCAGCTGTCACATCGGTCTGAGAATACCACGATCTAAGGGTACTCGGAGCAGGTAAATTCTTTCGAAATAATGAGCTTATATAACAGTAAGCTCGAGGGCTATAAAAGTTTAGAGTCAATGCGAAAGATCGTAGCTCTACAGGATAGGTTCCTGTAATTTTCCCACCTGACAAACTTTTTAGCAAACTATTATCATAAGTCTGAAAGAAAGGAAAAGCCAAATCTTTATTTATCATCATTTAAAGTATATTTACGGTATTAATTCTCTTTTGATATCTATTTCACGACTTACCTTAAGCACCTCTGCCGCATTTTCCGATATAACTTTTTTTTTCCAAGTCAGCAACTAATAAATTTAAGTTTTTAATTTTAACATTTTTGCGCAGTATTTGTCGCCTAACTTTTTTTATAGATCTATTTTTTTGGATCAAAATGTTACTTAAACTACTGGAATGTTTTCTCAAAGTTCGTGGAGTGGCCTGATCAACACAATTATCGCCTGGGTATCGTTGATAACCACGTTTTCTAGTTGTTACCGATGTGCTGAAAGAAATAAAATGGAAATGAACCGGTTTTACAATAAAGCATTATAATTCAATTTTACTTTTCTCTCAGAACGTCGAATCCACTCGAAAATTCAATTGTTTCACAAGCCTCGCCTGCATTATTGGTAAAAGCTGAAAAAAGAAATTCAACGTTCTCCCTGAAATCATACACAGTATTTCTGTTATAAGAAATAAAAATTCTTTTCCAAAAATATGTACTTACCAGGTACTTACATTCCTTCTTCAGTTAATTAAGGAAAAATTGTCGGCACTGAACCGGGAAGTAATTGCATTCCAAGACCAATTTTTTGGTAGCAATTTGCTTCGAAATGTTTCGAGCAAATTCTTTTATTTTCAGCTGATTCCGTGCCTATGTACTGGTCATTAAGACAACGGATCGTCTCAATCCAATCCTTATTAAATCCATTTTTTTAAGCAATCAAGGTAAATAACACAAAAAACAAATGAGTTTTCTGCCTCATGCATTTTGATAGAATATCTTACCTATGGAAACAGATTTTTCCCTTTTCAGAGAAAATTGAATCATATTGCGAATTGCAACCAATTATACAACACTTCATTTTTTTAATTTTAAATCTTTATTAAATTAATCGCAATTGATCGCAGTAACAAAATAACACACTCTTTTGCAAAACTATCTGCAACTAAATGGAAACGTCAAATGTAAACATAAATCAGAAAAAATTGCGAGTTTCCAATTTATTCCGCTCTGAACCACGAGGGCTAGCGCTTATGTTGGAACCAACGCGAAGTTGCCTACTACCAGTCCATATATAATAAGTCAATGTCTCCCATAACAAAAAAGAACAACGAGCCACAGGGGGAGGGCCAAACAAAACTTATAAATTTTCAGAGGAAGAAGAGGAAGTGATTGCTTTGGTTGGTCTGCAGGAGGCAGTGGAGGGCATCGCTAATGTTCAGGTATTTGGATGTCCACAAAGTGCAAGCAGAACCGAAGCAAAAGAAACTTCGAAACGTCCACGAAGTGCTGTTGATGTACTGCAACTCGATGAGAATGATGATGCTCATAACGATGACAATCATGAGAATGATCTTGGGAAGACCAAACGTTTTTGTTCTATGTTTATAAATAAATATTGCTTTTACTCAAATTCAATGTACAGATTTTCAAGCTTTAGAAAATGTGCCCAAAAAACCAAAAACCAGATGACTCCATTTGAACTGTCCCTTGCCCAATACGAACTTATGAAATCTCAAACTGAGATCCAAAGTAATTTGAGCAATGCAGTTCAAAAGTCATTGAATTCCTTAGAAGAAAACTCGAAAAATATGCAATACAACAGCAGAAGAATTTACAAAGTCATGGAGGAACTTAAAGTGCAGAATAATGAACACAACATTAATATGCAAGGAATCGCTCTAAATAAACTCCAATTAAAAAAGGAGCTTCTGAAGTTGGAGCTCAAACGACGAAATAACCAATAAGTTTTATCTTTTGGGCTAGTGAGAGTTTTTGTTGTGGTCAATAAGTTCCTATATATACATACAAACGTTTTGAAGTGAAGTCTGGATATGATCTGAAATGATTGTTTTTTTTAATAACTTAGGTTGTTTAATATTTAACTGTTTTCTTATTTTTTTGTTTTGTTTTTATAATCGTTAAAATGAATTTAATACTTTTACTTTCAGGCCTATTCTGCTATTCACGTGAATCGTAGATTCTATTCACCCATTCGATTCCCTTTCACTCTGGCTTTCCATTCTGCTATCCATCGGGTGAACTACATTATCCAACCCAATTTGACATTCAAGTAAACAGCTTTTCATGTGAAAATAATACGAGGTTCGTTGTTTGCAAATTGAAATGAATGTTATCGATTTGACGAAAATCTTTGGAAAGTTGGATATTTTGTTTTGATTAATTATTTTCAATAAAATTAAAAATATAAACAAACAGGTATGAATAGTATTGGACTTTTTTTTCCACTTTCAAACAGTGGATTGTTTTGATTGTTTTAAATTGGTCTCGCGTTATTGTTCTGCTTCTAAAAATGTCAATAATCTTTATTTATACAAATAATCAAGCAATAAAATTACATTTTATTGACCACCAACCAGATAGACGATCCATTAAATGAAAATCCATTAAATGAAAAACCCGCAATATTTTATATGCGGATTTGAAATGTATAGAACGAATGCGTTCACGGAATAAGAGAATACCGCGCAGTATTATCGTTGTTACCGACATTAACGAGGTGAATCCAGATTCAATTCGAATGAATAGTAGAATAGTGTTCAGTGAAAATTGAAGAAAAATCCCCTCCGATGAATAGCAGAATAGGGGTGAGAAATCGCGACTTACTCGAAAGTGGGTTATAAATTCTTTTTCAGTATAAGAAGGAACTACTTCTTCTAAATACCTAGAAATCGCATTTCTGTCGTCCTTTCCAACGAAAAACAATGGCAAATCTTCTTGATCATCGCTATTGCTGGTATCCGATGTTGTAATATCCGACGAACTTAACATGATGCTACCGCCAGAATCTTTCAACATCTCGTGTATTAAAAAGTCTGAAGTATTCATTTTATTTATCAAAAGCAACTTTGAATATCATTTTTTATTTGGATTTATTTATTTTGGAATTCATTAGCTGATATGAGAGCTGTCCCATGAAGCTGTACTTTTTTGTTCTAACTTGATCCGACAGTTTTCGCTCATGTGTGCTGATCTGATCTCTTCTGTTCTGACCTTTTGTTCATTAAACACAGCTTATACTGGCATTCGTGCTTATTATCCGATTACACTGCTTGCAATTTGGTCATTTTAAGCTGTCAAAATCAGCATATTCATTTGTGTTCATTTGGTCATTAGGTCATTTGAGAAATGCCGATTACACTGCATGGCCATTTTTTGAAAGCGAGAACTGTCAAAAATTGTCATTATATGCCAACTTGGCATACAGTCTAATCTTACCGTTAGAAATTAGAACATACCTAATCCCTACATAAGATAGAGACATTTCTTGATGTGTCAAGAATGACAGGCTATGATCTGTCATTTTGACACTCAGTGGTCAACAGCACGTGTTAAATTTGTTTGCTTTTTCTTCATACATTTTTCACATTAAACTCTAGAATTGCTATGGGAAAAACTAAAAAAAATAAAGTTCGTTTTGCTAGAGCGAACCCTATTGGCATACCAAGTGTGAGAGATCTTCAAAATGAAGATGAACTCAACACCGAAAGCAACAAACCTATTGATGCAATTCGTGACCAATTGCAGTCTTTTAACATCGAGGAAAAAGTCAACGGTCTGCAAGCGTTGGCGGTACTCGCTTCCAATAAATATAAAGTGGTCGAAATCTGCTCAACTGATGTGATTCGAATAGCCGCACCATTGCTCGTCGAACAAAGTGATTGTGTTCGAAGTGCTGCAGCTGGTGCCCTACGAAACTTGTCGGTTTGTGGTGTTGACGTGTGTGAAACGCTTGTTGAGCAAGACGTTCTCACTCCCCTATTGGCCTTGTTAAATGAGTATGCCCGCGATGTGAATTGGACGGCTGAGTTCGACAAGAAGCTTACTGGCCAGCTTCGTCTGAAATCAGACATATTCCTCCAGGTAAGATCAATGATGATATATGCTTTCATCTAACAACCGATATCCTTTATGCAGTCAATCAATCTATTGTGGAATCTATGTGAAAGCACTTCTGTGGCTCTGGAAAATTTTAATCAGTCACACATCCTAGAAAGTTTTATACGTTGCTTGGACTATAAGGTGTTCGGCTTCGAAATATCAATTTCGGTGGCTCAATGCTTATTGGTAATTTCGGAGGATAATCCTACTTCTTGGAACACCATAAACGAGCATGTGCCAGAGTTTATTTGTCTACTAAATATCGAGGGAAATCACTCTATTACATTGTTGAAAACCCTTTCTGCAGGTAAAAAAAAGGATAAAAATGCATGTTCATAAGGAAAAACATTTTATTGATTGTTCTCTGTTGTGTAGGAATCCTTTCCAATGTGCCTGCTCTAGCTGCAGCATATGTGAACAAAATCTTCCCATCATTGTCCACTACTTTCGACATAAACCATAGAAGTGTTCTGGGAGAGATCACTAGCGAATTACCATTGTCACAACCGAAAAAGGCACCAGAATTGGATATTAACATGGATGCACCCGACGGTAGGTTTAACCAGTAACGGATGCCATGACTTTGGTTTGATTTTTTTCTTTTACTTTTGAAGCGGAAGAAACTGACGAAGCTGCATCGCTGAGAAGAAGAAAACTGGATTTACCTAATGATGTTGAGTTGCGTGTAAAAAACGTAGAATATCTTTTGGAAGCGCAACGAATAGCTGCAGAGGTTGTCACCAATCAGTGTACAACTGACGATGATGGTGAGTTTACTAACATACGTTTGTTCTATATCTGCAATGTTCGTTGACTTAACAGACCTTCTAAGCTCATTCAATTGTTTCACTCGCAAAATCCTTCTTTGCAGAATGGTTTGATACTAGCGCCGATGAAGCATCAGACAATGAAAGCGTTCATGACTACGGAAGTGACAGAAGTAATAGCACTTCTAATTTACAAATACCCGACAAACTGCCAGTAGAAGTTATAGAAGCCATAAAATCACTAGGACTAGTCGAAAAGGTAATCAATCTGGTTTTTCTAAAAACACACACTCTAATAATCTTCATATTTCTTACAGCTCTGGCAAAAGGCCCAACCAGTGCAAGAGAATGTGTACCAAATACTCTATGAGAACAGCGAAACACTCCCAAAGAAGTAATAGCTTCATAAAAGATTCTCGTGGCCCTTCATCCACCAAATATTTCTAATTTTAGAGTGAAAAATCTTCGCATTTCCTCCCTGCTGTGTCTGCAAAACCTGTGCAATGCAATGTGTACCGACGACCTTGGCGGTCCAACGGCCATCTATGCCGTTTGGTTAGATTTAGGACAACAGGTTTTCCAAGGACCACAAGATCCAATGCTTTTAGAACCGTCCACCTCATTGATGCGTGCTGCACTAGCTCATTTAAAAAGTAACAAAGAGCTCTTCAGTCAGATGACGGAAAGCGACTTAGAGGTAAGAAGCGATATTTGACTGACGATTCGCTTACTTAATACCGCAACTTACTTCATACCTTAACTTAGTTAATGCTAAATGGTGTTAACAAATGCACAGTTCCAGAGATTCGAGCCAATTGGTTGCGTATGTTGGGTACCTTAGGTTGTCTACTACCAGAACCGCTGGCCAAAATCATCATTGGTTTCATTTTGGACACTTGTTCCAAGGTAAATCTTTGTTGTGGTATTTGTTATGTTGCAATCCATTGTTGGAAACGATTTCAGGAAGCCGACGTTTGGACAATTTCGGAAGCCATTGACGCATTAATGGACATGTTCTCAGACAATGACTGGAACCAAATAGTGGTTGACTTGAATTTGCACCCACGTATTGAAGCGCTGGAAAAGGTCTTCAAATCAAAGGTATTCCAGATGGGGTTTTCAGACAAGTTATAAAAAAAGTTTTTTCTTTTCCAGATCCGACAGCAGAAGCGTGAACTGAATGAACGATATCCGGCTGTCCTAACTGTACGCACAAATATAAGTCGATTTGTCAAGTATATCGAGAGTGAACTCATCAAATATAAACAAGCGAACGGAAGATAGACGGGGATTAGAATTGAATATATGCGGCTTGTTTTCATTTTGTACCGATGCTGATTTACAAATAAATATTGTAAATTAAATTTTTATACAGATATGTATTTTGTATTATTTATTGATTCGTGATATATATTGGTGCATGTTTGCTCAAACTGTATCATTGAGCAGCAATTAGTCAAGTTGCGCCATCTAGTAGAAAGTAGCCATATTACCGATTTTGGCAACATTTGAATATTAGTTTTGAGCTGTGGAATAACTAGAACATACATAATTAGATTGTTCTCGAACCTTCTAAACGAACCTTCTCTACGAATCTGGAAATTTCGAGAGGTGTCACAAGGAGATATAAATAGATGTCGCAGGAGCACCCAAGACATTCGAGTTGTGAACCGCAATAAAGAAGGGCGATAGATGACAGTAGTGAAAAGTATAGAGAATATTGAATAAGAGAAAAGTGATTGTTTATTTAAAGTGATTAATTGTGAAAGTGAATTGTTGAATTAAATAAGTGAATTATTAGAATAATAATCAAGAGTTAAATTGAAAGAGAACTAATTAATATTAATTAAATAGAATTACGTTTTATCTTTTTGAATCCTAGCCTAGATGGAACAATATGATATATATTATCATAGTTAAGCATGTATATTGCTTTATTGCTAGATTATTTTTGTGAAAATAAAGCGTTAACGAATGTATCAGTAATTCTGGCAAACCTAACATCCCAACAATCACAAGTCGCAAGGTAAGATGAACTGTAACGTTAGCTTTACACTTACAAGACTACCCAAGACACAGTAAGGCGTGATGCCAAATCGTGGCTCGGTGGAAAGGGGTATTTCGCGAAGCTATCTCGTTCACAAATTTGCAATGTCTTTCTATTTTTCCTACTAAACTTTCAGGAAAACAAATGAAAAATTCGTAATTTTTGTTCCAAATGTTGGTTTTCATTGGGCAATGGAAGTACTCATTGAAAGCCAGCCAATCCACAACAATCTATACGAGTTCCCGTAATCACGGTGAGTTTTGGATCAGAGTGGAACCATTTGGCCTGTTTTTTTTTTTCTACACGAGAAAAACAGTATTTTTAACTGTTTTTGATTTTATTTTCCTTTATTTTCCCTCCTATCAGTCTGTCCATGGCTGTGTTAATTTGTTTACTCAGACTGCTCAGTCAACGAGAACTTCAGCCAATTTCAGCGTTCGAAGTCGAGTCAAGCACATGGAAAAATGCAACTTCGAGAGCGAAACAAAAAATGGTTATAAACAAAAAAGAAAATTATGCCAAAATACAAGCAATAAAGAAAATTGGCTAAAAATATAAGCATTGGCATGTTGGGAAAACTGAAAACATCGCCTTAAGGTTGGTGGGATTTGCACTTCAACTTTGAATTAAGGATTTAGGATGACATTGAGGAATTTATGATCTTATCAAACTAGTCCTGAAATAGGTTTTACTGAAATAACATAGCTAGGGCCAATCACATAGGTTCAACTAGTAGTAGCATTTGTAATAGGTTTTGTGGAGTAGCGAGGACAAGGACCACCCCGGCGAGCTTAGTCGTGCTATGCAACCATGATACGCTCCTCGCTCCCTGAACTTTCTCGCTTTCTCTTCCCATTCCCATCCTAAGGTCCCGTCCACATCCTTATATCCTGACACTTTTCAACTCCTAGCTCCCTCTGTATCCCCAACAGCAGGCGTATTACATGATATGCAGTTAGATTTTCAAAGTCGTTTTTGAAGAGTTTCCTTTGTAATATTGTAGTGGTTTGTCAGAAGGGAATTAGATAAAGTTTCGAGAGAAGTTATTTGATAATTTGGGTTTAATAATCGTGTACCTATAGCGGCTGAGTTCAGTGCAGCAGGGAATACTGCTGCTAAAATTCTGTTATTGAAAAATGCGCCAAAACATTAACTTAGACCCATGCATTATTTTTCAGTTTCAGACTTCATAAACCATCAAACCCAGAAGAAATGTATTTTTCCAACGTACGAACCAATTTTTTTAACGAGCTTTTATCCAATAGCAAAATAAAATACCTTCAGAAAGGTTGACCAATGACTGACAGTGAAAGATGAACAAAGAAGAAAGTGTAGGCCGTTTATTTAGGCATATACGAGTACATTCTAAAAATGATGGCACTTCTCCTGTGGCGCACACAGTGAACTTTTCTCATCTCCTTTTTTATGGGATATACTTTATTCCCGTTATTTCTTTGTGGCATAAAATTCTGGAAGAGATGCTCATCTCTGGCTCTAAATATTATGGAAATTGTCTGCGGCCACATTGTGTAAAATAAAAACAATTGAACGACATCAATTTGGTGATAGCTAACGCTAATCATTTTTATAAGTCTCAGGTTAGATCAATTGTTTCAAAAGAAATCAAAAATAAAATTTATCAATAAAGTGCGTACAGGTTTCCCCCCTTTAAAGGCATGTCTGCGCGATGCCAGCAAATGTGAAAATATTGGCTACAGTTAAATATCATTTTCAGAACCCCACTTGAAAGTTGGAGCTCACTCAGTATATTTCTTTCTCGTATTCAATTCGATGGTTGACTTTCTACAAAAACTTCTGTGAACATTTTTAATACTGCCTATAGGATTATTTGGATCGTTTGCATCGCTATTTTTAAATTACAGGAACAGTTAAGCTCATCCTCAAGTTTTCGGGCACCACGCTTATTTCGAAAATTCAGTTGTAGACTGTTGCAATTTTTTTGTTAAAGAAACTCATTTGCCGAAAATTAAAGGAAAATGATTTGGGATTTGCTCTTGCAACCCCTGACACTTACACAGATTCTGTGAACCACTGGAAGCAGATTTTAATAGTCACTTGGTTTGTATTTGGCCCTAAACCCCCTAAATGGAAACATTCACCTATGCTGGGTGCCACGACATACAGATATTCCAGGGAATTGTAGTGCAGATGAACTCACCAGAAAAGGAACCATGCTGCTACTTCTAACTGATAAAGGTGCCTTAGGTATCCAAGTTGCTACATGCAAAATCATGATTATGAGGGAGGCCATTGAGAGAACTAACCTTAGGCGGGCAAATAGCGACAAAACAGATTTGGCCAAAGCTGGATTTGAAACGCTCTAGGTATGTTTGATATTTCTGAACAGACTGTACATTGGTGCTACAATTGGTGTAATCACCGGACACTGTCTCATAGGCAAGCATGCAACATGACATACAAATGACCTCTGCAGAAGCTGCATGGACGAGGAAGAGGAGGAGACTATTCTCCACCTTCTCTGCACATGCCCTGCTCTCTCTCAAAGACGAAAACTCCATTTAGGACCTTTCTTTTATAATTATCTCAACGATCTCATAAACATAGACATCAAAAGTCTGTCAAGCTTCATCAAAAGTTCCAACTGGTTCAACGAGTAGGAAGAAGATAGATCCGTGTGGTATCACAATGGACCTTTTATTGGTCTAAGTGTGTTGGCCTCTGCCGACTGCCACTATAACCGAACATAACCTAACCCGTAAATCGACAAACTAATACTCAGATCCAGGCGCTCAAGATGCCATAGTTCGTTCCAGTTCTGGCCAAGTGCTGTTCAGCCACGGTTTGTTTTTTTTACATTATCTTCATTGGTAAATTGTACACATAACCACTTCCAACAAAACCACACAATAACCTAATATTTTTGAAAGAAAAACAACAATACACAATTTGAATAAAATTAGCACTTCATTAATTCCATTGATTGACTTTGCAAAACTTGTCTGCGTGATTCAATACATATTTCAAAGGCGCACACACCAACATATGTGGTGCAGCCTCTACATGCATTTTTCTTAAAAAAACACTTTTATAAATAAAATTATAACACATAACATAATATATATTAAAATTATTTTTTTTATAAATTATAAAATTAATTTCTCTCGCCGTAAGATTTCATTTATAAGATATAATATTGTGTTTCATTGTTTCGGTTTTTTAGCGATATTGCACATGGAAGTTCTGAGAACACCATCTTGGACTGTTTAGGAGCCTTTCAAAGGACGTGACGTTTTCAGTTGTTATTATTCTTTTTGACTTCTAGATCTGGTGAACGATTTTTGGTTCGTTTTGGCTTTGGCACTGGATTCCAGTCCAGATTGGAGCTTGTTGGCGAGGACTCTCTGGATGCGTTGTTGACTTCTTTTGTGATGGTGCATTTTTTAAAAATGTCTGTATCGTTCTTCTTAGCTGTTTCTCTAGCTAAAGTTGATACTATTGTGTCGAGAATCCCTTGGAAATTTTCATCATTCTTGTTAGATAGCTTGTGTTCGTTGGCATTCTCTAGACCTTCCAATTCTTCGAGCATGCGCTTCATTTCTCGCTGTGACTCGGCTAAACTTTTAAGGTTCTGCTCCATCGCGTTAGTGTTGGTTTCGCTCATGTTTCGCTGGGAATTAGACCCATCGATGTCCACATCGGTATCGGTCTCACCTACCTTTCTGCCATTAAGCAATTGTTGGCTTCGGTTTATTGATTCGATGATCTGTTTGACCGACCGTCTTTTTTCGGGAGGAACTGGCTCAAGTGGAGCCAGTGTTGACTGTTTCCACTGTCTTGGCCTAGGGCGGTAAATTGATTCCGATGTTTCCTCTTCAAAATGCTTAATCCGAGGTGGTTTCTCAATAGGTGGTGGTTTCACCACTTCGGAATTTGATACTGGAGAGACTGCAGTTGTTTGGCTGGCTTCTATAACCACGGGCAGAGTAGTGGTAGTTTCTTCCACTCGTTGAAGGTTCTCCTCTGATTCGGAGATTTGCAGCTGCAGCTCTGTAAATGTGGTTGGAACTTGGATATTAAGGTTGGAAATCTTTTTTTCGTCTTCAATTGTCTTGGCAGCTGGTACCGCTTTAGGCTCCTGCTTTTTGGATAGGTTTGACTCGCCGTCGGTGATTATAACTTTTCTAGCTGCAGGTAATGGAGAAGTTTGCGGTCTCAGATCTCTAAAGGCCGGAACCGGAATATCAGAAGTGCAGGGCATTTCGTTAGCACTAGTTGAATTACCAGTTGTTGTTATGACGCGGGTAATTTTAATTGTAACCTCTTGGGGCTTAGCTGCAGGAATTTTTGGTTCAGCATCGATGACTACCTCTCGGTTATTCATTTCCGGTGTGGAGTGAAGATCGTCCTTAATTTTAATCTCCCTTCTCCTCATAGCTGGTGTGTCAGGAGGCTCAAGGGGATAGTTCACTTCACTGTGGGCCGCAGCCTTCTTTGGCGAAAGTGAAGGCGGAGATTTAGAGATATTTGGCTTAGCTGCGATTGTTGGCTTCTCTGGCGATTCATTGATTATGAGTTCATCCACAGACTCTTCAGCGGATTTGTGGGCTTTCACAACTTTCACGGTTTTGCGGATCACAGCCTTTTCCGTCGATGGACGTTGAGTATTGTTTTCTGGAGTATCGGGTCGCCTTTCAGAACGGAAGGTCGAGACTCTTGATGGCACCGTTTTCTCTGGTGATGAGCGAGGACTTTCTAAGTGCACGTGGATAGCTTCCACATGGCCAACTTCTTTGACTGGAGTTCTAACTGTGTTTTCGAAACTTTTAACTGGAGAGTCATTTTTGACGTTATTCTCTAGGTCTTTATCTTCGCTAATAAATAGAGGCTCTGCATCTGTTGCTATTATGATGTCTACGTTGGAACTCACAGTTCCGTTCGATTTTTTGGCAGGTGGCGCTTTGGGTATAGTACCATTTTGTTTTGGTGATTTTGAGATATCTGTTGCATTTGATGTGGTGGTTGTTGTAGTAGTGGAGGAACCAAGCTTACGCTCAGGATTGTCCGAGTTTGATAACTTGACAAAGCTTTCAATTTCTGCTGTAAGATTATGTATTTCAACTCGTTCGTCTTCTTGAGCGTTGCAAGGCTTGTGACTAGGTGTTGAGCTAGCACTAGAACTTTCTTCTGTGATTATTTGATGCACCTGTAAGGAAAAGAGTAAAGATTGATAAATCTTCGATTAAGAAAGATTATAAATGGAAGCAGGAAGTTAACTTGAGACAAGTTTGAATTATTAAATGTAATAAATAAATGATAGATTTCCAGTGCAGGAATGCGCAAAGAATATTTCTAAGGGGACAATTGAAACTCTTCCGCAAGTGTGCATCTGAAACCGTGGCTTCACACGATTGGAGATCACCGGTGTCAAACGAAAAGCAATAACATGAGCATGCATGTGTCGAAATTATAAAAAGAGACAGGCCGGATTCAAACAAATGCAATAATACGAGCATTTGATTGTCCTCAGTAAAGAAGTTATCTGAAACCAGGAAGCCTACTGATGTTATTAAGGTCGAACTAGAAAACCCCACAGGCGGACCAATTGGGATGCCATAAAGTGGGGGGTTACGATCCCCCTTTAATTCTGATCATAACCTAGCCGTAAAGGGAACACGGAAAAAGGTGCAAGGGTGATAAATAATCTGTGGAGATTGAGTGACTAAATAAAACAATTGATACTCGTATGAACCCGATCCAGAATGTGCAGTGCAAGAGTGCAAGAATTTAAATAAATAATTTATGATCGTATCGTATTATGGAAATGTTAATGTTAAAAATTGACTTAGAAAAAATGCATTTTTCTGGCATGGTTTGAAAAAGTAAATACATTTATACATTATGTGTGTAAGTAAATCAGTCGAAATGTAATATCATAATAGTAGCTTCAATAATTCATAATAATTCATATTGCTGCAATAATCGATGGAAATTCTTATTGAAACAGGAAATTGTATTAATCTTTATGCCAATGGAATTAAACAAAATTACAATTAAAGTTGTTTTTGTGTGTGCATTTAGGCTGCCAAGCTTTCCGTCAATTTACTTCGAATCGTTTAATAAATGACAGCAACTTGTGATTGCTACCACGTGAAGTGGGGCTGGATAGCAGCGCTGTTCATTTATTTATAAATAAATAAATTATTCTTAAAAAGCCGTTTTTCTCCAATGGGACTCAAACCTAGACCAGTGCATTCAAGTCTCCAACCTAATTTTATTATTTTGTGCAATAGTAAGACAATCTCAAAAATGCTTTAATAAAGCTATCTTATCGCAATTTCGATATTACAGCGAAACATTTATTTTCTTAGATAAAAGATTAGCGAAGTGAAAATGATAACGAAATACTCATACTCAAACCATCCTCTGGCCTGTGCGCACTTTAAAAATAAAACTCGAAAATAAGGTGATAACACTGAATAAATAAATTATTGATGCAAAGTAAACAAAAATTAATTAAATAAAGCTTAATACAAGTTTGACGGTTTACCCAATTATTCGCTTAATTAAACTTCCTTCACTAGGTGTCCAGACTTGATTCTGTGATACGCATGCGTTTAATGATTATACAATGTTCATATAAATGCTGTACAAATTTTTGTCTACTCTAAATTATTTGTGTAAACAGTATGTTCTGAATGAAGCTTGCTAAACTTTAAGTTTGACTTAAAATTTAACAAGTTAAAATTGAAACACCATGCAATAAAAAAAAAAGACAAAAACTTACTGGTACAGGTGGTGGTGGAGCACGTCTCTTTTTGCGGGCAGGATGCTTTGAAGCTAAATTGCCACCCACAACAACGTCCTCATCATCATCTTCATCATCGAAAGGATTTGTGCTGGCCACACTGGCCTGTGATGATCTGTTGAAAATTAAACACACAAAATTATATAACTGGAAAGTTTTTGACAAGAGCGACTCGCATAATATACTTTGCAAACCACACGCACTACATATAGATGTGAGGGAGGGAATGACGTTGAATGTTTTCAATAACCCATGAAAATCTATTGTAATAGTTTAATTTTGTCTAAAAATAAATTTGCATTCTAGATTTCCCACATATCTTCGTATCGTTTGCCGTTGAATTTTGTAGAGTTTGATTTTATTGTGATATATGAGTTACGCGATTTTGTTTAATATTATATTTAGTTCCAATATACCAAAATGCAATTATGAGTAATTTAAGGTATAAGATGTCAATAAGTTACAACTGTTTATATTTTGTTTGTGTGTAATAAATATAAGTAAGAACATGTACAACATACCTACATACAGAAATTTTATTTTTGCATATAAGCTTAAAGAAAAGTATAATTTACAGTCTGTTAAAATCACTTTATAAACAAAAATCGATGTATATTCATATGTCGAGGGTTAAAATACATATATATTAGATATGTATACAATACAATATATATTATTTATTATATTAATACTGGTTTGCCGAATTCTATTACGGACTTTTCGAATCTGCCAACTGGCAGCCCATTTTTGAAGATATCGTTTAATCGATCTTTCTATCTATCTCTTTCACAAATTTGCAATCTCTTTCTATTATTTGTACTCAACTTGCAGAAAACAAAAGTAACAATTGGTATTTTTTGTTAGTTTTATTATCTTACGCATTTTTAAAGGTGTCTTAACACAGATTAATATGTTTTCCATCCTCGAAATTTTTTTTTTCACGTGAATTTAACGAAATAAAAACCCCAGCTGCGTTTGTTTTCCTTCAAGTTGTTCAACTGTAACTGACACTGACGTTGTCGCAATCTTCCCTATAAAAACGAAGGTTGCGTTCTCTATCTAGACATACTCCTCCTTGAAAAAATTGCAAACATTTTGCTACGCCCACTCTTTGAGGGCAATTTGATCCAAATATTAAATTTTTGGTAATTTTGTTAGAAAACAAAAAAAAAACTTATTACAAAATGAACAATTAACCCAATGTTTCTTGGTATAAAGATGCAGGCAGCTGACAAGTATACCGTCAGATAATGAGCATTAGCTGCCAAGTGAGACGTGCAAATGGTGCATTTTGAAGAATTATTTCGTTTAATATTCCATGGTAGTATCAATATAATAACCCAAGAACACCGAAAACTCTTGAATGAGCAAGTTGTTGAAGATTGGATATCAATTCTGGCTTATTAATTAAGATGAGCAGTTAATACTGTAGAGAATACTTTAATGTCTAACACATGATGTGGAAGCAATACATTAGGTACAAATGGTTAAAAATGAGTAGCTTGAGTCCGGTGAAAAAGACTGGTCCTGATGAAATATCTCCTTTTGTTTTAAAACAGTGTGCAAGTTCTCTTTGTTTACCATTGTCACTTTTGTTTATCGCTTCCCTCAGTGAGGGTAATTTCCTTAATGACTGGAAGATTTCGTTCATAGTCCCCATTCATAAGGCGGGACCTAAACAAAATGTTTCTAATTATCGTCCGATTTGCAAACTTTCTGCTATCCCTAAATTATTTGAAAAGATTGTTACAAAGAAACTGTCGTTTCTTCTCAAAGAAATTATTTCACCTCATCAACATGGTTTTGTCACTGGAAAATCTACCTCGATCAATCTTATGATTTTCTGTAATCACACCGTTAGTTGTTTTGAAAGCGGATCTCAATGCGACGTCATTTATACTGATTTTGCCAAAGCTTTCCATAGAGTCAATCACAAAATCTTAATGCAAAAATTGGAAGGTATAGGATTTCATTCAAATCTACTGAAATGGTTTGAGTCTTATTTATGTGATCGTTTTCAATATGTTCAAATAAATAATGTCATCTCCCATCAAATTCATGTTTCCTCTGGAGTTCCACAAGGAAGGCACCTGGACCCACTTTTGTTTTTAATCTTAATAAATGATATTCCACTCCGTATCCTGTTTTCCCAGAAATTGTTGTTTGCGGATGATTTAAAAATATTTTGTCTGATAAAATTGCTTTCAGATTGCGTACACCTTCAAGAAGACCTTCACAGACTGTGTCTCTAAATGTTGCAAAATGTCAAGTTATGCCATTTTATCGTCACATGTCTCCGGTGTTCTACAATTATAAAATTGACGATATACCTCTCACAAGAATAGAAGAAAAGAAGGACCTTTCCGTTTGGTTTGATCATAAACTTAACTTTAACCTTCATATTGATTTTATAGTAGCTAAAGCTAACTCTATGCTGGGATTTATTGGGAGAAATTCCAAGGAGTTCACTGACCCATACACTCTCAAATCTCTCTTTATTGCCTTTGTACGATCTGTTTTGGAATACTGCTCTGCTATATGGTGCCCTTTTTTTAAAACAAGTTCACAAAGGATTCAAATATCCAAAAACGCTTCACAAGACTAGTCGTTTATCGTCTACATTGGAATATTCCAATGCCACCATATGATGCACGATGTCAGCTTATAGGCTTACTAAAGCTGTCAGATCGCCGTAAATATTTTTCGATAATCTTCACGCGACATGTTAAGTAATTGAATTAACTGCCCTTTATTGCTATCTCTAATTGAGATCTATGCTCCCTGGAGATACAAAAAATTTATTTTGTGAACCCTTTCATAGAATGAACTATGGGCTTAACGAGCCAATTACAAGATGTTTAAGAGAAGCTAACAACAGTTCCAATAGGGAGGTGTTTAAAAAACAGTTGTTATTTATTAACGGTAATCTGAGTGGTACTTAGTGTTTAATAATGTATCTAGTAGTCTTAAGGAGATATATGTAAATGTATTATTTGTTCGATGAAACAATAAATAAATAAATAACTATTTATTTATTTTACTTAGTGCTATAAAAATAAATGCATGCTTTTTGTTGAAGAAAAGCAGAATTTCACTATTGTTCTACTTTTTTCGTCTTTATAGTTCATCAAAATTAAGATAGGAGAACAAATTGGTGTGGGAGAATGATTAAGTAACCTTTCGTACCGCATCAAACTTTTTATTGTAGAAAGGTAAAAAACGAAAAATATGAAGTAAAATAATTCATTAATAGGATTAGTTTCGTCCCTATTCAAATGGCTTGTAGAGTATGTATGTTAAGAGTTGTTAGGGGCATTCAGTGTGCAACTGCCCAACTGTAGCTATACACTGCCTGTGTCGGTTAGTTTAATAGACACTTTCGAGTCCGAATCGGCAGAGTCAATGCCAAAATCAGTTTCTTCCGTGGTTGTAGAGCTATCTGTGTAGATTGCAATTTCATTTGGTTGAACAAAACAAAATGGTTCCTTTGGCATAACGCGTTCGTTTAAGGAACCTCTAAATATTGTGAGACTTCACTGTATAGCTTTCGCATTTCTACTAAGCTGTATTAATTTGCAAGTTAAATTATTTGGTCACTAGGTGTGTTTGATAAACCTGATCTGTACAGAAAAAAATAAGAATAAAAATGTGCAAAAACATTGCCCCAAAGTGTTCGGGATTCAGACACTTTTTGTATTTTATTTTGTGTGCTAGAGCAAGTGTGTTTAAAATGGGAAATGTCATAGCGACAATGATGTCAGCTAATTCGTCTGTTAGCGTGTGAATAGACCTAACTATTCACGTAATTGCAAAATTTAAAAAAAAATTGTGTGAATTCGTACAATTTTATACAAAATTCTATTTCTTAACTCAAAAAAGTTGCAAAAAAGAAAATTATCAAGACAGAAACACACATTCCCTTCACTGAAAAAAGTTGCAAAAAAGAAAACTATCAAGACAGAAACACACATTCCCTTCACTGACAAGCCTGCGATTTTTACCACACTGGTTTGTATGGATAGAAAAGGTACAAACTGTCAAGGTGTAAGCAGATAATCTCGCTGACGTTACTGCTCGCTGCACCTCAGTCTTTAAATAATTTTAGACGTCTTATTTTTATGGAAAAAGTGATGTGTGTGCTTTGATTACCTACTTGTATAGGTGTTTTGTTTTTTTGTGTGACAGAACAAACAAAAGATTGGGATCAAATCTACATTTATTGATTGAATCTCCCGTGGTCCGGTTATGTAGCTGGCTTATTTAAGGGCTAACAGATTAAGTAGAAATAATTCTTTTAATGTCTAACAAAGTCTATTCTAAGGGTATATTAATTTTGACTCATAGTTTGTAACATACGTTAATATTGCCCGTAGACTCTAAAAGTTACTATATTCGTGATCAGCATCGATAGTAATGTCGACCTAGCTATGTCTGTCCGTCAGTAGAATTAGGCCCATAAACGATAGCTAAAAAGCTGAAATTTTAATCATATACTCCCTAGGGGCCCGAAATAATCAAGTGCAAACATTTTTAAAATCCGCAATGACACGCCCACAATTTCAACAAAAAACTAATTTATCGAAAAGTCGAATTTTGAGCAATAAAACAGTTTTATCGAAAAATTAAAATTTGAGCTAGGAACCTCAAATTGATAGTAGGTATATACTCCTTAGGACTCTTAATGCTCATTTTGAAAGATCCGCCCACTGACACGCCCACAATATAACAACTGTTTTATCGAAAAATCAAAGTTTGAACTAGGAAGCTGAAATTTGCCTTATTTACTCTCTACGGTTGGTTTTATTGAAGAAATCATTGTAAATGAAAGTCCCTTTCTTCGCAAAATGTAGATAAACTCGTTTGAACAATTCCTTTATATAAAGTTTTTTGCCATAGCCGTGGGCGTACTTTTATGGGGTGTTTTTTTACAAAAACTTTTTTTCGATAAAATCCCTTAAATGTTGTATAACAAAATATAAGGAGTGTTCTTAACAATTCACCCATACTTAGACTATTGCCAAGCCCACTTAGGGATATGAGTAGGAATAGGGTATCCAACAGTTCGCCCAAGCGGACTGTATCCCTTCCCTATGCCTTTTTCTTCTTTTTTTTAATATATGTCTGTTTGAGCTTTTCCATTTTGCTATCTTATAACTTAATTTAAATATTAGTAACTATAAATGTGCAATACGCATTAATGATCCCCTTCGAAACATTGTAAATGAATTTATTGCCAATTTTTCTTAGTGTTATATGCTTGAGTATATTATTTTATAGTGAACAAATTAACAAATTACTCTTGACTAAATCACTAAATAGTTATGTTATTGCAATTTTACATGTAATGTGTTCGATTTTAACAAGTGACTGTGGCGAATACGTAACATATTGAAAGGAAATGTAAGGAAATCAAGCTGAGTTATTAACAAGCAACTACATGTTATCATGAATGACATAACGTAAAGGGAAAAGAAATATGGACACGATTTTTAGTAATCCCAGAGTAGCCATAAAGTTGTATGCCCAAAAGGAAATCATCCTCCCATGATTAGTTACTCCACAGAGGGGGAAAATGACGAAACTTAAATTTCACAAGGCACACCACATATAGAATGCAGAGTAGGTATACTGTTTTGTCCGCCACACAACTGCCGGCAAACTCACCCTCTGCTAATCATTCCCAAGGAGTCACTATTAAAATCATTATTACGTACTGGTTGCGGGGTTACAGACCCACGATACACGTACCTTCTGGCTGGTGGTAATATCAGTGATTGTGAAGGCGATGTAGATCTCGCACCGCTTGTTGTTGCTGTCTGAATTGTGCTGCGATATCTGTCGTTTCGATTTAATCCAATACCGTTAATAGGTGTCGTCTGCTTAGTTGGGTTAAAATAAGCAGCATTACCAAATATTTTGAGGAGGATGTTTTTTTTTGTTTTAGCAAATTACCTGTTCACTTCTCATATCCTGAAGGGAACTGCGATATGGAACGTTGCGCTGAAAGGCCTTATCACCATTTGATGCTGCAGTTGTGTAACGCATACGTGGATCGTATGTGCTATAACCATTTTCATGGACGAATATATCTCGGCGCATTTGTGGTGGGCTTTCAGATGTCTTGTTTATACCTAAAGTTGACGATTTCTTCTTCATTCGAAATGATTTGAATGCCCTGAAATGAAAAGAAAAACGACGTACAATATAACTTTTTAATGGCGAGTACAAGTTGATCTTCAGCTCAATTGAAAAACAGATATGTACTCAAGGAAGTGTGCTGCATAATAAAGTCTACAAAAACGATCCAATTGAATAAAATTACCTTGAGTAACCTCATATAAGCTGCTCTCGACAAATATAGGGTGATTGCGCTTCATTGAAAGTAACCGAATGCTTTGAACAGTTGAATAGAGATGATCTTTTTTAAACTGAATGATATTTCAAATGAATAGATTTTGAAATATAGGAATCACACATGGTCTCATTCAAACCGCTTTTAAGGTCTATGATGCCCTTACTATTTGTGTTAACAATGCAGGTTGTTCCGTTCCATCCCTGAATCTAATGCAGAAGGGCAACACAGCAAAAATGGGCAGTCGAATGCGACTTTAAGAAAGAAGAATTTAATCTACTTCGAGTGCTTAACAGTCTTAAGGAAACATTATCAATTCAAAAAATGTATAGAATGAGTGATTAAAAGAGTTTTAACAAGACATAGCTTGAATGATTCTTTTTTATTTCGTGAAGATGTAGTTTCTTTTACAGCTTTTATATAATTTTTCTTCGTGGGCCTGTTGCACTACTAATAAGAGCACTCCATTGGTAACACTGAAACATTATTTTCCGCTATAACCAGTCACTCAAGTCATTATATATTACTCAATGAAATTAACATATAATAAGCCAGCATATCATGTATAAGGATTATTCTGCAACTAACCATTAAGTATCACAACACTTGCAAATTGTAATTGACAAAAACTTATTTGGAAAAATTTCTGACATAGTACCAACAACGTACACGGTGACGCGTGTCGTATCGGACAGTTGTTCGTCTTCTATGCGTTGGCGCACCGCACCGTTCATCCGATTGGGTTAAAACTTCGTACAGTTGTTATTGGTACTTGCGCGAAAGTTGTTGATATAGAACCATTAATGTACATAGGTAGTAAAGGTTCTACTCTCACAGTTGCGGCAGAGGAAACTAATTTAAAAAAATAATAAAAATGTAAATGTGTCTGCTTTGTATATTTCAAAACGCACAAAAAAATTCAAAGAGGCATACATTGCATTCCGGGTATTATCTGAAGTGAAGTTTACAAGTCACAGAATTGTGAAGTTACTAGTTTTTCGTATGTTTTCTTTCACCAAATATATGAATTCACAAGTTCACATGAGCAAAGACGTGTTTAATTCATGCTACAAATTTTGTTTTAATCATCAAAAAGTGATTGGAAATGGCTTTGTGTTTTTAATGTGTCATTAAAAAGCTGATTAAAAATAAGTTATTGGGACACCGTTCTATCTGATTCTTAGCGAAATCAGTTTACTTAATACATTAATTCCGTGGAGATACAAGTTTATACATGAAGTTGTATCTCCAAAACTTTATTCATCGCATATTTACAAATTCAAATACTACATTTTCTGGTAGTAGGAATCATTTTTAATCAACCGCTTAGAAATATTCAGCTTTCATTTCCCTAAGACTTCTAACGTTTTTTTTCATTTTCTCTACTAATTCCCTCTACTGTGACCAAAAAATAAATTTGAAAATATTTGCGATTATTGTGACGCCACTATTTCAACTCCTAGCCCGGAAGACCAATTATAAGCTCTTCAAAAACACAGACACTGCTAGTTCTGGCGCTTAGTGCTCGACGATAAGCAGGAAAGAAGAGCTAATATTGGGTTCTTCGAAAGAAAATACTCCGTTGGATATTCGGTCATGTGTGCGAAGAAGGCCAATGAAGGAGAAGATACAACCGTGAACTCTATGAGCTATACGAAGATGTGGATCTATGTAGTCCGAAAGCTTAAATATTCCTATGACATTTGCTCGGGTACATCGAGCTACATCGAGCGGCCCCAGCTTTTAGATAACAAGGAATACCAAACCTCTGTTTTAAAGAATAAGGCATCGCGGATGGCAGAGCGCTTGGTTTGGACAACTGGAAGCTGCATGCCCGGGTTCGCGGAATATGGAAGGAAGTATTTTCTCAGGCAGAGGCTCTCCACGGATTGGGAGCTCGTCAAGTAAGTTAGTATTTCACTTCCAGTTTCTACTTTCCATGAGTCAAGATTTATCTATTTGTGTAGAACTTAATGTAATTTATCATACTTATAATCATAGCCATCCAACACCACCAGGAAAAGTTTTGTTTTGCTTCTAGAGCAAACAATTTCATCATTTTAAATATATTTTCTCCGCCAATATCTTAAATAAAATTATTTTATCTCTTTCGATTATCAGTCTTAGAAGTTGAACACCACGAAAAGAGTACATTTGATGTCATGGGTCATGACCTTTTCTCCTTTAAAATTCAACCATTTGGTGATGAATGATTTTTATACAGAAATATGTAGTTTATCCCCCAATACGTAAGCACCGTGTATACATGATAGGTGGTAGACCTAGTCTCCCCAAACGAACCCGTGCAAACATGTCTTTCAATGTGCTGAGGAAAAAAAAATGACTGCATTCAAGCGTCTGCCAATATATTTGCCCTTCCGAAAGTTGGACATTGGCCAATGTTGCGAACGAACATACATATACAATACACTGCAAATAAATATCTTATGAACGGTGGTGCATTAGCAATATTGTCAATATTGGCGCTTGATACTGTTGCTAAGAAGCATTGTGGCGTTTTTTTTGTTAATCGATGTTACAAAATATTTACACAAATTTGTAAGGCAATTGTTAAATAAATATAAAAGGCACTGATAACTGATAAAATTTCTTTCTTAATAATCTTTTTTCCTATAAATAGCTATTTGTGTAAGTAAATACTGAAAAAGATTACATTTTCTTAGTATAGTGTCATCCAAGAAGAGCTCATTGCTCGCATATTTTCGAGCTTTGAGTTCTATTCGAAATCAAAGTTGGTTATTTGAAATATTAAATGTTTTGTATTCATTTGCTACATTTTTATTATAAGAACCACGGTAAACATTAATTAAAAAGTATTTACCATCACTCATACAGACCCACAAAAATTACGCCAACGAAATGCAATGAGAATTCCGATAATGGCTTCTTCAAATTGACATGGCAAATAAGCATCTAATTTATACGTGCAAATTATTGAGTGGTAATCTTCACTTTTCATTATTGTAAACATTAAGAGGTAGCCCTGGCATCCAACACCCCGAGTTCATCAATATTGTCAGGCCAAGTAACAATTGTATGCCCATGTTATGAGGTCAAGTATCCAACAAAAACGACACGTCGCTTTTAAATTGATGCTAAGTGATATTTATATGTACACGTACAGCCTGGTCTGAAACTGATCACTGTTCACTGCAATGGTGGCAGTTGACTTTGTTCCACTTGACATAGTAGTCGCCAGCGATTATAAGCAAGCGAATGGACTGAACTTATGACGTTTCCGCCATTCTTCACTAACATGCAAGTTATTTACGGTGATATGTAACCGTTTAGGCCACTTGTAGTTGGTAATTTTTTGACAGAAACCATATAAATGCACAACAATTATAAAGTCAATTATTGTGCAACAATATATACCTATGCATCCACGATGTTGATTCATTAAAAGATCAGTGAAGATCGCTTAGCGTTATTAAATAAACACAGGGTGAGGGAAAATTTGTAAAATGGAATGTGATGAATGAATTATTTTAAAAATTGTATACACGGGGACAGCTTAATCGTGCAAACCCACACAAAGCCTATTTTTTTTTGAGAGAAGAGCATTTTAAGCAAAAATTTGTCAAAATAAGCATTGGCATTATGTGGACTGTCTAACTACGATGTTTAGAAAGCGCTGAAATAAACATAAAGGTGTCGCTACAGTCCGGGTGGATCTGAACTTCACCATAAAAGATTTTTTATTTGTTTGTGGTTTAAAGTTAAGTGTTCTACCAAAGGCGATTCATTCTGTTTCATTAATTCTCAAATAAATACAAATGCATTATGTATTTGGCGCAGCAACTCATACAATGCTAAGTTTCTTCAACCATTTGTGAATAGAAGGGATATAACTTTGAAAACAGTTTTCTCTTTTTTAATTCTTTACTCCTTTTCGGTTATGTTCAATAAGCTTACTAGTCTTCAATTTTTATCAAATTAATTGGCTGGCAATGACAGTTCAGAGTTTTTTTTAAAATAATTTATAAATAACACTATGATAAGGTTATATTGTAAACATTTCAAATTGTTGAAAACTACAAACAAATTTGTTATCATTGCGAACGTTTTAACTGCAAATAACGGTAAATAGGGTTGTTCGCTAGCGCGAACACTGGCTGCTATTTGCCATTTTGTTTGTATTCCGGCTGCTCACATGAGAATTCCGCATCTGATGAGCTCTGCGAATCGGCTAGCGTTGAAACCACCAAGGAATCAGGCTGTAGGAAGCGAAGGAAACGGAAGCGTGGTAAGAGGAAGAAGCGAGGAGGAATGGTGGACGCGGAGAGTAGGGTTGCAGCAAATATCGACCCCAAACCTGCTGGCCCCATACCTACTGCCTCTGACCTGACCGCTCCCAATCTCTTAGAGACGGTCACTGAAACAGAGAATTCTGTGAAGGTGACGGACACAAGAGTGGTTAAGGGGAAATCTAAGGTAGCCAAAGGAACAAAGAGGTCTTGCACTAGCAATGATACAGGACCCCCCTACCAAAGAAGAGTTACACGGACTCGGCCCTGTCTGGTTTGCGATTGGCGGTTGTTTTCCCGGGTGATCACCTGAGAAAATATACTGCGGAAAACATCTGCGTTCTGGACAAGGCCTTGAAGGACGCTGGGAGGAGGCGAGTTAAGGAAGGCAATAGCCCGGCGTTTGAGCGCATCATCAAGATAAATGGAAGCTTTGTCCTCTGCTGTAGTGATGAAGCCACGAATGCGTGGGTTAGAGCTGATCTTGCTCGGATTTTCCCTAAGCTTGACGGGAGTGACCTTGTCTGTCTTCACCCGCCTTAAAGGGCTTAGATGCCAGTCTTATGCCTGAGTTCAGTTCTAGAGTCTGTGCAGCTATTAAAATGTGTCTTAAGCGAGGAGGGTTGGTTACTGAGATTATTTTAGCCTCAGTGTACCTCCCATTCGACTCACTGGCCCCACCTCCAACGGTGGAACTGGTAAGGCTTGTCGAGCATGCTCGACGAGGTAACCAGCATTTGATCGTTGGTATGGACGCGAACGCGCATCATCGCGTTTGGGGTAATACTGACTCAAATAGCAGGGGTGAATCCCTTCTGAACTTCTTTGCTGCAAGCCAGCTCGATATACTGAACACTGGTAATGAGCCAACCTTTGTCACTCGGCTGAGGCGGCAATTTATCGATGTGACAGTAGAAACCGCTGCTGCATCTGGTATCGTTTCGAGCTGGAGGGTTTCAAGGGAAGAAATTGCATCTGATCATCGGTATGTTATTTTTAAGTTAAGTGCAGATCGACCGATCAGATGCAAAATCAGGTATGTGCGACGCACTGACTGGGACGTCTATTCCATGGAGTTGCGGGGTCAGATAGGTTCCCTGCCTATCAGGATCCTTAGTAGCGATGACTTGGATAAGGCGACCGACACGCTACACAGCGGTATTATTACGGCCTTCCATTCTGCTTGCCCATAGAAGGAGGTTGGCGGTGCGAAACCAACCCGATGGTGGAACGCTAAGTTATCCCTTCTTAGGAAAAGAGTGGGGAGGCTGTTTAACAGGGCCAGGAAGTCTAACCTGGTAGCCGATTGGTCTTCTCATGCGGATGCGCAGAAGGAGTACAAGAGGCAAATTAAGAGCGCTAAGAAGGTATCTTGGCAGAGGTTCTGCGGAGAACTGAAGGACGTTAGCGCGGTTTCGAGATTGCAGACAGTCCTCTTAGCTGATCCGGGAGCCAGGCTTGACGTCCTTCGGAAGCCTGATGGCACCTCGACCAACTCCAACGTGGAGGCACTTCAATTGCTAATGGACACCCACTTTCCTGGCTGCAAAGCCGCGGATAGGTGCGTGTGGCCAAACAAAAGCAGAGCTACCACTGAGCAGTGGCAGGTTGCGGCGAGTATTGTTACGAGAGAGAGGGCGAGAGCTATTATCCTGTCCTTTTCTCCTTCCAAGGCTCCTGGACCTGATAGCATCTATCCCATACTCTTGCAAAAGGGTATAGAGATTTTGCTCACACTGCTTACTAGAATCTACAGAGCTAGCGTGGCTTTGCGACATATTCCTTTGGCCTGGAGAAGATTCATTCCCAAACCGGGAAAGGCCAACTATGATCTTCCCAAAAGCTTCAGGACTATTAGCCTTTCATCATTTCTGTTAGAAGGCCTTGAAAAATTGATTGACGTAAGGCTTAAGAGCATTCCAGCTTCGCTGGGTATTCATGATAGCTAACACGCCTATCAAAAAGGCAAGTCCACTGAGACGGCATTAACGGATCTGACGGCCAGTGTGCGTAGGGCGCTCGACCGCAAGAACTATGCTCTTGCTGTCTTCATGGATATTGAGGTTGCCTTTGATAATCCCACCTTTTGCAGAATTGAGGCTGCCCTTCAGTGGCGTCGATTCTACAACTGTGGAATGGATCCTGGAAATGCTTAGGAGCAGAGAAGTTACACCTGCTGTTAGCGGCTATGTCAGAACTGTGCGCGCTTTTAAAGGCTTTGCGCAGGGCGGTGTACTCTCCACTACATTGTGGAACCTGTTGGTCGACTCCTTGCTGAGAAGACTTGATGGGGAAGGTCATCCTGTTATTGGGTACGCTGAGGATGTATGTATCATTGTCAGCGGCAAGAGTTTACCAACTCTTTGCGAGCGGATGGAAACAGCGCTCAATAGTGTTGGGAGTTGGTGCCGCGAGCAAGCTCTGTCAGTCAACCCCGCGAAGACTGAGATGATGCTGCTTACGAATAGAAGGGCTATACCTCAAGTGAGGTGGCCTTACTTCTAGGGCACTCAACTAAAGCTATCAAGCAAGGTTAAGTATCTGGGTATTGTTCTAGACCCAAAGCTTAACTTTTCTGAACATTTGGTTACTAGAATTTCGAAGGCAACTAACATTCTCTGGCAGTGCCGTAGGATGTTCAGCAGAACCTGGGGACTTAGTCCCAGGCTGGTTCACTGGATTAATACGTGCATCGTTAGGCCATACCTTATGTATGGTGCGATTGTATGGTGGGCTAGAGCTCACATCCTCAAACGTCAACTGACAAAGCTACAGCACCTTGCGTGCTTATGCATTACAGGTACGATGAGAGGAACTCCTACTGCTGCTATGGAAGTGTTGCTCTATTTACCTCCCTTGCAGTTCCTTGCTGAGAGTGAGGCCAGAAAATCTCTATACCGTATGTGTGTAGTACTTGGACAGCAGGTCAATCTCGGCGATGGAGCCAGAGGTGCTAGGTACAGAGCTCTCTATGACAGCCTACCTGTCCATCGGGGAGGAGCACTTGACACCGTGTGCACGAAGCAAGTCTTTGAGCGCCGTTTTCAGGTCATCCTTCCTGAACGGCAGGAATGGAACAGTGAGGGGTGGAATGGCATTAGGCCGGGTGATGTCATTATCTATACGGATGACTCACTCATTGACGGTATCTCCGGAGCCGGGGTCTAATCTAGAGACTGTCGGATAAATCTATCTGCAGCCTTGGGTAGACAAACAACTGTTTTTCAGGCAGAAATCTTTGCAATTGCCACTGCCGCCAATATCCTGTTAAGGAGAAGGATTAAGGGTAAAACCTTATACATCTGCTCAGATAGCCAAGCCGCTATCAAAGCCCGCTCGGCTGGCTCTCTCAACTCAAAAATAGTTGAGGAAACCATGGTTAAGCTTAACCGTCTGAGTAGATGTGACTCGGTATCACTTGCCTGGGTTCCTGGGCACACAGGTATCCAGGGTAATGAAAGAGCGGATGCTCTGGCCAGGAAGGGCTCTTCAACAGCCTTCATTGGCCCACAACCATCCATAGGATGCTACTCATCCGTCCACAAACGTGAAATGGCTTCGGCTCTACGCCAACAACATTCCGAATACTGGCATGACCTGGTCTCATGTAGGTATTCGAAGAATATAGTGGACGGTCCAAAAATTAGCAGAGCTAAGTTTTTACTTGCACTAAACAGGAAAGACTTGAGATCCTTGATTGGTCTCGTCACTGGTTTCAGTCTTCTTAACGAGCACCTAAAAACCATCCACATTAGGAGCTCGGGCCTATGTGAGTGCTGCCTAGAGGCGGATGAAACGGCATCTCACTTCATCTGTGAATATCCTGCTTTCGCTAGAAGCAGGCTCAACACTATAGGCAAACAATTCGTCAACGTAAATGAGATGGGGGACATTGAACTTGCTAGTATCCTTCGCTTTGCCAAGGCTACTGGCAGGTTCTCCCTCACTGACTCCTACTAATCGCCAATAAGCAGCGAGCGGGCAGCTATGCTGAAGAACAATGGACCAATAGGTCTAAGTACTTGTCATCTACTGATGACCCCACTGCACATACAATACAATACAATACAATAACTTTAGCGGGGATAGCTATCGCGATGGTCGTTTTTTTATGCCAATCCTATATCAGCGTGCAAAAAAACACGGCTTATGTATGTTATT
Source organism: Portevinia maculata (assembly GCA_949715645.1). NCBI lineage: Eukaryota > Metazoa > Arthropoda > Insecta > Diptera > Syrphidae > Portevinia > Portevinia maculata. The sequence continues at coordinate 77,560,877 of OX454525.1, forward strand.
GAAAAACAAATGCATTTCTATTAGTATTCTTCAGTATTGTTTCTTTGTTATTTATACCAATTGCAAATTGCTTTGCAAGAATTAGCAGGCACCTTTGAAATAACCTTTCGAAATGAAGATGAGCCTCCTGACGTTATACCATATGATGCAGATGATGAGCAAACATCTTCAACAGTAAAACATCCTCAAAAACGAATTAGAAAAAAAACCACACAAAAGACTACATGATTTTGGTGAACCGAAATGGTCGAGGAGACCGATTAGCAAATAGTTCCAATTTAATTTGACGCCAGTTACCGATTCAACCGAAGTTATTTGATGAAATAAAAGAAATTTCGACCATGAAATGTTTTAATAATTAATCATTAAAAAGTGAAACCATTTTGCACAACAGAGATCGATTAACACTTCTTTAATTCAATTCAATTCAATTCAATTAAATTATTGTATATTATTAATTCACTTCACAGTAAGAGTACACTTTTAAGTTTGTGAAATGTAAACTATTTGTATAAAAACAATTGTATAAAATAAATAAGAAAAAAGTTAACAATCAAAGAAACCTAAATAATAAATTATCAATCTTTACATTAAATTTTTGCAACTTTCAAGTTTTAAATAAGGTACAAAAGAAAAAAGAAAAAAAAGTAAATTAATTTATATGAAACAAATTTGATAGGATGGAAGCATTCAACGTGAAAAAAACAAATACCGTTCATTGAATGAATAGGTTGACTAGGCCACTAAAAAAGGCTAGTAAATGGGAATATCACATCTAGGCAGTTTCAAAATTCAGGAGCGCCTAGCGACACAATGTAACATTGTGGATTGACACGACTTGAGGTCAGCCGATCGAACAATCATCATTAATCATGCACTTGTCGTAATCGCCTGCAATTTCTTCCATCAAACAATGTAATAATATCGCTGGCATTTGATTTTCCTAAGTAAAAAAGTGATCCGGAGCCTGTCGATGTTTATTGAGAATTGAGGTCAAACCGGCGAAACACGGACGTAGACCAACAAAAATACAGTAAACTAGGATCAGATCATAACTTTGTCGTTTAAGACGAAGAAGAAGAAAAAGACATAATTTTTATTAAATTAATAATAGTTTAAAACCAAATAATTGAAGGTTTTTACTGGCATAAGGCATGAATTGGTCTGAACAATTTTGAATCAATCCGACCACTAGAAGTGGAGAATAATCGATTTCCCAGATTTTGTTAACATACGACATAGTTACAACTGAAGCAAATATAAAACGCCATAAACAGAAGTTCATGACTCTCGTGTGAGCCGTATGGTTTTTAAATGATTAATATACATTTTCCACTTGTCGTGTTAACATGCCATACAAAGTTGACTTAACATTCGCCAAGGACGATGTCGGTCTACTTTTTTACTTCAGCTTTTTTGGGAATTTATTTCTCCAGTAAGCGGTAAAATGCGTCTTTATTTTTTTAGTAATGAAAATAGTTCTTTCCACGCAATAACGATTACTTTACACGAAGTTTCAATTCGTCGTGCTTTCCTTATAATATACGATATCTCGTTATCAATTTAATTAGATATTGTCTTTCCCAAAGAAATTGGGTAAGTCCTTTTATTTTATTAAGTTGTAATAAAGGCACTTGTCCTAAATTCTGATTGCATGTTCAATATAAGCCATCCCTCAAGGGATTCCAGGTTAAGAAAGACGTAATGAAACCATCCCAAATACGAACGGCATTAGTACTAATGAATACATCAATATATTTGTGTCTGTCGACTGAAATAATACACCTGTTAACCAAGGTCAGACTCCTCTTTTCCATTGTATAGTTTAATTTCATATCAATAGTATATAATTATCCAAAGCTAATTTCGTTTTTTACAACGTCAAGTCGTATAACAGAAGGTAAAACAATAAGTTTTTTTTTACTGAGTGAGTACTAAGAATAAGCATCTTTTCGGTGGGTTTAACACCAGTTCCAACAGGTGAAGTTTATTGATTTCGAAGAGGCAGTAGACAGTTTCAATTTGAGAATTTAAGCTACAGCTATACTTTTTCTGTATAAATACTAAGGCAATGACAACTTACGAGTATTATTATAAGTGATCTTACTTTTCGTCTCAGAAATTATACACTGTAATAAAGCTCAATCGCTTACTAACTACGGCATCTCAACCCCTATAAACGGTCTGATATTAATTTATAATGCCAATTTTAATTTAACTGATTTGAACGTGTTGCTAATATAAAAAGGTACTTGCTGGATGCTCCCACTCAGTCATGAATGTAATTTGTGTATCTGTAATTACTATTAATAACAAATTAATATAACTGAATTCAACATAATATTGTACGATTTTGTTTTCTTTTTTTTCTCTTTTATTATTATTATTACATATTATATATATTATTTTTCTATGTCTAAGAATTCTGAGCTTTGAGAGATCAATAAATAAATAAATTATAGATCAACGTTTCACCTGGGTCCTGTATCACAATACAGTTTTGATTGGTAAATGACGATGTGCTTCGTTATGACTTGATAATAGGAAAGGAATAGGGACTCCTATCGAATCTCAAACATTTTTAATTCGATGACGATGTGCTTACCAATTGTGAACCCCAAATGTGTGAGTAAGGGAGACAGTCTCCACCACGCTGTAGGCTGAAATACGGCAAGAACTAAAGACGTCATTGTCGATTTTACATTGTAGGATATTGTCAGTCCTCGTTTGGAATGCTATCTCAAATGTGGCATAACATTGGAATAACTTTATACACCAAGCTATGACTGTTTCCTCCAAAGTCAAATCCATGCTATTATAACATGGAAAGTATTATCACGAGAAAGCTGGAAGCATCGTCAACACCGGTACGAGAGATTTGACCCGTAACCATTTCAAATTAAGTGTGAAGCTTAAATTTGTGATCCCTGTCACCCCTGTGCAGATGGAAATTTAGAAGAATGGGACCACTAATTTAAGCTTCACACTAACTTTGTTATTGATAAGGCCCTTTGAGTTTTCTTTAAACCATATATGACGGGTATGAAAGAAGGGTTAACCCCGCGCCGAAGCCTCCTGAAAGAAAAAAGTCCATCTTGCACATAATGTCCGCTAGAGGATAAGAAAGGTGACCATACGAGGATACACGTGGAATATATTGTATTTATACATAATCGATTAACTTACCACATATCCTTGAGTCCAGCTAATGAAAAACTATTCCGTCTTCCTTGGCCATCTTTGGCGCCTTTGTTGATTTTCCAAAACCTTAAGCGCTTGTGATTATCGTCTTCGTAGAATGGATTCAAATGCTCCGGGTAATTGTAGACAGATACTTGACTTGTAGACCGTCCGTTTCGGACAACCAATGAGTCACCGTTAACACTCATTGTGTATGTTGAGCTATATGTGCGTATGGCGGAATTTTGTTTTTGTCTGTCGTTTTTTATTGAATGAATTTCCTCACTCGTAGCTGTTTGCCTTTTGTTGAGAGATTCCTTTGTTGGAGTCTGCCTCTCTCTGGCGTATGAATGGATTGTGTGCAACTAATTATTCAGTCATTAACCTGTAAAATAAAAAATAAAATAAAATATAAACCGAGTACACATACACTAAGGAGATGTTTATGAAATCCCAGTTTACATAATTGAAACAGCGCGAAAAATGAACGTAAATATGTAGGTATAATAAACTAGGCCAACTGAACTGATTTGTAATCATCGTGGCACCCCATACTACTAGTAGTTCGGAGTCGTAAGTCGCACCATACAACCGCGAATGAGTTATAAAGTAATTGGCGCGAAACAAGATGAATGCAACTAAGCAATAAACCATTAAAGTACAATTTTCTATCTATCTGCGCGACTGACTTTAATGTTCGCATTCTGGATTTTCTTCTTCTGATTGCAATTGCAATTAATTTGCATTGTTCATTGCAAATTGATGCGGATATGGCAGAGAGCTCGTGATGCTTGACGGAAGAATATCGTTGTTATTGGGATTATTGTATTACAATTTACTTATTTCCGTAGTCATTGGCAATTGTTACAGCAAATAAGCAACACATCTGTAATGAAAGGGATGAAATTTGGTTTTGAACTTTCCGGTCGTTTGCACAGCATAAGATAATTTATGTTGTTAAGAGTCCTCTTTTAAGAGCATATGTATTCATTTCCTTTTCAAGGATTAGTAAGTGTCGAAACGCATTCGTCCGAATACGCCCCGACGTCTGCTAAATATCTGCGACATTCTTGTTGTCTCCCAACAAAAAAGACTTCAGCCTCAAACCCAAATTACTGACTACCAAGCGTTTTCCTAGCATCTTTAGGTGCTAGCCTTAAGCGATACAACCAACTGCGGGCCCTGTGGAGAAAGGGTCGATACTGCGGAACATTTCGTCTGTGATTGTCCTGCTTTTGCAGGACCGGTATTTGCTGCTAAAAGGCTAAGCTCCTCATCATTGAAGCACCTTCTCGTTACTCTGAGAAAAACGTGATAATTTCAGTAAAAGTGGTGTGTCTTCCTGGCAGTACAATGGAGTATTGAAGCTGAGTGTTCCATCGTAGAACATCTCACACCCCGACACAAAAAATGCGCTGCGAAACTACGCGCAAGGAAATATCGCCCGAAAGGCCAAAAATGAAATAAGGCCCACAATTATACACGCAGTGAAAAGATGACATACTCGTATTTTGGGTGTTATTTAAATTATTGGGGCTTCATTTAATTTTTAGTATTGGGATGCTATTTCATTACGATATAAGGCCCAAATTTCTGAGATGAAATTAGACCCAAAGAGCACCTACTCCAAATCCAACTGTGACCTCAAGTAGGGGGGTTGCAGGAGGCAGAATGGCCCAATACACATTGCACTGTTTATGGGATCGCAAGTAGATGCAAATAAAAAAGAATGCATTCGCAATTTCGTCTGCCATTTTTGCATTTCATTATTATAGAATCGAAAAATAGGGCAAACAATATAAAAAATAAATGTATTCAGTATCCTGAACGATGAATTAATTAATATTTTTGTATCTCAAACCCAAATATTATTATCTATACTGTTATCTTAATTGAAAATGAAAAAAAATATATTGCCAACTCATGCTATCTTTCAGTCTATTTCAGAACACAAGTTATCTGTCTTCTTTATCGTGTAGAAATCATGTTCAGATATGTGAGAGTTAGACACGACATCAACTATTAGATTACCTTCAACCAAGAAAATGAGGTCTGCTAATATTTATAATAGACACTTTTGTGTGAAGCATGTGATTTAATAAAAACTTAATTTTTTGCCATTGAATGGTATAAATTACTTTCAGACTAGTATCTAGGAGCGTGTCATTCCCGAAAGTTGAGAAATATATTATAGTTTTTGTTGAGGGTATTGACTTTTCACTAAAAATGCAAAATATTAACATATAGAACCAACGCAACTTGTACTGAAAAATTCTTATGTACGATGTTCCCATTTACATTTGAAATTTATTGATCTGTAAAGTTTGGGCTGAATGGCTTCTTTTGGGATATTTCCGGTCATAGAGCTGCCACGCCACAAAAAATTATAATTTCATTTGACGCAACAGTCGCTATTACTAGGCAATATTTAGAAATTTAATAATAAAATTAACATAAATGTTAATGTGTATGTACGAGTAATTAACGACAAAACAAATTAAGAACATAAACACATTTGACATCTCATTGCCACGTGTTATTGGCCTCCAAGTTGTCAGCTTTATTTGACAGATAGTTCCCTCAACCAATTATAATTGTAAATGGTGAAGTTTCGGAAACTGGATTAAATTTAATCAAATTAAACATTAAGGTATATGAAACATTTGAATAATGATATAAACAAAGAAGTGCAAGGAATACTAAAGATGAGATTCGGTCCTATTAGATTCAGTAAGTTAATATTACTATGCGTAAGAAAGAAGATAATAGCCTTGGCTGTCGGTGATGTTCCGGCTTAATGGGGCGGCAACATAATTCCCTTGTTTGGTAATGCGCTCCATTCGGGCTGTAGGGATCGTAGCGGGGCGGGAGTTGTCTCAGGCAGGCGTGATTCTAAAGTTTTGTATCCTTCCAGGTCATGATTGCGACATGCATTGAAACAGAAAGGAGCGTGCGTTTGCCGTCGGGACCTACTACAGCGCGCCTTCTTAAATGGCTTTAATAAAGCCTCGTTCTGCCCTGTTCCGGACCGATAGTCAATTGTTACATGAGTCACTACATTCAGCAAACCGCGACGAAGAGCTGGAGTCCCTTTGTTTCTTCAAGGGCATCGACGGTGGTAACAAGGGAAACTTAACAAAATCTCAATAAAAGCGATTTGTACTGCCAGACCGCTGCCCCGAATTGTCCAGTTGCGATTTTTTTGTGGACTTTTTTGAACTCGGGGACCAACATACCAACATTCCCAAGATATGCTGGTAAGGGCAGTGATAAACGGCAAAAAAAGGTTTATTCAATGGGGGCTTCACCCACCAGATATGATTTTCAAAAGTGTGCAAAACAAAACTTTAGAAATGTACCTACATTATAAAATAAAAATAACAAAATTGATTCATAAAACAAGTTTTATTTTGTTTTGAAAAAAAAGAAGTTATGTTGCCGCACCCTGTATATGTTTGTCATAGATCTTTGATAAACCATTAGAACACATTGGTTTGACAGAGGTTGTGCTTTATGTAAATGGAAAAAAACATTGATATATTAAACATAGGCTGTCAGAGTTCAGAGCCTAACTCGTGTTCGAAAATCCTGTGGGGTTTAGTCTTGTCGTTACCAAAATATTTAGCTCAGTGTAAAGGACAACAATAAATAAACAAACAAGTGGGAAAGGTATAACAAGACATTGTGTCATCACGATACTTTTATATTGTAAAACGGTAGTTTTAGAAGCTATAAAGATACAGTTTTATACAAAACTAGCTGCACCCACCCGGCTTTGCCCGTGCCCGCGAATTCTATTGGCCAATATGTTCGAGTAGACTTCCTTATTATTGTCTATAGCGGGTATCCGGGTATGTTGCTGCGCCTAAAAAAAGAAGACCGATTTTGACCAAACTTCACAGAAACACTCTCAGGCCAATACCGAAGATTGCCTGATTTGAGCTCAACCGGTGAAAGGGACTGCACGTTTTTTTCCGCATGGCTTAGGTCGCTCCCACAACTTCGTTGTTCCGTTTAGGGTAGGTCCTTGTTGTCTGGCAGGTGCCTATATCAGTTTACTTGTGCGAATCAAACAAAAAAGCGAAAGTAAAAAACTTCGATAGAATCACTTTTCATTCACTTTCACACCGATTGTTATCAATGTGGGAAAAGCAACTTTCCAATGTCCGATTCACAAAATTTGCTTTTTTTTCAATAAGTTATTTGAATAAAACATTGAACACACCATATCTCAAGAATGAAGGTGTCGTCTGTACGATGGTTTTTTATATGTGCGGTCTCTGTATCTGCATCGGAATTTACACGCATACGCACATATGCATGTGTACTCAATCAAATGCCCATAATTCACACACCGATGCAGATACAGACATGGCACATACATAACATCCTTCGTACAGACGTCACCTTTCATGGACAAAAAAATTTCATTTTAATCGGTTAACGCGGTTGGCCAAACACCGGCAACAAACACAAATATGGATTGATTTTTATATATATAGAAGATTATATTTAAACAAACGAAAACTTGGTACAGTAAAATGTTGGTTAACTAAGACATCAAACGTCCAGATAAGGTACACCGAGAAATAAGTAGCATTAAAAAAAAAGGAATGTATTTTGGAAGCAAATACCTGCAAGCATATTTTCGAAATATGAACATTTAGAAAAAAGCCTACAAAAGAAGAAGTTGGTGCTGCCCCCTTTCTATATTTGAGCTTTCTACTTCCATGACATTGATTCACTCTATGAAGTAATCGTCATTTAAATTAGTGGCTTTGTTAAATTTATGATCTTGAACAAAACTTAATAGCAAAAAATGAACATTTTATTTAAGTCTGAGGACTTCCAAGGAATAATCTTACATATATGTATGTAGGATTATTATTACGAACATTTCGATGCATTGAAATTTTTTTCGATTAACTATTGAGCGAGGGGTCTCAGGTTCAAATCACGCCAGGGCCTACTAAAGCCCAAGGTTTTTTTTAACTGTGCCAATAACATTTCTTGCGAAAATCGGATAAACATACAAGAGAATAAATTTTCATCAATGTCCGGCGTAAAATTATAGATTCTTTCCATTGGTGCCCCCCTTTTATGCCTGTCAACTGGTTCGACGTCAATAAACACTGGATCACTTCTTAGCTTCAAAAGGTTAGATGTGTCGCTAGGCTCACCTGAATGCTGAAATTGCCTAGATGCGATTTCTTCCCTTGGTCGCATTTAACGATATGCGGAGTTTTTGGTGGGCGCTGCAAGGCTATTCTTAGCCCGACCCTATACGATAAGCCCCGTATGGACCGTTAATGGCTAATATTTATTTTTTATTTGTGTTTCGGAAAATTACATAATTAAAGGGTGAAGTGATAACAGACGTTGGAAGTAGGTTTTCCATCAAAATTCCCTTTTTTTTACCACGCCGACCGTTGATATACATAAATATCCCACAATATTCCCACGAATTAAAAAATAAATAAAATAAACATGTATTTCATTGTAATTCAGTCTTTTCAGTTTATTAGGAAAAATTACATATGCACAGATATTATTAAGTAGCATTGATAACTATTAGGATTAAATTCACGAGACACGAGTCACGAGCACGACAACAAGAAACAAGTGTTGAATTGTTGCATTTCTATTTGACGTCCATTTCAGCAAATGCATAAATAAACATAAGTAAAGGCTACAGTTCGTCTGGACGAACTGTTGTTTACCCTGTTGCTTATCCCCCAAAAAGTGGGCGTAACAAATATCTAAGTATGGGCGAATTGTGAAAAAGGCTATTATCTACATATTTTCCTGCCCCTGCTACCAAGACTTAAATGGAAATCTGAAAAAACAAATACCTACCACAGGTTATTAGACAGCTTGCTCTCAGCAAATAATTCGATACCTGAAGAAACAGAAACACTCGCAAACCAAATAACTTGTTATATAAGAAGTGCTGCATCAAACAACATTTCAAATATAAGGTCACCATTTAAACAAAAATGGTTTGATAGAGAATGCATAAATGCTAGGAAGAAATCATTTGCCCTTTTGCGTGTCTGGAGAACTTGTAACGATCCTGAGGTTAAAAAGTGGTATAACCAAGTGATTACCCACTACAAAAATCTATGCCTAGCTAAGAAAACTGACTTCGATAATCAGCAAGCTCTCTTACTTAGTCAAACCAAGTCTTCGAAGGACTTCTGGAGAATAGCAAGGGAGATTAATGGTACAGTTTATCAAATAGGTACAGGAGTATCTGCTGATGATCTATCCATATATTTTAAACATCTTCTACTGGATAACTCAAACATTTCTTTCTCGTATGCGGACCCCCTCATTTTCGACGATTCCCTAGATGGTGAGGTAACAACTGACGAAATCAATGCTGTTATCATGAAATCCAAAAATGGAAAGGCGCCAGGCGAAGATGGGATTCCGTACGAATTCTACAAAAATGCTAGTCCAACCTTAATCAACTATTTGAAAGTTCTCTTCAACAGTGTGTTCTCGAGTGCAGACATCCCTTCATCGTTTAAGAAGTCCGTAATATTCCCCATCCACAAAAAGGGTTCGCTGAAAAACGTAGAAAACTACAGGGGAATCTCATTCATGAATGTGTCAGCCAAGATATTTTGCGGCATACTTGTAGGACGATTAGAAAAATGGGTAGATGAAAAAAATATTCTGACAGAGCGTCAAGCTGGATTCAGAAAAAACTTTTCAACCGTTGACCAAATATACACATTATCTGCGATTATAAGAGCCTTTCAAGCCAGAAACAAGAAAATGTATAGCTTTTTTGTAGATTTCAAGGCAGCTTTTGATCTTGTTAGCCGAAGTGCACTCTTCTATAAACTGTCTCAGTTGGGTATCTCTACAAAATTTCTTAAGACCATTAAAAAAATGTATGCCGAAACAAGTGCAGCAGTCTGGGATGGAAAGGATTTCTCAGAATGGTTTAAAACACAGACTGGTGTAAAGCAAGGATGTCCTCTTAGTGCCTTATTGTTTTCTCTATTTATAAACGACATAGAAAAAGATTTGCCTGGTGGAGTACGAATTGCTAATACCGTGGTCAATGTCTTGTTATATGCCGATGATCTTGTTCTACTCTCTGAATCTCCTGAAAATCTCCAATTGATGATAAATCGTCTAGCCAGTTACTGCAAAAAATGGGGACTAACCATCAACACCGAAAAATCTAAAATTATGGTATTTTCCCGTTCACCACGAGTGCAAAGTGGAAATAGATGGTTTTATAATGGAAGCCGATTAGAGATTGTGAAGGAACTCAAATATTTAGGAGTGAAACTGAACCCAACCCTAGAATTTGGTAAACATCTAACGGATAAAGCCAAGTCTTCCCAAAACTTAGTGAATCTATCATGGAAAAATGTTTTTGCAAACAAGCGGATTCTCCTCTCAACGAAATACAGAATATTTGATTCAGTTGTTAAATCAACTCTTTGTTACGCCTCTCAAGTTTGGGGATCAGACGAGTACGAAGTAATCGAGAAATTCCACAGGAACTTCTTGAAAAAATTATTCAACTTACCAATGAAATCGCCGAACTACACAATCTATTTGGAAACGGGTCTTCCAATGCTTTTTACAAGCACTCTCAAATCGCAAGCGGATTACATCATTAAAATAGGTTCGTATCCAGACTCCCGATTAACCAAAAAAATGCTATCTTATGAATTAAGAAACAAGGACTGGTGGGCGTTAAGATGGTTAAGAATTGGAAACGCGTGTGGAGAAACTATTTCATTCGATCTAAACAACCTGGACAACTTAAAGAACCAACTTTATCGAATAATAAATAAAAATGAAGATGCTATTCGTGTGCGATTTATAGAGAAAGCTCGTGAATCAGATAGCAGAGTATTGTATTCTCACCTGAACTTCAATCTAAAGGATAAGAACTATTTCAATGACTCACTCAACTATAGTGAAATATCTGTTATTTTCAAAACAAGGTGTGAGTTGATTGGTTTAAATGGCAGCCCATATAATGGAAGCTTCAACCAGTTTTGTAATATTTGCAACTTAAGAGCGAAAGAAGACTGCTTTCACATTATTAGTGTTTGTCCAATCTACAAACCACAGAGACTAGCTTACTTCGGAAAAAAATTCCTTACCATGCAGGAGACAATACAAATTCTGAACGAGTGTGATTGGAAAAAGTTATTTTATTATATTAAATCCATCTACAAATACAGGTCGCTATTAATAACAGAATATTATGATTGATTAAGTTTATTAAAAAAATAACTATATTGTTAAAGTAACAAATGTAGGTACATGTATAAGCATTTTGCTAACCAAGCTGACGGCTAAGCCATAGCTTTAAAATTCATTCTATCTTGTAACTTATGTAATAAGAAAATATTAAATAAATGAATTTCTTACTTACTTACTACTTACTTACTTACATATTTTCCGCAAACACAACTTTTTAACGTTTGTCGAAGGATTTTATCGAAAAAATAATGTTGGGCGTGGCAAACAAATTTTTATGAACTTTATCTACATACTTTGCGAAGAATATGACTTTCATTTCCATTGATTTCTTCAATAAAACGTTTTTTATTCGAATGGTGGGCGTGTAGTGGGCGCCCCTAAAGATTATATGTGTGTTCCAAATGTCGGTTTCCCAGCGTAAATTTTGATTTTTTCGGTAAAAAGTTTTATTTTGTTTTTAAATTGTCTTGGATGCTGATCACAAATTTGGTTACTTTTATGGGTCTACGAGCAATATAATAAAGATAAGTCAAAATTATAATTCTTTTTGAAACGGATATAAAAATGAACGCATTCAAAAATTTAGAATTCGAATCAGCATCGCAAAGTGGCATCTTCTGAAAAAAACAGAAGTACATAGATTTTAAAAATGCGACTAAATAACTATATAAGGTCGCAGTAATTTTTGCTAAAAATTTGAGCATTTATTTCAGACGTGAAATTTCCCCCTAAAGTGAAAATATCCTACGATCTGGCATCAGCGAACCAACAGATAGTACGGAAGTACGGTTTTGTTCAATAAAACATCATACTGGAATATTGACGTGATTCTTTCATTTCAAATAATCCCATTCCCTACCACTTAGTCCTTAATAAGTAATAACGCTTAAGATCAATGTTTCAGAAGAAAAATTAAGATTATCATATCTCCGTAATTAAAATCTGTGGTAACAAAACCTTTTGTAAATTTATATGCAAAATAAATCTATTTATCTAAGTTGACCGTTTGATAAGATGTGTATGCGGTAGTGCCATCTCATTAAAATCAGAGCTGATCCACATTTAATTCATTCAATTTCGGGAAAAAGTAGGTCAGCATTTGTCGAAAACGTTAAATTGTTCACTTCGGCGACGAATGGAGGTACTTGGCTTATTTCGAATACTTTGATATGGCTGAGCCAATTTCTTCAAAACGTTTAAACATTTCGCAAATTCAGGATTCAGCAATGCGTTTATGTTGACCGAAATTAATTACGAATCTTGCGGAATGTAGCTTTGATGGAACATTTCATAATACGTATGTAGCTTTGAATACCAAAATGCATTGTTGTGTAATAAATAACTCCACGAATAAAATTGCCTTAGTTTGTACTTAACAACTGTCATACAGATCATAAGGGATGAATTAAGTGAATGTCATTTAATGACATAAACACCTATCTGTTGGATCAACCTTTATTTCCTTGTACAACTAGGTGTAGATATTTTTGTTCATTGGAACTAATTATTAACATCAATTTAAAGACAAATAAACTGTAATGCATTGCATACAGCTCGCGCGTTTACTTTCGCATTCAAAAAACTTTCTTTTAAAGAGACCCATGGTAGTTTCAGTTGAGTTGATATGTAAATGCAAAAACTGAAGCGTTAACTGAAACTGAAACTGAGACTGAAACTGATTTAATTTCAGTTGTCAGTTAAACGGATGTGTAAAAAAGTATCACTTCAAAGCCTTCAAGTCTCTGCATTTGTTTTGTTCTGTCATTATTGCCATTTAAATTCTGACGGCTCACGAGTAAAACTGATCTGAATACTGAGCTGTCGTCTGAATTCACTGAATTTTTAACTAAACTGACAACTGAACTGATAACTGATTGTCTAAAAGGGCCTTTAGATCTTAAAATTTTGAACAAAAATTGAACAATTGAAAGTGCCATATGCAATGTTTTCGTGCAACAGTGCCACTGACAAGAGTATTAGAGAAAATGTAATGGCACATCGGTAACCCTGCTCACGTATCGAAGTGCACATTTCGGTAGCCAATTCGCATTGAGGTTTATTAACCCCTCATCGACAATAAATATTAAATATTAAAAAAACTTGTTGATACGGTGCACCAGCACTTTGTGTGGGCATTCATACTTGAGATAATCACAATATTGAATTACAAAATTTTTAATGTTTATGTATTTGGAATTACTTGATGACACCTATTCCAATCAGTGTTTTGCAATTCTCAAAGTTTCCACTGATAGTGTTAGGAACTGACAGCAAGAAATCTAAAAGCTCATTCGATTGTCGCACCACATCTTTATAATCGTATGAATCACTACCTCAAACATGTTCGATAGTACAAATATATTCTTTGTACAATACATTCAGATACATACTTTGTTTGTATATAGATATACTTATTGGGCAATTTAATGCAAAACAATTGAAGCCAGTCAACAAGGCCCATAACCAATCGTTCTCATCTGTGAATTTTTCTTTATTTGTTTTTGAAAAGTAAAGTAAACTGCATTTCTAGTTATTTCATTGAACATTTTTGGACTTTGAATAGCTGCAACAAAAGCGCTGACAAATCAAGTATAAATAACAGTCAGATGCAAATAGATCGGTACGCTCGACACTAAAGAACGTGCACGCATCATATGCTCGATTACAAAGTTGAACGTTCCGCAAGAGCTAGAGCACGAACATAATGTTTCTGCAAAAACAAAAAAATACAAACTATTTCGAATCGGGTTATGTAAGCAAAGACAGACTGTTTATATTTATGTTAAAGAGGAATGTAGTATTTACATACATCTATCGAATTTGTGACACAGCAAAGTGACGAAACTTACTAGCAATAGGTACTCCTTTCAAAAAAATTGTCTCATATTCAATGTCAACATTTTCATTTCTGCTGTAATTCACACCTTAGCGTTAACTTGATATTTTGATTAGCGACAACTCCAAGCTAAAATAAGTAACTTGTATGTGTCCTGATTTGTACATATGTATTTGTGGGAGCAAATTAGCGTCGATTTAAGAAAAATTGACCCACGTATCGGCTGCGATAAACATCAGATGGCGACGTGGCGTTTTCAATCCATCTTATAGAGGCGTGCTTCTTAGACGCGCCACCTAGTTAGCTTCCTTATATTTCGATTCGAAAAACATTTAAAAATCATTACAAACAAAATATAAAATAAGTCGATTCGTTCATAGTTCTATAAATATTTAGTATGACATGATCTAACCACTCAAGTTAGACTAGACTGAGGATGAATGAGTCTTCTAATGGAAAAGTGTGTTCGTGTGGAGGGGCTTTAAAAGATAGTTCACTATTTGTAGTTCATACAAATTGTAGAATTGATAAGAAAAGTTACTGAATGGAAGTGTTTGAGCTTAAAATTGATGATTTACAAAAAAAAAACTTTTACTTCTGGTATTTTTATTTTGTATTTTTTACGGTTTTGAATAGTTTAACTAAGCTAATCAAATACTACATGAGTTTCCTGTGAATGAAATTAATTTCCAGAGATATATGATTTTCAAAAGTGATCTGCTCTTTCTCTCCGACAAATTGCGCTATTTGCTTGCTTTGTCCAAAGTCAAAATTACGAATTTTCAGGCATACTCCGAGATATAATATATCTATATAATATATATATATCAGAAGGAATAACTCCAATACAAATTCCGCCAATTTCATGGAAATCTGTCTTCCGAAACGGATAGGGCTGAGTATAAAGGCTTTCAGAAATTAAAATAAAGTGAGTACTCAGCCGGAATTTGGAGAGCTTAACTTGCGTTGACGTTCTAGTTTCACATCTCAAGAAGATGGGCGGGAACTAAGGAAAGAATATGTGAAGCTGATGGTTATCAGCGACGAAATGGATTGGATTAGAAGTAACAGAGAGGAGATCATTTATAAACATGATAAAGGGGTCCTAGATAGAGCAGATTCTTGGGGAACACCAGCATTTTTTTGTGGGTTGCAGACTTGAAACCGTCCAAAGCAACGTGAAATGAAAGGTAATTTCTACTCCCTTGACGAAGAGATTCATCAATTCTAAATGCACGCATTTTCGACAAAAGAGCTTGATGCCAAACTCTGTCAAAAACATTTGAACTATCAAGCACTACGATCTGACTTTCACCACTCCAGTTCCACTTTTCGGTAAGATATGCCATCAAATCACTTTTGGACCTATTGCTACGTAAACCGTACTGTCGGTCATTAAGAATTTCAAGATATATCATAAGCTGACCATTTTTTTAGCGTTTCTATGACATTGGAAAGACGTGTACATAAGTCCAATTGGTTGGGAGGAGGAGGGAGGAGAAGATACGCCTTCTTTTGGGATAGGCTGGACAAACCCTGATTTCCATCTTCTCGGAAAGAGCCCTGAATAGGACAGATAAAAAGCTTTACGTGGTTTTGCTAGCGAGGAAGAACATGTCTTCAGAACGATAAGGGAAATGCCATATAAACCAGCGGATTTGTGAATGTCAAGATATCGAAGTACTCTCTCCACCGTATGAGTGTCGGGATTGATGAAGGTTCTGTTTTGTAAATGTTTTAACAAATGACCACCACCATTTGTACTACCCGTGGGACTTTGTAGGATTTTCTGCCTCCGCTTTTGGTCGTAAGAGAATTTTGTAGTCAATTATGGCTCGTTTGATTTTTTTGGGTTTTCCTCAGATTGGTTGGCCTTGTATGAACGGAAGGCTAACCTCTTTCACTTGATATCCCCCGTCCATCTCGAGTTATATCAGGAGTTAGTTTGCCTTGGGTTTGATACATTTTATCCCTTTGGGGTCAAAGCATTTTTTCCCAGGCGAATTATGTTAGTTATCATATCAGCAGCAGCATCCATAAGCATAACGAACCAGTTAATACTCCTTAACAGTTTAAATCTTCCCGTTTGGCTTTCTCGTGTTGCCAAAAAGTTCATTTATGAGTTTGTTTTTTATTTATGTGGTTAGAGTTCGAGCAATTTGCTGTTATGACACAATGGTCTGACGAACCTTGTGGCGATAATACGTTAATAGCGTTTTTGTCATGGTGAAATTAAAGAAACAAGTCCAGTTTGCGGTTCGACGGCTTATGTCAGGTATTCGTGTTGGCTCATTTACAAGCTGAGTCAGATTGTTAACATCACCGAAGATCACGAGTTACCTTCCTTCGGTTGCCTGTCCAGAATGTCGAAGCCAATTATTATTGTGTATATTGAAGTCGCCCGCAACGACGATTTCTGTACGAGGATAAAGGGTCACAATTCTTCTAATGGAGTCAGACAGTGCATCAAAGTTGAATTTGGTATTTTATAAATTAAGCAGTCAGGTGTAACTTGACAAAATCACTTTACAAATATTGCAAAATTTGGTTCCGTTAAATTGAGTTACCTCTTCAGAGCAAAAGAGAACTTTACTCCGAAGTAGCTCCTCAAAGAGACCAAGTTCTCCTGCATATAGAGTTTAGTTTCCAAATACTCTCTACTCGACAGATAGAGACGATCGGTCCATCTAAGAACTGAGATCCAAACTCCACTCGCTGGCACATTGAAGTCTTGTGGCAGAGTTTTATCTATTTAATAGACTACCATAGAATAGAAATGCGACCTTTACTCACTCTATGCAACTAATGTACAGTTGTGGTCCCGAATTGAAATGCGACATGGAAACCTTGTTGTAGTCACAGTCGGTGTTTGAGGATATTGAAAATCCAATTCTTCAGAAGGCTATAACCGGTGAAGACGGTTCAAATTTTGCGTTTAGGCAGAGTGATATACAGTAGAATCCCGAGTATCCGAACCTCGATTGTCCGAACATCCGATTATCCGGACTCATTGATCTCGGCTCTAATTGTCAATTTAAAAATGTTTTGACAGCGCAACGAGACATGTTACCCGCTCTCATTTGTTTGCGAGATAGTGTTTGTTATTGTCTTATTTGCTTTGATAGCGTTAAACTGAAAGGTTGTCTTTTATTTTTGTTTACGTTTTGTGTTGGAAATTTTAAATGTCCAAGCGAAAAAGAGTAGTGTTGTCTCTCAAGACAAATTGAAGATAATTGAGAGTATAAAAAATGGTGAATCTGGAAGTAAGTTGGCACAAAAAGGGTGTAGGAACTTCTACGATATCAGACATTAAAAAGAATTCTGATTCCACAATGAAATTCACTTGCGCGCTTGAGAAAGAAGATGGAAGCTCGCAACGTAAAGTCATGAAAAAATCACAAAATGAAATTCTGGAGAATGAAGTTTTTACTTAGTTCTTACAAAAGAGAGCCCATATCTGAACCTCTGTTATGGGAAAAGGCATTGGATTTTAATCAAAAACTTGGTGGTGATACTTCTTTCAAGGCGAGCTGTGGATGGTTAGCAAGATTCAAATGTAGACATGGAATTCGAGAACTGGAGATTCAAGGAGAAAAACTGTATGCTAATGCTGCATCAGCCGACTCTTTTGTAGACGAATTAAAAAAAATTCTAGATGAAAAAGAATACGATTTAGATTTTGTTTACAATGCGGACGAAACAGGTGTTAATTGGAAAGCTCTACCAAGCAGATCATTAGCATCGCGTCGTGAAAATGCAGCACCGGGGCACAAACTGAGTAAGGACAGAGTTACAGTTATGGTTTGCGCAAACGCGAAAGGAACACATCGATACTACTTATTGGTAAATCAAAAAATCAACGCTGTTTCAAATATGTTAAAATCCCCTTGACTTACGCTAACCAACAAAAAGCGTGGATGAACACAGATATTTGTCTTACTTGGTATGAAAATACGTTTATTCCTGAAGTCAAGAAATTTCAAAAGGACGTGGGAAAAGAGGGCGATGTATTGTTGTTGTTAGATAATGCGCCAACGCACCCTTCCGCTGAAACACTAAATCGAGAAAATGGGAAGTTCGTAGTTTTTGTCCCCTAACGTGGTTTGAAAGACAGGACGAATCGGATCCCATACAGTTGTTACAACTGAAGCGCATCAGGGACTTGATCGCAATAGAAAGATGTGATTCATTACGTCAAAGATCAATAACAAGTTATTTCCAACCAAAATTTTAAATTACATAAGTATTATGTAGCTCGTTTTTTATATATCGTATTATTTATTTATTATGTAAAACCCATTACATAATAAAAAAAAATATTAAAATTTAAATATTGTTTGATTTGCTTTGAAATCGATTATCCGGATTTTCGATTATACGGAATACCCCTGGTTTTATTTGATCCGGATAATCGGTATTCTACTGTATTCAACTTGGCTGATGGAATCCAAGACTTCCGTTCACCCAAAGAAAATTAGGTAAGGCTACCAATATCTAACCTTAAGTCCAACAGCAGACGTTTAGCCGCCGAGCTATTTAATACAGCTGGAAATAACGTTGCCATGCACCAACCCTATATATGAAATCCCAGCATCGTTTACCAGATCAACAAGATAGGTAGTCCCTCTAAACTCTGCCAACTAAAAAGCCATCAGTCTCATATAAATACATCGCATACAATATCATGACTGCCGAATTTTATGAGCACCTGAAACAATTTGTCAATGATCTGATTGTAAGTTAGTCACAACCGACCAAGTATTTGCGCTGGTCGACATCTTTGAATAATTTCAAAGCTGCCTATGACAGCATAGAAACAGCAGTCCCTTAAATGAATTTAGTGATAAACGAGGGCGAAATCAAGTATGTATATGCTGTCACAAAAAGATACACATAACATTGTCTCGGGCAGAACTTCACAACAGACAGTTATATTTTTGAGCTAGTAAATAACTGTATCTGGGTCTGCTTTAACATCTGAAAGCGACATTTCATCTGAAAACGAAGAATAACTCTTGTCAATCGCTGAGTCTTTGTGGTTGAAAACGCGATTTGTGTGACCAGCGCTATGTATTAAAGTGTAATACAACGCGACGGTAGAACGCGGCCTTTAAACGCGTTCTGTGTGGGCTGGAAGCATGGGCCTCTTCAAAAGAGGATGACGAAAGCATTGGTCGTTCCGGGAGAAAGACTGTTTGCCAGATATTGCTATAAGTCTATGCTCTTTGTTCATTTTTGTTATCAAATTCAATTATTCCGCAAAATTGTATATTGTCCTAATATTCTTTATAAACATGTGGTTTGGTAAAAAGCCAGTATCCCGAATGTCAACATCAACTTTAAGATAATTGAAATAAATTGTCTGCTTATTGGAACATCCTAAACCGAGATACCTACCAAAGTTTTTTGAGGTCAAACCGGCGAACCACTATAGATGCAGCCAAAGTGGGAGATTTGTGAAAAAGAGGTTAGTTTCTTCCAAGTAATAGAAAACGTAAAACTTAAAGAACGCATTGTCAAAATCTTACGGATTATACGATTGTGTTTAACATCTCGTTGTAAATAACAAAGAGTTGATTACAAAACGTATACATTAATCTAACCATGCCAATAGTTTGCCAAAATCTGAACCCTTTTCGCAATTAATTATATATTTGCTGCTGGCAATGTGTTAATGATCGTGGAATATTTTCCGTCTATATTTGGAATTGCTCATTCTTGTTTTATTTTTAAAGAAACCCTCCATATCCGAGCAAACTAATGATACACTTAAATTTGGCAAGCCTTTATCGGTGAGATCAGAGGATATTATTTGTTTCATAACAAGTGATGACGGTATGACTAGAAGTTCCTACGCGCCATCTGATGACAAGAGCAATGAGAATAGAATACTCTATTAAAAAGCAAAATTACTGCAACACATGTTTCTTCATAACCTTCACTTGACAAACAAAATCTCTCATCACCATTACAATTGAAAGAATGTCCAGTAGCGAACATATTAATTACACAATTTACTCGACGAAATGTTTAGCCCCTGCGATCAATCACTGTACCTACTTGTGTTTATCCGCACCAACATCATTGAACACTTGGCTTATGTAGGTGTGTGGGAATAAAATTGACAATAATTTAGGTTATCAACGGTGAGTAGATTAGAGTCTTAGCTATTTTCTAACATAACCTCCCATTTGCTTCGAATGTGTGCTTGTCAAATAAAAAAACACTAAGTGGTAAGTGGTATCGTGTACGGGAGTATAAATGCTGAATACATGTTCATTTGTGCATTTAAATTCAAATTAGGAATTTCTTTTAGTTTGCGTAATATTTTGTGTAATTGTGCTTTGGAAAAAAACAGACAGGCATAGATCTGTAAGATCAACTTTTCATGATTGATTGAATTGTGGAGAACGAATCAAATGTATCTCGTCAACACCATAAATAGAAGTTTGTGTCATGGGAAGAGTGAAAAAATATTTATATACAGTGTGTCAAATTATTACGCAGGAATTTGACTAAAGATAAGTTTTTAAGGCAACTAATGCGCTGGACACTTTTTTAGATTTACTGAGGATATTTTTATCAGTGCCAGTTTTGTTGCAGGTAAATCAACGTACAAGGATGATGATGGAAAAATGTCGTGATCCCTCAAACGATTTGCATGTGGTGTTGGTTTATTTCAAAAAGAAGGCAAGACAAAAAGAAGTTCCAGAAACCTACGTACAAATAATAATGGACATCTTCGAGGGAGTAAAGACGAGAATGGGATGCTTCACTAGAGTCACCGAGGAGTTCCCAATCAAAGTCGATGTACACCAGGGAACCGTGCTTGGTCCCTTGATATTGGTACAATCCTTTATTACGGCCTCCAAATTGCTGAACATTTTAGAGGAGAATGGGTAAGTTCATAGTTAGCCTGTAGTGCTACGACCATACCACGTCGAGTTAATCGGTTCTCGTGGTTCACTCAGACATACGTATGCTATAGCGTATGCCGACGATTTGGTGGCATACAGATCAGGTCCTAAAATCGAGGTCATTAACATTTTTTTGCAGCGTGACTTCGATCAAATTAAGCGATATTGCGACGACTGAAGGTTGAAAATCAACTTTCAGAAGACGGAAACAATCTTGTCCATTGGCTGGGGCCTCTAGGGATACCAGAAAAAACTGGAACAAATTGGCCATTATTGGACAAAATGGGCAGCCATTGGCGGTGAGAAGCGTAGTGAGATATCTAGGTACGAGGGGCGTTCAATATATTCTCGGTATCGATATGAGGGAAAATGCAAATTCAATTTAAATTGTCTTTATTTTTCAATATAATTTCCCCTAACATATGCAATTGTTACATCTTGAGATAAGCTTTTTTAAACCCTTAAAAAAATAAATTTCCTCTTTCTCTGCAAAATACCCATTTATTGCCGACTTGAGTTCTTCATCATCCGAAAATCTTTTTCCACGAAGACATTTCTTCAAATCCGGAAACAGGAAATAATCACTAGGGGCAATTTCTATACTATAGGGTGGGTGTTGGATTTCTTCGAAACCACAATCTCGCGCAGAAGCCTTGGAAACTCGCGCCGTGTGAACAGGAGCGTTGTCATGAAGAAGCAACACACCCGCTGCGAGTTTACCCCGTCTTTTCTTTTTAATTTCCTCCCGCAAATTATACAAAGTGGAAGCGTTGGATGTGGCGTTGATCGCTTCACCTTTTTTTTGTACTCAATGAGCAAGATTCCCTTTGAGTCCCAAAAAACTGTGGCCATGAGCTTCCCGGCAGACGGAGTGACTTTGAACTTCTTCGGGTGATCTGTTCCTTTTTTATGCCACTGCATGGACTCTTGTTTGCTTTCAGGGTCATAGTGGTGGACCCATGTTTCGTCCCCAGTAACAATTCGATCCATAACACCGTCCGCGTTCTCACTACATATCTCCAAAAGCTTTCTACAGCATGCGATTCTCACTTTTTTCTGAGGCGCTGTGAGCATTCGTGGCACCCACCTTGCACTGACCTTTGAAAGGTTAAGATGGTCATGAAGAATGGTGTGAATGGTACCAATTGAAAGCTTGGTGATCTCTGCCATCATTTTCACCTTTATTCGGGCATCCTCAAGAACAAGTTTTTCGACTTCTTTGATGCTTTCTCCCGTACAAGCAGTAGCCGGGCGCCGGAGCGAGGGTCGTCTTCAATGCCCTCTCTGCTTCTCTTGAACTCACTTGACCACTTTTGCACAGTTGATAATGAAGGTGCGGAACCCTGGTAAACAGCCACCATCTCTTCATGAATAGTTTTTTTACTTTTTCCTTGCTTAGTGAGAAATTTAATTACAGCGCGATGCTCAATTTTCACCATCATCGTCTCAGTTGCCATTATGATTCTGTTTAACTAGAGATAAACCGCGAATTAATAATCACATTTATATGAAATTTTACATGAATGCACTAAAATAATAGTATAACTTGATAAATAAGTCAATTTATATATACAACCACAGCTTCACCCCGATACCGAGAATATATTGAACGCTCGTCGTATCTGGCTTTACCAGTATCTATATTTCGATAGACATATAGTTGCTTGTCTTGCTGGGACCAAGAAGGCTTATGCTCTGACAAGGAGACTGTTTCATAGCAGTCAACTTGACTCCAGAGTGAAGGTCATTTGCTACATGGCCCTTAGAAGGCCGATCATCGGTTATGGTTGTCCATTGTG
The DNA here is from genome assembly GCA_949715645.1 of Portevinia maculata. Taxonomy (NCBI): domain Eukaryota; kingdom Metazoa; phylum Arthropoda; class Insecta; order Diptera; family Syrphidae; genus Portevinia; species Portevinia maculata. The sequence continues at coordinate 77,583,850 of OX454525.1, forward strand.
GTTTAATATAGCGCCTACTTATATGGAAAAGATTCGGGTTTTGGAGAGACAATCTCTTAGGACCTTTCTCCGGTTGTTTCGAACGCCTGAATCCAACTATATAAAATACTATCCCAACAAGGTCCTATACGATGGGGCTCAGTTGAAAAGGATTGACAATTTCCTCATAAAGGTGACTCGAAGGCACGTTGCAAGGGCGATGGCCAGCGACTATAGTCTGATCTTTGAGGCTTACTACCCCAATGAAATGTACATAGAGAGTACGTTCCGGTCTGGCTTTATCCCGCCAGAGGCATTTATCCATATTGATGCAAAAGGGCTGGTACAGACGAGGGATGGTATTCCGGTCTTATACCATCGCTACCGCAGCGCGAGAGATAAGCGGCTCCTCCATGACGGGGACGTCGCCAATGCTCATGAGCTCCTCCGTTTTAGTACCGCAATATCGGAGAGGGAGCAATTCGCCGAATTTTGGTGGCTTGTTGAGGGGGGAGGGGTCAACATGCCCTCCCAGGACGGTGCGTTACTCTAGGTAACATCCTCTTAGCTTATAAGTTTAAGTTAGCTAGGGCGTTTTTGGGAGAGGCCGGACTCGCCAACGTGTGGTGGTGCTTCCGGGAGCTGACTGACGCTTTAAGGCTTCAATCGGCTCACGGCGCGTGTGCACGTTGACGACTGCCAGGCACCCGGAAAGCAATTAGGATTTTAACCACTTGTTGCGCAAGGTAATGGGTGCTCAGAACCCTAATTATAGTTAGAATACGTTAAGTAGTTTAAGTAAGTAGAATAGGTAGTCTGTAGTTTGTTTTATATAAAAAAATATAAAATCTTAATAATGATACCGAGTTTAATTTGATTTTCTCGACGAATACATATGTAAGATTAGTTCGTAAATAGTTTTTAGGCCGAAAGGCAATAATTATAAGATATAATTAAGTTTAGGCCGTCCGCATAAGGACCAATAAATAAGAATAAGTATCCTGTTAATTTTAAGTTAGATTTAATCATTTTTGTCTAGTACGTAAGTTGATATTCAGTAACAATTAAAACTGAACTTAAAAGTAAAGTAAGTAATTGGTTCTCGTCAGATCACCGTAATTAAACGACGTTGTGCGCAGTTAGTACGTAGATGGGGGACCGTTTGAGCACAACCGCGTGACGTTGGCCAGTCCCATCTACAGAGTTGAGGTAGATAATATACGTGGTATCACAATAGACCTAAATTGGTCTAAGTGTGTGGCTTCTGCCGACAGCCACATAAACCTAACCTAACCTAGCCTGTAGTGCCCGTTCTCTTATCCACTCCGACATATTGAAGACATTAATATGAAAATGTGATACCCAAGAGCAAACATTTCAAAATTCTGCGAAGCAACCTGTGATGACGACAGCAATCATCGCATAAACTTAGAGTAGATGAAGTGGCTATAAAACTCAGCCATCTTCTGAGATCGAAAAATGTCCTCTGAGGCTCTAAACCGCTGTAGTGTACTCACAAGCGTTACACAATATTGGACAGTGTACACAAATTATGAATGACGAAATTAACGGCAGCTGAGATAAAAATTCTTTGCATGATAGCAGGAGAAACTAAGCTTAATCGAATAAGAAGTTCAAAGTTCCTAGGAAGCCTACACTTCAACGAACCGGTCTCAAAGAAAATGGAATGCGACCAGCTCAGTTAGAACTGTCATGAAGAGACCATACGCACCTCACCAATAGACGAATTCAATCAATGTTCATTTATACAATCGGGAAAAGAGCTCTAAGAACTACTGGATCACACAAACGCAGCGCTACCATTTGGTTGGTCTCAGTGACAAAACCGGTACATCGGCCGATATTTTTTGAGGTCGAACCGTCGAAGACCACAGGCAGACCAGTATGGACGCACTGACCCCTACTCAATATCATAGCATTGCCGCTAGGGGTTTTTTTTTATTTAATTCTAAATGTGCCAAGCTTGTTAAAAATAATTTATTTGTGAAAAAAAACCAACTTAAACTTCCTCTCTTCTTGTTTTGTATATGTTACGGGAAACTGAATACATACAGAATTATTTAATGTAGTTTGTATTCACTTAATAAACACGAGAATATATTTTTTTTAAATTTTCGCACAAAAGTGAGTGTATAATACGAACTCAACACATCTAACAAAACGATGTCTTTCTTTCAAAACAAAGACTGATTTACTGCAAAAAATATTTTATTTTATTACTAATGCCATTTTGAGGTCTCTAAATCATTTGTTATAAACAAATTCGAATGTGAAATATTTTTTTGAGTCATAATACATAGCGAGTTTTATTTAAAGTGAGACCCCATAGAGCGTGACATTTTAATAATCTTTCTGTGCTAATTGAACAACGTCTCAGTAAAAAAACGAGTATTTCAAAAGAAATCTAAATTTTTAATAAAAATGTATCAATCGTAAAATTTGCGGCCTTAATTTAGAGAACTTTTGATCACTCATCGATGTTTTGGTTTGGTAATATGTAGCTACGAATTACATTTCTTTTTCCAACGCAGAAGTTCACGAAATTGTTTAAAAAGGGCGAGAGGGACAGACCTAAATATGTTCTAATTTTAAATTTCAAGTTGTTTTAAAACACTGGGGCATTTCTCTGAAAGATACTTCGATATTCGCTGGCACATAATACGGTTAGATCGATTGGGAGTAAAACCTTGATCTAAGGGATCTGTTAAAAACGAGAGCTAAACATTGACATAATTTCGATTTCAGTAGAAATCGACTGTAGGTATAGTTTTTGGTTGCTTTAAATTGGAACTGACGCATATGGTGAATTGTATTTCAATGTGAGCAGGGCCGGCTCCTGCCAAACAAGCGCCCTGTGCACGATTTACAGAAAGCGCCCTATTTTGAGTTAGATTATCCTTGAAGTTGCAATATTGCAATTGATGTGAGTAAATGTGCAAAAAATCAGCACAGGTGTGATGGATGTTGCTATTTTGGGCTTATTTGAAACAATTTTTTTGTTTTAAATGCAAATGGCAGTATCCGCGCAAGGTAAAATTAATTTGTCTTACTCCTAGTAATGCGCCCGGAGTTTGGCGCCCTGTGCATTTGCACATCTTGCACATATGAATGCACCGGCCCTGAATGTGAGTACACACCAACGACGTTAAGAGTTTTGAAAGGCATATTTTTTGGATATACCATTTGTTTTCTTCGAGCTTTTGTGCAAGATATAAACAATTTTTTTGGAGGGGTGGGACCTATTTTGACGTCTAGGAATATTATAAATATGGATGATTTTCAAGATTTCTTGGGAAAACAAATAAAATCGTTAAAAAGAAAGAAAGATAAAGAAAGAAAATGGGGCATGATAGAAGTATTATCACAGCATTCGTATTTTTTCACTAAAGGCTTCTTCAGATTTTTCAGATTTTCAAACAGTGATCAGCATTTGGCATTACTATTAAATTAAAGAGTGTTTTTTTCTCTATTGCAAAAAAAATTAAAAATATCACACTCGTTTCCTTTCTTGGACTCCAACCTACTGACACGATTGAACAAAGTGCGCCCGTTGCGGTTGCATGGAGGAAGAATCTAATTTATCGATTTGTCATCGTAGGAAAGGATTACTTCTGTTTATATCCACGTACAAAATATTCTTGGAAAATATCCTCGGTCAAAGTATCCCAGGAAAATATCCAAATTTCTCTGGAAAAAATCTCCGTTGATCCCATAATAGTACCTCGGTGGCTCGCTTCGCGGGTAAAAGGGTTTACAACTCTGGACACCTCTTCGACTTACAAAAATGAAAACTCTGGACAACTCCTCGACTCGTAGATCCCATAATAGTACCTGACTGGACAGCTTTGCGGTTTAAAGGGCTTAAAACTCTGGACACCTCTTCGACTGACAAAAAATTGAAACTCAGGAGGGGTCACAAAAATAATATATTCTAACGGATATTTTTAATTGGGAATATTTTGAACGAGTATATTTTAATGGGATATTTCGACCGAAGATATTATAAAAAAGGATAATTCCAGCCTACACCGTGCACAAGGACTTGGAAGATTTTTCCCAAGGATCTTGATTAAGAGGCTTACACGCACCGATTGCTGCAAGAATTGAAGCCGTCAATCGTCGTTTGCGTAGTGCTTTCAGTGATTTGGCGCTTGAACATTTGAAAATCAACTTTTTACCAACAAATATTGTTCAGTGATCAGGCTTACCTCTCTCTCAGTGGCTTGTTAGTCAACAAAATTGCGAGGAAAATCCAAACGTTATCCATCAGCTACCGTGCATTGTTTGGTACGGTTTATGAGCTGGCGTTATCATCTGATTGCACTGCTTCAAAAATAACCAAAATAAAAATCTCACCACTAGACAAGAAACAACTTATTTGACCCCAACTTGAGTTTTGAAACGGAGTACTGAATTTTAAAGTTTGATTCCATCAGTAGATCGGAGAAACGACATATACTCCAATTACCTTTCTCCAACTAGTTCTAAGGATGACTATTCGAGTACGCACTTCTCGGCAATTTTATAATATGAATATAGTATGATTACAGAAAAATAGACTCAATGCGCCTATTACTAACGACTTGACTTCCCGCCAGAATAGTTATAGGAGCGCTACGAATAACACTTAAATTTCTGAAATTGGTATCAATTTGTAAGTTGGGTAATTCTCAGGTATACTTTCCTAAATTACTGATAAGTTACTATCTTGAACTCGGGTTAGGGGTTGAACTGTCGCGTCACCCTCTTCCACTTTTTGAATATAAATGGTACTCGAGATGGCTGCGAGATTGGACCTAATAAAGTGAACGTAGTAAGCTCCCCACTATCAAAAGATCTAGACTCAAAAGACGGTATCCTACAATGGACTTAAAAAACGGTTACATCATGATTTAATGCAAAGAGCGGTTCCATGCTGATCGCGAGACCGTTAGCAGTTAGCAGACCGTTAGAGTTAAGACCGCGTAAGTCGGCCACAACACGGGATTGTAGCATGCTACTTGAAGATATATCATGTAGGTATTATCCCTCCATAAAAAAAACGTCACACCACTAATCTATTGTGATAAGCTCTTTATTTGCAGAGGTATCTGCAGAGTAATTAGTTGGCAACTTTCGGTGCCCCTTCGGCGAACAAGGATAAGATAAAGACGGTGGGTAGAGGCTATTATCAGATTGCGCTTTATGCAATCATTAACCTTCGGGAGTATCGGGCGATGGTTGATAAACGTATAAAGATTTGTTTGCTTATTGATATGAAATTAGATATATTTTTTTGGCCGCAACGTGCCGTAGAAGAGGCAATTTTATATTATTTTACCATTGGTCTGGAAGATATATAGAGCTAAATGATGGCATAAGGTTGAATTAAGCCTTTATGAGGTAATTTACTAATTAAAAAATGTCGGATTGTTAAAATAGTGAGCAGGACCCGCTAAACTAATATTATGCCTGAAATGACTAACTCATAAACTATCCACCTGCCTACATATATAATGTACCAATTTTATTGTCAAATATACATTGCGGCATGTTAATAAGACCTAATTACATTTTTGAAGCCATAACATTGCAAACTGGCTTATTTATACAACAATATTTATGTCTACTCTCTTTTGCATTTATTACAGCAGATATTTGCAATTCACATATTTCTACACAAACATAATAAGGGTTAAATAACCAGTAGCTAGCCTTTTCTGATTTTCCCTTTTTATACATAAAAATCAAACAAGTAACAATTAGCTATGGTTACAAGTTCATTATCCAATTCAAGACCATTCGCTTGCTTTCCAGTCGGTGTAGATGTACACGTCGTCGTCGCTGGCATTGACCATCAGATATACCAGTTTCTGTTAGCATGTCTCACTCTCAACATAGTTGACACACTCTCCCCAAAGAAAATAAAATCACAATTCCGCACCACAAATTAACTTGTTTTTAAAACAAAATATTACAGTTAGTGAAAAATATTCAAAATAAAATTCTTTATTTCTCAACTCGCGAATAAAGACCCCAACATTCTAAGAAATGGAATTAAATGGCAAAAAAATCTTATGAGGTTATATCTTTTTCCTTTACTTTTCGTTTGTTTTATTTGATCTTTTTCGGCTATTAATAGCAAATTACGTTCGAAATGGCAAACTCGACGCGTACATGTTCGCTAAGAATACTTAGCTACGTGATAATAAAAAAACACACAACAGGTCAAAGATAACTTTTTTTCGCAGCAAGAGGCATCGATTAGAATTAGAAAATAAAACATCATTTACTTGTGTGCGTTTAGAAAATACTTCACTCAAACGTGCACCATTCGAATTAATTAATGTTTAACACTGAAAACACAAAACACTTTGCTAACATTGGGAGGTTAGATTTTTCGTTTTACACCTGCAATTTTTCTCTTTTTGCACAATCACAGACACTAGAATTACCTCATAGATGGGGAAGTACATATTTTCCGTTCGCGAAACCTCCGTTCAAAGAACAAATAAAAGACTGGACAATAAAGACCTCAAAATACGCAAGCAATTTTGCTGCCGGATACTATTGATAGTATCTATCACTTAACATACTTATTTGGTATCGGCAACGTGCAACATTTTAAAAGGGTCGCAAAGACACAAAAAGTATCTCGGAGATAACAGGCCAAAAATAAGTAGAAAAATTTCTTTTAAGGTGTGTTTTGTATTTTTTGTTACGTACCGAGACTATTAAGTAGGAACAAAACGACGATAAATTTTCAAACGCACAAGTGATTCGCCGCGTTCGCGATTACTTATTTTCGTGTTAGTTTCTGAGACGGTTCAGACCCGAAGTATTACTAATGTCTAGTCAGTCAGCCGCATGAATACTGACAGCGTTCGTTTGGGGGAGTAGCTTTTTCCATTTCCAACTCAATGCAACTTGTATAGGTTGGATGAGAGGGTTTAGGGAGTTGAAGAGCTTTCCATGTTTATTGTAGTCGATATTTAAACCAATTTCAATTGTTTGAAAGTTGAGTGAAAAAAAGATTTTCCCATACCGGGAATTGAACCCGGGCCTCCCGGGTGAGAGCCGGGTATCCTAACCACTAGACAATATGGGAGATGAAAATGTAATGTCAACTTTCGTTTATATACGGTTATTTAAACAAAAAACGAGCTAGTAATAGAATTTGTTGATATTTTTGGTTAAAAAATATAAATGACATCACTTTTTTATTAATCACAAATTTAGGTGCTGCCTTATACCTGACTCATATACTTTAGAATTTGTGAATTGTACTTTATGGCTTAGCTTAGCGTCCTCTTGTGGACAAGCAAAGCATTTTATTTACATATGTACATAAGGACACATGACAGATAATACACTAGATACCTTTTGTACCGAGCTTCGAGATTGTTATCGGACTGACATTATGTTTCTAGATTGAACTTGAAAGGTGTAGCCATAGGCAAGAATGACGTTAATTTGTATTTTGGCATTGATTTGGTAGGGGAGTATTTAACTTTTGAGCACAGACTACCTACCTTGGTAGTCTGTGCTTTTGAGGGTTGTCTTATACATACCTACATGTGCAACTACATCGTAAAGAGTCTTTTCCTAAGACAATGCAGCCTTCCATTTCCATTCTCATTGTATTTTTCTGTTGCGGGGGTATGGATAAAGTGCGAAACTGTTGCAGCATTTAAGTCAGTACATTTTATTGTTGAGGTGCGAGAAAATGTTGCACTTTCGCAATGACACTAGACCAGTCAGGTTCGTGAAAACCCCTTATATTGTCTTTTTTTAATGACGAGGTTACGTTCTGGACTAAAGGGATAATATCCCTTCCGCACTCCATGACATCCCTATGGCCTATGGGGTTCGCCGAGTGTTGAACATGGCTTTAACACTAATAACTTACTGAGCCCCATCGTATAGCACCTTGTTACGATAGTATTTCATATAGTTTGATTCAGGCGTTTGGAACAACCGGAGAGAGGCCCTAAGACATTGTCTTTCCAATACCCGAATCTTTCTCATATAACTCGGTGCAATATTAAACCCTTTCCCCTATCGTTCTGAAGAGGTGTTCTTCCTCACTGGAAAAACCATTGCGCAAGCTTTTCTATTTATCCTTTTCTTCAGGGCTCTTCCCGAGAAATTGGAATTCTGCATTTTTGTCCAGCCCGTCCCCTAAAAAGGCGAATTTTCATCTCACTCCTCCTAACGACCAATTGCAATAACGTCCCTTCTTTCCATGGTCATGGAAACAATGATAAACTGTCAGCTCATGAAATACCTAGAATCCCGAAAACTTCTTAATGAACGGCAGTACGGTTTTTGCAGTAACAGGTCCAATGGTGAATTGATGACTTATCTAACCGGAAAGTGGAACCAATCTCTTCTCCAAGGTGGTAAAATTAAGAATGTTGCGCTTGATATTTCAAAGGCATTTGACAGAGTTTGGCATCAAGCTCTCTTGTCGAAAATGCGTGCATTTGAAATCGATGATACCTTTCTTCAATGGATTAGAAATTTCCTTTCGGTCCGTTCAATTCAAGTTGTTTTAGACGGTTTCAAGTCTGCAACACACCAAATAAATGCTGGTGTTCCCCGAGGCTCTTATTTATCCGACTCTCTTTCTCATTTTTATAAATGATCTCCTGTCTATTACCTATAATCCAATCCACTACTTTGGCGATGACAGTATCTTCAGCTTTTCATATTCGTTTCTTGATTCACGCCCCTCATCTTCGGGTGTGGTACTGGAGCGGCAACATATGTTAAGCTCATTAAATTCCGATCTCGACAGCATAACTCAGTCAGAGTGCAATTTAAAGCTTCCAAAACGCAATGATGTCTTCTGTCATTAAAGCAAAACCCAAACACCATGCCGTTGTCCATGAATGACACTTGCATCGCTGAAACCGAACGGCTTTCCATTCTCGGTATGTGTGTTAATGACAATTTTCGGTGGAATGACCACATTCGATGTCGCCAAGAACGCAAGAAATAATTCACCCAATCCGATCTGGCACCTATTTATAAGGCGTTTATCCGCCCGAACTTAATTACAATGCTCATATCTGTTCTGATGCACGAATAACTTATTTTATTAGCTACTTGACAGGATCCAAAAACGCGCGATATAACTCATTATTGACCGTAACATCGCGAGATCGCTTGACTCTCTAAGTCATAGTCGCTATGCCTCTTGTCTCTCGTTATTTTATCGTTATTTCCACCATTAATGCTCAAACGAAATAGCCAGTTGCATTCCACCCCTAGAAAATTTCAACCGCAATACCCGCTGAGCAAGGAATGCACATCAGTTTACCCTCAAGCCTGCATTCGGACATACAGTGAAGTGCAAAGAGTCTTTCCTCAGCCGTACAATACGAATGTGGAATACTCTTCCACGCTCAATTTTTCCCTCACATTATAATCTACAAACATTCAAAACCAAGGTGCAACGGCATCCCTCAATATTTTCTAACCCCAATTTCCAACGCCCGCACTGTGTATTATATTATAAGGGTATGAAAAATCCTTTTAGTGCGAGTAAAAAAAAAACACAATGGACAACTATAAGCGATTATTGGCCTTATAAGGGCCACGTAGCATTTGACCTTCCCTCTGGAATCATAAGACATAAGACTTCTGCCCAGCAATCCAAGCATCTATATGTATTTCGTAATACAGATACTGGTCGAGGCAGATATCTAACCACGGCAGACGGCGTTTTTTCTCGCCATGCCTTGTAATCTCTATTGAAAACCAGCAGGTGGCAATGGTGCGATGGTAGTGTATTCACTCATTTCTAAATCGGCTTTGCGTGTAGTTCGACGTTTCTTTTTCTCCAGTCTTCCAAGTATCACTGTGTTTTTTATTTTAATCCAAATATTTATTCATTTGAAGTCAAGTTAACGATTAAACTTGTGCCTAACTTACAACAGTTAAATTTTCATCTCGATCAAAACGTAAATAGTGACATTAGAAACAAAGTATAAAAAAGTGTAAAAAGAAGAGTAAAAATAAAAAAAAACAAAAAAAAGTGCAGTACGGTGTGGCGATGGACCCCGGAAAATCGGTGGTCCCGCGTACGGGTGTTGGAGTGCCGGCTAGAAAAACAACAGCAGCAACAATAACAACAACAGTAGCAGCAACAATAACATCAGCAGCAACAACAGTAGCAGCAGCAACATCAGCAGCAGCAGCCAAGTGTTTGCCAAGGGCAAATATACCTAAAATGGCAACAATAATAACAACGGGTCGGCCGTTGCCCACACGGTTGTTCTCACAGGGAATTCCAGCAACAACAAAAACAACAACAACATTTGTTACAGCAAAAATAGAGGCTGTAAATAATGCCAAGGAAGCAGCCGTAAAAGCTACCGCTACAGCTGGGTCAGCAGTAGCTACAGTAAATGAGGAGTTCCGGAAGGTAGAGAAGAGGCGGCGGAAGCTTAATCCGAAGCCGAATCTCTCTGCCAAGAGAAGGGCAAATCTGGCAGGCCCTAGTGAGGCATCATCGATTGCTGGAACCGATGATGAGGCTGATAACTCCAGCTCTTACGAGGCTGAAGTGGGAGCGGGCCGGTACGTTGGAGAGGGAAACTCCTTCAGAGACCTACCGGTCGAAGATGACAATGCCATCCAAATGGAGGAAGGAGAAGAAGATGATGAGGAGGCTGAGCTTGACCAACTCATAAAAGAGCTCCTTGAAAAGCGTGAGCAGTTGAGGCAGAAGAAAATGCAACAACAGCAACAACAAAAAGTGCTGCGGGATCAAGTTCAGCAGCAATATAAAGCGAAACAGCATCAACGGAAAGAGCAGCAAAAACAACAGCAGCAACAACAACAGCAGCAACGACAACAACAACAGCAGCAACAGCAGCAAGCCGAGACGCAGCAGAAGCAACAGCCAAAGAAGGTAAAAATCCCGCCTATCAATGTAAGTAATTTTGAAATAAGTGATAGTATCAGATTGTGTAGGCTGATTACCAAAAACTTTCATGTGAAAAGGCTTTCTGCCAATAAGCACATAATCATATGTGAAAAATTAGAGGAGTACCAGAGGGTGCACGACGCCTTGGGAGAGGTCAAAACTGAGTACTTCACGTACACCCCAAGGGAGCAAAAATTGAAGACCGTAGTGTTGAAGGGAATTGATCCCTCAATTAAAACGGAGGAGCTCGAAAGAGAGCTAAAGAACTTTGAAAGCGACGACCTCAAGTTTGTGGGGGTCAAGCCGTTTTCCTCGGCTGTGGCAAGGGGTGGTAACCGTTACTTACCATTCTTCCTGGTCCAGCTAACTCCCGATAGCAAAATCGACAGGCTGCGAAATATCCGCTTCCTGTACTACCATGCTGTAAGGTGGGAGAAAATAAAGAGGTCAGATCGCATACTTCAATGTATGCGCTGCCAAAGGTTCGGGCACGCCGCAGCTAACTGCAACATGCAGTTTAGATGCGTGAAGTGCGATAAGGACCACAAACATGGTGAATGTCCTCTTGGTAAGGACAGAGTTGAAGACCGGAGTGTCCTCTCTTGTATGCTCTGCAGGAACTCTGGGCATCCCGCCAACTTCAGGGGTTGTCCAAAGTACCAGGAGCTGAAAAAGCGAGTCCAGGCCCGCAAGCAGCAGCCTGAAGACGATAGGCGTCAAAAGAGTCGTTCGTTCTCTAATTTTGTGGCACCCAACGTGTCCTTTGCCCAAATGGCAGCTGGACCGGGTCAAGCCCAAATAACATTAAACCCGCCAAAGGCAGCCCAAAAGGCACCAGAGGTGGATCTGGACTTGAAATCGATCCTTCTGTCCCTGCATGGAAAGATCGATAAGTTCCAGAAACAGTTAAATGAACAAGCGGCCCGAATTGACTTTATCTATTCGGAGTTGTTTGTAGGGTCTGGTGTGCCATAAATCAAATGGCTACGCTGGATGAGGGAAACTTAAAGATCCTTGCTGTGAATGTTAATTCACTAGTCAGGATCGAGAAAAGAACGTCACTTGTCAACTTGTTGAAAACCGAAAACCCGGATGTGCTTTTGGTTAGCGAAACTAAGCTAAATCAGAAGCACAAATTGGGATACAAAAACTATCATGTAGTAAGAAGAGACCGGCCTCACTCCACTCAAGGAGGTGGGGTTGGAATCTTAATTCGAAAAGGCCTGCGCCATAGGGTTATATATAGCGGGGACGTGCGTAGGTTCCAGTTGTTGGAAGCATGCATCATATGCATTCCTCTCCATAGCCGGAGGAGAATGTATGTGGTGTCGCTTTACGCACCTGCAGCACCTCCACCAAACCAATTTATAACAGAGCTCGAGACACTTTTTCGTAGTCTGCAGCTGAACTCGGAGGAGAATTATTACTTCTTGGCCGGAGATATTAATGCCAAACATGCGGCGTGGGGAAATGTTACTGCAAATCCCAGGGGCAACCAGTTTCACGACTGGTGGCGCCTCAATATGATTGAGTACAAACTCGAGTTGTACGCGACGGATATCCCTTCTTTCCCAAGAAGCGGTGCTTTCCTGGACTTGTCCTTAACGGACTCAAGACTTCAACTGACGAACATAGATCAAAATACGCGGAACTGTTTGCGTGCGTTTGAGTACGATAGTGACCACTACGGACTCGCCGCCGCAATACGGATCCCGAACGAGCAAACGCTGCTGGAGGAGTACGAAGCAGTGTGTTCATTCGATTATCGAAGGACACAATGGTCACGCTTCTCCAGATTGTTAAAGCGAGATATACGTTCGAGTGGGATCGACCCACCGAAAAACAGTAACATGACAAATGATGACATTGATCGGCATTTATTGCAAATGAACGACGCCATCAAACGAACTATGGAACGAACTATTCCTCGGGTAGGACGTTCCGACGACTACCAGACAGAAAAGTACCGAAACCCTACAATCGACGCACTATACCGACAGAAAAGTAGACTGCTCTCGAGGCTTAAACGGCTGTACAGGCAATTTACTGATCGCAACGACCCGGAGGTAAGGAGGCTGAATTCAGAGATCCGAATCCTGAAACAGCTGATAAAAGAAAATTACAGAAAATCTGTAAGTCTGTATTGGGGCAATAAAATTCGGGCTATTAAAACCTGTAGTCCGAATATGTTCCCACAGATAAATAAGTTGTTCAGGAGGAAAGATCACAATGATATTCCTTGTGTTCGAATCTCCCAGACAGCAGAGAACAGACAGACAGTACTGACTGCTGGAATAAGCCCAGAAAGTGTCGTTTCAAACGACGATTTTTTCGTGGTCGAGGACCCACAGGAGAAAGTTGATTTGCTGGGCGCTTGTTTCGAGGCCGTGTATACGGTGAACAATCCTGTTCGCCGTAACCACGACATTGAGAATAGGGCTCTGGTGAGCCACTTCTATCTACGCACCGAACTTGAGAATTGGCGATCTGAGAATGACGGATTCACCGTATTCACTGATGAAAACCATGCTAATGCAGTTGTCGCCAATGGCCGAGATGCATCGCACTTGTTCGTGTCGAAGGATGATCTTCTGTGCATCTTCGAGTCACTAAAAAATAAAAAGTCGACGGGGATGGATGGTGTCCCAAACGTCGTATTGAGACACCTGCCTCTGGAGGCTGTTGATATTTTCACCACGCTGTTTAACAATGCGCTGAATAATGCACATTATCCGGCGCATTGGAAGGTAGCTGTGGTACACCCTATCCCGAAAAAAGGTAAAGATAGGACGAACCCTGCCAATCTGCGGTCAATTAGTTTGCTTCCGAATATTAGCAAGGTCTTTGAAAAGGTTGTCAGTAGAGCCCTGTTAAAGTGGGTCGAGGACAATAACATAATTCCGGACAACCAGTTTGGTTTCAGGGCGAGGCATGACACTATTCATGCCGCGTCGAAACTGGTTTCCGACATTCAGTGGAATAAGTGCAAGAACCAATGCACGGGTGCTTGTCTGGTTGATTTTGAGAAGGCTTTCGACACCGTATGGTTAGAGGGATTTTTCTACAAGTTGACCAGGCGGGGGATGCACAAACCTTTGCTATATGTAATTTATAATATGCTTATGGGAAAGAAGTTCGTTGTAAAATGTGGCAACGTGACTTCGAGCAGAGTCTTTGAAATTAAAAACGGTTTACAGCAGGGGGCGGTCAATTCTCCGATCCTGTTTAACATTTACACCAGTGATCTGGTAGGTTCACTCAGACATGCTATAGCGTATGCCGATGACTTGGTGGCATACAGATCAGGTCCTAAAATCGAGGTCATTAATATCCTTTTGCAGCGTGACTTCGATCAAATTAAGCGATATTGCGGCGACTGGAAGTTGAAAATCAACTTTCAGAAGTCGGAAACAATCTTGTTCAGAACTCCATTGGCTGGGGCCTCTAGGGATACCAGAAAAAACTGGAAGAAATTGGCCATTATTGGACAAAATGGGCAGCCATTGGCGGTGAGAAGCGTAGTTAGATATCTGGGTATCTGGCTTGACCAGTATCTATATTTCGATAGACATATAGTTGCTTGTGTTGCTGGGGCCAAGAAGGCTTATGCTCTGACAAGGAGACTGTTTCATAGCAGTCAACTTGACTCCAGAGTGAAGGTCATTTGCTACGTGGCCCTTATAAGGCCGATCATCGCTTATGGTTGTCCATTGTGGTTTAATATAGCGCCTAGTTATATGGAAAAGATTCGGGTTTTGGAGAGACAATGTCTTAGGACTTGTCTCCGGTTGTTCCGAACGCCTGAATCCAACTATATAAAATACTATCCCAACAAGGTCCTATACGATAGGGCTCAGTTGAATAGGATTGACAATTTCCTTATTAAGGTGACTCGAAGACACGTTGCAAGGGCGATGGCCAGCGACAATAGCCTGATCTTTGGGGCTTCTACCCCAATGAAATGTACATAGAGAGTACGCTCCGGTCTGGCTTTGTCCCGCCGGAGGCATTTATCCATATTGATGCAAAAGGGCTGGTACAGACGAGGGATGGTATCCCGGTATTATACCACCGCTACCGCGGCGCGAGAGATAAGCGGCTCATACGCGGCGAGGACGTCGATAATGCTCATGAGCTCCTCCGTTTTAGTACCGCAATAGCGGAGAGGGATAAATTCGACACGGCAAAACAATTCGCCGAATTTTGGTGGCTTTTTGAGGGGGGAGGGGTCAACATGCCCTCCCAAGACGGTGCGTTACTCTAGGTAACATCCTCTTAGTTTATAAGTTAGACTAAGTTAGCTAGGGCGTTTTTGGGAGAGGCCGGGCTCGCCAACTTGTGGTGGTGCTTCCGGGAGGTGATTGATTCTGTAAGGCATCAGTCAGCTCACGGCAGCGCGTGTGCACGTTGACGACTGCCAGGTGCTCGGAAAGCAATTGGGATTTTGATCACTTGTTTCGTAATGCAACGAGTGATCAGAATCCTAATTATAATTATAGTTAGAATTATAGTTAGAATATGTTAAGTAGCTTAAGTAAGTAGAGTAGGTAGTTTTTAATTTGTTTTTTTTATATAAAAATATAAAATTTGATAAAGATGCCGAGTTTTCTTTAAAATTTTCTCGATGAAAACATAATATGTAAGATTAGTTTGTAAAATAGTTTTTAGGCCGAAAGGCAATAATTATAAGATAGAGTTAAGTTTAGGGCGTCCGCATAAGGATCAATAATCTAGAATAAGTATCCTGTTAATTTTAAGTTAGATTTAATCATTTTTGTCTAGTATGTAAGTTGATATAAGCTAATAATTAATAAAAATGAATTTAAAAGTAAAAAGTAGTGTATTCACTAAAGTGATTGGCAGGTCGTGCGTTCGAATCCCGACCAGGGCCATGATTTTTATAAATTGAATACACACAACAAAAACTGATCTCTCTAAAGCAATTTAGGCGCCACCTGTTGAGAAAAAAAAAATCCCATCGCACCAAACTTCTTTCCTATCCTTCTATTCTTTCAGTAAGTAGCACCCAAAAATAGGCAATGAATTGCTGGGAGCTACTTGCGCAACAAACTAAATGCCTGCGCTGTGGTTTTACCATTATAAGGGTACTGTGTCACTACAGAAAAAAGAAATCCCTTTAGCGCCCGCAAATTATAAAAAAAAAAAAAAAAAAAAAAAAAAAAAATTGTTACCTTTTTTTAAAAATAAAAAATAAAGAATTAAAAATAAAAGTCAGAAGTCAGTACTTAGTACGGCTGCGGCAACGTAACATTCTTTTGTTCAAAACGCAATAAAACCCATTTTTTGAATCAGAATGTAGTTCTGAACAAGATTGTTACCGTCTTTTGATCGAAGTCTGTTGCAAAGAATGATGGTAACCCAGAGTTAATGACTTAATCCGTATGCCACCAAGTCATCGGAATTCGTTATAGCAGTGAACCTACTACAATCGTGCAAAAGTTACACAGAATCGTAGAACTCACCACCCCCCGCTGTTCATCGTTTTTAATATCAAAGACTCTGCTCGAAGTCACGTTGCCACATTTGACAGCGTTTGTGCGTCCCTAACTTGGTCAACTTGTAGAAAAGTTCCTCTAACTACACGGTGTCCAAGCGCTTTTCAAAGTCAACCTGGTATAGGCACCTGCGCATTGGTTCTTGCATTTATTCCACTGAATGTCGGGAACCAGTTCGACGCAGTATGAAGTGTCATACCCTGTGCTGAAAAACCACAACAAATTGTTCGATGTTATTGAATGCCCTCTTCAACGGGGCGCTATTGATCATTTTCTTAAAGACCTATTAGTCTTCTTACAGACTAATAGGTTAGTCTAATGAAGATTTTCATGGAACCACACTACCCCTTCTACCTGATAAAGGTTCCTCAGTCGATCCAATCGCTGCATGCGAACTCATGTTAAATCTGGATTTTTTTGTAGTCCTCAATATTGGTGTTACAATTATTGGTGTCATCACTGAACACTGTCTCATAGGCAAGCATGCAACAAGGCTTGGCGTCTACTCAAACGATTTCTGCAGAACCTACATGGACGATGAGGCACCTTCTCTGCACATGACCTGATCTCTTTCAAAGATGAAATACCTGTGGGAGCTTTCTTCTATAATGATCTTAATGATCTCATCAACGTTGAGATTTAGTTTTTAACTGGTTCAACGAGTGGGTTGGAGATAGATTCAAAAGGCATCACAATGGACCTTTAATTGGTCCATTTGTGTCCATCAACCTTATCTAACCTTAAGTCGCATATGATAGCTTTCATCATCCGGAATAATAGATCGCGATGGCGAATATGGGATCCAGGAAAAACTGGCCCAGCTGTATTGCGTGACACCTGACAACACGCGGTGTCATGTGCAGTTTTTAAGCAGCTCTCCCGAATTATTCCATTCTTCGTCCAGATTTTGGCTGTCATGTGACCTTCTCAATCTTGTTCTGGAGCATATAGTGCGTATGGCAAGTGTCAATACAGAATGCACTATCCTCTGTCCAGGTACTAGGGTATGCGGACGATATCGACATCATCGGCCGTTCCCAGCGTGCCATGGTAGAGGCTTCAACGGCTATCGAAAGACGTTCGAAATCGGTTGGTCTTGAAGTTAATTAGGACTAGACATTATTGACAATCAAAAATCTGTCTATTACCAAGGACAAAATGTCACTGTTAATAGCAATGAGTTCGAGGTAGTAGAGGAGCTTGGAGTAAACATCAACTCCACGAAATGAAAACCTAGTCCAAATCCGATGGAGAATATCCTTGGAAACGGCTTCTACTTTGGTTTGGCAAAACGAATAGGTTCAAACACACAGAAAGAAAAACCAACGTACAGAAGAATCTTCTTCACCAGAAAGTGAGTATGATTTTATATCAGTCGATTTATCTGATCAAAGCCCGAATCAAACTGATCTAGAAGATGCTAAAAACATTTATTGCTGGAGGTGAAAAATGGGTTCATTATTTCATCTATGAATTTAGCTGTGTTTGGTTTTTTTATTTTTTTTTATTTTTTGTTAATTTGTTTTCTATGTTTTATATTTACTAAGACTGATTATTAAATAACTTCTTCAACTTACTAAAAAAAAACAAAGTTAATTAACGTAACACGGGCCACTTACTCTAATATGGCAGAGTTAAGGTTGATCACAGTAGTGAAAACACTCATTAAAGCACTGCCAAGCTTGTACTCAGTTGTGTGATAAATTTGCTACCTGCAGTAGTTTTGGTTCAAGCTATGTTTTTTATGCTTGTCAAAGCTTTGTACGATTCTGATATTTCATCTTGCGACGACGCATGGCGACGTTCGAGCGCCTGTAATATTTCCATAAGGCTCATCACGTTCGGTGGCACAATCCATGAACAAATCATGAATCTTGAGACATCAGTACTTTTCTACTATGAGTTCAGACTCTTATATACATATATTGTTTTCAATACCATTGTATATAGACTTTATAGAATTACTAGATGCACCCGCCCGGCTTTGACCATGCTCGAGAATTCTATTGGCCAATATGTTCGAGTAGACTTCCTTATTATTGTGTATAGCGGGTATCCGGCGTATGTTGCTGCGCCTTAAAAGAAGACCGATTTTGACCAAATTTCACAGAAACACTCTCAGGCCAATACCGAAGATTACCTGATTTGAGATCAAACGGTGAAAGGGACTGCGCGTTTTTCTCCGCATGGCTTAGGCCGCTCACGCAACTTCGTTATACCGCTTAGGGTAGGTGCTTGTTGTCTGGCAGGCGCCTATGTCAGCTTACTTGTGCGAATCAAATAACACAGCGAAATAAAAAAACTTCGATAGAATCGCTGTTCATTTACTTTCACACCGATTGTTATCAATGTGGGAAAAGCAACTTTCCGCTGTTCAATAAGAGTTATTTGAATAAAACGATATCTCAAGAAAGAAAGTGCGCACAAACACCACAATAGGCTTGAAACGTTCGTGTGGCCTCCCTCTTTCATATGCGCGTTCGGATAACAAAATAGGTGACGTCTGTACGATGGTATTTAATATGTGCGGTGTCTGTATCTGAATCGGTATTTCCATGCATACGCATATATACATGTTTTTTTTTTTTTCTTGGCTGTGCCAATGGATGTGGATCTTCAAAAGATGGCATGCACAATTCGCAAACCCGAATACATATATACATGTGTACTCACTCAAATGCCCATAATTCACACACCGATGCAGATACAGACATCGCGCATACATTAAAACCTTCATACAGACGTCACCTTTCATGGAAAAAAATTCATTGGAATCGGGTAACGCGTTTGGCCAAACACCGGCAACAAACACAAATATGGATTGATTTTTACATATATAGACAATAACAGCAAAATTTTTATTTTGGCCTCAACTTGTCAGATGGCCTTTTAAATTGAGCTAAAAGATTTGTGTCTTAACGTTTGCTGTCACCTTCATTTTAAATACGCACTTTGAAAACAAAGAAAGAAAACCAAATAAACTGCTTTGTCTCTCTTTATCGAACCTTTCATAATTTCATTCCCATGTATGTATGTATTTTTTTGCTTTGTAAGAAGGACCATAGGCATTTTTGTGGCTTCGCAGCACAGGTAGCATGCATAGGTTAATGATGGAATCCAAGTAAGTAAATTTGTATGGATAATTGATCTCGCATTCCTGCCATATGATTTACATTCTTATAGAAGTGCTAGTATTTATTTTTCTGTGTAACTGTGTAACAGCCGAATACTTTTTGATGATTTGCATTGTTGCCTTCGCTCCGGCAAGTAGTATGTTTGATAAGAGGGAGATGATGGAAAAATAAGAAATCTGGCTTTATCGTCTGCGAGTACAATGTATGATGGAAGAGGCGATTCGTTTGAAAGGAAAAATTGAATAAAATTTGATTTCGGTATTTTTCATCAAAAGAGATATTATGAGTTTACCGCATTTTAGACTCTCGTTGTTTTGGTTATATTTTGTCGAAAAAGGTACCGACTTCTATCATTTTTTTGTAATTGATTTAGAAATATTCGATCTAATTGACATCATTTATTTTGTGTCAGTATTGTGCCATGCCGCACCGCCACTTCTTGGTCAATAGGTACCTGTACGATGAATATTTATATGTATATGGATAGTAAGAATTTCTGTTGTTTTGTGTGGAGCTAAATTGCTAAATTCGATGAACGACATACGTTATAGGAGTACTGCGCAAGTTTATTTATCTTTAATCAACATATGAGTTGTTGGTATATATTTTAAAGTCCATGTACTTTTTTAATGAAGCATTGAGGAAGGTCACTTGTTGGTATTTTTTGCTTAATGGAGGTTGCTTAATTGTTTCTCTTTTGCATTAAACATGTTCAAACATTAGATATACGTGTTTTTATTTACCGCGGTTTCGAGCGGAGCGCGAATCCCAAAAATGAAAAGAACACAAGCCTGTTCTCTTCCGCATCACCCAGGAGGTAAATAGGTATATATACCCTATTCTAAGGGTATATTAATTTTGAGTCATAGTTTGTAACATACCTTAATATTGCCCGTAGACCCCTAAATGTTACTATATTTATGATCAGCATCGATAGTAATGTCGATCCAGCCATGTCCGTCCGTCCGTCCGTCCGTCGGCAAAAATTAGGCCTTTAAACTGGGCCTAGAGAGCTGAAATGTTTACCATATACTCTCTAGGGTCACGAAATAATCAAGTTTACGAATTTTTGAAATCCGCCCACAGACACGCCCACAAACTCAAAAAAAAAACAAAATTTTGGAAAAAATCGAATTTTGAGCTAGAAAGCTGAAATTATACATTTTATATATGATCTATGACTCCTAAAACTGCTCGGGATATAAAATTTTCAAAATCCGCAGACTGACCCGCCCACAAAAAAATAAAACAATTTTATTGAAAAACCAAAATTTGAGCTAGGGAGGCTGAAATTTTTAATATATACTCTCTAGGGGCCCTTTAAGCTCATGTGTAAATATTTTCAAAATCCGCCCAATGACACGACCACAATTTAAATTTTTTTATTTTTTGAAAATCCGTAGTTTGAGCTAGGGAGCTGAAATTTATAATATATACTCTCTAGGGGTCCTCTATGCTCATGTGTTAATTTTTTTTAAATCCGCTTACTGACACGCCCACAATTAAATAAAATAATTTTATTGAAAAACCAAAGTTTGAGCTAGGGAACTTTTTTTTTTCAAAAGCTTCGTTTTTGTTTGATAAAATCTTTTAAATGTTATATAACAGAATATGTAGAGCGGTCTTAACAATTCAACCATACTTAGACTTTTGTCACGCCCACTTATGAGGGATAGGAATAAGAATAGGGTATCCAACAGTTCGCCCAAGCGGACTGTAGCCCGCCCCTATGTTTTTTTTATAATTTTCTTACGCTAAAGAGGTTTTTCCGTAAATGTTCCAGTTCCCTTATTGTGCTATGAACACAGCGCAAGCATTTGTGAACAGCAAGCAGCACCTAGCAATGTTTTATTATGTGGTTTGGTATTGGGTGGTGTGAATAAAAACTGTGCGTGAGTGTTCCCTCAAGTTTTTAGAGGGAACACTCGATTTGAGGTGAATAAAAATGTTTTTCGTTAAACTTAACGAAAACACTCCACTCACACATTTTGACAGTTGAGGGTTCCCTTGATTTTGGTGTGAATAAAATTGTATTTCATTGAGGGAACACTCGTAAAAGAGGGTGCTTGAGAGGAACTTTTTTAAACTACAGAATAGACAATTATTCGGACGAAGAGTACTTAGACGAAGTTAGAGAAAAACCAACAAAAAAAGAGATTTGGCATGGAGGAAGAAGATTTTGTACAAATTATTCAATTTTATCCATGTCTTTTTGAAAAAAGCCAAACTCCAGCGATGAAAATGAAAAAGCTAGATGCGCTTCAAGCTGTGGAAGAAACAGTTAGACAAATGTATGCCATTCAGTCGAACAGCTCCCAAATAAGAAAAAAAATTGAAAATATGAAGGGCCGCATCAAAGCAAAAGGAAATAAAAAAAGACAGGAAATTTTCGAATAATATTGAAATCGCATGAAGAGCAGCTGCTAAATCTCTTGGATTACAAAACTAATCCTATTCTGAACAAAATACCTGGTGAGTATTTTTTTGTTTTTTAATGATGAAAATGTTCAATTATTAGGAGTTAAACCAGCGAAAAAAAGAACTGAACAATCAACAGAAGGAAATATTTATCTTACAAAAAGAAAAATTGTTATTAGAAATAGACTTACTGAAGAATTAACAAAATTAATCAAAAGGCATATATTACTTTTTGATATAAAAACTAAATTAATTTATTATTACTCAAAAAAATATAACTTCAAGAAGGAACAAAATATTACATAAAGGAACAAATACATAAACCATTATCATGAAAAAAGGAAGATAAAAAATATCAAATAACAAAACCTTGAATAATTGAAGTAATTTCGTTTCTTCTGGATTTTCCTCTTTTATAAATAGTATTATTTTCTTGAGAAGGTTCCGGTATAGGTGCTTCTTGGAACGTTGAGATCTCAGTCGTTGGGAAGTCTTCGTCGTAGAGATATTTTGCTATGTTATGTAAAACAAAACTAGCTAGTCTAACTCGTGAAGCCAGTAAAGGGAATGTTCTTTTCACTTGTCCAAACATGCGTTCAATAATTACTCTTTCACGAGTATGCAACTTATTATATTTCTTTTTAGCTTCTGTGGTTGGATTTTTAAAAGGTGTCATGATCCATGGCGTTCAACCATAGTCTTCATCTGCAAGGAGGATAGCTCCAGCTGAATTATCATTAATTACAGCAAACACAGCTGAATTTCGCCAAATTGGTGAATCATGGACAGATCCTGGCCATTGGGCATCAACGCTTGTGAAACACTCTTTAGCATTACACGTTGCCTTCACATTAAGAGAAAAATAGCCCTTACGATTTAGGTACTCATCGCCATGCAAATGAGGCTTTACAATCTCTATATGAGTGCAATCTAGAGCGCCAAATGCACTAGGAAAACAGTATTTGGATTGCCATTCTTGTTTTGCTTCTCTCATTTCCTCCATCGACGATGGAAATTTGATCCATAAATGTGTTTTTGCACATATAGCGCAACACACCTGCCACACTATCTTCGATACGGTGGATCTATGGATTCCAATATCCTCACCAACTCCAACTTGGAAACCCGGGTCTCCAATGTATCTTAAAAATATTTATATTTTTTTAAAGTTTGGTATTTCACCACCACGGGTTTCCTCAGCAATCCCGGAAAGGAAATGAGTGCTTAACCACTCTACATTCTGGAATTCGAATCTATACAGGCTCTTAAAGTTATCACCCGCGCGACCGAAACGCCGAGAACTATAATTTTTTATTTTTCGCGTTTGTACGTTTAAAAACATATTTATATTTCACTTTCACTTGGCAAATTATAAGCAACTTCACAGTTCAATTTGACAGTCCTACACTCAATTTTTAAATCTTCAACTTGAGGGGATGAACCTACTTGAGGGACATTTTTATTCACACCGAACTGAGTGTTCCCTTTTAGGAAAACACTTCCCTCAAGAGGGTTTACTCGGAGTGTTCCCTCAGTTTTTATTCACACCACCCATTATTTTATCAACTTCGCTTGTCCGGGTAAAACATTAAAACCAATTGTATTAACATGCATTTAACAATTAATATTACTTATAGCCTTCTATTTCTCATGTATGTGAGACACGGCGGTACTTAAAATTGAAAACAAGAGAGGAACACGTGCAGAGTGTCCCCAGTTACTGTAAGTAGATATACTCTGACATACACCTCCTTGCAATGTGACATGACCTACCCCAAACTTCCATGCAAACCAATAAATAATATACCATCAATCTACTCGACGACAATTCTTCCACCTTTCTTTATCAACCACCCACCTACCTTTAAATATGAATTTCGGTTTTTCACTTGCAAATATGAATTATAAAAAAAACATTTGATAATCCTCACCGCTGAAATGCGGCTCTCCTTCAAAGATCATACACATACATACCAATTGTATTAAATACCAGAAAACATAACCTACCCCAAACTTCCATCAGAGCAAACAAATAATATGGCATAAATCTAGCCGATGATAATTCTTTCAACTTTCCGCCCTACCGTCAACCAGCAGCGCTACCTGTATCATCTTCCTTCTCATATACCTAGTCACGAGCACGAATGAGAACAAAAATCAGCTGTTTGCGCAAAACCAAATAAAAATATTCTGCTGATACTTCCATCAGATAAAATACGATAAATCTACCCGATGTCCTGCTACATTAGCCACCATCGGAATCATCTTCATTCTCATATTTCCATTCAGGAGATTGGAGGAAAAAAAAAAAATAAACCCACATAATGTGCATAAACTACCATCATTTGTTTTGGCCTCAAGTCGTCGGGTGGCGTATCGTCGTATAAACGAAGTGAGAATACTATAAAGTATGTGTACAATGGCAATAATACACTCACCTCAATGTGAACCTAACCGTTACATGTATAAATACAACTTAATTTGCTGTATTATCTCATAGCACAAAAAAAACTCTTGAAATTTTAACTTATATCTTAACTTATTAATACGAAACCAGATTCAGTTGTATTGAAAATAAATTAATTCGTTTATTTGGCACAATTAAAGGCAATTAAGAGTAATACGCATAAGCATTCACTATAAATAAAATCCATTAAAAATATACCTACGTAAGTATACTCGTATGTACTCGTATCTATTCTATCCAGCGTATGTATCACACTTTTCACGATGCTTGCAAAATTAATTAAAATAAATAAAAAGATACGCTGCGTTCGTCGTAAACGTTATCTATCAGTAAGAATGACCAAAGCTAACTTAATCTATCCTCATAATGAAGGCTATATAAAATAAAATGTAATTATAATCATAAAGATAAATTAATACGTCTACAGGCGTATTTTTCGTATCTTCTACGTTAGAGATATTATATCAACTCGTAGGCAATACAAATATTTACAGTCTTAAAGTACACATGTTCGATGTGCATGGTAAAAGATTAATTTTAAATAATCAATCTTAGAGATACGCATGCTATCAGAAAACTACCTGTACTAAATTGAACCAAAACAGCGGCAGCGTTGCTCTGCAACACATTTCCAATTGTTGGCGTTGGAGAACTCGTGGTATACGATGGACTTGTTGGAGACTGTCTTACGGTTGTCGAATTCGATACAATTGTAGAATTCCATGTTGCAGTTGAATTTACCGACAAGGGGCTTATTGTTGTGGAATTTATTGCTGTCAAATTTGGATGGCTCCATGTTGTTGAATTGGATAAATTTGGATTAAATCCTGTTGAATTTGTCGTTGAATTAACAGATGTACTGATATTATTTGACGGTAGTATTGTTGAGGTTAAAACTTCTTTGTCTCCATCTTCTTAAAATTAAAAGTTATATAGATGTTAAGATCCAGGAATGAATTACATGTAACTTACGAGTAGCATTTGTCACCAATGATTTTAGAGATGCATCGTAAGGAGTTGATATAAACTCTGTTTCCATTGCCGCCATAATATTATAGACCCAACTTAGGTGCGGGAAAATGTTGGTAAACATCGCTTTCAGTGTGACGTCTGAGCAATTGTTCTTTGGATCAGGTCGAGTAACTACTGATGAGAGGAGGCCTACCAAGAAACTCTTGCATACAAGTCCTGTTCCACGGTCATTGTTGAACGACAGGAAGGTTTCAGCTGCCTATGATCGAATATTATTAGAATTTGTTTTATTAGTTTAGATTCGGGTATACTTACCGCACAGTCAAATTGCTGAGGTAATACGTAGATGGAGCAAATATCTTCTTTTCTCGATTCTGGGTATTCTGTTTCATTTCTACAAATTTCACTGTTCGATGTGGTTAATTCCTCAGTCTGATAAAAGTTGGGAATTGCGTCTTTTGACTGTAAAGAAAATGAATAAGCGTTGAAATTAAATCTGTCAAATAATAGCACAAAGATAAGTAAAGATTGTTTTTTTTAGGCACGTCATGTATAAAACCTTAAGATAGTTCAGTTGTTCTACTTTATATCTAGAACTAGAACGTAGGATTATAGCGTGGAATAATAAGCTTTATTTGGAAAAATAGGTACCTAATGAATGGAAATCATAAATGGAATTTTCAATAGCAAAGTTCTTTCTGATATAAGGCCTTTATTTCAAAGACATTCGAAAACTGATGGCTCTAAGGGCTAACTTTTTTCTTTTCCATTATTATTTTTCGTAATTATATATTGCTTGAAATAAACTTAGAATAATAAAAATAATCAATGACGTTCAGAATAGCTGCTGGGACGCCAATGCGAATCGAACCAAATTAACAAAACATGCCAGTGGAGTAGACAATTATTCATTGATTAAATGTGGTGCAGTCATTATTCACATATGCCCGAGCTTCTTACACTGAAAGCTTGTATATATAATCTTTGATGAAACTTACACAATTTCGGGCATCAGACAGTCGCCGACATGGAGCCACGCACTGCCGGGAGCTTATCGAAGCCGTGCAGTGTCGGTAGCTATCAGTAAATATGGGCCCGGCCTCTTCTAAAACCCCGGGCTCCAATCCCAATCTAATACACTAGTTACTGTAGCATTTGCGGTAAAAGTCCTTATTAAAATTTAAAAATGCTGTCAAGATTTCCTTGTTGATCGGTCAGCCATATTTTATTCTTTGTATGCGACTTAATCGTATAGCACTGACGTGATTTTGCTTAATCCACTTGATTTTAGCTTAATCATGTTATAAATAAAGGAATTCATCATACATTATCATTATTTATATTTACATGATTTAACGTGTTCAATTCTATATTACATACACATATGTATACACAAAATAAAATCGAACATACCTGTCATCAAGTTTACAACGTTATTCAGGAAAAAAGTAACACTGTAAATATGCCACATTTCCTATAAATATGCCACACTTTTATTTATTTAATAGCAAAACATGTCGAAACTCCAATGGCAATTGAAGTCAGAGGCAAACTAAGTCATGTTTCGTTCGGTGGGAAAACCTATCGTAATTTATAAATCACATTGTCTAAATCACGTCGAAACATATTATTGACTAGATTTGTTCTAAATCACCTCTCTATACACAAAATAAAATCGAACATACCTGTAACCAACTTTAGTATTTATGTTATTAAGCAAAAAAAACCTACAATAAATATGCAAAATGCCTGCAAATATCCCACACTTTTATATAATTCGTCGCAGACCATTTGGAAACTGCAATGAAAATGGAAATTATAGGAACTTAAACACTTATCGTTCGATTAAAACGCCTAACGTAATTTAAAAATCATTTTGACTAAATCATGTCGATGGAAACATGGTATGTATTATGTAGCTTAATCCAGCATAATCAAACTTGTATTGCCCAAATCTCACGGCAAAGTTTTTCGTTGTCGGTACATACACACAAAACTACAGTGGGAGACTGAATATGTACATTTTCCTTAACAAATAAACATTCAAGTGGTAGCGTATGCCGACGATTTGGTGGCATACAGATCAGGTCCTAAAATCGAGGTCATTAATATCCTTTTGCAGCGTGACTTCGATCAAATTAAGCGATATTGCGACGACTGGAAATTGAAAATCAACTTTCAGAAGACGGAAACAATCTTGTTCAGAACTCTATTGGCTCTAGGCTCTAGGGATACCAGAAAAAACTGGAAGAAATTGGCCATTATTGGACAAAATGGGCAGCCATTGGCGGTGAGAAGCGTAGTTAGATATCTAGGTATCTGGCTTGACCAGTATCTATATTTCGACAGACATATAGTTGCTTGTCTTGCTGGGGCCAAGAGGGCTTATGTCGCCAATGCTCATGAGCTCCTCCGTCTTAGTACCGCAATATCGGAGAGGGATAGATTCGACACGGAAAGCAATTCGCCGAATTTTGGTGGCTTGTTGAGGGGGGAGGGGTCAACATGCCCTCCCAGGACTGTGCGTTACTCTAGGTAACATCCTCTTAGCTTATAAGTTAGATTAAGTCAGCTAGGGCGTTTTTGGGAGAGGCCGGGCTCGCCAACGTGTGGTGGTGCTTCCGGGAGTTGACTGACGCTGTAAGGCTTCAGTCGGCTCACGGCGGCGCGTGTGCAAGTTGACGACTGCCAGGCGCTCGGAAAGCAATTGGGATTTTGACCACTTGTTGCGCAAGGCAACGAGTGCTCAGAATCCTAATTATAGTTAGAATACGTTAAGTAGTTTAAGTAAGTAGAATAGGTAGTTTGAAATTTGTTTTATATAAAATCTCAATAATGATACCGAGTTTTAGTAAATTTCTCGAGGATATTATGTAAGATTAGTTCGTAAAATAGTTTTTAGGCCGAAAGGCAATAATTATAAGGTTATAGTTAAGTTTAGAGCTTCCGCATAAGGACCTATAAATAAGAATAAGTATCCTGTTATTTTTAAGTTAGATTTAATCATTTTTGTCTAGTATGTAAGTAGATATTTAACAATGAATAAAAAATGAATTTCAAAGTAAAAAAAAAACATTCAAGTGGAAAGGCGGCTTGTCACAAGCAATAGAAACAGAGTCTAGAATGTTTTTGCTGCCATTGTTGTCCGGATTCATTCCGAATTGAATTCCATGTACAAGCCACTCAAACCGATCACAAAATTTTCTGTGGTTGAAAATGAACATGTAAACGTGAATTGAACGATCGTAATAGACAAGTGAGAGAGTGTGTGTGCGCTATCTTTGGTTTCCTTTGTTGTGTTCATTTGACTGGGATTTTTGTCGCCACTAACAAACTTGTACCGGATTTCGGCAAGGAGATGCGCTATCATGTGACTTCTTCAATCTTGCTCTGGAGAAAATAGTGCGAAGGGCAGGTGTCAACACGGAAGGCAAAGGCACTATATTCAATAGATCCGTCCAGCTACTGGGGTATGCGGACGATATCGACATCATCGGCCGTTCGCAGCGTGCCGTGTTAGAGGCTTTCACGGCGATTGAAGAACAGGCGAAATTGGTTGGTCTTGAAATAAATGAGGACAAGATCAAGTACATGCTATCAACAAACAAACAAACATCTGTCCGCCGCCTATCACACAACGTCACTGTTGATAGCAATAGACCTAGGAGCAAACATCAACTCCACGAATGACACCTTAGTGGAGATCCGGCGGAGAACTAGCTTGGGAAACCGCTGCTACTTCGGTTTAGCGAAACAAAAGGATTCAAAACTCCTCACTCGAAGGACAAAATGCATACTCTATCGAACCTTAATTATACGACCGGGCCTGCTTTTTGGCGCCGAGTGCTGGACGATAAGTAGAAAAGGGGAGCTAATATTGGGTTCTTTTGAAACAAAAATACTGTTTCGAATATTTGGCGCTGTGTGCGAGGAGGGCTGTACCAAGATGTGGATGTTGTCCAAAAAGCTAAATCACGGCGACATTGGCTCGGCCACAATGAGCGAATGGAAAATAATGCTCCAGCCAAGAGGATCTTCGACTCCCAGCCCCCTGGCTCGAAAAGGCAAGGAAGACCGAACCTAAAGACCAAACCATCGCGGATGCCAGCTGGAAGGCTACAGTGTCACAGGCAGAGACTCTTCACGGGTCGGGAGCCCGTTAAGTAAGTAAGTAGTAACAAAAGA
This sequence comes from Portevinia maculata, assembly GCA_949715645.1. Lineage (NCBI taxonomy): Eukaryota > Metazoa > Arthropoda > Insecta > Diptera > Syrphidae > Portevinia > Portevinia maculata. The sequence continues at coordinate 77,613,457 of OX454525.1, forward strand.
CTCTACAAAACACGTTTAAAGTAAGAGCTGTGAAACTGAATTCTACATCAATTCAATCTCTCAATTCGGTGAGAGCGAAAACCCGACCGAATTCCAATTCAGTTTCAATTCGGTCATGTAATCGTACTAATTATTAGGTTATACATAAGTATGCATTAGTTCTTCCTTTTTTTTCGGCTTCTATAGACTTGTATTGGGTTAAGCTATCATCAATACTATGTATGTATATATATTATGTGAAGGTACCTACATATATAAATACTTTAACTGAGAAAAGGTCATTCACTGAACTAAAGTATTTTAGATGACAAACGAATGTCTCATCTGCTATCTGCGCACCACGAATTACCTTGCGAAATGGAATGTGAGTGTTGTTGACAATAAATGAACATCATAATATCTTTTCTTATTCCGATGAGAAAACGACGCACAATGCCACATTGTTTGATGTGCGCTCAACACCAGCTCACGAGCGCATCAACAAATTGCGCATTACCTTAATGCTTTTTGTGGAATCCAAATTTAATTTTTCACTGCCCCACCTCTTGCGAAAGTCTGACAAACATCCAAGAGTATCAATATTGTGATGAGAAGCTTCGCAAATTCGCTCTTCGGAATCGGCATAAAATTGTAGGTCCCTTCTGAATTTCGCACACACAAATGGTTGGAGAAGCTAGGTTTTAGTATGGGCCGTTAATGCTAAATATTTATTTATTTTTGGTTTCTAGTGTGAATTGAAAGATGAAAGTCTGAGGAATGGATGGATGGATATGGCAGGTGCCTAACTCGACATGGATAAAATCACAAATCAGCATTTTACATGGAGGTACGACCAATATTAAGGCGTTTCTATATATGTACTGTAACAGTAAGGCATAAGAGCCAAACAAAAAAATGTAAAGGTGCTATCGGTGCAATAGGCAGGACACATACATATATACATGAATTGAGTTGCACTCTATTCATCTAAAGTAGAGGCCGTTTATAGAAAGGCAGGACCGAAGATTATGTTTTATGTGCCCAAGAGCATGGAAGGGAATATAATGAGAATGCATCATGATGACATGGGTCATTTAGGTCGAGATAAAGTAATCGGATTGATAATGAAGACGTATTGGTTTCCGAACATGACGTTAAAGGTAGTTGGTCATATAAAGAATTGTTTGAAGTATATTGATTTCTCATCAAAGTTGGGTAAGCATGAAGGGTTCCTGCATAGCATTCCCAAAGGGGATACACCTTTTCAGACCGTACATATAGACCATTTGGGTCCGATCTCATTAGCACTAATAGCCAAGAAGTTCTAAGCTGCTTGCGGTACTACTTCACATATTATAGCCGACCGAGAAGGTTAATATCCGACCGCGGTAGTGCGTTCACGTCGGCAGATTTCAAATCATTTATGAGAGAAAATAATGTTAGTCACATAAGGATCGCTACGGGGTCCCCTCAAGCCAACGGGCAGGTTGAGAGGGTGAACAGGAACCTGGGCCCAATGATAGCGAAGATGACTAGTGCAGGGTCCGTCTCCTCGTTAGACGGGGTTTTACCGACAATTGAATTCGTATTAAATAATACCATTCACAGTAGTACCGGAGTAACCCCGAGCGAGTTACTATTTGGAGTCGGACAAAGAGGAGTGATAATCTATCATCTAAAGGAGAGTTTAGAAGAATGCGAAGGGCAAGTAGTGAGTAGGGATTTAGGACAGATGAGAGCTGTAGCGGCTGCCAAAATCATTAAAAGTCAAGAGCGTAATGAAGCATTGAAGGATCGTAATAGGAAGAACGTAAAGTATGAAGTCGGTTCTTACGTCATGGTGAAGAATTACGAAAGTAGATCTGGAGCTTGTAAAAAGATTATCCCCAAATTCAAAGGTCCGTATAGAATAGCAAAGATGCTGCCAAATGATAGGTACCTGTTGAAGGAAAGCGAAGGTTTCCAGTTAGGACGGATCCCGTACGAGGGGATATGGGAAGTGGCGAACATCAAACCATGGGTTGATACTGAGGGGGAGGCTTTTGTGGAATCGGGACGATTGGGTGTCAGGACGGCTGAATTGTAACAGTAAAGCATAAGAGAGAAACAAAAAAATGTAAAGGTGCTATCGGTGCAATAGGCACGACACATACATATATACATGAATTGAGTTGCACTTAATTCATCTAAAGTAGAGGCAGTCGAAGAGTCCATTAAAGAGTGCGGACGCACAAATATATTAATAAAGAAAAATAAAGTGTAAATCGACTAAGTGAAGTAATCGTATTTTATTTCGTGAATAAGAGGCCCTGTTATAGTACCTATGAGCAAAAATTAATATTCCCTTAGAATAGGATAATAAAAGTGCAAGAGCAAATTTATAAAACTAAACATTGAAAAAATGTTCACTCGTATCAGTTATATAGACCTCGTGTCAGATAAAGCACCTAAAGGAAGAAATATAATTATTTACAAACTGATAAGCACAACTAAGTGTTTGTGATAAAACTTGCTGAGATGCTGAGCATCATTGAATCACAATACAAAATATGTAGTTCCTTATAAAAGCATTCTGAATCTGATACATGCATGAATCAACCTCAAAACGCGTTTAGTTTATGCAGCATTTATACAACGTTTAATGAATTAGTTTTTATCGTTCAAAGGAATGTTTTTTTTATATATTATGTATATATCATATCATGACACGAATGAATTAGGTTGAGAAAAAAATCTTACATTCAACATTAAAAAAATCAATGCATTTTATGCACTAATAATAGGAAACGTAAGAGATTGGAAAAATATGCAAGTTTTTCATTATGTGAAGTAAAAATTTCTAAGCCTGGTTTTTCAAAAGAGTTTCTAAATCACTAATTTCGAAGCTAAACAGCCAAGTTTTAAGCTGTCTCATACATTTTATAGAGAAAATACGATTGAGGAAGTTTGCTAATTAGGCGACTGGAAGCTAAAGTAAACGAATTACGAAACGATGTGGTGCGAAAGTGAAGTACATCAATTCGAAGAATTGGTTTTAGAGCCTGCATAAATGTATGCACTCCTTATAATGCGCTTATGAAAAAAACTGAAAGTGTTTAGTGGCGTTTTTTTGTCTACAAGGAGTCCAGGCCGACTTTTCTAAGAATAGTATGGTTCAAATTAATTCTTCTATTAATTACATTATTTTAATTTATTAATAGGTTAAATACCCCATTATTTTAATTTTAAGCAATAACGATGCAAGATAAAGAAATAACTTTAAAAAAAAATTGAAAAATAAAATTGACTGCGGAAATAAGGTATGTGTCCAAAACCTTACTGTGATAGCTTTAATTTTGTTGGTTTGGCTTTGCCAACCACCCTTTAAAAATCAATAGATATGGCTGTTTTATTATTATTATTATTATTATTATTATTAATATTTTTATTTACTACAACATGAATAAATATACATTTGAATTTAGATTTTTTTGTTAACCAGCACTAGCTGTCAAGGCTTTTGGCTGGAATAATAATTATTATAAAGTACCTCACGACAACGTCAGTGTCAAATGAACACAAAAAAATACCAACACCTGAATGAAATGAAGGAAAACAATGGCGAATTTGCATAGCGCGAATTACGTTCTTCGCGAATATTTCCAAAAAAGTTTATTACAAAGCCATTTTTAACAAAAAAAAAAGTTCCGGAACTAATAAGGATTATCCAAACCACGTTTTGTAATACTTAAAAGTTAACATTATAATATGATTGTGTACAAAAAATAAAACTGAAAAAGTGAGAATCGCGTAGTTGTGGCAAAAAATGTTTTTGTTGGGAATATCTCGTAATAAGTTTATATTAAAGCGAATTATAACAAAAACAAATTTCCAGAACTAAGAAGGAGTATCCAAACACTATTTTGGAATACAAAAAGTTAAAAAACATATTAAGATTCTGTACAAAAAATAAAAGTGAAACCGTGACAATCGCGTTGTGGCAAAGAAATATTTTTGTTTGAAAGCAAATAAGTTCAAAAGTTTTCTAAACATACATTTTATACATCGAAATACAATTGAACAGCGTTTTTGGTCAACATATTAACTGTTTTTATTGTTTGTTTTGCTTTAACATACTTTCTCACGTTTTTTCTCTATAATTTGTTACTTTTTACCCTTCAATAGCTTCTGTTTTCACTTTAATATTCACTTCATTAACAATCACAATGATTATTCCATATGATTTGTGCAAATTTTTGCAATTTTATCATTCAATTTGCTTCTGACGTTTAAGACAGAGATTCGGCACTTCAGAAAGAGATAGCTTGGTGAAAAGGTCTATAGGATTTAAAGTTTAGGATATGGAATATGGAAAATGAAGATATGAACTACGCAATAAGCAGTAATCGGAAGGTCCGAGACTGGCAAATTAACGACTTCGCTATCGCTAATTTGCCAGCCCGTTAGCCACCGATCGTCCTCGTATAAACCTTGCGGGTGGCAACGGCGTAGTAGTAGTGTATTCGCTTATAATTAGAAAAAAAATTGTTAACCCATAAAATATGTAATAGACGTTCTGTCGGATTTATGAAAGACTGTGTATTCATAGATCTAAAACAAGCATTTGTACCGAAGATAAAGAATTGCTATTAAGCTACAAAAATATATGGTCAAAAACGGGGAACTATCGTGGAATAGATCTACTAATGAAAAATATTTTAAAATATCCATCAGCTTAAGTTTAAATGCACACTTGAAGGAAAAAATGAACAAAAAAAACTTTATCTGATATATTTTTATTTGTCTTACTTTAAAAAGTAGGATCTATAACTATATTCTTATAACCGGCGTGTATAATGGCGCATGAATCTTTTTAAAATAAATATTACATTCAAAAAAAAAATTAGCCAATAAATAAATAAATAAAGAAGTACAGATAAACGAATGAATAAATGTGAATCATTTAACAGGTAAGTGGAACAGATTTAATTGTCAGTTTTTATTATCTCGACATTTTTCGAAAAAAGTTCATTCAGAATTTCAATTTTCCTTGTATCTAACCTGCTCTTTCATGTAAGACCATTGTTGAGAAGAAAAGCGTAAGACATAGCATTATTTTTAGGATTTTATTTTGATTTACTTGGGATTTTTTTTAAGGTGCGTTTTTGTACAATTTCCCAAGACAGGAGATCCATTTAATATGTTTGCTTCAAAGACGACTTTAAATAGTATAATTTTATTGTTAGTGCTAAGCAATGACGTACGATAAATGAGGGGATACCGCTTTTTAAAACAACATTAAGTTTGTTGACAGTATTTTTTATGTGTTCTCCAGAGATCAATGTCTTGTCTGGGTTAATACCAAAGTATTTCATAGAATTAACCCAGGGAGAATCTCACTGTTATTGATAGTTATGTTTTTGCTGGTTAAGAAGCAGCGCTTTCTTTTTTTTGTAAAAACGGTTGCCTAACTCTTTTCAAACAGTATTCATTTGAATTTTCCAATATTTACAGAACTCCAATATAGAGTTTACTGCAGTTTAAAGGTTATTTTCAATAATTTGTTGGAAAAGTAAATAACAATGTTTTTTGTATACATTGCAACTTTATAGAAAGGTATATTTGGCAGATCAGCTATTAAGATGTTGAAAAGCGTTGGAGCTAGGACCGATCCTTGGGGGACACCAGCAGGAACTATTCTTTCAGGTACCATTTCATGTCCCCAAATGATCTATGGGTATTCTTGTTCATCATAATATAGGAATGATACACAAAGAGTGCAGAAAAAATAGTAAGCTTGCTTTATTCGCCGATGATGCTGTGATTTGAGCGATATACGAGTATCTACCGATGCTCAAATCCGGGTAATAACAGTTAGATACCAGCATGAAATTAACACGCATTTGATCTATATTGAAAATCATTTTTAAATCTCCGAGAAGATTGCGCAATCCTAAAAACAATTAAACTGAATCATAAATTATCTCCGTTAGTTGTATCTCGGTTAAACAACTATGATTTAAGTAGTGACTGCCACTATGTCAAACAATAGGCCATATTAAGTACTTATCAAATGCGGAATTTTAAGATAATTTAACTCTTATCACTTACACCCGTAGTTTTAACACAAAGATATTTACTGAATTTAACACTTCTCTAAAAGATATTTATCTAACACCGATAAGTCGACTTAAGTTGCATGAACTTTATGAGAATATAGTACATACATAATATAATGATGTTTTACTGAGAATTATATTCTCAGTTTTCTTTGAAACACTTCAGAAAGACAATAAAATGAACTTACGTTTCGTGAAAAAAAGTTCGCCAAACAAGAATGGTTAGTGTGGACATTATCATCGAGCATAATCCAACTCATATCTGGTCGTGTGCCCAGCGGTAACGGCTTACTTAATGTCAGCAAAGCTAAATCGTTCTCCAAAGTTTTTGAATCAAAGTCTTTGGCAATCTCAATGAAAGTTACATTCATTCGAAGGGCATCCATAAAGGCATTAGTGCTTCCAGCCACGACACTCAAGATGGAGGGATCAAGTTTATTAAGCTTTCCATTTGAACCGAATTTAAAGTGCACACAACTCGCGGTGGTGATGATAAGTTTTTCATAAATGATAGCTCCATTGCAGATGTGGGTTGGATTGCCTGGCTGAAACTCCTTCATAAGCGATACCTGGTATAGTGGCTGTATATTGTAGTTTGCCTGTATTGACTGCAGCAGGGCTACCAAAGCAATGATAATTGTAATCTTTTTTTGTGACATACTTTAAAGTTAATGTATTTGCTACCGAAAATGACTTAGGAAAAATCTTTAACCGAACACCTTGACTTTCTGAAATGAACTGATGTGATTTAATGCTTAATTTAATATAATATCTGGACGGATCTTTGCACTTAAATCCGTTGCGAAAAAATTTATCTCCATGAGATGCTCTGCGGCACATCTTATCAATTTTATTCCAGATAAAAGTTGGCGTTGTTGCTTCTCGGAAGTAATATGACGAGTCTGTGGAAAGGAAAACAATAGAATAGCTAATATTTTGCAGATAGGAAAATATAAAAAGTCTACACAGATAAATAGTTTAACAACACATTAGCCTCCATTTAATTATGTTTACCAAAAAAAGTTCAGATATTTTCGGAATGTATGTGAACTGCATCTGATTTATAACCTTGCAGGTTTCTTGCTGATAAGCATTGTGTTGCATTTTAGATTGGTATTATGTAATGTTTTTTGGAAAAATTGCAATTTCTGTGGATAAGCAGAAGTGATATTTCATTAGTTTTGACGTCATATCTTACTTTGTTAAAATATTTATAGAAGATAGATTTTCGAAAAAAAATGATGTCTTAATTCGTCGCCCTAGTGACACAAGAACGTAACCACATTTTTTACGATTTTGGACTGGGTATGACACCTTTCTTCATATATCATTCTGTATATTGTGGCAAAAAATTGTACCTCTAGGTGAAGTAGTTTAGAAGTTAGCACTTGCCGTATCAAAAATTTTTTCCAAAAATAGTAGGAAAAATAGTAAAAAAAATCACAAAATCGTCTCTCCTGAAAACTAGCAAATATTGACATAGGTTTTTGTGTCACTAAGGCGACGAATTGTAAAACGTGATAGTTCATAATGTTTGTCATCATCAAGACAAAAGATTCATCAAATATTTACCCGTTTTTACTACTAATCGTTGTCGTTAATAGTTGCTGACTGACTACACTAACAAATTAAATCACTAATTTTGTTTGAATTTTGGTTGTCTTGGAAAAAGTAGAGACGATTTTGTAATAAAATATTTATTATAAAGACCAAATTTCCAAAGATATTAACTCATCAATCTGCTTCTCTTTTATATTATCACGCAAACGCATATAGTATTCCAGATGAGTTTTTTTTGAATATATTGGCCTGAGTATTTTTGAATTTTCGCAAGGCCTATTATTGGATCTGGGGCAACAATCCTGTGCCAGCATACATCATTTTTCATCTGCTGCAATTTTACTAGTTGAGAGATGATTTAAAAATAATTTTAGGCAACCAAAACTGCGCTTTATTATACCCTATTCTAAGGGTATATTAATTTTGACGCATAGTTTGTAACATACTTTAATCGTCTTCTTCGACTTCTTACCTTGCCGTGGTGGAGATGCTTAGTAAGACCCCGTCGATACCGGAGAGCGATTGCAGTAGTGCTTCCCATGCTGTAAGGTCTCCGGAGGAGGGCTCCGAAGCTAAAGAGTAGTCAACCCAATTCTAGTGGTGGAGCGAGCGTAACGTAAACCGGCCCAGGGACGAAAGGTTGAGGGTTTTATCAACCGATAACGAGCTCCTTCAGGTGCCCTGGCAGGGCCTGTCGTATTCAGCCTTACCCCAGTAGAACCGGCAATGCTGGGGTGGACCTTTTCTCACCGGCTTACTCGTGGACTCAAATCTAACAATGAACAAAAATCAAACAAAAACAAAACAAAAAAACGAAAAACAAGAACAACAAAGCCTAGCGACATCTTCTAAAGCTGGCTTACGAACAGAAGACCTAGCAAAACAGGACGGGACTGACGACCGAAAGAACTATAGAGTCAAACACTGCTCGGAGTCCGTGAATTATTCGGACTCAGAGACAGCATCCGTCAAAACATTGCACTCTGATGCGGAGGGTTCGACAAGCGCCGAAACGGCCAGCTGCAGTCGGAAGCCCGCACGTAAAAGAGGTGGACCCAGTTCCAACAAGCATAAATTGACCCGTTTAGCCAGGTTCCAGTTGAACCGTATCCTCGGAAAACCAGAGGATACATGGGACCTCAAAGATAGGGAAACGGTACGGTGGGCTAGAGACATGCTGGCGGAGAAGTCCTATCATCCTGAGACAGGGGTTCGCCCTCCTCCAGCCGCACATGGCTTAAGCGAAATCACGTTAGCGTTGAGCACCGGAAAAAGGGAAGCGACTCCTGAACACGGGAGACCTACCCTAAAACACGGTGCACAAACTAATAGAACGGGGAAGCCCCTTTCTGTAATAGGAGGACCCCCCCAATCCGCAACAAACAACAACAACAACAAAAAACTGAGCAGCTCATCTGCTAATAAAAAGGACTTTGCGTCCAAACGTCCTAGATCACAGGACGATACCTCCAAAACCCCCAAGAAAGCAAAGAGCGCTGAATCAGCGCACAGACCCTTCAACGAGGTAGCGAAGGACAATTTGGTCTTCGGCATCTGCGACTGGAGCAATGATGAGGGGAGAATTAGTGGCGAGAACTGGCGAATGCTGAAGACGAGACTGGCTATTGACATTCTCGCCTTTAGCGACAGAGACCCCTCGGTACTACTTCCCACCTTCACAGACAACGGGTGGCACCTCAACGGCGCCAAATTAGTGAGGTGCTCCGACCAGATGTCGGCTAACTTTTTGATGGTAGCGATCCCGAGACTAACAAATCTCTGGGTCAATGCCAAGCTGAGTGTCGCTCACTGGAGCGACATTCCGGTCCGCCCAAGAGCTCGTACTTGGGTACCCCCAGGACCAGATAAGCCGGACGAGATTCTCCGGCTTATCAAGAGACAAAATCGCGATCTTCCAACAGAGAATTGGAGGATCATAAAGGCCGATGAACCGGAAGAGAGGGGAAGACTCATATCCTTCCTCCTCAACCAGGAATCAGTTGAGCTCCTTAATAAAAAGGGGTTCAAAATATACTACGGCATGGACACTCTGGTCCTAAAAATCCATGAGAAGGACGAGAGACTACTCGCAGGCATGGTATCCCGAAAGTTCTTCTCTGGAAACAGACACGGCTGGAAGCAAAGTAGATGAACAACCTTCTACACCGGGGGTTGCTTCATCAAAAGATCCGCTCCCTCAAGAGCAAAACAGTGGAGAACTATCCTCTGAATCAGAGGACGGGGACACCACAGTTATAGAGATGCCTGTACTAGTCAGCGATGTTGCTCCGACTAGTGCAGATTAACCTTCACCACTCAAAAATAGCTTCGGCTAATCTACTTCTCCGCCTGGAAAAAGGTGGGGAAGATATCGCCCTTATCCAGGAGCCATGGGTCACAAACAACGACCGCATATCTGGACAAAAAACTATTCCTTGTTCTATGCAAGAAAATATTAAAGCTTTCCTTCTTCCGAATTACAGCGACCTTGACTTCACTTGCGTGGGGTTAGATCGAGCCGGAAAGGGACCGCTGTGGATATCGTCAGCGTACCTCCCATTTGACGACACGGGAGAAATTCCATCAAACACGATACGCAGGACGGTACAGACAGCGGCTGCTAGTAACACCACACCATATGGGGCAGCAGTGACATCAATAAAATGGGTGAGTTACTCTTTGAATATATTATTGAAACTAACCTCGTAGTGTGTAACATAGGGTCTGAACCCACCTTTATAAACAGAATCAGGCAGGAAGTCATTGACCTGACACTGACCACCTGTTCACCTGATATAGTTATAGAAAATTGGAAAGTATCTAGTGAGGTCTTATTCTCGGACCACCGCCACATACTTTTCAATCTAAAATTCGAGACCCCCCCAACGAAAGTGTTTAAGAACCCAAAAAACACAAATTGGCAGGTCTATAATTCTTTACTCAAAAAGAAACTAAACAGCCTCCAAATCAGACAGCCTAATTCACCGGAAGAATTAGATGAAATGGTGAACGCAGTAACGTCTGCCATGAACAAGGCCTTTAATAAAGCCTGCCCCACCAGCAGACACAAAGAAGGAGGTAAACCCCAGTGGTGGACCTCCACTGTAGCTTCTCTGCGTAGAGATAGCAGGAGTAAGTTTAACAAGGCCAAGTCTTCAAGAAACCCAGCTGACTGGGATAGTTATAAAGACAGTCTTAGAAACTACAAAAAGGAAGTAAAGAGAGCACAGCGAGAGTCGTGGAAATCTTTCTTGAGAACATAGAAAAAACAAGCCACTCCAGTCGGCTGCGTAAGATACTCTCAAAATCTCCACAAGTACCTAGCGTCATACAAAGCCAAGGAGGAGTGTGGACCTCAACCAGTGAGGAGACCTTAGGCCTACTACTGGATACCCACTTCCCAGGCAACAAAGTAGAGGTAAATCACCCTACACATAACCATCACAGGGTCCAAATGGTTCCGGAGCATATTGCTGACAATCGCAAACTGGCGTGGGCGATTAACAGCTTCCTCCCATATAAATCACCTGGACTAGATGGAATCACACCCATAGAGCTACAGAAGAGTATCGAGACTCTCACACCCTGGCTACTGGTGATTTTCAATAGCTGCCTAAAACTCAGCTTTACACCCACAGTTTGGAAAATGGTAAAAGTGGTCTTTATACCAAAATGCGGTAAAGCTTCACACTGTTCTCCAAAAGACTTCAGACCTATCAGTCTAACTTCATTCCTCCTGAAAACGTTGGAAAGATTTGTAGATTACTACATACGCTCAAACCTGGAAAACAATTCCCTTTCGAGGTGTCAACACGCCTACCGAAAAGGCTTTTCAGTAGAAACAGCACTTCACTCGCTAGTCAGCACTATCGAAAAATCGCTGTATCACAAAGAATACACGATGGTATCCTTTCTGGATATAGAAGGGGCTTTCAACAATATCAATACAGAAGCCGTCACGAACGCACACCACAAGGAGGAGTGCTCTCACCACTACTATGGATCTTAGTAGTCAACGAGGTCATATCAAACCTAGAGGAGAATGGATGCAAAGTGACGGCCTACGCGGACGACATTGTCATTGCCATAACTAGGAAATTCCCCCACACGATCAGAGACCTAATGGAATCGGCTCTCAGGAAACTATCCTCCTGGTCCATTAAGGTCGGGCTCAATGTTAACCCATCCAAAACCGAACTGGTTTTATTTACAAGGGAAATTAAGGTTCAGGAGATAACGCCACCTACGCTCAACAACGAACCACTAAAATTTTCCAGCCAAGCTAAATACCTGGGAACGATCCTAGATAGCAAACTCAGTTGGAAACCAAACATCCAAGACCGCATAAGGAAGGCTACGATTGCCATTTACACCTGTAAAAAGGCCTTAGGCTCCAGATGGGGTCTACAGATTAAGATAACACACTGGCTGTACACGGCGGTCGTCAGGCCTATCCTCACTTACGGTATCATAGCATGGTGGCCTGCAATATCGAAGCAATGCCACGCAAGCGCCCTGGAACGTATCCAGAGGGCAGCCTGCATATGCATCACAGAAGCCTTAAGATCCACACCAACGGCAGCCTTAACGACTTTTCTAAACCTCCTCCCCATTGATATCTATGGGAAGATGGCGGCCACTAAGGCGGCCCTGAGATTAAGAGAATTCAATTCGTGGCAAAGCTCACACTTCGGGCACAGCAGCATCCTAACTGCCCACAAGATCCCCAACAATACGGATTATCTAATCCCAACACTAGATTTCAGTAACAAATACAAGACGGCCATCCCAGACCGAGCCAGCTAGGAAGACGGTCGCATTGTAAACAATGACGCCATGGAAATATACACCGACGGGTCAAAGACAGCCGACGGCACAGGGGCGGGCGTGTTTTCAACACGCTGCGCTCAATGTCGTACTACGACTGCCTGACCACTGCAGTGTATTTCAGGCAGAAGTCACGGCTATCCGCGAAGCAGTACGCAAACTATCTTTGAACCCGATAGATGGAAAAGCTATCGTGATCTACGTAGACAGTCAGGCAGCGATTAGAGCCTTAGAATCACCAACAATAAGATCCAAGTTGGTAAAACAATGCCGCGAATCTCTTAACGAGATCGCGGTCAGATGTAACACTTCACTGTGTTGGGTACCCAGTCACAGTGATATTCCAGGCAACTGCAAGGCGGACGAGTTAGCCAGACGGGGTTCCGCACAAGAACTCTCTGACAACAGAGAGACACCGGCGGTAGCCATTCAGACACTGAAACTCAAACTTCTGGATAACGCGTTAATAGAAGCAAATAACAGGTGGAATAGCATCAGTACATGTGTGTCCTCAAAGCAAATTTGGACCAAATACGATGCAAAGAGAACATCCAAACTTCTCTCCATCAGCAGGAAAAACATCAGCTCTGTAATCGGAGCAATTACCGGCCACTGCCTTTTAGGCAGACATGCCACCAGATTGGGAGCTCCCTCAAACGACTTCTGCAGAAGCTGCAGAGACGTCGAAGAGGAAGAAACCACCACACATCTCCTGTGCAACTGCCCCGCACTAGCCAACTCAAGGAAACAAATTCTTGGCAATTATTTCCTCGATGATCTAAGCGATCTCAGTGAGACAGATATTGGCTGTATTAGCAAATTCGTCACCAAGTCCAAATGGTTAAACTAAACTAGAGGACGGTTTGGACGATGACTTGAGCCCCTCCCGCTCCCCTCCCGCAGATCACCCCAAACCGATTCCCCTGCAAAGGAAAAGAGATCTCACTATAGTTAGATTGTATCAGTCACTTCAGTCAGAACTCCACTCCGAGGGCGAGACAGTAACCCGGCGGATCGACTGAAACGGTCTCCCCCGGTCTTGCTGCCTTCCCGCTATGCAGACAAAACGGAAACAGAGTTGAGGTTAGATTGTAACAGTCACCACACTCTGCTTCTCTCCCATGCCTCAAAACCTGTACCACTAAGCCCCCGAACTCAGTCATCATAATTCCAAATCGACTATCAAGGCCGCCCCTCCCTGCTCCCTTTCCGCGGAATGGTGTTACTTGAGGCTCGTATTGCAACAGTCGCCACAAACCGCACCCCCCCGCGATGCGTGCAGCAGGGTCAGACCACCTTCAGTCACGCCCTCTAGCACAGTTTTGTAACCAACTACTTGACTGTGCAGCCGGTACACCCCGACCTACCCTCCAAGAAATGTAATAGCTTGATCGGGATTGACTGTATCGGTCTCCCTGGCATGAGATTGCCTGCAATGAGAGTGAAGAGTAGTTTGAGATTCGATTGTAACAGTCATCTCAAAAGACTCTTCCCTCCCCCATTGATCAGGAGGCAATAGCTTCCCTCCGCGGCGCAGAAATTGAGATCGACCTGTGGTTTGATTGCATCAATCACCTCATCTCGATCACAACCCTTGGTTCGGATGTCGGGCTAAAGCCCCTGCACTAGTCACTCTAACACATCGCAACCTATGCGAAACACACCCTGACCCCTTCAGGAGTATCTTCCCCCCCTAAAACCACTACCTCACAGGAGGCAATTACAGAGAACCCAGTAGGCCGAGCGACGACCGGCAGAACACCCCATCCCACCCCTTTTTGTGGTATCACAACGGGCCGAAACTGCGGGCTAAGTGTGCCTGGGCTCACGCCCCCGCAGCCACCTTACCTAACCTAACCTAACCTAACATACTTTAATATTGCTTGTAGACTCCTAAAAGTTACTATATTTATGATCAGCATCGATAGTAATGTCGATCTAGCCATGTCCGTCTATCCGTCCGTCCGTCCGTCTTTTGCAAAAAATTAGACCTTTAAACTGGGCCTAGAGAGCTGAAATTAACCATATACTCTCTAGGGTCCCGAAATAATCAAGTTTACGAATTTTTGAAATCCGCCCACAGACACGCCCACAAACTCAAAAAAACAAAATTTTGGAAAAAATCGAATTTTGAGCTAGAGAGCTGAAATTTTTTATATATGATCTATGACTCCTAAAACTGCTCGGGATATAAAATTTTCAAAATCCGCCCACTAACACGCCCACAATTAAATAAAACAATTTTATTGAAAAACCAAAATTTGAGCTAGGGAGCTGAAATGTATAATATATACTCTCTAGGGGCCCTTTATGCTCATGTGTTAAGTTTTTTTTTAAATCCGCGTACTGACACGCCCACAACTAAATAAAACAATTTTATTGAAAAACCAAAGTTTTTTTTTCGATAAAATCCTTTAAATGTTATATAACAAAATATGTAGAGCGTTCTTAACAATTCAATCATACTTAGACTTTTGTCACGCCCACTTATGACTGATAGGAATAAGAATAGGGTATCCAACAGTTCGCCCAAGCGGACTGTGTCCCTATGTTTTTTCTATTCGTATCATTAGTTTTATTAATAACACTTTTTAATAACATAGGTGGCAATGGCATAAGTGGCGCCTGTGGAGAAAAAAACCCTATCGCACCAAAAACTGCTTTCCTATCCTCCTATTCTTTCAGTAGTAAGCAGCACCCAAAAATAGGCAATGAAACATTTGCTGGGTGCTGCTTGCAGCAACGAAAATGCCTGCGCTGTGGCAACATTATAAGGGTACCTACTGTATCAATTACAGAAAAAAATATAAAAAAATCCCTTTTAAATATTTAAAATGGCGCCCAACGTACGTGTCTTACGAGCTTAATAAGTAAGTAGCAATGTGGACAAAGTGTCTCTTTTATTTAATTCGTTACTTAAAAGTAGTATCGAATACTTATTTTCAGAAGTATCCGCTAAATACGAGTATATCTAGACACATGCTTACATTGCGGTACAGTACAGAGTATTCGATTTGAAAATAACTACTACTACTCAACTGCTTGTTTTATTTTGTATTTACTTAGTTAACGGGCTCCCGACCCGTGAAGAGTCTCCGCCTGTATTGGTCTTTTACGCTCATCACTTTCTTTTATGTAGGTGTATTGCGTGTGCTACTATACTAACAATTCAACGTTCAGGCAATTTGCTCTTATCTGCATATCAATATCTATATATCTGCAGCGCTAAGAGCACACGGTTCTGTTTTTCTATTTTGTCGGCGTTCCAATTTTTGTGTTGATACAAAACACACTGCAAATATTTATATACATATATATATATATATATTCCTGATACGAGTATTGCGACTTCAATATTGTAAGTTACGGCTTTATTACTACATATTCAATATTCAAACTCAAAGTGGATTGTTTCTGTAGTGGAATTCTGTATTCTCATTCAAATGGTTGTATGTCAGAAGCTTTCGCGCAAGTAGCAAAAAGAACTTCTCAAAGTTTCAACTCAATTTTAAAATATAACACCGAGGCAAAAGATCGCCATAATTATTGACAGCCAGGCTGCCATTAAAGCGATCGCTTCCGTCACTATATCCTCTAAGTTAGTACTAGAATGCCGTAATGAGCTGGCCCTGCTTGATAAGTTCAAGGTTACCCTGATCTGGGTTCCAGGGCACAGTAACGTTTATGGAAACGAACATGCCGACGAACTGGCCAGGCAAGGCTCAGCTCTCCACTGCTCTCTGGCGGAACTAGTCCACATTCCGCTCGGAGCAGTTAAGGCAAATATCACCGCAGAATACCTTAAGAAAGCCAACCTCAGATGGAGCAGGCTGACTGCATGCGTCATATCCAGGAAAACGTGGCCAAACTACAACAAGGCAAAAACAACCGACCTTCTAGGTAGAACCCGTAAAGACATCGCAAAACTCACAGCGATCTTTACGGGACACTGGCCTATAGGTGACCATGCGGCCAAGCTGGGCATCCCATACAATACACACTGCCGCAGTTGCAAAGTGACAACTGAAAAAGAAACCCTAATTCACTTTCTATGTACCTGTCCGGTTTTAGCTAGGACCAGACTACGAACATTGGGAAGCCCCTTCTTCAATACACTTGAGGAAGTCTCCGAGAAAAGTATCAAGGAACTGATAACTTTCCTGAACTCCGCGGGTTGGATTTATCCTCACCCACCAATCAATAATACCCAGGTTTACGTGAGTTTGTGGTAACAAAACGGCACTCAGTGCTAATTGGGTTTGTCTCATCAAACCGCCACACCTACCTACCTTCAACTCAATCGGATGAACGATGCGCGAACGCGTATAAGACGAACACACAAATATTAATTTTTGTATAAGAAAAAATGCAGTTGTGCGTAAACTGATGAACCGATTTCGAATAAACTTAAGAGAAGCACTCTTGGGCCAATAAATTAGTCCCCAGTATAAATACAAACATAAATAGGTACATAGGTATATATGTACAATGTACATAGATCCATAGGTACATTGATATTTAGGTTATTAAAGATTTGTTCATTTGCTATATATATATTTTTTTTGTTACATATGCCTTTCTTTCATTTTTGTATTAAACTGTACGTATGAAAATAAGTTAAAGGGGAACTACTGTGCATTCATGGTATGGTGGGTATTATGGTTGAAATGTTCTATGGTGGATTGCAGTTGGCTTTTGCGTTTGAACACTTGTGGTGGTAATATCGATGAAACAGCGAAACAGGCGCTAAAGGAATCTTGCTTAGAGCAGGCCACCATACTACATAGTTGGTGAGGATGGGACGTATTACGGATGTGTTCATCTACAACACCATCTTAGGCCGGAGTGTCCACCTTTTGTAAAAAAGTTCTGCTACAGGCGTAGAAAGCGAGACTTGCTTTGCGTACCCGGTATTCTATTTTCTGCTTCCAGCTAAGCTTTGGATCTAGGATAATTTCTAGTTCCTCTCTCTACAGTCTTGGCTATACCTACTGGTGCTACCCATATGGATCCGAATTATTCTGGTTTTGAGCATGGATATAATCCATCCAATGCTAACAAATGCCACTACAATTGCCGTGGTTAGAGATTCTGGAATAGATTCCATAAGGAGGTTGTTGAAAGCACCTTCTATATCTAAGAAGGTAGCTAGCGTGTACTGTTTGTAGTTAATAGATCTGTTGATCGTCTGCACTTCTTCATGCAGGGCGGTCTCGTTGGACTTGCCTTTTTGGGTACTATGCATGCTGTTCCCAGATTGTTTCGTATATGTATGTACAAGATGCGCTAGACGGTCTTCAGAGCAAACGATGCTGATACGTGTGTAGTGGATTCGTGGCCTCGCGATCTTACAATTAAGTATTGAACATTTTTTTAAAGATAAAAGTCGGTTCTGTCATCTTCTTTTTAAATCAAGTGATTTCCATGAATAGTTTTTAAAAAAAAATTATTTCAAACTCACAGTTTCTTTAATTTCAGATTCCTTAAATGCAAAAGAAACTTTGCATACACCCAACCTCGCACCTACCCCAAATCCTACAGTGAGCCCAAGCAGGGGGGTTGCAGGGGGGGCAGCATGCCCACCTATACATAACCTCACTGTTTATACGCCGTACCGTAATGCTTGCATTCTAGGTAACGCCAAATAACTTACTGTTCTCTACTTATTAGATGGATATCATATATTAATACGGAGTTGCCTATAACGTGTTTCCCCCTTTTTTGCTATTCTACGTCACATAGATATGCCAACACTATATATATTTGGGTAGGGGGCAATACATAGAGGTGCACACGACAAAAATTATCCACATCACATATATAACACACATTATGAATTACAGCAGGTAAAATGAAGCGAATTGGATAAAATTACAACAACAAAATTGCTATGTGAGGCAATAATCTGCCAATCGGAACGGAAAAATGTTATACCATGAAGTTACTTGAAAATGCTTGAAGTTACTTGAAAATGCTTGAAAATACTTGAAGTTACTTGAAGTTACCAACAACAATCTATATATATTAATACGGAGTTGCCTATAACGTGTTTCCAACCAACGACCATACCACGTCGAGTTAATCGGTTCTCGTGATGAGTCGTTCCGCAACTCTTATCGAGATAGGGCGGCTAGTTAGTGTTCTTCTGAAAACAAGGAAAGTGTAACCGTGATAAGGAGTGATTTAGTCAAAGGTTTTTTAATTCCAAAGTTGGCTTAGTAAGCTAAGCGTCCGACTCTGACGCCTGGGACTCGGGTTCGATTCTCGGCCAAAGTCTTTAATTTTTCTTTTTGGGAATAAAGTGATAAAGTCAAGAAGACAATAAAAATAAATCAAAGTGCCGCAACGTATCAGGCGATGGACCCCGGAAAATCGGAGGTCCCGCTTCCGGGTGTGAGTATGCCGTTGCGACGTGTGGTGCGAACACGTGAACCGGCAAAAAAAAAACAGCAGCAACAACAGCAGTAACAAAAGCATCACCAACAACACCAGCCACAAAAACAGCCGCAGTTTGTATGACAAGGGCAGCTTTAAGTGGCAAAAAAGTTACATCAAGCCCAAGCATAACAACAGCGGGTATCACGTTGCCCAGGCGGGTGTCCTCGCAGGCACCACCAGCAACAACATCTACAACTCCAATAGCAGCACCTAAAATGGTAGCTGGAAATGCAGCTACAGTAGCAGCTCTCGCTTCAACGCCAGCATAAGCTGTAAGCGAGGAGTATAGGACGGTGGAAAAACGGCGACGAAAGTTAAAACCGAAGCTGAATCTTTCAGCCAAAAGAAGGTTAAACTTGGCAGGCGATAGTGTGGCATCATCGGTGGCTGCAACGGATGATGACGGAGCAAACTCCAGCTCTTATGAGTATGACGGGGGAGTGGGCCGGTATGTCGGAGAGGGAAACTCCTTCAAGGACTTACCGGTCGATGACGAGGAAGTCGTTCAAATGGACGAAGAAAAAGAGGATGATGAGGAGGCGCAGCTGGACAAGCTCATAAAAGAGCTGCTGGAGAAGCGGGACCAGTTGCGCAGAAAGAAGCTGCAGCAACAGCAACAACAAGCTGTGCTCAAGCAGCAAGTGCAGCAACAACTGCAGGTGAAGCAGCAACAACGGCAACACCAACAACAACAACAACAACAACAACAACAACAACAACAACAACAACAACAACAACAACAACAACAACAACAACAACAACAACAACAACAACACCAACAACAACAACAACAACAACAACAATAACACCACCAACAACAACAACAACAACAACAACAACAACAACAACAATAACACCACCACCAACAACAACAACAACAACAACAACAACAACAACAACATCAACAACAACAACAGCAATCAAAGCAGAAGATAGAGGCGCAGCAACAGCATCAGCAGCAATCGAAACAGCCACGGAAGAACAAAGTACCACCCATCAACGTGAGTAATTTCGATATTGTAGATAGCATTAGAATCTGTAAATTTTTTTTTTTTTTTTTTTTTTTTTTATAGAGTTTCTAATATTACTCCCAAGCCATAGTAATATTATCGTTACTCTCAGCAAGCTGAGAGTTACCTATCCTGGTTAAAAGCACGAGACTTGGAACCAGAACTAGGCTCGGACGAATAATAGGGGTAGGTGGAAAATCGTACATGCGACTCTTTCTCACTTAAGATAAGAAAACAAAAACCACCTCCCTTCGAAACCTGCATACTACAACTAGGTTATTCCTATCTAGTAGTTTTATTTAAACTGTAGGTTAGGTTAGGTTACTGGGCTGACGGGGCAAGAGAATCCTGCGCCCGTCACACTTAGGTCAATGTAGACCCTTTGTGATACCCTGGAGGTTACGCTTCCCTTATCTGGAATCAATGAAAAACCTATGAAAAACTTAGCGGGTTTACAAACCATCCCGATGCGTTGATGAACTTGCGCAAGTCATTCACAGACTTGCCGGAGAGTTCTTCTAAATCCTGGAAGAAATATCTGCCCAGGATATTGTTTCTGATATGACAGAGTGCAGGGCAGTGACAGAGGAAATGCGGGGTATCCTCATTCACCTCCTCGTCCCCACATCCTCTGCAGAGTTCATCTGTGCTGAGTTTTAATTTCTTTGCATGGTAGCCCAGCATGTTGTGTCCGGTGATAACACCTGTGAGAGAGGACAAAGAATTTTTGTTCATTTGAAGGATTCTCTTGGTCTTTTGTTTGTCATATAGTGGCCACATTTTCCTTGTAATAACACAGGAATCAAGGGCACTCCATCTTTCGTTTGCTGCCATCAGTGTTTTATTTCCAATCACCTGTTTAAGGTAACAGGGTGGGGTTTTTACTGTGGTGTCAGCATCCCTTGATTCAAGGGAAGATCCTTTTCTTGCCAGCTCATCGGCTCTTTCATTTCCTGGGACACCACTGTGTCCGGGGACCCAGCAGAGTCTTACAGTGTGCTGCACGCCAAGAGCCCGCAGCTCTTCGCGACAGCTTCTTACAAGCCTCGATTTTATTTCTGTGGCGGAAATCGATTTTATTGCCGCTTGGCTGTCAATGAAAAAGGTAATATCAGCATGTGGTATTGCCGTCATTGCAGCCTGCTTAGCGGCTGTTGTCACCGCCAGAACCTCAGCTTGGAAGACGCTGCTGTAGTCGGGGAGTCTGATCGAGCCAGATATTCCGAGCGTTTCTGAGTAGAAACCTGCACCAACGCCGGTATCCATCTTGGAGCCATCTGTATAGATGGGGATCGTTGTTGCATGGATTGGTACTTGATTATCCTGCCATTCTTCCCTACAGGGAAAAGAGACAGTAAATGGTCTTATAAAATCTAGTTTGGGAGTAATGTAGTCTGTGCATACATTTCTACCCGTAAATTTCTCTAGAATCTGTGCATGCCCTGTTGTACTGGGCTTCCAGTTTTTTGTTTGGCTTAGCCGCAAGGCACTGTTTGCTGCAGATTCTTGTACGAAAAGATCTAGGGGTTTAAGATTGAGAATTACCTCCAACCCCGCTGTAGGGGTGGTTCTCATAGCCCCAGTAGTGCCAATACAGGCAATTCTTTGGACTCTAGTCATAGTCTTAAGGTTGGTGGCCTTACACAACCCCTGCCACCAGACTAAATTACCGTATGTGAGTATCGGTCTAACTACCGCCGTATACAACCACATGATAATTTTGGGACTAGGTCCCCAGGTTTTGCCGAAGATTCTATTGCAGGCGTATAAGGCTACCGTTGCCTTCTTTGCTCGTTCTTTTATGTTGAGGCTCCAGTTTAATTTTCTATCCAGAATCACGCCAAGATACTTTGCGTATTCTGATGTTTGTAGTGGAGTACCCTCAATAGTTGGCGGATTAAATTGCGGTATAATCCTTTTATTGGTGAAGAGGACCAGTTCTGTCTTTTGTGGGTTAACCGCAAGTCCGCAGCTACTGGTCCAGTTACCAACCATAGATAAGGCGTTCTGTATTTGTTCACTTAGAGTGGATGGGAATTTTCCTGTCGCTAGCAGTGCTAAGTCGTCAGCATATGCTACTGCCTTGACTCCACTAAGTCTAAGTTCAATCAGAATCTCGTTTAAAACGAGTACCCAAAGAAGGGGTGATAGGACTCCGCCTTGAGGGGTTCCTCTAGATGCTGACACCTTAATTATTTCACCACCTAACTCTGAGTAGATGCATCTTCTTTTAAGCATGCACATTATCCATTTAATTATGGTATTCTCCACATTTAGGTTGACTAGGGCTCTTTCTACCGCTTCCCCTTGGACGTTGTTGAAGGCACCTTCAATGTCCAAGAAGGCGGCTAGAGTATATTCCTTGTCCCTTAGTGTCTTTTCTATGGTGCTGACGACACTGTGGAGTGCTGTCTCTACACCTTTGCCTTTCGTATATGCATGCTGAGCTGGGGATAAGACCTCTGGACTCAGTTTGCTACGGATATAAATGTCCATCAGTCTCTCAAAAGTTTTTAAAACAAAAGAGGTTAAACTGATTGGCCTAAAGTCTTTGGCGGTAGTGTGACTAGGTTTCCCAGCTTTGGGTATGAAAACCACTTTAACTTCTCGCCAAACTTTGGGTACATATCCCCATTTTAGGCTACTTAGGAAGAGGTTCCTCAGATGTGGGGTTATATGTTCTTCACATCTTTGTAGCATCATAGGGAAAATGCCGTCAATACCCGGAGATTTATATGGAGAGAAGGAATTAATGGCCCATTTTATCCTTTCTTCCGTTATAATCTCCGCTGTTGTTATGTGCTCCGTGTAGTGCTCTTCTTCCGGATTGTTATGCTCATTAATGCATCCCGGAAAGTGAGTCTCAAGGAGGAGCTTGAGTGTTTCATTGCAGGATTCTGTCCAGTTGCCGTTGGGGCCCTTGAGAGATCCCAAGGCTACTGGTTCCTTAGCAAGTAGTTTCCTGAGCCTAGCTGATTCCGCGGTGCTTTCCATTTTACTACAGAAGGATTTCCACGAAGATCGCTTTGCTTGTTGCGTTACTGCTTTGAATTTTCTTTGACTGGATTTGTAGGTTTCCCAGTCATGGTCAGATCTTGTACGTTTTGCTACATTAAAAAGTTTTCTAGTTTCTTTCTTAATGTCGTACAGTTCTTTTGTCCACCATGGAGGAGTCGATTTTCTTTTACTCCTCGTTTGTAGGGGACATGATTTTTCGAGCGCTTTACCTAGGATTTTTCCCAGATTCTCGGCATTCGTGTCTGTACTCTCTGGTGCATACGCAGCATCTGTCTGGAGAGTTCTTAAGTTCTTTCCCACTTCCATATTGAAAAGGTCCCAGTTAGTTTTTCTATGGTTCCTATATGATATTGGGGGATCGTTTGTGTCTGGTATCAGGAATTCAATGATTTTGTGGTCAGAGAATGTTTCCTCCTTTAATACCTTCCACTGATCTATTGTGATTGTATTCGAGTTACTTAATATTGTAACATCGATTACTTCTTGCCTATTTCTAATAACAAAAGTTGGTTCTGAACCCCTATTAGCTATAAGTAAGTTATGATCTATAAGAAATTCAAAAAGTGACTCACCCCTTGTATTTGTATTTGAGCTACTCCATAGGGCATGGTGGGAGTTAGCATCACATCCCATCACCAGGTCCCATTTTTCCCGTGTAGCACGTTGAACAAGAAGGTGGGTCAGATCTGACGGTGGTCCTTCCGTTGCATCATAGGGCATATAGCATGATGTTAGAATCAGCGAAGGGAGCCCGTTGCGCTCAAGTTTTACCGTCACGTGGTCGTTATCACTGTAGGTAGATAGAAGAAAGAGGTTAATCTGTTTCCTAGCTACTATACAAGTTCTGATCTTACTATTTGGATCTGTCTGCACTGTTTTAAACAGGACAAGTCCCTTCGAGTTTAAACCCCTTATTCTGCCTCCTGCTACCCAGGGTTCTTGAATAAGGGCTAGGTCTATTTTTCTATCCTCCATGAGGTAGATTAGGTTGGCGCTGGCCGCCTTACTGTGATGAAGGTTTATTTGTATTACCTTCATCACGGTTTTTTGGCTCCCCATCCTTGTTGGTTTTGTTGACTTTGTTCGCGATAAGCCTAAGCTTGCATCGGTTTATGCCGACGCGTACTTTAAAGTCGATCTTCTTCAACAACGGAATGGATTTGTGACTAAGCAACACTATCACTTCCGTGCCTGATTCACGGTATTCTCCCATCTCGATCACTTCCCAAGCGTGGCTCAGCTGATCGGTATTTAGGGATCGTAAGTATCTCTCGATACGGTCCTTAGGGATATGAGGCCCTCGTACAACAAGTTTGGCTTTAGGTCTTGTTATCCGTACGATCTCTTTTTTGTCGATCAGACGAAGGTCGGCGTTTGGCCATGGAGCTTTCGTCCTGGCAATAAACTCCTTGAGCCATGTGAGGGTGTGTTCTTCCTCACAGGTCATGAGTTTGAATCCTTGGATGGTATTGAGGGTGCCAAAAAGCGGGAGGGGTTCCTTGTTTTTTAGGATGGCCTCGTTCACCTCATCTAGGATTCGAAGTTCGATGAGTCGCCATTGGTCCTCTGTCAACTTCCGTGCAGGATTTCCGTAGTCTACTACGGCTACTTGTTGGCCAACTGCGGTTGGTAAAGAGACCTTGGCTTTCTTCCTAACATTTGTTTGAGAGATTGGAGAAAGCGTGTCGTTTTGCCTAGCTCTTTTGGACGTGCTTGCAATCGGGTCGAGCTTGGATTGAGTATCCTCTCTCGTGCCAATTACAGGGTTCCTAAGTCTGGCTGCGATTGGGGTGGAGAGCAAAGGGCTTTCTTTCCCCTTCCCAGCCGGTCTTTTGGGAATTGTCCTAGAGCTGGGCAAACGTTTGCTCTTCTCCGTTGGGTTGTCGGGTATGGTCTCCAGTCGTTCTTTAGCCTTGTCGAGGGATAGCTTTTCCTTCTCCGTTAAGGCTTCCGGATTTTTGCTACCCATCCTTCGGACGATCCTGAGCGCGTTACGCCTTTGCCTGCGCAGGATCTCATGCTCCCCTAGAGGCCTCTTTGGCTTGGGTTTGCTGGGGACTTTAGAGTCTAAGGCTCCTTTAAACTGTAAATTACGCGTTTGGCAGGCAGCTTCCCAGTGGAGGCACCTGCTAATACCGCCATAAGCACGCGGTTACATCTTATTGCGCTAATTCAAATGGTTTTATCCTTTGTAATCGGCGCACTAGGTTAGTATCGTCTCGAATTTGTAGCATGGTGATATTGCAATGACCGTGAAGGCGTGTCTGTTGTTTGCAGGCAAAATGTTTTATTTCATCTTCGACGGTAGCCATAGTTAGGTCTCTGTGGATATCATTGTTTCTGATAAACCATGGTGCATTTACTATTTTTCTTAGCACTTTGTTTTGAAAAGTTTGTAAAATTTTGATATTACTGGATTTGGTACAACCCCAAAGTTGTATACCGTATGTCCAAACCGGTTTTAGTACTTGCTTGTATAAAAGCAGCTTGTTCTGCATGCTGAGTTGGGAAAATCTACCAAGCAGCCAGTGCATTTGTTTACATCGAATGGCGAGCTCTTCGCGTTTCTTCTTGACGTGCGGTTTCCATTTTAATTTCGCATCGAGTGTCATACCCAAATATTTTGCCTCGTTTGCGTACGGAATTCGTACCGAATCAATGAAAATGGGTAAGTTGTCTACCTTTTTATAAGTAAAATTCACGTGCGTTGATTTGGCCTCGTTGAGAGCAATACGCCAAGTCTTTGTCCAATCACAAATTTTGTCAATAGAACGTTGGAGTTTATTAGTTGCTGATTCAACGGTATTACTGACCGCTAATATAGCTGTATCGTCTGCAAATGTGGCTACTGTTGTGCCTTCTTCTTGAGGAATATCACTAGTGTATATTAGAAATAGGATCGGTCCAAGAACGCTTCCTTGGGGAACTCCTGCCGCGATTTCTTTAAATTCAGAGTAATCATTTCCGTGTTTTACACGAAAGAGTCTGTCTGATAAGTAACAACTAAGGATATCAGATAACTGTTTCGGAAAAGCTTGTCTTAGCTTATGTTTCAACCCTGTATGCCATACTTTATCAAAGGCCTGAGAGACGTCGAGAAAAACACTAGAACATATTTTTTTCTCCTCTAGGGCTTTTTCAATTACATTGGTTATTCTGTAAACCTGGTCGATTGTAGAGTGCTTAATCCTGAATCCGAATTGGTGGTCAGGTATTAATCGACGTTCTTCGATAATCGGATGTAGGCGCTTTAACAAAAGTTTTTCGAATACCTTCGACATTATCGGTAAGAGAGATATTGGCCTATATGATTTTTTGTCATTCAGTGGTTTACCGGGCTTTGGAACCATTATAACTTCAGCTACCTTCCATTGTCGTGGAACGTACAATAACCTGAACGATGCATTTATAAGATATGCAAACTTTATTAAAGCTTTCCTAGGTAACTCTTTAAGGACCTGTCCTGTGATTAAGTCATATCCAGGAGCTTTGTTTAATTTTAGTTTCTCTATTTCGAAGCGTAGTTCGGCTAGCGATACACTTTTTATTCTATAATTGTCAGGTGCCACGGTTAGGACAGGAAATTCGAGCAACGCTTGACCATCAAATGGTTTAAATGTTTCTTCCAAATGTTCTGCAAATATTTCGGCTTTTTCCTTGTCACTCTTCGCCCATTCTCCATTGATTTTCCTGATGGGTGGCGCTTGCGTTTTTGGTTTTTTAATGCCTTTCATGGCTTTCCAGAGCGAGTAATTTGTACTTTTATCCGCAGTTAGGCTTCCAAGATATGTAGAAATGTCTCGAATTTCTCTCTTAAGTTTACTACAAAGGTAGTTAAGAGTGGTTTTATCCTGTGGAGCGCGAGATTGTTGCCATCTTTTGCGCGCTTCCCTTTTCTTCTTTAACAATTGCGTGATTTCCAAGGGATATGTTATTTCGCAATTTGTGGTTATTTTCCGTTTATGGGGAGTATTTTTCCAGGCTGAGCATTGTATGACGTTAATAAATTGATCGACTTCGTCTTCAAGTTCGTGGGGTGTTCGAAGAGACACTTTGAGATCGATTTTACTTTCACAGTATTTTTTAAAGGATTCCCAGTTTGTTTTCATGTTAGTTAGTCTGGGCGGACCTTCTTTTTTTCGTAGACAGCCATTAATTGTCAAAATGACCGGTGAATGATCAGAAGAAAGATCGAAGCATTCCTCAACTACAATAGAGTTTCCCGACAAACCTTTCGTGATGAAGAAATCGATGAGGTCTGGTGTTTTTGCCGTATCCGAGGGCCAGTATGTCGGTTTACCTGAGGAATGAAAGTCTACCCCCAATTCCATACCGGCTTCGTAAAGAACTCTACCTTTTACTGAAATGCATCTCTGTAAATTGATAACGAAAAATTTCCATGTGAAAAGGCTTTCTGCCAACAAACACATAATTATATGTGAAAAAATAGAGGTGTACCAGAGGGTGCGCGCCGCCTTGGGAGAGGTAAAAACCGAGTACTTCACGTACACCCCAAGGGATCAAAAACTTAAAACCGTTGTGTTGAAAGGTATCGTTCCCTCAATTAAAACGGAGGAGCTAGAAAAAGAGGTCAAACATTTTGAAAGCGACGGCCTCAAGTTCGTGGGGGTCAAGCCGTTTTCCTCGGCTGTTTCAAGGGGTGGTAACCGTCACTTACCATTCGTCCTGGTTCAGCTTACTCCCGACAGCTAAATTGACAGGCTGGGAAATATCCGCTTCCTGTACTATCATGCTGTAAGATGGGAGAAAATAAAACGGTCAGATCGCATACTTCAATGTATGCGCTGCCAAAGGTTTGGGCACGCCGCAGCTAACTGCAAGATGCAGTTTAGATGTGTCAAGTGCGATAGGGACCACATACATGGTGAATGCTCTCTAGGTAAGGAGAGAGTCGAAGACCGGAGTGTACTCTCCTGTGTGCTCTGCGGGAACTCTGGGCATCCCGCCAACTTCAGGGGTTGTCCAAAATATCAGGAGTTGAAAAAACGAGTCCAGGCCCGCAAACAGCAGTCTGAAGATGAAAGGCGTCAGAGGAGTCGCTTGCCAATTTGTTGAAAACCGAAAACCCGGATGTGCTTTTGGTTAGCGAAACTTAGCCAAATCAGAAGCACAAATTGGGATACAAAGACTATCATGTAATAAGAAGAGACCGGCCTCACTCCACTCAAGGAGGTGGGGTTGGAATCTTAATTCAAAAAGGCCTGCGCCATAGGGTTATATGTAGCGGGGACGTGCGTAGGTTCCAGTTGTTGGAGGCATGCATTATATGCATTCCTCTCCATAGCCGGAGGAGAATGTATGTGGTGTCGCTTTACGCACCTGCTGCACCAATTTATGACAGAGCTCGAGACACTTTTTCGTGGTCTGCAGCTGAACTCGGAGGAGAATTATTACTTCTTGGCCGGAGATATTAATGCCAAACATGCGGCATGGGGAAATGTTACTTCAAATCCCAGGGGCAACCAGTTTCACGACTGGTGGCGCCTCAATATGATTAAGTACAACCTCAAGTTGTACGCGACGGATATCCCTTCTTTCCCAAGAAGCGGTGCTTTCCTGGACTTGGCCTTAACGGACGCAAGACTTCAAGTGACGAACATAGATCAGAACACGCGGAACTGTTTGCGTGCGTTTGAGTACGATAGTGACCACTACGGACTCGCCGCCGCAATACGGATCCCGAACGAGCAAACGCTGTTGGAGGAGTACGAAGCAGTGTGTTCATTCGATTATCGGAGGGCACAATGGTCGCGCTTCTCCAGATATTTAAAGCGAGATATACGTTCGAGTGGGATCGACCGACCGACAAACAGTAACATGACAAATGATGACATTGATCGGCATTTATTGCAAATGAACGACGCCATCAAACGAACTATGGAACGAACTATTCCTCGGGTAGGACGTTCCGACGACGACCAGACAGAAAAGTACAGAAAACCTACAATCGACGCACTATACCGACAGAAAAGTAGACTACTCTCGAGGCTTAAACGGCTGTACAGGCAATTTACTGATCGCAACGACCCGGAGGTGAACAATCCTGTTCGCCGTAACCACGACATTGAGAATAGGGCTCTAGTGAGCCACTTCTATCTCCGCACCGAACTTGAGAATTGGCGATCTGAGAATAACGGATTCACCGTGTTCACTGATGAAAACACGTAAAGATAGGACTAACCCTAATCTCCGGTCAATTAGCTTGCTTCCGAATATTAGCAAGGTCTATTTGTCAATAGAGATCTGTTAAAGTGGGTCGACTACAATAACATAATCCCGGACAACCAGTTTGGTTTCAGGGCGAGGCATGACACTATTCATGCCGCGTCGAAACTGGTTTCTGACATTCAGTGGAATAAATGCAAGAACCAATGCACGGGTGCTTGTCTGGTTGATTTTGAGAAGGCTTTCGACACCGTATGGTTAGAGGGACTTTTCTACAAGTTGACCATGCGGGAGATGCACAAACCTTTGCTATATGTAATTTATAATATGCTTATGGGAAAGAAGTTCGTTGTCAAATGTGGCAACGTGACTTCGAGCAGAGTCTTTGAAATTAAAAACGGTTTACAGCAGGGAGCGGTCAATTCTCCGATCCTATTTAACATTTACACGAATGATCTGGTAGGTTCACTCAGACATGCTATAGCGTATGCCGATGATTTGGTGGCATACAGATCAGGTCCTAAAATCGAGGTCATTAATATCCTTTTGCACCGTGACTTCGATCAAGTTAAGCGATATTGCGAAGACTGGAAGTTGAAAATCAACTTTCAGAAGACGGAAACAATCTTGTTCAGAACTCCATTGGCTGGGGCCTCTAGGGATACCAGAAAAAACTGGAAGAAATTGGCCATTATTGGACAAAATGGGCAGCCATTGGCGGTGAGAAGCGTAGCTAGATATCTACATCTAGGTATCTGGCTTGACCAGTATCTATATTTCGATAGACATATAGTTGCTTGTCTTGCTGGGGCCAAGAGGGCTTATGCTCTGACAAGGAGACTGTTTCATAGCAGTCAACTTGACTCCAGAGTGAAGGTCATTTGCTACATGGCCCTTATAAGGCCAAACATCGCTTATGGTTGTCCATTGTGGTTTAATATAGCGCCTACTTATATGGAAAAGATTCGGGTTTTGGAGAGACAATGTCTTAGGACCTTTCTCCGGTTGTTCCGAACGCCTGAATCCAACTATATAAAATACTATCCCAACAAGGTCCTATACGATGGGGCTCAGTTGAATAGGCTTGACAATTTCCTCATTAAGGTGACTCGAAGGCACGTTGCAAGGGCGATGGCCAGCGACAATAGTCTGATCTTTGGGGCTTACTACCCCAATGAAATGTACATAGAGAGTACGCTCCGGTCTGGCTTTATCCCGCCGGAGGCATATATCCATATTGATGCAAAAGGCCTGGTACAGACGAGGGATGGTATCCCGGTATTATACCACCGCTTCCGCAGCGCGAGAGAGAAGCGGCTCATTCGCGGCGAGAACGTCGCCAATGCTCATGAGCTCCTCCGTTTTAGTACCGCAATAGCGGAGAGGGATAGATTCGATGCGGAAAAACAATTTGCCGAATTTTGGTGGCTTTTTGAAGGGGGAGGGGTCAACATGCCCTCCCAAGACGGTGCGTTACTCTAGGTAACATCCTCTTAGTTTATAAGTTAGATTAAGTTATCTAGGGCGTTTCTGGGAGAGGCCGGGCTCGTCAACTTGTGGTAGTGCTTCCGGGAGAAGATTGACGCTGTAAGGCTTCAGTTAGCTCAGGGCAGTGCGTGTGCACGTTGACGACTGCCAGGCGCTCGGAAAGCAATTGTTTCGTAATGCAACGAGTGATCAGAATCCTAATTATAATTAGAAAATGTTAAATAGTTAAAGTAAGTAGAGTAGGTAGTTTGTAATTTGTTTTTTTATATAAAAATATAAAATTTGATAAAGATGCCGAGTTTTCTTAACAATTTTCTCGATGAAAACATAATATGTTAGATTAGTTCGTAGAATAGTTTTTAGGCCGAAAGGCAATAATAATTATAAGATAGAGTTAAATTTAGGGCGTCCGCATAAAGACCAATAAATAAGAATAAGTATCCTGTTAATTTTAAGTTAGATTTAATCATTTTTGTCTAGTATTTAAGTTGATATAAGCTAATAATTAATAAAAATGAATTTAAAAGTAAAAGTAAAGTAATCGGTTCTCGTCAGATCACCGTAATTAAACGACGTTGGGCGCGGTTAGTACGTAGATGGGGGACCGTTTGAGAACAACCGCGTGTCGTTGGCCAGTCCCATCTACAGAGTTGAGGTAGATAATACATACGTGGTATCACAATGGACCTAAATTGGCCTTCTGCCGACAGCCACATAAACCTAACCTAACCAAAACGTGTTTCCCCCCTTTTTTGCTATTATACGTCACATAGATATGCCAACACTATATATATTTGGGTAGGGGGCAATACATAGAAGTGCACAATACAAAAATTATCCACATATATAACACACATTATGAATTACAGCAGGTAAAATGAAGCGAATTGGATGAAATTACAACAACAACAACATTGCCGTGTGAGGCAATAATCTGCCAATCGGAACGGAAAAATGTTATACCATGAAGTTACTTGAAAATGCTTGAAGTTACTTGAAAATGCTTGAAGTTACTTGAAAATGCTTGAAAATGCTTGAAGTTACTTGAAAATGCCGGGAGAATTTTATATCATGTGAAATCAGAGAATGCAATGTCGAAAAATTTCATTCTCCGATTAATATGTATAGGTTGGTTGGTTGGTTGGTTTAAGTGGCTGTAATTCCCGTCATCTGACGAGGGAAAACACAAGTAGCGCAATGAGCGCCGTTTTGATACCACAACTAACGGAACCTAAAATTAAAGGGCGAGATGGATATTATTAAGGGGGCTCAAAACCATCCTGTGGAGTTGAGGAATTTGATGATGTTGTTGAAGTGGATGGTATGAATGGCCGAGAGGTCATTGTAAAACGGATGACCTAGTGCGCTGCGTCTGGTTTTGGCTAAAGCCGGACACTCACAGAGAAGATGGAACACTGTTTCACTCTTTTCTGTGTCAGAGCAGCTGCGGCAGTGGGTGTTGTGAGGGATGCCAAGCTTGGCTGCGTGAGTGCCTAAAGGCCAATGGCCCGTACTGATTGCCGTTAGTCTGGCGACATCAACACGCGTTCTGGCTAAGAGGTTGTTTGTTCTGGCATCATGGCGTTGGCCAAATCTTTCTTGAAATGACACAGTCCGAACGATTCGTCCATCTAGTCTCGGCCCCTGAGATGAAGTGCAGGAGGATTTCTCTCTTTACATATCCCAGCGGAGGGAAGACTTCCTCCGCATGTGATACGCACAGAGCAGAGCCACGTCTGGCGAGTTCATCGGCTCTCTCATTTCCATCAATGTTCCTATGGCCGGGAACCCAGACGAGAGAGATATCTAGCCGATGACAAGCCTTATTCAGCGTATCCCTGCATTCCACCACAAGCTTGGACGTAGACTTAGTTGAACTAACAGCATTAATCGCGGCCTGACTGTCGACGAAGATGCCTATTTTTTTTCTGTGTGTCAATATGTTGAGAAGCAGTCTACACGCCTCCTTAATTGCAAATACTTCTGCTTGAAAGACGCTGGCTGCGTTGGGAAGGCGAAGGGTTTTAGAAATATCTAGCTCTGTAGAGAAAATGCCAGCTCCTACTCCACAGTTCATCTTGGAACCATCTGTGAAGATAGGTATGTCGAATTCATTTACGACCGCATTTTCTTTCCATTCTGATCTAGAGGGGAATCTCACAGAGAAGCTTTTATGGAAGTTGAGTTTGGGTGTAATGTAGTCTGTACCTATTAGACCTATGCCTTCGGGAAGTGAAAGAAGGATGCTGGTATGGCCATATGGCCTTTCCGACCAACATTTAGATTCCTTCAATCTAACAGCACTACACGCTGCAATGTTTTTGATATACAGATCCACTGGCAGAAAGTTGAGAATCACATTGAGCGCCTCGGTCGGGCTTGATCGAAGGGCTCCAGTGATTCCAATTCCAGCTGTTCTTTGGATTCTGCTTAATTTAGTGACGTTGTAGGCTTTACTTAAAGCGGGCCACCATACCAGGGATCCGTAGGTGAGGATGGGACGTACCACCGCTGTGTACATCCAACGAACCATCTTTGGTTGAAGCCCCCACTTCTTGCCGAAAGTTTTGCTACAGGCGTAGAAAGCAACGCTTGCCTTCCGCACTCGGTGTTCGATGTTGGACTTCCAGTTGAGTTTGGGGTCAAGCGTGACTCCAAGGTATTTTGCGCTGGTGGATAAAGGAAGATTTTGGTTATTTAAGCGGGGAAGTGAGAAGGTTGGTATTTTGGTTTTGGTGGTGAAAAGCATCAGTTCAGTTTTGCTTGGGTTAACGCTTAGGCCACAACTTGTAGCCCACCCGCTAATCTTACCCAGTGCTCTTTCCATGATTTCACTTATCACGGTCGGAAACATTCCTGATACTAGAACAACCACGTCATCCGCATACGCAACGACTTTGATACCCTCCCTGTCGAGACTTGACAGGATTTTGTTGAGAACTATAATCCATAAGAGAGGCGAGATCACCCCACCTTGAGGTGTTCCTCTACTTACTGATTTGGTTAGAAGGGTATTGCCTAGTTTTGCTTGAATGATCCTCGTTTTGAGCATGGAAATGATCCAAGAAGTGACAAAGTCCTCCACGCCTAGTTCTAGGAGAGATTCCTGGATCGATTCAGTGTGGACGTTGTTAAACGCGCCCTCTATATCTAAGAAGGTGGCTAAGGTGTATTGGTGATGGAAGAGTGACCTTTCGACTGTACGCACTACTTCATGAAGAGCGGTCTCCGTCGACCTGCCCTTGAGGTATGCGTGCTGTGAGTTGCATAAGGGAGATCTTTCAAGGCCTGTTCTTATGTGAAGGTCAAGTACGCGTTCTAGAGTTTTGAGTATGAAAGAGGTTAGGCTAATAGGACGGAAGTCCTTCGCGGATCCGTGACCTCTTTTACCAACTTTCGGTATGAAAACTACTCGGACATACTTCCACGACTGAGGTATGTGATTTAGTAGGATACTGCTTCTGTAAATTTCAACTAGTAGGGGCACAACTATCTCGTCATGTTTTTGAAGCATGATGGGGAGAATGCCATCCTGCCCTGGTGATTTATACGGAGCAAAGCTGTGAATGGCCCAGAGAATCTTTTCCTTGGTTATAATGCGCTCAATCTCCTCCTGTTGAGAGGGGAGCTCTCCCCTCATTTGGGGCGGAAGTGCGCAGTAGTCAGTGCAACCAGGAAAGTGTGTGTTAAGTAGAAGCTCCAAGGATTCGTCAGTGGATTCCGTCCAGGTTCCGTCCGTTCTCTTGATAAAAGATGGACTGGAGTGTCCTTTGGATAGAATCTTACTGAGTCTTGCAGATTCCTTAAGAGAATCGATGGATTGGCAGTATTCAGACCATGCTTGTGTCTTAGCTGATCTGATAGATTTTTTATAGAACTTTAGGCAATCCTTGTAGGGT
Source organism: Portevinia maculata (assembly GCA_949715645.1). NCBI lineage: Eukaryota > Metazoa > Arthropoda > Insecta > Diptera > Syrphidae > Portevinia > Portevinia maculata. The sequence goes on from OX454525.1 coordinate 77,647,960, forward strand.
TGCCAAAACTTATGCCTATAGCAGATGTTGAAAATGTCCCTAGTCAGCCTTCTGAGGATGGTTAGGTCGTCATTCCACCACGGCGGTAAGGTTTTTTTGCTATATTTAACGGGACACGATGCCTTAAAAGCTGTGTTTATAGCTTTGCCTAGTGCAAACGCAATTGAGTCCAGTTCTGCACCTGATTCAATTTTCAGGTGTGGTAGATTAGGGAGTTTAGAATTCAATATTTGACCGAATTTCTTCCAGTCAATTCTTTTTGGATTTCTGTACGGAGTAGGAGTATCTATCTTGATACTCAGATTGAAGAGTATCCACTCGTGGTCCGAGAAGGACTTTAGGTTGGAGACTCTCCAATTCTCAACCCTGAAGATGTCATTGTTTGTTTTGAGTGTAATGTCTAACACTTCTTCCCAGCCGTTATGAGTTTCCGTACTTGGAAATATAAAGGTAGGGGTGTTACCTATATTACATACACATAGATCTGAAGTTAAAAGAAAATCAAATAAAGACTCACCTCGTTCATTTATTTCTTTGCTGCCCCAAAGATGATGTCGAGCGTTAGCGTCACAGCCTATGAGCAGACTGCCTTGTCTCGCTTGTATCTCTGCTGTGAGTTGCTGCACTTCTTCTGGCGAGGATGGTTTATCGTGCGCCATATAAGCGGATGATATGAATGTGGTTTGGCCCTGGGTGAGTTCAAGCTTAACGACGGTTAGATCACCCGAGCTGAAGTTGGGACATAAGAAAGCGTTAATGTATTTTTTAGCTAAAATGCATGTTCTTGGCTTACCGACGTCTTTTTTGTAAAAAAGGTTGTAGTTGCTGTCTGAGAGGCCCAGTATGGTAGTCTTCCTGACCCAGGGCTCTTGAATGATGCCGATGTCAATGTCTTCCTCTCTGAGGAAGACTAGAAGATTCTCCGATGCACATTTCGAGTGCTGGAGATTCGACTGGATGACTTTCAACATGTTAAGATTGGGTGTTGGAAGCGATCGCCAGTTCCTCCACCACCATATTGGCAGCGGCGACATCGTCTATGTCATCCTCGGGTACTGTCGATCGGAAGATCTTGAGTTTGGCGAGCCGTATGCCAAAACTCAGCTTGTAATCAGCTGCTTCTAGTGCCCCTAGGCACTCCTCGTTGATTAGCAGCAGGTAGGATAAGCTGTTTTTCTTGGGTTCTTCTGCCTTTATGACAGCCCAATCGTCCATAGGAATGGTCGGATTTTGAAGCTTGAGGCACTTAAGCAGACTCTCAGAGTCTATCTTCATAACCGGTAGCCAAATACGGGCCCTAGGTCTCGTGGGGATATCCTTGGCAGGGATGAGCTTAAGCTTTAAGCCCTCCCAAGCTTCGGCGATCTTGTCGATGCATGAGCCAAGAAAATCTTTAGAGTACTGGTCCACGCATTTAATCACCCGATATCCTCGTACTATTTCCGCGCAGTCGAAACTGGGTAATTGGTTGTCAACTCCGGAGAGCACGTGTTCCACAACCATCTCTGATAGTTTGGCTTCGATGCTACACCAACGCTCCGACACTGTTTTGCCGTTTTTTGACAACTCGTCTATAATGGCGACCTGAAGATGGTCCCTCACCACCTCGGTGAAGGTCCTGGTAGCCTGTGAAGTGGATGGCCCCTGGAAGTTATTTAATCTAGGGGCGATATTGGATCTTTTAGAGGTGTGAGAGGTCTCATCTTGGGACCTGTTTCTCTTCACACTCTCTTTCTTTTGTCGATTTTGCCTAGGGTTATTTTGGTAGTTGACGTACTCGTCCACCACCTTTTGGTACTTTATTTTGTCCTCTATATCCCTCTCTAGAGTCGCGCCAGTCTCTTCATTCTTCGCAATCTTTGCAAGAATGTAGACAGCCCTGTTGTAACGTGACTTCAAGAGAGAGCCAGAGGACTTCTTGGGTTTGGGTGCACTATGGCTGGTGCTCCCAGTTGTGGGTTTTTCAGTTATATTGAGTGGCTTTTGGATACAATGGCTGGTATCCTCGGCCATAACTGTAGAGTTGGAAGTGGTAGGTTGATCGCCTGAAGGAATACTATGGCTGGTGCTCCTTAGGCTTGAGGGGTCAACTACTGTCTCCTGGCTGGAGGCTAATAGCTCCTCCTCGGAAGAGGTCCCTAAGAGGGATTCTTCCTTTTTTTTTTTTTTTTTGTATTTTTTTTTATTATTTTTTTTTATATTTTCTGTTTCTGTTTCTTTTATGTTTTGGTTTTTGTTCATTTTGTTAAGGGTCCCACGAGTACGTCCGGAAAAGAGAGTCCATCCCGGCAGAGCCGACTTACCGAGATAAGGCACTTAATACAACCGACCTTGCCTGGGCGTCGGAGGGAGCTCGTGCGCGACTGGTTTTACCCCCAGCCTTTCATCCTTGGGTACGGTTTGCTATATGCTCGCTCCACCACTGGAATTAGGTTGGATTTAAAGGTTTACTCCTACCTCACACTAATGGATCACGACAAACGATTGAGACGATTAGCGTAAATCCTTGGCTGACACTAACCGTTTGACCGGTTAGCCATTTTCAGGCGGGCGCCCACGTGAAGGACTAAAGTGTGAGGATTTTGCCCAGCCCAATATGTATAGGAGTCGACTTTGTTTTTTTTTCAACTTTTAGAATAAATTGGTCGAATTTCGACCCGCCCCATGGTCGACCCCTAGTTATTTATTCATTGAAGTCAAGGAAAAAAATCCATAAACAGAAATTTAATAAAAATTAGGTTTGGTAATTTTCAATTTTCTCGAAAGCTAGTAGACTTAAAACCATCTAGTTTTCAGTATTCGATTAAAAACTAATAACAGGAAAAAAATAGTAAAAAAATTTAGTATGTGGTCTCAGAATTTAAAATAAAGATCATATAAACATTTTTTTTTTCAAGTTTTTCCGAAATTTTGAGTTTGAAATTATGTTTTTTCAAAAACAATTAATAGAAATCACTTGATTTAAAAACAGTATGATAGAAAATGTGTAATATTTAATTGCAAGTATTACCGTTATTTTTTTTAAAAGAAATGTCCATTTAAAGTTTTTCTTTTAGAAAATCGCACCTCCCGCCCAAATGGGGCGAGATAGACCCCTTCTCCCATAGTAAAAAATGCTTGTTTCTAACTGTTCTACACAAAACCGTTATTTTTTCTTGTCGCCTCAGTTATCGTTCTCTTGCCTTTACTTTAATTAAACTTCAAAGTGGGATGTATTTTTAAACGGAAATAAGATTATTTAGCACAAGCAGTTCGCTAAAGCCTTAATTTCTTTAGGGAATATTTATGTTTGATCCCCGTTTTCTGAAACACGATAATGTCAAAAATTTAATCTCAGCACAGACATTTTGTCACTGTTTTGTCACTTTGACATATGATTACAAATTGTAGCGATAAGGTTTAATAAAATCTGATAACCTTTCGTGTTTGAGATAGACACGTTTTTTAATTTAAATATGAAAAGAAAATGCGAACAAAATGTACAGCAGTGTTTTGTGTGGGATCATCAGTAAAAATATAATCATGGTCATTGTGTGTACCGAATGGGTGGGCTTTTTGGGGTCGAGAAACTTTGTAGTTTGTGCTTTGGTTGCACTTGTTTCTGAGTATTCTGTAGTATTTGATTTTACTACATTTAAGAATATGTATAGGTACCTTAGATTATAATTGTCAGTGTTTGTATTTTGCTTATTCACGCCAAAACGGCGGAACGGATTTTATACTTTTTTTTAAACATTTCTTCTGATGCCCGAATCGACTATTGGCCATTTTCTTTTCAATCCGAATACTGACACCTCCACACTTTGAAGCAGATCATGTTATCGATAAAGTTGATGAAAATGACCGTTGTGTTCTTTACAAAACATGTAGATGGTGTCCTTCTTAACAACCGCTCAACGCTCCCTGATCGAGCAGTCAGCGTTGCCACAAAGTTACAATGGTATCAAATTAGATGCATTTTTGCTTCCGTGCAAAAACTTGATATATTTGGATTTTTTTTTTTATTTTTTTTTTTATTTTTTTTTTATTTTTTTTTTTATTTTTTTTTTATAAAAAGGAAATCCAAATCCCAGAGCACTCAGACTCGGTAACGGTCCATTGACTACCAGGCAGAAATCCTCCTTTCGGTGTAGAGGCATGTGATTGGGTGGCGTATGTTGTTGTTCCCTATGGGGATTGAACCTGCACCGCACGGGTCACAAGCCAACACGCTAACCTCTACACCGTCGCCACCCATTGAGAGTTGAGAGAGAAAAACTTCTTTTTTATACCCTATTCTAAGGGTATATTAATTTTGACGCATAGTTTGTAACATACCTTAATATTGCCCGTAGTCCCCTAAAAGACTATATTTATGATCAGCATCGATAGTAATGTCGATCTAGCCATGCCCGTCCGTCCGTCTGTCGGCAAAAATTAGGCCTTTAAACTGGACCTAGAGAGATGAAATTTTAACAATATACTCTCTAGGGTCCCGAAATAATCAAGTTTACGAATTTTTGAAATCCGCCCACAGACTCAAAAAAACAAAATTTTGGAAAAAATCGAATTTTGAGCTAGAAAGCTGCATTTTTTTATATATGATCTATGACTCCTAAAACTGCTCGGAATAAAACATTTTCAAAATCCGCCCACTGACACGCCCACAAATAAATAAAACAATTTTTTTATACCCTATTCTAAGGGTATATTAATTTTTGAAAATCCAAAGTTTGAGCTAGGGAGCTGAAATTTTAAATATATACTCTCCAGGGGCCCTTTATTCTCATGTGTTAATTTTTTTTAAATCCGCGTACTGACACGCCCACAATTAAATAAAACAATTTTATTGAAACACCCAAGTTTGAGCTAGGGAGCGTTTTTTTTTGATAAAATCCTTTAAATGTTATATAACAAAATATTTAGAGCATTCTTAACAATTCAACCATACTTAGACTTTTGTCACGCCCAGTTATGAGGGATAGGAATAAGAATAGGGTATCCAACAGTACGCCTAAGCGGACTGTTTTTTTTCTTATTTTGAAAATTCAAAGTTTGAGCTAGGGAGCTGAAATTTATAATATATACGCTCTAGGGGCCCTTTATGCTCATGTGTTAATTTTTTTTAAATGCGGCTACTGACACGCCCACAATTAAATAAAACAATTTTATTGAAACACCCAAGTTTGGGCTAGGGAGCGTTTTTTTTAATAAAATCCTTTAAATGTTATATAACAAAATATGTAGAGCGTTCTTAACAATTCAACCATACTTAGACTTTTGTCACGACCACTTATGAGGGATAGGAATAAGAATAGGGTATCCAACAGTTCGCCCAAGCGGACTGTAGCCCGTCCCTATGTTTAATAATCTTATTAGGAGACATGGTTTTTATTATAGTAAAGTTAAACTCTCTTGTGTGTTTTAATGTTTAAAAAAAACGTCCGAACATTTTACAGACGTACGTTCTACTAATAGTTTATATTTTCATCTCTCTCTATATAGATACTTTTTTTTTGATTTTGGTTCTAATTTGCAATGAAAATTCTGCTTTTTATACCCTATTCTAAGGGTATATTCATTTTGACTCATAGTTTGTAACATACCTTAATTTTATCCGTAGACCCCTAAAAGTTACAATATTTATGATCAGCATTGATAGTAATGTTGATCTAGCCATGTCCGTCCGTCCATCCGTCGGCAAAAATTAGGCCTTTAAACTGGACCTAGAGAGCTGAAATTTTAACCATATACTCTCTAGGGTCCCGAAATAATCAAGTTTAAGAATTTTTGAAATCCGCCAACAGACACGCCTACAAAGTCAAAAAAACAAATTTTTCGAAAAAATCGAATTTTGAGCTAGGAAGCTGAAATTTTTATATAATATGATCATTGACTCCTAAAACTGCTCAGGAGATAACATTTTTAAAATCCGCCCACTTTTTTTGAAAGTCAAACTTTGAGCTAGGAAACTGAAATTTTTAATGTAGTCTCTCTAGGTGCCCTTTATACTTATGTTGAAATATTTTTTAAATCCGCCTGACATGATACTGACACGACCACAATTAAATAAAAGAATTTTATTGAAAAACCAAAGTTTGAGGTAGGCAGCTGAAATTTATAATATATACTCTCTAGGGGCACTTTATGGTCATCTACAAATATTTTCTAAATCCGCCCACTGACACGCCACTGTAGCCCGTCCCTATGTTCTAATTTATTTTTAATTTGTTTTCAAATAAATTTTTAAATCTGCAATATCAATTTTGTTTTGCTTATTTTCAAAACTGACTATATTTCATTCTGATGTTCACATACATGTACGGTACAACGTACCACCACGTACATTTCTCCCATAAATTGGGAGAAATCAATTCAATTCAAATTCGTTGCTAAGCCTCTACGGATGCAGTTGCACAGTTGCCCCTTTGAATCTCTAATACTTTCTAAACAGTTAAAAAGCGAAATATATCTAAAATGTATATAAACTCGGAATACATTTTTATTTAGAAAAAGAATGAATTTTTACCCAGTACAATTTTCTCTGCAATCTATGTATATTTTTTGAGTTTAATTGTAAGAATTTGTTTACTCTTTTTAATAGCAAATGTATAAATTGACTGATTATCAGGTGAAGTGAAATGTGATGTTCGTTTTAAGGATTTTCATATTTTGTATTTATATTTTTATATTTACATATTTGAAAACCCGATATTTTCTTGTGATACATTTGATACATTTTACAGGCTGTAATTTAGAAACTTTTTATCCATTTTTCAAAAAAAAAGATACACATTTCGAAAAGTCGACGGAACGCTTTGTTCGCTCTCCCCGCTGTATCCGTGTGTGTAGAATATTCAATGGGAACAATCCACGTTTGCACTGTGGCAAGAGTAATTCAAGAACTTAATGTACACCTATCCGCTGAACGAATCTTCTGCTCTCATACATTGCTGCAAATCATTCAAAAATGAAATATATGTATATCGTTTTTTTAGAATCGGATTAGCAGTAAGTTTAAAAAATCAACTTATAGAGAAAATTTGTAAAACTTGGCATCATTATTAAAAAAAAAATTTATAAACAATTTACAAACTACTTACTCTACTTAACTTACTTAAACTACATAGCTCATTCTAACTATAATATTGCGTACAGGTGGAAATTGATTCCAGAGCAACTGGCGGTCGTCAACGCGCGAAAGCGCCGCCGGGAGCCGACTGAAACCGGTGTCAGTCACCTCATGGAAGCCTGGCCTCTCCCAGAAAAGTCATAGCTAACTTAAAAACTAAGAGGAAGTTACATAGAGTAACGCACCGTCCTGGGAGCGGATGTTGACCCCTTCCCCTCAATATTCACATCCGTTATAAGTTCTAATTGTATTTAGGTACATTTAGGCTCAGCATCTAATATAAGCAACTAATGCGAAATGTTTTCAAATACGTAGTTCAACAGAAATATATTTGCTTTTATGTGAAAATCTGGGGTAAGATTCTGCGAGGCACACTCGGTCCAGGTTTTCGTGTTTAGATAATTAATTCGCACTTTTCCATTTACAATTTTTATCAGGTATCATTAACTCATTTCTTCAGCCTTCGAACGCAATTTGTCGCGGTCTTTCTACTGCACAGCTGCAGGGCAGATGACGCTTACGAACACATGCAGCTTTGCTTTAAGAATATTTGACACATTTATTTCAAAATAACTTCAAAGACATTTATAGGAACAGCTAAGCGATGGTTAAATAACAACAAAATGAGGAGCATTTTTGTTTCTAAGAAATAATTTTTGCAACTTAATCCCCATCCGCAAATATTATTTGATTTTGTTGATAAAATGTTTGCGAAGTTCTAAGAATTATTTGTTTTATCATTTTTTGAAATAGTTTATCTTATTTATATGTAATACAGTTTATGCGATTAAATAATTGCTTAGCCTAGCTAAGATGTGTATATCTTTGGCAATTATCAAATGAAAATTAAAGATAACTGTTACTATGGTTAATTTCATAATGCAAGCTGGTATTAAATATGAAACTGCTTCTGGGTATTTCAGTTCAAATCTGCTATTGGACCTGATGATAGATATATACCAAACTTTGCGATTGAAGCGAGTCTCGGAAAAGACCAATTTCAGTCGATACTCACACAATTTCTTTACTGACCTCAAAGGTAGCATTCTTCGTCTACATGGCAACGGCAGAAATCGCAAACCTGATCTATCTGACATGTGCACTTCGGAAGCAGCTCGAAGTTTTCAAATCTTGCGCAGGATTTTGTCAAGGAGATGCGCTTTCTAGGGATTTCTTGAATTTTGTGCTGGAGTAGATATTGTGCAGGTCAGATGTAATCATGGAAGGCATTAGGTGTTTTAAATGAACCTGAGCTGCACAGAAAAGTACAGGATTTGGTGTTTCATGAAGCTGCGCAGATCAGTTTAGCACAACATTTTCTGCTACTAGTTTTGATTTGGGGCAAGTGAGTGTAATGTGTCAACTTTGATAAAACATCAAAGACATCATACTGATGTCAACTGATTTATTTCTTTGGCATGAGATTTAGAGCCATTTTATTCAGTCGAAGTTGAACTCAACTTGGGGATTTTTAATGTCAACTTGAGATATTGCTTTTATTCACTCAAAGTTGACTCGCTCAACTTTAGATATTCCGAAGTTGAGAAAAGAGAAAGTTTATCAACTTCGAGTTTGCTCAACTCCCCGAAATAGTAGAAACTAGCAGCAAACTGCTGGTTTCCTTTCAACTTTTATATAATTTTTTCATTTCGATTTTGAGTGTTCGCTTTAAAAGACGAATACAATTGAAATAATAATTTGTGGAATTTAAATAATGTTTCCTGGCAATTATTTTTCGGAAGATTGGCAATCGTCCGATTCAAGCAGCGACAATGATGGAGAGAAGAAGAATTTGGTCATTGAGAGACGGCAATACAAGATGCTACCGCGTCCGCTCTAGATTGGTTCGGACTTATTTTCAGCCGATTTTAGATCTGGCTAACAGTCAAGAAAGACCAGAATGAATAAGAAAAATAAATAAACAAACGTCACCAATTTGCATTTTAAAGTTATTTTTTATATATTATGTACATATTTAAATTGTTCTGATGGTAACCTAATCACAAAAATACTCTTTATACCCTATTCTAAGGGTATATTAATTTTGACGCATAGTTTGTAACATACCTTAATATTGCCCGTAGACCCCTAAAAGTTACTATATTTATGATCAGCATCGATAGTATTGTCGATCTAGCCATGTCCGTCCGTCAAAAATTAGGCCTTTAAACTGGGCCTAGAGAGCTGAAATTTTAACCATATACTCTCTAGGGTCCCGAAATAATCAAGTTTACGAATTTTTGAAATCCGCCCACAGACACGCCCACAAACTCAAAAAAACAAAATTTTGGAAAAAATCGAATTTTGAGCTAGAAAGTTGAAATTTTTTTTATATGATCTATGACTCCTAAAACTGCTCGGGATATAAAATTTTCAAAATCCGCTCATTGACACGCCCACAAATAAACAAAACAATTTTATTGAAAAAGTAAAATTTGAGCTTTATGAGCTTTATAATATATACTCTCTAGAGGCCCTTTAAGCTCATGTGTAAATATTTTCAAAATCCGCCTACTGACACGCCAACAATTTAAATTTTTTTTTTTTTGAAAATCCAAAGGTTGAGCAAGGGAGCTGAAATTTATAATATATACTCTCTAGGTGGCCCTTTAAGCTCATGTGTAAATATTTTCAAAATCCGCCTACTGCCACGCCAACAATTTAAAGGGAGCGGCAATTTATAATATATACTCTAGGGGCCCTTTATGCTCACGTGTTATTTTTTTTAAATCCGCCTACTAACACGCCCACAATTAAATAAAACAATTTTATTGAAACACCCAGGTTTGAGCTAGGGAGCGTTCTTTTCGATAAAATCCTTTAAATGTTATACCTATAACAAAATATGTAGAGCGTTCTTAACAATTCAACCATACTTTGACTTTTGTCACGCCCACTTATGAGGGATAGGAATAAGAATAGGGTATCCAACAGTTCGCCCAAGCGGACTGTAGCCCGTCCCTATGTTTTTTTGCTGCTGTTGTTGGGAATGAAGTTTCCAGAGGATGAGAAACTGATACGTGGCGGACCGACACAGTTCCATTTTCTTTGCTGAAAGCGGCCAAACGAAGAAGTTGGAGTTCCTTGTCGTGAACGAGTTGCGCCTTTGACCGCTGCAATTCAAGAGCCGAACGTTCTCAAACGAAGAAGTTGGAGTTCCTTGTCGTGAACGAGTTGCGCCTTTGACCGCTGCAATTCAAGAGCCGAACGTTCTCGATCAAGCGCAGCTCAATCTCGGTCTGTTTTGCGCCTTTCGATAAATGGTACGCACGGTCCTTATGCGTCTGTTTAACCTTCTGGTACTTCTCTCACAACGACTTAACAGTTCTTTCCTGCAAAAACAATAGATAATAGTATGTAATTGAATGAGCAAACAAAAAACTAAACTGCTGTGACACATAATATGTACGTACATGGAAACTTACCCGGCCGGGGCGCGATCCGTTGAATGCCTTCGCGGCTGTTGAATTGCAGCGGTCACAGGCGCAACTCGTTCACGTCCGTCACGTATCAGTTTGCTGCTAGTTTCTGCTAGTTTCTACTATTTCGGGGAGTTGAGCAAACTCGAAGTTGACAAACTTTCTCTTTTCTCAACTTCGGAATATCTAAAGTTGAGTGAGTCAACTTTGAGTGAATAAAAGCAATTTCTCAAGTTGACATTAAAAATCCCCAAGTTGAGTTCAACTTCGACTGAATAAAACGGCTCTTAGTATTTTTGAGTTTTTTGTAACAAATATTCGCATATTTATAGAAAAAAAAACGTGGAACAAATTCAAATTGTAATCAGATCGACATCAGCGAAAGAGAAAAAAAGAAACACATGTAGAGCGCTCAGAGCGCTCTGAGCTGAAAAAGAAATACGGTTTTTTTTTTGCGAAATGGAACGAGCAGAAATGATTGGCGGAAAGTTATTTTTTCCGACGAAAAATAATTTAACCAGATGGGCCGGATGGTTATAATTATTATTTCCATGACATGAGGAAAGAGGAGCGGTTTTTGAACCATCACCATAGCAGAGAAGGAGGCGTTATGGTCTGGGGTTCAATTTTGCACATCCCAGCTCATGTGATCTTTTGCGAAACACAAGCGCTGTTTCTTTCTTGCGTCATTAAGTGGTGGTGTTTTTCTTAAGTTTCAGGTGCTTTAAGTGTTTAGCACGGCAAATGGTGCGGATAACAGTGGATAAGCTGGCCTTAACATTACCTTTCTCTCTAATTATAGCTGCCGATAAGGATAGTTCGCATTTCGCGAAGTGTTAAGGCAGAAATTGTTTTATGTAAGACGAAGGGTTTTCTTTAAATAATTGCTGACACAATGATCACTTCGCTTTATTTTTCGGGCTATAGCATGGCATGAAAGACCTACAGAGCAATAAACATCTATTCTTGCCCTTTCCTCCACTGTTAAACATTTTTTCTTTCCCATTTTTATTAACACTCAATCAAGAACAATTTTTTTATAATATATACTATTTAAACCGAAAAAAAATATATTCACTTCACAAAAAACGTTGAGTTGTTCACTGCTTCTAATCTAATGACCCGATTTATTTCCGCATATTCTTTACTCAATTTACAATTTGTCTTCAAAGTTCCGTTATCTAAATCTCTCCTATACACACATTTCTTATTTTGTTGTTAACAAAACAGTCTCTCATTTACCATAGCTGTTCTTTTCTAATCCATGTAACGGGAGAAATATCGATTTTACTTCTCAAAAATGCCTGCTTCTAATCTTATGACTTACAGTGTAGTTGTTTAGTTACAACTTCCATTTCCAGGACTAAAAAAAGTTAATGCTAAATTCCTTTTAGGAATCATCAACTAGTTTCCAGCAGTCCTATCTTCGAAGGAAAAATCCTTGAAAACACTTTATGCTTCAATTTCAGTTAATAATAAAAATAAATTAAAGTCAGGTAGGTACATTAATGCTTCTAACTTTACACTCTCTTTATTTGTTTTGGGACAATGCTACAAATTGAGATTAATTTTCTAATTGTCTCTAAACTCTGATATTAGGCGTTTTTCTTTTTTAGCTCCGAGCGGGGCACTGAGCTGTCAAAAAAAGAACTGTGTTACTTTTTTAGCTCGGAGCGCTCTGAGCACAAAATTTGTATTTCTTTTTTATCTCTGAGCTAGCTCAGGGCTCGCTCGATGAGCTCGATTGAAAATGACCGAGCACATCGAGCGAAAAGCTGAGCGCGGCTGACTTCATTCATTTTTTGTGCTTTTTCCATAGTTTATTTACTAGAAATTATAATTTAAATGGAACAATCCTTGACAAACACCAATTTCAGAAGCAAACCTGACTATTTTGAAAATTAATAAAAAAAAATTATCTAATGACAGTTCAGTGCTCAATTCTGTTTCTTAATTAGCTCGGAGCGCTCAGGTTACGTTCAGCTCGGAGCGAGCTCTGATCGCTCGGGCCCCGCTCTGTTCCCCGCTCGGGGCTAAAAAAGAAAAACGCCTATTATCAATATATTTTTTATATTGCAGGCGAATCTTAACGTCGTGTTCCATTACACGCCGTCTCCACGTACTATAAAAATGTCCAGCAGAGAGCAGAAGCAGAAGAAAAAAACGAAAGCAGACAAGCTGCCAAATTTAGTTTGCTGGGCATTGCCTCTCTCTCTCTCTCTTTTAAACAAACCAAACAAAATTTGATAGCTGTTCTGCTTTTGCTTTTTTTCTTCTGCTTCTGTTTTCTGCTGGAAATTTATAGTAACTGGAGAGGGAGACAGCGTGTTAGGAAAAAAGGAGTACTCATTATGTCTTCCGAAAAGACAAAGAACTCCCAAAGCGATCCATTGGAGCACTCGGAGTACTTTCGTGATAGTGTTTTTCGCTACCCGATCCCATTTCGGAAGACACTCGAATTCACTAATACATAATAAACTCTTATATTGGACGAGTTCACTTCTACTTCAACATGACTGCTATATTTTTCCGCATTGAACTCGAAATCCCATATAATTACCTACTTAAAATAAGTACCGGAGGAAATATTGTTATTTTGCAAAAATAATCTACAGCTTGGCAGACCAATAATACATATTATGTATAGGTACCGTATCATATTCAAATTGCAGTTACAAAAATACCAAATGTGATGAAGGATTCATATATTTTGATCGTTTGGTAATGCAGGTATTAACAACTACCTGCCTTTGTTCTCACCAAATTTGTATTTCTAAAACAAAAGTAGCTAATTGTTTTTGGCGTCTACCTGTGTTACGAAAAAATGAATGTCAGGTACCTAATTGATTTCAAATCACTTATCCTTTATTTGAACCTTGTTTGTTGCTACTTCAATACTCAGTGTCAGTGATGTGAAGATTCTAGCAGGATCAGCGTCGGGCGTCAATTTATAATTTGTGTTTTTGTTTAACTTAAAGCGTAATGAAAGCTTTGAAGATTGTTTTGTGTTCCGTTGTTTTTTTGGCAATGAATTTAAATAAAATCTATGCAGCCAGCTTAACTGCACCTGGAAATGTTACAGTGGAAACTACTGCAGTTGCAATGGCTAAGACTTCGTAAGTAATACAAAATTATATATTAATGGGGCAAAAATATAGTCACTTTAACTCCAAACTATTAAAAGTTGTATACTATAGTGCGTTAAAATGTTAACTAGTGCAAGTATGTACCATACGAAATTCGCTTTCGTGTTTAGTTAACTGGACTAGAGTTTTGCGGAATTGTGACAAAGATTTTTCGTGTTCCTAAAATGCGAAGTGCATTAGAACCTCGTGAATTGGGTTCAATGCGTTGACATTATGAACCAATTTTTAAAGTTTTTTGCGGTACATATATCAATTTTTAAAGTGAGACAAATTTCCTTAAAAGGTTTTTCTGGAAAAAAGAGGAATTTTGAAATTGAGATTGGGATTGAATTGCCTGTTAATTGATAAGCATTTATTTCTGATCTCTATGACTCGTTTGGGTATGTAGTAAGTGCTGTGTTGCTCTGCTTTAATCGTGTAAGGGCCAGTTTCAAATGTTTCGGATAGTTAGCCGACACATAACCCTATCCACTAGATAAAGTTGCTGATAATTTTTTTCTGTTTCATCGTCAAAGTCTCTGATAAACTAAATGGTGGGCAAATTTATGAGCCAGTTAGTTTTTTTTATTTATTTATTTATCTACAAGCAACTTAAAGCTAACAGATATTTCAGGTAGGTATTTAAAAATAATCAGAAGGGGAATGAGTACAAAAGCATTTTCTTAAATCTATCTCTAGATAAACAAAGGTCTATATTACTGCAAGCTTCATTGAAAGATCTAATAGTTCTACATAAGGCGTTTTTCTTCTTTAGCTCCGAGCGGGGCACTGAGCTGTCAAAAAAAGAACTGTGTTACTTTTTTAGCTCGGAGTGCTCTGAGCACAAAATTTGTATTTCTTTTTTATCTCTGAGCTAGCTCAGGGCTCGCTAGATGAGCTCGATTAAAAATGACAGAGCACATAGAGCGAAAAGCTGAGCGCGGCTGACTTCATTCATTATTTGTGCTTTTTCCATAGTTTATTTACTAGAAATTATAATTTAAATGGAATAATCCTTGACAAACACCAATTTCAGAAGCAATCCTGACTATTTTGAAAATTAATAGAAAAAAAATTATCTAATGACAGTTCAGTGCCCAATTCTGTTTCTTAATTAGCTCGGAGCGCTCAGGTTATGTTCAGCTTGGAGCGAGCTCTGATCGCTCGGGCCCCGCTCTGTTCCCCGCTCGGGGCTAAAAAAGAAAAACGCCTATAAAGGCTCATTTACACCGTATTTAGTTCTGTGCATGCTCTGAAAAGCGTGAAGAAAAGCTCTTGATCTTAATGATCTAGCAGGTACATAGATAGGCATCATAGAGAGGAGAGTTGGGCATTTGATGTGATCGCGCAGTATATCTCTTACAAACATTACATCATGAACAACTCGCCGCGATTTTAATGGTTTAATTCCAAACAATTGACATCTAGCTAAATACTCTGGACGGAAGTTCCATTCCATTTTTAAAAAGATAATTCTTGTAAATCGTCTCTGTATCTTTTCAAGGCGGTCGGAGTGGATTTTAAATACCGGGTTCCAAATGACGTCAGCATATTCAAGAATCGATCTTACTAAGGAAATATATAAAGATAAGAGAGCATAAGGGTCCCTAAATTCCTTACAATTTCGATTGATAAATCCGATGGTTGAGTTGGCCTTAATAATTGCATAGTCAATATGACTTTTTAATGAAAATGAGGACTCAAGGATAACACCAAGATCTCTGACCTCTTCTACCCGGCACAGCGAATTACAATCAATGAAGTAATTATACAGCAAAGTAGAAGACATTCTTGAAAAAGAAATCGTCAGAAACTTTTTAATATTAAGTTTCAAACTATTTGATTTACACCATTTCGAAACGGAATTAAGATCTGATTGTACTAGATTGCAATCATCTGAACTCTTTACTTTCAGAAACAATTTAAGGTCGTCGGCATATAAAAGACACTGGCAGTGCTTTATAGCAAAAGTAATATCATCAATAAAAATTATGAACAGCAATGGGCCTAAATGGCTACCTTGGGGAACGCCAGAGGTGCATTTAATAGGCTTCGATGACATATTGCCAATTCTAACTTTTTGTATTCTATCACTAAGATATGAGTTTATCCAACTTAGAATTTTCGAATGGAAACCAAAAAGTTCAAGCTTTTTCAGTAAGGCTGTGTGATTAACAGAATCAAAGGCTTTACTAAAGTCAGTATAGACCGCATCAACCTGGCATTTATTCTCAATTGAGTTGAGAACATATGATGAAAAAAGTACCAGGTTTGAAGTAGTTGACCGACCAGATATAAAACCATGCTGGGCCTCAGATAAGGACTCTTTGGTAAAAAATGCAAGTTTGTCTTTAACAATGCTTTCGAAAAGCTTCGGAATTGCAGACAATTTACAAATACCCCTATAGTTCTCAATATTATTTTTTGAGCCAGACTTATGGATGGGGACAAGAAGACTTCCACTCTTGAAGAAAGATACCATCTGGTTAAAAATAGCAAGTAAAGGCTTTAGAGACTTAAGTGCCAAAAGAACTTCATCTAAACTTAACTGCAGTGAGCCAACATCAACCTTACTTGTTATATTGTCAATTGAATTACAATTAAAACCTGAGTTAGAGTTAACTGATTGAAAGAAATTAGCAAACAAATCTAGTGTTGAGTCCAAATCAGATGAATCAGTATTCTTGAAGAACATAGAATTTGGAATCCCCACCGACTTCCTTTTAGAGTTAATATAAGACCAGAACGATTTGCTGTTATATTTCACGTTAGTTTCAATAATCATGAAGTAAGCCTTGTATAGAAATTTATTTAAAATAGAGAAATCTTTACGTAATTTACTAAAAACAACATAGTCAAGTTGGTTTTTTGATTTTTTAAACTTATTAAAAGCTTTGCGTTTTGAATTCTTTAAATTTACGAGCTGTCTATTGTACCAAGGAGGCTTAGATAACTTTTTCTTTGAAAAAATGGGAATAAACTTTGAAAAACCATATTCTAATATTTCAATGAAGCGCTTATACATGTATTCAAGACCATGATTCATAAATTCGCAATTCCAGTCAATGCTGCAGAATAAATTATTTAATTCCAAAAAATTAGCTTTAGTAAAGTTATAACAATTTTCGCTTGAGTTCACGTTACTATTGTTTAAGTAAGTATATAAATCAATATCAATAAAGAGTTCTTTATGGTGAAGAGACTCATTTAAAAGAGAAAAAGGAACATTATCTACATTAACTTTAAGTTCTTCACAGCAGACGAAAACAAGGTCTAATATTTTATTTAGTGAATTTGCAATAAGATTTACTTGGTTTAAGTTATGCGAGTAAAGAGAATCAATAAAAGAAAATTCGTAATCTTTTTTCATGTTATGTGGGGTCAGCATTTTGTCGCTTTCCGACCAATTCCAAATAATATCTGACAAATTAAAATCTCCAAGGACACAAATATTCTCAGAAATCGAGCATGCATTCGATACAAATTCAATATTACAAACATTCCATTCCACACATTCCGCGAGCGGAAGGAAAAATTGAAAAAAGAAAAAAGTTGTGACATTAACAAAGAAAAATAAATAAAGATAAACATTATAAACAAATAAAATTAATCTTTTATTCAAAAAAAATTACAAACATGTTTATCATAAATCTCAAGGCTGCTTTTCGGTGGTACATAACTTACGATAATATAAATACGATCATGATTACCCACTTTAACTGAGATGCATAGTTGTTCAACATCAGAGACGGGTAGAGAAGTTTGTTTGCAGCAAAAGGTAGATCGAACGGCTATTACTATTCCACCACTTCGTTCAAGAGCAGAGTTACAGGGATCAAGACGATAAACGTTATAAAAGCGGCAATCAAATATTTCAGTTGAAGATATTCCGCTGTATAACCAGGATTCCACTATGACAACAACATCATAGTCCAGATGACAAGAGTTGTTAAATAAATCCAGCAATTTGGTTCGAATGCCACTGGCATTATGGAAATAAATCTTTAGAGCTGAATTAGGCATTTTTTTAAAATTGTAATTTGGCGGTGTGGCGTTTTTGTTTATGTCAATTCTTTGTCTCTCTCCCCCGAGAAGGTTTTTTGACTTGTAAACAAAGGGACGAATTTTTACACCGTTCGGCCAAAAAGAATCAATGAAGACTTTATTGGCATGGTCAGCAGGGATTCCAAACTTGAAATTCACGAAGTTCAATTTGCGGTCAACATCGACAAGTTTGATCAACTTATGGCACGTAATCAAGCAGGGATTTATTCCAAGACCGCTTGATATGTACTTCACTATTTCTTCCGGTGAAATAGCTGACCGAAAGCTTGCAATGTGGAACCATTTGATCTTCTGAGCAACTTTAAAATTAACGCTAGGATTTGTTCCAACAATTACCTTAGATGAAATTATTGGTTGATTATTAGCGACATTAGAGCCATTCATATCGCCAACAGCGCTATTAGCATTAAGAGTCGTCGCAGCGTTCGCACCAACAGATCCAACAGCGCTATTAGCATTAAAAGTCATCGCAGCGTTCGCACCAACTGATCCAACAAAAATTTCGTCAACAGCAGCAGCATCAATCGCGGCATAATTACCTTTTCCATGCGCAGCATCAACAGCAGCAGCAACAACATTGTCTTTACCCGCAACAACAATCGATGATTCATTAAAAGCGACGTTAATTATTTTTTTTTGCAGCAGTAACAGACGAATCAATTAAATCAAGTACTCCCTTGTCGTCGATATCTACAGACGTAGACACAGGCAGAGGAGATACTACCGCAGATCCAAGATCGTGACCAACATCACACTTATCTTGCAAAGAAATATTCTTACTCTTATCAGAGTTAGTATTACATGCAAGTAAAAGATTTGGAGATGCCGATATATTTTTTGCAGTTTTTATTAACAGTAGCAGCAGCATTGACAACAAAACGCCCGACCGTGGGAGAACTCTTGCTGTTTTTTGTGGTGAGGCGTTTCAAAGCAGGCGAACACACTGTACGCTTATCGGTGGACAAATGTTTAGATGGTTCACCGACCTTTGCTTTCCTTTGATGTCGAGTGCTTACACGATTGTCACGACTCGAATTCAATTTTTTTATCAGCACATTAGACGATAGTTTTTTAGAATTGAATAGAGAGGCGAACTCATTTATATCACTAATATTTGTTTGTTTGTTTTGAAACACATGTCATTTGTTTTGCTTTGTTTGTTTCGTGTTTTCTAGAAGCTTAAACCGATTAAACTCATAAAATGGTATTGTTGCGTTTTAAATGGATACAGCTAGCGAAAATTCAAACTTAATTCTCTTCAATTGTTCTGGGTTCCATTTTTAACAATGCAGTTTGAAAGACTTGATGTTAGTGTTACTAAGATCATTAGGATCATACTCCCAGATAAAGTTTTGCGTCTTTATGAGAGAACAGGACATGTGCAGAGAAGGTGGCGAATAGTCTCCTCCTTTTCTTCGTCAAAACAGCTTCTGCTGAAATCATTTGTGTACGCCAAGCCTTGTTGCATGCTTGCATATAAGACAGTGTTAATGTTCCATCTGTATAAAGAGATTGAGCGTTTTAGCCAAACTGGGTTTATCGCTTAGCAAGGTACCATTTATCTTCCTAAGGTTCATCAGCCTTGAAATTCCAAGGAATGTTTATTTGCCCCGGCACACAACACAGGTTAATGTGGAAATGTTTCACCATTTAAGCGAGAGGTGATCGGTAGTATAGGGCTCGCGATAAACGTAGCTAAGTCCAACGAACAGCGTGACTTTGCAGGTGTGAAACACTCCGTACTACTCCTGCTATAATGGACACCTGACATCCTTCCTAGTAACATAAACTACACCATCCCTCAGCTTCGTTTTGACATAAACTTCTCTGTCGCCATCCCTCCTAGATCATTCTTGGAGGAAGATCCCCTTCAAATTTATACAAAGAAAAATTTTAGAAAAGGAGTTGGAACACGAGGACACTATGTATGAATTAGAAAAACAACACCTTCTTCCTAAAATTGAATTGTTGAAAAAGGTTTAGGAGAAAAGTGAATAAAATGTTTCTTTCAAAGTCTATTGATTCATTCAAATTATGGTTAAATAAGAACAAAGATAAGGATATTTCGCCAATTTTATTTATTTAAAAAGGCACAAACAAATTTAATTATAGCAGAGACGAAAAATAGTTAATAACAGAATTTCTTACAATATTTCGACTACTATCTCTTAGTAAACTATTACTAACATCATAAGTTTCATCAGTATCATCTGGCATACTATTTTCAAAAGTTTCTTCACCCATGTCTGTGGCTCAGAGTTGCACAAAAGTTAGCTTAGCTAATAGCTAAAAAGCTACAACTAAATTAGCTGTAGTTTCTTTGCACGTACATAACTAAACCATAATTTTAGTTGTAGTTGCCACAAATTTTGAACCTAAATTAGTTATTAGTTGCGAAGTGTAACTAAGCGTGTTTAGTTATGAAAAATTAGTTGCCAGAGTGTAACTAACAATAATTAGCTTTAGTTTTAGCATTTTAGCTATCGATTGAACACAACTAATAATTTTTTTTGAAACAATTTAATCCGAAAAGGCTTACAGGAACAGGAGCGATTCTTTTATTTCGTTATACATTTTCTAGTTTTAATTATGTTTAATTTTAGAGATTATTATGTCCTTACGAAACACGGGGAAATAGTGTGGAAGTAGATTTGTCTTCGATAAGTTTTGAATAATTGAGGTTGTATAGCTTGAAGTTTGTTGTACATCAGTTGAAGGTAAGAGGTAACCGATGGCCGATTGAAGAATGCTACTTTTAGTTGTCATAAGGTTATTTACCAAGAGATCCTTGGAGCACCAAATAAGGTCCTTAAACCGGAATTTTTTTTTTTTCAAAAACTCCAAGAAAACCGCGCCTTATATCTGTGTTCAATGTTATTTGACTAAGAGGTCCTTGTAATAAACAAAAAAGGTCCTTGAAAATCGAAAAAGGGATATTATTCCAAAATATCATTTGAGCCCACACGGTATATCTGTGTGCAGTCTTATTTGACTAAGAGGTCCTTGCAACAACAAAAAAGGTCCCTAAAGTTTCAAAAAAGGATATTTTTCCAAAATATCATTTGAATCCACACGGTATATCTGTGTTAAATGTTATTTGACTAAGAGGTCCTTGCAACAACAAAAAAGGTCCTTAAAACTTGAAAAAAGGATATTTTTCCAAAATATCATTTGAATCCACACGGTGTATCTGTGTTCAATGTTATTTGACTAAGATGTCCTTGCAACAACAAAAAAGGTCCTTAAAATTTCAAAAAAGGATATTTTTCCAAAATATCATTTGAATCCACACGGTATATCTGTGTTAAATGTTATTTGACTCACAGGTCCTTGCAACAACAAAAAAGGTCCTTAATAGTCGAAAACAGCATATTTTTCCAAAATGTCATTAGAATCCGCACGGCATATCTGCGTTCAATGTTATTTGACTAAGAGTTCTTTGGAACAACAAAAAGGTCCTTAAAAGTCGAAAAAAGGATATTTTTATCATGTATACCGTGCCGTTTCTAAAGACATTTTGGAAAAATATCCTTTTTCGGAATTAAAGGACCTTTATTGTGGCTCCAAGGACCTCTTTGTAAACTAACCTGATGTAAAATAAAAGGGACATTCAATCAATTTTTATTTTAAACGCAATATGCATAATAAATCCCAATAAATTATCGCCATTTTAGCAAAACAATAAATTTTGATTTAGTTATTAGTTATTACCTAGACAGCTAAAAAGCTACAGCTACCAACTTTTAGTTGTCATCCGCAACTAACTTTGGCAACCTAACGTGCTTAGTTACACAACCTGCAACTAATAGCTAATAGCTAAAATTAGTTGTCATGCAACATGCAACAATAATTGCTTGTACTTTCGTGGCCGGAGATATTAATGCCAAACATGCGGCATGGGGAAATGTTACTGCAAATCCCAGGGGCAACCAGTTTCACGACTGGTGGCGCCTCAATATGATTGAGTACAAACTCGAGTTGTACGCGACGGATATCCCTTCTTTCCCAAGAAGCGGTGCTTTCCTGGACTTGGCCTTAACGGACGCAAGACTTCAACTGACAACCATAGACCAATACACGCGGAACTGTTTGCGTGCGTTTGAGTACGATAGTGACCACTACGGACTCGCCGCCGCAATACGGATCCCGAACGAGCAAACGCTGCTGGAGGAGTACGAAGCAGTGTGTTCATTCGATTATCGGAGGGCACAATGGTCGCGCTTCTCCAGATTGTTAAAGCGAGATATACGTTCGAGTGGGATCGACCCACCGACAAACAGCAACATGACAAATGATGACATTGATCGGCATTTATTGCAAATGGACAACGCCATCAAACGAACTATGGAACGAACTATTCCTCGGGTAGGACGTTCCGACGACGACCAGACAGAAAAGTACAGAAACCCTACAATCGACGCACTATACCGACAGAAAAGTAGACTGCTCTCGAGGCTTAAACGGCTGTACAGGCAATTTACTGATCGCGACGACCCGGAGGTAAGGATGCTGAAGTCAGAGATCCGAATCCTGAAACAGCTGATAAAAGAAAATTACAGAAAATCTGTAAGTCTGTATTGGGGCAATAAAATTCGGGCTATTAAAACCTGTAGTCCGCATATGTTCCCACAGATAAATAAGTTGTTCAGGAGGAAAGATCACAATGATATTCCTTGTGTTCGAATCTCCCAGACAGCAGAGAACAGACAGACAATACTGACTGCTGGAATAAGTCCAGAAAGTGTCGCTTCAAACGACGATTTTTTCGTGGTCGAGGACCCACAGGAGAAAGTGGATTTGCTGGGCGCTTGTTTCGAGGCCGTGTATACGGTGAACAATCCTGTTCGCCGTAACCACGACATCGAGAATAGGGCTCTGGTGAGTCACTTCTATCTACGCACCGAACTTGAGAATTGGCGATCTGAGAATAACGGATTCACCGTATTCACTGATGAAAACCATGCTAATGCAGTTGTCGCCAATGGCCGGGATACATCGCACTTGTTCGTGTCGAAGGATGATCTTCTGTGCATCTTCGAGTCACTAAAGAATAAAAAGTCGGCGGGGATGGATGGTGTCCCAAACGTCGTATTGAGACACCTGCCTCTGGAGGCTGTAGATATTTTTACCACGCTGTTTAACAATGCGCTGAATAATGCACATTATCCGGCGCATTGGAAGATAGCTGTGGTACACCCTATCCCGAAAAAAGGTAAAGATAGGACGAACCCTGCCAATCTCCGGTCAATTAGCTTGCTTCCGAATATTAGCAAGGTCTTCGAAAAGGTTGTCAATAGAGCCCTGTTAAAGTGGGTCGAGGACAATAACATAATTCCGGAAAACCAGTTTGGTTTCAGGGCGAGGCATGACACTATTCATGCCGCGTCGAAACTGGTTTCCGACATTCAGTGGAATAAATGCAAGAACCAATGCACGGGTGCTTGTCTGGTTGATTTTGAGAAGGCTTTCGACACCGTATGGTTAGAGGGACTTTTCTACAAGTTGACCAGCCGGGGGATGCACAAACCTTTGCTATATGTAATTTATAATATGCTTATGGAAAAGAAGTTCGTTGTCAAATGTGGCAACGTGACTTCGAGCAGAGTCTTTGAAATTAAAAACGGTTTACAGCAGGGGGCGGTCAATTCTCCGATCCTGTTTAACATTTACACGAGTGATCTGGTGGGTTCACTCAGCCATGCTATAGCGTATGCCGACGATTTGGTGGCATACAGATCAGGTCCTAAAATCGAGGTCATTAATATCCTTTTGCAGCGTGACTTCGATCAAATTAAGCGATATTGCGACGACTGGAAGTTGAAAATCAACTTTCAGAAGTCAGAAACAATCTTGTTCAGAACTCCATTGGCTGGGGCCTCTAGGGATACCAGAAAAAACTGGAAGAAATTGGCCATTATTGGACAAAATGGGCAGCCATTGGCGGTGAGAAGCGTAGTTAGATATCTGGGTATCTGGCTTGACCAGTATCTGTATTTCGATAGACATATAGTTGCTTGTCTTGCTGGGGCCAAGAAGGCTTATGCTCTGACAAGGAGACTGTTTCATAGCAGTCAACTTGACTCTAGAGTGAAGGTCATTTGCTACGTGGCCCTTATAAGGCCGATCATCGCTTATGGTTGTCCATTGTGGTTTAATATAGCGCCTAGTTATATGGAAAAGATTCGGGTTTTGGAGAGACAATGTCTTAGGACCTGTCTCCGGTTGTTCCGAACGCCCGAATCCAACTATATAAAATACTATCCCAACAAGGTCCTATACGATGGGGCTCAGTTGAATAGGATTGACAATTTCCTCATTAAGGTCACTCGAAGGCACGTTGCAAGGGCGATGGCCAGCGACAATAGTCTGATATTTGGGGCTTACTACCCCAATGAAATGTACATAGAGAGTACGCTCCGGTCAGGCTTTATCCCACCAGAGGCATTTATCCATATTGATTCAATAGGGTTGGTACAGACGAGGGATGGTATCCCGGTCTTATACCATCGCTACCGCAGCGCGAGAGATAAGCGGCTCCTCCATGACGGGGACGTCGCCAATGCTCATGAGCTCCTCCGTTTTAGTACCGCAATATCGGAGAGGGATAGATTCGACACGGAAAAGCAATTCGCCGAATTTTGGTGGCTTGTTGAGGGGGGAGGGGTCAACATGCCCTCCCAGGACGGTGCGTTACTCTAGGTAACATCCTCTTAGCTTATAAGTTAGATTAAGTCAGCTAGGGCGTTTTTGTGAGAGGCCGGGCTCGCCAACGTGTGGTGGTGCTTCCGGGAGTTGACTGACGCTGTAAGGCTTCAGTCGGCTCACGGCGGCGCGTGTGCACGTTGACGACTGCCAGGCGCTCGGAAAGCAATTGGGATTTTGACCACTTATTGCGCCAGGCAACGAGTGCTCAGAATCCTAATTATAGTTAGAATACGTTAAGTAGTTTAAGTAAGTAGAATAGGTAGTTTGTAATTTGTTTTATATAAAATTTCAATAATGATACCGAGTTTTAGTAAATTTTCTCGAGGAATATATATGTAAGATTAGTTCGTAAAACAGTTCGTAGGCCGAAAGGCAATAATTCTAAGATATAGTTAAGTTTAGAGCGTTCGCATAAGGACCAATAAATAAGAATAAGTATCCTGTTAATTTTAAGTTAGGTTTAATCATTTTTGTCTAGTATGTAAGTAGATATTTATCAATGAATAAAAAAAATGAATTTCAAAGTCAAAAGTCAAAGCTTGTACTTTCGAATGGTGCAAAGTAATTTTTTTGACAAAACTGGAAATCTACTCTTTCATACGCCATGTGATCTTTCTACTACATTTCTCGTTCTCATTTGTGACTCGTTGTACAAGTGCTCACCAGGTCTCCGTGGATTGTAAAGGGGAATTAGCAAAAAATTTTGAGTCAACTTCCGTTTGAACATTAATTGAGAAATTGTCTCTCCGGTCTCTGTACAATTC
This sequence comes from Portevinia maculata, assembly GCA_949715645.1. Classification (NCBI taxonomy): domain Eukaryota; kingdom Metazoa; phylum Arthropoda; class Insecta; order Diptera; family Syrphidae; genus Portevinia; species Portevinia maculata. The sequence continues at coordinate 77,673,149 of OX454525.1, forward strand.
GGCAGTTTCTCCTCCTGCCAACAAGTGAAAATAATTATCATTTCTGGTACCTGTTATTCTTGAAGGTACGAGTACTTACCTGGTGATTTAATGTTAATGTGAGTACAATCAATGACTCAAACAACCCTGGGAATTCTTGCAATTTCATAAAAACTTTGTGTTATCTATGTTTTCTGTATCTAATGGGAACTTAACATACAAAGGTCTTAATTTAGCTATTGCTTCTGAGACCTTGTGTATGATCCTGCAAGCGGAGGCCTTGCTTACTCTAGCAAAGTCGCCACATACAATTAAAAATGTCCCAGTTGCAAATTATCGGAGAGTTTAAGTTATAAGTATAAGTAATCGTTGCATTGGTGGAACTGCAAAACTACTGAAAATCCAATAGGCAATGGTAAATAAGTTAATGTCATATTGGTATTCTACTTACTAGTCAATTGAAGTTTTTATATCACTTTCTATTAATGTACGGATATTTCTTACAGATGTTTTGGTCAGCCGAAATCGAATTCTGAAATCTTCATCGTCGAGTGTTTCAAAATAGTTTGGCCTTGGGCGAAACACTCCGTTCCTACGAGGCCGTGTAATATGATTGTAATATTCTTCAAATTCGTCTTCTAAAAATTCAAACAAACCCATGTTAGGGCACTTGTGACTGCTGTCTACGGTCGTCAACGAAGGAATGCTCTGAAACTATATTTTTTCCAGTCACTTCAAATAAATATTTTGTTTATCTTCCGGATAAATAATTTAACAGCCACTTGAACCGGCCGATAGGCTATCCGAGACTATATCTGTCGGATATCACTATCCGAAACCTTTGAAACCTAAAGTTCATGTTTAGCTCACAGATAAGTTCCGGATAGGCTATCCGAGACTTTATCAGCTAGTCTTGAAACTGGCCCTAAGTCTACTATATTTCTTATAGATGTCTCATCGGCTTATATTTTTCTATAAAAGGGGATAAGTATCTATCACTTTCACTCAATTAATCGTATTAATTTAATTTCGGTGTCGATTAAAAGATTGTGATTCTCTCGACTTGAGAGTTTAAGCCTTTTCTACGGTTGGAGTCAGTGTGAAAATTTGTTTTATTGTCAATTTTCAGAGCCGGTAGTTCAACTGAAGTGGGCCGAATAGTGTGCTGCAGAGCGACTTCAGACTTTTAAACAGTAAGAACGTTCGGTGGAGGGGATGGTGGCGGTAAAGAGGTTATTGGTCTGCTTGTGAGTGCCGCGTGTGGTGCAGGTTCAATCCCCATGGGGAACAGCAACATACGAAACTAATTATTGGAGAGAAACGAATGACACATTGTCTTCTCCAGCCTGGTTCTGCAATCGACAGAGTCTGAGTGCCCCTGGATTTGGAAAAATGTACGTTCGATGGAATGTTGAAAGCAATTTTTACATACTACTTCAAGACTTGCTGCACTTGAATTATCGTCTCCTTGTATTTACTGTCCGTTTCCATTGGTTTCACTCAAGAATCCCCTTCTTCTAGTTTCCAATTAAACATCGAAAGTCGCCGTCTGTCCAATTGTGTGTGTGTTGGTGAAACCTGAACTGAGAAAATACTTACTACGTTTAAATTACCGAATCCAAAGATCGAATTGAAGCTGATTTGGGATTCGAGGCAGGGTTTCGCTCTCACCGAATTGAGGGATTAAATTGAAGAATTTATTTCATGGTTCCTACTAAATACATATACATACGTATATAAAAATTGCAGCCAAAAATGAACACAACAGGGGAAATCGAAAATGGCTCACACACAGTCTCTTACTTGTCTATCTCGATCTTTCAATTCGCGTTTTTATGCTGATTTTCAATCCAATCACAGAACATTTTGTGATCGGATGGATTGAATCCTGTTTTGATTTGCGTTTAGATGAAATTCAATTAGGATTGAATCTCTCGTGTAAATGGGATAAATGTCATTTTCCATTGGTCCCACCCAATAATTCACTCCTTCTGGACTCCAATGGAATATCAAAAATCATCTTCTGCTCAATTTTGTTTCTGTTGGTGAAATCTGAATTGGGAAAATAAAATAAACAAAATAATGGGCCTTTGTCTCATGTAAAAACATTTTGGGAGCGCTTTTACTCCCCGGAAGACAAAGAGTACACTTTTTGGCCCAGTGGAAAACGACATAAAATAAACAAAATAATGCCCCTTTGTCTCATGAGTCAGAGTTTATGTGTGTAAAATCGATTGTCTTCCGAACTGAAATCGGGAAGCAATAATCACTCCCAAAAGAGTACTCCGCGAGGTACAATGGGACATTTAAGGAGAGCTTTTTCGCTCCGGAAGATAAGAAGGGTATGTTCTGATTTTTGCCCAATCGCAAACAACATAAGCTGTGAAGTAGGCACAGGGGCACGAGTATAGCCATCAATTTAAACAAACCATGAACAACTATATCCCTGAAGATTGTCATGCTTATTTTGAGATTCAAATGAATAGTAAATTCGTAGGAATGTCTTTATAAAATTACTGTTCTCGTCGATCGAATTTCCAAATAGGGATCATTGAATAACTACAAATAGAAACGGCACCGAAGCAAACATCCGCTACGCGGTTCATACGTCGCTGTAATCGCTTGTGCGGGTTTGTGAAATGGATTGGATAAAAATAAAAATGTATAATATCCCAACAAAAATATCCCTCAAGGAATGCCGGATGGGTAATTTGTTAATATTAACCAGTTTAAGGTAGGATATTTCATACTTATCGTTGCTGTCGTTACGCTTCGATTGTTTTTATTTCCTTTTTACTTTTGGAATTTTTGTTAGATTTGAAAATGTTGTTTTCATGTTCATTGCGATTATAAAAATCAAATACATATGCATATGTAGCTATCATAATGATTGCAGATATGAATAATTATAGCTAGATATTATTTTGTTTTTCAAAGTATGTAATGTAGGTGCATAGGTAAGGTATGATATGTATGAGCTGAGAACCTTTTCTGAAAATTGTGTTTTTATTTTTATATAATAAAGGTACAATTTTTAATTTTATTTCGATAGGTAGGTACATATTTAAAAAAAAATAAAATAATAAATACAAAGTTCAAATTCATTGATATAATTCGAAGAAACGCATAAAAATAAAACAACACTATTAACAAATATGTATGCACAGTTCTAATAGGTAACACTGTTATATATGATTAAGTATTTTTATCAAATTTTTTTAGTTTTCTTTTCGTACATTTTGCCTTGGAGTTAATTACATTTATTTTCGCACATAAAAGACCCGCATGGTGTGCTTGATCAATTCTTGATTGTGCTCTTCAATGGAACATGGAATTTTGTTTTGAATGAATGAAGACAGACAGAGTTACTTTCGCATTTATAATATTAATATGGATAATAAAATAAATAAAAACTAAAGTTTCAATAGATTCTTATCCAATCGATACAAATCAATATTATTTTTTGTTGCTCCTGAAAAGTTAATGCTTATTGACCTATCTTGTTTCTAAAATAAACGATTCAATTGTTGTCATCGCTACCTATTCACAAGAAAAATAAACATGGGAATATTTTGGGAAATTAATTTTACCTAATGCACGAATCTAGAAAAGCTGGTATATGCATACACTAAGTTAATACAAATTTTCGCCGTAATGAAGGTCCGTATGTCGCTTCAAAATGAGCGGTGTTCACTTCTATTTGTAGTTATTCAATGATGGATTCTTCGAATTTGACAAGCTTTCGTTCAAAATCGAATTTCAAAATAATCATGAGTTCGAGTAGGTATCATTTGCTTATATTTATTTTACACTAATATAATGTTTAATTCAGATTATCTATGTGCTTTGCACATTTTGTAGTGCGTATCTCTTAAGATACAACTCAAACGCTTTTCATTTCGATTCAGAATTCCACCCGATCATTAAATCCGCCTTGGGGAATCTCAGCTCCGCAACGATTTACCTGCGCATAAGAAATGTCACAGTTTGTATGGAAATACTCAATCCATACGTTTTAAATTATTGAATTTGGGGAATGTATTCTCGCCCGGCGGATTTCATGATAGAGCAGTTTATAATTGTATTGTTGCCAAAGGATCGGAGGACCAAGAACTAGCTACTTTATATTATTTTCGAATAGTCGAATTGCATTACATCTTAGAGTTGTTTGGCAGAAGGTGTTCTAAACAATGTTAATGTTAACTTTCGGTTGCGATGGATTTCAAACATGGATCATCTTTGATTTACTTGTGTTGACACCATCTCAGAAACTTGGCGAATATAAGCATTTTTTTTTTTGGTATATTATCCGTATAGGTAAAAGCTGTACTTTAGTTTTTAGTTTTAAAATAGTTTCATAAAAATTTCGATTTTAAAAATTTTTTAATCTGGGAAATTATAAGAAAGTACTCGGATTTAAGAATGTGCGGCGTGGTTGTCAAAGTTGAAGTCGAAGCTGAAGTGTTGACCTGTTTCTACCATTATAACACACTAATCCTGAAGTTAAGGCGGCAATTTTTTTTTATATAATTTCCGCGCGCTTAATTGATTTTTTTGTAGCCTGGTAAAGTAGATAGTTAAACAGCGCGGGCAGAAGCTTAGTTCCGATAAGAGAGAGAGAGACTAGATGCCGATGCACGTTGGTTTTGAATGTTTGAAAATTGAAATGCCAAGAATCCGAACTTCACCTTCCTAGCTTGATTTTTGTTTTAATTGTGGGCGGATTTGAAATATTCAAACTTGATCATTTCGGGAGATAACAAAATTATTCCAAATTGCATCTTTTTACCTCGAATTTGAGGGAAAACAAATTAACAAGGGACGGACGGGCGGACGTACATAAGAGTGGGCCAAAATAACATTTTATTTGGAGTCGTAATACCGCGGGAAAGTTGATGATTGGCGAAACTAAAATCCGGTAAGAAAAGAATTAAAATCGGTTCATATCTTCCGGTCGCTCATTTGATTTAATGATTGCCGAAATTAGGAAAAAATTATGTACCTACTAGCTATAACGATAATTTTATATCTTTTTTAACTTGTCAATATAACAAACAAAGAAAATGTATGTTTTTAGTATTTTTTTCCTCGAACTGTGGTCTAACTTGTATTTGTAATTTTTTTTTTACAAAAATTAGTTGATTTTGAATACAATGCGCGACCGGATTAAAATAATTTTTAAACATTCTTTTCATTGGTTGTAAAAATACGAATTTGAGCAATTTCATTTGGGAAGAGTCTAATTTAAAAATGTCGAGTGCAAACGCGAGCAGATATCCACCGAGTTTATTTCTTTATTTTCCCCCTTTTTTGCCTCCACAATTAGCTACTTTTGCGCGGTATTACAACTTGAAAAAAAATTCGCCTCACTCCAAAGGACAAGGCTAAATCGAGGCTGATCACAAATATACTAAATTTTAGGGGTAATATTAAGGCATATACAAAGTATGAGTCAACATTATTATACCCTTAGAAATGGGAATAACACCGGGTTCAGCGCGGTTTAAGTAACGAAATTTCGAAATTCAGGGCATGGGTATTGTTGTTTGCAGCATACAGGTTTAATTATAGAATGGTAGATAGCATGATTTAAATTTTTTTCAGCAGGACTCAATGCACACATAATGTGTTTATGTGCTGGGTGGCAATGGTGCAGTAGTAGTGTATTCGCTTACGGAATGGAAGGTCGTGCGTTCGAATCCCGGTCAAGTCCATTACTTTATACCGAATACATGAAATCGTAATCTCCCTAAGTAACTTAGACACCACCCGTGGAGAAAAACCCTACAACTGCACCCAAACACTTCTTTCCCATCTCTCTATTCTTTCTAATACCAAGTAGCTTACACTGTGTTCTTAGCATTAGAAGGGTACTGTAACAGAAAAAAAATCCCTTTAGCGTAAGCAAATTATAAAAAAAAAAAAAAAATTATTTTATTTAACAAATATTTTTTTTCATTTTCTTTAACAACAGCACTGCAATAATGGATACGTTTGAGGATATTCAATGGTTTTTTGAGAGACTAACGATCTTTTGTGACTTGGTAGAAAAAATGTTACCACCAGAGAGAAAAGAAAGGTAGGTCGGTCTTTTAGAGATAGTCGACTTCCACATCCCCCGTTCTCTTAGACCCGCAAATGTACATACATACATACATGATACATACATATTAGGCCTTAACAGCCCATACAGGGCATAGAACCAACCTTCTCCAACCACTTTCATGCGAGGTGGAGGGGAGCTACAGTTTTACCCCGAATCCGAACGGCAAATTTGAGAAGCTTCTCACGACAATTTGATACTCTTGGATGTTTGTCAGACGTTCGCATTGACTTATGTGTATTAGATTATTCTGCCATCACTGCTTTTAACTCTTAATATATATTTCTAATATATATTAGTGCGGTTGGTTATAGAACGAATCGGTTGAATGTTTGAGCCGGAAAGGGAAGTGAAATAAGAATGGAAGTACGTTGTTGTTTGTTTAGATTTTTCTCCGATTCTATTCGCTTACTGCTAGCTTTGTATATAAACTTCGTATAGATTGCTACTACTGGTTAGTCGATGTGCTGTATATTTGTAGAACCCCACATCGACTGAAGCAAAAGCAACATTTTCGTACATAGAGATCCTTCAGAATATGAACTTTCAGAAGATACATTTTCAGACAATTTTAAACTGGGCTCTTGCTAACAATACGAACAACAACAGTTCCATTGAAATATCGTTTTTTTGCGCTTAAGCTAATTATATCTTATTCTACAAACATTATGCTTGAAGAAAGATTATTGGAGCTAGCTTTGAATTCCTTAGAAAAAATATTGCTTAAGGAATAAAAAAAGCAAAAACAGTTTCTGTGATGAGGTCTTGGAGAATTTTGACAAAAATAGACGTATTGAACTTATGTACAAATAATATATACTTATGGTACAATATTATTTCTGAAAAGAATAATTAAATAAAAAAAGCACGTCCTCGTCGTGGTCCTGGAGAGAACTACTAATAGACGCTATTATCGAACAAAAAAAGTGTAGAACACACTGTTGACAACATCACGACACGACACGTCCTGAGCGGCAGGCACCCATGCAAAAGTACTCTTACTGAGAATGTGTGTGTGAGCCTATAACAGCCTCTTTTTCGTTGGAGTAAAAATTGAGAGATTTTCTCGAAGTCGACTATCTCATTGTAGCTCATCTGTGGTTAGTATCAACATTTTTATATTTTAACTCAATTTCAGACAACAACAACAACTATTGAGCGTCGGTCTAAACGTTCAAAACGGTCTGAGACATTTCTTTTTCGGAGTTCGTGAGATTTCTAAATCAATTGTAAGAGTCGTCTCCGATAAAGATGTCCAGGAATACAAACAACTGTAAGTCTCGGTATTTCAGACAACTAAAACGATTATTTAAAGGTTCTTTCATTAGCTTGACAACTTCAAACTATCACTCTTAAACCGATTACCGAACTGTCAATGTCAAAATATTCAGTAAAATCAACATTTTCATCATGGTGCAGTACACGAAGGAACAACGTTTACAAAAAAATAAAATTAACTACCGAATTTCCGTGTCCGTGGTCATAACTTTAAGAGCGTTAACGCCAATTTTCGGCCCTAATTCTCGTCCCAGTAGATAAGCAATTCATAGTCTATTAAAAAAAATTGAGTCTGAATATTCGCTGATTCATGTTGACGTACCAGTGAGACTACGTTTTGCCCGAAGTGTTTAGAATATTAGTGCCATAGAGGCGTCCGTCGCAAACCAGCCAAATCAGTCAATTTCACGGCGTTCTCAAGAATTGGACCACATTATGGCGTAATTCTATTTAATTAATCTTTATTAGTTCTCTTTCAATTTAATTCTTGATTATTATTCCAATAATTCACTTATTTAATTCAACAATTCACTTTCACAATTAATCACTTTAAATAAACAATCACTTTTCTCTTATTCAATACTACCACTTTTTCTCTATACTTGTCACTACTGTCATCTATCGCACTTCTTTATCGCAGTTCACAATTAGAATGTCTTGGGTGCTCCTGCGACATCTATTTATATCTCCTAGTGACACCTCTCGAAATTTCCAGATTCGTTGAGTTCAGAAAGTTCGAGAACAACATAATTGTGTACTAGTTATTCCATAGCTATTCAAACTGCTTTTCAAATGCTGCCAAATGTCGATTATCTTATATGGTAATATGGCTCTCTACTAGAGATGGCGCTGCAAGTTGACCAATTGATGCTGAATGTCACAGTTTGAGCAAACATGCAACAATATGAAGCGACGTACGTTCTCGAATTGGGTTCTGGACATGGTGGAAAAAATGCGCTGAAGCCCATTTTTGGTCAAACGCGTTCGTCAACCAGCAAAATATGCGTTACTGGACAGGTGAGAACCTTCATGTGCTTCATGAAACAGCACTTCATCCACAAAAAGTCACTGTTTGGTGCGGTTTTCATATCGGTGGCATTGGGCCGTTTTTTTCGTAGATGAAAATGACCGTCACGTTACGGTAAATGGTATTAGCTACACAGACATGTTGAAATGTTATTTCTTTGAGCAATTACATGAATTGGGCATCGGTGATATGTGGTTAAAACAAGATGGTGCCACAAGCCACACAACGGGTGCAACAATAGAGTTATTGAAGTCTCAGTTCGGTGAACGAGTTATTTCGAGAATCGGACCCGTCTATTGGTCGCCGAGATCGTGTGATTAAACGCTTCTAGACTTTTTTATGGGGCTACATTAAATCATTGGTCTTTGCCAACAAGCCGGCTACGTTAGAGCAGCTCAGATGCAATATTGAATGAGAAATAGCGGCCCTATCGGTGGAAATGTGCGGCCGAGTCATCGAAAATTGGGTTCAACGAATCGATCGCTGCATACGCGTCCGTGGTGTACATTATGAACGAAGTCGAATTCCTTTCATAAATGTTTTGATAGGAATTCAAACCAATAGTTTTTTTTAGATATCTCAAGTAATTTGCATTTTATTTAAAAAAGAAGTTGTCAAGTCCTTAATGAAAGACCCTTTGTATTCAGGGATAAATGTAATGAATAAATTCCTAATTATATTGCTGAAGGAGAAGAGTTCCCTGGGTAGATGTATTCGCGATAGGCTTGATTGTATAATAGTTATTATTTTCTTTCAGTTCAAGAGCAACTGACTTTGCTCAAGATCTAGTAAAGTCTGTTGGCGATTTCTTCAAAAACCTTCGAATATTAGTTGGCAATCTTTTTGAGGCCTACACGTACTATATCCCGGAAGTGCTGCTTAGTAAATGCATAACAAACTACTTAATGCAAACGTATCCACATCGACATTTATACGAGTATCCTGTTCTATTGATTAACGACATAATAGATTCTTTTCGAACACCGGTGATATTTGAAACAGAAGTGGCAACCAACGAGACAGAGAATGAACGAAAGTTGAGATCTGGGCCTGAAATAAATTTTGACAAGAATGTGGAACAGAATGAAATTTTAGACGAAGATATGTACGTTTTCCACAACACCCCGGTTAGTCCAACACCCGAGCTTTCTGTAAGGCATGATGAAGAAGTGACAGACGGGGATTTACCTTCATTATCGGAAGATCAGTGGGCGTTGAAAACGGTTTTCGACACTGAACTTAAAGCACCTCCAAGCTGGAAGAAATGTGCTCAAATGTATGCAACTGAAACGATCTTTAGAAAGCTTGAACTTTACTTTATGGTAGAATAATATAACAAGTTTGATGAACTTATGCGAAATAAACTTACAAATATTTATCAAGTTGTAAATAAAGTTAATTGCTCCTTATTTGAACATGTGTGGTTCAAATTTATTTATTTTATTTTTTTAACGCAATTATACTGCAGAAGGTCATTTATATGAATAAGAAAGGTTGGGAAAAGTATTGATCCTTGCGGCACTTCTGCATTAATAGCAACTAGTCGGAATGCACTCCATCGACCGAAACTTGAATTGATCTTGCTTTCTTAATATGTATTTGGCCAACTCGACATTTATTGCCTTTTCCATTAATTATTTATGATAAACACATAAAACCAAAAAGAAATTCCTCGTTTTTTCTCTGCTCTTTATTTCTTTGTTCATCACCATGTCCACCACACGTCAACAAGTGCTCAGAGAGAAATCCGCTACTACCTCTGCATCGAACCCAGATAAATCGCCAGCAGTTAGATCAAGCACGTCAGATAAAAAAACGTCCTTATCAGACCAGCTTCTGGATCTTGAAACCAGCTTAGTAAACAAATTCAAATTGTCCGTGGTTCACACGGGAAGTTCACAGTGCCATGAAAGCTCGTAACAAATTATATGCCAGATGGAAGTTTAGGCCCTCAAGTCTAAATTTGTTAGATTTTTTGTCGCGGTCGTAACTACTCGACGTTTGTGACAAGAAGAGCAAAAAAAAGATATTTTCTATCAAAACTGAGTACTGACCAAACCTCTAAGAAACTGTGGAGCAATTTACGCTCCATTGGAGCTGGGAAAAAGGCCGTTATTGATAGCGTGCCGAATGTAAACGACCTTAACGATGCATTTCTTACCAGATCTGTAAATAGTGCGTGCATTACTCCGGATAGCCAATTATTTTGTAGCTCGCGCAATAAGTATTTTACCTTGTTTGTCAAAGGTCTTGGAGAAAATTCTTGCACACCAAATTTCAAGCTACTTAAATCAACACTGTTTGCTATCCCCTGTTCAATGTGGTTTTCGAACACATCATAGCTGTTCCTCGGCTATGATTAAAATTCTTGACGATATAAGGGTCAAATATGATAAAGACAATATAACGGTGCTTTGTTTGCTCGATTTCTCCAAGGCCTTTGACAGCGTGGATCATAAGATACTATGTTACAAGCTCAGGTTATATCTTGGATTTACTGAAAGATCTGTGCATTTGATAAATACCTATTTAGAAAATCGCTTACAAAGGGTTGTTCATGATGGCAAAACTTCACGGTTTAGATCACTGGTTGCAGGAGTACCTCAGGGATCAGTTTTGGGACCTATACTCTTTAGCATTTTCATCAACGACCTACCTAAAGTATGCTCGAATGTGAACATTCATCTCTACGCTGACGATGCTCAGATTTACTTGTCGCGACCAATATGGCTCGTTGAGGATCTTATTGTCAGAATAAACGAAGATCTAACGGCAATATTCCACTGGTCATTATGCAATGGACTCGATCTAAATCCTAACATATCTCAACTTATTCTTATCTCTAAGAAACATTGGGATACCGATCAATTGCCGCCTGTATTCTTAAATAATAAGCAACTTAAATTTGTAGATACTGTCACCAACCTTGGTTTCAAGTTAAATCGCTCTCTTTCCGCCGTCGACCATACAAACTACGTTATTGGGCGAATATATGCTGGGTTGCGTAAACTTAGGTTATCCTCAAGTTTTACTCCTGTTGACACTAAGCTTAGGTTAATAAAAACGCTGTTTATGCCTATTATAGATTATGCCACTATAGTTTACTGCAAGCTTGTTTCCCATTCTCAGCACAAGTTGCTTGTTGCGTTTAATGATTTGATTAGGTATGTGTATGGGCTACGTCGATATGAACACATTTCGCACTATCACAAACTGGTTCTTGGTTGTACGTTTCAGCAGTTTCTCGATATTAGATGTCTTCTATTCATGCACAAAGTTATTAACAGCAGATCCCCCATGTATCTTTTTGAAAAAATTCAATTTGGTCAGTTCTCTAGAACACATAATCTTATAATGCCCTCCTCTAGCTATCTGAACTCCTCGCGTCTCTTCTGTGTGTATGTCGCCAGGCTTTGGAACTTGCAACCGGCAACAACAAAAGAAATAATTGGGGCTACTAAGTTCAAAAATGCCGTAATGGAATACTTTGAATAAAAAAGCAACAAATACTCACTTTAAATCTTCTTACTGTTCTTGTACTACTCTCTATTTTTTCACCATCTTCTCTTCATAATCCCTTCTTTTCCTAATTATTTCTTCTTATTTTTAAGTATCTAATGTTTATATTAATTTTAGTCCTAGTTTTCATTAATGTTAAAAATTATCTGCTAATTTAAGTACTATAAAAGTCAAAGTCTTATTTGTACAACGTTTAAATTAAAATAAATTGAAATTGAAATTGAATTTAAATTGACAGTTAGCATTAAATAGAAGCAAGTTCTGGTGTTTAGCATTTTAGTAGGTACTATGGCAGGTATATTGCCTTATTGCAATCCAGTTTTTGGGAATGCGCACAGACGCGCCAAAAATGGGTTTAATGGTGATTAAGGCAAAACAAAATGCAGAGACAGCTACAACTTTAAGGTGGCAAGGGACTATTGTCTACCTCGGTTCCGTGATAAACTCTGACAATTATACCACAGTATAAAAGAAACGAAGAGTTACACTTGCTAACCGCTGTTTCTTTAACAAGTAACACAAAGGAGACTGTGTATAAAATTCTCATCATCCCAGTCCTCCTCTATGGCGCAGAACCATGGACGTTAGCAAAGGTGGATGAAGATCTTCTTGGCCGCTTCGAACGTAATATTATTCGACTGATTTTCGGGCTCGTTGAGTTGACGGTCTTTGGAGGAAGATATTAACAGCGAACTCTACAAGCTGTACAGGGACATCCACCTGGTCGGAAAAGTACGTATCAGTCGACTAAAATGGTTATAACATGTAGAGCGAATGGGCCACTTGCAGTGTGCAGCTGTGACGGGTAACCAAAGATCGGGCTAAGTGGAGTGGCGTGTTGGTTGAGGGCCAGGTCCACCCCGACCTTAGTAATTAATTTATTTTTTCTTACAGAAAAGCTTTTTCGGTGCAACTTCTCAGTTAATTCAAAAAATGAGACAATTCGTTCCACCGATGTGTTCACCTTTTCCTATTCCATCTGTCAAAAAAAATATTTCTGATTAAAGCTCCGTTCGCGTACTTAATGTGTATTAAAATAAAACCTGTCAAATCTCCAAAATCGAGAGAGAAATCTCTCATTTCAAAGAAAAGTACGCGAACGCTTTTACGTAAAAAGATGAAAAACGTTAAAGTTTGCCTTGAAAAGAAGCTACCGCTGCTCATCATTTAACAGTTTTCATTTTTTTACATCTGAAATTCTGTGTGAAGAAAAATTAACGAAAGTACATTTTTCTCTCGTCCATCTTTTTACCATTTTCTGTAAGCGAACGCATTTGTGAAGTTTCGCCAAAAAGTTTATTTTAATTGACGTTTGCATATTGATACGCGAATGGACCTTAAATTACATCAGTAAAACCTCAGCTTCTGATTGGTTGTGGTGGTGCTGGAAAAGTGACATGACAGCCAGATTTTTTTTTACAGATTTTTGCTGTTTGCTACGGTCGATTTTTCGTAAAATGTCCAATTCTTTCCCGTTCCAACTTTTACGTATGGCTTTAACTGTGGCTAACTAAAGGACCAACCATAATGAACTTAAGTTATCTTAAGCTAGTTTCAAAACAGAACGATAAGCTACGAGAAGCGTCGCCAAAACGAAAAGTAATTGCTTCTGGCGACTTAATCGTTTTGTGTTGTCAACAAAGAGTACATATAAACAAGGAGACCCTTCAAGCAAAATCGCTGATCCAACTTTTCTTGTCATATCATTTTTGGATCCGCTATATATGAGGCGTTGCGTTTCACGCACACATTTGATAGGAAGACGAGCGAGGATCGAGAGTATTTTTATTTGTAATGGCGGATTAGTTCATCATCTCTGACACTTCCTGTCAATATAAATTTCATTTAAATCGTAAAGGTAAACTACAATTGAACTTATTAGCTGTGTTTTATTATCCATGCGGATCTGGATCTGGATCAATTTAATACGTAAAACAAAAACAACACAGGATCTTGCTATTTATCGGGATCATTAATCGTGATCCAAAATTTAATTACAAAACTCACTACCTGTTTTTTCGTGGCGTTGCTTATTTCATTCTTAATGTTGGTGTCCCTGTAAATTACACAACAAGCAATCATATTGTGACGTCACATTGTACCCTATATTTGCAATATGGCTGAGTGCCAATCGAAACTTGAAATACCTGGTATCGTCTGTTATGTGTTAAAAACAACTGTTGCCATAACTTGCCACTGATGATCCAGATCGTTTTATTATCAGATCGGATCCGTATCAAGATCATTGGGTAATAAAACGCGGCTATTATCACACATAATCATCGCTTAATTAAACTTATTTTGTATTAAGATCACTAAATTATGGTCACCTAATATAGGCGGAATCGGACACTGGGATTGAAGGTTTTTGTTGCTACCGGCATAAATTCATTGGTAAAGATAACCTATAATGTAGACTTCCATTTCTCATAATTCAGTCCTCTAACCCTCTACATCTGTCACATATCACGTATACTTCCCTGAAAACAGCATAAAGAAACTATTGTATATCAATTTATACTTCCATTCTTTCGATGGATGGAAAAGGCTTCCCAAGCGATACATTGCTTTCTAGACCTCGGTTGTTCCCAAGAAAGAACCAAAAACGTCAAGCAAACAACAGCATTAATATCCACCATCATGAGAGCACCGAATACACGGCTCCCACTATCGTAGCGCCAGCACTATCGCTTTTAACTCGCGATTCCACCTGGCGGCCGCTGCGGGATAGCCGAGTATCTACTCGTCGAAAAGAAAAAGAAGAGAAAAAATACATCGTTGATCGAGTGGCCGCCGTACAAGCTCCAATCAAAGCAAAAGAAAAATTAAAATATAATACAGTCAACTCTCGATTATCCGGCATTCGATTAACCGGCAAACCTATTAACCGGGAAATTTATTTTCAAAATTTTTATTATTTCCAAATCAGTTATCCGGGATTCACTCTATCATCCGTCATCATTGTCAATAACTTTCATTAATTCTTGCATTTGCATGTTAGGTTTTGTTTGATTTTGTTTGCATTCTTTCTGTTAATTTTTCTCATTCAGTAAATCGATTTCTCCGTGAGTGCACGCGTGTTTAAAAAATTGTTTTCCAAAGGTTCTTTATACATGTGTATCTATAGTTCTATAATGGCATCGACAAGTTGTGCGGATATTAAAAGATCAAGAAAAGTTCTATCATTCAAAGAAAATGTGGATATTATAAATGATTATTTAAAAACAAGTGTTAGTGCGAAAATTCTATCACAAAAATATGGAGTCGGACTTCAGAGAGTTTACGATCTAATAAGGAACAAAGATAAAGTTTTAAAGTTTTACGTGGAAAGTGACACCGTCAAGGGGTTGGAGTTTAGAAAAACCTTTAAAGGCGCGGAAAATCCAAAGGTTGATGCAGCTACGTATGAGTATTCCCACAGGAGAGATTTAATGGCAATCCCATTTCGGGTGTTATGATAACTGAAAAGGCAAAATTTTTCCACGAAAAGATGAAAGTTGATAGGGTATGTGAATATGCTCAAGGGTTGCTCAGCAAATTTAAGAATCGGCAAGGAATTCGCAGCCTGACAGCATCTGGCGAAAAACCATCGGCTGATTATGAAAGTGCAACTTTGTTTGTAGAAGAGCTAGACGAGCTTATAAAAAGTGAAGGCTTGACATTGGACCAGGTGTACAACGCTGACGAAACAAGCCTTTTTTGGAAGTGCTTTCCACGTAGCACCTTAGCATTTAGAGATGAACATTCGATTGAAGGCTACAAGAAATCAAAGGAAAGAATAACTATATTGGTTTGCTCGAATGCTTCAGGGACACACAAATGCAAGCTTTGGTTATCGGCAAAAGCGCTCGCCCGCGTGCTTTTAAGAACGCCGGTGAGTTACCAGTTATTTATAAGTCAAATAAAAAAGCTTGGGTAACAAAACAGTTGTTTATGGAGTGGTTCAATAACAACTTTGTGGCTGAGGCAAGAGAGCATACCCAAAAACTTGGCCTTGTAAAAGATTGTAAGATTCTGCTGTTTTTGGATAACTGTCCAGCTCATCCAGATGTCCAGGAGTTCCAAAAGTATAATATTTTGGTGAGATATTTGCCCCCCAACTGCACTTCTCTGATCCAGCCAATGGATCATGGAGTCATCAGATCACTTAAATGTCACTATCGAAAAGAGATCGTAAGAAAACTTGTTGGACCAGGACAGGCAAGGACAGTTTTTTTTAAGGTATTCAATATTAAAAATGCTATATGGACTATAGCACATACATGGGGGAATGTAACTCCCATTGTTCTGAAGAACGTGTGGAATAATATTCTCTTTCAAGCTGATGAAGAATCAGGTTAGCAAAACTATTAACGAAGGTTTTCATTTCATGTACATAACATCTTTTTTCCTAGAAATTGAAGATGCCGTTGAAGATCTGTTGCCTTTAAAAGAGCAGATTGATGACCTTGACTCCGAAAAAATTTCTGTTTGGATGAATTGCGATGCGGATACCCCAACACATGCTATTTTGTCCGATGACGAAATTGTTGAAATGTTGTTAAATCCACATGAGCCGCAGGATGAAGACGAAGAGTCTTCTGAAGAAACACCTGAAGATCCAAATGAAACTGAACGTAACCCAAAAATTTCCATTGAAACAGCCATAATAGCAAGCGAAAATTTATGACATTTTTTGGAAGAACACAGTTGTTCTGGAATCACCCCGCAAGATGTTATGCAGGTTCACCGAATAATGGAACATTTGATCAAGGAAAAAACTTAAATCAAGCCCAAAAGACAAGTAATGATCGATACATACTTTTCAAGAAACCCGGGGCGGTAAGGCATTTTAACTTTGTATGTATTATATAATTTTTTTTTAAGTTTTTGTGTTTGTTAACTGCCAAAGTTATATATTTTATTTCAAATAAATGATAACTCATTGTATGAAGTGCGTTTCTTCTCTTACAATATGATTTTCGATTATCCGGGATTTTCGATTTTCCGGCATGAGCTCGGTCCCGAGCACCCCGGTTAATCGAGAGTTGACTGTACCGTGTACTTAAAACCACGCTCAAAGCTTTTCAAATAACTTATGGTATGCTTTTGAACCTTCGAAAATTGAATCCGGACTTTCGCCTCTGTACGCAGACATGACTGGAATCCGACTGTCCTATAGGAGTTGGAAGGTTTCAACCGGCTCTACTCTACTCGACTTTGTCCACGAGGAGCTAGATGGATGGATCTAGGTATTCATGTCGCTTGTACTATATCCCCATCGTACAAAGCTCAAGGAGATAACAATCGTAGGAATCCAAGTTTAACTCTAGAATGGGTGCGTGGAGGCTGACGATAAGTTCCACTCAGTTGCGTTCACGTTACTTTACGACCCTCGCCCAATTGCTCGCGACATAAGAGGGCAGAAGAAAAGAGTTTGGTGAATGGGCCGTTTTGTCTTCCTGGGACCTCCATTCAAACTCCATTGAGTTATCCCACCACAGGGGCAAGAAAAGAAAGCGGTTGGGGTTTCGTGAAATCACCTGAGTCGGCCACGTGACGGGATTCGTCCACGGGGAACAATCTGCTATGGCAGGACAGGAACGCTTTTTGGCTAAGAGGGTTTCCTCTGCAAATCGTTCGGTGCTTTCGTCCGCCCATGGAATCATTGTTCCTTTACTGCCCTAAGTCTCCGTTACGGATTGACTTTACCGGTGAGGGAAAGAATCTCTGGTGAACCCTGCTTGGGTAGCGAGGTGGAAGACTGCCTCATACGGGGACATCCCTAAGGCCGAGTGAACTGAGGTCCTAAGCGAACCGTTGGCTTTCAACTGAGTGTCCCCTGTAGAGGGGTCGGAACTGAAGTAAGTCGGTATAGCAGCTAATATTGAGCGGTTGACCCTCTCGCTTACGTTCACCTGCGGCGAACATGCTGCCATTTTCAGGTGTTTAAGGTCGCCGTGAAAGTGGCAAACTCCTTACTAATGAACTGTCTGCCGTTGTCGGCGAACGGTCAGACCGATTCTAGACCGTCAACCGGGGATCTCTATTGATTCCTTTTTATCGAAGGATAGAACGATCCTGGCTGATTCGTTGAACGATTTTCAACGGTTGCGAATATTTGCGAAAGACCACGATTTCAATGACGCATCGAAGTCGACAAAGGGATGACTATTAAGCGAGCGAAACGACGACGAATAAAACGAGAGTGTTTCCCCTAAGGGTTTTGAATACAATTGTTAAAAGCTTTATTTTAGCAAGGGTATTTATACAAATTCTTGAGAGAGAGGTAACGTTAAATTCAAATATTTAAAGTTTAAGGCGAATTCAAAAAATATTATGGCGGATGGTCTAAAAGATGCGCCAGATTTGAATATTGAACGAAGAGATAAGTTAACCTGTTACTGGTATAATATGTATATGTACAATAGTGAAATGATCTTTACATAGATGATGATAACGATGTGATGATGATGACGATGCCATGATGATGACGAAGTGATGAAGTTGATATGAGGATAATTCTGCCCCAACAGTCGGACAACAAATACTCTGAGGCTCCGAACACCGTAAAGATGTCCTCATGAAGGAATTTGATGGCCGGTTGCGCTCTGCGATGTGAGTGTTCCCTGATTTGGATAGAGGAACCGCCTCATTCAAATTGTATATACGTATTGTTACATCTAAGCTAGGATTAGAAAAGATAAAACTGTATTCCGTTTTATTAATGTTTATGAGTTCTATCAATATCTTTGTTCATCAAAATATGCGTTCCTAGGTGAGATCCCTCATACAGATGACGCAGTTTTCATATTACATATTTTATTGTTTGATTTCTTTTTGATAACTGGCTCTGCTCTGAACTAAAATATAAAAATGCCTAATAGAGTTCAGATGGCTGAGCTATTGCCATTTCATGATAATGTGAAATCATTCTTTCTTATAAAGGGTTTTCAAATTTAAGGTAGGTATCATTATAAATTTTGAATGAAAGACATAAATTTTGTGAAATCTGTATTTATTTTTATTGGAAATTAATGTACATTGGTTCCGATTAATAATGAAAAGGAATGTCGTTCAGGTGACCTCGGCAGACTATCAATCTTTCACCCACATTTTGAATCACTTTTTCGCATAATGATGGTTCAATAAGTGATATTTGCTTGATGATGTTGCCTTTGAGGTGTTGAACAGTTTGAGGATTATCGGCATGAACTTTACTTTTCAAGAAACCCCATAAGAAAAAATCCAGTGGTGTTAAATCGCATGATCTTGGTGGCCAGTTCAAGTCTGTTCTTCGAGAAATTATGCGATTGCTAAACTTCTCTTTCAAAAGATCGATTGAGTTCGTTGCTGTGTGGCATGTTGCACCATCCTGTTGGAACCACATATTCTGCACATCAATATCTTGCAATTAACTCCACAAAAAGTTTTTGATCATCGCTTGATATCGAGCTCCATCCACAGTAACTGCATTGCCAATTTCATCTTCGAAGAAAAATGGACCAATTACGCCACCACACCAAAATCCACCCCATACAGTAACTTTTTTTGGTTTCATTGGCCTTTCAAACAATCCTCTAGGATTTTTTTCAGCCCAAATGCGACAGTTTGGTTTATTGACATAACCGCCAATTTCAAAATGAGCCTCATCGGTGAAGATAATTTGCTTGAAAAAATTGTCATTTCGTTGTTGCTTCTCTATGGCAGAATTAACGAATTGCCGACGCAATGCGTAGTCAGTTGGCTTAAATTCTTGTGTTAACTGTATTTTGTAAGCCTTTACATGCACATCTTTGTGCAAAATGTTGAATAAAGTTGGTGGTTTGAGGTTTAATTGCTGTGAACGACGACGATGTAAAACTGAAAAAAAGAGTTGCTTACTTGACCGTCATCGAGATTTACATACGACCCATCGTTTAGTAGTCCAAAGCATACCACGGTTCTCAAACTTTTATTTTGAAGTCATACGGCTTCTTAAACGTTTGCGAAAAAGAAGTAGAAAACGTTACATGAAGCAAACTTTCGCGTGTTTTCTTTCGGTTCTTGAAATGCATAAGCGCTTTTCGTTTCGTTTCTTACAGAGTCCCACCTTGTTATTCGATGTCAAAACTTTGACATTTCTCAGCGAACTGACACATACCCCCGAATTTGACGTGCGTTTGAATTTTTATTAACATCAAAACAAACATATTGAACCGCTGCCATTTCCAAACCATTTTTATATTTCGAAGTTACAATTTTTTGCCATACACGGTGAACAGTATTTTGGAATTTAATTTTCAGATTTAATATTCTCTAGTTTGACTAAAGGAAACAGACGAAATGTGAAATGTCAGCCAGCATAATGCTGCCAATTCAACGTCGGGCTTTTTTTTCTTTTTTTTACCTAAGCCTATATATAAGCTGCACAAAAAAATACATTTTATAGAATAAATAATGTATATAAGGTGCAGTAGAAAAGAGGGTAACACTACACACACAATTGGTTAGGGAGCGTATCGGAATCCCGCTTTTCAAAAATCCCGAAAAAAAAGTTTTAAAATCCCGTCTACTAAAATACTGATTTTTTAAAATCCCGTCTTTTAAAATCCCGCTTGTTCAAAATCCCGATCTTTTATAATCCCGCTTTTTAAAATCCCGCCAAATCCCGCTAATCCCGTTTTTTACAAAACATTCGTAATGGAAGTAGCAAGTGCAGTACTCTCCTAACTTTTGGTCTGTGTGTGACACTGCAGAAAAACAATTCCCGAGAAAACAAAATAATGCTGAAGCGTGGCATCGCAGACTGAAAGTTTTGGTTGGACGAAAAAGTGCTGGCTTGTATAAACTCATTGCAGATTTGAGAAAAGAAGCAATTGTGGTGCAAACTGAAATACAAAAATTACGAAATATACAAGAAAAATTATATAAAAAAACTAATGTTATAAAGTTGAACTAATAAAACAAAAAATGTTATTAATGTTATTAGTGACCAGCCGTTTGAAAAATGATGAGAATATTCCTCTGTTTTGGTATTTGGATTAAATTTATCTTCGAGAAGACTGCCTTTAACACTTTATTCACACGAAACCACAGCTCCGTCTTCGCCATCACCTGAAAGTTGGCAAATAAAGACAACTTTGCAGATCAGTTCTTTCTCTTTACTGCTTCCAACTTCTTTGCATATTTTAATGAATTCATTTTCCTAAAAATATATCGAGAATCTATTGATTATTAATAAAAAAAACTTACTTTTGTTTGCTGATTCCTATTATTTTCCCACCTATCGCTGATAATTATTTTGTTTGTTTACCCTCCACACTGTTGTTGTTTTTCGATTTGGCATCGATTTAACATCTGTCAATAAAGTGTGGATCCCTATTGATGCGAGAAATACTTTACCCTATCTGATTTTAGCGTCAATTTATAAGACCTTTATTCGGCCTAAGTTTGAGTAAAATGCTCAAGCTGCAGCCACTGGAAATTAGAAAAACGTGCGGAAAAGCTAATAGGCGACAAAAATAAAGTTAATTATATACACCGGCTGGATAAACGTAGAATTGTCGCGTCTTTCCTTATTTTATCATCACTGCATCTTTAATGCAAAATTCAGCTTTATTTTCTCGATAAATTGTAAAATATTATAACCAAAATATTTATTGCTTTAGGTTAGTTACCTTACCTTCAGTAACCTTCAATAACCAACTCAAATAATCATATAAATCTAGTTTTTTGTTAGCCTATCTTTTAGGGATCTACCTCAAAGTCATCCTGCGTCCGATGCCAGCCTTTTTTCTCTTGCTGATGGCTTTCTTCTTTGTACGATTCTTCTTAGCTTTTTTTCCAATCCTTCCCCCAAGAGAGCACTGACTTTTCATAAACGATCTCAGCTTATTGAGAGCAGAGTTTAGTTCATCAAAAGATTTCGAAATTGGTACCACACAATTGGAGTTCCCCTCCGAACTGCTTTTATTCATAAGTTCCTTCATTTCATTGTAGCCATCGTGCAGCTTTGCGATTCCCTCAATGACGCTGCTCCGGCTGGTAAGTGATTTTACATCACTTTGGAAGACGTACATCGTGCTGCTCAGATTTCGAATCTCATCCAAGTTCACTAGATTCTCCAAACCACGATAGATGTCTGATGCTACAAACCTAAGGAAGAAAAACCGTGTGTTACACTAGAGCAACAAGACTGAAACGTACATTTTCTTCACCTAAACGAACCCTCTTTCAACAAATCCCAGAATATGCACTTTGCACTTTCGGCATACAGCATATTGTCCAAGCAAAAGAGAAACTCTTTTATTTTAAGCCATGCAGTGAGGTCTACATCAATCTTGTGAAAGCGGTCTGTTGGTTGCTTGAAGTTGATTGCATAAAGAAGGAATAGAGCTCCAAGTCGTGGCATTGTGTTTTTTGAACATAAAATACGCTTGGCATAGTGTATGCAAGCGTTTGTCGATTGAATAATCTCCAAGGCGCTGGTTTGGGCTCTGAAAACAAGAGGTCAATTTGCAGCTTGACGAAGGCAGGATCGAAATTTTTTTACGTGTAGATTGGCTGGAACATTGAGTCTTTCCATTGGTAAACGAATGATTCAAACCTCGGATTTTCATTTAAAACAAAACCCTCAATAATTTGTGCGCAGTCTTTTTGTATAGCCAGCTCCATAATTAAATTTAAATGCAAAAGGTATTTAAATAAAAATTCGTACACAAAATTTGTTGGAATATGTCACTCAACAGCTGCTTTCCATTTCGCTGATTTCGCCATGGCGAATTTTGGCGATCTGTTTGATTATCGAAATATGTCTGTTGGTAACAAAACGTTCATAATTATATCGTTTCCATTGGGCAAAACGCAGTACTCTTTTTTTAAATTTCCGGAGAGAAAAAGGAGTGTCAAAATGTTCTATTGGAGTAAGCCACACGAATTCACTACATCACTTTGTTGGATGTAAAAAATCGTTCATCTAGATCACTTTTCGAAAATTTCAATTTTCTAAGTGTACCTACTTGCATTAACACTAAAAAAAAACATTAACTACATTTGTCACTTTGAAGTTTTTCGACAAACATTTTGACGAGTTATTGTTTCTCTGGAAGAAAAATCATTTGTACAATAAATATCATTGTTTTATTCGTTTTCGTTTCGCAATGTTATTTCTGTCGGAAAATAATAAGTAATTATTTATTTTTGTTTATGCTTGCCTTCTTGGGAAATAAAAAAATAGTAAATAATGATAAACGTTTAATTTTACTTTTAATGATGAGGAAGGAGAGCGTCCTGGAGCCGACAGCCTGGCAGAATCAGTTTTGCTGATCACTGACAGACTGTACAAAAAAAAAACATTTTTTTTCTCAATTTATTTATTTAACATATTTAACAACAATGAATATGGACATAAATGTATAAGCTGTTCTTATAATATGCGTGTATTATGTCTGTTAATTATGTCAACAACAAGGGGGCTGTCAATTGTAATACTAGTACTAAAAGAAAAAATAATCTCGTTTCGTTTTTCATTGGGTGCCCAAAATCTAAGATCTGAGAGCAAACATGAAATCGAAATCGACATTAACTCGGAGTTTCTGTGTTAATTTGTTTCTACCATTAAAAAGTATGGTTACACCGACCCCATATTCAACATTTTGAGACAAAATTTTGACATTTCATTCCAAAGTTCCCACCGAGACATTAGATATGACTGCTTATGTCAAAACTTGGTTAAAGGGCGAACTAACATACAACGAAAACAGAAACAGATTTCATTTTGTTGAGTGACGTTTGTCCGTTTGTGACGTTATTTATGCGGATTGAAAACATTATGCCTGAAACACAATCATGCTTTGGAGTGTCGCATTCAAAGACTTGTCAAGTTGAACCGAGTAAAATCGGTTAAACTTTACATAAAGCTACCGTCTGTTTCAATTTTAAAAATGCATTTGTAAAACATGAATGTTATGTTTCGTAACGGTGCTGTAAAACGCTATGTGTCAACGCAAAGGTAGAGGAAAGTATGGAATTCCAAGTTATTTTTTGTTTAAGGATTCGTGTATTTGTGGAAGCATCAAGTCATCAACTCCATACGGAGTAAAAAACGAACACAACCAAGGACAGACTAAGAGGAGGAAAAAAAGGAAAACGAAATCAAAAACTATTAAAAATACGGTCGAAGTTGTTTTTCTGGTGTAGAAAGTAAAAAAACATATTTGCCATCAATGGCCGATACAGGGCCTAAGCCTAGCTTCTCCAACCAGGCAGGGAAATATTTTAGATGTTACTTGGCCCCGGGGGGAATTGAGCCTGAGAACAACACACTAACCTCTGTGCCACTGCCCACAAAGTAGAAAGTAATAAAACATATTAAAATAATTTTTGAGTAAAAAATAAAAATAATTTCTAATCAAATGATAGCTGAGCGCTCAAGTTTGTTTCATAAACAATTCAGAACGTCGGTTCAGAGCATGCACTAATTCATCACGCTCTGTTCAGTGCTCTGCTCTGAACTTAAAATGAAAAACGCCTAATATATCAATGCCCTAACATGACAGTTTTGTACATTTGACATTTCAACCCATGACCTGACGTGTATATCGTGTAATCGACCAATAAATTTCACTAGTGCTACTTTACTATTTTCCTCCAACCAAAATAAATGGAGTTCCTTATTTTTCGTTTATTTTTCGACTGATAGTTGACAAATACCATATCAATATGAAGACTAAAGGCCTTGTATTACCTTGCGTGCTTTGTGCGTTGTTCGCCATCAGCATTGCGAAGGATGAATCACAGTTAACCTTGGCATCACCATCGCCATCGAACATCTTATCGCCTGATCCGCCTGTGAACGCGTCACATATCCCACCACCATCGTCATCAGAAGTTCCAGACGTTAAAGTCGGTCCGGAAAATGAAGTAAAAAGTTCCAACACTACACCTTCAGCGGAACCACCACTACCCGATCAGAAAGCAGTCGAACAGGAGCACAACAGTTCGTTATCCATATTTTTCGTTCTTTGTATAATTATTATGGGCATTTTCCTCATCCACTTCATGTTACACACTGGATTTCAGTACTTGCCGGAAAGTATTGTCGTGGTGTTCCTGGGTGCCTCGATCGGCCTCTTTTTGAATCTGTTAAGCGGCGAAAAGACTACATGGAAGCGTGAGGAGGTGTTTTCTCCTACTGGCTTCTTTTTAGTTCTTCTGCCGCCAATCATCTTTGAGTCTGGATACAATCTGCACAAGGGTAATTTCTTTCAAAACATTGGATCTATTCTGGTCTTTGCCATTTTTGGAACAACCATCTCAGCGCTGGTTATTGGATCGGGAATTTATTTGCTCGGCTTGGCGGAGGTCGCTTACAGGCTAAATTTTTCGGAATCGTTTGCATTTGGTTCGTTGATTTCGGCTGTTGATCCAGTGGCTACGGTAGCCATATTCCATGCTCTGGAGGTTGATCCGATATTGAACATGTTGGTTTTTGGTGAAAGCATTTTAAACGATGCCATATCGATTGTCCTGACAACAAGTATCTCTGCGGCAGCAAACAGTCCAGCTTCCTCGAACACCAATGCCGGTGAGACGATACTGAAGGCACTGAAGACTTTCTGTGAGATGTTCTTTGCTTCGGCAGGAATTGGAGTGATCTTTGCTTTGATCAGCGCGCTTCTTCTCAAGCACATCGACCTGAGGAAGCACCCATCGTTGGAGTTTGCCATGATGCTGATGTTCACATACGCACCTTACGTTCTGGCCGAGGGGATTCATCTGTCGGGGATCATGGCAATTCTGTTCTGTGGCATTGTCATGTCGCACTACACCCATTTCAACCTCTCTACCGTAACACAAATCACGATGCAGCAAACCATGCGAACACTTGCATTCATCGCGGAGACATGTGTCTTTGCATATCTCGGCTTGGCCATCTTCTCCTTCAAGCACCAAGTGGAGTTATCCTTTGTAATTTGGGCGATTATCCTATGCTTGATTGGGCGGGCGTGCAATATATTTCCTCTGGCGTTCCTAGTGAATAAGTTCCGCGAGCACAAAATCAACAGCAAGATGCAGTTCATTATGTGGTTTTCGGGTCTACGCGGTGCCATTTCATATGCGCTTTCTCTGCATTTGGAGCTATCCAGCGACGAAACGCGTCATGTAATAATCACAGCGACTCTCATCATTGTTTTGTTTACAACATTAGTTTTTGGTGGATCTACCATGCCGTTGATGAAGTATCTGAAGCCGGGTAAACGTCTTAAGCGCAGCCAACGGATTGAAAGTAACTCTAACAGACGTTCCAGTGGAAGGAAGCGCTCAAAGTCTGTTTCACTGAGTAAAACTCGTGAATGGGGACAGGCCATTGATTCAGAGCACCTTTCCGAGCTGACTGAGGAAGAGGAAATTGGTTTTTCGACAACGAGGATCGCGGGATTCGGTCGCCTGGACCGAAAGTACTTTATACCGTTTTTCACCAGGCGTTTTACTACGCAGGAGTTGCACGATTGCAAGAGCCAGATGACCGACTTGACAAATAAGTGGTATCAGGCCATTCGTGTGTCGCCACAAGACTCGGACAGTGAGGATGAAGAAGTCGGAATTGGTCCCAGTTCCAGCCAAACTGCATTGCATTCTAGGACTTAGTTTAGTGTGTCTGTTATGTGCATGGAAAGTATTTGACTTGTATTATATTTTTTGAAGTGAATCTATTTAAGGGGACGGATCGCTTTTGATTGTTCTTATTTGTGTTGCTTAAGTAAATATATATGTGATATCAAACCAAAGTCAAGTAAAATGTTGTTTATTTGTTTTCCTAATGGTGGACTCCGGATGGCTCTCGTTGCAATCGTTAGTTCTTTACTGGGTTTTAAATGTAAGAGTACTTGCTGGTTGTTACGTGGAGCACCGACATTGTTTTCGTTAATTCTTCCAAAAAGTTTAGGCAATTTGTAAATAGCTTGCAATAGGTATTTGAATGATTTCATTGACGTTGTATTGGATTTGATTTGTTGTTGTTTTAACGTACATATTTATGTATATATTTATGATGTTCAGTTGAACCTCAACGCACCTATGGACATGCATCTATTAAGTCGGAGAATATCAACCTTCTTTAAACGGAGATCGACTGCCAGAATTCCTGCCAGAAGCGAAGGGTGATCAGAGCAGTTGAAGAAAAACGGATAGTAGCTCTATACCGGTGCTAGAATGCATCTTCTGATAACCGACGATTCCAGTACAGCTTCTTTAACTCCCGTATCCCAGGAGATGGAAAGACACCATATAGACGATAAAAACATCACCATATTCTCTAAAAGCTAGGCGATTAAAAAAGCTGTGGAGTCCGCGTTAAAGTCAAGAACTGTTAAATAATGAGAGATATAATTGGACGAAATGGCATTTACAAACACGGCGACACTGCTGGGTGCGGAGACACGTGAATATTTTTCGGGTAACAAGAAGGCGGACATGCGTGCAATGGGGTAGTAGAACCACTTAACGTTGGACCATTCTTGAAACACATAGGCAAACGAGAGAACTCTGGCCAGCAGTAGGCTGAGATAGCGTTTGTCTTTACTATGTTCTTAAAACGAGCTTAAACTTCTTATCACAGTGAGCCTGTGAGCTGTGAAAGCCGTCACTCGGGTTCTGATCCAACATAAAGATTTGATACTCACACTAAACAACTCCAACAGACCAAGCGCTCTGGCATCCGGAGTTTCGGTTCGCGGACGCAACTGGGCCTATTGTGATCTCCTCGTTTTTCAGAGTTAACTAATGAAGACGGATATTTTAATAAATTCAGCAGAGTCTTAGGGCGAGTGAACAGAAATATCATCAGTTTCAGGATAAGGTTTGCCTACAAAACGTGATACTCCTAGAGTTATTCTTTGTCGAATCTCCACTAAGGTGTCATTCGTTGATTTGATGTTAATTCCAAGGTAGATGACTCGTTAACTAGGTATTGTATCCTCATCAAGTTCACGACCAACCAATTTCGCCTGGTCATTAAACGCGGTCAAAATCCCTACCACGGCACGCTGTAGAGGTTCCAAGATGCCGATATCATCCGCATACTACCCCAGTGGCTGGACGGGTCTGTTGAAGATAGTGCCTTTCGTGCTGAGACCTGCACTGCACACTATCTACTCTAGAGCAAACATAAAGGAGTCACATGGCGACGCATCTCCCAACAGACTCCAGTGCACGTTTGAATAATTCTGAAGAGCTTCTTACAAACTACATTAGGTAGAACTATTATAGTCGGAGCGGTGCGTACGGCGCCGTCTAAAACTTAGCGAACACAAGGAACTTGTTTTGCCCATAATGGCGGATAAATCAGTTTCGGCCAGTTTCCTTACTATTTCTTCTTCCGTCCGAAAACGATCCCATTCATACTTTATGTCCTTAAATTGGACAACCGGTTTTTTTTCTATCAATCAAATCATTTTATTATTATTTTAAGTTTACTATTAGTACCCGGCGTGCGTTGCAGCTCCTAACAAAAGGTTGTAACACAGTAGTAGTTTTAGTAAGAAACAAAGCTGTACCGATTTTAACCAAACACTCTCGGGCCAATTCCAAAGATTGCATGAAAAATTGAGATCAATGCTGGTTGTCTCACATGGAACCAGAACTGAATGAACGCACTTACTGCAGGCTTCTTGACGTCAGTCAATGCTGCACTCAATCATCATTTTCTAGCTTAATTTGTAATATGGGAGCGTATCGAAATCTTGCTTATTCAAAATTCCGTTTAATCCAGATAAGCCTGTTTCTCAGAATCCAATACATACGCAAAAGACCTGACTGTACATATTTATAATGAACATGATTAATTTATTTATATTTATTTCTTAAATTATTAAATAATTGTTTTTGTGTGGTAAAAATAATACTAGCTATTAGTAAAATATTAATGAATAACAATACATATAATACGGGATTATAAAAAACGTTTTCGTTTCGTTAGTTGATTCTTGAGATTTTTGTTTTACGAATGTTATCATCATAATGCGGGTTTTGTCTCATGAAAAGATGATGGGCCCGACTCGAAATTCTTTGGTCTTTTCCAGGATTTGCAACAGTGTGAAAATTTGGTCTATTCTCCATCTAACGGAGTTGAAGCTGGTACGTGTCGGATATCCGAATTTGAAGAGCCCCACTTGTAAAACGCCAGAGCCGAAGGTCTGTTTGTTCCTAAGCTTTTTAAAGCTAAGTTAACTTCTATACTGGGTAAACCGGTTTTTCATTGACAGCGTTGGTTCTATAGTTGCCATACACTCTCGCTCCCATTTAGAAGCTGTGATTGCGAATGCTGCCCTAATACTCTGGCAAGGCAAATTCTGATTTCTGTTTTGTTATCAACGAAACGCATGGATAAAAATGATTTGAAAACAGGCTTTGCGTTCCGCACTGTCTCTATTCATCTTCCTTAACGGTGTCAACCACATTGGGTAAATTAGGAAACGTATTACTGCACAATTTATGCGCAATAAGCCCTGCCACACGTTTATTAACACAATAATTTTGCATCACTGAAGAAAAGAAAAATGCATCGGATTGTTATTTGTGCAGTGACGCTGCATCGATGCGCATTTTTTGGCGTTTCCGAATCCACCCATTCTTATTGCATTTGCTCAAAATGATATAGGAAGTTGTAGCTTGGTTGGTTAAAATTGTTTTCTTCTGTTTGCTCTCCAATGTAAAGCCACCCTTCCTCCCTCTATCCTAAGATGAATCTAAAACAAAACCACTCCAAGTCCATTCCATAAGAAATTCAGCTAAGTTGTCAGGGTATTTATTTTCACTTTTCAAAAGGTTAAAGGGCGACCTGCTCTATCAGCCGAATAGCCCAACGCTTGCTTTATGAAACTGAAATACATTCAAACTTTAATTCAATGCGTTTGCTTAAAACAAAATTAAAACTAAAAAAAAAAACAGGAAAACAATTTACATAAAATGCTACCTAAGCAACTATACAACAAATTGTAAGGTTTTGGTTCGAGTATACGTTGCTTTATTTCAACGGTTTTCGTATTCTACTTAAATGCGGATAGCTAGGAACAACCTCTTCGATCCATTCGGGTTCTATCTCCGTCACTTGCCGGAGGAAGTTACGTTCGGTCATGACAATTTCGGTGTAAATGATGTAGGTCGGTCGGTACTTCCCATGTAGAATGCTAGATGGATGGATTTTGGCACGCTGGCGTCCTGACAGCGTAATATAGAAGTTGTCGCGCTGCAGCTCGGCCACGTTGTCGAATAGCCCTGCTAACAGGCATTTACGCACTTGATCTAAATTACTGCTACAACTTGATACATGAAGATCCAATCTTTGTGAGATCTCAAGTAGTTGATTACGCACATCGCGAGCGTAGAGGAGGTTCCTTGTGTTGAGGAAATTATCGTGGCACCACAGCTGAAATGTATGCTCAGTAGAGAAACTAATATAAAGTGTACAGAACAAACCTTAATCTTTTCGGTTTTTTCAAATGCTTTGTACACATTCAGAAGAGTAGTATGGTCGCCGTGCTTCGCTTCGAATTTCGCGTGCGCTAGGGCAGCCTGTTCGCGTTTATCGATGCTAGACACGAAGACATTTTCTCCAGAGAGAATCGCCACCAGGCTGAGCATTTCCTCCAAACATCCAAAAGCCGGTGCGGTAAGCAACAGTTTGCTGAACTTGGGGTCAAGTGGAAACAGCGACATGTGCTTGCCAAGTAAGGTCAGCTCTGGTTTGTTTACCGCCTTGATAGCTCCCAATAGCAGCAGGTGTTTGTATGCCTTATCGACAGCATCCGGCGCAGGTTTGTCAAGAAAATCAAAAGTCTTGCAGTCAATTCCAAGAGCGAGCAGTTGAAGGACCTGAAATGAAGAATGCGTCTAGGTTTTCTTCTCGGAGAGCTTTTAGAGAAAACCTTACCGTTGCTGTAATATTGCTGCGTAAAATTTCTGGTATTGGCATTCGCTCAAACTTCTCCATTTCTCCTTTAGTGTACGACCGATAGCAAGTGCCGTCGGCATCGCGCCCGGCGCGTCCACAACGCTGCCAGCACTGTGCCTGTGAAATGCGTACCACTTTGAGTACATCCAGATTCGTTTCGGGGTTGAAAATGCGTCGCTTAACAAAGCCACTGTCGATAACAAAGCGAATGCCGGGAATCGTGATGGAGGTCTCTGCAATGTTTGTGGCAAGTATCACTTTCCTCGCATTCGGTGGCGAAGGGATAAAGCACTCAAGCTGTTTATTTTGAGGTAATTGCGAGTAGAGCGGAAACACGCGGACGTTTGGCGCGTTAAGTGTATTATTCTGCGCAATGGAGTTACTTTATTAATTTCTTGATTATCCAGAATCAGGATCATAATAAATGATGTAGGCCTTACTTACCTTAGCAATAATGCGAATTTGTTGCGCCATCGCCTCTATTTCCTCTTGTCCGGTTAGAAAGACTAGTACATCGTGGCTAAAAAGGATAATAAATGCGTTAAATGTCATTAAAAGACCATCACCAATGCTACCACTCACTTTGCTGGCGAATTTCTGTGGATTTCGAAGAACGTCACCAGTATCGCATGCAGATAGTCACTTTGCGGCTCCTTTGTGTGCATCACTTTCACTGGGTATGTCTTACCCTCCAAGTACATGCCCCTAACTCCGAAGTACTTGGCAAAATGGTCTATATCCATGGTGGCCGAGGTAACGATCACCTTCAAAGGCAACAAGTTACGTAGCTTTCGCTGGCGTTGTGCCTCTTTAACAATGCCAAACAGCACGTCTGTATTGATTGTCCTTTCGTGTGCTTCATCGAGCATGATTACGGAATAGTTCTTTAGCAACCGATCGGACAATGCTTCCCTTAGCAAGGAACCATCAGTGATGAACTTAATTTTAGTAGCACTCGAGGTGCAATCTTCGAAACGCACAGTAAATCCAACTGTTTCGCCTAATTTTGAGTTCATCTCTTGGGCAACTCGCTTGGCTACAGTTATCGCTGCCACACGACGGGGCTGTGTGATGGCAATCATTCCTTTATTCGCATATCCTGCGTACAGCAAGAACTGCGGGATTTGAGTAGTTTTGCCTGATCCAGTTTCACCCATTATTAGGAGGGTATCCATTTTCTTTACCTCCTGAATGATGCGTGTTCTGCAGCCGTAGACCGGAAGACCTTGGCGCTGCTTTTCGATGGAGATTTTCTGCTGCGAAGTATTCGGTTGATGTTTACCATTTTGAGGTGCACTTCCATTGGCTGCGAATTTCTCTATATTTTTCTGCTTTTTAACTTTGTTTTCGTGATTATTCTCCAAGCCGATGATATGAGGAGGGAGTTTTCGTTTCACTGCGAAAATATTGGTGGAATTAGCCGAGCTGGCATTGCCACCATTTAGTTTGAAGGGTGATTTTGCGATAAGCGCGTACTTGGAATCAATCATTTTGGGTGCTCGATTGTTGAAAATTTACATTTCAAATGACAATTCAAATCCGAATAGGTTAAACTTAAGTTGAATCAAAAACACCGAGATTAGGAAGGAAATCTTTTATAGATTTTTTTTGAAGGTTATGTTTTGAAAATTGATGTTGACAGTCGTTTCGTCGAGCAGTTTTTTTCTTACATGCGTAGAAAATGTCAAAAGTTATACCAATTAAAAGATTGAAACTTTTTCAAAGATTAACACAAAGATGACGCTTTTGAAAAGCAGTTGAATTTGAAATGTCTAGGTAATACACATTTTTCGAGTTGCTACTGCCATGGAACCGCATCATTTTTGAAAGAACTTTACTTAATTGTCAGCTGAAGGATGAACGGAAAAAATAAGACAACAGCTTAATGTTTACGAAAGCAAATGCAGCTAAAATTTCCTATAACTGCACCAAATCACTTCTATCCTATCTCTCTATTCTTTCTAATAGTAAGAAGCACCTCAAAGCATGCAATAAAATACGCCATTGTTAGGTGCTGATTGCTTTTAAAACAACAAAATGCTTGCGTTGTGTTCCTAGCACAATAAGGGAATTGTAAGATTTGTAGAAAAACCCCCTTTAGCGCAAGTAAATTAAAAAAAAACCTCCTAATTTCACATATTAAAGTCCATCGCAATGACAGCTGAATGTTGGCAGTTCAACAATGTCGCGAAATTCGAAATGGCACCTGCTGTCTGTTTGGGACTTTAAGCCGAAACCCTTCGAGGACTGACCCACGTCTGTCGTAATGGAATCAGATTCAAACGATAGACTGATAGATAGATTATATAAATAGATAGATAAATAGTCTATAAGTAAAAAATGTTTAATACGAAACTGCCGTTTGTCGGTTTTTGTTTTATCGTGGTCATGCGGGTTTACCCTACTTAATTATCTGATTAGGAAATATAAATTATTGCAAAATACATATTATATCGTTTGTATTTTGAACAAATCTTAGGTGAAAGAAATTACTTTCGAAATGAGAATATTGCTGAGTCGATTTCTCTGATTTTTAAATCTAACAGCCCTATTATGACTATCAAATATCAGTTATTTGATATTTGATAACATCTATCAATTCTTCGATAATTTGGTATTATAAGTATCACTTGATAATTTTTACCCCATTGTGAATGCTAATCAAAATATCATTGAGAGTGGGTTCTGTTTCGAAGTCTGACGTTTCTAATTTGAATTTGGTTTTTGTTTTGTGGCTGACGTCTAATTTTGGTGAAATATTGTAAGTTGTTTTTATTAAACAAAATTCGATTTTTTCTTAACAATATTTTGTTGATTTAGGAGTAGAGTAGTAAGCAATAGGAAATAAATCGAAAGATTGATTGAGTTCGAGATTCTAAAATTCGAAAGTCGGTTCTTCCATTACTATATTCACCTTCTAACTTGACTTTTAACTGTTACACATTGCAAACATTTGCATCATGCGACGCTCCTGGATGTTTTGCATTTACAAACCTGATATTCATCAAGTGATCACAAAACTTTTAATAAAAAACGAATAATAATTGCCTATTGCCTTGGAAAAAAATAACTTACAAGCATGGCATTTATAATATAATAGCCCTTTCTATTGTAATACACATAACGAAGGTCTTTATTCGGTCCGATTATTTTCACGTGCGTTCCATCTACAGCCCCAACAACATTTGGAATTCTACTTTTTTCAGGCTTGCTGATTTTGTATCGGTTTGAGTTTATCCTCAATATCGTTCAACACTTCTACGAAGTATTGTTTCGAAAGTCGGAAGTTCTGTACGAATCTGGAACCGAATTACATCAAGTGAAAAAGAACCATTAACTACTTACATATGTTCGTCCAAATTCCTTGGGTTCGAAGCATCCTTTAAAGTCCTGAATATGATAGCTTGTTCGCGAACACGTACTTCATCATAATCCGCTTCAAAAAATAACTCTACCGATAACATTTTGGTCTAAAGTCGTTTTTTTTAACAATAAAAACAAGGAAATACATTTTATGATATGATATTATAACCGCACGAATATTTGATACCATATCAACAAGAAATTTATGGTTGATAGAAAATTTGATGAATATCAATTTTTTTCACAGCCGTAATACCAAGTTTATCGATAAAACTATTCACAATAGATCATAAATCTAGTACAATTCACATTTCATCAAACATTTTGATAGGTTGATAACCATAATACCGATTCATTAATTTTTTTGATATGTATCAATTATTATCAAATATCGTATTGATATTTGATAGACATAATAGGGCTGTAAGTGAAGAACTGCTCAAGCTCAAATATTTAAAGCAAGTCATAAAAAGAAATCATTGTGAAATTGTAGTGTTTTTTTTCGAAGTGTATACTAGTGACAAAGTAAGAAATTCGAAAAGGTGAAGTCAAACACTGCAATTGCAGCGAGGGTTGGGAAACTGGTACGACAAAGAAAAAGGGAAGAGAAGAAGCCAACACAGTCTCCCAGCTCAAAGAGATCAAAGAGTTTACCGATCAAAACAACATCCTGGTTTTAATGCCGGAATGCAAGCTCTTCGAAACAGCCAGTAAAACAGGCATCATGTACAAAGATTGTTAGTGCCAAGAAGAGACTTTACGACCAGTCAACGAAGAGGCATTCAAGGAACAAGAAGGCCTTCAGTTATGATGGTTTACCAGCAGAGCTCTTTAAATCGTCAACGAAGTACGGGTGGAAGAATGCATGCTCGATGACTGGACTATCAGTTCCATATGTCCCATCTACAAAAACAGGCAATCCTTGCAATCGGGGCATATTCCTGCTTAATTTCGCATATACGATCCTACTATATGAACGTCTAAGGTGTTTTGCTAGAGGCGATGCACTAGTCGGCACATATCAGTGTGGTTGCCGACCCGGTAGATCGACAGTACAATACATTTACATACAAGTCGGGCCCTTTTACCCTTTCATCGATTTTTAAGCCTCATATCATATCCTTTTTAGGATCCCGGCAAAACTGATTCAGCTATGTGACATTAACTTGAACCGGATTTTAGCAAAGGGATTCGCTATCATGTAACTTATTCAATCTTGCTCTGGAGCAGTTAGGCTGTTACCAGGGAGTAAACATGAACATGTTGAATGAGTCCCTATCGAAGACCTGATGAAGAATTACCCTTAGAAAATGTTAGAAGGGACGCGTCTTTGCCCCATTTTCAATTTGATTCAAGATAAGAGAACAATTACAAGAATTTAAAATCTAAATTCATATCTTCAGCTTTAAAGGCGTAAATGATTAAAAAGCTGTAAGGAAAGCTCGTAGGGTATTATTCAAAGCCCAACATTTCACTAATCGAATAAAAAACTATAAGTACTATCCATATCCGCTTGATGAAGGTGAAATACATGGTTTATCTTTTGCCTAAACAATAAGTTTTTGTTTTACCCGACGCATATTGGAATTCCGAAACTATAGGTACTCTACCAAATCAAAACAATTATTCAAATCCCGTTATAAATATAAATTGGAAATAATTCACCTGTTTGCTGAATCATCAACTGAAAATAAATATAGTATCTTAACTATTAGCCCGCGCGTAATACTCCTATCTATGTACATATTATCGAGTTTCGTGTGTTTGGATTCTATTAGAAAACGCATTATCAATGCCCAAAAATATATTTTTGGAAATAAGAATTCTCAAAAATATCATAATTATCCGCACCCAAAACATTATGCGCTACATTTCATTCAAAGCAGAATGTGTTTTTAATTAATAACGGGAATCCCACGCAGATCGGCCAATTGCCATCTGCTGATACCATTAAGGAAATAGCAGCGCCACCTTGTTCTTTAATCAATTGGCTTTTGATAACTGCGGCATTAGTATCAGGGACTGAATCTAGTGTGTCCATCGACGAAATACTTCGTTTTGGTAGGTCAAACCTCATCCCGTACATTCTCCTATGTCGTATTTATCACATTCAACGAAGAGGGAACATAGTTATGTATCTATATCCACTAATCGACTGATGTTGTTCGTGTTAGTTCGTTTAAAAATATCTCAAGGAACAATCATTAAATAGTGAAGAATCAATTAATTTCATTGTAATAGAAATCTTTCGCAAAAAAAAAAAAATAAGTTGGGTCATGGGCGGTGGCAGGGTTTATAGAGCCTGGATTTTTTTTGCATTAGCTTGTTCATAATTTATGGCTGAATTTCTTTTCCAAAAACTAAACTCAACTCAATAATGCTTGGGTACATTATGCTTAAAAAAGCAAGTGAGTGCGACCCAGCAGGTCCACACGATCATTTTCACATCGTGATATGAAAATGATAATCCATAAAAAAATTAAGACTAAAATGATGAATCGTTTGAAAAAGAAAATATGTATATATTTTAAAGCGGGTCTGTAGTTAATATTAAAAATAATAATAAAGGAGAGTGCGCGTAAACTAAATAAAATCAATATTATTCATTAGATATTTATATTGATTTTTTATTGTAATGTTTACATTTTTTTACTATTATACAAACCTATTAGCTGCTCTTTGATAAATTATTAATAAAAATATCTGTTATTTTCAAGGGATTGTGACCACAACAAATTAGATTGGATAAATTTTTTTTAAGGAATTCTAAAATCCATATGTTGTCAATCTTTTGTTTTAACAAAATAAAACGGCGTACCTACGCACAAACTACCCAGTAAAAAGGAATGTAATAAATGAAAAATAGGCATTAACGGCCTATACAGGGTTTAAAAAATAGTTCCTTCAACCAGGTGTGTCTGCGAAGCTATTTCTATGGCACGAATGGAAATTGATTCTCTTTGATGTTTGTCAGACTTTTGCATAGTCGGGGCAGTGGATGAAACTTTGGTGTTACTTGTCCCTGGCGTGATTTGAACCTGAGGACCCTTGGTCAGTAGTGCTACAAGAAAGATTAAACAAAATTTTCATTGATCAAAATTACACATGCGGAAATGCTTCGGCGGCAATTAATTTAAATAAAAGAAACATTACCCGTAGATACATAATCAAATTTTAAGCAACGTTAAATTTAATCATACGAAACAAATTTATGTGTAACGTTAAAATTGGATATATTACCTACATTATATGTCTACGATATGATACGATGAAACATATTCATTCTTTTTTAAATTTGTATTTACTTTCTTATTCAAGAAAGCAAACTAAAATATGATTCGATCAACAACAAAAAAAGAATTGTTTTCTGGCTACAGAAGTTATGTAGTTTGTATTTAAACATTATTTATTATTAAAATTTAGGTTTGAGATATATTTTTATTAAATAAGACAACAAGAAAAAATCGTTCAAAAACAAAATTATATGCAGTTGCAACAAACATCCGAGTTGTCTTCGCGATACTTAGCTCGACATATCTCAATTTTAACGCCGCTCACCTCAATGAAACAACTATTTAATGCCAGGTAAAAATACTGAGACGATGATTATGATCTGGGTATCGGTTTAAGCTAGAAAACTAATAATTTCGAAAGGACACGAATAATTGACTTAGAATAGGCTTCTAGGGTGAAGGGCACGCATGTAGAGTCGAAAATCCGTCGTAAAACCGCCGCAATCGTCGAAATTCTACAAAGTGGTAAATGAACTGTCTAATATACAAATATATATTTGAACAGTTCTACTAAGTTTAAATCCTCTACGAAGTTTTAAGACGTTGCATGAATACCATTACTATAGTAAAAAAACAGAAGTACTTGAATGATTTGGAATAATTTGGGTAAACAACTTAAACCTCACCAACTATTATCTCGGGTTCGACAAGTAAGTAATACATAAAAGACAATGTATTTTGTTTTAACATATTTATTTTTAATTTATTTTATTTAAAAAAATTTGGCATTTTTATTTTGCAACCGTTTCGTTTTGCGTTGGTCGTTTGCAGCTAAAGTTATCTTTATCGATTCTACAAAACAGATGTTTGATTAATACATAGTCATAAAATTGAATATTTCGTATTTCTATGGAAATGAATTTCGCTGGAAAGCATTAATGTAGTGTTTCCAGGATATTAAGACAAGAAAGATTCAAATGACTTATTAATGCATTTCTCAAATCCATAGTGCTACGCAAATACAAGAATTGAATTGGTTTATAGTAAGTTTCTGGTATCCAGCTGTATAGTGATAGGAAACCAGTATGCGGCAAAAATCAGATAGGAACACGAGACATTGAAAAGAAGTAACCCAACTCAAAAAGTATTATTCTTGATTCGCAGTTTTGTTGAATGATTAAACGGCAATAGATGGCAGCATTTATTAAAGATACCCAAAGTCAATTCGGCAAATGAGTGCTTCTTCTAATTTGGGATGAAAGACATCTTAATGCTTGTAAGAGTCAATATTTCTGGCAGTTTCCAAAAAATGTCATAGGTAAGTAGAAACTGTAACCGGGCTTAAACACATTTCTAAAATACACTACCAATAAGAAATTATACATGTTCAAATGTAAGCAAATTAAATTCAAATACAACTGCAATATGAAATATACAGCTTATCGTCAGCAATATGAACCACTATCACAGAATCCGTAGTATTCGAATTCGAGGGTAAGATCGAAAGTTTACCATCTTCGTAAAAGTAGGTCCGTTCGCGAACTAATATGCAAACGTAAATTTATATAAACTTTCGTGCAAAACTACACAAACGCGTTCGCGTACTGAGAAAATGGTAAAAAGATGAACGAAAGAAAAATGTACTTTCGTTCATTTTTCTTCACACGAAATTTCAGGTGGCAAGAAAATGAAAACTGTCAAATGATGAAATCCTATGAGTTTGCCAGCAAAAAAAAAAAAAGGTGTTGCTTCTTTTCAAGCCAAACTAAGATGTTTTTTCAACTTTTTGCACAAAAGCGTTCGCGTACTTTTCTTAGAAATGAGAGGATTCTCTCTCGATTTTGGAGATTTGACACTTTTCATTTTCCTACACATAAAGTACGCGAACGGACCTAGTGTAAGTTTACGTCGATCGTTTCATGTTTAATCAATCAGCTGTTGGATACGCGCCTTTGTTTCAGCTGTGTAGTGTGACAGAGAGTGCATTCAGTATGCCACAGCCTAACTGCAGCTCGACCGCTGATTGGTTGGAAAAGTTTTCCACGCTTACCATTTTGATTTGCACACCAAATTCGTGGCGACAGTTTACCACTTTGCTGGAAAAGATTTTCCATACAAATTTGGACACTTAATTTAACACATCGAAAACTTTCGAAGGTTTAACGACACTACATGAATACCCCTACCCTCACAGAATCCATCGTAGTGGAAATAATAAGTAGGTACCTTCGTATTTCGAAATTCGTAGAAAGTGCTTTTACGGAATCATAATCAATCGGAACTTGGACATCGATATTTTTGTTTCTACGAACTTTTCGATTCTTCGAATACCTACGACAGATTCTTTGATAGCTTCGGTTATTCGCAAGTGCGTACGCTACGCGCCCTGGAATGGAAAGCGATGTGCTCTGCTCTCTTCCATTGGATATACGAGTATTATCCGCAACCGATCTTTGGTCAAATTACCATCAATTATATAACTAATTTTATTTTACAAAATTCAACTTTTTTAATTTTTCGGTTTTCCGGAAGCTGCTTTTGAATACTACGCCATAATTGAGTCGTAGTTATATAACAATTGTAAATCTTTAAGAAGAAGTAGATTATTTAAGTATGTTTGATCTGATTTTTTTTGTTTGTTCTAAAAACAAAGCACTGTTTTGTTGTAAGCAGCAATAGCTCAACTATGGTATTTTGCACTGCAGCTTGATTTACATTCAAACTTAAATTAACAGCGCTTTTAAGAAGCACATCATTTTAAATAATGATAATTTATCTTCTACATATAAAGAAAAATGAAATGAGAAGGGACCGATTTGGCTCTTTTTTAAAAATGTTTGTAATAGTGTGAGTAAGTGTGTTATGGAAAGAAAAGTTGCCCGCAAAGTTGAAAAATTCTAGAAAAACTGAAAGTGTTTTTTTCCATAGAAGTCTACATGAACATACGATTATATTGGGCCCGTACAAAGCTGGGCGGTTACAGCTGGTATTTAAATAAAAAGCTACATATGTTCGTATGTTTGTGCACTATTGACTCAAAAACTACTCGACCGCGCTTTAGAAAAAACAATGGAATTTGAAACATATAACACATTTTTTTTATTGTGTTATTCTCTAAACTAACGGAATCTGTTGAATGCCATGTTACTTTAGGTCCGTACTTTATGTGTAGAAAAATGAAAACTGTCAAATCTTCAAAATTGAGAGAGAATCCTCTCATTTCAAAGAAAAGTACGCGAACGCTTTTATGTAAAAAGGTGGAAAACGTCAAAGTTTTGCTTGAAAAGAAGCAACTGCTGTTTTTTTTGCTGGCAAACTCATAGGATTTTGACAGTTTTCATTTTTTTACCAGCTGAAATTCTGTGTGAAGAAAAATGAACGAAAGTACATTTTTCTTTCGTTCATCTTTTTACCATTTTCTCAGTACGCGAACGCGTTTGTGTAGTTTTGCACACTAGTTTTGTAATGAACCCCTGTCCTCAAATTCAACAACGGATTTCCGAGGAGAATACTGTCAAAGGAAATCGAGTCTCAGTCGAACAGTTCGCAAAGGAATACGTGTGTTCATAGTCAGAGCTGAACGCATTCATCCAGCCACATCGGGGGTATGGGGGTATGGAGGAGCAGCAAAGGGGTAGGCACCGTCTCATAGAGGGAGAGGTCCTTACTCCCGTCAGCGTTTGGGGTCCCACTAATGGAGCGGTGTGGTGGCCATGGTATCTGTACGACACGTACAGCGGGGAGGGCCAGCTCAAAAGCGGGATACTTACCAGCTTATCTTCCCACTCCTGTCTTCTTCCGTGGACAGCTAGGTGAACTTCGATGGATCAGCAGTGTGTAAAGTGGAAAAGAGTGGCCCTTCGGGCCCATTAGTTTTGTTTGATATAGTTCCGCTTCCGCGCAATTGTCTGAGCGGGTACTCATATGGTTGCAGCGGCATCCCATCATGGCCGCTGGTACTCCTTTCGACATGTGATCTTGGAGGATGGAACTTACATTTATCCTTCTAGTTATTTTTTCTGGTATTGTGACAGGCATGTAAAAATAATGTGATCCCTGCCCGGACTAGCAGCAAGAACCCGCTCCCACCGAAGAGCTAGCGCGGGAGAGTGTCCATGCCTGGCTGCGAGCGGCCGGACAACCCCTCTCTTTCCGACGAACAGGTCCTCTCGTCCTGGCCGTGTGTAAGCGGGGGCGAGACGACCTGATGACCAGTGCCTCTCCCTTTTTCCGAGACCCGTGGTACTTTAGGTACTGCGGCGGTAAAAGGAGGGGAGCGAAGGCAGTGTTCACCGGGAACGGGTATAGATGGAAGTGTGGCCTTAAGGTCACAGGATCCCGTACATAGAAGGAAGAGAGGGTTCACAGGTTACAGGTGGCGCCCAACGTGGGGCAATCAAATTTTTGGATGTGGTTTTTCTTTTCCTCAGGCCCTACGACCTGACCCAG
The DNA here is from genome assembly GCA_949715645.1 of Portevinia maculata. Taxonomy (NCBI): domain Eukaryota; kingdom Metazoa; phylum Arthropoda; class Insecta; order Diptera; family Syrphidae; genus Portevinia; species Portevinia maculata. The sequence continues at coordinate 77,715,013 of OX454525.1, forward strand.
TAGAGTCGGGCCAAGCACGGCACCATCTATAATCGCGGTTACAGTTTATATAAATTTACGTTTGCAAATTAGTTCGCGAATGGACCTATTATAACTACACTCTATTGAAGATGTATAATTATAATGTTAAATGGCATTCTTTTCTTATTTTTAGTACTGAAAATTAAAAATGTACTTGTCAAGTGTTTCAGATATTCATATTGTTTGCTTGAAGCGAGTTTAGATTTTTGTCACAGAAAAAAAAAATAAGCATGTTGGAAAAGATATGAATATATCTCATGCCGCTTGATATTTATTAGAGTCCTTGATTATCTGCTTGAAGGAAAATGACGGACTCCAAAGTGCATCAATTCTCTGATGCACTCGGACCTATTCCAGACATTTATATGACTGTGAAATTTCAATGAGACAAATTCAAGCAACGCCACAGTTGCAATAGCTTTTGAAGATCGCAACTTGCATAAATCCGCTGGTCCCGATTGTATTTTCCCATTAATTCTGAGGAGGTGTTCTTCCTCGCTGGCAAAACTGCTGCGAAAGCTTTTTCATCTGTCCTACTCCTCTGCTCTCTTTCTCAGTAGATGAACAACACCATTTGTACAGCCCGTTCCAAAGGGGCGTCGTCTTCCCCATCCAATTGCACTTACGTCCATTCTTTTCAAGGTCATGAAAACGGTGATAAATAGTCAGCTCAAGAAATATCGCGAATCACGAAAGCTCTTAAATGACCGGCTGTACGGTTTTCGCTGCAAAAGGTTCACTAGTGGACAGTTGATGGTCTTTCTCTCCGGAAAGTGAAACCAATCTCTCCAATAATTTGGTGGAACGAAAATTATTGCACTTGATATTTCAAAGGCATTTGACAGAGTTTGGCATCACGCTCTTGTGTCGAAAATGCGTGCATTTGGCATCGATGTGTTTTTATTCAATTGATTAATAATTTCCTTTCTGACCGTTCAATACAAGTTGTTATAATAATAATAACAAATGTGTAATATTATATCATCAGTAGTTGCATAAATTTACAAAGTTCACAATATCAGCATTGGTAGTTTGCTGTAAGCCGGATAAGAGAGACAACATTTTTTTTACAAAAACAAATTTATAACAAAATTGAGCACAAGTGGTAGCTGGTAGTTCATTAACTCAAACAGATTCATTAACCATTTGCTGCCGGTTTTTACAGGTAGCCTTCAGGTAGCTGTACAGAAGACTCCAGTCTTGACCATTTAAGATAAGGATGACTTCACTCTCCGAAAGCCTATCTTTTCCCAATAAGCTCGCCTTATTGTGTTTAGTTTTGGACAGATTATGACAAAATGATGTACATCTTCTTTCAGTCGCATGTAACATAAAGTTGTTTTGGATGGCTTCACGTCTGATATCCACTATATGAAATGCTGGTGTTCCCCAAGGCTCTGATGCCATGTCTCCGAACATTTTCCTATTTTTTTAAAATGTTCTCCTTTCTGCCACTTCTAACTCAATTTAGTCCTTAGCTGATGATAGTACCCTCAGTTTCTCATATTCATTGCAGAACTCTCGTCCCTGCTGCTCAACGTATGTTAAACTCATTAAATGCTGACCTTGATAGCATCATAACATGAGGTTCAGCAAACCGAGTGGAATTTAATGCATATGCACTGGTGTCTTCTATCATTAACGCTTCGAAATGTTTAGGTATCCTCTACCGATGCAAGCAATTCTTCATCCCTTCTGATCTGGCTACAATCTATAAGGCGTTCGTTCGCTCAAGACTTGAGTACAACAGTCATATTTGGTCAGGCGCACCAAAAACTACCTTGGAGCTGCTTGATAGGATAGAAAAACGACGCCCGCGTACATTGCACGCCCTACACGCCCTTACGGCGGGCCTGTTTAATCGGAGGTGTGGATGTGTATTAAAACACAGCGCCAGCATTCAAAGTCCACCATCGGAAACTCCTGAGCTTTTAATATTTTCAGTTAATTGAAAGAGTTTGAACGAGTCGGACGCGTCTACCAGAAAGCCAACACTTGTGTACGATTCATTCGCCCAAAATGTTTGCGTATTTTAATTGTCAAGAAATTGATTAGATTAAGACATTCGAGGCCTGATGTGCCTCTATTGCTACGTGTTATCTATCATAACAATTAATTAACTAACACCGTGTAATCTTCGGTTGTTTGGGTACGCTGCATTTCGTCTTTTTGGAATATGTCTTTGCCAACGCAATGGACATCCCCGAAAAAGTGTTCAAATCATTTCGCTTTCGGATTACTTTTAATTTTATTCGTTTGCTTGCGATTCGTTAAAAGTGCAGACATTCCGGTTTGCTGCCCGGCTGGTTTTGTTCTGGTGGATACCAATCAAGGTTTTTTTCGCTCCGAAAACTACGAGTGCATGCCAATGGGTGACACGGCCAGTAATGGCTCACGGCTCGGTGACAGCTGGGAGTTTGTCGAAACCGGCGTAATCCACGGCTTTCGAATTAAGGAATCAGCCGTGTCTAAAGTGCCTCAGTGTAATAAGCAAATATTGATTAAATTCACCGATGAGATGGATCTCACATCAGAGAGTTGCTTAATCAAGTTGTATGGTCAGATGTACGCCATAACGTGTCCCCTCGAAGAAGCCGATTACATATTCAAAGTGAGTGTGATAAGAAAGTGTTGTCCCTTCGGCTATGTCTATGAGGTCGGTCTTAAGAAGTGCATTCTAAAGAATTTCCCACTCGATTACTATCACGTGTTCTTTGACCACCCTGTAGTGCTGAACGATGACCGCTTAACGTGTAAGTCAGGTCGAACACTAGTAGAGTATAAACTGCGCTACAATGAGTTTAAATTCAGCGACGGTTATCTAATCTTAGAGGTAATGAATCAGAAATTCGGTATCGATGAGTTTTGCGTGGAAGGCGTTGTAAATAGCAGTGAATTGATTAAAAGAAAGAGTTTACTGAGTTCTAAGAAATCGTTGCAGTTTTTAGTGCGCGTTTGTGACGAAGAATCGATATGTGATCGAATGCCGTGCATCCGAAAGTGCTGTGAAGACGGAGAGATTTACATACGCGGAAATCGAACATCATATTGTGTTCCGGATACAACTGATATCGGTTTTAACAGCTTCGAGAGCTGGGAATTATCTGGCAATTTCACAAAGCCACCGGGTGAGTGCAAATTAATGATGTGAGAGATATTTTTGAAAGTTGTCAAGCGACATAGTAAACAAATGATAGCTAAGTGTTCGAATGACATTATTAGAACTACACCAGTACAATTTAATTTAGGAGAATAACGTGTATTTCAATGGGCATAGTGACAAAGTTTATAGCAACGTTACTAAGAGTAACCTACTTGAGAAAAGGAACTCTCAATGGAATAAGGTTTACACTTTCATGAGACTTCGTGAAATTACATTTAATTACAGGTTGTCATTACTGTATAGATAAAAATAATAATTTTTAATCATATTTCATTTAGAGACTAGTTTGTGTTTTGGGTATGTACCTAGGAAGGTGCGGCGTTTTTAGTAACTCAAGTATCCTGGGTGTTAGCGTTTGTTAATGATTCAACATAAGGCATTCGAGAAAGTTAAAGTTTCCTTAATATTTTTCTCACAGACTTCTTGAAGTGCAGCGACGACGTCCCCCATATAATTTTAAGATTTTGTAGCAATTTAGGAATCTACTTCTACTGGGAAACAAAATTATAATAAACATGCAAAAAAGTAATAATTTTAACATGTACAAGAGCAAATATTTTTTTTAAAATACATTTAGGTAATAAAAATCGCAAAAATGTAAAATTAAGTTAGCGTATATACATAGCAACAATAAAGTGGCGCATCAGTCTTACTTTTCCATATGCGGTTAACATTTTGGTTATATGTCGCTTGGTTTTAGTGGGAAGTTTTTTTAGTGGCTTACTGGTTTAATTCTTTGCCTGTTTGCGTAATCTCTTACCATTTTCTTTGTTTTAATTTTATTATTTATATGTTGTTAGTGATTTTAGTAAAAAAATATACAAATACCATCAAATTTCATTGAGGATGAAGATATGACGCTAAAATGATTGGAAAACCAGAGACGACGACGTCAGGAAAAGACAGTAAAATGTACAGAGAAACCAATTGATACACCCGGCCTTAAGGCTCAAGTCTAACCAGAGTAACTTCTTCCCACTGACTTGGAACCCTTGGAGAGGGACAGTTGTAAATGCCCAAACAGTGAGGCGGCGATTAGTGGAAAGTGGCCCAAGAGCAAGAAGTCCTGCTCGTGTACCAAGACTTCATGAAGATTGGACAGAGTAGAGTCATTTCATTGATGAGTACAGATTTTTTTTGTGGTCACCAGATGGTCAGTTGGGAAATTCTCTTCGACAACAGTTGGCCAACGGGAATTTGTGGGGAGATTCCGTCATGGTGCGGGCAGGAATTTCTATGCCCGGAAAAACCGAGCTGTGTAACATGGCAGGATCGGTGACCTCTACTTATTACATCAACAATATCCTGAGAATATGTGGAAAAACGTCGCCATTTGCGTTACTGAATTCTTGCAAGAAGTGGAAATTGACGTGAAGACTTGTTACTGTGATGAGCACGCACATGAATCCCATTGAACACGTTTGTATCGTATCGTTACAAATCTTATCCAAAGTATTGCCATGTGCATAACTGCTTAAGTAGATGCTCTGTGAGACAATACTCACCAATAAAGGAACGAGGACTAGTTAAAACAAAAAAATAATAATATAAATTTGTCCATTTTCCTCCATTTAAGATTTATTTCTAGCTCCTTTCTTCGTTTTTTTTCTAATATAAAATAACTTATTTTTTTATTAACAAAGAAAAGTTTTTATGTTTAAAAGAACGTTTTTCGAACTTACGACTACTTGAAGTTGTTGCAAAATTATAAGGTGCGTCACTTTTTTTTATATCAATAAATTAGTGTATATATTTTTTTTTTATAACTTGTGCATACGAAAGGATTTTTTAGCACCCTTTTAATGTGGACATGTTTATATTCACATAGTGCGCGTATTAAGGAAATGGGAATAAGAATGACAGAGGAGAAACCGATGCGCGTTGGTTTTAAATGTTTGTATATTATAATGGGGAACAACAAAATACGCCACCCATCAATGAAGAGAAACGAATGATACTTTGCTTCTCCAACCTCTACACCAAAAAGAGGATTTCTGCCTGGTAGTACAATGGACCGTTATCGAGTTTGAGTGCTCTGGGATAAATCCAAATCCCAGAGCTTCAGATTCGATAGTTTCTACTTATCAGGATATAAGCTGGAGTGTCAATCGCGAAGATGTATGTATGCTCGAAAAACAATAATTGTTTGTTCATCTAAGGTTGCGGATAGTCTTATCTGATAGTTTTCTAGAGGAGACTCCGACCCAGCAGAGACCGAATAAACGATGGCATCACCCAGCCTAAAGCCATTCCTTACTGTTCTATTCATTTAAAAATAAATTTAATTGAATTGCTCTTCCATTTGACGAGTTGAGCTTTTTTGTTTTGTTACCTGTTTTGCCATTAATATTACCTCAATAACATATAACAAGCTGGCATATTGCAATCCGTTAAAAGACTCTTCAACGACAGTGGATAATTGCGACTGGTCATTCAAGTATCTAATTTTTTTTTTTAAAGAAAAATAATAGCGGAAAATTCACGCGAATAAAACTTTGCCAAAATTAGACAGAAAAATCATTTCCATTAGTGATTTTATTAATGATCATAGCAATCTGCTAATAAAAGATGCTGCAAACACTCACATCATTACCTTGATGAGGATTAAAATGTTCACCATGTTGTTGAACAAACACTAAATGTAACGCGAATTCTGTGCGTGATTTATTGCGAGAATGCTCGCACCGGATAAGTAAATAATAATAATAACCCGATTTTGTGTCCAATTTGTAGCCAATTTGTTGAAAATAGCACAACAATGTTTTTATAAACGATTTAATGGTTTTTTTTTCCTGGTTTTAATTTTTATTTTTCGTCAATTTCTTTTTTTTATTTTGTTTTGAATGAATAACCACCTTACATTCGTTACCACGTGAAGTGAACGGCTGGAGTTACAGCGCTGTTTCACGGTTAGTTACAACCGATCATCAGACTCCTTCTGTGGTGCTGGTCTGTCTTTTTCCTTCATTTTATCCCGAAAATCCGTTTCTGGGATTCGAACCTAGACCAGCGTCTTCTCAGGCAAGCACTCATGCACTGTGCCATTTGAAGCTACGAGTTCATCCAGTTTTTATTTTGATTTTCTTGGACAGACTTGCTCCCGTAAGTATATTATATTATTCATTCTGGTTTTGTCTCTCTATGTTTTTCTCTAATTTTATTCCATTTCGACAAGCATAGTTGGTGAAATGGGTTTTTGTCGAGAATTTTCCGATTTAATGTTTTTTTTTTTTTTTTTTTTTATGTGACCACACAATTTTTCCCGGTTTTAATTTTTGTTTTCCGTCAATTTCCTTTTTTTATTTTGTTTTGAATGAATAACCACCTTACATTCGTTACCACGTGAAGTGAACGGCTGGAGTTACAGCGCTGTTTCACGGTTAGCCACAACCGATCATCAGACTCCTTCTGTTGTGCTGTTCCGTCTTTTTCCTTCATTTTATCCCAAAAATCCGTTTCTTCCACTGGGAAAGTTTTATAAACGCTTTATACTGACATGTTAATTTATGTACATATATACCTCAAATATTATACTTTAGATAGATTTAAAATCATAGGATCAAAACCATTGAATAAAATGTGTACGTTTTAAAAATTTCTTAGGACGGTAATTGATTTCTATCGGGTAAATTACTTTACTTAACGGGCCCGTGAAAACTCCCTGCCTGATACACTGCAGCCTTCCATCTTCTGCGAACCAGGGCACGCTGCTTCCAGTTCTCCAGACCAAGCGCTCTGGCATGGTCTTTAAAACGGAGGCTCGGTCTTCCTTGCCTTCTAGAACCAGGGGGCAGGGAGTCGAAGATCCTCTTGGCTTGAACATCATTTTCCATTCATTCAATGTTGTCGAGCCGATGTAGTCGATATGATTTAGCTTTTTGCATAACATCCACACCTTGGTACATTTAATAGAGTTCGCGGTTGTGTCTTCTCCATTCGCCCTACTCGCACACAGGACCAAATATCCGACGGAGTATTTTTCTTTCAAAAGAACCCAATAGATTAGATTTTTTTTTTAGATTAGATTCTTTATTTCATGAAATATATGTACAATAGTTTGTGTTTGAGAACACGAGCATGGCCGAAATAGCCGTCTGCCGAAGAACCCAATATTAGCTCCCCTTTTCTACTTATCGTCCTGCACTCGGCACAATGAAGCAGGACTGGAACGATTAAGGTTTCGATAGAGCATACATTTTGTGAGGAGTTTTGAACCCATTTGTTTCGCTTAACCGAAGTACCAGCGGTTTACTAAGGTGATCGCCGGATCTCCACTAAGGAGATGATGTTTACTCGTAGGTAGAATGCTTCTAACACGGCACACTGGAAACGGCCGGTGATGTCAATATCGCCCGCATGGGTATGCTGTAGCTGGACGGATCTATTAAAGATAGTGTCTCCCGTCTCCCGTGTTGACACCTGCCTTTCGCACCATTTTCTCCAGAACAAAATTGAAGAAGTCAAATGATAGCGCATCTCGTTGCCGAAATCTGGTTGAAGTTTGGAATAATTCGGAATAATAATTAATAATTCCACATTCTGGCCAATTTAACTCATTGAACATGCTTGCAATTCAACCCCACATGAACTGCGCACTGGAATTCAATTCCACTGACATGAATTAATAACAAAAATTCATTAATAGCGAACAAATTAAACCACAGAAATTTTGTGGAACAGAACAAAAAATGTCAATCGCAAATATTATTAAAACAATGAAATCCTAGTACTCGTATTAAAGCGAGTCAAGAGTTTCGATTTTTGGAGTCTAGTTGATACTAAAATTCACCCGATATTGCCCGTATTTAACCACAAAATAAATCTCCAAATTTCATTGACTCGCGATCGATCTGGTACATCGGGAACTGCCGGGCTTTAACTAGTTTAACAAATCAAACAAAAATGCAAATAGTATCTATTTTTGACTCGTATTTCGAACGGCCTTTCGTCTCCCACTACGTTTATTCAGATTATCCTACCATCACAGTGGAGAGTTTGAATGCTCCGGTGTAGAAAATCTCGCACCCCAACTCAATCAAATCTGTATTGCTGGCAAGTGCCTGTAGATTTGTTAAATTGTAGTTTGTTGGTTCAGGTTCTTGGTGGTCTTCACTGCAATGTATCGAATTCAATGCATTGCCCATAACTCTAATTTTGTTGATATTCTCTAGCTTTTGGAACCCAATGTGATGTTTTAAGATCACTTTAATCTGATTACACTTTTCCCCTGAGTGACAGTTGCAATCAATGAAGCATAAATAATTTACTTGTGCTTTGTGCATAGACAAATGGTCACCTTTTGCACACGACAGAAATTATTTACTTTTTTCTCAGTAATAGGACCAGGCCTTAATAACAGTCTTACCTGGATGTTAATCGAATATTTACTTATTTCCATGCCAAATAAACTCAAAATATGTTTCTTTTTTATTTTAATTGAGAAAACTTTGCCAACATAACTTTGCATAACTTGTGAAAATGAAAGAAAAACCATTCGCTTCCTATAAATCACCAGTCACCAATAAATTGAATAAAGCATTTGATTGTGTACCTGGAAGCAACCATGAAAACCCCGACGAATATTTAAAATGCAAATAGAGTTGTTTACAAAAATAAGAAACAGACAAAAATACGGCCATACACAAACGTTCGATTTGTTTACTTTCGTTAAGTTTGCTATTAGTAAGCGAATCGGCAACAGGGGTCGCTCATTTACACACAACTTGATGCGAAGATTATTTAAATGTTTCAGTTTAAGGCAAACAAAAATAGAACTGATTGTTTGGTGAGGTTATTTATCTTGTACGTATAAGTACTTACTTATGTGAATGAAATACAACCAAGAAATAGATTGAAAAGGTATCTCCCGGATGAGTAGGCGTTAATGCATAATGTTGGAATAAGATATTTATCATGTAGATAGAAATTCAAATCAATAAACCAAATACAGAGCTTATAAAATGTTAGACAAATAAAGAATCAAAAGTTGAGCTGCAAATACTCAGGCGACGAGAAACAAACCCAATTAATCAACTTGACAAATTGATGAATTCTTTCATGAAAAGAATAAATCTTAGCAAATTGATGAATTCTTTCATGAAACAAATAAATCTTTCGTAGTTTCAATCTACCACATAAATTGCAATCAGGGTCCTCATCACGTAAGGCTGACAATCTCGTTTTCGACATCGACTTCGATATCAATGCTTCATTCACGTAGCAATAGCGTCTGAATGATGTCGTTCCGACGATCAATATTTATTTCGCATAACTCACGAAACTTCAAAACACTGTCGTTGATACGATAGCATTTGCGCGATGGCTAATTATGTCTCGCCTCGCGTCGATTTACATATTTGGCACACCTTTAAAGCACTTTCATGGTTTTTAAAGTAAACAATCGGCTTTAAATCTTTTCTTTATATGCTACAAAATGTTGTCAATGCAATTTGTTATAAACAAGAAACTCTATTTGATTGCTTTTCTCCTTGCAATGACAAGCAAACATATGTATCCTGATGTCGGCAGTGAGTAAGCAAGAGTAAGTAAGAGTAAGTAAGAGTTCGGACAGTAAACAAATTTACCACTCGAAAACATTCATTAGTTAGCTAAGAAGGGATAAATAGTAAAAAGCATAATTGATTTCGAAATTAAAAAATAGAAAAAGTGTATTGGAATAATAAAATTGAGACTAGTTTCACCGAAAATAGGCTGATTCGCAAAAGTATTGTAAGAACGGAGTCTATTAGCCTTATTGCGAAGATCAATCGACAGTTGATAATTGACTATTTTCAATGTGTGCTATTGTGATCGAACGATTCTAAAGGATTTTGTCAATCGCAGTCAATTAAAAAAATGCGATTGACAAAAATACTAAATGAATCGTTCGTTCACAATAGCACACACTCAAAATAGTCAATTATCAACTGTATAAAGACACATTCAATTTCAATGCTCGGTTGGATTTAAGTAAAAAGTAATAGAAATTAAAACGTTTATTTTATCGTAGATAGTAATTTAATTTTACTCAGTAAATAATGAAATGAAAAAAGAAAATATTTATCACCACAAAGACTAGTATTTGAGGTTCACCTATAGGGAATTCCAAAAACGTTTCATTTTCCTGCGAAAAGACAGTCAATACTTAAAGCATTTAAACACCGAATCTTTTGGTTTAACTTATCAATCTGAAAGTTAGTACTTTGTTCAACCACCTTGATTTTCAATAACTTGAAAAATTCTATTAGGCATAGAATTTATCAAGTTTTGCATGACATCTTCGGTGATCTCAGACCATGTCTGTGTTATTGCTCTTTTAAGCTCTACCAGATTTCTGTACTGCTTCCCATTTGAATAAAGCTTTCTTGCCATAATATTCCACAAATTTTCGATTGGATTAAGGTCAGGACTACACGAAGGCTACTGAATTTGACTGCTTTCAAACCATTCGCGGACCATACTGGCATTATGAATAGAAGCTTTGTCTTGTTGAAAAATAAAATGTTCACCCGCTGGAATGTCTCCAAATTCATCCGAGGCATATTTGAACATCTCCTTGTATTCCATGAAAACCAAAGGCACCCGAAACCACCAAACTTCCGCCTCCAGAGTGCCGACTCATTTTTATTGCTTTTTCGTCCCTCAAATCACGCCATTAAAAGCTAAAACCGCCCGGACCATCCAAATTAAATTTTTTTTCATCACTAAAAATAACGGATTCCCACTAACTGGTCCAAGCCATGTGACTTCTTGCAAATCTTAACCTTGCTTCTTTATGATGCTGTTGCTGCATGTTGGTATTTTTCATAATTTTCGTGTAACGAAGGTTATGATTTGCCTTCAACACTTGCTCCACTCTTCTTACCGTCACTGGGAGATCCAACTTGCGCTTCATCAGGCCAGCATTCAGCTTATTACGCCTTGCTTCGTGGTTAATCGTATTTTTGTTGTGTGAGGTCAAGAGGCTTGGTCGACCAGATCTTCTTGCAGTGCTATGATTTTGGCCCAAATTTAAAAAAATACATACGACGGAAAGAGATAGTCCACTTTTCCTGCGAATGGATCGGTTGTAAATATAAGCCGTGCTCCTTATAAGTCGTAATAATATTGTCCTTTCTTCTGTCGTCAAATGAGTTCCGCGAGGCAGGGCTTAATAATTTAATGATAACAATTTATTGATAACAATTTTTGTGCTAACAAGCGAAACAATTTACCTTTTATTGTTTATACCCTATTCTAGGGGTATATTAATTTTGACGCATAGTTTGTAACATACCTTAATATTGCCCGTAGACCCCTAAAAGTTACTATATTTATGATCAGCATCGATAGTAATGTCGATCTAGCCATGTCCGTCCGTCCGTCCGTCCGTCCGTCCGTCCGTCCGTCCGTCGGCAAAAATTAGGCCTTTAAACTGGACCTAGAGAGCTGAAATTTTAACCATATACTCTCTAGGGTCCCGAAATAATCAAGTTTACGAATTTTTGAAATCCGCCCACAGACACGCCCACAAACTCAAAAAAACAAAATTTTGGAAAAAATCGAATTTTGAGCTAGGAAGCTGAAATTTTTTATATATGATCTATGACTCCTAAAACTGCTCGGGATATAAAATTTTCAAAATCCGCCCACTGCCACGCCCACAAAAAAATAAAACAATTTTATTGAAAAACCAAAATTTGAGCTAGGGAGCTGAAATTTTTAATATATACTCTCTAGGGGCCCTTTAAGCTCATGTATAAATATTTTCAAAATCCGCCCACTGACACGCCCACAAATAAATAAAACAATTTTTTTGAAAATCCAAAGTTTGAGCTAGGGAGCTGAAATTTATAATATATACTCTCTAGGGGCCCTTTAAGCTCATGTATATATATTTTCAAAATCCGCCCACTGACACGCCCACAAATAAATAAAACAATTTTTTTGAAAATCCAAAGTTTGAGCTAGGTAGCTGAAATTTATAATATATACTCTCTAGGGGCCCTTTAAGCTCATGTATAAATATTTTCAAAATCCGCCCACTGACACGCCCACAAATAAATAAATCAATTTTTTTGAAAATCCAAAGTTTGAGCTAGGGAGCTGAAATTTATAATATATACTCTCTAGGGGCCCTTTATGCTCATGTGTTAGTTTTTTTTTAAATCCGCCTACTGACACGCCCACAATTAAATAAAACAATTTTATTGAAGCACCCAAGTTTGATCTAGGGAGCGTTTTTTTTGATAAAATCCTTTAAATGTTATATAACAAAATATGTAGAGCGTTCTTAACAATTTAACCATACTTAGACTTTTGTCACGCCCACTTATGAGGGATAGGAATAAGAATAGGGTATCCAACAGTTCGCCCAAGCGGACTGTAGCCCGTCCCTATGTTTTTCACTCTTTTTATTTAAAAAAATTGCTATAAAATTGTAATACTTTTGGATAACCGAAGTGTCTTTATACTTATTTCGCAAATTTGTTCCCTTTTTTTTATTAGAAAAGACAAATCAGTCTCTTTATAACTCGATATGATCGGTAACGGTACAATTTTTTTTGGAGTTAAGAGAGAATTCATTCTCCAAGCATTAATTGAACATTTTTGTTGCATATATTTAGGCGACAGTCTAAAAGCCAAATTGAAGAGTTTGAGAATTTCTGTCTTTATACTTATTTCGGCCACTGTATATACACAATCAGATCTGTGTCCTGGAGGGCAAAGCAGGCAACTATCACGAGGTTCATCTTATAGTGTTCGTAAGTACATGCACGTAGTAAAACATTTATAGAACAATTAATATAATTAAAGTACCTGTACAATACTAACACAGACACAAATCATGCAAATAATTTAAGACACTAAAGCATTATAAATCAGAATATGTTTGTAGCTTAATTTTACTAACATGCAAGCTAAGCAGAAGTATAGCTTATCCCAATAAATTCTGTTAAGACGGCTTGCCACATCCGGCAGACAGTAGCTGTTTTTAATGAACGAAAACTAGATCAGAACCAAACAGAACAGCATAATTGAGGAAGCGAATATTTGTTACATTAAACTAAGAAATACGATATCACATGCTAAAAAAATAAATCAAATGACATCAGTACAATATGAATTTTCAAATTTGACGAATTTCACTCACTTGCCCTACCTCAAAACTAGGTGCAGAAAATCTTGTGCTAAACTGATCTGCATAGCTTCATGGAACACAGAGTGACAGAATGTAGAACGCCTTAGGGGCAAGAATTTTACTCATGGAACACCAAATACTGTACTTTTGTGTGCAACTCAGGTTCATACAACACATCTAGTTTTTTATTCAATATTAAGGAGATTGATATCTACAGTAAGTGTGCGTTGTTTTGAGAGTAGAGGTGATTTTTCTGCAATTCTGTTGTGACTCACTCTTTGAAATAAGAAAAAACGATTAACTCCACTCTGTTTTGCTTACTTAAAATTGACACATTGACATTATACATTATCTTGACAGCTTTGGTTTCACCAACGCTTAAAGACATATTAAATAAACATATTAAACTAAAATATTTACCCTTTCGTGATGCTTTTTTCTGTTTTAATTTGAAATATAGGTACTTACCAAAAAAAAAAATCAAAATAGAAACATAGGGAAAGGCTACAGTCCGCTTGGATATCTATTTCAATTCCTATGCCGCATTAAGTGGGCGTGACAGAAATCGTAGTGTGCGAAGAAGGTTCTTCAAATTTTGCTATAAAATATTTAAAGGATTTTATTGAAAAAAAAACAAAGTTTTTGTAAACAAACGCTCCTTAAAAGTGGGCATGGCAGAAAATTTTATATAAATGAATTGTTCAGAACGACTTTAACTACATACTTTGCTAATGAGTACTTCAATAAAACGTTTTTTTTTTTTTAAAGTGGGCCCACTGACAAGCCTATAGTTTAACAAAAAAACGTGATATCGAAAAAATCGAAATGAAATGAGCTAGATCGTTGAAATTTGGAATATGTATATACTTACTCTCTACAGATGCCCGAAATGCTCGTTTGTAAATATTTCCACCTACTCACACGCCCACTGTTTAAAAAAAAAGTTGAATTGAAGAAATTAATGAAAGCCCTGTTCTTCGAAAAGTATCTAGATGAAGTCAAAAAAAAAACTAAAAAAAACAGTTATGTATAAGAAAATATGTGTGTGGACAAAACCCTTCTTTGCAATTCACCCATACTTAAAGTTTCGCCTAGCCCACTTTTTGGGGTATATGATTTAGGTATCCAACAGTTTGCCCAAGCGGACTGTAACCTTTCTTATGTGTTTATAATGTTTAAAAGTTTTATACATTTGATTGCCTTTTATAAGTATACAGGGTAGGGCAAAGGTTTTTTTATTTTTTAGAACCCATTTTTTTTTATTTCTAACAAAATGGCAGCCAATTCACATTAGGTCCGTTCGCGTACTTTTTGTGTAGAAAAATGAAAACAGTCAAATCTCAAATGTCGAGAGAGAATCCTCTCATTTGAAGGAAAAGTAAGCGAACGCTTCTGGGTAAAAAGATAAAAATCGTCAAAATTTGACTTGCTAAGAAGCAACCGCTGTTTTTTTTTGCTAGCAAACTCATAGGACTTCAACATTTGAGACTTCAACATTCGTTTTTTACCAGCTCAAATTCGGTGTCAAGGAAAATGCGAAAGTACATTTTTCTTTCGTTAACGTTTTTACCATTTTCTCAGCGTTTGTGTAGTTTCGCACAAAATGCGACATGACATTACTTTTGCACACCCTGTAAGTACATCACTACATCAGCAAACAAATGGCAGAAACAAAAATTTTTAAACATACATATGCATAATGTATAAGTGTACATTTAATGGAGGGTTTGTACGTGAACAAGTCTATAAACAAAAAATTACTGATTTTTAAAAGTCAAACAAATTTATTAAACTCGAAAAATGTATTAAATTTCCGGTGAAGCACGCTTTTTTTAATTTTTAAACATATTTATGTCTATGTATATTTTTATAACAAAATATATTATTAAACAAAAAAGCTTTACTGAAGAACGCAGTACTTTTAAATTCATTTTTAATTGTTATTGAATATCAACTTATATACTAGACAAAAATGATTAAGGCTAACTGAAAATTAACAGGATACTTATTCTAGGTTATTGTTCCTTATGCGGACGCCCTAAATTTAACTATATCTTATAATTATCGCCTTTCGGCCTAAAAACTATTTTACGAACTAATCTTACATATGTATTCATGGAGAAAATTAAATAAAACTCGGTATCATTAATAAGATTTTATATATTTTATATAAAACAAATTTCAAACTACCTATTCTACTTACTTAAACTCCCTAACGTATTCTAACTATAATTAGGATTCTGAGCGTTAAAAACGCAATAAATTTAGAGTATGTATATGTACCTACCTTTAGTTTATTAACAGATTTAATCCGGGAAGGAAAAGAGATTGTGATTTGCGAAAGCCGGGTGTACATATTCAATTGGTATTTCGCCACTTCGAATCGCTGTATCATCAATTCGATCATAGATGTTGAAATCCAAAGTTATTATACTATACTGCAAAATGAAACTTCACGTTTTATCGCTAATCTTTCTTATTGTTGTTTATTTTAGCGTTAGTTTTTCTTTTACTTTTTTTTAATTCTGTATCGTGGAAACCAAGAAGCACTTCATATGAAAATACTCAATTTAGCGCGTTTTGTAAAAAAAAAGCCAAACAAACTAGGGTTGGGAAAATTACATTTCGAAGTAAAATGTTATAAAAAATAAACACTCATTTTTGTAGTACACTTAGTACGTCAGTTCAGAAAGACCAGATCTGTGATCAATGTCCGATTATTGGTAAGGATTTTGAATTCATTAAACAATAAAATCTGTGATAATTCTTGAGCACCGCAATAATGCCAAATTATCATTCATTGCCAAACACATTTCAAAACTAAAAAAACAGCTCGTACGTGTTCAATACATTTATTTATTTATTTGTTTTTGTTCATTTATGAAGGGAATCCATAATTATGATATCGATCTATCGACTAAATGTTAGGTATAGTGTAGGACTAACCATCAAATGTTATCCTCTATTGTTAAGTACTATAAGACTAAGACTTACTTGTACATGATGTTCAATAAATGAAATGAAATGAAATGAAATGATCGATACATAAGAATTGTACAGTACGGTTCGCGGTGAGTTCACTATGGTGCATAGTGTAACCCTGCTTTATCTACATACTGTATAATACCATGCGATGAACAAATATACATTGAAGCTTGGTAAAAATAAGGAATAACATAATTAAATGTGTTTATTATTCAATTTCTGACATCATATTTGATATGACCTACAGCTGCGTCAATGGTAACTGATTCGTCCCCTGAAAAGTATTGAATCAACGAATCCACACAATTCCATACAATCGGCCCGAGTCCGTGTCCTTGATGAACCAATCCGAAACGAAATGACAATACCGAAACCAAACACGTACGTACGTGTCCAGGTCCTTTATGAACCCAAAAAAGCAATGTAAATACCAGAACCTGTATACAGCAAACAATCAGCGCGGGTCGCGTATTGCAAAACTGTATACCAGCACAGACGACACCCAGAGTCTGTGCTGAACCATTTTTGTGCTCAACAATTTCACCATCATTGTAGAGCGGTCTGTGGTAGCATATAGTTGGCTTGTAATTTGAAGAAAAAACTGGAGCAAACTATATGCTACTACAGATCATTGCGTGGTCATACAAGTATTCGTTGTTTATCAGGCTGTTTTGTGGTCATAGAGTTCTTCTATAGAATTGAAATGCTGCCACCCTGCAACCCCCCTGCTTGGGGTCACTATTTGATTTGGAGTAGGTGCGAGGCTTTATTTTAGCACTTGGCCTTATTGCACTTTGGGTAAATAATTGTGGACTTATGGCCTACTTCCTTTCAATATTGTGAAACTATGGCCCGAAATGTTGTGGCGCTTTCCTCCCCTTACGCCATGTTCTTTCTTCCTCCTTGCTATTGCTGTTGGTTGCACACATATTTGTTTCGATGAGCAAAACTTTACTCTGCTAGCCGCAAAACTTCGTGCTTGTTCTACGTTTTGTACGTTGTTACAAGTTTTGTTCAATCGTTTAACCAGCATTATATTGGAAACTGAGCTGTCTGTTTCCAACATATCAGCTAAGCGATCAAAGTACAAAAATAACAGTATAATAACGACAAACGCACTGGAATAATACATACATACATATAGAAAACATACATATAAAACGCGTGTGTAGATACGTGAACATCTCTCGAATCTCACTGAAGTGTCTGTAATAACAGGTACTTTGCTCTTGTTAATGTAGAGCAAAATGTATACCGTGTCAGAGCAAATGTAGTTTTCTCTGAGTCGGTATACATTTTGCTCTACATTTGCATGAGCACATTGTTGTATGCTGCAGAGCGCCCGATGTCTGTGCTGATATACAGTTTGGCAATACGCGCCAGTTATATTACCGATAACACATGTCGACGAAATACCCTTGTACCAGGAGCAATTTTTGTAAAGCCTGGGATTGTTAATACTCGCACGTGCATCTTTGTAGCAAAGGGCTTAGATGCTAGTCTTATGCCTGAGTTCAGTTCTCGAGACTGTACAGCTATTAAAATGTGTCTTAAGCGAGGAGGGTTGGTTACTGAGATTATTTTAGCCTCAGTGTACCTCCCATTCGACTCACTGGCCCCACCTCCAACGGTGGAACTGGTAAGGCTTGTCGAGCATGCCCGACGAGATAACAAGCATTTGATCGTTGGTATGGACGCGAACGCGCATCATCGCGTTTGGGGTAGTACTGACTCAAATAGCAGGGGTGAATCCCTACTAAACTTCTTTGCTGCCAGCCAGCTCGATATACTGAACACTGGTAATGAGCCAACCTTTGTCACTCGGCTGAGGCGGCAAGTTATTGATGTGACAGTAGCAACCGCTGCTGCATCTGGCATCGTTTCGGGCTGGAGGGTTTCAAGAGAAGAAACTGCATCTGACCATCGGTATGTTATTTTTAAGTTAAGTGCAGATCGACCGATCAGAAGCAAAATCAGGAATGTGCGACGCACTGACTGGGACGTCTATTCCACGGAGTTGCGGGGTCAGATAGGTTCCCTGCCTATCAGGATCCTTAGTAGCGACGACTTGGATAAGGCGACCGACACGCTACACAGCGGTATTATTACGGCCTTTCATACTGCTTGCCCGGAGAAATAGGCTGGTGGTGCGAAACCAACCCGATGGTGGAACGCTAAGCTATCCCTTCTCAGGATAAGAGTGGGGAGGCTGTTTAACAGGGCCAGGAAGTCTAACCTGGTAGCCGATTGGTCTTCTCATGCGGATGCGCAGAAGGAGTACAAGAGGCAAATTAAGAGCGCTAAGAAGGTACGAGGGCGGGTCAATAAGTCCGTGACTTTTGGAATAAAACACAGATTTTTTGATAAAAAAATAATTTTATTTTTCAACGTAGTCTCCCTTGAGCTCTATAAACTTTGTCCAACGCTTCTCCAATTTTTTTATCCCTTCCAAAAAAAATGATTTGTCGAGGTCCTCAAAATAGGCCTTTATTTGCGAGATGACTTCATCATTGGAGTCAAATCTTTTTCCACCAAGCCATTTCTTCAGGTTTGGGAACAAGAAGTAGTCGCTCGGAGCCAAATCTGGAGAATAGGGTGGATGAGGGAGCAATTCATAGCCCAATTCATGGATTTTTGCCATGGCAACTGCACATGTGTGCACCATTGCATTGTCTTGGTGGAAAAGAACTTTTTTCTTGGCCAAATGAGGTCGGTTTTTTTTCAAATCGTCATTGAATCGGTCCAATAATTTGGCATAATATTCCCCATTGATTGTTCTTCCCTTTTGAAGGTAGTCAATGTGGATTATCCCGCGTGCATCCCAAAAAACAGTCGCCATAACTTTATTGGCTGACAAACCCAACTTGGCCTTCTTTGGCGCCGATTCACCCTTAGAAACCCACTGTTTTGACTGTTGTTTGGTCTCTGGTGTGTTGTGATGGATCCATGTTTCGTCCACGGTTACAAAACGGCGCAAAACCTCCTCCATATTGCGATTAAACAACGCCAAACCTTCCTGTGAAGTTGTTACACGATTGCGTTTGTGGTCGACTGTGAGCAAACGCGGCACCCATCTTGCGGAAAGCTTTCTCATGCCCAAGTGATCATTCAAAATTGAAACCACTGAGCCATGCAAGATCCCTACGGCTTCCACAATCTCTCGCACTTTCAATCTTCGGTCGGCCAACACCATATCGTTAATTTTTTCGATTGTTTCGGGTGTAGAGACCTCAACTGGGCGTCCAGGACGTTCGGCATCTTCAGTGCTTGTACGGCCACAACGAAATTCAGTTAACCACTTTTTTACCATTGAAATCGATGGTGCAGAGTCCCCATAGTCTTTTTCAAGCTTAGCCTTGGTCTCGGTAATGGTTTTTTTTCGCAAGAAATAATGCTTAATAAGCACACGAAATTCACTTTTTTCCATTTTCTCCTCAAATTAGTGAGTAGTCTGATAAAAATAGCTGTCAAACACAAACTAACTGACGCAGCAAGTTTAAATTTTGACAGGAGTCAACTGACAGATGCCTGTTGACAGGAGCAGTATTGCCGTTACAGTAAAGAGGTCAGAAATTCAAAAAGTCACGGACTTATTGACCCGCCCTCGTATCTTGGCAGAGGTTCTGCGGAGAACTGAAGGATGTTAGCGCGGTTTCGCAGCGACAGGTTTTTACCAACTCTTTGTGAGCGGATGGAAACAGCGCTCAATAGTGTTGGGAGTTGGTGCCGCGAGCAAGCTCTGTCACTCAACCCCGCGAAGACTGAGATGATGCTGTTCACGAGTAGAAGGGCAATACCTCAAGTGAGGTGGCCTTACTTCCATGGCACTCAACTAAAGCTATCAAGCAAGGTTAAGTATCTGGGTATTGTGTTAGATCCAAAGCTTAACTTTTCTGAACATTTGGTTGCTAGGATTTCGAAGGCAACTAACATTCTCTGGCAGTGCTGTAGGATGTTCAGCAGAACCTGGGGACTTAGTCCCTGGCTGGTTCACTGGATTTACACGTGCATCGTTAGGCCATACGTTATGTATGGTGCGATTGTATGGTGGGCTAGAGCTCACATCCTCAAACGTCAACTGTCGAAGCTACAGCACCTTGCGTGCTTATGCATTACAGGTGCGATGAGAGGAACTCCCACTGCTGCTATGGAAGTGTTGCTCTGTTTACCTCCCCTGCAGTTCCTTGCTGAGAGTGAGGCCAAAAAATCACTATACCGTATGTGTGTAGTACTTGGACGGTAGGTCAATCTCGACGATGGGGCCAGAGGTGCTAGGTACAGAGCTCTCTATGACAGCCTACCTGGCCATCGGGGAGGAGCACTTGACACTGTGTGCATGAAGCAAGTCTTTGAGCGCCGTTTTCAGGTCATCCTTCCTGAACGGCAGGAATGGAACAGTGAGGGGTGGAATGGCTTTAAGCCGGGTGATTTCATCGTCTATACCGATGGCTCACTCATTGACGGTATCTCCGGAGCTGGGGTCTACTCTAGAGACTGTCGGATAAATCTATCTGCAGCCTTGGGTAGACAAACAACTGTTTTTCAGGCAGAAATCTTTGCGATTGCTACTGCCGCAAATATCCTGTTAAGGAGAAGGATTAAGGGTAAAACCTTATACATCTGCTCAGATAGCCAAGCCGCTATCAAAGCCAGTTCGGCTGGTTCTCTCAAGTCAAAAATAGTTGAGGAAACCATGGTTAAGCTTAACCGTCTGGGTAGATGTAACTCCGTATCACTTGCCTGGGTTCCTGGGCACACAGGTATCGATGGAAATGAAAGAGCGGATGCTCTGGCCAGGAAGGGCTCTTCAACAGCCTTCATTCGTCCACAACCCCGTCCACAAACGTGAAATGGATTCGGCTCTACGCCAACAACATTCCGAATACTGTCATGACCTGGTCTCATGCAGGTATTCGAAGAAGCTACTGGACGGTCCGAAAATCAGCAGAGCTAAGTTTTTGCTTGGACTAAACAGGAAAGACTTGAGACCCTTGATTGGTCTCGTCACTCTTAACGAGCACCTCAAAACCATCCATATTAGGAGCTCGGGCCTATGTGAGTGCTGCCTGGAGGCGGATGAAACGGTATCTCACTTCATCTGTGAATGTCCGGCTTTCGCCAGAACCAGGCTCACCACTATAGGCAAACAATTCGTCAACGAAGATGAGATGGGGGACATTGAACTTGCTAATATTCTTCGCTTTGCCAAGGCTACTTGTAGGTTCTCCCTCACTGTATCTTACTAATCGCCAATAACCAGCGAGCGGGCAGCTATGCTGAAGTACAATGGACCAATAGGTCTAAGTGCTTGTCATCTACTGATGACCCCACTGCACATACAATACAATACAATAATACCCTTGACGCCGCCGATAGACAAACAAACGTCTTTGTTACAGATAACACATGTCGACGAAATGCCCTCGACGCCGAGAGATAAACAAGCCGACATCCCAAGTGTATTTACAATATGATAAAAGGAATAAACTCATATCGACCGGATACAGGGATTAAGGCTATCTATCGATTTAATCTTACATATTTGTATTATGCAGCATTGTCCATGTAGACGATAAGAAGACATGTATAAGAACATGCTGCAGTTTTTCTTAAGTTAGTTATTATCATTCTTCGTACACGAATAATACGTTTTTTGTTAGCTCCTAAGATACTTAATAAAATAATATTTTTATTTAAAAGATCTTAGTAATGTATTTCGCCCGGGTCAGGGTCTGGACCCTGTATAAACGAGCTAGATATGCAATGGAATGCAGTGACAGAAAACCAATGTATTTTGTGGTGGTGATGTTGTAGAGCGGATTGTGTTGACTTGTGACCCGTGCGGTGCTGATTCAATCCCCATTGAGAACAACAACATACGGCACCCATTAAAGAGAGAAACGAATAACACGCTATTTCTCCACATCTACACCAAAACGAGGATTTCTGCCTCTGAGTCTGAGTGCTCTGGCTTTCGAATTTCCCTTAAAAAAAATGCATTATTGAATTAGTAAAAGTCCCAATACATATTTTGAAAGGTGTTGACACGCAATGGATTGATGCAACCATTCACAATACTAATGCTTTGAAAACAAAACCAAACCCAACCAGAGTCTTGATTCAATGAACTAAGCATGTAATTTAAATAGGAATCAAAATTGATTCATGGGTAGGGGTACCTATACTTACACTCAGTCTCCCTTGATTACAAACATATAGTATAGCATAGCATAGTTTCTTGATTTAATTTTACGACTTTTTCTCAATCCTTGGAAAGAAGACAAATTTATAGCCTTCAGGTGGTACGGAATTTTTAAAAAACTACTGCACAGGTCGCAAGAAATATATTTTTGACACTGTCTCATCATGCCTTTTCTTTATGTTATGAATGTGGGTTGGTATTGGTACATTTAAAAAAAAATCTAATTGTTTCATTATTTTTTCTATTATTGGTCCGAGTTACCAAGAACGAAATGGGAATGAACGAAAAGATGACCGATTGGAAAAAACAAGTCTTTGAAAGGAACGATGCCGGAACGATTGGCACAGCTCTACCAATGACATGGTGGAAGATTTTGTGCGTAAACATAGCCTGCCGGGCATTAATCTTTAACAGGATGTTGACACATGTCATTCTGCCATCGAGCTATCGAAGGAAGTGTTCGATGGCAACATTATCTCCGGAAATAAATCTGTGATCGTGCAATTTGACGCCGTATATTTGGAGTCGTTGGTCTATGCGAACAAGCCAGCAACGATTGCAGAAGAAGGAGATACGGCTTCAAATGCTCGAAACAATGGTTAGAATTTTAGTTACGGGATGTTAAGAAGCTCCCGTGGGGCGCATATGCCTTAAATAGTTTATCATCTTTGATTTCATAAAATTATCTACCAAATAAAAAAAATGTTGGCTCATTTGTTTAACATGTTTTTTTATTTCATTATTAAATCAAAAATACCCTATGCAACTTCTTAACAAGTATCGTAAAATCTTTTTCTCTGAAATTGAGCTATCTTTTTAGAGCAAAGAACCATACTTAAATTCAAGTACCCTTTTTATAGCAAACATTATCTAAAATACTATCTTCAACCTATTAGAAAACAACATTAATCTGCAATACTTATTTGTTTTTTAATCGACCTTTTCTTTTTCTAGTGTTTGGTGTTCTCCGTGGGTTAGACTGCAAAAAGTTCAAACTCAATCCAGATCCGGATTATCCCGACGACGATCATATATTTAATGACGATGATGGATCTGTTTTCCTACCGTTCTTGCGTAAGACCTACCGCAATACTAACTATTGTGTGGAAAAAATTCGTGCCGCATCGTTCGGAGTGCAAAGGGTAAGCGTATCTCAAGTGTTGCTCAATAAAAATAACTAAGGGTCTACTTTAACTTTAGTTATATACTTTTCTCTGCTTCGAAGATATAGGAAAGGATGCCCTCAAGTTCAACTTATATTCAGTCGGGTTGCTAATCTCTTGCGTCTTCTATGCCTTGACGCTCCTGGTGTACCTGTCTATTCCGAAATTAAGAAACCTACCGGGAAAGATTCTAATATGCTTGGTGATGAGCCTGTTCATAGCATATTTGGAGATTGCCGTTGCGCAAATAAGTCCCCCAAATGACAACATATGTTTAATCGTTGGTAGATCTATAATTAAATGGCACAACACACTGCTAATTAATAAATATTATTTTCTAATTGTTTCAGCATTTTCTATTTACTATAGCTTGATTGCGGCTTTTGCATGGATGAATGTGATGTGCTTTGATATATGGCAAACGTTCGGGTAAGTTTTTTTTGTATAAACATTCTTCGGCCTTGTTAGCACTGGCAATTCGATTAGATTACACCACGCATTGAAATGTGATTGATCGGTGAATTTGATTTGGACTGTGATTTGGTTAAGTATAATTAATTTGCGGTACTTATGAAGTGCGTGGTTAAATGGAAACTTTCTATCCGGCCCTATCACGATATCCGTTTGGAACTTGCGACCTGTTTATTTTGTTCATGTTATCCGTATCGTAGAGCAAATATAAGGCGTTTTTCTTTTTAGCTCAGAGCAGAACCTGAGTTGTCAAAAAATAATTCATATTTCTTTTTTAACTCAGGCACATAAGAACATCGCACACTCTTACTTTATGTGGCGCTACAGTCCGGGGTGGAAATGGGCTTCAACTTACAAGCATCTTCAGTTTCGCACACTAATGTAGTTTAGGTCCCTTTCTTCTTGCGTGCGTTACCTGAGTCGCGACCTTCCTCTACTGCGCCGTCTCTCGCAATTGACATCACGCTGTATTCTTCCGATTATGTTAATATCGTCGGCGTATGCGACTAGTTGGACGGACTTTTGAAAGATTGCACACCAACGACCATACCACGTCGAGTTAATCGGTTCTCGTCAGATCACCGTAATTAAACGACGTTGGGCGCGGTTAGTACGTAGATGGGGGACCGTTTGAGAACAACCGCGTGTCGTTGGCCAGTCCCATCTACAGAGTTGAGGTAGATAATATGCGTGGTATCACAATGGACCTAAATTGGTCTAAGTGTGTCGGCTTCTGCCGACAGCCACATAAACCTAACCTAACCTTTGAAAGATTGCGCCTCTGGTTGTGACGCTTGAGTTTTGCACTATATGCTATATAATGCTTCTAAGAATGATGTTAAAGAAGTCGCATGACAGCACGTCGCCTTGTCTGAATTCTTTTTTGACATCAAAGGTCTCGGTGAGATCAAGATCGGTTGATGGAGCAGCGTGCATTCTCCATTGTCATACTGCATAAACGAACGAGTTTGGTAGGGCTCGTCTGTAAAAATGCTGTAATACGCTTGTAATCGATTTGAAGGTCCTGGGTCTTTTCTAAGATCTACCGTGGTGCGAATATCTGATCGATGGTTACACTGGCATACAGCGATCATATTACTGACGAACGACTTCAAGTGCTCACACAAAACAGCAGATAAGATCTTATAGGCAATGTTATGCAGGCTGACAGTTCCGTCGTTGGCGCAGTTCAGAGCGTCTCCATTCATCGGACTTACCTTTTTCCGACCATATCTTGCAGATGAGGTTGAGTATGCTCCTTGGCAAGTAATCACCTGCCGATTTGAGTAATTCGGGAGCTATACCGTCAGCTCCAGCAGCTTTGTTGGATTTTAGCTTTGGATACGGCTATCTTCAATTCGTCCAGATCGGGTGGACTGAATTGTTGGCCTCTTTCGTCCATATTATTCAGGTTGAAGCGTTCATTTCGCCCAACATTGCGCACTCTATGAGCACAAAATAAATGGACTAAGCAATCTGAGTAAAACTGACTGACAATAGGGAAAATAAAGGGAAGTGGCGTTCGAAGTTTGTTTTTTTTACTTCGCGTAGATAATACAACTTTTTTTTATGAACTAAAAATAATGGCTAATCATATGACAGGTACGTCCTCAATTTATAAACAAATCAAAAGCATCTGAGCACGCTCGGTGCAAAGCATGCCGGAGGTGCTCGAGCTCTGTTGAGAGTCCTATGCTGCATTGAAGAAGAAAATGGTTTTAACGGTTACAAGCGCATGTCCTCGTATAATTGAAAGAATCACATATACATATATATCAACAATAAATAAAAACTACAAATTAACATCTATGAATATACTAACAAGAAAGAGTTTTCTTTAGTATTCATTTATATTTATCCTTTTGAAATGTTAATCTAAGCTGCACATCGTATATACAATGTATTGCGCAAGCGTCTGTCTCGTTCGCAATCGACAGTTATCTAAGAATCTAATCGGATCGCACGGATTCTTAGCGCGTTGCTATTATTCTTATATTTCTACCAACGTTAGAAATTAGTTCAGAGAAATGTGCGATAGTAGAAATCGGAATGGCGCGGCGGTCTTTGTACAAAAATATTACTTTTGAAACAAATCCTAGAAATCGATAGGGATGATCTCCTGACTTTAAGATATTCTGTTTGCATCGACTGATTAAATCAATTTCATACATTTCTAATGACTAGAGGCGATATTGTTTTACAGCGGATAATTATTAAGAGAAACATGCACGTCGCCGTCTTTTTTTGTCGGAAAATATTTGCCTAAACAGTAAGCGACCTTATACAAACCCGTCAAAAATGGGTTTTAGTTTTGGACAACTAATATTTCAATCATAATAAAACGTGGCGCAAAAGTTGTCACCTGATGTTCTTTGGCTGTAACCACCGACGAATTATTTCGCAAAAAACAAACGAAACATTTATTTCGCGTTCTTTAGGATAGGAGTATAGTGATTCATGTCTTATTAACTTTCCATTATTTTCAAACTGACTTTTCAGTCGTTGGTTACTTTCAATAGTAGTTTTAAATAACCACTAAAGAAAACCCTTTTTTCAATTTATTGACCCATAAACTAAAAATATTATTTTTAACTTAATTCGTAGGTACTGATTTCTTGTGCTCATTAGGATTTTTTGTTTTACCAATGTGATGAAGCCAAACTTATTGGTCATTTAATGCTTCTAAAGCTGCTAACCAATCTTCAACAAAATACCCTGTACGAAATAATCTAAAAGATTAATAAATACGGCGACCGTTGTTTCGCCCCCGCCTTCAATCGTAGACAAATTGTTTTCTTTTACTATTTGGTTTATTCATTTAAATATTAAATCTTATGTTTTAGTTTGTTTGTGACAACATAAAATCTGCAAATATTCAACTTAATCAAAGTAGCGATGCGCGAAATCATAGGAGACGAACTCACAAAAATTATCGCCCACCTACTGTACGTTGATGGGTCTATGTCAGATGCTTCCTCGAAAGTGTTAACGACAAAACATATATCGTATGTGTTTACATTTAATCATAGTAACAAGGTACTCGGACGCTGTTCGCTTCATTTAAGGCCTCATGTCTGACTGTGATAACATGTATGTTTTTGGTGGCTTTAATCAACCTAAAATTATATGAACCTCCGGAGATCCTGATTGTGCCTTGCATAACGTTGTAAACCCTCTATCTTTAACTTTGACAGAGATTGTTGATTCATTTCAATCACTCTATTTACTCCAGATAAACTATATGAAAAACTACCAAAACCGTATTTTGGACCTCATCTTTTCGAATAATAGTACTGAAAGTTTTGCATGTAGATGCTTTTACCTCTCGCCTATCATCCTTCTTTACACTTATTTTGTATTCTTGATTTGAATAATGTGTAAAGTTATGAGTTCTTAGATTTGATTTTAAAAATGTTATATACTCGTATAATGATATTTGTGAAGAGCTTAGCAATTATGACTGGGGCCCCCATCTTTCACTCGAAATCAATGATTCATGCATTAACTTTATCGGATTATTAATAACGTTATTTTTAAATTTGTTCATGTAACTCGTGTGAATGACGCCATGATGGACTCTTGTCCCTGTGATAATTAAGTCACTCGTTGCCTAAAAATACAAAAAAAAATCATAGGAAATGGCGTAGTAGTTTAATGATCGAGGATTTATTGCTGTATCATCTATACTATATACTATATTAAAATCTGAATTCAAAACGTTTCTATACCATGCATGTCTCCTCTACGTTAATGATATACAAAATACTATCAATTCCATTCCTAATATATTTTGGAATTTTATTAACTCCAAAAATAAGAGTTATGGTTATCCTACTTCATTCTGTTACAATGGGCTTGGGCAGTCATTGGATTCCGCGACTGCTATCTGTGAACATTTTGCATAATTTTTTTAATCTGTTTATTCTGATATTGACTCAGTTATAGACAAAGAATTTCTTTGCTACCTTGGTGAATCACATACTCCTGTTTTTGCTAACGTTGAAATCTCTAAAGATCGCGTGTTAGCAAATTTAACCTAGCTTTAAACCTAGCTTTACTTCTGGCCCCGATCGCCTGTCTTCCGTTTCTCTCAAAAAATTTGACTTTCATCTACATACAATAGTATGCCATATATTTAACCTATCTTTATGAACTAGTTAATTTCCATCTCTGTGGAAGAACTCGTTTATTTTCCCAATTTTTAAGTCTGGAAGACCAAATAAAATGGAGAATTATAGAGGCATTTGTAAACAGTGAACAGTTCAAATTATTTGATATGTTGGTTACTGAGAAATTGAATTGGCAATCTTTAATCTGCAATAAACAACATGGTTTTGTGAAGAAACTGCCAACTATTACAAATATTCATTTGTTTACAAATTTTCTTATTTCTGAAATCGGTAGGGGAAACCAGGTGGATGCAGTTTATACGGATTTCAGCAAAGCCTTTGACCGCGTGAACCGTTTAAACTTGCATACATCCAACTTCGCACTATGTCTAAATTCAACAGTGATCCCAAGCAGGGAAGTTACAAGGCGGCAGCGGATTAGGGGTTCTTGGGATTTTGTAATATCTTGAATTTTTTTCCACTGCCCCACTTCTTGCGAACATCTGACGGACTTGGCTTAAAATTGTAGTTCGCTTCTACTTCTATTAATTATTTATCTAATATTTATTTTATTTTTTTTACATGAAAGATACTTGTATATCTCAACGGCAAATATTAAATTAAATTGAACCTTACGCTTTCTGCGTATTTAATTCAGTTCTATTTATTGATTTTGTTTGTTGTCTATACCAAACAATTTGTATCCCTTAAATTAATATTGAAATTGCAATTCATCAAATGAAGTATTTCATCTTTAAAATTAGTTCACCCGACACTCGCGCATTTTTGTAGTTTTAATAAATAGCATATTTGTTATTACTCTATCAGTAATTTGTTATTCCAGGAAAGCAGCTCCAAACTCGTTCCAATCTGAAATCTATGAGATTGTTTCCACCCTCTTCAGCTAATGGTGACTAAAAACTTTAAATTTTAATATAAAAACCAAGATAAAAAAAAACTCTTTTATTAACAGTTAGTTTTGTTCAAAGGGTTTGTTTTATGCTATTTTTTTACATAACAAATTGTAAAATGAAACCAATAAGTAAATTTGAAGCGGATTGGGTATTGAGGGCCGCATACCAATATCGGGATTTAATTATTCTAAATTCGCATCGTGGTCGAACTGAAAACAAATAGTCGTGGTACCTAAACCTACTTTCGTGAATGATAAGTTTTCAACTGAGAATACTGGTAAATGTAAACACATTATTACGTCTTGATGAATTTTTCTTTTCTGGAGAGTGCCTAGTACAATTAATAAGAAATTAGTTTTAAAGGGAAAAATAAAAGGGTTTTTTAGTTTCGGAAAATAACAAAACAAACTACAACAATTTTTAAATTAACTGAATTGCGAAAACCCCAAAGCAGCCGCCGTGAAACTATCTCTAAATTGTAATGGGCAAATGAGATGTTTGCAAATTAAAGGGTATTATTGTCTATAATTTTGCTACTGGGAATAAGCAACTGTTGGTTCGTTTAAGTCGTGCCAAAAAATATAAGTTATGATATTTCATGTACCTTAATAACTGTAATTTGTCTTGTAAATGCAAGAATTCCATAGGGCTCTATTTTATATCCTGAACTTGTTGACATTTCCTTGGCATGCTCGACTGTTTTTGGGAGCTCTATCTGTAATGCATAAAATTCGAATTTGGAATGCATCTGTTCTATTTAAATAAGCCCATCCATAGAATTGGACCAGTCTCATAAAAAATTTAAAATTTTATTAAAAAATCAAATTTGTTGTAAGGCTTTTATTGTTGGCAACTGAAAACGCTACATTCATTAATCTATCATTCAAGGTTTTCTGTAATCATAAACAAAACCAGTATATACAAAATGTTTACAAGTTTTCATAAGTTCTCAGGTACCCGCCGGATCTCTCTTCTTCTTCCCCTTGATTCCGCAATTCGACAATTCGATTTTGCGTTTATTAAACTCCTTTTTAATCCATCGATAAAAACTGCTTGTCGCTGTAAAAACTTCCGGCAATGGCGGATCATTAAAACCCCATGACATAACTCCAATCTGAACCGTACGTCTAGCAACTCCACACAGCGGACAGACCAAAGGTGCTCCGCCATTGCCAATCAGCATTAGTTTAGTTGATTTTGCACTGGCGCAAATATTATCATTGCGCAGAGTAAAATTATTCCTTAGAGCTGTCATTTGCAAGACTTTTTCGCACCTGTCATGTGGTAGTAGAGTCATACTGAGTTCTTTTAAACTGTTTTCTCCTACCATAATCACACCACTTTTTGTACTTCGTTGCCAACCACTAACGGAGCATTGGGCATAGTTTACATCCAAAGCTACTGGTGGTGGAAGGCATGTTTGTCTAATATGAGGAGACGGTTGAAAGGCGTCCAGTAGGAATATGAGAGCAATATCGTTCTTAGGCTTTTCCGGGTCATAATTTTTCAATACTACCGATTCGATTTTACGTTCTTGGAAAGCTGTTATATTCTGACCCGATTTTCTTTCACCTTCTCCAGCACGAACTTTAAGATGACTCAGTGTTTTATTGAACATGCAATGAGCAGCAGTTAGGACAACTTTATAGTTAATCAAAGAGCCGGTACATTGCTGAACATTAAAGGTTACATTTTGCAATTTTGATTCTTCTAAAACTACAACAGTCCAGCGGGGTTTCATTTGTGTGGTGGCATTCTGTTTGGCTTGTTGGCGTTTTCTTGTTAGTGTGATGTTCTGAAAATGAAGAAGAAAGGAAGTTGCTAGAAATGGATAAAACAGATTTGATGGAATTAAATTCTGGCAACACTTTAGAACTTTGTCAGATAGCCATATAAAGATCGCGGTGAGTGTGTTAATGTGTGTCCACACCAAAGAAACATTTCAGGAAACATTGTTTAAAAAACGTTTCTGAAATGTTTCCCATTTGTTTAAAAAACATTTCAGAAACATTTCATAAACATTTCAGAAATGTTTCGCGAATCTAGGTCTAGACCAAAATAATCATTTTTTTAAATATTTCGGAAACATTTCAGAAATTTTTCTTTGTTTCTAAAATGTTTTTTAAACACTTCTGAAATGTTTCTGAAATGTTTAAAAAATGTTTCTTTGATGTGGACACACCTTTAGACACTGAGCTTCATACGTAAAGCTCAAAGAGAAAACCTAAGTGTTGTACCTACAAGTCGGAGCATTTTAGCTTCGCCAAGTCCTGTCAAATTTGGGTTCGTTATATTAATGAATAGATTTGAATACGATTAGATTTCATAAAATGGGTTAATTCATACCTTAGATCAAGGGCTTACAAAGTCAAATTTAGAGGATCACTATCTGTATCTTTCACAGCTCAGTCTGGAGTTCCCCAAGGAAGTCACCTCGGACCGATTCTATTTATACTAGCCATCAATGATGTTAAGGCATGTATAAATCACAGTAATATCCTGATCTACGCGGATGATATGAAAATATATAAATCTATCACTAGTCAGCAAGACAGAATTTTACTTCAATCTGACATTAATAGCTTCGCCAATTGGTGTGATAAAAACGGCTTATCCTTAAACCCTACTAAATGTCAACAAATGACATTCTCTAGGAAGAATATCCCTTCCACCTTTCAATATTCTTTGTCTCAACATATTCTTTGTAAAGTTGATAACTTTAAGGATCTTGGGGTTTATTTCGATCCCAAACTGGTTTTTGCTAAGCATATTAATTTTATTGTTAATAAATCTAGTTCCATGCTGGGCTTCGTAAAAAGGTGAGCCAAAGAATTTAATGACCTTACGTTTCTATGTCATTGTACAATTGTTTTGTTCGTCCGATTCTAGAGTATCACAAGTTTGGACACCGTTCTACAACATTCATTCAAATCGAATAGAGTCCATTCAACGTAAATTTATTCGATTTGCACTTAGAGGACTAGCATGGGATGATCCATTTAACCTCCCTCCTTACAGTCAACGCATCAAGCTTCTTCAAATGTTACCCCTTTCTCAACGAAGGCTTAATAGCGATATTATTTTCTTACAGCAGCTTATATCCGGTCAAATAGATGCACCTATTTTTCTTTTAAATGAAAGGGATTCTCTCTCGATTTTGGAGATTTGACAATTTTCATTTTTCCACACATCAAGTACGCGAACGGACCTGATATAATCTCGCGTTCTCCCGATTCAAAAAGTAGTAAAAGTCGTTCATATACCTTCTATAAATATATATCTATTGGCCAACTTCACTCGTGTGCAAACGTTACTAGCGCTAATGTTTTGAGTGAAAAAATAGAAACCATTTCTTTCATTATGTGCCATCCAGCGTTGCCATTTAGACGAATGGAAGGTTGCGTTACAACTTACCTGGTTGATAAAAAAAGAATCTGTGGGGACTGTTAGACGTATGTTTATTTTGTGAAGGATTTGGCAAATGACGTATTCCATATGTTAATGAATATGTTAATGAATTAATTAGGTATATTATTATTAACAAGCAGAACCGGCCGCCTTCGAACGAGA
This sequence comes from Portevinia maculata, assembly GCA_949715645.1. NCBI lineage: Eukaryota > Metazoa > Arthropoda > Insecta > Diptera > Syrphidae > Portevinia > Portevinia maculata. The sequence continues at coordinate 77,747,731 of OX454525.1, forward strand.
AACAAAAATGCAGCGATCTTTTTAATGTTATGATTTCTTTCTTTCGCTAAAAACATTCCCGGCAGCTTAAAAATTAGTCCGGCCGTTTTTAAAGTGATTTCATTTTTATTTTTACAGATGTGATATGATCTCGCCATAACCGCATTACCTCTTTTACCTGATAAAGGTTCTCTATGTATACCAATCGCTTACTTATCCTTAAGCTATTCGCAATCGAGAGAACAAACCTTAAGCCCCGCCACGCAGTGAGCGACTGAGCGACGCAAAAAAAATTAAAACACATGAACTCGTATGGGGGTGGCCACGCAAGGCCTGAGCGACTAGCGAATTTTTTGACCGACTGAGCGACGTCGCTCCGCAATCAAATCTGTTTTGATTTTTTAGTTTATCGCTTAGCGACGAAGTAAGTCGATGTGTTAAAATAAATGCGGAAAGTTTAATTTCAGCTGTCCAAAACAGCCCAGTTCTGTGGCAGGACAGCCTCAAAGATTACAAAAATAAAAATGTCACTGAAAAGGAATGGAAAGAAGTTGGAAACATTTGTAATTGTTTAATGTCCGATTTCCCAAAAATATCGTGTTAACTCATTTCTCATATTGATCGCTCCCATAATTTGACAAAAAAATAAAAAGAAGAGGGCGGCAACAATCAATTTGGACTGTGAATTTTTACATTTAGAAAAAGAAAAACTTAATATTTTAAAGCAAGAGGTAGACAAAACATAGGGGCGGGCTACAGTCCGCTTGGGCGAACTGTTGGATACCCTATTCTTATTCCTATATCTCATAAGTGGGCGTGACAAAAATTTAAAGGATTTTAACGAAAAAACTAAGCTTTTGTAAATAAAAACGCTCCCTAGCTCAAACTTTGGTTTTTCAATAAAATTGTTTTATTTAATTGTGGGCGTGTCAGTAGGCGGATTTAAAAAAAAATTAAGTATGAGCATAAAGGGCACTTAGAGAGTATATACTATAAATTTCAGCTCCCTAGCTCAAACTTTGGACTTTCAAAAATAAAAAATAAATAATTGTGGGCGTTTCAGTAGGCGGATTTTGAAAATATTTACACATGAGCATAAAGGGCCCCTAGAGAGTATATATTAAAAATTTCAGCTCCCTAGCTCAAATTTTGGTTTTTCAAAAAAAATATTTTATTTAATTGTGGGCGTGTCAGTGGGCGGATTTTGAAAATTGTATGTCCCAAGCAGTTTTATGGGCCAAAGATCATATATAAAAAATTTCAGCTTTCTAGCTCAAAATTCAATTTTTCCCAAAATTTGTTTTATTTAATTGTGGGCGTGTCAGTGGGCGGATTTTGTAAATTTTATGTCCCAATCAGTTTTATGGGCCATAGATCATATATAAAAAATTTCAGCTCTCTAGCTCAAAATTCGATTTTTTCCAAAATTTTGTTTTTTTGAGTTTGTGGGCGTGTCTGTGGGCGGATTTCAAAAATTCTTAAACTTGATTATTTCGGGACCCTAGAGAGTATATGGTTAAAATTTCAGCTCTCTAGGTCCAGTTTAAAGGCCTAATTTTTGCCGACGGACGGACGGACGGACGGACGGACGGACATGGCTAGATCGACATTACTATCGATGCTGATCATAAATATAGTAACTTTTAGGGGTCTACGGGCAATATTAAGGTATGTTACAAACTATGCGTCAAAATTAATATACCCCTAGAATAGGGTATAAAAAGAAGAGGAAAACGATGACCTTCAATTTTTTAAAAGTCTTTTGCCATTTTACATTTATGGCAAAATTTGACGATTTCGATAGAGATAAGAAACTACTTTCAAAATATTATTTTGTCAAAACTAAAAAATAAAAATAAAGAATAATAAATAAAGAATAATAAATAAAAACAAACTTTAGTAATAAAACTAGCCGCTGTTCCACACTAATTCCTTTCCATTGTTTTTTTAATCTTGGTCGAACTTTTTCTAACAGCAAATCAAAAGTTGGTACTGACATACGACAGTATTGCCAAAATCGGTTTATTGAATGTATACCAACACTTCGTTTTCTTCTTCTTATAATAGATCTATAAACATTAACGGTCGGGCTCATTAGCTCAATGGTTAGTGTGTCTGCCTACTAATCGAAAGGTCCTCGGTTCAATTCCGGGGCCAAATAACATCTTGAGTTTTTTTCCACTGCCCCACCTCTTGCGAACGTCTGACAAACATCCAAGAGTATCCAATTGTCATGAGAAGCTTCTCAAATTTGCCGTTCGGATTCGGCTTAAAATTGTAGGTCCCTTCCCACTTCGCAAAGAAAGTGGAGGTTTTAGGCCCTCTATGGGCCGTTAATGCCTAATATTTATTTTTTTTTTATAAATATGAACGCGATTTTCAATTAAAAGACAAGGTCGAACTTCACTTGACAATTTTGCAACTAATCGCTCAGCGATGTCGCTCAGTAAATGGCCACCCATCGCTCAGACTCGTCGCTCGATCGCTCGTCGCTCAATCGCTCAGTCGCTCGTCGCTAAATGCGTGGCCGCAGCCTTAGGTGGACAAGTGGTACTACATGTCTAGCGACAAAGCATAACTTTCTGTCCAAACCTGGACCTGCGACGCTCTTAGTGTCTAATCTCAATAAACCGACACTGTCTTTGTATATACAGTTCTATGGTAGTCTCATCAACACGAATTTGAAAACGTTTAACTCGACAGAGGCGGGAGAAAAAGTGGTGGCGTTTGAAGGTTTGTGTCTTAAATTTTGCTGTCTCTCTTTATCGAATCATTCTGATATTATGTAAGTATTTATTTTTCTGTGTAGCACCCGAATACTTTTGATGATTTGTATTGTTGTGTCGCTTCGGCAAATAGTATGTACGATGAGAGGGATATGATGGACAAATTAGAAATCTGGCTTTGTCGTCTGCGAGTAGAATGTATGCTGAAAGTATGTATGTTTCAAAGGAAAAATCGAATAAAATTTGATTTCGGTATTTTTAATCAAATGACATATTAGATGAGAATGATGAATTTATGATGAGAGGCAGATGATGGAAGGGGAAAGGAAAAATTTTTCTAAAGGATATTCAATAAAAGCTGATTTCGGTATTTTGGTATTTTCCATCAAACAAGGAATTATGAGTTTATGGATTTTTAGACTTTTTCTATTTTCGCTGTATCTCGTTCAAAAATGTATCGATTTATATCATTTCTTCAGTATTTGATTCGGAAATATTCAATTTGTGTTGTATTAGCCGTTATTCAAAGAAATAGTTGTTGGATAGGTATATTTATCTATTAGCGAATTGATGACCTACATTAATATTGAGGCAGGTCACCTGTCGTTTTGCATTTTTTTTGTAATATATTCGTGGTCAGCATCGATAGTTATGTGCATCTACTATGTCCGTCCGTCCGTCCGTCCACCCATCGGCAAAAATTAAGGCCCTTACACTGGAGCTAGAAATCCGAAATTTAAACCATATACCTACTCTTTAGGGGCCCGAAATAATACATTTTAAGAATTTTTAAAATCCGCCCACTGACACGCCCACAATTTCAAAAGAACAAATTTGTGAGCTAGAAAGCTGAAATATTGAATATATTGTCTTAAGGCGCCCGAAATGCTGTGGGGGTTAACATCGCATCGTCCCCTCTGTAAGTAGCATGTATGATGAGAAGGGGATGATGGGAGGGACGAACAGGTTTGAAATGAAAAATTTAATAAAATCTAATTTCAGTCTTTTTCCTCAAAAAAGAAATTATGAATTTTTCGCTTTTTAGACTGTTACTATTTTGGCTATATCTTGTCGAAAAATGTTCCGATTTGTATCATTTCTTTTGTAGGTAATGTATTCAGAAATATTTAATCTAATTTATAAAGAAATGGTATGTTACTTTTTGTCACTATTGCGCCATGCTGCACCACCACTTATGGGTTAATAGGTTTCTACCTATACGATCAATATTTATTTAAAATCCCAAAGAAACACTTCTGCCGTCCCTAAAGAATTTGAAGTTGAAATAGCTCGCCTAATAGCACGTTGAATGAAGAACAAGAATTCCGAGTTCTTTCTGAGAGAATAGAAATGCCAGAAATAGGCGGGGGGTACATCTGCCCATGCAGGGACCAGCTTAGAAAATCACTACAGCGCCCTCCAACCAGCGTTTGTCGTAAAAGTATAGGTACTAAGGTGGGAAATCATATCCATGCAATTTAAACATCCAGGTGAGCCCAGCGACACATTTAACATCTTGCTCGTTGCAGGGACGTTTGAACCTCGCTAATCCATCGCCAGCAAAGAATAACTGATACCAACTAGGGTCCGTCACTTTTCCTTCAAGCAGATAATCAAGGGCAATATGATTGGGCTTAAGACACTTCCCTGGTATACACCTCTTTGATTGCGAAATCCTCGGTGGTGCCAACGATCTTACTCTTGTCTTTACTCCCTCATACATGTATACATGTCCATGATCATCCGTACGTAGATTTCTGGAACTCCTCGTTGTCTTAGAGCTTCCCATAACAGATCCGTTGGTTGTCTATTACAGGCCTTTCCAAAATCAACCAACACCATATGCAAATCATTCAAAGAATCACGATGTTTTTCCATCATGATCCTTATACTTTGGATTGCATCTGTGGCTGATTTACCTGCGACAAACCAGCACTGGTCTTCAGATAGCCGTACTATTTTCCGCATTCGATTATTTAATACCCCCTGAACGATCTTCATGGTATGTGACATCAGCTTGATTGAATGGTACGAGTATTTATCAGTCTCGCTTATCGCCTTTTTCTTTGTACAAAATAAGAAGAAAATTCTCCCTCCACGGGTTCGGCATTGGATCGCCACTCATCAGTTTGGAGATGAGAATCATGAGCCATTTCGACCTGATGTCTGGACCCAGAGGGTCCGGCCCAACTGCTTTTCGATTTTTGAAGTCTTCCTAACTTCTTCGACAGTAATGTCTTGTACTTCTTCAGTGTTAGAAACGGCTCTCGGAAAATATATCCGAGGAAATTGTTAAATTAGAAGTTTTTCGTCATCCACAAGAAGCAGTCCTTGAGCATTGTTGATGAACTTTGGCGAACGGATTTCCTGGGCATTCCTCCTTCTCTCGGCGGCAAATTTTGAAAATTGTTGCGTTCCTTTATGGATGCGAAGTGAATCAGTTTTGGAGACTAATTATTTAAATACTTTAAAAGGTTTTCTGGATGTTCTTAAAGTGAAAAAAAAACTTCAAGGTCATTCCTATTACAGCTTGCAGAAGTATCTTCAGATGGAAAACAATATTTCGCCGGAACATTAAATGTTTTGCATTATTTACCTTAGTTTTTGTATATAGACCTATTCCCGTTCAAGCTGCTTTGTCGGAGTTCGTGGACAGCCTGGTTTCTATCAGCAGCCGAGGAAGAATTTTCTTCTAACTACCGATACAGACCCTCCACAAACTTCATCTTTTGAGCGCACTTTCTCTTTGCGAGCCTCTTGTAAAGTCTGTATTCCGATTGACCTTTTTCATGTCCATAATTAGTGGAGTACTTTGACTAAGCTTTGAAAGACACTTTTTTGGTCACTAATTAGTAATTAGCTACTGCTTTATCTTCATCTGCCGGGTATGATAAAAAATGGGTATGTACTTCTTTAAAATGTGTTAATATGCCTAACCATGCGCTTGACGAAATTCAATACTTAACATTTTGGGCATATGGGTGCCTACCTATAAACATTCTTTATTGTACCTTCTTCAAAAGGTAAATGTAAACTACCTATACATACTTAATTTCTTTGGTACTCGGTCTTCCTGAAACTGAAATTTGCATTATATCGGACGCAAGTGGTCAGCCACCCCATTTCTAGCACTGATACTATCTTTTCTAATCGTTGAATCACTAAAAAACAACCTTACTATCAGAGTTTTAAACCCTTTTACCAGCTAAACGATCCACCCAGGTACTATCATGGGATCAGGAGAAATTTGTTTGCATTTGAAATTTTGCGGGATGATATTTTCCTGGGATAGACTCAAAAAAATTAAAACTCTGGACACCTCTTCGACTCACAAAAAAGGATATTCTGAAGGTGGGATATTTCAACCGTGGATATTATAAAAAATAATTAAACTACAGTAATTATTACTAATTTTTGGATTTGAAGTGGTCAACCGCTAGTGCCGGTTCCCTACCTACTCCACACACACATCAACGCAAACAACTTAGAGCATTTTTCAATATGTACGAGGGCGGGTCAATAAGTCCGTGACTTTTTGAATTTCTGACCTCTTTACTGAAACGGCAACACTGCTCCTGTCAACAGGCATCTGTCAGTTGACTCCTGTCAAAATTTAAACTTGCTGCGTCAGTTAGTTTGTGTTTGACAGCTATTTTTATCAGACTACTCACTAATTTGAGGAGAAAATGGAAAAAAGTGAATTTCGTGTGCTTAGTAAGCATTATTTCTTGCGAAAAAAAACCATTACCGAGACCAAGGCTAAGCTTGAAAAATACTATGGGGACTCTGCACCATCGATTTCAATGGTAAAAAAGTGGTTTACTGAATTTCGTTGTGGCCGTACAAGCACTGAAGATGCCGAACGTCCTGGACGCCCAGTTGAGGTCTCTACACCCGAAACAATCGAAAAAATTCACGATATGGTGTTGGCCGACCGAAGATTGAAAGTGCGAGAGATTGTGGAAGCCGTAGGGATCTCGAATGGCTCAGTGGTTTCAATTTTGAATGATCACTTGGGCATGAGAAAGCTTTCCGCAAGATGGGTGCCGCGTTTGCTCACAGTCGACCACAAAAGCAATCGTGTAACAACTTCACAGGAAGGTTTGGCGTTGTTTAATCGCAATATGGAGGAGTTTTTGCGCCGTTTTGTAACCGTGGACGAAACATGGATCCATCACAACACACCAGAGACCAAACAACAGTCAAAACAGTGGGTTTCTAAGGGTGAATCGGCGCCAAAGAATGCCAAGGTGGGTTTGTCAGCCAATAAAGTTATGGCGACTGTTTTTTGGGATGCACGCGGGATAATCCACATTGACTACCTTCAAAAGGGAAGAACAATCAATGGGGAATATTATGCCAACTTATTGGACCGATTCAATGACGATTTGAAAAAAAACCGACCTCATTTGGCCAAGAAAAAAGTTATTTTCCACCAAGACAATGCAAGGGTGCACACATGTGCAGTTGCCATGGCAAAAAACCATGAATTGGGCTATGAATTGCTCCCTCATCCATCCTATTCTCCAGATTTGGCTCCGAGCGACTACTTCTTGTTCCCAAACCTGAAGAAATGGCTTGGTGGAAAAAGATTTGACTCCAATGATGAAGTCATCTCGCAAATAAAGGCCTATTTTGAGGACCTCGACAAATCATTTTTTTTGGAAGGGATAACAAAATTGGAGAAGCGTTGGACAAAGTTTATAGAGCTCAAGGGAGACTACGTTGAAGAATAAAATTATTTTTTTATCAACAAATCTGTGTTTTATTCCAAAAGTCACGGACTTATTGACCCGCCCTCGTATATATGAATATATTTGCGTTAACATCTCGAAATGATTCCATATCTTCTTTTGCAGTGTTTAAATATTTCTCCAGCCTTTATGCATAAATCCTTATTCATAAAACAGTGTAAAAAACATATAAGTTATGCACAGTTTGTGTCGATTAAAGTATCAAAAAGAATACATTAATCAATTACATTTAGCTGTCCAAACTGTCGAAATCAATTGTTTGTGGAAAACCAAATGAAAAAATTCAGCTTATACATACATAATATTGGGAAATTTATTTGTGCAAGATAATGCATTCGCAATATGCACATAATATGACTTTTGATACCGATTATGAATGAATGTAACCTACCCCTGACCTACCGCAAACTTTCATCAAAACAAACAACTAATATACCATCCATATACTGCACCCCTCTCACCAACACATCATATCACCATCATGAGAAGTAAAAAAAAATAAATTCGATAAATAAACGACAAACCATACACTTATGAAAAACTTCCATTAAAAACAACAAATAATTTACCAACCATATCCCCCACCCCTCTCACCAACACATCATATCCCCATCATGAGAAGTGAACAAAATAAATTCGATAAATGAGGAGAATGGAAGACAACAAAAATAACTACGAATACGCATATTCAAAGGCATACTAGCATTTTGTAGAAAAGGTTCTACAATATGGTTGTATAAATATAGCTTTTTTTAATGACATACTTAAGTCGTAAGATGGTGTGTAAGTCGAATACTCGAAGTTAAACTACTATAGAACTCTATGTACAATGGCACTGTCTAACAGCCAAGCACGCATAAAGGCTTGGCGTTTATTCAAACGACTTCTGTAGAAGCTGCATGGATGAAGAGGAGAAAAAAGATTACAGTTCACCTTCTTTTTACTTTTACGGCTATTTCCATAAAAGAAATGTCTATCCAGGAGCCTTTTTGCTAAGTGATCTTAGTGACTCAACACTGACATTAGAAGTATTTTGCGCTCCATTAGAAGCTCTAAATGGTTTAACTGGTAGAGGGAGGAACTCTATAGATAAACGTGGTATCACAATGGGCATCACATTGATCTAAGTGTGTCGGCTGTAGCTGACAGCCACCTAAACCCAACCTTAACCTAACCTATATAGATTTGCAAAATTATAAAATGCCCATCTTGGTGAAATAATTGAATGTTTCAGTAACCTAAAGAGATTTTATTCGGGAAGGCAAGGATATTGTGATTTGTGAAGCCGGGCGGAAATACATATTTTATTCGTACTCGTACTTTTCAATCAGTATAGATGTTATCGTATCATCGATTTCATCGTAGAGGTTATCATGACAAACTATAAGTTAGTTTGCCTTAATGCTGTGACCTTGCTACATCTTCTCGAGTAAAACTAGAAGTAAAATTAAAAGTGTATCTCAGAAACAACTCGAAGAACGCAGCTTCTTACCAGTAAAACTAGCCAACAAATTAATAGCAGGGCCGGGCACTCCTTAAAGATCGTTAGTCGAAGATTTCTAGAGTCTTCCTTTCCGCTATGGGGGCTTTTTTCATTCAAAGAAGATGGCTGAGTTTTCCTGAAATTCATTAACTTGATTATTCGATGATTAATGTCGTCATCATAGTTTGTTTCGCTGTTGATCATAGATGGCAGATATTTTAACATTTCGCCACTTGAGAATCACTCTTCCATTTATATAAATGTCTGGAATAGGTCGGAATGGATCAGAGCACGGGCAGCACATGTATTCCGTTTTTTTAGGACTAATACGATACACATTCCCCTCGAAAACGTCCGCCCATATCGCCCAGTGATTATTGCAGGGACGTGTGATCCTCGCTTATGTATGATGGCTCCATGGTCAGCAAGGAATAACTGATGTACTTTGAAGTCCGTCACTTTTCCTTTAAGGAAACATTTTCATCTTTTATATAATAAATAATAATATAAAATCCGGTTGAGTTGAAAATTTCTACAGTCGTTGGCACTTGCGTGAACGTTTCAGCTAAAAGACCATTAAATTGTTATAGGTGGTGCGCGAGTCGTATCGGATAATTGTTCGTCTGCTATGCGTTCGCGCATCGTTCGCCCGATTACGTTGAGACATTGAACAGTTGTTGTTGGCACTTGCGCGAAGGTTTCTGACATTGTGTAATCATCGCAGAATAGGCGGCGAGGAGTATGAAGAAGAAATATTTCAAAAAAAATTACAAACAAATTGAAAGAGCCATTATAACGCAGGCCGGGCATTAGCTAAGAATTAATATCAATTAAAATGTTTTAAAGTCAGTGTTTTCAATAAGCATTATCAATTCACAGAAAACAGCATTTTAATTGATCTACATCCACAGTAGCGCCTAGTAGGGGATTTTTTGTTAACCTAGTATGGTGCCTCCCTTTTGGAGAACCAATGCTTTTCAATGGAACAGAGCACACTGTAACAGCGACTGTAACAGCACTCCCAACTTTATAATGTGTTTCACACATCACAACAATTGCCTCTTGACTGTTGCTTGGTATAGTAGTTGTCTGTTGCTCTGCTAATATCTTTGAATTAACTATTAGCACAACAAAACATTAGAACATGTCTAACTTCCATACATTCCATTACTATCAGTGTTGTATTCGTAGTAACTGTCCGCAAGTGAGAAATAACATTTATATCTACATTGATACGACTGAAATGACCGGTGTCACTATGAAAGAGGAAACAACTAAACACTGATACTGCCAGTTCTGTTTTACGGCGCCCAGTGCTGGACGATAAGCAGGAAAGCCGAGCTAAGCTTGGGTTCTTTCGAAAAAAAAAAAACCGTTGGATATTTGGTCCTGTGAGGAGAAGATATAAATGCGAACGCTATGAGCTGTACAAAGATGTGGATATAGTCCAAAAAGCTAAAATACGTCAACTACATTGGCTTGGCCACATCGAGCGAATGGACAATAATGCTCAAGCGAAGAGGACTTTCGACTCCCAGCCCCCAGGTTTGCGGAGGATGGAAGGCTGCAGTGTCTCTGGCAGAGACCCTCCACGGGTTATGAGCCCGCTAAGTAAGTTAAGTAAACAACTAATCTAACATACTCGCTCTGGAAAAACTTGCCAAAAAAAACTCCAACATAACAAAAATACGGTGTTAGGCAATAAGCCAAAGTTGTTTCAAACCCGCTAAGCCTATTATTCACAACTAATTATTGCATGGCTTTGTTTTAAAAACTAGGTCAACAATATTACAATTACATGACGCCCAGAAATGTATCAACCAGCATTTGATTGGGTTTGTTGAAAAAGTCATCCAATCTACTGTCTTTGTTAATTTCTAGTTGAAATGGCAATTACGCTTCATTGCAATGCTTTAGTAGTTGAATAAGTTTGATAAAAAACTAAGAAATTTATTGAAGGGATAGTTATGTATCTTCGTTGAATTGCTTTCACATAAGTTTATTCTCCATACATAAATTATCGCATTAACGATTCGCTGATGAAATTTTAGTTATATTAAGTAAAACAAAACAATTCGGCGATCGGAATAGATAGGGCTAAAAATAAACTAAAAAAAAAAACAAAAAAAATAGATAATAAAGTACGGAGCTATCAATTATATTTGAAATCTGTTTACAAATAGAAGCAGTTTGGAGTAAATGTACGGTTGCAGAATATACATATTTATATGAAAGCTTTTAGTTAGACATCTTAGAGATTATGAAAGTGCCGGTCTATGACGACGAACAGAGAGCATGATGTGAAAGATATGTGTTTATTATCAATGAAACGCATGAAGCTCTCGTCAACTGAATTATATTGTATTAACCAGGAATAAAGAGGGTTTATGTCTATCTTTGTCAGTAATGAATGTGAACTCTGACGTCGAATGACAGGCATATAGTATTGCACCTTAAAGACCAAATTAAAAATATCAATTTGACATAATATGGTATATATTAAATGGCTATTAAAGCAAACATATTTTAAATCAATTTGTTTTTGTATCTTTTGTTTTTTTATTTCACTCACTAAACACTTTTGAATGTTGGCATTTTCACCGAATAATATGTTTTCTATCTCCTTATCCGCAATCTGTTTTTGTTGCAAAGTTGTTGCATTATCCTGGATTGACTTTCTTAATATCTGCGGTAAATTCTCCAATCCAGATTTATTCGTTTCGCTTTCTGAACTCTTCTGTGGTGAGTTGTTTTCCGGAATTGCTAATACAAAGCAGTGGTTTCCAATTAAAACCAACGAAATTAAGAACGCTTTTCTCGACATCAGAAATGTAAATAAATTATATTCTTTTGTCGTGAAATTAAAATTTCATATACTATTGTGAAATGCACTGATACTGGTACGTCAAATATGAAACTGAAAATTATTATCGATGTGAAGCTGCTTCAAGCTATAAGACTCTCGTGAATCTTCTTGATGCCTTGGTATTGGTATGCGGCATTTCGAAGACAAGTGTTTCAGTATAGAATGAACTGACGATGAACAATTTTAAGAATTATATAAGTATGTACACACTACACAGTAAAAAATGTTTAGCAGCAAAAAACTTATTGCATTTTACAAATGAGAGAAATTTTGTCGAGAAAGTACGATATGTTGGGCGACGAAAACTTATAACTGATCTCCAACATTGCATATATCCAATTTCGCCCCTATTCCAAATCCTACAGTGAGCCCAGGCCAAGGAGGTTGCATGACCTCCCATAGACATAACTGTTTATGTGGTCTTCCTGTGATGCTCTACTGTATTCACACGTTTTAAGTCTAAAAAAACTGTTATTGCATCGATCCACCAATTTTGTCGATGAAAATTGGGATTTTCTAAAGCCTATAACTCCCAAACGGGCAATAGACACCCCCAACCCTTTTATAGTAAATAATGCTTGCACTTAACCCCTCTGCAAAAATCGTTATCATTTTTTGCCGGATTAGTTATCGTACTCGTGCCATTTAGTGCAAACAAAAATCAGTATAACCAGGAATGAATTTTAATAATAACTAACTATTGCTCCAAGTTAAATAAAGTGAAATTTTTTGTATGTTAATTGTTCACATATCTCTACATAGTGGGAGTCCCCAAATCTCACGAACTCGGCCGCGCATATAATCGTGCAACAACTTGAAAACAGGACATTTGCCCGCCGAATTAAGCTAATGTTATCGCCTTACGATTGCTTTACTAAGCGTGGTGTAGTAAATATTGTGGTGGTATGCATTCATTCACCTAGATCAAACTCTTATATTCAAAAATCAGTTTACTTATATTGCAGCAATGCTGAAAAATCGTAACAAATGTAGTGCCGAATCTGACGTCGACAACATATGGAAAATGAAATACAATGATCTACACCTTCTTAGTCCTTAGCGGCGAGGCTACAGCTAGGTTCCAGAATACGAAGTATTGAATTTGTTTTCAGTGTTCCATATTTGAACCGATTTTATAATATCGAAATCACTTCAAGTGAAATAAAAAACATTGCCAAATATCATATCACCATATCCCCCATAAAGTGGGCATGGCAAAAATCTAAGTATGGACGAAATCTTAAGAAGGATATATATTTCATTTTCAAGTCTATATATTTTGTGAAATTTTGTACGTTTTTTAAAGGATTTTAGCGAAATAACAAAGTTCTTGTAGGAAAACGCCCATAAAAAGTGGGCATTCACAAAACTTGCAGGATGGAATTGTTCATACCAACTTTATCTACATACTTTGCTAATGATTTCTTTAATAAAATGTTTTTTTTTTTAAAATGGCGGATTTTGAAAATCTTTGCACTTTAATATATCGTACCCATAGAGAAAAAACGTTCTAAATTTTAGCTTTCTACCTCGAGTCTTAGGACCGAATTTTTGCCCACGGACGGACGGCCGGACGGACATTGCTAGATCGACATTACTATCGATGCTGATTACGAATGTAGTAACTTTTAGGGGTTTCGGGACTATTGAACTATGTTACAAACTATAAGTCAAAATGTATATACCCTTAGAATAGGGATAAACAGCTGATATTTGTCATTTGAGATATTACTCAATTATTTTGACTTTAATAATTTATTTTATTCACTTAACACCTGACAATGCACTGGCTTTAACTTAATAAAAAAAAAAACAGTTTTAGTCTTGCCTTTTTGTATGATTTTGTATGATCCTGTTATTGATTATAAACCCGGGTGATCGCCTTCTCCAGCCGTGTCAAGCTACGGATGTGCATTCACACTTGCCGCAGAGTTTTCAGATGTTAAATCTTTGGTAAACCAACGAATGGCCAAAGAATAAAACCTCTAACACAACATCTGGAAAAAAATTGAAAATTTGGAAAAATCTCGAAATCTCGCAATATTTTTTTAAATAAACCTCAAAAATGTCGATGGACAACAAGCAGTTACCCTTAAAAAACCACCCCAGAGAAAAGTGCACACAGAACTAAGCATTCATTTCTCCATTTTACGGCAAGCCAAGTTATAGTGTATTGCACAACCTTAAAGCAACCCCCATATTTATTTCGCATAGACTTAAACTTGTGATCAAATCGTTCTTTTTAGAACGAACACATTCTTCTTCGGTTTAAGTTAAACAAAATTTAAATCGTTCTTTTTAGGACGAATAAATATTTCTTTTAAGCGGTTTGGTCGCTTCAATTTTAAGAATATAAAAAAATTAAAAAAAAATTTACTATTATTATTATTTTTACATGATTTTCAAGATTTTGGGTTTCAAGTTTTTGTTTTTGGGGATTTCCGTTTTCGAGATTTTGTTCTTCGAGATTTCGTGGCCATCCCAAATGTGTCGCTGTGCGGTTCGATGGATCCCAGTTGTTAGTGGTTGGCTGCATCCCGTTTCCCCAATAATTGAAGTATCTAAATTCTATGCTTTGATAGTGAAAAGTGTTCATTATTGGGTAACTCCGAGATGAAGCTAATTCAACCAACGAGCCTCTCCAGTTGATATAATAAAAATGAGTATTAAAAGTTCCTGAGTGAAAGTAATATCATAGATCAAAATTGAGTTATTACCAATATATATCATAAAACATTATTGTAATACAACTATTGAAAATGAATTTTTTTTAACTGTATAACTCAGGGCTATCGTGATAAAATTCTAATAGAATTATTCCCCTGGTCAGCAATGTAAATAAGACTGCTGAATGTTCCGAGTTCCGCGAGAAAATATATTCACGGCCTGACTATGTGACTGAAATGAATGTCGCTGCTACATATTATTATAACACGTACCATTATCGGATGGAAACACAAATTTACACAAGCTTGCAAGTTTTTCATATTTGGTATTTAGAGCTATGTGATGGAAATATTATTTCATTATCATATTAATAATATGTTTACTACAATACTGATTCGTAAAGCAATGAGATTATTTCTTACCTGTAAATGGAAAAAAACATAAATGAATTTGAATTACAATAAAAGCGATATTTGTTTGTTTAAATTTGTATATGTTTTCATTTCGATGAGCGATGCCGGTACAATATTTACACACGAAATTAGTCCCCGTTGCATTGACGCCAATGCATTTAAGAGAAGCAACAGTTAAATAAAAAATGTAATAAACTGAGGCAGCCGAAGACACATTGGCCGCATTGAGTGCGCGTTTAGCCTAGCCTTAAATTACCTAAGTACTACTGAATGACCCAGCTACCTAAGATCTTAGGAAATGTCAATACCTACAGTACAATTTTTGACATTTCTCAAGTCTCTAACCAAAATGTCAAAGAGCCCAAAAATGTCAGCCATTTTTTTAAAAAAAATGATAGAAAAGTGTTAGAAAAAACACGTAAAATAAGTAAAAAATTCATTTATTGACCATTTTAAAAATAAAACCTAACAAGAACTTCAACAACAAAATTTCGAATGAACGAACAGAAAAAAAAGCGGTCAAGTGCGAGTCGGACTCGCCCATAAAGGGTTCAGCGCGTATTATAATTATTATTTACTTAGGCACCTATTACAGATTTATTATTAGAAAATAATGGTTCACGGCTTACGCATAAGGTTTATGTTTATGAAATTAAATGTTTTTTTTTTATATTTGAGTTGATTGAATGAAAGGTAAATTGCGGTTTACGATTTATGACGGTTTACGATTTATTGGAAGTGTCTCTCGCGTACACTATTTAGTTTAGAAAAAAATGATATTAGAAATTTCAATATCATTTTTGAAGACCTATCCATAGATACCCCACACGTATGGGTTTGATGAAAAATAAAATGTTAAGTTTCAGTTCTAAGTATGGGGAACCCCCAAAATTTATTGTTTTTTTTTTCTATTTTTGTGTGGAAATCTTAATGCGGTGCACAGAATACATCTACTTACTAAGTTTCAACAGTAAAGTTCTTATAGTTTCGAAAAAAAGTGGCTGTGACATACCCGGACAGACAGACAGACATGACGATTCTATAAGGGTTCCGTTTTTTGCCATTTGGCTACGGAACCCTAAAAAGGGAAAGTGACACGCCATCAAACAGATGTGCATCAAGACCCGTGCGTTAAGATGATTTTTTATGTAAAATGACCCATTGCGTACTGCATGTCGATTCGTGTGGCAAGTTACATATCACTGTTTATAGTTTTACTGCACCTGCAGTAGTAGAACAGCACAATTTGGTACCATGTTTCCGGTTTGACGTTTCGTGCTGTGAAATTCTCTGACACTACCCAACATTTTAGTCCGTTTGGTCGTTCAGGGATAATAAGGTCAACCAAAAGGCATACTGAATGAGGGCAATTGCTTATTTCCGATGTGTGATTTGTTGACCAAATTAAATGTTAATCCTTTATTATGTTCTTCGGCTATTTCGTCATTTAGTTTTTTTTTGTAAAATGAAAGATTATTCCATTTACTTTCCTAACGTTTCGGCGGGGGTTGCCACCTTCCTCAGGGGAATCTTTATTACATACACAAGAAATAAATAAATAAAAGTAAACATTAAGTGAACCAAACAACTATTTGATATAGATAAAACTTACAAATTAAGTTTAAAAAAGAAATTAAATAAAATAAAATAAAACCGTCAGCTATATAAGCACTTCGACTTGTTGAAGTTTTGTCCTTAACTGTGTGTCAGTTATTGTTTTGGTATGAGGGAGCAGTAGACAGCGGAGATGTTCTGTATGTCCTGTTTCATGTAACATAGACAAGTGTTTGTCCATTGCGTTGTAATGTTTTGAAACTCGCAATGTGCATTCAGTTGAGCTGAACTCAAATAGTGTGATATCTGACCGACTAGATTTTTGTTAGACAGTGAACATCGTAATACAAAGTGAGTATCGTGCATGCCTTTATAATTAAAAACTTCATATTATCAGTGACATTTTGTGTTTAAAGTCTTAAGTAGAAATGAACGTGTCCATCGTGAAATCCAACAAAAAGCGTGAGAAACTGGTTATTGACGGCAACAAAAAATACAAGGATACATTTTACTGGGAGTGTGAGCAGCGAAAGCATTCTGAAATAAGTTATCTGAGATTAATTGCCTACAATATGAACTTGTATTAAATATTGTTTTGTCGTGGATCGTTTTTGGTATGTTTTTGTAAGACTTGAACTGTTTTTGTTATGTTTTATTTATTTGAAG
Source organism: Portevinia maculata (assembly GCA_949715645.1). Taxonomy (NCBI): domain Eukaryota; kingdom Metazoa; phylum Arthropoda; class Insecta; order Diptera; family Syrphidae; genus Portevinia; species Portevinia maculata. The sequence goes on from OX454525.1 coordinate 77,764,839, forward strand.
TTTTTTATTTTGTTTATTTTGTTAAATAAATTTGCCAAATTTTTTTGTTGCTACAATAAAATTTTTAGTTTCATTTTCGGGATTTTGGTCTTTCGGAATTTTGGATTTTCGGGATTGTGACTTTTCGGGATTGTGGCTTTTCGGGATTTTGGATTGTCGGGATTTTGGGCTTTCGGGATTACGTTTTTCGGGATTCTGTCCGACTCCCATATTAGCACTTCGACTTGTTGAAGTTTTGTCCTTAACTGTGTGTCAGTTATTGTTTTGGTATGAGGGAGCAGTAGACAGCGGAGATGTTCTGTATGTCCTGTTTCCTGTAACATAGACAAGTGTTTGTCCATTGCGTTGTAATGTTTTGAAATTCGCAATGTGCATTCAGTTGAGCTGAACTCAACTAGTGTGATAGCTGACCGACTAGATTTTTGTTAGACAGTGAACATCGTAATACAAAGTGAGTATGGACGGCTACAAAAAATACAAGGATACATTTTACTGGGAGTGTGGGCAGCGAAAGCGTTCTGAAATAAGTTATCTCAGATTAATTGCGTACAATATGAACTTGTATTAAATATTGTTTTATCATGGATCGTTTTTGATATGTTTTTGTAAGACTTGAACTGTTTTTGTTATGTTTTATTTATTTTAAGTTTTTTTATTTTGTTAAATAAATTTGCCAAATTTTTTTGTTGCTACAGTAAAATTTTTAGTTTCATTTTCGGGATTTTGGTCTTTCGGAATTTTGGATTTTCGGGATTGTGGGTTTTCGGGATTTTAGTTTTTCGGGATTGTGGCTTTTGAGGATTTTGGATTTTCGGGATTTTGGGCTTTCGGGATTACGTTTTTCGGGATTCTGTCCGACTCCCAGCCGGTAAGCTCAACAAATTTTGCTTGGTTGAAGTAGGCTTTGTCGCATAAGACTTATTATTATCAGCAAATTATCTCCTACTTTTATTATTTGCTGCTGAAGTTAAGTAGAAAAATTGTCATGTAGGTACTCCAGTACCGCAAGATAAAGTAATTTTGTGAGCTTGCACAATGTTCTTTGACTACACAGCTCAACAGAATAGTAACAAATACTTTATTTACATTTTGGAATGAATGTTTCACAAAGTTCTGTCAACCGAAACAAAATTAAACTCGCCATACAATCTTATTTGACAATCACTTGCAATTTGACAGAATTAATAAAATACAAAGGGAGTTAACTTTACTTTTATTGTTTCACATATGTTCACCGATAGGAAATTTTGAGAGGTGATTAGGCGCCGTTCTTTAAGGGGCTAAGGGGGCTTGACTGTCTAGTATTGGTAGTCTGTGAACTCAAAGTTACTCCGTTGTTGCATTGAAATACGGAGAAGAGAGAAACCAAAAAACAACAACACCACAGAGAGGATATAGAAAAGCAAAATTTTCATAGTTGTTGTTGTAGTCACTAGCTGAAAATTAATTGAGGAAAATAATAACTTATCCTATCTTATCCACTACGTATAGATACAATAACTCATACGAAACAAGTGAATTACCTTTTCCGTTTTGAACGACGATATTTGGGTTGAATATGAAGATAAAATAAAACAAATATTAAAATTGTAAAGCCGACTGGCACTTGGCAGACAGTTTTGTTGTTGTAATTGCTAATTACGTAACTACTAATTGACTAATTACTTGCATTCAATGTAATGAAAAAACATGAAAGTTATGTTAAGCGCTTCCTCTACACAATTCCTTTCCAATGATATAACATTAATGTATAAACATTACGCTTAAGGCAGCTAAAAAGTGGTTGAAGGGTGTTTGCTATACGTATTAATAACATGATAATGGTTTAATTGTTGGATTATTAGCACAATATTTGGCGTTTTTTGTAAACAGATATTTTGCAGAGTGACGAACTGCACTGAACAACTGGGTACTGTTCTGGCGTTAAAAGCTCATACGGGAGGAACCTTCTCATAACTGTTAACTACTCTTTCGCAAGAGGTAGGGCAGATAATTAACATTACATTAGGTGGAATTCGAGCACTTTGAACCCCTCGTAAAGTAGTCCAACGCACCAACCACTGCCACTGATTTTCCAATTCCATTCGCCAAATCTAAACAATGAACGTCATTTAAGTTTGTGCTAAATGTTTGATTCCCACATTCGAAATAGCATTTCTGATTCAATTTTCTCCCACATCACATCCTTCGCTCAATTTCAACGCACTAATAAAACATTCGGGACAAACACTATACTTTATTGTCATATTGAGTGGAATACACCCCATGAAACCCCATTAGGTGAGTCATATGTACGCCACCCTGCGGATATTATTAATCGTCCAAATAGCGTCTGTAATAGCTGCAGAGCAAGTAAATTATCTAGTAGCCTCCTAAACAAATACACGCGCAAGTAACACACTGGTACCTAATTAACGACAAATAAAAATTCGAAAATGGTTCAAGTCCACCATTAGCCACAATACTAGCAAACTTCCTTCCATGGCTCCGTTTGCTTTTGCTCAAGTGGGATCATAATATCCGAAAATAATGATTTATCCAATTCTATCGGTGGGTGGCTCCGAAGTTGCTGCAGGCCGGTGGCGCGGCGGTTCTATTTATTTGGTTGGCAATTAAAAATAAGTGTTCATTTTTGTATTCGTACGTAAGTTTTTGCGGGAATTGTTTACACCTGTATCTGATGGGTGATAAGGCAGACATGTTTGCCATTGTTTTAGTAAAATTATTTGGGCTATTGAGTTTCAAAATATCTATATACTTCTTTTTCCTTTGCTTTTATTGGTTGCCAGTATAAGTTACATAACCTTGTCCAAAATCAGTCAACACATCCCAAAATACAGCTCTTAGCATCACCTTCATAAATTGAAAATAGTTAATAGGAACCCCTACTTTCTTTCACTGAAATTTGCCATCTTTTTATAAATTACATTTGGGCATGGAGGGCAGCTTCTTGTTGCCAACAAGCGTGATTTTTGAGGTTAAAACGCAATCGAATTGTTGGGAATAAAAAAGTGAAGAAAGACAATCAAATTCATTATACAATAAGTAAACATAAACACAGATTTATTTTTTAAATATTTTATGGTTGCTAAATTGAGCTGTAAAAGGTTTCCAGAAATGGAATATGAAGGAAATTCTTTATATTTAAAACACAAGGAAGCTTGTGCAAAACTGTTGGACTGACTTCAACTTTGAGTCGTGGATTATGATAGACTCGTTACAAAACGACAAGGAATTGTGCACAAAACATTGAAACAATGTCCAACATAAATATTATTGTCTATATTGCCTCCCATCCCCAACCGAAAAAAGTGCCTTTCAATAATGGGAGTATGCACGGCACGTATCAAAATCATAGCAAGGAGATAGACCTAAAAACTCCTGGATCACACAAGTGCAACAATACCAGCTTTTAATTGGGCTCAGTGATACAGTGATCCGAAACCAGGAAGCCTGCCGATGTTTATTGAGGTAAAACCGGCGAACTCCACAGGCGAACCAGTAGGAATGCATTATAGTCGGTGGGCTTTTATAAGATCCATTTAGTCCAGATCATAACCTTGTCGTCAAAGAAAAAAACGGTAAAACTAGCACATCACACGCATGTATGGTAACAAAGGTGTCTACCATAAGTCCCATTAAGAGAACTCGAGAGGCAATGGTGAAAATGAAAGCGTGTTTGATAGTTCTACTGATCTGGTGAAAACAAAAAAAAATTGTTAGTTTTTTGCTACAGTTTTAATGATTTTTTCTTTTTTGGGATGTTTTCGCCCACTATTTAAAAAAACGTTTTGAAAATATCAATTGAAAAGAAATCGCATAGAATATATTTAAAGTAGTTCTGAACAATTCCTCCATTCAAAGTTTATTTTACAAAAAGCTTGTAACTGTGCAATGCTGCATGCAGGTTCTTATCTTTTATTATCACTTTTTGCATTGCTTACGTTTAGGCGTGATCTACGAGTATTTCTTTTGATTAAATCTTCACAAGTGGCGTCTTTGTAAATAAAGAAGAATTTGCTCTGATTTTAGCAATCGTATAAAATGCTCATATTTTTGTAATACATATGTAATTTAATAATATAATTTACCCAAATTGATGCCTCAGACGCATGGATGTTGGTTTGAAAATTAAACTCTAACGCAAGTGGTACGTTATGATTCTGTTTGCCTTTATTTCTACTCTTCTCGATTGCTAATTCAAAAGTGTTCATATTCTCTAATAGTTCATAATAGGGTCAATGACTTTTGATCTGGATCGTGCAAATTATTGCTATTAATGAATACATTAATATTTGACCACGCCTTACCACTTTTTCAATTGCTGATAAGTACCAGCCGCTGCCTTTTTTAGCTTCTAGAGAATACTCCTTTTATGAGGCAGCTGTTATGTATGATTCAGACTCAGTAGGAGCTGAGGGCATGCATCCGATCCTAGCACTTTTCGAATTTGCAGCGATTTCGCCGCAAGACTCCTCTTCGCTAAAGAGGGAAAAGTTTCCAGTCGCAAGCCCGGGATGTCGGGTGGCCGGACAGGATGGTTGTGATGATGACGATTGTGATGTTGGTGATTTCGTTGAGAATCAACAAAGTCCGTAAGCAACTTTTAACTGGACTTTTAATTAATTAAACTCCGCAGATTTCGCTCTATGCACCGAATTTAAAGGCTTTCGAGCAGCAATCGATAAAGACTACCACTGCACTATTTACATATACATTTTTTGGAGTAATCTTTTTACATATACATTTATTTAAGTAATAATAATTCATTAAACTTCTTACCTACTTTCAGGAGTGCTGAACGAGCCCAGGGAATGAAAAGAGGTTTACGGAAGAAATTCATATTCTACTCGATTTATGGATGGGGATTGCCGTCGCTTTTTACCACAATTACAATTTGTCTAACAAAGTTTAATTTTCTAAGCAAACATCTTCGACCTAAATTCGGACAGGGACGTTGCTGGTTTCAACGTAAGCTTATAATGTTCATATCAGCAAAGATGGCATTTACTAACATTATATTTATATTTTTTTCTAAAGATACTCTAGCTGCCTCGCAGTTGTTATTTTTTTCTGGTCCTGTTGGCATTTTATTCATTATGAATTTTGTTCTCTTCACTCTAACGCTGCGGCATTGTAATAAAGTGAAACGGGAAATATTTCGCATGCAGAGCAGTAATACAGACAAGCCGGCTCTTCGAAAACGTTTTTTCATGGAAAAGGCTCGTTTCATGATGAATACCAAGCTATTTGTTGTTATGGGCATCACTTGGTTCTTGGAGCTTGTTAGTATAATTTTCTATAATCGTAAAAGGACATTTATCTTTGTAATAAGTGATTCGTTTAATGTGCTGCTTGGTGTTATAGTATTTTTTATATTCGTTTTCAAGAAAAGAGTGTGGCAGGCTATTCTTGTACGATTGGGTAAGTTGTACTCGTATGTTGTGCAAATACTTGAAAAGTAAATAATTCTTTTTTTTAAAACAGGAATTAAAGCAAAAGATTCTCTTACAAATGGACCTGCTACATATGCGACCAATTCCACTTACGCGTGTGGCGTTCACTTGCAACGATTTAAGAGCATGGAGAGTAACTCATCACTACTTAGTCCGGCATCGGCGGCTGCACAAAGACACACCTAAATGTATACCATAAGCTTAGAAATTCTGTAAATAATAGCACTTTAAGTTTATTTATATTAACAGTTCTGTTATGTTAAGCTTTTGTACAAATGTTAAAAGTATGGATACGGCGAAGTCCACAGGCTGACCATTTGGGTTTCAATGAAGTAGGTCATTACCTCGTCGTTAAAGAAGAAAAAGGTAAATGTATGGATACCTAGCGTATACAATGTATATGGGCTTATTGTTAAAGGCCATTTTAAATCTCATTAAAGTTACCAGCAAGATTGATTGTTTAAAGATATGAGATGGTGTTACTTTTGTTCTTCATTGTGGTATTATTATTTATTTATGCCTTGCCCTATCACTCTTCTTCAGCTCAATATGCCCCATTTACAAGAAAGGCGATCCTAAGTCTTGCAAGAACTATGAAGGAATATACCTGCTTAATGTCTCATAAAGATCCTACCCAAGTTCTAACGTATTATGTGAACGCTCAAGCCGTTCTGTAGCACACTAATCGGCAGGTACCAGTAGATCGAGATCCACTAATGAAAGCATTCATCATCAGAAGCTCTACGTGGCGATGGCCGATTCGGGATCCCGTCAAAACTGATTCAGTTGTGACCAACACGAGGTGCAATGTGCACTATTGAAATAGCTCGAACTATTCAAAACGTGCACCGGATTCTGGTAAAGATGTGCTCTCATGTAACTTCTTAAATATTCTTCTGGATCAGATAGTACGTAGACTAAGTGTCAACAACGAAGGCACTACTTCTTCAACAGGATGGTCCAATATTGCCATCATCGGCCGATCACAGCATGCCATGGTAGATGCTTTCATGGCGATTGAATACCAGGCGCAATTGATTGGCCTTGATGTTCACGACGACATAACCAACTTCTTGCTTTTAACAAACAGACAAAGATCTGTCCACCGAATAGGACAAAACGTCACTGTTGATAACAGTAAGTGCGATGTAGAAAGGGAGTTCAGCTTCAGCTACCCCGGAGTAAACATCAACTCCACGAATGACACCCCAGTGGAGATCCGACGAAGAATACTTAGGAAACCGCAGCCACTGCGGTTTGGCAAAACAAAAGGGTTCAAAACTTCTGACTCGAATAACAACATGCATGCTCTATCGAAAGTTAATCCTGCTAGTTCTGCTTTATTAAGCCGAGTATAAGACGATAAGTAGGAAAGGGGAGCTAATATTGGACTCTTTCGAAAGAAAATACTCTAGGAGGACTAATGGAGAAGAAGATACAACCGCAAAATCTATGAGATGTACTAAGATGTTGATGTAGTTCAAAAAGCTAAATCAGGTGGACAACATTAGGTCGGCCACATCGGTCAAATGGACAAAAATGCTCCAGGCAAGAAGATCTTCGACTCCCAGCACACAGGCTCGAGAAGCAAAGAATACCAAAATAACGTTTTCAAAAATAAGCCACCGCGGATGCCGAAGCATGCCCGGAATCGCGTAAGATATAAGGCTGTAGTATCGCAGGCAGAGACTCTTCATGAGTCGGGAGCCCGTTAAGCAAATAAATGTCTCCACATACACATTCAAAAAGTGGCAAATCGCAGTGCAACCAGTTTAATACAGTTAAATGAGATAAGGCTTAACGACCACTTGAACTTATGACCCTTCTCGATGAACTCCCTGAACTTGATATGAATTTCGCAGTCACAGACTGCCTTCACAAAACACTATGCTTCAATAAACGGTTCTCCACAGAGATTCGCAAAGAGAAAAGCATGGGTTTGCAATAACCCACCAAGCAGCCATAACGGCACAAAGTGGTATATGGATGGTTCTACGAGTAAATTGGAATCGGGGGTAGGAGCCAGAATATACGGACCCAATGCATGCATTACGATACCTATGGGACAAAGTTCCAGCGTATTTCAAGCAGAGCTCCACGCCATTCAAGAATGCGCCAGCCAAATCAATACATCTTTTTTTTATACTTTTTTTATAAAAAAGAAAATTCAAATCCCAGAGCACTCAGACTCAGTAACGGTCCATTGTACTACCAGGCAGAAATCCTCCTTTTGGTGTAGAGGCTGGAAAATGAGTGGCGTATGTTGTTGTTCCCCATGGGGATTGAACCTGCACCGCACGGTAAGACACTAACGTCTACACCGTCGCCACCCTAATCAATACATAGGCGCCACCGTCCATATATTCGCGGATAGTCAAGCAGCTATGAATGCCCTTAGCTGGAATACCATTGAATATAAATCAGTCATGCACTGTTTTAAGACTCTTCAAACACTCGGTTTGAAAAATAAGGCAACAAAAAGGCAGACGAACTGGCAAGAAAGGGCTCAGAAACTCCTTTCAAAGGTCCCGAACCTACACTCCTAGATCAGCAGTAATCACGGCTATAAAATGCTGGGAACATACGAAATGATTCACCTTTTGGGAGAGCATCCCAGAACTGAGACAGGTCAAACGAGCCATCCAGTCCTTCAATAATAATGCCAAAAAATGTCTAATTTTGAGTCGGCATGATATCAAAAACCTAGTATAGGTTACCTTACGGATCACCACCGGTTAAGATACCACCTAAGTAAAATGAAAATAGTCGACTCTTCAGAGTGCCGGCTATGTATTGAAGAAGACGAAACAGCTGAACCCATTTTAGGTGAATGTCCAGCGCTCACTGAAACTTGAAGGAATATTTTCTTCAGAGAACAATTGAGTTCTGAAGATATTAAGAAGTCCTCTGCTGGAAGCATTATCCGCCTTCTACGGAAAGTAGAAGTACTACTAGCCTTAACAGTTCCAGGCGGTACAATATATCTTATATGTCGCAGTGCATTTTTCTACGTCTTGGCGAGCCAGAAGCTACAAAAAAAGGAAAGTAAGAATGGTGCTTCTTCGTTGTATATACAAAATTCTTCGTTTATGCAAAAGACTAGTTTCGTTTATTTCAATCAAAAAATGGGTGCAAGCAATTTGCTTTAAATGCTCATAGATTAAAGCTACAATAAATTCAGTCGAATATTAGACTTTTTCAAAAACAATTACTGTGAGGAAACACTAAAATCCAATTCAGTCGAACAGCTAATAGGTGTGTATAAAACTTCACACCTTGAAGACTGTTTTTTTTTATATTATTGGCTCGTAGCCATACTTTCTTGACGTCGCTGCCAAACAGAAAGTGAGCATGATTCCAAATAATGGAAATAATGCTATTGCCGAAGCGGTGGCACCAACAAAGGACAAATTCGAATTCACCAAATCCTGCAGTTTGACTATACATCCCTGGAAAAAAACATGTCCTTTACAAATTGCCTCAATAAAGTGTAATTTTTGACTTACAACTTTAATCAATGTTTTGGAATCATTGGGATTACATTTAGTTAACGGCTTCATACAGCATGATTCCGGGGCGGTTTTGCTGGGGCTCTTTAACCAATCTTTATAGCTTTTACTGCCGCAACATTCAAGCTGAAAAAAGAAATAGTAATTTTGAAAAGGTGGACATTAGATGAAAATTAACATACCCTTCTCTGAATGAAATCAATAAGTTTAGTATTATTAGCTGACACATTGTTGTAGTGACGTATTTCATTTTCAATACCTGTCGCAAGTCCATTGGTTAATTGATCTTTATAAGTATAAATATATGCGGATAATGTGATGACTGCAAACAGGACCGTTATAAGGAATGCGCCGTACTGTGTAAAGAAATAGATAAATTGTCTTTTTGAGGTAGATAATGGCTAGACACTAACTATTACGAGTAAAGTTGGCTGCACTTTCACAATGCAGGTACACGCTAATGTAGACACAAAAATGATTATAGTACCGATAGCGATAAGGACCGTTGGTGCTGCTGTAGAATATTCTGTGCTGATTTTAAAATAGTTCTGCATATCAGTGTGTAACCATATTCCCGCCCAAACAATTGCTAGACCGCAAAACTGTTGAAATAGAAAAATGAATAAACGAATCAGTTATCGATTTTGGTTTTAAAAAATGCTTAACACAAAGAGTGTTATGTTGATATCAAGTTTTAACTATTCGTGAAGTAATTTTTGTTGTTTGTTAGAGATATAAGTTAAACCTCGTATTTAAGAGGTATGTGTCTATGGAAATATAAATACGAGTATAATCACCGAACTCCGAATTCAATATATCTCCGATTAAATTCTGTTGACCGTATATTTAAACAAAGGGATATGCTACAGTCCGCTTGGGCATAAATATCCGCGTAAAACTTTTTAATAGCATCCTTATTTCCTTTTATGGCTTACACTGTTGACTCTCCTATTCCATATTTGATACAAATAAATCGAACACTTGTACCTTTCTCCCAATGTTTTAGAATGTCAGCCTTTTCTTTAATTTGAAGAACTGTACGTGCTCGTTTTTTCGACATGTTGATACAAATGCTTACTGCAACGTATAATCAGAGAATACGAGTGCTCACGACATGTATTTTTTTAAAGATAATTAAACTTAACGTCTGCGTTTTAGTCTGGAAAACTGTAAAATTATTGTTTAAACTAAAACGCAGACGTTTAATTTGTTTTCCTTTTCATGCATGCATTCCTATGTAAATCGCAATATGTTCTATGTAAATCATTGGCATCAGGTACACTGCATTTCGGATATAAGAGGGTTCTCCGGAAATTAGAGTGTAAATTGAACAAATGTTTTCTGGAAAAGAAGTCCGAATATTAGAGGTTGCGGTTATTGGAGTTTCAGTTAAAAGAGTTTTCAGTGTATTTAAGTAGGGATTTCCACGATATCTAGAAAAAAAATCTCAAAAACAAAATCCTAGAACGTACAACCTCGAATTACCAAAATCTAAAATCTCCAAACTAAAATCCGCATATCAAAGAACACAAACCAAAATCCCCAAAAACAATACAAAATTTGTTTGATAGGCTCAAACTATAGAGGACTAGCAACCCCCCGTGCCTTGGGTCCCTGTTGGATTGGGAGAAGGTGCTAGGCGCTACTTTCAAAAGACGAAACAAAATATAGAATCTACTTTTCATTTTTCGAGATTATTCTAGATTTTTGCGCATTCAAACACTTTTTTTCTAGATTTTGTGCTTTCGAGTTTTTGTCACTCTAGATAACGTCATGATCCCATTAAGTGTGTATTGTTGCCTTCTTGGGGCAATTGCAGGCCATTTCAAGGGATGTGATCAGCTGTTTGTTGACTTTTAGGGCACAACATGAAAATATCTGTGGAACTTTATTTCTTTTTTGGTTATTGAGAGAACGGTGACTTATGAATAAGAGAAAATTATTGTTCATACATCTTAGCATTACATTTGCTCAGTGTAAGTTGAAAGGTTCTTTCCTACAAAAAAATCTATTAGGAATTTATTTTTTTAATTTTGGTGTTTGGAAACAAAAGAGTTCAGAAAATACAAGCTAGTGAGCTTTTTTTTTGTATTGATTTCGAAATTTCTCGCGTTTAAAGCAGCTAGCTGGATACGAGTGTTCAGACAAATTTAGAAGTAGAAGGCGTCAAATTTTCAGGTGCTGCATGATTGTCTGAGGTTGTTATACATAGATTTCGGTTAGGCAGATAGATATTGTAAGCGGAAAGGAGAATTTGCAATTAAGTCCATTTGGCATTCTTTAATCATCAGGGTATCATTTTAAGTTTCCAATTCAGGGACGGGTTAAGAATACCGCTGCAGCGCCACCCGATATACAACGCTTGTCCTAAAAAGCGACAAAGTGGGAGGAATCACACCATGGCAGTGTTAACATTGAGGTGAGCCTAACGACCCATTTAACATCTTCAAATAAATAACCCTTTGAGTTGACTAGTTTAAATTTCTGTCCAGGGTATGCAATAGCTGCGACAGTCTTTGTACACGTTTTATTTCCAATAAGAGAGGTTGAGTAGCACCTACAAATATATTTAAAATAACTTATAATGTTATGTGTCAACTTTTTATTAGTATTATTCAATTTGGTGTACCTTCACAAATTCTGTGGAATGTTTTGATAATCAGAATATCGTTTGTTTTTTCTTAAAAGGAATGGATGTCTTATTTTTATTTAGGTAGGTACATTTCATCGGAAAAATTCCCAAAACATAAATAATTATTGGTTTAAAAAATCACATAAATAATTTCAATATAGGCACAAGTAATTCCCGTATCAAAGGGTAAACGGAATTTTTATTCAAGCTTCGGAAACAATGGTAAGTATTTTCATTATAATATACACATTGCTGATAATGATAACCCTGTGTGGCGTTAAAAAATAATTGCTTTCAAATAAAAGAAATTAGCTCATCAGGGACGTCTGTCTTGTTCAAGCAAAGCTTAATTCAGGATGCACTAATAGTAGCGAAACCACCCACAGTATACGAATTTCCAAACCATTTTTATTATCTTAAGGTTCTTTTGCGATTAGACACGCCTAAAGATTAACCGATGTTGTAAATATTTTTTGCGGACCTGAACCTTAATGAATAATATTTACACAACATATCATTATCGGCTACAGGAACTGATCTCTGTATAGCAATCGTATATGTATGCCGACGTTAATTCACAACCTTGACCACCGCCTACGGGCGCCTCCAATGCAGATTCATTGTGTTATTAATTACCATTTGCTATCGTCAATGTGGAGAGTTGGAAAACAAAAACTCTTATCAATATTCCTGTCCCCTAAAATTTCTTGATGCTTTATTAATATCACCATTTAAATCCATGAAAAACTCATGTAGAGTTGATCAAAGCCCATTTTTTAATTTTATGCAAATATTATTCAAAAGCAACAGATCACATTCTTCAGTGAACCTCGAGCAAATGACAAAAACTGAATACAAAGACCTTGGTGATAAGATAAATTGCAAGTAAACAGTTATTGTTAGCAGCGCATCTGAATAATTTAAGTCGTCAACAATATTAATTAATTGCTATACAATGTTCGTTTCAGAGCATTGAAAAAGATCGGTTTATTGAGAGATTATTGGGTTATATTAAAATAAAAAAAATATTGGACATTTAATGACCCATGCAGACCTAACTTCTTCAACCATTTGCTTGTGCACTGGAAGGAACCTACAATATTTTTAACCGGCTTCGAACGGCACATTTAAAAAGTTTCTCATGACAATTGATATACTCGTTGATATTATTGTCAGATTTACGTTTTATTGGCCCGGCCCGCGTGATTTTCATCTGAGACCCCTCGATTAGTAGTCCAACGCACTTAGCCACTGGGAACAACATTGGGTAATCTTACTCGTCGAAAATGGCAGTATTCATGGAAAGTCAACGTACTTTACTTTGTGCTGATACAGAAAGCAATTCACAAAAAAATATCTTCCTGGATTTGACAAGAAACCGAAAAACATTATTATAAAAAAATTTTGAGCACAGTGGATAGTCCTTTAAGAACTACGAGTATCTAGGCAAATCCCTGTTTATTGTGTACGTCTCACGTACCAGTGTGGCGTCCTTCTTAGTAGATCGATTGCACACCAAATTTACATACTGGGGCAAATACTAGAAAAGACCGTCATGTTGAGAGAGTCTATTTATTTTTTTATCGAATTTAAGGCCATATACAATAGCATTAGTCGAAAAAAGCTTTACATAAATATGGTGGCTGGTGCAAGGTGCAATTTGAAGCAGCTCTTTTCAACTATTCCAAACTTGCACACGATTTTAGCAAAAAGAGCATGAGATTTTTTCAATCTTGTCCTTCCTTGTCAGAAAGTCCATAGCGTGGGAGTCAACACGGAAGATATTAACCCCTATCATTAAATACGCCACCAGAAATGTCAGCTTATATTAAAAACGTCATACTTTGTATGGACATTTTCGATACGTTTGTAATGATCGAATTTCGAGCATGTAAGCGAATTTAATGATAGAGATAATCTTCTTCAATGGGCTGTGGTCAGATCACGTAAAATGAAAACAATCAAATGACTATCTCTGTAGATATGATCGTCATAACGAAATTGGCAAAATGATATCGTCAAACGACCATCGTCTTACGTGATCTGGATCCTGCCCACCTCCCCCACGGATGATATCGACATCACTGGCCGTTACCACCGCAGCGTTCCGTTGTAAGTCTCTCGGAGATAGAGGAACAGGCAAAGTTTTTTTTTGTCTTGAAGTCAATGAAGACAAAAATAAGTACATGCTATCAAAAAGCTATCAAGCATCACCCCATCGACTAGTTACAAACTCATTACCGATAACAGCAACTGTGAGGTAGTCATCGAGTTCACCTACCTCTGAATAAACATAAACTCCACTATAGACAGCATATAGTAGAGATTAAATGGAAAATTTAAATTGAAAGCCGCTGCTGCTACTTCTGTTACTCAAAACTCAAGTACAATCCGAATGACTTAATCAAGCTCTATACTGCACTGATCTTCACAGTTCGCCTGGACGGCTAGAAGATAAGAAGGAAGGGAGAGCTGATATTATGCTCCTTCGAAAAATACGAGTTCTTTGTCGGATATTATGCTCAAAAAAACAAATTCTTTGTCAAATATACAGAAATGGTCCTGTGTGCGAGAAGGGCGAACTGTGGAGAAGATACACGTCGACTGTATTGGTTCGTCTACATGTAGCGAATAGTGAATCGACAATAATGCTCCAGCCAAGATATTCTTCGATACTATGCAATCTAGTTCAAAACGAAAAAAAAGCTGATCCCCAGTTCTAAACACAAAGCTATCGCAGATGCCAGCGGTCGTGATAACTGGAAGCAAAACGCCCGGGGTCACAGAGTATGAAATGCAGAAAAGTGTCTCAGGCGGAGATTCTTTGCGAATGTGAAGCTCGATGAGTCGAAATATGTAAGTTAGTTAGTAAGTTAATCGTGTTGTACTTTTAGTTTTTATTTTAAATGGTCAAGTAAACGTGGTCTTTTAAGCGGCCCTTACACGGTCAATCGGTTGACATCATGCATCGTGTATGTGTGGATTGACGCTACCACTTACACAGTTCAATCGATTGACGGAAAATTTTTAGTTTTTGTAAGTTTTCATGGTGTACGGATGAGCGATGAGTGAAACGGACATTTCATAAAGAGGAAAAAGAAAAAAAGTACTGCGAGATGAACACCGAGATTCGCTGTCTTTGGTGAAACTTATTTCATTAAAATATCAAAGAATTGGTTCACTGAAATTATCAACAACGGATCCGCTCTTGTTTAATTCATTTAAATGTTTTAGCCCACGTCAAAAATTCGTTCTCAACGTATTTATTCTTCTGGTGACATCCGCTTTTTGTGCATCAGGATACTTTTCTTTATACTTTTTCGGTCACTATAATCTTTCCCTTTTACATGCCATAAGCTGACCGATATGTTTCAATTAATTGCGATACAAATGCTCGGTCTTCTTCGTCTTTCAATTTTCCGCTGGCGCCAGATATGTTTTCGCTTCCGTGACACAAAACACAATGAAGTAATTACGTCAATCCAACCCTTACACATATCAATAAGCATGACGTTCATGAGACTTCACCATGATGTTCATGAGACTTCACCATGATGTTCATGAGACTTCACCATCACGTCAATCAGACTTCACCAAATGTGTGTTACTCATACAGATACATTTTCACAAACACATGCTAGTGATTGATGCCATTCGATTGACCGTGTAAGTGCCGCTTTACCTTTTTCGAAAAAGTTGGTTTATGAAATATACAAAAAAATAACATGACTCTGTCTTCCAGCAAAGGCCTCAATATTGCAAGCTATAGCTAAGTTTATGGCCGTAAATAAAAGGGCGATGCTTTTTTCGAGCAGCTAAAGTGATTTTATTTGCTGATTTAGGTATAGTTAAAACTCCCCAAACGTTCGCGTGGCAAAAAACTTTGCAGTGACGAATTGTTCGGAAGGGCATAGTGTACTTCAAAAACGCCCCTAAAAATTAACCGAGAAAAAGAAATATTCATAGACAAAGGACATCTACATATTTGTTAAGAACGCAATATTCTTATACTTAAAACACATGTGGGGAAATCCTGTATGCGTCACTGATTGCTCCACTGCAAGTAAAACTCATATGCAGATTTATATTACATGCGCTGGTTGGTTGCTGTCATACTTTGTGTGCCAGAATAGAAAATTGGAAAATGCATGGGTCAATAGTAAAAAGACAAGCAATACAAAAACAGGTGAAGCCAACAGCCTCCACAATGCCTCTTTTCTCTTCTGTGGAGTGGTGAGATTGACAGTGGATTTAGAAATAGAGATAACTTGCAGAACTGCAGTGGATGCAGAATTTGCATATGTTCTTGCCCATTTAAAAGTGCATATTTTATTTTCCCTGCATGAAAATGTCTGCACATGTGTTTTGGGCATTAGCCTGTTCCTGTACGGAAAAGCCCAACATGGAATTAGATTTGGCAAGGGCATAACTAATACCATAGATAAAACCTCCAATCAAAAAAATTCAAAATTTTGAGGAGGCAAAAAAACTGTTGAATATTTGAATACTTGTATGTATAAAATATAAAATATAATAATATAGGGGATTGCTAATAAGAGGTGTTCTTGAAACAATACTTTTGTAAAATTCATAAATTAACTAGATTTTAAAGCTATTTTCATCATTTTATTCGTAATTTTATTCGCTATTTTATTTATAGCCTTTGAAAAGTTTAATATTTATTTTAGGACATACGTAAGAACTCAGACTAAACATAATTTATATTGATTCAATCACAGGGTGTATTTATGTTAGGTAATCAAAGAAGTAATTTACAGTACTTTGAGAACCCGATGTGTTTTATTTAAAAAGTAAAAAAAGTATTTTTTTTTATAATGAATTTTTGAAAAATATAATATTAAGAAAGGAACATTCGAGGGTACTCCCAGAACAACAAAAAAGTTGGAAAAATATCTTTATTTCTCTACTTAGTCTTCTTTAAGCCCTATGCATTTTCCTTGTTGCGGCCAAATTTAGGGCTCGACGTTGGACGCCTTAGCACACCTGGAGTAGCCAGAGTCTACAGAGAGCGGATGAGTGAGAGACTCTCCTCTGTGTATTCACCACCCACAAGCGCCAACAACATAAGGAACAGATACTGTGGCAAAACAAGGGCAGCGAGGGAAGAGTATCGAGCCAAGAGAAAGGAGAAGAAGAAGATCCTATGTAGAAAGAAGAGGGCGTATGCAGTCTTCCAGCTCAAGGAAATCGAAGAGTCTCGCTTTAAGACCGGAACGCAGGCTCTTCGAAACAGCGACGGAAACCTATTCACCAAAGCGCAGGGAATAGTAGATGCATTTAAGCAGCATTTCCAACAGCTGCTAAGTGGGCATTATTTAGAGAGAGTGATAGGGCAAGAAGAAAACCAGCGTCCTGTCAATGAAGAACAGATTTCACCACCCAGTATAGAAGAGGTTGGCTTAGCTATTATTAAGATAAAGAACAATAAGGCCGCGTTCTGATGGTCTACCAGCGGAGCTCTTCAAATATGGAGGTGATGTTTTGGTAGGGCGCATGAACCAAATCATCAACCAAGTATGGGTGGACGAAAGCATGCCCGATGACTGGACTATTAGCTCTATATGCCCCATCTTCGAAAAAGGCGATCCTATGTCTTGCAATAACTATCATATATCCCTGCTTAATGTCGCATATAAGATCCTATCCAACATACTGTGCGAACGTCTGAAGCTGTTCTGCAACACACTAATCGGCACGTACCAGTGTGGCTTCCGGCCCTTCAGATCGACAATAAAAAAAATGTTTACACTAAGGCAAATCCTGGAAAAGACCAATAAATTTCAAGTCAAGACCCACCACCTTTTCGTCCACTTATAGTCGCATATGATAGCATTCATCGTCAGCAGCTTTACGTGCCATGGCCGAATTCAGGATCCCGGCAAAACTGATCCAGTTGTGTCGCGTGAGACTTAAAAACACGCGGTGTAATGTGCAGTTTGGAAGCAGCTCTTCCGAATTATTCCAAACTTGTACCGGATTTCGGCAAGGAGATGCGCTATAATGTGACTTCTTCAATCTTGTTCTGGGGAAAATAGTGCGAAGGGCAGGTGTCAACAACACTATCTTCACTAGATCCGTTCAGCTACTGGAGTATGCGGACGATATCGACATCATCGGCCGGTCCCATCGTGCCGTGCTAGAGGCTTTCTTGACGATTAAAGAACAAGCGAAATTGGTCTTGAAGTAAATCAGGACAAAACCAAGTACATGCCATCAACAAACAAACAAACATCTGTCCACTGACTAGTACAAAACGTAACTGTTGATAGCAATATATTCGAGCTAGTTAAGGAGTTCATCTACCTAGGAGTAAACATCAACTCCACGAATGACATCTTATATGAGATCCGGCGGAGGAATACCTTGGGAAACCGTTGCTACTTCGGTTTAGCGAAACAAATGGGTTCAAAACTCCTCACTCGAAGGACAAAATGCATGCTCTATCGAACCTTAATTCTACCAGTCCTGCTTTATTTCGCCGAGTACTGGACGATAAAAAGAAAAGGGGAACTAATATTGGGTTTTTTTGAAAGAAAAATACTCCTTCGGATATTTGGTCCTATGTGCGAGGAGGGCGAATGTAGGAGAAGATACAACCGCGAATTCTATGAGCTGTACTATGAGATGTGGATGTAGTCCAAAAGGCCTTAAAAGCTAAATCACGTCGACTACATTGTCTTGGACACATTGAGCGAATGGAAAATCATACTCCAGCCAAAAGGATCTTCGACTGTCAGCCCCCTGGTTCGAGAAGGCAAGGAAGACCGAACCTCCGTTTTAAAGGCCAAGCATTCGCGGATGCCAGAGCGCTTGGTTTGGAGAAGTGGAAGCAGCGTGCCCAGGATCCAAGAGGATGGAAGGCTGCAGTGTCCCAGGCAGAGAGTCTCCACGGGTCGGGAGCCCGTTAAGTAAAGATTATTATTTTAAAGATTATTATTTTTATTTATTTCATTTCATCAACTGAGGTACACTTGGTCCTCTAATGGATTACATACATACTTAATTCGACAAATTATTAACATACTTAATTAACCTCACCAAAGTTTGTTAAAAGTATAAGCAATTGATTTTTGAACGTATTTCTACTTATATTAGAGTGAAGATCAATGAGATTCCCAATTGAATTAGCTTCTCTTAAGCATCTAGTTATTGTTTCATTATATCCGTATTGTACTCTATGCATAGGCTCAACAAAAATATTTTGATTTCTCAATGGTATCACGGGTCTTCGATATCTGATCTGTGTAAGCAGGTAAGGACAATTTATATGTTTAGTTATTAGGTCTCTCACAAACATGATCGAAAAATACCTCCGCCGAATACATAAAGGCAAAATTCCAATCAGCTGGCATCTGATATTATATGGTGGCAAGTCGATATTCCAATTAAGCTTTTTTATCGCAGCTCTAGTAAACCATTTTTGAATCTTCTCTATCCTTCTAGAGTGAACCATATAATATGGATTCCAGATAACAGAGCAGTAATCTAGGGAAGACCTCACATATGCAAAATATAGGTATTTAAGGGTATGCGGGTCAGAAAAATCTTGAGAGTTTCGCAAAATAAATCCCATCATTGACCTGCATTTTGTGACGAGGTAGTCTATGTGACTATTGAAGTTGAGTTTATAGTCAAATAATACGCCTAAGTCTTTTTTGGATGCGATGCTTTCCAAAGGTAGATTTGTTATGCTGTAGGTAAACTGAATTTGTTCCCGTTTCCGGCAGAATGTAAGGCTATTGCACTTTGAAACATTAAGATTTAAACAGTTAAGTGTACACCAATCTGATAATCTATTGAGGTCATCCTGCAACAATAAACAGTCCTGGGGTGATTTAATAGATCGAAAAATTTTCAAGTCATCAACGAACATTAAGCATTCAGAATTAAGGATGACATTGGGAATATCATTAACAAATAAAAGAAACAACAAAGGCCCAAGATGGCTGCCTTGAGGGACTCCAGAAGTAGCGTCAATGCGATCTGAGACAATACCATTAATCCTAACAAACTGCGAGCGTCCTCTTAAGTAAGAATTGAACCATTCTAAGAGACTTGAGTGAAAACCATTGTTGCGCAATTTATTAAGAAGAATATCGTGGTTTACCCGATCAAATGCTTTTGCAAAATCTGTGTAGATGACATCGCACTGCATACCATTTTCCATGTTGTTTGCTATAAAATTTGTTAAAATTGTCAGATTAGTCTCTGTGGATCTTCCAGCAATAAAACCATGCTGATACGAAGAAATTGTGGACTTAAGAAGAGCTGTAAGTTTACCACAAACAAGTTTTTCGAACAATTTCGGGATAGTGGGAATTTTCGATATTGGACGATAGTGAGTAACATCTTGTTTGGGACCAGATTTATAAATCGGTGTTATGAATGAGCTCTTCCAAGCATCTAAAAAAATTCCCTGCTCCAAGGAACTATTGAAGAGCATATGAAGTGGCACTGAAAGTTCATCCGCGCATCTTTTTAAAATAATGGGAGGAATACCATCAACGTCTCCTCTCATGTCGGATACTAAATCGGACAGCGCAACTACTACTTCAGAAATAGATAAGTATATGCTACCAACGTTAATAGAATTCGTGGAGTAGTCAGATATCGTACCTGCTCGTAAGATAGGCGTATTATTTGAATAAACAGATTTGAAATGGCTAGCAAACATGTTGCAAATAACTGAGAGGTCTGTTGACAACTCGCCATTATACTTCATACTATTAGGAATTCCAGTCGATTGTTTTTTGCAATTGATGAAACTCCAAAATCGTTTACTATTGACTTTCAGGTCTGATTCCACTGAAAGGACATATTGCTTATATAAAAATTTGTTAAGAACTTTAAAATCTTTTTGAAGAGTCCTATATTTCAGAAGTAATTCTCGATCAGAAGATGATTTGCGCAATTGTTTATAAGTCTTGTTTTTCAGGTTATTTAGATGGATTAATCTTTTATTAAACCATATGGGCTTTGAGTTTCTCCTAACTTTAACCTTAGGTGTGTTTACGTCGATTATGTCATTGACTATCATGATCAGGGTATTGTATGAGTGTTTCAAGTCTATGCCATCAAATATTGAAGACCACGCAATACCATTTAGACAATTTTTAATATTACCAAAATTGGCTCTATGAAAATTGTACTTAAAGTTTGAAACAGAAATTGGCTTAACAAATTTGTAGAACTGAAAATCTAGGCTTAATGCAACATGGTGGATTGAATCTGGCACAAATGGAAGGATACATTTACTAATGTTGACGTTAAACTCAGTATCGACAAAAACTAAGTCAAGAGTACGGTCTAAAGAATTTTTAATATTATTAATTTGCCGAAGGTCAAATTGTGCAAAAGTATCAACTACTTCACTCTCAAAATCAAAATTTACATTAAAAGGAACGATTTTTAGGTCATCGGAATCAAGTAACCAATTTAAATTCGGCAAATTAAAATCCCCCATAATGAGGATATGCTGATTATCATTCAAGTTATTTAATACAGAACAACAGTTATCTACATGAAGTTTATATAATTCAAAAGAACTCTTTGGTGGGATATAACTTACGATACAATAAATGTTTTTGGTGTTGTCAATTCTTATCTTGACTATTATTTGGTCAACATCTAAATGATCGGATAAGTGGGGTAAATCAACTTCTACAGCATTCAAAGAAGCACGAACAGCAATTAACACTCCGCCGCCTCTCTCGGAACCAGTCAAATCAGCACATCGATCTTTTCGGAATAACGAGTATTGCTGGTTATTAAAAATTTCGGCATTATGATGTTTGCTAGACAGCCAAGTTTCGGTGAAAGCCATGACGTCATATTGTAGCGAGGAGGAAAAAAGTAGGAACTGATTGAGTTTAGTTCGAAGACCTCCAATATTTTGGTAGTACAGATGAAAGCTTTGAGGATAAGGCGATGAGTCCGAAGAACTTAATCGTTTTTTGGATGGATACTGTCCGGGACGTTTAAAATCGCTTCCTTGATCAATGTTGCATTTAAAGCATTAGGTACCTTTCTCGGTCGCTGTACAAATTCATGCACCAAAGTTCCATTCGGCCAAAAACCTTTCGCAACGATTTTGACAAAGTCAATTTCATTTAGAATCAATTTAAAAGACGAGATATCCCTTGGTTCATTGTATTCATATTTAAAGCACTTTACGGGCGCTGAAGCTGCAGAGATTTTACTTTTGATGTATTTTAAAATATCGTCTACGGTGGTAGTAGCCGCAAGTCTTGAAATGAATATGGCTTTACGAGGATTCCGTTTAATAACAACCAAATTAACCGAAGCTGTGTTCTCGACAGAGATGTCCTCAGTAAGCGAAAGAGGCGAAGTGGGCATGGAATTCGTAATCTCAATCGAATCGTGAGCTAGTAGGTTATTGTGGTCATGAGAATAAGATTGCAAGTGTCGATCATCAGATGATATTTCAATCGAAGGAGGGACTAAATCACCCATGAATATATTTGAGCGTAATACTCTCTTTTGTTGAGGAATCTGATGATTAAGGTGTTGTTGTTGTACTTCAATTTTATGATTTTCCTGTTGTTGTCTATTGTGTTGGTGTATTTGTTGTTCATGTTGATTATCCTGATTGTGAAAAGTTGTTCGAATTTGATCCTGTTCATTGTTATTGTGTTGCATCTGATTTAATACCGGTAGTTGTTTTTGTGGTTGTAAGTAAGTGAGCGATTTTCAATAACTTCGGTAGCCAATCAAGGCCCTTAAAATTGTCCCCAATGCAGACTTCATTGTTGGAAAATCTTTAATTTTGTAATTTTTTTTTAAGTTTGGAAGCAGTTCCAACTTTAAGTTATTGATTTTGGACACATCTTCGTCTTCTTGAAGCCTTCTCCTGTTCAATCCACTGTTTTGAAATTTCCTCTGTCTTGGGTGTGGAGTAATGTACCTATGTTTCTGCTTTAAATCTTCGCCAAACACTCGATTAAAAAATTCTCGCGACACTGTTTTTGTTCCATTGTATTAGTAATCGCGGCACTCATGTCCAAATTTTTTGTCAACATTCGATGTATATCACTTTTTTGAATGCCTACCATATCTAATACTTGGGCCTTATTTTAGATGGAAACACAACATGCAAAAAGAGTACAAAAAGCCACAGTCGCTTCTGAAAGAGAACAAATGAAGCTCTAAACGGTTTAACGGGTAAAGGGAGATACTTCCCTGGATCCACGTGGTATCACAATAGACTTTACTTACACCAATAAGTGCAGTCGACGGTCAGCCAATACAATTTTACAAATTTTGTTTACTATTCCTGGCGTAGTCATATCCTTTGGTCGACCACTGCTATGTTCGTCTTGGCAGCTCAAGCGGCCAATATTTTACTATTGTAGGAGCTAACTCGCCCGGAGTAAAACCTAGCTTCGCTTTGATATTAATTGAACTGAGGCTTTTCAAATGAAAGTATTGTATCACACTACGATGGCCAATTTTTCCAATGCTTACAGATTCATTGAGAGCCTACACTAGTGATCGCTGCCAAGCCAATACTAAACAGTGTAACGTCATCAAACTTCAAATTAAAGATTTTAAAGGTTTGCACTTCATTCCATACCTAGTCATTATTTTCAATACGTCAGGCCGTTTACTTTTTTTATTACCTAAATTTCAATTATGTAACGATTATTATTGGTTAAATTTTCAACAGCTTCTAAAGTGAAATATTCTGATAAAAAATAAATATTAAGCATTAACGAACCATACTGTTTATTCAAAGTGGAAAGGGGCCACAATTGTAAGCCCAATCCGAACGGCAAATTTGAGAAGCTTTTTATGACAATTGATACTCTTGGGTATTTGTCAAATGTTCGCAGGAAGTAGTGGAAATACTGTAGATATTACTTGGGGATTTGAACTAGGTACTTTTTGATTAGAAGTCCAACACACTAACCACTGAGCCATTGCACCCACTAACATGCTGATAGATATGGTATTTAAATTTGTGGAAGAGGAAATTCAACTATGATAATACCTCCGATCAGCAAGCAATAATCAAAATTTAAATTATATTCAATATCTAAATGACAATACATAAGGTTAACATTAATTTTACATTTCGGATAAATTTACCTACTCTGATTGAAACATTATAACTTTAATCGATGTAGAATTCAATGTCGCACAGCGTACAATTAAAATGTGAATTTCAAAAAAATGCTGACACGAGAAATTTATTTTTTATTATCGATAATCATAATGCAAACAAAAAGTTTATTTATAGTAAAACATGAAACCAAGATCTTCAACGAAGCGTTGAAGCACAAGATAAATTAAAAAATTCTGTTCGGTAAACGGAACTAACCGAACTTCCAAATGTTCAGTTCCAAAGTATTATGATTGCATCATTCCGGCAATCTATTAACATCTGATTGAAAATTAAAGCAGTCAAAAACATAATTTATCTTATCGTTTCCGAATGTCAAAGCTTTACAAAGTTGACATTTTTCTTAGACATCATGGATTAATAAAATAAATAGCAACGGGCCCAAATGACTTCCTTGTTGAACGCCGAAAGTTAAAACCGTATAAAGGGGTCTTTTATAGCAATTTCCCCATACAAAGTTTGTTTTTAAACCCAATTTTTAACAAAATCAAAGTTCCCTAAAAAAGCAAAAAATAAACATTAAAAATATACATAATTTCATTCTTAATAACTCGCTCATACATTGGACGCGTTCAATTTGCAAGCAACTGCAAGTTCCCTAGTAGTTAAACCAATATCACTTGCCAAACGATGGTCAGTTGAGTTATTCGATCAATGAAGAAGGATAAAATAGTAGGTACTAGCAATTGCCTTGCAAATTGAACGCGCCCATTGTGTTTCCCTTTGACTTAATTTTTAGCTAGTTATTTTGATAGAAATTATATTTATAAAATGGGCAGACTCTCAGCCCAATTACCTTGGGAGATAGAAATAAAATTGTGTTTCAATCGCACTGTAGCTTTAGATCCTTCATGAATATTATTAGGTTAGCCTGAGAACCTTAAATATTAGCAAAAGGGAGGCTGCAAGTTCTTGAAATACATTAATATCTCATTTTAAAGTTTCATAACATTTCGTTTCTTATTTTATTTCATTGTTGAATTGTTTCATTGGCGACCCCCAGGTGAACCAGTAGGGATGCAGTGAAGTGGGAGGGTTATGACCCCTTTATTCCAGATCATAAAATCATCATGAAAGAAAAGAAAGTTAAAACATTGCATGTTGAAAACAGGGAGATGCGCTTCCTTTACCACTTAACTTAACTGGCGGTAACTTGGCTTTAAGGATTTATTAAGAATACGAAGAACACACTTTGACCAATTGAGGATCCATGACCGTACATAATTACATTTTATAATATACATAATACATTTAATGTATTTTCAACTTCAGCAACAATTTCTCTTAAACGTAGGCACTAATAAATTTTTTTACATTCTATTCTTTTCTTCTTTCAATACAATTCTTGGTCATGTTTTGTTCAGAACTACGTTTGTTCTTTAGCCTGTTTCAAAACTGTAATTTCAATTGTAGTCTTCACTATTTTCTAAAACTGCTCTATCTTAAAGTTTAGGACCTAAGTATATCATAAAAACATCACCATTCTAAAACAATCTTATTTGACCAAGCAAATTTTATAAAGCCACAAACTTACCCAAAAAACAATATTGAAGAGCAATAACATTGCTCGGACACAAGGGTACGTTACATAGGTGTCATTGACAGACATTATTTCTGAACAATTTAATTTTTTTTAACAAATATATAGAGAGCACAAATGAATTTTATAACCGTTTAAGCACTACGCATACGACGTCTGTTGGTAGAGTCACTTGTTGCAAGAAAGCGCAGCATACGAATGTTCTGATTATTTGGTCTGAGAGCTCAGAAACGTAAATGACAGATAACAGCACACAACAATTAGTGGGTGTTCCTGTTTCATTTCGCTCCAGAGTTTTCTCTACCTACTCATAGAGTACAAATAAGATTAACCGTGATTTACATTTTCGATAACAAAATGACTCAAAATAGAGTTGTAGTGAATAAAGAGATGTTGGGATTTTTGAGGTTATAAAAACAAAAACCCCCTTGGGCTTCGGTATTTATGTACATACCAATATATAAATAATTTAAATACAATGAAGAAGTCATCAAACCCCAACAAAAACTTTCGATCGTTTTTGCAATGTGATGCAATACATCCTCCAACATGTTAAGGCCCTTTTAGACGATCAGTTATCAGTTCAGTTGTCAGCTCAGTTCAAAAAGACAGTGCATTTAGACGTCCGGTGTTCAGTTGAGCTTTAATTTTTCTTGTGAGCAGTCGAAAGTCAGATGAAATACATTGCTTAATGGACGATGAAAGCCGATAAATTTTATTGAAATCGACCATATTATCACTCCGCTTCGACATATTGAAAAAAAAAACAGGATCTTTAATATATTGATTCACCGCCAACTGCAATTGAAATGACGGTTGAACTGACAACTGAACTGAAACGTATTTACACATCAGTTTAACTGATAACTGAACTGACAACTTATGGGACTTCCATCAGTTTCAGTTTCAGTTAAACGCTTCAATTTGTGCATTTAGACATCAGTTTAAGTGAAATCTGGACTGATAGCTCAACTGAAACTGAAACTGAAATGATCGTCTAAATGGTCCTAAAGTTCTTCAACTTTGCATTTATTTACTCCCGTTTATGACTACACTTTTAAGAAAATCAAAGAATGCGGCAGTGCATAGCCAAGTTTGTTTAAGTAACTACTTTCCTATTTGAAGGAACTAACTAACTCAGGGACTTGGTTATGTAAAAACCAACGAAATGCATCTTTTCGATGATAGCTGTGTCTCTTACGAGTACATATGAGCATATCAGATCTTCAGATATGAATAGATATCGCTCAAGAAACTACGTCAGTCGGTGGTTTTCATTTTACACGATCTGTCTTAGGTTATTTCCGATTCTAATAACTCTCAAACAAGGCAAGAAACATCAAATTTACCATAAGCAGTGCCACAACTTCGAATATAGCTAACAAATAACAACTCACCGACTGACAGATCTTCAAAACTATGGAGGACGATGCACACAAAGAAAAAAATCTAAAATTTAGGACTTTCCATTCTGGTAACATGGTAGCCCCATATATATATTAAGGGTATTCATGCAACGTCGTAAACGTGGTAAACTTCGTAAAACTGTGAAAATTCGTATGGGCTTTGACAGTTCACTTAACAATTCGTAAACTTTCGAGTATAACGAAGGTTTTACGACTTTGCATGACTACCCTTATTAACTCAGCTTCCAAAAGACTTCCTGTATTGAAATGTAGGTACTTTGAAGTAGTTCTTAGGATAATTAAAGGTTGAGCTAGCAGATTGTGTGAATATTTTGGTTAAATACTAGCAACTAGTATAACAAATATGTTATTAACACCCCAATTTCAAATAAATAAGCTAAAGGAATACTGCAACAAGTGGGATCAGAAGATTAATACCACAAAATCCAAGACAATGGTGTATAGAAACCAACCAAACGTGTAGGCAGGAGCGAGGGTACATGGACATCGAAGTAGTTAACGAATTTAAAATACCTTGGTTTTCTGCTTACTTATAATCTTAACATCAGGCCACATATAAGGGCAAAAACTGCTACAGCTTAAGTGGGAATTAATATCCTTTGGTCTAAGTTCTTTTCAAGAAGTTATGTCGGTCCTGCTTCCAAGTTTAAAGTTTTTGATGTAACCATTAACAGCTATTGTAGCTATCCAAGCGAAGTGTATGGATATAAATACTTAGATGCAAGGCCGTAGCCAGACAAATATTTCGGGTGGGGATATGATCTTTGAAAAATATTTTTTATTTTTAAGGTTGGGAGCGATTGAGGAAAATAAAATAATCTTAATTAGTAATTATAACAAAAGTAGGAATAGGTTAAAAAAAAAAACAGCTATATTCAACATAACAAAGTAAAGAATGATTTTATAAAACCAAATTTAATCGCCTGGCCTTCTTTGCTGCAAATACATCAATTACTTCGTAAGTATTTATTTCTATATCGCGATGAATTGACATTAAGGAAAAAACCAGTACGTCGATCTTCACCGGTGGAGTTTCTTAAAAAAGTTTGTAAGCGTTTCATTGTTGAAAACGGTGTACATGTCGATACTGGAAAAAGATCTTTACTGCAGTATTTTCTTCGTTAAATTTTGTTGTGGAAGGCTACAAAAAAAATTAAAAGACCAACGGCATACATTCCGCTAGTCAAAAACAGCAGTGGTTACTGGGCTAAAACAAACAAACAAAAGGCGGATCTATTTGCGGAACATCTTGAAAACGTCTTCAAGCCATACGACGATAATGATATTTCCCAACAAACGGAAGAAATGTGCGAAGACGAGAGATCGATTCCAGCAGTAACCTCTAGGGAAATAGCCGAAGAAATAAAAGAAAAGATCAACCCGAAAATAGCCCCGGGATTTGATCTAATAACGGGTGAAATTCTGAAAAAACTGCCTAAGAAAGGTATGAAAAAAATAGCACAGATAATAAATGCTGCCTAAATGGTACCTAAGCCGGAAAAATTTCCCAATGAAGTAACGTCATATCGGCCGATATCATTGCTGCCAATCCTGTCTAGGCTATTCGAAAAAATGCTCCTAAAATAACTCCATCCGATTCTAGAAGAAAAGACACTGATCCCAAACCATCAATATCAGAAATAAACATTGGAAAACACATAGGGAGGAATTCATGCCTCTCAATCTACAACAAACTGCTTCTCTACAAGCAAATATTAAAACCAATTTGGACATATGGCCTCCAGTTATAGGGGTGCACATGAAAGACAAATCTTCAAAGCATACAATGCTTTCTAAACAAAGTACTACGCAATATTGTTAATGCGCCGTGCTACATAGGTAATGCTGATCTACATAGGGATCTAAAAATTGAAATGGTAGAGGACAAGGTTCGGAAGGTCGCAAGAAGACATGAAGTTAAGCTTCGCAACCATGCTAATTTAGAAGTAGTTCAACTACTTAATAACAACAATTTAGTTAGAAGATTACGTAGAGTTAAACCTTTTGAACTAGTTAACTAGGTAAAAAGGAAAAAAAATATATGTGTTACAACATAATCACACGAACAAAGTGATAATGAATTCAAAAACAAAAGGTTACAAACCAAAGTTAGTTCCTAAAAACAGTACATAAGTACATAAGCAAATATTAAAACCAAATTGCTGATAAGTCTGTAGACTAGGTGCGATTTCTAGAAGGATGGTAACATCATGCCTTCCCTGAGTGTTTTTAGTGGGTGTTTGAAGTCCCACACTATCGCAAAGCTCGCAAGCGATGTCTTTCAACGATGTTACAGCTACACGCAAAAAAAAATAAAAAAATTTGTTTTGATAGAACGGTCTTATGGTCCGCGAACCGCGTTTGGAGCTGAGTTATGAAGTCGTCCAAAAGGGAAATCATAACAATTATGCTGTAAAAGTTTTCAGGATCAGACGTGCTTACATTGGCCCTATGCAGCTGCCTCGGTACTGTTCGTGTAATTTTCAAGGTTTCAGTTTCATCCACAATAATTAAAAGGCCTGGCACAGTCTCAAAAATATCTTTAAATTCCAAACTAACATTTTCTCGAATTTTTCGGAACGTATTTAAAACTAGGTTTAAGTGGTCCAGAGCTGACACTGGGTCACAAGAAGCGTATTGCAAAATTGTAAACAATGGTAGTGTGTACGAAAACTAAATACCTAAGCAGAGCAAGCTTATCAAAGAAACACTGTCCAAAACTGATTTTAAAAAATAAGAAGCTTTAGATGAGGTCTCAGAGTCCTTATCAATACTCAACACATCCAAGGTATCTACTATGGCCTTAAAAATTGCTTTGAACGTTAATAATCCGTCATGATTTTCAACCCATAGAGTTTCACGCATAGCCTATAAATACTTGCATTTAGTTTCCGAATATTTTTTTTTTAATGTTTTGCTGCAACAAGTTCATTTTGCGGATAGTTTAAAAAAAATCCAACCGATTTTGCAACGCCAATCGTATTACATATAGGCTGAATTTGAAAAAAAAAATGTCATAAGGCGAGGTTTAATGAATGCGCACTGCAATGATCGTATAATGCATCGCACCCTTGTCCAAATAAGTTGCTGCAATTTATTTCCAAATTTTGTAATGCAGAGAGAATTTTGTTGGCTAAGTATTTTCCGTTACTGCTTTCTACATGCAGAAATTCCAAAAAATCTTCTCGTAAAAAAAAATTTCTTTACAATAAACGTAGCGAACGCATATTGACATCTGCTCCTTTCGTGAAATGTCATTAGTTTCATCTGCTAAAACTGAAAAAAAAACTCTGCTAAATATTACCACATACAGCAATCAATCCGTTTTGAATGGTAGGGCTTAAATATGTAGCGTTCAAATTAAAATTTTCGGAATATTTTTTAAGATTTAAATCGCCTAATTTGCTTCGCATTCGTAGCAAAGCTCGAAAGTTACCATCGTTTACTATTGGTTCTGGCTCATTAAATTTTATTGGACCGGAGTCACATGTCCCTCTTAGACCAAGAGCCCGAAGTAATTTTTTGGTCTGAGAGGTAACCGAATGATATTTGCATATTGTGTAGCCTGAGTAGAGGGGTGTATCGGAAATATTAGTCTGGCAGCAAATAGTGGCAGCCAATGCGTTTGACAGCGCGTTGAATATGCGTTATTTTCCACAATAGTAATAATGAGTGTAACCGAATGAAATTTTCAACATACATAGAACATGCCCTCTTGAGCATGAAAATATCAGTCCAAGACGTTTTGCGCGCAGCCAAGTCTATGCCAGACGCGACCAAAGTCCAGCATCAAACCCATTTTGTAATATTTGACGTAACCGGATGAAATTTTCAACATACATAGCACATCCCCTCTTGAGCATGAAAATATCAGTCCAAGACGTTTTGCACGCAGCCAAGTCCGTGCCAGACGCGACCAAAGTTCAAAGCTGAAAGCTAGTGCAGGCTATACATATAGGTATGTAAAATGTTCCGTAGACCGATATTAAATCTCCGACAACAAAATTTGCAAGTGTGACTCTCGCACGCTGTGTTCGTGGCAGTGGGTAGATTTAAAAAATATTTTTATAATTACCATAGATATAAAGAGCATATATAGAGAGTATATATTATATCTTTTAGCTTCCCAGCTCGTTGGCGGATTTTTAAAATTTTAACTAAAACTTAGAAAAAAGTATCAATTACTTGAAAATGCAATTATAAATGTACATATGGCAATTATTCATGCAGAACATTTCAATGGCCGAAACGCAATGCGTATCGAACGTCGAAGTCTCCGCGTCGCGACACCTACGATCTTTTGCAATGCCCGAAGAGCAATTTTGTGCGGTACATCTTTTGGGTCGAGTTTGATTTTTTATTAATTGACGAAGTAAGTCCTCATGTGGCTAGAGGACAGACGAAAACCTTTATTACCATCCCGTTACGAGTTTCTGATGGTGGGGTGACAATGTCTTGCTTACAAACGGACATAATGTTCAATCTGAAACGGATATACTGTCTGGCGCCCTGAGCACTTGCGTGTGATACCGAAGGCCGGCCCGTGTAGGAGTCAAAGAGGTGTCCACAAATTTAAACCCTTTTACCACCCAGGTACTGTTATCTGATGAACTTTTTATAATTTATGAGCTTTCTAAGCAAGTCATAATGTTCATGGACATGTGTAATCAATCATCATTTCCTTTGGTTTTTTGAAACCGATTTTTCTTCAAATGTAAATACTTATCTTATCTTATTTCTTTATCAACCAAACCATTCTTGATAGTATGTCTCCCACCTACATTTTGTTTGTCGAAACATTTTCTTGATTTCTTTTTTACAGAAACTGTTTTACTCACAAATTTGCAGACTTTCTACCAATTTCACGATTGATTCACGTCGTCCATGCGAGAAAGTTTTCCGATGCGAGAACTTAGGTAGAGAGAACGGAGATAAGTCTTACATAATTTGAATTGTGATGGATGTGATCAGCATTGAAAATGTCTGTAGTGTTCCAAAAAGGTGTTCGAGAGGTATAAAAGTGTCCTAAACAAATTTCAATTAAAACGCAGCGACATTAAATACAATTTTTTTTATAATAATTAAAACAAAAAAAAAATTTGCTTGAATTGAATAAATTCAGTTAACATTGTTTAACAGCAGACTCTCGTTTTTCGTAGTGTGCGAGCAATGAAAATTTTGCAGTAAATTCAAACACAAGATAGGTACAAATCGTGTCAATGGAGATAGTGTATGAAGTATGAATGATAGAGAAATAGATACGTTTATTCTGCGTTTTGATTGATTGAAAACGCTTTGCGTTCAGACAATTTTTCGAACAAATTGTTTGCTTATTTTAAAGTGTCCAAATAACGCTCTAAATTTCTAAAAAGTGCCCCAAATCGATCATTTTAAAACGGAGTGGTCTGCTGCGAGTGCTTAAAAGGTGTGAAATTGACACTAAGTTGTGCCAAGGTAATCCTTGATGTGATAAAGCCTTCTAGGATACATATTTTCCTTTCTTTTTTTTTGGAAAAAAGGTTAAAAACGACAAAAAAAAATGGAATTCAGAAACAGAGAAAAATATGATGTTTTGATGAAAAAAAGTGAATTGACGTGACAAAAAAGTCAGGAAACACTCGTTGACTATAGCAAAATGTTTGTTGGGGCTATAGGACTTTTAAGTTGTACCGATCTATATTTATTTTCTTGTTGTGATTTTTTATCATTTCAAGGGCGTTTTTAATTTTCACCACTGTAACACGTTCGGCGAGTAATAATACGATTTTTTACTAACTGAAAGACAAAGAAACCTTTTAAGGCAGTTGCTGATACTGACTAGTTATAGTACACAGAAAAATGTTAAAAGTCAACAAGGTTTTTATTTATTATTTTATGATTCCCTTTTGGCTGAAAAATCATGAAAATAAGAGCCGCCGGGGATTCCATTCTGGTTGGTATCATCGTTATAGAAGACTTCTGACGGTCTGTTGTATGCTGGACATGCTTCAGCTTCTTCTAATGCGTCTAACATTTTCCTTCGAAAAAATTTCATTTGGTTGTCTGTTAGCTTTTGCACATCTGACAAAAGGCTGAGCAGGAAATACTTTCGGGATTCATCCGGAACAGCTAAATATCTACTTCGCTTCGGCTCGACATATTCTGAAAATTCTCCCGCAAACTGTCTATTTTTTAATGCTCTTCTCTGCTGAAACTGAAAGCCCGTTCTCGGTGCATTGGGCGAGTGTTGATTGTAGACTATGTTCATTGAACTCGCTGGTTGCATCGTGGTTTCATTGTCATTGTCATTATCGGCCTCATGTTGAATGTATTCATTTTGCTCGAGTTCTTCGGAGAATGCTGCATTTTCTGATTCACTCGGCAGTGGGGAGACTGCAGCGGGATCGTCGGATCGTTGAAGTTTTATAAATGGCGTGAGAAACGCCATGGCCTCATTCAAATAATAAGATTTTCGTCTTACTGTGCCCAGGGCAGGAGGCTTCATCTTTCGCACAAAAACCGTACGTAAATTTCGCCATTTTTCCTTACAATTTTGTGCTGCAATGAAGGCAATAAAAGTCCCATCAAACAACAGAGATTAGATGTTGTGGCAATTGAATCGCCCCAATCTCAACAAATAATACATACACTATAAATGTCCGTAAATAGTATTATAATGTAGGTATGTATGGCTAAGGCGATTGGGTTTCTTACTTACCATCGTCGTTCATCACCTCTGCGATTTGATTCCACGCTGCTTCGACCAGATCTCGCTTGGAATAATCGTTCAATTTATAATTGTAGAGCAGTGGATGTTTTTCAACCTCCCGCACGAGCATAATATTTGATTTTTCTTCACAAGACATTTTACGTAGAGACATTAATATTTTATGTAGGACGACAGAGGAGTCTCGCACGACCAAATACGCGACTGAGTTGTACAGTCGCAATGAAAAGACTAGTTTCATAAAATTCATACGATGGCACTGAAACTGGTAAAGCGAGAAACTGATGTGCTATCGCGCAGATGTCTTTATTGTGGAACTATTGGGGTTGGTTCGCAAGTTATGTTAATGTGTTGGTTCGATTTCTCGCAGTCGTATGCGAGCTATTCGTCGCATGAAACTGAAATCTTTAGATTTTTTTTTCTGCTTTTTGTTAGATACCTACATGAATTTAGATTTGTTTACCTTCCGCGCGTGAAGAAAAGAAAGGAAAATAATAATGAATTACATACCTTTTAGGTATATAGATATGGATGTACCTATGTATATGTACAGTACATGCAGTGGAATTCGGTTTTAATGATATTCAAGGGACTGACGTATTTGGTATTTATATAGGTATATAATATATAGCTGATTGGAACTGGCGCAAGTTCTCTTAATGCTTTTATTCCTACGAAGTGGCTGCATGTTTCAAAGTTTCATTCAGATACCCTTCCGGAGGATTTAGTTAACCATGTCTCCAAAAACTCTAAAATTCCTGCAAATTTGTTTAAGTGCTATAAGCTAATTAAAAAATATATCTCACCATCTGATTTAAAATTTGTTAACTTCAAATTAAGGGTCCCTGCAGACTGTTATAATCAATTAATTGAGTGATGCAGCTATATGGCCTAGGTCTGTAAAAGTAAAACAATTTATAAACGGGCCAAAAAACGAAATTTCTCGTCAAACGTCCGATTTAACTTAATCGCAACTCAAAACATTGTAGCTGATTCATCTTTAAACACAGTACAATTCTCAAATTACCCTACCCCTGCTGCTGCCGGTATGGTTCCTGTAAATATTGTTCCTGTTAATGCTGAATCATCTTTTCCTCAAAGAACACTATGTAAAAGTATTGACAGTTTATCTTATTATTACCAAAATGTTGGTGGGCTCAGAACTAGACTAGATCATATATTTCTTTCTTTTTTCTCTTTAACTTATGATTCCATAATTTTAACGGAATCTTGGTTATCTGATAATCATTTAACAACTGAATGTTTTCCAAATAATTATACTGTATTTAGAAAAGACAGATGTAAATTAAAGACAGGTAGGGAGAGAGGTGGTGGAGTACTGATTGCGGTCCGTGCCACTCTGGCATGTAGGCTAGTTGAATTGGAATCAAACTCCACTAGTTCAGATCTGGATATTGATCAACTCATTGTTTGCATTAAAACTGGCGAACCTGAATTATTTGTTTTTGTAAGCTATATTCCTCCAAAAAGCAATTTAGATTATTATAATGTTCATTTAAATAATTCAAAATCAATTTAAAAAAATCTTAAATAGGTATTCACAGCATATACTATTTGCAGGTGATTTTAACCTTAGTGATATAGAATGGACTTTTGACTCCGAAGACAAGTGTTTCATTCCCTTTAACGCTTTAACTGAAATAGAATGCGTTTTTATTGATTTTTTTGGTCAACATAATTTAATCCAAATTAATTCTCAATATAACAGTCTTAATCGAATGCTTGATTTGATTTTTGTTGACAGTGAGTTTCATATTTGTCTCGATAAGTGTAATTTCCCAGTTATTGCAAATTCAATTCATCACATTGCTATTGACGGAAATATTAATTTCTATCATTATTTAAAGAAAGAAACTAATGATAATAATATTTTATATGATTTTCGAAAAGCTAACTATTATCTTTTGTCTTTTTCTTGGGATAACTTTTTTTGTTCTTCAGAATTAGATAGCGTTTATTTATCTTTTGTAAGCATTTTGAGGGGGGCAATTGATAGATATATGCCTAAAAAGCGTTCTAAAAATAGTTCTTGTCCTGCCTGGTATAATAAGAGGTTGACCAATCTCAAAAATAGAAAAAACAAGGCATACAAATTGTATAAATCTGATACAAATAATTCTTAACTGCGTATAAAATATTTAAATCGTCAACGAGAATTTGATCTTCTCAATAAATTCTTATATCGAAATTATCTGCTTTCTATCGAAAGAGACCTCAAACTAAATACCAAGCGTTTTTGGAGTTTTATAAGCTCAAGGCGTAAATCAAGTGGATTACCTAGTACTATGAAGTATCAAGATACAATTACTAGTGATGTACCTACAATTTGTAATTTATTCGCTGACTATTTTCAATCGGTTTACTCTTCAGACACTCCGCCTATCCAAAAGCTACCTTATACGAGTAGAGTTGCTAATATAGGTTCTTTTGTTCTAAGTCCATTTGAAATCGAAGAGGTTTTATCTAAATTGGATGTTAATAAAAGTGAAAGGCCTGATGGGATTCCAGCTATTTTGTTAAGGAATTGTGGTATTGCTATATCTCAACCACTGTCATGGATTTTTAATCTCTAGCTAGAGGAAAATTCTTGGATAGCTGGAAGGTTTCTTTTTCATCGCCAATTTTTAAATCGGGCTCAAAACAGGATATAACCAATTATAGACCCATTTGTAAAACTTCCTGTATTCCAAAAGTATTTGAAAAACTAGTTTACAAGAGGTTAACTCTATTATTTCAGAATCATATTACAGTTTCTCAACATGGGTTTGTAGTAGGAAAATCAACGGCAACAAACTTAGCATAAATAAGCAATAATATTATTACAAATATGGAAAAAGGCTTCCAAACCGATGTTATCTTTACAGATTTTGCTAAGGCATTTGACAGAGTCAACCATCAAATTTTACTTAATAAACTAAATTCTTTAGGTATCCACTCTTCCTTATTAAAATGGCTTGAATCATATTTGGATGGTAGAGTTCAATTAGTAAAAGTTAATTGCTGGCTCTCAAAACATATTTCGGCCCCATCTGGTGTTCCACAAGGAAGCCATTTGGGTCCATTATTATTCTTGCTATTTGTAAACGATATACCTGATATTTTTCAAAATTCAAACTGCCTCCTTTTTGCGGACGACCTCAAACTTTACAGTAAGATCTCTTGTAAAACTGACTGTTTTCTTCTATTGGAAGATCTGTCGAAGCTTGACATTTGGTGCAAGCAAAATCACCTTCTGTTAAAAGTTTCTAAATGTCAGGTTTAGTCGTGTTTCCGAAATTTGAATCCCATAGTGTTTGATTATATTATCAATCATATTTATTTAGAGCGTGCAACAAGAAAGAAAGACCTAGGAGTAATCTTAGATACCAATCTTTCCTTTTTACCACATTACGATTTTATTATAAACAAAGCTAATCAAATGCTTGGTTTCTTGAAAAGGAATACAAAAGAATTCTCAGATTCATATACTTTAAAATCTCTGTACAATTTTCTGGTAAGGTCAGTTCTTGAATACTGTAGCATTGTTTGGAATCCTTATTATAAAAACTCAATAGATAGAATTGAAAAAGTTCAGAAACATTTCACAAGATATGCATTTTATAAGCTTAATTGGAGGATTGCAAGGCCTTCTTATTATAGCAGATGTTTATTATTTGGCATGCAATCTCTTTATGATCGTCGTGTTTATTTTTCTGTTATGTTTATAAGAGACATCGTACCATGTCATATCAACTGTCCTCCTTTACTAACGCTATGTAACTGTGTAAATGCACCCTCTAGAACTAACGCTACCGGTTTCATATATATGAGCAGTTGCATCGTACAAACTATGGCCGCAATGAACCCATTACGCGTTGCATTAGAGAAGTGAATTTAATTTGCAATAGGATTGATTTTAATCTTGATGTTTCGAGAGATGCATTTAAAAAACATATGTTAAATAATATTCAAATTGTAACTTCCTAAAAAATATAAAAAAAAATAATCTTTCTTTCATTAATTTGTGTTAATTGTAAAATTATAAATAAATAATGTTAGTTATAGTAATAATGTTAATTATAGTAATATTTATTTATTTATATTGTAGGTATATTTCCCCCCAACAACTATGAATTCAGTATCTAGTCTAAAAGATTGTTATCTGATTGATGAAAATAAACTAAACTAAACTGAACTAAACTAAACTACATTATAACCCATATATTTTTAATGTATACGGTGTTTTTTATGGAGGCAATTTTATTTTTAAAAAATAAGACAACAAATTTAATGGAATGACCAAACTTTGGCTTTATTAGCTCACAAATACCATGGCATTTAATGTTTAAAAATAATTTCTGGCATATGGCCTTCGCGACTGTACCTTACGAACGCCGTCCTGTCGTTCCAATTTCGCACCACTTTTTCGAGCATACCAGGTCTTATTTCGTCAATAGTGCTTCGAATGTTGGCTTCTAAGTGATCAATCGTTGCTGGTTTATCAGCATAGAGCACAGATTTGAATTACCCCCACAAAAAGTAGTCCAAAGGTGCCAAATCACAGGAACGAGGTGGCCAACTCACAGGCCCATTTCTTAAGATTATTCGGTACCCAAACCTTTGGCTCAACAAAGTCATGGTTGGACGCGCTGTTTGTTAAGTTTGGCAAACACAGCTCGAATTTTGAAAATAAATTTCAACGATTAGTAAACGTTGTTCTGGTGTAAGTCTTTCAATGGTAATTTGCCAAAGTATACTAAAAAAAAAGTCAAACACACTTTATAAGATTGACAGTTATCCCTATCAGACGTTTTATACCTGCATATTGAACGATCCTTTTGGGATTCAATACGGATGAATACCTACTCGATAGAAAAAGCCGATACTTGGAGTAGTATAATCGTAAGGTATTGAGTATCGACTATCACGCTGTTTTTCATTTTTTTCATTTCATTAATTTTTAATAATTTGTATGACCACATTAAATTAAGGATGTGCGTGTTTGTATGATTCTTCTTTTTATTGGGTCATTTCATAGTCCTGAGAGCTCTTCAGAGCAATATTTGCATTTTTGATTTTTTACCTTGCCAGTTTACTTTTCACTAAACGCATTTTTGATGGTTAAGAAAATTTACATTTATGTTTTCCGTGTGAGGGAAAGTGTTTTTGTCGTGTGTACTTTTTTAATTTATTTTTACTTACTTTCAAAACCATTTTTTTAAATTACCCTATCCATACCCATAAATGATACAATGATGCACATAGCAAGGCGGTGGCAAAATAAGGTATTTTCCAGCAGACAATTTATTTTCTAAAGCTGGTGCTGTAGCTACTCAGGCCATGCATCGCTTAAAGCCAAAAGTAGGTGCTAAATAAATTACTTTTCTCATCAGGTCATCCTGAAGAAGAATGGTTTCAACTTATAAAATGTTATATCAATTTGTATCTGGTTGATTGGATTTTTTGTTAAATAAACTTTTCAAACTTTTTTTTTAAATAAAACTATTTCATACAATTTTTTTTTATTTTTTTTTTAAGAAAAAAATGTCAATACTGAGTAGTATCGATACTTTCAGTTCGATGCTTTTTAGGGATCGATACCAAAGAATACTCGGTATCGATACCCGGCGCGGATACTTCTCTACCTACCCTAACTGTACCCATGCGGATGATCAAATGAAGACATTCGTCCCCATCTCATTGGGAAATTCAATTGCTTTTATTTGCAGAATGGGGATGTCGGAATTTCGTTGGGACTTAAACCAGATTAGTAACACTGCGTCAATGTCTGAATGCTCAGAAAATTTAATTTTCTACAACTTAAGCTTTGCTTTCTCGAATTGTTTCTTTGTTTTGTCTATATCCTATAACATTTCTTTTGTTATTCTTCAAATCTGAAGGAACATTTGAATTGGAAATAAGTTCACACTCATCCGTGAGTGGTGACAACACATAT
Source organism: Portevinia maculata (assembly GCA_949715645.1). NCBI lineage: Eukaryota > Metazoa > Arthropoda > Insecta > Diptera > Syrphidae > Portevinia > Portevinia maculata. Next base: position 77,804,228 of record OX454525.1, read on the forward strand.
ACCCCTGGTATAAAACTTTTTAATATCCTATATGTACAAGGTGGCGCAAAAATAACCTTCCGATGTTTTTTGGTCACCGACCGATTATTGCTCAAATAAATAGTCACCAATATTCCGCGTTCTGGAGCAGTGTATCGTAACATTGTTTATTAACGTGTATTTCGCATGTGTTTACTACACAAATGTCAAAACAGAACTGACATTAGGGGCCAATCGCAAAATTTATAGCATTTTCTGATAGGAGGATTACTTTTGCGCCACCTTGTATATAGAATAGATTGTACAACTGAATATTACTTAGCTAATTCTTTGTTTTTGTCCCTTTCTCTTTAAAAGTAGTTCGTTTCATTTCTACAAGTCGACTAAAAAACGAACTCAAAAATAATAAACACCAAACGAAAAATGTCTGTCAAAAGCCATTAGGGTATGTATGTATTATGACATAATGCCGGTCATGCTACAGTTTTAAAACAAATGTAGAAATATCGATCGTCGCACACATTTAATTCGTCAAATCCGATATTTAAGTTAAAAAAAAGAATAAATAGATCGTTTTAAGCAATATGTCATTGCAACCGATGTTTTATTCAATAAAATTTCATGGTGCGCAGCCGAGACTTAAAAATTCGGTCGTTTTTTCCGATATGCCTTTGTAACCGATGTCGTTACAATCGATTTTCACTGTAGGTATGCCTATCGTGTTATGTAATTAGGTCGCTGACTCTGGTGCATTTCACCATATTTAATATAAAATGAATTAGGATAGATACTATTGTGGCGTGATAGGTAGGTGTGTTCATTTATTTGAAGATACTGCAGTAACAACATAGCTACATTTGTTTTTAAAAAGGGGATTAAGAAATTTGGAGCAGATAGTGGGTAATTCAAACAATTGGTTTGTCCAAATTCTTTGATCAGAGAGTTTTGAATGCGCAAAATTCCTACCATTGCTCTATAATAATACGTATGTTGTCCCATAATAGCTATTTTAAGTTCAATTACACTTGTTTTTTACAAGAACGCTTTGCCAATTCAACTAAAAACACTTCTTAAAATTGATTTTCTATTTTAATAACAAAGGTCATCCCTGGGAACCTATCCAGATTAAGGTACTCATAAGACCGACACCGATGCAACTGCTATGCCTAATGAATGCAGTTTCGTTTTATGAAATCATGGAACAATGCAACCGGATGCTGACCTCCAGATTCCGACTAAGGATTAAAAAGGAAATTTTCTTAGCCAATTAAGTGCCATCTATTAAACAAATCATACCACAACTCTGAACTAAGAAAAGGAGGCCAGCTTGGAATAGAAACCTCATGTGTCGTGTCTTTTAAGGATGTATACTCCTTACTAAGTTACCACGAGAGTACGTAAAATATATATATTTTTTTTTTTATAATATACCTAAAGGAATTTTTTAGTGTCCATATCATGGGGGTTAAGGAAATAAGGATTAGGAAAAAAGGAGAGATGCCGATGCACGTTGGTTTTGAATGTTTGTTGGTTATAATGTGAAGGAAAAATAGATTGTGGAAGAGTATTCCACATTCGTGTTGTACGGCCGAGGAAAGATTCTTTGAACTTCAGTGCACGTCCGAATACAGGCTTGAGGGCGAACTGCATGGCGGGTATTAATGTTGAAATGTTCAAGCGGTGGAATGCAACTGGCTATTTCGTTTGAGTACTTATGGTGGAAATAACGATAAAATAACGAGAAACAAGGGACATTGCGACGATGACTTAGAGAGTCAAGCGATCTTGCGATGTTACGGTCACCAATGAGTTTTATCGCTCGTTTTTGGATCCTGTCAAGTAGCTCCACATAAGTTATTGGTGCACCAGATCAGATATGAGCATTGTACTCAAGTTCGAGCGGATAAACGCCTTATAAATAGTAGCCAGATTGGAGGGTGTGAAATATTTCTTGCGTTCTTGGCGACATCGAAGGTGGTCATTCCACCGAAAGTTGTCATTATTATATACATACCAAGAATGGAAAGTCGTTCGGTTTCAGCGATGCAAGTGACATTCATGGACAACGGCATGGTGTTTGGGTTTTGCTTCAAAAGGGATGACTGGAAGTTGAAAATCAACTTTCAGAAGACGTAAACAATCTTGTTCAGAACTCCATTGGCTGGGGACTCTAGGGATACCAGAAAAAACTGGAAGAAATTGGCCATTATTGGACAAAATGGGCAGCCATTGGCGGTGAGAAGCGTAGTTAGATATCTAGGTATCAGACTTGACCAGTATCTATATTTCGATAGACATATAGTTGCTTGTCTTGCAGGGGCCAAGAAGGCTTTTGCTCTGACAAGGAGAGTGTTTCATAGCAGTCAACTTGACTCCAGAGTGAAGGTCATTTGCTAAGTGGCTCTTATAAGGCCGAATCATCGCTTATGGTTGCCCATTGTGGTTTAATATAGCGCCTAGTTATATGGAAAAGATTCGGGTTTTGGAGAGACAATGTCTTAGGACCTGTCTCCGGTTGTTCCGAACGCCTGAATCCAACTATATAAAATACTATCCCAACAAGGCCCTATACGATGGGGCTCAGTTGAATAGGATTGACAATTTTCTTATTAAGGTGACTCGAATCCACGTTGCAAGGGCGATGGCCAGCGACAATAGTCTGATCTATGGTGCTTACTACCCCAATGAAATGTACATAGAGAGTACGCTCCGGTCTATCTTTATCCCGCCAGCGCGAGAGATAAGCGGCTCCTCCATGATGGAGGGCACTCGGAAAGCAGAACCCTAATTATAGTTAGAATACGTTAAGTAGTTTAAGTAAGTAGAACAGGTAGTTTGTTTCATATAAAAATATAAAATCTTAATAATGATACCGAGTTTTATTACATTTTCTCGATGAATACATATGCAAGATTAGTTCGTAAAGTAGTTTTTAGGCCGAAAGGCAATAATTTAGGGCGTCCACATAATGATCAACAAATAAGAATAAGTATCCTCTTAATTTTAAGTTAGATTTAATCAATTTTGTCTAGTATGTAAGTTGATATTCAGTAACAATTAAAAAATTAAAAATAAGGGTTTTGCTTTAATGACAGAAGATAGCATTGATTTTTGGAAACATAAAATTCCACTCTATTATAGTTACACCCCACTGAGTTATGCTGTCGAGATCGGAATTTAATGAGCTTAACATACGTTGCAGTTCCAGTTCCACACCCGAAGATGAGGGGCGTGAATCAAGAAACGAATATGAGAAGCTGAGGATGCTGTCATCGGCAAATGAGTGGATTGGATTAGAGATAAGAGACAGGAGATCATTTATAAAAATAAGAAAGAGAGTCGGAGATAAAAAAGAGCTTTGGGGAACACCAGAATTTATTGGTGCAGGGAAATAACTTCACGGGCAATAACTTCACCTCGAGTGCGCAATAACTTCACTTTTTTTTATGAAGTTATTGCCCACTGACGGTGAGCAATATCTTCACCGTAAATTTTGTAAAATTATTTCCCACCTATAATTTGAGAATTTGTCTATTATAACTAAAGACCCTTGCACCCACTCCAAATCAAACAATGACCCCAAGCAGGGGGTTGGAGGGGGGGCAGCATGCCCCCCACATATGCATTGCACTGTTTGTGGGACTAGTTGCGAAATCGCAAGTAGATTCCATAAACAGTTCAATACCTATGGGGGGACAAGCTGCCCCCCTGCAACCCCCCTGCTTGGGGTCATTGTTTGATTTGGAGTAGGTGCGAGGTACGGTTCTTGAATTATCATTTAATTTTAAGAGAATTTATTTCCCACAAAAAAGTGATGATATTGCCCACTCGAGGTGAAGTTATTGCCCATGTGAAGTTATTGCCCGTGAAGTTATTTCCCTGCCCCGAATTTATTTGGTGAGTTGCAGACTTAAAAACGTCCAAAACAACTTGAATTGAACGGTCCGAAAGGTAATTTCTAATCTATTGGAGAAGAGTATAACAGATGCAAAATGCACGCATTTTTGACAAGAGAGCTTGATGCCAAACTCTGTCAAATGCCCTTGAAATATCAAGCTCAACGATCTTACTTTCACCACCTTGGCGAAGAGATTGATTCCACTTTTCGGTTAGATATGTCATCAAATCACCAGTGGACCTGTTACTGCCAAAACCATACTGCCGGTCATTAAAATGTTTTCGGAATTTAAGATATTTCATTAGCTGACGGTTGATCAGCGTTTCCATGAACTAAGAAAGAGAGACACAAGTTCAATTGGTCGGTAGAAAGAGGGGAAAGAAGATTCGCCTTTTTTGGTACAGGCTGGTCAAATGCTGTTTTACATCTTCTTGGAAAGACCCCTGAAGAATAGGACAGTTAGTGAAGCTTATGCAGTGGTTTTGCCTGCTTAGAAGAACACCTCTTCAGAACGATAGGGGAAATACAATCTGGACCAGCGGATTTGTTAATGCCATATATTCAATGAGGACTTCTCCATGCTGCCTTTATTGCAGTTGTCAGCCATTGTAAAAACAAAAAGAGACATATCTAATGTGTTTACTTTTCAGAAAGACTCATACAAATTTTGTATTGTGTTGTTGGTAAAAAGTCTAGTTTATGTTCAATTGCAGTGTCCTTTTTCTAATGCACGTAGAAGAATAAAATATGATTAATTGGTCTTACCTTTTTCTTATAAGAGCCCGTGACAGACTCTGTCACTTGAGGAAACGAACGCTTGGAAGGGAAGATATTTCTTCAAGGCATTCAAGAACCCTCTCATGGCTCACTTACCACTCTTTACAGGTTCGTAAGGACATAGCTGGATAATATGGAGTAGCGAAAAGAAGCCACGGATGGCCACAATGCCAGAACAGCGAGCCCAACACTTCCACCGAAGGTAACTACCATCCGGAAAAAGGACATAACCTAACCGAGCCTAGCTACACATTTAACATTTTGAAACTCTTCCACAAGTTTGAATGCAAATCCGTAGATTGCCATGACTATACTCTATCCAACAAAAATTGTCAGTACAGGGAAGATAGGATGTTTGCCTCTCAGTCTGGTTGCAATGACTTACATAAATCGGTCCCTCTTTAGCTCTCACAGGGTTGCCGTAGTCTGTATGATAATTCGCCATAACTCAGAGAGCAATTCTATTAGGGTTACCATCTTCCAATTTAAAATAAAAATATATCACTGTAATCCAATTTATTCATTATAGCTAAATATTGTAAAACATAAAATACTAATTTCTAATATCACTACTCAACTAATCCGATGAGTAATTACTGCTACTGCTCTCTTTATTTAGGTCTATTATTAACCTTTCAACTGCTTCCTCGGCAAAAACGTCCATTTCCCACATATTTGGCTCAACAACCTGTTCAACGTGTTGGACACATCGATGCTATTTTTCCTTGTCAACCCTTGTATGTAAGTGCTGTCGTTAGTAAGTCTCTCATTTCAGCCATTTTCAATGACTTGTTTTGGCTTGCTCAAACCCTTTCACTTGAGTCCAAACCAATTCTATTGGATTAAGGTCACAGTGATAAGGCGGCAAGTGCATATGTTTTATACTTGGCTTTGTAACGTTTAACGATTTCAAGCAACCCATTGTATGATTGCATCCCTACCTAACTTGAGATCTTCCTTTTGGGAATTCCCGTATTCATTGGCAAAACAGGCGTCATTCATCGGAAATACAAAGACATCATACAAACAGGTATATAATGAGATGAAAGGATGTATTTATGTTCTTTTTTTATTTAAGCAGTTTGCGACATAAACTCAATCAGCAAGATTTTCTAAAAACATTTCCCAGTCCTTTCCGCTATATGCATATTGTGAAAGGTAGACACAATCAGGCAATTAGAATACAAAATTATATAACCACGACACAATGTCATATACCTAAACAGATGGTAAAAAAAACTGCACTTGTGCAGCTGTATAATACAAATACAATTAAATTAAAACCGAATGGCAACACCCCACGTAATAATTCGTTCTCAAAAGCACCAAAACCGAAAAACCCTTAATGATATGCTACATTGTAGAGATGGTAATACTCTTCTGATGTGCTTCAGTCACACACACTGCTTATTTTGGTGGATGATAATAGCAAGCGAACACAAGACGATCATGCTCAGCTCATTCCCATTCGGCTGTGTGGGAGACTGGTTGTGGTGGGTTGTATGCGAATTTTAGGAAAATTACAACAATAATTCCTTGGTATGACAGTGGTTTGGGTTTTATTTCAGTGGCAATTCTTGCGTTTGATTGCCGTGAGAGTATCTACAGGGACCACTGGTAGAAAAAAAGCTCCTCCATAAGGCCTGCACTGACAATTTTTGTTGGATAAAGTATAGAAATCACCGGTGTCGTAAAAGGACGACCAAACAATAATCAATAACAGGAGCGTAGACCATGCACGGCACGTGTCAAAATCGTAAAAAGAGGTAGGTCTTAGTATGTCTGGCGTGTCAAAATCGTGCTCGGCGTTAACGCCAGAACTGGCAAGGAAAACGTCTTTGGCTGATTAGCTTCCACGACACAACAGCGTTTTTGACGATAAGACATCCAAATCGAACATGTGCTAAATGATGTCGCACTCACCTTGAGAAGTGAAAAACGAAGTTACATCCGAAAAAGTGAAGTGATACAATAGGTCCAGTGACAATCAATGTATCCATATCTATAGTGGAAAATGGAAGATTGCGTTGAACACAAATATTTACGTACGAAGACATACCGTTGCTGTTACTGGCCGAGCTCGCCAAACCACACATCAGACGTTACCTTGTTTGCATATAGCACAATATTTTTTTTTTCCGTGATTTTTGATTTGAACGACAGATCAACAATACTGTCCAACAGCATAATAGTCATATCATCTCTACCACACATCACAAGTTATCTTATGTTTAAGTCAAATCGAAATGAATTAGAATTTGAAATATTTAAATGGCGGTAGCGGCCAAAGAATTAAGACTTATCGCTTTGATTGTAATAAAGTAAAGTGATTTGCTTAATTCCGATATGAGGTAGCTAGTAGATCAAAAAAGTGAAGCAGAACCCTTCGATAGTAGTGAAAGTCACTGCCCTGCGTAGATTACCAGTCAACCCCGAATATTTCTAGGTACTTAGGTAGGCAAATCCTGGGAAAGACCAATGAATTTCAAGTCATGATCCATCAATCATTCTTTCAATGACTTTAAGGCCGCGTATGAAAGCATTATATTTATCAGGAGCTCTACGTGGCGATGGCAAAATCGGGGATCCTCGCAAAGCTGATCAAGTTGTGTCGCAGGGCGCTTGAAAACACACAGCTCTATATATACAATACATATCAAACCAAATCTACGCCGGATTTTGCCAAGAAATGCGTTATCATGTGATTTCTTCAATCTTCAATCTTCTTCTGAACCAGAAAGTTCGTATGGTAGATGGCACTGTCTTCAACAGATCCGTCCAACTACTGGGATACGCAGACAATATCGACATCATCTTGAAGTCAACGAGGACATAACGGAGCACTTGCTTTCAACAAACAAACATCTGTCCAACGACTAGGACAAAACGTCACTGTTGAAAGCATCAACCTCGTGGCAGTAAAGGAGGTCACCTACCTGTTACCTCGGAGTAAACATCAACTCCACGAATGAGACTTGTGGATTCCTCCTTCTCCTAAACCAAACGAAGTTTGTAAACAAGCTTAAGGTGATCTTAAGAACCATAATTAATTACTTAAGTTGTTTATTGTTTGTTAATTTTTTTCCCTTAAAGTAGGTAGAAACAAATTAACGTAGGCAAGGAAAAATGCAATAATCATTCAATTTTAGGGTTTTTCTTGTCAATTTTGTCACTATTGCCTAATTCAATAAAACAGGTAGAATGAAAAATAAATTTTTTTTATAGCTACCCGAATAAAATAGCTTAATAAAAAGAAGGGTGGAAAATTTCAAACCTGCAAACAATTCTGTGGTTTTTTTACGCTTAAAACCTAAAAACAGCAATCGCCGCTTAAGAATTCATCAAAAATTCTTGGCACCGCCGACAAATTATCTACGAAAATAAAAAAAAGTATTTTGGACATATAAAATGGAAAACTCAGAAAAACTAAGTATGATATTTTTTTTGTTCTTTTTTAAACGTAAATATGTTAAAACAAAAACAAAAAAACTTTGGTTCGAAAAATATTACTTGTTCAGTAGCAGACAAGCAGGCGTACTATTTTGTTGTCTGGACTTACATACTCCCACGTACCACTTGATTAATGACAAGGAATTTTGTTTGATAATGATTTTTTAAACCATTCCCTAATCTGGAATTTTGTTTGCGGATAGTAAAGTCGGTGAGATTATTTTACGCGTTATCTTTGGGGCTTCCCCAATGAAATGTACATAGAGAGTACGCTCCGGTCTGGCTTTATCCCGCCTTAGGCATTTATCCATATTGATGCAAAACAGCTGGTACAGACTAGGGATGGTATCCCGGTATTATACCACCGCTACCGCAGCGCGAGAGATAAGCGGCTCATCCACGGCGGGGACGTCGCAAATCCTCATGAGCTCTTTTGTTTTAGTACCACAATAGTGAAGAGGGATAAATTCGATACGGAAAAGCAATTCGCTGAACTTTGGTGGCTTGCTGAGTTAACATGCCCTCCCAGGACAATGCGTTACTCTAGTTAACATCCTCTTAGTTTATAAGTAAGATTAAGTTAGCTAGGGCGTTTCTGGGAGAGGCCGAGCTCGCCAACATGGTGGTGGCCTCAGTCAGCTCACGGCGGGCGTGTGCACGTTGACTTTGTATATACACTTTAAAGTTTATATACAAAGACGTTGACGACTGCCAGGCGCCGGAAAGCAATTCGGATTTTGACCACTTGTTTCGCAAGGCAATCAGGTGATCAGAATCCTAACTATAGTTTGAATACGTTAAGTAGTTTAAGTAAATAGAGTAGCTAGTTTGTAATTTGATTTTATATACATTTGACAAAGATGCAGAGTTTTTTAAAAAAAATTCTATGATAACATTATATTAGTAAAGTTTAGAACGTCCGCATAAGGAATATTAGTTTAGTGCCCTGCGCACTGTCATTGAATCGCATAAACTTCTTGATGAACGACGCGGCAATAGGTCCGACGCTGATCGGGGTGTATATCACACCGATCAGTTGTAATTCTTAAAAGAGACAAAGAGTTAGCGAATGTATTGGTTTTTTAGGTATTCCCGCAAATCTTAGGAAGTACTCCAATTACACTGCAATGGAATTAACTTGAATAATAGGCGACTACATTTTCATCCTTTAAATCAAGTGTTTATTTTCTTACATTAACTAAGAAAAGTAAATTCACCAAAATATTGTTACCACCACAGTCTCTTCAAAAAAATTCAAACACAAAAATTGTAGTATTTTCATTTCGTAATTGTTTATTCAAATTATCGAATGTTTAAGGAATTAAAAATTTGTTTAACAATATTTGATCTTAACAATATCTTAACGATTTGTTTCGAGGCGTCCATTACGAATGAGATGCTTATTCGCCTCCCAATTGCGTTTCGAATCACGATTCAAAATGGCTGAAGAGTAAAACAATGCCATTGTAGATGGTAAATGTATAATATTGTTTTTATTTTTTTTTTAATTTATAATTTATCATTCGAATTGGAAAGAACAACATGTTATATTACCTACTTTATGTGTATGTATGTGTGAGTGTGTGTATATAATACAATAACATTTCAATAGTGTAGGTGATATAATGTAGAAAAAGAGCGATATAGTATTGTTTTCTTTATTTTGTTGACTAGATTTGAATAGGCATGCTAGTTTGAGAGTACAATTTGTTTTGTTTATAATTCGAAAAAAAAATTTAATTAACTTTACCTTTTTTGTGTTTTTCTTTTAATGCATCCCCAATTAACAATATACATATTTTTTATTGCATTCTTTTGTTGTTAACAATTGTTTTTCTTTTTACGGAGATTACTGATTAGTGATAACTAACTGATCCTTTTCAGAATATAAATATCGTGGCGGAGGTTTTTATTTATTAACAATAGAGTCTACTGATCATCTTCGAGCTCCTTTGCACTTCTGAAAAGTTAAGAACAGTATTAGATGCGATTGTTGGACAATCTTTTATGAAAAACTTACAAAAATCTCGAAATATCCTCAATATCGACCAACATGGAATCCTGTCCCATGTGCAAATCATCACGTTCCATCAAATAGTGCACCAGAGAATCGTTAAGATCTTCGATTTGTGTGTGCAGTTCATTGACGATTATTTGCAATTGAGCGATATTCATATCGGTAAGCATTTGTCGAGATACGCGGCGTTTTTCTGGGGCCATGGCAACGCCTACTTTTTCCAATGACCCTCGAATGACTCCGGTAATGGGGGATAAGCGTTGCTTCTGTCTATCCAACTATAAGAGATGAATGAGTGCGATTTTTACGATATTATAAAAACATTAGGTTTGTTTGCGTACTTTTATATGAAGAAAAATGAAAACTGCCATTCTCTAAAATTGAGGGAGAATCCTCTCATTTCAGAGAAAAGTATACCAACACTTTCGCAGAGAAAAATGAAAAACGTCAAAGTTTGGCTTCAAAAGAATCAACAGCTGTTTTTTTTGAAACTCGTAGGATTTCATCATTTGACAGTTTCCATTTTCTTACCAGACGAAATTCTGTGTGAAGAAAAATGAACGAAAGTGGATAAGGTGACGCGATTATAAATGCAAGAGTGGTGTCTCTTTGGTTGCCACCCGAACGGGACTCGCCGGGATGTCCAGATATTTTCGACGATGTCTAGAGTTCAGCTGAAAAACAGTTCGTCCAGTCGAACTCTTCATATTCCATCAAATTCTCCTTTAATATATTTGCTGAATGCTTTCACTTAATAACGGAATTCCAATCAATAAAGCAAAACAAAAGAAAACAAAAACAAATCGAGAATGAAAGGCTGAGTTATTAATGCGGTTAAATTTGAATGAAAGTTATTTAAATTGAAATCTTTTTAAAATACGCCTGGAGGGACTAAACTGTTTAATTCTTTAACATCAAACACCAAGTAGGGTATACTATCCTAGATGTTTTGACTTCAAAACACTTTCAAAATTGAGTTGTGATCTTTTTTTTTTAGAAAAGTAAAGCCTTATATTTTAAATCAAAACTATTAACTTATTTTAACTTTTACTTCATCAATATGAAACTATATCGAGCAAACTTAAACAAGAAAATCCAGAACCGAGCTCCGATTTTCCTAATTCGAGCCCTACCTAGTCCAAAAGCGAACCCCCTGTATACAAGACCGTTTAAAGAAATCTATTGTTAGTTTTGACTGGCATTATAATTTTTGGAATTATAAATAGTTCCTTCTATAAATTGTTTATGATCCTATGTTTAACTTACTCGAAGTACGAGTAGCTGCCATCAATAGGCTAGGTAAGGTTAGGAGAATCATTGGTACCTTTTCCACTGCCTCTTGCGATGGTAGAAGACAGTGTTGAGGAATTTCAATCCTATCTTTTGATTATAAGACCTGGAAGTTCTTGTCAATGTGACGTATTTTGCGAAACTGTCCTCTGATTGAAGATGCCTAGTATGAGTAAAGTCCCGAAAGAGCTCCTCTAAATTCTTTTCTCTTTCAGTCAGAGAATTCCGTTAGCAACTACATTCCTTAAAAAGATCATTGCGAAAGAACCATCTTAATTAATCTTAATCGCAGATTTCTGAAAAGTGAAGATGTCCAGGCGAGTCCCGTAAATTCAAAATATTGGCCAGATACACTGGCGATTACAAGGATGAGGCCCTACATTTTGCAATCGATTTTCAGTCTTTTTGACCTGTTGGAAATTTTATACCCAGAAACTTTTACTACCTGTGAACAGGTACATATGTTTTCCAACAGTAAGTCATAAAATTAAAGGGTAAATAAGAACCGATCGCTGGAATTTCCTAAGATCAAAAAATTAACTACTAAAGATGCGACACTAGGATGAGGCCATTGCAAATATTTCGTTGCGGGAGTTCACATCAGCAATTTTTTTCCAAAGTTTTGTTAAGAATATTTAAAAAAGCGTTGAAAAGAACTGTTTTTATTTAGTGAAAAAAAAATGGGTTCCGGAAAGACTTTGACAGCGACAGATAGAGGAAAAATATATGCTTCCAAAGAGTTTCTGGTGTAGAGGTTGGAGAAAACAAGGTGGGTGGCGTCTGTTGTTGTTCCCCATGGGGATTGAACTTGTACCGCACGGGTCACAAGCCAACACACTAACCTCTACAGCGTCGCCACCCCAGGGGCCCATAATGTTCGTTTAATTGTCCTATTCTTCGCAAAGTATTAGATAAAGTCGTATTGAACAACTCCGTTACATAAAGTTTTCTGCCATACCCAAGGGGCATTTTTGTTTACAAAAACTTGATTTTCGATAAAATCCTATTAATGTTGTACAACAAAATATGTAGATGTTATTAACAGTTACCCCATACTTAGATTTTTGCCACGTCCACTTTATGAGTGATAGGAGTAGGAATAGTTTATCCAACAGTTCACCCAAGCGGACTGGAGCCTTTCCCTATGTTTTTATCTTACTATAATAAAACGGTTGTTTGGACTTTTATTAATGTTTTGAGATAAAGAGTTTAAAATGTAGGTTTGTTGTCTGCGGATTATTTCAAATTTCAACTAAAATTGCGTAGTGGTGCATAAAGCGACACTACACCGCTGTTAAATGTATCATGGTGCATTCTGTTCAATTGTTTTATTAGATTGCTCAGGCAATTTATTCTGAGCTCATAAGGATAAACAACTTAATACAGTTTGTACGCTTTGATGTATATGAGCTAAAAAATAAGACACGCAATTTTTTAACTCGGGTTCTGCTCTGACACCTTACGTAAAAGCCTATCTGTTTTTGTTAAAGATGGAATCCATACAAAAGACCAAATGAAAGCAGTACTAACTACCCTTCTGGTGCATTATACAAATAAGAATGGTCCATTAATTACCTACCATGGTGTACCATGCACCACTTTTAATTTTTTTAACTATTAATCTTAACGTAACAAATTAACTTGCTACGTACCTATTTTTATAACTAATCCATCTAAAGGCTGTAAAAATGCCAAACAAAAAGAATTCATTTTAATAATGTTATGGTCATTTGAAAAAATGGTGGTGCATTTACGACCACGTCACCCTACATTTTATTTGCGTTCATATTTTATCCATTTTCACAATACGCGAACGGGTATGTACGGGAACGGATTTTCTGTCTTAACTTACCTCCATTTGCATGTGAGCCATGTCCTTCGCTTGTGATAGAGCCATTCGAGCCTCAATTTGAAGTCGAGCTTGCCGAGTAAAGAAATCACATTCTTTGTCATCATCTGTCAAAGGAAGATCGCTTGGCTGATGTGATTTTCTCGCGTTATTATTTGAACAGCTAACTGAAAGTGGATGGGCATTGTAGGGGTGATCTGGGACATCTACTGATGAGAAAAACTTTGGAATTTCATTCCTATTGCGGGTAACCGTGCGGGAGAGTTTCGGACATGTTTCGGAGTCGGAGCTGTGGCTTTCTGTGTCTGATGAAGCTTCGTTCGTGAAGCAGATTTGCAAATTTTTACCTAGAATGAGAGGGAACAATTTTTTTTAATCATTTTCAGAAATTACTAAATCTGTGCTATTGTTTAAAAATAGGATAATAATTAAGCTGCTCAGACTCCTAAGAAATTATCACATAGGGCCTAATTAAGCTTTGTTTTATTGACTCCAAGTCGGGATTATCAAAAAGAAAAGAAAAAAAAAACATTCTAAACTGATTCATTTAAATGTTATTAAAACAATTAATTTAAAATTGCCTTTGACAACCAAGGGATCTAATATTCGTGGGCAAAGAAAACGAGGAGTTCCAGAAAATTAGGTACAGATGACCATGGACATATATGCGAGAACAAAGACACGAGTTAGATGCGCAGCTTGAGTCATCGAGGAATTCTCAATCAAAGTCAGTGTATACAGCAGGGTATCATTCTGCGTGGAATTGCTACTCTCCCAAAATTCGAAAACGTCGGAAGTGGTCAAAATAAATTTAACACTGAAATGAGAAAAAAAGCAACCCCTGTCCGCATCCATTTAGCTAACATCCTTTGGTCCATTTCGAATTAATCTCGACAAACTGGACGAGAATTGGGATTTTATTCATTTATTTATTTGTGAATGCTTAACAGTAAGATACAATATCTTATAAGTTTGTCTTAATCTATTTTTACAATTTTACAATCTAGAGCTAAGCATGAAGACTCAAATATACAAATGTTATCTTCAGTTTTAGATTTATAAATATTTAATATACATATTTACATATATGTTTTGAAATTGTAATTGGGGTTGCATGTTGTAAGCGATTGGTTCCATAATTTTTTTTGCGTTGGGGTTTCTTTCAAAGTAGGTAGGTATTTGTATTGTGATTGATTAAGTGGAGTGATTGTTTTCAAACTTTCCATTGCCTTTCGGTCTCATTCCAAGTTGAAATAAGATTGGTTTCGATAATCGCAATCACCACACAAAAATAGAGTCAATCACGATTGGCACAGCTCACGTATAGTATATGCCGGGAAAAAAACCAAAATATCTCTGCTGCCCGTTCTCTGATCCACTCGGACCTATAATTATTAGAGACATTTATATGAATGAATAAGCGATTTCTAAGTGCTTAAACTTTGATGACGACATCAATCATCCCATAAGAGTAGGGTAAATCGGCCGTCTTCTGTGACCGAAAAATGCGCCATGAGTTGAAAGAAAGGCCCTACAGTTGTACGACCGGCACTCACATTATGTTATACAGTGTTGGACAGCGTATAATAAGTATAAGGGCAAAGAATCCATGAATATTTGCGTTTGTCATATACTGAGAAATAATGATATTCCCGATAATTATTGGGGCAAAAATGGTATGCCAAATATTTTGATATTTCTTTTTGCTGAAAGGACGGACCGCAGATCAGCTTCGTGATTTGTATCATCAAGGAATCTTTGACTCTAAACACAACGGTTGACGAAATGGGGTTCAGCTTCCTATCCCTACAGTTCTGAATTTTAGGAGTGAATGCCGTCCTCATCGCAAGCGACAGTAAATATTAATATAGGATCATACCCTTGATACGATCTATTCAGATAATCTCTTTTTACACTGCCGCTCATCTGAATAGGTTCAACTTCTTTTTAAACTTACTGTTAGCCTCTCTTCATATATATTGCAAAGGCACATATTTGTTATACATATGATGAAAGAGCATCATTACACGCTTAGTTTGAGAGAAAAGTGTCTTAAAGCTTACCGTTATTCTGACACGCTAGCTTGACCATATGCTTTCATAAAAACAAACACATTTTTTGGCTCATCTGAATAGGTTCAACAGCAAAAACTTTAGTTTGCGTGTAGTTGCCTCGGTCAAATGCACTCAGATTTTTTTCTGCTAATAAACCTTGTTGAGTGTACATGTCAACGACAAAATGGGTCGCGGAAAATCTTTAAGCGAGGAAGAAAAGGGCAAAATAAAAGCATTTCGAGAATTAGGCCTAAGCCAACGGTGTATTTTAACAGAAGTCAAAATGTAGTAAGCGGTTATTTGCGAAATGTCGAACAGTATGGAAAAAATATGAAAGGTGGAAGTTATAGGGCCACATCAAGAACCGATAGACGTGCAATCATCAGAGCAGCTTCCAATTCTCATGATTCCGAGTCAAAAATAAAGATCAAAACAGGTGTAAAGTGTAGTTTGGCGACAGTAAAACGGATTATTAAAAGTGCTAAACATTTGAAAAGAAAAAAATTCAGAAAAAACCACCGCTTAATGAATCTAGAAAAGAAATTCGTCTCCAATTTTGTAAAAAATACATGTCGTGGAAGTCAGAGTGGCAAAAAGTTATTTTTTCAGATGGGAAAAAGTTTAATTTAGAGGGGCCTGACAGTTATAATTATTATTTTCATGACCTTCGAAAAGAGGAGCATTATTTAAGCCGTCTGCATAGCTGTGAAGGCAGTGTCATGGTAAGGGGAACTATTTCCATCTACGAAACCTTCGAACTCCAATTTCTTACACCGACAATGAATGCTAATTCTTATAAAGGTGTGCTAGAAAAGGCTTTCCCACATATTTTTGACCTGTTTGGACCAATATCGTGGACATTCCAACATGATAATGCACTTTTTTTTTCTCAAACTAAGCGTATAATGATGCTCTTTGATTATATGTATAACAAATATGTGTCATTGCAATATGTATGAAGAGAGGCTAACAGTAAGGTTAAGAAAAAGTTGAATCTATTCAGATGAGCGGCAGTGTAAATGCGCGATCTAAATATAGATATGTTTGGTGTCTTCAGGTTTTAAGAAAGTTTCTTTATGTACATATTTTGTAATGCATATTTGCTTTTTTTATCAAGGAAGTACGCGTCACAAATAGAGCTTACAATTACATACTACCTTACCTACCCCATTTTCATAAACAAAAAACACTATGTATTGTTATTTAACCACAATGCACACTTGAGAAAGAAATTCAGAGGTAAGTGGTTCAAATTTATTTCTACCCGTTGTTGTTTTTTATTAATAAACTCACCATTTTGCAAGCGCGATTGTAGACTGGGTTTTCGTCCTGGTCTAGCGTTATTAGTCACCAATTTACTGAAATAATCATCCTCTGCGCCCATGGCAAGGCGTCGTCGAATTTCTTCACGATCATTTCGTCTCTATAAAAATAATACAAACGTTCACTCATAAGTAACAAATCTAAGGGTCTTACAATTATTTTATTTAAATAACAAAAGCAGTAAGCAATAACAAAAAACCCACACTGTATCTTTTGGATTCATGAATATCAACACTCGTAACTCTTACAAATTTGTCAACAATATCATTTAAAAATTCTGGTTCTACAAGATGCATATCACTGTTAAACATTTTCATTTCGATGATAGGCACTTTTTGACGATAAACACGAGGAAACATGCCGTCGATACAATCGAATTCCGATTTCGCACATCTGTCGTATTTGTGAAATAAATTTTTATTAATATTTGCAAGAAATTTCGATTTAAATCCGACGAATATGCGATCGAACATTGTGCGGGATTACTATTATTTACAAGGTTTTTTTTATTACAAAAAAACAGGTTCGTGTTATCCGTTTGAGGAACGTCACTGAACTGCTTGATTAATTCCAATGTACTGTAAATTATGTACGTAGTATGAATATGTCCTTTAAAATCTTATTAAACCACTCACTTATCATTCGGTAAATATGTGATCAATCCCAAGCCCAGATCCATTTAATAAATACACGCACACATGTGTTTTTTTTATACACAAATACATCTGCATACATAAAGATAAGGGCCCACAGTGAACCTTTTCAGAAGGGCTTCCTCCCCATGCAGTGCACACCATTTTTTTTAGCAGCAAGCGGTGTTCAATTTCAGAATTTCAACATTGTGAAATGCGAGCTATGTGTAGGTAAAAAGAATTGTTGAACATCAGGCAGCTGATCCTTTTCTTTGCGAGGAAAATCTTCATGAAAGGCGAACAATTTCGATTTTTGGAAACAGACATCCTGGGCTAGTAAATTTGCCTCGATATATAGCTGTGATTTCGAAAAGGTATTTTAGTATTCAGGATAATCGAGGGAGCATCAGCTGTTTCAGTTGGCATGGCTCATCTTTTCAAAACAATGTGGATGGACAATAAAATCAGGTACCTACAACAGAGATACCCACCTTCAAATGTCTAAAGATGGATTTATGGCGAAGATGGTGCGCAACAGATGTTTAAGTTGATCTATAATAGTCAGAGAATTCTGAGAAAATGTATATAGAAATGGGCGGAAGCGGAGAAAGGTATTTGTAGATTTACAGATATAGGAAGGAAAATCCGATTAATTTTGAAATGTGTAATTTTTATTAAATTTAAAGACCGCGTGCCGCAAATTAAATAAAGAGTACCCCGTCAATTTAATCAGAACTTAAGATGCCCATAAGAATTAGGGTAAATGCAGAATCACAGGGACCATTGCGAAATGCAACTGATTTCATTAATTTTAGTCACCATGCCTCCATCGGTGCAGGGAAATAAAACCACTTTCGCGAAGTGGACTTAGTTCCCATGTTAAGTGGGAACTAAGTCCATTTTTTTATGGGAACTTAGTCCACATTCAAATATAAGAGGAGGGAAATAACATCCAACATCTAGAATTAAACAAAAAACTGTAAAGTGCAGTTAGTTATCACACTCTTTAAGCAAAGTCTTAAGCTTATCATGGTGACATAAAGCCAAAGTTTCAAAACCGTACCTCGCACCTACTCCAAATCAAACAGTGACCCCAAGCAGGGGGTTTGAGGGGGGGGGTGCATGCCCCCCATATGCATTACACTATTTATGGAATCTACTTGCGATTTCGTAATTAATCTCATAAACAAACCCCCTGCTTGGGGTCACTGTTTGATTTGGAGTAGGTGCGAGGTCACGGTACCTATATTACTCTGTCTCAGTTGGAAGTTAATTTCTATTTTGTTAATAAAAATTGCAAAGTACCTACTTGACTCTTTAATTTTATTTTGTTCTTAGTCGACAGTGAGAATTTACTTCACATTAAAAGGGAACTAAAACCACTCAGAGTTTTGGGAATTTATTTCCCACTTAATGGGAACTAAGTTCCTCAGTGGACTTAGTTCCCGTGGACTTATTTCCCTGCACCGCCTCCATCGACATGTTGTGTAAGTTTCTTTTGCCCGAGAGATTAACACGGAAATGCTGAAAGAACTCCCGTCCATGCTAAATAAAAATCTCAACTTATGCAACTAACAAGAGTATACTTGATGCATGTCGTCCAAGGCTGAAGCATGTTGATTACAATAATGATTCAGATGATTTTTGGCTTCGAGACGCCAAGGAAGACAGAGCCTCCGTTTTTCAGACCAAGCTATCGAGGATGTCAGATCACTTCCAAATATGTATGTTCAGTTTGAATACGTTCATTTATCGTCATTCAATGAAAACTTATAAGAAATACAATTCTATGAACGAAGTGACAAACAGTCACATGCGGACATTGGGCAAGTTTAAGTTCCAAGTGATCTCGGGTCTGGTCAACCGACCCATATAACCAAGGATATGCATCCACCTTTTTTTTAGGTATATTGGCTGATTTATATTGACTTTGTTCCTAGGCTTCCTAGGCCTAAACGGTGTTTGGTGCAGAGATATTCGCAGCTCATCCCTACATTTAATATTCTGTTAACCCTCACAAGTGATAAGATAACCGGAAATATGTAATTATATGAAATAAATTAATTGTTTTCCAGAGTTTATTAGAAGGTAAAATAAATAGAAAATTCAATGAAATAACACAAATGTTTGTGGCTTCCTTAGGATGGTAGGGGAAACATATTTCCCAGTGAACCTTAAAAGAAACGCAAAAGCGTATAAACATTTTAGTGGAAACTTTTAATGTAATTTTAACTAAACTTAATTTTACATTACGAAGAATACATACTCATCCAAACAATTGATACTCCAATTAGTAGTAAAACACAAGTGAACATTACACATTATGCAAATATTTTGCAGTTTTTAGACCGAAAGGCAATAATTATGTAGTTATAGTTAAGTTAAGAGCGTCCGCCTAAGGACCATGATTTTAGAATAAGTATACTGCTAGATTTAATCATTTTTGTCTAGAACGTAAGTTGATATATAATACGTAATAAAAAATTAACATAAAAAGTCGAGCACTAATTTGCATCCGATTTTCAATACTCTTTTTATCACAGAATATGTATCCTTTGAAGGCGCCTTTAACAATGTGAGCACATCTGCAATCGCAAATGCACTAACAGAAATGAATGTGGATGATTCGTTTGGTGAATTGATCAATCTGCTGCTCACAAGTCGGATTATCAACTCAAAACTGGGCGTTACATCCGTCAGGAGGTCTGTCAGTAGAGGCACGCCGCCGCCCTCCTTCTCTGGAAGTTGGTGGTGAGTGCACTACTGATATACCTGGAAGGGGTGGGCTGCAGGGTGATTGCATATGCGGATGACATTGCTATAGCCGTCTCCGGAAAAGACCTCAATACTATAAAGGAACTCATGCAAAACGCTCTCAACAAGCTAAAGAGATGGGGTAATCGTTGTGCCTTGAGTATCAACCCCCACAAAACCAAACTTGTCCTCTTCTCCAGGAAATATAAAATCCCGCAGATTGACCCACCCTCTATTGGTGGTATAAGCTTAGTATTTTCAGACGAAGTTAAGTTCTTGGGTCTTATCTTCGATAGCAAGTTAAGCTGGAAGCCCAACATATAAGAAAGAGTAAAAAAAGGCACAGTAGCATTTTTCTCTAGCAAAAAAACCATTGGCAACAAGTGGTTAATTAATTGGCTATATGTACCGGTCGTAAGACCGATTTTTACATACGCGGTTGCTGTCTGGTGGACTGCCCTAGGTAAAGCTATAAACTGTGAAAAGCTGGGCAAAGTCCAACGCACAGCAGGTTTGTGCATAAGCGGAGCACTCCAAACCACCCCCTCCGCAGCACTAGATATTCTGCTACATCTGTTCCCCCACGACATTTTTAGCAGGCAAACAGCAGCCTGTTCTGCTGTCCGCCTTAAGGCTACCTCGCAGTGGGTTAACAATAATATTGGCCACACCATCATTCTGGACTCATTTGAGTCTCTATATACCCCAATTACAGTTCGGAAAGAACTTTCAAGTCACTATTCCTTCCAGATCATTCTGGGAGGACGTTGAAGTTAACTTCTACACCGATGGATCAAAACTAGTTAGGGGGTTGGTGGTGGCTTTTTCTCCGAAAGGCTAAATCTTAGTCTCACTTTCCGTCTTCCTAATCATTGTAGCGTATTCCAGCCGGAAATTATGGCGATAAAAGAAGCCCTGACGTGGCTGAAGAGAAATGCGATATCCACAAAGGACGTCCGTATCTTCTCGGACAGTCAAGCCGCGATCAAGTCCGTGGATTCAGTCTCTTTAAATTCCATCGCAGCCCTTGACTGCCGTTCATCTCTTAAGGAGATGGTGGAGCAGTTTAACATTCACCTCTGTTGGGTGCCGGGGCATAGAGATATTCCAGGAAACTTCAGGGCTGATGAACTCGCCTAAAAGGGAACCATCTACCTCTTTTACCTGAAAAGGGTTCTCTGGGTATACCAATCGCTACCTGCAAACTTTTGTTCAAGCTATCTGCAATCGAGAGAACAAACCTTAGGTGGACAAGTAGTAATACGTGTCTGGCGACTAAGCACATCTGGCCAAAGCTGGGCCTGCGACGCTCTAAGAGTCTGATCTCACTAAACCGACTGCATATTAGCTCCAATATAGGTGCCTTTAGAGGGCACTGTGTGATAGGCAGGCACGCATCGAGGCTTGGTATGGTATGCTATCACATAATTCAAGCCAACAAATTGTATCTCCTCCTGGCCGATTACAATGGACCTTTTATTGTTCTAAGTGTGTCAGTCACGGCCGACTGCCACTTCAACTTTCTGGCCGAAAGTGAACGATCTTCCATTTTGTTCGGCGCAGTGTACAAACTCAGGAATAATTATTTGCCTCACAAAATCATCTATTCCATCAAAACGAACATTGGCGTCATATGTTATTTTGTATATTTATGTACTTGTATGTACTTTTTACCCCAATGGAATGTGACATTCTTAGACGACTGTGTCTTAGAAGAAACGTCCGAACTCACTTCTTGACTAGATACATGCCTTGGATCCTAAATCTGAATTATACTCAATACGCTCTCAATAACTGAGCTACAGACTGCTGATCTTCTTCATCTAATTATAGATCTTCTTTCGATAGTAACAAAATATATTGATGGACATCCGCTGACGTCTATTTTTTTTATAATGTACGCCCACTAAAGGGATGTTTTAGAACCCTTATCATCGCGGGCGTAAGGAATTGAGGATTAGAAGAAAAGGAGACATGCCGATGCTCGTTGGCTTTGAATGTTTGTAAGTTATAATTTGAATAAAAAACACAGCGCGGAAGAGCATTTAACATTCGTCTTGTACGGCTGAGGAAAGATTCTTTGAACTTCACTGTACGTCCGAATAGAGGCTTGAGGGTGAACCGATGCGCATTCCTAAGATGTTCTAGGTGTGGAATGCAACTGGCTATTTCGTTTGAGCACTTATGGTTGAAATAACGATAAAATAATGAGAGACATTTCGACGATGACTAAGAGAGTCAATCGATCTCGCGATGTCTCGGTTGCCAAAGAGTTTTTTCGCGAGTTTTCTTACATCGCTTAAGGAATCCTAGACACTTCTCAGCGTTTTTGGCAACATCCGATATCTGGTCATTCCAATGAAAGTTGACATTAACACACATACTGATAATGGAAAGTCTTTGGTTTCGCTGATGCCAGTGCCACTCATGGATAATGGCAGTGTTTGGTGGTGTTACTTTAACGACAGAAGGCAGCATTGCGTTTTAGAAGCATTAAATTTCACTCTATTGGTTGTACCACACTGAATTATGCTGTAAGCATAGGAATTGAATGAACTAAACATACGCTCCAGTTCTACACCCGAAGAAGAGGAGCATGGCCCGAGAAACGAATATGAGAAGCAGAGGGTACAATCATCAGCGAAGGAATGGATTGGATTAGAGGTAACAGACAGAAGATCATTTATAAAAAAAGGAAAGAGAGTCGGAAATGATAGTATTTTGACGTGTCGGAAGCTATATGAATCAAAAAAAAGATTGTCGAAACGATGACGTTAAGACGAAAACCATTTTAAAAGTTACACGAAGCTGTTGATCATCATCCTACGTGGTGAGACCCCTACATGTGCAACAGAGGTCGTGTTCATCAATTTTCTCATATTAGTTTTGATGCTTAATGGCAAACATTGTTCGCTCGATTAATACAAAAATCAAATCATATTTCATAAAAAATACATACAAAAATACAAAAAAAATTCCTGATAAATGAAAATCAAACCTCTAATTGGAAAACCCTGCATACATATAAGCACATTTACATTTTTTTTATAAGAAGTTTCCCATAACACAGGCAGTGAATAAACTTTTGAGAGCTCACACATGGAATTCGACCCTCAAAAAGCATTGAAAGCGGTAATCAAGTTAACGCCATACAAATTTTGCTAAAGCATTCGACAAAGTACAACATCATACAAGCACAAAAACTATCTTTCTCAAGCAAAATGTCATTATTGGTTCAAAGACATCCATGGTTGTTTATTATCATTTCGGTATCCATTGAGGTAGCCTTAGATCACTGCTGAATATTAATTATTTTGGTTAAAAAATCGATATTCAAGAAATTTATTGTCTGCTGATGATTTAAAGCTGTTCAGATACATTTCATACAAATTCGATTATGATCTACTGCAAACTGGTGTATACACTTCCTGTAAATTATATCTATACAAAAATGTATACAAATATTATGAGGTCTAGAATATATGTAAATATAAATACATTTTGATGCAAAAGGGGTTGTACAGACTAGGGATGGTATCCCGCGGCGCGCGGGGACGTCGCCAATGCTCATGAGCTCCTCCGTTTTAGGGATAAATTCGATACGGAAAAGCGATTCTCCGAATTTTGGTGGCTTATTGAGGGGGAGGGGTCAATATGCCCTCCCAGGACGGTGCGTTACTCTAGGTAACATCCTCTTAGTTCATAAGTTAGATTAAGTTAGCTAGTGCGTTTTTAGGAGAGGCCGGACTCGCCAACTTGTGGTGGTGCTTCCGGGAGGTGATTGACGCTGTAAGGCTTCAGTCGGCTCACGACAGTGCGTTTGCGTTTGTTTAAGGAAAATTAATCAAGATTAAGTATCCTGTTAATTCTAAGTTAGATGTAATCATTTTTGTCTAGTAATTAAGTTGATATCTAATAATGAATAACAAAATTAATTTAAAAGTCAAAGTCAAGCCATACAAAATGAAGACCGTGTCCCGGTTTCTTACTAACTATGGAAAAATCAAAAAAATTCCAAGTTATGTTTTAGGTTTAATACATTTTATAGCATCGATACAGGGATTAGGGTATTACTATTCAATACGAATTGTTAAATATTTTCATAACGAATGACAGAAGAACACAAACAGTATTCAGATTAATGTGAAATAAAATTTGTTAGGCATATACTCGTAAAATCGATGCTCGAAAATGTTTTTGATCTCAACTTAGACTTCTCGATTGAAATGGAGCAGCCTGAACGCAACCTAACAATACAAGGCGTTTTTTTTGACATTTATATTTACAATGAGAATTACAATTTGTGCTCGAGCGACATATATTTTAGGGGTCTATGCGGGAGTAGTGGCCGAGTGGTAAGCGCGTTGGACGTCTTACACGCCAATGTCATGAGAGGCTTATTCAAATTTGCTTTTCCGTTGTAGGTCCCTTCTATTTCTGTGAAAAATATAGCCTCGCCTCGCTTACACATAAAGTTGGAGAAGTTGAAAAAGTGTAAGCCCCTTATAGGCTGTTATTATATATATATATTTAAGGAGTCTACGACAAATATATAGTCAAGCTAAAAACAATTTGTCAATATTATTATTGTTATTCTTTTTTCGATCAAAGCAGAGCAGTAAACAGAGCGTGAGCACGTAGCGTGTTCAGAGTACATATTCTGATTTGTTTATGAAACACACTTAAGGGATCAGCTGATAAGCACTCATTTTATTTTTGGAATAACAATTGTTTTTAGAATAACAATTATTTTATTAAATTGTATTAAGAAACCCCCGACCGTCTTTAAAATTGTTTTTGATATTGTGTTTTATTTATTTTCTCTTCTATCTCAACTATCTTGCTTAGAAGTTCAACATTCACCTGTGTTGGGTGCCAGGGCATAGAGATATTCCGAGGAATGGTTGGGTTGATAAACTCGCCAAACATACGACTATACTGACCCTTCTACCTTATAATGGTACCTTAGGCATTCCAATCGCTAAATCCAAACTCATGTTTAAACTTTCCTAAGATGGATAAGTGGTACAACTTATTTAGCGACAAAACAGATTTGGCTAAAGCTGGATCCGAAGCGCTCTAAGTTTTTGATCTCTCTTAACAGACTGCACATTGTTTCTAGAATAGTTGTCATCACTGGACACTATCTTATAGGCGATCATGCAACAACGCTTAGCGTCTACTCAAATGATTTCTGTAAAAGCTGCATGGGCAAGGAGAAGGAGGATACTATTCTCCACCTTCTCTGCAGATGACCTGTTCTCTCGGAAAGACGAAGACTTTACTTAAGAGCAATGTCATATAATTATAATGATCTTAAGGATCATGGACATCAAAATACTCTCACTCGTCATTAGAAGCTCTAACTGGTTTAATGAGCAGGTTGGAGATAGATCCACGTGGTATTACAATAGACCTTTTATTGGTCTCAGTGGGTGGGTCTCAGTCGACTGCCGTTTCAGCCTAACGTAATCTGTCTTTAGCTGTGGTGGGTTTTTATTCAGACTGCTTAGTCAATTTATTCTGACATCATAGATTATTCTCTGATAATCTCTGAACGGAAAAAGGAATACAGTTTGAGAGCTCTGATGCCAGAAGTATGTTTTTATGACATTTTAATGACCTCCCACAATGCAGAGATAAGTTATCAACACTAGTTCAGTCACCGTAAGGCACGTTCGTACATATATACATATATACTTTTGTTTGAATTACTGTAGCTGTGTATTGATATAACCCACGCCTATAACATACGCCTGAAAATGTAAACGGATAGTTATTTAGTCAGCTGCAACGATTGGGTAACACCAACCTGTATTTTTTAAAGTCACATAAAAGCTAAATATTGTCGAAAAATTTGTTATGTGCCTATTAAAAAGTCCAAACAAATAAAATGTGGATATACACCATAAGATCTGGATACGCATTATGTAAATATCTATACTCGTACACAAAAAGAACATTTTATAGAATAACATCAAATATTTACGAGTAAAGATAACAATAACTTTGAATCATTATTAAACGTAGCATTGTATTTTTTTAACATCCTGTCAATATTTAAACTAAATACGTTAATAGTAAAGTAAGGTATTGCAAACTATATAATATTACTTTTTAATCGGTGTGGCACGCTGTTGATAAAGAAAAATGTAGGATGTGCATTATGAAACTAACTCATTGCGATTGCCAAGTGGCAGAATACCTACTCTCAAAAGTGTGGTAAACGTCTTCGAAAGATTGGACGATGAAAGTAGATGAAGTTGTTTTCACTTATCTCACTCAACTTTAGAAAGCCCTAATTAAGAATGGCTAGACACCACCAAGTTGTATTTATTTAAAAAAAGAAACAAAAGACGCGTATTGGTAAAAAAGAGCAATATACTCGTACAAATTGCACGTTAACAGATTAACGAAATGGACTTTGTTCTGTTATTGGAAATGGTTGCCGAGTTAGAACCGCATCGGTAATCCGATTTGAAACAACAACACTTCTTCAAACATTCCAGTCTTTCCAACGCATAACTGACTAAATTCTTTCTTTTAAAAAATGTTGTGCCTATTGGTAGAAGTTAACTTATTCCATATTTTTGCAGGTTCTAAGTAGAGATGAGTACCTACAACGCATTCATCAAACCCAGCTCGACTGAGAGATTACAACACTGCACTCAGACTCAATACATTGTACTGCCAGGAAGAAACACCACTTTAAATTAATTTTTTTTTGTGTTTCTTATGAGAAAGACTAGCAGGCTTTGATTAGGAGCTTAGATGATGAGGAGCTTAAGATTATTGGCAAATGTGTAGTGGCCATAATAACGCCAGTAACTTGTTTGCTGAGAGACAACAACAATGAAGTAGATTTTTTACAGACGTCGGGAAGTTTTCGTTTTGGCCGTCATCACACTGGCGCAGTGTCACAGAGGTTAGTGTTTTGGACTAAAGGCCTCAGGTTAAAATCCCGCTGGGGCCCAATAATATGTAAAAGCTTTTTCCAGTGTCCGAAATCTTGCGAACGTCTGACAAACTTCCAAGAAAATCAATTGTCATGAAAAGCTTCTGAGATTTGAGTTCGGATTCGGCTTTAAAAAAAATTTTAGGTCCCATACACTTTGCACAAGCAAATATGTATTTATTTATTTTTTCCGTCAGCACCCTGGAGAGTCCTCTGCTGTTGTGTTAACAAGAAACCCAACCTGACCGAAGACACAGGCACACTTTACGCTGGTTTAAGTCCTGAGAGAACCTTCTCTGAGCCCTGTCTAGCAAAGTAATCGAAGATCGCATTTCCCGTCATCTCGTTATGACCCGGATCCAGACAAAACTAAATGAATTCAGCAGTCCGCCCGGAATCACGGACGCAGATACTCCGCTCATAGCGTTTAAGGAAAAATATCCTTTCTGCGAAAAGAGCTTTCTGACGTCTGGGTGACGCAAGCCTCCAAGGAAAATAATACTGTTGTTTACCGATAAGTAAGAGAGCAATCATATTCTTCAACATGTCTTTCCATTTAAGAACCTTTTAATGTTGAATTTTAAAGAAAGACAAACCGACGAAGCTATTTTTAAGAAAATATCAGACATTTAAGGCTAGGACAGGGCATGAAACCTAGCTTCTAGCATTTGCTTGTGCCAAGTGGAAAGGACCTACAATTTTAAGCCCAATCCAAACGGCTTTTCATGACAATTGAAAATCTTGGATGCTTGTCAGACGTTCGCAAGATTATTAACAAAACAAGAGCAAATAAAGTTTTAAGAAAAATCATTGAACACAACACCAGAAAATTCGACCGCAAAAATAGAATGAAAGATTAGTTTCACACTCTACTCATCTAATCACTTTATTTTGACACTGAAAAAAAAGATGTTAGCTGTTTCCTTGAGGAATTGATGTTTCTACTAACAGAGCCTAACCAGGAATAGGCTACATTTCTGCTTGCCATAGCACAACAATTTCATAATGAATACAACTTTTTATGTTGCGGTTTTATTTTTGTCAACTAAGTGATAACTTGGACTCGAAAACAACCATACATAACAACTCTTTGCCTTTCTCAAATACACGCCAAGGAGAACGACTCAAATTACATAACTGTTTATTCATCTTAAGTGTCACACAACTCCAGAAATGTTGTTCCTGGCTTTTTTTCCTAATAATTTTTTGGAAAGAAATCTGAAATTTTCGGAGATTGCCAGAAAAGTCGGGCGTTTTATCAAATAAAAAAAGAAGACACTATTGGATCACATTTACAAGATTATAATATATGTATAGTTTTGGCCAGCATTCTGCCAATAATTTCTATGACAGCACCAGTAGAGAAAGTGTTACCAATGATATTGTGGGCCTTCTCCATCCTTATTTCGAACAGTCGAGTCGGACGAAAGATACATAGACAATTATATGTCCGTTCGCGTACTTACTTTCGAAAGTAAATTAATTTATATAAACTTTGATGTGAAACTTCACAAACCCGTGCGCGTACTTAAAAAACAAACGAAAATAAAACCCATTTGTTTCATTTTTCTCCATGCAGAATTTCGGCTGGTAATAAATGAAAACTGTCATTATAATGACAGCCCAAGAGTTAAAAACTAAAAAAAAAAACTATTTTATTGATTGGCAAGTTTTTGTTCAGGTACAAGCTGCGTTTAATGACAGAAACTGCATAGCTCAGAATAGAACAGAACAGCACAAGTCAGGGGACATTGTTATGTCAAGTGAAAACAGAAAAGTATAGCTTCGGGTCCTATGATTTCACATCAGCTGTGAAGTTGAATAGAGATAATCACCCATTTTTTTATAATGACCTCCGGGTTTGAGTGAGCATTGTAAAGTAAACTTTTGGATGCAGATTTGATCCGAGTTTGAACTTGATCATTGTTATTGTATTGTTATTGTCTTGTATTTTTTTTATAAATATGCACATTTTTTTTACATAAAACTGAAAATTACGGTGTGTACCTGAAACAGCGAACAAATTAAAATCAGTTGACCTAAACATATTTAAATTTTCAAATTCGACACGCAGTTGCTCAACATCAAATGCAAGTTTTTAAAACCGTGTATCTACTAAACTGATCTAAACATGTTCATGGAACAGAAAATGATCGAATGAAGAACATGAGGTTTTTGTTTTTACGTTGTTAGTAATGGAACGCTTTTTAGATCTTCTCAACAGTTCACCAAAATGGAAATAATTTCAAGGAGGTGTTTCAACATCATTATTATTGGCATTCTTATGCAATACATTTTAGTTTAACAAAGAAACTGTCTGGGATATTTAGCTTAAACCTATCTATGCTTCTGCAAGACAGCAATCACAAGCCAAATCTTGCTTAATAATCATTTCAACACGTTAAATTCCCCAGAGAAGCAACAGCCTACACAATTTTGTCTGCGGGTGCAGTCAACTTTTAAAAATTGCAGTTTCAATTCGTAATAGATTGCAATAAAATGATGCATTCGGGATCACGAAAATTTGTCGCATTCACAATGATATAGCATTAATTTCTAAAACAAACAAAAATACATAATGTAGTACATTACATATCTACCAGTATTTGTCGACAATATCTCGAACAACTCGTTTTCATACCGACTGCATGTACCTACACGTTTGTATATGTATGACTCATTTGGTATCTAGCAGACTTTCACTCAATTAACGATAATTGGCGAACAAAAAAAAAAGCAAAATAAAAATCTTAACAAAACATTCCAGGCATTACATTGTGAATTTGGTTATACGTAATTGTTTTTGATGAAGAGGAAGATTGTTAAATTCTAACCTGTTCGGTCCAATTGCCAGCGGCAGTATTATTGACGATCGATGTAAACAGCTCTACAGTATCCACACTTTCGTTATCATCATAGCACAACGTATAGAGATCAAGGACGAAGCGAGAGTCCTTTTTATAATGACGCTTGTCAAACTGGGTGAGTAAGGTTAACGATTCCACTTCCATTGCACTTAAAACTATAACTTAATTGGTATGTATGTATATGACGACTAAGTACGAATCACAAGGGAACAAAACAAGCACTTAACAGTATTGGAGTATTCTAGGTCAACCTAATTATGAAATCATCCGACTCTTGGCTGGAAATTGGGTAATATTCTAATACAAAGTTAGCACTAATCAGACACGTAAAAAAGTTTATCGTTACAACTGAGTGAGTTTTTGAATCAGCAAAAGCGACGAACCGACCCGTTAACTCAGAGGAGCTAAGCTAAGTACGAAACGTTAATAGCTGAACCTCAAATAACAAGGTTTTTTTATTGCTGGCCTGTGCTACATACAAATTGGCAACAACAATACTAGCAAATACAATCGCTTGTTAATGGAATATGACAGCGGTTATGAGTATTTAGAGTATAGGTACAATACATTGCTACGATGCTGCCTATAACGACGGCAATTCAACTTGCACTGGGTTGGATGGATGCAAACCAGGCAGTTCGTGGCTCACCTGTTGTAAAGTTTTGGTATTAGGTTTGGTTTGGAGTTTTTATTGGTGTGTATTTACTCTTTAGCGCTGCGCGGGGAGTTGGCGACTGGACGAAAAACGAGTTCCTCACCGGCGAAGGCACCAATCGCTATAAGTTGGGAGTTGGGATTAGGAAGTATTATGGTTGAAAGTTTAATCAAAATATACACGCAGACAAAACGATTGTGGTTATGACTTGTGGTAAACATCCCATTTGACTAGAGGGCATTTGGCATAATAAAAATGAGAGAGAAGTTCGGCTACATCTACGATTTCGGTATGTACCTACACATCCAGTAGATAATGGCAGTAATTAAATTGTATTCTGGTAGGAGATGTCTTCAAATGAACTCTACTCCAAGTCCGTTGGAACAGTTTAGTTCGTTATGGCTTATACCTCAGGCATCGTGTTGATGCTTGTCTGTTTGGCACGATTTGGATGTTAGTTGATTGTCATTTACGAGCTTTCAAAAATTTTCAAATCAACGAACCCATTTCGCGCTGGTGCTTAATCTCTTAATTTTCAACGTTATTTTTAGAATGATTAAATTCAACTATTAATACCAATAACATTATCTATTAGTTTTGCCGATTAAAAATACATATTCATTAGAAAAAACGTATTTGAAAAGTAACAAATTTATTTTCAAAATTAGGATATGTGTCGGCAGAGCCAAGAACAAAACAATATTTGTGAGTTGAGCTACGATATGTCGGAGTAATCCTGCGTTTGTACTTTATGTGTACAATATTATATTTAATCTAAGCCATAGCAATAAGGTTTGAATGTGTAAATATACAATATGTATCTACTTTATTTAGAGGCCCAAAAAGTAAAAGTACGTTTTCAATCTCTTCACTCGTACAGGATATTGTGTTCCAAAAATAAACAATGAATTTGTTCAATATTTTACACCTTCTTATTTCCTTAACGACGAGGATTTGATGTTGACTAGGTGAGGTATGCTCCCACTGCATTGCACCTCCTGTTCCGCCTTCGACGGCCAACCAAAAGCTGGTGTTATTGCATTTGTTTGTTCTAACGACCTTCCAGCCATTCGGATGTGTTTTTCTTTTTTTCCCACTCCGCGATTTTCAGTAAATTTAAATAAAACCCATTTTGTTGACTTGCAATGTTATGCAATTTCACCCACCTTCTTAGTCATCGCTTTATTAACTTCCCAGTGGAAGTTCTTGTAATGGGGCCGATTTTGTGAATCGCGGATTTTAACATATCTTCACGTTTCAAGGTCACCAGAATCCAAATCCAAAGTTTTTATAGAGATGCCTGGGTGTGTGTATGTACGTATGTGCGTATGTGCGTTCGGAATTATTTTTCGCCACGATTATCTGGAGAACCAATGATGCTATTGACATGGAACCAGGTTTATTCGAAGCGTAATAACGTAACTCAGAACTAATTAAGTTTTCAGCGAAATCGGCCCAGCCGTTTTTTGTTAGTAAATAAATAACTAAAAAAATAAAATCAAACTAGCTGAATTTTGAAATTGATGATTTGTACTATTTTTAACTTCCCAGTGGAAGTTCTTGTAATGGGCCCGATTTTGAGAATCGCAGATTTTGACATATCTACACGTTTCAAGGTCACCAGAATACAAATCCAACGTTTTTATAGAGATGTCTCTGTTTGTGTATGTAAGTATGTGCGTATGTTCGTATGTGCGTTCGAAATTATCTTTCGCCGCGATTATCTCAAGAACCAAAGATGATATTGACATTCGAAGCGTAATTACGTAACTCAGAACTGATTAAGTTTCCAGCGAAATCGGTCCAGCCGTTTTTTGTTAGTAACTAAATAACTAAAATAATTTTCCTTTATTTGTACTATTTATTGTCATTTTGTCATTGAGCAAATCATCATTACATTGTGCTCCGTTATTTCGTATACATGAAAATTTACAGGTCTCCGTATTTATAACAATGGTTGCATTAATATATATCACACTTCGCTGTTATTAACAACATTTAATTTCCATGAACAATATTAAAAAGCATTTTTTAAATTAAATAATTCTTAACCTATCTTATGGTTAACCACATTTCAAAATTTCCCACTTATCGCATAAATCATATTGATGCCTCTGGGAAGTTAGTCGTGTGGACCTTGCGGGTCGCACCCAGACAACTTTTTTTTTTATTAGTGAACGGTCCTTAAAAAAAAAATTACTTTGGATTTTTAAAAGGAATGTACAAATAAAGGCCAATTATTTTAGAATTTAATTAAAAAAAAACTGCTACACCGATTTCGCTGGAAACCTAATCAGTTCTGAGTTACGTAATTACGCTTCGAATAAACCTGGTCGCATGTCAATATCATCTTTGGTTCTCCAGATAATCGTGGCGAAAGATAATTCCGAACGCACCTACGTACATACGCACATACGTACATACACACGGACAGATTTCTCTATAAAAACGTTGATTTTGGATTCTGGTGACCTTGAAACGTGGAGATATGTCAAAATCCCCGATTGACGAAATCGGCCCCATTACAAGAACCACTGGGAAGTTAATAAATAGTACAAATAAAGGCAAATTATTAACTTCCTAGTGGAAGTTCATTGAGCAAATCATTATTACATTGCGCTCCGTTATTTCGCATAAATATAAATTTACAGGTCTCCGTGTTCATAACAATGGTTGCATTAATATATGTATGTATATAACACTTTGCTGTTATTAACAACATTTAATTTCCATGAACAATATTAAAGAGCATTTTTTAATATTAAATAATTCCTAACCATATCTTATGGTTAACCACATTTCAAAATTTCCCACTAATCGCATAAATCATATGGATCCCACTGGGAAGTTAGTCCTGTGAACCTTTCGGGTCGCACCCAGATCACTTTTTATTTGCTCTTTTTGACGACTTGCAATTTGTACGCAATATCTACTTACTTCTTGGTGATCGCCTTCTGACTACGAATTTCATGGTTTAATATTTACCTCAACAAGCTGACCCACCTCACCTAAGTTATATCAAAGCAATGTGGTAATTCTGATTATCTGTTATTTATATGTTATTTGCACCGAATCAAAACCCGAGATTTCGCGAAATCGCTCGAAAACTACTTGGAAATCGAACGATTTACCATACATTTGGAAGATTTCGAAATCTCTTACTTTGAGAGATTTTAAATGAATTCACTTAAAAATCTACATGTTAAAGCAAACACATCTTTTGATACAATCATCACTTTTCATCCAGCGACCTTAACAAGAAGTTGGTTTAAAGGGGGTTTCCGAACTCTTTCGAATTGTCATTAGCATTTTTTTTTGGCGGTATGCGGACTTAAAATTTATAATTAAGTTAGTTGGATACCGTTGCGGGAAACCAAAACCAATGGGTGTAGGTATCTATATTTCATATTTTCGTAACGCTTTAGGGGAGGTTTGAGCCCTTATATCTGCCCCCTCTTAAAACGACGTTGTGGTCACATTGTTGAAGCTTGTTATATTGTTTAGCAAAAAAGTAATGATTAATGGAAAATTAAATACGGACAATGTTTTATTATGCAATTTAATTACTTTACTCCACGAACGAGTTGCCGAGTATTCTAGTCAAATCTTGAACCAGCTTTAATAATATGGCCAAGAGTATAGATGAACTATCCAGCACCATGGAATTTTCTACCAATCTTCTTCAGTCGACTTTATGTAAATAAAAATATCTCCCTCCAAAGCTCTCTGTACGTTATGCGCCGGCTAAGCATATCAAAATTTGGGCAGGCACCAAATAACAGACAAGGACATACAAACCATGGACCCACAGCTCATTCTCAGATTCAATAAAGAAACTGGACTGGACGCTGTGCTCTAAGGAGTGTGACCTGCCAAGGATAAATCAGAGCAATACCTCGACACGCTTCACAAAGAAGTATCTAGAGACGGCTTTGAAAAAGGGCATGAACCTCTCCGATCCACAAGCAAGGGGACACAATAGACCAATAGGTCGCAGTGTAATATACCCTAACTAAATATTATTATTATTAAGCATATCGAATTATATCAACTTGCTGTCGTTGTGATTGACCAAATAACCGACTTATCTGACTCACGTGATGACATCCTCATTTTTTGCGACTTTAACCTGCCTCATCTGCATTGGTTCCATCATTGGATGAATCGTTATACCTCGCTTCTAATCCCAACTCAATTTAGAAATGCTTTGTAATAGAGCGTCTAACAGACTGAAGTCTATGCGAAGTAAGAGGCGTGCTGAACTATATGGGTAGGCATTTAGACCTTATCTTCTTTACTGATCCCAATAATTAATATTGATAATAATCACAATCCCCCCCCCCCCCCCCACACACACTTTTATACAAAATTAACGTTTGCGCCTTTTTCTGTTAAATTTAATTCTTAACTTCTTTTTTTTTAACCTAAATTCTGCTTTGTTTTTATATTCTTCTTTTTTTTTCTTTTCTTTTTAAATATTTTGTAACTAACTTGCCTTTTGTTTGCACACTATACGTGTATTTATATGTAATTTATATCCTGTACTAGCTTTAAGTTTATCTTGATGTACAGCGTTGATTTATCAATAAATATCAAATATCCCCACAAATGGAAGCTGCAGAGATGACGAAGAAATAGAATCTGTTTAACATCTCCTGTGCCACTGGAAGCATGGATACATCTAACGGACATTAATCGATTCATTAACAGATTCAAATGGTTTTGTTCGCTGTGCCCTAACATGCAATACAAGGATACTCACAATAGACCTTTCTGGCCTCTAGGTGATACTTACACAATCAACAAGGAGGGTTGCGTATACCTCCTAAATTAACTTACCTAACTATGCAGTACTTTAATATTAGCATGTTCCACTTTGAAACTACGGTGAATGCATTTAAAGTGCTACAAAGCAATTCGTGGTATATAGGCACCTAAAGCATTTATCCACAGATCTTACAAAATATCGTTTCTTGCCAATTAAATAAATAATGAAAGGAATAATTCGCTAATTTCGTGCAGCATCCATCGTTGGATTTATGAATGCTTTTCTAAGATTTTATTCATCACTGCAGTTACCACGCGTTGAAACCAATTTCTTGGTCCACCGACTGCAGATACCGGAATTGAATGCAAGATAAATAAATATTCAAAACTCAACATCATAGTAGATGGAGAATGACCTTCGACTATTTTTATTTCCACACATAATGAATGCGGTGGACAGAAACAAAAACTGGTAGACTTAATGGATTTGTGTTGCCTATGGAGATTTTGCCCATGAAATTGAATTATGATCAGATAATTTGCGTGGTATCGTGTGAAATGATTAAGGTATCCGGAAATATTTTGATATTAAATACTATATAGTATTTTTCACGGATTTTAGCTATCCTTCAAAAATACTATTGAAGTGAAAGAAGAGCTGAACTTGTGGCTTCAATTAGTGGGGAGCGCGTAGTTTGCTTGCCTGAGAAGACGCTGGTCAAGTTTCGATTCCAAGTGGAGGAAAAGGATTTTTCGAGAAAAATGAATGGAAAATAGACCAGTACTACAGAAAAAGTAGTCGATGATCAGTTGTAGCAAGTCGTGAAACAGCGCTGCCTCCAGCCTCCACTTCACGTGGTAGGAATCACAAGTTTATCCAGTAAAATCCTGATTTCATTATTTTATTATAGCTAACAAATCGTGCCAAAACTAACATTTTCTGTTGTTCAAAATCAACGTAGGGCTTTCATTTGCCACGAAATGCACGCTTTTGCTAACCAGTTATAGCAAAAAAGTGATAGTAAACATTATAAACCCAAAAAGTAATGCCTTGAACATATTTATATTGGACGGGAGGCAACTTTTGTGAGCAACTTTTGCAAAAATCTCAAGTTCCAATTGGAAAATAGCGAATACTTTACACCTGTTTGCAGCTCCGATTGATCGATAAGAACCTCCAAGGGATATTTGTAAAGAAGACGGATCTCCAAGTCAAGGAGGTTACTAAACCATGTTCGCTTTGGCTTAAAATCTACAACAACTCTAGTTAAGCTCTCTATTACACTGATAATCAAATATTCGGATATCCGAGTACTTAATAGACCCGGAGTTGATTCCGTGTAATTTTTCTATATACGGAACGGACAGCTAAACACACGGATATACGTAAATCGTGCTATAAATGCAAGCTAACTAGAACTTACTATACCAACTCTGAACGAAATTTAAAGAACAATGGAACAAACAGTTAGTTCTCACGAAGCAAAAATAGTAGAAACAAACATGTTAACAATTTGAAGGTCTTTTGCGCAAACAGAACAGTAAATGCTTCTGTACGATCTTTCCTAAACTATCTTCTCTTTGAAATTCATTTTTTTATTCATTGTTAAATATCTACTTACATACTAGACAAAAATGATTAAACCTAACTTAAAATTAACAGGATACTTATTCTTATTTATTGGTCCTTATGCGGACACTCTAAACTTAACTATAACCTTATAATTATTGCCTTTCGGCCTAAAAACTATTTTACGAACTAATCTGACATATACTCGTATATTCCTCGAGAATTTACTTTCCTAAATTATATCAATAGACCGATGAACCAGAAAACATTCTTAATCAATTGAAAATGAAGCCAATAGTAAACACACATTTTTATTTGGCTTATACGGATTCCGTGTACATAGGTTTATTAAGTACACGCTGAAAATCATAGGCTCAAATTTCAAATTCAAATTCTCTCACCTTAAGAGAAATATTTTTTTCTCGCAACGATGTAGACGTAATTTCGTGAAATGTGCAATACGCGGTACCAGCAGCGGTACAACTGTCTGTCACAAACCAAGAGCCTGACGAT
This sequence comes from Portevinia maculata, assembly GCA_949715645.1. Classification (NCBI taxonomy): domain Eukaryota; kingdom Metazoa; phylum Arthropoda; class Insecta; order Diptera; family Syrphidae; genus Portevinia; species Portevinia maculata. Next base: position 77,841,578 of record OX454525.1, read on the forward strand.
GAACTCGCTTTTCTAAAGTGCTGCAAGTAAGCTGACCGCTGTTTTTTTAAATGTTCCAGAAAGGTAGGTAGGTAGGAGTACCTGCGGGTGGGCACTGTTTCGATTCCACCATTAAAGTGATCAAGGGTTATAACGATTTTCGAACGGCCGCCTTCCAGGATCACTAAATTTAAATACAAGATCATCTTAAACATATCCAGCGCTTTACCAAGTGTACCAAGGAACAACCAATTCTTATTTTTCTTTACAACCATTCATCACATTGTTAATTGCTGATTTATTTTATCTTTTTTCACTTAAAATACATGTTTTTTTGTTTTTTTACAAAACGTTTTATAAACATAGGGACGGGCTACAGTCCGCTTGGCCGAACTGTTGGATACGCTATTCTTATCCCTATCCCTCATAAGGGGGCGTGAAAAAAGTCTAAGTATTGAACACTCTACATATTTTGTTATATAACATTTAAAGGATTTAATCGAAAAAACGAAGCTTTTGTAAAAAAAACGGTCTCTAGCTCAAACTTTGGTTTTCCAATAAAATTGTTTTATTTAATTGTGGGCGTGTTAGTTGCGGATTTAAAAAATATTTAAACATAAGTATAAAGGGCAAATAGAGAGTCTATATTATAAATTTCAGCTCCCTAGATCAAACTTGGGTTTTCAATAAAATTGTTTTATTAAATTGTGGGCGTGCCAGTCGGCGGATTTTGAAAATATTTACACATGAGCATAAAGGGCCCACCAATATTTACACATGAGCATAAAGGGCCCCTAGAGAGTATATATTAGATATCAAGCTTAAACTTTGACTTTTCAAAAAAATTGTTTTGTGTCAGTAGGCGGATTTTAAAAAAATATCTCCCGAGCAGTTTTAAAATTTCAGCTTTCTAGTTCAAAATTCGATTTTTTTGATAAATTAGTTTTTTTGAATTTGTGGGTGTGTCTGTGGGCGGATTTCAAAAATTCTTAAACTTGATTATTTAGGGCCCCTAAAGAGTATATGAATAAAATTTCAGCTCTCTAGGTCCAGTTTAAAGGCCTAATTTTTGCCGAAACACGGGCGGACGGACGGACGTGGCTAGATCGACATCACTATCGATGCTGATCGTAAATATAGTAACTTTTAGGGTTCTACGGGCAATATTAAGGTATGTTACAAACTATGAATCAAAATTAATATACGCTTAGAATAGGGTAAACAAAATATTTCTCTGTCATTTTCATTTCATCCTACGGCCCATGTGAGATCAAACTCGGATTAAATAGTCATATGGGGCACTTTCGACCAAATGGCTTTTTTGGAAAAAGTTAAAGAAGCAAAACGGAGAATACAGTCCGCTTTTGCGAACTGTAGAATTCTCTATTGCTATTCTCCAAAATAAGGGCGTGATAAAAATCTAAGCGTTTGTGAATTGTTAACAAGGATATGGTTCAGGTTTTGTACTTTTTTAAAAGAATTTTATAGAAAAAACCATGTTATTGTAAAAAAACGCCCCTTAAAATTGGGCATGGCAGACATCTTTGCATGGAAGAACTGTTAAAAACGACTATCTCCATACTTATAGGACTTTCACTTCCAATGATTTCTCCAATAAAACATAGTGGACGTGTCAGTGGGTGATCTTTAAAATCTTTGATTTTGGGTGTTTCGGACCTTTAGAAAATAATAGAGCATATCAGCTTCTCAGCTCAAATTTAGATTTTTCGATAATGTTGTTTTTGTGGGCGGGTCCAAATCTTTACATATGAGCATTTCGAACCCCTGCAGAGTGTATATTCCAAATTTTAGATTTCCAGCTTGGGTTTTAGGGCCTCAAAGCTGCCGACGACGGAAGCACGGACATGGCTAGAACGACATTACTATCGACGGATCACAAATATAGTAAGAAACTATGAGTCAAAATTATAATATCCTCCGAATAGGGTATAAAGTGATAATTTTGTTTCAGGAAGGTCAACAACTTAAACGAACATCAAGTCTTTTATTTTTAGTTTAAGAATCAAGCTCAAAAGCAACTTAACTTTTTAACCACTTCTTATTACAAAAAAACTATATCATTTCAAAAATGGTAAGAACATTGCCATCCTTACATGAATAAAAACAGTAGCGACAACTTGTATAACATATTATGAATGTGTTAAAGAGGATTTGCATTCGCATTTGCTGTTTGCAAATATGTGTTGAGATGAAAAAGCGGGACCGTCGAAAAGGTGTACGTATGGTGACACAAGACTATAAAAAGTCATTCAATTATCAAATCTCCTCTCATAAAATAATAGGGCACGTCGGAAAGGTGATGATCAGCGACAACAGCCTGATCTTTGGGCCTTATAACTCCAATGTTGTGTTCCTGGGAAATACTCTTCGGTCTGCTTTATTCCGCCAGCTGTATTTTCCCATGTCCTGGTATCCCTATATTGTACCATTGTACGACGGGTACGTCGCCGATGCTCCTGAGCTTCTCCGTTTTAGTTCCGCAATTGCGGAGAGAAACAAAACGGATACTGAGAAAGAGCGCAACACGTTTTGGTGGCTGTTCAAAGGGGAAGTGGTAAACACGTTTGCCCAGGACGGTCCGCTACTAACGTAGCATCATCTTAGTTTTAACTATTTTTTTAGTAAGCTAGGTTGCATGAGGTAGATGTTCGGAAAGGCCGGGCTAGGCAATATTAAATGGCACTCCCAAGGGGTGACCACCCCTTTCAACCTCGCTCCCCTACCGGCGGCGAGTGTGCACCATGCGCGCCAGGAATGCAATTAGGATGGCGACCACCTGGGGCGTAAGGCAAAGAGTGCTCACGATTCTTATTATTGATAATCTAGAATAAGTAGCGCAGGTAGATTAAGTAGCTAAGGTAGGTTTTAGTTATTTATATAAAATATTAACTTGTCAACGACCTTGCCACGTCGAATCAATCGGTTTTCGTTCGATCACCGCAATTAAACGACGTAGGGCATGGTTAGTACTTAAACCGCTTGGGAATACCGCGTGTTGTTGGCATCTCTTGCGAACGTCTGACAAACATCCAAGAATATCATTTTGTCATGAGAAGCTTCTCAAATTTGCTGTTCGGATTTGGCGTAAAACTGTAGGTCCCCTCCACTTCGCATGAAAGTGGTTGGAGAAGCTAGGTTCTAGGCCGAATATGTATGTGTTTGTGTATATAAAATATAAATTTCGCCAACTTCACCAAGTTACATTTTCTTGTATAGGTCAAAAGACAACTACTCGTAGTTTCAATAATATAGATAAGTTTACAGCGCTCGCCTAAGAACCAGTAAGCTACAATAAGTTGAATGTTAGTTTTAAAATGGATTTAGTAATTTTTGTCAGCCTGTGAGTTTATTAAATAATTTGTTAAAAATGAATTTAAAAGTAAGTCATTCAATTTTAATAACTGTTGTAACGTTTGACCTTAAATATTAAATGTAGGTATAGGAAACAATAGCAAATTTTAAAAGTAATGGAATAATTTTTGGACTCATAGGTCTTTAAATTAAGTTTTAAATGGACCCCACTTTACTCTATATACGAGTAGCTTGGTGATTTATTTTTGGTTTTTTAGAAGATGTTAAATATTTACCCCAACTCAAAAATCAAAAATAAACTTTAAGTATTGATATAAAATAAATTCTTATTTTTAAAATTAATCCTTTTTCATCCAATTATGTTGACCGAACTATTAATGCTTTAAAGTAAAATGCAAAACAATCTAATTTACAACATACATCTACGTATAGATAACAAACTACTTCAGATTCAGAGGTACATACCTACTTGTATTATCTACATAATATACAAATAAATATCTGTACACAAAACAAAAAACAGAATTCAACTTACCCGTCTCTCCTCCTCGTTGGCTCGCTTCAAGTGACACTCGATTGCGTCTAGATCAATTTCGGGCAAGGCCGTCTCAATATTGTAAACATCAAAGCATGCTGTTGTATATAGTAACGAGTATATTTGAATACATTTTGTCAAACCAAGAAAAGAAGAGAACAGAAAAAGAAAGAACCGATTTCAATTACAAAACGATAAACTCATCAAAGTTCTCAGGTACATTACCTGCGGAATCTCCAGCTGCGTCGTCAGACTTTAAGTGCGTTCGCTTCGAATCCCTAAGATTCGCCGCCCACGAAGCTATATTATACCGAGTGCAGTGCGGTTCCACTAACTTATTTTCTTGTTGTTCTTCAATTTCCATATGCAGCTCGTCCATGTCCTTCATCATTGGTGGCACTACAGCCACCATGCAGCTATCCTTTGCTTTGTTGCTATTGCCACTGTGTCTTACTGCCGATCCAAAGCGACTCACAGTCGAGCTATTATTGCAATTACCACGAGCGAATTTGGCCGACTTAAAGATCTTGCTATTTCTTTCGGTATTCTGGGATTTTTTCGTGCTGCGAGCATTGCTACTGCTCGGACAGTCAAACCATGCGCGCGATCTCACATTGATATCGAGGCCGATTGGTGGTAGCTGACGATCGTCGTAGGATGACTTTTGATATTTGGGCTTGACGATGGCTGTTGGAATGATTTTCTCCGGGCTGTCTTCGTCGTCATTGTCTTGTAGTGAACTGGTGGTGCCCACACAAGTGGCGGCTGTTGGAGTGTTTGACCCCGTTTTGATGTTATTTACGTACCGTCGGTCGTTTAGTTGTTGTTGATCTGACCTATCAGCAGAACTCTCTGCAGTACTAAGAACATCCTCTTTTGGAGAACTGTTGTGTTCTGTATCTAAAGTGGAAGCATCTGTTTCGCTAGGCATACGATGGTGATTGGCAGGCTCTACAAGACCGACACTTGTGGTGTATTTGCTGGTCCCTATCTGTTCCGTACCATTTGAGAGTATTGCGTCGGATATCTACGGTATTTTTTTTTTGTATAAGATTTCTTTTGATTTATGGTTTTGGAAATTTGATGATGAAATTCAATTAAATGAGCAGATCAAAGCGAAGAAAAATGGATTTAAAATGGAAACTCATTTTAATTGCAGAAATAACTCGTCGAATTTCGAATGGATTTGTGAACTGATTGATTATGCTCCTAAGTATACTCGTATTACAACCAAACAAAATACTTAAGCATAACTTACGAATACAAACAACAACCAAACGCAAAATGTACTCCCTCAACAAGAGCTATATTATTTAATAAAGAATATATATTTGAGCCAATTTAAAAAACGTCATGCAGTCAATAAGATACACTATTTTCCTTAAACCCGTTGATTCGAAATGATATGCTTACAGCATTTGTAAAATTGGTATACGAGTACCTATATTTTATAGACATATATATATACTTCCAAATAAACAGGATAAAGAGTAAAATAATTCACACCAAGCTCAAAAAATGCCCAAATGTCAAACCAAACAAAAGCGCTTATTGACAGAAGAAAGCAACTAATTCGTTATGTCGTTTTCCATTGGTCCATTCGAAGTGCTTTTTTTATTTTCGGACAGGCTGTGCTTTAACAATCAAGGGGAACAAGAAATACATAAAAAGACGAACGAATAATAAATGCATTGCGACGGTTCTAGAACATAAAAAAGATACTCAACGCGTAACTCCACAAAAAAAGCCAAGAAAATGCATGAAGGACTCAGCAATTCTATCAGTTCTGAGTTATGGACTTCTAACTTTTGACTTAACCAACATCAAACTTGACCGAAAAATGAAGGATATGCTAGACCAAAATTGAGAGAATACTTCTCAGCTTAAGAGAAAAATAAAATGTGTGCAAAATGGCGAAATAAGAAAACAGACAGACATCATGATGTTATAAATAAAAAACACTCAAATGAAATTGAGCAGGACACATATTGAGAATTGATGACAATAGATGGAAAAAACATTTTACCAAGTGGAAACCACCACAAACAAGAAGACCACGACAGACATGGGTTACCTTATAATATTAATCATTTCAACAGTGAAATAGGTACTCGTATCGTTGCGCAAAAAAACAGATTCATGAACAACTATGGGGACTGCTTATGCCTTTTACACCGATCACTTATTTAAAATTTGTTTAGTAAGTCGCATAATATACATGAATATATTTGTGAGTATAATAGATATATAAAAAAAGCAATACAAATATTTTAAGTAATAATAGGCAATATTGTAAAAAGGATAACAGAAAATTTATGTAAAATCAAAGCCAACATTGTTATTAAATAGTAAATTACGCATATAACAATAGTAACACATAGATTTATAAGAGCTGACACAGGTTAAAAGGCGAAACAGAGCTCCGAACATCGCATATTACTATGTTCCTACCTAAAGATAAACTATGATTAGGTTTGTGTCAAATCACTTTGGTAAACCGGTTCAAAGTAAATTGCGTTTAAACCAATTCAATCAATTATATCAAACTTAGTTGACGAACCGAGTAATTTAATAGTTATATTCGCTGTCAGTATGACCCGAACCGATACATAAAAAATTACGTGTCATCGGGCGTTTGATAAACAATTCAGTTGCGTAAAGGAGGTAATTCACAAATTACAACCCAAGCAACTATTGAATGCAACAGTTACTAACTGAATCAAGATGTATGACGTATGCACTATTATACTTGTTGCCTTACTGAAAGCGTTGTATGACAAACATTGCCTATGTATGGGACGCGAAGTTATAGTCCAGTCAAAATAGACAAAAAGAAGTCATAACCTTGGGAAAATTTGCATAGAGCTGAAAATTGGTAGAGACGTTAAATACATCATTATAAATAAAATGTCAAAAGTCCCCATCGATCCTACTTCTGCAAAAAAAAATTATTCAAGGTCAAACGTACCAAATTAAAGTTTTTTTCATTTTCCTCGAAAACGGTAAGTTTTATCGTGAAAATAGGTCAGACAAAAGTGTAGATCATACAATTCTCTACAAAAATGATTCAGCCACTTTTTCTCTTACAACTCACCATTCGTGAGATATCGCGGTTTTAATAATTAGAAAATTCATATTTTACATAATATGCACAATAAAAGACTATACTGTCACTCCCTAATTCCCTTCGTCGCACACTGGGGCGAAACACCTCTGAAGCTGGCATTTAATCGAATTTTGAAATTGAGCTTTGTCTTAAACTACCGTTTCGTTTTTGTTTTAAATAGGATAGAGAATAAAAAATGAGAAAAAGAAAGTATATTGGGAGCATGTGGTCTTCAGCAGATCGTGACGAATGCAGCATTTGTTAGTATTTTCCATCGTAGCCGAACGTGTTTTTTTGTTTTGAGTGACTGCAGTTAACTGTGTGCTATTTCTTACAGTTTGTTGGCATTGATAAAGTTAAAATTGCAATGGAATCAGTAAGCCCAGGTGCTTTTATTGTCTAATTTTGATTTTAAAAAAAATGATTTTTGTTTTTTTAATCTGTGGCTAAAGATAAAAAATGTGCGAAAAAAAGTATTAGTTTTGTTTTTATTCGAAATCCTAAGAGTTTTAGATGGGTTGACCGTGACCTGACGTTGAGTGTTATCCCTCTTTGTGATAAGTAGTTTGTTTAGTCTTAGAAACTGTAAACTTTTTTTGCTACCTTTTGCTACTTGTTGTGCAGTAAATTTTTTTGTTGGTGACGTCACTTTGAAAAAAAAATCGATTTTTTTTTTAATTTTAATTTTAATTACTTCTTAGGCGGAACACCTTCCAAAACTCTTTCTGTGACAAGGGAAGAGCTATATAATATAATTAAGAGCTCAATGTTGAAGGGGTTAGAAAGACAAATCTAATTTTTGAGGGGTGAAGTTCTAAAGCGGGTCCAATGCACCGGTGCTTTTCAACACAATAGGCCCGTTCCCGAACTAATATGCAAACGTAAATTTATATAAACTTTCGTGCAAAACTACACAAACGCGTTCGCGAACTGAGAAAATGGTAAAAAGATGAACGAAAGAAAAATGTACTTTCGTTAATTTTTCTTAACACAGAATTTTAGCTGGTAAGAAAATGAAAACTGTCAAATGATGAAATCCTACGAGTTTGCCAGCAAAAAAAACAACTTTTGCTTCTTTTCAAGCCAAACTAAGACGTTTTTCACCTTTTTACACAAAAGCGTTCGCGTACTTTTCTTAGAAATGAGAGGATTCTCTCTCGATTTTGGAGATTTGACACTTTTCATTTTTCTACACATAAAGTACGCGAACGGACCTAATGTTAATGAGAAAATAACGGAGTTTAAATCAAAAATTAAATCACGTTGGGAAAAAGCTTGTCGAGTAGAAAAAAATGCACACAAATATGATTGCAGTTGCCAGTGGGTATGATATTGATGTATACAAATTCAGGGAATTCTCACATGACACAGCAAGATGCTTTGTCAGTAAATATCCCTGGTATCATATGCCTCCAAATTTGCATAAATATTTTATTCATGGGCCAGAATATATATCATCTGCACTGTTGCCGATCGGCCAACTTTCGGAGAAAACGCAGGAAGCGTGCAACAAAGATTTTTAAAAGAGAGAGCTTCTCAAGGAAATCAAGTCGTGAAAAAACCAATAAAGACGTAATTAATTTATTTTTACTGAGCTCGGATCCCATTATAACATCCAAGCTAAAATTACAGTCAAGCAAAAGAAGCAGTCAACTTGCTAAAGCCCCTAAGTGTCCAGGAATCAAACACTCTTCTTGAGTCTGATGATAATGATGATGACAGTGATGATAGCGATAATTTCTAAGGAAGCAATACAAATTTTTGGTTTGATTTTGTATTTAATGGGCAATTTTTTTAATTATAAGTCTCAATAATAAATACCAATGCAAAATTTAAGATTCGTTTTATTAATTTGTTTTTCTTCACGATAAAAGGAGGCCTTAAAGTGGGTGTGCAAGGTAAGTGTAGTGGACAAAAATTAGATCTTCAATAAATCTTTTTTAAGTTTTTAATATTGTAAAACAAGCACATTTCTAAAAAGTGGGCATTTTAGTGGGCGGGTTTGAAAATATTTTTGGAATGGTCTCCGAAGCCTGCGTGCAAAATTTCAGATTCTTAGCTCTAACGGCTGATTTGATGCCACATTTTAGGGTATTCTGCCCCAATGTGCGTCGGTAACCTTGAGTAACATCTGCTAGCTACATCATTGTTCGAGTGTGGAGGGTCGCACACATGCCTATTTTTGAAGGAAGTAAACGAAATGACTATGGATACTATAGATACAATATTTTCATATGGTGTCTATTGCAAAGGAATTTATAAGAGCTGAGATTGGCGAGCTCATTTGAATTGCGTTAAAGAAATGCTTCCTTATCTTCATGCGTCAGGACATTTTAATTATGCCAAGTCTGCGCATTTCTATCTACAAGATATGATGCAATTAGAGAACTTGATGGAACCTAGTGTTTATCAAAGATTTATCGAAGGATTTTTCACTATTAGACGTTCTATAAATTGTGGAACTTCAACGGATATGATGATTGAACAATCAATGATGAAGTGTATGAAAACAGATGGAGGTGTTGCTCGTAGGGAGAAGATTGGAAGATCTCGCTGATGTTAGAATGGACACAACAGACCAGCATGTGGATGGAAGCGATTCTCGTGTAATGAGAGATATTGAAGATATTAATAAACTTGTGGAGTGGCTCTTATCACATGATCCATTCCCTGTGATTCCAAAAATTATGTCCATTGCCAGCGGAGTCGTCGGCGATGATAACATTAATTGTTATAAAGCTCGTGCAGTTGGACTTGCTTCTATGAGCAAAATGACTGGCCAAACGTTTAATAATATTATATTAAAACGCGCTGATAGAGTACTTCCTCTTTTGGTACATGGTGAAAAGGTGCCTATAGACCCTGTATTATTATTTCAGCGCATGAGCATTACTAAGACATTTGAAGATAAACTTGAAACATTCTTCGCATATGAATTAGCTCCTTACCCATTATCACTCTTTGATGCAGTGGGAATGCGTAAAACTATGATGTCAGCTCTTTATTGAAGTCAGTTGTTTTGAATGTTTAAACTTCGAAATTGATAACACAAATGCTATCTACATCATCGATGGAGGGTATCTATTACAGCGTGTTGTATAGGATCGATATGAAACTTTTCATATTATTTTTGAAAAATATGTTCAATATGTACAAAGACATTTTGGTCATAACAGTACGATTGTATTTGATGGTTATACTAATCATACGAAAAATATTAAAGCTGCAGAACAACGTCGTCGAACTACAAAAACATCTTCATCTGTTGATATCGTCTTTGATCGATCTATGAAAGTTCCAACAAACCAACAACAATTTCTTGCAAATACTTACAATAAGTCTCGCTTTATTTCAATGTTATGTGAAGAATTTACAGCTGCTGATATTCGAATAAAACAAGCTGATAATGATGCTGATGTCCTTATAACTGAAACAGCAATAGAACAATGGAAAAGTTCAAATACAACTGCCGTTGTTGGGGAAGATGTTGACTTGTTGATATTACTGACTGCACGGACTCCAAATGATAAAATTATTTACTTTTTGAAACCTGGGAAAGCTCAAGTACAATCAAGAATATATTCATCAGAAAGTCTGACTGCATATCCGAAATGTCAAGCTCATATTTTATTTTTACATGCAATAACTGGTTGCGAAACTACATCAGCAATGTTTAAAAGAGGTAAAATAGCAGTATTTAAATTGTTCGAAAAACGTAATGATTTACTTGATTGCGCAGAAGTATTTACAAAGATTGGCTCTTCTCCACACGACATCGTTACAAATGGAATTCGTTTTCTTCTTGCAATGTATGGTGCTCCAAAAAAAATTGATTCCATAAACAAATATGGATATTTGAGTTTTGTAAAATCTGCATGGAACAATAAAACAGTACAGTTGTCTTGTCTGCCTCCAACATCTGCTTCTGCCATTCAACACTTGTATCGTGTGTATTAGCAAGTTCAAGTGTGGCTAGGCAGGCAATGAGCTGGACCCAGAAGGATGGGGTTGGAAATTAACTGATAGTTATTTGGAGCCAATTCAAACTCTACTCCCGCCTGCTCCAGAAAAACTGCTTAATACTATTTTTTGTAAATGCAAGACGGATTGTAGTAAGAATTGTGGCTGTCAAAAAGTGGTATTATTTTGTTCGCCAGTATGCTTCAATTTTCAGGGTCAGGCTTGCTCCAATATTGAAACAAATATAACAGATGAAAATATTTATGATATTAATGAAGACACAATTGATGCATCCCTTTTCTTAGAATAGCGAACAGGAATTCGGTAAGAACAAGAAAATGAAGACGAATAAATAATTGTCGCAGTAGAATTAGAAAATTATATATATGTCGGACTACTAATCGAAAGGTCCCCGGTTCAATTCCCGCCGGAGCCAAGTAACATCTTGAGTTTCTTTCCAATCCTGCACCTCTTGCAAACATCTGATAAACATCCATGAGAAGCTTTTCAAATTCGCCGTTCGGATTTGGCGTAAAATTGTAGGTCCCTTCCACTTCGCAAGGAAAGTGGTTGGAGGAAGCTAGGTTTTGGGCCCTCCATGGGCCGTTAATGCCTAATATTTATTTTTTTCTAATATAATAACAATTAGAAGAAAACAACCTATTCCACTTTGATTATTTTCATTTGCAATATTACCATTATTTCAATCAATATGATAGATTCTGATCAAACTTTCTTTATTACAATAGATCGTGGAGTATACCTACTGGGGAAACCACGTTAAAAAAAATGCGCCAAGTACATTACTCGTACCTCATAGGTGGTGCGGAAATGTGTGCATATTATGTAAAAGGGTTGCGACGGTGTAGAGGTTAGTGGTTTGGCTTGTGACCCGTGCGGTGCAGGTTCAATTCCCATGGGGAACAACAACATACGCCACCCATTCACAGGCCTCTACACCAATAGGAGGATTTCTGTCTGGTAGTACAATGGACCGTTACCGAGTCTGAGTGCTCCGAGGTTTAGATTTCCTTTAAAAAAAAAAAAAATGTAAAATATGAATTTTCTAATTATTAAAACAGCGATATCTCACGAATGGTGAATCGTGAGAGATAAAGGGACTGGACCATTTTTGTAGAGAATTGTATGATCTACACTTTTGTCTGACCTATTTTCACGATAAAACTTACCGTTTTCGAGAAAAATGAAAAAAAAACCTTAATTTGGTACGTTTGACCTTGACCTTTTTGCAGAAGTAGGATCGATGGGGACTTTTGACATTTTATTTATAATGATGTATTTAACGTCTCTACCAATTTTCAGCTCTATGCGAATTTTACCTAGGTCAAATGTCTATTTTGACTGGACTATTAGCCGTGTTTCTTTGCACGCGGATAGGGGGATAATTTGAAATTTGCATGTAAAATATAACAACAACTTATCCTATATACGCTAACTTAAGCGGGGATAGCTATAGCCGCTAAGTCCTTTAGCGGGGATAAACAGTGCTTCCAAAACCCATTTTCTTCGTTTCTGATGAATCGTTGCGATGAATTTTTCAGGAAATGTCAAAGTTTGACATCCCGCCGACCACTGGCACATCCCGCCGAATATTTTGATCGGGATTTTATTATTATTTTTTCTTCAAAATTTCGTAAATCTGTCAATGTGAAACTGTTTTTTAAAATTTTAGAATATGTTTGGCATTAATTTCAACTGTCGGAAACTAATATTTTTGAATTTCAGGATTTTCAATACAAATTTCTTAACTCAATTTCCAGCTGTGTCACTAATAAACGTCATAGGTGCATGTGTGCTGCCAAGTTTTTTTTTGATGAATTCTTAAGCGGCGATGGTCGTCTTAATACCATGCCTATATTCGCGTGCAAAGAAACACGGCTAATATGTGAAAAGTTTTCAACACAAATGGGAGTGAAGCAAGGTTGTATATTGAGCACATTACTGTTCATTCTGTTCATCAATGACACCGTATAGGAGATAGGAGGAGGATACCAGGCCTTATATTCGCAGATGATATTCTTTTTCTATCTGAATCGGTAGAAGGAATGCAGCGAATGATGAACCGACTGGAGAGCTACTCGCGAAAATTGGAACCTGTCCGTTAATTTGCAGAAGTCTGAAATTATGATATTTAGAGATAGAGCCGGCAGATATGCAAACAACGAAAAGTATATGTATAAGGGAGAATATGTTGCAATTGTTTGAGAGTACAAATACTTAGGCGTAATAGTTACATCAAATCTCAATATAGGAGAACATTTAGGATCCAAGCTATCAGAAGCGAAAAGAGCTTTTTCTTCAGTGTGGACACGTTATATCGACAACAAATGCATTGAACATAGCTCAAAGCTTAACAATTTCAAATTCAAGCGTCTGCAGCTTCTATAATGCTTTATGGTGCGCAAGTTTGGGGAGTTTGCCAATACGATGATGTGGAAAAGCTCCTCAGATATTTTTTAAAACGCATTTTCGGCTGCCATGCTGCACGCCAAACAATATGTTGCATTTGGAAACAACTGAGCCTCCATTATTTGAAAGGACCCTAAAGCTGCATTTTGATTACATTATGAAGGTGATGGAAATGGATGAGTAAGACTTCTGAAAATGTTGTCAACAAGGGTTAATTTAGTCGAGAGGTGGGAGGAGCTAGCTCGGGCTTAGGTGAAAGCTTTCCAGATTTGAGAGAGAAATTCAATTCAATTTTAGAGAAAGTAAGCCACTTCGCATATGTAAATTTTAAGCAAGAAGCACAATCTTCTCAATATAGAATGATATACATATAATCAACTCAATTTGGATCTTCGAGAGCAAACATACTTAGTCAACCGCTGCCCCATAAGTTTCATAAATGTAATATTTAATGTTAGAGGAGAATTATTAAATTTAAACTACATTGCACATCGACCTGATCTGCCGATCCTTTGTGACCTATGCAACCTCAATGAAAGGTAGTATTTAAAGTAAATATTAGGCATTAACGGCCCATAGAGGGCCTAAGACCTAGTTTCTCCAACCACTTTCTTTGTGAAGTGGAAACTCACAGCAGATCAACAGGGATGCAGTTATGCAGATGATAAATAACCTCGCTGTTAAAGTAGAAGAAGATATTATAAGTATTTGGTAATGCGCATAAATGGCAAATAAGTTTTCTCATAAAAAAAGACATCGCAAGCCTTATGGCAAATAGCTTTTTCTTGTAAGCGCCTGCTGTACCGACACTTATAATTTTTAGCTTTTGGTATTACCATCCATTCTGTGAAATTTAACAACAAACTAAATTCAACATGCAAATATTTGACAGAAATTCCCCCACTTTAATTAATGTTTTGAAATAAATAAAAATAAGATCTAGCCCTAACTGCCTTAAATTTGTCTGCTGGCCTCTACCTACTGAGAGAGATACATTTTTATTTTTCATTGCCCCCTATGGAGTTTTTTACTTTGTATCTTATCTACAGTAGCCAGAGCCTCTTATAAAACAAAATAATTTAATTACCTTTTCGGTCTGAATACGTTGACCGACATTGTACAAGTAAAAGGCTCCCGTTGGATAGGTTACATACTCCAGTCGACTATTATATCCACTTACGATGAGTCCAAATTCCCTTTCCACCTCCTCGCCAAAGTCACCTACTATATCGACCGGTGTCAACCCCAGGGAAATATCATCTCGTCCCATGTCACTTCTGTTTTCCGTGCACAGAGTATCCGGTGGAATACTGCGCTCTAAGTCATATTGTCGTAGCTTATCCTCATCCTCGAGCAACGCAGCTTCGAAACGGCACTTCATTGGTGGATTTGGGCTAACATTACGCAACAAGTCAGGCCGATTCTCTGGTTTCACACGTCGACTATAACGTTCCGTGTTATAGTTCTTTATGAGGATATCAGGAGTTGGACACCCAAAATTGCCCTCGTCAGTTGGTATCTCAATTTCTAAGCTCTTGTTACGCTCATTCTCTTGCTGCTGTGTAGTAACATCATAAAGCTTTAGATAGGTTTGCAAATTGTTTGTTTCTTCCTCGTCGTTATTGCGATTTGTCTCGCTAAAACTTTGGGTGATATTTATCAAAGGAAGGGCGGTGATGATGTTCCCCCCACCAACAATAGTTCCTGAATCTGGCTTCGCATTGAAGTTATCCTCACTGTCATCCATCTTAATATCAATTGCGTTATTGTTAATCACCATGACGCTATTTAAATTGTTGTTATTATTGTGATTGTTCTTATTGCCGACGATATTTCCCGTACTGCCACTCACATCGATGAAATCGCACTCAAAGCTGTCAACACTAAGCTCCATCTCGTACTCGGACAGATCACTATCGTAGTGATCCGATGACTGATGGCTGATGTAGTGCTCGGAGAGGGTATGTGCCAAATGTTGGAAGCCAGGGTAATTTGGATTTATAATACCACGAGGGAAGTGTGAACGTTGCGGTGTGCTTACCGATGTGCACGAGGATGCCTGGGAACTTTGATATTCCTCTGCAACAAAGGTATTATTCTGAATGTAAGCCACCAAAAAAGCCCTCCCCATACTTACCATCATCATCATCCATAAGACTGTCATCCGGACTTAGTTCCGATGAACGGGTTATGGACTCCTCATTGAGATGTGGGTCCATTTGATCATCATCATAATCATCATCATCACCACCAATACTAGCGTTACCGTCATTTTTTTCCAAACCGCTATCACTGGCACCTTGAATTAATTCATATGATTTCAAAGATTCCTGGAGGCTTTTGCAATTGCAGCTATTGTCGTCCTCACAGGCTTCGCTGATTGGGGTGCCTCGAATTATTCGATTAAGTTCTCGTTCCAGAGCATAATTATCCAGTTGGATTTCTTCAAAAGATGGTGTACTCTTACCGCTTTTTTGCGACGGATTTTCGTCCCTTAAATGGGATAACGTTGGCTCGGTCGATGCTTCTTCTGTATTTTGCGTTGATGTTTGTCTGAAGTTCTGCAAATATTTTAGGAATGTGTTAATAAAGAATCGAAATATTTGTGTTCATGGTTTCTACGGTCGGGTCAAAATTCAAACTGAATACGAACCGGTTGCAGAGGATTAAAAAGTTTGGGGTTAAGGTTTACTTTGGTCAGAATTATATTCCTCGATTGTGGGTGTGTCCAGTATATAACTGACCTGCTGTTTTGTTTATTGATACCTAAATACTTTCCTAAAAACAGCTTATGCGGTAGCATTAAGGTCTAATTCCAAATTCATTAAAAACAGATTACATCTGTGTCAATTCACAGTCCTGAGCCTGACACTCAAAACTGTCGTAGGGGCTATTACATCAAGCTATACAGTAGGTTAGTTCGCTAGACTGAAAAATGGCACACATTTTCAAGAACCTCTACAAATCCTTTTTTTACTCACCAAAATCGCAGAGGAATTACTGAAGTCCATTCTGCCAATGCAACCCAATGCAATCACATATCTGCGATTTCCTGTCCAGCGAATTTCTGCTAACGATAACACTGCAGTTCTAGTCCACTTTTTTATGCAAGCGAACCGATCGACACGTGCAGGGACGGGCAAAAAATATTACAGAGATAAAACAGCGTTTGTCGTAAAAGCGACTATAGGAAAAAATTTCATCTACGCAAATTTAACATTCATGTGAGCCTAGCGATACAGTTTACACCTTGAAATTATCCCGCGAGTGTGCATGCAAATCCGTGGGTTAACACGGCTTGAGATCAGCGGTGTCAGTAAGGCAAGATCAATCAGTACTGAGCGCATGCACGTGTCGATATCGTAAAAAAATAAGGCAGGTCTTCAATTTCCTGGATCACACAAATGCAACTACACCAGCATTTGATTGGTGTAGTGATCGGAAACCGGGAGGTCTTCAAATAATTGTTGACGTCGACCAATTAGTAAGATGCAGTAGAGTGCGACGGTTATGATCTCCTTAGTCCTGATCACAGCCTCGCCGTGAAGGAAGAAGAATAATACCCCACAACTGATTGTGAAAAAGGAAGCCGTGCACATGTGATATATCAACATCCGGAAGTAGGTGTTAACTCGTAGTGCAGCGAGAGTTTTTATGTCCGAAGTTAATAAATCTGTCATTCCGCGTGCCGGTAAAAAGCTCAGATAAAGAAAGGAATTTTAGAGCAATAGAATAATACTTTTACTACTATTTGGATGTAGCCTAGCTTCTTCAGACATTAGTGCGTGCGAGGCTATATATTAATCATGAATGATAGGGCCTGCACTAATTCCGAAAGGAACATTTTAGAAACTTCTTGTTCCTGGGTGGGATTCGAACCTCAAACCTGTCTCTCAGTAACTCCAACAACGGAGGCACTCCAGCCACATAGCGTAACGCTTTCTAGTTCAAAATTCGTAAAGGATGACTGCATATCTTAACCACTCAACCCTGCTCGCTACAGTCCGCTTCGGCGAACTGTAGAATACCCGCCCATTCCAATTCGTATCCCCAAAAACTGGGCGTGGCAAAACCTAAGTGTAGGTGAATTGGTAAAAGGGATATTGTCTACTCGCTTTGTCATACATAACTGTTTTTACGTTTTCTTAAAGGATTTTATCGAAAAAAAAAACAATATTCTTGGTAAACACAGATTCTTCAAAAGTGGGCGTGGAAAAAACTTCGTATGAAGAATTCTTAGGAACAATTTTTCCTTCATTCTTTGCAAAGAAAATGCTTTCATTTAAATTGATTTCTTCAAAAATATTTTTTTTTCTAAATAGTTCAGTTATCAGTTCTGTTATCAGTTCAGTTATTAGTTCAGTTGTCAGTTCAGTTAAAAAAACCTTGCGTTTAGACTTCAGTCCGGTGTTCAGTTCAGCTTTCATTTTACTTGTGAGCCTGGGCAGTCGAAAGTCAGAAGACATACATTGCGTAATGGACGATGAAAGCCTAATTGCAATAGCTATAGTTTTGTCGCTTAATATATCAAAAAGAAGAAGAAAGAAATGGAGCAAAGATTGGTACTTAAAAAGACAAACCCTGTTGGGGCACTTCGCATAAATCATCGTGTATTTTTTATATACTAACTACATTGTATAAAATTTGTATCAAAGGTTAAAACCCTTATTGTTTGCAACATGAATTCTACTAAAAGCTAATTGAACTATTTAAAATTGCCGCCTATCTTTCGAACATCAGCCATATTTTCTCTTGTAAATCCAGTTAAAATTATACCAATTGAAATGTATATAAAGATCAATAAAGCATTGCGGCTAACGCTCATTTTTTTATTCTCGTTGCTGCTAGTCGTTGTCACTGGTCGAGTCGTCAAGTATCGTTGACCTTGTCAAAGTCATTGCGTTCATCAAGAGTATCCGGATAATCGCCTGTAATCCATACCCACTTCGTTGTGTGAGAATTTTCCTACAATCCGGTCGAGGAACGTAAATTTTCCCATCCAGCAATCAGACATTCGCTGATTGTACACATTTGGCGCCCAACGTGGGGCACATTATATATACCATTAATCACTTTTGTACTAATGACCGTATTAATTTTCGTTTTATCCCACCTAGGACTCCACATTTTGGTGGACTCTGGGAGGCCGCCGTCAAGGTTGACATTTGAGGAGCTTTCGACGGAGCTAGTCGAAATCGAAGCAGTGATGAATTCTCGGCCAATATCCCCACTATCAACGGATCCCAATGATTTGGAAGCTTTGACTCCTGGCCACCTTCTCATCGGAGCAGCGCTGAAGGCCATTCCAGAACCACCAGACGATGTATCCGACATTAGCTACCTCCAACGATGGCGTCGCATAAGCTCCGTAAAAACGCGGGTCCAGAAAACCATATCGGATCCCAGAACCCTTGGACCGTACAGCCTCGTGACACAATGTCAGCGGGGTTTTCTTTTGTAGGTACATGTCTCCAGACAATGTTCTGCGTACGTTCTTGGATCTTCGCTACTCGATTTCCTACGAAAGTAGTGAGTTTTGATGAATGCGTAGAGATCCAATGCAACACAACACTAGAGTCTGTCCAAAAGAAGATGTTTGAGTACAACTTATTGAAGATTGGCTCATTTTTTTGTACAACCGAACTTGTCGGACACACTCTCGTCTTCTTATTCTCGTTGCTGCTAGTCGTTGTCTCTGGTCGAGTCGTGAAGTATCGTTGACCTTGTCAAAGTAATTGCGGTCATCAAGAGTATCCGGAAAATCGCCTGTAATCCATACCCACTTCGTTGAGTGAGAATTTTCCTACAATCCGGTCGAGGACCGTAAATTTTCCCATCCAGCAATCAGACATTCGCTGATTGTACAAACCCTATCACACGTAAATTTAATGAGGGAATTGAGGTTTGAACATGGTGATTGGTCAAACTATTTACGTGTGTGTGAAAAACGTATATTTGGAGCTACTGCAACTAGTGACTCCAATTAACAAGATACCAATATGAGAGAAGCCGTATCACCTCACGAAAGATTAAGTCTAACCCTCCGATTTTTAGCAACTGGAAATACTTACCAAAGCCTTAAATTTCCTACTGCAATATCGGCACCAAGTCTAAGTGCAATTATACCTGAAACTTCGTCGCTTCCGTATCCACCTCTTTTAGTTTTTGCGGCAACATATTGTATGCTGCTTCCCTTTTCACTGAATTATGATATAAAGGGTCACTTTTCTTCCACAAACCTGGACAAGCGCGATAAATTTCAATGAAATGGACCATGTTATGATTCCGTTTCGACATATCGATTCATAGCCAACTAAGATTAAAATGACGACTGAACTGACGACTGAAGTGAAACGTATTTACACATCAGTTTAACTGATAACTGAACTGAGAACTTATGGGAATTCCATCAGTTTCAGTTTCACTTAAACGCTTCAATTTTTTTATTGAGACATCAGTTTAATTGAAGTCTGAACTGATAGCTCAACTGAAACTGAAACTAAAATGATCGTCTAAATGGGCCTTTAAATAGGGAATAAATACTATAGACAAAAAAGTTTTGTTTGCTTTAATCAGTTCTGTTCTGTAGAGTGCGGGCCTTCTCTTAGACTTAAGCTAACTTAACATAACCAAATATTATTCTTTTGCTTTGCCAAGTAACTGTAACCAATCCCTTCCCCAAAATTATCTTCTTTACGGTCAAGCTATATCTCTCGTTCAATCACTTCCGCACTAATAAAGTCATCCAAGCAAGGCAATAAATGGATTCGTTGAGCTCAAACAGCTACCTTTACTTATTAATTATGTTTGCATTGTAAAGAAAAAAACATAGGGGCGGGCTACAGTCCACTTGGGCGAACTGTTGGATACCCTATTCTTATTCCTATCCCTCATAAGTGGGCGTGACAAAAGTCTAAGTATGGTTGAATTGTTAAGAACGCTCTAGATGTTTTGTTATATAACATTTAAAGGATTTTATCGAAAAAAACGCTCCCTAGCTCAAACTTGGGTGTTTCAATAAAATTGTTTCATTTAATTGTGGGCGTGTCAGTAGGCGGATTTAAAAAAAATTAACACATGAGCATAAAGGACCCCTAAAGAGTATATATTATAAATGTCAGCTTCCTAGCTCAAACTTTGGATTTTCAAAAAAAGTTTTTTTTTAAATTGTGGGCGTGTCAGTACGCGGATTTTGAAAATATTTACACATGAGCTTAAAGGGCCCCTAGAGAGTATATATTATAAATTTTAGCTGCCTAGATCAATGAATTTTTATTATAATAGGGTTTGCTTCCATTTAAAATAAGATTTAAAGCCCACAAGAAAATGGCATACAAAGGAATTTAATTTATTTGGAGCTAAAGCCCACAAGAAAATGGCATAAGAGCCTATTGAAATTTATTTTAATGAATGAAATTAGACCGCGACCGAAAACTGAAAGTAGACCGCGGGGACAAATTTCATCAGATGATATGCATTTATAACGCGATTGAAATTAGACCACGCGGTGTTATTTCATTTCACTATCGCGGCCATATATGTATATCAATTTTATAATGAATTTTGAACGCCGGGCCGTACAAAATTATCTTTGGCCTAATTTCATGCGATCTTATTTCCATGCATCGTTTTAGAATTGCCAAAGTGTTAATGGAAACACAAAAAATAATCCCATTTATAATATCTACATACCTACTACATATTACTTTTTCTAAATTCTCCCTTATTTTACACTTTGCCTAACATTAATTCGGCATTCTATATAATGCATACATCGCCGGTAAGATTCACTACTGACTACTCACCTCTAGGTTCGCAAATCCATTGACACAGTCATCGAAAAATGAATTATTGCTCGAGTCGACATTTTGTAATCCATCCACCAACTCCAATACAAGTGCACTCGTCTCGGTTATAAAATTATTTTGATTCACAGTACCATCCGTGGAATCAATCCTCGTGCCGTCGCACTTGAATTTCTCTGTAGACGTTCTGCAATAGTGCGAATTCTGTTGTTGGTGGGATGATGTGGCGGTGGATAAGTTGTCAGTGGTGGATGATTCTACAACGTTATTTGCATGGATGATGCAGTCTTCATTGTTGTTCCCAAATGTTTTTAGTGTTGATTCACTTACTGTGGACCCGATTTCAGCATATCCATTCGATGCTGGAACTTGCAGCACACGCATAACTGATGCCTGTAAATAAAAAGAGGAAATACGATTTTAATAAATTTGCATTTAAATTCAGGTCGAGGCTTGGGGGCGCATACACATTAGGTACTCTTATATCAGCAGGCAACGTCATTTGAGGTAAAATCAAATTAAATCAAAGAGGGGTAATGGAAACAAATGAACCACTTCGCCTAAAATGTGAACCCAGATGCACTGTGAGCGTGTGATATGTATACCTATACATATCTTCAGGATATGGATGACCTCAATTCGTAATTTTCGGCTATGGATTCACTATGAATGGCGGAGAATCAAACACATCATACTGCCCTGTTCAGTAGACTAAACGTTTTTAAAATGGTCATTCAATGAAAAGCCTTTTCTAATTGATCGCGTTCCTTAAAGATTCAAAGCTATTAGTATTCATAGACAAAAGAAAAGGAACTTGTAGGAGTTTGAAAAATACTTTTGTAAAATAGTTTTTGTCGAATTGGGTCAAATAATTTCAATTCTGTGTGCATACAGTAGTCGTCGTTCTTGGGGAAAGGACTTTCTCATCGTTTAAGTTTGTGCTTTGGAAAATTTTAATGAAAATAAAATTCTTTTTTTGCTGCGGCAAGGACGATTGTTGGATTAATTAATTAAGACTCAAGGAAGAGATTATCTTGTATTTTTAAATTAAATGTCTGATTGTTGTTTTAATCATAAATCTTTTCAAAACAAAATTTTATTCCGGGGGCGTATTTGGGAAAAACTACTTCCGCTATCTTTAGTTTCGTTCATAAACCATAAAGGTGAGTTTAAGGGATGCTTTTGTTTGCGGATTAATTGCTATGGGGGAACTAAGAAGTAGACAACTTTTTTTCCTACAACAATACCTGGAAACGAGCCAAATCAAATGTACATCTTGGGAGTACGTAATTTCTTTATGATGACTCATTAGAGCATTATCTGTTACCTAGTGCAAGGATGTGTTGTTGGTATATACGTATAGAGAAAGTGCACCTATATGACGTAGAATAGAGAGGAAACAACGTTTGTCTTATGTCAAGTCGTATATAAAATAGTATGCGTTAAAATAGAGCGGCTGTTGAATTACGAAAATGAACTAAGTTAAGTAAGTTTCAGTCAAACTGCCATCCCCCAAGGTGGGGTACCGTGACTCGCAGTACAGTAGACGTCGAATGGCATTTGCTCGCCTTCATTTTCAGCAACAGTTGGTGAGCGCGGGATTTTTTGGGGAGGTTCCGTCATGCTGTGGGCAGGAATTTCCATGTGCGGAAAAATCCAACTATGTATCGTGGAAGGATCGGTGACCTCTACCAATTACATCAACAACATTCTGAGAATGGAGTGGTTCCATTCGCATCGTTAATTGGGGAAAACTTCTTACCGAAGCAGGACAAAGCTGCGTTTCCGAGTACTTTCAAGAAGTAGAAATAGACGTGAAGGCGGCTTGCCCTTCCAGAGACTCTCATCGGCCTGAGATCTCTTTGATCGAGGAACGAGGCAATTTTGACGAAGCCATTGTAAACAATCTTATCCAAGGTATGACCCTGCGAATTACTGCTTTAGTAGATCCTCAAAAAAAAGTACTTATATTAAAAAAAAAAAATTTTTAAGTTATTGCAAAGTTTCAAGCTGAGCCACTATTTTGTAAAATCGTGTCGTTCTTATACTTGTACTATTCTAAGGGTATCATAATTTCGACTCATAGTTTGAAACATACCTTCATATTGCTCGTAGACCTCTTAAAGCTACTATATTTTGTAATCCTCTATCGAATGTAATGTCTATCCAGCATGTCCGTCTGCAACTTTAAGGCCATAAATTTGAGCTAGAAAGCTGAAATTTGGAAAATATTCCGCCCACAATATAAAAAAACGTTTTATCTAAACTATCGAAATTCGAGCTAGAAAGCTGAAGTTTGGAATATCTAGGGGCCGAAATGCGCAAGTGTAGATAAATATTTTTAAAATCTGCCACCCGACACGACCACTATTTTCAATTTCCAATTCATGTATACAAATTTGTATAAATTTTATGGCCGAGTAGAGATAAAACCCTTTAAAAAGGTAAAAAAAATATAAGATCATAAAGGTCGAAGCGGCCTTTCCTTTGGGAACCAGAGGCTTAATAAAACAAATGAAAAATGCTAACCAAACTGAACATAAAATGAAATAATCCCCCAAACTTCAGGGTAGGGGCCGCGCGAAATTTATTTAAAAAGTGACAACTATTCGGCTTACGATATATGGGTAATTCTATTAAACCAGTTGAAGAGAAAATGTAGAACCGACAGGTGTTTTGTTTCTTGATTAAGAGACTTGTCTTTTTAAATAATGAAATTTACTAATTTATTTCACGATGAAAAAACCTCAATTTATGTATGAAATAAGTCTGGAAAAACCCATTGTATAACCCCCTTGGGTCGGGGACTTACATCATATAAATATTTTCCAACTCCATACACATTTTTAGGGCTTATTTCATGGTAAGATAAAAAACATTTGGGTGGCTATTTTTTGGAGCCAATAGAAGCGTCTGGAAATGTTTTCTAGCATAAAAAGAGATTCCTTGTCATATTTACGAGCGAAAATGGGAATGAGATCGCTCTTTTTAATTGAGCGGAAGCGACACTCAACGAAAGTGAGCAGGCAAGATAGGAAATGTGCTTATAAGCGGTTTATTGGTAACTTATATCAAGCGCAGCAATGGAAATTCCAATAAAACGTTATAATCACTTTCATATCCACCTGTAATTTAAATGTCAAATTTGGAATTCATATAAAATCATGAGCAATGATCAACTATTGGTGGTGTTGTTGCTACTCTTCTGTACAACAGCAGATTTTCATTGAAAAAAGTTTTATATTTTCAGACGAAAGCAAGTGTCGAATATTGTTCCGTACAGTTAATTTTTACTTTCCAAATCAATTTTCCTTTCTACTATTTATCCAGTTTTTTTTTTTTTTTTATATAATTTGCTTACGCTAAAGGGATTTTTGTCTGTTGTTAACAGTACCCTTATAATGCTAAGAACACAGTGTAAGCTACTTGGTATTAGAAAGAATAGAGAGATAGGAAAGAAGTGTTTGGGTGCAGTTGTAGGGTTCTTATCCACGGGTGGTGTCTAAGTTACTTAGGGAGATTACGATTTCATGTATTCGGTATAAAGTAATGGATTTGGCCGGGATTCGAACGCACGACCTTCCATTCCGTAAGCCAATACACTACTACTGCACCATTGCCACCCGCAAATTCAGTGTAAGCAAATGAGTGTGTGTTCCAAAAAAATTTGAAACTGTAAGAACCGCGTTGTTGTGGCAAACAAACATATTTATTTGGAAATAAATTAAGCTGAACAGTTTTCAACATAAACATGTCATACTAATTAATAAAAACGAACAACAACAATCAATTAATAACAAAATTGTACAAAAAAAGTGGAAATGTTTATAAATGGCTGCATCAAGAGCTGCACAATCGTTTTTGGTCAACATGTTCACTGTTTTTATTGTTTTTTTTTCTGCTTTAACATACTTTCTTAGGTTTTTTCTCTAGAATTTGGTACTTTTTACTCTTCAATAGCTTCTGTTTTCACTTAAATATACACTTTATTAACATTCACAATGATTTTTCTATACGATTTCTGCAAAGTTCTGAAATTTTGTCATTTAATTTGTTTCTGACGTTTAAGAAAGGAATTCAGCACTTCAGAAAGAGATGGCTTCGCGAAGTGGTCTCTTCATTAATCTGACTTATTATCCGATAAAATGCAACACACTTTGTCGCATTAAACAAAACAATTTCTGACAGAAACACGGCAAATTTCTTCCGAAGCTCTCCGAAAAGGAAATTTGCGGATTATTTTAAGTAAAATTAAAAAGTGTAGGAAATTGAAAGTTATAAAATTAAAAAAATATAATTTGCTGGGTTCAGTTATTTGGTATTTTAGGAGAAATTACCGGCAATTGATATTGTGTTAAGTTTATCAGAAAGTTTTTCACACTGTATTGAATTTAAAACAGCTGAATCTCTGTGAAATTATTTAATCTTGCTCCGAAGCGGATACCAAGATCGTTATCTGATTTCCAATTCGATTTGCCTTTCGTTTCGGAATTTCTTCTGAACGGATACCTCGATAGGGCTGATTGAAAATCTTAGCCAACCCACTTGGATGTCATTTCAGACATTCCAAAACGTTGGCCCTTATTGTGAATCTAATCGAATGAATAGAAGCAATCGAATCGATAACTGTCGATTGCGTCGATCGTGTTTGCTTTTGGTATTGTGTGGGGTGGCCATGGTGCGATGGTTGTGTATTTACTAAGTGATTGGCAGGTCGTGCGTTCGAATCCCGACAGGTGCCACCTGTGGAGAAAAACCCCCGTCGCAACAAACTTCTTGCCCATCCTTCTATTCTTTTATGCAGTAAGTAGCACCTAAAAACAGGCAATGAATCATTTGCTGGGTGCTGCTTGCAGCAACAAACAAAAAAATTTCTGGGCTGTGGTTACATTAAGGGTACTGTATCAATTGCAGAAAAAAGAAATCCATTTAGCGCACGCCAATTACAAACAAAAAAATCCAATCGAAAGAGAAATAGCTTATGGTGGAAACAAAATTTGAGTACAGTAAATACATTCGACTTTGGCAGTTTTTTGGCTATTGTTTCTGTTTGCAATCAACAATCGATAGATGTCGATCATAGATCAATTATTGACACTCACAATAGAAGCCTTTATCTTTTTGTGATGACTTATGCATTTTCACTTTTGGTTTGTCGTTGTTTACCGTGTAAAATTTTGCTACGCCTGCTATAAGTACACTTACCGATAAAATTCGCCTTATATCAATGGTTTAATTCTCTTAAAATAAGTCAATGGGATTCAACGTTTTGAAACAAAAGTAGGGATACTATTGGCCCTACGAACTAAGCCGATCATGAAACTATCTCCCACTAGCTAAACGCACTCAGTTCAACCAAAGTTTGCAGTGGAATTTAGTTCAATGGAAGAAATTTCAGTTGGACATAATTCATTATGAACTAATTCCCAGTGAACTAAGTCCCAATTTGAAAAAAGTGGGAGTTATTATTTGTATATACTTTTTCAAAAGTGGGCCGCTTCGCGGTTAGAGGGATTTTATCCTTTTCCCCGATTGATTAAGCCCGCTAACACAACTTCTTTGCTCCACTACATTGTCTCAAAGGGGCCTATGTTATTTTAGCTCTTTCATGCAAAGTAAACTTTGGGACTTTGTTTTTTTGGGACTTAATTCATAATGAACAAATCCACTATTGGGATTTAATTCGTTCGCAGTTTGGTATTTCGTTCGTTTTAAAGTTGGACTTTAGCTCCTAAAAATCATGGTAGATGGTTCGTATGAATTAAGTCCCAATTTTGGTGAGAGTAAGTTAGTTCCATATCGGACTTAGTTCACCAGGCTAATTCTATCATATCAATACCATGCTTATACTATTACTTTTATAAGATCACCGTTTTAAGACAGTAGATCAATTTAATAATAACTCATAGTGCCTACTAAAACCTCAATAAAATTTACATTATTTTGATGGCATAAATACTATTGAAAAAAAAAAACTTACCCTAAAATTAAAAGGAAATATTTTTGGAAAAATAATATGATACCATTACTTTAAAAGTATTATATATTGAAAAATATTGGCTTTGTTATTTCAATGGTTTTTACTATTTTTCAATGGGATCCCCATTATTTATAATCCCCCTACTGCCCAACTACGAGTATGTTGAAATGTGCATGTTCCCATTGTTGATTATTCTTTGATATTCCCTTTACGACACCGTATTTCATTTTATTACAAAACTATAGAATCAATTGATAACTCAATGGGACGTTTTTCACTGAGATAGCTGCTCTTACGGACGTGGTGGTACTGAACATTTCTTTTATTTATATTTCAGCCTATTGTGTCATGTTTAATTTGTATAGTTAATTGAATGAAACAATATTTTGGAAGTGTTAGGAAAAGCACTCATGAAAACTATACGTTTCGGTCAAGTTGATTGTGGATTTCATGAAACGTCTTCTCAGATATGTACACCGAATCACCATAAACAGCACATGCAGCCTGGAAGAGCCCTCTGGAGTCTACTGATTTTTTACAGCTTCATTAATCAAGCTTACAAGGAATGCCAGAAGTATAACTATTTTAGGTAGCATAGCCAATTATGTTATTTCAGCTCCTAGTGCGTGACCGTCAGGCGTATGTACCTCAAATAAAGCAAGAGGCGCTAGTTACAACTCTGGCTAAACTTTTAAAGACGAAAAAAGCACCCGAATTCTAGGATGGGATAAACTCGAATATAATCTGTCTCCATTACAAAATTTGAAAATTTTCTTTTTGGATACATAAAGAGCAGAAGCTAACCACCAATTGATTTTTTCTAAATCAGTTAGATTCTTTGCTCTCAATTGCGGGTGAGTGAGAGTAAAAAAATGTATAAGGAATAGTTTGTTACCGTTATTAAAGTCGCATATCACCAGCTTTTTTTTGTGAAATAAAAAAAATCATTATCTAAATTAATTCAATTTGAATAGTCTAAATCAAATGCTGACCCAAAATTATTCCATAACAAACGTCTTTTAGCACATTTTAGATATTAAGTCCCAGCCACCAATTCGTAAATATTGATGTAGAAATATCATAAAGCTTTATACCCGCAATGGTCGTCTATATACCTATATATATATATCTACATACGAGTTGTATACCTAACAACATGACTCCGTAATTCTTCGCATTCCCTTATCCCATATAAAATTTTAAACGTGCTCTTGAGTTCGTTCTTGCTGAACTTAGATTAAGAGTTTACTATTGTCGTAAAGGGTACTGGAATAATACTCGTATATCGATGGCGCTTGGGAGGTACTGCATGGTTGGTCATGATTTCACTGTAGATTCTAACATGTTACTGCCAATGGTTTATCAATTCGAATCGATAAACGAAATTTTATCAAGTTTTTAGTAATGGAATTTAAATCATTTTCACATTTCTATTAGATTTCAGAAAATGGCTGAAAATTAGTTTGAAAAATCAATTACCAGAGGTTCCACGAAATTACTTTTTGGAGAGGGGGATTTGAAATTTAAGTTCATGGGTTTAATGGGATTCAGTATGATTTTTGAAAATATCTTGAATAACTACAAGCTTAAGAGATTCGCTGATTCCCAAAAAGTCTGTCGTTAATAATAGACGCAACAGAGAAGATAGATTTGATACAGATATAGAAGTTTGGATATAGATTAGATCATATCGGGTTATTGTATCTATTGATGAAGTTGAAGATGATAGAACAACGACTTTAGGCAATGGAGATAGGAATGCTGATATATGTGACGCAGTTTATATTTCTTGAAGTGTACCAAGTATTGCTGAACATTGTTATTAGGAGTAATGGACATGACCCTAAAAAGCCTTTTATCGTAATCTCTGAATCAGATCAGATTGCAGCATGCCAACAATTAAAGCGACAGTAACAGTTGGAAACTAGTTCAGGGAAAATCGATCAAATCTATTAAATAATCATAATCATAATGAGAAACTTCGGGTTAAAATCTAAATCTGACCCGAAGGACAAAATGCATGCTCTATCGAAACTAACGACAGTTTTGCTTTATTTGCTAATATTCGGTTCTTTCGAAAGAAAAATACTCCGTCGAATATTTGGTCCTGTGTGTGAGGAGGACGAATTAGGGGGAAATATGCAGCCACGAACTCTATGAGCTGTACCAAGATGTGGATGTAGACGAAAAAACCTATATCACGTCGATAACATTGGCTCGGCCACATCGAGCTGATACAGTTGTTTCGAGTGACGTTTTCAAACACGCAGTGCAATGTACAGTTGTACAGCTTTTCCGAACTATTCAATTGCGGCAAGGAGATGCACTATCAAGGAATTCTTCAATCTTATTCTAAAGTACATAGTACGCAGGATAGGTGTCAACACGGATGGTACTATCTTCAACAGATCTATCCAACTACTGGGATACGCGAACGATATCATCGGCCAAAATCAATTTACCGTGGTAGAGGCTTTCATGGCGATTGAAGAACACGCCAAATTGGTTGGCCTAGAAGTCAACGAGGACGAAACTAGAATTTCTGTGGACCAAAATGTCAAAACAACATTTTTATGGGAAAAATGTTGGTCCACAATAGCCGATTACACGTTGCATCAAGGAAACTAACTGTGTTTGTATCGATATTTTGAAAATTGTTCAAGAGATGCATTTCAAATGTACATACTTATCAAATATTGTGAACTTGCAGTTTTTGGAATTTTTGTATTTTTTGAAAATATATTAATCTTCATTAATTTTAATTAAGTTTAGCGAACCCTACAGGCAGACCAGTAAGGATGCTGCGCAGTGGGAGTGTTATGATCCCTTTAGTTCAGACCATAACCATATCATAGATATTATTATGATTAGTTTTGTAAAAATTTTAAGTGAAAGTCTGTAATGGAAATTTTTCTGTTTAGCGAAATAAATAAAGAAACGCATAAGCTTTCTAAATAACTGCAACCGTACTGGTTCGCCTGTGGGGCTCACTTGTTCGCCCTCAAAGAGATTTCTTTTTTAACGATTTCGACATGTTTTTTCTATAAGTTTTGTTCCTATAAAGATTTAAGATCAAACAGCGTGATTTTTCTTACACTTGTTTGAAACATTTCCATTTGCAAACCGTGGCTTGATTTGTCTAAGTCGTTTGATACGATTGACTCCTTATAGAATCACTTCACCCGTTTTTGAGATGTTGGTGGAGAATCTCCTAAAGTGTCCTTATTTGAATTTTTTTTGCGAAAATAAGTATGCCTTCTTCTCGCCGCAATGCAAAGTTGACACATTCATATATGCAAAATTTAAAAAAAAAAAATATAAAGCATTAATGGGCCAAGTATGGCTTAAAACCAATCTTCTCCAAGCATTTTTGTATGTAAAGCGATGTTATAGGCACGAATTTGACCTGTAGAGTTTAACGCTGATTTCAAAACAGAATCGCATTTCCGGGACCTCTACAAATTAATAATGTTGTGCCTCATTCTTAGTTAAAGTTGTAAGTTTTGGCACTATGGCGAACACTTTAAGAATTCCCTGCTGTTTAAAGACCAACATATACGCTTTCCGAGTTTTGCAGTTACCAATTGCATCAATATTAAATAATTAAGGTCGAAAACGTCTACCTTTTATGTTTCTAAAAGCATTTATTTACTTTAAACTCAACCCATTATTACATTTATGCGAAGCCAACCCAAATACATTGTGTTCAAATGTACATATGATATAACGTATACTCTACAAAAAAAAATTGCGTGTTCAACACACTTTTGCATGTTTTCATGGCTAATTGAATTGTTTATTATAATTTTTGTTTAATTTTTGCTCTTTTCCAGGCCAGCATTTCGATCGCTCTATGAAATTAAGTAATAAAGTGGAACTCAATCACAATTCACAATACATTCCCCAGTGAATGTAAAGGTTTTGTGGTCAAGTAAATTTTAACAAAACACGCTCTTAAAGCAACTTTAATTTGCATAGGAATGAAAAATTGATCAGAACACACATACAGTGTTTACTTTTTTTTATATAATTTTATTATCATTTGTAACAACTAAAAAGTTGAAAACTTAGTCACATTTACACTTTTCACATACATTATAAACGTTTTACGTACACCTTCCGGCTGAGTTATGCTGAAGTTGCATATTGCATTCGCTTAGAAGGGTTCCTTTGGGGTTATTAATGTGGCTGATATCATCAGTAAGCTAACAATTCTATGGATGAAAAGAGGACCTTATATCATCATGAATGAAGACAGAATGAAAGAGGATAGCTACATTGTGTATGGACCAGTATGTTAAAGGCAAGGAAATTTAATGTCAATATTAACAATCAATTTCCTTTTCAATCAGTGTAGAAGGAAAATTATTTTTTCTGATAATTTGAGCAGGTAAATATTTATTTATGGGGAGGGGTAATGCGTTCTGATTAATTGTGATAAGTCGGGTTGCATGCACTTGCTCCTCTTCTCCTTTGAGGCGAGGCTACGATCCGAATTACAGGGATCGTAACTCTCCTACTTTATGGCAACATTCACTAAGAGAAAACCTACAACTCAAAGTATTTCCACAAGCTAGAAATATAAAATTCTTATAATAACATTAATTTTCCTTACTTCAATTCATTAATAAAGTGGGAAGCTGAAATCTCTGTTATTATTAGGCGTTTTTCTTTTTTAGCCCCGAGCGGGGAACAGAGCGGGGCCCGAGCGAACAGAGCTCGCTCCGAGCTGAACGTAACCTGAGCGCTCCGAGCTAATTAAGAAACAGAATTGAGCACTGAACTGTCATTAGATATTTTTTTTTTTATTAATTTTCAAAATAGTCAGGTTTGCTTCTGAAATTGGTGTTTGTCAAGAATTGTTCCATTTAAATTATAATTTCTAGTAAAAAATCTATCGAAAAAGCACAAATAATGAATGAAGTCAGCCGCGCTCAGCTTTTCGCTCGATGTGCTCGGTCATTTTTAATCGAGCCCTGAGCTAGCTCAGAGATAAAAAAGAAATACAAATTTTGTGCTCAGAGCGCTCCGAGCTAAAAAAGTAACACAGTTCTCTTTTTGACAGCTCAGTGCCCCGCTCGGAGATAAACAAGAAAAACGCCTATTGTGAAAACATAAATATCAAAATAAGAGTTTTACATGCAGATTAACTTTATTTGTCATGTACATGTACATACTCGTACTTCTAGATTTGAGGATTTTCAGTGTTGAAATTATACTTAAGCCCAAAGCACATGCGCAGAACATTTCTTGGCGAGAAAATAGAACACACATTTGAATGGGCGAGAACACGTGTAAATTCTGCAGCCACTGCAAAGAGTACAGACTTCAATCTTACCACAGCACAAAAGAGAACAGAAGCAAATTTAAGGCGGTTTGCTTCACCTGTTTATGTATTATTTGTCTGTTTTTCGTTGTAGGTAAGAGTAAAAAGACTCTCGACCAGAGATGCCTGAAATACAATTTTTTTGGGAAAAACTACATTTGTTAGGCCTGCTACATACTCTTAAGGTAGAAAACGTTTGTACATATAGCAGACGTAGGTAAATGTAGCAAGCGTAATTAACGACTGGTCATGTGTAGTTTTTCAGTTGCTAGTTTGACAATTTAATGTAACTCACATTGACAGGGCAATCAATTTGTTACTTAGTGTACTTAACGGTCTCCCGACCCATAAAGAGTATCTGCCTGTGACACTGCAGACATCCATCTTCTGCGATCCCAGGCAGGCTGCTTCCTTTTGTCCAGACCAAGCGCTCTGCCATCCGCGTGGGCTTGGTATTTTAAACGGAGGTTCGAACTTCCTTGCCTTCTCGAACCTGGGCCAATGAGTCGAAGATTTTCTTGGCTGGAGCATTATTGTCCATTCGCTCAATTTGGAGGAGGCAATGTAATCGACGTGATTTAGCTTTTTTGGCCTACATCCACATTTTGGTTTAACGGAGTATTTTTCCTTTAAAAGAACCCAATTTTAGCTCCCCCTTTCCAAGTCCAGCACTTGGCACCATAAAGCACGGCTGGCAGGATTAAGGTTCGATGTAGCATACATTTTGTTCTTAGAGTGAGGAGTTTTGAACCCATTTGCATTTGTTTGGCCAAACTGAAGTAGCAGCGGTTTCCTTAGGTAATTCTCCGTAGGTTTGAATCAATTATTAAAGGTAATTTAATAATGGTCGAATGTAGTTAACCCATAACTACACGTAGTTAACGATGTAGAGTAAGTTAGATAGTTTATTTTTGTTAAGCTGAAGAGAGTTTTTCCTTCCTTTCTCCAAAAAGTATGACAAAAAAACTATGCATTGCACGTAAAATAAATCTGGACATGTGTTTTTCATGCAGTGGCTATGCAGTAAAGCATACAGAATTTCCGCGCATGTTTTTTAGGCATACAATGTACCATTTTTGTTCCTAAGCATGCGCAGCACAAAAGAAACGTTTAACGTTATATTTCCGTATTTTCTTACTTTTACCGAAAAATTTAAAATTGAAACTTGAAATTCCAGAGTAAAATCAAGTAAAAAATTTACCAAATTAAGGGTTCTGCGTTCTAACTTGAGTCTCGATCATGTCGCTGCACAGACATTTTTATACCCTATTGCCCGTAGACCCCTAAAAGTTACTTATTTATGATCAGCATCGATAGTAATGTCGATCTAGCCATGTCCGTCCGTCGGCAAAAATTAGGCCTTTAAACTGGGCCTAGAGAGCTGAAATTTTAACCATATACTCTCTAGGGTCCCAAAATAATCAAGTTTACGAAATTTTGAAATCCGCCCACAGACACGCCCACAAACTAAAAAAAATAAAATTTTGGAAAAAATCGAATTTTGAGCTAGAAAGCTGACATTTTTTTTATATGGTCTATGACTCCTAAAACTGCTCTGGATATAAAATTTTCAAAATCCGCCTACTGACACGCCCACAAATAAATAAAACAATATTATTGAAAAACCAAAATTTGAGCTAGGGAGCTGAAATTTATAATATATACTCTCTAGGGGCCCTTTAAGCTCTTGTGTAAATATTTTGAAAATCCGCCCACTGACACGCCCACAATTAAATAAAACAATTTTATTGAAACACCCAAGTTAGAGCTAGGGAGCGTTTTTTTCAATAAAATCCTTAAAATGTTATATAACAAAATATGTAGAGCGTTCTTAACAATTTAACCATACTTAGACTTTTGTCACGCCCACTTATGAGGGATAGGAATAAGAATAGGGTATCCAACAGTTCGCCCAAGCTACAGTCCGCTTGTTTTCCGTCCCTATGTTTTCTTATAATATCGCTATGAGTGAATTAATTTACACAGAACTAAATTTGGAACACAGTGATATATGTATTGTGTTGAATTTTTATCCGTAATTATTTGTAAGGTACCTAAATCCAATTTCTGTTTTTTTGTACATAAATAATTCTCGTCCCAGTAGACAAGTAATTCATAGTCTAGTGAACAAATTTGAGTCAAAATATTCGCTGCTTGATGTTGCCGTGCCAGTGAGACTACGTTTTGCCCGAAGTGTGGAGAATATTGCTGCCGTAGAGGAGTCCGTCGCAAACCAGCAAAATCAGTCAATTACACGGCGTTCTCAAGAATTGGGCCTCTCCCAGACCAAATTATGGCAAATTTTGCTTACAAGATCAAGCTGACTCAAGAACTAAAGCCACTTGATCATATGAAGCGACGTACGGTCTCGAATTGGGCTCTGCACACGATGGAAGAAAATGAAGAATTTCATCGCAAAATCATCTTCAGCGATGAAGCGCATTTTTAGTTAAACAACTTCGTCAATAAGCAAAATATGCGTTACTGGACAGGTGAGAACCCTCATGTGCTTCATGCCGGTGTCGTCGTTGGGCCGTTTTTTTTATTCGCTTCAGCGACATGTTGGAACGTTATTTCTTTGAGCAATTGTATGAATTATAAATCAGTGAATCGAGTTATTGAAGTCTCAGTTCGGTGAACATGTTATCTCGAGAAACGGACCCGCCTATTGCCCGCCGATAATATGTGATTTAACGCCTCTAGATTTTTTATTTTAAGAGGAGGTCATAGCCAATATTGAACAAGAAATAGCGGCCACATCGGGCGAAATATGCGGCCGAGTCATCCAAAATTGGGTTCAACGTATCGACCGCTGCATACATTCCCGTGGTGGACATATGAATGAAGTCGAATTCCATTTATACATGTTTTGATGGTAATTCAAGCCAATAACATTTTTTTGGAGATATCTCAAGTAGTTTGCATTTTATTTAAAAAAGAAGTTGTCAAGTCCTTAATGAAAGACCCTTTACTATAATTACATATATGTATACATATATTATACTCATATATGTTCAATTAATTAATAATCTAGGTACTCGTGTATTATAATACTTTACTTTTTACAAATTTTAGCTGCAAACAGTAACGAGAGAGTTCTAAATAACTTTTTATGTTCAAAAGTTGGTTCCTAAATACGTATGTATGTTTAACGGAATAAAGAATGTATTTTACTTGGTTGTTCCTTTTATCACAGTGTAGATGTTGAAAATATCTTATCTGTATAGCTCTTTAATATACTGTGTCTTATTGTTAGCAATTGATAAAGATGAACAGTTGAATAACAAACAAAAATTTCAATGGAATCCGACCAGAGTGCCCGGCTGTGGCAGACCCAAGCAAACCGCAAACAAAGCAAGGTAACATAGTTCCAACAACAAGTTCCAAAGCTGCGGTGATATTCTAAGCCCATTCCTACAAGGAAACTACACTTACTGCTTGTTTCCTTGAATGTATGTAATGATGTACCTTATAATGATGTGCTAGTTCAACTACAATTTCTTTCACTTTTAGACAACGAATATCACACTATACTGAGATACAGTGTTTACATTATCAGAATTTTGTTGAAAACACACCATACACTTCCACTTTGTGTAAAAGAAGCAATGAAAAAGCATAAGTGCCAGCCGCACAAGATAGACAGATAGATGTTGAGCAAAAAGGAAAAAATCATTTGTTATTTTGTTGTTTAGTTTTTGCACATAACTAAACATTTCTGAATGCTATTTAAAAAAAAGGGTGTGAGGCAAGAATAAATAATATTATGCTTTCCTTATGCATTTAAATACGCATTAATCTCATCTAATAAGATTGTTGCAAGTGAACCATCTGATACACACGACATGTGTATATCCTTATGGCACATACGACAAACATCGATGGAATTTCCGTTCAAAAATAAATGTATGCCATTAAGGCAAAAATCGCTCTCATGGTCTTGGTCCACTCTGGTCTATAGCTCCACTTAAGTAACTTATTAACATCAACGCAGGGATGTAATAAAATCCATACTTGAAGTGTGTTTGAGAAGTTACTGAGGTGTGCATAGGAGTGCCTATGTTAAATGTTAAATTCAAGACTACGGCTTATATATACTACTTTAGAGCCCTGGTTATCCGATTTGCATCATTTTTGAAAAGAGTAGGTACCAGAATATAGGTACTACATTTCAAATTCAGGTGGAATCATTTTTTTATCATATCATTTGGTTATATGTATTAACTTTCATACATATTTAGCAAAGACCAATTGTGATCAAATTCCGGGGTCTTTCAATTTGAAGCTGAAATTTAAACACCCAGTTAAAAACGTCCTCTGTTTAGAAAAAATAGATATTTTTAAAAACATAAGTCTACGGAAATGTTTGTTTTTTTTACAAAATAATGTAAACAATATTTTGCCTATATGCCCACTTTTCTAGGTAACTGACATTTTGTTTTTGCGAAAAGTTTGGGTTGGGCTGGCTGGGTGGGAAAAATATCAACAAAATATGCAGACAATATCCTTCTTAACAATTCGAACACACACGATTTGTTTTGCCACTCCCACTTTTTAGGGACGTTAAGATTCAAATGGTAAAAAAATATATTACAGCATTAATTCTTAATCCCATTACCTTATGCAACACCGACTTTGGGGGATAGGAATATGGACTATACATAGTTATAAGCCGAATAAACACCTGGTTTTCTTTATATGTATTTATTTAGACTGAATAATACTGCTGCTAGTCAGAAATTCAAATAAACTGTGGCCATTTTAAAGTTATTTCTGGGGCTCAAAGCTCAAACTTTCTGCTCAAGAGAGTGACGCATTATCCACTGAGTTACTATGCGCATCAATTAAGAACGGTGTACACTGTACACTCAGTGTAGATGTGTATGTACCTACTCAGTTTATCAAATTTTAGTTTTATAATTGAAAATACATATTTGTTCCACCGTTAATGGCATTTCATTTATTTATTTATTCCAATCTAAAAAAAACTTATAAGAAATTAACTTATAAACTAGGTACACTCCCAAAGTGAAAAAATCTCAATTGCATTCAATTCCCAACACATCATTTATTGTTATTATACGCTCAAAACAAAACTCGTTTCCCAGATTTCCGGAATTAAATTAAAAGTGACTTAAATCATTTATTGTACAAAAAAATTAACTTTAAACATAGAGAAAGGCTACAGTTCACTTGGGCGAACTGTTGGATACACGCTAGTATTGAAAGGATTTTTTTGAAAAAAACAAAGTTTTCATAAAAAAAACGCCACTTAAAAGTGGGCATGGCAGACAACTTCATATAAAGGACTTGTTCAAAATGGATTTAGTTTCATACTTTGCGAATGATTTCTTAGAAATTCTCAAATTTCGATTGTTTCGACAAATTTGTTTCTTTGAGATTGTGGACGTGAGTGGGCGGATTCTAAAAATTATCAAAATTAATTATTTCTGGCCTTTAGAGAGTATAATATATAAAATTTTAGCTTTCTAACTCTAGTTTAAATGCTTAATTTTTGCAGACGGACGGACGGACGGACAATAGACATGGCTATATCGACATTACTATCGATGCTCATCATGAATATTGTAACTTTTATGGGTCTACGGGTAATAAGGTATGTTACAAACTATGAGTTAAAATTAATTAATATACCCTTAGAATAGTCTAGGTACTCGTATATAAATGCGTGTTAAGTTGAGCCTCCTAGTGGTGAACAACAAAACAAAAAATAATGAAAAATATGACGGTTTCTGGTTGTTGCTGTTTGCTGATTCGGCACTAAACACGAACCTTTTAGACACAATAACAACCATCCTGTCATATTCACAATGACTTTCCTCTTCCTTGGCTCCCTAGCCAAACCATAACGAGTACATACATTGATAGCGGTGGCTCCCTCCTTTATTTTTTGGTGAAAAATCAATGGAGTGAAGAAACCCCTTCCGTCGCGCAACGATTCTCATTCATTTAGAAAATGACTTCCTGCTGCTGCTGCAAATGCACTCGAGAAGAGGCATGTTATCTAAATACACTCTTTTAGAATCTGTGTCAACAGAAGAGATATAAAAAAAATACCTACACCCTTTAATTTCTGGAAAAATCACTTTCACTCTGTCTGTCATAACCAGCAGCGCAAATGGAGACATATTCGGTAGTTTATTGGAAATTACACGGAAAATTTAGCAAAACGAAAACCAACAACTTACCGTTATCCATTTCGTTGTTCAATGACGGTGTCGATGCGAATCCCTTTCCTGGAACTCAGCAACTGCACTCGATTTTCAGAAAATCCGATAAATATCATGCGGGTCGATAACTTAGGCGAAAAATCCCTAAAGCCCGTTTGGGGGTAGAATGTTATGTATGGCTTGTGTATTGTGACTAGTAGGGCGCGATATGTACGAGTATATGGTCTGGGATAAGTGATACAATAAACGCAATTGTTTTCGTTTACACTTATTATCCTCTTTCGGAATGTTTAGTTTTTGTACAGACTCTGTTGAAAGCTAAGATTACACTGAAATGTGTTGACAGGGACGTAGATGAACACGTCCTTACGCACCAGCAGCGGGAAAAAGAGCTTAAACTAATGTCGGAATTTATTTGTATCCTTGAAATAAACCGACATAAATTCAAACATAGTGGGTACAGATACTGAACACAAGCCTTTCAACAACACTGGTTTTGACGGATGTGTGACGCTGTGCGCATGAGTTGGCTTTAAAAGCTCTGATTTATATGGCATGGCTAAGTGCCGGTAAAGTTATTCATCCACTGATAGAGTAAAAAAATTGATTCATAATGAAAATAACTTTCGGGTTCTACCTATGAATTAAATTTAATATTGCTGCCTCTACATAGCAAATTGTGTATACTACGAACGAACATTGCCAGTGATCCTGAGTATCCACTACAATATCAGCTGGGTTTGCGTGGTGGGACTTCTTACCTAACGATTTACATACAAAATAATTTATAATATATACTCTCTAGGGGCCCTTTAAGCTCTTGTGTAAATATTTTGAAAATCCGCCCACTGACACGCCCACAATTAAATAAAACAATTTTATTGAAACACCCAAGTTAGAGCTAGGGAGCGTTTTTTTCAATAAAATCCTTAAAATGTTATATAACAAAATATGTAGAGCGTTCTTAACAATTTAACCATACTTAGACTTTTGTCACGCCCACTTATGAGGGATAGGAATAAGAATAGGGTATCCAACAGTTCGCCCAAGCTACAGTCCGCTTGTTTTCCGTCCCTATGTTTTCTTATAATATCGCTATGAGTGAATTAATTTACACAGAACTAAATTTGGAACACAGTGATATATGTATTGTGTTGAATTTTTATCCGTAATTATTTGTAAGGTACCTAAATCCAATTTCTGTTTTTTTGTACATAAATAATTCTCGTCCCAGTAGACAAGTAATTCATAGTCTAGTGAACAAATTTGAGTCAAAATATTCGCTGCTTGATGTTGCCGTGCCAGTGAGACTACGTTTTGCCCGAAGTGTGGAGAATATTGCTGCCGTAGAGGAGTCCGTCGCAAACCAGCAAAATCAGTCAATTACACGGCGTTCTCAAGAATTGGGCCTCTCCCAGACCAAATTATGGCAAATTTTGCTTACAAGATCAAGCTGACTCAAGAACTAAAGCCACTTGATCATATGAAGCGACGTACGGTCTCGAATTGGGCTCTGCACACGATGGAAGAAAATGAAGAATTTCATCGCAAAATCATCTTCAGCGATGAAGCGCATTTTTAGTTAAACAACTTCGTCAATAAGCAAAATATGCGTTACTGGACAGGTGAGAACCCTCATGTGCTTCATGCCGGTGTCGTCGTTGGGCCGTTTTTTTTATTCGCTTCAGCGACATGTTGGAACGTTATTTCTTTGAGCAATTGTATGAATTATAAATCAGTGAATCGAGTTATTGAAGTCTCAGTTCGGTGAACATGTTATCTCGAGAAACGGACCCGCCTATTGCCCGCCGATAATATGTGATTTAACGCCTCTAGATTTTTTATTTTAAGAGGAGGTCATAGCCAATATTGAACAAGAAATAGCGGCCACATCGGGCGAAATATGCGGCCGAGTCATCCAAAATTGGGTTCAACGTATCGACCGCTGCATACATTCCCGTGGTGGACATATGA
The DNA here is from genome assembly GCA_949715645.1 of Portevinia maculata. Classification (NCBI taxonomy): domain Eukaryota; kingdom Metazoa; phylum Arthropoda; class Insecta; order Diptera; family Syrphidae; genus Portevinia; species Portevinia maculata. The sequence continues at coordinate 77,882,197 of OX454525.1, forward strand.
ATGAAGTCGAATTCCATTTATACATGTTTTGATGGTAATTCAAGCCAATAACATTTTTTTGGAGATATCTCAAGTAGTTTGCATTTTATTTAAAAAAGAAGTTGTCAAGTCCTTAATGAAAGACCCTTTACTATAATTACATATATGTATACATATATTATACTCATATATGTTCAATTAATTAATAATCTAGGTACTCGTGTATTATAATACTTTACTTTTTACAAATTTTAGCTGCAAACAGTAACGAGAGAGTTCTAAATAACTTTTTATGTTCAAAAGTTGGTTCCTAAATACGTATGTATGTTTAACGGAATAAAGAATGTATTTTACTTGGTTGTTCCTTTTATCACAGTGTAGATGTTGAAAATATCTTATCTGTATAGCTCTTTAATATACTGTGTCTTATTGTTAGCAATTGATAAAGATGAACAGTTGAATAACAAACAAAAATTTCAATGGAATCCGACCAGAGTGCCCGGCTGTGGCAGACCCAAGCAAACCGCAAACAAAGCAAGGTAACATAGTTCCAACAACAAGTTCCAAAGCTGCGGTGATATTCTAAGCCCATTCCTACAAGGAAACTACACTTACTGCTTGTTTCCTTGAATGTATGTAATGATGTACCTTATAATGATGTGCTAGTTCAACTACAATTTCTTTCACTTTTAGACAACGAATATCACACTATACTGAGATACAGTGTTTACATTATCAGAATTTTGTTGAAAACACACCATACACTTCCACTTTGTGTAAAAGAAGCAATGAAAAAGCATAAGTGCCAGCCGCACAAGATAGACAGATAGATGTTGAGCAAAAAGGAAAAAATCATTTGTTATTTTGTTGTTTAGTTTTTGCACATAACTAAACATTTCTGAATGCTATTTAAAAAAAAGGGTGTGAGGCAAGAATAAATAATATTATGCTTTCCTTATGCATTTAAATACGCATTAATCTCATCTAATAAGATTGTTGCAAGTGAACCATCTGATACACACGACATGTGTATATCCTTATGGCACATACGACAAACATCGATGGAATTTCCGTTCAAAAATAAATGTATGCCATTAAGGCAAAAATCGCTCTCATGGTCTTGGTCCACTCTGGTCTATAGCTCCACTTAAGTAACTTATTAACATCAACGCAGGGATGTAATAAAATCCATACTTGAAGTGTGTTTGAGAAGTTACTGAGGTGTGCATAGGAGTGCCTATGTTAAATGTTAAATTCAAGACTACGGCTTATATATACTACTTTAGAGCCCTGGTTATCCGATTTGCATCATTTTTGAAAAGAGTAGGTACCAGAATATAGGTACTACATTTCAAATTCAGGTGGAATCATTTTTTTATCATATCATTTGGTTATATGTATTAACTTTCATACATATTTAGCAAAGACCAATTGTGATCAAATTCCGGGGTCTTTCAATTTGAAGCTGAAATTTAAACACCCAGTTAAAAACGTCCTCTGTTTAGAAAAAATAGATATTTTTAAAAACATAAGTCTACGGAAATGTTTGTTTTTTTTACAAAATAATGTAAACAATATTTTGCCTATATGCCCACTTTTCTAGGTAACTGACATTTTGTTTTTGCGAAAAGTTTGGGTTGGGCTGGCTGGGTGGGAAAAATATCAACAAAATATGCAGACAATATCCTTCTTAACAATTCGAACACACACGATTTGTTTTGCCACTCCCACTTTTTAGGGACGTTAAGATTCAAATGGTAAAAAAATATATTACAGCATTAATTCTTAATCCCATTACCTTATGCAACACCGACTTTGGGGGATAGGAATATGGACTATACATAGTTATAAGCCGAATAAACACCTGGTTTTCTTTATATGTATTTATTTAGACTGAATAATACTGCTGCTAGTCAGAAATTCAAATAAACTGTGGCCATTTTAAAGTTATTTCTGGGGCTCAAAGCTCAAACTTTCTGCTCAAGAGAGTGACGCATTATCCACTGAGTTACTATGCGCATCAATTAAGAACGGTGTACACTGTACACTCAGTGTAGATGTGTATGTACCTACTCAGTTTATCAAATTTTAGTTTTATAATTGAAAATACATATTTGTTCCACCGTTAATGGCATTTCATTTATTTATTTATTCCAATCTAAAAAAAACTTATAAGAAATTAACTTATAAACTAGGTACACTCCCAAAGTGAAAAAATCTCAATTGCATTCAATTCCCAACACATCATTTATTGTTATTATACGCTCAAAACAAAACTCGTTTCCCAGATTTCCGGAATTAAATTAAAAGTGACTTAAATCATTTATTGTACAAAAAAATTAACTTTAAACATAGAGAAAGGCTACAGTTCACTTGGGCGAACTGTTGGATACACGCTAGTATTGAAAGGATTTTTTTGAAAAAAACAAAGTTTTCATAAAAAAAACGCCACTTAAAAGTGGGCATGGCAGACAACTTCATATAAAGGACTTGTTCAAAATGGATTTAGTTTCATACTTTGCGAATGATTTCTTAGAAATTCTCAAATTTCGATTGTTTCGACAAATTTGTTTCTTTGAGATTGTGGACGTGAGTGGGCGGATTCTAAAAATTATCAAAATTAATTATTTCTGGCCTTTAGAGAGTATAATATATAAAATTTTAGCTTTCTAACTCTAGTTTAAATGCTTAATTTTTGCAGACGGACGGACGGACGGACAATAGACATGGCTATATCGACATTACTATCGATGCTCATCATGAATATTGTAACTTTTATGGGTCTACGGGTAATAAGGTATGTTACAAACTATGAGTTAAAATTAATTAATATACCCTTAGAATAGTCTAGGTACTCGTATATAAATGCGTGTTAAGTTGAGCCTCCTAGTGGTGAACAACAAAACAAAAAATAATGAAAAATATGACGGTTTCTGGTTGTTGCTGTTTGCTGATTCGGCACTAAACACGAACCTTTTAGACACAATAACAACCATCCTGTCATATTCACAATGACTTTCCTCTTCCTTGGCTCCCTAGCCAAACCATAACGAGTACATACATTGATAGCGGTGGCTCCCTCCTTTATTTTTTGGTGAAAAATCAATGGAGTGAAGAAACCCCTTCCGTCGCGCAACGATTCTCATTCATTTAGAAAATGACTTCCTGCTGCTGCTGCAAATGCACTCGAGAAGAGGCATGTTATCTAAATACACTCTTTTAGAATCTGTGTCAACAGAAGAGATATAAAAAAAATACCTACACCCTTTAATTTCTGGAAAAATCACTTTCACTCTGTCTGTCATAACCAGCAGCGCAAATGGAGACATATTCGGTAGTTTATTGGAAATTACACGGAAAATTTAGCAAAACGAAAACCAACAACTTACCGTTATCCATTTCGTTGTTCAATGACGGTGTCGATGCGAATCCCTTTCCTGGAACTCAGCAACTGCACTCGATTTTCAGAAAATCCGATAAATATCATGCGGGTCGATAACTTAGGCGAAAAATCCCTAAAGCCCGTTTGGGGGTAGAATGTTATGTATGGCTTGTGTATTGTGACTAGTAGGGCGCGATATGTACGAGTATATGGTCTGGGATAAGTGATACAATAAACGCAATTGTTTTCGTTTACACTTATTATCCTCTTTCGGAATGTTTAGTTTTTGTACAGACTCTGTTGAAAGCTAAGATTACACTGAAATGTGTTGACAGGGACGTAGATGAACACGTCCTTACGCACCAGCAGCGGGAAAAAGAGCTTAAACTAATGTCGGAATTTATTTGTATCCTTGAAATAAACCGACATAAATTCAAACATAGTGGGTACAGATACTGAACACAAGCCTTTCAACAACACTGGTTTTGACGGATGTGTGACGCTGTGCGCATGAGTTGGCTTTAAAAGCTCTGATTTATATGGCATGGCTAAGTGCCGGTAAAGTTATTCATCCACTGATAGAGTAAAAAAATTGATTCATAATGAAAATAACTTTCGGGTTCTACCTATGAATTAAATTTAATATTGCTGCCTCTACATAGCAAATTGTGTATACTACGAACGAACATTGCCAGTGATCCTGAGTATCCACTACAATATCAGCTGGGTTTGCGTGGTGGGACTTCTTACCTAACGATTTACATACAAAATAACGGTTTTGTGAAATTAAGTTCCATAAGTGGAAACGAAATGCATGCCTTTTCAATACAATAAATCCTTATTAAGATGTTCAATGACTGGAATGAATGGAATCCCTTGCACTCGTAAAGCTAACAATCGTACGAGCTCATCGGTACTTGGTAGGAAAGGGCAATTCAACATGAATTTGTGTTGAATAAACAACCTAGGTATCTATCATAGTAAAAAACAATCGAAGTCTATAAATAATTTTAAGAAATATGTTGATACTAAATAGATAGATACTAAATACATAAGGTATTTATTTGAAAGCTTATTTCCAATATTTAAAAAACATAACCTGATCATTAAAACCTCCCCATAGAATCCGTCGTGGATTTGTCGGGTTTTTCTTGACATTTTCTCGAAATAGTCATAATATGTACCTATCGTAGTTATAAAAGTTGACGTACAACATTTTAAATTTGTATATTCAAGCATAATCGAGTAATGAAATGGCCAAATTGGTATATGTATGTACCTATTTAAATGCTTAACCTGCTCAGGAAGTTCTTTGTTCACTTGCATTTTTGGACAAACGGCCACCTATGTAAAGTATGATCATTGATTCGAGCGAATTGAAGACAGAATTTTATTGTTGTCCATCATGCGGACATAATCAATGTTGCAATTGCTCCATAAGTAACCGTTGGTATCAACGTATTACTGTACTGCTGACGATCAGTTGCCTTGTAGGTCAATTGGGATAGAGTAGATACCATAACCTCGGCTATAATATGCATTATTGAACGCGTTATGAAAATATGATAATGTCTAAGTCGTTATGTAAATTTTGATCACCATTTCGAGAAATGACTTGAACCGGAAACTTTTCTCTCAAAAGACCAATGTTTTCGATACTTGTGGCCACGTAGGACAGTCTTGTTGGAAATATTAGGCATTAACGGCCCATACGCGGCCTAAGACCTAGCTACTACAACCATTTGCTTTTACGAAGTGGATTGGACCTACAATTTCAATCCGAATCTAAAAGGCACATTTGAGAAGCTTCTTTTGACAATTCATTATCTTGTATGTTTGTCAGATTTTGGTAACAGGTGGAATATTGGGTGCTTGGCGCTCTCTCATCTTGCATATATCCAACCTAGCACCTACTCCAAATCCAACAGTGGGTCCAAGCAGTTGAATTGGAAATGTTTCAGCAAAATTTTCATTATCCTCATACCTACTGAATTTGAATTTCCATCGTTAACATTTTTATGAACGAAGTAGTTTTAACTCGTCATTTGTCGAAAATTGGCAGCACAGTTTCTTATCGAAAGCGAAGCAGCGGGCCGGCCGAACATCTTATTTGAGAGCCCTGTACTAACTATAATAGGGTACTGAAAATCCCTTTAGTACTGATCTATTTAGTACTACCATTTAAAGCCAATTTGCATACTGAGACTTTCGATATATTATTCCATAACTTCGTTCTTCAATAACATTTTGTAAAGATTTTGATCTATTTATGTGTTTTGGATTGTTGTCGTCAGGATAAATAGGTTAGGTTAGGTTGGAAGGGAAGTGCACTGCAGAGCTGCTGTGCTTGCACGGGGGCCCATTGGTCCATTGTGATCCCTTATTGTTTTATGTGGTAAACCTACATTTACAATAAAACACTTACCATACTCAGTTTAGGTTAATCTTGCCGGTTGGCCTGTTGGAACCAACCTGTGTTCTTGACAAACCTGATAGTGTCCGTCAGTGGTACCTGCGCTACGTCCTCTAAGTCTTCGAAGAATCTGTTGCCCAGAAGCGAAGTCGAGATGTCTGAAGGTTTGGACATTCGCAGAGCAGGTGTTTGATGGTCTCGGTTTCTTCTATATCTTGACAGCTCCTGCAGTAGTCTGGTGAGCTGATGCCCAGCCTGCTTGCCATTACACCTATGGTGCAGTGGCCTGTCAGTACGCCAGTTAAGATACGTATTTCTAGCTTATTCATTTCCAGAATGCTTTTTGTTCTTTTTTCGTTAATTCTTGGCCATAGACTGCGAGATATAACACATTCGTGCCTTTGGGACCAGGTGGTGTTAATTTGTTCCCTCAGTTTTTGGTCAATGTTCCTTTTTGCTGCACTAATTGGGATGTCTATTGACGTAATGGCGTCTATTGCGTCAAGTTCTGACCCGATTCTTGCTAGCTCGTCTGCCTTTTCATTCCCAACAATGTCGCTATGACCGGGGACCCAGCAGAGAGTGATCCTGTGTCGTTCGCCTATTTTGTTGAGGGATTTTTGGCAGTTTCTGACTGTTTTTGACTTTATAGTTTCGCTGTCTAGTGCTTTGATAGCCGCCTGACTGTCTACGAAGATTGTGATCGTGGAAGGATCCAGATTCTTCGCGGAGATAGTTTCTGCTGCCTTGTCGATGGCGACAATCTCAGCTTGAAAGACGCTGCATTCATTGGGAAGTCTGTACGAGTCCTTTATGTCTAGGGGCTCGCAAAAAACTCCCGCTCCTGTCCCCACGTCCATTTTCGACCCGTCCGTATAGATGTGGATTTCTTGCACGTTGACGTGCGTGTTCCAGCTCTCTCTTTGGGGTCTGTATGTGGAGTAGTTTTTCTCAAAGTTTCGTTTGGGAATTAAGTAGTCCGTTTTCCTGGATAGATCGATACCCAAGTAGTTGTGAATTATAGAGCCGTGTCCATAGGAGCTGTGCCTCCAGATGTTTGCCTCCTTGAGGCGGAGGGCTCCTTTGGCTGCCATGCTGCGAATATATTCACCAAGCGGGGGTAGGTTTAAAATGACTTCCAGCCCGGCTTGGGGTGTTGATCTCATTGCTCCCGTTGTACCAATACATGCTAATCTCTGTACCTTTGAGAGGTTATGGAGATAGGTAGTCCTTTCTGTTGCCTTCCACCATACAATTGACCCGTATGTAAGTATGGGTAGTATGATCGCTGTGTACATCCAATGGGTTATGTAAGGGCGCATACCCCAACGTTTGCCAAAGGTCTTTTTGCATGCGTAGAAGGCGCATAGTGCTTTTTTTGCTCTTTCTTCTGTGTTACGTTTCCAAGTAAGCTTAGAGTCTAGGATGATGCCCAGATACTTTGCCTCCGGGGAAAGTTTCAGACGAGTTCCGATAAATAGATGGTTAACCAGATTCGAAAAAACAACCCAATCTTTGCACTTCTTATTCATGACTCTAATTCTTCTTATGTCATAAATGTGAGTTTTTTGTTCACTAAAAGTCCATACACGCGAGACAACCCACATACCCCGCATCATTAGCATCTCACTTAAAGAGCCCATTTGCCACGGACATTATTCTTCTTGTGTTTAGCTGTGGAGAAAGACTCAAGTTGAGCTAGGTCTAATTTTGTTCTCATAAAAATGTCGGTAGAGGTTGCTCTAGTATTGTCTGTGCATCAAAATTAGAAATTGACGTGAAGCAAACACATGTGTTCGCTTTCATATAAATTCATTCTCTTTGATCTTCCTGCACTCATTTCTCTGCACATATGTTGCAGACGTCAAGTGGCCGTGCAGTTAACAATGTGCGCACTTATTTAATGAACGCTCCTTTCTGTACAATTAATGACTGCGTTGTTCTCACTTTAAACCGTGAAACCCGCATCTGATCTGAACCATTTTTCTCATTTACAGGCATTTTGAAATTTCAGTCTTAATTGTACCTGGTTGCTAAATTTATGAAGTAGGTACCTACAGAATTATAAAAAGTGTGTAGATAAAATAGAAATACTTGGACTAATCTTTCTTCAGTCTTGATAGATAGGAAAAAAAATCCATCTGACTTTCGCAAAAAAAGAAAAAAATCAATAAAAGCTCATTTTCACGCAGCTTTGTTACATGCTGCCACTGCCATCCCCATTTTCAGCCTCAATAGTAAGCAATTGCATTTTGTCCCGTCCCACAAGTTAAATGCCCCAAAGCCTTAAGTTGTCGCACTGCTATTGACATTCGATATGTTCTCTTCACTTCGCTCACTTGAGTGGGTTATTGCATTATTTTGCTAGCGTTCGTTCTTTCCTTTCAGGGTTTATGTTTTCCTTTTTACGTGTCACTACTTGCTCCATTGTTCTTTTTTACAATAAACATAAAAATGTAGTTCACATGTAACTAAATACGGTATATGTATGCACCTACAGCTACTTATGGTGTTCCAGATATCGCACAAGTGACCTGACCTGATGGCCATCACAGTGTGGAATGTGGATGCAAGGACCTTATTTGCATAGACTGTTCATAATTGACTTTGAATTTTTCTTCTTCCTCTTGATCGTTATACATTTTCGTTATTTAAAAAAACAAAAATCTTTAAGTTGACAAAGCTAAGGACATCGTTTTTTGAAATAATGATTGACGCCTCCATTACGTCAATTTATGATGTCTGGCAGTTATGATTGGTTATTAAGATGGCAGATAATAGTTTAGGTCAATAAAAATGATTGGGTGTAGTTTATGGACCAAACAAAAAATTAATCAAATAAAACATAATTGGAAAACAGATGTTACGTCCTATTAATGTCTATTTTTAAATGAATGGTGAGTTGTGAATATTAAAAGTAGAAGGTTCTGTAAAAAATTCAGTTTTGCAAAAACAACAACCAAGGGGAAGAAAAAGTATGCACGGGGCTTTATTTATTTTTAATCGGTTTTGGTATTGAGATGTTTCTTTAGATACTCCTAATTCGTTAAGTTTAGACAAGGAATGTATTCGTTGAACAGTCCTAAATTAATGAAAAATTAATATAAGACCTAAATAAAATCTCTTGTCTTTCATAATATCACTGACTAATTACAACTTTTCAATCAATAAGATATGGAGAAACAATTTTACGTGTACTCTATACGGCAAAATTTGAGAAGCCTTGTACCTCCTTCATAACTAACCCTCATATGTTCTTTCAAATCCATAACAATATTCCCATTCTCATTGTTTTTATCTACCTATCTGCAACCGGGAGAACCGAAAAACTATCTGAGACCTGAGAGCGATAATGCATGTGTCAAATATATATCTCTATACCTACCTTGGCAAATCAGTATTATATGTATATGTATTTTTTGCAGTAAGTACACTCTGGCTCACTTGATTCGAAACAAGTAGTTTTGGTTCAATTTTACGATAATCTGGGCTCCCGACCCGTGAAGAGTCTGCCTGAGACACATCAGCCTTACATCCTCTGCGATCCAGGCACGCTGCTTCCAGTTGTCCAGACCAAGCGCTCTGGCATCCGCGATGGCTTGGTCTTTAAAACGGAGGTTCAGTCTTCCTTGCCTTCTCGAACCTGGGTGCTGGGAGTCAAAGATCGTCTGTGCTGGAGCATTATTGTCAATTCGCTCAATGTGGCCGAGCCAATGCAGTCGACGTTATTTAGCTTTTTTGGACTACATTCACATCTTGGTAAAGTTCATAGAGTTCGCTGTTCTATCTTTTCCGCCATTCGCCCTCCTCGCACACAGGACCAAACGACGGAGTATTTTTCTTTCAAAAGAACCGAATAAGGTTACGGAACACACTTTAAATGAACCATAGCTCAATACGATAAAAATGAGGAAAACATCATTCAGCTGTTGATAGTTCCTTTGGATCTCAATAGCGAAATCAATGTTATGTTAAAATCAAACCTTTTAAGACTATAATTTGATTCAACCTAAAAAAATAAAGTTTATAAAAACTTGGTTCCGAAGCTTAGGAAAACGTAAATTCATTCAAAGAAATACCCACACTGTCATTAGCTATGATAGGACCATTATGGCTTTGCCTCCTTTTGTCTTTTACTAACGCATTTTTCTCTTTCATTTAATTGAATAAAAAAAGAATATAACTTAAAAGGACTTCAAAATAAATCGCCGTCTTCCTTAACAGCGACCTTCTTAGCTCGCTCAGGAACGGAAGGACTTTAAACTGAGTAAATAGTGTTAAGAGCATTTCTAATACTCTGAAGTATGCATATTAAAAATACAAATTGATGGCCGTACAAAATTTGCTTTGTTAATGATGTGATAAAATATACCAGCTAGATGCCTAAATCTAATTAAAAGGATTTTTAATGTAATATTCTGATATCTTTTCCTTTGAAACACGAAATTTCAATAAATAATATAAAAGTACCTACCTTCCTACATTAAAGTACTAAAATAGGTTTTTTAGATACCGTCGTTTCGTACAACAGGCAACGCAGTCTTTAAAATATCTAGTTTTGAGTGTATAGTAGCATTGTATATGAACTTTAGTTTATATATTAGAGTTTATATACAATGATAGTAGAAGACTTAAAAATGAATTTCCATGCATCAAATTGTACCCTCTCGTTTGTGACAATACCGGAAACATAATCTCTATTGGATACATGTCTTATTTAAAGTTTGCAGATTTAAGTTTTAGCAATGACTAAATCCGATTATTAGTAAGGTCCATTGTGATCGTGTTTGAATCAAAAGAGAACGAATTATTTCTCTTAAATTAGTTTAATCTGTATTTTTGACCTGAATCGCAGTGATGTAGATAGGGAATACCTTGCTAGGGATGGTATTTTAAAAAAATACATCGATGTTTTTTTGATGAAATGCATCGAAATGTTACATGTATTATAACGAAGCATCGAATCAAACAAGGGCCGTATTAGAAACATCGGCGTATTATATCAGTTAAAAATAAAAGATAGGAAATAAAGAAAAGAAGAGACATTATCCAAAGTTAATAATAAATTAATCATCGAACTTTTGGAATACCAGTTGTTTTGAAATTAGAAATCCCAATACATCCTTTCTACACATTGAATTCTGTTACGTTGCTGGTTTAACATGGCTTAACACTTGTGAATCTTTTGAAAAAAGTCATTCTTATGAAACTGAGCGGCTACCACATTAACATTTATATGCAACTTTGTAGAGTTTTGAAATTGTTATTTGTAGTCGGAAAATACTTCCAACGGATTTTCACTCAGGCGACCAAAAGGTGTCCTCAAATGGACCGAAAGGTATTCACAAACACTTACTTTACTGTTATTTAACTGCCAGATTCGGTGGACTAGTTAGAGATGGTCGCTCCAAAGGATGAAAACCTCCGATGTTTTGTCAGAACTATCTGAATCATTAAACTGGAACTTCACTACTATAGTTGTCGATGTATCGTTATAAAATGAATAGCCGTACTCCTTTCATTAGTAAGTCAAAAACTAACGTTTACTTATCAATGTTGTATTAGAAAATGTTTGAAAGCTGAATAACTGTTTTATCTTAAAACTAAAAATTATGCAAGATTTACTGCAGATTTTAAGAATTATTAACTCGCAAACAGTTACCCCTGTTGCGCGTGTCAATTCACAATTGATATTTGAATATTTTCAATTTGTGCTATTGTGAACGAAACGATTCTGAGAGATTTTGACACACAGTCAACTAAAAAGCTGCGATTGACAAAACTATCAATGAAAATTGTCCGTTCACAATAGCGAGGCTCTTTGAAATAAAACTCCAAAATCGAAATGGCATTAATCCCCAAAACAATGACAGAAAGCCTCAACTCAATAACAAATTAAAATGGGACCCAGATTTAAAAGTGAAAATAAAATAAAATAAATGCCAAAAAATAAATAATTATATAATTTTGTTCGCATCACACTTGATGATAATTACTTTGATAAACACTCAATAAAAATATTTGATATCATATTCATTATATCATATTTTGTACACGAGATATCATGAACGAACACATTCTTTACGAACGTACTATCGTAAGTAGGTACGTGCATCGAATCGAAAACTTTGCGAAGCATATCGTCGAGATTGAGCGAACAACAAACGAAGCGATCTCTGCAAACAAAGCCTGGTTGGAGACTGCTAGCTTTGATCTAGCAAAACAGAAAACTGAAGCAGTCCTGATAACAAGTCGAAAAGTAACGGAATACATGCAACTACGCGTGGGACATCAACAAATTCTATCCAAACCAGCAATACGTTACGTTGGTGTAATGATCGACAATAGGCTGAGCTTTAAGGCGCACCTAAACTATGTTGGTAACAAAGCATCGATCCTACAATCATCGCTTGCTAGAATGCTGCCAAACATCGGTGGACCCAGAGGAACTCGCAGAATACTACTGGCTAAGGTAACAAGCTCAGCCCTACTATACGCGAATGCAGGAGTAAGATATTACGGGCTTATAGTCTTAGCGCTTTGAGGACGATCTACACGTTTAAAACGGTTTCAAAGGAAGCACTAGTGGTGCTAGCCGGAACGGTGCCCATCGATATTCTTGCTGGCCAAATGAGGAGAGTTTTTTCAAGGAAACTTTCGTATCAGAAACGCAAGGCAAACGGGGAAATCCAAAAGGAGGAAAGGCCAGCCTCTCTTTGCAGAAGTAGCAAAACCGCTGGAAGAACTCTACCACGAATATGGACACCTCGACTCATTCCCCACATACAACCCTTCGTGAAACAAAAAACAGCAAATTAAAACTTCTATATCACTCTGTTTCTAACAAACCATGGTGGATTCAGGAATAAACTGCACAAATTTGGACACGACACGTCAGCATTTTGTCCAAATTGCCCCAACGAAGAAAACCTGCCTCTTCATGTCATTTTCTACTGATCAGGCTTAATGAGAATGGACATAACCATGCCATATGTAAGCCATGCAGTTGGCGAGATAACCAATCAGAGGAAACATGGAGCAAAATAACCAATTTGTGACCAACGTCATAATCGAACTAAACACAATTTAGCGGCTAAGACAACAGAGCGCCGATAAAGAACTATGCAGCTCTTACGTTATCGGGGCAGCAACATGAATGCATAGCGCTGTATCGCTATATTGGTTAGGTGTATAATGTACGCATACATCTTCATAAAGAGAAAATTTCTCTTTTTTTCTATATAAAGACTCTTTCGGACAGTGAAAACATTCCCCAATAGGCCATTCCATTCATCACTTAACTTTAGTTTTCCATTTTTTTAAAGGGACAACGATAGGTTTCTTATGCATTTGAATCACAAATTCAATATTCAATGAATGGCGCTTTCCTTTCAGCGATGCCGACTCGATGATTGCTTGTGCCGTGGGAAACAGAGATTGAAGTTTGCATATTTCATGAAGGGCTGAGAACTTGGGTTTCTTCCTTCTTCATCCTCATAATTCAGAATGTAGAGGTACCTACTCCTCTAGTGTTCGAGTAACTGTATGTAGACGACGACGAGAACGATGTGTACTGAAAAGTTTATATAGGTAGTTTGGTTTTTGAACACACAATGTCAAGTGTTACAATGTATTTAGACGTGCCTACATAGAAAGGTAGGTTTCTATGGAAAACGCCTTAATGAATCGTCAAGAAAGAATAAAATTCTTTATGTTCACTGCACTCGTCCTCGACAAATCTGTTCACAGAAGCAGCGCTGTTGAGGCGGGTGCATCCCGCTTAATGATATGGCTTGTTGAACCGTTGAATGTTGGCATTTCATTTTTTTAGAGTTGCGTCGTCGTCGTTGCCTGTTTGCTTTTTGTTATTTCCCTTAAGTGTAACGTACTCATTTACAGACAGGTGAACTCGGATTGAGAGAAGATTATTCCATGGAGGAATATCCTTGAGCGAACAGCAAATATTCATCATGTTTCAGGCGTTGTAGCAAAGTTTTCTGGATTTTAATTAAAGTGCTTCTGAAAGGACGTGTACATTAGCTATAGTTGGGTGTTGCATTAAAAACTACCGGTTTTAATTTCCAGAGTAATGAATGTGTAAAAGTTTTTAATTTTTTCTTGCAAAGTAAAGCAGATACAGCCGGTGTATTGCGAATTAAGTATCGTTTGGGAATTTTGTTCAATTCGGAGTTAAGGTAGGCGGATCCAAAACAGAAAGTACTCAGGACGTACGTAGGCATATAAACACATACTTAGAAGAAACAGCAGATAGTTTCGCGCATTGGAAGATTAATATCCAAGTGATATTTTAGTGCATTTAGTTCGCCCGTTGATCAAAGTACCTATGCAAAATGCATTAGCATAGTAAGTTTAATACCGTCATAATTCTATCCTTCTGTGGGCTAAATAACTTCCGAATGTCTTCAAAATCACTGATGTATGTATGTGTCTAAAATGTGATTCCATCACTGCCAAAATCGCATTTGTTTTCCAATGCCACTCCTTAACTGTAAAGACCACTCTTTCTTTTAATTGATTTAAGCGAACGTGGCACGTATAGATAGTTCTCACACCAACGCGGTACTAGTATATGTAGGGGAAGTACGTCCAAAATGACACATATGGGTAAAATGACACATATGGGTAAAATGACACACTAGCCTTAACTTGAAATGTGATACACTTACAGCACTAGATGCTATCTTCCAAGTTAACTTCGATGATATTTAAAATCCTGTCAAAATGACAACTCCGTTAATAGCCGTAAGTCAGTGCCAAAAAGCAAAAAGTATTTTCAGGAGCAAATACCTACATTTTTTTTGGTTCAAACTTTTTTTCGTGTTTCGGTGAGTTTTCTTCAGTTTTTCTTTAATATTATTTATGATATTGATAGTTTATCACAAAACTTAGGAAATTAATAATAAAATTAATAACAATAATAATAATAATAAAAATAATAAAATTAAATTAATAATTTGTAAATTTGTAGTAATGTGGACTTATCAAATATGCTGTATGTCATTATATCCATATCAAATATGTCATTTTGTCCATGTCATATGGAAAAAAATGGATTTTTTATATAGGTTTGGAAAACCATTTATTTTTTTTAGTTTGCATTTTTTTTTAAATTAAAACAGCAGTGAAAAATGTTTGCAATAAATTTATAAAGAAATAATAAACATAACAATTGCAATATCTCTTAGAAATAATATCCTTTGAATCAAAAGGCTAACAGTATGCCATTTTACATGTTTTTATTAAAGTCCACCCCACAGAGACAGGGTGCGAGGATAACGATAATTAGTGGTACGAGTACCTACAAAGCGTATTTGAAATAAACCAATTTTTGAAATACCTATAATGTTCATTCACAAATTTGTCTTTCATAATACAAGGTGGCACAAAAGTTGTCATCTGTTTACTTCACAAATGTCAAAGTAAAATTGACATTTGCCGCCATTTGCAAAAATTATAGCATCTTCCGATAGGGTTTTCAGCCCTTGGGTGGCCTTAGGCAATTCTGTGTGCCAATGTTCTAAATGATCCGCGACGCTTGACATCTATCCTATGTAGTTTTCAGTCGGATTGGTGAACGCCACTGGGTGATGACTTTTGCGCCACCTTGTATAATTATTGGTTTATACTTATTTTTCGGAAAATTTAAACGAATATCTAGTTTTCCTTAGGCACCGGTTTTCTTGCTTTATTTTTCGGATGGGGAAATTGTTTATGGTATTCATGTCTCATTTGCATTCTAAAACTGCTGCTATACACATATTAAATATATTAAAAGGATCAATCCTTTACCCATGTTTATGTATTTTCAGTTTTCACTTATCATTATAATAGAGAGCCCGCTTAAATACATTTCTAATTTGTATAGTTTAAACTAATAACTCTTGATATAGATACCTAAACATTGATATTCAAATGAATAAATTGAGCACTACACGGGTGATTAATGAACATTACATAATTTTTCATGACGAAAACAAATTCAAGTTACCCGGTTCTGGGGTGAAACCGAAACTCAAAAAATTAGCCGAACCCGTCGTTCGAACACTAGCTCGTTTTTTTTTGTTCGTTATTGTTTAAACTTCCTTTTTCGACACCGGTCATCTTCAGTCGTGTTAGATATTGATTTGCATGCACCCTATCGTTTTGCAATATGCGATGTTTATCGAGTTGCGCTGCACTGATATTAGCTCGTCCCTGCACGTATATAGGAGCTAAACGGACGCTTAAGAATCACGATAGCGAAATGGCTATCGTGCATTCGCAGTCGCAAGGCGAAGCACCAAGTCGTAAAGTCGATATCATTCGGACGATAAGGTTTTTTAAAGAGTAATTATTTAGCATAGCTATCACCCAAACGACATCATCAGGCCATAGTGTTCTTACGTGATAAAGACCGGCAACGCTAATCTATAAAATAAAAATTAAATGACGGCTGGACCGATTTGGGTATTTTTTTCAACAATTGGCCAAGAAAATTTGAATTTTGTATAGAGAATGATTGGAATGAAATAGGTAGCAATGATTTAGGTGGCGTTGCGAGATAAAATGATCAACAGCTCTAACATTTTTCGTGAAAGTTGTTTTTCCTCCGCGAATCGGTAATTTGATGGTAAAAATTGGTGTCAAAGTGATTCTAACGAAGTTTCTTTCTTATGTGTTGCTGTTTCATTCGAAAAAGTGAGCAGACATAGGCAGTTAAGAGACAGACAGTGCCTACCCTTAGTAGAGCAAGATAGTTTCGTGAGCAGGGTAGACCATGCGAAAAAAAGGTGCAGTCCATTTAACCACCGAAGCGATTCAACTCAAATCAGGCATTCGTTGGTATTGGCCTCAGAGTTTTTTTGTGAAGTTTGGTCAAGATCATTCCACCAAGTTTGCCTTGGAATTTTGTTTGTACTAAGAAACATGTATATCCGCTATAGATAATAATTAAAGCCATGCGGTTGTAGCTAGTGTAATATAAAATATAATCCCTGAATATGAATTTCATATGTGTTCTATTCAAGATTCTGAATATCGATAAACCTTGATGACAGAAATATCTATGTTTTTCAACTCTGAACATCTGTAGTAAGATAGAGCGTGGAAGAACATTTGTTTGGTACAATTCAAAGTACGACACGAAATTTGTCAATTCACCTAAATTCAACATTTCACCTGAAATGTTAATTATACCTATGTACATAGATTTTCAGCATTTCGAAATGTTGAACTTAGTTTCTGCATCTGGAAGTTTGTCTAATCGAACCAACCATTAATACATCCTCGTACGTCATTGCGGCGAACCGTTGGATACTCTATCCCAAAAATTGGCCGTGGTAAAAAAAATAAGTATAAACGAATTGTTAAGAAGGATATTGTGTACATATTTTGTTATAGATAACTGTTTTGAGCGTTTTTTTACTGGACGCGACAGCAGGCGGATTTTAAAAATTCTTACACTTCAACATTTCGGTTCCCTAGAGAGTATTGTTACAAAATAAAATCAAAACAACAAAGTTCTAAAATTCGGCGAACTATGTTGCAGCACTACTAATAATAATAACCATCGAAAAAAAATACAACAAGAAGACAATAAAAGAAGAACAAAAATCTCTCGGAAACCGCATAAAAATGATTTTTTTTGGATAGTTAGAAAAAGAACATGTCGACTGGTAGCCATTTTTTGACTGCATAATTTCGGATAAAGTTTGCTCTTTTAATTGAACGTCCTGTTTTTTTCTGTCCTCCGTCGAATATTCTTGTAACTGTATATATTCCAAAAATTTCAGCTTTCTAGGGCCTTTAAATTGACGACGGACAAACGGACATGGCTATGTCGACATTACTACCGATGCTGATTATATATTATTAACTTTTAGGGGACTACGACCAATAAGGTATATATGTTACAAGCGATGCGTTAAAACTATAGTAACCATATTATAATTATTATATATACTTTAAATATGATAAATGAGCAAGTGGACAGACAACACCTCAAATCACGACACTCAATTCATCTTGAAGTTCAATGAATTGGGGAATCAAGTCTTTTGGTGAAACCACTTCTGATGTTAAAAGAAAAAAACACCCGTATCCAAGTTTTGGCCGTAATACATCGTGGAAATTATGAATGATAAATTTCTGGTTAGCGAATTTTAAAAATGTATTCTTTTCAAAGGTCCAATTTAGGCAAATATCTTTTAAAAACTCTCTGACCATAATATTTCAAGAAACTGGCAGATTACAATGAAAGCGAAACATCAGCAAAAGCCGCAATGGATCGAGCATTCAAAATTTGAAACAAGGTTTGTTCCTTTACTTTTCAAGTAACTTTAAGTAACTTTACAAATTCTCTCAGGCTTTAAAGAAATAATGAAAAGGAATAGGAACGCTTTTTAGGTAAGATTTAGTAAGTCCCTATTTATATAATGAGTGACCGACATGATTCTCTTTTGGGCACGCATTGAGGATTTACACTTTTATTGCGCCGGAAGGAAATCAAAGTGTTCATACGAGAAAATTTATTCAGATTGACTTCAATTCCTTTTTGTATTTTTCGTATTTTACCAAAGAAGGAAGAAGATTGAACATAAAAAAAATCCGAGCGATTGAAACCGCTGGCGCTGGGATGAAGCATTTGATGCTGCGAGAGCTGTAAACTGTTTGTTTGCTGCTTAGCTCGTTCGTTCTTTCGTAGGTATAAATTTATAAATATATATGGCCTTACCAATAACAAATTTAATGTTGAACCTTAATTTGTCGTCCCGTTCATTTAAATTTCCTTTTGCATATGAGTGAAAGGGACTACGAATTTAAGTTTCACACCAATTTTGTTATTAGTAAGGCCCATAGTGTTAAAAAATTGAATGAGTTACGTCTACAAGATAACGATGCATACAGACGTTATTTAAAAATGGGCGAGGATTGTTTTCTCACTATCACGTTCATGTTCCTGAACTACATTCAACTTACGCTCTTAATCAAAATAAATCTATATCTGTGGGTTTCGTTTTTTAGTAACTGGAGAATTTCATCGTAGTTTGGAATACCAAACTCAACTTTCTTGCAATCACAGATGAGCTACTTTATCTGTGTTAATAATTCGATCAAGAAATGTGTAACGTCCTGTAATCAATTTTTTTACTATTGTATAAGTAAAATATATATTATCAAATAAATCACAAAAAAAACCTTTAGCGCTCTCGTATCCAATGACAGACGATGTTTAACAAATCCTTAATGACATATAATTAACACAAGCAATGTACCTAGAGGCGCATACATATTTCGATCATTTGCATACAAAAAAGTCTCATAATCTAAAGTGATGTTATCCTCTGACTAGGTGCTCAAAATGAGATTTTTATAACACATATGAATCGAAGAAAAACACAAAAGAGAATGTCAAGTCAACCCGATCTTTTATAATTTTTAAATTCCAAAGTTGACACATTTAACTCACTTGCCCTAAAGCAAAACAATATGCAGAAAATTTTGCGTTTAACTGATTTGCACAGCTTGATGGAACAGAGTGACAGAATGTAGAATACTTTGGGGCAAGATTTTTCCTCCGGGACACCAAATCCTGTACTTTTCTAATCTTTTCTGTACTTTTCTGTGCATCTCATAAAAAAAGTGATAATTGTTTTCAATTAAACAAACAAAAAAAGAAAGTGTATTGTCAAAAAATAATTAATAATTTTAAGAAAAAATGAATGAATACATTTTGCACTCATTGTTTCGATCGCAATATAGAATAGCATTGGCTTTATACTAAGTCTTACCCAAGTTTGAACAGACAGGTATATGTATTAATGAATTTTAAGACAAAATACTCGTAATAAAATTTAAAAAAGTTAAGTAGCATTGTCCGTTCTTCATCCAGGCTATGATCGTCTGCATGATGAACTCCAAAATATATAGGAAAAAAGTGTTCAATCCCTTTAACTTGCGAATTGATATACCCAAACGCTGTTGGGTTCAAAGGTTTGATCCAAAAGAGTATGCTGACATAGGCGACAGACAGACAAAAGCAGCGTCTGCAACTTTTATTATGGGTTCTATAAACGGCCTTAGTTTTCCAATAGCGTACGTTACATTCGGAATTTTTTTTTCTGGTACAGCGGATAATGAGTTTGGCTGCTGGGATATCTGCCATCACCCAACACCAGCAGCTGACGTTCTATAGGAGTCGGATTCTTTAGGACATTTGAAAATAAACTTTAAAAAACAAATATATCACACATATGCAATGATATAAATACATAGCAAGTGAGTCATCTACTTTATATTAAAAAGGCATCGCCCATTGTAAGAGCGTTTAATCAATTACTGGCATTTGGACTTTATGAAAAAATGGCATATTACAAATGTCAAAGGAAGCTTTATATAGAACCCTTACTTTGATCCTATTTCTCAGAGTATAGTTTTTAAATTGCTATAAGTTTGCATTAGTAGCCATGCTTAAATTAATAAATAAAACCATCTGAAATACTCTTACATAAAATTCTACTGCACGAATTAACTTCTTGCATGAAATAAAGTAAATATTCCAAACAATGCCGAAAAAGCATCTTTGAATGCCCTTTCAGTCTATAGGTAATATCTTTACGTAGACATCACTTTAAGATGCCAGATAAGAGACTAAGCGTTAAGCGAGGCTTTTAAAAATTCCCGGAGGTATATGGCAGCACCGCAAACTAGACACGTACCCCTTAATGAGTACCTATACTTGTATATAGTATAAACAGCATAAAAAAGATTAAACGCACATCTGCACTCTATTAATGCAATTTGTATTGCATCCTTGCATTCGCATGTACTGAATGAGTCAACTGAGTCCTCAAATCAACAGAATACTAATTTGTTTATTTAACCTGTTCTCTTATTTTAAAGAATGAAATGTGATTCTTCCCTGTTGGACTCGCCCGGTAGCAGATTCCTTTGTTGACTTTTATATTTCACCCTGAAGGGGTGGTAGCACTAATAATGCGTGTGTGGTCTGTGTGTGTGTGCATGGGAATGAATCCCTAGAGAAAAAAACATACCAATATCAAAATCGATAAATGAAACTGCCTTTTTCATGAAAAGGAAGGACAGCACCTAATCGTTCAAGGTACGAACGAAACTTTTAGGTTTTATTTTGCAAAACTTTTCTATAGGGATACCTTTCTCGACTTAAGACACATTTAATTCACAAATTTCTTACACTTTGAAATAAGAACAGTTTGCATAAAATAATATGGTATAAATACCTTATTTTTAAACGGTTGAATAGTTTTAAACCAAAACACACACAAGATATTACAATAATAATTATTTCTGGTGTCTTGGACCCAAATTATATTTACTAAAACACTGAGGATAGGTATTTATTGATCTATTGACAAAGAGACGTTTGCTTAACACGTTGCGTAGATTCGGCACTTATTACTGTCAAGATGTTGAAGCGGACTGACCAATATTCAACTGTAGGGGTTGGAATCAACCGTCTGTGGAACTATTTATTATGGAAGGTGTTCTGGATTCCGTGAAAGACGGATTATTTGAAAGTGCGCATGTTCCAATAAGCTATGTTTGTGAGAAGAGTCTGAAATGACGGTTATGCGTGCCTTGACAGAGAAGCACTGTTGGATTTTGCAGTAATTATATAAAAAGATATATGTAAACGTTTGTTTTTTCTACCAATTAGTAATCATTTCGTCAATAAACACAGAACACTTTTTTCGAAGACATTGCGTGCAACATGCCAGCAACTTGTACATACTTTACAGTATTCTCACTTCGTGTATACGACGATACGCCACCCGACGACTTGAGACCAAAACTAATGATGATAATTTATGGACATTATGTGGGTTTATTTTTATTTTCCTCCAATCTCCTGAATGGGAATATGAGAATGAAGAGATGAATATCGTTTAATATCGATTTCGATTGGTAATTTTCTCAAACTTTTTTACAGTGTGTTTTGTTTTTGGTTTTTGTTGTGCCGGGTAGAAACACATCAACACTTCAACTTGGACCTCAACTTTGAAAACCACGCACGTTTTAGAACCAATTATTTTTAATTGGATGAACACATTAGTACTTCAACCTTAACTTCAACTTCAACGTTAGACCTAAATCCTAAATTCGAAGTTGAAGTGCAAGTCCAACCAACCTGGAGCCGATATTTTCAGTTTTCCGAACATGCAAATGTTAATATTTTGAGCGAATTTTCTCCCTTACTTGTATTTTGACATAATCTCTTGTTTACAATCATTTTTTGGTTCGGTCTCGAAGTTGCATTTTTCAATGTGTTTGATTCCACTTTAAACGCTGAAGTTCTCGCTCTGGTCAAATGTGAGGTCGAAGTTGGAGTGTTGATGTGTTTCTACCATAAGGCTGCTGATCATTGCAAGCACGGCAGAAATGTTCCGAATGTAACTAGGTCGCAAAATTTGACGTTAATCTTTTATGGAATAATTTTTCTTTCGAAATAAAAGCGTTTTTATTAAGAAGCAAATGCATGTGACCACTTTTTCTGCCAAAATGGCAATTTCACCGGAAATAACTTGCACTATATTTTACTTCTGGACCCGTTTCACCAAAATGATCAAATGAGCCACATGAACAACTGTCGAAGACTATTTATATTATTTTTCGATCATCAGCACTACACGAAATATAGAACAAAAACATGCATTGTTTTATTGTAGGTCATCTCCAGTTCTCTTAATATGTTGGGACAACTATTAAGGACAATTATGTCATTTGTGCTAGACGGGAACTGTCGTCGTGGAATTCTTATTCTAACCCAGTTTAACCGAGTAAAGTTTAAGCAAACTGAGCTGCTCAACTCTGCTTGCAAACCACAAGAAGCAAAAAACCACAAGACAAAACAATATGTTGGCATAACTACAGACCTACCTCTAACACAATTTTGATCGAGCACACTGATGATGATACGCATGAGCATTAAGGGCCCCTAAAAAGTATATACGAGTATTATAAATTTCAGCTCCCTAGCTCAAACTTTGGATTAAAAAAAAAATAAAATTTAATTGTGGGCGTGTCAGTAGGCGGATTTTGAAAATATTTACACATCCGCATAAAGGGCCCCTAGAGAGTATATATTATAAATTTCAGCTCCCTAGCTCAAACTTTGGATTTAAAAAAAAAAAAATTAATTGTGGGCGTGTCAGTAGGCGGATTTTGAAAATATTTGCACATCCGCATAAAGGGCCCCTAGAGAGTATATATTATAAATTTCAGCTCCCTAGCTCAAACTTTAGATTTAAAAAAAAAAAAATTAATTGTGGGCGTGTCAGTAGGCGGATTTTGAAAATATTTACACATCAGCATAAAGGGCCTCTAAAGAGTATATATTATAAATTTCAGCTCCCTAGCTCAAACTTTGGATTTTCAAAAAAAATGTTTTATTTAATTGTGGGCGTGTCAGTAGGCGGATTTTAAAAATTTTATCTCCCGAGCAGTTTTAGGAGCAATATATCATATATAAAAAGTTTCAGCTTCCTAGCTCAAAATTCGATTTTTTCCAAAATTTAGTTTTTTTTGAGTTTGTGGGCGTGTCTGTGGGCGGATCTCAAAAATTCGTAAACTTGATTATTTCGGGAGCCTAGAGAGTATATGGTTAAAATTTCAGCTCTCTAGGCCCAGTTTAAAGGCCTAATTTTTGCCGACGGACGGACGGACGGACGGACATGGCTAGATCGACATTACTATCGATGCTGATCATAAATATAGTAACTTTTAGGGGTCTACGGGCAATATTAAGGTATGTTACAAATGTACAATATACTAAAAGTAATCAAAATGTGCCGTTCCACTAGTTTCTAGAATTGAGTTCCTTACGAAATTCACTAAAAAAATTGACTTTTTTAACTCTCGCGGTTGATGTCGTTTGTTGAACTTTGAGAGCAGAATAGACAAGAAGAAATAACGGAATTTTTTCACATAAGAATATTTTTTGTCGACTTGACGGGAGCTTAGCTATTTATGAAAATTCATTCAGGGGGCCCGTTTCTGGTGAAGGGCTCGTTACTGGGTACTTTACCTTACTTGTTTTCCCTCACTATTTATCTGGGGTAAAAACAGAGTGCTCTCAGAGTGCACTGAGGGTGATTTTTGTGTCGAAACGAAAACGACAGCAGTTAGGCTGAAAACTCAGCGGATAAGACAAAAGGTGTTTTTTTGTTTCGTGAAACAAGAGAGCATTGTTTCTTATGAGACTACACACGCCAAAGAAAACGAAAATACATGACATTGTATACGAGTAACACAGACCAAATGCAACAAAACTGTTTCGAACCAGATTTATTGACGATAAGTGCCTACTTTCTTATGGCGCAATTTACACCAAATGAAACGAAACATAAAAACCAAAGCAAAACAAAAAAACAGGTTTCGTTGCCGATAGCTGACCTAATGTTTTTTGCAAAACAAAGTTTTGATTCCGTTATTTTTATTTTCTTCTTTCGTTGTACTTTACAGCTTTATTTGCTTCTATGTCTGCTCTGTTATTTGTTTTTACTTACCGTAGAGTTATAAATAATCTTTCAGCCGGAGTTGTGCTTTAACGATAGTTCGTATCTTGTTTTCTGATAGCATTTTCGATTTATAATCAAAAGTTTCAACCCGCATTCTGGTGAAATTATTAAATTTTTCAGCATAAGTTCTTAACTCCGCTATTAAGTACACATCCTCACAATTTCGTTTTAGATAATATGGATGCACCCACCACTCTCTGCTATTTGCGTCCTTTTCCTCAATTGCTTCAAAAATTGTATTGTTACATTCCGGCTAGGATTCGAAAAGATAAAACGTAATTCTATTTAATTAATCTTTATTCTTGATTATTATTCTAATAATTCACTTATTTAATTCAATAATTCACTTTCAAAATTAATCACTTTTAATAAACAATCACTTTTCTCTTATTCAATACTTCCACTTTTTATACCCTATTCTAAGGGTATATTTATTTTGACGCATAGTTTGTAACATACCTTAATATTGCCCGTAGACCCCTAAAAGTTACTATATTTATGATCAGCATCGATAGTAATGTCGATCTAGCCATGTCCGTCCGTCCGCCAGCAAAAATTAGGCCTTTAAACTGGGCCTAGATAGCTGAAATTTTAACCATATACTCTCTAGGGTCCCGAAATAATCAAGTTTACGAATTTTTGAAATCCGCCCACAGACACGCCCACAAACTCAAAAAAACAAAATTTCGGAAAAAATCGAATTTTGAGCTAGAAAGCTGAAATTTTGTATATATGATCTATGACTCCTAGAACTGCTCGGGAGATAAAATTTTCAAAATCCGCCCACTGACACGCCCACAATTAAATAAAACAATTTTTTTGAAAAACCAAAATTTGAGCTAGGAAGCTGAAATTTATAATATATACTCTCTAGGCGCCTTTCGAGCTCATGTGTAAATATTTTCTAAATCCGCCTACTGACACACCCACAATTTTAAAAAAACCTTTTTTTGAAAATCCAAAGTTTGAGCTAGGGAGCTGAAATTTAGAATATATACTCTCTAGGGGCCCTTTATGCTCATGTGTTAATTTTTTTTAAATCCGCTTACTGACACGCCCACAATTGAGCTAAGGAGCGTTTTTTTTACAAAAGCTTCGTTTTTTCGGAAAAAATCCTTTAAATGTTATATAACAAAATATGTATAGCGTTCTTAACAATTCAACCATAGTTAGACTTTTGTCACGCCTACTTATGAGGGATAGGAATAAGAATAGGGTATCCAACAGTTCGCCCAAGCGGACTTTAGCCCGTCCCTATGTTTCTCTATACTTTTCACTACAGTCATCTATCGCACTTCTTTATCGCGGTTCACAACTACAATGTCTTGGGTGCTCCTGCGACATCTATTTATATCTCCTAGTGACACCTATCGAACATTCCAGATTCGTTGAGTTCAGAAGGTTCGAGAACACAGATGTACTAAATATTCCATAGCTACTCAAACTGCTTTTCAAATGCTGCCAAACGTCGGTTATATGGCTCTCTACTAGATGGCGGTGCAAGTTGACTAATTGATGCTGAATGTCACAGTTTGAGGAAACATGCAGCAGTATGTAAGATTGGCACAACTTGATCGTTTGAGTCCGACCACATGTTGAACAACACTATAAGCAAAGTCGCAAATTCCATTTTGTTTTATTTCAACGCACACCAAACGAAACAAGAAAACAAAACATTTTGTTTTGTTACATTCTGTTTCGCTTGGTGTGTGTTCAAATAAAAAACTTTTTTTTGACTATGGAATGAAAAACGTTTTGTTTGATCCGCTGTGCTTTCACCCTTAGAGTGCACCAATCGATATCGACATAAATCTAATGTGTCGATGGTCTAAAACGAATTTTGCTTAAAAAATCAAATGATTTTACACTCTGTCTGTAACGGAGGAAGTGTTGATGAGATGGAGGATAGGTCGCGTTGTCTCAAAAGACGGAAAAAACTTGGGAAGAAGTGGATAAAGCTACAAAAATAGAGGAATAGGAAAAAGGGCAGGAAACTGTTAGGCTGCATGGACGCGGTGTGCATGCCTTGTTGTCTCGGATACGCTCGTCGGAACGGGAGGGTTCTTCCATCCAAACACCCGAACGATAACCACTACATAAAACAAATGTGCATGCGAAAGAAAATATAAGAAAAAAAAAACCAAAGAAAACCACACCCTTACCTTCCTGCCGTGTGCTATAGTTTCCGCGGAAAAATAGTGTGAACTTGCACCCAGGGAAAGCGCTAGGCTCCCCTTAGCGAAGACCACAACTCAGCTATCGAAATGAGACAACAAATTGTAAAATTAGACTAACATTTTATTCCATTAATCTAAGAAAGAAAATTAAAAAAAAAATCCATTTTCATAGCTAACCGGAATAGAAAGCAAGACGCATGTTCACTTTTGGAAAGATATAAAATTATTATTAATTTTATCAATTCTAAGTTTGTAAAGTATTTATTCAATAAATTTAAGAACGTTTAAACTTTATATTGTAAACTTTAGTAAAAGCGCCATCTGTGCTTTCAAGTTGGAATGCATGAGGGTTTTTTTTGTTAGACGCACCCATTGATGAATTGATGACGCCAACTACATCCAACTTGACGACGTTATATATTTTTCTATTTTTGTAAGAGATCGTACATGCTGTAACAAACGTGAAAAAAGATAAATATTAAATCTGTGGTAATACTTGTACCATTAATAAATAAACTGTATATTAAAACTCAGATGTGGGGTCAGAACATCACTGGCCTGGAAAAAAATATTTGGAGTGTAAAGCAAATTTTTTGTATATTAAAATGCCGCGTGTGTTGACGAGACAGCAGTTGGTAGAAGTACTCAAGGAAGCCGGCGTGGAATTTCCCGAAACAGCTACCACGGCTCAGTTAAAAAGGTTATACCATAGTGAGGTCAACAGAAGCAACAATCTATCGACAGCAAGTGGAGACGAGAATGCCGAAGTTGACGATGCTGATGACGCTGATGCTGATAATGCCGAGGAATTAGGAGGTGCTGCCCTGGATGAAGAACTGAGCGAGCTACGGAAGCGACTCGAAGTGCTGAAGCTTCGCAAGCAAATTAAGGAGCCGCCCCTTCTGCCGAACGAAGATCGGAATTCGGCGAAATCGAGCACGCCATTCCGAAGCTTAATGGCGACGATGTAAGCCATTCTGTACAGCATTTCTTTCGTGATTTCGAGGAAATCATGCAGACGGTAAATGCCGATGACAGATTTAAGCTATTGAGTTTGCAGCGTTCACTTGTTGGAACCGCTAAAGTGTTCCTGCTCTCGACAGTGGCGCTCAATTACAGAGACCTGAAGTCAGCACTTCTAAAAGAATTTAACATAGCTGTGTCCCGCCAAGATGTATATAGAATGCTGAGCCTGAGGAAGTGGAAAAAGACAGAAGAGTCGCTGCATTGCTATATCTTAAATATGCAGGCGATTGCCAAGCGCTCGGATATTAGCGAAACCGAAGTCATCGACTTCATTATAGACGGGATAGGTACTGGCGTGTCCAATATAAATTTGCTATTGGGTGCTCGCACCATTGACGAGCTAAAGCAGCTTATTAACCGCTATCAGCAAAGATATTTGATGGAAAGTGCGGCGAGTGTGTCAGGACGTAACGTTAATGCTGTGTCGACCAAGTCCGCGTTGTAACCAAGATGAATGCCGATAAAAATGCCGTATTATGTTTTAATTGCTCGCAGACGGGGCATATTAAACCGTATTGCCCATATCCGTTGCGCCCAAATGGATCATGTTTCCGATGTTGGGAAATGGGACACGACCACAAGACATGTCCGAACCCGAAGAAGATGCTGTCTGCCGTTGCCGTTGCTGTTCCGAAAACCAGACAAGTTGCCGCCGTTTCCAAGAAAGCCGTATCTGATGACGATGATAGTTTAAGCGAATTAGTTGGTGCTGTAAATTGGGTGAGTGTCGCTTTCGAAGTTGATTTGGCAAAAGACGCAGGATTTATAAAGTTTCTTTCTCTTTTCGATACGGGCAGTCCAACTAGTTTTATAAAGTCGTCGTATGTTCCGATTAAGTTGCTGCGACGATCAAAAATGCCGAAATCATCATTTTACGGAGTAGGCGGAAAAAAATTAAATGTCTTAGGAGAAGTAAAATGTAAAGTAAAATTTGACAACAAAATAAAGACGATAAAAGTTAATATTGTCCCAGATGAAAGTATGGCTCTGCCGATTATTTTTGGACGTAATTTTTTGTATGCTTTCAGTATCCATCTAACTAAAGTAAAACTTAGATACTCTAAAGAAAAGTTGGTTTCTATAGGTGGAAATGAT
Organism: Portevinia maculata; assembly: GCA_949715645.1. Taxonomy (NCBI): domain Eukaryota; kingdom Metazoa; phylum Arthropoda; class Insecta; order Diptera; family Syrphidae; genus Portevinia; species Portevinia maculata. The sequence goes on from OX454525.1 coordinate 77,910,826, forward strand.
AAATTGGTTTTGCCAAATGAACTTCTTACAACTCTTAATAGATATAGCCTCATCGGGAATAAGATTTGAATATTGACCATAAATTGGGAAAGTTACGCTGTGCCGAATTGAATAGTTTAGTTATAGATTCCTATGTTTTGCCGAAAGATATTGAAGTAGAACCGTTGGATTATGAAATGAAAATCCATCTGAATGATGATGTGCCGTTCCACTGTGCCCCCCGACGACTCTCTTATTTTGAAAGAACTCAAGTACAGGCAATAGTGCATCAGTTGGAGAAAGACGGCGTTGTTAGACCAAGTAACTCGCCTTATGCGTCTGCTATTGTGTTAGTTAAAAAGAAGAACGGGGAACTTCAAATGTGTGTGGACTATCGCGGTCTCAATAAAAAGACCATCCGGTATAATCAACCGTTGCCGCTTATAGGAGATTGTATAGAGTATCTTGAGGGAAAACAATATTTCACACTTTTAGACTTGAAAAGTGGATTCCATCAAGTTCGGGTTTCTGAGGAATCTATTCCCCTTACTGCGTTCGTTACTCCAAATGGTATGTGGAGTATTTAAAAATGCCGTTTGGGTTGAAGAATGCCCCTGCCGTTTTTCAGCGGTTTATTAATGTTATTTTCCGAGATTTAGTTGATTCAGGCAAGATAGTTGCTTATATGGACGACATATTGATTGCTACGGCAGACTTTGAGGAACACATTTTAGTAGTGATAGATGCTTTCACAAAATTTGTGAAACTGTATCCTACAAACTCGACGAGTACGATGGAGGTAATTGCCGCGTTAAATAAATACTTTCAGTATTATAGCAGACCGAGACGAATTGTGTCAGATAGAGGTACATGCTTTACCTCTTTTGAATTTGAAGACTTTTTAATGAAACAAAATATAGAACACGTAAAGGTCACCGTGGCTTCTCCACAGGCAAATGGGCAAGTCGAAAGGGTCAATAGGGTTATCAAAGCTATGTTGGGAAAGTTGAATGACCCGGTAAGTCATGCCGATTGGTCGAGTATGTTACTAAAAGTGGAGTATGCTATTAATAATTCTATTAATAGCACGACAAAGAACTCACCTAGTATGCTATTGTTTGGCGTTGGACAGAGGGGAGAAATAATAGATGAGATTACGGAGCATCTGGAGGAGAAGGTGGCCTCTGAGAGCTGCCGTAATCTAAGCCAAATTCGGGCTGACGCATCAGGGGAAATTGATAGGTCTCAGAATATAATTTAGATTATTTTCTTAGGCACAGTAAGAAAGTTAAAGAGTACGAAGTCGGTGATTTTGTCGTTATGCGTAATGTTGATACTGCCGTTGGGACGAATAAAAAGTTTTTGCCTAAGTTCCGTGGTCCCTATGTCGTATGTAAAATCCTTGGACATGATAGATATGTGTTGCGGGATATTGAAAACTGCCAGTTGACTCAGCTGCCGTATGATGGTGTTGTCGAGGCGAATAAAATGCGAAAGTGGTTGTTGAAACCAAATGAGGAGGCCGTCCCTATTGAGGGTTCAAGCGACCCTCTCGCCTTAGATATAAGTCTGGAGTAAAATGTGGAGACTAGTGTTAAGTATTTATTTTTTGTTCGAGGTCGATCAATTGTCAGATTGGCCGAGTTGTAAACTTTAGTAAAAGCGCCATCTGTGCTTTCAAGTTGGAATACATGAGGGTTTTTTTTTATTAGACGCACCCATTGATGAATTGATGACGCCAACTACATCCAACTTGACGACGTTATATTTTTTTCTATTTTTGTAAGAGATCGTACATGCTGTAACAAACGTGAAAAAAGATAAATATTAAATCTGTGGTAATCCTAGTACCATTAATAAATAAACTGTAGATTAAAATATAAAGGTTTGTTTTGTTTTAATTGTTGCGCGGTTGCTTAGTTAAAAAAAATAATGGTTTTGTATAATTGTAAATTTAGATATTTAAGAAAGATGAACATAATTAATTAATTTAAATGACATGAAAACAAAATAAAAGGTAAAATATCAGGTAACCCTGATTGGCATGTGCGGACACCGGCGGACCGCTGATTGGTTGAAATGGCTAAGTATCAAGCCTATCATGAAGACCATCGACGGGGTCGCCATCTGGTGGTCTAGCATGGCATGTTACCTTCCACATGCCAATGCACAAACCATTATATGGATTGCAAAACTGTATCGCATTTAATAATAATGAAGATGAATGTTTGTTTACATTTGGAAATGGTTGTATGGTAGGGTGGAATAGGGATGTATGAAAAAAAAAAATTTTCTGATTCGGAATTCTAATAGGTGGGGATTGGTGCGTTATGCTAAAAGAAAAATAAATGTTGTTTTTTAATTAGATTGGTTAAGATCTTCTGCCTCCGCACTGACTTGAAAAATTTGATACAAGATTTTAGTAAACAGATGTGGCTGAAAATAATATAAAAGTAAATAGACAGATAAAAGTGCGTAAGATATACTAGCTATTGATAATTAGAATTTTAATTCAATATAAACAAAAAATTTATTCATTCTCATAACAATAAACATTATGTATTTTATAATTAAGAAGCTTTAAAATCTTGTTTTGTCTCAAATTTAGGCATTGTCTTCCGTGATTCTATTTTGGCCTTTATTGCGCCTAGTCGGCCCTTTTTGGTGTACTGAGAAGTGTCAGCTTCCGTTGTTTTCTGTACAGCTCGGGGGTCAAATCGATATACTTTGATGCATTGAATTTAATAAGCGGCACTTCAAACAGCCTGGGTGTTAAAGACCGAGGCATATTACGTGCTTTTAATATGCGCCGAGCTGGCAGTTCTCTTATATGTTTATTGTTATCTGCTACCATAGCAAGAAGAATGTTTTCAGGATGCGCAAAATAACCATTCCGCTGAATGACAGGATCGATTACGCTCTTAAGTTCTTCTGAAAGATATCTGGAGGCCATAAATATGTTAAAAAGATGGTGTGTACCATCCTTGCACGATGGTTTATTTTTGATGGAGAACCAAGATGGCAGGTAAACCTTAACAACAAACGTGGCCAAAGTGATCAAGTATTCCGAAGGTGTCTCTGTTGTTATAATATAAACGCATTATGCGGTTGGCCCGTGTGAGCCAACGCACATGAGACATTTTGCCTGGACATTTATTTGACAGATCTTGTGGGAACTCACCTGATAAAACCGCTGACACAATCTTGTGTCTGTAAGTACTGTTGATCTGTACTTAAATCTTTAGCAATTTCTGGTAGAACATTCTCTTCAATACGTCGAAATGTTTTAACAGGTACTTGTTCACGATAGCCATAAGATGATGTTGAGGAATTTCTTCATCTGATAGAAAACTTAGTATTGCAATTTGTACTCCTTTGACCGAACCAGTCTTAGGAACTACATATCCCATGTATATAGATCCTAGCTCTCGCAGTAAAGAGACTTCAGATCCAATATCAAACAAAACAGACGACGCTATCGCTGCTGCTGCCCTATCTGATATTTCATACCTATCACATGTCTTCGATAATGTAGGAAAATCAACGCTTGAGGAAATTATTCTTTTCTTCTCAGGAATGTGTTTTTCTTTGGGCTGAATGAAGTTATCCGTACTTTTGGAATTTTCAGACGCTGACGATGAGGATGCCGAAGAAGAACTAATCTCCAAAACAGCAGGCGTAGCAGTATTTATAGCAGTTGCAGTTTGACATTTCTCTCGAGTCTGTTTTCTTCCCAAACTCTTTCGCAGCCTTTTAGTGACAATAACATCAATTCCACCGATTGCCATACTTCGAACATTTCTTTGGTCAACTAAAAAAGCTTGTTCTTGTTTCGGAACCTTTTTATTTTTGGTGCAGGTGCACTGATTGAATTCCTTGCATTTGCATGCCATTATATCAAAAAGGAACTTACCACTTCGCTGAAAACTTTTTAATTTTTCTGCGGAGAGTCTTGATGGATTTTAATAAATTCTTGTATTTTAAATGATATGCTTTCAACATCTGTATGATTCTGGTTCTTGTAACAGTTGGAATATATGCAGATCGCCATATATTTTCTATTTTGGATGTTACTATAGCTGCTACTTCTGGAATGGTGGGCTCTTTTGCAGTTTCCAATTCGAACTTAAGTTGATGTCTCGTCCATTCATAGTACATTATTGCATCTTCATAAGTAGGCAGAACGTTCGCTTTCATATCACAAGAATCGCCAAACACTTCGCGTTCTTTGCATGTTTTTTTTTAAGAGTTTAGTTTAATATTTGTAAAAAAGACGATTAGCTATATGGCTGTTGCACGCGGAAAAAAATAGTGAACTGATATGAAACAAAAAGCGTGGCCAGCTAGATATTCAAAAAAAGTGATTCAATTTTATAGCATACTCACTTGATTACGAACAGGTAGATTTTTGGTTTAATTTGTTTTTAGTAAGAGTTTCAGTGTGTTTGCGGAGGCAGTTATCGTTACCCAAATCGAATAATATTTTGCATTTATATATTTAAGCCTATAAGGCACCTTTTTTTACTATTAGATACTAATTAACAAAAAAAAAAAATCGCTCCACCCTAGGCTCTGGCTTTGTCGTTAGAAAAGGATGGATAATGATAGCTTTTTATATAGCAAGAAGAACAGAAGTTTCGTATTTTGTTTTCATAAATGCATGATTGGAGGTGTGTGTGTAGCGACTGCGTTGCAAATTGTTCACCTATGCGTGTAAAAATAAAATTAAATTATGTTATTACCGATATTGGTGGGAAATTGTATCAGATATGGCGCTTATGCCATATTATTTGTTTGCTCTGAACTCTGATTGAAGTTTGGGGTAGGTTATATTTTCTGGTGTTTAATACTATTGGTATGTATGTGTATGATGATGAAATGATTTTTGTTATAATTTATATTTGCAAGTAAAAAATGGATATATATTCATATTGGAAGGTAGTGGCGATGGTGGATAAAGAAAGGTTGGAGAATTGTCATCGAGTAGATTGATGGTAGGTATACCTGTTATTTGTTGGCTTCTATGAAAGTTTGGGATAGACTATGGCATATTGCAATTAGACCATCACAATCATCTGTAAGTTGTTTCTTTGTATTCAATACAACTGGTGTCTGTGTTCGCATCGGTGAATGAGATTCGCATTTCAGCAATGAGGATTCCCAAATGGTTTATAAACCTTATTTGCATGTGAAAAAATATTAATCGAGGCAGAGATAAAATAAGATAAGAAAAGTTATAGTGTGTGTACGAGCAAATGCTCAGCTTGTCATAATAGCTGCGGGTATTAATGAACAATTGAAATTGGTTTATTCATTGGCCTTGTAAAAGGACATGCAAATTTGCGAGTACATGTTCCCAGCTACATTTCGAACGATCCTTAAGATTTTCCACTTTAAAAAGAAAATCGTGGATATTTTCGGACCCGTCAAATAAAATTTGCCACTTTTCAATTTTACAAACTAACTTACTGAAGAAGTTTGTTGACTTATTGGTGGTGGTTGTCTGCGTTGGGTCGAAAACGAAGCGTTATTTAAAAAATGTTCGAAGTCCTAACGAGCGTTCGAAGGTCTCGTAGGGTTCATATTGGGAGTATTTAAATTCAAATTGTCCAATCTTCCAACTAAGATATCTCTAATAGATCATTTAACGAATGAAAACTCGTTGGTTTGCCTCGAGTCTGTGGCTTCTTCTTGAACAGGTGGACGATGTTATTATCATCACAATTGTGGTTATCTACCAGTTGTGGTAAAATCTTATCCTGGCTTAAGCCTACACAAGCCCCAGGTGGAGTACGACTAACTATTGGCCTGGATTGCATTGCTCCTGAACTTACTTACTTAACGTTCTCCCGACCCGTGAAGAGTCTCTGCCTGAGACAGCAGCCTTCCATCCTCTACGATCCCGGGTACGCTGCTTCCAGTTGGCCAGACCAAGCGCTCTGGCAGCAGCGATGGTCTTTGAAACAGAGGTTCGGTCTTCCTTGCCTTCTCGAACCTGGGGCTGGGATTCGAATATCCTCCTAGCTGAAGGATAATCCGCATAACCCACCAGCTAAACGGACCTGTTGAAGATAGTGCCTTCCGTGTTGACACCTGCTCTGCGCACTATCTTCTCCAGTACGAGATTGAAGAATCCCATGATAGCGCGTCCCCTTGCCGAAATCCGGTGTTCGGAGGAAATATTTCCAAACTGCACGTTGCACCGCGTATTTTCCAGAGTCACGTGACACATCTGAATCAGTTGTGCCGGGATTCCGAATTCGGCCATCACCATATCGAGCTCCTGACGATGTATACTATCATACGCGGCTTTGAAGTCGATGAATATGTGGTGTGTCTCGACTTGAAATTCGTTGGTCTTTTCCAGGATTTGCCTCAGTGTGAAAATTTGGTCTATAGTCGATCTGCCTGGCCGGAAGCCACACTGCTACGTGCCGATAAGTGTGTTGCAAAACGGTTTAAGACGTTCAGATATTGCTCCTGAACGGGGAGTTATATTTCGAAAAGTGAACGAATTTCTCAAATTACTTGGTCTTCCTTTAGAACGTGTATTTCTAACTCTATTATCCATAATAGGAAATTTCGGTTTTTAAATACAACTTCAAAACTTTAAACTTTCAATATCTTTTAATAAACCTCAATTGAAAAAAAATTAATACATGCATAATTTGGGGTCAGCGCGGTCGGTGCTAAATTCGATATTAAATTAGATATTAAATTTGATAAGATTAGATACAATATGCTTAAGAGCAAGATATCTATCTTGGTAAACAGACGGACTGTGCATATCTATGCTCAGAATACGAACAAGACTGTTTATAATTGACAACTATGGGTAACATAGTAGCAACATAATCCAGTGTAATAACTACCAGACAATGCACTATACTATAAAAGAATTAGGATTTATATTTTATAAAAATATTCGTATGCACAACTTATCCTTTCACGAATAAAATTAGACCATTATGAATACAAAAAGCCGTTCAACTCTTTCTGATATCCAATAGTCGCAACGCGGATTACAATTACAACTATGAATACCTATACCGGGACCAATGCCGGGACTATACTAATGAAAGTCATACCTACTCAACTTGAACCGCCAAGAGACACAATAGAACACTCTACAATTGCTGGAGCTTAGCTAAAAGCTCTAGAGTTAGACAGCATAATCTTTTTAATGACGATCTTAATGCCTCGAAGTATATCTAATGTTAGAACGTGTTTAATGCAAAAGAGAAACAAGCAAGAAGTCTCCATTAAGCAAAAAATACCACCAAGTGACCTTCCTCAATGCTCATTGAAAAGGTACCTATATGGACTTTAAAATATATACCAACAATTTCACATGTTGATTAAAGATAAATAAACTTGGGCAATACTATAAAATATGTCGTTCATCGAATTAAGCAATCTAGCTCCACGCAAAACAACGAAAATTCTTACTATCCAAATAAATATTCATCGTATAGGTACCCAATGACCAAGAAGTGGTGGTGCAGCATGTAAATTATGTCATTACTTTATAAATTAGATCGAATACATATTTCTAAATCAATTACAAAAAAAAATGATAGAAATCGGTACCTTTTGCGACAAGAAGTCAGATTTCTTATTTTTCCATCATCTCCCTCTCGTCAAACATACTACTTGCCGAAGCGAAGGCAACATTGCAAATCATCAAAAGTATTCGGCTGTTACACAGAAAAATAAATAAATACTAACACTTCCATAAAAATGAAAATCATATGGCATGACCAGAGAGTCGATAATGCGAGATCCATTATCCATTCAAATTAACTTACTTTAATTTCATCATAAACCTCTGCTTCCTGCAAATCCTACATTCTACATATGTTTCGATACAACAAAAATGCCTTCTTACAAAGAAAAAAAAATACATACAAACATGGAAATGCAATTATGAAAAGGCCTACATGACCTATCTCACTTTAAATTTAATGTAAGTTAAAAGAAGCAAAATCATATTATTTGCTTCTTCTTCACACTCACAGGATAATTTTTCTTTCAAAATGTGAGAAAATCCAATTCATTTTCATATTTGTGGTTTCATTCCCTCGTACACAATAAATTCTTACTGCTGTCATATCAAAACCAAGAACCAATCCAAAATTATTACCCATGCTAAATCGAAATCGTAACATCGATGCATGCGCCAGACGGTGGGGCTTGCTAACACAAAAAAAGGCTTCATGATAGTACTATAGAGTTTATATGCAATGGGGGAGGGCAAGAAATTTCAGCCAACGTTGGGCTGTGGCATGCGGAATGCGCTCATTATGTGGGGCGTTTTTGAAGGGAGTGAGCTGTAACGGAGGTCAGACTCAGGATCAGCGTTGCCATAATGTGCCTAAACGGGCCATTTGGCACTCTGTTTTTAATTAAGGCCCTTGGCCCGGGCCAATAAGAAATGGCCCGCATATCTTATTTTTGCATTCCTTAAACAAAATATTCTATGAATCTTATTGATGAAAAATTCATTTTTTAAAGAGCATTCAATCTTACTATAGCCGTGTTTCTTTGCACGCGGATATAGGAATGGCATTAAAAAACGACCATCGCCGCTTAAGAATTCATCAAAAAAAACTTGGCAGCACACATGCACCTATGACATGCACCGTGACACAGCTGTAAGTTGTAGTTAAAAAATTTGTATTGAAAATCCTGAAATTGAAAAATATTTACTTCCGCCAATTGAAATTGATCCAAGCATATTCTAAAATTATGAAAAACAATTTCACATTAACAGATTTGCTAAATTCAATTACCCTTAAAATGAAGTTTGAAAAATAATAATAATAAAATCACGAATAAAATATTCGGCGGGATGTGTCATGTGTGAGTGGTTGGTGGGTTGTCAAACTATTGACATTTCCTGAAAAATTCATCGGAAGGATTCATCGGAAACGAAGAAAATGGATTTTGGAAGCACTGTTTATCCCCGCTAAAGGACTTAGCGGCGATAGCTATCCCCGCTAAAGTTAGCGTATATAGGATAAGTTGTTGTTGTATTTTACATGCAAATTTCAAATTATCCCTATATCCGCGTGCAAAGAAACACGGCTTATATTGAAATCTGTCAACAAATTAAAAAAAGATTGAACATAAGTGACAATTTACTAGCAGCGTTTTAAATTATTGATCCTAATTATATAAAGAAAAGTAAAAATGATTTTAGATTGTTTTCAGGTAGCTTAACGACTCTGCTAGTAAAATTTTTAAATTTATTTAGCTGCTCTAATGAGGTAATGTTTGAAGAATTGCAAGAATACAATTTTTTGAGCTGTGAATTGTTATTTTGTTACCAACATGTTAATATGTATTATGTACATACACTGCAAGTCGTAAGATTAGAAGCAGGCATTTTTGAAAAGTAAAATCGATATTTCTCCCGTTACATGATGGATTAGAAAAAAACGACTATGGTAAATGAGAGACTGTTTTGATAACAACAAAATATGAAATGTGTGTATAGGAGATATTTAGCTAACGGTTCTTGTAAGACAAATTAGCCTTGTTTCTTTGCACGCGGATATAGGGACGGCATCAGAAAACGACTATCGCCGCTTAAGAATTCATCAAAAAAAACTTGGCAGCACACATGCACCTATGACATGCACCGTGATACAGCATTGTATATAAACTCTATAGTACTGTGGCGACCTCGAAATACTGTGGCTACGCGAGGAAGCATTCCGTGGAACCACACACTAATCATAGATGTCGCAACGAACAACAACGAGAAATTCATGACAGAACGAACGGTCGGGAGAGATAAGAAAATGGTGTTTGTTCTTCGAGTTAGTCGCTTCATTGTTTTTATCGTGTTTTTAATATTCAATAAAGAAATATATTAAATAAACTAATTGTTTTACTGTGGATATTTATCTGTGCACACACTCGTGCCTACATTGGTGACCCCGACGTGATCCACAACAATTAAAAAATTATTTAATTGGCAACAGCCGAACCAACTACGCACTTTATCTCTTGCACTTGTACATACATATATTTATAAGTATGCAAGGCGAACAAAACACAAGGACGAATGCAGGCGTTTCCTCAGGACCACCAACTCCATCCGATGCGGAGATCCAGGAAATCAATGCTCTCAAAAACCTGAGGATTCCTCCGTTCTGGAAAATTAATCCAGCGCTATGGTTTGTACAGGTGGAAGCGCAATTCCACAATAATCGGATCATCAGCGACAACAGCCGATTCAACGCCATCATCGCTGGACTGGACCCAGAAGTGCTGAATGAGGTATCAGACTTAGTGCAGAAACCACCGGACACAGATAAGTACATTGCTTTTAAAAAACAAGTCATATCTAGGTTCACCGAGTCTAAGGAGAGGCAACTGAACAGATTGATGACGACCCTTGAACTTGGCGACAGACGTCCATCAAGTCTCCTCAGGGAAATGCGAAGACTGGCTGGTTCAAATGTTCCAGACGACATGTTGTCCACTCTATGGATGGCACGAATGCCCAGTCATGTGCGTGGAATACTGTCTGCCAGTCACGGAATCGACCTCACTGCGTTGTCTGAAATCGCAGACAAAATCGTTGATAACACATCCGCCCACGCTGTTTTCTCCACTGATGTTCATGAAGATGACCCTATACCACAATCCACCAACGCTGAAAGTGATCTGAACAGAAGACTAAATTCCATCGAGTCTACTCTGTCAACTCTAATGACGGCTATGCAATCACTGAAAACCAGTCACAGCCATGGCAGGTCTCGACCACAGTCAAGGAATAACAGATCGCTCTCAAGAGCATCAACTCCTAACGGAATGTGTTTCTTCCATGAGAAATTCGGCAGCGATGCCCGGAAGTGTAAGAAACCATGCAGCTACAAAGCAAAAAACTAAGTGAGCTGTTGTCCTCAGAGGCGGACGGCAACAGTCAAAGATTCCACAAGGAACACCGCCTCTACATCTTCGACAAGGAGACAAACCAAAAGTTTTTGCTCGACTCTGGATCAACTATATGTGTCTTACCTCGTTCCAGGGACTGCAAAAACAACAGAGGGGAAATAACACTCCTGGCAGCGAATAACTCACCGATTCACACCTACGGCGAGAAGATCCTCACACTCAACCTTGGTCTTCGGCGAGCTATCACTTGGCCGTTCGTTATTGCAGATGTTAAAACAGCAATAATTGGCGCAGACTTGCTCGCACACTACGGACTTGTCATTGATTTGAAAGCCAGACGTGTCATAGACAAAACAACATCATTAACGGTACAAGGCGAGATTGATACCAGTGATTTGTCAAAACTTCTGACTATCAGTGGTCCTGAACCATACATAAATCTCGTCAACGAATTCGTTCTGGCCAACAACAACGCACCTGATCCAAAATCAGGAGTCAACATAGTGCAACGCTGCATCGTAACCACGGGCCAACCAGTGTCCGAACGACCACGACGACTCTCCGGCGACAAGTTGAAACAGGCCAAGGCTGAATTCGAGGATTTTCAAAAGAAGGGTTACTGCCGTCTATCCAGCAGTCCTTGGGCTAGCCCCATTCATCTTGTTGAAAAAAAGACTGGCGGTTGGAGATGCTGCGGTGACTACCGTCGTCTGAATTCCATAACACAACCAGATAGCTACCCCATTCCTCACATCATGGACTTTACTGAACAGTTGAACAACAAAAACTGCTTCTCGATACTGGATCTAGACAAGGCATACTACCAGATCCCGATGACACCTGACGACATCCAAAAAACTGCGGTGACCACGCCTTTTGGTTTGTTTGAGTTTGTAGTCATGCCATTCGGACTCAAAAACGCAACTCAGACTTTCCAAAGGCACATGGATATGGTCCTACGTGGACTAGATTTCGTTTTTTGCTACGTTGACGACATCCTCATTGCCTCCGACTCAGAGGAAGAACATCGCCAACACGTCCGTATAGTTCTACAACGTCTCCACGAACATAGACTTATCATCAACATCAGGAAGTGCATTTTTGGGAAGTCTGAGGTTACGTACCTTGGACATACAATCAACCAAGCCGGATGCAGACCACCTGAAGCCAGAGTTGAGGCCATATCGAACTATCCAAAGCCATCCAACATCATGGAACTACGTCGTTTTCTTGGAGTCGTTAACTACTACCGACGATACATCCCTAATTGTGCCCATATTCAAGCACCGTTGAATGGACTCATCAGGGACTCCAAGAAAAACGACAAACGACCCGTTCCCTGGACTCCTTTGGCGGAAGAAGCTTTCGATGCATGCAAGGACAGTATCAAGCATGCTACACTACTCAACCACATCGATCCGAAGTCTACACTTGTCCTAACAACGGATGCTTCTGATATCGCAGTTGGTGCCAAATTGGAACAAAAACAAAATAACCAATATCAACCGATCGGACTGTTTTCATGCAAACTGTCACCTGCACAAAGTCGCTACAGCACATATGATCGCGAGTTGCTGGCAATATACCTAGCTATCCGATTCTTCCAACACATCTTGGACGGTCGACACTTTGTCGTGCAAACGGATCACAAGCCGCTCATATATGCGTTCCAGCAGAATTCGGACAAGGCCCCGCAACGTCGTCTAAGGCAATTAGACTACATATCGCAGTATACTACGGACATTGTTTACCTACCCGGCGACGACAACTCAGTAGCAGATGCATTATCGCGACTCAATTCGATAACCATGCCAATCCAATTTGATCTGAGAGAACTTCATTTATCTCAGCTACTCGATGTGGAACTTCAATCAATCCTGAAGCAACAAAATTCATCGCTCAAGTTAAAGAAACTCACTTTGGAACCTGAAATTAAAATTTACTGCGATGTTTCCGACAATATGATTCGACCATATCTACCAACTTCCCTGCGACGGAAGGCCTTTGAATCCATCCATGGTCTTTCTCATCCAAGCGGAAGAACAACCAGTCGACAACTCAGAGAGAAGTACGTTTGGCCAAACATCAGGAAAGACGCATTGGAGTGGTCACGCACTTGCATCCAATGCCAACGATCCAAAGTTCATCGACATACGAGGCTTATCCCGGATTCAATTGCAGTTCCAGAGCACCGTTTCCAGCATGTCCACATAGACCTCATTGTGCTGCCACTCTGCAAAGGCAATAGGTATTGCCTAACTATGATCGATCGCTTCAGTAGATGGGTGGAAGCAGTACCTCTACAGGACATGTATGCGGACACAGTGGCCACGGCGTTTTATACGCACTGGGTTGCTCGTTTCGGTTCGCCAACAACATTAACCACCGACCAGGGAACTCAATTTGAGTCTGCACTGTTCAACGCACTGATCAACATGATTGGAACGGTGAGGATACGAACATCACCCTACCACCCAGCCTCAAATGGACTTGTTGAACGTTGGCATCGTTCACTGAAAGCCGCCCTGATGTGCCATGAAAAAACGAACTGGACTGATGCTCTTCCGACAGTGTTGTTGGGATTGCGAACGGCATACAAAGAGGACATCAAGGCCTCCGCAGCAGAGATGCTTTATGGAACATATCTCAGAGTTCCTGGTGAGTTCTTTACGAATAATAACTTTGTTCCAGATCCACAGATTTTCGTTGAGAAACACCGAGAAGCGATGCGCAAATTCCGTCCTACAGCAACTGCAAACCATGCAAAAGAAAAAATGTTTGTTTCACCAGATTTAAACAAATGTACACACGTGTTCCTACGCTGCGATGCTGTGAAGAAACCACTGCAACAACCATACACAGGTCCACATCCAATAATCCACCGAATCAGTAATCGACTCTTCACAATTAATGCAGATGGCAGAAAATTAAATGTTTCGGTAGACCGTTTGAAACCAGCTCACATCTATGTCGATTTTATCCCAGACGTTCATCCAGATGTCAACAAAAATCCAACTTCACTGAAGAATCTGAAAAACAAAAATCAATTGGATAAAAATAAAACAGCTGTGAAACAAAAAGTAACATTTGCCAGTTCATCGTGACTTCGTCACTGGAGGGGGAGTCATGTGGCGACCTCGAAATACTGTGGCTACGCGAGGAAGCATTCCGTGGAACCACACACTAATCATAGATGTCGCAACGAACAACAACGAGAAATTCATGACAGAACGAACGGTCGGGAGAGATAAGAAAATGGTGTTTGTTCTTCGAGTTAGTCGCTTCATTGTTTTTATCGTGTTTTTAATATTCAATAAAGAAATATATTAAATAAACTAATTGTTTTACTGTGGATATTTATCTGTGCACACACTCGTGCCTACAGTACTATCATGAAGCCTTTTTTTGTGTTAGCAAGTCCCACCGTCTGGCGCATGCATCGATGTTACGATTTCGATTATGAATTGGGTAATGAATTTGGATTGGTTCTTGGTTTCGATATGACAGCAGTAAGAATGAATTTATTGTGTAGGAGGGAATGAAACCACAAGTATGAAAATGAAACAAAGGATAAATTTATTTGGATTTTCTCACATTTTGAAAGAAAAATTATCCTGTGAGTGTGAAGAAGAAGCAAATATATGATTTTGCTTCTTTTAACTTATATTAAATTTAAAGTGAGATAGGTCATGCAGAATGAAGATATTTGTTTTCCTTGTACGCCTTTTCATAATTCCATTTCCATGTTTGTATGTGTTTTTTTTTCTTTGTAAGAAAAGGAGCATAGGCATTTTTGTTGTTTCGAAACACAGGTAGAATGTAGGATTTGCAAGAAGCAGGGGTTTATGATGGAATTAAAGTAAGATAATTTGTATGGAGGATAATGGATCTCGCATTATCGACTCTCTGGTCATGCCATATGATTTTCATTTTTATGGAAGTGTTAGTATTTTCTGTGTAACAGCCGAATACTTTTGATGATTTGCAATGTTGCCTTCGCTTCGGCAAGTAGTATGTTTGATGAGAGGGAGATGATGGAAAAATAAGAAATCTGACTTCTTCGTATGCGAGTAGAATGTATGATTGATAAGCGATTCGTTTGAAAGGAAAAATTGAATAAAATTTGATTTCGGTATTTTTCATCAAATGAGTTAAGCGCATTTTAGGCTCTCACTGTTTCGGCTATATCTTGTCGCAAAAGGTACCGATTTCTATATTATTATTTCTAGAAATATTCGATTTAGTTTATAAAGTAATAACATAATTTATTTTTTGTCAGTATTGTGCCATGCCGCACCACCACTTCTTGGTCAATAGGTAGGACCTATACGATGAATATTTATATGGATAGTAAGAATTTTCGTTGTTTTGCCTGGAGCTAGTTGTAACTCGGCAGCGATCGGCCGAAGGCCATGAAGCAATTTTGGTGTGGTGGCGTGTGCACATGTGGGGGTGTCGTCGTCGTCGTCGTCGTCTAAGTGTGTTATTATTCTTACCGTGTGTAGCTAAGAATTTTTTGTATAAAAGCTGAAGCATTTATCTCATTTGTTAAATGAGTGATAGTGCGTGTTCGTATATTTATTCAAATTCAGAAAGTTATCATTCAAAAAATACAAATGGCTCCTCCGAAAAAAGTTGCTTTCGAGAAATTAAGCGAAAGCGAAGATGAAGTGATTCCATATGGACAACAAATTCAAATATCAAGCGATCAAGAAGAGGAAATATCGCTGGATCTTCCATCCACTCAAGCAGTGGAACTAGTAATTCAAAAGGAGAAAAAAAAATCGCAAACGGAAATCGACAGCGGATATAAAAATTTCGAAGAAATCAAAAATTGGTGCAGAAGAAGCAATGAAGAATGCTTTGACAATGGACGAGGATGGACTTATATCTCTTCTGGGTCTGATTATAATAATATGGACACCAGAATTTCTAATAAATGCGAATCGAGCATTAGATCGATTGATGATTCTATCATTACGACAGAAGGAGTACTCAGTGAAAAGATATATACATCAATTACTGGAGGAGATACTGTTGTTTTGCCAAAAAAAACTCTAGTGGGGCAGAAGATAGAATTAGGGACATGTTCACTAAAGCAATTAGTGAATACATTCTTAGAAAGCGAGTGGTCCACGATATTTTTGGAGCACCAACTGACAGCCGAAATGTCAGACTGGATCACGAACAACTACATCGAAAATTTGCCGGGACCATCCTCATCATCGCGCACCACGGAGACCATTACCACATCGTCCATGATTGTGCCTATTCCAACAACAGCTGCAGATGTGCCTTCTACAAATGTCTCGGTGGAAAAATCGGTCGAAGATTCAATCGACGAGTTATTCCGAGCTGGAAGTACACGATCCAACACTGGATTTATCTCGCAATCTATTTCCAGAAGGACACAAGACACTACATCCACATGGATATCGCCAGGAGAACGTGGATACCAAGTAGTGAAACTCGATGTGTTCGATTACAGCAAGATTTTCAAGAAGCCAAAGAGCGATTGGTGGCGGGAAGCGAATTTTCGTTCGACGTTCATAATTCAATCACCTGCCGATCCAAAGTATATGGCAGTGATGAAATTAATTCTCAGTATATCCAAACAAATACAAGCGATTCAAGGTGTAAAAAAAGAGGAACGGGAGAACAAATAATTGATTTTCTGAAACAATTTTCTACAGCACCGACAAGTCATATTTTGAATACAACAATTTGGTTGTCTTCAAGATATAAATTTGTTGATACTAATTCTATTTTAATAAGAAATTGTTTAAAAATTATTAACAATAATATTAATACATTAAGTTTTATAGAATTATATAAACATTATGAAACTGTAGAACCCCAAAATTTAATATTTAATGCTCCAGTTGGAAATATGTATGATTATTATTATTCTATAGATGAATCAGTTGATTTATTAAATAATATTTTGTTATTTCAATTTAATGAAAATCTATCAAAAATTAATGATTTTTTATTTAATTTATATAATGTTATTAAAAAAACAATTCCTAAAAAAAATTCTATATTTATTTTATCTCCCCCTAATGCTGGCAAAAATTTATTTTTTGATTGTTTTATTCATTATTGTTTAAATTTTGGACAGGTTGGAAATTTTAATAGATATTGTTCTTTTCCTCTAATGGAATGTGTAGATAAAAGAATAATTCTTTGGAATGAAGCGGTACTAGAAGCATCAGCTACAGAAACGCTAAAAATGTTATTTGGAGGAGATACAGTTGCTGCAAAAGTGAAATATTCTAATGATGCCGTTATTATGAGAACACCAATTATAATTTTATCAAATAATGATGTTTTTCCTAATGATAAAGCTTTTCGATCAAGAATGTATTCTTATAAATGGAGATCACATAATGCTTTAAAACAATATGTAAAAAAAAGCACATCCTTTATGTTGTTATAAATTATTTAAAAAATATAATTTATTGAAATAAATTATTTTACAGCAATTTTTTTTGTTTTATTAATTAATTCATAATCATCAAAATCATCAGTTTCGGACAATTCTAATTCCAGTTTTCCATTTTTATCATCAGTCATTCCGAACAATGTTTCTCCAGTTGTATATCCTCTATTCCAATTTGTAAGTAATTCAACTCGAAGTGGCCAACTAACACATCTTTACCAAAACAGGAAGAAATATTAAAAGATATTTCAATGGAACATTCAATTTTCCAATAACATGCGCTATTTAAATAAGTAACACTGCTAGTTGATGGTGTTAATTGTGGTGTAGCAATTATGCCCACATGTAATTGTGGTTGTGCATCGTATCCAAATCCACCTTTATTGGGATGATATGTTCCATAAGATTCAATTGTTCTACAATAATTTTCATCTATATTGTTAATTACTGCTGGTGCTGACATAGTTTTGTCTATCCCAATATCTCCAGGTACTATTTTATTACTAAATTTAAAAAATTGAAGAGCTGCACTATAAGGTCGAACTTTATTAGAATGTATTTTATAATTTGTACGAGTGTATGGAATATAATGTTCTTTGCCTTTTTTAATTATTCCACTTTTTGTACGATATTCATAATTTGCTATTGGTTGACCCACAGCTGGATTAATTAAAAATTGATGTACTTTTTCATCCGTTCGAATGGATGAAAAAGTACATCAATTTTTAATTAAACATCTTTTATTATGTATTAAATAATCCGTATACATATGTATTTTTATTTGGGTTTTCTGATCTATTCCATTCATGAACATAATATTCTGTTATATTTTGAGGTATACATAACGCATTTGAATTAATATGATTATAATATTTATTTTTCATTTCTTTAATATTAATAAGTAATATTAGTTACTTTCATTGTATCTGTAGTATCTAATGTATATGAACAATTTTTTCCATTAAAAAGATTTATTTAAACCTTCAGCAACTAATCCAATGGGTACATGTTCTGAAGTAGCTGTTCCACTTAAAGTAGTTCCAGTATCAAATGCAGTTCTAGTACCTAAAGGTGTAACTGTGCAATTTACTTTTTCGAATTCTGCTTCGCTTAAATAAAACGGTAAATAATCAACTGGTATTAATGCTAATGGTGTAGAAATTTGATCAATAGTCTCGGACGTTTGAATATTTTCTCTACTATATCCATAACTAATCATTATTCGTGATTTTGAAAAATTAATTGTATTACTCGAACATGGCTGACTTGGTCTTATCCATGTTATATTTGGAATTGCGGATCCATGCGCTCCACCAGAGGAATTATTTCCGCTCGCTCCTGAACGCGCCCCCGAATTCGGGCCACGACCTGAACCACTTTGTTGATCAATATTCTCTTGCATATCAATATCGTTGTTATTATTAATAATACCAGAAGTAGTTGGGTTTTCACCGCGGTTAATTGTATTGTCAGTTTCAATAGCAGATTCTGTATTATCTTCAGTTCTTGGTCGCTTGGTGGGGGGACCGTTATTGGTTCCGGCGCTAGTTGAAGCTCTATTAATTTGTTGTTCAGCATTAAAAGTTCTTGAATATTCTGTGTAGTAATATCCACCTACTTGATATTCTTTATAAATTTCTTTACAAACTAATGCGTTCCGTTTAAAATCAGTAAAATTTTTAAAATTATTTTCTGGATTATTTTTAGCACGTTTCCACTCTTCTGCTATTGTACTCCAATAAATGATTCGATTCCATATTTTATTCCTATTCCGATAATACCAGCTAATTCTCGATTTCACCATGTTTTTCGTAATCAGTTACAAAATCTTGAATTGCGTCTCTGTCTGCTTCTCTTATTTGTTCTGCATTTGTTGCTAATTCGTATTTTAAATCATGTATTAATGCATCCAAATCTACATCATCCGTGGTGCATCTGATTTGTATACAGTATTTCCAGGTCCCAAATAATTATGACCGGACCACGTATAACCGTCACGTTTACTTCTATATAACATACTAATTAAAATATATATAATGCTACTATTTATAACATTGATATTTAAAACAATTGGCGCAGTAAACGTTTTGCGTAATATTCTATATTTAGCGTGGTAAGAATAATAACACACTTAGACGACGACGACGACGACACCCCCACATGTGCACACGCCACCACACCAAAATTGCTGCCAAAGAATGCAAACAACAAAGTTGTAACTCGGCAGCGATCGGCCGAAGGCCATGATCTAGCTAAGCCATGGAGCTAAATTCGATGAACGACATATTTTATAGGAGTATTGCAGAATCTTATTTATCTTTAATCAACCTATGGTACCTATACCATCAATCTTCTCGATGACAATTCTCCCACCTTTCTTTATGCACCATCGCCACTACCTTTAAATATGAATATTCATATATCCATTTTTTACTTGCAAGTTGCAAATATAAATTATAACAAAAAATCATTTCATCATCATACCCATACATACCAATAGTATTAAATACCAGAAAACATAACCTACCCCAAACTTCAATCAGAGTTCAGAGCAAACAAATAATATGGCATAAGTCTACCCGATATTATTCCTTCAACTTTCCGCCCTACCGTCAACCAACAACGCTACCTGTACCATCTTTCTTCTCATATACCTGCGCAAAAACGAAATAACAAGAAAAACATCTGATGTATATATATATATATATATCTGATACAATTTCCCACCAATTTCGGTAATACCATAATTTTATTTTATTTTTACACGCATAGGTGAACAATTTGCAACGCAGTCACTAAACACACACTTCCAGTCATGCATTTATGCAAACAAAATACGAAACTTGTGTTTTTCTTGCTATATAAAAAGCTATCATTATCCATCCTTTTCTAACGACAAAGCCATTCAACCATTTCCAAATGTAAACAAACATTCATCTTCATTCTTTTTGGGGAATTGGATGAACATGAATGCGATACAGTTTTGCAATCCATATAATGGTTTGTGCATTGACATATGGAAGGTAACATGCCATGTTAGACCACCAGATGGCGACCCCGTTGATGGTCTTCATGATAGTACTATAGAGTTTATATACAATGGATACAGCTGTAAGTTGTAGTTAAGAAATTTGTATTGAAAATCCTGAAATTGAAAAATATTTACTTCCGCCAATTGAAATTGATGCCAAGCATATTCTAAAATTATGAAAAACAATTTCACATTAACAGATTTGCTAAATTCAATTACCCTTAAAATGAAGTTTGAAAAATAATAATAATAAAATCACGAATAAAATTTTCAGCGGGATGTGCGAGTGGTCGGTGGGTTGTCAAACTTTGACCTTTCCTGGAAAATTCATCGGAAGGATTCATCAGAAACGAAGAAAATGGATTTTGGAAACACTAGCCGTGTTTCTTAGCACGCGGATATAGGGATGGCATCAGAAAACCACCATCGCCGCTTAAGAATTCATCAAAAAAAAACTTGGCAGCACACATGCACCTATGACGTTTATTAGTGAAATAGCTGTAAGTTGAATTAAGAAATTTGTATTGAAAATCGTGAAATTCAAAAATATTAATTTCCCACAGTTGAAATTAATGTCAAACATATTCTAAAATTATAAAAAACAGTTTCATATTCACAGATTTACTAAATTGTGAAAAAAAATGATAATAAAATCCCGAACAAAATATTCGGCGGGATGTGTTAGTGGTCGGATGGATGTCAAACTTTGACATTTCCTGAAAAATTCATCGCTACGATTCATCAAAAACGAAGAAAATGGGTTTTGGAAGCAGTGTTTATCCCCGCTAAAGGACTTAGCGGCGATAGCTATCCCCGCTAAAGTTAGCGTATATAGGATAAGTTGTTGTTGCATTTTACATGCAAATTTCAAATTATCCCTATATCCGCGTGCAAAGTAACACGGCTATTTTAAATTGAGTAAAGAATATGCGGAAATAAATCGGGTCATTAGATTAGAAGCACTGAATAAATCAACGTTTTTTGTGAAGTGAATATATTTTTTGTTGGATTAAACGCTACATATTATAAAGTAATTGTTCTTGATTGAGTGCAAATAACAATTAGAAGGAAAAAATGTTTAAGAATGGAGGAAAGGGCAAGAATAGATTTTTATTGCTCTGAAGGTCTTTTATGCCATGCTATAGCCCGAAAAATAAAGCGAAGTGATCATTGTGTCAGCAATTATTTAAAAAACCCTTCGTCTTACACAAAAAATTAGAAAGGAAACACTTCTTCTGCCTTAACACATCGCGAAATGCGAAGTATCCTTAAAATAGCGTCAAATTCAGCTTTATAGGCAGCTTAAATTAGAGAGAAAGCTAATGTTAAGGCCAGCTTATCCACTGTTACCGCACCATTCGCCGAGCTAAACACTTAAAGCGCCTGAAACTTAAGAAAAAACCATCACTTAATGACGCAAGAAAGAGACAGCGTTTCTAAGGTTTTGAGATGGTAGTTGAAAACTGTTTTAAGCCTTTTCCATCATAAAATATTGTGATTGTTCTACTTTGTCCTCATTGCGACAATCATTCGCTACATTAATATTTCTCTAGTCCCAATATATAATATTAGCTTTTGTCAACCATATAAAATCACATCACCTAATTGCTTTAAGCTTTTTTGCAGCTTAGCAAAAACAAAATGACAAAAACAACATAATGTAACAAATGTGACAGTTACTTAATGTACTTGTATCAATGTATCAAACACAACACAAACACAAGGTCCGTTCGCGAACTAATATGCAAACGTAAATTTATATAAACTTTCGTGCAAAACTACACAAACGCGTTCGCGTACTGAGAAAATGTAAAAAAGATGAACGAAAGAAAAATGTACTTTCGTTCATTTTTCTTCACACAGAATTTCAGCTGGTAAGAAAATGAAAACTGTTAAATGATGAAATCCTATGAGTTCGCCAGCAAAAAAAAACAGCTGTTGCTTCTTTTCAAGCCAAACTAAAAAGTTTTTACACAAAAGCGTTCGCGTACTTTTCTTAGAAATGAGAGGATTCTCCCTCGATTTTGGAGATTTGACACTATTCATTTTTCTACACATAAAGTACGCGAACGGACCTACAATCTCCTCTCGGTGCGAAAAAGCGGGAGTTGCCTTCAGCGTCCCTTACAGTGGATCTATGCTACATTTGAACGAATTGCCTTTGAGACATCTGTTTAACCTTCCTATACCCGCGGCAAAAAAAATAATACCTTACCCGCGAACGGTCGCTGGCACCGAAATTTCTAGAGTGCATTTGTCATATTTTTTTACGAAAGCCTTAGTCAAAATAAATTTGTATGAATACTAATGGATGTGCTTAAAAGTATTAAATAAAATATAGGGAAAATATTTGCTTTAATTAGTGACTAACAGCTTTTTATTATAGCCTCTGAAAATAGTCAGTTTTTCTGACTTTTATAAAAACTTAATTTTTCAAAACAAACTAAAAATATATCAAAAACCTTAAGGGTTACAAGTTACAACATTAGACAAAAAGTTATATAAACAAGTTTTCCACAGACGTATCACAACAGCAGTTGGAGCATTTCGTAATTACATGTTCCAAAAGAAACGACCTATTGATGCCGTGTACTGGCCCACGCGATTTGGGCATAAGCGCTCGCGCCATGCTGAATTGAAGTACGCGACGAATCATGAAGCTACCAGTAACCTCATTGCGATAGCATTCTCCTTTATTGAAAAAATTACGAAAATTTAAATTAATGGGCTGACAGACCAACTCTTTGCCAGTAAACGCGATTTTTCAAAAATCTCCGAAACTTCAAAGCTCATGTGCGGGCTAAAGATATGATTTAATTGCACTTTTTTTGGCAATTATTATTTGTTTGGACCATACACAACATAATATTACTATTACAATATAATCAAATAACTTTAATTTTTTCCCATATAAAATCGACCCACGCTATTCCGCATATTCTTTACTCAATTTACAATTTGTCTTCCAAGATCCGTTAGCTAAATCTCTCATATACACACATTTCATATTTTGTTGTTAACAAAACAGTCTCTCATTTACCATAGTCGTTTTTTTCTAATCCATCATGTAACGGAGAAATATCGATTTTACTTTTCAAAAATGCCTGCTTCTAATCTTATGACTTGTATATGAATAAATTGAATGTTGCCCTATACCTTTCTTAAATGGTAGTACAATGGACCAGTATTGAGTCTGAGTGCTCCAGTGTAGAAAGTCTCACACAACCCGACAAAAAAAATTCCTTTCTTAATATTTTTTTTTTAATTTTCTCTGAAGTGTAGTGGGCCGCACTTTTTGAAAATGGCCCTCAAAAAGGCCCTCAATTTATTTTTCTTCGCGGCATCGCTGCATTGATTTTTATAATCTACATATTATTCCCACAAAGCTCGCCTTAGAAGTATGTATGCAACCTATTATTCCGATGTCTGGTGTGAACGGAGAAGCGGTTCATACCGGTACCGGTACCGCGATGGTGTGTATTGAGCTCCTGAAATTGTATTTATTTTTCCGTTCAGAGCTTGGTCAGAGCGCACTCTGACGGCTAAGAATAAATTGGTTTGCCACGGGTAAAAGAAAAATACGGGAAAAGATGATAAAATCGATGAATTAGCGCACAAATGTGTTAAGTGCTTGAATCATTTTAAGATTTGGAGTTCAATATTTCTGAAGAAAATGTTGTACACTTGGAGTTCGGAACTAAATGGTATCCCTTGTCGATTGTGGGTGAATGGAGTGTTCGATCAATATGTGCTTTTGAAGCTAACATATATTTGAATAGTTTTAGCAGAATAAAGGATACTTTGAGCTGAGTCCAAGGGTATAACTACCTTACTCTTGTGCGCTTAGCCTTAGAAATATGAAAGGCGAAAGCAAGGGCGTTAAATCTAGATGCAACTATAAAATGTGAAATTCGGCTGGTAGGCATTGCAAGTTCGTAAAATACTGTTTTAACTGCAAGAGTGGGTTTTACCACTTTGGAGTGGTATCATTAACCGTCTTCTTCTTCTTCTTTTTCTTAATTTAAAGGATTTAATTGATCATTGCCTTCCCACTTAACGGCGTCCCTACCAGTCCGCCGTTTCGACCTCAGATAATAGCGACAGGCCTTCCGATACTGAATCACTTCGTCGCTGAGGCTTTGGGTGATCCAGGAGTTTTTAGGCCTGCCACTCTTTCGCGTTGATTGATACCGCCTATTCGGAAGAGTTCGGAGGATGTCTCCTTTGAACATCTTCATCTCAGCTGCCGTTAATTTGCCCTCATACTTTTTGTACGCTGTCCAACACTGAGAACTGTATGTTCACATGAACTTTATCCACCCTTCTCTTACGCGATGCTTTATCTCGTCATCACAGCTTGCCTTGCTATTAATCATATATCCTAGAAATTTGAACTTTTTGCACTTGCGAATCACTGCTATATTGAGCCTCATTGCGAAGATCAATCGACAGTAGTTGATAATTGACTATTTTCAATGTGTGCTATTGTGAACGAACGATTCTAAAGGATTTCGTCAATCGCAGTCAATTGAAAAAATTCGATTGACGAAAATACCAAATGAATCGTTCGTTCACAATAGCACACATTGAAAATAGTCAATTATCAATTGTCGGTTGATCTTCGCAATAAGGCTGATTCATATAAATGTCTTGTATACGTCGGAGTCTATCAGAGAACGGGCAGTACAAGTATTCTGTTTGCTTGGGATTAACACGATACCCATTCCCCTCCATAACTTCCACTCATACATCAAGTGCTCGTTGCAAGGACGTTTGATCCTCGCTTACGATGGCTCCTTTGTCAGCAAAACATAACTAATGCACTTTGAGGTCCATCACTTTTCCTTCAAGCAGATAATCAAGGACTGTAATCAATATCAAGGAACCTAAGTCCGCTCCCTTGTGTACGTAGAATTTAATGACAAACTCCTCGGTGACGCCAATTGGTCATCTCATTCTTGTCTTTACTCCCTCATACATTTCCGCCACCCATAACAGATCACTTGGTTGTCTATAAAAAATCAACCAACACCATAGGTATGCAAATCCTTTAAATAATCACGATATTTTTCCATTATGATCCTTATACTTTGGATTGCATCGGTAGTTGATTTATCTGCAACAAACCCGCACTGCTCTTCAAATAGCCAGCATTTGGACCCGACGTCTCCCATCTTTTTCCAGAACTCAGAAGGTATCTCGTCCGGCCCAACTACTTGTATCATTAACCTAAGAAATGCTAGGTCCACTTTTGTTTCTAATATGCGACTGGAGGTTTTTTCTTCAACTTTTATAATCTAAACTGTTCTAGTATGTACATCCACACTGACAAATTTAGCTAACGTTTAACCAGAAAAACAACCACCAAATCCCATTCCAATCCTTTTGACAACATTCATTAGATACCTTAACCTAGTTTCAACAATATTCCTATTCATTTTATTTGTTTTGAGCCAGTTCTTTCTCAAATGCTGCAAAATCTTCTTCAGTGAATATGGATTCTTGCACCACTTCCTTCTGCTTCTCCTCAGCAATGTACCGACCACTGTGTGCACGTCGAATTATCTTTTAAAAAAAACTTTAACAACTTTTTACTTTAAAACTATTTACCAGCTAACCTTTTCTGCGTTTGGAATATTTACTTGGTGTTTTGTAAGCGATAACAGCTTCTTGATATTTTCGTCTGCTCTATTGCTTTTCAATTCAATTTCTTTTCGAATATCTTGGATGGTTTTCTTACTGGCTAAAAGTATGCGTATCAATACAAAAGCATGGCTATAATAATTGAGTGGCAATGCTTACCAGGACGCTTCAACAGAGGTTCGTAGCGATCCTTTTTAAGGAATCCACTTTTCTTTTTTTCGATTTGTTTTTCTGAAAGAATGCAAAAAGTTACGCCTACATGAATTCCCTGGATAAGTATTTACCTTTCAGTTTTTTGTTGTCTGCTAGATCGTCCTCAACTATTGCCATGCTCTTTTTTAACAAGGACATCGACATGGTAATCGATTTTCTTTTGTAAATAATAAATATAAAACAAAGGAGTCAGTATTTTTGTTTTGATAAAGCACGTTATGTGAATGACAGTTAAGAGGTCATCACCTGGCTGCATCAAATAGTGTGAAGTGTGATGAGGTTTAAAGGTAGTGATAATTAGAATTGGTCGAAACCATTTACATGGGGTGGTACCAAATGTTATGCACGACTACAATATTTGATAACCGATGAAACTGATTATTTGATCGACATTCTAAATAAACGAGTGTCAATCGGTAAAAAAATTTTTGTTGTTCCGAAACGGAAAATCCCATGCAAAACTGACACGACGTAATCATACACGAAAAATTTCATTCCACATTCTGATTTTCTGTACGCTATTCCACTGCAGGATGTTTGATTGTCAACTTCATATTCCGTCAACTTGGCAAACATTGACCAATTTCAAATTTTAAACGAATGCAGCAGTTTGGCTAATTATATATGGAACTTACATACTTTATATTTGGGGCTGTGGTAATTACTTTAATTTGTATATGCACAATTAAAATAAATAATATATTTGGGGGTAGTTTTTGGCCAAAAACTGGGTGGTCAATGTTTCCCGGCCCTAAGTCTAACTTTGACCGCCTAATTCATTGATCATTGTTTTGTTCGTATAAGGTCTAGACCCTTTTGCATATCTTCCTCGGTGGTGCTTTTGTAACGCCTTTTTGGTTTACTATTATTTTTTGGCGGCATGGCAAAAGCAAGTTTGAAATTCTATTTAAAAAACGCGGAAAAAGGGGTGGTCAATGTTTACCGATAGTCATGTCTAACTTTGACCACCCGGTCAATGTTTAACTGCGGTCGGTCAAAGTTAGCCATTTTACTCGAAATATTGGTACATTTTCGTATTTCATTACAAAAATATTAAAAGTTTAAGTAAAACTACTCTAAAATACACTTTTCTGAAAAATAATTGATTAATCTACAAACAAGTCCATTTTATGTAAATCAAATCACTATCAGCCACAAAAAATATAAAGTTTGGAACACTCAAAAACACCGCTATTGTACCTCTGACAATTTCGTTTTGAAACGGCTCAAACGAAATTTCATCCCTCAAACTTTCTACCATCTATAAATGAATAGTACTTACTAAATATAAAGTAAATGTTAGTTTATCTTTCAAAAGGTGGCGGTAAAATCCTTTACCAATGTCTTTGTAACTTTCGGTCAAAGTTACCCCAGTTGACGGTAAGTGGTGTTTTTCTGCAACACAGTAGTAATTCACTCTTTGAGATCAGAAAAAACCATAACTAATCACTCTAATCTCACTCTGTTTTGCTAACTTCAAATTGAAACATTGTACAGAATCTTGACTGATTTGGTTTTTTCGATTGACCAACGTTTATGATGCCTAACCTTTCGAAATATACATAGTTATTTAAAAAACATATTAAGTTTAAATATTTACCTTTTCGCTATGCTCTGTTTTCAGGTTAAAATACACCAAAAAGCAGCGAATTTTTTGACGTTAAAGTACAAGAATACAATGGAAACTGCCATAAAAAAGTCAATTGACAAGGACCGATTTCATTTATTCAACTCATTGTTGATGTCGCTATTGCACATTAAAATATGCATTCCGTGGTGGAAACAGAGTTTACCGCCGTCACTTTCATGTTTGCTATAGTACTCCTCTTCGTTCTGTCCGATTAGTGTACCCAACAACCAGGTTAAACGTTCAAAGGTTTAAACGTCCCTGCTGTTCGAAATGACATCCAATCCGACCCAATATATGAATGGGAAAAATGTTTCCTTTGTGCGAAAAATTCAATAATCTGCTATCTATGATCAACAGCAGAACAACCTGTGATAACGATATCACTCATCGCGTAAACGTAGGGTGGATAAAGTGGCGGGAAAATTCAGTCATCCTCTGTGACCAAAAATGCCCCTTAACCTAAAAGAAAAGCTTTACGCCGGTACACAATATTGCATATTGTAAGTGTCGGGCTCAGTAGCTAGTATGTCGAACTACTAATCGAATCCGCGGTTTAATTGTTGCCGGAGCCAAGTAAGATCTGGAGTTTTTTTCCACTGCCCCACCTCTTGCCAACGTCTGACAAACATCCAAGAGTATCAATTATAATGAGAAGCTACCTAAATTTGCCGTTCGGATTCAGCTTAAAATTGTAGGTCCCTTCCACTTCACACATGAAAGTGGTTGCAGAAGCTAGGTTTTAGGCCCTGTATGGGCCGATAGTGCGTAATATTCATTTTATTTTTTCAAGAGTTTAAGCGTTAAAACCTCAAAAATAACCTCAAAGCACGTAAATAACGTAAATAAAAAGTTTTCCAGTTCTCCTAAGGATGGCACTAAACTCCAAAACGTTGACTTTTCAACTTTCCAGAATTCATCTCCTCGCCTCCCAGTGGCCCGATGAAACATCTGGTTGAAGAGTGCGATTACTTCTTGGTTTTATGTCTAGTCTAGGTTGGATAATCAGTAACCGTAACCCTGTTCGACCCGTACGGACCCGATGCAACGTCCGGCCATGAATTTAGATGATTCCCTTGTACCTTTGAATTGGTTTACTAGGGAAAACATCGAAAGCCTTTGGATGCAACGACAGCAACACACGCTTTAAAGCCTTATGGGCGTTTGCGATTAAAACTTGAAGATTAAACATCTGTTACGGATAAAACTTCTGTGTTTGCTCCCTGCAATGCGACGCGCCCATCTACCACACATGCTATGATCTCTCACCTCTTTTTATACCAATCACACAGCAGCAAATGTCAAATCTCCAAGTGATGGAAGTTTTCACACACACAGTAGTTCTTCGATTAAATTCTTAATTTTTATCATTATTATTATTTCCTGTGCGTTTTCGATTAAGTTTTATCTTTCAAACCACGCTAATAGTCAACAAAAAATAAATGAAAAGTGCTCTCTAAACTGGTGCATTATTTTGACTTGAATTTCTTTTGACAACTTTTTATTCTAACACAAGAAACCAAGAAAAAAAGAAAAAAAAACGAAGCTCCTCGTTGACGTTCATTGTTTCTTTGCTGTTCTTCGAGACCACAAAAGGAAAACGAAAAAAGGAGAACACCAACACTACCTCCGCCGCCGCCGACGACGACTGTGGAATCTCTTGTCATCACATAACTCTCTAAAAATAATTAAAGTACACTTTTTTACATCTCTTACCACACTGCACTATGTTCTATATTTAGTTCATCACACGCAAATAATTTAACAAAATATACAACAAAAGCAAAAACAAAATCTCGAATAAAAAATGTCTTCCAAAAGCGAACTGAAAAAGCTGTCGGAGGAGAGCCTCCTGCAGCCGCCCGAGAAAGTTTTCGACATCATCTGCAAGCTGGGCGAGGGGAGCTACGGCTCCGTATACAAGGCTCTCCACAAGGAGAGCAGCTCAATAGTGGCCATAAAGCTGGTGCCAGTGGAGTCCGACCTCCACGAAATCATAAAAGAAATCTCAATCATGCAGCAATGTGATTCACCCTACGTGGTGCGATATTACGGAAGTTATTTCAAACAATACGATTTGTGGATATGCATGGAGTATTGTGGCGCTGGAAGTGTCTCTGACATTATGCGACTGAGAAAGAAGACTCTGACAGAGGACGAGATAGCTACGATTCTTAGCGACACGCTCAAGGGGTTGGAGTATTTGCATCTGAGGCGGAAGATCCACCGGGACATCAAAGCGGGGAATATTTTACTCAATACTGAGGGCTACGCCAAGCTGGCAGACTTTGGCGTTGCCGGCCAGCTAACCGACACCATGGCTAAGAGGAACACGGTGATTGGAACGCCCTTTTGGATGGCGCCTGAAGTAATCGAGGAGATTGGTTACGACTGCGTGGCTGACATCTGGTCGTTGGGCATAACAGCACTCGAAATGGCAGAAGGAAAGCCTCCCTACGGTGATATTCATCCGATGAGAGCGATTTTCATGATTCCACAGAAACCTCCGCCGTCGTTCCGTGAGCCAGACCGGTGGAGCACTGAATTCATTGACTTTGCAAGCCTGTGCCTGGTTAAGAACCCCGAGGAACGGGCCACCGCCACAGACCTACTCAAGCACGAGTATATACAAAATGCCAAAAACCGCGCCATTCTCAAGCAAATGATAGAAGAGGCGTGCGAAGTTAGGGAAAGCCAACGGGTCAGCAGGCCACCGGGCATGAGCCAAGCAAAGAGCCTGCTTACGCAGCAGGATGAAGAGGACGAGGAGCAGGCAAATTCAGCCACCATCAAGGAATTCCCTGAAGACGCTGGCACTCTAGTGCCGGGTAAGAATGATACTCATCTACGTGCCCAAGCCGATGGCAGCACAATGGTGCGAGACAGCGGCACCCTCGTAGAACTGGAATCAAACCTAGGAACAATGGTCATCAACAGTGACTCTGAGGACTCTACTATGAAGAAGCACGACACAAATCCTGAAATCCCCAAGTACCGACCCCAGTTTCTGGCTCATTTTGACAGGAAAAGCACGGATGTCGGGCCAAATGCCAAACCAGCACCGAAGAAGGCCGTGGGCGACGCTGTTGCCGATGGGCTGTTGGATGCTCAAAATCTACACGACCAACCTCATCACCAGCAGCCACAGCCCCAGCAATGGCCGCCGCAGCAGCAGCAGCACATGGATATGCAACTCAACCAGATATCTGCCATCAACCAGTACGGAATGCAACAGCACATGTACCACGCGGCGGCCGCTGCTGCAGCTGCTGCAGCCGCCCCTGCCCCCTCTGCACCGCCTCATCCCATGAACAACGTCCTCGATGTGCGCCACCAGCAGCAGAACAACAACAACAAATTACATCACTATAACAACTTGGTGGATGGTGAGTTCGAGTTTTTAAAATTTCTAACCTTTGACGACCTTAATCAGCGCCTCAACAATATTGACTCGGAGATGGAGAGAGAAATCGAAGAGTTGAATCGGAAGTACAACGCCAAGCGTCAACCAATCGTCGACGCGATGAACGCGAAACGGAAACGCCAGCAGAATATAAACAACAATCTGATTAAGATCTGAGGTAATCTCCAGGACTTATCCGTAAATTAAGAAACAAGAAAGCGAAGGAAGTTTATATTGTTTTTGTAATATTAAAGATTGATTATTAAGATAATGATAATAACGGCAAAGTAAAGCGAAAAAAATAAGTTAATAATAATAATAAAAAATAAAAAAACAAGAATGCACTTATATACACAAAGAAAGTGTCAGGCGAGTTTTGGCATTTTTTTTATTTATTTTGTCTTTGTTTGGATTTGAAACTGGTGAGAGTAAGAGTGACGGATATCAAATAATTGTTTAAGAAGTTTGAAAAGAACAAGAGGAAATTGTAGACACCCGTGTGATTGTAACCCCAAGGGACTGCAGATTAATGACGGCGAAAGCATTGTCTAAGTGGATGCTGCATGTAATAACGATCGAAAAAATCATGGCTTGAGGCGCAACGGAAAGTTATAGTGAACGAGCATCATCCAAAATCAATCGTTGAATTTCAATTGGATTAGACTTAGCAAGGCGAGTAAAGGTCCCCACACCGCCGCGATAGCAATAAACAACTAAACACCAGCGCGATAGCAGTTTGTTCGCTGTTTTTCTGATTTTATTTGTGCTTTCGAAAAATTAGGATCCTACAAATTAAAAAAATGTGTAACTCAAACGGGATATTTGATGCGCTGTGGTTATTGCGTTGGACTGCTCAACTGACAGCGGGGCCCCAGTTTCAAATCAGCACTGGGACACACAGTTTTTGCACTGTGGATACATTAAAGAAATGTACCTAACACGTGCGTTTCTTTCGGAACTGTGCTCAAATGTACACGTTAAACAACAACAGCATTGTATTGCCAGCAATACTGGGGATAGCTGTCGATAACATTCACAGCACTGCTTTAGATACATGCTGCAGTACATACAAAAATGTAATAACTCTTGTATTCGTTCTTATGGCCGACCGTGGATACATTTATCAAAGAAACGCACTTTATCTGAGAGGAAAAAGGACAAATCATCTGCATCGATAGCAAAACATAACTATGTTTGGTGAAATGATGATGGTGCCGAATTGTATGGTCGAAGGAACTTCGACACAGCGCCGGAACCCACAGCTACACCTAAGAAAGCCTATCCTCTCAACTGTAAGATTTCTCATAGATAATCTCCACGGTTTTCTAGTTTACGTACGGTTTTGAGTGAGCATTGTATCGTATATGTTGGGCCTGATGTCGATTCGATCACAATTTAAACCCCTCGTAGAACTTGACCATGGTATTCTCTCCATTTCTTTTTTTATAAATATGGCATTCGTTCTCGATATTACCGTCAATGTATATCAATGCGGTGGTTCTTAATTACTCCTGATATTGTTTTAACTGCAGCTCACTGCATTCAAGACATTCTGGTGAATGGGAATCCATAAGGAAGAATGAACTCTTACCACATTAAGATAGGCATTTTCTAGGTATTCATGAGCATCATTCTGCAGGTACACGATGACATGCAAAAACCGTGCATGCGGTATTGACGTCAGATATGCGCCATAATGCCGTGTACGGTATGTTTTTATCTGCAGTATATATACAACATGTACATGTGGACTACATGCGGCATGGAAACAATTGGCATTTTCGAATGTCGTGTACTCGCCAGCTCACTGCATTCAAGACAGACCGGCAAATCCCTTCAAGGCACGTGCTAGTGAATGGGAATCCATAAGGAAGAATGAACTCTTACCACATCAAGATAGACATGTTCTAGAAATCAGTATTCATGAGCGTTATTCTACGAGTACGCGACGACATGCAAAAAACCGTACATGCGGCATTGACGTCAGAATGGCGTCATAATTTCCACATGCCGGGTATTCGGTATGTTTTTAACTGGCGCATGTATTCAGCGTGTACATGTGTACTACATGCGGCATCAGCGTTG
The DNA here is from genome assembly GCA_949715645.1 of Portevinia maculata. NCBI lineage: Eukaryota > Metazoa > Arthropoda > Insecta > Diptera > Syrphidae > Portevinia > Portevinia maculata. Next base: position 77,944,157 of record OX454525.1, read on the forward strand.
CCAGACGTCCCGATTTTTAAATCAAAATTAAATGTCCCGCGCGGGACAGGCTCAGTTCCGCTTTTCGGGGATAACTCGACCGTGCGCGCAGCGTGCTGAGGAAGCGTGGGTATGTGGCACAGACAAGTGTGTACTGGCCGCCCGCCCGTCGCGTAATGAAGATAAGAGCTCGGGAGAGAGAGTAGGGATGCCAGACGTTGAGAGAGGAATCAAGGTTTGGCCCGCTTTGAAAAGCTACTTTGATAAGTAAGAATCATGTGCGAAAGCCATTGAAACGATTTTTTACTCTGAAGCAGAGGAAACAAAAACTCTAGCCTACTTGCATTTTGTTCATAATGTGATGAGTGCTTTTGGTACATTAATAAAAGTATCGCAGGGAAATGATATTGCCATAACAGAAATGCATGAGTCATTGTGCCTCTTCCGCTCAAGGTTAACTCAAAGGCTAAGGGATGGGTTTTTCGGCTACCAGAAGAAACAGATTTTAAATAAATTGGTTGAATCTGAACGGACCAAAGCCATCGAAGACTTCAAAAATTTTCTACGCAAATTGCCAACAATATGATATGATATGATAGATGAAAAAAAATTTTACTTAAATTCATAAACCTGGAAAGTGAAGTTAGTTTTGACATGATTGAAAATGCTGTATCTTTAATAAAATTGGCAGGCGATATTTCGGTAGATACTAGATAACTTAAATGAAAAATTTAACTTGTTAAAATCATCCTTGAACATATTGGTAGGAAATTGCAGACACCACTGCCAGCACGGCACAGAAATGGCACCAGCTCTTTCAACAGTTTCCAAAAAAAGATAACAGGAATATGTTAAAACTAGTGTCTTTCATATTAAGTATCCCAACATCAAACTGCTTTCCTGAACGCGTTTTTTCCCAGATTAAAATGGTCGGATGCCAGAAATAAATGCTCCGTAAATTTAATGAAAGCAGAATTACTCATCTAGTTTAATCTACAGCTATTCTGTGAAGAGTTCTTCATCTTTATTAAAGAGAAAAAGGAAACTTTAAAAGAAGTTAAATCTTCACAGAAATATCATGAATAAGTAATTCTTATAAATAATTATTCTCTTATTGTAAGCTGCAATTTCTAACCAGACTATTGTTTAAAACGCCATATTTTTCTAATGAATAAAACTTTTTTGATCTTGATTTCTGGCTTCTTTTTTTAATGTGTAAACATTTTTGCTCTCGTTGATGTGTAAATATATTTTTTCTCGGTAGTGGCTAGTTGGAAATATCTAGTGCCACCGTCATCGTCAGATTTTCCCGTTAATTTTCATTACCACGTGAGTTAATCGCTGCTCGACAGATCACCGCAATTAAACGACGTTTGGCGCGGTTAGTACGTAGATGGATGACCGTTTGAGAACAACCGCGTGTCGTTGTTTTTTTTTTTATTAATTATGTATGTTCAATTATCACCGCAATTAAAAGACGTTTGGCGCGGTTAGTACGTAGATGAATGACCGTTTGAGAACAAACGCGTGTCGTTGTTTGTTTTTTTTTTTATTAATTATGTATGTTCAATTTTAGAGATTATTATGTCCTTACGAAACACCGGAAAGTTGTGTGGAAGTAGATTTGTTTTGAATAATTGAGGTTGTATAGCTTGTAGTTTGTTGTACATCAGTTGAAGGTAAGAGGAAAAATATCGATTTGTACTTCGGTAACCGATGGCCGATTTAAGACTGTCACTTAAACGACAATCGATGCTATATTTTCCCGGTACATCGACACACTTGAGTCGACGGTGTACGTCTCCTACTTCAGCTTTCACAAACCAATTATTTGTTCGGTCAAACATTAAATAAATTTTGTCGTTGACATTAAATATATATCATGGTTTTATTTCAATACAATACCCAGATCTCTTGTTTATCAAAACCACAACCCCTGTGATATTTCCACATGCATTACTGATGAGCCTACATGTTTACACATCAACTATACCGTGAGTGCAGCGTGGCTCACACCTTTTTTTTTTATTCTGAAGACGAATAAGACTCATCTATTTAACGATAGGGTGAATCTGATTTAAAATAGTATATTTTTATTAAAATACATTTTCTATGGCTATTTTTGCTATCTTGTCACGGAAACGTAATTTCAATTCAAATAAAAAGATAAATATTTGAAAATTTCTGATTATGTACGTTTTTTTACTATGTCCCGCTTTCGACGAAAGAATCCCGCTGTTTTCACTCAAAAAGTTCCAAAATCCCGACTTGAAAAAAAAAAATGGCAACGCTGTGCGGCATGGAAACATGAGGCATTTTCGCATGTCGTGTAGGTACTCGCCCATTTCGATTGTGACCACATGCGACAGTTTCTACTCACATGTAATGTTGTGTTCTGTTCTGATCTAGTTGTCGTTCATTTAACACAACTACTGTAGTTTTTACGGCAAAACAGCTGGCTTAGCTTATTCGCGGTATTATTTTATTAACATATCTATGTATGTCCTTTTTCAGGTTTTGAGGACCTTTTTTTTTGTTAATAACCTCTCGGTATATAATAACCTTGAACACAGAAATTGTGCTTGCTTTCTAAGGACATTTTGGTAACCAATGGATAAAGAATGTCACTTCTATTTGACATCACATAGCCTCAAAACTGATGTGCTATATACCTACCTATGCCAAAATGCACTGGGTATGCAGTTTTGCGGATTGTGTGCCAATCCGCCTAAGTATCAAAGTATGGAAACCAATCCATATTATTTGTTCGTATTGTTATAATGGAAAATTTAACACAAACATTTCTTCCAAATTTATTTCGATTTTTTTCCTACTTTCGAATTGTTAATTATGAAGAAAAAAGACCGACCGACTTCTATGAAGTATAAAGAGAAACTAACTTTATTAGAGACTAAATTCAATATTTTAGTTTTAGTACAATGATTAAGTGGGAGCCACTATTGCCAGACTTCAATTTTTCAAATAGATTATAATTCATTATTTTTAACACTCCCACTTTTGAATAAATTAAATCAAAACATAATAAGCTTTACTTTATCTACTTGAAACTCCAATCAAAAAACGAAAATTCTCAAATTTGTCTTTACTCAATGGTTTAGTTAATATATCTGCTATTTGAAATTCAGACGGAACATAATTAATTTTAAAATCGCCTCTATCATAACGCTCTCGAATGAAATGGTAACGAACATCTATATGTTTTGTTCGTTTATGGAATTCAGGGTTTTTGACAAGCCTGATTGCTCCCTGATTATCCATATTCAAACTCGTATCGCCAATACCAGTTGGAACCAATTCCAAAAGCAGCTGTTGAAGCCATATCATTTCCTTCACTGCCTGTGATGCCGCTACGTACTCCGATTCCGTTGTGGATAAAGACACACACTTCTGTCTTTGTGATGACCAAGACACTGGTCCATTTCCAATCGTAAAAATGAAGCCAGTGGTAGAACGTCTAGTTACAGGATCACCGGCATAGTCAGCGTCACTGAAACAAACCAAAGCAAATTTATCAATTTTGTTAAAAACTATACCCATTGTCATGGTCCCGCTGATGTACTTCAGAATACGTTTGACTGCATTTATTTGTGCCTGATTTGGTGCATCCAAATAACGCGAAACGACTCCCACTGCAAAAGCTATGTCTGGTCGAGTAGCAACTGCCAGGTACATGAGACATCCCACCGCTTCTCTGAAGGGAAATTTTACGCCTTTTGAAGATATAGATTCAGCATGCAAACAGGTTTCAGCTGGAGTTGACACCGGCTTACAGCAATCCATGTTAAATCTTTTCAGAACACATTCCGCATACCGTGTCTGACTGACGAAAAGCGTACCATTAGATCCCCTTGCTAATTCCATTCCCAAGAACATCTCTGCATTTAATAGAGTGATTTCGAAATGCTGCTTTAAAAATGTAACCAGGTTCATGGCATCATTCTTTTCCCGCGCAGCAACCAATCCATCATCAATGTATATTGCCAGAATCATACGCCTGTTAATATCCCCCGAGATGAACACACACGGATCCATTTCGCTTGGTTTTAGGTTAAACTCCTTCAGAACATTAGTAAACTTGTTCCAACAACGAGAGGCTTGTTTCAACCCATACAGGCTCTTCTGAAGTTTGCATACTCTACTTGTGGTTGCTTCATGTAAATCTCCTCCTTCAATTCGCCATTCAAAAATGCTGTCTTCACATCGAATTGAGTAAGACTTAATCCTTCGTTTGCCGCAATAGCAAAAATTGCACGAATGGATGTGAATTTTGCCACGGGGCTAAAGGTCTCCCCGTAATCAATTCCCTGTTTTTGGCTAAAGCCTTTTATTACCAACCTGGCCTTGTATTTCTGCTGTCCGCTCAAACCCACGTTTTTAAGCTTGTAAACCCACTTGTTGTCTATGGCCTTCCGTTTTAATGGACGCTGCACCAAGTCCCAGGTGCGATTTTTGCTAAGGCTGTCCATCTCCTCTGCCATTGCTTCTTTCCAATGAGCCGCATCATCACAGGTTGTTGCATCACTGTAGCTGTATGGTTCACCCTGCACAAGGAAAGCATGTTTTTCAATGAGATTACACATACCTGAACCTTTATTTTTACTGCTACGCAGACGGTCTCTCAAAGGAAGCGTCTTATCACCGACACTAACACCACCGCTCAAATCATCATCTTCGCTTGCTGACTGAAAATTGTCTTCTCTTCCATTTGGATCCTCTTCATCGGGATCAGCTATAGATCCACGAGTATCACCGATCGGTGAATCGACATACAAGGCTGGTAAAACCATAGCTTCTTCCGGTTTCTCATCATCCCACCTCACCATTTGACGATATTCATTTTCTTCTTTCTCCCCGAATGTGACATCTCTGACTATCTGAACTTTCTTCGCTGCAGGTATCCAAATCCTGTATCCCTTGGTATTATCCGCGTAGCCCATAAATAAGCCCTTTTCTGATTTCTTATCCCACTTTTTGCGTTTTTGCTTAGGTACATGTACAAAAGCCTCGACGCCAAACACTTTGAAATCCTCAACCCTTGGCTTACTGTCCCACCACAACTCATAGGGATTTTTATCTTTGATAGAACTATTTCCAGTCCGATTCAGCACATACACCGCAGTATTCACTGCCTCCGCCCAGAACTTCTTTTGTAAATTCTTCGCATGCAACATTGTCCTGGCGGCTTCGACTATTGTTCTATTCTCCCTTTCAGCAGACCCATTTTGCTCTGGAGTATAAGCCACAGTAGTCTCGTGCCGAATACCATGCTTTGCTAGGAGAGATTTCACACCTTCGTTGACAAACTCTGAGCCATTGTCCGTTCGAAGTGTTTTAACTGGATTCCGTGCTTCACATCTTGCCCGATTAATGAACTGTTCAATCCAGTAGCAAACCTCTGACTTTTGCCTCAGAAAATAAACCACTTTGTAATGCGAAAAATGGTCCTTAAAAAGCACAAAATATCTAGCTCCTCCTATGGAGTTTTCTTCCATTGGACCACATACATCGGCATGCACAAGCTGACATGGTTGGTTTGCTTGAAAACTACTCCTCGGGAAAGGTAATCTGTGTTGCTTACCGAAAATACAAGAATCGCACATGAAACTAGCATCGTCCTCGAATGCAATCCCTTCCTTTTTTAACTGAGAACGTACGTGTGAAACATTTTGATGAGCCATCCTCTCATGCCACACTTTCAGTGAAAAAATTTGATTAGCTGCAATATTCGCCGCTTTACCAACAACACTTTGTACCCTAATACACATTTCAAACAATTGCAGCCTGCGCTCTCCCACTGCTTGGATTGTACCCTCCGAATCCACAAATTGACATCGCACACTATCTGAAATAAATCTCAAACCCTTGTCTAATGCACGACTTTGTGAAAATAAGTGCACGGAAATCTTGGGGACATAAAGCACATTTGAAAGGTGTTTCTCAGTCCACATTTTACCATCCGAAGCTAGAATATTAATGTCTCCAACGCCCATCGCCGAAATCTTTTCTCCACTTCCAATTCTTATGCCAATTGGATCAGCAAAACTCCGATAGTTTATTAACCACTCCTTTTTGTAAGTCATATGATCGCTCGCTCCCGAGTCTAAATACCATCGATTATAAATTTCTCGATCATCATTGACCATCAGCGCGCTTGCTGTGAGTTTTACTGCCCCCTGTTCCTCACTTCTAGTTCCAGTCCTCCTTCGATCATCAGCATCTCCCCTTTGCAGCTCGTCGACACTTCCAGCCTTCACTTGATCAGCGATCTCCAAACAATTGCTAACGAGTGCGTTTCCCCTGGGTACTTCACTTCTACTTCCAGTCCACAAGTGATTGTTAACACTTTCTCGCTCACTTACACTTCTAGTCTGGACTCGATCATCGATCGCCACAGAGTTGCGGTTGCATGTCAGTGCGTTCCCCTTTGGACCATCACTTCTTCTCCCAAGCTTTTTCCGCTCAGTAATCTTCTTCGGACATTCTCTTTTCCAATGCCCGAACTCATTGCATGCAAAACACTTACCAGGCTTAGAATTCTTTTCTTGCTGCTTTCGCCCTCTTTGCTTTGCCAGCAGTGCAGTTGTATTTAAATTTGTATCAGAAGAGTGAGATGACATACGTGTCTCTTCCATCACTAGTCGTGACGTCAAATTCTCCAAAGTTTGCTCTTCTTTGACTGACGACTCCCACGCACAAAAAAAATGTTTGAAATTTTCTGGAAGAGTCATTAATATTTTTGTAATTACCATACTCTCTGAGACTGTCTCTCCAACATCTCTTAGCTGCCTGACTATGTTCTGCAATTTAGATATATGTGTTGCAACGTCATCATCTGGATCCTTGTTGAAACTATAGAAACGTTGCAGCAACATATGAACATTCTCCTTTGATGTTTGTTCATATACAGCCCGCAACTTCATCCACATTTCCTTTGCAGTTGTGCAATTGACGATATGTCGAAGTGGTATTGAACCAATGCTTGTTGCAATGATTCTTTGCGCCTTGCTATCCGATCGCATCCACACATCTAAACGTTCGTTGAACTTAGCTTGTTCCTCATGCTGTGCCTTTATTGGGAATGGGTTTAACCCATTTGTTTGCCCAAGAAGTCCTGATGCATTTAACAAAATCGTTACTTGGAACTTCCACACCGAATATTGCTCGGAATTCTGCAATTTTTCGACTTTAAAGAGTTCACTCTCCATTTTCTCTTTTCTCACAATACAATATACTTTAATTGTAACAATAGGTTTCCCAGCAAAAAGGCGTACAAAAAAAAATGATTTTACCAAGGTGACCTTTATATAACCTTATCGAATTTATTTTTCAGCGCGATCTGGGCCCATAACCTGTTAATTATGAAGAAAAAAGACCGACCGACTTCTATGAAGTATAAAGAGAAACTAACTTTATTAGAGACTAAATTCAATATTTTAGTTTTAGTACAATGATTAAGTGGGAGCCACTATTGCCAGACTTCAATTTTTCAAATAGATTATAATTCATTATTTTTAACACGAATTCGTAAGTTTTCATTCGTTCATAAATGTCAGACTTGAAACGCATATTCAGGTCCTCCATCACATTTCCCGGCAATTTTTGAAGCATCCAGTCCCAATTAGCAAGCATGGCGTAATGTTTCAGTGGTAATGCTTCTGCCCTTTTTTCTGGCAAACCTATCAGGTCTGTAAAGCTTTTAGTAAGAGTGTTAGCACTCTATTTTCTTGTTTTCATTTACCTTTAAAAATAAGAAGAAAATAAGGATTTGTAATCATAACAAACAGATTTTGTCATATAATGCTAACATATGCATAGCTTCAACCTTTATCAGTTCAGTTGCAGTATTACAGCTTGACTGGAAGTGGAAGGGGAATTTACGAGGGCGGGTCAATAAGTCCGTGACTTTTGGAATAAAACACAGATTTTTTGATAAAATTTTTTTTTTATTTTTCAACGTAGTCTCCCTTGAGCTCTATAAACTTTGTCCAACGCTTCTCCAATTTTTTTATCCCTTCCAAAAAAAATGATTTGTCGAGGTCCTCAAAATAGGCCTTTATTTGCGAGATGACTTCATCATTAGAGTCAAATCTTTTTCCACCAAGCCATTTCTTCAGGTTTGGGAACAAGAAGTAGTCGCTCGGAGCCAAATCTGGAGAATAGGGTGGATGAGGGAGCAATTCATAGCCCAATTCATGGTTTTTTGCCATGGCAACTGCACATGTGTGCACCCTTGCATTGTCTTGGTGGAAAAGAACTTTGTTCTTGGCCAAATGAGATCGGTTTTTTTTCAAATCGTCATTGAATCGGTCCAATAAGTTGGCATAATATTCCCCATTGATTGTTCTTCCCTTTTGAAGGTAGTCAATGTGGATTATCCCGCGTGCATCCCAAAAAACAGTCGCCATAACTTTATTGGCTGACAAACCCACCTTGGCCTTCTTTGGCGCCGATTCACCCTTAGAAACCCACTGTTTTGACTGTTGTTTGGTCTCTGGTGTGTTGTGATGGATCCATGTTTCGTTCACGGTTACAAAACGGCGCAAAAACTCCTCCATATTGCGATTAAACAACGCCAAACCTTCCTGTGAAGTTGTTACACGATTGCGTTTGTGGTCGACTGTGAGCAAACGCGGCACCAATCTTGCGGAATGCTTTCTCATGCCCAAGTGATCATTCAAAATTGAAACCACTGAGCCATGCGAGATCCCTACGGCTTCCACAATCTCTCGCACTTTCAATCTTCGGTCGGCCAACACCATAACGTGAATTTTTTCGATTGTTTCGGGTGTAGAGACCTCAACTGGTCGTCCAGGACGTTTGGCATCTTCAGTGCTTGTACGGCCACAACGAAATTCAGTAAACCACTTTTTTACCATTGAAATCGATGGTGCAGAGTCCCCATAGTATTTTTCAAGCTTAGCCTTGGTCTCGGTAATGGTTTTTTTTCGCAAGAAATAATGCTTAATAAGCACACGAAATTCACTTTTTTCCATTTTCTCCTCATATTAGTGAGTAGTCTGATAAAAATAGCTGTCAAACACAAACTAACTGACGCAGCAAGTTTAAATTTTGACAGGAGTCAACGGACAGATGTCTGTTGACAGGAGCAGTGTTGCTGTTTCAGTAAAGAGGTCAGAAATTCAAAAAGTCACGGACTTATTGACCCGCCCTCGTATGTCCATTCCAATGCTATGAAATGTTCTGAAATTATTTTAAGAAGTAGAAAGCATTCAATTTGAAAACCAATTTCTGAAATACAACTCGGATTGGAAATTCAATTATACTTTTGCAGTCTATTACCTTCCTCTTCTTTTTTCTACTTTGTTGCTTGTTGTACTGGTACCAAGCTGGTGGTGTAGCTTCATGCGCAGCCTCTAGCTGCCAAGTTGTCAATATTGCTATAGTAATTCATTTATGATTCGCCAATAGCGTTTTACTTTAATCATATTTATAAATCATATTAATAAAACTTCATTTCAGAAAAAATTTAACAAGTTTACCATGGTAAACGAATGCACAAACAAAATTGAATTAAGTATTTCCTCAAAAATTCTTATTTGTTAAATAATTTAAAATTACCAGTCAAGAATTTTAAAATCGTTTTCAATTCCAACAGTCAACGGATTCAGAAAAAGTCGAATTTTTGCAAACAATTATTATCCCGTTCAATAAATTGTAAGCGAAAGAAAGTGGAGACTGCTACCTAAGAATCTAGTACATTTATCCAACTTTGCATCATTTCGAAATGGAAGAGCGTACAGCTATTCCTCCTTTTATGATTTGGCCGTGTCAGTTTTGTATGGGAATTTTTATTTCGCAGCAGCGTACTAGGCTCAACTAATTTTATACGTTTTTTGAGTATTTGGTCGAAAAAACCATGTTTATATAAAAATAAACGTCCCTTAAAAGTGGGTGTGACAAAGAACTTTGTGTGGGCGAATCGTTAAGAACGGATTTGTTTAAATACTTTGCGAAGAACAGAACTTTCATTTCCGTTGATTACTTCCTAAACAATTTTTTTTTAATAGTGGGCGAATTGTAAAAATGATGGTTATAATTTATAAGTAACAGTGTGATAAGCGATTGTGTGATAAACCTTAAAGTAGACAACGACAAAATTGGAATTATCTCTGATGTAAGGTACCTGGGTGTTGTCATAGACAATAAATTAGCACTTAATAAACATAGAGTAAAATAAATATAAATATTAGGCATTAACGGCCCATAGAGTGCCTAAAACCTAGCTTCTCCAACCACTTTCTTCTGGGAAGGGTAAGGGACCTACAATTTAAAGCCGAATCCTCTCGGCATATTTGAGAAGCTTCTCATGACAACTGATAGAGTGAAAAAAAATCTAGCTGTTACTTGGCCCGGCAGGAATTGAACCGGGGACCTTTTTAACAACTGAGCCACTGCTCCCGAATAGAGTATATAGTGAAAAAATATCTAAAAAGGCAAATTTACGCAGAAATATTTCAACAGTCAGTGCAATAAACATTTTTAATGCGATAATAAAACCTCATTTTGAGTACTGTCCATCAATTATTTTTTTGTGCAATCAAGAAATGATCAATAGACTTCAACTCCTTCAAAATGAAGCAATCCGAACAATTTTAAAGTGCAATATTTATACTCCTATATGTTAGATTATGTTAAGGTGGCTAAGCGTTAAACAAAGAATTTTAATGAATGTATTACTTTTTGTCTTTGAAAAAAAAAATAATCTTATGCCTGCTTATCTCTCTCGTTTAGTAAGGTATGTAGGTGTTGTTCAACCCTTCACATTGAGAAACAGCCACGACTTTCGTCCTCCATTCTCACGAACAAACACAGGCCAAAAATGCTTGTTCTAGAAAGGAATTCGAGTTTATAACACCTTGCCAAATGTCAGAAAACAACTTCAACAGATTTTAAAGTCTAATTGTAGATTTTGTTAGACTTCAAAATTAATTATCCAAAATTATTAATGCTTTTTATTTTAATATTTTTTGTTAAAGTTATTTATTTCTTTGTTAAATTATTTAATTTATATCAATTTAATATTCTTTTAAACACACAAAAAAAAATGTAATACATACATTACTTTCGACGCTGATCATAAATTTAAGCTGTGTTTTATGAACGAAAGCTAGATCAGAACAGAACGGAACAGCACAAGACAGTAAACAATTTGAATTTTCAAATTCGACACTTTTCACTCACTTGCCCTTACCTCTAAGCTAGGTGCAGAAAACCTTGTGCTAAACTGATCAGAGAGAATTAAGAACACATTTAGGCAACATTTTTACTGATGGAACACAAAACCCTGTTTATGGTCTTGTGTGTACTACAAGGAATATTATTTAACAAACTAAACTTCTATTAGTTTATTAATTTTTTTTTGGTATATAAACTTGAATAGTTATAATGCGAAAATATGAAACAATAATTTATTTTTTGGCAAAAACTGTATATTTTATAAGGAAGAAGAAAAAGGCTTTTTTTAGTAAAACTATTCAGTAGAAAGAAAGAAATTTCTTTTAATAATTTATTATGGTTGTACTTAATTTTTGACGTACTATTATGAAGAAAATAAACTTTTGATTTTGGTGTCGTACAAGACGGATTAATTTTTGACGAAAATTGAAATATTTTGAGAATCAAAAGCGTTTGAGGGTATAAGACACTGACGTAATCAGCAGTTACAATTATGTATTTGCATTTGAAATTTCAAAATTACGAGGTGAATAGCATAGCAATGTATTTTTCGTTTGATTTACAATAAATTGTGTTGCTATCTTTCTGTAGCACATAAGAAAGATCTTAAGTCAATTGGCCACTTTAAAAATTATTCAAAAACGTTTTAATTATCTGCAAGATATACAAATCGGTTCGATACGACCTTATTAGCTATGACGACGCGATTCATAGTCTAGCGAAAAAAATTGAGTCAGAATATTCGCTGCTTGATGGTACCGTACCAATGAGACTACGTTTCGCCCGAAGTGTGGGGAATATTGCTGCCATAGAGGAAACCATCGGAATCTGGCCAAATCAGTCAATTTCACGGCGTTCTCAAGGATTGGGCCTCTCCCAGACCACATTATGTCGAATTTTGCGAAAGGATCTTGGCCTACACCCTTAGAAGATCAAGCTGACTCAAGAACTGAAGCTACTTGATCATATGAAGCGACGTACGTTCTCGAATTGGGCTGATATGATGGAAGAAAATGAAGAATTTCATCGCAAAATCATCCTCAGCGATGAAGCGCATTTTTGGTTAAACGGCTTCGACAAAGAGCAAAATGTGCATTACTGGACAGGTGAGAACCCTCATGTGCTTCATGAAACAGCACTTTATCCGCAAAAGGTCACTGTTTGCTGCGGTTTTCATGCCGGTGTCGTCATTGGGCCGTTTTTTTTCGTCGATGAAAATGACCGTCACGTTACGGTAAATGGTATTCGCTACAGACACGTTGGCACGTTATTTCTTTGAGCAATTGCATGAATTTTACATCAGTGATATGTGGTTCCAACAAGACGGTGCCACAAGCCACACAGCGAGTGCAACAATCGAGTTATTGGAGTCGCAGTTCGGTGAACGTGTTATCTCGAGAAACGGACCAGTCTATTGGCCGCCGAGATCGTGTGATTTAACGCTTCAACTCTAGACTCTTTTTTATGGGGCTACATTAAATCATTGGTCTATGCCAACAAGCCGGTGACGTTAGAGGAGCTTAGAGTCAATCATGCTTATTTTGAGATTCGAATGAATAGTCAAGTCGTTCGAATGTCTATTTTCGTTCGAATTATACCAATTTTCCTCAAATAAATTTTCTATTCGATCGAATCTCAAAATACAAATTGTTCTAATTCGACAAACTTTCGTTCAAATTCGAATGTCAAAATCAGCATGAATATTGAACGAGAAATAGCGGCCGAGTCATCGAAAATTGGGTTCAACGTATCGACCGCTGCATACATTCCCGTGGTGGACATATGAACAAAGTCGAAATCCATTAATAAATGTTTGCAAGCCAATAAATTTTCAAGATATCTAAAAGTTTGCATTTTATTTAAAAAAGAAGTTATCAAGTCCGTAATAAAAGATCCTTTATAAGATCAAAAACGCAACGTCTCCAAGTTATCTCCGTGAAAATATTGCAACCGGTACCAATGCAGATTACAACTTAAGAAGTGTAGGAGATTTAAGATTTCAAAGAACGAGAACCACGAGGACAACGAACTATCTGCTATACCGGATTCCAAAGATTTAACAGTTTACCACCTGAAATAAAAAATGGAAGAACATTTTTTGCATTTAAAACATGATTAAACATAAAAACAATAAGGAAACTAGTAAAAAAATGTACCTGAGCTCACTCTAAATCTCTAAGATTTACGAACAAGTTTCAGTTAATCATGTACAATATGATGAAAAAATCTCCTAAGTATTAACATGATCTTGGAGGCTTGGGGGGAATACGCCAATGCTCCTAACCCAGGTTGAAATATAACTGACACTGTATCCTTGAACAAAATGGTACGTTGGATATGGTTTTAATCAAAAAACTGAATCAATCTCTATACAATTTATTACTTAACGATTTCTACTTTCCATAGCATTTATAGGTATTATTTACCGACAATTTGGTAATGCATGGACATTATTTTTAATTAATGAGCCGTGAATTAACTTTTAAACTACATTTAAGTTGATTTGTGATAGGAGGTAAATTAAATGTTTTTTATTAATAGGGCTGTAATGTGTTTAATGCGGATGAACGCTTAAGATCTATGAGTGATTCGTATTCCAGGACGGTTAGCGTATCAGATTGAGTCTTATGATAAATTGATTTCGTACCCACTCGATGTCAATATCTGTATCCGGAGAAATCTGACAAAGATTTCAGCAGGCTTACCAAATATTCAGTGATGATATTTCGAACTTCATCTGATAGTTACAACGAGTTCTCTTGCAGAAAATAATATAAAAGTGGAAAACATTCAATATTGCCCGTTTCTATGAAGGAGGACCTAGAAATTGATTTTATTTATAAATGCCGATACTTTGTCTCTGGCGAAATATATATAGTTGTTGATTTTCCTGCAAAAGTGTATTAATTCCGTTGACCTTTCTAAAAATGTCAGCAAGCTAAGGTAATTTTACAAGTCAATGCTCATCATGCAATACATCGAAAAGAGTTACAGTCGCATATATGTGGAAAACTCTCAGCTCGTCCCGAAGTTCATATAACCTGACATAAGCTTTGTCTCTGGAAACCCGTCGGATCTCACTGGGAAAGAGGAGTACCACCCATTTCTTCGCACACTTTTTTGAACAATCTCGATTAGAGGGGACGACTTTTAACGTAATTAACGATCATCATTGTCGTTGTCATCCAAAAAATGTAATGAAACTACAGTAATAAATAATATTTGTTATTGTAGAATTTGATGAAATTGTTTTTTTCCAAAATGTTTCTTAAACTGTAATTTAAATCATAATTTTGCACCATTTGGAACTTTCACTTAACAATCGGCCCTATCGAGGTATCCGTTCGGAAAGGAATTTTCTTTGATTTGTACGAAATCGGAAAAATTTCATTCGAGGTATCTTTTCCGATACAACTTTCGGAAAAATTCTCCGATGACGTATAGCGCACCTTGTCGCATTGCGTTGTACCGCGTTTATGTCACTTACTTTTGACAGATACACAGCAAATTTCTTTCGAAGCTCTCCGACAAGAAAATGCTGCGGGTTATTTTAAGTAAAGTGGAAAAGTGGTAAAAATTGGACGGAATAAAATTAAAAAATATAATTTTTGATGTTTAGTGGTCAACTCGAGCCGCATTAGCGATCACTTTGAAACTGTATTAGATTTATCACAAAGTATTTCACCCTGTAGTGGATTTAAAGCAGCTGATTCGCTGTCAAATAAAAGCGTTTGTATTCTTTATTTATCTTGTTCCGAAACGGATACCTCGATCGCAATCTGAGTTCCGATTGGATTTGCCATTCGTTTTGGAATTTCTTCCGAACGGATACCTCGATAGGGTTGAATATAACAGCGAACCAAAATAATTTAATGACAAACTTAATTGATTCGCGGAGCTCTGATGATTTTTCCACGGAACCCTTAGGAATCGCTGCGATATAGTATCGAACTTCTCCAATAGACTGGTCAAAATGCCTTTCGGAGT
Organism: Portevinia maculata; assembly: GCA_949715645.1. Lineage (NCBI taxonomy): Eukaryota > Metazoa > Arthropoda > Insecta > Diptera > Syrphidae > Portevinia > Portevinia maculata. The sequence continues at coordinate 77,959,340 of OX454525.1, forward strand.
TATTTTCAGCTACGCACCTTATTATTGGTTTCGGATATTCTGCTTACACCACAACTACCCTTCCTATTCGAGCAGATAACGAGGCTTTCTTTGTTTAGGTCCAACCTACGAATTCAATCCCATCACGCTGCCGACATCTCTGCCCCGATTTTTACAACGCTTCACGCCTTTGGAATTCTTTGTCGCGCCATACTAAACGAACTATTAATACAACAAGATTTAAAACCCAATGAAGACACTTTTTTCTGTTCCCTAAAGTATGTCTCTCTCCCCTCTGGACCATCTCTACTTTTTATTTCGGTGTTACACTCTTAGAATCTTCCTCTTCACCTTGTTTCTTTCTATATTTACACCAACGCTTCTACAATTGTTAAGAACTTAACTATCACGCTCTCTTTTGTAAAATTGTATAGGTTATTATTAGTTTTTAAGTTACTTAATCTTAAAGTGTATAGGCTTTTCTTAATAAATAAATAAATGAAATGAAAATTTAAAAACATCGCAGTTCTCAACTGTATAGCATAGGAAAATCGAGACAAAATGTTGATCTTTTTGCCTTTTTTCCGTGGAAGCTTACCTTTCCTGCAATGTCCACGGAATCCACTCTACGCAACAGAAATTAAACAAGCAGCTACAAATACGAGAAACAAATAAAAAATGCTCCACATTATAAAATTAAGTACATATAATATACATATGTGATATATTATACCTTTTTCGTTTTGTTGTTTTTATAATAATTATATTTATGATCATTTTCTGTTTCGTTATTATGTTTTTTTTTTGTGATTTTTGTTTTTTTTTTACGTTTTTCTTCTTCCTTATATCTCTTCTTTTTTTTATGATGAATTAGAAATAAAAAAGACAAATAAAAACATATCGTCTACGTAATATTTAAAAAAAATCATAAAATAAAAACAAATGAAATTAAATTATGTAAAAAATAATATGACATTAAAAATTATTATTTAAAATAACGGGTATACGATTCGACGAAGTGAAAAAAATAAACGAAGGATCATCATCATACATGCTTTTTAAAAAAAAATCATAATACAAAATATATAATATTCATATTTTTATATTTGCGAATATATTTAACTATGTTGTTTGTTTTCTTTTCTTTTAATACATTTAAGAATCCAGGAGAAATAATATTAATTATATATTTATATATATTTAAAACGCAAAACGTTCTGCAACGTGGAAAGCAAAAAAAAAAAATAGAAAAATACTGTTTTTGTTGTAGTTTAAAAATCACTAAATAAATGTATACATATATTTATACACAATATTCAATTATATGATAAAATAACATTTTGCGCATCTCGTTTTTTTTCTTCTTAAAATTAATTTATTAGTTTTCTTCTTTTTTATATAATCAATGATATATTTATATACCTCTTTTTAAATAAAAATTAATTTAAAACAAAAAAACATTCTTTTCAATTTGGCCATTATTTCTCGTGAGTTTTTAATCCGAGTTAGTTTCCAAAGGTTTATTTTTTCTTTCTTTTCTCTTTCGACTTCTTATTTATCATCTTTCTTTAGCTATACATTACATGTCTTATTTTATTAGTTTTTATGTAAAAAATAAAATTATATGTCACTAAACATAAAAATGAACAAAAGCACAACTAAGTGTAGTAATCAAAACTAAAATACACTAATCGAACTAAATATTATGGACGTTGGAAAACAAACAGAGATGTGTGGCCGGATATTATAAAATTTCCTTAATGTACGGTTGCATTTTTTTGCTATACATAATTTAATAGAAGAATTTCAAAGGTTCTTACTTGTGGAAATGTGAGTCCATTCATAAATGCACTGCTGCGCAAGTTGCTACGCAGTTGACAAATGTAGGAGAACTTTATTTGTTGCATACTTTAGAACGCAATCGTGCAGCTGTATTGCATACCGGATCATGTAAAATGAAAATAATCGAACGATCTCAATTCTCCAATAGCTGTATTTATCATATTTATGGAGATAGAGAGAGACGTTTTTGGTCATTCGATTGTTTTCGTTGAACATCATGTGGAACCTCCTGTTGCATTCCTTGCAATTGGTTTGACGTTTTAATTATGCAGCTTTTACTGCATTTATGAACAAGCCGTGTGTTTGTTATTAGTTGGGGTTTAATTTCAAAATCAGGGAACTACAGTCAAGAAAATATGGAAAATCGGGGAAAGAACTCTGAGCTCGAGGGAGATTCAGAGTCTAATACTGCGATATTGCAGGGGGCTAACATAACATACCTAGCATACCCTGGCGGATTCAAGTTTGTTAAACAAATATTTCTTAATACTCATAACGTGTGATACTGGATCGAAGCAATCTGATCTGAGAACTATTTTTGTTAGATCAGATCAATATGTTCAACGCAAAGGCCACAGAGCCACGCATGAGAAAGACATGGAATATTTTGTGAACAAGAAAAGCACTAATTTTGAAAGAATAGAGCTTCAAATTAAAGAAACCGATTTTATCCCGATAACAAATCAATTTCTCAGATCAGAGACTGCATCAGGAGCCAAAAGACATCATTGTACAAATAAGGCAGGGGTAGTGTACCGATTACACCAATATGAGATAGGAGTGTTGTAAGACCAATCTTCTTCCTAAACGCGTTGGCTATGGTCAGGATTAACTGGCTTAACACAATGGCAATTTTATAGTGTGTTTACCACACGTCCTTGACAGTGTAGAGGAATTTGTTATCTACAGTTAAGGAGTTCAAAATTTGAATGGTAAATCTGTATATTTAGAGAAGGATTATCATGAAAAGGGCAATATTTCGGGGCATAACGCACATGTAATCATATGCCATAATCGGCGCACTGCCCACAATGACTAGGGCTTAGCTTCCCCAACCATTCGTCTGTGCGAAGTTATATTTCAGGCACTTATAAAATCGATCTACAAATTTACGACGACAAAGGGAAATTTCGATAAGATTTTGATGTAGTCCAGTGCACTAAACGCTGAGACTATTCGAGAAATAATCACTTACAGAATCTAAGAACTGACCGAGTAAGATTGTTACAGTAAATACCATATTTGAACAAGTTTGGATTGCGTTGCATGGTATTTTCCTCATAGGTAGTGTCCTCTAAGGCGAAGGGAACATCGCAGGTAATTACATTATAGTAATGGTTTCAATTCGGTTATGTATGAGACAAATTATGTGATTAGTTTATTGTTTTGGAAGAGGGGGGTAAAATATCAATTTTATTTCAATATTCGATACAGTCAATACAGAAATAAAGGAGATACTTTTGTAGAAAGAAAGTTCCAACAAAATTGATTGTTTGAAAAAGATATCACACAATAAGAAGGTATTCGTGTTAAAAACGCATATTCGGAAAATGCTTCCAAAAACGACAACGTGACTTCAGTAACATTGAGTTAAATTGTGACAAGTTGCCACAAACGTCAAACCAGACGTTGTCGTTTTCAAAAGCATTTTAAATGAAAGGCACTTTTCGAACAAAAAAGCCAGGTATATATGGGTGAATCCGGAAAGGCATCACTGCGCAGTGGGCTTATAGTCAGTCCTGCATTATTTTTTTGGCTCATTAATGCAAATATTTTGCATCACTGGAAAGGTATCACGTTCATCTTTTATAAAGTTGCGTAAGCTGATGCGCAAATGTCGACTATAAGAGCACCAATAAAACTACATCAAAATCAGGAACGTTACCATCGGCATCGTTTTTTATGCAGTGATGCCACATCGATGCGCATTTTGTTGGCGTTTCTGAATTCAACCTATGTACCTTGGAAGACTTTCCCGGCAAATAACGAAACGACAAGAAATTGCAATGCTATAAAACAGAGATTGCTCAGAAATGGTGCTTCTAATTCAACAGCGAAAGACAAAAGGATGAAGATCGTAGGTACTTCACGATTTCTCAATTTTGAATAAATAATTGTGAACATGTATATGCATTTTGTTTGTAGGACGCACTCAGCTAGCAGTTAGAGTGATGTCTCGAATTTTACCAAAGATCTTCACATATCGCGCCCTGAGGTAATTGCATTTTAGAAATTGCACTGTTTCCAGTAATTTTTCTATTGTGAATATAACCTGATTTCTTTTAAATAGTTGGTCGTTTCTGAATATTAAAAATATTTTCAGAGTGGAAAAAACTATTTAAAATATATGAGAATCAATCACATTTTGGAAGTAACGACACTGTTATCTCAGGGTGCATTGCATGTGAGTTGATTAGAAGCAAATCAGAGGCATTAGTCAACATAAGTAGCAAACGAAGTTCGAATATCTGACGTCAATAATGTATTATTCGTTTCAAAGGAGAGAAATTATGAACATAGTACCTTCATAAATACATACAGGCGTACACTGGTTTAAGACGTTTCATTTCGATTCACCACAATTTTGTACCGCACTGTGCCTAAAAAGTTAAACATCTTAAGTCGACTGAAGGTGTTTTAGCTGTTCAACGTTATTTGAATTGTGTTCTACTTGTTCTATTTTTAAAGCCAACCAAGGTGAACATTTTTTAAAAAAATGTGGAAGTTATAATTGTTTATAATATATCTTAAGTCATCAATTGTAAGGTAAAACAGCTTATGTTTATTATTTCGAAATGTAAGTAGCGTTTTACCAATATTTCTCCTATTTTGCAAAATAGTGTGGAAACAATCACAGTAAAACATCTTAATCCCTGATTGACGTTACAGCAAAAAAGCTTGTGCACCTAAGATTTTTTACTGCGAAAAGTGACGACTTTGTTGTTCAGGTCGACTTAAGTTTATTTACCAAATTAATTTTTCAAATATCGAAATAATTTCCAGTTATAAACAACTTGTTTTATTAAGCGATTTTATCGAATCGGAGTGGGACGAAGTAACGGTCTTAGGTGGACATAAATTATTTTACAGTGTGCAAGTGCAGTTCATATTTGAACATAAGGGTTAAAATACTATAATAAATTGCAGTTTGGTTCGAAAATAAAAATTGAAAAGTGGAAAAATGTATGGTTTTTTATAAGAAAATTGATTAGTGAGAGGGAATTAAATATTAAACGCGCGCATCAAATGTTGATGATAGCTTTAACATCACAAAATAAAAAATATATAAAACAGTAATGGCAAAAGACGTGAAGGCTGTAATGAGCGCAGCAAAGGTCCTAAAAATCAAGAATTTTCTGAGTCAAATTCGACTGAAATAGGTTAGTCGTCATTTTGATTTTATTAATTAAAGGATATTAATTTAATACAATTAAATCTATTTGCTTCAAGATAAGCCAAACAGTTTAGGTAATGTGAACACATTAGTTGAAGTACAAGAAGCTGATTTTTATGAGGCTAAAGATCTACCAGGCACAAGCAATGAATTTCAAAGGCAATTCGATACTCTATTGAATACTGATTCTATCGTGATTGATGTCGACCAAAGAAATGACTTAGCTGCTCCTAACTTTCATTTTAAAAGGTAAAAAATAGAGCGTGCAATGCAAATTTTGGAAGCAAATCTAATGGGTAAAATAGTCAATTTATCAGGTTAATTTGTGGCAAGCAAGGAAGTTTTGGAATTGAAAATTGTCGGTTGAATTGCAAAGAAAAAATGTTAACGGGAGTTCAAAGAAATTTATTTGAATAGTCTTGGAAGCTGGGCAACTATAATTAAAGAGTAGCATTTGCTGCTGAGTTAATAATACTTTCAGAAGAAAAAAACGCAAAGAAAAACGACCACGCAGAGTCTTCGGTTACAACGATTTCACAAAACAAATGAGGTCTAAAAATGCCTCCAAATAAGCGTAATGATGCGAACAAAATTGAAATACGCAGACATATATAGTTTTCCAGCATATGAATCTCACTATACTAAAAAGCAATCACAGCAGAGGTACTTTCATGCCGATTTAAGTCTTTCTCTCTTTATAGCAATTGCTGTGGAGGTCAAAATAAGACTTCATTTGTTTCAACGATGGTGCATTCAAACTATTGATAATAAGATGTTTTACTGTGATTGTTTCCACACTAAGACAGGGTCGCACTCATATGGAGTGTGATAAAGACCATGCAGCGATAGAAAGGAAGAAGAAAAGAAAATATGTAGATATACACCATACAATAGTAGCCATTACTTTGAAATTGTATTGTTATTTATCAGTCAGTTCACACTGTAATGGATTGTTTTAAATCTGAATCTCTGTTAAACACGTTTGTATGCTTTATTTATCTTGTTCCGAAACGGATAACTAAGGGGGTTTGCCTTTTGTTTCGGTATTTCTGCCGAAAAGATACCTCGATAGAGTAAGTTTCACAGATGCTCATTTATTAGTAGCTCAATTAAACACATGATTTGCAAGGCCAATCGCTACGCTACGATATTAGTCAAGAGTTCTGTTTTGGTTGTTACAATTTGAGAAAATAAAATAAATGGCTTTGTAATTACTTTAAAAAAGAAAAAACAAAATTGTAACCAGAGGTTAGTTTACCTGAGAAATCGATAACCAGCCGATTTTGGTAAAATCGATAACCGGCCTATTTTGGTATGTTAACGACATTTAACCGATTATAATTAGGAATTCTGTATGTTCATGATTGTTATATGTAAGAAACGCATCACTGTACACTTGATGCTTTATCAGCCCTGTCAAACGTTCATTAACGCAAACAATTTGCATCACCGTTCGTTATTATAAACTGATGCACAAAAAATGTCAACGAAAAAAGCATGAAGAAAATTGTAGATGCTTCTGATGCGTCAGCATCGTAATTTGTGCAGTGAAGCCGCATCGATGCCTGTTTTGTTGGCGTTTCTGAACTCATGCTGTTTTTCTGATTTATTTGGGCACTTAGGGGAAATGAAATGATTGGAAACTGAAATTGTTGGTTGGCACCGACGGTTACGCAGCTATTCAGGGGAATACATATCCGGGCATAACTGAATTCCTATTGACCTGAATTAGCATACAGCCACGAAACGTTTTATGCGATAAAAATACAAATAATAAAATAACGTTAAATGGAGTGATATTTTTATTATTTATATTTTCCTTCGTCTTTAAATATTACTTTTATCCATTTAATGTGCTGGATTGGTTTGATTACAAAATCAGTTTATTTGCCACAGTTTTAAGGCCACAGCATTATAAATGCGAAAGAGTTGAAATTGTCAAAATTTCAATAATTGAGATGAAAAATGGATGGAAACAATTTATGGCTATTATCGCAAGCGAGTCAAACAAAACAAGATAGTGCATTCTTCTTTCCTAAGAGAAGTTGAGTAAAACTGTCACTCAAAACTGGTTTAAGAAAATTAATAAGAATCTTTATTAAAAATATCCTTTTTTTCTAAATGGAATAGTATTCCAAGCAGCTGCTATGGCCGCCTATCCATTTAGTAGGAAGATTGTTTTGATTGCTTCGCTCAAACGCCAAGCTCTTTACGTTTTTCAGAAAAATTAACTCTCGGCTTAATGTAAACCGCCTTTGGACCAATTAATTTAATATTAAAAATTATATATATTTGAAGACCTTTTTAAGGTGCATGGTTTAATAAAATAGGATAAAACAAAATCTGGGAATTAACTGCTCGCGGATCATTAAAAAATACGTAAGTACTGGTTTTGAGAAGCTACTAAAATGCACAAGCATTGCAATGGAATTTGAACAATCGGCGAGGTCATATTTCGCAACCACCAAAAACGAAAAAAAACTCTGCTGCCCATTTTCAACATAATGGCAAAAGCTTAAGAGATGGAAAGAATCAGTGCTTATTTATTGATCTTTGGCGATATAAAGGGACATCGGACAAGGAAGGATGTGAAAAGTACCGCGAACTGCCTTTTTATTCACACATGTTATCCATTTCACTTTCTGTGTATTTTACAAAAGAAAGTGAAATTAAGGGTTCTGCACTCCAAATGAAATGAATTCGGTGAATTACAATTTTTAACAAATGTGAATAGTCACTTCAAACATTTACATTTACAGTAAGTACAAAATATTTGAGGTTGCTTTGGTTTTGTTTGAAGAATTTTTATTTATAGGGGAAAGCATTAGAATCCACGGCCAGATAGTATATTGCTTAAATATATGGAAGAACATGTGGATCTGGCCAAATGCTTTATTAAGGGGAACAAGTCAAATACAGAAGAGTTGTGGAACAACATCACGCGAAGTTTAAACGGTGACGGTCCTCCTCAAAGATGCAACAGGTTGGAAAAGGGTAGGGAAGTATATTTTATATGTTTTTAACAAGTAAACAAAAACTGCTTGTGAAAACACACTTGAAGAGACAGAAGAAGGTTCAAACTATGAATGTATGTACTCCCAGTAAACCACCTTCAACTTCTCAAGGCCCGCGGATTGAATCAACACCTAGATCTAACGTTGGAAGGAGCATAACAATGCAAAGAAATACATGAATGTGCAGGTCACATTAAAAAAAATAGCTTTAAAAATTGTCTGTGACCGCAAAACTTGTAAAGAAAAACAAATATACAGTTAAAAAAGGATCAACCTTTGGTTGGAGCAAATTTCTAGAATTTTAATACAGCAGACACTGAAAAAACGAAGCGCCAGGACTTGGAAATAGAAAAGCTAAAGAGGGGCAAAACTGCAATTAAGAAAAGGCGACTCGAAATAGAGAAAATAAGATTGATTGCACAGATAGATTGGCGTGAAGAGTTGAAGTACAAGTTAATGCAGTTCTTCTAAGACTGTTCTACTGAGGTTGTCAACTGTTTTTTTTTTTTGTTTCTTGCGTTTGTGAGACTTGTATGATTTTTACCTAAAAATAAAATGAAATAAAGATTTTTTTTAATCCAACTTTTTATTCAGCGAGAGTTTGGGCTATAGAATCCTGATTTTTTCATGGCTTTTCTAAGTACTCTTCTTTGTCTTCATTTTCGAAATGTGAACCTATTTGCTCTCGAATTGCTTCTTCTTCTACTTCTAAATTATATTCTTTGCAAATTTTGTGACGAGCACAGGTCCTAATATAAAGTATTTTAAATTACCAATAGCCATTTCCACAACATCACTAGAGCTTGAGTGTTTTTTGTTAAAATTTGACTGCACTGTTCATGCCTGGGCAGATTTGTATGGTGTTATATTGCAAATGATTCAAGACGGGCTTTACACTTAAACTATTCATTACACTTATTTAATAGAGAAGGTTTATAATAAGGGCTTAGAATTGGACCATGGACGCTTTAAAAACTGCTTGAACCTTTGTTTTACCGCCGAACCATTCTGACTTAATCTTTAATCAGACATCAACGTAGATTTAGATCATTAAAATCTTGACTACAGATGAATAGAAAGAAAAATAAGAAACCCGAATAAAAAGGGAAAAATAAACCTAAAGAACCTACAAAATTGATGTTGTCGTTAGTTGTTTCCACGTTATTTTCTGTTGATTTTACTTCGACTACGAATCTGAATAACACTATTCTCTCTGTTCTTTGCTAAGCTGTGCTAAAAATATGATTTTTTGTTGTGTTTGTTTTTCTTTTAATCACTAATAGTAATATTATTTGTTTAATAAATTTATTATTGTTTTGAGCCATTGAGTAAGCTCACAGATACACAATTTCATTTACTTTTGTATGTATATAGTTATTTTATATAAATATGGCTGCCTTTTGATTACTTTGAACTAAAATTTCTCTTTCTCTCTCGCTCTTTTCATCTGTCACTTAATAATTTTCCTCTTTCTTGCATATATTTCTATATATAGATATATAGTTTTTTTTATACATACCTATACAATATAATCTAATGCTTTTGTCTGGCGAAAGATTTTCTCTTTAAGTAGTTAAAGTATTGTTTTGTTTGATTTAATTACTCTACGGTGTATGTGTGTGTTTATGGGTATAGCCTCTCTGTGGGGATAAATTATATTGTTTTTATTTTGGGGTGAAAGAGAGGCGCATACTTTTGGGATGGGGATTTGTTTTAGGTGGAAGAAATCTAGAACTACTAAATGTCTTTAAATAAAAATAAAAAAAAATCGCAGATTATTTACAATCAAAATAAAAAAAAGACAAAACAAAAACAAATAAAGGAGAGGACAACTGTAGAAATAAAAAAATTAAATAATTAAAGATGATGGCGAAATAAACTCAACTGCTATTGAGGGTGTTGCACCGGATTGTGTGGTGGTAAATTCGTCGGCTGCGGTGCTCCAGGCATCGGCGGATATGGTGGCGGCTGTGGCAGCATATGATGTTGTGACATCTTTGGTCCGTCCTCGGCCTTTTCCTCTTCGCGCCGCTTCAAGCAGGCTGCTTTGGGGTTGAGGTTGCGTTCACGTACCTGTTGTTCGAGGGTCATGATGACCTCGACGGCCATATTCAGGATACCAAGCTTCGTTTGTGGCTTATCAGATTTCAGGTGAGTCATGCACATGCGACCGAGTTCTTTGAGAGCCTCATTGATATCGCGGATGCGTATCCGCTCACGGGCGTTATTCGCTTGGCGGCGTTCTTTTTCACGCATCGCCTTGACGACGGGCTCGCCGTCGTCCTCATCGGCACTGGAACAGTAGCGACGGGCGCGTTTGCCTTTGCTGCCATTTGAGTTGGACTCCATCGAGCTGGTAGGTTTGGAGTCGGGGTCTGAGGGTTCTTTTCGCTTTTTCGCCGCTTTTGTTGTGGTGGCGGATGGTGGCACAACGGGAAGGTTTCTCTCGATTTTTATATTAGTTGAATTCGCATCAGAACCAAGACCGCTGATCACATCGCCAGGTGATGTCATCGTACTGGGGCCGATGTGAGATGAGGGAGAAGTTGGCACAAATGTGGACAAAGCCGCTGCCGCGGCGCTGGCATCTAGGCCATCCACCATCGAGGGGATGCCACCAAGTTGTGGTTCGCAATGATTGCGCAGCACATTTAGGGCATCATCAAGACGCTCTTCCATGCGCACACCTTGAAAGGACATATGCATGTTTGGTGGTACAATGTCATTCGCGTACGCACTGCCAGAGTTATTGCTGACAGAGGATGCCGGAACAGTGCCATTAAGAACCGGATTGGCAGCAACTGCCAAATGTTGCCACGCGGCACTGCTCGAACCTGCTACAACCGCTTTGTCCGATAGCAGTAAATGTGCGGCGGCTTGTTGTGAATTGGACGCTGTCGTCAGTGGTGGTGGAGAATTCACAGGTGTTGATGGGTTCGAACTGAAACTACTAATACTTTGATCTGGAGCGATGTACATGGCGGTCGTGCGAAGAGCAGTAGAGCCGACTGCTACTGAATTCTGCAATGCAGGGCTATGCTGCTGATGGTGGAGGGTGTGCTGAGTGTGTGGGATACTATGTGGATGTTGTTGTTGCTGCTGTTGGTGTCCTGGAGGTCCCAAATGTGGTGGCGAACTATAGAGAGTCGCCGGCGATCCGGACGCTGGACCCCGTGAACCGCCTGGGGTCACCATTTGTGGCACCGTGGTGTTCCCGCGAAATGAACTCATCGGCGGTAAGGACGTTGCGGCCGGATTATGCTGTTGTTGATTTCCATCCATGTGCACCATGCCAGTGGTCAGTGTGTGTTGTTGTTGTTGTTGTTGTTGTTGTTGCTGCTGCTGCTGCTGGTGAAGGTTATGATGATGCTCATGGTCACTATGCTGCGGATGGCCCAGCGCATTCTGATACGGAGTTTGGGGAGCATAGCCACCAACTGGCGAGGCGTACCAGTGATTACCGGTCGCATCAAAATACTGTTCGGTTTGATAAAGTCCGCCGCTGTTGTCCTTCGCTACTGAGAACCGCCCACTGCCGCCCGGGTTGTCGTGTACGAATTCATCCGCCGAATACATTCCATTGTCCAGACCACCTCCACCACCGGCATAGGGCGACTGGTAGCCATTTCGATCAGTCGGAACCGGTTGTTTGTTGGCAATTTTATTAAAACAATTTTGAAATACTTCGTAAAGATGCATGGGTTCGTCGTCGCTCGTCGCCATTTTGTTGTATCGATTTGTCGATATGGTTCACCAGCTTCAGTAAGAATCAAAACAGGATGACCTAGCTTTATTAACTAACCCGGTACAATATAGCCGCTGAATCAGCCGCGTGAGTGAGTGTCTGAAAAGAAAAATTGACAAAACTAATATTTAATCGAGAATGGCGAAACTAACTAATAAAATTTACATTTTTTGTCGTTCATTATTTCGCGGAGCAAGAAGAAATCGCAAATCAATAAAAATGAATCCATGACAATCATACGAAAAACTAAATTGGGAAACTAAACTGGAAAATGGCTGGGAATCCGAGTCCCGTGAAACTTATTTGCGTTTGTAATCAGTTTGTTTTGAGTAGCTCCGTCTGTAGACGAATTAAAAGCAAAGTTCTGCTAATAGAAAACTAATCTAAATTATGTATAACAAAGGTGAAGGAGTCGCCACCCTTTTCAGAAATTTATGGGCCTACGGTCGTGCCGATGGCTTAACTGATTAGATCATATCGAATTGTAAGGTACAATAATGAATCAGCATTAAACATGTGTATTGGAGTAAATAAATGTTACATCTTTACGTGATTTTTTCCGCCTGGGAAGGCATGGTAATACATTAGCTGGGGGGTCCAATTACATTGCAAGTTGATTTAAACATTTTCGTTATACGATAAGACATCATCAGCATTATTCGCAAAAGTATTATAAGGACTGTATATATTTATGCAGGCTTCTAAAATACCTCTAAACGCAAAAAACTTTATTAAAAAAACGTATGCAACGTTGTATAGTTAAACTCGTTTGGAGGTTGATAGGTGCCTGTATAAGTGTTTTGTTATCGAAAATGCATTCTTTAATGGCGAGATTATGATTTGGAATAGACGGATCAAACCCACCCACTTTACTGCATCCCTACTGGTCCGCCTGCGAGATTCGCCGATACAATCTTAAAAAGTATCGGCAGGCCAGACGATTTCGGATCACTTCGTAAGTAAGGCAGCACTTTACATCTATGAGCTCTTCCGCGATTGCACAATATCTCTCCATTGGATATGACGGATTGCTCTGTGCTGAATAGTTGCATCTAAGGAACTTCAAGTAAGTTACAATTCTGTTAAAACTGTTGTACACCTATCGTTTGCCTTGATTGATCTTAAGATTGAATTGCATTTGTTTTTCTTTGCTTTTTGGTCGATCAGTTCAACAATATGTTTTGACTTATCTTTTTAATTATGTAACCGTATTAATTTTTTGAATACATATCCATATATAGATGTACTCGATTGTTGACAAAATGTCTATTTTCAAGTACATACTATAGAAACGGATTATTAGTGATTCAAGTCTATTTTGACACTCACATCAGATTATTGTATCACAGTTACAACGCTGGATTACTGAAATTTGCTTACTCTATACAATGTATTTAATTCTGCATGCATTTTCCTTAAAAATTGTAAAACAAATTGATTATCGCAGCAAAAATGCGAATGAAAAGAAACACCGATTACATCGTATTGTATTTGTCTTAATTCGCTGTGGATACTGTTTATACTCGTATTATTTGCTTGCCCCCAATCATACCCGAAATTAGTTGTCAATCGATGTACGTGAGATATGTGTGCTCGGACATCATAAACCAAATCTATAAAGTTGTAACCGTAATCGCAATTAAAACATGTACATACATATTTCCAAGATAATAATTGTTTTAATCGAGGCATCATGAATGCGATCAGAACAGAAGCATTAAACGATGAATGCAGTGTGTAGGTATTTTATTGCTTTTCATCAATTGGAAGTAAATTGAGATTGGCGGCAATGTTATCAGCAGTAAATTAGTTTTGCCAGCATTGTAGCGAATTATTATACGGATAAGGGTCGCAAATATGCTTTTGCGAAATGTAATACCAAGTAAAAAACTGTTTTCTTTAATCGATAAGAACCATTGATCGTGACAAATGTCTAAACGGCGACAATTGCAGTGGAAAGGCAAAAGTTTTTTTTTAAAAAAAAGTATTTTATTGACGTGAAATTTCTTGTTTTGTTAATTGTATGAATACATATTAGTTTTTCATGTATGTATACAAGGTACCCCGTGCTGGGACGGTATAAGAATATCAATGTTATCCGAAACCGAGAGGCCTACGGTATTCGTTGAACTGGCGAACCCCACAGGCGTTAAGGAAATTGGGATTAGAAGAAAAGGAGAGTCGCCGATGCACGTTGGTTTTGAATGTTTGTAGGTTATAATGTAAAGGAAAAATAGAGCGTGGAAGAGTCCCACATTCGTGTTGTACGGCTGAGCAAAGACTCTTTGTACTTCACTGTACGTCCGAATACAGGCTTGAGGGGAACTGATGGGCATTCATTGCATGGCGGGTATTATGGTTGAAATGTTCAAGTGGTGGAATGCAACTGGCTACTTATCGCCCTAAAAGGAAGAAGAAAGTGTATGTATACGAGGGCAAAGCAGATCAACTACAAAAATATGTGGAAACGAACAAGATAATAATTGAAGAGCAATCGGGTTTTAGAGCAAATCACTCGTGTGAAACGGCTCTTAATTGGTTAATGTTTGAGTGGAAGAATAAAATAGATGACGGTGACTCAGTCATAGCAGTTTTCTTGGACTTTAAAAGAGCCTTTGAGACCCTTGATAGAGGTATCTTGATAAAAAAAAACTGGAAATGTATGGTATAAGAGATAAAGAGCTTAAGTGGTTTGATTCATATTTATCGGGAAGATCGCAAAGGACCAAAGTGAATGATGTGTTTTCAGAATCAGTGAATGTGCGAGTCGGTGTTCCCCAGGGTTCGGTGTTGGGAGTATACCTTTTTTTACTCTACATTAATGATATCAAGAGCTGCATAAAGTTTTGTAAGATTGTGCTGTTTGCTGATGATACGCTTATTTACATAAGCGGAACGAATGTTGACCTAATGTGTGAAAGTTTGAATGTTGACTTAGAGAATATAAATAATTGGTTAAAAATGAACAAATTAAAGCTGTATGTGAAAAAGTCAAAATGCATGAAATTTAAATTGAATGATCCAATTATTTTGAGCATGGATGGGGACGTTATTGAATTTGTGGATAAAAGTAAATATCTTGACGTCATGTTAGACTCCAGACTAAATTTCAAGGACCATGCTGACTACATTTGTGGAAAAATCGCAAGAAAAATTGGGTTCCTAAAAAGAGTGAGAAAGGAACTTACATATGAGAGTTCAATTTTAATTTACAATGCTCTCATATTGCCACATTTTGACTACTGTTCCACTCTTTTGTACGATAGTCAACAAGAAATAAAAACTAGACTCCAATTGTTGCAGAACAAAGCTATGCGGGCAATTTTGAAGTGTAGTGTATATAACCCAATTCGAGTGATGCTCAGCACATTAGAATGGATGAATGTGGAGCAAAGATTAATATTTAGTGCGATGGTGTTTATTTATAAAATGAAAAACAAAATGGTCCCAGAATACTTGCGGGCCAATTTGGTAAATGTTGGTGATGTGCAGCCGTATAATCTGAGAAACTCAAATAATTTCAGGCCGAGCAGATGTAACCTCAGTCGAACGAATAGTTCCCTGATGTACACGGGCTCAACATTTTTTAATAGTTTACCAACTACAATAAAGGATGAATCAAGCTTTGTGGTGTTTAAACGTAAACTCACGGATTTGATTAAAAGTAATTCCTAAGTCATTTGTGTCACTACATCTTATGTTTCCTAATTGTGCGTGTGTTTTGTTTATAAATAGATATGTACTATATTTTTATGTTTCAATGTATAACCTTATATATAAATACAAGGAGTTTGAACGTTGTGTGTGTAAAGTTCATTGAACTAATACTAAAAAAAAAAAGAAGATCAGACTCGTTACAAAATGAGAACAATTTGTGTATGGATTTGATGTGTTCGTGGTAATCCACTGTCTACACCAACCTATCTGGGTGAAACACCATATGGGAAAAAGGTCAATCATGTTGTCAAAACATTCGGGTAAATCGTTTACAGAAGACCTTATCGATAATAAAAAAAGGTAATTTTTTTTACAGTTTTGAGGTGAAAGTTTAGAGGAGTTTGTAAGTGAATCACCACCAAAGACAATTGCTTAACTCATAGACTATTGCGACACCAGGAAAATGGGCCTAGTTATAAGCTGCGATGCCAATGCTCAGAACATGGTTTGGTGCCCTAGCAAGTACAACATACGAGGTAACCAAACATTTCATACTATCGTCTGACCTTACCATTTACAATATTGGTTAACAGCCTTTTGTGACGACAAGAAGACAGGAGGTGATCAACAAAACTTTATCTAATAGGTACTTTGAGGCGGTTACCCACTGGAGGGTCTCGTCGGAGGAATTGGAGGAAAACCAGTTTGATACGCTTCAGGTGTTAGGGAAATCTCTCAAAATTCCAACAAATTTCTTTTTCTCTAGATACACAGGAACACTCAGACTTACTGGTCCATTATACTACCAGGAAGACACACCACTTTTACTGTGTAAATTTACTTGTTTTCCTAAGAAATACGAGTAGGTGCTTCAATAATGGGGAAAGGTTTACAGCACTCACCACATCGCACCAAATACCTGCCACCTGATACGAGCAAAAGCAGGACAATCACAGAGAAAATTTTTAGCAGTGTCATCGCTTTGTCCACAGGCTAAGGACCAATACATTATCGAAGCTATGGATCGGATTAAAAGTAACAAGAAATAAAAGTTTTAAGCAAAAGAGATCCTTGGGGGACACCAGCATTAGTTTGGTAAGTTGCATACTCGTTACAATACAAAACACCTTCAATCAAATTGCCTAAAATGTAATTTCTTAGGGGACACCAGCATTAGTTTGGTAAGTTGCATACTCGTTACAATACAAAACACCTACAATTCAGTTGCCTAAAATGTAATTTCTATTCCATTCAGGAAGAGTGTCATAGATGCGAAATGCATTAATTTTCTTCCAGAGCTTGATGTTAAACTCTCGAGAAATGTAAATCGCAACGATTACTCTTTATCCAACATGGTGAAAACGTAACATACATACATACATATTAGGCCTTAACGGCCCATACAGGGCCTAAAACCTAGCTTCTCCAACCACTTTCATGCGAAGTGATTTTACGCCGAACCCGAACGGCAAATTTGAGAAGCTTCTCATTACAAATTGATACTCTTGGATGTTTGTCAGACGTTCGCAAGAGATGCCAACAACACGCGGTATTCCCAAGTGGTCCCCCATCTTAGTATTAACCGCGCTCTACGTCGTTTAATTGCGGTGATCGAACGAGAACCGAAAACGTTTCAGTTTATCATCACTAAGAAGTTTTAAAGCGGCCAATTACCCGCGCCGAACAAATATTATGCTAACTTTCATATTCATGGCACAATACGCTGCTCATAGACGCCCGATTTCCATTCAGAAAAGTACGAGTAAACATTATAAGACTGATATGAAATGCGACCAATTGTTGTGCATTGTGAGTGAACTTCAAAAATTAGCGTCAAAAAAAGTTTGGAATCCCAAATTTCGAGTTTTCGTGATATATATGTATTTAGCTTTTTGGACTACATCTTGGTACAGCTCATAGAGTTCGCGGTTGTATTTTCTCCTCCATTCGGCCTCTTCGCACACAGCACCAAATATCCGACGGAGTATTTTTCTTTGAAAAGAATATTAGCTTCCCTTTTCTACTTATCGTCCAGCACTCGGCACCATAAAGCAGGACTGGTCGGATTAAGTTTCGATAGAGCATATTTTGTCCTTGGAGTGAGGAGTTTTGAATATATAAGGACTACTTCAATTACAGCGCTGTTGGAATAGTAATATTTGCAATTCTCTGTTTATAAATTTGATAAACGTTTTTTTTTCGCTGCGTTTGTCTATTCGCTCGTTCGTGCTCATGTTCGAAATCGAAGAAGAACATTTGCCATTTTTGGGACGGGCTAGACGAATGCTGTCGTCCATCTTGTTGGAAAGTCCTTAAAATAGCATAGAAAGAAAAGCTTCAATATTGGTTTTACCAGCAGTAAAGGATGCCGAACAGCCAACTGATATAGAAGCTGTCTCCGCACAGACCCCCTCACGAAAGAGCAAAGCAGTGGTGACCTTGCCTCTGAATCAGAGGACGGGGACACCACTATTATAGAGGTGTCTGTACCGGTCAGCAATGATGATCCGACTAGTACAGATTACCCTCCACCACTCAAAAATAGCTTCGGCTAATGGGGAGGACATTGCACTTATCCAGGAGCCATGGGTCATAAACAACGTCCGCAACGCTTGGGGTTAGATCGCGCCGGAAAAGGGCAGCTATGACGACGACACGGGGGAGATTTCATCGGCCACAATTCGCAGGACGATAAATGCAGCTGCAGCTGCTGTGTTGGAGCAAACACGCATCTCACCATATGGAAAAGCAGTGACATCAACAAAAGGGCTTAGTTTTCATTTGATTACTTCATTGGCACTAACCTCGTAAGGAGCTTTTAACAATGGCAGGACAGAAACCGTCACAAACGCACTAATCAAACTAAATGTGGACAACTGTCTCGGCGATAGGATCAAGAACGGATAGCTGGTCCAGGTGGAGCTCGGCAGCTGTTTGACCAGGAGGTCAGTGTGCAGGGGCACACCACAAAGGGTAGTGCTCTCGCCACTACTCTGGATCTTAGTAGTAAACGAGATCATTTCCGACCTAGAGGAGATCGGATGCAAAGTGACGGCCTATGCGGACAAAGTTTCCCCACACAATCCGAGACCTCATAAAATCAGCCTTTAGGAAATTATCCTCATGGCTCAAGACGATTGGTCTCAACGCTCTACGCTCAACAATAAGCCAGTTAAATTTTCTAACCAAGCTAGATATCTCGGAATAATCCTACACAGCAAACTCAGTTGGAAACTGAAAGTGAAATACCGCAAAAGGAAGGCGAGCCATATACTCCTGCAAGAAAGCCCTGGGCTCATGGGGGTCTGAAGCCTAGGATAGTCTATTGAATGTTCTTGGTGGTTGTCAGACCTATCCTATAAAGAAATGCCACGGAGCGCCTTGGAACGAGTCCAACAGGTCCGCCTGCATTTACATAACAGAAGCCGTAAGGTCTGTATGGAACTATGCTTAACCTCCTTCCCGTTGATATATTTGGGAAGCTGCTAGCTTCTAAGGCAGCCTTCAGACTGAGAGAAACGCATATGTGGCAAAGCCCACACATTGGTCACGGGAGCATTTTAATTGCCAACAAAAATCCCAATTGTACTTACTACTTAGTCCAAGCAATCGCCTTCAGCTAGAAATATAGGATATTCATCCCGGACAGAGCCGGCTGGGAGGAAAGTCAAAACGAAAACATAGCCGCAATAGAAATATACAGCGACGGGTCAAAGACAGCATCTTCTCAGATGATCCTGTACTCTTTGTCGCGCTAAGACTCCCTGACCAATGCAGTGTATTTAAGGCAGAAGTCATGGCCAGCCGCGAAACAGCATGCAGACACTATGAGCCCGATAGACGGCAGAATTATCGTGATCTACATATGACTTCGCCAATATTTTAAAAGTGAAAAAATTATTTATTCGATGGGATGAGTGCGTATGTTATGAAAACGTTAATTTCAAAAAATGTTTTAAATGTTGTGGCTTCAATCACAAATCTGATGTGTGTAAGAGTGAGAGAGATATATTTGCAAAATGCGGCGAAGAAGGTCATAACGTTAAGGAGTGTAAGGGTGTTAGGAACAAGTGCATAAATTGTGTAAAGATGAAAGAGAGATTAAACATTGACATAGACGTAGAACACGATTAAAGGGATACCACCTGCCCAGTTTTACAAAGGAAACTGAAAATGGAAAGAGAACGAATTTCTTAGTAGCAGCTAAGTATTTTAAAGTGTATTTATTTGAATGTACAGGGCCTTGTTAACAATTTTAGTGAAATTGAATTAATGGCAAGTCAGACAAAGCCTCATTTAATTTGTTTAAGTGAGACGCATATGACTGACAAAATTAAGAAATCAGAAGAAGGAATTAAATAACTATAATCACATTCCAGTTTTGAGCATGTCGAGTCACACCGGTGGTGTCTCGGTGTATATTAAAAATTCGTTACGTTATCAAATTGTTAAAGAGGTTAAAGATGATAATGGAACGTATTGTTTAGAAATTGATGTTGGTGATGAGCGAATGTTATTGAAGTTGGTGGTGGTGTATAGAAGTCCTAGTTTTTCCAAAGCCCAATTTTGTTATATGCTGGTGAATAAAGATTTGATTGCAGTAGGTGATTTAAATATTGATTGGTTCATTGATTCAACTTATAAAAAACAAATTAAAGCCATATGTTGTGCGAACAATTTATCTGTTATTAATGATCAACCAACACGTATAACGGATCAATCGTCCACACTAATAGATTATGTCATTACAAATAATAAACAAATATCAGCCAAAAACAGTAAAGATTTTAAAATAAGTGATCATGACACAATTAATATTGACATAACACTAAGAAATAGAATTAACATAAATACTAATCTGAAATTTAAAATACTAAACTATAATAAAAATGTTTTTTATTCTAAACTGTTGTCTAGTGATTTTGTTGGTGTAGACATTGTGAATAGTAGTGTAGATGATTTGGCAGATTTGTTCACTAACGAAATGTGTGGAATCGTTAGTGAAATGGTAATGGAAAAAAGGGTGCGAGGTAATGAATGTCAATGGTACAATAAAAGGTTAGTACGTCTTAAAGATAGCAAAATAAAATGTTACGAAATAGCAAGATATAGCAATGATAGGCTTGCATGGGATGCTTATAAACTGGCAAGAAATATATACAAGAGTGAACTGCTTTTTGAAGGATAATTTTATAAGAAAAAAGATTAACTCATCGCGAAATCAGCAAGAAATGTGGAAAAATATCAAACAACTTATCTTAAATAAAGAACAAAGTCAGATCGATAGCGTCTCATTTAGTGGCAATACTTTGCACGACAGTAAACAGATTTCATGTGAATTTAATACATTCTTTGTAGAAAGTGTAGAAAAAAATATTAAAGAGATACCGGCGTTAACTTACGATAATGATTTGATCCAAGTTGAAACAGTGTTTAAGTTTAAAAGCATACGGACATAGTAGTGGAATTCAAAAAAATGGGCAAAAAAAGAGACTATAATTTTATGAGTGCAAACATGTTTTTAGATGGAATAGAAATAATTGGCCCAGTAATGAGAGAGCTCTTTAACAAGTCGATGATGACAGGTGTTTTTCCCAGTGGGAAGGAATCAATGATTAGACCTATTGAAAAAGTTGCGAATACCGTTCTACCTGAAGAATTCAGACCTGTTAACATGCTTCCCTTATACGAAAAAACATTTGAAAAAATAGTGGAGAAGCAAATCAGAAATTATGTAGAAGAAAATAAATATATCATGGAACATCAATCTGGATTTAGGCAAGGATACTCTTGTGAAACTGCTTTAAATTGGGTGATCGAAGACTGGAAAAATCAAATAGATAAAAAAAGATAATTGTACCTGTATTTTTGGATTTTAAGAGAGCTTTTGAGACAGTGGATCGTGAAATCCTCATAAAGAAACTTTTTAAATATGAAGTTAAAGACAATGAGCTGAATTGGTTTAAGTGGTTTTTAAATGGGCGGACACAGCGCACAGTCGTAAACAATAATATTGCAAATGCATGTGAAGTCAATGTAGGAGTACCGCAAGGCTCGATATTGGGAGTATTCCTATTCTTAATGTACATTAATGATATTAACAAGGTTGTGAAAAATAGTAAATTATGTATGTTTGCGGATGACGCACTTTTGTTTATTAGTGGAAACTGTGCAAAAGTTTGCTTAAATAAAATAAATGATGATCTAAAAGCACTAAGTAAATGGCTAAAAATTAATAAACTAAGATTGAATATTAAGAAGACAAAATGCATGTGTATGAACAACAAAGAAAGTATAGATGTGAACATCGATGGAGAGAGCATAGAGCTTGTTAATGAATTTAAATACTTGGGAGTTATTATAGACGACAAAATCAATTTAAAAGCAAATATAGATTACATATGCAAAAAAGTATCGAAGAAAATATATTTCTTTACTAGGCTAAGAAAGAAGATTTCAACTAATACCGCAATACAGATCTACAATGCCATAACAAGACCACATTTTCAGTACTGCACAACAATTTTATATCTAACAACTGAAACAGATTTAACAAGACTACAAAGGCTTCAAAATAAGGCAATGAGAATAATACTAAAGTGTCATAGATTAACGCACGTGAAGTATATGTTAGATAAACTAGGGTGGTTAAATATTAGACAGCAAATAAAATTTAGTGTATTAGTGTTTGTTTTTAAAATGAAAAATGATTTGTTACCGGGATATCTGCTAAATAATTTAGAATACATTAGTGAAAGCCAACCCTATAACCTCCGAAATGGACAAAACTTTAGACCACAATTTAGGTCATCAGTGCGCGCTCAAAATACAGTTATGATTAAGGGACTAAATCAATTTAACAATCTACCCAATGAACTTAAGACTCTAACAAATGTTAACAAATTTAAGGAAGAATTATTAAAAATAATAAAATCAGACAATTAAATATATTTACAAATAAATAAATAATGGAAATAAATGGCTTGTTTAAGCCAAATAATAAGTCACACACTCTAACACTCTTAAATTAAAATAAAATGATAAATTAAATACATAAATCAAGGAATAATACAATATACATTTACTTATAAATAAATGAATAAAAGGTCCGTCCCGCGCGCGGGTTGAACGAGGATTGAGGGCGTGGGCATAATAATAATAATAATAATAACAGTCAGGCAGCAATAAAACCCATAAAAACAACAACAAGATCTCACTGTGCTGGGTTCCCGAACACTATGACAGGTTAGGAACTGCAATGCGGACGAGTTTGCGACAAAAGGAACCGCACAAGAAATCTGTGCGAACAATATATGGATTAGTATTAGTACATGTTCATCCTCCAAACAGATATGGACAAAATCCGATGCAAAAAGAACATCCAATATCCTTTCCATAAGCAGGAAATTTTTGTATTTATTTATTTATTTATTTTATTTAGCAGCACCCTGCTCTATTTAGAAATCCTTTACAATATTAAATTTAATTAAATCTATTATTTATATGATTTACAGTAAGTCTTCTAAATCTCCCTATATTGATCTCAGACTTTATTTCATTTGGTAAACTATTAAATAAAGATAAACCTCTATGCATTACCACATTTGTGGTTCTTTGATCTCTGTACAGTAAAAGTCTGAAATCATTCGCATTTCTCAATGAATACGGTTGAACCTCATTTACATATATCAAACTTTAACTTAAATAATTAGGTAATAAATTAAATTTCATTTTGTAGACAAAAACAAGAACATCAAACATAACTATTTGTTTTACGCTCATCCAACCTAATTGCTCAAGCATATTAACTATATGTGTCAGTCTATTACATTTTAAAATTATTCGCATTCCTTTGTTCTGAAGCTTTTGTAAACGACTAAGCATTTCATTGTTACACATAAATAAAATACTTGAGCAATATTCGAAATGCGGTTTTATAATTGAGTTATATACTCTTATTGCACTCATTTTCGAAAGTCTGTTTCTTATTTTTGCAAAGAAATAAATTTTTTTGGCAAGTTTTTTACATAAGTAATTAATATGATAGTTAAATAATAGTCCGTTATCAATCAGGATCCCTAAGTATTTAATTTGAGAAACTATTTCAATATTTTCACCATTAAAGCACAATATATTTGAGGTGCTGCTATTAAATAGCATTGCCTTCGTTTTATTTATGTTAAGTTTTAATTTGTTCATATCGAACCATGCTTGCACTTTTTCCAGATGTTACGTATGCAGATTCAATTCAAGATATCTATTACCTCACTCTTAAATTTGATTTAATAAATGAGAATGTTCTAGAAGAATTATTAAAGTCAATGAATAACAAAAAATATAAAAATTATGCTAGTGCAAAAATGTATTTAGATTCGTTTGATATCTGTGGTAAAACGTTAACAAAAATTATAAATAAATCTTTTACAGAGGGAATATTTCCTGACTGTTGGAAAGAATCAATTAATGTACCTATACCTAAAATTACAAACACTAATAAAGCTGAAGAGTTTAGACCAGTTAATAGATAACGTTGGATAGTAAAACAATTGAAAAAGTGGTGTATAACCAATTGCAAAAGTATCTTGAAAATTACAACCTAATTTCCGAATATCAATCCGGATTTCGTAAGAACCATAGCTGTGAAGCATTATCAATTGCTGCAGTGTTTTTAGATCTAAAAAGGGCATTTGAAACGGTTGATAAAGACATTCTTATTATGAAGTTAAAAAGATATGGAATAAGAGGAGTAGAATTGAAGTGGTTCAAGTCTTATCTTAGCAATAGAACACAGAGAAGCAAAGTTAACAACACAATTTCTAACCAGATAACGCTGGAATATGGAGTTCCCCAAGGATCCTTACTTGGGGTATTATTATTTTTAGTGTATATAAATGACATGGAAAACAGCATTACATTCTGCAAACTAGTTTTATTTGCCGATGATGCCTTGTTGTTTATATCTGATTATTCTGCTGATGCATGTGTTGATAAAATCTTTTAGTTACAATTTCAGAAATACCGTTAAAAGTTTCTTTCAAAACTAAGTTTTTTAAAGTTCTCCACATAGATATTTGGTTATTAGCGTTGTCAATTTTTTTACTGATGAAACTGTTTTTTGTGTTCTCCAACGTTGCTTTAAACTGGTTTCTCGCCTTGTACACGATCCAATCTCTTTCATTCGAAGACCACCGAAAGTTAAAAATTGAAAGTGAGAAAGTATCCTATTAGCAATTAACGTCCTCAGTTAAAGGCTTATATTTAAATATAGAGGGAAAAGCAAATTTAACACAATTGGAAGTGTTAACAATAAAAAGTGAGTACGATTTTATTTGCACTACCGAGACGCATATCACATCAAATATGAAAGACTGTGAGATAAAGCTAAAAGGGTATAGAATTGCTAGATGTGACAGCATCTCTAATCATACGGGCGGTGTGATTTTTTATGTAAAAGACTTATGGCGAATTGAAGAAATCTCAAACATAGCTGTAGGTAAAACTATGTGGTGGCTAGTTATAAGAATACGCGCTGATAATATAAGTTTCGTTTTAGCGTGCGTTTATAGATCTCCAGTATGCCCTGAGCACATCTTTTGTGATTTCTTCAAAAACAGACTTGAAGAGGTATGTTGTGAATATGAGGAGGTTATTATGGGTGATTTTAATATAAATTGGCTGTCGGAAAGCACGTACAAAAAAACGAATTTATGAAAGTATTGCGGACCTATCGTATGAACAAATAGTTAAAGAACCGACAAGAATCACACAGGACACGTCTACTTTAATTAACTACGTAATAACAAACAAGAGAAACATTCAAGCAAAAGTTAATAGTGAATATAAAATCAGTGATCACGAATCTTTGGAAATAATAATCCAAACAAGTTTTCATAATAAAAAACGCATAAAAAGGTATATAAAATCATTAATATTTAAAGAAAGTGTTTTTCGCAGAGAGCTTATCGGTAACGAAATACAAAATTTAAATTGCAATGAAGTGAACGAATTAGCAAAATCTTTTAGTGATAAATTAAAAAATGCTATAGGAAAAATGATTAAACAAAAATATGTAAGCGCGGGAAATAATATTTCTTGGTTTAATAGCTCCTTATTAAACTTGAAGCAAACTAAAATCCACCTTTATCAAACAGCTGTTTGGTTCAATAACGCTTTTGATTGGGTTAGGTACAAGATATATAGAAATAGGTACGCCAAAGAACTAAAGTTAGCAAAAAGCAGTTATATAGCCAAAAAGATTGACCAATCGTCTGACCAAAAATCAATGTGGAAAACGATTAAAACTCTAGTACTGGGCGAAGAAAGAAGTGAAATAAGAGAACTTGTCTGTGATGGTGAGAGTATTAAAAATAAAGCTGAAATCGCTAATAAACTTAATGTGTTTTTTGTAAAAAGTGTGGAGGAACTAAATGACAGAATACAATTTCAACAGTATTCGAATTTAATCAACGTACATGTAAGGCAAAGTTTTAAATTTAAATTAATTACCATTAGTGAGTTGAGAGATATTATGAAAAACATGAATTCTAAAAAAGACGTTTATGGTTTGTCAGCTAAAATGATGCTTGGTGCGTTCGACATCATCGGACCCGGTTTATTAAAAATTATAAACGAATCTCTAAGTAATGGAATCTTTCCTCATCACTGGAAGGTATCAACAGTTGTTCCTATAGAGAAAGTAAAGAAAACTCTGAATTCTGCGGAATTTCGACCGGTCAACATGTTAAGGACTGAGAGTAAGATCCTGGAAAAAATTGTTCATAAACAGCTGCAAACTTATATGGAGGCAAACCAATTTCTGTCGAGCTACCAGTCAGGATTTAGACGCCAACACAGCTGTGAATCTCTACTTAACCTGATCATCGCACAATGGAAAAGTGAAGTACATGCCAAAAAAAGTTATAATTGCAGTTTTCTTGGATCTACAAAGGGCTTTTGAGACAATTGATCGAAGCATACTGGTGCAAAAACTGGAAAGATACGGTATACAAGGAATAGAACTGGGGTGGTTCAAAAGCTATCTGTCTAACAGAACGCAACAAACTAAGGTGGAGGATGAACTGTCGGAGCTACTAGCTGTAAATCTGGGTGTACCACAAGGAGCGGTGTTGGGTACTCTTCTTTTCTTAATATATATAAACGATCTTGAGGAGGTGCTGCATCACGCGAAGGCTAGACTGTTTGCGGATGATTCCTTGTTATATGTGACTGGGGATTCGGCAGAGGAGTGCATAAAAAAATTGAATGCTGACATAAAAAGGGTAGAACTATATTTCAAAATGAAGAAACTTAAGCTCAATACAGTGAAGACAAGGGCTTTTATAATTAACGGTGATTCCAATGAAAATATTGTTATAAATGATGAAATTATTGAAAAAGTTGATGAAATAAAATACCTTGGAGTAGTTTTGGATAGTAAACTAAGTTTTGAATGGCACATCAATTATGTGTCTAGTAAAATTGCAAAGAAAATAGGATTTTTTAAACGGATAAGACGTATTGTATCAGCGGTCTGTGCAATAAAAATATATAAAGTTATGATTAAACCCCATTTCGAATATTGATCAACGATTCTCTTTTTAGGAAATAGTCAAATGACTGAGAGGTTACAAAGATTACAAAATAGAGGGATGAGAAGTATTTTAATGTGCAATATGTTAACTAGTATTCAATTAATCCGGCAGACGGCAGCATAGCCATGTCCGTATTCTTAAGTAAAGTATAACTTGTACACTTTTTGTTATTAGTGAAAAAATAAAGAATAATAATAATAATAATAATAATATTCAATTAATGTTAAACGCTTCACAATGGCTAACAATTATGCAAAGAACTGTAGTGAGTGTCCTAGTTTTTATATTCAAAATAAAAAACGATATGTTACCCAGTTATTTAAGTGATCAAATAGTATACGTATCAGATGTACAGTTATAATTTAAGAAATTGTGAGGACTTTAGATTACCTTTTTTCACAACAAATAGAGCACAAAATATGTTATTTCATAAAGGTCTACGATTGTTCAATAACTTGCCAAATCAATTCAAGTCAGAAATAAATATAACGTTTTTAAAAAGAATTTGATCTCACATGTAAAGCTAACCAATTAATTTAGTTTTAAGTATGTTAAAATTGTTAAGAATAGCAAAGCTAAATAAAGAATCAAGACTTTAAATTGTTACTTATGGATATGATTATGCTTTCATGATCACTTTTTTTAAAATCACTTTTGGTATACGCCTTTTTATTGAATTTATTATTTACTATCACATAATCAATTATTGACCTGGAGTTCTGTGTTATTCTAGTATAATCGAACATTATTTGATAAAGAGCATTGTCTTCAAGTAATTCGTTTATGCGCTTTTTACCTGCGCTATTACATTCCCAGTTAATATTAATATCACCCATTAAAATCAGATCACTGTTTAAAATTAACAATCCAGTTTGAGAGGTGCTCCAGGAATAGATTTTCACTATGAAAAATATAAGCTCAGAAGTTGGAGCTATCATTGGCTACTGCTTTCTGGGCAAACTCGCCACCAGAATGGGAGTACCCTCCAACGACTTCTGCAGAAGCTGCAAGGACGCTGAGGAAAAAGAAACCATGACACAACTCCTGTGTAACTGCCCCGCACTAGACAATAAAAGGAACAATTTTTGGCTATTTCTTTGAAGAACACAGCGATCTCAGCGGGACAGATCTTTGCTGCATACATAAATTCGTCACAAAATCCAAATGGTTGGACTAACTTGAGGTTGAACCCCTCTTCGACTATGGTAACCACCCCTTCATGATCCAACGAGATTGCTCATTATTAAAGTAATCTATATAATAAAAATAAAATACTGTCCGTTGGTAACCACATAACATAGAACAGCTGGACCGATTTGGCTCATTTTGTCTGTAAAATGTTTGATTTGGAAAATGTAAGGTTTTGGAAATTTTGGGGAAAACCGATAGTGTTTTGTATGAGAATTTTGTATGAAGAATGATTAGAATTATATTGCAATCCTATTAAGATGACCTTGCCAGATAAAATTACCAACAGCTAAGACATTTGTTTGTTTATTACTCATCATGTTCTTTCTGCGGTTGCCTCTGTTTTCGCGAATCGAATAACTTAAAGTGGTTTTTCTTACCACAAATTGGTAATTTCGATAATAGCAATTGGTTTGAAAGTAAATAAAAAAGATTGTATCGAATTTTCTTTCTCTAGCATCGCTCCATAGCGGATTAACGAAGTTTCTTGAGCGGTCTAAGTCCCGCAAGTGTGCATGCAAATCCATGGGTTGACACGACTGGAGATCACCGTTGTCGTAAAAGTAAGATTCAACGAGAAATCTACCACAAACAAATTTAAAGTCCATAAAAAGATGGTGTCTTCACTTGAAATGGTCTTTTCCAGGATTTGTCTCAATGTGAAAATTTGGTCAATAGATAATCTGCCGGGCCGGAACAACAATGGTACGTGAGATCAGTGTGTTTCAGAACTCCTTGAGACGTTCAAACAGTACGTTTTATACAATCTTCTTTGTGACATTAAAGTTTAAGCTAAACTAAGGATTTACTTATTTGTGGATGGGCACATGGAGCTGATAGTGGAATCATCGGGTATGCTTTCTTCCAACTATACTTGGTTATTGATTTGGTGAATGTGCTCTATCAATTTATCACCTCGCATTCGAAGAGTTCCGTTGGTAAGCTATTAGAGCTGGCGGCCTTATTGTTCTACGTTCTACGCAACTACGTTTCCGTTGCTGTTTGGAAGAGACTGCGTTCTTCCTTTCTTGTAAAATCTTGTTGGACTGTCGACATCTAAATTTAACAGCAATATATGAAGTCTACAACTTTTGGCCTAAGCCGATTTCAAACGATGAATACGCACCCTAAAATGTAAAAATCTTTTTTGGCAGCTGTAATAAATGACGCAATTCTTCCCTTTCTTCATACCTGATCCTATCCATCTTATCTCCTTGATCGCGGTAATATCTGCCTTGTACTGCTCGAGGACAGACTCAAGTTTTTGAGTAACACCCACGTGTTTCACGACTAGCGTTGTTTGGCCATTAGAGGGATCATCGGTCACCATTTCTTTTTCTTGCAAAACCCTTACTGACCCCAGCTCCAAATAAGTCAGTTAGCAGCTCATGTACGCTACCTATCTGTCGTCCTGACTGTCCACGACACCGTTGATTCAATCTAGTGTAAGACTTCTGAAAGTCATAAGCCAGTCTTGACATGACCAGTCCGTCGGTCCGGGGGGGGGGGGGGGGGGGGGGGGGGGGGGAGGTAAATAGGCTCAATTAATGTGGAGTCTCAGTTACGGCAATTGTGCATCACAAGGTTGATGCCGATCAATGCTTACCCTAATTGAACAACACGCAACCACTGACTAGGGCACACCGAAATCATGCTCAGACAGTTTTCGGCACCTTTCAAATAATTTGGACTAGTGAAATACAAGAAAACAAACAGCAGTGATGGTCGACTTAGCAAAGTACGTAAACCAATGTAATTACATATTTAATTTTAAAAGCATTGCTTGTTGCAAAATAGTAATTTGATAGTGCAAAGCATTTCCGATAGGAAGGTAAAGGGGAGCCGTTCACTTGACTACATTGGAACTGATGGACATCGACATCAACTCATGAGGATCAGTCCCTGAAAAGCTACAATAACAAAAAAAATGCATCCCGAAGATACTCATTTTCCAATATCCGACAGCAAAGCAATTAAAAACGCTTTCAATAATTACTCACTTATTTTTCCGATAAATATCGAATTCACTTACAGAATTCCTGGTAAAGACCGTAATTTTGATTTGTAACAAAAATGCCCAGGAGAGCAGTTTATTAAATTGTCTTTGAAAGCCCTTTTCAGGATGCCCCATTGCATCTACAGTTTAATTTAAACTTTTGCAATTCTAATTGTAAAAAAAAAACAAAACAAAACAATCAAGGTAAAAAACATTAAAAATCCACAATCAACAAGTGATAGGTAACTTTAAGACAGATGGCCGAAATGGTATAAGAAATTTGATATCGTTTACGATAATCAGTCTGTAACTCTCCCACAGGTAGTTTAGCAGCCATAAAAGACAAATTGCTATTTGCAGAAAAAAAAACCGGCACTTTTTAGGGTTTTTCTTCAAATCAGTTCAGTATTCTGGTAACTTAAAAAGCAAATACGCAGACATCGCCCTAATAAGATTTTTAATTCATATGTAAATTATGTGGGTGCAATTAAAATATCCTTCCCTTATTTTATCAAAATGATAAACCAATTACAATTTTATCATTGCATTGGCGATAGATTGACTGACTACACACAAACTACAGTGGCACCACTCTAGGTAGTATGACAACAAAAGAATATTCACTTCGCAAATTCACTTTGCACAATGTGATGTTGTGATGCACTATCTGCTCCTATGAACCATGCTGTTTGTATGCAAGATCATTTCAATAGGAAAAAAAACATCTCTCCACCAAACAATGTAGTTGTTAAATTATTAAACCAAATTTAATAGTTTAACAGAAACCATATTCCAGATAGTACTCACCACCTCCTCCGTGGAAACAATGTTGCTGCTTGATACTGCTATTTCTTTTTTTTTTGATGAATGTCGCTGTATGCTGAACACGAACGTCGTTGTCGATGTAGTACAAATAAAAAAAAACTCGAAAACAAAAAAAAAAGAATGAAAAGGAAAACCAAAATATAAAACAAAAAAAAATAGTTCACAGGTTTTCACAAGTTGTTCTTGGTGGCAATATTTTTAGAGTTTTTCTCGAGGAAAACATATAAAAGAATATTTGTAGAGAGAAAGGGAAACTCTTTGCTTTTCTTTTTGATTGGAGGTCGTCACTGATTTTTTTTCTTCAATTTGATTCCTTTTGGTCCGTGCTTTAGTGCTTCTATGGATATTGGTCTTGTGGTGTTGCACTTTATTTTTTTCTAAGCCACTCGAAAATGTTTATTTGGGCGGTGAATTCTTGTCGATTACATAATGCTGGTAATTGTTGCACATTTTATGAATGTTTTTTAATCAAGACATAGTTAATACTACGCGTTAATTTGTGGGAAAAATTATTTAGTAAACTATTGACATAAAATGCACAAGAGAGAAAATGGCGGCGTACATGTTTTCGTTTAGTTCGTTTAGTTTATCTCACGAATTTTTATTCTATTTTTTGGTTCAGTTGAGTTCACTTTTTTCGACAAAAAGTACAACTTCGTGTTCGTGGTATTTCTTCGATGAATCGTTGAGTTTTTCTTTCGCTGGTGAAGTAGTTCAGCGAGTATTTGTAGCGTGTGCTACTGGAAGTGTTCGTAAGGTGAAGAGATTTTTATTTGTATATTTGAATAACGGACAAGATTTGTCCCGCGATTATGGTATCGAGAAAACAAATCCTTTCAGATATACGACAACTGAACAATACTTTTGTCTCTTAAGCTACAGATTTTTTTTTAATTACTCTCTTTTCTTAGTTTTATAATTCAATACAGCTGTATTATTAACGGTGGTACCTACACCTGGAAATGAAATTCATTGGCCGTCTTAGTTTAGACATGAAATTTTTTTTTTTTTAAGCCTGGTACATTGGGAATCGAAATTTCCCTATGGTGGAAACGTAAAATATGTATGAACAGTTACAACAAATACACAAAGAAAATTGAATTAAAAATTTCGTCAGACTTTTTATTTGAAAAAAATTAAGAATGATTAATATGTCGATTCAATTAAATAATTTCAAATCCAATGGTCAGCGAATTCACAAACGAAATCGAAATGTCAGCATTTTGCAAGCAATTATTATACCGGACAATGAATTGCGTGCGGAGTGGAGACTTAGGTACCTAAAAATCCATGACAATTATCCACCTAAGCATCATTTCGAACAGCGTAGGTACCTACAGCAAACCAGAAATTAGAAAGAAATTTTTCGTTGTGAATTTTGAATGGGAATTTTAGTATCGCGGACTAGGTTTTAAATACAGCACTTAAATAACATGTCATTTAATTACTAACGAGCAGCTATCATTTTCTTTATCAGATTTTTTAATTTCATGTAGCTATCTGCAATAGGAATTTTATGTGCATAAAGCGGCCCTTACACGGTCAATCGGTTGACATCTTGCATCGTGTATGTGTGGATTGACGCTACCCCTTACACAGTTCAATCGATTGACGTGAAATTTTTAGTTTTTGTGAGTTTTTGTGGTGTACGGATGTGCGATGAGTGAAACGGACGATTGTATTGCATAATATTGCTCTTGCACATTGCATAAAGAGGAGAAAGAAAAAAAGTACTGCGAGATGAACACGGAGATTCGCTGTCTTTAATGAAACTAATTTCATTAAAATACCAAAGAGTTGGTTCACTAAAATTATCAACACCGGATGACCGGATCCGCTTTTGTTTAATTCATTTAAATGTTGTAGCTCGCGCCGAAAATTCGTTCTCAACGTATTTATTTTTCTGGGGAAATCCGCTTCTTGTGCATCAGGATACTTTTCTTTATACTTTTGGAGTAAAACTTCATATTGTTGCATTTTTTTGTTTCGGTCGCTATAATCTCTCCCTTTGACATCCCATAAACGAGAGCTCTTTTTAATTTTTATATTTCGAGTGTAAGTAAATTTGATGTGGAGTTTATTTTAGTGGTCCCCTTTATTTAAATCTCGTTTTGCATAGGAGTGATAGGGACTACAAATTGAAGTTTGTCATTAAATTTATTATAGGTACCGGCCCTTGTCTGCTAAAAACTACACTGAATTCGTTGGTTTGGTAATCATTATTATATCTACATAAGGCTTCATTTATAAGACGTAATTTTTTGAAAATAATTTCTTTCAACAATTATCTTAAATCAAAAGACGGCATCACATGGCCCTGCTGTGAAATGTAGTTTATGAATAGTAAAATGAATATGTGTATTGAAAAAAATAATTGGGAATTGAATTTTAAATGCCATAGAAAAATAATTTATTAGTTTTATTTATTTTATTTATTTATTTATTTGAAATGCTTATACACTTTAAGATATAATATATTATAAAATAGTGATAAGCTAACTTAGACAGAGATTTGAGAAAAGTAGAAGTAGATATACCGAATAAAGTTTCAGAAAATTATAATTCATAAATGTCATTCGGATTTTTTATATAAATCAATGATCATTAGAAAATTTAAAGTTTTAGTTACCGATTTCCGGAAAAATAATTTCTTAAGTCCCTTTTAAACTTTTTTGTGCTTGTACCCTGAGTTATTCTTAAGTTCCGCGGTAATGAATTCCACAATCGGATAGCATTTACGAAAAAATGACGCTCAGATGTAAGGGATGCGTAGGGAGAATGAAAGGAAACGAATCCTTTCGTACGAGTAGTGCGACTGCCGGGTAAGTAGAATGACCGAAAGCAGGCACAAAGTGCGAAAATTGAGATAACTATCAAAAGGCATGTTAAGTAGACGAGGAGAAAAACTGCTTAACCTGTCATATTTACGTAGTCCGAAGATATACCGTATTGTACTATTAAAAGCGACATTGAGTTTCCGCTTACTGGTTGCGTCACAGCTGCAAAAGATTTCGCAACCGTATGTTAAGATAGGAATGACCAAAGATTTTGCTAATGTGAAACGAGTTTTTATTGGAATGAAGGCCTGTGTTACCCACAGCTTCCGGAGAACCCCATATACTTTTCCAACGGCTGCACTGATATGATTTTCCCAAGTTAGGCGACGATTAAAAATGACTCCAAGATTTCTTGCAGTCTCAACATATTCTATCGGAGAGTTCCCTAGTAGAATGGGAGGAAATTAGGAAAGATCTAATGCTTTCCTGGATATGACCAGGCAGTTCGACTTTTTTACGTTTAAATGTAATCTGTTTGATTCAGACCAATGTTCAATTTTCCCCATATCTTCATTCACGCAATTAACTCCGTTCTCAATAAGGCCGAGTGGGCAACTCATATACATTTGGACATCGTCGGCATACATATGCGACGAACAGTTTCCTATTGTAGATGGAAGCTCATTTACGTATAATGAGAACAATATCGGACCAAGTATAGAGCCTTAAGGAACACCACTTACAATTGGAAGAAAATCGGACAGTTTATGATTTAGCTGAACTGCTTGCATTCTATTTGATAGATAAGACCAAATCAGCTTTACGGCACCTGATGAAAAATTGTGTTGTCGGATCAGCTTCTTACATAAAATTGTGTTTTTTCCGTATTGAATCCGAGAATCGCGCGCACTTCCTGACATTGTTATATAGGGCAACAGCACTAATGGTCACACACTACAACCCATTTTTTTTATGTTATAGAACAACCAATATGAAGATGTAAGTATTATCAGGAACATGTCCTAAACATCTATCCACAAGCTTGGTATTATTACGCAAATACTTTACTGGTAGATATACCTATTTCAGTAAGAAAAATATGCGAAAACGTAAGAACTGGTGATTGTTCTAATTACTAGTGGTAGGGGCTTATAAAATGTCTGCTATAAATTGTTTGAAAAATATGTAATATTTTAATAATTTATTTATACTCGTATAAGCATAAGGTAAGTTTTAAACTGTTACACAGAATAACAAATATTAATACCTTGCATTGTAATGGTGGTAATTGGAGGGGGTTTAGGAGGGGGATGGTTGGCAAAAAAAAAGAAGGTATGAAATTTGAAGGAAAGTGGACTAGGGTAAGGGAGTGATGGTAAAAAAGGAAGAGGGAGGATCATTGGCCACTCTGACACGTAAGCGTGCCTTGCTGGTCTCAGCGTTAGCTCGTCCGAGGGTGGGTTCTTGCATCTGAGCTTCCAAAGAAAAATAAATCACCAATGCACAAAAAAAATTGCATACTTAAGCAATACTACCAGAAGATAAAACGGAGGGGATATGAGTACTGAAATAAAAACATAGGGACGGGCTACAGTCCGCTTGGGCGAACTGTTGGATACCCTATTCTTATTCCTATCCCTCATAAGTGGGCGTGACAAAAGTCTAAGTATGGTTGAAATGTTAAGAACGCTTTACATATTTTGTTATATAACATTTAAAGGATTTTATCG
The DNA here is from genome assembly GCA_949715645.1 of Portevinia maculata. Classification (NCBI taxonomy): domain Eukaryota; kingdom Metazoa; phylum Arthropoda; class Insecta; order Diptera; family Syrphidae; genus Portevinia; species Portevinia maculata. The sequence continues at coordinate 77,995,078 of OX454525.1, forward strand.
AAAAAAACGCTCCCTAGCTCAAACTTGGGTGTTTCAATAAAATTGTTTTATTTAATTGTGGGCGTGTCAGTAGGCGGATTTAAAAAAAATTAACACATGAGCATAAAGGGCCCCTAGAGAGTATATATTATAAATTTCCGCCCCCTAGCTCGAACTTTGAATTTTCAAAAAAGTTTTTTTTTTAAATTGTGGGCGTGGCAGTGGGCGGATTTTGAAAATATTTACACATGAGCATAAAGGGCCCCCTAGAGAGTATATATTATAAATTTCAGCTCCCTAGCTCAAACTTTGGATTTAAAAAAAAAAAAAAGAATTAAATTGTGGGCGTGTCGGTGCCCGGATTTTGAAAATATTTACACATGAGCTTAAAGGCCCCTAGAGAGTATATATTATAAATTTCAGCTCCCTAACTCAAATTTTGGTTATTCAATAAAATTGTTTTATTTATTTGTGGGCGTGTCAGTGGGCGGATTTTGAAAATTTTATATCCCGACCAGTTTTAGGAGTCATAGATCATAAAAAAAAATTTCAGCTTTCTAGCTCAAAATTCGTTTTTTTTTTTAAATTTTGTTTTTTTTTGAGTAATATTAAGGTATGTTACAAACTATGCGTCAACATTAATATACTCTTAGAATAGGGTATAAATAGAGCTACAAAATAAGGGGGAAAAAAGGTCTCTTACATGAACCACGGGAGGAACCGATGATTGTCCTCTTAGCGGGTCAAAACCCTCCCAACCTTGTGCCAGCGACCGGGGTATTAGTATGCTGACACCCGTTTGCTTTCTTATCGTCGGACCATTAACTCCCCAATTGAAATGAGACGACCAATTCAAAGCCTTAAGCCAACATATCTAAATTTTTATTTAATTCAAGTCATTTAAGATACATTGCAATAACTAATCTAAGAGGAAAACAAAACAGAACTATTTTTACTTGCCATGGATAGGTATTAAGGTAGGTACTAGATGTTTATAATTCAAATTAACTAGGTTGGTAAGCAAATGATAATTAAATAAGTAAATAAGTAGGCAAGTTATTTTATTCAAAAATTAATAATATGATCTATTATTACTACGCCAGTAGGATTTTATTTTAATAATTGATACATTTTTAAATAGGATCAAAACAATCTTAGGAATCAATTAAAAATTTAAAGCGAGAAAAAAATGTAGATATGGCAACCTTGTTAAATTAAATTGGCCGGTATAAGTGTGACCATAAATAAAAAAAATAAAAAACAGTAATGCACATATGGCAACCTTGTTTAATCAAATTACTTGGCTAGGATCGTGTGACCGTAATAAAAAAAAACCAAAAGCGGTAACAAAATTGTAACGTTAGCTTACCTTGGCGTCCGCGTCGTCGGGCCTGCCGATGTGGATTCCTTCGTGCTGTTACTGAAAGCTCAAAAAGAAATCTAAGTGGTGCTCGCCAAAACGGTAGCAGCCGCTAATCGATCACACACACACACACACTAGATACCCGATTCAGAACTTTATATAAAAAAAACTATAGAACTAATCAAATTGATAGGATATTTTATGCTGATGGATAGCAGGTGGAATTACATTGGATATATCGGTCACGCCGTTGATTTTTACTCCTTGTGGGTGTTCTCCGGATTGGAGGTGGAGGATGATGAAGTCGGTGTGGATGTCAACCGTTTTGGTTGATCGCGTACGGTGGTTGAATAGCTGGAGGTTTTGCTTTAGCGAGCGCGAGTGGTAAGGATGGGCGACGAATTTCAGGTCGCACTGGTTTAGCAGGAGTAATGGCTGTCGCTTCGGTGGGTGTGATGGATTTGGTAGCCGTTGGAGCAGCCTCGGTTGGGTGCGATTTAACACGGTAGTTTATGTTATGGTACGAGGCACGTGGTTCACCATAGGCTAGCTAGCGGCAGCTCCTTGGAAAGCGGGCGCGTGGTATTTATTTGGCTTTTACTTATGCCGTTGGTACGGAGGATCGTTGGTATCCACTGTTGGTCGTCGCAACCAGGGTTTAGAGCCACATGCGGGTGGTGACAGTCGCTTAAGGCTAGGTATATTTCCCAGGAGCGCGAGTTGGGCTTTTGGTGGCAGAGCAGCGACACGTGGCTTTAATGCCGATAAAAAAACCGGTCTATTGCCGGCACTGGTTAATAACTATTTCCTTTTTTATTTTGGATGGACGAAATATGCAGGTGTAGAAGCTCAGATGCAAGAACCCACCCTCCGACGAGCTAACGCTGACAGCAAGGCATGCGCACGTGTCAGAGTTGCCAATGAACCTCCCTCTTCCTTTTTTTTCCATCACTCCCTTACCCTAGTCCACTTTCCTTCAAATTTCATACCGTCTCTTTTTTTGACAACCATCCCTCTCCTAAACCCCCTCCAATTACAACCATTACAACATTGTTAATGACAGTTTACATAATGGGGTGGCGACCACTAGAGCGTGATTTAATGCAAGTTTCATTTCTCGGTCTGAAATAGCTGATCACGAAAGAGGTGTTTTATGTACCTACATGCTACTCGAAGACATAGCTTAAATTTGTCTTTAAACGTCGAATAATGAAATTTTATTCATTCAGAAGCACACATTTCAGAAATTCCAGTGATCGGCCGCTGAATTTTTTTTTAGGATGAACTCATCACTGATTTTCACGAACACTTACGAGATAGTTTTAAGATGTTATATATTTCGTTAGGCTAACCCGAATGTTAAAATTGCTTAGATGCGATTTGTTCCCTTAATCGCCCTTAAACAACCCTGTGTACCTAGAGACGCTGCAGTGATATCCCTAGCCCGTCGCTGTACCGATATTTAAAAATTATAGGAGGTAATAAGTGATGTTTTGGATGATCTAAAAAATAACGAGTTGATTTCGTTGATCCTTGAATGATCACAGTAATGCAGATGCAATAAACTTCGACTTTATCTGCCAGCTCAGCTGATGCCAAAGGCTCAGACTGGCGCATATGACGTATACCAGCAGATTCTGCGGTGACTTTAATATTGTTACATCCAGGCTAGGATTCGAAAAGATAAAACGTAATTCTATTTAAATAATCTTTATTAGTTCTCTTTCAATGTAATTCTTGATTATTATTCTAATAATTCCCTTATTTAATCCAACAATTCACTTTCACAATTAATCACTTTAAATACACAATCACTTTTCTCTTACTCAATACTTATACTTTTTCTCTATACTTTTCACTACTGTCATCTATCGCACTTCTCCAACCACCTCACCTATCGCGGTTCACAACTCGAATGTCTTGGGTGCTCCTGCGACATCTATTTATATCTCTTAGTGACACCTTTCGAAATTTCCAGATTCGTTGAGAAGGTTCGTTTAGAAGGTTCGAGAACAACATCATTATGTATGTACTAGTTATTCCACAGCTACTCAAACTGCTATTCAAATGCTGACAAAATCGGTAATATGGCCACTTTCTACTAGATGGCGCTTGCTGAATGACACAGTTTGAGCAAACATGCAACAATATAGTGTTGCATGTTTGCTTGAACTGTGTCATTCAGCATTAATTAGTCAACTACGCCATCTAGTAGAAAGTGGCCATATTACCGATTTTGGCAGCATTGGAATAGCAGTTTGAGTAGCTGTGGTATAACTTGGTATGTTGTTCTCGAACCTTCTGAACTTAACGAACCTTCTCAACGAATCTGGAAATTTCGAGAGGTGTCACTAGGAGATATAAATAGATGTCGCAGGAGCACCCAAGACATTCGAGTTGTGAACCGCGATAAAGAAGGGCGATAGATGACAGTAGTGAAAAGTATAGAGAAAGTATTTAAAGTGATTAATTGTGAAAGTGAATTGTTGAATTAAATAAGTGAATTATTAGAATAATAATCAAGAAGTAAAAGACATTGAAAGAGAACTAATAAAGATTAATTAAATAGAATTACGTTTTATCTTTTCGAATCCTAGCCTGGATGCAACAATAGTATCGCAAAAAAAACAGAAAATTCCTAGGAAAATACTTCTATCTTCTACAGAAAATAAGCTACACAAACTATAGTGGTTATTCAAATTCCGTAGTATTTTTAAAACTAACGACAACTATTTAGTCTGTTACTAAGCAAGTAAAAACAAAAATAATAAGGTAATGCTTGATACCAATTTTGTTTCAACCAACTGGTACTTCAAGGTTTTGTATGAATTATCGAACATAATAAAATGTTGTGGGCGTTTTCGTATTCGTCTGACTTAAAAAGATTTGCATTGTATGTGTTCATAAATAAAATCGAACTCATGTGGTTGTATGTACCTCTGACACCAAAAGCAGATTTTTAGCCCACTTTGGTGGCGTCTGGCTGGGGAAAGATGAAAGTTAACCGTCTGGAACTTAAGTACATATTTGAAATCAACGTGAAACTCTCTATTGTGTTTCCTCCGACACAAAAATTAAAAAAAAATATCGTTTAGGAACGCCCACCCCTGGCTGAAAAAAACCCTGCCCGACGGTTGAATTTAGTAGATATAATATTGCGTATATCTACACATATAGGTATTTGGTAATCACAACGAATAGTAATTGGAGTTGTTGCATTCACTGAGGTCGTTGCACCTACCGAGGAAATATTCTACAGTGAGCAATATGATAAATAGATCATCTTTTGTGTGGTTTAAAACAGAAAGCTAAAATGTTCTTTATTAAAAAGTTTATATTAATGAAACATTACAAAAATGGAACGCAGAGCAAAAAAAAAAGTTGCACAAATTAACGGCGTAAAAACGGTCATTTTTGAAATCCAAATTCCTCATAATACTGTTGCATGTTTGCTCAAACTGTTTCATTCAGCAAGCGCCATCTAGTAGAAAGTGGCCATATTACCGATTTTGGCAGCATTTGAATATTAGTTTGAGTAGCTGTGGAATAACTAGTACATACATAATTAGATTGTTCTCGGACCTTCTAAACGAACCTTCTCTACGAATCTGGAAATTTCGAGAGGTGTCACTAGGAGATATAAATAGATGTCGCAAGAGCACCTAAGACATTCGAGTTGTGAACCGCGATAAAGAAGGGCGATAGATGACAGTAGTGAAAAGTATAGAGAATATTGAATAAGAGAAAAGTGATTGTTTAAAGTGATTAATTGTGAAAGTGAATTGTTGAATTAAATAAGTGAATTATTAGAATAATAATCAAGAAGTAAAAGACATTGAAAGAGAACTAATAAAGATCAATTAAATAGAATTACGTTTTATCTTTGCGAATCCTAGCCTGGATGTAACAATACTATAAGAATTTAAATGGGAAATGAACAAAACAGGGACCAAAAAAAAACCTTCATATGTGTATATTTTCTTATTAACATCAAAGTTGCAGTTATCGACGTAATTTTTTTTTAGAAGTTGCACTTAGAAAGGTTACAATGCTACATTTTATAGCGCTGCGAAAATCGAGGATTTGCGATTACCGATTTAGTACTGTATATACATTTTGGCTATACCTGTGATCCCAAAATTTGCTGTCGGCTCTTTAAACAGGCATACGCCTTCCGTACATTGCATCTAATGAGTTTCAATAACGCCGAGAGCAGGAGACCTTAGAATACTACGAATATTAAAGCAAAATGAATCAGATGTTTTTCACATTTGTAATTAACTGACGAATTACTGTCGATTACTTTTACTTGCTTGAAGGGTGAAATAATTCTGTTTCAAAACAACAGTAATAAAAGTTTTGCATTAAAAAGTTCACAATTCATCGTCTTGTATTTTTTTTCAGGATTCAGCAAAGTCAACAAAATAGTTCGTTGACCGACGACTATAGACATTACCCTACTTATGTTAGGCAAAACAAGGCCATAGACATTCATAATTTAAACCACTTGCAATTTCCTAAGCGTGCTCACGGTACTCACATACTACCATTATGATATTTGGTTAAATTATTAGGTCCGTTCGCGTACTTTATGTGTAGGAAAATGAAAAGTGTCAAATCTCCAAAATCGAGAGAGAATCCTCTCATGTCTAAGAAAAGTACGCGAACGCTTTTGTGTAAAAAGTTGAAAAAACATCGTAGTTTGGCTTGAAAAGAAGCATCAGCTGTTTTTTTTTTGCTGGCAAACTCATAGGATTTCATCATTTGACAGTTTTCATTTTCTTGCCAGCTGAAATTCTGTGTGAAGAAAAATGACCGAAAGTACATTTTTCTTTCGTTCATCTTTTTACCATTTTCGCAGTACGCGAACGCGTTTGTGTAGTTTTGCACGAAAGTTTATATAAATTTACGTTTGCATATTAGTTCGCGAACGGACCTATTATTAACTAGCTGACCCATGCTCGCTTTGTTTCGCCAGTCTGCCGCTTCTCAAATTTAAAACAAAATACTTGCTGATAAGAACTGATAAAGAAAACGTCGAGAGTCTCCCTTCTCATTATATGGATATACTCTCAGTGTGACTCCCTCTCAATCTCAATTACATTTCATACCCTATCTTTCTCAATCCCATGCGCCACAAAAAAAAACAACACAAACTACAAAAGTTTCATAAAAAAAAGAAAGACAAAGCACACGCACAAAAGGTACAGACAGAGAAACAGATTTGTGCCGCACACACACACACACATTTTCCTCCACTCAACGCTGGGAAAATCCAACAATCTAGCTTCAATCGAACATTTTACTTTTTTTGAATTGTATAAACTGTATAGTTTAATGCTTATTGTTCAACTTCAGGTTAACCTACAAAGATGATTTATATCTTAAAATCTTTCTACATAATTGAACTTTATATTAAAAAATCCTATTTCATTTGGATGAGTCATTCCAAAGCTAGGAGCTAGGAAGCATTCGAGAGTTACAACTTTTCTTAGATATCAGCTTAGATCTCCGCTTCTGGACATCGGATGAAGCATTTTTCTGCGGTAAAATGTAGCCTATGTCCATTTTCAGGCGCTAGACTATCTGTGTACCAAATTTCATTTAAATCGGTTTAGTAGTTTTGGCGGTAAAGCGAGAAAGACAGACAGACAGACAGACAGACAGACAGAGTTACTCTCGCATTTATAATATTAGTATGGATTGTGCAACCTACTCTAATCTGAAAAATCTCCCACTTTTATTAAGGCCGCCCACGAATTAAGTAACCCATTTTCTGCCTTCTTTTTTTGCAAACAATAATAAGTCTTTTGCAAAAACTACACGTATCACCCCTATCTGCTTGAACCACGCCACCATAACTTTTGTAGGTTGTGTGTTAAAGTAAAGCTAAAAGTAGTATGCCCTGCTATTTTAATTAGGGCTTTGTTTTTTTTTCCAATGATTCCATTACAGGGCTCCAGTGGCGCAATTGGTGAGCGCGTTGTGAGTTCGAGCCTCACCTGGAGCAGCGGATATTTTGTAGGTAGTTGTTTATTTTTAAATATAAAATAATGACCCAAGAGTTCAGAGCATTACCAAATACCCAAAGGTTTATAGTTGCATTTTGTCCTCTTCTCTGCCATCTGTTTCTGGTTTCTTTTTGAAAAATTATAAAATTTAGAGCTAAGTTCGTATTGTAAAAATTGTACTCGATAGGAAAGATATAAAATGTATGTTAGATACCTACACTAATAAAACATACCTATTATTTGTCTTGGTTTATTCACGTACTTCTTTGAGTAAAACGTTATAAGCTGTCAAAAGAGCAAACTATCATTTAAACTGATCGTATGTACTATGTACGCAGGTTAGGTTAGGTTAAAAAGGGGAATGCAACCGCATATATCTAGCACTAGACACCAAAACGGGCCCACCGCCATCCACGAACATAAACACTTTATTTCGAAAACATCCAACTTTCCTGCATAGTTCGATTCGCTTCCTGTAACTTGTGCAACTCATTTTCTTTATTTCCTCCAAAAAGAATTTTCCTAGACTGTCCTCTGATTTCGCGATACTCCCTCACACTCACACAGTACATGTGCTACGTCTTCTTCGGCTTGCAGGGGCCTGTAACACAACGCGACAAGTCGACAAGTCAAAATTCACTTGTCCACTTATGCTTGTCCGACAAGTACAAATTTATTCTGTAACAGAACGTAAACCGTTGCACTTGTCAAAAGAATTAAATTCCCTTGACTTGTCGGCATTCTTCGACAAGTGTTTCATATGTGAAGATGGCAAAAATCACGGAAGACAAAAAAAGTGTAATTTTAACAAAAATAAGGGAAGAAAAAGATATCCTATTTGGTGCTTTCAGTGATGTCCTAACAAAAGAAAATAAATGTACAAAATGGAAGGAAATAGACAGCCTGGCAAAAAGCCTAAATGTTGTTGCGCAAAATAAAAATTGGACGTATGTGAGGGACATATTTTGGCAAAACGTTAAGAAACGCACAATTGTAAGTACTAACTAAATAAGTAACATAATAATTAATATGTTAATTACACAAATCAAATGATAGGCAAAAGTGGACAACTCAAAAAAAAACGGGTTCTGCGGGTGGAAAAAACTGCATCTTAACAACTTGCGACAACATTGTGCTCGATATCGTTGGGCGAAAATCGGAAGCAGTTATTGGACTCGGTGTTGCGGAATCTTTGAGTACCACTAATGGTTTGTGTGATATAATAATATTACCGCATATCTACTCATTAATTACCATTTTTTTATTTTGATAGATTCTCCTAGTTGTTCCAATACAGTTCCAGGTGCCTTTGCAGCGGTAAACTGTGTTGCTACGGAAAATGTGCATCCATCACGTAAAAGAAAGAGAGGTTGAAATCAATTTAATACGTTAATTCTGTAATCATACAATTTGAACATTATATCATTTTTAGGAGAAAGAAAATCCGAAAAAGAAGAATCTCCACATGGTTTAAAAAAAAAAAAACTCATAATCGAGAACCTTGAGATTTCAAATTATAAAGGAAAGTTGGAGATTGCTTTGCTAGAGAAGAAGCTCGGTTATCCTCCTTCCTCTTTCACGAAAAGCTTAAGAGAGACCATAACCGAGCACAATATCAGCGACCAAGAGAGTGCTGAAACAGAAAATGAATATGAAAGTGAAAGTGACAAAAGTCTCACCAACAACAGAGTCTTTGAAAGAACGGAGTATTAATGCCTTCTAATTTTCTTTTTATTTATTTTTATTATCATGAAATATATTTTTTGTTCTTTATTTCAATACAAATAAATTAAGTTTATAAATTGGTATATGATTACTGTGCGTTGAAAAAGTCAACAAGTTGCTGCTGTCTCAACTTCGCTTCTCTGGATGGGGCTGCAAACAAATTTTCGCTTGGTACATCAGTGTTTTCCTCAGTTGGTTCAGCAGCACTATTTTGTGTATTTAAGCTCTCGCGCCGGGAAAGATTACATAATGTCACACAGCATTTAAATATATTCGCAGCATATACAGGATTGACCCGTAAGTGGTTCAAACAGGGGAACTTTTCTTTCAGAACTCCAAATGCACATTCTACGAAACGTCGTGTGCGTTTATGAGCCCTGTTGTATCCAATGACTGACGTGTTATTGGGGACAGACGTTAATGGTGGCATAAGCCATGTTTTTAGTGGGTATGCGCTATCACCTAAAATAACAGCGTTTTCAAAAGGCCTCCATCGATTTTCCATTTTATGATACAGAGTACTATTACGCAACACTCTTGCATCATGTACACTGCCTGGCCAGTTGGCACTTACATAGTAAAACTGTAGATCTGGCCCGCACACTGCCATACAGTTTAATGAGTGCTCACCATGGCGATCAACGAAAGCAACTTCGTTATCAGAAGGGGCATCAATTTTGATTAGTATGCCATCAACTGCGCCACAAACCTCCGGCATCCCACCTTTTTCAAAAAGATCCTGAATAACTGGAAGCATATCATCTGGCCAACATACTTGGCTGTCGAATTCGATTTCAATTACTGCCTGAGTAATCTCTCGAATGCAGCGACACACTGTCATTTTGCTAACGCCGTGCATGTCACCTATAATATGGTACTGTGAACCCGAACCGAACCAATGTAGAGCAATCAACAGTTTTTGGTAAACGGTCAATGAATAACTTTTATTTGTAGTGCACTGTATTTTTCTTCTTAGTCTTGCAGCAAGATTGTGGGCAGTTGATTTTGATATGCGAAATTTTTCAATATACAGATGATCACTGACATCAAAATTAATTCTTGGCCTAAAAACTTTCAACCTGTGCCGAGGTTCACTGTTCTCACTATCACCATCACTATCAAAGTCGGAATCAAAAAAGTACATTTTTAACTATATACTATTGTATTTCACTATTTGTTTTCTGCTTAGGTATTACATTAAAAATGCACTTGTAAGTTTTTGACAATATTCAGATCACTTGTCCGGATTGAACCACAGTTTGACAAGTGTGTCTTGACACTTGTCGTGTTCTGTTACAGAAAGAAGGAAATTATATAATTTCCCACTTGTCATCTCTTATCGCGACAATTGTCGCAGTGCTCGCGGACTTGTCGTTTTGTGTTACACAATCTTTGACAAGTTGTCGAAATTCACTTGTCCTACAACTACTTGTCGCGTTCTGTTACAGGCCCCTGGTCACCACAGAATCTGCACGTATCTCTGTCGATCAGCCTGAGCGGTCGAATCAAAATGCGGTCAAAGCGCCTACGACACCCTATGCCCAGCAAGATTTGGCCATAGTAGGTCAGCTTGGAGAACCTTTTATTACAATTTTATTTCTTCAATTGTTCCCCCGAGAACGCATTATAGGGGTGGTTTAATCACTACACCCTTACTGCTCTCTAGTTCCCCTCTCTTTCTCGCAAGCTTCTCGGCTTGCTGCTTTCCTTCTATACCGCCAGTAACCTGGTACCCAACACAGTTGTGACTGCATTTATCCTTAGGAATTGTGCGACAGCTTCTTATTATCTCAGAATTGATCTTAGCAGATTCCAGTGCCTTGAGTACAGCTTGACTATCGATGTCGATGGCGATATCCCTTCCGCCCGCATTGGTAAGAACAACCAGAACTTCTGATTCACTCCCTCCCTTGTCTTAGAGCCATCAGTGTAGATCGCAATTTTATTAGGACTTGTGATTGCATCCTTTTGCCATTCCTCCCTTCCCGGATATGATACATCATACGGAATGTGGAAGTCGACCAAGGGGAAATTTTATCCGTCGCTATAGGATTACCAGGCAGTAGGTAACTGAGTTAAAATCTTGCAGCGCACAAAATTGCAAACGTTAAAGTGGGCCAAATTTGCTAGGGGCAACGCGCTATTGCCAGCAAGTTGTTTTATCTTTAGATCAAGCGGAATAAGATGCAGAAAGATGTCCAGTGTTGCGTAATGGATGTGCTGGCCGTTCTCACCACCACTGTATACATCCAGTGTACCCAAGCGGGTTTCAAGCCCTATATCTTGCCTGTCGTTCTTTTACGCGTGAAGAATGCGTTTATCTTATAGTAAAAATGATTATATAGTATAATAAAATATAAAAATAATTTTGTAATTTTGAATATGAAACATTTTATTTGTACATGATATACATATTAGATTTTTTAAATCTAAAGTTCATTTCATACTTTTTTTCAAACTCAATCTTTTAAGGTCTGTACCAATCTTGTTAAAACAAATTTCTTCTCGGGGAACTCATTGATGAGCGCTTCAACTACTTCTGCCAAATGATCATTAATCTCAGTCTGCTTATGCATTTTAAGTTCGATCGAGGCCTCGGACTTCGTTATCCTAGGTGGAGAGCTAGCTGCCGTAAGACGCCGATACTCCTTTGCTCGATTTTGCTTTCGGATAATACTTTCCAAATTTTGATGCTTTAAAAGGATTCCCTGTTCGATCTCGTTTGTAATCAATTTGTCTTGATAAATTTCAGCATCAATATCCTTTTTAATTTTTGCCTTGACATCCTCAAGATGAAAAAACTGTTTCGACAGTTCATTAAGTTTCTTCTCGGCTGCAAATATTTCGTACTGGATTTGTTTGAGCTTAGTTTTAACATCGTTGATTCGCTGCTGGATGTTGGTTCTAGATCGGAAGTGAGCACCTTCCATATTCTGTTTAATTGAAGCGGTCACGAATATACGCTCGCGATGCATCACACAATGGTCTAGATCCTGAATGAGTTTTTCTTGCGCTCGTTTGAGTTCTTTGTAACGAATTTGCATGCGATGTATTTCGGCGCGCATGTTGCCGATCTCACTTTCAATAGCCGTTTCACTTCGACGCCAACGAAGTGTTTCATCGATCAGCTTAAACTTAGTCTCCCATGAGAGAGCCTCCCGATGATGTTCCAGAACAATTTCTTTGTGATGCTCGATGTCGTTTTGAAGATCAACGGTTTCTTGTTCCAATTGTAGGACTTTCATTTCACTTTCCTGTCGAGGATAAAATGTTCACGTTAAAAGAAGAGATTGAGAATGTCGAATCATACCTTTAATTTCTGTAACAATTCAGAATGCTGCATTTCACAGTTAAATTCGGTGATCTCATGTTGTTTTCTTTTTTCGTAAGCCTTAGCACTGAGCAATTCCAATTTGGTGTCAAAGTTTTGTATCTCACGAGAGATATCGTTCGTGCTGATGTCAGCTCTTTCAATCTCGTTGTCGATTTTTAAGGACTTTTGACTGATAATCATAAGTTCTGTAATAAAATTTAATTATTTTAGGGGCCTAGGAATTAGGACTAAGCATTTTCCAACATACGTTTTCGGGCTACTTGAATATCGTTCAGTTGATCGTTTCGCTTCTGGGACAAGTGTATGGTGTGTCCTTGTAGAATTAACCAAAACTGCTGATGTTTTTGAACTTTAAGGTCTATTTCCTGAATAGCTTTCTCCATTGTTTTTATCTACAATTATTAGATAATTTTTCATACCGAAATATAAACACAGAAATAATAGATATTAACCTTGAGTTCAATTGGGCTAACTTCATTCCCTTCAGCTTCCCTTACCAGTTCATCCAATACCTTTGAAAGTTTATCAATAGATTTTAATTTTAAAGCAATCTGGTTTTCAGTCGATTTTATTTCATTGTTGATGCCATCCGCTTCGTCGTTGAGATTTTTTAACGTTGCATTCAAGGTATCGCCTTCTTCGTGAAGATGAAGGATCGCACTCTTTTGACGTTCCAATTTTAAGAGCATATTAGAAAGTTGAATTTCGACTTTATGTAAATTGACTTCCATTAAACGTCGACTTTGCTGATGTTCGGTAAGAATTTTCAAACGATATTGACTCGCCTTGTCGCACATTAGTTGATCTTGGGCTATTTTAAGAATATCTTCTTCTAAACCACTTTTGGTGGCATATTGCTTCTCCAATTTCGATTGCAGTGTATTAAGTTGGATAGTCAGTTGATGACCTTCTTTCTTGGCTTCTTGATGATCCATTTCGGTTTGATCTAAAATTTTTGGCAGTTCCTCCATTTTCATCTCAAGTTTAGTGAGTAGTTTTGCTTGTTTTTCAGCTGGAAGTATTTATTTTTGTGGTTGGTTGGTAACTTTGACAAAAAAAGCTATGTAGTAATGCTTAAAAGCTTAATACCAAACATAGATTTTCAAAAACTTGTCGTTTTTCAATGAGGAAAAGATTTGCTATTTTGCTCAATAGAGCAAATCTTTTTTGGTTTTGCATTTTTCCTTGAAGAAAAATAGCAATTCAAGATTTGACCCTAACACGAAAGATTCGAGTTATTATTTATACCCAGAAAATTGAAAATAAAACCGAAAAGGTCAAATCTTTGAAAGCAACATACCTACTTAAATAAAGTGAAGCATAAAAATAAACTTAGAATAAAATGTCAGGAAAATCCAGAAAATATTTATTCAAACCAAAAATATAAAACAAATGTGCTTTGAATTAAAACACGAATTTTCCGTTTCCTAAGAAAAAAACTACAATAAAGGCACTTTTAGACGATCAGCTCTCAGTCAGTATTCAGTTGAGTGCTCATTTCACTCGTGAGCAGTGACAATTTGAAAAAAAAACTGTAAATACACCACAAAATGGATAAAAAGCCTTACTCTCTTCAGCGAAACAAATCCGACAGAGGATCCATTGTAGGAAGACAATTTGTCAAAACCTAAGGAAATCATGGAAATAATTCAGAGCAGTCACTCAAAGAAATCAACTGGACCAGACAAAATATCCAACTTCATCCTTAAAAAGTTGCCTAACTCCATCATGATCATGATGGCCATAGTGATGAGCAACTGCATCAATAACTGCTACTTTCCCAAAATATGGAAGACTACCAAAATAATAGCCATTCCGAAGAACGGAGACCGAAACAACATCACAGGATACAGACTCATATATAAAATACTTGAGGAACTTATCCTGCGGAGGGTGAAAGATGTTTGCAACCATTCCAATATCATACCAGATATTCAATTCGGATTTCAAGAAAAACACTTAACATTGCACTCGCTAATGAAGTTCAATCATGATGTCACAAAAGCTCTCAACAACCATTAAGTAACAGTCGCGTGCTCCCTGGACGTGGAGAAGGCATTTGACTCAGTGTGGATTTAAGGACTAGTTCACAAACTTAAATAACTAAGTTCTTCATCTTCATTCCAGATCCTTTTTTGTACAAATCGAAGACAGCCAATCTCAAACGAAAAGCATCAGAGCCGGTTTCGGCCAGGAGTCCAAGCTAGGACCACTGCTTTTTATATGAACTTGAGGATGCAACTCCACCACGTATAGCAGTTCGATGCCTCCAACTATAGCAGCACGAAGAGTTAAAGCCCACGTCAGGAAGTTATTGCACTAATACTTTAGATGGGGTATACGAATCAACACAACCAAATCCGAACTGATATGCATCAGAAGACCCCTCAGAGGAAGGACCAGAGATAGGTCAGCTGCCAACTGTCGCAAAGTAACACTAAACTTTCCAGACGGATCATCACTTTCAACCACAAATGACATTAAGTATCTCGGGGTCAACTTCAACGAGCGATTTAGATTCAATCCACACCTGCACGCTGTTCTCAAGAAGGCTTCACTTGCATTTTACCGAGTTTACCCAGTGATGAAAAATCAGAACGGACTCTCTAAAAAGACGAAACTGCTGCTCTAACAGCTTATAAGGCCGGTAGTAACTTAAGTCTTCCCCATTTGGTACACCATTTTAAGACTTACATGAGAAAACTGGGAGTGTGTGAAAGTCTTAAGAATCTGCACTGGACTCCACTACGATCCAATCCGGCAGAAACAACACTTTTTCAGAAAATACTCGAGAATAATTCTAGCCACCCAAACCCATTAGTCCAAAGGATTGCGGACAACCAACACATTCCAGAGCATCGATACCTTCACGTACTGGCTCTGCTAAACGAGGAACTATTTCCGAGAGACACCGACGGGGCAACCATTCTCTTGTACGGATTGACCGAGATAACCCACCATCGAGAATTATTCCAAGATGACCAACCTTCCCCAACACCAAAAGAACATCGACACCCGGATTTGAACACCCTGAGGTCAACCCTGACAACTAAGAGTATGAATCTGAGAAATCACTTAGAATTTATATAAATATAGTTTAGCAAAAACTATACGCATACGCCGATGTGCCCCTGTTGTTGAGCCAACACACTTAAATATTAATTATTCATCGCCATTTGTTATGGACTTAAGTCAAGTTCAATAAAAATAAATGTAAAAATGTGATGAAAAGTCTTACTGCAGATTTTTAGCCAATAATGAAGGAATTAAACAAAAATACAGAAACTTGAAGACCCACATGCTTTATTTATTGTCCTAAGTGGCAATAAGGACCGTCATAGAAAGGCGTCAAAGCCCACGCCCACGGCTGTTATAACCGTTCAGAGTCGGTATGAAGATCCACCTGTGAGTGTGACCGCGCAAACACCAATTTCTGAAGAAGCTAAGCTTTCGGTTCTGTATGGACTCATAACGCCAAAAATCATATAATATTTTAACCTTACTTTGACTTTAATCACGTTCTCAAATAAATAAGTGCCTTAAAAATGCAAGCATACATACCTACATATATACACATATTTAGATACTCACTATCTCTTTTCAAATTCAACAAATCACTTGATAGACGCATCTTGAATGCTCCAAGCTTCATATTCTGCTCGGTCTCCTTCGCTGTCTGTTTCTTCGTTCCTTCGATTGATGAGTAAATCAATTTTAATGATTCTTGTTGCTTTCTGACATAGGAAATATAATAAAAATTAGTTCATTTCCCGAATAACGCTTGATGAACTTACTGTAAACTCTGTTTCGCCTGAAAAAGAACCTTATCACGATGTTGAATGGCAACTATAACTTCACCCCAAGACTGAGTCAATCGCCTTTGCTCCTGCTGCAGGGCTTCCAAGTCTGCATTCGCATCCGATAAACTAATATGCAGCACATTATTCATATCCTTCTGGTCAGACATTTGATGAGATAGTGCAGCCAGCTCCTCCTCACGTTTCTTAACCTCAAGTTGTAAGTTGTATAACATTATATCGAATTTTTGTTTCTCCTCGGCGATAGCCTTTTGCAGCTGAGCATCTTTACTGACCACACGCTTCGAGCTAGCGAGTTCTGTTTCAAATTCATCGGTCCATTTGCGAATGTTATTTTCGAGGTCTTGCAGGTGGCCAAGCTCAACCAATCGTTGATTGTATTGGAACTTGTGTTGCTTGGTAATGACAAATTTTTCTTCGTATTCATTGCGAAGAGTTTCTCGCAATTGCTCTTCCCCTACGCGTTTTGTTAATGTTTCGCGGATATTAAGCGAGTACTCCTCAAGGACTTCGTTTTGCTTCTCAATCTCATGCTGCATATCATACAACTTGACACCAAATTCTTCACGCTGTTCTTCTTTGAGTTTGATTTTGTATTTGATGTCATCGATTTCGTTGGTCAGCTGGTTTTTAATTCGCAGAAGGTGCTCCTTAAGCGACTTTTGAAATCTTTGCAGAAGTGGATGATCAGGTGGCAAATGATTCTGCGCTTCGACATTACTTTTTTCAGGATTGAAATGAAGAAGAGGTTCAGGTGGTTGAAAAGATTCCAATTTCACAACTTGCAGTTGTTCGATTGCATCGTCAAAAGTATCCATATCCTTCCCGGTTTTCTCACAGTAAGTGTTAAGGTTGAACTGATTGGTTTGAATAGGCCTTGGCTTCAGACAAGGGTAAATCTATGTTTTGCTGTTTGTTTGATCGATTCGATTTTTTTCTTGAGCTACTCGTCAAAATGTTTGTTCACAAAAATACAGTCAATTAAGAGAATACAAACAAAGCCGTTGCTAAGTGCGGGAATTTTCAATCTAAATGCAATTCGTTTCCAAATGGTTCTGATGTTTATTTGTACTCACTGGTTGGCGAATTGGATTATTGAGCGAGGGGTTCCAGGTTCGAATGCAGCCATGTACACCATAAAGTCTGACAAACATGTATTGTTCAGACAGTCGGTATTTTTCCAAGTGCGTATAGAATTAGCTGGGGTAGGATGCGTGATTTGTATTTTATCTGTTAATTCATTTATTTCGCTCCAGCAATAATAATAATTGTAGAATGTATCGGTACCTCAGAGTATTCGATACTCTTTTCGTCGTTCTGGGGGATCTCTTTTTTAATTTAACGACGAGGTTATGATCTGGATCAAAGGGATCATAACCCTCCAACTTCACTGCGTCCCTAATGGTCCGCCTACTGCTGAGGTTCACGGTTCGACTTCAAAAAGGTATCGGCAGGTCTCCCGATTTAGAACCAGTGAGGCCAATCAAATGCTTGTTGCATTTGTTTGATGCAGGAGCTTTAACGCCTGCCTGAACAGGAACATTGATTTACATTGCCATTTTGACCGAGTTCGCAGGATCCTTGTTTTAAACATGACATTACCAACGTGGCCAGTCGTGCTCCTTTTTGTTGAGATAGGTTGCGTGACGTCCGTGATGGGAGGCGTTCTCTTATCTCAGCTGCCGTTAATTTGCCTTATACTTTTTGTACGCTGTCCAATATTGTGAGCCGTAGGAAAGTGCTGGGCGCACGACTTCATTGTAGGACATTCCTTACTGCTCTTCCATTCATATAAATATCTGCTATAGGTCGGAGTGGATCAGAGACAATCTGCATAAGAATTTTGTTTTTTTTTTCGGACTAATACGATACACATTCTCCTTCAAAACATCCACCCATACATGAAGTGGCCATTGCAGGGATCCTGGTTTGATCCTCGCTTATGATGCCTCCATCGTCAACATAAAATAACTGATGCACTTTGGATTCCATCGCTTTTCCTTTAAGCAGATAATCAAGGACTGTAGCAAATATCAAGGTACTTAAGACGCTTCCCTGGTGTACTCCGACTTTGACTGCGAGCTGTTCGGTGACTATAGCGGGGAATCTTACTCTTTTCTTGACTCCGTCGTACATGTCCATGATCATCTGTATGTATGTAGGTTTCTAAGACCCCTCGTTTTCTTAGCGCTAACCATAACAGATCTCACGGTCGTCTATCGAATCGAATTCCTGGAATATGTAGGACTTTATTATGCAAACATTTTTAGGGCTTATTGAGAAAGGGGAAAGCGTGAAAGAGTTGACACTATGGTAAAGAGCGTGTATTTATTTGAACAATTTTTCGAGTCCTTAACTCATGAACTACTTATGTATGTTAAACGATTGAAATTGCTTCACGGGTCTCAACAAATCCTGAACATTTTATGTTTCTAGTTTTGTAGGAAGAGAAGTTAGATGGGGGTGAAAATGGTCTACGTTGGTTCCTACAAATAAGGCATAGTGACAAATTGCTAGAGAACTTTGCTGCGTCCCTAGATCAAAAAAACAATATCTATAATGATAGCATAAAACCATTAAATTAAACAACTCATTCTCTATTTGATGACTTAAAAATATATTAAAAGCATACCTATAGTATACTCTTGCCTAAGCTAACGTTATTATTTACAATATATAGACAATTTTTACTAAAGTTATAAAAAAAACATTTAACAAAATAACACAACTTTCTTTGTCACAATTTTCATCATCGGTTGGTGGTACTGTGTGCTTCATCTATAATCCGATTGTCATCGAATAAGTGGTAATCGTCACTATTAACGGCGTACAACTCATTAGCCAATTCTTCCACCTCCGAGTGACAAACTGCTTCACTGAATGCACCCAAAAACACTAAGCTCTTGATCATGTGCGACTTTTTATGCTCCATTTCTTTGTAAGTATGTAATTGTCGATGTGGACGTTGAACAGGCACACTAGAGGAAGAAACCATTACTAAAGCGTCCGGCGGATGAAGTTCCATCTGCAAAGTTGTACTATGCGACAGTCGCATGATAATTGATACCACAAAGAAGCAGGCTGCATTCATGGGGAATGCTCGCAGTAATGTTGATGTTAATCCACGACAGAAAAACCCAATACCCTGCGAGTGATAGCCCTTTCGTACACAATCCACTACGCCAGAGTACTGAGGCTTTGCCATCATTCCATCAGCTTGAACACATGATTTTACTACATCCATGGGGAAAGTGAACAGCCAGGACACAGTTCCGGCGAGTCCACCCGCCATGAGGCAGTGGAATGCTGTTGGTGTTGACACTTGTTTCATCATCAGTTCATATGAAAGAAAGTAGGTAGCGAAACCTAAAAAACCGTTAAACGTAGACATTGGTATAGGATTGAAAAGTGATTTAATATTATCTTACCAGGTACATCTCTACATGCAGTGATGCCGAGTCCTCGAAATAGACCGCGAAATCCCTCTGTACGATGTATGTGCGAAAGGCAGGACAGTGGTCCTTTATGTTTTACTGTTGTTTTGAAATTTTCTTGCAATTGCAGTCGGGTTTTGGCCAATTCCATTGGCGAACATACGAGACTTTGAATCAATCCAGCGGAACTGCCAGCTAAAATGTGGGAATATATGGAGTTTGGGTCACTGGCGTTTCTCTGCACATTTCCGTAAACGCCGAAAACAATGGCGTTCACTAATGCAACACCACCCATTGGGCTAGACATGCCTCGATATAGTCCTCGCACAGATTCTCTAGCCACAATAGTTTTGAGACAATGCCATGTTCCTCGATATATCGGCCGTTTGGGGTCCTGTGTTTGAAGGTGCACTTTGATTGTATCCAAGGGATGTCCGACGAGTACACCTGCACAACCTGCAATTCCCGTGGACTACATTAAGATATTTAAAAGTTTACAAGTCTTTACCAGGTGATGGCAAATATTCATTGGTACATACCTCCCACACAACCTGCAGCGAAGTCTAAAGCCATGACTAGGGTGAAGACTAAATTGAGCGTCTGAAAGTCCAAGATTACTATGGGGTTAGTGGGCTGAAAGATAAATTAAGGTTATATTGGTTGACAAATTATTATAATGTACGATTCGAAAATTCAATAGTACCCTACACTAATGCAGCAGAAGCTTTCAATATATAAGCAATATAAGAGCATCGCATAATTAAGAAAGGGATTTCTTGTGGATTTAAAAATAATAAAAAAGAGGAGGACTATGTAAGATTCATTCATGGGGTGGTTTTATTGCTTTTTGTGATAACGAAATACGTCATATTCAAATACGCTTACAATTATGTATATTTCTTGCCTACTTTACTGTGCGTATCTGCTGTTAAAACGAATAAATAGAAAGTTTGTTAGGGCCCGAGTTATTCATTCTCTATTAAATTTGAAACCGCCATTAAAAATGGGAAATTTATGGATTCTATGTGGAAAATCTATAATTTTTCCATATTTAACGGCGCTTTTTAATTTAATATAGAGTCAATAAATTGGGCCTAAGTATTGTATGTTTAATTAAAAGTCCTCCTTTCGTCTTCGCAAACTCAGAAAAAGCAAGTAACAAAACCATTCTACTGCCGTTTAAAGATTGTAAAAAAAGAATACAGTTATCTTTTCGTACCATACCGTAATCCTATAAATCGCTTAATTTACTATATTTGTGATCAGTATCAAAAGTCATGTCGATCTAGCCATGTCCGTCCGTCAAAAATTTTAAAGCTCTAAAATTTGAGTGCTGAAATTTTCAACATATTTTGTCTATGGGATCGAAATGATCAAGTGCTTACATTTTTCGAATCCGCCCACTGACACGTCCACTATGTAAAAAAACATATCGAATAAGTCGTCTTTTAATTGCGTTTATGACATGAAAATTGTTTTTTTGAAAAAAATCCCTAAAACACATTAAAATATAAGTTGAAAACTGCTCACAATACCTGACTCTTACAAAATCGTTTTATTTCTCGATTAATAACTTAACAAACGAAAAAAACAGTGATAGCAAAATACATAATATACCTATATAGAAAATGTCCTTCTTAACAACGCGGCCGAATAAAGTTTTTGCACGCTCACTATTTGGGGCGTTTTGTTAGAAACGAAGCAAATGATCCAAAATTCACAGGGACTCTCAACGAAATGCCGCGCACATACGCACTTAATTAGGAAACCGGAGTTTCATGCCAGCCAAAATTCATGTTCACCGGTCCTCGAAATGGTACACATTTGTACATGGTGGCTGGTAATCGCAATCACATATACCTAATTATAAGCGTGTTTTGGTGGGATTTATGCCAAGTCTAAAATAGTCTCGTTCTGTTCATTCAACCATTCAAGGTAAATTGACGGAAGCTAGCCCAATGTTAATTGACGAAAAGCTTGGCACCCTAACTGCAAGTGTATTATCACACAAAACAACTTCAATTGTTATTAATGTTCATGACCCGCGTCAAATCTTTAATCCTTGTGGGCGCTAAGAAAAATGTTGGCCTGTTCATAAAAAATCCATTTCAGAGTGAGCTGAAACTTGTGGCTTTAATGGCGATAAAGGCGAAGTGCGTAGTGTGTTTGCCTGAGAAATATTGGTCTAAGTTCGAGTTCCAATGGAGGAAATGATTTTTGGAGAATAATGAATTTAAAAAGACCAGCACCACAGAAAAAAGCAGCCTGATGATCGGTTATGGCGAACCGTAAAACATCGCAGTAACCCCAGCCCCCACTTCACGTGGTAGCAATCACAAGATACGGTTCAGTCATTCAAAATATTCTTAGGCGTGCGTGCACCTGTTACCATCATTCACTTAACCATAATTTACGTTAAAAAAAAACCCTAGGCTAACGGTTTAAGTCTGTATACAATACGCTCCACTTGTAGCTAATTGTTGCATTCTCAATATGGTGTTGATAAAGATTCTGACTCGGAGTTTTGTTTAATTTGTTCTATGCTGCTCCTCTTAACAGTATCTATACTTAAAATTGGCGCTCAATTAATACTAGCTGTGTAATATTGAATAAAAATAAGGGTTGCATTTAATTTTTGTCAAAGAATTAAATCAAAATTAAACAAAATTAGAGTCTGTTTTATTTATGTCATAAAGTTACATAAATCTATATGAAAATGTGTGCACATGGTCAAAGTCGATATTTTAGGTGGCCATGTTTTAAACTTTCGATATTTTTAAAAGTCGATAAAAGCTTTGTCGAGATTTTAGCGAATGGCAAAATCGACATTATTGATAGTCGAATTTTTTTTTTGTCGGCAATTCATACATCCCTCGGTTGGAAGAGTAAGAACAAAGCAAAATGGAACGGAATCATCCGAACTCAGTTTTGACTGCGGATTTAAAGTTAAGGAACTACATATTTGTTGTTGTGCCTACAATCTGTTTCACTCACCAAAACACGCCTAATACAGACCTTTGAATAAAAGTTTTTTTTAATTTATTTTGCAATTGGGTTCCTCTAATCACTCAATTGATGCTTTAAAATAGCTGCTGTTTCAGCACAAACAAAGTCAGGAGGATCAGTATAGTTGATAACATTTTTTTAATTGAAGCGTGATATATTGATATATGAACTTATGGGATTTTATTGTTGAAAAATATTCCCTAAAGTAGCTATCACTTTTACGCAAAGCATTATTTTAAATCCTACTATACACGCTAAATGTTTATGTGCATAACGATGTTATTGATTAAAGTACTTTAAACTTAATATAGAAATTTGGTAGTCGCATTGTAAACAGTAGCTATGTGGCTCTAAAAAATACTATTCACATCTCACCGACTCAAATACAGGACGGCCGTAGGTTTCACATGCAGATGGACATACTCCGGGCGCCTTTACTATGTTGCACAGCACTTTTTTGGTATATATTACCTGTGGTAGAATGATCATGTACATTTTGACAAAGAGGTTTATGTCATCGTACTTATCAGTTGGATTCTAGTTTTTATATATCTCTCTTAGGAAAGGTGAACTTATAGATAACGCTTAAATTATTGTAAACTGCATTTTTCCGGATTCCAAAAATTGGTTGTTCACATAATAATTACAGTGTGGATGTCCGATCAATGAGTGAGCGCCCACTTGGGTTGTCATGCTCATAGTAAGATTGTTATAAACTCATTCGACCTGTGGACTTATGTCTCTGCACTTAGAAATATATGTTTGTCGCACATGTTTGTGGATAAATTCATATAAATCAAAATAAACATATGCAAATAGCTCAACCATTATTCGGCACCTATATTATCTGATGCTAACACAGGTGTTCCAGGTTTTAGTTTCCAGGCTTTGAATAAACTTTGATCTCACAGAAGATGGAGTTCAGAGGTCAAACCCATTGATTTATATATGGGGGATAATAAAATCTTGGCTTAGCTCAATTTCATGTAACTCGGCCCAAAAGAATAAGCTAGTCAGATTGTACGATGCAACTTATGTATGTAGTATGTATGGTTTATAATTAATGGTACATACTACAAACGTACCATTAATTATAAACCAAATTTGTTGTTATATGTTCCTGTAAACTATGAATCCTTACCTTAAGAGATTAGTTAATATCCGCTGTATCGGGTTATCTCTATTTCCAAAAGGTATATCGATCTTCTTATCGTGATCGTGCATACGTCTTGTATTTACTGTTGAAAGCTATTTTTAGGAACACGTCAACAAATATTATGAAGTTGTCAAATGAAGTATCGCTGGTACTTAGATACAAGAAATGTTGCATATTGATTTGGCCAATCTTACAAAACTAAAATTTGTCTTTTCACTAAAAATACGACACACAAAATGTCTTCAACACAATAAATGAATAGAGATCGTTGCAGACCCACGATCAAGCTTTCACTCGACAAATCCCTAATTTAACGAAACAATAAAACGTCTGTTTACTTGCGGAGTTAATGTTTGACTAAATATTTAATTAGTGCCGTCAAGGAACAGAATCAGCCATTATTTTCTCTATATGGACAATCATTGTATATAATGTAGAACGGCGCAAAATAATAATAATTGATGCAAAACAAAAATCTTCAATAACAGATATGTGCAAAACGCTAAGCGTGATCCACAGTTCGTCTTAGGGGTTATCAGTGTTATAGAATATAGTTGAGCTTATTAATATGAGTTCTATGCAAATATAAAAACACCGAGATCTTTTCTTCTACCATGCGCTTGCTAAATGGGCCGCCCAAATAGGAGTGATAACAAACCTCTCGGCTATAAATCTCAAATAGAGTGAAATAATTTATAAGATTCAAAAACGCTTCCCTTAAAATTGCAGATGAGAATATTCATACCAATTTCCATTCAGGCCTTGTCTGAAAATTGAATTAAAATTGACCTAGGATTATGGAGTCCTCTTTAAAAAGCTGTTATGGAAAGGGAGGGTTATTTACGTTTTCTTTGTCGTAACATTAGACACTTGATAACCTGAATGTGGACATTTAACACGATTTCTAAAATAACTGTTTGATAAGAATACTTACATAAATACTTATGATTTTTTTATAGACAAAAGCAAAAGTTCAACAGTATAGTGCGATATAAGTCGACACTTAATGTGGCTTGCGTCACTGAAGTAATAAGATAGTAAATAAGATTGATCAATGCGTTTACTCTGTGATGTCACTGGAAAATTCGCCGTGTTCACAGTCATCGGGTCGCTGCATAAAACGTCAACGATCCCAAGAATGACTCGAGGCCATCAATGCTGGCCCAAAATGCATTGACATGGTACCAGCTGTGTCAAAAAATAAACTTAATCGCAATGAATAAAAAAAACAAGCGATTTTCTTTGCATTTCGATTTCTTTTGATACAAAATAAAAATGTCGAACAGAAATTTGAAGATAACAATTTGAAAAATACACAATCTAAAGCCCAACCAAAAAATGCACAAAAAAATCACAATTAATTACAAAAACACGATCACACCACTTAACCACTTCGGGACAAATTGTCGCGTTATTGTAACGTGATTGACCTTATAGTGAATTGTCACTCTCTTCAGAAAGTTCACTTAATGCGCTTTATTTGGGTGATACTCAAGAAATTAGGATTTTGTCTTATAGGTGATGATAGATGATAATGCATCTTAAAGGAATATTATAATTTACCAGGAGCCGCGACTGAATTCATTATTAGTTTGCTTTTCACACTGAAAAACTATGTCTCTATAACAATTGCGCAATTACTCATTGCTCAATTCGCAGGAGTCCATTGAAGATCGTATAAAAAAGGCTTACGTATGGCACTGTATGCTTGATGGGGATTTAAACCGTATGTGGTACACAGTAGTAGTCAAGCCCATTTTAACATTTGGCTCAGTTGTATGGTGGATAGCTATTAAAAAATAAGCCATCCCAATGCTTAAGGGCGGGACATACTGCAGGACCCCAGAAGCTGTGGATACGATGAAAAAATATACTCTTGTCTATTTGTCAACCTACTTTGCGACTGCCCAGACCTTAAAACCAATTAGGCAGTTCTATCAAAATTTAATTGCAATGTTGTGTTTAACGGTTTTATATTCAATTATCTTTTTAAAAATTATGTTAAACTACTAATCTAAAGGTTTCAGGAATCCCGCCGGGGCCAAGTAACATCTAAAAGTTTTTCTACTGGATCACCTCTTACGAACGTCTGACAAACATCCAAGAGTATCAATTGTCATGAGAAGCTTCTCAAATTTGCCATTCGGATTCGGATAAGCTTTCCCAAATAGGAGCACGAACTTGGCAAAACTGTTGATGTGGAACTTTTTATTATAGCTTTAGAATACGTTCTGCATCAATGTTTACTTTAGCAAAAAAAAACTTGCAAATTTAAGGTTTTTCAATTCAAATTTATTTAATCAATCGCCGACAAATGCCAACATGGCTGAATGGGTTTGTGTATATGATAAGTGAAATTCAAAAATCCAACAGTGAACTATTGCAGGGGGGGGGGGGGGGGGCAGCATGTCCCCTTTACACATTGCACTGTTAAATGATCTACTTGTGAATTCATTAATAGAATTTGTTACCAGAGTGAGGTTAAAAACTAATATTTCAAACACTTTTTTTTGTGGAATTTTACACGTTTTCTAAAGCGTAATTGTGATTCCGATTAGCGCGATTTTCCGGATAAAGGTGATTTGGATAAGCGAGACATTACTGTATTTTTTTTTATGTTTTTTTTTTTTTTTTATAGAGTTTCTAATATTACTCCCAAGCCATAGTAATATTATCGTTACTCTCAGCAAGCTGAGAGTTACCTATCCTGGTTAAAAGCACGAGACTTGGAACCAGAACTAGGCTCGGACGAATAATAGGGGTAGGTGGAAAATCGTACATGCGACTCTTTCTCACTTAAGATAAGAAAACAAAAACCACCTCCCTTCGAAACCTGCATACTACAACTAGGTTATTCCTATCTAGTAGTTTTATTTAAACTGTAAATTACGCGTTTGGCAGGCAGCTTCCCAGTGGAGGCACCTGCTAATACCGCCATAAGCACGCGGTTACATCTTATTGCGCTAATTCAAATGGTTTTATCCTTTGTAATCGGCGCACTAGGTTAGTATCGTCTCGAATTTGTAGCATGGTGATATTGCAATGACCGTGAAGGCGTGTCTGTTGTTTGCAGGCAAAATGTTTTATTTCATCTTCGACGGTAGCCATAGTTAGGTCTCTGTGGATATCAGTGTTTCTGATAAACCATGGTGCATTTACTATTTTTCTTAGCACTTTGTTTTGAAAAGTTTGTAAAATTTTGATATTACTGGATTTGGTACAACCCCAAAGTTGTATACCGTATGTCCAAACCGGTTTTAGTACTTGCTTGTATAAAAGCAGCTTGTTCTGCATGCTGAGTTGGGAAAATCTACCAAGCAGCCAGTGCATTTGTTTACATCGAATGGCGAGCTCTTCGCGTTTCTTCTTGACGTGCGGTTTCCATTTTAATTTCGCATCGAGTGTCATACCCAAATATTTTGCCTCGTTTGCGTACGGAATTCGTACCGAATCAATGAAAATGGGTAAGTTGTCTACCTTTTTATAAGTAAAATTCACGTGCGTTGATTTGGCCTCGTTGAGAGCAATACGCCAAGTCTTTGTCCAATCACAAATTTTGTCAATAGAACGTTGGAGTTTATTAGTTGCTGATTCAACGGTATTACTGACCGCTCATATAGCTGTATCGTCTGCAAATGTGGCTACTGTTGTGCCTTCTTCTTGAGGAATATCACTAGTGTATATTAGAAATAGGATCGGTCAAAGAACGCTTCCTTGGGGAACTCCTGCCGCGATTTCTTTAAATTCAGAGTAATCATTTCCGTGTTTTACACGAAAGAGTCTGTCTGATAAGTAACAACTAAGGATATCAGATAACTGTTTCGGAAAAGCTTGTCTTAGCTTATGTTTCAACCCTGTATGCCATACTTTATCAAAGGCCTGAGAGACGTCGAGAAAAACACTAGAACATATTTTTTTCTCCTCTAGGGCTTTTTCAATTACATTGGTTATTCTGTAAACCTGGTCGATTGTAGAGTGCTTAATCCTGAATCCGAATTGGTGGTCAGGTATTAATCGACGTTCTTCGATAATCGGATGTAGGCGCTTTAACAAAAGTTTTTCGAATACCTTCGACATTATCGGTAAGAGAGATATTGGCCTATATGATTTTTTGTCATTCAGTGGTTTACCGGGCTTTGGAACCATTATAACTTCAGCTACCTTCCATTGTCGTGGAACGTACAATAACCTGAACGATGCATTTATAAGATATGCAAACTTTATTAAAGCTTTCCTAGGTAACTCTTTAAGGACCTGTCCTGTGATTAAGTCATATCCAGGAGCTTTGTTTAATTTTAGTTTCTCTATTTCGAAGCGTAGTTCGGCTAGCGATACACTTTTTATTCTATAATTGTCAGGTGCCACGGTTAGGACAGGAAATTCGAGCAACGCTTGACCATCAAATGGTTTAAATGTTTCTTCCAAATGTTCTGCAAATATTTCGGCTTTTTCCTTGTCACTCTTCGCCCATTCTCCATTGATTTTCCTGATGGGTGGCGCTTGCGTTTTTGGTTTTTTAATGCCTTTCATGGCTTTCCAGAGCGAGTAATTTGTACTTTTATCCGCAGTTAGGCTTCCAAGATATGTAGAAATTTGACGATTTTTAAAGTCTCGAATTTCTCTCTTAAGTTTACTACAAAGGTAGTTAAGAGTGGTTTTATCCTGTGGAGCGCGAGATTGTTGCCATCTTTTGCGCGCTCCCCTTTTCTTCTTTAACAATTGCGTGATTTCCAAGGGATATGTTATTTCGCAATTTGTGGTTATTTTCCGTTTATGGGGAGTATTTTTCCAGGCTGAGCATTGTATGACGTTAATAAATTGATCGATTTCGTCTTCAAGTTCGTGGGGTGTTCGAAGAGACACTTTGAGATCGATTTTACTTTCACAGTATTTTTTAAAGGATTCCCAGTTTGTTTTCATGTTAGTTAGTCTGGGCGGACCTTCTTTTTTTCGTAGACAGCCGTTAATTGTCAAAATGACCGGTGAATGATCAGAAGAAAGATCGAAGCATTCCTCAACTACAATAGAGTTTCCCGACAAACCTTTCGTGATGAAGAAATCGATGAGGTCTGGTGTTTTTGCCGTATCCGAGGGCCAGTATGTCGGTTTACCTGAGGAATGAAAGTCTACCCCCAATTCCATACCGGCTTCGTAAAGAACTCTACCTTTTACTGAAATGCATCTCGATCCCCAGAAGGTATGTTTTGCGTTAAAGTCACCTCCGATGACGAAATTTCGTCCAAGTGAGTCAAAGATACTTATAAAATCGCTTCTTTCCATCGTTGCACGTGGGGGGCAATAGATAGCTGCAAAATCATATTTTATGTGTTTAATTTTTACGCTCACCGTGCATAATTGCAGTTTGTCAAGCTCGATTGTTCCACTGACTGAGTGTTCAATGGTATTTTTGATCAACAAGGATGCCCCGCCTCTCGCCCTTTCCGAAGGGTGATATGCGTGATAGGCAATGTATCCTCGAATGTTTGTGCTGGTTTCTTTCGTCAGATGAGTTTCCGAAATCAAACAAATATCAATTTCATATTTATGAATGAATATCTCGAGCTCGTCCATCTTATGCAGAAGGCCGTTCGCATTCCATGTCACTAATTTAACTAAATCCGTCATATTTATATTATTGCACGTGTACTTCGAAATTGATTTTCGAGCTTGTCGAGTTTTTCAAACATACGTTTATTAATTTGGCTCTGTTCTTCTAGCCTGGCAAGAATTGCAGAGAAAACTTGGGAGACTGGATCAGATGTTTTATTTGTTTGTTCGCGTCCTTGCAACGCAGCTTCAGCGTATGTTTGTGGAACAGCTTTCGGTGACTTTTTTCTAAACAATTTTCCTTCTCTTGGGTGTTGTGTTTTGACCATTTCTTTAGCCTTTTTTCGTCCTTCATTGGTTTTATTGTTGCCCCTTTCAGGTTTGTTATTGGTTTTATTTGCGATTGGTAGCGTAGTTTTCTTTATTTTGTCGCGCCTATTTTGAAGTTCCTTAGCCACTTCGCATCCGCGATAATTTGCCGGATGTTTTCCATTGCAATTTATGCATGTTGGTAGGTCTTGTCTACTTAGAGCGCATTCCTTCGATAAATGTTTACCGGCACATTTTACGCAACGCGGCTCTTTTTGGCAATACGTGTGCGTGTGATTGTAGCCTTGGCAACGCTTACACTGAGGAATCTGACGAGTCCTTTGGCGCATCGGTTCAATTTTAACCACTATGTTTAGGATAGTTTTAATGTTGTATATTTTTTCCATGTTTTCAGACTTTTCGAAACTAAGCATGAATAGCGGAAGTCCGCGTTTGACAACAATTTCCTCGTCTTGTTCCGTTTTTTGCTTTTCTTTTTTAAGTATATTAACCGCGTCGATAATTTTGAAACCTTTAGTTTTAAGATCTTGCAAAACATCTTCTTTGCGGCACGAAGAGTGGAGCCCTCTGGCTACAACTCGGTGTGGCCTTTCAGACTTGTTTTCATAAGTGTACCATTGTACCTTCTCAGTATTCAGTTTTTGAGAAACTGCGCGATAGCTCTCATGATCGCTTACATTTATTTTCCACACATTATTATTCAGAGATGTTACTTTGAATGTGGACTTTGCTATTTCCTTAAGAAGGCTACTTAGCTTGCTGTAGTCTGAAACTCCGACAACGTTAATTGGAGGTGGAAGGTATACCTTATTTTGAGGTTTTTTCCTTAGCGTTTCTATTTCGTTGGCATTTGCCTTTTTGGGTTGTCTATCTTTTAGCACAACGACTTCTGGTGAGGAGCCGGCTTTCCGTTTTTTGTTCGGTCTCCTCTTAGTGATCCAATCCGTTTCGCGCCCTAGCTCTTCTTCGTCTGTATGATAATCGCGGCTAGCTGAGCGGTATGATTTGGCTTCTGGCTGTTTTTTAGGTTGAGATTCAACAAGTGCTTTGTTCTCAGCTTTCAGCTGATCTAGCTCTTTTTTTAGCTCTTGGTAAAGCTGTTCAATTTGGTTAAGATTAGTGCGGAGTTCCTTGTTTTCGTCCTCGAAGCTTTTGCATTTCGTTGAGTCCCTCGAAAGGCGTCCAAAATCTTTTGGCGTCGTAGGACTTCGATTAGTTTTTGCTTCTGGCACAGATCCCGTTGGTGGTGATCTAGTTACCCTTTTACTATTTTTAAAAGGATCGGATGATTGCAATAAATGGCTCTCCCCAGAATCCGTAGAGCCTGCCTCCGAAGAGTGTGGATTTTCCAGTAGAACTGGGCTGCCACCTGGGGTATTATATCTTTTTGTTTTAATCATTGCATTTTTTGTATACTCTATGCACTCGGTATACTGAGGGTGGATTTTGGTCGCCTCTTACGACCGGCATGCCTACCTCGGGTAGATTCTGATCCCTATCCCGAAGGGTGGATTTTAGTCGCCTCTTACGACCGGTATGCCTACCTCGGGTAAATTCTGACCCCTATCCCGAAGGGGGATGTGATGACTATTTGTTACCAACATTTCGTTCGTCGAGTCCAGTGTGGTGGAACATACGCCCATTGTATATAGAAAAGTAAAAAGAATTTGAGCGCGAATGTCTAAGATCCTCCACGCAGTTGTATAGGAGAGGAGTATACATTCTGACTTTCGACACTACGTCTACGAATTGACAATGTGTGAAGAATCACTTTGCACCTTGGGCTGGCGTTACAAAAAACGAACTTATCACTTGATTATTCTATCCGAACCATGGGTATTACAGAATCAACAACGTTCGCATAAGATACCATGCTCCAAGGAGAGCAGCGGATAAAATAATCCTTTACGAGTCTTTGGAGTGAGGGGGTGAGAATACTGATTTGTGATACTGCATTAGCATACCTGACAAAGATAAAAGTAACTCAGGTTAAATCTGGAAAAATACTGGGGGCTGGATTGGGCTGAAGCCGACACTTAGGTTTATTAAAACCAGGCGCTGACATGTGATTATACCCTATTCTAACGGTATATTAATTTTGACGCATAGTTTGTAACATACCTTAATATTGCCCGTAGACCCCTAAAAGTTACTATATTTATGATCAGCATCAATAGTAATGTCGATCTAGCCATGTCCGTCCGTCCGTCCGTCCGTCCGTCCGTCCGTCCGTCCGTCTGTAGCCAAAAATTAGGCCTTTAAACTGGACCTAGAGAGCTGAAATTTTAACCATATACTCTCTAGGGTCCCGAAATAATCAAGTTTACGAATTTTTGAAATCCGCCCACAGACACGCCCACAAAATCAAAAAAAAACAAATTTTGGAAAAAATCGAATTTTGAGCTAGAAAGCTGACATTTTTTATATATGATCTATGACTCCTAAAACTGCTCGGGATAAAAAAATTTCTAAAATCCGCCCACTGACACGCCCACAAATAAATAAAATAATTTTTGTATACCCTATTCTAAGGGTATATTAATTTTTGAAAATCCAAAGTTTCAGCTAGGGAGCTGAAATTTATAGTATATACTCTCTATGGGCCCTTTATGCTCATGTGTAAATATTTTCAAAATCCGCCCTCTGACACGCCCACAATTTTTTTTTTTTTTTTTTTTTTTTGAAAGTTCAAAGTTTGAGCTAGGGAGCTGAAATTTATAATATATACTCTCTAGGGGCCCTTTATTCTCATGTGTTAATTTTTTTTAAATACGCCTACTGACACGCCCACAATTAAATAAAACAATTTTATTGAAACACCCAAGTTTGAGCTAGGGAGCTTTTTTTTTTGATAAAATCCTTTAAATGTTATATAACAAAATATGTAGAGCGTTCTTAACAATTCAACCATACTTAGACTTTTGTCACGCCCACTTATGAGGGATGGGAATAAGAATAGGGTATCCAACAGTTCGCCCAAGCGGACTGTAGCCCGTCCCTATGTTTTTTGATCTAACGATGACAACTATGAGTGAGTATTGTGCGGGTGGAAAAGAAATCACATGACAGGGCCTGGCCCTAGATTAAGCTGGGTTATGTTAGTTTGTAGGTTTTAGTTACTTTTTCTTTTTTATTTCATAAAAAACACTGTCTTTTTATTAGGTTTTGCTTCACATTTCTCATATTAATGAACAAATAATAATAATAAAAAAAAACCAATTTTTTATATATAGGTACTTAGATTTCGAGCTATAAAACATAACAATGATAAAGTACGCAATGAGAACCTAAAAGGTCCTGAAAATATGTATTAATTAATAGTTGTTTTTTTTAAGTTTATTCAGGCTATTTAAAAAATATTACAGGCTTTAAGTGAGTAAATAAACAATAAAAAAAGTAAGTGCAGGTTAGTTGTTTCGTATATAAAGTACATTATTCTTTTAAATGAAGTTAATCTAGGATTTTTATATTTTACTCAGCCTTGATCGGAAGTTTAAATGCGTATAACAAATTCTTGTTGGGTATGCTAATATGTACTCCTTTAATTCTTATACTGTACTCCTACTTGTTGGTGTGGTTTTAGTGCATGAGAGTACATATGAACATTTAGCAAACTCGCACTTAGCTACAATTTGCTTCCATGAGCAGAGCATACATGTTATTCCTCTTGAAAATGTAAATTTAATGCGTACACAATTGTTAAAACAGTATTAATTTTTTTAATACATACAAATTGCATAGATATACAATACATATTTATACGGGTGCCACACTCCTTTTTTCTTTTTTTTTCTTTCAATAAGGGACTTCATTTTTCTTGGAGCCATATTTTTTCCGGATTAAGTTCTGCATTGCTTACCTTAATTTCTTTTTTGGCACCTTTCTTTTCGTGTTTCTTTAGTTGATATGATTATTCTGATAAAGATCACTACTTCCTTCGCTCATATTTTTTGAATAGGTAGTTTGTTCTACCTGCAGACTCAAACAAGTATTCTTCGGACGACCTATCAAGCATTTTAAAATCATGGTCCTTAACGCTATCCTCGCTATCTATGTTAAAAGATTCGTCTGGCATAATCTGCCATTTTGCTACATTCTTCTAAAGCCTCAATTCTGTCGGTTGAGCAGCTTGCAGTTGAAGCCTTTTGGGGTTCACTCTTTTTAGTTTATATATACATCTAACGCTCTACCAAACCTGGCATGTTTTTTATTTCTCTACGATTATATTTATAGTTTAGGGAATTCCTGTGCAAAGACAGGCTAAGTTATCACTGCAGCGACCTCCATCAATAGCGCTTGTCGTAGAAGGCGACTAGGGGGAAACATCATCGGCCCTATCGAGGTATCCGTTCGGAACTGAATTTTCTCCGATTTGTACGAAATCGTAGAAATTTCATTCGAGGTATCCGTTCCGATACAACTTTCGGAACAATTCTCCGATGACATATAGCGCACCTTGTCGCATTGCGTTGTACCGCGTTTATGTCACTTACTTTTGACAGATACACAGCAAATTTCTTTCGAAACTCTCCGACAAGAAAATGCTGCGGATTATTTTAAGTAAAATGGAAATGTGGTAAAAATTATACGGAATAAAATTAAAAAATATTATTTTTGATTTTTAGTGGTCAACTCGAGCCGCATTAGCGATCACTTTGAAACTGTATTAGATTTATCACAAAGTATTTCACACTGTAGTGGATTTAAAGCAGCTGATCCGTTGTCAAATAAATGCGTTTGTATGCTTTATTTATCTTGTTCCGAAACGGAAACCTCGATCGCAATCTGAGTTCCGATTGGATTTGCCTTTCGTTTCGGAATTTCTTCCGAACGGATACCTCGATAGGGTTACATATACAGATACATACAGATGCGCCTAGCGACGCATTAAACTCCTTGAAACTCTCCTGCAATTATGCATGCAAATCCATTGGTTGACATGACTGGAGATGACCAGTGTCGTAAAAGGACGATCAAACAAAAATCAATAACAGGAGATACTGTAACTTTTATGTGATGAGCGTTATTATAATAGCAAATTTAATTAATATAAAAGTGGATTAAAATAAAAGATGTAGGGGTGGTTGTTCCCCCAATGAAAGAGGTGTGGGTTAATTTGTAATATTTTATTACTAAATAAAGAAAACTTAGATTTTGTTTGTTATATACAAAAATTAAGTGGACTTCCAATCAACTTAGAACACTTAATTACCGACTACGGTAAGAAGCTCTGGAATTGGCCAAAGCTAGCTTGCCAGTGCCGCACAAACCCTTCTAGGTAGTCCCCTTAAAGTGGCTTGCTCGAGTGTTCAGAGTTGAATCGGAAGTCCTGTAAATTTTTTGTATATAATGAACAAAATCTAAGTTTTCTTTATTTAGTAATAAAAATATTACAAGTTAACCCACACCTCTTTCATTGGGGGAACAACCACCCCTACAATTGGCGCCCAACTAGTGGACTTGTCTATGAATAAGGAAAGCGAACAGATCGCAAAAGCAAATATACGTCGAAGTGAACGATTGGCGGGACTGAATACAATGGCTAACTTTTCTCCTGAGCAGTTTAGACAATTCCTGACGGTACTGTCCACAAACAACAACCGAGGCGGCTCATTCACAACCTGCACGGCCAGATTTCGAGGAGACAGAGATGCCACAAAAGTGGAAGAATTCATCGCTGCCATCACAACGTTCAAGGAACTAGAAAAAATTAGTGACGAGGACACCATCAAGGCTATGCCAATGCTACTGGAGGATTACGCTGCATCCTGGTGGATTGGAGCAAAAGGAAGAATAGCAATATTTGCTGACTTCGTAAAACTTCTGCGAGAAGTTTTCTCCCCCCCCCCCCAAGCCCGCGTGGAGAGTGTTCCTGGAAATAATGGAAACAAAACAGCAGGAAAACGAGCCGATAGACAGTTTTGCTTGTAAAAAAAGAGTTTTGTTTGCCCAACTTGAGGACAACGTCAAGGAGGACATGCAAATTAACATGATCTATGGTCTACTAAATCAAAAGATTAGAGAACGAGTCTCTCGAGAAGCTGTTGACTCATATGCGAAGTTGCTTCAACTAGGAAGAGAAGCGGAGCTGGTGATCGCAGAAAAGAATAATGCAGCCCCAGTTAAAATTAATAAAACAGAAACAAAATTGGGAGATAAGTCCGATAAACGCTGCACTTTTTGCAGAAGGCGGGGGCACACAACAGAGCAATGCTTTAAAAAAAAGAGTCTGCAGGAAAACGTCACCCATCAGGCCATAAAGCCGACATTTGCTTGTTAAGGTTGCGGCGCCCCGGGTGTCCAGCGAGCTAATTGCGCAAACTGCACAAAGAATGTGAAGAAGGAGAGCCCCAACTACCTGGACTTTAACTTGATTTCCACCACATTGATCGGGAGAGACGTGCCTATTGCCCACATTGGACTGTTCGGACTCACAGGTGAAGCATATTTAGACTCCGCAGCACGCACGAGTATTGCAAGCGCTAGTTTGAAGAAGCTGCTTACAAAGAATAGGTGAGTGTTTCAAAAGGTGAAAGCTGACGTTACCCTAGCTGATGGTAAAACAACGGAGCAAATGGTGCTCTCCACAATATGCAATATCGTAATCGGTCGAAGAGAACGCCGGATCCGATTTATTTCCCTTCCAAATGGCACGAAGAATCGCACCCTGATTGGCGCGGACTTTATGCAACAAGCGGGAATAGTACTCAACATGGGACAAAAATACTGGCATTTTGATGATGATCCAAAAACCAAATTCGATTTCATGACATCAATGCCCATTGATGTAAACAGCATGCAGATAGCCTGTAACCACATTGAAGATGTTCAACCAAAAGTCCCGGATTTAGCTACCACAAAAAAAAGACGTATTGAGACCTCCCCGGACGTTGGAAAGGAAGTTTCAAAGTTTAATTATTGGCTACGACAGCGCGAGCAGATCAGTCCAATTGCCTCAACACCAACGCGTAACAACGATTATTCCCCACACTCCATCCAGGCTATATTTAGCGATGCCTTACGACCGAATGAGATAACCCCCGAACGACCAAGTACACGAAACCTCTTTAGTGCTAATAAGAAGGATTACTCAATTGAAAAGAAGTCCAAAGAAACCTATTTTTTGCCTATATATTCAACTGAAATACAGTTTCTACAAACTTCTGATGGATTCAACTCTGAACACTCGAACAAGCCACTTTAAGGGGACTACCTAGAAGGGTTTGTGCGGCACTGGCAAGCTAGCTTTGGCCAATTCCAGAGCTTCTTACCGTAGTCGGTAATTAAGTGTTCTAAGTTGATTGGAAGTCCACTTAATTTTTGTATATAACAAACAAAATCTAAGTTTTCTTTATTTAGTAATAAAATATTACAAGTTAACCCACACCTCTTTCATTGGGGGAACAACCACCCCTACAAAGATTATTTTTTTCACTTTAAAATTGTTTTGAATAAAAGAGGTGTACCTACTCAATTATCAAATTAACACAAAATCAAAACCAAATGAAGTGCTCGATTAACGATAACTTTCTCGCTTTAGTTTTGAATCAAATTTTTTCATTAACCATTTTTTATACTCGTAAAATCAGGAAAAAAGAATCATAACAATGTTGATTATTATGTAGATAGGTATATGTATATGAATTGTCTTTAGACACATTTTATTTCGAAGTGTATTTATCCCAGCTCAGCAAAATGTTACATCTAAAACAACAACAAGCCACAAGTGAAAATAAATAGGTCAGCACAAGAGTGAACATACAGAGCGCAGATAAAGTCTTGGAAGTCTGGAATGAAATGTCATCCAAGTGGATGGCCGAACAAAAGCCAAGAATTTCAATGTCTAAGCTAAGGTGCGGAAATCCAATCAATTTACCACCCCGCAACCATCTACACTTATTCTTTTAAAGCCGATAAATAGCAGAAATTATTGTACGGGAATAATAAATTCGAGACTTGCTTTCGTAAATAAACGTATAAAAACACATTTTAATTTCATCGAAAATCAGATGTTTCACAAAAGAGTAGAAACAACTATAGTTGGGAGTATGATTCCAAAAAAAACCTATTCAAAATTTGACATTTAAATTTAAGGTGGATATAAAAAACATCTTGAAATTATTAATTGTATACCTTTCAGCAGAGGTCGTAAATGGGTAATAAAAATGAAGTCACATTTAAAGGGGTATGATGTATGAGTATGCACATGCACAACATACATGATGATGTTTAATATATCTGTAAATATTGTTATGAACGACATGTGCTCGACACCGATCCAAATCTTATGACTTTAAATTTATGCACGTAATAGATGTCACACTTTTAATTTCGTAGCGGTACGGCATTTTTCTCTTAAACTGACTAAAATAAGACGGATTCATAGACTTGATTTCTGGTTGATAACGGTAATTGGCTTTGTGGTTTGTGTTTATACCCTATTCTAGGGGTATATTAATTTTGACGCATAGTTTGTAACATACCTTAATATTGCCCGTAGACCCCTAAAAGTTACTATATTTATGATCAGCATCGATAGTAATGTCGATCTAGCCATTTCCGTCCGTCCGTCCGTCCGTCCGTCGGCAAAAATTATGCCTTTAAACTGGACCTAGAGAGCTGAAATTTTAACCATATACTCTATAGGGTCCCGAAATAATCAAGTTTACGAATTTTTGAAATCCGCCCACAGACACGCCCACAAACTCAAAAAAACAAAATTTTGGAAAAAATCGAATTTTGAGCTAGAAAGCTGAAATTTTTTTATATATGATCTATGACTCCTAAAACTGCTCGGGATAAAAATTTTGAAAATCCAAAGTTTGAGCTAGGGAGCTGAAATTTATAATATATACTCTCTATGGGCCCTTTATGCTCATGTGTAAATATTTTCAAAATCCGCCCACAATTATTTATTTTTTTTTTTTGAAAATTCAAAGTGAGCTAGGGAGCTGAAATTTATAATATATACTCTCTAGGGGCCCTTTATGCTCATGTGTTAATTTTTTTAAAATCCGCCTACTGACACGCCCACAATTAAATAAAACAATTTTATTGAAACACCCAAGTTTGAATTAGGGAGCGTTTTTTTTGATAAAATCCTTTAAATGTTATATAACAAAATATGTAGAGCGTTCTTAACAATTCAACCATACTTAGACTTTTGTCACGCCCACTTATGAGGGATAGGGATAAGAATAGGGTATCCAACAGTTCGCCCAAGCGGACTGTAGCCCGTCCCTATGTTTTTGATTTGTAATAAAATAACTTTCGACCTTAATGTGCATATTTGAAGCAAAAAAACTCACTTTTCCCATTGCTAAGATATTGCCGTGATTTGAAAGTATTAATGTTTTTGGTAAAACTGACTTTAAAACACCTATAGTTAATATTTTTATTTGAAAATCTCCCCAGCTGTTTTTAAGATATAACCATTTTTCCATTGTACCGTTATTTCCTTTTTTTTTGCGAAAATCTGAGTATGCCATGTTCTTACATTTGCTCCAATTTTGTAAAACCCCAAAAAAATCATCAAAATCATTAGAGCCGTTTATAAAAATTATAAAAAAAATTATTAAAAAAATGTTTCTAAAATCTGAGTGTACATATTTCTTCAAAATGTTCAATGCATCATTTTTTTTTTTAAATTGCGTCGTCCGTTTTTTTTTTTAGATATCTACCATTATTAGAGCATTTTGGAAAAAACTGAGTTACCTATCTTCTCACACTCAACCGAAGTATTTTAGAAATTAAAATTTATCAAAACTTTTAGAAACGTTTTTGAGAAATGCGAAAAACTTTTATATGAATAGAAAAGTTATAAAAAAATATTTCAAACATTTTTACATACCTACGAGTATGTACAAATTCGTGCCATGACAAATTCGTCGTATGAGTCAGTGTATAAATTTTTCTTCAAAATAACTTGACCAGTTTTTGAGATATCAGCATTTTTGTAAAGTACCGTTATTCGACTATATTCACAAAATCTGAGTATGCCATTTTTCTAAGCGCACAGCAATTACTTTATATTTCAAAAATGATCAAAATCGTAAGAGCCATTTTTGACGGAATCGGTGTTGAAGGGACCATTTTTATGGTAAAAACCTCATACTCAGTTTGAGTTCGAAATTTAGCACGATTGCACGATTCCTCTTAAGTATACTAAATTTTACGAGAATGTCAAAAATCTCAAGAAGTAGCCATGCTTTTTTTTGTCCACTTAGACTCGGTAACGGTCCATTGTACTACAAGGCAGAAATCCTCTTTTTAGTGTAGAGATTGGAGAAAACAAGGTGGCGTATGTTGTAGGTCCAAATGGGGAACCGCACCGGTCACAAGCCTACACACTTACCTCTACAGCGTCGCCACCTTTGTATCCATGTTACGAAATGGTAAATTATAAAACATACAACAAAGAACTTAACCATTAAATCGAAGTACCATTAAATAGAAGTACCCTTTATACTTTCTTGTCATATAAATAGTTAAGCGATTCGTATTCGCACATACGAGTATTATTAATTCAGCCTCCAATAAAGCAACATCTTCCAATTATAAAATTGTGTTGTGTTTTTATTTCCTTCAAGTTGGGAGTTGTTTGTGTTCTTGTTTCCTCCAAATCGGGAGATGAAATTTATGTTTTTCTTGTTACATAATCTTCGTACGTAACTCGCAACTAGAAGATATACTGGTTGGTTGGTTGGTTTTAGTGGCTGTATTTTCCGTCACCTGACGAGGGAAAAACACAAATAGCGCATTGAGCGCCGTTTTGGTACCACAACTAACGGAACCTAAAATTAAAGGGCGAGATGGATGTTAAGGGGGCTCAAAACCATCCTGTGGAGTTGAGGAATTTGATGATGTTATTGAAGTGGATGGTATGAATAGCTGGAAGGTCTTTGTAAAAGGGATGACCTAGTGCGCTTCGTCTGGTTTTGGATAAAAAAGATAAAATAAAAAGGACACTCACAAAGAAGATGGAACACTGTTTCACTCTTTTCTGTGTCAGAGCAGCTGCGGCAGTGGGTGTTAGGGGGGATGCCAAGCTTGGCTGCGTGAGTGCCTAATGGCCAATGGCCCGTGCTGATTGCCGTTAGTCTGGCGACATCTACACGCGTTCTGGCTAAGAGGTTGTTTGTTCTGGCATCATCGTAGGTTGGCCAGATCTTTCTATATACTAGAAGATATACGAGTACTTCTTTGGCGTGATGTTCATGTCAATAGGTGTTTAAAATCGTATACCAAGATGGGAGATGAGAAATATAATTGATAATACTTCAATTAAGAGAAATTAATCTTGAACACAGAAATACTGCGTAACCAAATCCTAAAATCGACTGGCTAACATTTGCTTAAGTACATAATTCTAACCTACCGACTGAATTTTGATAATTTTTTCATAAAAAAGAGTGGTATTTTTTTTTTATTTTTTTTTTTATTTTTTATTTTTTATTTTTTATATGTACAATAGTTTGTGTTTGAGAACACGAGCATGGCAGAAATAGCCGTCTGCCGAAAAAGAGTGGTATTGCTATAGCATCCAATTGGAAAACCCTTACAAGCAATCAAAGCGACCTGCGAAAGTGCTCAGGTGCCGATTCTAGTTGTAATTATTCAATGGCACAACCAAATAACTTTCTGTAAAGTTAATTAAATTTCGTTGCCCTGCAGGTAAGAATGATGTGATCATTCACATTTGCCGACCCAGTCGACGTATTAGGTTGACTTTACAAAGTTTTTGGATTTGTTTGTGTGATGTGTGTAAAAACAAATAACTAATAACTAACAACTTTGAAGAAAATAACAGCCCTAAAATAACCAAAATTTGAACATTTGGTCATAACGCACACAAAAGTAGCTTGTGCTGTTGTTTGCATCTGCATTTTTTAAGCAACTAATTGAAAAAACAATTTTTTATTTTAAATGTATCTACATACTGTGCCACCTTCTTCCGGTAAAAGCATACATCAACATGCCACAGGCTTTTTATATGGGGTGGCTGGTAACCTGCGGTGATCACCTTATTGATGATGTTGCGATATCGGTTCCACATATTGTTGGCGCTCGGGGTGATGAGTGCACAGAGCAGAGTCTCTACCTCAGCTGCCTTCCTTAAACTCATCTAGCAGGTTTTTCTTTTATCACAATGGAATCATGAAGAAATTGATTTGTTTTTTTTTTTTAATTTATAAGATACAAGTCCTCAATGTCGTATTATAACTATTTTCTTAAGCTAGAATTAGCTTTACCTTCCTTGTCAACAATCAAAGGCAGCACACGAATAAACGTTTTTCTATTGGAATATTGAATAGCGTTTTAGACCTTAACGAAGAGCGCTTCTCTAATTTTTTTTCGAAATTAAATAGAAAGTTTGTTGTGTTGTTAGTAGAAATGGCTATAAGTCCGGAGCTTGAATATACGAGTAACAGATTATGACATACCTAAATTTTAATGTTGGGGGGTTTTGATGCTGGCTGAAAAAAGCTTTTGGCTTTGTTGTTTGTTAATACAAATCAGGGAAGTTACAATGTTTGTAATGTTTATATTTATTTATTTATATTTATATGTATTCTTCAATAAAAGCACGTTATAATATTTGTGTTACCTGCGAAGCTTATTGCTTGTCTGCAGGTGGTTAGTACATAATTTGTTTTTCATTGAGTTTGGAAGTTATAATTCATTTAAAATTCAACTTTGATTTATAAATATAGGAAAAAGATAAACATTACGTTTGAATAAAATTTAAATTCACAAAATAGGTTTTAAGCTCTTTTTTACGTTTTTTGTAATTTGGGATGATCTTAAGATTTGCTGGTATGTCATTCATTATTGTTAGTATTCTAAAGCTGAGTTGTCTTCTGCCGTATACATTAACAGCCGTATTCATTACATTTCCTTATTCGCATTTTGATTAATGATTAACTATGACTGGATTAAAAAATTTATCATTGTGTTATTCATAATTACCAAGAGTCCTTGTGCTCATCTTCGTGTGTTCAAGTTATGTTGTATTGGTTGTTGAAAGCGAAGATCATTGTAGTATTCAAGGATTGCCGTCATTTTAAGGATACCTTTGACATCTAAAACTTTAAAATAAACATTATTAGTATTAATTGTTTTTACCAGTCGCCTTTGAATATTGATGATCTTATTTAAATGCGACTCCGACGCATTATCCCATGCTAAAACCCCATATCTTAATCGGGATTCCACTAGTGAGTAGTAAACTTGCTTTTGAACTTCCATGGAAGTGTATCTTTTAAGATACACCATTGCAAACATAGCACTTTTGAGGTTTGACCTAAGTTTATTGATGACAAGTCCGTTATCATGGCACCATCTCGAAAGTCGAGCTCCTGTTGCATGATAGTCGTTGCAGTTTTAAGGCACTCATGCTTGACAACGATTGCTATGTCGTCTGCATAGGCAAAAACTGTACTCCTTTTAAATACGCGAAGGAGTTCATTTGTATGGAGTATAAATAACATAGGCCCTAATTTTGGGCCCTGTGGAACACCTTCGCTGAAGGCATTAAGTATTTTCACCTTTCTTGTTCTTCCAGATAGGAAGCTTTTCATCCACTTCGCTAAGTTTCCTCTCACTCCAATTTTTGCAAGAGCCTCTAAAAGTTTTTTGTGACATAGTGTGTCGAATGCCTTACTAAAATCGACGAACGTTATCAGGACATGATGATTTTTGTTTAGGCTCATGTTCACCGTATTTGCAAGTTCCCCAAGTAGTCTTCCCGTACTTTTCCCTTTTTGAAAGCCATACTGATTATCCTGTATAATTGAATAATTTTCCAAAAAACTGTTAAGCCGGCGTACAACAATTTCTTCAATGCATTTATCAATTACTGACAAAATTGCAATCGGTCTGTAGTTTTCGTAATTCTTTTTATTTCGGTTTTTATAAATTGGTCGTATTATCGCTGTTTTAAGCAATTAAGGTACGTGACATTGATTTATGCTTTGGTTGATTATGGTTTGTATAACTGGAGCTAGTGATGTTGCGTTAAACTTTATATCTACTGCTCTTATATTATCAGCTCCTGGACTTTTATTAATGTTTAAATTGAATAGCATGTTCAAAACTTCAACTTCACTAGCTTCTTCTACAAAAATCGTTGGTGCGATGTACTTTTTTTTTATTATTTAATGTTATGTGGTTGCAACTATGCACAATTTTTGCAGCTTGGTTTACATGCTGTTTAGCAAAATCGTCCGCAATCGTCTTAATGTTCATATTTGAAGGAAAATTGTTAATAATAACGTCATCTATCGACCTTTTCTTTCTTCCCAATATTTCATTTAAAAGATTCCATGTCTTCCTAGAATCATTTTTAGCACTTAAAAATTGTGTTTTGTAAAAGTTGGATTTTGTTGTTTGGATATTTTTGTTCACCATGTTTCGAAAATGATTGTATTCTTGTTTGTATGTGATATTTCTAGCGTTGTTCTTCCATTTCCTATACAGCTCATCTCTCCTTTTACACATTCTAATGATTTCCGGTGTTACCTATGGTTTCTGTTGACGACTGTGGCTATGTGTATATATTGTTCGTGACTGAGCGTATAAATCATTCATTTTTTTAACGAATGAGTTGTAAATGTTCTCAACATTGCTCTCTTCGCAAATTTCTTGCCAATTTGTTCCATGAATCAGTTGATTAACTTTTTGTTGATTGATTTTTGTGGGCATTTCGTCTTCGACTATAATATCTGTATGGCCCGTTATAACATACAACGTAGCAAAATGATCTGATATATCAGTTTCTATTACAGCAGATTTAATATCTTGCTTAGATATTGTTACTAAAATATGATCTATAAGTGTAGAAGATCCTCCGTTTACATCAATTCTCGTAGGCTGTAAGATTACATTAGTTAGTCCCTTAGATGCAATAGTTTCCATATAATTTTGTACTTGTAGATTACTTGTATCTATTAAGTCGATATTAAAGTCACCCAAAACAATCAACTCCTTCTCATTTTGTACATTTCTGTCGAATTCATCAATAAATTGAGGTATACTGAGTTTTGGCCTCCTGTATATAGTACAAATAGATTTTTTCCCTTCTTTAAGTTCTATCTCTATTTTTAAGTTTTCATAAAAAATTGGCGATTCTCCACAGTTCCTCTCATAATGTATATTATTTTTAATGAAAATG
This sequence comes from Portevinia maculata, assembly GCA_949715645.1. Taxonomy (NCBI): domain Eukaryota; kingdom Metazoa; phylum Arthropoda; class Insecta; order Diptera; family Syrphidae; genus Portevinia; species Portevinia maculata. The sequence goes on from OX454525.1 coordinate 78,039,953, forward strand.
GCTATTCCACCTCCATTTTTTTCTTTTCTATTTAAAAATTCAGCATTATATCCATTGATTTGGTATAAAACATTTTCATGATCTTTTATATTAGTTTCAACTAAACATATGACATCAATATAACATAAAACACGCTGCATTTCTGCTAAGAAGCTATCCCAATGTTTTCGCATCGATCTTATGTTATAACATACACAGCAAAAAATACTTTTATTAAAAAAATCAGTACCAATGCCAGTAAATCCGTGCATTACCCTAAAATCGACATCAGCTTCACAATATAGGTTTTGCATCATCATGTTGTTTACTTTATTTTGATCTTCTTCGGTCGTTGCACTTCCTATTATATTGATATCTTACTAATATCACTAATAGATCCAATATGTATACCTTCACCGTTTTTCACTTTTCTTGCAAGTATTTTACCGGATGATTCCTACACAAATCTCCAATTGCATTCTCTAGCTTTGTTTTTGGCTAGCCAGAGCAAGTGTTTGTTTGTAGGAGTAAGCTGACTGTTTACAAAAACAATTTTATCACTTTCTGTTTCCCCATGGTGATTATATCCCATGTTTTCTCTTATTTTTTTTAGCTCTAATTTGCGGAGTAATTTTGCCGTTTTTATAAATTCAGTTCTACGTGTATAGCTTGCAAAAGATGCAACAATTTTCGATTTTTTTGGTTCTCCTGATTTTGTTCTGTATATGTCAACAATGTCATCTGAGCTTAATTGACTATTTATTGTTTTGCCTATAGCTCTAATAGTTTCAATTAAATTTTCATTTGGTGTTGGTGAAATATTTGTGACTTCTATGTTGTTTTTTATAAGTTGCTGTTCAAGTGTGTTTATTTTAATTTCCATTTGAAGGAGTTGTTCGTCTTTTTTTATATTACTTTCTTTTAGTGGCTGTATTTCTGTTGATTTTTGCCCGTTTGCCCGATCCACAAAAAAGGAGACCCTCTGAACTGCGCCAACTACAGAGGCATAAGTCTCCTCAACATCGCCTACAAGATCCTATCTGCCGTAATATGTGAACGCCTGAAACCGTTTACCAACAACCTGATTGGCCCTTATCAGTGTGGTTTTAGGCCAGGAAAGTCCACAACCGATCAAATTTTCACACTTCGGCAGATCCTGGAAAAAACTCAAGATGTCCAAATCGATACCCACCACCTATTCATCGATTTCAAAGCCGCATATGACAGCATTTATAGAGACGAACTGTACAGAGCCATGTCTAGTTTTGGTATACCGCCCAAACTCGTCCGTTTGTGTAGGATGACGATAGAGAATTCTCGCTGCTCTATCAGGATCGGAAACGACCTCACCGACACATTCGATACCAAAAAAGGATTTAGGCAAGGCGATGCGCTGTCATGTGACTTCTTTAATCTGATTCTTGAGAGGATTGTGCAAAACTCCAAAGCCAACACCAGAGGCACAATTTTCCAAAAGTCGGTGCAACTACTAGCATACGCTGACGATATTGACATCATTGGTAGGACTCAACGTGATGTCATAGCCACGTTTGCTAGTATAGAGAAGGAAGCGGCGAAAATGGGTCTAGCAGTAAATGAGGGTAAGACTAAGTATATGCTGTCATCACGAAAGGACTCACAACATCGACGAATTGGACAGAACGTCACAATTGACAGATATAACTTTGAGGTAGTACGGGACTTTGTCTACCTCGGCTCCGCTATTAACTCTGACAACAACATCTCGTCAGAAATTTAACGAAGAATTACTCTTGCCAACCGCTGTTTCTTCGGGCTAAGAAGGCAATTTAGTAGTAAAGCCCTCACTCGAACTACTAAGGAGATCCTATATAAGACCCTGATCATCCCAGTCCTGCTCTACGGCGCTGAAGCATGGACCGTATCAAAAGCGGATGAAGAAATCTTCGGTCCCGTTTGCGTTGACGGGCTATGGAGACGAAGATTCAACCAAGAACTATACGAGCTGTACAGCGACATGCCCCTGGTCAAAAAACTCCGCATTGGACGTTTAAGATGGCTAGGACATGTAGAACGAATGGACACCAATACTCCGGCTCGCAGAGTCTTCGATTCCCAGCCAGACGTCGGACGCAGTAGAGGAAAACCTCGCCTTAAGTGGCGCGCACAAGTGGAAACCAACCTCAACCAACTTGGAGTGCGCAACTGGAGGCAGTTAGCTAAGGACCGGGCTAATTAGAGAGGCATGTTGGTTGAGGCCCAGGTTCATTCCGGACTGTAGCGCCACTTAAGTAAGTAGTATTTCTGTTGATAATTTTTTTAATAAATCATTGTTTTGTATCATGTGTTGATTGATTTGTTCATATTTATTAGCGACGAATTCACAGCTCAATTTAATTTCTGTCATTTCATTTCTCATTTGTTTCATTTCGCTCATTAGTGATTTGTTGGTATCATCCTTCCTGGGTATTAATCATTATATTCTCAGGTGAATTAATGCTCCTGGTTCTCTTTGATGCTGGTTGCGTTGGTGTTGTTGCAGTTGATGGCGCAGGTTTTGGGATCCTGTCTATCACAGGTGCTGGATTAGCATTTTCTTTCCTACAATTAGAGCATCTCCATTTTTCCTTCTGTAATGCGGTCATCTTGCGGTAAGATCTTTCTGAAACCGTGGTGCATTGAAAATGCATTTTGCGGTCGCATCCATGTCAACTTACAGAATCTCCTTCAGGGGAGAGATTAAGGGAGCACTCGCGACATACATCCATACTATTAGTTTGATGGTGAATTATAATTAAATTACTATGTACATATGTGTGAACGAAAATAAAAAAAGAGAAGAATATGGTATTTCACTGGGAATTTAATAAAACCGATATACGTTTTTAAACAGCAAAGATTTTTATTAAACTGTTTTTCGCTTGTAATTTTCACAATTAAAAATGTTTTTATAATTGGTTTTTCGTATTTAAATAAGGAGAAAAAGAAATATAAACTTGGACTGATCTTAAAACACGTTCGTTTTCTTCCAAACTCTTCCACAAGAAGAAGTGCCTGGGGTCACAACCAAAAGCTATTTTTCATGTAAGATGTTATAAAAGTCTTTCTTTTGTCTATATCATGTCGCACTACATCGCCAAAATGATCAGTTGCAGCATGGTGAAACAGTTACTGTATTTCTTAAGCTAACAATAGGCACAAAACTTCTGGGGCCACAGTCCATGCAAGTACTTTAAAGTTTTAAATCGTAACTGTAATCGAAGTAAAGTCCGATTCTTGACATTTTATGAACAAGCTGATCGCATAAATTTTCGTTTGCTAGTCGTCAATCCACAAGAAAGGAGATACTTACTCTGAACTGCGCTAACTACAGAGGAATAATTCTCCTGAATGTTGCGTATTAGATCTTGTCGGCTGTATTGTATGAACGCCTAAAACCTTTCGCCAACAACCTGATCGGCCCATATCAGTGGGGTTTTAGGTCAGGAAAATCAACAATCGACCAAATTTTCACACTAAGGCAGATCTAGGAAAAAACCCAGGAAGTCACCTATGATAGCGTATATAGGGACGAATTATACAAAGCCATGTCAAGTTTTGGCATCCCCGCCAAACTCGTCCATTTGTGCAGGATGACGATGGAGAAATCTCGCTGCTCCGTCAAAGTCGGCAGAAACACCACAGAGGTAATTGATGTCGAAAAAGGTTTGAGACAAGGCGACGCGGTGTCATGAACTTTCTTTAACATCGTTCTTGAAGCAATTGTACGGAACTCATAAGCCAACACCAGAGGTACAATTTTTCAAAAGTCCGTTCAACACTTGCCTATGCTGATGATATTGACATTTTTGGGAGAACGCGGCGAGCTGTCAGTGGCGCATTTGAAAGCATCGAAACGGAGGCTGCGAAAATGGGTCTGGATGTTAATGAGAACAAAACGAAGTATATGCTGTCAAAGAGATAGGACTTTCAACATCGGCGACTCGGACAAAACGTCAAGTAGTTAACGACTTTGTCTACCTGGGCTCCACTATCACTTCGCAAAATGACATCGGCGCAGAGATCAAGCGAAGACTCTTGCCAATCGCTGTTTCTTCGGGCTTAGAAGGCATCTAAGAAGTAAATCCCTCTCTCATAGAACCAAGGAGATATTGTATAAGACCTTAATCATCCCGGTTCTGCTGTATGGTGCAGAAGCATGGACCCTGTCAAAAGCGGATGAAAACCTTCTGGGATGCTTTGAGAGAAAGATTCTTCGAGTGATATTCGGTCCAGTTTGTGACGATGGAATGTGGTCAACGCAGCAGAGGAAGACGCCATCTTAGGTGGCGCGCACAAGTGGAGCGAGGGATCGAGCTGGTTGGAGGGGCTTGTTGGTTGAGGCCGTGGTCCACCTCGGACTGTAAGCGCCACCAAAAGTAAAGTAAGTGATCGCATAAATGTGGCATATCCGAGGAGGTTCTCATGGTTTTTTTTTTTATTTTATTTTTTGATTTTGAATAGCTATTTAGGTGTCTTATTCAATAATAATTATCAGCTAGATGTTGAAAATAAACGAGCGAATATCTCCTACTCAAGTCATAAATTTCGTGTTTTGGACCTATAGCGTATTAGTAGGATTTTCTGAAAAAAAAATACTCATTCCTATGTCCATATATATATGTAGATTGTAGGTACATGCATACGTTTATGTATGTAAGTTTAGCTATAAAGAAGCAAGACATTTGGTAAAATCATTACTTTTGCAATATACATGAATAAAACGGACGACTGTTAGATGTTCACTCTGCTAAATAATAAAAACAGAAGGAACTAAAAACTAGTCCGCTTGGGTGAACCGTTGGACAACCTGTTCCTAAGCCACAAAAAGTGGGCTTGGTGAAAATCGTTTTATGGGTGAATTGTTAAGAAGTATATTGTCAGCATATTTTATTATACAGAATTTTTTCATGTTTTTTTAAAGATTTAATCGAAAAAAACAATGTTCTTGTAAAAAAAAACGCCTAGCGAACTATATATTTATATAAATAATTTTACAGCATCTTTATTGTTCTATGTGTATAAACTCTATGCTACTATACTGATGTAAGTTAATACCAAATAAGGTATCCCACGCAATTAAGTTACTTAATTCCTTAACTTAATTCCGCGCAACCTAACTTCGGCAGTAAATCAGAAACTCGAGTCCCATCGACGGAAAAGGTTTTCCGAGAATAGTGAATAAAATAGACCAGCATCACAAAAAAGGAATCTGATGATTGCTTGAGGCAAGCCGTGAAACATCACTTTAATTTCAGCCTTCAAGTGGTAGAAATCACAACCCCAAGTTGTTTTTGGTCATTCAACTATACAATGTGTTTCACTAAACGTTTGCCATTGTGTATTGTTATTCTAATTTTGAAAGAGACAGATGCGCTGCATAATAATTTATTTGTTCTTAATCTTAAACATCAATACCTACAAATAAAACCTAATGATTTAATTTTTATATTAAACATACAAGTATGTATGTTTGTTTGCACATATGCATACGCAAAGTTCCACATCAACTAGGCTATACATTAGCGATAACCTTTAAATTTGCAATATACCTTATTTACCTTATCTTTGTGATTATTCTAGCGCCTAATAAGAACGATTACTTGGTTCATACAAAATATACCCTTGGAATAATGGCGATCTAAAAAATCAAGTCCACAAAAATACGCATTTATATTAGTTGAACTATTTCTAGAAAGGTTCACCTTTATTAAAGAAGGTTTCAAAACAGGAAGAACAAGAACATTTTCTACCATTGAGTTTTAATTTGGTGGCGGCGTCCGCCCATATTTATTCAGCTTAATACAAGCTATATATCTTTAAACTACAAAACTAAGACTTATAGCTAGTCTTCAAACTAATACTTACAAGCTAGAAAAAAACTTATAATAAAGTTAGGGTTTATGGAGAAGGAGGCTAAGTTTAATGGAGGGAGTTCTGCGGTTGAATTCAAAAATGGAAATGTTTGAATTTACTTGCCGTACCATACGGGAAATTGGTTCGTTGGAGCCGTAGAACGTTGGTAGATAGAAGAGACGTTGATGTCTTAAATTACGAGGGTTAGTGTTAAAGAAGATGGAGTTGTAAAGGGACGGGCAATCGATAGAGCCTGATAGGAGGCGATGAATGAAGAGAATGTCGGCTGAATCCCTGCGGTCTTCAAGGCTATTCAAGTTAATGAGTTTGAGGTGGTCTTAATAGGGAGGCAGAATTAGGGGATCGTTCCAAGAAAGTCCGCGGAGGGCAAATCGAAGTATGTTTTCGATTCTGGTTACATGAACTTGCTGAAAGGGTGACCACGTTTGGTTGGCGTATTCGAGGAGGGGGCGGACAAAAGTAATGTGGAGAGGTCTGGTCACGCAGGGATCAGAGAACTCCTTTGACCACCGTTTAATGAACCCAACGGATGAATTGCCTTTACGAATTATCTCGTCAATGTGCGAACGGAAATTAAGCTCGCGGTCGTACAATATGCCAAGGTCACGAAGAAACTGTACGATGAGTATAGGTTGATCATTAAGAAGGTAAAGACGGGGAGGGGACTTGTTGTATTTACGTGATAAGATTATGGATTGGCATTTCGCAACATTGAGCTCTAGGCAGTTTTTGAGACACCAAATAGAAAAACTATCTAGATCTTGTTGTAGCCAGCAGGAGTCTTGTGATGAAGATATGTGTTTGAAAAATTTGGTGACCCTTTCCAGATCGTTTATAGTTAAGATGAAGAGAAGGGGACCTAGCTGACTGCCTTGTGGTACACCCGAGGTTGCCAGGAATGGGGCAGATAGGACGGACCTAAAGCGAACACTATATAGTTTTCCAGATAAGATGATATCCATTTCAGCAGTATCTTATCAAAAGCTTTAGTAAAATCAGTTGCAATAACATCGACTTTTGTACCACTTTCTAAGGCCAATAGCGCAGAGGATGCGAATTCAGCGAGGTTAGTGGTGGTTGTTCTACCTTTTCGAAAGCCATGTTGGTTTTGGGAATTTAAAGACTTGCATTCAAATCTTAAGTATTCGTACAAAATGCTTTCCAGGAGTTTGGGTATATGCGAAAGTTTGGCTATCGGGCGATAATTAGTAACTTCACTCTTTAATCCCTTTTTATGAATCGGCGTTATGAAGGAGGACTTCCATATCTGAGGAAAGTCGCCTTGGGATATCGAGAGCTTAAAGGGGTGCGAAAGGGGGAAGGAGAGCGGGAGGGAACACTTCTTAAGAAAAATAGCGGGAATAGTATCTGGGCCAGGTGAATATTCACCATTAAGTTTTTGCAACTTATTTTCAATTACTACACTTTCTGTATTCACCACTTTTTTAGTTGTATGTGTTATACATTTAAAGAAAATCGAGTCAGAGCTTGAACGAAGCGGGTGGCCCGGTTTATTTGCTGTCGATTGTATATCGGTAACACTTGTAGCTGCCAAAAGTAAGGTTGCTCCAATTAAAATTTTGTCACTTCCTCGTTTGGAACTTTGCGGTGCTCTCCTCTTAATACGTCTTATAAATAAAATTAAGGTTTCGTTGCAGGAAAGTGAAATATAGGTATTTGCCTGGACGGATTCATCCATCGTTCTCCATTGGTTGTCGGCGCCTCCTAAAAAGTGGTTAGTTTTTGTCGGCAACAGGACTTCGGAAATATTAACAGCAATACCGCGTAAGTTGTGGAACCATGTACGCTCAGCTAGTAATCCAGCAGATGTCGCTTCACGTGGTATTTCTCCATCACTCCTATCATCCCATGGGATATGGCGGAAAGGACCACAGTGGATGTGGCTAGAACGGAATCAATGGCCCACTTCTAATTTCGGTGCGGAGGGCATTCCGGAGGAACAATTGGAGATACGAAGTACACTCAGTCCAAAGGTATTAGTATCTAACATTGAAACTAGCAATATATTAGAAAGGCTTCTAAGTAATGTATCTAGTTGGTCAAGGTGTATCCGAATAACTGTTTATGTGTTGCAAATTATTTTAAAATCTCGTCGAACGCCATCTGAAACGTCAGACACGTTGACCACACATGAACTTTCAAATTCAAAGGCTATGCTATTAGTTATTTTAATTTGAAATTGAGTGTCTCAAGAAAGCAAAACTTTTGCCAAAACGAAATAAACTTTTATCCTTAAATCCCTTTTTGGATTCTGTTGGAATACTTCGCGTCGGTGGTCGGTTACAAGAATCAGACTTGTCTTACAACGAAAAACACCCTATCATTTTGTGCAAGTCGCATCTGATATCCAATCTTATAGCACACTTCATTCATAAGAAATATCTACACGCTGGTGTGACGTTAACATTTGCACTAATTAAACAAAATTTCTATGTATTCGGTTGTAGAAACCTCGTTCGTAAATTAATAAGACTGCATTGTGTGTTTTCGACAACGTGTAAATACTTCAACACAATTAATGGGAAACCTGCCTTCGGAAAGAGTTCGCTTCTCTCGACCGTTTAGCAAGGTTGGCTGTGACTATGCAGGATAGAGATGAGCAAAAAATAGCAACCTGCTAATTTTTCACTGCTAATATAAATTCGCATTCGAAACCTGCTATCAACTTATAAATAAACTGCTATTGCTAAATCCTATTGTCTGGCTTCTATCTCTGAGTCACATCACATTCACAAATCACAAGTCACAACCTAATTTGCTCATGCATTCCCGTATTACACACACAAACGAAAAAGTATGTTTGGCTAATACGAAAAACGTGAAGAAGAATGAAGCAGAGGTGTATCGATCGCCCGTTTCAAGTCACTCTCTTACTCAACCCCATGCAACCTACCTACCGTTTTTGTAGGTAATGTGCGAAGTGCGGAACCTGCGAACGTCTCATAGCAATAGCATTTTGCATTTCGAAATCGCAATCGCAGTCGCAGCTGGTAAGAAAGTTAAAGTTGGTTCGTTGGATGCTATTAGCAGTATAATATCTATAAGCATAAGGTGTTTACTTGCTAAGTTGCTACTGCGGGAGAAAGGGAGGCATTCGCAATCGCAACAATGTGATATACCGCTATGATAATGACTCCATTTCGAAATCGCATTAGCAGTTTACATTAGCAGTTTACATTCACTGTGAATAAGAAATCGCATTCACAGTTATAACTGCGAATACAAAATAGCAACTTAGCTCATCTCTAATGCAGGACCCATTACCTTGCGGTTGCATCGTGGTAGTAGAAACCCAAGATTAGTCAAGCCATATATACGTAGACTTCAGTGATGGGACTTTGTATTACTAATCAGTGATGGGACTTTGTATTTTTTCCAACAATTTAACGAAAAAAGGCACAGGAGCAATTCTTTTATTTCGTTATACATTTTCCAGTTTTAATTATGTTCAATTTTAGAGATTATTATGTCCTTACGAAACACCGGGAAGTTGTGTGGAAGTAGATTTGTTTTGAATAATTGAGGTTGTATAGCTTGAAGTTTGTTGTACATCAGTTGAAGGTAAAAGGAAAAATATCGATTTGTACTTCGGTAACCGATGGCCGATTTAAAAATGTCACTTTTAGTTGTAATAGGGTTATTTACCAAGTGGTCCTTGGGGAACCAAATAAGGTCCTTAAGCCCAAATTTTTTTTTTTCAAAAACTCCTAAAAAACCGCGCAGTATATTGTGTTCAATGTTATTTGACTAACAGATCCTTGGAACAACAAAAAGGTCCTTAAAAGAAGAAAAAAGGATATTTTTCCAAAATGCCATTAGAATCCACACGGTATATCTGTGTTCAATGTTATTTGACTAAAAGGTCCTTGCAACAAAAAAAGGTGCTTAAAAGTCGAAGAAAGGATATTTTTCCAAAATGCCGTTAGAATCCACACGGTATATCTATGTTCAATGTTATTTGACTATGAGGTCCTTGCAACAACAAAAAAGGTCCTTAACAGTCGAAGAAAGGATATTTTTCCAAAATGCCGCTAGAATCCACACGGTATATCTGTGTTCAGTGTTATTTGACTAAGAGGTCCTTGCGACAACAAAAAAGGTCCTTAAAAGTCGAAGAAAGGATATTTTTCCAAAATGCCATTAGTATCCACACGGTGTATCTGTGTTGAATGTTATTTGACTAAAAGGTTTTTGCAACAACAAAAAAGGTCCTTAAAATTCAAAGAAAGGATATTTTTCCAAAATGCGGTTAGAATCCACACGGTATAACTGTGTTCAATGTTATTTGACTAAGAGGTCCTTGCAACAACAAAAAAGGTCCTTAATAGTCCAAAACAGAATATTTTTCCAAAATGTCATTAGAATCCGCACGGAATATCCCTGCTCAATGTTATTTGACTAAGAGGTCCTTGCAACAACAAAAAAGGTCCTTAAAAGCCGAAAAAAGGATATTTTACCAAAATGTTTGTTGTTCCTAGCACCCCTCATTCAAATAACATTGAACTCATATATACCGTGCCGTTTCTAAAGACATTTTGGGAAAATATCCTTTTCGGGTTTAATTATTGTGGCTCCAAGGACCTCTTTGTTAAATTACCTGATGTAAAATAAAAGGGACATTCAATCAATTTTTATTTTAAACGCAATATGCATAATAAATCCCAATAAATTATCACCATTATAGCAAAATAAAAAAAAATGATTTAGTTATTAGTTATTATCTAGGCAGCTAAAAAGCTACACCTAAAAACTAACCAAAAACGGAAGTGTAGACCAATGTAGACTTCCGGCAATACCGAAGTGTAGACAAACGTACACTCTTTTGTTACAACCTTTCGACTGAAAGGTTCGTGGAATGGGTAAATACCCTTGAATCTCCTCAATAGAGGGCAATACTAAGCTCATCATCTATCCAAACCGATCCAATTGAGAACAGTTGCCGACAGATGGAATTTTCCGGAAGTGAGTAAAGTCATTGAGCCCATGAATCGCAGTTCATTAGTTGGAAATAAGGACGGCAAAAACAAAGTTTGAGCTAGGGAGCTCAAATTTATAATATAGACTCTCCAGGGGCCCTTGATGCTCATGTGTAAATATTTTCAAAATTCGCCCACTGACACGCCCACAATTTAAATTAGGAGCGAAAGAAGTTTTAAGCACACTAAATTTTTTTTCTTTCATATATTCAAGTCACCGGTAATACTCCAATTATGCATTTACAAAAAATAAATATATAGGTAAACAACATTTCGAAAACAAATATTTAGTTCACAGAAACAATAATAATAACGATGTGTTAGTAGTAAAGATACATTAACCTTTTTCTTAGCGGAAGTCGTACATCCTTATAATGGTTGTAAAGGACCAATTTTTGTTTAAGCTCATGCATTTTGCGACTACTTCTTGTGGATTTTTTTTTTTGTGTTTATAATATATACATTTGTAGGTTATAATGTGAAGGAAAAAGAGTGCGTGCAAGAGTATTGCACATTCGTGTTGTACGGCTGAGGAAAGGTTCTTTGAACTTCTCTCTATGTCCGAATACAGGCTTGGGGGTGATTTGATGAACATTCCTTGCATGGCGGGTATTGCGGTTGAAATGATCAAGGGGTGGAATACAACTGGCTATTTCGTTTGAGCACTTATGTTGGAAATAGCGATAAAATAACCAAAGATACGACGATGACTAAGAAAGTCAATCGATCTCGCGATGTCTCGGTCGTCAGTAAGTTTTATCACGCGTTTTATGATCCTCCAAATGAGTTATTGGTGCACCAGATCAGATATGAGCATTGTACTACAGTTTTGGGTGGATAAACGTCTTAAAAATAGTAGCAGGTAAGAAGTAGTAAAAGTATTGGATAGTAGCATGGAAAGTAGTAAAAAGTAGTAAGTAAGGCTAGAAGGGCCATAACAAGGGTTAACACCAGGGCCTACACATTTTTGAATTACGTAATAAATATTGTGAAACATCATATTATTAGAGAAATCAAATTGAAATTTTGAAATTCTCATCCATTTCAAAGTTATTAACAATGATGTCAGCTATTGAAGAGTTGTGTGTGTGGCGGAAGCTCCCGGGTATCGGAACCCAAAAAAGAAAAGAGGATTTTTTTCCAAGAAGTCCATAGAAACCAATCACTTCTTCTGTATTCAAGGTTATTTTCAATAAATTGAGGAGTAATCAATTATATTTCTCATCTACACTTTCTATTATTCTATCCACCAAATATATCAAGCCAAAGAAAGTTATACCTCTTCTTCAACGCACGTAAATGAGTTCATTGGTAGGCACCTTTTTTAAATACCAAATCGAACGCACCCAGCTAAATCTGTGGATTGCATTTAGTGCATGTAAATACATCAATATTTGTTCTTGTTGTTTTTTTTAGTTTCTACAACTGTCAAAATGATAGCAAACGAAAATTAATAACTCATTTTCCGTCCGGTGCTGACAAAAGTGTACGATTTACAATTGGATTAATTTAAATTATTCAAGTAAGTTGGGCCGGATACTTTTGTATTGCTAAAATGAAATTATCAATGTCCATATAATGGAAGATTGCAAACAAACCAATTTAGTGAGAATGGGTACATTACCTATAAAGATAATGTGTGAATATAAAATGTCAGTCGGTGGAACATATTTGATTCTCTGCCTGGTATAAATTATGCAGTATTTTTTGTGTTTTTGTTAAGGAACTATGTATATTGTTTTAACATGAATATAATGTAAAACACATCCATATGTTATAATCAGCCTTATTGTGAGTTTAGCCCGGACAAATTTTACCTTGCAAAATTCTGTCTACCCGAAATTTGAAAAGCTGGTACCGGCGAATTTCGCCGGAATGATATTACACGTCGAACCAAACATTGCAAGGGGCTTGACTTAAAAGTAAATCGCTTTGTTTTTTGTTGATAGTTTTGCTCCTGAAATAAAAAAAAGTAGAACTCTTACCCTAAAAGAAATAACTTATATGGTGCTGCTTGTTGCTTTCTTTTTTATCTTTTTACAAAACAAGTGAATTTTTAAGCAGAATATGGTGATATATTCCGCCCGAAAAGCATACTGCCAATAAGGGGAATTTTATCGAGCATCAAATAATTTGCGCTCGGAACTCAATAGGCAACAATGGGTAGTAACCACACCAACATATTCCGGTAGCAGGCGGAACTGTGGAGATCTGTTTCCACACAATTTGCATGTTGTTTTCCAGATTTTATTTGTCTATGTTAAAACTAGCAGATACGGACCGTGAATAAGTGAAAATGTTAAATAATGAATCAAGCAATGATGTTCGGGAAAAGAAGATTTAATTACTAATTGATTCTTTTTATAAAAAATAAATTCAACTATTAATTATCGTTATTGTTGTTATAAACAAATTGAATTTAACTGTTTTTAAAATCAATCTTTTCAATAAGCACTAAAATACGCAGAACATAGCCCTTTTACTGATCTCCAACAGCAGCGCCCTACTAGCGTTTTTTTTAAACTCCTGTGATAATCCCTCATTACTACTGAAAGGGGTTGTCTTAGGCCCGTTTGCTGATACGAATCTTAAATATTTAACTATCGCTTAAGCGCCTAAGTAATACTTAACGGGTTGCACAAACAAAGTTAATCTTAAATTTCCGTATGTGACACTTAAACTAAGCCCCAGAAATAGTTCGTCATAAGGAGCCTAAGTAATGCTTAAAGACTTTTAAAGGTTATGTTGGCAGTTTTATTCATTTTGTGACAAAAAAGATTGCAGTCAGCAACAATGGATTTTGGGCTCCTGGATTTATTGGAAGACGATGTCGAGGTACTTGAAATTATCGAAATAGGTGTTCCCCGACAGATATACGAAAGAAAGGAATCTTCGATGAGCTTTCTTACTACAAGCGATTCCGTCTGACTAAAGCAATGACTCTGATTGTTTTAGAACAGATCGAGACACGTTTGGAGTACCCCTTTAATAGGTAAAAATTCATTTTTGGCTCTTCAATTAAAATCATTTTATTTTAAGAATTGTTAGAAATAATTCTATAGCGCCAATCAACCAACTTTTGTTGCTCTACGCTTCTTTGCGAATGGGAGTCATCTTTTAAGCATTGCTGATTTCGGAGGAATGCATATTTCAATAGTTTCAAGGATCGTTTTAAGAGTTTCAACGTCAATTGCTGCTCTCTATAAACAATACAAAGAATTTCCCACCACATCTACCGAAATCGCAAGGGTAAAAAGAGAATTCTATAATATAGCTTCTTTTCCGTCTGTAATTGGCGCAGTGGATGGAGCTCATATCAAAATTAAGTCGCCTTTTATGGCAACCCAGCGAATTTAGTATTTTTTACTTGATTTATTTTAAATTGTATTAGTTAGGTGGTTCAGATCCAGAAGTCTTCAGGAATAGGAAAGGGTACTTCTCAATTAACGTTCAGGTGACGTGCTGCGAACATGGTTTTTACTGATATTGTTGCCAGATGGCCTGGGTCGACTCATGACGCAACTATTTTTAGCAATAGTAGAATGAAAAACTCTATATAATTCTCTCATAAACGGACTCTTTTATAACCGGACGCGGACACCAGTTTTCGTAGCCGCAATAGAATTTCACTCTCTTAAACGGACAAAACGCATTTGGCACACTTCGTTGTCTTTTATTTTGTTAGTTTTTTTCCTTTTCTTTCCGCTTTGCCCTTGATACCCAGCAAAAAATTAAAAAAAAAAAACGGTAAAGAATGTAAACATTGTAGCGGCTGCGGCGCCGGCAGCCGTCTGTCGACTATCCGACTAAAATTCTCGTGGCGCAATACGTAGGTTTGTGTGTAAGTGTATGTATGTATAATTTGAAGCATAAATACATACATAGTTTCAAGTAATGCAAAAATGAATTTTTAAAGGCTTCGTTCTTGTTTATGTTTTGTTATTATCCTTTTTATTACTTACAATTAATGTTAACACAAAATGCATTCTATTTAAAAAAAAAAGAATGTTATAGGTACCATAAATGCGTATGTATTGTTTCTTTTTTCAAGGTTGTCAATGAAATATTTTTTCTCATAACCGGACACCTCTAATAAGCGGACAAATTTCTTGGTACCGTCAGTGTCCGCTTATGAGAGAGTTCACTGTATTTTGTTATTTTTCTGAAATTTTTTAATCGTTGGAAGATTTTAGGTGATTCAGCTTACCCCCAAAAAGTGTATTTGATGACACCCTTACTTAGTCCACAAACAACAGCAGAGCACCTTTACAATGAATCTCAAATACGTTCCAGGGGTCCCATTGAAAAGGCTTTCGGAATTTTGAAAAGACGATTTTCAGTTTTAGCATATGGATGTCGCTTAAAATTAAATACTGTGCTAACAATAATAGTTGCAGCCTGTGTTCTGCATAATATACTACTTCAGCATGGTGAACCAGAGGAGTCATCAGAAAGTTTAGATTTTGATAGAGTCGAACTTCAGCGAGCTTGGGCAAATTGAGAATCGTTTTGAGTCAAATGAAAGGAGTTCAACGTCGCTTAATATGGGGATGCAAAAGCGTGCGAACTTAATAAATAATTATTTTGGAAGATTGTAAGGTTTAAAAATGGACGCTGTACAACTTAAATTTTTCAGTTTTTATTAGATATGAAATAAAAAAATTAAATTAAATGTTAAATAAATTTTCCATGTCTTTTAAAATATTACAGGCTTCGCCTACGCTAGAGGAACTTTTTTTGATTTTTTTTTTAAATCTCTGCCTTTAGTTCAATTGATTTTTCCATGCTCAATTGAGTCGGTAATTTTTTTTGTTGGCTTCTTCTTTTAGGGTTTCGTATTGGAGCTTTTAATTTTTGATAGTTCAGAGTATTGCTCAGTTATTTTACTAACGTGCAGAGTCGAAGCCACTGGTCTACGCCTCTCAGACCATTTCTTTGTACGCTCAGTGTTCTCGTATGTGCCCTTGTATTGTTTTCTTCAGCCTTTAGACACAATGATGGGTGCATCTGTTGATTCCTGTACAGGTGAACAAGGTTTTGATACATTCTCACTCATTGGCCTAATTTGAAGCTTTGAATGAACTGGCATCTTAAGCTGACTAGGTTTATAGTAACGCCAATCTGCTGTTGGGTCATCCGGTGAATTCTGAAACAAGTTGTTTATGTCAAAATTTTAAAATTGCTGCTATTTAGCAGTCTTTTTTATGTAGATATCATTGCGAACATGATTTTAGGATTAGGTATGAAATGAAAACTTACATTAACAATATTCGCGTCTTCATTAATTTCAATTGAATCACTATCAAAGACGTTGGTCAATAAATGCACAGTCTTTGGATTCATTATCGAAATGGCGAGTTCAAAATTTGGGTCCTTCACTTTATGTGGCTTACCGCTGCCAGTTTGAATCGAAGGACACTTTTCAACGGCAGCTTCTTTTCTCACTTCTTTTTTGTAGTTCACATAATACTTTTTTAGTGAATCGGTACTACGACTGCATGTGTCGCCTGATGCCTGAGAATTAAAACTGCTGGTAATTCTCCTCCAAGCTTCTTCCTTTTCTTTCCACGTTGCACCATAAGTTTTTTTATTTGCTTTTCATAATATACACATTGAAGAAGTATATTTTGTTCCGTTGCTGAAAAGTTTTGGCTCCTAGTTCGCCTTTTTTGAGACATTTTTCAACAAAACAAATTCTATTAAAAATTAAACTTCAACTTATTTTCAATGAAATAAGAAAATTTGACAGTTTTTTTCAATGCTGTGAAGTGGAAAGCGATTCAAAAGTTTCTCTTTGCTAAGCTGAACTTAAATATTTCTCAGCTACTGGAAATAAGCTATGATGAACTTAAGCGTTAAGTTTCACATAACGCTAACTATTACTTAGCTAAGACACAATTTTATGACTAGTATCAGCAAACGGGCCTTATAGGTATACATAATACGAAAAATATATTAAGTTATGTGTCAAAGCTAAGTTTTATGAGAGACAACTCAGTTGAGTTGTATTTTTTAAAAGTATTGCCTGCTTTTAGATGTAAATGCGATTCGAGTCGAACCATTCGATAAACCAGGGCTAAAGGGTGATGTTATTAGCAGATGTACACTCTGTCCCACGTGTTTACGAACAGGTAGTATTTTAATTTAATTTTACGAAATTTTTTAAATCCTCCGATAGTATGGGAAAAGCCAACTGCAATATAAAAGTTATATAAAAGGCTGTATTATGTTTATTTATAAAAAAAAGAAACGGAGAAAGGGTGATAAATTCAATTTGTATGATGCTTTTCCCAATAGGTAAAGTCATAAAATTAGTCCTTTTTATACCCTATTCTAAGGGTATATTAATTTTGACGCATAGTTTGTAACATACCTTAATATTGCCCGTAGACCCCCAAAAGTTACTATATTTATGATCAGCATCGATAGTACTGTCGATCTAGCCATGTCCGTCCGTCCGTCCGTCTGGCGGCAAAAATTAGGCTTTTAATCCGCCTACTGACACGCCCACAATTAAATAAAACAATTTTATTGAAACACCCAAGTTTGAGCTAGGGAGCGTTTTTTTTTTGATAAAATCCTTTAAATGTTATATAACAAAATATGTAGAGCGTTCTTAACAATTCAACCATACTTAGACTTTTGTCATGCCCACTTATGAGGGATAGGAATAAGAATAGGGTATCCAACAGGTCGCCCAAGCGGACTGTAGCCCGTCCCTATGTTTTTCTTTCCTTCTGTTTAGGAACGGTAACTAATTCTACCTGATAGATGCTTAAAAGGATATAAAACAACACTTTTTTTGGAATAAATGAATATGGGTTTTATTAAGATCATACCTAACAATAGTTTTTAATAATGTGTACTGCCCCCGATCACTGTATCGAAGAGATTTATACAGTTCTTCCAAGTAATTTAGTGAAATTTCGGACCAGGCTTCTTTTATGGCATTAATTATTTCTTCTTGGAGTATATTGCTTTCCTCCTTCGTAGGCCTTTTTTGAAAGCTATCACCACACGTTTTCCATGATGGTCAGGTCCGGTGAATAGGGCTACATTTTGAGCCCGAATCCAAGTTTTGATTATTTTTGCGGTATGTATCAGTGCATTGTCCTGTTAGATAATATATCATTGTCCATCAAACATTTCGTAAAAATGAGGGAAAGCTCTTTCCAGTATAGATTTGTTGGTGATTGCGGTCATTCTTGAGCTTTGAAAATCAAGGTTTGCAGTTCCGTAAAAGCTAACTGCTCCCAATACCATTACCCCACTTCCATTGCTGTGTCTTCTATCTAATGTTATTTCATCCTTCCTTAATTCATGGAAATAATAATTGTATGCATCAGTTCCATCCAAATTAAACTTCTTTTCATCTAAGACAACGGTATGCCACTGTCGACTCCACCTGATGTGACTTATTGCAAAATCAAGTCGCTGACTTTTGTGTGCTGCGTTCAATGATGGTTTCTTTTTCATTTTTTGTGTCTTATATGGTTGCACTGCTGTATCACGCGATAAACAGTTGATCTACCAACTCCAGTTTCTGCGTTGATTTTACTTAGGTCTTGAATTTGAAGCAGCTCTCAGTATCTGCTCTGATTCGTGTCTCTTCTTTGATCGGTGTCGTATTTTGTTGTTCCCCATGGGGATTGAACCTGCACCGCATAGGTCACAACCCAACACACTAACCTCTACACCATCGCCACCACACTTTTTCTGCGTAAGTATAGGTAGTTTAAGTATTCAGCAAAGTTATATAGGATCTAAAATGTGTTTATTAATAAGGATGATGAATAATAATGAATAATAAGTTATATAGGATCTAACTTATATTTATTTAAAAGGCTGATGGATGATAATGAAAATGATTTAGTATCCTTTTTCTTTCTTCTCAGATGCTGAATTGCTTCTCTTCAAACGATGCATGTGAGCACGAATCAGCTTCAGAATCTTTAAATATTTTGCACCTTAATGACGACTGCCTTATTAAGATATTCAGTTATTTTGATATGATCGAGCTGGTAAATAAACTTGGAACTTGCCAAAAAATCGACGAAATCATACACTTTAACTTACGTCGATACAAGGAGATAAGCCTTAGTTTTCGTTCTTTCAATTCCACCGATAGAAAGCTGTTACGCGTGGCTGGACCTTACATGACTTCTATCAAATTGATTGTTGGATATTCAATGAGCACCGAAATCGTTCTGTCAGCACTGAAATTGATTCATAATTGGAAAAAATTGAGGCAATTCACATTGCAGTATGTTACAATGCGCGATCAATATTTGCAATCGATCGTAAACATTTCAGGTCAGTTAGAAAAAATTGACTTTAGTTTCTGTCAACTAACAGACGAACTTATGACGGAATTTTTCGAACGTCATTGTGCTTCATTGAAGGAATTAATTATATTTGGAAACTATACATTTTGTGGTACTTCACTTCTTTCTTTAAAAAACCTAAGAAGTCTCAGTGTCGAAAAGCATGAAACATTTATTTTAGACATAAGCAAATTTAAGTTAAATAACCCAGTTGTGGTAATTAACATGTATCAAAAGGGACGAATAAACAGCTTTAAAATCTGAAGTGCGATTAATAACAGCCCAGAGGATAAAGAGGGTGTAAGGAAAGAGGATGAAAAAATGTTTCTCCACAATTTGCGGAATATATTGGCCTGGGCGAGGATTACTATTACAAAAGTTGGTCAAGTGTGTATTTTTAATACCCTTAATTTAAATTGTTTACACCATTTCATTAAACAACTTCAAAAGTTGTCATAATAAATAGAGATATTAAAATAATTCTCGCATTAACAAAATCACCCATAAATTATTTTCACTTGACTCCTACTTTGATTCAATTCTGCAGTATATTTCTCAGTTTCCGACTCGTGCAACCCTTTCGTGAACTCAATTTAAATCAAAACCAACAAAAATTACCTCCAAAAGCAAAACGCAAGACTTTCCCCTCTTGGAATGAACTCGTTCACATGACTTGGTAAAGAAATGTATCCACTAAAAGTATTTCTACACAGAAAAAATATAATCGATTCGATTGGTCGTTCGCCGTTGACAGTTGTGTTGGGGTCGAACAAAATTGAGCAAAAGTTGTTATAATTTTTCTTAAGTTTTTACACTCAAAATCGTCGTTTGATGTTTGGTTGGTTTAGGTAAGTAAAGTATGGTATGGTGTCAGCGTTGGCATAAAATATTTTTCAATATCGGGAGATTACCACATCGGCTTTAAAGAAAACTAACATAACAGTTTTTTTTTAACATTTCTTGTTTTTTCAAATTATTTTTGAAAGTTATATTGTTTAAACACACTTCGTAAAAGCTTAAAATTAAAAATAGATTATTTTTTCCGTAACCGTCTTTTGTTTTAAACGAAATTTTAACTATTAGTTTCAATATAAGCATATTGTTGACATTCCTGACGACGCGAATCCAGCGCTCTGTAAACCGACACAATAAAAGGCTGAATGAATTAAATTCTCATAACATTAACTTTCAATAAATATGTATAACCTGCAAAATTACCACGCTCTAATCGCTGTTAATTGTACCTAAGTAGATCCTGTGAAATAAATTCATTACCAGCAAAAAACTAAATAGTAGAAACTAAAGTAAGATTGTAAATTATAAACTTTATTATGTATTTACCTTATTACTGGGTTTTGTAACGAGAATAAAGGAATGAAATACCACCTTGGTACTAAAACGTTTATCTTTCATTTCTTCAAAACAACGATCACAAAATTTAGTTTCCTTGACGCCAGTTCGCCAACACATATTGTTATTTAACAGCTTACACAGAGAAAAAATAGTACCACTTAAGCGTAGTAGTTTAAGTTTTTTTTTTATCAGCAAACGAGGTTTAAGGTCTGAATTTTAAATTAAATCAAATATACGCCCTAGCGAAATATCCGTCGGAACGGAAAATTCTCCGATGTGATTAGAATCGGCGGATTTAGGCTTCGAATACCTGTTCGGAAGAATACCTCCAAGCAAAAATCCTCCGATTCTTATCAGATCGGAGAATTTTCCGTTCCGACGGATATTTCGCTAGGGCCGATTGCCGTTGGTTTTATTTATCATCAGTAATCCTAAAGTTAAAACAATTACATTCCTATAAGTAGAAAATAAAATAACTTATTGAATCAATTTATTGATGCGTGGTTCTTTTCGGGTCCAATAAAGTCAACGCTTTACAAATTTCGGAAGCACAGAAGGTTTATGGTTGGGCTTATTACCTATTTAAGTAAAATTTCAGTGCACATATTATGTACATATATCATGCAAAATTTTTGAAAACAATTAAAAATTGTATGAATTGTATGCAAAGACTTTTTACTCACACGTGACGAGAGACCGAAGAGAGACGTGAATTACACAAATATGGAAGTTGTTTAACATACCTACCTTTTATTGGTGAAAAAAAAAAAAACGTTAAAAATGCGAATTCAGTCCTTCTCCATCTGACAGCTTTAGTTGTTGATCGAATGGAAGAAATAGAAATCAAACATATGTAAGGAAACAACAAAGCAATCACTTCAATTTAATAATTGCCCGTCGGGCGATGTCGTTTGTGCGTTTTGTCGACCGTTTGCGGCAATGAAGATCTATGTTTAGGAGGCATTTAAAAAAATGAGAGCTGGGTCCGGATGTTCACAGGATAGGTAAGATTAAAAGGGCAGTCCATTGTGATACCACGGGGATTTTTCTTCGCCCTATTCCTGGAACTAGTAGGAGCTATTCAATGAAGCTTGAAGAACTTTTAATGCCAATATTAGTAAGATCATTATAGAAGAAAGCTTCCCCTTCCAGATGTAGTTTTCGTCTTTGAGAGAGAGCAGGGCATTCGCAGAGAAGGTGGAGATTAGTCTCCTCCTCCCCCTTGTCCAAGCAGCTTCTGAAGAAGTCATTTGTGTATAAGCTAAGCTTTGGTGCATGCGTGCATATAAGACGGTGTCCGGTGATGACACCAATTGTTGCACAAATGTGCAGTCTCTTCAGAGCGATTAAACACTTAGAACGTTTCAGATCCTGCTTTGGCCAAATTTGTTTTGTCGCTAGACACTTGTCCACTTCATGTTAGTTCCCTCGATGGAATTCCTCTTAACCATAAGTTTGCATGGTTTTCGATGTAATGTGTGCAAAAATATTTGATAAGAAATGCGTGGAATTAAAAGAGTGATTTAATAACTGAAAAATCAAATATTCTATTCATGTGTGATAAATGTATTGAATTTATAAATGGCAGCACACTGAAAATCGAAAATATTCTCAAGGTGGTGATTGAAAATAAAGAGGCACTAAACAATCAAGAACAAGAAATTAGATCTCTTATGCACTGCAGCAAATAACCGAGAGTAAAGAAGAAAGAAACATAGTGAGTGTAGTGCCAAAAGTAAATAAACAAAAAACAATGCTGAAATTGCTGCAAAAAATATTC